>OX493268.1:47706720-50423104 GCA_950370525.1 Bellardia bayeri
TTACTGCTCTATAAACTATTAATAAACCAATTTGTTTTACAATGAAACAATAATCTCGAAATCCCAAATATCTCCGGATTTCGGGATTTAAAAAACCAGTCACGTTAGACACCCTAAGTAATACATACTCGTACATATTATTAAAATATTTAAACATTTGTTTATTTGTTTTAATACTGTTTTATAATTAATATCCAGCTGACATTAAAAGGAAAACTATTAAAAGAGTTTCACTGGAAATATGTATGCAGTAAATTTCATTGGAAGCAAATAATTGAAGGCCAAGTATATTCCCAGGTCACTCGAACAACAAGTCGTTTTTTAAATACGTTATTAATTAAAATGAGGACAAACAAATAAAGAGTTGATTATTTGCAATTTTTAGTACCTATATATTTTTAATAGCCTTTCAAAAGTCTAAAAACAATTGGGACGGTGCTTAAACGATTTGCTGTGGTGTCAAAACAAAAAAAGAAACTCGTTTAGGCATTAATCACCTATTTGTCAATTCTAATGTAAGAACAAATATTAAAAATGTCTTCCAACACTTCAAACTTCTTTTTTTTTAACATAGCATAAGACTTAATTAGTGTAAATTTGTTTAAAATATTTGATAGTTTCATATAATTATAATCATAAAGTTCGACAAAATAATAATATTGAATTATGAAAGATCTTTAGAAATAAAAATTAAGATATAAAAATTTTCAATACAAACATTTAATGATAAAATTTGGTAACAAATTGATTTGCATGGAAATTGTTAATATTCATCCGAGACCCAACAAAATGTATATTTTCTTGATCCTTATGATATTCTAAATCAATTGAGCTATGTCCGTCTGTGTAAAACCCTCTCACGTCCAAAATACACAACCTAACCTAACAAAATTTCCAGAAAAATATTTCTTATTTTCCAGGTAACTAACATAGGTATTGGAAATCAGTAAAATCGGTATAGTAGAATCCGAGTTATGGACCAAAACGTGAGGCAACCTCCATAAAAATTTGATATTTTATAATCCATTTTTTTTAGAATTTTTTTAAATATTTACATTTCAGATATTGCCATGAAATTACGTACACGTTATTTTTATGATAAAATAAGTCAGTGTGAGAAAAATAGTAAGAATCGATCCACGATTTCTCATAGCCCTTATACAAATATCTTCCCGAAATATGGCTCCATCATATACAAATGCCTATAAAATTGGCATATCCAGACAAAATTCAACAAAAATAAGCTTTATGCTAAAAAGAAATCGCAAAACAAAATATTGTAAATGTTTGACTATAGACCCCATATAAAGTTCACTTCCATAATTCACTTAAATACGTATAAATCTCGTATAAATATTCTTACCAGATTATAATTTGACATAAATAATCCTTATAGGTAGATAAATTGTTGTACTAAATTTTATTGTGGTCGACCCATAATTGGTTATAGCTAACATATAAGGACCACATCCGAAATAGTCATTAATCTTTATATATATATGTATATCTTATAAATATCGTACCGACTCAAAACTTTATATAGATCATTGAACGGTAAGGGCCCATGCGATGCGTTAGGGGGAACCCTAAAACGCATGGCGACTAAGGCAAGTTTGCAAAGGCCATATACTGACCAGATCTTAAATGTACAACATTTGTTTTCGTGGATTCAAAGCAAGGAAATTGCCATTAACACAGTTTATGCACTCAAAAAGAACACGATGCCATGGAGCGACGAATTGAAAACAGATATAATAATGTCAAAACTATAACTGGAACGCAAAAGTTTCATTGCTTCATACTAAATATTTCTGATATGTCAATTAATGTAAAGCGGTACTCTTCGTCTGCCGACGTGCTAAATTTAAAGTTACTTTAATTTTATAATGCTGCCAAGACAATTGAAATTTTTAATAAATATTGTAATTAAGTATAAGCAGCAAAATAAGAAAGATTTTTTCTTCATAAATGTATTTTTAACTGTAAAATAATTTTTAAAATGTATTTTTAACAAGCTCTTAAATGCTCTTCTATTTTTAACAAGCTCTTAAATGCTCTTCTCCTGTCCAAACAAGGAGTCGGGGCCCATTTTTTTATTGCTGATTCTTAAATTAGCCGGAAAATTTAGGAGCTTCTGTGGAAAATCGGAAAATTTAATTTTCATGGGAAAATTTAAAGGTAAATTTCTAAGAAAAATTAGGAAAATTTTATTTTTCAATTAAAGCCTGATTCAATACCTTTCCAACGAGCTGTCACTCGTTGCGATCGCTTTAGTAGTTTTTTTTAAAACAACTTTCAATGAGGTCCCTTATGAAGAATTTTCAATTTTGTCACATGACAGTGGTGTACACCACCACTAAACCAGTCACTGTAAAAAAATATGTAGGTACATTATTTTTTGCTGGGCAATCGATTGAGACTATTTATTTTAAAATCGGAGATGGGTCGTCCAAAAATTTCCCAATTTTGATCGTTTTTATATGGAATTGCTCATACATAAAAATCATTATACAGAATTTTGTAAATTTCGTTCCATATTTACCGTATCCCCCATATAGAGCCCTCTTCCAAATATCACTTCAATACTCATAAATCTCTTATAAGTAATGGTACCGATCCAAAATTTAAGCGGATCATTTACATATATGCTAAAATCAAACTGCTAAATTTTGAGAATATCGATCCATATTTGACTATATATGTGTGATAGTTAGTAATTGGCAATAGCTCCCGAATTAAGTCCACTGCCGAGCATAACAACCAACCATACTATTCTTGTAAATAAGGTTATTGATATGAAATTTAATCAAAATAAGCCTAAAATCGGTACATAATTGGTCCACTTCTGCTATACTACCCATAAATCTCTTGTAAATATAGTTGTTGAGATCAAATTCAACCAAAAGAAAATAATAAAATTTGCACTAAGACTGAATAGAAAACGCAGAATAAAGATATTCAGTACACACAACCAGTGAAGTTATTTTATTTAAGATAATATTGCACTCTAACTGTTTTGTTATTTGTAAAGATTTTGTTTAATCTAATAGTAATATTAAGTATGTAATTGTAATATATATAATTATATAAAAATTATTCAGACTTGAAATCCTATAAATTTCGAGCTGTTTCAGTGTTGTATTCCTATAATTTTTATTGATTTAGCTTTTGTAAACTTTCATTGTCAGGTGACAGTTGACAATTGTATTTGTTTGTTTTGATTTCTTCTTCTCTTTATTTCAATTAATATTATTGTTTTGTAGACCGTTTTAATTACAATTATATAAAAAATATTCAGACTCGTGTTCATTTATATGAAAAAAAAAGTTATTTTTAATAAGTTTTTTTACATGGGCAAAATGGAATGCATTATCTAGGTTAGTCTATAATCTTTGAAATTATTCAAATTAAAAATAAATTTTCTTTCTTAGAATAATTTGCATATGTATGTATAATGATTTTTCTTAATTAGTTTTTAGTTTTTCTTGCAATTTAACTAGTGATTCATTTCGCTTAGGCGTCACCCAAATTTTGTAAATTGTTTTAGTTTAATTAAATGATGACAGCATAACAACAATTTATTTGGTTTCCCGACAAATAAAGCGTAACTTTTTTAAATTTAATTTAAATTCACAATTAGTAAACGTTTGCCATAATAAGTCAATTGTTTGTGTTTTGAAAATATGAAAAATACATATGTATTGTATTGTATTATATATACATATATATACGAGTACATTAGAGTTGGTATGATGGTAAACTTATTCTTTCGTGCGCACTCCTTATATTTATAGAAGAGCTGTCAAACCCCTAACATATACTAAGTGTTAGGTGTTTAAATAACCCAGGCAAATAATTTAAATCAAATTAGTTCTATATTTGTTTTAATCATCCTTCTACTGCATTTGCAGTTAATATACAATAAATTATAATTATTATTATTTAAACAACAGTTGTCAGTAATAAAAATGCGAAACCAACAAATTGTTCATTGTTGCATAAAGAAACGTATCTTAAAGGTTGAAAAATAAAACATTGTGTGTCTTGTTTAGCTAAATAATTACAATAATTTAACAACCTTCTTACAACCATAATACGATTTTATTCGACTAAAGCGAAATAACAATGTCTACTACCCCTATTCACACGATTATTGGTTACTCTTAAAGGCAGATCGATGTGTGTACCGTACGAATATGTGCAGAAATCGCAGCTTTGTACAGAGATTCTGATTTTTATAGTACTTAGTCCTTACAATAAGTGATCAAATCCTACAATTAAAAAAGAAGATAATAACCCTTCAATGAGAGCTTTAATGAACAAATAGACCTTGTATCTGTGCAAGTAGTCTTTCATTGCGGTTCGGTGTTTTTGTAGTTTTAGAATGTATTTTTGATGAATTTCTTTGAAATTGCCGGCCCCACTATTGGAATACATGTCTAAATTGGTTTTAACAAGATTTTATAGACCATGAATTTACAATCAAGGGCTATTTTAAAAATCGCCAAAAAAGATCGGAAAAATAAACAGTCACTATTTCTAAAAGTTTTGTTAAGTTTTTACCTTTTAAAAACGGTTGTTTATTTCCATTAAATAAGCCGGATTCCTTTTAATTGCAATATAAAAGCGTCAAGTAGTTTGAAGAAAATATAATTTATTTATTTAAATGTACACAAAAACAATTAAAAAAATAACACTCTGTCTTTTTACACACTTATATTACGGTTTAAGAACACACTTAAAGTCTTAAAACACTTTAATGTTTACACAACAATGACTCATAATAAACTGTTTTACTTGATTGGCCCTGTTAGTCATTTATACAGCAATAATAATTTTTCGAAGGTTCGAAACTAAGATATTAGAATGTTCATGACTGCAAGTCTAGAATGTTCGTGTCTAGAATATTCACCCAAAAGGGTTAAAACTCAATGTTTCCATATTGCTCATATATCAGGTTATTCTCAATAAATTGAAATTACTACAAATGCTAAACAAGTTGTATGTCGATAAACACGCCATCTGTTGATAAAGATGTTTGATAAACATGCTGTATGTTGATAACAACAGTTAAATTTAAACACAATTTCGTAACAGTATTTGGAAATTTTTATTTAAACGAAAACATGTACAATACATATCAAAATATATAATATTTTAAATTTTAAATAAGAAATCACAAAAAAATACAATGTTAAACACAACTTGTATAATATTTATACCCTACACCACCATAGTGGGGAGCGTATATTGGATTTGTGCTGATGTTTGTAACGCTCAGAAATATTGGCCCAACACCCACCTTAAAGTATACCACAAATGAGTAGTAAATGGAGGTAAACCACATCTAAAAATTTATAATTTATATAAGGCCCACTACCGAAAATCACTTTAAAGAGCATAGCTCTCTCAAAAATGTTGGTATCCAAATAATATTGAACACAAATATATTTCATATATATATGAAGAATACGGTACAATTTTATTATGATAGGTCCATAATTAGTCGTAGCTCCCATATAAGGCCTACTTCCGAAAATCTCTTTAACGGTCATAAATTTCTTAAAAATGTTGGTAATCAAATAAAATTCGACACAAATAAGTTTCTTATATACAGAAATAATGACACCTAATTTTATAATGGTCGTTCCATAATTAGTCAAAACTCCCATATAAGACCCTCTCCGTGATTCACTTCAACCTCCATAAATCTTTTAAAAGTTTGTTGTCTCGAAAAAAGAGAGAATTTGGTTACAAAAACATTAATAAAACAAACAAATGATAGAAAATTTTAAAAATTCGGAAAATCACTTTCAATGAAAAAATCATCAAATCGTCACTATGCTATTTTTGAAACAAAAAATAGTCAAAATGATCGTCAAATCTGGCAGCTATTATTACACGTATGGTCTAACTCAACCTACTGTAGTTTTTGCAACAGTCAAAATAAGAAAACAATTGCAAATTAACAAATTAAATTGTCAAGTGTACTTACTCACTGACCATTAATGGTTGCCAAGACCACTGGTTTATTTTATCAATTAATGTCTTCACTTCAAATCACACTTTTATATACATATGTACATACAACATACTCGTACATGTACATATGTATGTATGAAATAATGTGTGTACTTAAGCTCCCTTTAGACGGTATGTATTTTGCAGTGTAAATGCAGGCTGATATTTACAGAAGCATTTTTTTTTTTTGATTTTACACGGCGTGTATGCATTTTGCAGTGGAAAATTTGACAAGCACACTGCAACAAAATACATACCGTCTAAAGAGAGCTTTAGCTATTTACTTGTTTTCAATAATATTTGTTGATTTGCAATAATTTTCGCAACTACAAAAACAATAATAATAATAATAACGAAACAAGTTTCTTTATTTTTGAAAGGCCGAACAAAATCATGAGAAATCTATACACATTGACAGCAAAAAATCAACTGTAAAACAACAATAACAAACATGGAAGAGTAGGTACTCATACATGTTTATACAAGTTTATTTATGTGCAAAAAATTCCAACAAACACATCAACACACTATTGACTAATGGAATGCTGTTGTTCAAGTTAATGAATCGTCGTTATTTATTCGTTCGTTAATTGTTCCTTGAGTTTAAGAGACATATTTACCAAAACTGCCCATGTTAAGTATGGATTTGTGTATTTATGTACATACAATATATAGGTATGTTTATATTGAAAGGTGGGTGGGATGTGTGATTGAGATAAAAGAGTCAGTCACTCGCAAAGTGTAGTAAATAGGTATTTCGTACTTAAACTGAATTGATTAATAAATGTGTGCATGTAAGTATTAAAAGGTTTTGCGAAAACTAATTGACTTGCAATTATAGAATCTTAAATGGGAAATGATTAATACGAAATTAATGGTGTTAATTGCTGCATTGAGAAATCTCTAGTATTATTATTATAGGTATGAGTTTAATGTGTTTAACACATATGATTGCAATAAACATTAAGTTACGTACTAGGTAGGTACATATATACATAGTAAATAGATAATAACTTTAATAACTAAGAAAAGTTTTGATGGAAAACTTTGGTACAAAATTATTAATTTAATTATTTTTATTTTATAATACTTATCCATTAATGGCTAAATTCACACTGCCGTATTCATAAAAAATAAAGTGAGTTTGAAGTGTGCTTTTAGACAAAATTTTCATACAAAATTTTCTTAAAGTACATTTGAAGTGTACTTTAATTATACCCTACACCACAATAGTGGGGAGGGTATATTGGATTTGTGCTGATGTTTATAACGCCCATAAATATTGGTCCAACACCCCCCCCCCCCCCCCTTAAAATATAAATATCGACTCAGAATCACTTTCTGAATCGATTTAACGATGTCCGTCCGTCCGTCCGTCTGGCTGGCTGGCTGTCCATGTAAAGCTTGTGCGCAGAGTACAGGTCGCAATTTTGAAGATATTTCGATAAAATTTGGTACGTGATATTTTTACGGCCCAAGGATGGATGGGATTGGAACTAGTGGAAATCTGTCCATTATTCCACCTAGCCCCCATACAAATGTCCTCACGAAATTGGGGTTTTCCGGTCATAAATCTTTGAATTATCCAAGTATGCAAACAAAATTTACCACAAAATGAGTAGTAAATGATGCTAACGCACATCTACAAATTTCGTGAAGATCGGTCCATAATTAGTCGTAGCTCCCATATAAGGGCCACTTCCAAAAATCACTTAAAAGAGCATAACTCTCTTAAAAACGTTGGTATCCAAATAATATTGAACACAAATATGTTTCGTGCATATACATATAACATGGTAGACTTTTATGACGATCGGTCCATAATTAGTCGTAGCTCCCATATAAGGCCCACTTCCGAAAATCACATAAACGAGCATAACTCTTTTAAAAATGTTGGTATCCAAATAATGTTGAACACACATATGTTTTGTGTATATGCATATAATATGGTAGAATTTTATGGTAATCGGTTCATAATTAGTCGTAGCCCCCATATAAGCCCCACTTCCGAAAATCACTTAAAAGGGCATAACTCTCTTAAAAATGTTGGTATCTAAATAATATTGAACACAAATATATTTAATATGGATACTAATAATACGGTACAATTTTATTATGATCGGTCCATAAATAGTCGTAGCTCCCATATAAGGCCCACTTCCGAAAATCATTTTAAAGAGCATAACTCACTCAAAAATGTTGGTATCCAAATAAAATTTAACACAAATATATTACATATGTATACTAATAATACGGTCCATAATTAGTCGTAGCTCCCATGTAAGGCCCACTTCCGAATATAACTTTAAAGAGCATAAATTTCTTAAAAAATGTTGGTAATCAAATAAAATTCGACACAAATAAGTTTCTTATATACGGAAATAATGACACCTAATTTTGTAATGGTCGGTCCATAATTAGTCGAAACTTCCATATAAGACCCTCTCCGTAATTCACTTTAATTTCCATAAATCTTTTAAAAGTATTTATATCGAGATAAAGTTTAACACAGATAATATTTATATTCACAGAAATCATGACACTGAATTTTGGTCCAAATAGGTGATATCTCGCAAATAACGCCCATTTCTGAAATAATTTTTTATATTTACATATACTAGGTGTAGGGTATTATATGGTCGGGCTTGACCGACAATACTTTCTGGCTTGTTTTTTCTGAATAAGATTAAAATTACTGATCTTTATAAAAGTTGGTTTCATAACGATATTTATTAGTCATTTTTGTCGGTTTATTTGGTTTTTGGAAATGGTTTTTATATGGCAGCTATGACAAATTATGGGCTGATCTTTCTAAATTTTCGAACAGTTATTTTCATGCATATGTCACGTCGAATTTCAACGTAATAACGGTATATTTAAGATATATATTAGTATTAACGTGGATTTCGAGAGTGGACCTTATGTGGGGGATATTGTCATATATGGACCGATGTTATGAAAATCTAGCAGTTTGATTTAGGCATGTATGTAAATGATCCAGTGTAAAATTTTGGATTGGTACCCTTATTTATAAGAGATTTATGAGTATTGTGATTTTCGGAAGAGGGCTTTATATGGAGCATACGGTTAAAAATAGACCGAAATTCACAAAATTTTGTGGGATGATTTTTGTATATATGTAAATGATATGTGCAAAGTTTTGAGTCGGTACCGATATTTATACAATATATATAGGGATTCAATGTCTTTTTCAGATGTGGTCCTTGTATAGGAGCTATGACCAATTCTGGGCCGACCACCATAAAATTTAGTACAACAATTTATTTGCCTATAAAGATTATTAGTGTCAAGTTTTAGCCGTTTACCATTATTTATATCTGTTTTATACGTATTTAAGTGAATTTTGGAAGTGGACTTTATATATATGTATGGTCTATGGTCGAACATGAACCGAACTAAAAAAAAAAATTCATTTTGCGATTTCTTTTTGCATAAAACTTATTTTTACTGAATTTTGTCTTGATATTCCAATTTTATAGGCATTTATGTATAATTGAGCAATATTTCGGGAAGATTTTTGTATGGGAGCTATGAGAAATCATGGACCTATTTTTTACTATTTTCCGCACGCTTTCTTCTTTTATCATAAAAACAACAAAATTTCGTGGTATTATTTGCAATACATTTCAAAATATTGCAATAAAATGGACAAAAAATATCAAATTTTTATGGAGGTTGTCTCACATATTGGTCCATAGCTCTGGTTGGCCTAAACCAATTTTACTGATTTTCAATACCAAAGTTACCCGCAAAATAAGAAAAACTTCTTTAAGTTGTATAGTTTGGACGTGAGAGTGTTTTACACAGACCAACAGACAGACGGACATGGCTCAATCGACTTAGAATTTCATAAGGATCAAGAAAATATATACTTTGTTGGGTCTCAGATGAATATTAAAAAAGTTTCACACGGAATGACAAACGTAATATACCCCCATTCACCACTTTTGGTGGAGGAGGGTATAAAAATATACTATTCTACACACTGGCATACATATGTAATTTTAGGTGCATGCGTAAGTACGTAAATTTAGACTTCAAACACTGGTATATAAAATAAAAAGGTCATTATCATAAGAAATTGAGTCAATGTTAAATCAATAATAACAGGCACGCTACTTACTAATTTCCGAAATGTCAATCATTTGAAATGTATAGAAAAACCAAAATCAAACAGACACAAAAATCCCACTTGACTTGATTACTTGAATGTAAACAATATGGATAAAGATTTTAAATTACAAAGTAAATCTTAACAAAAAATATAAGGTTTATAAGAATTAGGATAAAATTAAAAAAAAAACAAATGAGACATTTCAGGAATGGAAGGTAAAATAAAAACTCCGCTTTGGAATCCATGTGTATGTGCATGTACATATGTATGTATGTATATGCTAAGTATGTGTGGGATGATAATGAAGATGATGATGATAACGTACTAAACATTTTAACAATATTACTTTTATTAACATTGCCAATATTTGCTAAGGCACTTGATATATGTGCACTCTGCTTATACTTTATAGACAAATATTTATATTTATAGAAATTTATGTTTTTCCATAAAGACGTTTATTTGCATGTATACATTTGTAAAACCATCATGAAATTTCCTAAAAATCAACCCCAACAATAAATAAAAAAAAATTTACCAGCACCTGTATAAAATCTACCTATACGAATGAGTATTAAAGTGAATATAGAATATCATTTCTTTGTAACATTTTCAATTGTAATATATGTATATCGTAAATTGACTCTAATTTATGGCTATAGTAAAATTTAAGTCCTGCCGCAGAAATAAAACCCTTCCGTTATGGCAAAGCCTATTTGCCTTATGAATTCATAAAGTGCAAAACTTATTTTCCACGGCTAAAGAAGGACTTTAACAGTTATAGATATTATATGTTGTCAGTTTATTTAAGCCACACGTTTCTGGTTTCAAAATTAAAACCACAAATCAAATAAGTAGGAATATTAGAAACGGTTTAGACGAATTGTTTTTACACTATATATATGTATGTACCTATAGGCTTCGTTGTAGAGGCAGAGTGCAAAATTGCAAAAAAAAAATTAAATTAATTCATTAATTAAGACAATAGAGACCAACAAACGACTAAAATATACATACATAGTTAGGTCTCATAAAAGTTTCATTAAAATCCATAAAAACCAGCATTATTTATTACTTTTTGCCTACCGGTACATAAAAGTATTATTTGTATTACCCCAGCTAGCATTTTTTGAATTATCATCATTTTCTGATTATAAATGAGTGTTTTCTCGGGAGAAAATGGTTACCTACCCGCGACTCTTCTTGAGGAATCTTTTATTACACGATTGTCTGATTAGTTTCGACACATTTGCTGTGTGTTTTGTTATTGTATTTTCAATAAATTACTTTTTAAGCGTAAGCACGAATCATTTTCGAGTCTTTTTTCAAGCGCGCAAGTTATTAATCAGTTTTTGATCGTCAAAAGTACTCGAGGAAGACTTAGTTAGGTGATTTTTGATAAAACAATCTTCCAAATGCTACTAGCGACATTTGTATGTACACATACATATGTAATACAAATAAGAGAAAAACACAAATTGCTAGTACAATCCAAGTGTGTACTCGTCTTATCTTCCTCTCATCCCTATGTCTAAAAGATAATCAGCTCAGCTTAAAGAATTGTTTCGTGTAAATTGGGACTAACGGAAGTATGAAGGACACAATGATCAAAAGGCGTGACGACTATGGGTCTAGGGGATACTCTATAATTGTGCACAGACAACGGTCTAGGTATGACTGACGTCAACACAGATAAACAAACCGCGTGATGGACATCAGAAATAGTGATTGATGGTTACTGTCTGTTCAGTGTAAGGAAATTGCATCTCCTATATTGTTTCTGAATTAAAAATAGAATAAGGAGCATGACCAGAGAGCATGATTTCAGCGATAGACGTCATAAGGTTAAACACCTTCATCGGAATGGTTTGTTAATACTTGGTTTAATGAGAGACTAGTTTTTTCTCTTCGGAAAAATACCTACAAGTATTAGAGCAGGTCCCATGGAAGACCCACATGTTTAAACTAACTTAGCTTCACCGACAGGCTTAATATTTACCATTTACCATTTTAAAGTTTACTATTATTAGGCTATTTAGAGCTTTTATTTATTTAAACCTCCAGATCCTAATGAAATACACTACAGTTATGGCTAGAAATGTAACAGTGAAATGAGTTATCAAATAAGCCCTTAGATTCCAAAAAAATGTCTGTATGACATGAAATTTCCAAGTGCCGGTTGTACCTGGAGTAAATAGTCTTAGGTTTGCCTTAGCTCTTGATAGATCCCAAATAATGACGGTTGTCTCTGAAGGAGGTAGCGATATATTCAAAGGTTTTCTTTATGCCTTGTTATGAGAACATTGGATAAGTTTAAATATGATATTGACATTCCTCTCAATGAGCGTAAACAACAATTTTACAGAAACTTTATGTCATTGCCAACTAAAAGAAAATACGCATTTACATGGAATATGGAGACTATATGGAATATGCGATAAATCTAATTAGATTCCACTTAAATTAACTCATATTGTTTATTACTAGTCAATGAGAAACTTTCCACGAAACAAATTCAGTAACCCGGAATATCAGACTGGGATATTTTTCGGTTTCAAGAGAATGTGTATATTAATGGATATAGCAACATTGATTGACATTGCAGAGCAAATGCCGACACCAGCCAAGATTTGACTTTCTGTCTTTGCCAACGAAAGATGAGGGAAAAGACCCAATCGAATAGAACTCTATTTGCGACTAATCTGTTTAGTTTCCATTAAAGAAAACCCATAACGTTCATTACTGGTCAATTAGAGACTGTGATTCGAGCTATCGGAATGCGGTGGGGAAATTAAGATGGGATATCTGTATATGATATGACATACATATTTGCCGACGATAGTATCACTTAAGATTTGAATCTCTGTAGGTGATAGCAAGACATTGATCGGTTACCTTAACATTGATAGAATCTGTAGAGCTGACATATTCACTTGCCAACAATTTAAACGGGTTCAATTGTGATAGGAATATGGAGAGGGCGCTACTTACAATAAATCTGTAAAGATTTAACTTCTTAATAAGTATTTGATGGCCTTAAGTTAATAACAATGACAGATAATCAGCCTTATTATGAGTGTCGTTTTCTTTTTACGACAACGACTCTTTCGCAATAGATTAAAGATACAATTAAATTTGTTTCTTTAATCTATTACGAAACAGTCGTTGTTGTAAAAGAAAATGACACTCATAATATGGCTAAATATGTCAATTAGCACCATCTTAATTAGTTTGATCTTCATTGTTGGAACTTCCACAAGAATCTTTATTAGATTCTTTAACTATGAACATGGTCACATAAGTCCCAATTTATACGAAGCAATAATTTAAGCTAAGCTGATTACCTTTTAAACGTCGGGTACTCACTCGTCTTGTACACACTTGACTGTACTTGCAATACGTTTTACTCTCTTATTCGTATTACATACATATGTGTATACTCTCCAATAAAAATACGAGCGATTTAAGCAATACGAATTGTGCTGTGTGAACATCGAAGAAATTTCAAGGAAAAAATTGTATCAATATTTCCAATAAGAATTGCTTCGTGTAAATTGAGACCAAAAGCCTGTTACTAGTCTGCCACATACTAATAAAGATTTTGTTGCAAAATTAAGATGAAGAGTAAGTTATTGACATATTCTATGTCATTGTGCGCCATTTAAAGACTTCAGTCGAATAATATTTGGTCAAAAAATACTTATCAAAAATATATGTTTCTCCAAGGGCAAACAAAGTAGCATCGAATCCAACTTTTGGATCCAATTGGTTTGTTTTCAATAAATTTGTTTGAATGTAAACAAATTTAACGGCCTAAAAATTTTCGTACGCTTTAATTAATCAAAATCTATTTTAATTTGAATTTAAAATATCACAGAAAGGCCTGTTACAAACCCCTTGATAAACTTATATACGCCAACTTTATATTTAACTGCTAGTGGTGGTTATCAAAGAATAACTACCGCAAAAGAAAATAAAAACCTTGAAAATACAACTGTAAAGTAGACAAATAAATGTGAACCAAAACAAATGTGACCAAAAGAGGCAATCAATTTATTGGCACAACTTTTACTTTAAATTATTGTTTTCTTGAGGGTGTTAAATAATAAACATAAAGTTTGAGTTTAAAGTCTAATGTTCTGTTTCAGATTTCCATGCAATATGTACTCGTAATAATAAAAACAAACATATTGTATAAAGTATGAGCAGTTATGAATTATTGTGTATGTAAAATATTTGTTGGATTTTTACAAATGTGCACATACATATATCTAAATTATGTATTCTGTACTTTATAAAACTGCTGGTCTTAGTTTTATTTTCTTTTGTATGATTAATGAGTTTTTAAGAAAGTATGGTTTAATGGTATCAGGGAAAGCACCTGTAAGTTAAATGTAATTTGAAAATAAGGGATACTAATACTTATAATCGCGGATGAATAAAATACTACATATAACAATTTAACAAAATTAGATTGAATTAAGCACTTCTAAATAATTAGGGATTATTTTTATTCATTTCTTAAAAGTACAATAATATACAAGGTGGCGCAAAAGTAAACTTCCGATGTTTTTTGGTTGTAATTAAAAAAAAATCTTGTGGATTATTTTTATTTGGTCTTTTAACTTTTTTTACATCAAGTCGAGAATATGATGTCATGTAAATGGCCGCCGCTACAGTTGATTGCCATTTGAGCCCTTTTTATGGCATTTTCCATCACTTTGGCCAAAACTTCCGGCGATAGGTCCTCACATTCTTGACGGATATTGTCTTTAAGAGCTGCAAGAGTCTGAGGCTTGTTAACATAAACCCGCGACTTCAAAAAGCCCCACAAAAAGAAGTCTGGAGCGGTCAAATCAGGCAATCTTGCTGGCCAGTGCAAATCGCCAAAACGGGAGATTAGGCGCCCGGGAAATTCATCCTTCAGCATATCGGTTGTGGCACGTGCAGTGTGTGCCGTTGCACCGTCCTGTTGGAACCACATGTTTTCCAATCCCAATTCATCAAGTTGCGGCAAAAAGAACTCGTTGATCATTGCTCTGCAGCGCTCACCATTCACAGTAACCGTTTGGCCTGCGACGTCTTCGAAGAAAAAAGGTCCGATGACTCCTCCAGCGAAAACAGCACACCATACAGTGACTTTGAGCGGGTGTAATGGCTCTTCGTGGGTTACACACGGATTTTCAGTACCCGCTAATATGGAAATGAGCCTTATCACTCATGATTATTTTTAATGAAAAATCATCTTCCTCACCGACCGATTATTGGTCAAATAAATAGTCAGCAATATTCCGCGTTCTGGAGCAGTGTAGCGTAACATTGTTTATTAATGTGTATTTCGCATGTGTTTACTACACAAATGTCAAAACAGAACTGACATTAGGGGCCAAACGCAAAATTTATAGCATTTTCTGATAGGAGGATTACTTTTGCGCCACCTTGTATAAACTTTAATTTTCTTTGATATATCTTACATTGTGCCAAGATTAAATTACATACATACATACATTTCTTCAATTAATTCAATTGACACTTTTGCAAATATATATTTACATTTAGTTTTTTTTATTTTTGTAAAATTTGTAATCTCATTAGCAATCATATTGTATTGTTAAAAATTTGCTTTGCGAAAAACGAAAACAAGCAAACAAACACTTTTTAACAATTTAATTACATTTACAAATGAATGGCAATTAGGCGCTAAATTAACTTTGTTTTTTGTTTCGCAGTTTTAGCGTTTTCATTTAACTGTTTTTAAGTTTAACACTTTTGGCACAAATTTAACAAAACGATAAATAAAATACACTCGTACACACAGTATTTAAACCAATTTAAAATTGTTTATAGGTTAAATTTAACATTTTAACTGTTATAAAACAAAAAACACAAACAGAAATCTAATAAGAAAAAAAAAACATAGAAATAATTATTAAAGAAAAATGTGCGTTGAAATAATGAATTGATTTAATTAAAGTGGGGATAAATTATGAAAACACTATGTACATATGTATATATAAAATTTACACTACAAAATGAACACGTTATAATGAATTGTGTTAAAAAAATTAAGCAAAAAATATACGGCTTAAAGGAAAAGTAACAATTTAAAATTTTGTTTTAAATATGTTTACGAAATAACAATATTTCTTTAAAAGACTGCGCTAAGAAAAGGTACTTTTTTAAAAGTGCCATAAATTCAGTCTTTCGTTCATGCAGTCTCAAAATGTTAACGATAAATAGAATATTAAATATGTATCTGCCATCAAAGATCACTTTCTTGGGACTTTTCAGAGCCTTTGATTACGATTCTCAAATTCAATCAATCATTTCATTTCATTAATTCCGTAATTTATTACTGGAGGAAGAATTTTTATAAATTTTTTAATTTCGAAGACGAACCAGCGTTACCGTTGAGAATTTTCAAAAAGTCGCCCAAAAGGTGTTTAAAAAAAAAGTCGCACAAAAAAGTCGTTTTGAAAAATAAAAGTCGCAAACTTTTTTAATAATTTTTATTTACAAAAAATAACATAAAACATAACAAACATAAAATTAATTCAAAAAAAAAAAAAAAAAAACATAAAACAATTAATTGCAAACCAGTTTTTAACTATTTTTACATACATATTTATATGTAATTTATTAAATGTTTACTTTTTTGAAATTCCATTTTACGAAACAAAGACATATGACCTTCCCTTCCGAGAAACTCTGCAATCTGTTTAGATTGCATGTATAAGCATTAATAATTATTAATTGTACTACGGCTTATTTGAGTGTGAAATTTGCTTAAACCTTCCTTCCATAGATTGGTTTTTGCTAATCCCGCGTAGCACTAGTTTCATTTCTGCAATTGTAACGCTTTTACGAAAGTTGCTGTTTCTCTTCGGCAAAAACTCTTATAGTTGCATTTTTTGTATTTTAAGACGCTTCTTTAATGTTAGTTATATGTTTTTTTGTGCTTTCATGTGCTGTAGATGATTGTTTTGATTGATCAGGAGCTGTTTACAAGAAATGCAAAAAAGACTCTTCGTCTCTTCATCTTGCTTAAGCCATTTATATTTAAGTTCTCATTCTTTGGAATAATATCGCGACACATTAGTTTTCTTAGCGGAAACTGTAGCGTTGTTGACATTTTGTGGCTCAGGCTATGATTCTGATTTAGACTGGGACTGTGAGCACGCGTCTATGGGTTTTTTTTTTGTTTTCACAATAAATCTGATTTTTAAGATTAACATTTTATACTGGCTCTTTTTTTAATAAAAAAAAAGTATACATACCTGTCCATGTTTGGAAATATTATGAAAAATACGTACACTAAACCGACAAATTAAATAATAAGTTGCTAAAAAAAAAGCTGTCCCATAAAAATGTGTCAAAAAAATTTATAAATCAATGTTGCCAAACGAAGAACAATTTCTTGATTTCTTTTAATACTATGGCGTCGATGCCATACTATTTCACTGTTCATCATTTGGCAATTTTTTATTAAAAAAAATAACAAACAAAAACAGCAAATTTGCAATGCATTGAAAAATAAACTTTTGTGTAGGTAACTATACAAAAAAAGGGGAAAAAGTCGCAAAAAAATTAAAAAAGTCTCAAAATTAGGTTATTTTAAAAAGTCTCATAAAAAGTCGCAAGCCGCCAAAAAAGGGTCAAATTGCGACTTTAGTCGGCGAACGTTATCTCTGAGACGAACATTAATTATTCCAAATAAAAACATAAATGCAACATTCATTCGCCTTAAATACGGAGTTGGAGACTTAATTATACGCTCTTTTCGGTGGCTAAGAAAAATTTTGAAGAAAAGGCATTTTGGAATAACGTAAAAGTTTTGATATTTTACTTAAGCTAGATTTACACGATTGAAATTTTCTTCAAAATTGCTCTTCAAAATGCTTCAAAATCGTGTAAACAGCAAAATTTCTTCAAAATTTATTTATTTAATAGTTATTAAATATTTATTTATTTAATAGGTATTAATAGAAGAAATTTTGCTGTTTACACGAGTTTGAAACATTTTGAAGAGCAATTTTGAAGAAAATTTTAATCGTGTAAATCTAGCTTTATTGACATATCAAAAGTATAAATTTTAATAATTTCTACAATTAAAATTGTAAAAAAATGAAGACAATTGTAAAAATAACAAACCACTGGTTTTGCTGAATAAATAATTTTTTCAAGCAAATCCCATTTTGTTTGTCTGAATGTGCCAACAAGTTATATTTGGGATTTTTAATGATTGGCTCATTTTTATACCCTACACCACCATAGTGGGGAGGGTATATTGGATTTGTGCTGATGTTTGTAACGCCCAGAAATATTGGTCCAACACCCACCTTAAAGTATACCTACCGATCGAAATCAGAATCACTTTCTGAATCGATTTAACGATGTCCGTCCTTGTGCGCAGAGTACAGGTCGCAATTTTGAAAATATTTTGATAAAATTTGGTAAGTGACATTTTTTCGGCCCAAGGACGGATGAGATTGAAACTGGTGTCAATCGGTCGATTATATCACCTGGCCCCCATACAAAAGTCCTCCCGAAATTGGAGTTTACCGATCATAAAGGTTTGAATTATGCAAGGAACCAAACACAAATAAGTGGTAAATAAAGCCAAATCACATATACAAATTTTGTGCAGATCGGTCTATAATTAGTCGTAGCTCCCATATAAGGCCCACTTCCGAAAACCACTTTAAACAGCATAACTCTCTCAAAAATGTTGGTATCCAAATAATATTGAACGCAAATATATTTCATATGCATACAAATAATACGGTACAATTTTATTATGATCGGTCCATAATTAGTCGTAGCTCCCATATAAGGCCCACTTCCGAAAATCACTTTAACGATCATAAATTTCTTAAGAATGTTGGTAATCAAATAAAATTCGACACAAATAATATACAGAAATGATGGCACCTAATTTTGTAATGGTCGGTCCGTAATTAGTCGAAACTCCCATATAAGACCCTCCCCGTAATCAACTTTATCCTCCATAAATCTTTTAAAAGTATTTATATCGCGATAAAGTTTAACATACACAATATTTATATTCATAGAAATCATGACACAAAATTTTTGGATGATCGGTCCATAATAGGTCATATCTCCTATATAGCGCACATTTCTGAAAAACTGTTTTATACATATACTGGGTCGGGCTTGGCCGACTATACTTTCTTACTTGTTATTAATAAATGAATCTCGTTGTTATACTTGAAAAGAAAAAGGTCAAAAAGAACAAATCCCTTTAGCTATTGGATATTTGTTAGTGGATATGTCTTAATTGGTTTCAAAACAGTATTATCCAATTTTGGGGCCGCGAGTAATAAATTACATCTTATACATGGGGAACAATCCGAAACTCTTAAGACTACTATAGTATATGGGAAAAGAGAAAATCCATTAGATTACCTAGTAATTTGTAAATATTACTTAGCTGTCCTGGATTTATAACTTTAAAAAAAATTGAGATATAAACCACATTAAATTAACACTTGTTAATCAAAAAAGCGTTACAAATGATATATAACATTTAATTACTCGGACTTATGAATATCAAAAGTGTTTTGACAAACTGTGTATATTTTAAATAAAATATTTTTAAGTTATTTATATATAGTTACTGCCTTAAATGCTATAAACTATAAGCAAACACCCACGATATTTCTTGTAAAGTACGCAGAGTCACAAAAAAAACCTAATTATAGAGGCACTTTCCTCAATTCACGTACATTCGCATCGTGACACGCACCCAACCCGACAAACATATGGCTAAACAATCATGCAGCCAACCAACCAGTCAGTCATTCATTTAGTCAGTTCGTCAATCAGAGAGTCAGTCATCACGCGATTAGTTAGTTTTTAAACATAAATTGTGGTACACATTGATGTTTGTAGCAGTTATTTAAAAGAACTAATTGAGTTGAGTTAGAAAATTAAAAGTAAAATTTTAACATTAACAGGTTTTTGTTAAACCACACAAATTGTTTTGGTTAATTTTTTAACTAAGTACTTTAAAAAATGGAATACTTAAGGGCCCGATTATCGTTCACAACACTAAAATGTTGTGTTGTCTCCACTACAACACAACATGCATTTTTCATACGATTAAGCCGATAAGTGTTGTGAATCGTAATCGCAATTTACAACATACAACATCAAAATACTTACTGTTGTGAACGGTAATCGGGGCCTAAGTCAGTGTTAAGTTTATAGTTGATGAGGATACGAATTAAAAAGATCTTATTCCCCATTTTACAAATCACTCTTTTTGATTTCTGGCCATAACACTTTCTGTGGTTTCAAATTCATTGAGTTTAAAAGTTTAAACTTTGTTTTTCTTTAAACTTCGTTTTGTTTTCATCGTAGTTGTTGTTTCAGAATTACGATTAATGGTTAGCAACCATGTGTTGTGTTTGGGTTGTTAATAGCAGATTGTTCAAAGGTGATAAACTCGCATAAAATTATAGACAAATGTGCGATAATGTAGAAAAGTAGTTAAAGAGTTGTAATTAGCACTAAAATGTCTATAGATTGGTGAAAATTTCAATACACTAAATAAAAATTATGGAATTATTTTTAGAAAATGTTTCAAAGTTTTTAAAAACTTAATCCAAAGTTCCAAAGAAAATTATATAATAATTAAATTTTTAAACAATTTTTAAAAACCTAATGGTAACACTTTGTTTTTTCAGTGATTTGATTTTAAAACATAGATAACAAATACTTTAATCATTCCGAATATATATGTAACTTGTTGACATCTCAGTAATGGAAGCTTTGACAGTTGTTATAATGAATTCAAGTTGGCTCGAAAATCGCATTAAAATATTAAAAGTTCATTTAAGTACAACCCTCTGGACATTGCCATTGCAAACGAAACTTCCCGATCACATAACTGTAAATGGGTTATGTTAAAGATTAACTGCCATATTTATAAAAATTAAAGTAGACTTCAAGTGTACTTTTAGGAAATTTTGTATGAAAATTTTGTCTTAAAGTAGACTCCAAGCATACTTTAATTTTTATAAATACGGCAGTAAAGCATTAAAACTCAAAATCTGTGACGTGATTATATATATAAGGAATAGTAACCAGCCGGTCTAGCAAGGAGTTGTATCAGCAAATTTTAAAACTTACACTATACTTTTAACATACATATTTACAGGTTTAGTCAGAAAGAGCCTGAAAAAACTATCCCAGACGAATGTTTGCCTGGATTACTGGAACAAATCTAATAATAAATTACTAGAATTAAACAAAATCCTGTTAAATCATTTATTTTGTAAATCTTCATCTGTAAGTATCAGTGTAATTTCAGTAATATTATGGGTAGATTGCAAAAGTTCAATGATACACATGTAACAATAAATTGTAATAAATTTTGATGTCAATTTAAGTTTTCTTTTTACACACAAACATCTAAATGGAAATCCTCCCACACTCTTTGCATATGTGGAGAAGAATAAAAGGTGCAAATGTAATAAAATATATATTTTATTTCATCATCTAAGAAAGTTAATACCCTTTAAGACTCTGTTGAATAAATCCATTT
Source organism: Bellardia bayeri (assembly GCA_950370525.1). NCBI lineage: Eukaryota > Metazoa > Arthropoda > Insecta > Diptera > Calliphoridae > Bellardia > Bellardia bayeri. The sequence continues at coordinate 47,728,446 of OX493268.1, forward strand.
TAATAAACCAAAATTATGCGAGGTTAAACTGAAAAGTTAACGCAAAATTTAAAGAATTTAATAAAAAATATATATTAAGAAATTAAGTAAGAAAGTTTTGTGTTGTGGTTGTGATATAATGTGGCAAGAGAGTCAGTTTTGGTAAGCAGAGTCTTCTAGAGATCTTCAGTTGTAAGGAAGCTTATCATTTTGTAAATACAAGGTGGCGCAAAAGTAAACTTCCGATATTTTTTGGCTGTAATTAAAAAAAATTAAAAACTTTGATTCTTCTTGTGGATTATTTTTATTTGGTCTTTTAATTTTTTTTACATCAAGTCAAGAATATGATGTCATGTAAATGGCCGCCGCCACAGTTGATTGTACCGTCCTGTTGGAACCACATGTTTTCCAATCCCAATTCATCAAGTTGCGGCAAAAAGAACTCGTTGATCATTGTTTTGTAGCGCTCACCATTCACAGTAACCGTTTGGCCCGCGATGTCTTCGAAGAAAAAAGGTCCGATGACTCCTCCAGCGAAAACAGCACACCATACAGTGACTTTGAGCGGGTGTAATGGCTCTTCGTGGGTTACACTCGGATTTTCAATGCCCCAGAAGCGTAAATTTTGCTTATTTACGTATCCGCTAAGATGGAAATGGGCCTCATCACTCATGATTAATTTTGATGAAAAATCATCTTCCTCACCGACCGATTATTGGTCAAATAAATAGTCAGCAATATTCCGCGGTCTGGAGCAGTGTAGCGTAACATTGTTTATTAACGTGTATTTCGCATGTGTTTACTACACAAATGTCAAAACAGAACTGACATTATAGATATTTATAGCATTTTCTGATAGAAGGATTACTTTTGCGCCACCTAGTATATGGGTATAGCAAACATCAACGAATTTAAGGTATGTAATTGTGAAGTTATGTATTTTGGTTGCTTCGGAAGGACTTTTTCCGCTTGCCTCGTACAACATTACCCAACCATTAACCGTTACACACAAAATATTGAAGAAAAAGACGAAATATGTTTATTAACAGTTAAACCTATACATATTTGTATTTGTATCTACATATAGACACACATAGAGTGTACAATATTTGTATTGCATATAAAGAGAGTAAGAGAAATCAGTCTAATATGTTTTGATATGTTTATAATGTCCGTATAAAAGCCTCTTGAGACTTTCAGCCACCACAAATAAACGAAACCAAGGAATCAAAAGGATAAAATGTTAAGAACAACAAATGTACCGTTAACATTTAACACACATTCATTCATGCATACATACACACATACATATGTACATACAAATAGTATATTTTCTGACTAAAAATTTGTAAAGTGAACCACAAAAATAAAAAAAGTAACTAAAAAACCAAACATTAAAAAAAAAAATACTTGTAGCCATACATATTTATGTACATATACATACTTATATATACGTGACAAAACTAGTCAAGTGAACTGAAATTATATAAACAAAAATATCAATGTATTCGTTTAACTACTGCAACTATAGCATTTACATAAAAATTAACTTTTTCCTATTTTTTGATAGAGCATGATACTTTTACACACATGTCTCGATGAACGATACGAAATGTGAGTTGCTTTAAATACAAGTCTTTGCGGTCGTTAATTTACAGCTCTATAAAGTCTATCTGCCGCCAGTATTGTGCAATACCACAGTATAATGGGTAAGTAAATAAACTTGCCCATCCCGATTAACGCTTTAACCAGGCGAGTAGTAGTTTCTATAATCGTTACTTTATACCTATATTGTAACCTAACGATTCCATCGTTTCTAAGCGCCGAACTTGTATCAACTATTCTAACTAAATTTCAAAAAATTTTCCAAAATTGTTTTAATGATTATCCCACCGCCTAATGTGGTTTGCAATCCTTTAAAGATCAACAACCTCTAAGGTATGTATATTCATGCTGATGTAGACAACATTGAAATGTCTGGAAGTCGAGTTCCCAAGTTGTCGGTGAAAAAGAGTTGGATTGATTCCGTGATCTTTACCCAACTAAGACAAGAAAGCATTTTAAAAGTATAGTCAAGCTACCTACAAATAACTCAGAACACTTAATATTGGGCAGCCAGTCCAAGTGATAAAACTTTATTATTAAAATTAGTATTCGTTATCATAATTTTTATCAACAATGCTCATTTTTGAATGAATACCTATGAGGTTCACCAGGTATCAATGCATATTCAAAAAGTTACTGTGTGCTGCAGATGTTGGGCCTTCGGCATAATTTTTATTCCAAGAATCAATGATAATTTATTCTGTGCTAAGTTGAACGAATGGTTATCTCACGCGGAAATGACGTGGTCACCAAAATCGTGCGCTAGACATTTTGTTTTTGAAATTGAGCATGTTTTCCCCAAACATAGAATTTCAAAATCGAACAGCCCAGCCCTTAATAGAAAACTCTTTAGGTAGGAAAGTTGATATAGCGATGATGCAAATGGACATCCAAATTTCGAAATATCTAACGGAATTTAATCTTGTATGAATATATCAAACATAAGTTCTAAAATATTGGTATTGAAAATCAGCAACATCGGTCTATAAATTTATAAATAGCCAATCTTCCATTGCCACTTTTTTTTAACTTAAAACACAAACGATCATAAATAAATAAAATTTTCACTAGTTAGCTCTCAGACGAGAGCTGAAGAATTTATCGCATTGCATGTGTAGTTATAATTTTTCCCCTTATTAGTCATTAACCGACCGATAACCGAATTTATTCCGTCGCCACGTCTTGGTTAAACAATGATACATAGCTGTAAAATTTATCTACGAGTATGTATCTCATTGTAATGCTTGTTTTTCCCGTAATTAACACTAAAGCTAGATTTCCACGATTGAAATTTTTTTCAAAATTGCTCTTCAAAATGCTTCAAACTCGTTTAAACAGCAAAAATTCTTCAAAATTTATTTATTTAATAGTTATTAATAGTTAATAAATAAATAAATTTTTGAAGAAAATTTGCTGTTTACACGAGTTTGAAGTAGTACTGGCAAAGTATTAAGTAATGGGTTCCGAGTATCGACTATTTGCCCTTTTTTTGGATACTCAATACTCAAAAGTAGTTACTCGATACTTTCTGAGTTGTTTTTTAAGCAAGTTTTTTAATTCTTTAATCAAAACAAAACATTAATTTTCCAAAGAATTTATTTTAATTATTTCTTAAGTTCTTGTTAACGTTGAATTAAAAGTTAGCTATACATTTATTTTTGATTTAATAATAAAAGACATACATACAAAACCAATAATAGTTGAAGATCTATTTTTATATTTTGAAGAAACTACTTCAATTTGCAGATAAAAACTATGCGGTACAATTTAAAAAAATCCGTTAAAAGTATCGAGTAGTATTGAGTACGCAAATGAAAAGTATTGAATATTATTGAGTAATGGAATGTAGTAGAATTTGCCAGCACTGGTTTGAAGCATTTTGAAGAAAATTCCAATCGTGTAAATCTAGCTTAAGTATTTTGATGTTGTATGTTGTAAACTGCGATTACGATTCACAACACTTATCGGTCTAATCTTAATAAAATGCATTTTGTGTTTTAGTCGAGACAACACAACATTTTAGTGTTGTGAATGATAATCAGGGCCTTATTTTATTTATAATATATATATATATACAAGGTGGCGCAAAAGTAATCCTCCTATCAGAAAATGCTATAAATTTTGCGCAACTTGATGAATTGGGATTAGAAAACATGTGGTTCCAACAGGACGGTGCAACGGCATACACTGCACGTGTCACAACCGATATGCTGAAGGATGCATTTCCCGGGCGCCTAATCTCGCGTTTTGGCGATTTGCACTGGCCAGCAAGATCGCCTGATTAGAAGTTTACTTTTGAGCCACCTTGTATATATGTATATAATATTATATATTTATTAATTATTTATCTCTTCGCATCAGTGCTGGCAAACATGGTACAATTGCACTTTTTATAAATTTTAAATACAGTTGGTACCGTGGTACTACCACGAGCCATTTGTACAATTACAAACTACCGATGCATCATATTTGATGCAACCGTGTGAACTGACAATTTCGGTTGACAGATAAATTCATTGTGTGACAATTGTGTGCCAATGAAATTGATAGTTTTCTTGCAGTCGTCTAAACTGACAATTTACCTTTTGCTAAAAATTTTTGAATGTCAGTACATTGCTAGATATGACAACGTTGTAATATCTGACGATCGTGGACACATAGCTTTGGGTACTATTACAAATTTTGCCGTAATTTATTTCGAATTTTCGTGAAAGTAAGTTTCTGATTAATTTTTTTAGTTATATAGTTGGTACAAAATCCAAATACTTACAACGAACAAATTTTTTTTGAAGCTTTATCCCATTAACGAACCCATCATCTACTCAAGATACAAGATAGCTCTGTTGTCAGATAGATTTCAAAGGAAATATACCTCTGAAGAACCTGGTCAGATTAGGTATACCCGGATGGACAAAAAAACTGCATATATTACATTATAACAATAATTAATTTTATTTTTCAAAGCATTATTTTTAAACCATGGCAGTAGTGTAAAAATTGTCAAGTATACAATCAAAGTATGACTTCACCAATATGTAAAAGTCGAATCAGTAAAGGAACATATGAGAACGTGTTGAATAAATGAATGTGAGAAATAGTGTTCGGAAATTTGTGTGTACAAAGTATTCATTCATAATCGGTATTTTGTAAAGGGTGTTTTTTTAGATGTATAGAACTTTAAGTTAACAATACTTTTTTAACTGGCGGCCATTTTGTCAGCTGTTAAGTGATTTATGTTTAGTTTGGTTTGACAACGCTTCCAAATTGTGCAAACTTATTTTTAAAATCATGGTTCTGTTCGAAATACGTACGTATCGCGCACTACGTCCATTTTACGGTCAACATAATCGTCCATCACAGCAATTAATTCGATTAACTATGGAACGTTTTCGCACGTCGTACACTGCGTACAGAAGAAGTCATTACTGCAGTAGAGCGCAGCGTAGAGGAAGACCCGAACGAAGCTGATCAGAACGTTACAGTTAATGGTGACCGCTATAGAGTTATGATTACTGACATTTTCATTCATCAATTGAACAATTATGATGTCCAAGAGTTGTGGTTTCAACAAGATCGCGGAACTTGTCACACAGCTCGTGCCACAATTAATTTATTGAAGCAAACATTTGGCAACCGCATAGTTTCACGAAGTCGCTAATCTACGCCGATAAGCCCGAAACGACTGACCACTTGGAGAACAACTTTCGCCGCGTTATTGAAAAATACAGCCACAAGTGTTGTATAAAGTCATCGAAAATTGGGCCTTCAGATTAGACCACGTCCGAACCAGGTGTAGCGGTAAAATGCAAGAAATCATATTTATATTATAATGCCAGAAGATTATCTTTCGAATAAAGTAAAAAAAACTAATTTTTATTTTATTCCATTTCAAAGTTTTATACATCTAAAAAACACCCTTTATGATGTGAAATATTGACGACACCCATACAAATTGTTTTTCTATGTACTAAATTTGTTGTTGTTGGTGTACTCTCGTCTGTCTATTCCAACTACATACAGACATGGCATTTGCATTTGTGGGTGTGTTTGTTACAGTGTGAACTGAGTAGAATTATGTACATATATACGAGGGCTACCTCGGAAATGGTGAAATATTTCAAAGTTCTAGAGAAATCAAGGGGTTTGGATGAAGTAGTTCTTTGATACCTAAGACAACCTATGTTAAAATAACATGTTCCCTTCATATTACTTGTTAGAACTATTATTAGTGCAAATTAAGAAATAACTTACACTTTCTAGACTAAGCCTATTTTTAGGCCCATTAAAAAGGGTTTTAGAAAAAATAACATTTAAAAATAAAAAAGGTGAAGTTGGCTAAAAAAAAATATTCAGCCAATTATTCCAGTCCAGCCTCGTATTTTTCGTAGGTATATAAGTGAGTATAAAAATGTCTGTAATTTGGCCTCTATATTTATTATTTTTTTTTGTCGTTTTGCAAATTTTGTTGAAGAGGGTTGTTGCTTGTAGGGAACTAAATATGTACTTATTTACAAATGTATGTAACTGTTGAATTTTTTGCAACATTTCTATTTTGTTTTCATTATAACAAAAATTGTTGCTGTCACATGGATTTGGATTTTTATGGTTTTTTTTTTTTTGCTTCTTGTTTGTGTTCAATATTTAAATGTAAAAAATCGTTTTTCTTTTGTATTTGAATGGTTGGGTTGTTTGTGTAGTTGTTTGCATATTGAAATTGATGTTAATGTCATTATTTTTGCATATTTAAAATTATATCGCAAAATAATACATACTACACATACCCCTTTTTAGCAGTTATGTTTTTTTGTTGTATTGTTGTTATTCTTGTTATTTAGTTGCACGACATTTGTGCAAAAATTATGTTGATATCTTTTTCTTTTTTTCGTTTTCTGCAAATTTATTTTATTTCTTTTTGTAGTCACAAGTCGTAAGTGTTTTAAATGGCATTAAACTTTATATAATGAGTCCATAACTGTTTGGGGACCAATGTTAATGTTACAAGAGAGTCATGATATTCAACCATTGTAAATGGAATTTTAAATTTAATATTAAGAAATATAAATGAGACATTGGAAAAACTACTGTACGAGTATATTGCAAACGTATGGGAGTAAAAATTTGCGTTTGAATCAGCAGGTCGTAATGCAACAACTATTGGAAATAAGTATGTATGTACTAGGGATGCCAAACGAGACTGGTTTTTTTCAAATCCCGGGATTTGGGATTTAAAAATCCCGATTTCCGGGATACCCGAATCGGGATTTTCGGGATTGAAGGCACTTTACCGTTATACTTTCAAAGAAAGAAAAAAAATTAAAGAATTGCCACTACTTGTGAAATGACATGGGTTTTTTGCATAAGGATGAAACCACTGTTTACTTTATTTTGACGCTTAAAAATTTGTTTGTTTTAACAATAAATCAATTAAATTTGTATACGGTATTGTTTTTGTTTCGTTTTTGTGAATTAAATTCTACTTAAATATCTATATAAAATGCAATTTAATTTTGTAATATACATATATTATTTATATAATTAAGCTTTTCTTGCAATAATATGTGGTGTTGACTTTATTTTGACGGTGACCAAATACTTTTTTCGAGCAAATTTCCTTCTAAATGGATAGATTCCGATTTAAGACCAAAAGCCAAACTAACTTTTCTTTCGGTCCCAGGGTGGAAATCGGCTCGAAAAAAGGGGGTGTTTTTAGTGGATGCAAGCTCCACATACCAGAACTGTGACGACAGTATCTGAAGTGCGGTAGGCATTTTCCCTCCCTTCCTGAAAAAAAACCCGGCTTTAGAAGGGAACACAGAACGGTAAAACACCTTTTTGGTTCTTGTTTAGTACATTTGACAACATGGGCATATTTTTAGTTAAAAGTTAATTAATTTGTTGTCATCATATCCCTTTAATCTATATTAATATGTTATTCATCAAACTAGAAAATCTAGATCATTGATGTTAACAGAGATCTGTAATTGGTGCGATATTGTTTTTAATTTTTATGTTGTCTAATTTTTAGATTAATAATCGAGTAAATCTATATAAAAATCTCAAAAAATATATTAATTATTAGAAAAACTTCAAAATTAAGGAGCCTTTCTCGAAACTAATACGAACAATTGTTAAATGTTTCCTTTGAAACAATTGGAAAAATGTAAGATTCTCCTTTTGTGTTGTGCTCCAGACATACATCGGTTAGTTGTAGAACAAAAATTTTCCAAATTAAATCGTAAAATAAAATAAACTTTATTTTAAGAGGTTTTGCGAATTAAATTTTGTTTAACATTGACATCGTAAAGCTTAAGTTTTGAAGTATAGTGGATTAAATTAAGAAGTCTGTGCTTTTCAATTTCTAAAGGTGGTTGGTAATTAGTTTAACAGTGGTTAGCATACAGATTACATAGATTTTAAAAATATCATAATTAATTTCCTTTCTCTGTTGTATTCTTATAAACTACATATTTATTATGATTTCCATCGTTTATTCGAATTTTAGGAACTTTGTTTTTATAGGTAAATAACCGATCATGTTTAGAAAGAACAGAATAAAACATTATCTAATGAATAACATAAGTTAGGATTACCTCCAAGCAACAAACATTTGCATTGAATTCTGTCAATACAAATTTATTTTATCATCGATTTATTCTCCGCCTCGATTCTCAATAAAAGAACACCAATACCATAACTTCTTTAATTCCCTTGGAGCTAGATTTTTAGTTGCTGGCGACTTTAACGCCAAACACACATTTTGGGGTTCACGTCTGGTAACCCCAAAGGGTCGCGTACTCTTCAACACCATTGCTCAAATGGGCTTAGATGTACTCTCAAGCGGACATCCCACCTACTGGCCGACGGACCGACGGAAGATTCCCGATGTTATTGACTTTGGAGTAGTGAAAAATATCCCTGTAGAATGGATGCAAGTGGATCCTTCATTAGACTTGTCCTCAGATCACTCTCCTACTATCATTTCAATGCATTTCCCTCAAGTGTGTGGCTCTCCATTTAGAAACATGACTAAGACCCGAGTAAGCTGGATAAAATACAAAAAGTATTTAAGTTCTCATTGCACGGAAAATATTGTGTTGAGAACTACCGACGATATCGATGAGTCGATTGGCAACTTTACCGAGGACCTTCGACGAGCTGTGCATCACGCTTCCACTTATCACGTTGAATGTAGAAATAGGACAAACAGAACTTATTTATCTGAACTCGAAAATCTCCTATCAGAAAAAAGAAGAATGAGAAGAGAGTGGCAACTTCACAGGTCTCCTGAACTGAAAGCTAGGCTACGGGTATGCAGAGATATACTAAGACATTTCTTAGAAACCTAAAGAACGGCTTCACTTAGATCCTACTTGGAGGGTCTTGATAGTACCCCACAATCTGACTACTCGTTATGGAGGGCGGCAAAAGGTTTAAAAAGACCAGTGAGAGGAAAACCTCCTTTGCGAAATCCGACTGGTGACTGGGCTAGAAATGATTCCGAGAAAGGGACATTATTTGTTAACCATTTAAGAAATGTGTTTACTAAAAACAACTCAAATAACGTATCTGATTTGCCACCACTCGTTATTAGACCTCCTGTACCTCTAAGACTAAACTTTGGTGATGTCCAAAGCGCTATTGGTACTCTGAACCTTAGAAAGGCTCCAGGTATGGATAAAATCAGCAATAAAATGCTTGTGGAGTTACCTCGTGTAGCTAGAAGAATTATCCTCTTTATCTTCAACGCTATTTTACGCCTAGAATACTATCCTGCAGATTGGAAGGTGTCTATGATCACTATGATTCCTAAGTCAGGGAAGGATCACACCAAAGTAGAGTCATATAGGCCAATTAGCCTACTGCCGACAATTTCTAAACTGTTCGAAAAATTGTTAATGACTAAGTAGATTCCAATTCTGAACGACACTGAATGCATTCCTAATCATCAATTCGGCTTCAGAGCTAAACACAGCACCATCGAACAAACACACAGATTGGTAAATGTGATAAGAGGGTCGTTTGAAGACAAAAAATACTGCTCCGCCCTTTTCATTGATGTGTCCCAAGCGTTCGACAAAGTCATGCCAGTTTAATGCACAAAATAAAATTAACTCTGCCTGCTAACACCCATAAACTTATGGAAAGCTATTTATGAAATTTTTTTAGTATCATAAAATTTTTGTCTAGCACTGGCTGGGCTTATTATTTTCTTTTTAGTATTAAGATTTGAATACTTATTGTCATTTCATTATATGAAGATTCAATAAATAAATAAAGGCTAAAAAAAAAAAAATGTTTAGAACAGTTTAAATTTTGAATGGTTTAACGCAAACGATCCGATGCGTTGTGTTGTCGAATGAAATTTAATGCCGAAAAACTATTCGGAAAGAACATTGATATTCATGAAAAACCTTTTGAAAAATAAAATTTTGATAATAGGCGTATGTATATACATATGTAGGTAGTAACCGTGGTAAAAATGCAATTACTCTTTTCTCTCTAGTTTAATTACAAAACAGACTGCTCATTGTGCACTTCCGGCTGAACTTTGGGCACTTGGGAACTTCCCTTTCGCTTAGATTGGGCATTTTTCTTAAATAGTGGGTTTATATTTGTTTGCTATAATACATACAAATAAATTTATCCAAAACCAAGATATGACACAAACTGTCGATAAAATTGTTTAAATTTCAACATATGTATGTATGTATGTAAATATTTTAGCATAAAAAAAAATCGCTGAAATGTCAAACATCTTGAAAAGTCAACAACTGAACTGAGTGAACAAGTGGAAAAATGTGTAGTAAAACACAATGAATGGAACTCACAAATAAACGGATAGTTGAGCGAATGGAATGCAATGAATGAAGGAACACACAATGAACCTAAAATACAACCCGCCTCCAGAGACCTGCGTCGACCAAATTTGACGGCGGTGGCGGCTGCCACTAAAACAAGCCGGCGGCGGCTCAAATTTGACTGTCAGCCGGCTGAAAATTTCCATGTACCATGAAATTTCAGTAAGTACGAATATTGTTATAAATTCCTATTTACATCAACATTACTGTAACAGTATCGATGAATTTGATATTTTGATACGAATCGGGCCACATGGCAAGGGCCAGGGCAATATTTGTTAAGCAATAGGTGTTTAGAAATTTTAATATCATTGTTTTGTAGGTACATATTATAAACATCTTCCAATGCAGAACGACTTGCGACGACTGAAGTTGTTGCTGATGTCTGTGATTTGTCATAAATTGGAATTATTTGTTTTCATATAATTTATAAATCCTTGTTGAACAATATTAAAAGGCCGCAAATCTCTGCAGCTCATCTGTACATGCAAAACTGCATTAGCAAAGTTTTCCGTTTCAGATCTTTCTAACATGTTTGCATTTACGGACAGAATTGATTTTGTCTTGGAAATAATAGCTGAAATTCGACGTCAAAGTAGAAACGCCAAATCTAAAATTTGTTTACTCTTTATTTCTATAAACTTAAGTAATGTTATCTAAAGACTTATAACAAAGTAAAGCAATAATTGTACACTTTAGGAAGAATCCATTCCAAAACATCATTTCAATACAATTTGCCACAGGTATATTGAATGTGTCCATGAAATTATTGACTTTTCGACTGAACACATTTTCCTGTTCAGAATTATGATGACTTGAATACTACTGAAAAAACAGCAAAACTCGATAAAAGTGAACATACTTTAAAACTGTACATCTTTAATTTGTATTAAAAACAATACACAATATTAAAATTTGTTCATTGTAAAAATTTGTGGGCAATTATTTACATACTCGTATATGTAACACTTTTGTGAAATTTTTACTTATTTTAATTTTCAAGAATTCATATACATACATATTTGAACCGAAGTTGCAATATTTAATCACTATGGTAAATATCATTGCGATCGCATAAGTCAAATACAACTGCTTTCGGTTTTTAGATGGAACTCATACTAAAGGTTGAAATTTTGCATAATTATAATTAAATATTTATATTGATAACAATTTCATTGCCCCTTTAGACGCATAGGGAAACGAACTTTACATATAACATAATTTTTTAAAACAGTTTTCTTTGAAATAACCATTTGGCAAAAATGGTTGCAAGCGCAAGATCTTGCAGAAGATTTCTTATTAAGGACAATTTTGGCTTTTTCCTTTATTTGGCTTTTAGTTCTTAATATTTTTTCGTATTCACGAATGTCACTATCAAAATCATTTATCTCTGCCAGGTCGGGGTCGGACTCAGATTCTGTACCTAATTTTTGGTAGAAATCTGTAATTTTTTGATTTTCCATTTTTTTAACTTTTTTGTGTGCTGCTATGAAAAATATGTACGTCTTTTTATACCCTACACCACCATACTGGGGAGGGTATATTGGATTTGTGCTGATGTTTGTAACGCCCAGAAATATTGGCCCAACACCCACCTTAAAGTATACCGATCGACTCAGAATCACTTTCTGAGTCGATTTAACGATGTCCGTCCGTCTGGCTGGCTGGCTGGCTGTCATGTAAAGCTTGTGCGCAGAGTACGGGTCGCAATTTTGAAGATATTTCGATAAAATTTGGTAAGTGATATTTTTTCGGATTGATGGGATTGAAACTGGTGGAAATTGGTCCATTATTTCACCTGGCCCCCATACAAATGTCCTCCCGAAATTGGGGTTTACCGATCATAAATGTTTTAATTATACAAGTATCCACACAAATTTCTCATCACAAATGAGTGGTAAATAAAGCCAAATCATATCAACGAATTTTGTGCAGATCGATCTATAATTACTCGTAGCTCCCATATAAGGCCCACTTCCGTAAATCACTTTAAAGAGCATAACTCTCTCAAAAATTTTGGTATCTAAAAAATATTGAACCCAAATATATTTCATATGTATACAAATACATAATACAGTACAATTTTATTATGATCGGTCCATAATTAGTCGTAGCTCCCATATAAGGCCCACTTTCGAAATTCACTTTAACGATTATAAATTTCTTACAAATAATATTGAACACAAACATGTTTCGTATATATAAATAATACGGTACAATTCGATCCATAATTAGTCGAAACTCCCTTATAAGACTCTCTCCGTAATTCACTTTAAGATCCATAAATCGTTTAAAAGTATTTATATCCAGATAAAGTTTAACACATTTATTTTTATTTTTAAATTTTTGGATGATCGGTCCACAATAGGTTATATCTCTAATATAACGCCCATTTCTGAAAAACTGTACATATACTGGGTGTAGGGTATTATATGGTCGGGCTTGACCGACTTTACTTCTTACTTGTTTTTATTAAAAAAAGTTACAATACTCACAAAAACAATGGTACAAATATTAGCATATTGCAAAATAAAAATTGTACTCAAATGTTTAAAACGGCGGCTTGTTTAAAGCCTCTTAAGCCGAAAAATGTTTCGGCGGCGGCGGCTACTACATTTTGTCGGCGACTGTCAGCCGATCGGCGCAGGTCTCTGCTCGCCACATCAAATGTTGCATGCTGGCATGATGCACTTACAAACAAACCACACACAAACACTGAGTGCAACATGTTAAAAATCAAAAAGAGCAAATCGAAATAAAATAAAACAACATGGGAAGCAATAAAACCGATTTCAATACTACAAGTTGTACCTACCAAAAAATTAAACAACAAATACATTTGTTTTTATGGGATTTAGAAAGAAAAAAATGCAACCTCCAATGTAAACAAAGTGTAAAAATACTCTAGCTCTGTGTAAATATGTGTATTTAAATAAATATGTATTCAAATATGTACATGTGTACATACCTATACTATATTTGATTATATTTTTAGAGTTTCATTTTATTTGAAACACACCGGAAAAAATAGCCTATTTAATGTTAATGACTTTGATATGTCGCCGTATTTGCTGTGTGGAAAATGTTGCACAGAAAATCAAATTGAAATGTATCATTAATGAATATGGATGGCATTTGGAGTAGAGAGCTGCAAGGAAGCCAATGACATATTACACCTGCATAATATTAAAAAAATCTGAAAACTAGGTATTTTTTTTAATAAGTGTATAAAGACAATGAATGCCACGGCATGTGTAGAATGTCATTGAACGCGTTATCAAGTTACCAGTTTAGTAACTTATTGAATTTTGATTTTATTATTAAGAGAGAAAACGGCGACTATTGTGGATGGATGCAGTAAATTTTCCAAATTTATTGTATATTTACAAGAGTATAATACTATGTTCGCCCCTGTCGTCTACAAAAACAAGCGTTTATAATGTTGCATAGGAGTGGTGTGCAAATCATGGCCATATAGAAATTTCATCATTTAGACAAATAGGAAAATCAATATAAAAAGCCCGACCATATAATACCCTACACTCAGTATATGTATAAAACAGTTTTTCAGAAATAGGCGTTATATGGGAGATATAACCTATTATGGACCGATCATCCAAAAATTTAGTGTCATGATTTCTGTGAATATAAATACTATATGTGTTATCTCGATATAAATATTTTTAATAGATTTATAAAGGTTAAAGTGAATTACGGTTTAATTGTTTGTATACATATGAAATATATTTGTGTTAAATATTATTTGGATACCAACATTTTTAAAAGAGTTATGCTCTTCAAAGTGATTTTCGGAAGTGGGTCTTGGGGTCTATGGGAGCTACTACTAATTATAGACCGATCTGCACAAAATTTGTAGATGTGATTTGGGTTCATTTACCACTTATTTGTGGTGAAATTTGTTTGGATACTTGCATAATTCAAACATTTATGATCGGTAAACCTTAATTTCGGGAGGACATTTGTATGGGGGCCAGGTGAAATATTGGACCGATTTATACCAGTTTCAATCCCATCCGTCCTTGGGCCGAAAAAATATCACGCACCAAATTTTATCTTCAAAATTGCGACCATGCGTGCTTTACATGGACAGCCAGCCAACCAGACGGATTTTTTTAAGATAATGAAAATCCTAAAATCTATCCATCGATTGAAATTTAAAAGTTTCGTTTTGTTGGATATTTGGGGGTGGGCATCTGTCCGATATCTTTTTTAATTTAACAAATTCTTTGTTTAATTTTATTTTTCGATAAATATTTTTATTTAATTTGAATTATCACTAATTGAAACATGCAATGGTTGAATGAGTTTGATTATGAACTCACTGTAATTCGATTAAAATAAAAGCCTTTGAATGAATTATTTTATTGGGAATTTCAATTTCGATTTGAATTAACATGAATTAATTAATTAATATGAATTAATACAGCAATGAATGAATTAATTTTAAAATCCTTTGAATGAATTACATTTTTAATTCTGAATTAAGATATTAGTAAATAATTTATAAATTAATTTATTCAACTCGATGCAATCGGATATTTACTGCTGTCCACCTTGAGACACTTTTTTTTACTATAAACTTATCAGTGCTTATCTTATCATACGATATTTGTCTTTATCTCTGATTTACTTAATAAAAGTTAAAATTAGTTCTCATTTCTACACTCAAAGGGTTCACTTTGGGTACAGTTTAGCTCACCATGCATTCAACAGGTTTGTTACGAGTCAATTTTCTGAAAGCTTACAACCTCGTGTCTAACATTGAGAAATATTCATCTGAGATCCAACAAAGTACATATATATATTATTGATCCTTGTGAAATTTTAAGTTGATTTTTTTGTTTGTGTAAAACACTCTCATGGCTAAAATATGTAACCAAAATCAGCAAAATCTGTATTGTAGAACAAGAGTTATGAACCAAAATGTGTGAGAACCTCCATCAAAACTTGGTATTTTCCACTAGTTTTTTTTTTTGCTATTTTGTTTCAATATATTACGTTATTCCTATTATAAAAGGCGAAATTGTGATGAAAATAGTAAGAATCTATCCATGATTTCTCATAACCCCATACAAATTTCGTTCCAAAATATGTCTTTAAAATTCAGCAAAAATAAATTGTATGTAAAAAGAAATCGCACAACGAAATTTTGTTTAGTTCGGTCCATGTTTGACCATAGACTTTATATAAACTCCACTTCCGAAATTCACTTACACACGTATAAATCTGGTATAAAAATGGTTACCAGGATAAAATTCGACATAAATAACCCTTATAGATATATAAATTGTTGTACTAAATTTTATGGTGATCGGCCAATAATTGTTCATAGCTCCTTATATATAAATATATAAATTAAATTATATATAAATTAAATTTTAGAAATATCGGTAATGACCCAAAACTTTACACAAATCATTTATATACAGTAAAAGCATCATTTTATTTCAAAAAATTTATTTAAATTTAAGTTAAACTTAAATATTGGCGCTGTATGTAGACTTTATTGGGCAACTGTATCAAACTACAGGATTTTGTGAATATCGGTCCATATCCATAAATCTTTTGATGCTCCAAAATTTTACGAGAATCATTTGTATATATGCTAAAATCAAATGCTGGATAGATTAATATCCCATCATGCTCATATATCTTTTAAATATACCGGTATTATGTTAAAATTGGTAAATCCTCATATGTATAAAACTCTCTGTACCGAATTTTGAGAAGATCGGTTCAAAATTGGTCACTGTTTCCATATAATAACCAGTTTGAAAAACAAATTAACCCACAAAAATGTCTAATGAATATAATAAAAAAAATTTACAGATCAGTAATTTTAAAACAAAATCAAACTAATATCGGTTATAGGACAAATTTACTTCTCTATTTTGTTGCGGACAGTCCATAATTAGAAATAGCACCAAAACAACCATTAAACTCTTGTAAATAACGTTATTGAAGTCCATAATTGGTCCACTTCTATTATGCCAACCATAAATCTCTTGTATATAATATTATTGATATGAAATTCAACCAAAATAAGCCTCATCTTATAACCTTACCCTTTTTATACAATGTACCCTAACTTGTGTTTAGTATGAAAAAATGTTTAACCTCTAATTTTAAAAACGTTTATAAAGTTAATAATAATAATTAAGCCAAAATTCCTGTTTAAAAATTTTGTAAATTGTGTAAATTTTGAATGTAAATAAATTATTTGTAAGTTAATTGCTGTTAAAATATGTAAATACAAAATTTTTGCAAAATATGTATTTTTAAATCATGATAAATATTTGCTTATCACCTGACGTAATTGTTACTTTCAAAACATTCAACTTGTCATAATTATCTTTACACTCAAGAAATTTTATTATTTATTTTTAACAAATAGTTTATTGATTATGAATTAAACTTACCCGACTGTGATCCACCAGCTATTTGACGCATTTCCTTGGTAAATTCCTTGTTGCCAAATTGACACGATAAATCGTGAACGGTACGGGGCTCGCCTTTGTCTAGCAAACGTTCTAAGAAGAAAAGCAATGTCATGTTGCGTGCCATTTCATATTCCATTGATTCCATGTTGAGTGAGTGGTTGTTCGTTCTATTTAGACTTTAACTTTTATTAACTTTAATATGTATATTTTATGTTTTAGTGTAATTTGGATTTGTTTTCTTGATTGATTTTAATTTATTTTCTTGGTTTCAAGCACAACCTTTTATCGTTGTAACAATTATCAGTTAGATTTTAATTTAAATATTTTTATTTTTTGGAATTAAACTTTTATGAATTTTTAATTAAATAGGAAGCTCTCGTTTTGTGTTGATATTTGTTTTGTTTTGATTTGTTTTAATTTTAATTTATTTTAAATAAGGCAGTTTGGGAAACACTGATGATAAATAATATTTTTTTTTATTTCATATTTATTTTACGTTTCCTTTTTTCTAGTTGTTATCTAAAAGAAAATATTTAAATAGAAAGAAAATAAAATTAAATTATATTAAATAGAAATAATTGTTAAAGAAAAAGAGAGAAATAAACAAATTATGCAATGAACTAATAAGAAATAATGAATTCTTTATAATATGTATATATGTATGTATGTACATATATATTTGTTTGTATTATTAGAGCATATAAATAAATAAACAGCAAGAACAAAATGTTGGTTAAAAGGTTTTTTATTTGTTTTTGATTTTTTTTTTCTTTTTAGCTGGCAAACATTTACGTTTGCATGGGTTTATTGTGATGCATGCTGGGTGTAATTGTATGTTTTGCATTCTATATTATCATAAGTAAGACATTTGAATAAAATAATTTTGTATCACGTTTATGTTGTAAATAATTAACCAACATTACTACCTGACGTATTACACTAATATATCTGATGTTACGAACACAAATACATTTCTTGTTCAGTCACACTAACAGAAATTGTCAAATAGGAAATTTTGCTTAAACCCAGAACTGTCCGAACAGTCATCACCGCCATAAAATTAAACAAAATAGCAACAAAAACAATGCAATCTAAAGCAAAAGAAAACCGTTACTCGTTACACACTTACGTGGTAAATGTACGCTTTATTTCGAGTGTCCTTGTGTTAAGGAAACGGAAGTTGAATGAAAACTAAATGCTCTTTTCGCTTTCTTAAAACAGCAACACAACATTCCTTTAGTTTAACAAACAATAAACACTGCGAATAAAATGAGTCTGCGCTTTGGAATTTGTTTATAAGACAAACAGCTGTTTGTACCCTATAGTCTTTAGTAGTTTATAATGGGCGGAATTTCTAAGTTAATATTTTAAACAAAGCTAGTTTTGATAACAAATTCGTATTTTTTGGGAAATGGATTAAGAGTTCCAGAGAAACAGGAGAAGATAACTGTATATAACTTGATGGAATTTGAATTTGATTCTTCGAAATCCCTGGTCATTATATTTAAACGAGTTTTGATACGAATTTTTACTTTTTTCAAGAATTCAAAATTTAGTTTTCTTGGGAAACTTAATCTGAGTTCCATTAAAATGGGAGAAGAAGGCCGAATTGAATTTAATTGAATTTTTAACAGAGCGAATTTTAATAGGAAATTTCAATTTTCTGCAATAAATGAATCTGGATCACAGAGAAATGAAAGCAGTTGGCAGTAGATTTATGCACCTTGTATAAAAAATCGTCTATCCTTGATCATAGTCCGTAAGACAGCGAGTAATAATTCGAATTTGTAAACTTTTTCGAAATTGCACATGTAATTTTCTTGGGAAAATGAATCTGAATTAAATAAAAACGTCGATAAGATAGTCAAATTGAACTTAATGGATCATAATAAAGGAATTATAAAAAAATTTTTAATTTTTTTCCGACATTAAAATTTCTTGGAAGAAGAAGGGAGAAGATGACTGGCTCGAACTAAATAGCATTTATAGAAAAATTGTCCTTCTATAACAAACAGTGGTCGTAATATTGAACAGAGCAGAGTTTTGAGACAAATGTCAAAATTTAAACTTTTTAGAATGGTGAAACTGAATTCGTGGGAAACTGGAGAAGGACTGGACTGATATACCTATATAGATCTATAAGGAATATTTTAAAGTGGATTTTAATATATAGACGGACTAAATGGATTTTTCAACTTTGTTTTTCAGCAGGGGCATATTGAAGTAACATAAAAGAGTTGACATATCAGTAGTAGAAGCTTTTGCAATTGTTACAATGAACTAATTTCGCCATTAATTAAATTCGTTATATTCATTTAAGAACAACTCGCTGTTTTTCTGGAGAAATCATTTTATCTTCTGAAAATCTATGAACAATTGTTGAGAAGCATTTGAATGCTAAAAATGTCACTGTATGCTGCGCTATGTGGTATGGAGTCGTGATTGTGTTGGAGTCATTTTTCTTTTTTTGAAAATCCTGCTGGAAACGATATAATTTTTCATTTATAATTGCCAAACCTTACTTTTTCTAATAAGTTGTCCAAATAAGTTGTCGATACTGCCAACTAAACTTCAATTTTCAAGATTTACTTGAATTTCTCTCAAATTTGTTTCACAATGGCAATAAGTAAGTAGGCATCATATGAAACATTTTTGAAATGACAAGTTACAAGTTTAGTATGTTCTAAACATTTTAATGTTGACTTTTTGACTTAAAATTTTTATTAAGACAACTTATAATATGGGAATGTCGTGAAGACTGGTCGTTGGACATAAATTGGGAACGACACCTGTCCATTATGAATTAAGCTCGTTGTTGCATCTTGGCCTCAGTTGTAATAGAACTACTCTCCCAGGCAGACTCTTTGCTGTTGAGCGGTGAGCGATCTACAAATTTGATAGTTAGTTGTATGCGCCAGAATGACACGTCTTATATAATCAAGGACTGTCAATAACAGTATATACTTTTTAACAGTGTGCTAAGAAAATCGTTTAGAATTTTGCTAATGAGATCATAGCAGCCAACATTTATTTCGACAAGATTTCCTAAATTAGTTGTAGTTTAAAACAATTTTTAAAATATCACTCCGCATTGAATACTACATAAGGAATCGATTACAAAACCGTCTTTCGCTGATTTTTGGTATTCAATCTTAATTGTCATTCGCTTCAAAATTTTTTTTTCGCCAAGATCGTCTCCAATTGGCCGTAGTTTAAAAAACTTTTATTTTAAGGTCTCCACATTGAATACTCGGTTGTAGTGCTTTACACGGTCGTTAAATGATAGTGAAGATGACGAATTGATAATAAACATCGGTTGACAAATATCTTGGATATTTCTGTGGAAAACATCAACGATCAATTCAGATTTCAAATAGAGCTATGCTTTTTAAATTAGTTTAAATTTAGCTTTTGTGGAATGATTAATTTGAACATTACTCAGATTGGTTTTTGTATTTTCCCAATTAAAAAATTAGTTTGAACGGAATTTGTGATACATCTCCAGCAGATGTGTATAATATCCATAAATGAAATATTAACGATATCGTAAGTTGGCATTTAACCTCACCAAACGGACATTGATATTGAATAAATGTGAGTGAAAATAGTAATTGGCTCCAAACTACAGTTGTCTGCTTTATTTCCCTGAAAGAAGTTCTTGTATAATGATCGCTTGGAGAAAAATACCCAATTGAAACTTTTATAAACATAAACATCGGCGAAAATGCGAGTAAAGCCAATTGATGGAAAAATTGGATGATATGACCAATTTGCTTTGTCTAAAAAAGGCTATACAGATATCCTGGATTACCAGACACTAGAAGATTAATGTTAAATGCAAGAATTTCTACTGATATAATGTCTGAAATTCCATATAAGGCTGACTAATCAATTTGCAGTTTTTCAATCAATCTACTTTAGCAAAGCTCTTGATAATTGTTGATGAAGTTTTTATTGTAGAGTATCTAAACGTTTTATGAAATTGTACTATTTTATTTAGGGTACTTTATAATCAAACTTGACCGACCACATTCTACAGCACTTTAACCAAATATCTCTCACTCTCTTTAAATAAGAGTGTGTGTTTGATTTGTATTTACTAAAATGTGAAAGTTTTGTGTATTTTTTTTACCAAATTATTATTTTTATTTTAATATTTCTTGCAGCAAATAAATTTCTTGTTTGCAAATGTTTGGTTAAATAGTATTGAGAGAATAAGTTAGTTAAAGAGTGTAAAAAAATGTTGGCTTTGTCCAACGGTTTTTGCTTTACATTTTCATTTCTTGAGTATGCATGTTTAACTCTGTGTAGTTTTTCTTTTATTCGATTATTTCCAAATCAAAATAAGAAAAATACTGTTTTAGTGTTTTGCGTGTGAACATTGCGGCCAAAGCCGCTGGCAACGGCAGCACTACCAGAAAAATGAAAATGAAGAAGCAGCTGTAAAAAAGTGTGCGCGAGGAAAATGTATGAATCAGTTCGCCGACAGGTAAACGAGTGAGTGACACACTTATTGCTAAAAAGAAATATTTTTTTATTCACGTAGAAAAAAAGAAAAATACTAGTGTGGTCAGAATAATATGTTTGTTGTTCTTAAAAGTTTTATTTATTATTCTATTTTAGCCATTGTAAGAAAAGTTAAATAGATTTTAAATTAGTCAGAATCATTGGTTGATGAATGTTTTTCTAATACCAATGACGTTTTCGTTTTTATTAGGTTAATTAAAAATGCATACTCGTAAGCAGCGTTGCCATTTCAGCGGTTTTTCGGCCAGATATGGTGTTTTTATTTTGTCAATTACGGGAAAGTTTGTGAAAAAACAGCTGAACTATTCTTTTAGCTATTTTTTTAATTCTGCGTTTTTCTAGCGATTTTTCTAGTGGGCAGCACTTTAATTTTGCGATGTATTTATACTACTTTGTTTTGCTTGTGATCGGTAACAAGTGCATTGCACATCACTACAGACGTTAACGGTATACCTACCCCCTATTCAAAAAAAAAAAAACTTACAACAGGCATAGTGTTTTTTGTTGAGCAAACGATGTACATACATATATGTTCAATCTTAAAAAAGAACATCTAATTATATTAGCGTACTAAATATATGTAAGTTTTAATCAAATGACACTCATTTGTACATAGAATTAATGTTTTTTTTTTTTATCTCAGTGACTATGGGTAAGCCTACTTACATATGTTCAAAAGTTTAGACAGGAGTAGAAGACTAAGCCAATGCTTAAAAACGGGATCGGAAGTGGGGGTTATATGGGAGCTATGACTAATTATGGATTGATAATCATACAATTGTACCATATTATTCGTATATATAGTGGTGGATTTACGCCTAGGCCCGTAAAAACGCATATGAAAAGCTTTTTGTAAACTTCAGCTTTTTTGATAATTTATATAAAATAGATACAACTGAGTTAAAAAGTCAGGCAAATAAACTCGCCAAAAAGTATCCTGGTGATCTAGAAGAGACATTAGCAATGTGCGTTCTACACACATTCTTTGTTTGGAAATTATAAACAAATTTTTATGCATGCCTAAAAAATTTTAATATCTATGAAAAATAAGACTGATATGACATACATATATAATTACATGTGAATTGAAAAACGTACATATGTGTATCTACATAAATTAATAAAAATTAATACACATTAATTTAAGTATTTAAAAATTTTTTTATTATAATTTCTGTATATGTACTCAAAAAGGGCGGCATGTCAAAGAGTGTCTAGGAAGTGAGTAGGCCTAAATCCGCCACTGTATATACATATATATGAAATATATTTTCCTTTAATATTATTTAGATACCAACATTTATGAGGGAGTTATGCTCTTTAAAGTGATTTTCGGAAGTGGGCCTTATATGGGAGCTACGACTAATTATGGACCGATCGCAATAAAATTGTACCGTATTGCTTGTATACATATGATATATATTTGTGTTAAATATTATTTGGATACCAACATTTTTGAGTGAGTTATGCTCTTTGAAGTGATTTTTGGAAGTGGGCCTTTTTTGGGAGGTATGATAAATTATGGACCGATCTGCACAAAATTTGTAGGTCTGATTTAGCTTTATTTACCACTCATTTGTGGTGAAATCTGTTTGCATACTTGCATAATTCAAACATTTATAAAAAATTTCACGTACCAAATGTTATCGAAATATCTTCAATATTGCGACCTGTACTCTGCGCACAAGCTTTACATGGACAGCCAGCCATACGAACAGACATCGTTAAATCGACTCAGGAAGTGATTATGAGTCGATCGATATAATTTAAGGTGGGTGTTGGACCAATATTTCTAGGCGTTACAAAAATCAGCACAAATCTAATATACCATCCCCACTGTGGTGATGTAGGTATAAAAACAGCATGTTATTAAAGCATTTAAATCATACATGTAAGAGTTAAAGTTAATCCATGGTAGTATTTAGCCGAATTTCAGCTGGTTCATTTTTAAAGTTTATCGGTTTCTGTCGTTTTTTTTTATCGATTCTGGCTATTTTTTGCTGGCATGCTTTGGCAACACTGCTCGAAAGTGTGTAGTTTACATAAATAAGATATTACAAATTAACAAAATACAATCACCCCTATCGTGTTCACTTTTCACATTTTTCCTATTTAAATTCAGTGATAACGCCCGAAATCTAATAGTACGCGATTTCCAGAATCACAAATAGTTTTGCCAATAAAACAGACTTCGATTCGTAATTACCACCTTCGATTCGTAATTACCACCTTCGATTCGTAATAACCTCCTTGCTACCATAGATAGTAAGTATAGAATAATATCCTAATCTGGCTGCGTTGTGCTTATAATGCACCAGTAATACAATGTGTGTCAAATTTCCGAGCTTTGAGTATCTTCCTATAAATTTCCATTGCCATGAATAAGGGAATAAATCCCTCGAATATGGGTATGGTTTTTCTTATTAAGCGAATTCACATATTTAAGATATTTTTGTATTATGTAAATCGAGTAAACAAAAATGTTGGAAATCACTTGATTTACAGAATAGAAGCGAATATTTTGTAAAGGAAACTAATAAAAAAAAAATTCAATTTGTTTTAGAATTTGTTTATATTAGCCTCTATTGAACTATTTTGATGTTTTCTTCTTATAATTCTGAAAATTTGTAGGTAGGATATTGGTAAAAAAAAAAATTAATTTTTCATAACTGTTTGCATTAAAAAATTCATATCGTGCAAAACATTCCTCAATTCGTAGATACGGTGAATCATTAAAGTCGTATTAAATTCTCTTATAATATTTTGTGGTTCATGTTTACATAAATAAGATATTACAAATTAACAAAATACAATCACCCCTATCGTGAATAAAAATTCCACGTGAAATTTGTTCACTTTTCACATATTTAAATTCAATGTTAAAAAAATAAAAGTGAACAAATTTCACGTGGAATTTTTATTCACGATAGGGGTGAATATCAAAGCTTTCCAATATTATTTTAAAAACCCGATAAAGAAAATCAGTAAAATCAATAACTGTCTTCTAATTTAAAAAAAACTCAAGCAACAAAAAATGCACCATTTAAAATCGCTTAAATAAGTTTATGTAAACAAAAATGTAACAAAAACCTGTCATTATCACATCGTTATTAAGAACAAACAACAAAGTGTAATGAGTATGCAGAGAGTAAGGAGTTTATCTATCTCTTCATCATATGATGACTATATTTTTGCCTGAGAGTGTTAGTTTATAAAACAATAATAACAACACACACACACATGCTAAATCACAACAAAGACAAGATGATGACTGAGTGTAAAGAATTATAAAGAAAAAAATAATTTAAAGTAATCGTAAAAAACATTTTTGCAAAACTATTAAAACAAATACATATAATAGAAAAACTGAAACAATTATTATAGATAGATAAGATGATAAAAATACCAACCAAAAATAGGTTATGATAATTAAACACTCAAACAAAATTTAGCGTTTTTTTTTTGGCTGCTCTTCTTTGGTTTAATGAAACTTCAAAGAACGCGTTTTTGCCGTTTGCTTTAAATTAGTTTTTTCTTCTTATAGGTACCAAAAAATTTAACTAGCTTTACCTTGTTTTATTCGTGTGTGTCTGAATATTGACAAAGTGATGATATGATTTGGAGGGGGCAAAAATAACAACAAATAGTAGTGTATTTAGTTTCTTTTAAAATTTTCTTTTATATAATAAGAGCACTTAAAGGTGGAACTTTATTTTAAGGATTGCTTTTTAGCATAAAAAACACAACTTCGTTTAAAAAACAACACGATACAGATCCTCGTGTAAGGATGTTTTTCTTTATTTCGATTGCAAAAGCACTTGTTTTATAAAATTTTTTGTAAAAAAAATTACCGTTTTCGGTTACTTTCACACTAAGTTTCGTTTTAATTTTAACTATTCATAAGGCCACTTTATTTTTTTGCTTTTGTTTTATTTAAATACAATTCGAAGACTTTGAAATAAACCACAACAACTACGTCGTTTTACTAATTTGCTGCCGAGCTGTTGTTGTTGTTTTTTTACTTTAGTTGCTTACTAATAGAAAGGTGTTGTTAACACACAAATGTAGAAAATTTATAAAATATAAAAGACAAAAAGAAATTTGAGACGTGGTAAAAAAGATTTCTTCTTTTTGCACTTTTGTTTAATCGTTAACACTTTATAGAAATCTTTTTAGTAATTTTGGTGTATTTAATTTGTTATTTAAACACTTTTATTTTAGTGAATTTTTGTAAAAAAAAAAATAAATATTTCTATATTTTAGTAACAACCCAAAAAGTAAAGAAAAAGCCACGAAACGAACCTTCAATAGGAAACGTCGCGCAACAACTGATTTTACGGCGAATTCGTTCCAACTAGTACTGTCATAATTAATTATTTTCTTATTCCGTTATGTTCTGGTATTCCGTTTTTAAATAAATGCACTTTACCATGGTGAAATAACTCTACACGGTGATGGCAATATTACAACAATACAAAAGCAACAGAAACAACATGGTATTTTTGTTTTTGCTTTCATGTTTGTAATGTCAAAAACAACTGGTTATTGTTTACAAACATTTTTGCAGGAAAAATAAATACAAACATACTTACATACAATTTTTTTTTTAATTTCAAGATGAAAATAAAAATAATTTATAAATTTGTTAATTTATGAAACATTTAATTTATAGACAATTGTTTTTTTTTCACTTTTTTTGCATAACTTAATACGTTTGCTATTTTTTTAACACAACTTGAGCAGACATACATACATATGTATATAAAGTTTGACATAACGAACATGACTAAAAAAACAGCTGGCGTTTCAACACCACCTTGTATAGTTATTTCACCATGCACTTTACTAATTCAGACAAGTTGGTGGTATTTATCGTACAAATATGTACAACAACTTGCAATTTGTGTTTATAAAAGACGTTTGTTTTGTCAAAAGTGACTGTTGTTTTTGTTGTTTGGAGTTTGCTTTACTTTTCTGCACAACACTTATATGCACATTTGGCAGTTCAAACATTTAAATAAGCAAATAAAACATTTTCATCTGGGCTAAAGACAGCACCCTGTTGAAATTCGCCTTTGACTTCATTAAAATAAAATATTAATAAAAACAACAACAGGCAGTTTATCATCACAGAGTTGTATTTAGTGCAGAGATTAACAACATTAAGGACTTCAAAACATAAAACCGTTAGTTTCAAATTATAATACATAGGTAGGAGGCTATATAAGTCCCCGTTTATATTATGAGATTTTTTTCGCTGAAATTTTGTAGTTTCTCTCTTAAAATAGAATTTTTGTTTACATTGTGCAATTTTTATTGCGGCCACTTTATGTTGATGTATACATGTGTTCATATTTTTCTTCATGTTTAAAACAATGAATGAGGGAACAAAGCGTGTCTCAAGAGTACAGGCATATGCAGTGTGACGCGGCTAAATTTAGCTTATTTTATTTTTATTTATGTAGCTGCAAAATTTTACATTTAGCATTTCTTAATAACATATTTAGCATTTCTAAGCATTTTAAAATTTAAGAATACTAATTTCGGTTCAAAATAGCTTGAAAATAAAAAAAGGAAAATTATATAAACATTTTAAAGCATAAATAACAAATTTATTAACAAATGAAGTTACAAATCTTGAACTAAAAAGGCAAAAATTACTTTCATATGAGTGGTCCCTTTCATATTTTGTTATGAAGATTTTAGTTTTGCCAATTTGTAATTCAGAAGTTTAAGGTATATTTAGACGAATGAATTCTATAGAAACCTATTTAGAATTTATAGTCGGTCAAACCCGATAATAGTGAATGTTAAAGTGATTTTCAAAAGTGGTTCTTATATGAAATTAGGTGCTATGATTTCTAATTTTTAATTTCATTTGGATACTACATTTTTATGAGATTTATGGTCTTGAAATGAGTTTCGGAATTGAGCTTTATATGGGATTAATGACTAATTATGGACCAATCTTTATAAAATTATGTATCACGATTTCTATATACATATGAAACTTATTTGTATTCAATATTATTAATTTCAAGAGAGTTATACCCGTTAAAGTGATTTTCGTAAGTGGACCTTATATGGGAGCTATGACTAATTCTTGACCGATATGCACAAAATTTGTAGGTGTAATATAGTTCATATATAACTTATTTGTGGCAAAATTTATTGGATACGTTTATAAATCAGACATTTGTGATCGATAAAGCCCTATTTCGAGAAGGCATTTGTATGGAGGCTAAGTGAAACAATGGACCAATTTCAACAATCGAAATATCTTCAGAATTGCGACCTGTACTTTGCGTGGACAGCCATTAAATCGAATCAGAAAGTGGTTCTGAGTCGCTTGGTATACATTAAGGTGGGTATTAGACTAATATTTTTGGGCGTTACAAATACCAGCACAAAGCTTATATAAACTTTTATTTTTTTAATCATGTGTACCTCAAATTGTAAAAAATGTTTTAAAATAAGTAAAAGTGCTATATTTGGCTATGCCGAATCTTATATACCCTTCACCTTTGTTGTGGATGCATAATTATATTATATATATATACGTTTTTACCTTTAAAAACGGTGGTTTATTTCCTTTAAATAAACCAAATTCTTTTTAATTGCAAAATAAAGTCTTTATTTATTTAAATGTACACAAACACAATTAAAAAAACGGTATAATGATGTCTTTTTACACACTTATATTACGGTTTAAGAACACACTTAAAGTTTTCGAACACTTTGTTTGATCAACGCCATCTGTTGATGAACAATATTAATACACTAAGTTTTTTTGATAAAATTTTCAGAGGTTGTTTCGGATTTTTGCTCATATCTCCGTTATTTATGGACGGATTTTGCTGATTTTAAATAGCAAACTTCTCGAAAGCACGTCTGACAGAATTATTAAAGATTTGGATCCCGAAAATATCTGTAGCTTAATTGCCGTATAACCGATACTAATATGATTTCTGGATTAAAATTTCTGATCCATATAAAAGTTGGTTCGATATCGATATTTATTAGACATTTTTGTGGGTTTATTTGTTTTTTTTTTTTTTTAAATAGTTTTTATATGGCAGCTATGACAAATTATGGGCCGATCTTCTTAAATTTTGGAACAGTGATTTTTATGCATATGAGGATATTTCACGTTGAATTTCAAAATAATAACGGTATATTTGAGTATATATTAGTAATAACTTGGATTTCGGTAGTGGACCTTATGTGGTGGATATAGTCAAATATGGACCAATATTCTCAAAATTCAGCAGTTTGATTTAGGCATGCATGTAAATGATCCGTGTAAAATTTTGGATTGTACCCTTATTTATAAGAGATTTATGAGTATTAAAGTAATTTTCGGAAGAGGGCTTTATATGGGGCATACGTTTAAAAAAAATATGGAAATTTACAAAATTTTGTGGGATGATTTTTGTATATTTGTAAATGATCTGTGCAAAGTTTTGAGTCGGTACCGATATTTATACAATTATGATATTCTACGTTTTAGCGCAAATTTTATGAGTATTTTATATATTGTTTAATAGACAAGTTTAAGCACAATACAATTTATTTCAAATACATATTTTTAAATTTTATCTAATTTTCAACATTTATAATATATGTACATATGTATGTATATAATTACCAATTCTTACCATTATTAGATTACAATGTAATAATTAAAAAAAATGGTTCAAAATTTTTCCATATTAAGGAAAAGAGTATAAAAAGGGTTAGGTTATAAGGTGAGGCTTATATCATCTCAATAACGTTATTTATAAGAGTTTATAGGTGTTATAGTGGAAGTGGTCCAATTATGAACTGATATCTAGAAAACTCAGTATCCATTAACGTGATCTATAAGGCTTATTTAGGTAGAATTTCATTTCAATAACGTAGTTTACAAACGTTTATTGGTTGTTATAATATTACTCGGAAGTTTACTTGATTTGGGAGCTACTGCCAAATATGGACTGACAACTACAAAGTTCAGTAGTATGATTGCCATATTAGTATCATTTCTGGATTAAAATTACTGATCGGTATAAAATGTTGTCGATATTTATTAAACCTTTTTGGGTTTACTTGTTTTTCGGAATTGGTTCTTATATGGAAAATATAACCAATTATGGACAGATCTTCATAGCAGAGAATTTTATATATATGGGGGATATATCATGTCGAATTACAACAAAATGCAGGTACATTTAAGAGAAATATGGTTGCCTGCTGCCTGCAAGCATTCAAGTGAAATCTTTTGATTCCGTTAAATAAAAAATAAAAAACCTAGACCCTTTCCCAGATGTTAGTGAGTACTCTATCCAGCCTGTTGCGTTCAGGTATCCGATGAAATCGCACCATATAATACTTGATGTCTCCGCTAGGTTGTTAAGTATGTGATTGTTGAAAAACTAGAGTTTTGAAGAGTCGGGCATTCACAGAGAAGATAAAACACTGTTTCTTCTTTCTCCCGGTCCTGATAACTGCGGCAGTGATTATTGAAAGAAAGTCCAAGTCTGCTTGCATGCTTACCAATGGTCCAGTGACCACTTTGCACTGCTATAATTCTCTAGATGTCCTTTCGTTTCATATTCAGCCTTTTGAAAGTAGTATCTGAAGATTTCATTTTTAATAGTCGCAAGTGATATTGCGACTGATACGCCAGTTGAGACATTGAAAGCGGATCCTTTTTTGGCCAGTTCGTCCGCCCTCTCAAGAGATATGAGTATTTAAGTAATTATCGGAAGTGGATCTTATATCGAGGATACAGCCAAACATGGACCTACATATAATCACAAAATCCAACAGTTTGATTTTGGCACATACATATGTACATGATCTGTGAAAAATCTTGGATCGGTACCATTATTTATAAGCGATTTTCGGAAGTGGATTTTGTATGGGAGCAATGGTCAAACATGGACAAAACTAATCAAATTTTCGTTTTGTGCTTAATTTTTATATGAATTTTTTTTCTGCATTTGTCTAACATTGAGCCATAATCATGGACCGATTCTTACTATTTTCATCATATTATGTCCTTTTATCGTAGAAATATCGTATACAAAATTTCTTAATATATTTCAACAAAATAGCAAAAAACTGTTTAAAAATATCGTATTTTGATGGAGGTTATTACACATTTTGATCCATAACTCTGGTTCGCCTGAACCGATTTTGATGATTTTCAATATCAAACTGCTTAGGAGAATGCATATAGAATACATATTTTGGACGTGAGTGTTTTATACAGACAGACGGACATAGCTCAATCGACGTAGAATTCCATAAGGATCAAGAATATCAGTCATGTCACAGAATTTAATTCCGTTCGGAAGTGGAATTAATTCGTTTTTTGCTTCTATAGAAAAAGCAAAACGAAACATTTTTTCGGAATGAAACCACTTTTCCGATGTGGAGTTGTAATTTTAAGCATTTCTAGGTTTCAGAAGCAAAAAACGGAATTAATTTCACTTCCGAACGGAATTAAATTCTGACAGGGCTGTATATGTACTTTGTTGGGTCTCATATGAATATTTCTTAGTATTACACACTGATTGCCATCATTCACTATTTTTGGTGGTGGAGGGTATAAAAAGATTAGTTGAAATATTTCAAGATAATAATCACAATTAAATTCTTGTTTTTAACTGTGAACATATAATTTTAAATCGATATTCTGATGTTTATCACAAATAAAACATGGCTGTTTCATACAGTTGAAAAATTCACAACTACAAATTATGTACATTTGTTGAATGTCGACTTTTTCATTAAAAGTTGCACAATTATTTTTGAATGAAAAGTAGATACTATCAGGCATGTGATGGAAATCGAATGAGTTTTAGAAGTCAATTTTTTCGTAATACTTCTGTATTGAAAAACTTTTATCACATAAAATATAAAGATATTGGGCTACTAAAAAGAATATTAAAACAAAAATTAGATTATAAATGCATTAAAATGTATTTCCAAAACTGATTCGTTTTCGATTTTGATTTCCATCACTTGCCTGTATATTAGTTTTTTAATATGTTTAAATTAATTGCATACAACATACAACTCTTGCGATTGTTTGTGAAGTAAACAATTATGTTTTGAGGTTTCCATACAAAATGAATTTAAAGCTAATGCCAGGCATTTAATCAGTTTATTAAAACAAAATTCAAAAATTATTTGTTAATTTAGCTGGACAGCCTCGTCCATTTCTCGCTAACTGCCCACAGCCATTTTCCCAAGGATTCATCTTTTGCTTGTGGTGCAACTTCTTTAATTTCGCAATCGCTAAAGTATTGACCGGTAACATTCGCCAAATCTTCATCTAGGGCAGCATACAAAGTTGTTTGGGCTCCATTTTGAGGTGACTTAAGGAAAGGCCATGCCAACGGCTTAAATATCAGATTGGCAAAGAATGAATTAAAAAAGCCCATGTGGCGGAAGAGTTCAGTGTCCACAACACCAGGATGTAGAGCGTTCACAGTAACCCCAGAGCCTTAAAAGAGAAATATAACTTATAGTATTTAAAGAATCCCTTGCAAACCTATTATAATTATGAAGCATTCATAGAAAAATAAAATACAAATTATGACAAATTTCATAAACCATTTGTCATCAAAATTTTTCGAATACAAAACTTTGACGCATAATCAAGTATTTTTTTAAATAGTGAAAAAGAAATAAAAATGAGTTTTTCTTTTTATTACTTTCTTTTACTTATTAAAACTACAATAAAACTTACCCCCCAATCTCTTTGCCAATTCTCGTGTAAACAACACATTTGCTAGTTTACTTTGATTGTAAGCGCTGCCTTCGTCGTACGATTTTTCGCTATTTAAATCACCAATATTGATTTCCCCACGAGTATGTGCCAGGCTGGACAACACAACAATGCGACTGGGAGATGATTTCTATATTTAATACAAAAAGTGTTAACAAATGAAAACTTCAAAATATATTTTACAATACCACCTACTTTAATCAAATCCAATAAGAGATTTGTGAGCAAAAAATGGCCCATATGATTAACACCTAGTTGCAGTTCGAAACCATCTTTGGTTAAAGTACGAGGACACCGCATAACGCCAGCATTATTAATTAAAATATCCAAGCGTTCCTGTTCCTTTTTAAAGCTGGATATAAAAAACAAGTGTTAACGAATATGTACCTATATAACAAACTTTTGTTGGCTAAATTTACTTGTTTACAAATTTACGTATCGATTCCATTGAAGCCAAATCACATTCTCTACAATATACATATTTGTTGCGGCTTTCCAAAACAATTTTCTCACGAGCCTTATAAAGAATTATAAGTATATTTATTATTTTTTGTTTCCGAACTTATAACAAACCTCTTCACATTTAGTCATATCCCTACAGGCCATATATACTGTAGCTCCCCTTTTAGCCAGCTCCATAGCTGTTTCTTTGCCAATGCCGGTATTTGAACCTGTTACAATTACAACTTTTCCATCAGCTTTAGTTTTCTTGGTAAATTTACCACCTTGCATTAGGTCTCTGGAATATTAAATTGCAATTAGTTATTAATTTATGAATGGCATTTAGTGCTTACTTAACAAAACATGCTAGACCCACTGTAGTGCCGGTTACACTTATCCAAAACACGGGACGACTTTTAAGAAACTTAAATAAACCTGGCATTTTTAGCAATTCTTTAAATAATCCAATTTTTAAAAATACTTTAATTTGTGATAATTTTATTTTATATTTTTAATCGTGTTATTACAGTTAAGTACGGCGAAAAAAATTAAAAACACAGCTGTTCAGCTAAATTCACAGCTGGCGAAAGGCGACTAAAGTTTTCACATCAGTATGCTCTTCGTTATAACAAAAATTGTATTGTATGACAAAAATGTATGAGTTGTGTCCGGTCGTTCATTTCAGTGACCGGTCTTCTCGTTGAACGAATGAATACAACCCTTATTGAATGTAATTTTCTTCTTGTCTTTTGATAAACAGTAGTGAGGATTTTCATTGGCGTTAGATCTTTAACAATCTGAAATAGAATTAGATCATAGTGGATCTGGAAGTACTGTTAGTTCATATAACAAATTTCAAGATGTTTTAGGTGTTCGGGGCTGCCAAATTATACGAGCGGGAAACTAGTTTTACAATAAATTCATCGCTTCATTGGCTGTATGACATGCATCCTCTTGAAACCACATTTCAGTAATATACATTTTTCGACAGCGTTATCTACTGTAAATGCATTTCCAGCGAAATTTAAAAAAAAACGAACCATTCACGCCTCCAGACCATATAGCGCACTATACAGTGACACGTTTAGAATACAATTCTCAACAATTCCACTTGTCTTTTCAGAAGCGCAAATGGTGCAACTTTTTCGATAAATTTTTAATTTTACGAAATTTGTCTTACAAATCTTTCATTTTCATGGTGGATTTTCGAGCGAAATTGAATGTTTTAGAAAATTTGTCAAAACTTCCACTACTGATATATCAAAACTATCATGATATTCTAATGTGCCCTGTTAGAAACAAAAGTTCTTGTTGAAAACCCTTTAGCAATCTATTTCTATTAGAACTTTTTTAATAACTGATAAAATCAATAATGGACAACCAAATTTAAAATTAGTTATAGAATAACGATAATTATTTCGGTAACTGTATTCGAGTTGATAAATTTGTTTTTGATTATTCGGGTGAATTTTTTTTGAACGATAACAGTATTTATAGTTATTTCGTTGATTTTTTTAAAATGTTAATTAAGGTGTAATGGTAGGCTAGAGGTAACAGTAGATTAGTGGTATAAGCAATTAAGCTTTGGCCATATATTCTTATAATTACCATCAAAAAGATTTTACAAATTTTATCAAACCTGCCCTTTTATTAAAGACATCAGCTAATAGTTAACAAACAACATTAAATTGTTTAAATTTATGTTGTTTTCATTAGAGTACAAGTAATTATGGAATAAAAATAATGAAACGAAAAACTCAATTTATAAAAGTTTAAAAGTATACCTAAGAATGTAATATGATAAACTGGAATTTTGTACATAAATAAAAAAGTTAAAGACTGCTTAATTATTCCCTTTATAAATTTGTTTTTATTAAAAAAAATAATTATTAAATTAAAAAATAATAATGCAAATAAAAACAAACAAATTTAGCTTGAAAAAAATAACATTATTAAAAACAAATTAATTTAAC
This sequence comes from Bellardia bayeri, assembly GCA_950370525.1. NCBI lineage: Eukaryota > Metazoa > Arthropoda > Insecta > Diptera > Calliphoridae > Bellardia > Bellardia bayeri. The sequence goes on from OX493268.1 coordinate 47,763,070, forward strand.
AATAACTTAAAGCATGATTTATAGGAAAATTACTTTTATTATTAATATTGTGCATAAACTACCGTCCTAGCCGCACAATTTATTGGGGAGCATTAACAAATGCACCGGCAAACAATATGTTCTTCTTATTCCAAATCATATACAAGAAAGGACGATCAGCTTGGAATTGTAAAGGTAACATCAACATTCTGGTCATCATAATCATGCCAGTGGCAGCAGCTGCCTCACAACCTTCCTCATTGACCTCAATGCAGGCCTTGTGGAAAACATTAGATACGTAAAGATCTTCAGGAGATTCTAACATATTGCTGAAATTGGCTTCCTTGTTAAAAGCTTTAGTAATGCCCAACTGCAAGTGATTAAGAAATGGGAAAAGAATTTTGTAATTTTATTCGGATTGTTATCGAAATGCTCGGAAGTGTTTTTTTCTTTTCTTAAAAATATTATTATTCAGGCTATATAAATAAAAATACACTATCAATAACCCACCTTCTATAGATTAGTTAATATAAATAAGTATGCATCAATATTTAAACGGTGCTATCGGTATAATTTTTCTTTTTTTATAACACATTAGTTCTAAACTGTTTTAATATACATAATTTATGATTAGATATTGCAGTCGGTGCGTGTTTAAATTGCATATTATTCTAATTTTATAAATGACATACATATATAAACTTGTAAAGCTATTTTTTAAATATATGTACTTATGTACATACAATGTATTAGAAGTTTATTAATAATGTCCCCAAATCAGTTAAATCTTACATACATTTTTGCATCACTATTATCAGAGTAAAACAATTTAGTATTGGTTAAAAAATTAAAAAATGTGTTGAGAGATTTTCAATTGCAGAAAATGCGTGGACTCAGATTGGTAAATATGTTGGAGCATTACTCATAAATAAAAATTCAAATCTGTAGATGCCCTTTGTATAGTGTAACTGCCGTATTTATAAAAAATTAAAGTAGATTTCAAGTGTACTTTAAGAAATTTTTGTCTTAAAGCCTACTTTATTTTTTATAAATACGGCAATAAATGTTTGTTAGCTTAGGACCTATTAACGTTTTTGTGTGTAAATTTTCATAAGGGAAAAGTGGCAGCTAGCTAATGCAAACTAGCTAGCAAACAAATTAGCATTATGAATTAAGCTAGTAGTTGTTAAATGTGTTACATATCTGTGAGAAAATCTGTGGGTACTTCTTTATGTCAACATTTTTTTACTTTCTGTTGAAACTATCGAAAAAGATTTGTTTCTTTAATACCAAATTAGTAACAAATTTCAAACCAAATAATTAAATGTTTATTTCTAATAAAATTCAAAACTTACCTCTTTCAAAACTTTGCACAATTCCACACTATAGTCCACTTTGAATTTGGGGAATTTCACTACAACTTCTTCGGTATTCATTTTGTCAGCCAAATCGACCAAATTAATATCTTGCAATTTTTCAGCCAATTCTTTCAAACCCTCACGTTCGTTGGGCAACAAAACGAACATACTTAAATCGGAGTCTTTGTAGGGCATTTCCAAAGCTTGACAATTCAATTCTTCAAAGAAGCCATAACCTAATTTGGCCTTCTGATTCATATAGTTCACCTTAACCGATTGTTCTTCGGCAATCCAAAAGTCATCTTCTAGTGTATGTGCTTCATCAAATTTCTTTTCCCAATCACCTTTGAAATGCAACGCATTCAAAAGCACCAAACGAGTGAGGGCATTAAAACAACCGGGATATACAAGATTTGTTATTTTGCCTGCGGTTTGATCTTCTACCCAGGAATTAATAGCTTGGGCAGCTGCCTCACTTTCGCCGAAATTAATTTCCTCTGCTTCAGCATGATAGTGTTCTTTGGTGGCAGTAGCATATTCGACCTTGAGATTTTTGCCCTCTTGTACGTATACCTTGTTCGCGATTTTCAGCTGTTCACTGTTCTTGTACTTTTCCAAAACAAATTGGAAGGTTTCAGCTACTTCTGGTGGGAAGTTTGAGACATATTTCATGGCGGTAGCAATTTCATCAGCGGTTTCCCCCTCAGCACCGGCAAAGGCCAATGCTAAGCAGGTCTGTATTGAAAATGGAGAAAACACGACATTTTCTTTTACACCACCGGCAGCCAACTTTTTGAACAGTTCAACGGTAAATTTGGCACCACCACGAGCGAATTCTAAATTAAAATCTAACATTTTGATTTGCTTTTTTTTTTGTGACTTGTCACTTCAAACAAAATATAGAGTAGTATAGTTTTGAAACTTGAAAACAACTTTCCTTGGCTACAGTCTGTTATGGAATGTTTGAAAAAATCAACTATATCCACAACAAATAGTACATGTTTTTAACGCCTTCAATTTTTGGTTTCTCACCGCCTTATACACTTAAATGACTCACGCATTGTTTATCTACAATTCCACAAATCAGACTACAATTCGTAGCTCTCTGCCGTTATCAGCGGCTACGTTACCGCATTCCCAAATATATTTTTGTTTTTCATGTTTTGTTTTTATCTCTGCTTCTTTTACTACCTTTTCGTTTAACTTTTTTAAGTGCTTAATTAAGTCAAAGGGGAATATATATACAAGAGCATTTTGTTAAATAGTAACTTTATTGTTTTTTTTTTTTTTAATTTTTTATTCATGTGTGAAGATTTAATTCCGTTTGAAATTAATCTTATCAATTTGTTTAAACATTTTTAGTATTAGTTCAGATGGTTTTCATTAAAATATATTGGATTTTGCCCAACATACATATTTTTAATTTATTTAAAAATAGCAAGTTGTTTAAACATTAAGTTATGCACAAGCATTTTGTTATAAATTACAAAATTTGTTTGTTTATTTCTGTTTATTTTTTGTTTTGTTTTGAAATGTTACAGCTGTTGGAACCAGAGATGATAAAAGTTAGAGTTTTTTATAATATGTTATCGTTACCTTCATTTAAAATTTATATAAATTACGAAATCTAGTCACGAATCCAAACGAATTATTCCAAATGTAATACTAGGTGGACAGTTTTGAGCTTGAACATACCTAAACGATTTTGTTTCTACATTTCACTATTAATAGTTTCAGATAATGGAAATATAATTATTTATATTCCAATTGACAATTTGAACCTTATTAATGATATTAAAATATAATTATATTAGGAGATATTTAAGATTTTAGTTGTTAGGGGATGTAAATGAGTGTCCACTCTTGCTGCAATGGAAGCTCAATTCCAACGAAATGAAGTCAAAGTGTATATTAGATTTTATACACTACCGTGTGAAGTTAAGATGGGATATTGCCAAGACCTTGATCAGATTTCTTATAGGTATATTTATTGGGCAGTATATGTCATAGTTAATGCAAAATATGTTTGGATAAAGGTGAGAAAAAAATTGCTGCAGTCAAAGATGGCTGTGACTGCATATTTTTACTGAAGCGTACATATATGTATATAGATATCTTGACAGACTAAGATATCATGACCTGATTTGGATTGGCAGTTTTACCTTATTTATCTATGCATAATTCAATTAAATGTCCAATATAACCTAAACTAAACCATAACTCGAATCACCATTATCCCAAAAAAAAACTTCGATTATGGAAGTTTTAGATTTTTTTTTGTAAAAAATTGTTTCATATTGTTTGTATTGTTTTATTTAAAACAACAATTTATTGGAAAATAAGTACGTATACAAATTAAGTGAATTACTGTGCAGAAAAATAATCTGATATTAGTTCTGGTGTTTATCAGTTATAGTGTCATTTGTTTGTAAATATAAATTCAATGTTCGGAAAGATTTTTTATATCATTTTTGTAAGACCGAATCCTCGCGACCAATATCCGTTCCGCTTAAAATTGGATTCTCTGATTCAAGGCAGTAATAATTAAGATTTTTTAAATTTTTATATAAAATTCTTTATCGCCTTTGTGTACCGTAGCTTCTTTTGAATATGGGTAGTGAAAATGTATGTTTAACCCTCATCCTGTAAAGAAAAAAAGGAACGAATCTTGTATTTTGGGCAAATTTTGCCCAATACAATTTTACTAGTTTTATTACTTTTTGTTACAAGTATTACATATTATTTCTACATGGGAATGATTTTTGCACACAAATAAGTTACAATTCATACATTTTGTATTATATTTAGTACTGTTAGACTTATTTTCACAGAAGTGACAACGGCCTCTCTTTGTATTTTTCTCTTTTTGCGGGTGATGTAGATTCCTTGCGACAGTACCTTATGGCTGTGTCTTACGCTTCTGCTTTTCATCCTCCAAAAGCTCAAATCCCAGTTCTTCCAAAAAAAAGCCTGCGACGAAAATGCTTTGATTTGTTCCACTCGGGATTTATTGCTGTCCAAATAACGAAAGCATTGCATGCGGATACATCAAGCATATTTGCAAATAGAGCTACAGGCCACTTATTAGTTTTTCGCTTACAAGTATATGTGGCAACCAGTTGGTCGAGTGTATCCACCCCTGCCTTTGTATGGTTATAATACTCTATTATTTCTGGTTTCTCGTATATTTGTGCGTCTTGGTGTAATGTGCTTATTAGATATACGCACCGATATTTCTTTGGAACATAAGCTACTTATTTTTTCGGACAGTCCCAACTATAGTCATTTTCTTTTTCAGAAGCTCAGCAGCAAGATCATATGAGGTAAAAAAGTTATCGCAAGTTCAATTTCTTTGAGTCCTTCTGCAAGTTCGAGTACCACTCGCATGCCTTGATTCTTTTCAGGAACGCAATTACGATTTCGTCCGATATACACTTGCATAGACCAGGCAGTTGGTGTTAGAGTCGCATAGTGCCCAAATTTTAATTCCGTATTTCGCTGGCTTCGAAGGAATATATTGCCTAAATGGACATTTGCCACGATATGCCACTAGCTGCTCATCGACTGTCACGCATTCGTTTGGATTATACATAATCTTCAAATTATTAGCTCATTTGTCCCACAAAACTCTTATAGGTGCCAACTTATCGCGAGCTCGTCGATCCGCTCTATCTGATTTATCTTCGAATCGAAGAACTCTGCTAATATTTTGGAATCTACGCAGCGACATTGTTGCTTTGAATATGAGCCTTCCTTTCACATCGTCATATAAACATCACATTGCTTCACCACAAGAACGATAAACGCCAGCTAATAACAGCAATCCAAAATATGCCTTCAAGGATGCAGGGTTAATTTCCTTCCAAGCTTCTTCAAACACTTTGATGCCTATGTATACATGTATAAATAAGTTTGTAGTGCGCAATGTTTTAGAAAATACGATCAAAATTACCTTCAATATTTGTCATCTTTATAATAATAGTTTGCATTTCCTTTGTTATAAACAACAAAATCATTCTCATGTAGAAATAATAGTAATACTTGTAACAAAAAGTAATAAAACTAGTAAAATTGTATTGGGCACAATTTGCCCAAAATACAAGATTTGCTACTTTTTTTATAGGGGTGCCTTTTTGTGGAGCCACAATATAAATTTGAACAGCGCTGCTAAATATACATAAAAGACTAATTGTCAAGAAGTTTCATACCGATATTACTAAATACACGCCAGATATGCTAAGTTGAAAACGCGTTTGGGCAAAATTTGCCCAAAATACAGGATTAGGGTTAAAGCCTTATTATTAGGATTATGGGTTACTTGGCTTAGAAGGAACAAATTCATCCATATTATCAGCCCAATCATGAATAAAAATTCCGCGGGAGTTTTTTCTCTTTTCTTATTTTTCTATTCAAATCCAATGTTACAAAAATAAAAATGGAGAAAACTCCCGCGGAATTTTTATTCATGATTGGGCTGTATATTTTTTTGTTTTAATATATAATAAAAAAACACAAACTGTACAGCTTTTTTGCTTATCTGCAAAAAACAAAGAGTCTTTGGCGGGAATCGAACCCGCAATCCTCTGAATGATAGTTCGGCACACTATCGCCTAGTCTGTCGGGATACCCACTATTTGAAACGAATTTCGAAGAATTTTTAAACGATTTTCATATTCAATTAAATTTGTAAACTACCTAAAAATTTAATTAATACTGAAATCAAATACAACCTTTTACAGACTTGATACTGTAAATATTACTGTTAATGAGGATATATCATTGACTTCAACGAATTCCTTACGTTTTTAAATTTGCAGCAGTTGTTTCACATCATTTATATTACACCAATTTGCAATCTGGCTATACTGCTATCGATAACTAATTAAAATTCGAATATACGACACACCCTACCATGAAACAGCGTTGTCAGTTTAGGGGATTTATCCCCAAATTGAGGATTTTTTTTCGTGATTTGGGATAAAAATTTCCTCTTGGTGATCCGGGGATTTGTTGGGGATGACATAAATTTTAAGGGATTTTTTGTGGATTTTATTTATAACTGCCAAGTCTAAAAATATGTGTTATTATTTATAGTTGATAGTTTCTAATAAAGACTGTAAATATTTTCAAAAAAATATATTTTTTACTGTTTAAAAAAAATCATAATGTTTCTTGGGAACGCGAAGATTCAGCAAAAGGTTTGCAATGTACATATACGAGTATATTTTTAAGCGTTGAACGCGTTTTTTCAATAATGAATACTACCAAAACAAAAATACGTAACAAAATGCAATATGAATTATTGGAAGCATTTCTCAGAATAAACACATACTTTAAAAATAATTCAATTTGTTGTGAGAAATTTAATCCATCTGCTGAAATGCCAAAGCTTCTTAATACAAGCAATATGTACAACAACATTTCTGAGGCTGATGAATCAGAAGATTTTTATTCTGAAGTTTTGGAAATGCTAAACTCTGGTAAATAATTTTTTATACTTCTATATAATAAATTATATGTAATTTTTTCTTTACAAGATTTATAATTACAAATCGAATTAGTTTGAATATTAATATATGTAGCTATCGATAAAAATGAATTTTATTAAATAAATATGTTATTTTTTAAATAAAATAAAAATTTTACAAAAAAAAAAAAAAATGAAATCAAAAATAATCAGTTTGGGGATTTTTGGGGATGACAAATCCGAAATTGGGGATAAGCTCTAAAAAAAATACTGGCAGCACTGCCATGAAAATACTACACAAACAAATAACAGCTGTTGACTTTAAGTGAACTAAATAAAAAAGAAAAAGAACCCCAGAAAATGAATAACTTATTTGATAATCTTTTTGTTTGTTAAAACTAAGTAATAAAATTAATATTGTAAAGTACAGTAAGTTATATAAAAGATTTTTATGATAACAAAGAAAACTTTGTGACAAACGAAGAATGATTTCTGAATAAAAGAATTTGTTAATAAAATCGAGAAAAAAGTAAAATATTAAAATGCAACGCAAAAGAAGAAAAATTTTCTAGGCAATTTTGAGTGAAGGTGATGTGACTGTTCATTAATAGAACGTAAATCAAAAGTGTATTTAATAATGTTACACCAATTAATTAATAAAAACAAAACAGTTCTTTTGCAAAAAACACTAATTAGGCAAGAGCTGAATTAGATTATAGCTGAAGAATTGGAAATATCCCACAAGTAAGACATTGTCGAGAAGACTGCAACTACATACAAGACAAGTTTAAAAACTTTCAATTATAAAAATCGTCCAATATTTACAAAATTTTTTCAACTACAAACGCCACATCCTCAACATGAGAGGTATTGAGGGTAAAGTCGTTATTTTAGGATCTAGGGGTAAGTCAGAGCATTTATTATCAATTTTAATCTTAATCTATAGGTTCATTTCTCAAAGATCAATCTCATTTAATTAATTTGTTATTAATTAATTTTCATTCATTCATAAAGACCTCTCAAGACATTAATTTAATTTTAGCTTGTTATATATATTCTGTTGTCACAAAAACATTTTTTTCATTGTATTTTCCCATAGAAATCGATAAACAACCTTTAGAGCGGGTGTGTGTTGTGTCTTTTTGTCAGGCTTGGCCTTGAGAAAATCACTTATGTTTCTTATATTTTGTTTCCATTTGGACGGCATCGGAATTTTTGCTGTTACTGTTTTAACTCGTTGCGATTTTTTCTAAGCATATACTTTGGTGGGGGTATTTTTTGTTATCGTAGAAAAAAAAAAAATTTTACCCTACATATAGCTGAATGTTATATTGAGTTTGTTGTTGTGTGTTTATGTATCAAAATACAAATTAAAGATACGGTCACATTTGGCAAATATTTACTCGAAAAACCGCAACCACTTGTTTTTGAAATTTGTTTGACGTTGTTTACTCTTACAAGAGTTTTGCAAGATCAAACAGCATCAAATAAATAAAAATTAAATATTTGTTGTGATTTGGCCTACTTTTGTTTAAACCAATTAAAGAGTTCAAATGATTATGTCTTTTTCGGCAAATATTTGCCGACCGTACCTAAAGAAATTTTAATTTTTGTTCAGTAATAAAAATAATATTGATAGGTATTTATTCATACTCAGAGTACCTATTAAAATACAAAATTTTAAACATGTTTTTATAAGTATTAATTTAATTTTCTTTAGGAAATACTGTTAACAATAAAATGTAGAAAATACTGTTAAACATAATATTTTCTATTAAAAATGCCTATATTTATAAACATTCTTTTCTATAGAAAATACTTTTTCTAAAAAAAGTTTTGTCTATAACGAAATAAAAGAAGATACAGTCAGTCAGTTGTTGAATTTTCTTTAAACTTCGTCATAAAGAATACACTGGTGATGTATTTTTTTCGAGAGGTCATTGTCGAAGAGAATGAACGTAATATTTTCTTTGTAAGTTTATGGCGTCTTTTAATAACATTTTACTTTTTCCTTGTTTATGATCTAAGTAAATGGTTGACCTATGTGGTCATATAGTCCTGCAAGAAACCAATTATAACTAATTGGGGAATCAACTCTTAATTGGATCTTTAATGCTGTTGTAAAGCTCATTTCATTTTATATAGTACTTGTATGTATGGTGGCATGCACTGATAAATCCCACACATAAAATACTCCTTAGAATGTGTATTAAGCAACTCTGCCATTCTGATTACATGAGCGGAACTTATGACTGGTTGGACTCTATTGCCCTGAAGGAGCAATAAGAGCGTACACTGACGGCTCCTGAAACGAACTAGAGTTGGTGGTGGATTTTTCATCGAGGAATTCGGAATAAATTTCAGGCTTCCAGATTTTTGTTCTATTCTATTTCTATACTCCGTAATAAAGCGTGTTGCAAACTGGTTTAGGCATTATCAAATATGCGGCGATATATGTATATTAACTGATAGAAAGGCGGCAGTTGCTATTATAGCGGGTGTTTACCTGACTTCTAGGTTAACCACAGAATGCCTGGTGTCTTCGAATCAGATAGCGAGACATTCTATGATAATGCTTTTATGGGTCCCTAGACACAGTACAATACAGAGCCACTGTATAGCCGATGAATTAGCCAATTAGGACCATGTGGTCTAATGAAACCAATTGTGCTATTGCGAGGTCAACCTTGCTCGCTTTTATTATAAGCAGGACGAACTCACTCATTAGCTTGCGTAGTGTCCAAATCAGGCTTATTGTTTCACTAGTCACAGGACATTGTGCTTTTGAAACGCACGCACGCCTACGGTGCAATAACTACTGTAAGAGCTGGCATAATGAGGAGAAGGAGGAGACAGTATATCACTTACTCTACCAATGTCCGGCTCTGTCAATCACGAGAAAACGTATATTTGGTATCCCTTTTCTACCGTGCTTGGAGGAGCTATTTACGATGAACCAAAGACTCATTCATACTTTCGCCAATTAATCAGGGTGGTATGATATGGAAGCAAAAAGTGTCGATTCATCGACCAGTTGTTTCCCTAAAGGATAACACAATGGGATCAATTTAATGGATAATGGCTGCTAGTATCGTTTAACATAACATAATAACATAATTTACAGTTCCTTTTGGAATCTCATCGTTTTGCAATCATTGAACTTAACAATGTCGGATTTTCAAAGAATATGTCTACGGTGTTTTTTTATTTTGATTTTCCATTGTCCATTTTTTACAGAATAATGTTTTTAAAAAAAGCTTTTGTTGTGTAGCTAAATTTAATGTGAACAATGCTGTATGTATGCATGTAACTATGTAAAAAAACTCATTACGATAAAGCCCTTATTACAGTTCTTCTCTTCATATTTAATTCTCATTTTAGTTTCTTTTGTTTTTATATTCTTCACCTTCATGAGAAGGGTATATATAAGTTTGTCATTCCGTTTGTAATTTCCACATTATAATTTTCCGACCCTATAAAGTATATATATTCTGGATCCTTATAGATAGCGGAGTCGATTTAGCCATGTCCGTCTGTCTGTCTGGATGTTGAAATCAATTTTCTGAAGTCTCCAGATATCTTCGGGATCCAAATCTTCAATAATTCTGTCAGACATTCTTTCGAGTAGTTTGCTATTTAAAATCAGCAATATCCGGCCATAAATAACGGAGATATGAGCAAAGATCCGAGACAACCTCTGCAAATGTAATCAAAAAAACTTAGTGTGTTAATAATGTTCATCAACAGATGGCGTTGGTCAAACAAAGTGTTCGAAAACTTTAAGTGTGTTCTTAAACCGTAATATAAGTGTGTTCTTAAACCGTAATATAAGTGTGTAAAAAGACAGTCTGTTCATTTTTAATTGTGTTTGTGTACATTTTAAATAAATAAAGACTCGTTATACATATTTTCTTCAAACTACTTGACGCTTTTATTTTGCAATTAAAAATAATCTGGTTTATTTAAAGGAAATAAATCACCGTTTTTAAAAGGTAAAAACGTAAAAACATAATATATATATATGTATGTATGTATATAATATACATAATTATGCATCCACAACAAAGGTGAAGGGCATTTAAGATTCGGCATAGCCGAATATAGCACTCTTACTTGTTTTTATTTTAAGTCGTCTAGTTTTAATGGATACATGTACATTAGCGTGTAGTTCTTATAAAGGGTATTTACACTGGATTTAATTTAAAATATATGTAATTGTTTAGTTTTATAATTCTGTTTATATACAGCCATGTCACAGAACTCAATTCCGATTGAAAGTGGTTTTGATTCCGTAAATTGAGTCTTTAGAAAACGAAAAACGATTTTTTTTCGGAATGAAACCACTTTAGATTTCTAAAGTGGAATTGTTATTTTTTATGATTTTGTACTGAAAAAAACTCATACTACTAATTTATAATAAGAATTAAATAATTAATTTTATTATTTCATTGTTGTTTTAATTATCTCATTGATATTTAAATAAAATGTTAAAAATTTCAAAGTTGGTGTCAGCAACAATGAAACTTTTGTCGTTTTCAGATGCATCCCTTAAATTTCTTCTTTGTAGCTTTTCAACTGCGTTTTGATGTCTTTGTCCATTTAAAACAGCAACAATTTAAATTCCAGGCATTTTGGAAAGATTTTGTTCACTTTTATTTAAAATTTCTTTGGTAGCGCTCTTTCTGTTCGCTTTTGTTATACTTTTTATTACAAAGTTAAAAAACGAGATTTAAATTTTTTTTGGGAATAAACAAAATCGATCGGAATCTAGAGAACGCAAAGTAAAAACGATCGATTTGCGAATACGGAATTGAAACCATTCCGATCGATTTCTGTGACATGCCTGATAGTATACATAAATGCAAACAGACGTAACTACACAAAATTTCGAAATTGAGTTTTTTTATCGATTATGGTTCGTTTTATCAAAATACATGCTCATGCAAAATTTTAGATTCCTACCATCAAAAATGGCGATTTTATTAACGCAATTCAAACGGACGTAACTACAAGTGCGTGTATTCCTAAAAGCAAGAAGACGTAACTACCCATTTATATGAAAACTTATTTGTTGTACATAGGGATGCCAATCCTTATATCTCGATCCTGAAAATAATATGATTTTCGGGATTTACGAAATCCCAAATCCCAGGAATTGCCAAAAAATAATCCTTGCATTTTCCGATTAACGAAAAATCCCGAAAATCATAAAAATTTTCGGAATTTTGCCGATATTATTATGTATTGGTCGTAAGTAAGAATTTATAATTTTGTAGTTTATAATTTAATAATTTTATAATTTTTTAATTTCATAATTTTATAATTTATAAATTATTTATAATTTCAAAATCCCGAATCCCATGATTCCCCATAACCAATCCCTATTGGTAACACTGATTGTTAACTAACGGTACATTTTTTCTTATTTGTTTTCTATGTTCTTTCATTCACAAAATTCTAATAAGCTTTAAATTGGAATACGCACTTTGTGTAAAAATCTATGGAATTAAGTTTTCGACTTCTTTTAAATGATTTTTTTTTCATAAAATTTCTCACATATCTGTAGTTTTTATTTTAAAAGTTAATTACATAATTACATTTTATTTTATAATAAAATATGTATAAAAATTTAATAAAAAAGTTAAAAAAGGAAACATATTTTTATTCAAAAGTGTAAACAATTTAAAATGGTAAAATTCAAAACAATAGGTAAGGTTTTTGGCAGATTTCTGGTAAACTATAACATAAATAATAAAGTCAAATATCTCTTAATGATGAAACAGAACTGGGGCTGAACGTTTTTTTTCCATACAGTTTGACATACAATTGTGCCAGAGAATGCGGTCGTGAAAATAGAATCTATATTATTTTGACAGCGTTTTTTCTTATGCTCTCACTTTTAAACACAGATGCTCTCAACAATATTACCATACTTTTATAAAATTTTGTACATTTTGTAAACAAAACCATGTGTTTTTGCAGCATTGGCGCACGAAAAATAAAAACAAAATAAAATGAAAGAAACGTTTAAAAATGAATTTAAAAGTGAGATTTTTGTAATTTAAAAGAAGTACAAAAGCATGATTGCAACAATTTGCGATCGCCATTGTACAAAAATTTTTATTTGAAACAAGATTTGTGGACAAAAATTGTTTAAGCCGTCGGCATTACAGGTTGGTACACAGAAGAAATATAAAAACATTAAATGACAGTTCGTGAAGTTGCAGCCGTCATTTCAATTATGGGCCTGTTTTCTCTGAGAGTCGTTTTTGCTTGAAGTTGCGGTCGTGTTCTGTTTCATCATTTAAACTGTAAGAGACTAAAATACTAGTATATAGTGAATATGTTTTTTCTTAACTTTTTCAAGTTTCACTGTAAAATCCACTGTGCTAGAAACACACAAGAACTAAAACATCGCATTGAAAGTCTAACATCTCTCCTGCTGAGTCTTCAAATTTCGTCAAAATATGTTCAGAAGTTAATGTATTAATACCAAAAAGAAAACCTTTTACCCGCTACTGTGACTTTTTGCAGTTACGTCTTTTTGTTAAAAAAAGTGGAAAGTCAAAAGAACGTAACTAACATAAAAACTTAAATGTTCGAAAAAAAATAAATAAATCCCCACAATTTAAGTACAATTTACAAAAATTACAAAGAAACCATAATATTTGTTGATTTTAGAACGTTTTTTGCTTCTCCTGTAAAAAAATAAAAAGTGTAGTTACGTCCGTTTACATTTAATATGACGATACATACATACATTCATACATACATATTTAGTACATGCCATTATTGTTTGCTATTATTGTTTAATTTTATTTTTTTGTTTGCATTTATTTTCATCCGAAGTCTGTATTTGTTTTAAAATTTATATAAAATTTTATTGTTAAAAAATGTTTTATTCTATATACAGTGCCGGCAAAAATAATAGCACTTTTATCATTTATTGATTTCTGATCATACTACGTTTTCAAATATATTTTATGGACGGACGAAAGTCAAATCATTTTATTTGGTAGAAAAGGTTCTCGTTCATATGTTAGACGATAAAGCATGAAGGTTTCAGCATTATGGTATGGGGATGCTTTACATATTAGGGAGTGGAGCCAATACATTACATAAAATCAACATGTTTACGTTGATATACTAATTAATGTTATGCTTGGTTTTCACTATGTCATTTTTGTTGTCAAATTAACCAAATTGTTGGCAATTGTATGAAAACGGGTTGTCTATGGCGTTTAATGAGATTTCAAACACAGATGACGCCATATGACAACCAGTTTTCATACAATTGCCAACAATTTGGACAATTTGACAACAAAAATGACATAGTGAAAACCAAACATTATGCTTCCCTATGCCATGGCCGAAATGCCATTGATTTGGGTCTTCTAACAAGATAACGAAACAAGACGTACAAGCAGAAAAGCACGTCAGTGGTTAATTGACAACAACATTGAGGTCATGGAGTGGCCAGCGCAATCACCTGACTTGAACCCAATAGAGAATCTTTGATATAACATCTTTTCTCGTCACTAGGGGTCGCTAAAGTCAAGTATTTTTCAATATAAATAAAATTAAAATAAAAAAATGTTTTAGGTTTACAAAAATAGTTGCCAAAAATTAATTTTTTGAGATATCAATAACTTTTTTATTTTGTTTAAATACTCAAAACATTTCCAATAAGCAAAAAATATTATTGAGGTTAAATATTTCGGTTATATGTACTTTGTAAAACTTTGAAATACTAGTTTTATTTGTGTTGTTAGCTTAAAAATCAAAAAGTTTGATGGAGTTCTAAAAAAAAAAATAGTGAACGGATTTTCAAAATATTTTTTTATTCACCCCTATCGTGAATAAAAATTCCACAGGAAATTTGTTCCCTTTTATTTTTTTAACATTGAATTTTAATAGGAAAATGTGAAATGGGAACGAATTTCATGTGGAATTTTTATTCATGATAGGGGTGATGTTGAAGCTTATACCTTTTGTTTTTAGAATCTTTAACCAGAACTTGCCCGTTTTACCTACAACATTTTTTTTTTTATTTTTTTTAGAAATGTATAAAATCATGGTTTGGTAATTTTAAATTAAATGGTTTGCGGAAAACGCCCTATCTTTTGTGTTTTTTCATTAATTTGTGTTTCTTTTGCAGAAATACTTGAAAATAGATAATCTTAAAAAATTAAAAAAAAAACTTTTGCTAAAAACACTTTTTTTTACAAGTCGAGAATTACATACATTTTTTGTTGAAATTACAAAAATTTCTGAAGTTTTTTGATTTTTTTATTTAATTTTTTTTTAAGTGCCTAGACTTTCTTCTATTAGGGAAAAAACAGAAGTTGCCCATTTTGATGACAACTATAAAATAAAAAAATAAATAAATGTTAACGCCTATATGTTGTACAAGAAGTTTTATCTGCTGTTTGTTTTTTTATGTTTTCTTTTTTGATATTTATGAATAATTTGATTAGAAAAAACTATATTTTTTTATATTTTAAATATAAATAAATATGTATTTGTTAATATATATGTACAATTTTTTTAATGTCTAAATCCACGTTCTGGTAATTACATGTATGATGGTTTATTGAAAATTTGGAATTTGTGTAGTATGTAAAAATCAAAAACTTAATTTTCTTTAATGATTTGAATAGACCAAATTAGGTTAAAAACAAAATAAAAAAAAGAAGATTACGATTTGAAAATGAAAACTATTTTGGCACTACTACCTACAGACGTTTAAAAAAGGATCCAACATTAGCATTACAAAACAAGAACAATACGTTAATAACAAGACTTTTCAATATGAATTTGATTAGTACTTTTGACAAGAATAGGATGATAACTAAGATAGCAACTGCACCAAGAATATATGGTCTACCAAAATTTCACAAAACAGGAATGCCGCTACGCCCTATTTGTTCGTCTGTTAATTCACCGTTCTACGAATTATGCAAATATTTGATTACAATTTTGGGTAACTTGCCAATGTAGAGTCCATACAATGTAAAAGACTCCATAGAATTTAAGAAAAGAGTGAACAATACTTATGTATATGAAGATGAAGTACTTGTTTCCTTTGACGTAATTTCACTCTTCCCAAGCATTCCAGTTAACATGGCGTTAAGAACTATTGAACCAAAATGGCACTTACTAAAGGAACATACACAAATACCTAAGGATTTATTCTTAGAACTAATAACGTTTTGTATTAAAGAAACAAGATATTTTAAGTATGAAGATAAATACTATGAACAAAATAGGGGAATGCCCATGGGATCCCCAGCTTCACCAGTCATTGCGAACATAATTATGGAAGAACTATTGAAAGCATCAATAGGGAAGATGAGAAGAAAACCGAGACTTTTTACAAAATATGGGGATGATTTGTTTGGAATCGTTAAGAGAGATGATATTGAAGAAACCCTGAAAACATTGAATGATTTTAATAGACAAATACAATTTACGTTTGAAATGGAAACAGATAACAAACTTATATTTAAAATTTTATTTTATTTATACTTCAGCTAAAAAATATATACATATGTAATATATAAATTAACCATTGCATTTCAGTTTGTAGATGGTTTTTGACGTTTAAAGAACCTTACTCGTTCAACAATACAATGATTGTGTTTGTTATGTTTGGAGACAGGCATATATTTTTTTGTAAAGCTATATATACACGATCGTCAGATATTACAACGTTGTCAGATTTAGCAATGTGCTAGCAATGTACTGACATTGAAAAATTGTTAGCAAAAGGTAAGTTGTCAGTTTAGACGAAAATTAACAATTTCATTGGCACACAATTGTCACAAAATTAATCACACGGTTGTCAGATTGTTGTGTGACATTGTCAAATTCGTTTTGCAGCGTTGTGTGTGTGTTTAAAAATTTTAAATGTTGTCATGGAACAAAAACGAGCAATTGAAACCATTTTATCTGCACTCTATGAAACAGGATTCCTCAAAAGATATGTCACTATCCATTGTTTATTTTCCTTAATTTAATTCTTTAATTTTCTTCCACTTTTTTCAAAAATGTTATTTATGCACACTTGTTTGTTTATTTATGTATATACAGAGTTTAGAAATAATTTCTATGACAATGCTGCCATTGGCAGATGCATAAACTTTCCACATATGACAATGAAAAGTGTTTGATAATTGTCTTAAAACAATGACAAAATTGTGTGTTTACACGATTGTTAGATGTCTGACAATATTTTTTTACAACGGTGGAAGACAAAAAATTTAAGTTCACACGGTTGTTACAGTGTTGTTATACAGGTATATGATGGAAATCGAAAACGAAAACGAATGAGTTTTAGAAGTCAATTTTTTCGTAATATTTCTGTATTGAAAAACTTTTATCACATAAAATATAAATTTATTGGGCTACAAACGAGAATCTTAAAACAAAAATTTTAAAAATTCGATTATAAATGATTCGTTTTCGATTTCCATCACATGCCTGATTATATCGTTATAAAAACGTTTAAATTGTGGTAGTTTAGTTTATCACCAAAATTAGTGGTGTTAAGTCAAAGTGAAAAACAATGTAAAAAAATGGTTATTTTTGTATTAAAAAAAAAGTAACCAAAACGGAAAAAAGTACACAAGTACACATTGGGGAAAAAAGTAACCAATTTTGGTTAAAAGTAACCAAAACGGCAACGCTGGATATAAGGGAGGCAAACGAATATACGATTAAAATAAAAATTATGTGATGTATGAATAAAACATACTTGGATTTGAAATAAATCTAATGAAAACTTGTAAAAAAAATTTTACAACCTCACAATTTCTAAGATTTTGAAAGTTGAGCAGAATTTTCCTTTCTTTGTTTTAATAAACTGATTAATTTAATTAAAATCTAAAGTTATTTTGCTTTGTTTATTGTAACGATGACTGTAATAGGGATAAAATGTTTTTATTTAAACGCGTTTATATGTACATAGTACGAGTATGTATGTGGCATTGATATTGATTTCAATATTTAGGTAAATCTTAGGCCATAATTAACTTGCTTAAAATGAATTAAAAGAAGTGAATGGAAGAAACGAAATATATAAAAAATTATCATAGTTTCTATTGTTGTTATTTTATTGCATCATCTCCTCATCAGATTTCTGAATTTTTTTTTTATTTATTTATTTAATATTAATTACAATAATACAATTAAGTAATTAATAGTTAGAAAAGAGCACTGGCTGCTAAGGCTTTCGACTTCGAATTTTTAAAACTTAAATTAATGCTAATATGTAAATTAGGCTTATAATGAAAAAAATACAATTACAGTTTATAAAGAAGGCCAATTTCTAATATGAATTTGTGGATATGATCAATGTCATGTTCGGACAAGTTTTTTCAGACATACTGTCGGTTTTTGAGGACCAAATATTTTTATTCTGGAGTTGTGGAAGGATGGGCAATCATCGAGTATGTGAGTTACGTTGAGATGGTTATTACATGTTGAGCATAGTGGGGGCGTATCTTTGTCCAGTAAGTATTTATGTGTTGCTTTTATGTGACCAAGTCTCATTCGTACCAATAAGTTTGAAACAATTTTCTGGCATGATTTGGGATAGTTTGATTTCATTCCATTGGGATTCAAGTTTTTGTAGGCATGTTGATATTTTGACCATTTGATATTTTTTAGTTTTGCATTAAAATATCGCGAGGTTCATATGAAGAGAAGTTTACTTACCTTCTTTTTATTGCTTCAGTGGCAGCCTGGAATACCAACATGGGATGGAATCCATAACAATTTAAGTTTGTTGGAGTGTTTGATTAAGATGTTTCTTATTTTAGTAATTAACGGCGAGTCATATAGGGTATTTTTATTGCCATTACCGTCGAAAGACGGTCTGTGCATATTACAGAAATTGATGGGATTTGTAAGGCACTTACGGTTGCCATATATATTGCTAAGGCTTCGGCTGTAAAGTTGGAACAATGTTTTTCAAGTAGTCCATTACTGATATCTTTCCCATCATTGTGTACCACAGAAAAGGTGGTAAAGTTGGTTGATTTTGAACCGTCTGTGAAAATTTTGAAAATAATTGCTGAGGTTGAAGAAGATTTGTTTGTAAACCATTGGAGAAGTTGAAGATTTTGGAAATGAGTTAAGGGATTCGATAAAAGTAGAATTTTCCAGTAGCCAGGGAGGTTCAGAGGGGTTTTTAACATATATTGGTTGATATGTTAAGCCTATTTTTTCTGCAAACTCAATACATTTAACTAGGGTGAATTTGTATTTGGGCGTTTTGGTTCGGTTAAGTAATTTTGTTACTTCTTTAAACAGAATTTTGTTGCGGCAGATCATTACTTTTGGAATTAACTTATATGTAAGTAATAAAATACGGTCTTTAATAGATGGCATTCCAGCTTCGGTTAATATATTTTTTATTGGACTAGTACGGAAAGCTCCAATACTGCGTCTGATTGCTGCGTGATATGGTGATTGAATACTTTTTATATGTGTATAGATATAACCAGTAGAGAAATGCAGGACTACTTTAGGCCCTTGTATTTAGTATTGTAAACCAATAGCTCGTATGATTTTTTTTGTGTTAGTGTATGTGTCCATGGCCCAAATTACCGGCAAGAACCACCACATCCGGCGAGCTTCAGCCGAGCTAAACGCGGGCATACAAGTGCCGCTGGCAATCTGGCCACTCTGTTTTTTTTGTTTCTGTCTGTTTGTATTTTTTTTACAAACAGATGTCCACAACACTGTTGGGATCTTACAATTCTTAAATTGTACCGTCTCAATGGCAAAATTGTACCAAATTGCCAAAAATTGTACCTAAATTTCGCTATTAAATAAAAAAGCATATAGTAAGAATTCATAACACTTTTTATTCAATAAAAACAAAATAACAGAAAGAAAACTTAAATACGTAAAACAATTTTTCAAGTTTTGTTTGTTGCTTTCGTTGGTCGATATGTCCAGTGTTGCCATTTTAGCACTTTCAGTGCTAGATTTAGCATTTTGTTTCTCGAAAATGCATTGAAATTTTTAAAAATTATGCTAAAGGCATAATTGTTATGAACAAAATTAGAAAAAAAAATATAATTTATATTTGTAACATTTGAAATAAAAATTGTATTGTTACATTGAAAAAATTTAGCACTTATTTTTTCTTCTGTACAACATTTTAGCACTTAGTTTTTTAAGTTTTAGCATATTTTCAATTCATTTTCTGGCAACACTGAATATGCCAAAAACACAAGCAACTTTTGACATTTCTCTCTCTAAGTAAGAAAAAAAAGTAGAACAGCTGTGCTCTCAACGACACCTGAAAAGTGAATTCGCTTTAAAAAAAATTGTACCAAAAAGGGATGAACTGTACCAGCGTACCAATAAAGTTTTGATGTACCAAATTTGGTACAATTGTACCACAAATCTCATCAGTGGTCCACAACACAACACCACCACTATACATAATATGAATGAAGAGTCTTTGCTTTGCATAAAAATTCATTGTAGGTATGTATCATAAAATTTTTATTGAAATATAATTGTATTCATTACTGATTAAATAAAGCCACCATAACACAACACACCATAGCAATATAAATAATAATTTAATATTTGTTTGTGTTTGTGGGAAAAAAAGAAAAGGAAACTTCAAAGTACTTTTAAAAACATTTCAATTATGATTATTTTCACTTTTTTTTTATTGTAACACAAAATCCTAAAAAATACCATTTATTTCAATTTAACAAAATATTTTAAACATCTTATTGTCTGAAATTTAACCGCAAAAATATACACAAACAACTAATAATAATAAATTTTTCTTTGTCTACGTGTTTCTCTTTTTTAGGTGTTGGTAAAACATGCCTTGTAACCAAATACATTAAAAATACTCTACACAAAGATGCTGGTCCAACAATAGCTGCTTCGTTTTTCACTTGTAAGGTCATCTTGGATGATTTTAAAGTAAAATTACAAGTGAGTACTTGGGTATATGTACGTAAAAAATGATTTAACAAAAGCACAAAAAACTCAGCATATAAAGCAGAAAAATACAGCAAAAATCCATTTAGATTATCAAAACATACACTCACAATATTATTACAGTAACGGAATGTAGTTTATTCAGGAAGTATTCCGTGAAGTTGTTTTTAACTAAATAAACATTTAAAATTCTAAGAACATTTATTTTTAACTGAATCTAATATTTATTCAAAAAACTAAGTGCACATTAATACGGATTTTTAGTTGCATTTGATCTTGACAGTTGTTTACGTTAAAGTATTTTGTATGTAAAATTAAATGAAACTGTAATTTAAAATAAAATAAAATAACTGAAAATTTACTTAAAACCCGATCTACTTATTTTTCATTTCATTTTAACAAAAAGTTCATTTAATCTTAAATGTTATAATTCTCAAACAGTCAATGTGAATTTTAATATAAGATATGTACAGTGGGTGGCCAAATTATTAGTTACACTATAGTTTTTCTTATTAATTAAGATTCAACCGCTTTTAATACGTATATAAATCTGTTTCTTGTACCAGATGTTTTCGTATTTTAATTCTGGTAATACTGTTAAATATTTTGTGCAGTGTCAACAATGATTGGTAACATTAGAGTGCAGTTGTAGATCATTCTGCTCTGAAGTGTGAAATATGCAATTTTGAGGTTATACAAACAAAATCTTATAGAGGCATTGATTAAAGTCTGGCATCACGATGAAGAACTAAAAAAATGTTCAAAAATGCATTCAGAGCATGCCAAAAAGGGTGCAAGCTGTAATTGATGCCAAAGGAGGTTCTACGAAATATTAAGATTTTTTTTCAAAAAATTTCTTTTCCTCAAATATATATTTTTAAAACAAAAGAATTTATTTTTAATTGAAATAGAAACACTTAATTTACCTAAAAGAACAAATAAAATGATAAATTTTCACTATTTTAAAATGTTATACGGCTTCAAACTAAACAATTTTGCATGTGTAACTAATAATTTGGCCACCCACTGTATATGTAGATACTATACAGAAGCTATGACTATTAGAGTTGTGCCCGGTCGTTCATTTCAGTGACCGGTCATTTTCGTTCATTTATCCAAGACTGATTCGTTCATTCAATTCGTTCAATCGTTCACTTTGAACGAATGAATACAACCCTTATTGAATGTGATTTTCTTCTTTTTTTTGATAAACAGCAGCTGAACGAAATTGATCCGTACACTATTGAACGAAAACCGTTCAGTTAAATGACCGGCTCATTCCGTTCAATGAAGTGATCCGTTCATTTTAACCCGTTCGTTCATGAAAGCTGTGTCGTTCATAGTCATTGACTATGTATAGACCGACCCTTAAAAAATTATTTCAAGTTATTTTATTTTAGTTAATAACTCAAATACATAAAATAACTGAAAATTCTTTTGATTTTACGGAATTCGGAGTTGAATTTTTGACATTTAAAATTAAATGAACTTTTCATTAAAATTAAATGAATAATAAGTAGACCGGTTTTCAACTGAATATTCATTTATTTTATATTACAATTTCAGTTAATTTTACGTACATAATTTTTTGAGTGTATTTATTAGCAATTAGAATTGTACAATATTCAATTTATACTAATAGTAAAAATATGGTGCCATTTTTTTCTAAATTGAATTTGTTTATACATACATACATACAGGCTTTAAGTATAAATACATACATATGTATATACTAGAGGCCTGTGCAAATGTATTTGAAAACTAAAACCTACTTGACTTTTATGAATATTACAAATGTATTTATGTAATAGTTTTGAACTCTTGTAATACATTATGTAGGTATGTATGTATGTAGGTATGTAGGTATGTATGTATGTATGTATGTATTTTTATAAACTTTATAAGTATGTATCATTAGCTTTAGTTTACAGTTAGTTTTTCATTCATTGTAATATACATTTATTTTGTAAATTGTAAATTTTGCATTGCAATTTCCAGGTTTTGAATTTTTAAATTTTTGTTAATTTTTCTAATTCTGTTTTTACATGGTCTTTTTTATACGATTTTGATTTAATACGGTTTGAAAATAAACCAATTTTAAAATTTTTTACACGATTTTATTCCATTTAGCACGATTCAAAATCTTTTGGGCTTTATTTTTTTTTTTGTTAAATTTAATTTTTGCGAAATATGTTCATATCACAAATTTAGTGGAATTCCCTTTTTGTGGAATTTTTTTACTGGTCAAAGCAATTGTAAATAGCAAAAATTTAGGGGAATTCTCTTTTAATACATATGTAGGTACAATCAAATGAACTTGTCATACATTTTTTTAAATTACTTTTAAGCTTAGAGTGCATATCTTTTTTCTCTTTGATAAAAAACAAATTGTATATGTATGTACATATGTATGTATGTGATTTAATATTATAAACCTGAATAGTTGTTCTTAAAAAATCCTTGTTTTTCACTAATTTCAATTAGGGATAAGGAACCAACCACCTGTTTTGCCTACGATCAATGTCTTATTTAACAAGAGTTTTTTTTACACGAAGTTTTCTGGAACCAACTACCGTGTAAAAGCAGAATTAGGTGTAATTTACAAAAAAAAGTGTTTGGAAACTTTTGTTTTTTTTTCTCTTTTTTACTATTTTTTCTGGTACATTAATTGTGAAAAGCAAATTATAAGTGTCCTAAAATTACCAAATTTGTGGTTTATTAACTTTTAGCCTTTTGACTTTCAAAATGACCTGTTAAATAAATGCAATAAATACTACCAATGCAATCAGTGTGTTCAGTTTAAATTTAAACTGAAAATTGTTTATTATTTAAAATGGAAGAAGTAATGGTCGGTCCAGACAAAAGACTACGTGTAAATGATCAGATACCAAGCTCGTGATAGGAACCGGGCTCGTTATTGTAACTACTTTTGAGCTTGCTCAGTTTCCCATAATCCATGTGAGGGCAGCGTCATTTAGTTGCAGAATTTAAATTCGTCGATTTTTTTTGCTAACGACGCACCTCCTCTAGGTGAGAATACCAGAGCTGGCAGTGTGCATTGGCGATTAGTATGAGAGGGGTTGTTCTACTCGTATAAAGTTTTGAGAGTCTCTGATATTCGATAATAAATATTTACTTTGTATGGGTGGAATGAAATAGATTATTACAACGTTTAAATACTTTTCAAATTATAGTGTTCCTGATATTCGAAAATTGTATGGGTTGATTTGTATTGGTTATGTCACGCCCACTAATTCAATCTCTCTCTATTACAGCTAAATAAAGCTCTCACTATTACAGTTTGCCAGTTACTCTATAATTTGAAATCTCGCCCAGTTGGAACTTCAAAATAAAAAGCAGCCTAGTGGTTCTTTGAGATGTAGATGAAGAAGATGTGGTTCAGTGGTATAGTCGCCTTTTATATATATTTAATACTAAGCAACAAAACATGTGCCTGCTGTTACCAATTGTATCCATAATTTATATCAAAAGTTTACATACTCGTATATGACCAAATTCTTTAACGCAAGACTTGTTCTAGTATTTTTTAGATCAATAAATGATCATATATGAAAGTGTGTCTAGGATAACCTTTATCCAATCCCTACTGAGTTATCACTTTACTTATTAAAAACAATCTCCAAGGTGCTTAGTTTTTATAAACTAAATCAGTGATAGGCATATTTTTATATAATAATAAATTAAGGACTTGCTTTCCGTATTGTAATCTGGGGCCAAATTACTGCATTCGATATCGAGTAAAATTGATCGTAATTTTCTTATTTGAGATTATGGCATTCGATATCGAGCAAGAAATTTAGTACATTTTATCATAATTTCGATATCGAAATCATTTTTCGATACGATAGCTCATTCGATCACGAATGTGGTAATTTGGCCCCTGATCAGCTTAATTCCCATTAAATGAACTTCATTGATATTCGTGTTGTTTACACGTAAAATATCGATTCTGTTTGGCCCTCAGCGGATATGAGTGCCGATCACTGACCTAAACAATATATACAATTTTAATCATATACAATTCTTGAATTATAATATGCTAATTTGTTTTAATTATTTGCTTTCAGATTTGGGATACTGCTGGCCAGGAACGTTTTAAAGCCGTTGCTCCCATGTATTATCGCAACGCCAATGCTGCCATATTAGTGTTCGATTTATCACAATATCGAACATTTCGGGAAATTAAATCATGGATACAGGAATTACATCGCAACGTGCAGGATCCTTTGATTCTGACACTAGTGGGTAATAAATTAGATTTACATGCAAATCGTGCCGTGTCACGAGAAGAGGCTTGCCTATTTGCCAACTCAATGGGAGCAACATATTTCGAGACATCTGCCGAGACGGATCAAGGTCTGGAACAGGTGTTTGTCAGTACTGCCTTAGGTTTAGTGCGATTAGCGAAAGAAGGCAAATGTCGTTCTCTAAGACAATTTGATTCGTGTGATTCGATCTCAAAATATACCAACAATAACACAGCGTTCAATTATACCGCTCAGGCGATCAGTAGTCGTCATGTGCATGAGAATGGTTCCATAATACATTTGCCCTCGGTGCCGTTGGGTATACCAGTAGAAGGGGATGATGTTAAGGCAACGGCAGAGGGACGTTTAGAGACACCATCCTGGAGTATAGAGCACATAGCGTTGGGCGAAGTGGAGCCCGTCAATTGGTGTTGCTAAATTCTAATTGAATGCGAATGCAGTAAAACAAAAGTAGTAGAGAGAAAACAATTGTGATTTTTTTTTATTAAAAAAACAATCAACCAACAAAATCAAAGCAATTTATGAATGTAAACCACAAGAATCTTTGATCAAATACACAGATATTATTTATAATTTTAGAAAAACTTACATAGTATGTTTGTAATTAATTCATTGTTTTTCTATACGGTATAACTATGTACATATGTGTAGTAATCTATTTAAATATGTATATATGTAAATATATATATAAAAAAAAACAGGATATTAAAAATCTTTTTTACAATAATTTAAATATTGTATTGTATACAAAAGAAACAATATGCTTTTGACCAAAAATGCCCATCGAATTTTTTTTGTTTTTTTTTTATTTTGAAAACATTTTTTATAAATCAAATTACATACTTAAATATAATTATTAGTATTTTAATTACAATGGTTTTCTTTTACCCACAACTGGTACTGATGAGTTTTTAATTAATTAATATGGTATTTTCTTTTTTAAACAATTCATTCATTTGTATTTAAATTTTTCTTCGATTTGTTATGAGTTTATGATTTAATCGTTTTATTTATGACTAAATATAACATGTGTACAAATAGTAAAACATACATATTCATTTGTTATAATGAACGGCATGTTTATTCATCCTCATTATTCTGGATTAAAAACATTTACCTACGTAAACATTTCATGTATTTTTTTTTTACTAAATTTGTACTTGCATACACATGTATATCTCCTTTTAACGAGAGCAAACCAACAACAACAAGCAAACAAAAGCAAATAAATTTATATTTATATTCATATTTAATAATACATTTCATATTTCATTTAATGTTTATTTTATAATAAATAAAAAAAAGAAGAATTTATTATACAAAACTCAAATAATATTAAATTGTTGTTACTCTTTCACCAAAATGTCGTTAGGTAAGAGTTAGTTTTTATATTAAAGATTATAATTATGGATTCAGTAGTAGATTATTTATCTTGGTTTTTATAGAAATTATTTCTAACAGGCTTTTAAGGTCAGTTTTCCTCCTAAATGTAAATGAAATACTTGATTTATTTATGCATTTTCTATCCTTATTATTTATTTTGTGTTATTTGCTAGCGATTTAATATTGTGCCAGAATTTCCAATATACAAACAGTCAAAAATGATTCTGAGCCGATCGGTATACTTTAAGGTAGGTGTTGGACTAATACTTTTAGGCGTTGCAAACTTCAGCACTAATCCAATATACCTTCCCCACTACGGTGGCGTAGGGTATAAATATAATAACATAATAATAAAGTATCAAAAGTATTTCCAAATGAAGACTTTTTGGAGCGCTCAAAAGATATCTACTCTTCATAAAATTGCTTTATAAAAAAAGAACGTCGTAAATATGACCTTATCAGTTGGAATCGGTTTTAGAACTGAAAACTTTTTATTGTTTACAAATGTTGTTACAACATATTTTAATAAACGGAAGAATCACGATTTCATAATAGGAAAACAATGTCAAAATCTATTATAAGCAGGCAAAACAAATAGAAAAAGAAAATACAAATTTGATATTTTTTTGACAAAATTTAAAAGATGTTCTTAATTATAAAAACCGGTTAACCGGTCCAAAAAGAAACCGAATTCTCGAATAATTTAAAATATTTTAAACTTGATTCCCAAGGGTTCGGTCTATTGAAGTGTAGACAACCAACCTGGGTTCGAGTCTCAGTGAAGGCGCAAAAAATGTTATTGAACATTTTCAAATAGAAGTACATACATATAAAAGAAAACAAAAATAATTCAAAATAAATACGAAAATATTGTATTGAAATTATCTCTTTTTTAGGCTTGTATGTGAATTGAATGGTTAAAAATTTATTTTATCTTTATTAGTGACCTGTTTTTACAAAATTATATTTCATAGAACTTTTATTAAAAAAAAAAAAAATAATTTATATAAAAAAATACCAAAACAAGAATTCGGGGTTTATCGACGGAAATTGACCATTTCTTACCAGTTAGTACATGAGTTTCGAATTTCATATTTTGTGTTAAAATTTGAGTGTTTAAAAGCTAATTTTATCCTTCTTAGATCGTTAATTATACCCTACACCACAATAGTGGTGAGGTTATATTGGATTTGTGCTGATGTTTGTAACGCCCCTAAATATTCGTCCAACACCCACCTTAAAGTTTACCGATCGGCTTAAAATCACTTTCTGAGTCGATTTAACGATCTCCGTCCGTCCGTCTGGCTGGCTGGCTGTCCATGTAAAGCTTGTGCGCAGAGTACAGGTCGTAATTTTGAAGATATTTCGATAAAATTTGGTACGGTCCATTATTTCACCTAGCCCCCATACAAATGTCCTCCCGAAATTGGGGGTTTCCGGTCATAAATCTTGGAATTATGCAAGTTTGCAAACAAAATTTACCACAAATGAGTACTAAATGAAGCTAACGCACATCTACAAATTTCGTGAAGATCGGTCCATAATTAGTCGTAGCTCCCATATAAGGCCCACTTTCGAAAATCACTTAAACGAGCATAACTCTTTTAAAAATGTTGGTATCCAAATAATATTGAACACAAATATGTTTCGTACATATACATAAAATATGGTAAAATTTTATGACTATCGGTCCATAATTAGTCGTAGCTCCCATATAAGGCCCGCTTCCGAAAATCACTTGAAAGAGCATAACTCTTTTAAAAATGTAGGTAGCCGAATAATATTCAACACAAATATCTTTCGTACATATACATATAATATGGTAAAATTTTATGACGATCGGTCATAATTAGTCGTAGCTCCCATATAAGGCCCACTTCCGAAAGTCACTTAAACGAGCATAACTCTTTTAAAAATGTTGGTATCCGAATAATATTCAACACAAATATGTTTCGTACATATACATATAATATGGTAAAATTTTATGACTATCGGTCCATAATTAGTCGTAGCTCCCATATAAGGCCCGCTTCCGAAAGTCACTTAAACAAGCATAACTCTTTTTAAAAATGTTGGTATCCGAATAATATTCAACACAAATATGTTTCGGACATATACATATAATATGGTAAAATTTTATGACGATCGGTCCATAATTAGTCGTAGCTCCCATATAAGACCCTCTTCCGAAAATCACTTAAACGAGCCTAACTCTTTTAAAAATGTTGGTATCCAAATAATATTGAACACAAATATGTTTCGTACATATACATAAAATATGGTAAAATTTTATGACTATCGGTCCATAATTAGTCGTAGCTCCCATATAAGGCCCGCTTCCGAAAATCACTTGAAAGAGCATAACTCTTTTAAAAAAGTTGGTATCCGAATAATATTCAACACAAATATCTTTCGTACATATACATATAATATGGTAGAATTTTATGACGATCGGTCCATAATTAGTCGTAGCTCCCATATAAGGCCCACTTCCGAAAATCATTTTAAAGAGCATAACTCACTCAAAAATGTTGGTATCCAAATAAAATTTAACACAAATATATTTCATATGGATACTAATAATACGGTTAAATTTTATTGTGATCGGTCCGTAATTAGTCGTAGCTCCCATATAAGACCCACTTCCGAAAATCATTTTAAAGAGCATAACTCACTCAAAAATGTTGGTATCCAAATAAAATTTAACACAAATATATTTCATATGTATACTAATAATACGGTACAATTTTATTATGATCGGTCCATAATTAGTCGTAGCTCCCATGTAAGGCCCACTTCCGAAAATCACTTTAAAGAGCATAAGTTTCATAAAAAATTTGGTAATCAAATAAAATTCGACATAAATAAGTTTCTTATATACGGAAATAATGACACCTAATTTTGTAATGGTCGGTCCATAATTAGTCGAAACTCCCATATAAGACCCTCTCCGTAATTCACGTCAATTTCCATAAATCTCTATTTATATCGAGATAAAGTTTAACACATATAATATTTATAGTCACAGAAATCATGACACTGAATTTTGGTCCAAAATAGGTGATATCTCGCAAATAACGCCCATTTATGAAAAACTTTTTTATATTTACATATACTAGGTGTATGGTATTATATGGTCGGGCTTGACCGACTATAATTTCTTACTTGTTTTTTCTTGCCTTTTTTTACCATTTTTTTCTGAAAAGAATTTTTTAATATGTTCGTTTTAATTCTTAAGGTACGGTCACACTTGGGAAATATTTACTCAAAAAAACGTAACCACTTGTTTTAGCACAAATTTTTTTAACATTGTTTACTCTTACAAGAGTTTTGCAAGATCAAACGTTATCATATAAAAGATAACTAATATTTGTTGGTCGGGTTTGACCGACCGACTTGTTTTTATTTTAGAAATTGCTTCTATTATACTGAATACTTTCCAGTGGTTAAATGTATAAGTTTTAAATTCATTAACCGTTTTTTTGCCACAAATTATGGACTCTTTTTTTTAACATTTTAAAATCTTTTGTTCATTTAGTGCCTGATACACATTAAAAAGTTGCTTTAACAAAATTTTAACGTGAAGACCTACTGCATAAAATACAAAAAAAAAAAACTAAAGAAATTTAACAAAATCATCATGTATTTAAATAAAACCCATGAAGTTTTTACTTCGACACAATAGTAATAACAACAAAACATAATAAAAGTTACAAAAAGGAAAATGGAAATAATAATAAAACATGTATCCTTTTAACACCCCATTATTACGAGAATAAAACTTTTACCATTCTAATAAAAACAAAGTAAGAGAGTATAGCCGGCCAAGCCCGACCTTTCAATACCCATCAAAGTGTATGTGAGTAAAAAGTAGTAGTGTGACTTCTATGCGTATACAAATCACATATTTGCAATCAATTGTACCTAGATATCAACAATTTTAAAAGATTTATACATACTCGTACATACGAGTATATATGTTAAAGTGATTTTCAGAAGAGGGTCTTATATGGACCAAATGATTTATGCTTCTTAAAGTGATTCTCGGCAGTCGGGCCTATATGGGAGCTAGGATCAATTGTGGATATGCACAAAATTTCTATGTGTGATTAGGCTTCATTTATTTGTGGCGAAATTTGTGACCGATAAACCCTATTTCGGGAGGACATTTGTATGGCCGTTAGGCTAAATAGTGGACTGAATACAACTCATACTAAATTTTATTGAAATATTTTCAAAATTGCCAGTCAGCCTGCCAGCCAGATGTGATTTTGAGTCGATCGATATACTTTAAGGTGTGTGTTAGACTAATATTTTTCAGCGTTACACCAATCATAATTTCTAGATTATTCGGAGCTAAGATACTAGAATGGATATGACTGCAAGTTTAGAATGTTCGTGTCTAGAATATTCAGACAAAGTCATTAGAATTTAATAATTAATGTTGCCATGACGTGCACATACAGTATGTCACACATGAACATTCTAGACATTATCTAGAAATTATGATTATTGTATAAATAGACTAACAGGGCCACTTAAGTTTGTTTATTGTGAGTTATCGTTGAGTGAACATCAAGCGTTTTAAAACTATAATTTAAGTGTATTCTTAAAGTGGTAACGGTGTTCATTTATTTTAAATTTGTTTTTGTATGCATTTGAATAAATAAAGATTTGTTATATTTTCTTCAAATTACTTGACACTTTTATTTTACAATTAAAAGGAATCCGGTTTATTTAAAGATTTCAAAAGGTAAAAACGTAACAATATAAATTTACTTTCACGATATAAAAAATATTGTCCAGCTCATATTACCTTTTAATTGCAATTAACAATAAATAGAGGGACGTAGTAAGAATGAATTCAATAAACATTAACAGGACATACTGATTACACCATAGGTACACCACTGGACAAAAATTGCAGTTAATAATAATAATCACATAAAAACAAAATACGTTTGAAAACAGCATATATCAAGTGTGCTAACCATGTGTTACAAATAAAATGACAAAATCAATATACCACCCATCGTTTTGTTGGTGGATATAAAAATACTGGACAAACTACTGGAATATTTATTACCACAACAATGCGAAAGAAAAGGTATGTATGTATAAGAATTTGAAATGAATTGCGGTTGAGCATGATAAATTGTGCGAGTACTATGCAAGTAGGGTATGGCAAGTTATGTTAACTTCCCGAAAAAAGGCAACATTTATGGACGGGATAAAATTGAAAATAAAAATTTTATTTTGTCGAGAATTTTTTTGTGGTATACTAGGACACTTTTTTGGTGCAAATCGCACCCTAAATACAATAGGGTCACAACTCAAAATTTTCCAAAACTGACTTTTTTCTATAAATTAATTCAGAGTACACATCTCTAACTAATGCAACAATTTCTTTCACATCACTATCTTCTTTAACTGGAAAAATACAGTTATATCTATTTTTATGTTAAGTGCACACAACACACATGTTGCTTGTGCACGATGAACAGTTTTTTGTCTCCTGAAAATTTTAGTATTTTGAGCTGTGACCCTTTTGTATTTAGGGTGCGATATGTATACACTTACACTTCGGGTTTTTTGTTTCATAATCAAACAAATTGGTTTAATAATAATAAAAACTATTTCAAAAAAGTATCTTATACTAAATATGTTTGAAGACGAACATTCTCTGTTCTTATGTCTATAATTTTTAAATTCATTAACATTAAAAGGTTATAAACCAAATTTTGTATTTTGTGAAACAATTTTATAAACCATTGAAATATTAAGACTTGTAACGGTTCATACATCTAGCCATTCCGTAATTTTGAATGTTTAATACTAAAATTTGGAGTTAACATTTTTTATTTATTTTTTTTTAAAGAAAATATATGTTAATTTTTGATGTATAATGTAATTATTTTGTTTTATTTTTATACCCACCACCAAAAATATGGGGAGTATATTAAGTTTGTCATTCCCTTTGTAACACATTGAAATATTGGTCGTAGAACCAAAAAGTCTATATATTATGGGTCCTTATAAGCTTCTAAGGCGATCTAGCTATGTCCGTATGATTGTCCGTCTGTTAAAAGCACGATAGAGATGTGAAAAAAGAAAAACCTAGAGCTTTTTCCTAAATTTCCTTTGTTCCGCCAAAATGTTTGTTATTGAAAATGGGCAAAATCGATATTTTCGATATTTTTTGATATTTTCTTCAAATATAAAGCATAATTTTAAAAAAACAGTACCCATACAACTCAGCAAATATTAGTTTCACGTAAACATAAATCACAAAGCGGTATTTTGTTTGAATTGGTCCATATTTGAGCAAAGCCCGTATAAAAATAACTTAAATGCTCATTATTCTCTTATTAAAATCACTATCAAGTTGAAATTCGACAGAAATAATCCTCATGCCCCCATATAAATTTTTTGGAATATATAAATATTGATATCAACTTATATTTTTTCACCGTTCAGTTATATGTTAGTAAAAAATTTACTATTAGATTTTGTGAAGGTCAGCCCACAGTTCCCATATAAGGTCCATTTTCCGAGAAGAACTGGAATACCCAAAGAAGTTCGCCTTAAGACTGAAATACAGTAAAAGTTTTTAAGGGTTGGTCTATTATTCGTGACTTGACTAGACGGTTTTTATTATAAAGCAGGATATTAGGATAAACAAGTTCGAGTGCTATATTCGGCTGTCCCGAATCTTAAATTCCTTCCACCTAAACGTAATAAGAAATACAAAAACTACACTGGTTATAGGACTAGAATATCCTTATTCTGTATTTTTTATTCAGTTTTAGTGCAAATTTAATTATCATTTTATATATTATTATGTAATTTAACAAACAGAGTATGTATAAAAAAGGGGAACAATTCGGTTTTAGTATTTTTCGGTTTAGGGCTTTTAGAGGAGATGCCAGAAAAAAATTTGTTGGCGGTCACGCCTATTTTCGAGGAGGCAAGCCCGTAAAGTTGAAAATATATAGGCCTATATCTCGGGAACTACTGGCTGTCTGATAATTTGTAATACATATTAAAAATACCTTTCCATCATGATTATTAAATATGGACCGAATATGGGTTAAATCCGAAAAGAATATTTTTTGACCCGAATTTATTTGTTTATTGGAAATGGTTCTTATATGGCAGCTATGTCAAATTATGGGCCGATCTTCTTAAATTTTGGAACACTGATTTTCATGCATATGATGACATTTCACGTCGAATTTCAACATATAAACGGTATATTTAAGATATATATTAGTATTAACGTGGATTTCGGAAGTCAAATATGGACCGATATTCTCAAAATCCATCAGTTTGATTTAGGCATGTATGTAAATGATCCGTGTAAAATTTTGGATTGGTACCCTTATTTATAAGAGATATATGAGTATTGAAGTGATTTTCGGAAGAGGGCTCTATATGGGGCATACGGTTAAAAATAGACCGAAATTCACAAAATTTTGTGGGATGATTTTTGTATATATGTAAATGATCTGTGCAAGGTTTTGAGTCGGTACCGATATTTATACAATATATCTTTTTCAGATGTGGTCCTTGTATGGGAGCTATGACCAATTCTGTCAAATTTTAGCCGTTTAACATTATTTATATCTGTTTTATACGTATTTAAGTGAATTTTGGAAGTCGACTTTATGGGGCTATGGTCAAACATGGACCGAAATAAAAAACATTTTCGTTTTGCGATTTATTTTGCATAAAACTTATTTTTCCTGAATTTTGTCTTGATATTCCAATTTTATAGGCATTAGGAAGATTTTTGTATGGGGGCTATGAGAAATCATGGACCGATTTTTACTATTTTCCGCACACTTTCTTCTTTTTCATAAAAACAACAAAATTTCATTGTATTATCTGCAATATATTTCAAAATATTGCAATGAAATGGACAAAAAATATCAAATTTTTATGGAGGTTGGCTCACATATCGGTCCTAAACCTAAACCGATTTTGCTGATTTTAAATAGCAAACTTCTCGAAAGCATGTCTGACAGAATTATTGAAGATTTGGATCCCGAAGATATCTGGGGACTTCAGAAAACTGATTTCAACATCCAGACAGACAGACGGACATGGCTTAATCGACTCCACTATCTATAAGGATCCAGAATATATATACTTTACGGAACGGAATGACAAACTTATATATAGACTTCTCATGATGTTAAAGGGTATAAAAAGCAGTGTTTGTTATGAAAAAGCGGGATTTTAAAAGTATGAAATGAATTCGGGTATTTGAAATTAATCTCATATTTATAATTAACTTTTAAACGTTTTTTAATGTAAAATCATTATTCTACTAGAACTAGCTAAATCAAAGTAACTGCAGAATATTTAATGGCAGACTTTAACCAAAAATGTGCAAGCAAACAAAAGTTCGAATGTTTTGATTCGAAGCACTTCCAACAAAAAAAAAAAAAAAAAAACATTTAAGAAACGTTCTGGAATCATTATAAAGAATAGGCACGATTTCAAAAAAATATATGAATCTAAACTTCTTTCAAAATTCTAGAAGATAATTCAAAAGCCAGAAAAAGTGGGGCAGAATCAATATCGTTACATTTTTACCTTCTAAAAACGGTGGTTTATTTCCTTTAAATAAACCGGATTCCTTTTAATTGCAAAATAAACACGTCAAGTAGTTTAAAGAAAATAAAACGAGTATTTATTTATTCAAATGCACTCAAAAACAATTTTAAAGAAGTAAGAAAGTATAGTCGGTCGAGTCCGACCATATAATATCATACACCTAGTACATACACCTTTTACAGAAATGGGCGCTATATGGGAGATGTTACCTATTATGGACCGATCATACAAAAATTTAGTGTCATGATGTCTATGAATATAAATATTATGTATGTTAAACTTTATACTTTTAAAAGATTTATGGAGTGAATTACTAATAGGGTCTTATATGGGAGTTTTGACTAATTACGGACCGACCGTTATAAAATTAGGTGTCATCATTTCTGTATATATGAAACTTACTTTTGTTGAATTTTATTTGGATACCAAAATTTTTAAAAGATTTATCGTCGTTAAAGTGATTTTCGGAAGTGAATGGGAGCTATGATCAATTATGGACCGATTCTCAAAATTTGTAAATGTGATTTGGCTTCATTTACTTCTCATTTGTGGTGAAATTTGTTTGGATACTTTCATAATTCAAACATTTATGATCGTTAAACCCTTATTTTGGGAAGACATTTGTATCGGGGCCAGGTGAAATAATGAACCAATTTTCACCAGTTTCAATCCCAACCGTCCTTAAGTCAAAAAATACTGTGTACCAAATTTTATTGACCTGTACACTGTTCACAAGCTTTACATGGACAGCCAGGCGGACGGACAGACGGACATCGTTAAATCAACTCAGGAGGTGATTCTGTGTCGATTGGTATACTTTTAGGTGGGTTTTGGAAACATCAGTACAAATTCAATATACCCTCCCCAGTATTGTGGTGTAGGGTACAATGAACACTCTGTCTTTACTACACTTTTACGGTTTAGGTACACACTTAAATTAAAGTTTGGTAACGCTTGGTGTTTACACAACGATGACTGACAATTAACTAAACTGACTATAGTTTCTGTTAGTCGATTTTTACACCAATCATAATATGTAGATGGTTAGGAGCTAAGATACTAGAATGTTCATGTCTGGAATGTTCGTGTCTAGAATATTCAGCCAAAGCCGTTAAAACTTAATGTTGCCAAAACAAATGTAGCTAAACAAGTTGTGTTATGATAAACATGCTATTTGTATGTTGATAACGGCCGTTAAATTAAAATACAATTTCGTAATGTGTGGAACCATGGTTAAACAAATGGAGAATACGAGTAAATGGGTTAAAAAGTAAACATGTTACGTTTACATTGAGCGTAGGATGCTGTCCACCTGTCACACTTAACAATGTAAATATACCTCAGTCCGATTATGTTACATACCTTGGTATTCACTTATAAAGAAGACTTACTTGGCGTCGTCATATAGAAACCAAGAGCTTTACATGAAGTTAAAAGCATCTAGCCTTCACTAGTTAATCAGCGACCAATCTAAGCTAAGCCTTGACTATAAAGTCACCCTGTATAAAACCATTTAAAAACCAATTTGGACATATGGAATTCAATTGTGGGAAACTGCTAGTAATGCAGAGTAATACAGAGGGCCCAATCAAAAATTCTTTGGACCATGATGGGCACACCATGGTACATAAGAAATGAAAACATCCACAGGGATCTGGAAGTACCATTGGTAAAGGATGAATTCAGAAACCTGAATTCTAGCTCAGAGCCAGACACAGTCGAGGCTTCGTAGAGCTTATCGGCAAATAACAAATTAATGCTCTGTTAGAGAGTAATTAGTTTTAATTTTAGTTTTAAGATTTGAATACTTATTGTTAGGCTTAAAGAAATAAGTCATATTCAATCCATATATATAAAATAGGATGTATGCATGTAACGTATGGACTCCAAAACGGCTGAGCCGATTTTGATGAAATTTTCACAGCATGTTACTGTGACTCTGGAAGGAATAATAGGCTATATGAAGTTTTGATTGTAAAAACGGGGTGGCACAGCCCATATAACCCAAACATTTAAATCGCCATATTTTGGGCATTTTTTGACCTACGTCAATGATATGTGGTACATATGGTATTGATATAATTAGGAATACGTACCAGGAGAAAAGTGGGTGGGACCACGCCTCTTTTTAAGAAAATTAAAAATCGTAATATAGTCTTAACTACTGGACCGATCACATTAAATTTTCACAATAATAAAATAAATTCTTGACTATGTAAGTGGACAAATGGGCATGGCCTCACCCACTGAAATGCATCGCTCATATGACGCGCTTCAGTATCCTATTATTTTTCCATATGGAGAAGATGGATATCACTTTGAAATGCGTTCTTAAATTCACTTGCGTAATATCGATCACCACGGCTTTGCAATGGCACTGGACTTGCAGTAAAAAAACTGAGAAATAATTTAGTAGAAGCGACCATTAAAAAACTGGGTTTAGCTAGTTATTGATAAAAAAGTAAAAAAAAAACAATTTCGAAACAATATTTTTTTTTAAATAAATGTGCCATTTGTAAACGTCTGGTCCTGTTGGGACAAAATTTTACATGGCGAACCCAAGAATTAGAGTTATTAGAGTTATTATTCAGACAGATTTTCATATAAAAATTTGCTTAATAAACGTTTGTTAAATTTAATAATCGTTTTTCAATAAGGGGGGTATGTTTTTAACATGAACCACAATTTTGGCCTTGAAAATAGTCCTTTTTGACATGTAAATTTACAATCACTTGCCACTTTTTTATTTTTCCGATTTCAAAGATATTTATCTGCAAGACTCCATCTCATAATTTTCAAATTAGACGCATTTTAAATATCAATAATAAATATCAATAATGTTTTTAAATTGAAAATGCTGTTTATTACTTATGGCCGAATTCTGAGTCATTAGTTAACCATTCTTAAACTAAAATACTAACTATTGTTTAACTATTACTTGTTATTCTTATGGCAAACTAAGCATTGCGAATAAAGAATCATTAGTTAAGCCTTTGTCATTAGCTAACTAAAGACTGTGAATTCGGCCATTAGACAGCAAAATTTCCAATTATACACAGATACAGTTTGTAACCAATATCTTTTTACGTTAAAAAAATATAGGTTATGTTCTAAAATGCCAAAACTGGGTTGACAAAACGAAAAGCTGATTTGAAAACCTGGTGTAACTATACAAGGTGAATGCAGTAGCACAGTTGACTTTGTTTGTAATTTACTTATGTCATAAGTAACATTAATTTCGAACTACTTTAAGATCATAATTTTGTCTTGTAATAATGTAATAAGACTATAATAATGCAATAAATATATCATCTGGCTCTGGTAGATTTGTAGAGCTTGATTATAAAAATCTATAATGCTGCGCGTATGAAGGAGATTAAAGGTTGAGAGATTAAGAGAATGAAGATACGCTGATACAATTACAAGAGTTGACAAATATCGCCGCTAATGCTTCCCTTTTTGACAGTATTAGAGTAACTTCGGGTAATGTGGACTATCATTTTATTTTTTTTGATATTATCGGCATAATACCGGTAAAAAATAAAACAACATTGTATCAATAAAATAGTAGATGTGTTGTCTAAATATATTTCAGATCAAAAATTATATATATTTGTCCACAAAATTTAAAAAAAAAACCAAAATGGCGTAATAAAGAAACTTAGCGGGTATTGTGGACCAGTCAGTATGTGCGGGTAATGTGGAATACTGTTCCACATTGACCGCAAATAAATAAATAAACAGAAGTTATGTTTTACCTGTGGTAAATTTTTATTCATTTAAATTTACGATAACAATAAAAACATAAATAAAATATAAATTTTCTCAAACATTAACAAAACATAAGCAAAACAAAACATAAAATAACATAAAAATTTCTTCAGTGGCTTAAATTACACCATTTTTAAGAGCTAGATTTAAAAGGTCTATTTCTAGTGTGACTATAATGACCATCTAAAATTAATAAACTTGGATCTCCAGGTAGAGCTTATGTTATTTTTAAAAAGTGAAGAAACAAGTTTGAACCCATCCAGATAAATGAAAAACACATTCGGAGCCAAGTGTGGCGTGCTTCATGAGCTGGGTATTCAAATTTGTTCTTGGAAATATAAAAAAGGAGGAACGAAAGATCCAGCAGCACTCATACATGTGATGAGCGTTATTAATGACCCACGTTCAGCAGACGTCATTGATCCAATTTGACGTTTTCCCTTAGTGGCGACAACTTTTGGATGGAACAATAGAAAGTCCAGTTTCATCAACATTCCATATTGATGTTGTCGGAAATTTTTTACATTACATAAACTCACTTTCCAAAATATTAAAAAACAATTCCACATTTTCTTTCGTAAAGCCTTTTGCTCTATCAAAGGAAGTGCTGGTTGGCTCTCTCAAACTTAATTCCTGCTTATGTCGTCGCATAAAACTATAAAACCAATCTTTGCCAGCACATTCTTTAAGATCGAATTTGGTACGTTGTTTGATTTTGCCAGTTAAAAAGCAAGTGCTAATATCTCTTCTTGTAAGATCCTAATATTGTGCCTCCATTTCGCAATAACATAAAACGTTATTGATGCCAATAAAAATCCCATTTTTTTCTTTGCTCGCACTGCTTCTACAGCTTTTTGTATATCTTCCTGTTTCCATTTTCGAATTTCTCCTTTCTTAGGCATTGTTATAAAAAACCTGAAATATACATAGCTCTTGAAATTGCATGTCTGGTAATGTGGTCTACTGGTCCGCAATATACGACTCTTTGTGGTCCACATTAGACGACTTTCAGTTTTTTTATTTAAAGGAATATTTTAGTTTAAAAACTAACTGAAAATACTAACTCACCGCTTGTAATTACAACTAAAAGTATAGTTTTGTTGTAGAAAATAACGGACCAGTTGAATTCTTTATATAGCATAGTACTCTGTTCAAAATTTCAAGTGGAATGCTGTCAAAATACATGTTAAAAAAATGCACATGAAATTTTCATGAACAAATGTTGCAGAAGTAGTACTCTGTTCATTTTGTGAAAAACATGTGAAATGTATATGGAAACATTATTTTTTCACAGCGAAATAATTAAAGTAGCAATTGTTTCACGTGGAATTTTTATCCAAAAGCTCTTCTGTCGCAACAACAATATCTATTACTTGTTGGTCTGCTGCACAAGCGGCTAGTAATATTTGTTTATTAATTTTTATTTAAAGATTTCGATTCAACACAGATTTTTTAATATTTTAACTTTTATTTAGTTTCGATTTAAATTCACAAAAAAGCAAAAAATATGTGTTTTGTTTACATAAGTAAAACAATGTGGCGTACTTTCAATTAAAAAAAACGTCAAATTATGTAAATTCGCGTGATAAGCAACATTGGCTATACGTCAAATTTTCCGTATGAAATAATTAATGTTGCTCAACATTTTTCCCAAATTTGAACAGAGTACTGGCTTATATGAGAAAAACAAACTGTTCAACTCTTGGGCTATAAAAATGTACACCTCACGCATCAATAATCAAAACTTAACTAAAATGTCAACATTGCAATTATGTGTTCAAAATCAAATTTTATGTTTGTTTTTATCAATTAGGAAAACATACATACGTGAAGGCGGCGTTGTCATTACGCATGTAAGTTACTCTAGATTACCCTATTTTAAATAATTTCTAATGCATACATAAGTAAATTTCACTTATTTTTATAATCTCAAATTTAAAATGCAAAGCTGTTATTTGCTGTTCTATGTATAGCCGAAATATATATTGTAGAGTGTAATTCAGTGAAAATAAATATACATATTTAACATTATCAAGTACATATTGAACAAAAGCCAAAAATTAAATACAATACACATTGCCTGAAGTTAAAGAGCCGGTAGATGAAAATGCAAAGCGTTGAAAACAGCACAGCAAAAGAAATGAAATATGAGTTGCGGGTACTTAAAACATTGGAACAGGACCATTAATGTAGAAAATCTTGTAAAATCTAAGTATAAATGGAAACAATGAAATTATGTGGTTTGTAATTTTTTTGTTTTAACAATTTTTTTTTATGTTCTTTAACATTTTAACAAACATTACGACTACTTTTGTTATGACCCGTATGATGCGGCCAAAAAGTACCTACATACATACGTACATATGTATGTATATAAACCAGAAAATTAATCCTCTTAAAAGGTAACATAAGGGCATTACAAAACAAGTAAGAAAGTATAGTCGGTCAAGCCCGACCATGTAATACCCTACACCTAGTATATGTAAATATAAAAAAGTTTTTCAGAAATGGGCGTTATTTGCGAGATATCACCTATTTTGGACCAGAATTCAGTGTCATGATTTCTGTGACTATAAATATTATATGTGTTAAACTTTATCTCGATATAAATACTTTTAAAAGATTTATGGAAATTGAAGTGAATTACGGAGAGGGTCTTATATGGGAGTTTCAACTAATTATGGACCGACCATTACAAAATTAGGTGTCATTATTTCCGTATATAAGAAACTTATTTGTGTTAAATTTTATTTGGATACCAACATTTTTAAAAGAGTTATGTTCTTTTAAGTGATTTTCGGAAGTGGGCCTTATATGGGAGCTACGACTAATTATGGACCGATCGTCATAAAATTCTACCATATTATATGTATATGTACGAAACATATTTGTGTTCAATATTATTTGCATACCAACGTTTTTAAGAGAGTTATGCTCTTTTAAGTGATTTTTGGAAGTGAGCCTTATATGGGAGCTACGACTAATTATGGACCGATCTTCACGAAATTTGTAGATGTGCGTTAGCTTCATTTTCTACTCATTTGTGGTAAATTTTGTTTGCATACTTGCATAATTCAAAGATTTATAACTGGAAAACCCAAATTTCGTGACGACATTTGTATGGGGGCCAGGTGAAATAATGGTCCGATTTCCACCAGTTTCAATCCCATCCATCCTTGGGCCGAAAAATTATCACGTACCAAATTTTATCGACATACATGGACAGCCAGCCAGCCAGACGGACGGACGGACATCGTTAAATCGACTCAGAAAGTGATTCTAAGCCGATCGGTATACTTTAAGGTGGGTATTGGACCAATATTTAGGGGCGTTACAAACATCAGCACAAATCCAATATACCCTCCCCACTATTGTGGTGTAGGGTATAAAAATACATAATCATACATACACGTATGTACGTATACAGTCATTGGAAAAATCTGTTAGAAAACGATGGAGCTGGGAAAGGACAAGCCACAAACTGAAGGAGGAAAAAGTAAAATAAATATGGACATACATATGTATATGTACATACTTGGTAAATAATGTTATCCAACCGCAAATAGGAATATAACTTCTCAACAAAACAATACACTACTTACACCACACAGTCCATACAAAGTGTAGCACGTTTCAAGATTAGTAACCATAAATCTAATTTATGGCCATCGAATGAGGGTTCACAATACAATGTAGCACACTGCAATGGCATACACCCTGTCTGTTCAAGAGTATAGGCGACTCCCTCTCCCAGATAGTCTTTGCAACCACTTACGAGTGCGAACCATACCAAACCAGACCAAAAAGTGATTTAAGTGTGAATGAAAAATACAATTCACAATGTTGCAAATTTCATGGAGGTTTCTCAGCTTTATAGATTCTGCTGGATGGATGAATATTTTATTTCTTTTGCCCTTTCTTTCCTTTCCTTGATGATGGCATAATACGGGAATTATTATCTGATAAATATGATTGCTATTAATACTTATTTAATAGATAAATACATAAGTACATACGTTTACATTAGAAGTTTATGCCAGATATACATATGAACATAATTATTGTACATACATACATACTCGTACATAGAATTATTTGTTTTTGAGGGGTTCTGTCGATTTTTATTATATGTACCAGTACAATTTAATGTTTTCGCAATAGACAACCGGATGTTTAGACATTATTTCACTTTTCAAATCAAATAAATCACATCAATAGTGTTGGGTGGGTGAATGAATGATTTGCCTTTATATGCATAGGGAGGAGCAGTTAGGTAATGTGACTTCTGTAAAAAACTGAGTATGGTTCCAAATCGTTATGGTGTGCCGCAT
Organism: Bellardia bayeri; assembly: GCA_950370525.1. Lineage (NCBI taxonomy): Eukaryota > Metazoa > Arthropoda > Insecta > Diptera > Calliphoridae > Bellardia > Bellardia bayeri. The sequence continues at coordinate 47,806,247 of OX493268.1, forward strand.
AAACAATTGTTCTTGGAAAATCTATCTGCATTAATATGTATGTAACAAAAAGAGCGATTATGAACAGCAAGATGATACTCATTAATTATTGTTTAAGAAAAGGCTAAAAAAAAAAACAAGTAAGAAAGTATAGTCGGTCAAGCCCGACCATATAATACCCTACACCCAGTATATGTATAAAACAGTTTTTCAGAAATAGGCGTTATATGTGATTGTGGACCGATCATCCAAAAATTTAGTGTCATGATGTCTGTGAATATAAATATTATGTGTGTTAAACTTTATCTCGATATAAATACTTTTAAAAGATTGATGGAGGTTAAAGTAAATTACGGAGAGCGTCTTATATGGGAGTTTCTGTATATAAGAAACTTATTTGTGTCAAATTTTGTTTGTATACCATCATTATTAAGAAATTTATGATCGATAAAGTTAATTTCGAAAGTGGGCCTTATATGGGAGCTACGACTTATTATGGACCGATCATAACAAAATTGTACCGTATTATTTGCATACATATGAAATATATTTCTGTTAAATATTATTTGGATATCAACATTTTTGAGAGAGTTATGCACTTTAAAGTGATTTTCGGAAGTGGGGCTTATGGACCGATCTGCACACAATTTGTAGATGTGATTTGGCCCTATTTACTACTCACTTGTGGTGAAATTTATTTGGATACTTGCATTATTCAAACATTTATGATCAGTAAACCCCAATTTCGGGAGGACATTTGTTGGGCCAATATTTCTGGGCGTTACAAACATCTGCAGAAATCCAATATATCCTCCCCACTATGGTGGTGCAGGATATAACAAGTTAGAGTGCATTATTCGGCTGTGCCGAATCTTTAATACCCTCCACCACGAACTAAAATATCCTTATTCTGTGTTTTCTATTCAGTCTTAGTGCAAATTTTATTAGTTTAAAAGACAATTTTACGAACAACATAATTTATTTCTGCTAGGAACACCATCAGGACCATAATTATACGAAAATTTAATTTTTTTTAAACTTTCCAATAAATTGTCAGCATCAATATTTCAAAACGATATAGCATGGTTAGTATAAAGTGTGTTGGGATAAATATCCGAGCAATATTGCTTATCCGAATATGTACTGGAATAAAAATCAGCAAACATATTACTAATATTAATATTGTCGGAAGATTCTTAATTGTTGAGTTTCATTACTGAAGGATATCCATTTGTTTTTCTTTTAGAGTTGACAAAGTTGTAAACTGCTTTAGTATTATATTTAAAATATTTTTTTATGTTTTGTAAATATGACTGATATAGGGAATTGTTGATATATGTCGGTACCGACTCAAAACCTTACATACTATATATCATTTACATATACACATAAATTATACTACTGAATTTTGTGCATTCCATATTAAATATATTGTTATTGTATTGAAATTCGATGTGAGATATCCTCATATGCATAAAATTCTTTGTTCCGAAATTAAAGAAGATCGGCCCATGATTTGCAAAAGTTTTACGACTTATCCTTTGGGGTTGAAGAAAATTTAATTATTCATTCGGGTTCTTCTCCAAATAAAGTTGCGTGTTTAGAAGAACAATGGCTAGGGAGGGTTTTGAACACGGGGTAATTACATCTTTACCCTAGTTACTTTCGATACAAAAACCAGAGCATTAAATTTCTATAATCCATAGTTCGTTTTACATAGTTTTTTTTTGGGGAATAAATAGTTAATAATTTGTCCATATATACATATTTGTAAGCATCACTCTTAATCCGGGACTCTTTAATAATAAAAGGTAATGGTGTTTTGGTTGACAGGAGTCAAGAACCTCACCATACCACTGAAGCTAGCGGCTAAGACGGGTCCCACCGACTCACTGTCACTCAATAATATTGAAGGTGGAATTCAGGGTTTAAGTAGAACATATTACAGTTTTGATATAGAAGAAGATTCCATTTTTTTTTCTCTTTACTTAGTATCGGCTTAAAGCAGATAATATATCTACAGGTATTAGTTAGAGTTAGATCGCTACTTATTCTTTGTTTTTCTCTTCTGGTGCAATGTATAACAACTAACACCCGCCACGACCATTACAAAAAAGTGGCATAAGCACCATATCCAAAAAACAATTTAACCCACAAAAATGTCTAAACAATATCGGTATCGAACCAACTTTTATACAGATCAGAAATTTTAATCCAGAAATCATACCAATATCGGTTATACGGCAATTATGCTACTGAATTTTGATGCTGTCAGTAAATAATTGGCAATAGCTCCCGAATTGAGTGCACTTCTGAGCATATTAAACAACCATACAACTCTTGACAATAACGTTATTGAGATGAAATTCAACCAAAATAAGCCTCTAATACGTAGAAACCACATTAGTGGATACTGGATTTAGAAGCTATCAGTCCATAACTGGTCCACTTCTACTATGCTACCCACAAATCCCTTGTACTATAAATATAATATTATTGAGATCAAAGCCTCACCTTATAGCTTATACTTTTTTATACTCTGTTTTATAAATTGTTAAATTACACTCAATAGTATTATGAATATCAGACAAAGTCTGTGAATTATGGTAAGAATCGGTAATTACATCAATTATAAATGGTCAAAATTAGATAAAACTTCAAATCTTTTAAAATGAATTATGTTGGCCGTAAAATTGTCTTTCAAACAATATATTAAAATAATAATAAAATTTGCACTAAGACTGAATAGGAAACACAGAATTAGAATATTCTAGTCCTATAACCAGTGTAGTTTTTGTATATCTCATTATATTTAGGTGGAGGGTATTTAAGATTCGGCACAACCAAATATTTCACTCTCGCTTGTTTTTGTTTGATATTTGTTTGACGATGATTTGTAAAATCAAACGTTATCGAATTAAATAAAACTAAATTTCTGTTGCAATTCGTAAAATAGCATATAAAAATTTGTAAAATTAATTTTCCAAATAAAGTAAAGAATTAATACACATTTTATTTAGTGGTTACATCTTTTTATTTAAATATTTGCCATGTGTGATAGTAGCCTCGGATCTAGTAGTGTGATAGTAGTTACCTCGTATCTTAAAAAGGAAGATGTAAATATAAAACTAATTTCAAAATATGTGGACGATTTGTTTGCGATTATTAAAAGAAAGGACGAAAAACTGATTTTAGAAACATTTAATAACTACCACAATAAAATAAAATTCACGATAGAAAAAGAAGAAGACAAATGTATACCATATCTAGATATGAAAATATTTCGGGAGGACAAAATTATAATAACGGATTGGTATTCGAAAAATATTGCCTCAGGTCGTCTAATAAATTATCACTCTACACATCCAAAAAGTCAGAAAATAAATACTGCACTTAATTTGATAACAACGGCTTTAAAATTGAGCGATAACAAATTCAAATCTAAAAATATTGACAAAGTAAAGGACATACTAATAAAAACAGCTATCCGACATATTTAATAAATAATCTATTAGAAAAGGCACAAACAGGAAGGGAATTGGGGGAAAACACAAACAACACATCTGGCAACACTAAATATTACAGCCTCCCATACATACCAAAGCTCACAGGAAACAAACAAATTCAAGAAATAATAAATGACAACGAAATAAAATTAGCGTACAGAGCGAGCAAAACAATCAATACTCTATTTACACAAACAAAAATAGAAAAAAATGAGCAAAGTAATCTTGTTTAGGTAAAACAGATGAAGAGTGTGGTAAAGTTTACGTGGGTACTACAAAGAGAAGCCTTGGTACAAGAATAACAGAACACGAAACAGACATAAAGAAAAATAAAATGACTACAGCTCTGGCTACACACTGTGTTGAAGAAAAACATCTACCCGATCTCACAAACGTTAAAATATTGGACAAGGAAAAGAGAACAAATAAACGATTTACACTGGAAAGTTTGAGGATTCAGGAAAGAGCTACGAATGATTTAAATACAAAAGACGACAAAAACAACACGAATGCAATTTATACAATCGCAATATTTTAGTTTGATTTTACTGCTGTGATACTTAGTTTAATACAATTTAATTATACTGTGATATTATTTTTATTTATATTTTTGCATTTGTTTTGTTTAATTAAATTTATGTTTTATGTTGTGTTTATGTAAAACAGAATGTATATAAAATATTCTAAATGCAGAACTATTGACGAAAGATTATAGGTATGTGAGTAATATTATTCCTGTAGAACTAAGTTATCGTTGTTGTTATTAAACTGTTATTTTTCAATTGTGTATTTATTTTGATGCTGCCAGATCTAATAAAATATCCCTGGTGATGTTAGGAATCTCCAACGAAACGTCGGAAAAATAAATTATGAAATAATCTTTTATTTGCATAGAATACATGACCTTAATAAGCCCGATTTAGAATTTTCTAAACAAATCAATAATAATACACATTTTATTTAGTGGTTACATCTTTTTATTTAAATATTTGCCATGTGTGATAGTAGCTTAAGACTCACAGTGCATATTGTCTCTAATAATTATAATTAATTTGTAAATTATTTTGTAAATATGTTCCAAGGCATAAAATGGTATGTAATCTTAGGAAGTACATATCTCTCCAAACCAATATTATGTCAGTAAGAAAATTTAGCTTCAAAATGATTTAAATAATTTAAATCTAAATAATTTAATTTAAAAAGTTTTTATTTAACTTAAACACATAAATTTCATTTTATTTCTAATATTCATTTCTATTTCTAATAAAAAAAGGGCTATAAATATGTATGTATGTATGTGTGTATGTATGTATATTTACTAAGCTATTTTTGTTGGTCGTAAATAAAATATATTAAAGTTTTGTAAATTGCAAAAATTTTGTTTTATTAAATTAAATGGTGTGGTTTTATTAACATACTCGTAGATACTCATTTAGCTGGAAATTAGATTTATAGAGACGATTTTACATTATTATTTAAATTTAATTATATGCAGAATTGTTTGTTAATGTTAATACAGTTCAACCTTGGTATAACGAATCTTAAGGGGATTAGAAAAAGAAAAACGTTATATCGAATAATTCGTTACAATGAGGTTCGTTATATCGAGGCGAAGTTGCACTTCTATTCGTTATAACGAGGTAATAAAAAATTTTGTATGTATATTAATCATCATCTGCTTACCATGTTATAGCGAACGATTTCCTCTAATAAATAAAAACACATTTGAAGGAAACCACTGTATTTTGTAGTGTTAAAATTCAAAAATATTATTGTACAGATTTAATTCAAAAATAGTTTACATTTATAAAATTATAATTTATTTATTTATTTGCTGAAGACATTGTCGTGTGTGTATCTGTTTCATATAATTTGGATTAATTGATGGAAATCGTTATGAAAAGGTTGCAAGTTGACAAAATTCGTTAAATAGAGGTAAATAATTCTTTCTATTTCGTTAGTCTGAAGTGAATGAAAATTCGTTATAACAAGGCTATTGACAAATGTATTCGTAATACAGAGGTTTATTTTGTATTAAATCTTATGGAGCGTTGTAGGGGATTTCAAAAAATTCATAAAATCGAGGAATTCGTTATAGTGAGGGTCGTTATATCGAGGTTTGACGGTAATTCAATTTTAAAATCCGTTTCTGGAATATTTGTGGTATTTTGTTGGCCTAGTTGCCAGCCACTACATATGTACATTATGGTGATGATGCTGGTCATGGTGGCTATGGTGGTAATGGCAAGGAAGTGGGTTACTCAGTAGTTACTGATCATGGTCATGGTGGTGGCCATGATGGAGGTCATCATGCTGGTGCTCATGATGGCAGCCATCACAGTGTTCACGATTACATTCATCATGGTGAAGATTCTGGTCATGGTGACTATGGTGGTAATGGCAAGGAAGTGGGTTACTCAGTAGTTACTGATCATGGTCATGGTGGTGGCCATGATGGAGGTCATCTTGCTGGTGCTCATGATGGCGGCCATCACAGTGTTCACGACTGGTCTGGCCTATGGTCATTACGCCGCTTATGATGTTGACATTATGGGGGTCATGACGATGGTCACTATGGTGATCATGATGATGGGCACTATGTTGGTCATGGTGATGAGCTTATCCCAAATACGAATTTAATTATGGCGTTAAGGATACAAAAACTGGTAATATCAAAAGCCATTCGGAATCTCGTGATGGTGGACATGTTAAGGGTAAGTTGCAGTTATTTTTTTTAATTAAAACTTGAATTATATTTTATTATTTATTTATATTAATTTTTCAGGTACATACAGCCTTAAAGAAGCCGATGGTACCACCCGTGTTGTAGAGTATTCTGCTGATAAACACAAAGAATTCAATGCTGTTGTTCATACTTTGGGTCATGTTCATGCTGGCCATGATGCTCACAGCCATGGTCATGGTGATCATGGTCATGGTCCTGCCTCAAGTTGTAAGAAGCCGAAAGATAAAAAGTATTAAGTATTAAAAGTTAAATATTGAAAATGTTCTCTAATATATAGTATGATGAATATATTATTTTTATTTAAAAATTTCTTAATAAATATTGTTAATTCTTAAGAAATAAAATGACTTATTCAGCTTATTAAATTACAGTAGCCGGAACTAAATTCAATATTTATACCACCGACCACCACAATTGGTGATTGAGGGTATATGTGTTCCTCGTTAACTACATATTTAATTGTTGTACTTGCTACCTAATTTTAAATCCTCTGTTAATAATTTATATTTTGTATTGGAAACTTAAATAACCAAATCCTGCGACAAGCACAGACGTTATTAAAGATAGCTCCATTTTCCAAATTTAAGAAAAAATTGTTCAAAGAAACGATCTTGTAATTGTGATAATAAACGAAAATAATATTCTTATATGTAGAATCAGAAGAAAAATACAGGCAAATCCTGTTATAACGAAAGATAAAGTGTCAAGTCCATTCGGTAAATTGAAAACTCGATATTTTTATATTCTTCACCTTCATGAGAAGGGTATATATAAGTTTGTCATTCCGTTTGTATATCCACAATATAATTTCCGACCCTACAAAGTATAGATCCTTATAGATAGCGGAGTCTATTAAGCCATATCCGTCTGTCTCTTGAAATCAATTTTCTGAAGTCCCCAGATATCTTAGGGATCTCAATCTTCAATAATTCTGTCAGACATGCTTTCGAGAAGTTTGCTATTTAAAATCGGCAAAATCCGTCCACAAATAACGGAGAGCAAAAATCCGAGACAACCTTTGAAAATTTCATTAAATAAACTATCAAACAAAGTGTATTAATATAATATATAGTATATATGTATGTATATAATATAATTCTGCATCCACAACAAAGGTGAATGGTATATAAGATTAGGCATAGCCGAATATAGCACTCTTACTTGTTTAATATGTTTTAAATGGTGTGATGTGACATTGGGATTGATTTATGTAGGTTATAAATTATTCTAAATATGATTTATTTAAAGATTTTAATTTTCTTTGTTTGAAATGCATTGCCACAAAATAATATTGTTATTCTATTTTTTTGGTAACTTTCTTCCTGAAGCACTAGTTTCTTGTCGCATTTTTAATACCACCAGAAGTTAGATTGTGATCTTTTGAAGTGCTCCACTAAGTCACCTCAGCTTTATAATTTCTATACTGATTATTTTAGAATTCTTACATCGTACGCTTTTTTAACACTTGCAATAAATCCAACTTTAGAATGTTTTTTTTGTATCTCTATGTCTTTGATTCTTAAAAAAAAAATCAATTACTGAAATATTGTATGTTTTTCCTTTTGTCGAGCAATCAAAACCAAGGCCCCATTTCCATTAGAGTTTGACAATTTTTGAGACGTTACTGATATCCTGATATAATTGTCAAGGTTAAAAATTGGGTTTTTCATTATATCGAGTATAAAATTCCAAAACGGATCTGCTGAAATCTCTCCTTAGAAGAAACCAAATAAGATGTAAACGACAAACGATGTAAACGACATTTTTTGTTAGCTTCATAGGTAACAAAATTAAATCAAGTTTCTCTTTCCTGTAGATACCTTTTTAAGAAGCTGTTGCTTTTAAGTTAATATAGAAACAAAAGGTGAAATGGCATATTATTTTTGTCAATATAACATTTCAATATAATGTTATTATGTTTTTTTATTTGTTAATGGTTAATAATCTTTTAATGAATTTAAAATTTTTGTTTTCAAACATATTTATATTTAATATAAGTAACTTCATGGTGTAATTATACAAGGTGATCGCAACTCGGCAACAAATACAACACAATACAGAAACAACAGGCACATTGTTTGTGTAAACTACTCTGTATAAAATTTACACATTTGAATTACGATTTCATAATATATAGTATTACTGCCGTATTTATAAAAAATAAAAAAATAAAGTAGGCTTGAAGTGTGCTTTAAGACAAAATTTTCATACTAAATATTCTTAAAGTACACTTGAAGTATACTTTCATTTTTTATAAATACGGCAGTTAGACTTTAATGTTTAATGATTCACAATAAACTCACTGGTTGATGCCCTGCTTAACAAAACACACAAGACACGGTGTAAAAAAAGTTGTCATGCCATCGCCGGTGTTTCATAGTTACAGAACAACAAAGTATCTACCATAAATGAGAAATGACAAAAACAACATACTTTGCTGATATTGTCAATGGTAGACGCAGCAAAAAAAAAAAAGTAACAAAAAATTTATAGTACAACAAAAATTTGTAATAATAATAATAATAAAGAAGAATACACACACATTGTAAAACGTAAGTAAATTTCGTTCTAACTCATAACATGTAGTAAGAAATATGTTTAATTCCCGAATTCTATTTCTCAATAAATGGTGAGTTAAATAGATGATGTTTACAAGTAGACCTTGGACAATAAACATTGCTGATGACGCCCTTGGCAGAGTAGAAAATTCATTCCAGGGTGCCATTTGTATAGAAAAATATAACTTTACAATGGTATTCTTCGAGTTATAAATTAAAAAATGAACTCAAGCCAAAATAATAAAAATTTTCTCTAATAATAAATAAAAAAAACTTCAACCATAGTATTCTCTAAAAATTGTTATAAGATAATTATCAAACACTTTTTTATTGTCAGATGAGCATGGTCAATGGCAACACTGTCAGAGAAATTCTTTCTATTTACAACTCTGTATATACATAAATAAATAAACAAACAAAAATGTATATTTAATAATATTTAAAAAAAGTGAAAGAAAATTGAACAATTTAATTGAAGAAAACAATAAATGCATAGCGACATTTCAATTGATTAATCCTATTTCATAGATTGCAGCTATGAGCCAATTGAATTGAAGTTTCATATTCAGTCGGCAACAGGCTCTGAAGGCGACAAAAAAATCAAGGCCGAAACAAAAGTCCTACCGCAAAATGGAAGTTTATGGTATGCTATTTGCGTTGAATAAAAACTTTCCAAAGATATTTTACGACAACAGGTCGTGGAAAATCTGAAAAAAATTTGACAATCTTTGCCATACAACAATTTGATAAGCTTTTAACTTATAATTTCTATTGACATTTAAATTTATTGTGTGACAATTGTGGGCCAATGAAATTGTAAGATGTTCTTACAATTGTCTAAACTTTTTGGGCACAATTTTATAATGCTAGCACATTTCCATATTTTACAACATTGTATGATGTGACAACCTATACATATGTATGTATATACTTCTCATGTTATTAGACAGTTTTAAAACACAAACATGATAAATTTGGAAAAATTTAAAAACGTTTTTTTTTTCAAAAGGCAGTCCAGCTATTTAAATATTAAAACTAAAATAAGGTATTAATGCATTTCAGTCTTTTAAATAGTTTTTTTTTATAGAACAATTATACAATGCAATGAAGTTTTTATTTTTTGTATCGGTTGTTAAAAGTTGTAACATTATGAACAATTTATTATTTTTTATTCGAACTGTTAATTTTAAATTTTTGATATTTTTATTTTAGTCGGGCTCGAGTTCATTAAATTTAATTTTCATTAAATTATTTTTACTGGAGGTAGGAATTGTTTTACAACTTGAACAATTTTTTATTATTAAAATTTTTTAATGATAATTTTTCTTGGCTGGGATTCGAACCTGGGTTGTTGAATTTACATATGTTTCGAGAAACACCACTTACTCTCATCAGAATTCTTTGCGTTCTAATCCTCTGCACCACTTGCGGTGCCTGCTAGCCAACAGACAAACATCAATCTTTTAACCAGTGTTATGGTGGTTCGAAGTTTTCTGTAATTATCATTTTTATTTATTTATTTTTATTTTATTTTTTATTTTTATTTACCTTCAGTAAAAATTATTTAATGAAAATTAAATTCAATGAACTCGAGCCCGACTAAAATAAAAATATCAGTTGTAACATTATATTTAAAAAATTAATACTATTTGTAAGAAGAGTCGTCATCAATTCGTTGTTTTTTGTTTAATTTTAATTTGCCCCGAACTAATTGTTTAAAATATTTCTTTTCTGTCGCTTAAATGCTGCTCTAAGCGTTTTGTCGGAAAAGTCAGTAAAAGTTGATATAACATCTTTATATTAAACGAACACAAGATTTGTTTTTACCCATTATAGCTTTAAACACATTTCGAAAATCACGCCATCTCTTTTTGCCAAAAGGTCCATTTACATTAAAATTGAATCCAACAAACGCCATCGCTCAATGTACATATCGTATTCTTTTACAATGCTTCAACTTTCTTTGGATTATCTGATTTAACTGCTCCAATATTGTTTGATTCTTTGAAAGAAATTATGAAATCATTAATAAAAGCTTCTGGAATGAAAATAATTTTGTATTTAAACTTTTCGATTTTACCTTCAAAATTTGTTGAATAATCAAGGTGGGGTTTCGAATTAGTTTTTTTTTTTTAATTTGCAGTTTATTTTCAAAACCTCAGCTTCAAATGTAGACAGAATTCAAAACAAATTGCTATGAATAATTACATGGCCTCCTGGTATGTAAAAAATTCGAATATTCATAAAGACCTGAACGTGCCTTTGGTAAAAACTGAGATCCAGAAAAATACAGAAAATACTTAAAAGGCAACATATTAGCCCGCAACATATTAAATATAAGTGGCTATATTCGACTAAAAAGAAGGAATATAGTGGATCGGAGCCGAAGACAAAAAGGAAGAATGCCAACTTAATAAATAAAAACAATTTTTGTTCGGCACTGGCTGGACTAAATAATTAAAATTCATTAGATATAAGATTTGAAATACTTGTTGTAAATTCGTTTAAATGAAGATACAATAAATAAGTAAAAATAAAAAAAAAATCAAAATCACAAAAGAGACACTATCTTGGCCAAATGCAGTAGAATAGTTTTCAACAAATAACTGAAGCAGATCACTGGTTACTTTTGTGTTATTGTAAACATGCCTTGAACTACTAAAGGTACGGTCACACTTGGCAAATATTTACTCAAAAAAGCATAAAGACTTGTTTTAGCACAAATTTGTTTGGTATTGTTTACTCTTGTAAGTTTTGCAATATCAAACAGCATCAAATAAATTAAAACTAAATAAACCAAGTTTGTTTTAATATATATATTTAGTTAGTGGTTACGTCTTTTTAAGTAAATATTTGCCAAGTAACCTATAAGCGCAATATAAAGTTAAGAAGTCATAGTAAATATCTTGATGAATATTTAGTCTTATTTTATATGATGCTGTTTGATCTTGCAAAACTCTTGTAAGAGTAAACAACGTCATACAATTTTGGTGTCAAAACAAATGGTTACGCTTTTTTGAGTAAATATTTGCTATGTGTGACCATACTTTTAGGTTTAGTGTGACCTTCCCTATAGGTAAATTCCTGTAAATTAATAACTTTTAAACGATTTGGCCATAATGGGATTCGCGAACTTTTAAACAATGGGATTCCATAAATGTTTACATCTAATTAAATTTTACCCAACAGAGCTGCTGCTGAGAGAGGAACTCCTAAGCATTCCTCCTGCAATGTAACAGGAAGCTTTTCCAAGTACTTTCTGAAAGTTGCTGTTGCAATGTACCAACACCGATATTTACTTTTACCATTTAAATAAAAATGCTTAAATTACTCAATGATAAGAAGTGACAGTAACCAAATAATTAATTAACAACAGTCATAACAAGTAGTTATAGTAGATAAGCTTTCGTAAATACTTTATGTACATTGTACCTACATTTATTTGTATAAAATAATTAATTGAAATACTGCTGGTGTAGTTATAACTTGAAATAGAAAAATGTCTTCAATTTGTGCACGCCATTTCTTATACCCCCCCCACCAGCACAAGTGGTGAATGAGGATATATGTATATAAGTTTGTCATTTCGTGTGTAACATTGAGAAATATTCATCTGAGACCCAATAAAGTATATATGTTCCTTATGGAATTCCAAGTCAATTGAGCTACGTCTGTCTGTTCGTTCGTATAAAATACTCTTACGTCCAAAATACGTAAAAAATCGAGCAAAGTTTACAAAAAACCGTTTATAATTTTCCTAAGCAGAAAATAGTAAGAATCTATATCTATACATGATTTCTCATAGGCGCCATAAAGATTTCTTCCCGAAATATTTCTCAATGATACCTAAATTCCTATAAAATAGCAATATCAATTCAAAATTCAGCAAAAACAAGTTTGACCATAGACCACATATAAATTTCACTTCCGAAATTCACTTAAATACATATACATACATAAATCTGACGTCTCTCTGTATTTGCTCTGAGACTGCATAAGAAAAACTAAGTAAGGATTTTTTTAGCCCTTGCAACAGTGCAGTTTTTGTAATCTTCGTTATATTTAGGTGGGGTTTATTTAAGATTTGACACTTTAACTTGTTAATTTAACGTTTTTTTTTCAGTACTTTACTATTGTGCCTACTAACTGACCGTAAATTGCTGATGATTGTGTCATCATAATAAAAAAATCGCACTCATCATCCATTTCAATATTTCATTATCAAGTACGGGCAAACTCTTGTTTTTTGTTACAAGTTCGAATACAATTGACTGTGTGTTAAGAACAAGCAACACATCCGTCGTATTGTAGAACAATTTCCGCATCATTTACACAACCTCTGGAGATGATGACGAGATGACTATCATGGTAACGGTGGCGAATGAGGTGTTGAAGGCATTGTTAATGGTCGTTTAGATTCCAAATATGTGCTCAGTTACTCGTTACTCGATTATTTTACAAACAAATGAGAGTATAAAAACAAGAAAGAAAAATATGTAATTGAAAATAAATGTGCAATGTTAATGCGACTATTATCAATTTAATGGAGAAACAATGTATTGGCTCACAAATCCTCATTGTACAATAAGACTAAGTAATAAAGACATTGTTCAGTTTAAATGTACTAGACAATGTAAATACATACTTAAGATGAAATGGTAGTTTATTGTAGTTATGTTTTAGAATCTAATGACTTGTTTTATGTCCATGCGATGACCAAGTTTCGGCTTCTTAAAATTGTGCAAATTATTGTTTAAATAAAAAATCGCAGTCATACTTAAATTGAAAAAGTAAGTGATTTTTATCCGGCAGTGCCAAATCGTTTATATCCTGCACCAATATAATACGAGTACCGATTTTTGTGCATTACCGATTTGCTCAGTTTAAGTGATAAATTACAAATTCTTTGTAACGTCACTAATTATTAAATAACACTTTCGGTTCTATTAGTGAGGTTATAAGTTTCTAAATGGATTTGAACATTTGTTAGGAAACAGTTGTTATTGTTCCTTGACCATAACCCACCCCATTGGTATCAACATACCACCATGATTAATTTAAGTCACTTTTAAAAATTAATCCCAATTCAATAAAAATATTTTATTGTGATTTTATGCCACAACTCAACATTGAATTTATATAACAACAAAAAAAAATTAAATTTCATTATAATTCAGTAGGACTTATAGTGGAAGGCCAATGTATGCGGCATGCGGCAATCAGCTTAAATAAACGTTTTTTAGTGTGTACATTGTGTAAAAAGAATTAGGAAAATGGAAATAAATTTTAATTTTTAACTAAACTCATATTCCACATATTATATACATGTGTATGGCAACATCGTTTTAAGCGGCAAAGTTGAAAAAATTATACTTTTGTCGTCCGCGGCCGCATGCCGCTACATTGGCCTTCCACTATTAAGCATACTACTCTGTTCAAAATTTCAAGTGGAATGCTGTCAAAATACATGTTAAAAAAAGGCACATGAAATTTTCATGAACAAATGTTGCAGAAGTAGTACTCTGTTCATTTTGTGAAAAACATGTGAAATGTATATGGAAACATTATTTTTTCACAGCGAAATAATTAAAGTAGCAATTGTTTCACGTGGAATTTTTATCCAAAAGCTCTTCTGTCGCAACAACAATATCTATTACTTGTTGGTCTGCTGCACAAGCGGCCAGTAATATTTGTTTATTCATTTTTATTTAACTATTTCGATTCAACACAGATTTTTAAATATTTTAACTTTTATTTAGTTTCGATTTAAATTCACAAAAAAGCAAAAAATATGTGTTTTGTTTACATAAGTAAAACAATGTGGCGTACTTTCAATTAAAAAAACGTCAAATTATGTAAATTCGCGTGATAGGCAACATTGGCTATACGTCAAATTTTCCGTATGAAATAATTAATGTTGCTCAACATTTTTCCCAAATTTGAACAAAGTACTAGGCTTTACTTATTACTGCTTCGAAATTGAAATGTACATTTCAGCTTCTTATTATTTTAATTTATAAAAAAAAATTAAACAAATTTAAATAATTAATTAAAGTAAAATTTAAGAATTTAATTGAAAGTTAAACTATTTTTTTTATATACTTATATACACTCGATTCCGGTATTCATTTGCAATAGGTTTCTTAATAATTATTTATTATATTCTTGCCATTATTTAAAAGTCTTTTGTTTTGAAATATGTATGTTGAACTACAGCTTTAATTTATTATACCCTACATCCCCCCAGTATATTGAATTTGAATTTGAATATATGTTTGTAACGCCCAGAAATATTGGTTCAACACCCACTTTAATGTATACGGATCGGCTCAGAATCAATTTCCAAATCGATTTAACGATGTCCGTCCGTCCGTCTGGCTGGCTGGCTGTCGCAATTTTGCAGATATTTCGATAAAATTTGGTATATGATATTTTTTCGGCCCAAGGACGGATGGGATTGAAACTGGTGGCAATCGCTCCATTATTTCACCTGGCTCCCATACAAAAGTCCTCCCGAAATTGGAGTTTACCGATCATAAATGTCACATAACTCTCTCAAAAATGTTGGTATTCAAATAAAATTCGACACAAATAATATACAGAAATGATGACACCTAATTTTATAATGGTCGATCCATAATTAGTCGAAACTCCCATATAAGACCCTCTATGTAATCCGCTTTAACCTCCATAAAACTTTTAAAAGTATTTATATCGAGATAAAGTTTAACACATATACAATTTATATTCACAGAAATCAGGGAACTAAATTTTTGGATGATCGGTCCATTATAAGTAATATCTTCCATATAGCGCTCGTTTTTGGAAAACTGTTTTATACATATACTGGGTGTAGGGTATTATATGGCCGGGCTTGACCGACTATACTTTCTTACTTGTTTTTTCATTTGATTTAAATTAATATTCAATGCTTATAATTTAAAAATACAAATTTTATTCATGACAGATTTTTTTTTTAGTTTTTCTTTTTATGCTTCAATTTTTATATTCAAAGTTTGGTTTATATTTTGCAAAAATTTAAAATTTTAATTATCACAATCTTATTGACAAAATTTAAAAAGTTTAGGTCAATTTGCTTATTTATTTCGCTTTTATATTATATTTTGCACAAAATTAATTTTAAAATTTTTTATTGTTTATGCATTCACTGTTTTATTATGAACATTTGTAGAACATTGTTTTTCAAATTTAAATATTGTTTTTCTTTCATATTCTTTCACAAAATTTAGAAATTATCCTTTTTAAAATTTTTGCTTTCGATACTATTTTTTACTTTCGTTAAAATTTTTTCTTCATCTTCTCACTTTCAATCCCCATAATCCAATAATAATTTTTTTTCAACTCAAAAACAACAACAAATACATTGTTCCAAAAACAATGCCTATACGATTTAAAAAAATTTGTATGAACAAGTGAAGCTACAAATTTTCAAAAAATCTTCAAATTTTCAAAGAAATTACCTTAGCAAACCAAAATCTAAATAATTTTCCAAAACAAAAGATTACTAAATCAAAACGAAACTTTATTCAAATGTTCAATATGTTTAATTTAAAATTTTCAAACAATATACCTAAAAACAAAATCCATCATTAATATTCCAAAAATCTAGCCAACTCAATCAAAAAAAAAAAATAAAATACAATTTGAATAGAATATTCGAGTTTCAAATTTTAACAAGTTTTCAGTTAAACAAGTATAAATTGAAAATCAACCCCAACATCTTACATATAAATATGTAGTAAAAATATGTATGGAATAAAGTTGTCATATATTTTGATCCAAAAGTTTCTGTCAATTATCGGACATAACTGTATCGACCGTTTTTTCTACATTTATCAATAGGCAGACAAACATATGTATGTATGTATTTTTGTGGGCTAAACCAATAATTCGAAAAAACTTAATATTACCCCATATGTTGGTAGTAGTTATATTAGGAGATACAGTGAGGAACAAAAAGGAGTACATGCCTGACTCTTGTCCAGTTGTTATTGCATACAAATCGAACTAATAAAGAAAATTTAAAAATTAACATCATTAATAAAAAAACTGTCACGATTCATTAAGGAAAATACTCTAGCAATGACAAAAAGTAGCTATTCTACGTAAGTAACAGCTAACCAGCTTAAAGCAAGTCAATCAGTGGTTATAAGAGTCTAAAAAGACGTTATATTTTTAGCAAACAAAAAATCAGTGATAATCACGGACGCACGTTTCATGATAAAAAAAAAGAGAGACAATGTTTAATACCAAACGATGCAATGGGCAAACCCTTTAGTCGACGGTTAGCAGGGAAAGCCCTTCCCGATATTGAATAGATTTCAGCAGTTAACAACATGAAAATCTTCAGATATAGGGTTGCTTTACATGGTGGCACCTCAGACCACTACAAAGAGTTGAACTAATCTTACTGATTTTGTAGATAACAGCTCCTATCATATGGATGACGTTACTTTTCAGCTGGATAGTGAACCAAAGCACACTTCTAAAATCGTGAAAGAATGACTTAACGACCAGAATTTTCT
This sequence comes from Bellardia bayeri, assembly GCA_950370525.1. Taxonomy (NCBI): domain Eukaryota; kingdom Metazoa; phylum Arthropoda; class Insecta; order Diptera; family Calliphoridae; genus Bellardia; species Bellardia bayeri. The sequence continues at coordinate 47,823,582 of OX493268.1, forward strand.
TTTAATGCAATGGCCACCAAAAGTCTCGATCTCAATCCGATTGAGAATTTGTGGTCAATCGTGAAGATTAACTACAACCCATTTGGACAAGCTTAAGCAGTGAATTTAGTGTGAATGAGAGAATATGCAAAAAAAAAAAAAAATACCTCGATATTTTTCAGATATTGTTTGCTATTTTCTTCAAATATATGGCAGATAATACCATGAAATTTTGCTTTATATTTATTATAGAAGGATAATTCCTGTTAAAATGGTAGGAATCGGTGCATGATTTATCATAGCCCCCATACAAATGTCTTCCCGGCATATGACTTATATGACCATACAAAATTCTGCAATAATAAGTTTCCCATACAAATGTCTTCCCGGCATATGACTTATATGACCATACAAAATTCTGCAATAATAAGTTTCATGCAAAATGAAATCTTAAAACGATATTTTGTTTGCATCGGTACATATTTTGACCATAGCCCCATACAAAGACCACTCCCGAAAACCACAAGTTGAAATTACACAGAAATAATCCAAATACACATCTAAATCGTCGTACCAAATTTCACGATTATTCGTCCAGTTCCGAAAATTATTTAAATGTTTTACCATTTTCAACAGGACTTGTCCTTCAATAATAAAAATAAAGCGTGAACAATTTCATGGTATTATCTGCCAAATATTTAAAGAAAATAGAAAAAAATATCTGACAAATATCGAGGTAGGCTGAAACTTTGATATATAACTGGACCGATTTTGCCTATTTTCGGTACCAAACATTTCGGTAGATCAAATAATGTTTGGATTTCATAGTTCTATTACTGTTTTTTTGAAACTCTGTAGTGCCAACAACAGACAGGCAGATGGACGCACATGGATAGATCGTCTTAGAATCTTATAAGGATCTAGAATATATAGACTTTTTGGCTCTACGACCATTATTTGTCGTAGAGTCAATGTTTGTGGATCGGTCGATAATTGACAATAGCTGCCATATTAGGTCCACTTTCGAAAATCATTTTAACAAGCAAAAATGTCTTAAACAAAATAAAATAAAAGAAACAATAGTAATGTGGTATGCAGTCGATTAGAGAACAAATCAACTTTATTACTTGTGTTACTTTTCGAAAATTTACGTTTTTGTCAGTAAGATCAACATTGACGTTAGATAAAATAAATTAAATGAAAATAGAATTAAACCAACAAACAACTACAAAAAATCAACAAACAATCTACGAGTATTTTGTGTATTTGTTGTGCAAGTATTTATTTTCATTTTTCTAATTTGTTTGGAATTTTTGGTTTTTATTCCTCGGACGTAAACTGGGGAAATAACTTGAGTTGTCATACTTTGTATTTATTTATTTATATAAGTGATTTCCATTTCCTTCGTATGTTGATGTAATGGAAATTCTATGAATGCAAGTCTCTTAAGTCAATTAAATATTTTAAACTTGTTTTAATAAATACGAGTATAGATACATATGTATGTATAGTATGTATGTATGTACCATCCATCCATATACATACATAAGTTTTTGTTTATATATTTTTTTTCGTTTATACATTTCATTTCATTTAAATTAAAATTTGTATTTAGGAATTTTCTCATTGTCTTGACTCAATTCGAATTCGTATAAATGAATTTTTAAATTATCATGTGTGTGTATGTGTTTGTGTGATGTGAAAAAATGTGTTTGAATAAGTAATTTTTAAATAAATTCAATTCTATTCATTATATACAAATGTCTTTTGCAATTGAGGTTTTACTATACTTTTTTCCTATTGTTTACTATGTTTTTTTGTTACATTTTTTGTTATTTATTTTTCTTACGACTTAGAATTGTGGCATCTGCATTTGAGTTGCAGATAAAACGAAAAAAAAAAATGTAAAATGTATGGTGCGGAAAATAATAAACGTAGACATGTATTTCTTAGGGACTTACTAACAATTATGCAAAGGCAATCAACTTATTAGATTATTTTCACATCCTTGAATCAGGGATGGAAAATAACCTTTTGGATTTTGTACCAGCTACATATATAAAAAAGTACTTCTTAGACCACAACGTTACCATTGTTTATATTTATTAAATAATAGTAATATTTACGGCAACATTATTAACATTACTTTATACTGCGAACATAAATACATAAAAGCTCCCAATATTATTTAAAAAAAATATTTTATTACATATATTCTGTATGGAAAGAAACACATTTTCAATTAAGTTATTTCTAGAAGGGATAATATTTTTCTGTATACATACTATTGTCAACTATTTACAAGAATTTATATGAAACGACCAAATAGCCACGAGACAGCTTTAAAGTGCATGATGGGTGCAACCAAATTGGCCAACTTTGATAAGATCATACCACAATAACACAAAACTCTGTTTGTTAATTTTTAAACTTTTATTGTATTATTCTTTTTTATTGTGAAAGATGAGATATCACATGATGATTATCAAATCAAACATCGTAGAAAATATAATCCAAGAATAGGAAATTTGCTCTTTAAGCCATGATGGGTGCAACATGCAATTATGACGGATGCAACACGTCTAAAATTACTAAACAAAAATCCATTGTTTTTCTTTATTTTCACATAATTATTCAAAATATTGTTATTTATTAATCAACAAATAAAAATAAACAATAAAATATTCTCTTTTCAATGCGAAAATGATAGCGGTTACACCGGATCTAAGTTATTTCAATATATAAATCAGCATGTTGACATATATATTAAAAAAAAATGTTTGTACAAAGACTTGGCGCGACATCAAAAAATCTTGAGTACTGTTAACAAGGGCTTGTCGGGGCTTTACAGCGGTCCACACTGTTCTTTTTATACTTCCAGCTAGTATATCAACCGCCCCTTTGCCATGTAATATTTTCATTAATAGACTTTATGTACTGCAGAAATTTTTGCAGAAAGAGATGCATAGCGTATTTACTGTGTTTTAATTCGTCCTTATTATAATAACGGAATGGAGTTTGTCCTTCACCCAAATACAGCAGGTGAAAAGATGTTAAAAGTTTGAATTAATAAAGACGCGTTATAATTTTAAACTACTTGAATTTATGTTTTGCAAATAAAAGGAATCCAGTTTATTTAAAGTTTGTTTAAACAATTTTATACTCGATATAAACCGCAAAATTTTAACATTTACAATTGTATCATGATATCAAGAATGTCTCAAAAAATCTTCTATCTCTATTGGAAATTGAGCAATTTGATGCAGCAACGTTTTGAAATTGTGCCAAATGATTCGAGGTAGTACCACTGTACCAAATGAGTTTAAAATTTATCAAAAAAAAAAGTACAATTGCACCAAGTTTTCCAACCCTGGCTTGAGTGTTCCATCCATTTTATAGCACGTACTTTGAAAGTGAAATTTTGGCGTTCACGAATTTGAATGCTCCTATGAATAAATTTATTCTAATGTTTTTGAATTTAAGAAATTCACTTTATTTCGAGAAACCTTTATGCATTATTTTCAATATCTTCATAACTATATATATAATCTTAATGTATCAATTGTACAGTATTATTTTATTGGCTGTCACTGTACAAGCATACAATGTATTGTAAAAGTATTTTGTCTACTCATTTTAGAGGAAATTTGCTATTCATTTATACATTAAATTGTTAAAATCAAATAAAAAATTAAACTAATACCTCCACCACCATAAGTGGTAAATGAGGATATAGTATATAAGTTTGTCATTCCGTGTGTAACATTGAGAAATATTCAACTGAAAAAAAACAAGGTATATATATTTTCAATATCAAACTGCTTAGGAGAATTATAAACGGGTGTTCGTAAACTTTGCTGATTTTGGTGTTTTACACAGACAGACAGACTGACAGCCATACAGATGGACATAGCTAAATTGACTTAGAATTACATAAGAATCAAGAATATATATATATATATATATATATATATATCAGATGAATATTTCTCAGTGCTACATATACGGAATATCAAACTTATATACATATACACCAATACCTCGCTTTGCGTGTTTTCGAAGTTGCGTCGCTGCCTAATTAGAACTAGTTTTCACTGTGCGTCATTAGATTTTCGATGTTGCGTTGTTTTGGGTTCGAGTCTTTAATTATTTTTTTTTTCTTTTTTTAAATTTTTACAAAATCTGCAACATCATTAGTGCTTTGATGATCGTAGTGGAGTCGTTCTTTTCTATTTGGGTTGAAAATCAAGTTGTGCAGAGAATAAGTAAAATGGCATTTCATACAAAAGCAAAAATTTTATTTGATGACATAAACATTAAAGCATTATCTAACGATAATGCTAGTGGTAGTAATACAGACAATTGCTATAAGGAGATTTATTTTACGTTGAAAAAAATCTGTTCAGCAAACATAGAAACAATTTTTTGTAAAAGAAAGCCGACGACTTAGTATTTTCATAACTCTGGAACCTATCCTTGAGCTTTACATGGTTTTCTATAGAAACTTTTAATTCACTTTGCGTCGTGTTTTTTTGGAACGTACCCCGACGCAAAGTGAGGTATTGGTGTGTACCCTCATGCACCACTTGAGGTGGTGGAGGGTATAAAAAATAAGAAAAATATGAAAAGTTTCTTTAGACATTAATTAGTATTTGTTGAAAATACCTCGATTGGACAAAAATCATTTTATTAAATGACTTTATGAAGCAATTATTGCTTTAAACGTTCATGTTTTTTGTCTTTCTTTGAAAAAGTTTTTTAATTGGATTTTAAGTCTTTATTTGGTTCACTTTATCTACGTATGTAAATAGGAGATATACATTTGCACTATAACTTTTTTTTTTTTTTGTTGCACATGAGAAACTTCTTACTTGACGTATGAGCAATATTTCATTGTTTTAAAGGCCACACAGTGGGAAAGTTGCAAAAATAATGATAAGAAATATGAGACTTGTAAAAATGTTTCGTTTTTTGTTAAAGAATTGATATTACAAGTTTTTATTGGATATTAAATTTATAAGTTTAATATTTATTAGCATTTTTATCGGGCTCAAAAATCATTATATCTTGTATGTAGTTATACTTATATAAGGTGCCATGTAATTCGAAGAATTAGTTCGGCATTATTAGAGAGCTTAAGGTTATGTTTCTTATAATCAATTTTAGAATTATAATGAAAATTTTGTTTTTAATTTGCTGATAAGAGACTTTTTGATATTTATGATTTTGACTATATTTTACGATTGATTTTCCAAGTTCTAATAATACTGCATCAAAAGAAACAATATTCTTAAATTATGTTTTGTTTATTTTATATTGTGACTGTGGCAGAACTACAACACTGATAATCATTCTAAGTGATCGAATACGGAATGTAGTTGGTTGGTTAGTTTACGTAGTTCCCTGCTACGTGCAAGCATTCAAGTAGAATCTTTGATTCTGTCAAAAGAATCCCACTCACTGAAATTGGCGAAAGGACTAGATCATATCCAGAAGCTAGTAGGAAAATATTCCTATATCCAGCCTGCCGCGTTCAGGTATCCGATGAAATCGAATCTCGAACGATGAGAGTTTACAAATTTCCATCTGGAATTATCAAGAGCCGGTCATTTACAGAGAAGATGAAATACTGTATCTTCTTTCTTCCGATCTTGAAAATTGCGGCAGTGATTATTGAAAGAAAGTCTGAGTCTGCTAACACTCTTACCAATTGCCCAGTGTATTGGTAACATTTTTCTAGTGATTTTGCATGTGTTCAGATTGCAAGACCTGTTTGCAGCCTTTTGAAAGTAGTGTCTGAAAATTTCACTTTTAATGGTCCCAAGCGGTATTGCAACTGATACGGCTGTTGAGTCATTTAAAGCGAATCCCTCTCTGGCCAGATCGTCTGCCTGTTTAAGTTACATGAATGCCGCCTGGCTCTCGACAAAATTGGCAGTGCTGAAGCGAATATTTCTTTCGCATAAAATTACTTCATTCTGAAAAACACTGGTTGTAACTAGGAGGCTTATTGAGAGTTTTAAACTGAGTTCATCGTAGAATGCGCATGATCCGACGGCTAGTTCCATCTTTAGATCATCAGTGTATACTTGTATGTCATATCCGTCAATCATATGACCCTCTTTCCATTTTCGCCTGGATAAAATAGTGATTTTGAACATCTTATAAGAGTCTATGAGGGGTGTTGTATTGGTGTAATGAAGGAGTAAGCAAATTCAAAATCTTTACATGTCCATATATTCTTGATGTCCAACAACCAGAGGCAAATAATGTCACCGAACTGCTTATGAAAATGGCCATTAAGTGCAGGTTTATTGAGGTTAGATGCTAAATAGTGATCAGAGCCTCTGAAGGACTGGAACGGAGTACAACTGTGGTACCAATGTAGGCAGATCTAAATTCTGTTTCTTTGGTATACGACATAATTCGTTTTTGTTGCAATCCAGCAAACTAGAGATCCATAAGTCAATATTGGACCTATTATAGCTATATACATCCATTTAACAAGTGTAGGACTGAAGCCCAGAGTATTCAATAACCGAAACCGGATACCGGATAACTGGTTTTTATCAATTTTAAAAACCGTCCAGTTTCGAATATTTTATGATTTTGAATTATTCGATAATACGGTTTTTGCACTGATTAAGCGGTTTTTATAATCAACAACTTTATTAAATTTTTGTCAAAATATATAAAATTTGTCTAATTTTTCATCCTTATAATACTTGACAATATTTTCTCATTTTGGTATCGAAAATCTCCCGCTAATTAAAATAAGTTCTAAGAACTAACAAATATAAAACTTGACAAAACCTGTTGGTAATAAATAAAATGTTTTCGGTTCCAAGACCGATTCCAACTCATTAATATAGTCGGTCAAGCCTGACCATATAATACTCTTAAAAGTATATGTGTAATAACAATTTTTTATAAATGGGCGCTATACGCCTGTATATATATATATATAGCTAAAAGAATATCATGTACAAAATTTTATAGTATGACCTCCAAAATTGCGACAATAGCTTAACATAGACAGCTAGCCAGACGGATGAACGGACGGACGGACATCTTTAAATCGACTTAGGAAGTAATTCTGAGTCGATCGGTATAATTTGGGGTGGGTGTATATCACAAATATCAAATATCGATAAAATTTGGTACGTGATATTTTTTCGGCCTAAGGAAACTGGTGGAAATCTGTCCATTATTTCACCTGACCCTCATACAAATGTCCTCCCGAAATTGGGGTTTACCGGTCATAAATCTTTGAATTATGCAAGTATGCAAACAATCACATCTACAAATTTCGTGAAGATCGGCCCATAAGTGGTCGTAGCTCCCATATAAGGCCAACTTCCAAAAATCTCTTAAAAGAGCATACCTCTCTTAAAAATTTTGGTATCCAAATAATATTGATTTTGATTGATTTTCTTTTGCCCATGAGCTTTTAGAGGCAATGTATCAAAATTTAGAACATGTAAGCCAATTTATATATTTTGTTAGTTTTTGACGATAAGTGTTTAGGAATTAATAAGTTCTGAAAATATTTAATGAAAAAAAGATAAAGGGTCAAAAAACACTATGAGACCTGGTAAAAATAAGTGGTGCACGGAGGAACAACCTATTGTTATTCTCCAGATGAACTCTAGAGGTAGCAACATTGAATTTTGCATTGATTTTAATTTGTTCTGGGAAAATGGTCTACAATGTATTGGGTGATAGAGATTTTAGAGGCAATGTATCAAAATTTAGGATTCGAAGGAAGAGATACGTATGGCGTCCTCCAAGCATGCTGCACAACTCAAAATATATTTCTAAGACCATAAAACACCTTGTTAGGAATGTTATGGTGCGGGCAGCATTTTTTGGGCACTGTGTTGTTCCTATACATAAAATCAAGGTATACTTTTAAATACAATGATGCCATACGCTGAGTTTAATATGCCACTTAGGTGGCGTTTTATGCACGACACTGTGACGAATTGTTTAGATCAGAATAAGATTGAGGTGTTAAAATGGTCAGCCCAGTAAAACCCAAGAACTTGGCTGATTTGTGGTATGAAATCTAAAATGCGCAGTATGGTCCTGTTGGAGCTTATGCCCATGAGATGGGCAGCTGTTATAAAATATTAGAATTATAATGAAGTATTTTTTTGCTACTCTTACAGTTTTTATTTAGTGCTAAGTAACTGTCCTGGACTTTTTTTGAGTAGTTGTATTCTGGAAAGAAAACCACCGAAATTCAACAAATTATTAAAACAAAAAGTTTGAACAAAAGGTTCAAAAAAGTGATTTTAAAAAATTATAACGAACAACAGAAAATATTTGATTTAATTGGCAACAGATATCAAGTGTGCTAGCCTCGTTTCCAGCACTGTTTATTTGATAACTGAAAATAAGTGGTATTCTCTAGCACATGTATTGGGGGATTAGTCATATTCTCTCTCTGGTTATTACTCGTATTCTTATAAAGTTTTAGTTCTGTTTCAAACTTAGTTTCATATACAGATAATAGTGATGATTACTGCAATAATGTCGAAGTAAAAAGTTTTTGTAAAAAAATATAATAAATGCAAAAGATAAGAGGAAACAGTAAAAAAAATAAGCTAAAGTAATATTTCTTAAGCTAGATGTACACGATTGAAATTTTCTTCAAAATTGCTCTTCAAAATTCTTCAAACTCGTGTCAACAGAAAAATTTCTTCAAAATTTATTTATTTAATAACTATTAATAATAACTATTAATAACTATTGAATAAATAAATTAAATAATTAAAAAAAAAAAAAAATAAATAGCTTTACTCTACTGGGTTTTGTTGCCTGCAAAAAAAAAAAAAAATTACAAACACACAAAAAGCTACTTAAAAACTTGCTGTTGTGTGTGTAAGTTTATCCATACATACATATATTTAGGACCGTATCAGCACAAACTATACATACTTGTACATTCGTCAATATAAATATAACATACACAGAAATTTAAATGTATTGCAGATTGTCGAAAATGTAATAAGAAAAAGTTAATGAATTAAATTTTACTAAAAGGTATTTTTATACCCACCACCAAAAAGATGGGGGTATATTGCATTTGTCATTCCCTTTGTGACACATCAAAATAATGGTCGTAGAACAACAAAGTCTATATAATCTGGGTCCTTATAAGATTTTAAGCCATGTCCGTCCGTCTGTTGTTGGCACGAAAATGATATTTTTACTAAACATTTTTTAATCGACCGAAATTTTTGGTATTGAAAATGGGCAAAATCGGTCCAGTAGGATCTGAGTTATAGATCAAAGTTTCAGACTACCTCGATATTTTTCAGATATTTTTTGCTATTTTCTTCAAATATAATGCAGATGAAATTTGCAACATGAAATTTTTCAAATCACTATCAAGTTGAAATTTAGCAAAAATAATGCGCACTTAAATCGTCGTACCAAATTTCATGATGATCGGCCCACATTTTAACATAGCCCCCATATAAAGTCCAGTACCAAAAATCATTTAAATGTGCATAAATCGCTTATAAAAACTACTATTAGGTTGGAATTCAACACAAATAGTCCATACATATGTAAAAATAGTCACTCTCAATATGATGATGATCGGTCCATATTTGACCGTAGTCTCCATATTAAGTCCATTTCCCGAAATCACTCAAATGTGCATAAATCTCTTATAAGCATCATCAGCACGTTTAAATATGACACAAAGATTCCATACATACATATATAGAAATATTCATAGTCAATTTTAAGATGATCGGTCCATATATGACCGTGGTCCGCATATAAATTTCACTTAAATGCACATAAATATCTTATAAAATTCATTATTACCTTTATCAACACAAACAATTCGCATATACATACATAGTATAAATCATTGTACAGCATTTCATGATGATTGGCCCCTAATAGGTCATAGTTTACTTATGAGGACTATTCCCGAAAACTAATTAACCTTGATTAATATCCATATCGAACCAAAATTTTACACAGATCAGTTATAAGTATGTAAAAATTATACTATTGACTTTTGTGAAAGTTGGTCCATAATTGACCAAACCTGTCATTTCCGAGAATAACCACAGAGTATACAGAGGGGACTATTTTGACGTTTCAAAAAGAAAAAATCAGTTTTCTAGGGCATTTTGGCACAAAATTTATTGTGTGTTAAAGTAAATCGTTTTATGTTACACACTGCAAAAATATAAACAAATAGTTAATTCTTGATTATAATTGGAATATGAATCTTATAAATATCGTTATTGAGATGAAATTTAACTAAAATAAACCTAAAATAAATAGAAATTACAGTACAATATTTTATGAAGTTCACCCTGTAGTAGGTGACTTGATGGTGGGTGTATAAGATTCGGCACAGCCGAATATAAACTCTTACTTGTTTGTTTTCAAATTGTTAAATACAAAAAAATGAGAGAAGGTAAAATATTCATCTGTAACAAATACTCTTATAATAACGGGTGGTTGAATTTCAAGGGCCGATGTTGATTTTGAATAAAACACAAACTATTTAGGAAATTATTGTAATTTTATTTTATTATGATATATTGGTATTACTCAATTATGTATGGAATAAAATATCGGCCAAATGGGCGCCGTGACCACAGCGGCACACCTCCATCCGATGGGCCAAATTTTCGATGACCCTGAGGCATAATGGAGGTTCTATGCCGTTAATGTGCCGAATTATCTCATCCTTTAGCTCTTGAATTGTTGCTGGCTTATCGACGTACACCTTTTCTTTCAAATAACCCCAAAGAAAAAAGTCCAACGGTGTCAAATCACATGATCTTGGCGGCCAATTGACATCGCCATTACGTGAGATAACACGGCCATTGAATTTGTTGCGCAAAAGAGCTATTGTTTCGTTAGCTGTGTGGCAAGTGGCACCGTCCTGCTGAAACCACATATCGTCCACATCCATATTCCAATTCGGGCCATAAAATGTTCGTTATCATCTCACGATAGCAAACACCATTCACAGTAACTGCCTGACCGGCCTCATTTTGGAAAAAATACGGTCCGATGATGCCGCCAGCCCATAAACCGCACCAAACAGTCACTCTTTGTGGGTGCATTGGTTTTTCGACAATCACTCTTGGATTCTCATTCGCCCAAATGCGGCAATTCTGTTTATTGACGAATCCACTGAGGTGAAAATGTGCCTCATCACTGAAGATGATTTTCTTCGAAAATTGATCATCCACTGTTGCCATTTCTTGCCACCATTCTGCCCATTCACGACGTTTGGAATGGTCAAGAGGCTTTAGTTCTTGAGCCAATTGCACCTTGTAAGCGTGTAAATGCAAGTCTTTATGCATAATGTTCATCAACGACGAGCGTGAGAGGTGCAATTGTTGGGCACGACGACGAGTTGAGGTGGACGGCTCTTCAGCCACACTATCGCGAACAGCAGCAATATTTTCTGCAGAACGAGCTGTACGAGCATGCACTGGTATTCTCACATCTTCTACAGATCCGGTTTGCTCGAATTTTTCCACGATTTTTGCGATTGTACGCACATTTGGACGATCAAATTGACCAAAAAAATCACGAAGTGCACGATATGCATTTTGATTTGAACGCCCATTTTCATAATAAGTCTGGATAACTTTAACACGTTGCTGGATTGTGTATCTCTCCATGGTTCAAATTGAGTAAGTCTGAAATAGAGAAATGTCAAATAAAATTCAGAAAAAAGCTTGGCGTTTAGGTGTGGTTCACATTCAACATCGGCCCGTACAATTTAACCACCCTTTAGATGACAGTGTTTGTGCGTATTTATACTTTAATATTTCATCATATGAATACATTTTACACAATCTTTCAGGTTTTTTTAACCGGCGTTGCACGTATTTTCTTTATTTTTTTACATATCATTTAGTTCAAGTAAAATAAGTATTTGTTGGGCTCACAAAAAAGTGGAACTTGAAAACTTGTTTCCATATCAGAAGTTCTAGAGCGACTACAATTATGGCGTTTTCTTTTCTGGCAAAAATGTTCCATATATGTTACACTTTTTACCCATTTTCCATATAAAAAAGAAAAGAAAGAACAGAACAGAACGCCATTAGAATACTTTCAGATCCATTGAAGTGGTTATATTGCAAGCACTTCTAGAAGTAATTTGTTTAAAGATAATTGTGATACTTTAGTAATAGTTGTAGAACAGTTTTATATACAAACTAGTTCCAAAAAAAACGTTATGGAACCAATTAAAAATCTTCAAAATTTGTTTTGTAAACAACATGAAATAAATTCGTTAAACAATTCAAATGGAATGTTTTATAAAATCACACTTAGCAAATATTTGCCGAAAAAGACGTAACCACTAAATAAAATATATTTGAACTCGTTTATTTATTTAAAAAACTTTTCTTATTTAGGCCAAAGCACAACAAATATTTAGTTTTAATTTATTTGATGCTGTTTGATCTTGCAAAACTCTTGTAAACGTTAACAACGTCAAACAAACTTGTGCTAAAACAAGTTGTTACGCGTTTTTGAGTAAATATTTGTCAAATGTGACCGCACCTTTAGAATATATCATACCCACAAGAAATTAGTTTAATTAAACGAAGGAGAATTCTGGAAAAATAAATATATATACATTAAATTTGATTACGAGTATTAAAATAGCCAACACAGAAGGAGTGATTTTCGGTTAGTTAGTATCTCCAGGTGTGCGCCATATTAAGTCCCCTTGCACTAGGTCCCTATCACTTTGCAACTAGTTTCGTAACAAGTTCCTTTTCCCCTAGGAAAATGATATATTTTTTCAGATTTTCAATGAGTTCTTAATAAACTAAATAAATAGTTTCGAGAATGACAATTTTGAATAATTTTCAAGGAATTGCTATTAGATTCAAACAAAAATTATTGGTCTTAACTTGAAGCTAGAACGACTACTAACTCACAGATTTTCATGGGATTTATTTTTTTTCCTTTGTACACAGTGTTACACATTGGACTTTTGGAAAAATATTTTTATAAATACCTACAGGCAAACCTTGGATATAAAGAGATTTATTTTTTAATAAGTTCAAGGGGTGTGACAATAGGAGGCATGACTGTTTCCAAATTGGTTTGTAGATTTTACAAATTTCGATTATTATCAAGTAGGGATTTTAGTTCTAAAAATGGTTCTAAATATGATTAATTGAACGTAAAGAATCATGAGCGCTGTTTTTTTTTGCCTTTCTAAGTTGAAGCAGTTTAATTTTCATCATTCCTTATATTCTTCGGAAACTTATTTCCTGGAGCACTAGTTATTTTAGCGAGTACTTTGTGTCTGCTAGCATTTCCCAATAGAGACCGGTTATGACTTCATTGAAAATAGATTGTGCTCAAATTATTTTAATTTAGCATTTTTTTTTTGAAGGCGCTAAATCAGCTCGATATGATAACTTCTTTCTTGATTCTTTTAGAGTTTTTTCACTTACAACAAATCCACCATAATGTATTTTTGTATTTCCATGTCACAGATTTACGATACATTAATTAAAAAAACAATTACAAATCTTGTTTTAAACATTAGTGTTCGTTCATTTGACATTGTTATAATTTGATTGTCTAACGTACGGCAATCAGTTCAATTTCAAAATCGGGTTTTCGTGAAAGTGAGTTTTATTATACCAGGATTTGTTTGTATTAAGATTTGTGAAAATCTGCAATACAAATTGTATAGCTTTAAAATAACTCCTGCTTTTATCTTGAATTTACAAATCTATTAGACCATACAGCTTTTGGTACCTAAAGCCAGTCTGAACTTAAAAGCTTGGGTTTGAATTTACCACTTACTTTCCTAATATATATATATATATCGACAATGAAGGAAAACAAAATATTAACAGTCTAATTCATAAAAACTTATCAGGGTTTTATAACAGGCTTATAAAGCAAATATCCATACAAAATTTGCTTTATCAGCCTGTTATAAACCTGTTTTTTGAATTTATGAATTAGGGGGTAAGTCTGCTGTATATTTGTTAAAAACAAATAGAAATTCATCGTTTTACCCGTTTTTACCCACTAGTTGCCACACAGACTAGACTATAGTGTATTGAACCATACGTCTGAGGGTTGCGGGTTCGATTCCTACCACAGACTCTGGCTGTTTTCTGCTAATAAGCCAAAAGGCTTCGCAGTTTTGAGTTTGTTAAAAAAAGAACAAAATTTTAATCGGCAGTGAAATTTACTAATAAACTTTAAATTTTCAATGAAGTACTTTTCTAATGCATATTTATGTAAAAAAATAGGGATAATTTGAATTGTTTAAAATTTTTAAAAGCCGTTTAGGAGTGATTGAGGAACAAACAAACAAACTTACAAAAAAAAAAAAAATTATAATATAAATATTCCAGGATACTCATACACATAACCAGAAAGTTTTGAATAAATTCATTTCCGTTCTTCTTTGAGTGAACGGTGCAGATACTTGGAAAGTAAAAAAAATTGCTTAAAATATTTTAACTAATTTTCATATTCACATTCCTCAAGAACTTTTATTTATTTTTTCAGGTGATGCTAGTGATAATGGTAATAATCAACCACGTGATGTTTAAGGTTGTCTTTGGTACTAAAAAAAATGTATCTTTCATTTAAACATTTTTAACATCACATGTGCGTGAAATAAAATATGTACATCTAAATAGTACAGTAAAAAATCATTAAGACAGTATAGCCAACCCAGCCAACAGTATGCTACCCTTCTTATTGTATAAATTAAATAAAGCTTTGTTTCATACTTTAAGGTTTAAGTATTTAGGAACTTTATTCATTTTATATTCAAAGTTATGTATATCCCATTATGAAACAATTGTCATACAATTTGAACATGTCTGTATATCAATTTTAGTATATATAAGAGATTTATGAACCTTAAAGTACCAATTCCCCAGGTATTATTTTCGATATTTCAATTTATAGTTTGCCTCCAAGTTCTAGACGTTCTTGACCCAGATATATACGTTTTTAAGCGAATTTTAGATGTGTACTTTATATGGGGTCTATGGTCAAACATGGACCGAACTTTACAATATTTCGTTTTGCGATTTCTTTTTACATGAATCTTATGTTTGCCGCATTTTGTATTAATATTCTAATTTTACAGGCATTTACTTATCGTTAAGCCATATGTCGAAAAGATATTTGTATGTTGGCTATGAGAAATCATGGACCGATTTTTACTATTTCTTTCACACTTTCTTTTTTATCATAAAAATAACGTGTGCTACAAAATTTCCTTTTTTGCAAGCACTTTCAAAGTGACCTAGTGTATGTTATAGGTCTGTGACGTACACTCACGACTAAGTGTCATAACACCAACGGTTAGTCAGTAGGGTGTATTAGCTAATATTTCACCTGGTAAATATTGTCTGGTTCACATGATGAAACCCGACTAAACCCTTTAGCCCTGACTAACCATTTCCCACAGTCTGTGATTCTACGTCGCAACTAAATACCTTGTTGTATATATGTAGATGTAAGTTAGTTTGTTAAGTTAATAATAATAAAGATTCAGTTGAAGAACACAACTCAAACAAGATGGTTTTAATTACAGGTCTAAATGAGTGTATTACAAAACCGGTTTTGAAAGTTTCAATATACCTCCAAATTCCCGAGTTATGGACCAACGAAATTTTGTTGTGGCTGCTACTTTTAAACATTTATAACTTTTTTTTTATTTATTAACCGATTTTTTGAAATTCAAACGGTTTTGGAAAGAAAAATAATTGTTATTTTTAAATATATTTACTTCTCATACAATATTAGCACAAATATGAATAGATTTTTTCAATTATATGGAAATTTTGTAATTTTTTTTAAACTTTTAAAGTTTCTACGAGACTTTTTTTCCGAATTTAGTTTTAAGACAACAAATATATCAAAGACAGTATTTTTCTGAGTAAAATGGGAGGTCATTTGTTTTGAAATCGGTTGAGAAATAAGGAAGTTATAGTACTTTTTACAAACAAAAGAGTAGAGACCTGTTTCGATTAGATTAGCATGATTTAATAAAACTTAACGAATTTTATAGTTGTATCACCAATTTTTACATGCATTTTTTTTTTAAATGTTTAATTAATCTATTACGTTTAAAATACAAATCATCAGTTTCTCGCTTTAGTGACCATCAGATTAAGTAAATATTTTAAAAAAAATTGCATGTAAAAATTGGTGATTGGTGGTATATTGAAGCTTTTAAGCCCGGATTCGTAACATGCTCACCAACACCTTTAACGCACACTAGGTCATTTCAGAAGTGCTTTGCGATTGTTGAACCGTGTTATTAAAAATATCCAATTTTTATGGAGGTTGTTTCACATTTTGGTCCATAACTCTGGCTCTACTATACGGATTTTGCTGGTTTTCAATACCAAACTGCTTAGGAGAACTATAAACGGGTTTTTGTAAACTTTGTTGATTTTGGTTGTGTCTTTTGGACGTGAGAGTGTTTTACACAGACAGACAGACGGACATAGCTTCAATCGACTTTGAATTCCATAAGGACCAATAATATATATGCTTTGTTGGGTGTCAGATGAATATTTCTCAGTATTACAACAGAATGACAAACTTATATATTTCCTCATTCACCACTTATGGAAATATTTAGTTTAATTTTATTTGATCTAATAAAACTTTTGTAAGAGCAAAAACCTTCTAACAACAAATACATATGTGCTGAAAATAGTGGTTGTGCTATTTTGATTAAATATTTGTTGTCTGTCACCCTACCTTAAGTCGAATGCTATACTTTAATCTGGCTGTAGCATATTTATGTCTTTAATGGTGTAAGGAATAACGACTATATGTTGATTTATTGCATAAAAATTAAATTGTGGAAAGTTTTAGACACATGTATTAAAACGAATTTATTTGTTTTTCTTTCTTCAACATAAGTGCTGTATAAATCTTAGAAAACTTTTAAAAATCCCCATGTTGTTGAAATATTGAATGTCTTAGGCATACGATAGTATGTTTTGTTTTATAAGTGAAAATCTAAAAAGAAGTTTTTTTTTGTTAATAACAACTAGATTTAAAGTGCATATATTATTCAAATTGAGCTGCTAACTTTGCAGACATTTGTAAGCTCAATAATACGCAGTATACTACATATTTGAATTACATTCTCATTCAAATATGTAGTAATATACTTTAACGTACAACCATAAGTTTTCTAAATACATTCATGTATTTAAATACATATGCATCTATGTACATTAAATAAACATACATACATATGTATATAGCATGTTGTACAGTGATTACTGCTTTGAGGCAATTTAATTATTTTTCTTATGAATTGTTTATGTTAAAACTCAAGAAACGCTATAAGATTCGATTTCCAAATTAAATTTGGCTTTAAAAACAATTCTTCTAAAATGCAATAATAAACAAGTAAGAAAGTCGGTCAAGCCCGACCACATAATACCCTACCCTTTATCGAGTATATGAACAAAACCAGTGTTCTTTAAGTTGTTTTCTGAAAATTAGGATCTATTATTTTTGTATATACATATTTAATTTATTAATATAAAATTTATTTTGGGCAATTTTAGGCCATTTATACCAGAGCTAAGACAAATAAACAATTAGTTTACCATTAGATTTGTGTGTATTTACTTTGTTTATGACTTTAAATAAGCATTTATTTCATATTACTTTAATTTCATTTGGTAAACACTTTTTGCATATTATAAAAACAATCAAATTGTAATAAATAATGAAGAGACTGCCAAGAGCCATTGAAGGCCATATTCTAGTAATCACAAAGTAACTATTCTAGGCGAGTAATATCTAAACAGCTTAAAGTACTCACTCAGTGGTCATAATGTTGTAAAAAGCTATTAAAGGATGTGAATGCACGTCTCTTGATAACACAAATGATAAGGAGAGATACAGTCCATGGATCGCCATTCGCGATATTGGTTACATCTGAGCATTAAAAAATTAAAACCTGCATTGTCGATAAAAAAATGTCTGGGCACGGTTAAAGTTTGCCAGGAATTGGACAGTAGATGACTGGAAACATTTTATCTGGTCAGACGAATTCAAATTTAATCGTTTTCAATACGATTGTAATATTCCTAATGTCCAACAGGCCAGATAGTTGAAAGACACGATGTTAAGAAAACAATACAGCAAGGTGGGAGGAAGGTTAATTTACCTTGGACTACTGCAAATGCATCTTTCCGATTTCGTCTATCTATCATGGGAACGAAGATACATGTAAGCTGGATGGTGACTCAAAGCAGCTAAATTTCTTTTGTTGCGTGGCCAGCAAAATGTTCCAATCTTTGGTAGCTGGTTCACCGCGAATGAGAGACTATTCGAAATGAATTATTTGCAAACATTATGGAAAAAAAATAATGTATTTCCCAAAAGTTTCTGTATGGTGCAAAATTGAATACATGCGGGTTGTTTTTATTTCGTTGAGGGTGTGTACATATATATAAGTTTGTCATTTTGTTGTAACACTGAGACCTAACAAAGCATATATATTATTGGTCCTTATGGAATTCTAAGTTGATTTAGCTATGTCCGTCTGTCTGTGTAAAACACTCTCACGTCCAAAAGACACAACCAAAATCAACAGAGTTTATTTTAACCCGTTTATAATTCTCCTAAGCAGTTTGGTATTTAAAATCAGCAAAATCGGTATATTAGAACCAGAGTTATAGAACAAAATGTGAGACAACCTCTATAAAAATTTGATATTTTGAAACATTTTTTTTTCCAATTTTTTTAAATATATTGCAGATATTGCCATGAAATTTTGTGCACGTTATTTTGATGATAAAAAAGTAAGTGTTAGGAAAATAGTAAAAATCGGTCCATGATTTCTCATAGCCCCCATACAAATATTTTCCCGAAATATGGTTTAATGATAATTAAATGCCTGTAAAATTGGAATATTAATACCAAATTCAGCAAAAAATAAGTGCCATGTAAAAAGAAATCGCAAAATGAAATTTTGTTTTGTTCGCTCCATGTTTGACCATAGACCCCATATAAAGTCCATATCTGAAATTCGCTTAAATACGTATAAATCTGTTGCAAATATAGTTAGTTACCAGGTTAAAATTCGACACAAATATTTTTTATAGATATATAAATTGTTGTACTAAATTTTATGATGATCGGTCCATAATTGGTCATAGCTCCCATATAAGGACCACATTCGAAAAAGTTATTATTCTTTATATATATCTTATATATATCGGTACCGACTAAAAACTTTATATATATCATTTAAATATACACAGAAAGCATTCCACAAAATTTTGTGAATTTCGGTCCATATTTGACCTTAGAACTCTTCAGAAAGTCACTTCAATATTATAATTCTCTTAAAAATAACGTTAGTAATCCAATACTTTACACGGAACATTTACATATATAATCACAAACTGCTGGATGTTGAAAATATCGGTCAATATTTGACCATATCCTCCATATAAGGTCCACTCCCGAAATTCACTTTAATACTAATAAGTATCGGAAATGTATTATTAATTTATTGATTTTCAATGTGGGATATCCTCATATGTATAAAATTCTCTGTTCCAAAATCAACCCTCAATAATGTCTAATAAATGTCAATATCGAATCAAAATTATATACAAATCAGAAATTATAATGCAGAAATCATACTAATATTGGTTATACGGCGTTTATGCTACTAAATTTTGTAGCTGTCAGTTCATATTTGACAATAGCTCCGAAATTAAGTCCACTTTCGAGTATAGCAACCAACCATACAAATCTTGTTAATAACGTTATTGAGATGAATTTCAACAAAATCACATTACTGGATTCTGAATTTAGAAGCTTTAAGTCCATAATTGGCCCGTTTCTACTATGCCACCCATAAATCTCTGGTAAATAAAAATATTGTGATCAAATTCAACCAAAAGAAGCCACACGTAAATAAATGGTCAAAACTAGATAACATTTCAAAATATTTAAAATTAATTCTGTTGGTCGTAAAATTGTCTTTCAAACAATGTATAAAATAATAATAAAATTTGAACTAGAATATTTTAAATTCAAGATATACTAGTTTTAGTGTTTACTTTATATGTGAAGTGCCACTCCCGCTCTTAATAGTAGCCACACATTCATATGGATATCAAAGCGACTCTTCTAGCTGTTATAGATTTCCAGATAATCGAATTTTATTTAATGGGAGGTGTCACGGCCATTATTTATGGTTGGACTATTTTCGACCTAAATTTAATAGCACAAAATTTAAAGACTCTAGATTTAATATTTTCTCAGATTTTAAGCATTTATACTCGACAGAAAAAATTATACTGTTAAATAACAGCGTAGTCCTTTCAAATTAAGTTGGATTTACAGATAAACATTTTAAAATTATTTTAGGTATTTTCCTATTGAATTTGCAAAGTTTGACAATAATTGATTATTTAAAAACAATGAGATTAACACTGAGAAAAAAGAGACCTCATTGACTGTACATATTTTAAATACGAATGTATAATAAATACATACATATGTACATACAGTGCACTTGGCAAAACGTCAACTAATTAAAACCGGGGGGTTGACGTTTAACAAATTGTTGACATTTACGAATGTAAAATTTTTAAATAAAAAAATATCGATAATGTGCTTATAAACGTTTTTATTGATTATAAACTAAAATCAAACATAAACAAATTCAAAAAGGAAGCAAAAAAGGCATTCAACGTGACTAGAACCATAGTAGACAACTAGAACCAAAAGAATACATTTTAAATAAGATCATATTTTTATATCATATGCATTTAAAAAAAAATCTGTTATTTTTTTCTGCTGGTTTTTTTTTCTTTCTAACCAGCGTTGCCAGAATTTATCATATTTTTGATGATTTTTTAACTAAAATATGATTTGATGATTTTTTTTTTCCAAAAATATGATTTTTTTTCTTCCAAAAATAAGATTTTTTTAATTAAGCTTTTTTTCTTTTAATTCAAAAGTTAGAATATTTTTTTTAAATTAATACTAGTTGTGGTTACATTTTATGTATTATATGGAGTGACCCATATTGAGTACACAAAAATGCAAAACTCATTCTTTTCAAATGGCAGTTACGCATTATAAATCAATAGTAATTTGATTTACATACAACAACAAACACATTCAATTTGGTAGACATAATTTAGATTAGTTGCTTTTTTGAGTAGTTTTATAAATAAATAAAGTATAATATTTATAAGTATAATAAATAAAGTTTTATAATTAAATGGTGTGTTTTAGAACTCCTAATTACGGCAATGTTTTCATTGTTTCTTTGAATTAATTTTTGCAAACTTTAAATGTTATATCTGTGCTTTAAACGTTCCGTTTATTTTATAAAGTGCTTTATTTATTGTAAGCAACTAACTAAGCGTTTTGATTTTAGCGACACTTCTTTAAAATAAATTTCTCTTGATCAACATAATATTACATATTACTAAAAAGAAACTTTTTTATTGTCTCCGCTTATGGAAAGATTTCCAAATTTAATTAATGAAAATGATTCTCAAAATTTAGACGATGAATTTAAAGAACTTCGTCATTTAGATTTCACAAAATATTTTCAAACCTTAGAAAATGTTAACTGTGAAGATTTTTTGGCCACAATCTCTAAAATAACTCGTGCAAATAACGACTTAGCTGTTCCAACATTGACAAAATTTTTATAATTAATTTTATAATTTTTCTTCCCAGTTCATCAGCAAACATTGAAATTTAAAAATATTAAAAGCTTTATAAAACTTTACTTTTACTAATTACATAGATAAAAAAAAAAATCCAAAATAATTTTTTTTTTGAAATCGGACGGACATTTGAGGTGAGAAACATAAATTCTTAAATATCTCCGACATTTATAGAAGCAATAACACAAAGCATGACTTACTTAAACATTTGTATTTTACTGCACCTTATAGATACGAGCATACAATATTT
The DNA here is from genome assembly GCA_950370525.1 of Bellardia bayeri. Taxonomy (NCBI): domain Eukaryota; kingdom Metazoa; phylum Arthropoda; class Insecta; order Diptera; family Calliphoridae; genus Bellardia; species Bellardia bayeri. The sequence goes on from OX493268.1 coordinate 47,845,551, forward strand.
TTGGTAAAACATGTAGTTTATTAAAAATTGGTTGATTATTGGGTTATATCATGTCCTTATGAATACAAATCGTACATTGAGTAAAAATATGATAACAAAATCCGATAAGAAATCAACGTAACAAACTTAAATTTTGAATTGTTTTTAATTTTTTACAAATAAAAACTAAAAATTTTAAAAATGATGATTTTTTTTCCAAAATATGATTTGTTTTTTCGTGAAATGATGATTTTTCACCAAAATCTTCTGGCAACACTGTTTCCAACACTTGGAAGAGAGCATTCTCTCTATTTATTTCATAAAATAAATGTGTGTCTGTATTGTAACTGCTGCTAAATTCAAAATTTTGTTTTGGTCGGAGTTGACGTTTAAGAGCTTTGTGGTTGGGTTGACGTTTTAGAGTAGGCAATGTAAAAAAAAGGATTGACGTTTTGGGATGTTGGCGTAAACGATCGTCGAAGTTTTTTGTCTGTACTATTGCTAATGGTGAACTGGGTAAAAAACTTAATTATAAACAAGTAAGAGTGCTATATACCCTTCACCTTTGTTGTGGATGCATAATTATATTATGCATAATTATGTCGATAAACTCGCCATCTGTTGATGAATTTGTTCGTAACAATATTAATACACTTTGTTTGATCAACGTCGTCTGTTGATGAATTCGTTCGTAACAATATTAATACAATTTGTGTGATCAACGCCATCTGTTGATGAATTTGTTCGTAACAATATTAATACACTTTGTGTGATCAACGCCATCTGTTGATGAAATTATTCGTAACAATATTAATACACTTAATTTTTTTGATGAAATTTTCAGAGGTTGTCTCGGAGTTTTGCTCATATCTCCGTTATTTATGGACGGATTTTGCTGATTTTGAATAGCAAAATTCTCGAAGGCATGTCTGACAGAATTATTGAAGATTTGAATCCCGAAGATATCTGGGGACTTCAGAAAATTGATTTCAACAGACAGACAGACAGACGAACATAGCTTAATAGACTCCGATATCTATAAGGATCGAGAATATATATACTTTATAGGGTCGGAAAATTATATTGTGGAAATTACAAACGGAATGACAAACTTATATATACCCTTCTCATGAAGGTGAAGGGTATAATTAAAATTAACATTTTAAACATGGAAATAAAAATTAAAAAAACTACCAAAAGTGTACTTAAATTAGGCTTTTTTCCAATTAGTACTTGAGTTCCATATATCACATTGTGAGTTAAGTTTATTTTATCTTTATTAGCTTGTTTATTTTAAAAAATAATATAAAATGTGCTTATTTTACTTCTTTTTGGCCTTTTGTTTTGTCCCCCGTGTAAAAATATTTCTCGAAAATATTTGTATAAATTCGTAGTAATACGTACTATTAGAAAATAATATTTAATGTAATTTTTAGTGAGATAATTAATTTTACAAAAAAGTACCAAAAAAGTCTCATGGATCCGTTTTTAGGCCTTAAAAAGTCGAAGTTCAAAAAGTAAATAAAAGATTTATTTTCTTCATTGAGTTAAGTCGGATAAGTGTTATTTTTTTTCTATGTTTATTTATGCATATCCATATACCCGTTTTGACCCTCATTTGGCTTCAGGTTTTATCGTTGCGTAAAAATAATTTTGAAAAATTGTCATTGTAATTATTTGTAAGACCTGGAATTTAAAAATAATATTTCTAGATCTTTTTATTGAGCAAATGGGTTTTGACAAAGAAGTACCAAAAAGTGATACAATTTTTAGGCCTTGAGAAATCAAATTTCAAAAAAATACCATTTGCTATTCATTGATTATGTCGGAGGCATTTTCAATTTTATTTCTGTGTTTATTTATTTAGCAGATACTATGAGTAACTGAAGGTTCGCTGGTACCGTGTTTACCCGGTTTGATCATCTAGAATTTCGAATTTTCAAAAAGTTCCAGCCAACTGTCCCACTGTAAATGCATAACATTTTTATTCTATCTTTATTAGTTTTGGAGATGCACAGTTACTATTTTTACCCATTTGCCCATTTTATTCCCCTTAACACCTGAATTTAAAAAACAATTCAATACCCGAATTTCAAGTTTGGGCTTTGCAATGATCAATGAATCAGTCAGTTAGTCACGGTACTCTTTTATATATGTATATAGATTTTGTTAAATATTTAATATTTTTTTTTTGCAATATTAAGCATGGTACTCTGTTTATCATTTCGTGCGAAATACTATCAAAAGCCCATATAAAAAAAATTGATGCGAAATAAATGCGAACTAATGCTGCTGAAGTTGTCCTCTGTTCTTATTGTGAAAAGTTACGAAATGTTTCTGGCAGCATGTTTTTTCAACAAAAAAATGTATATGGCAACATTTTTTTCCAACTGTGAAATAATATAAGCGGCACTTATTTCGCACGAAATTGAAAAAAACAGCCAAAAACATATGGTGTTTGTTTACATAAGAGAAACAATGTTGCATACCTAAGGGCAATAAAAACGACAATTTTCTTCTAAATCGCGGCATTGTCACCACTTGCTAATTGTCAAAATTTTCAAACGAAATAATTGATGTTGCTCAACAAATTTCGCAAACATTTTTAGACGGAACAAAATTCACTTACTATATTATCGAGCATTTTTTTAAATTGCCACCAACATCGACGCTGAAAGTGATTATCAGCCAATCCGTATACTTTTTTCACACATCAGCCCTCTCCAATATAGATATCTGTTTTTGCTCATACTTCCTTACTGTCTTTTTATTTGATTTCCTAGCACAATATAATTATTCACTTTTGAGTTTGTGGAATAGACACCAAATGCAATGTCAATTTACACTTCAGTCAATTTAAATAATTTTTCTTACATTTTTTCCAAAAAGTACCTTAACCAAACTGTACAAGGCCAACATATGTATAGTGCATTCTATACTGTTATTGTTTTAGCATTCTTGCGAAAAAAACATTCTGGCTTAAATGACCTTCACTCGTTAAAAAACAATTTGTTATTTGTCATCACATGACACCAAAAGTAGAGTAAAAAAAACTAAAAATTTGAAAACTAAAAGAAAAAAATTAAACAGATGAAAACTGAATAGTGCAACTTAAAAAAGACAGCTGTTGCGGGTTACTATCATCAACAATGCACATACTCGAACAAACACGCTAGTATGAAACTTATGTATGGGTTGTTCCATGAAAAAAGCAAAGGTTTTTGACACCACCAGAACAGTACCGTTTATTGACTCTCTGCCATTATTTAAAAACTGCAATGAATTCATATCGAAGAAACCAGTTCGATGTAATAGGCAAATATATGAATCCTCTTTATTGTAAATAGCTTCGGCTAATCAAAACTATTTAATTGCTTTGTACTACATGTGTATTTATATGAATGCATATTTAAGTACTTATGTGACCAAATTGTATCTTTTTCATTTTGTATTATTATGAAATGACCCATATGATTATACACGCAATGTTTTTCTGTTTTTCTTAAGCCATATATATATATTGCATATATGTTGTACGAAATGTTGGAGAGTGAGTTTCAATGCATGAGTGAAAAAAGTTCAAAAGAACAATAAAAACATGGATACATTATGCAAATTTCCTTTGTGGCTTTAATTTGCAACAGATAAGTGAAATAGAAAAGCATGATAGGACTTATTGCAAGTTAATTTCAAACGTTAGTTACCCTATAAAGCTTTTGCGATCAATATCTGTCAATGAGATTTGTTTGTACTTGTTTAGATTTCAATACAAAACATTAAATGAAGAAAAACTACACAGTTTTCTGAAAAAACATTTTTAATTATATCGGGTTTTCTGGTTGTTATACTTGGAATGCAAAAGTGGTAATGACCATTTTGTGGTCAGTTCATATAATCGTCCAAATTTGTTTTGTTCATTTAATTTAAAGCGACAAAACGTAAATGGTTTAATGAAATGTTGGATGACTTTAAAATCGTTTTTGTAAGGTGCCAAGTATCATCTGTGGTCCATTGCTTTTATCGCAATATTCTGTTTTTGAAGTGTGCTTGACTGTTTAGTCATTCTGCAGCCGTGAAGGCATATTCAACAATTAAGCCTTATTTTTCGCCTTGGATGTAGTTATAACGTTTTACAGGATATTCACATCATTGTTCCGGCTTTGAGATAACCCGATAGACTAGGTAATAGTGTGACGGACTATCAGTCAGAGGGTTGCGGGTTAAATTCCCGCCAAAGACTCTAGGTGTTTTCTGCAGATAAGCCAAAAAGCTACGCAGTTTATGTTTGTTAATTATAATAAAAAAAACTTAATACGGATATAAGCTGGTGATCTGAATATAAACTCACACTCTTTTATACCGCACGACGAGAAAGTTTTCTCTCAAAGCTTTGCTTTGATGATGATATGGCCGATATGTTTTTTTATTAAGATAACCAGATTTGCAAGTTTGTGCTAAATTTTATGTCGAAATAATGTGGGCATTGATGCACATTTGAGTAAACAAACTCCCATGCTCCATCATTTTACTGATGTCAGGTGAACTCTCTCAAACTTTTTTTTCTCAGCCTTTGATAATTAATCCCAGTTGCTCATTTAAATGATGTAAGGTTTTTAGCCTTTTACAAAAGTTCACTATAATTATTCTTGGAGATCTTAATATATGGACGATATTTTAGGTAATACTTGACCAATGGCCAAAATTGCTAAGCTGCTTTCGGAATTTCAATAAAAGAATCGCTATTGTTTTCCATTTTAATTTTGACAATTGGTACAATGAATCCAAATTCGCTTGAAAAGTCGCTTTTAAATTGGTGCATCCTTGAAAATAAACATCGTAAAATTCGTGATGTATTCAGCCAAAATAATTATTTAGAATTCTTGCCATTCTGTCAATCCAAGAGCAATTGTTGATTGCATGCTGAACATGTCACTAAATGGAGCACAATATGCACTGTAATGTTAACGATACCCTGTTATAGGGTACACATAAGCAAACATTTTTCAACTACAAAAACTTCTTTGCATATGAAGTTTAAAAAAGTTTATTTCCATTTTTTTCTTTGGAATATTTATATGCATATGTTGGCATGTTTGTTAGTTTGTGTTGTTGCATGAAATCATGGTTGGAGCAACATTAAAATTCCCCCTAGAATGGATAAAACAATTTCTGTCACAGCTAATGGGATATTTCTTTATATCGCAGCTCTTTTTTTGGACTGTATGCCGGCAAATGGTCTATTAATTATTTCAGCTAAATGACAAATATATATGTATGTATTTTGAAATGGCCAAAGAAGATCTATTTTCATTAAAAGGATTTAATTATAATTTTTTCTTTGGAAACATTGGCATTTGTATGTGCTGAATGCTTAAATGGCCATAGGCATTAAATTAATTTTTAACTAATAACTGTGAAATATATCGGGAACGTTTGTTAAATTCAATAAGTTATTTAAATTTAATTAATATATAAAAAACCTACATATGTATACATACATATATGTATGTATGTTTATGTAAATATTTAAAAAGTATATAATTTTATGACATAATTTTTCACAAATATTTAAAGTTTGTTTTCCTGCATGTCCATTAGGGATACAACTTTTTTTACAATTTTTTAAAATATCAAAATGGCCCTATCCATACCTTGTAGTGCATTGAAAAACACTGCATCTTTAGATTTACGATATCGTTAAAAAAGGTTTCGCGTCAAATGCAATTAAGTTTGGGATCAGTTCTAAAACAATAAAAATATATTCTTTATAAATTCATTAAATGATAAATAAATTACAAGGTTTTCCATTAAATATTGAATAATGTCCATATCCATTATAATGGACTTATGTACAGACGTCAAAATGATTGTTATTTATTTTGTTTTTATCAATAATTTAATTCCTTCCATAAAGATTCTCAAATCTATCATTTATTTCTTATTAATGTTTTTTGTTGCCATTGCATTGCTATTTCTTGTCATATGTTTAATATTTATTGTTTGTTATAAATAATATTTCATCACTCATACGTATGATTATTACTTGAGCAACCAATTATTATTACTCATACTCATATTACAAATTATAGTTTGTTAAAGTAAATCGCTTTATGTTACACGCTGCAGATAAACAAAGAGTGAATTCTTGATTATAACTGGAATATGATTCTTATAAATATCGTTCTTGAGATGAAATTCTACTGAAATAAACTGAAAATAAAAAGAAATTACGGTAAAATATTTTACAAAATTCTCCCTGAAGGTGATTTAGTGGTCGGCACAGCCAAATATAAAATCTCACTCATATCGTCCTGATGTTCGATTTTTCGAACAGTAAATTTCAAGTGTTTTTAAATATTCTTTTCTGTTTTTAGGAAAGCCTTAGATATTAAAGCTCGTACCTACATCACTGCCCCTTTTTTACAAGGGGAAACAAAAAAAAAAAAAAAACAGGAATTTTAGTCTTATTTTAAAAAGTAAAAACTACTCGTATATGTAAAATAAGAAAAAATAAAAAAAGGAAAATGTAATTTAATTTAAAAACAGTTAAATTTTTAATAATGATGTAAACATGTTTTTGATTTTCACTTGTGTTTTTATGATTTGATTTCAAGAAGTAGTGTTCGATTTATCGAACATTGGGCACTATTTAGTACTTTTGTTTTTTTATAAAAAGTAGTTTTTCGTTATTCACAATATATAGGAACAATAAAAGAATTATGCCAAATAGTGCCCAGTGTTCGATTAATCAAACACCATTTTTCTCAGAAACAGAAAATCTAAAAAAAATTATTGAGTTTTAATTCGTGGTTTTTGGTCGCAAATTAGCTTAAAACTACTAAGTTTTATAAATTTATTAACGATATGGGTTAAATGACATTTTAAATTGAATTTCTATCATTTACATTTATTTTAAGACTGTTCGGTTTAAAAATGTTACATTAAATTATTCTGTTGTTAACATACAGTAACATTGCATACATACATTTTAACATAACACTGTAATACTGAGTGCATATTTATTTAACATTATCATAAACTTAAATAGCCATGAGGCTACAGGCCTGTAGTCATCACGTGGAACATTTTGGTGAGTTAACTTTTAATTGTTTTTAAATTTTCCCTAAAAACTACATACATATACAACAACAAGAAAACCACTTTAAAGTTTAAAAATTTGAATTGTTTGAATGTTAATTTTAACAACATTTTAATTGCGAACATTACATACATATGTATTTCAATTCTTGTTAAAAACATAATTTTTTGTATGTTATTAAAATTTTATTTATGTATGTATTAACAAAAAAAAAACAAAAAATCAACTACCCATGTTATTAACATGTTTGTTTTTTGTTAAAGACGAAATTATTGTATGTTTATAACATAGAAAGAAGCAATAGCTTTTATTTTTTTTTTTAATTTATAACATTATAAAATTGACATTCATTTGAAACACTTAATTCTATAATTAGTTTATATGTATGTGTAAGTATGTATATATTTTATTTTTAACTATGTTTCTAAGAAATTAATTGTTTAATTGCAAAATTAATTGCTAAACTGTTTTGAAAGAATATTTAATGAAAAGTTTCGGGCTATCTGGGAATTTGATACACAGATAGCATGGTTGGGTGTACAGAGACATCGGAGGGTGGATTGACATACTTATATACACCCCTTCCACAAATGGCGATTTCTTTTCTGGCAAAAATGTTACATATATGTTACACTTTTTACCCATTTCCCATATAAAAAAGGAAAAAAGTGTAACATTTTTGCCAGAAAAGAAAACACCATAAGCTTCTTAATTTTTTTTATTTAATTATTCTTTTTGGTTAGTTTGTCATTATAATTTAATTTATTTTCATCGGTTGTGTAACATGCTGCCTAAATTTTGTATTATGTATTGAATCTATCGATAGGTAGAAAGGCCCTTGAGAGTTAGGCCCATTGCGATTAGGCTCGTCATACTTTCTTTCGCATATTTTAACAATTATTGGTTTTATATTACACCATCGGATTAATCCGACATTTCATATTCAGTTGCTTGGCTACTAAATTCATAGCGCAACGATCTATTGATAAAGTCTTTTAACTTGCTCTCAATATCGCTAGAGAAGGGCCAGGTTTCGTATTCATAAGGCAATGCTTTTAAAAAGACTCAGATTTTATTAGATTGTAATTTTCCATATTTCAGAATTTGTCTATGTATAATCACTATACCTAGTTTGGATAAAAAATCAGAACAGCGCCTTCCATAGAATGAACATGAAATTATCGAATATCAGAATAACTATAATATGAAGTTATATTCGCTATTACAGTCAGAGTTTTCACACCTCTCTCAAATGGCTTTATTGACAGTATCCCATGTCGTGTTAATTATTAATCGGAACAGTGGTCGTGATCCTTTGCTTATAGAGTAAACAAAAATTTTTTTTTTGCAGTGAAACAGTCAAACAAGTCTGAAGACCAAAAATTGGAGGCATTTCATACATTATTTTGTCAAAAAGATGGATTTACATTAAATAAATTTACATTTTTGAAGTATACCCCCAGTAAACAATAATCTAATTGAAAATTCACGGTTCGAAATATAAAACTCACACTGTCTGCCACGCCCACCAAACCTATTGTTAATCCCAAGGGGAGATACCGTCTTAATAAGATAAGTATGTATGTAGTAAGTACAATACTATACACACAAGCATAAAGTATGTGGCCACAAAATTGTGTGAAATCTTAATTAGATTTATTGTACATTGTGGGCGTGTGCGATAGTGTACGTGTGCATGTTTATACCCTACACCACAATAGTAGGGAGGGTATATTGGATTTGTGCTGATGTTTGTAACGCCCATAAATATTGGACCAACATCCACCTTAAAGTATACCGATCGACTCAGAATCACTTTCTGAGTCGATTTAACGATGTCCGTCCGTCCGTCTGGCTGGTTGGCTGGCTGTCCATGCAAAGCTTGTGCGCAGAGTACAGGTCGCAATTATGAAGATATTTCGATAAAATTTGGTACGTGATATTTTTTTCAGCCCAAGGATGGATGGGATTGAAACTGGTGGAAATCGGTCCATTATTTCACCTGGCCTCCATACAAATGTTCTCCCGATATTGGAGTTTACCCATCAGAAATGTTTGAATTATGCAAGTATTCAAACAAATTTCACAACAAATGTGGTAAATGAATCCAAATCACATCTACAAATTTTGTGCAGATCGGTCCATAATTAGTCGTAGCTAGAAAATCAATTTAAAGAGCATAACTCTCTCAAATATGTTGGTATCCAAACAATATTGAACCCAAATATATTTCATATGTATGAAAATAATACGGTATAATTTTATTATGATCGGTCCATAGCTCCCATGTAAGGCCCACTTTCGAAATTCACTTTAACGATCAAAAATTTATAAAAAATATTGGTATCCAAATAAAATTGAACACAAATAAGTTTCTTATATACAGAAATAATGACACCTAATTTTATAATGGTCGGTCCATAATTATTCGAAGCTCCCATAATTCAATCCCCGTAATTCAATTTTTTAAACTCCATACATATTTTAAAAAAAGTACTTATATCGAGATAATGTATTACATACATTATCTCTAATATTTATATTCACAGACATCATGACACTAAATTTTTGGATGATCGGTCCACAATAGGTTATATCTCCCATATAACGCCCATTTCTGAAAAACTGTTTTATACATATACTGGCTGTAGGGTATTATGTGGTCGGGCTTGACCGACTATATTTTCTTACTTGTTATTCTAGAAATTGGTGTCATTTAAAAGAAAATGGCCACTTACAGCGAAAGGTAGCGGAAATAATTAACATTAAAGCTTCCACTGTCAAAAAAGTCATGAAAATTGGACCCATAACAAAGGTAGAAATGCACCAAATGTAATTTTCAATGAGCATGATAAGCGACACATTTTAAGAAAACATAAGGGCAATTTCAGGCAATAAGCTTTACTACTGGCTTAGGAAAATAATGTTGTGTTAAAACTGTTCGTCGTCTGTCTCTTGCATCAACCTGATTTTAATGGCCGAGTTTTTAAACCGTTTATAAACCCGAAAAACAGACTGCAGGCTAAATTTCGCCAAACAAAATGCTTGCAAGGTATTTGCATTTTGTATTTCCGTCATATTTGCCTATTAATTGGCGGAAACTAAATACAGAAGTCAACAAAGAAAACGTAAAGGCAACAGTGAAACATGGTCATGGTCTGTTTTGGTATATCAGCTGCTGGTACTGCGAATTTAATATTTGTTGAAACAACCATGGACAAGTTTAAGTACCTTCAGATTTTTAAGGACAACTCGTTGGAAAGCGCAGAGAACCTGGGTAAAAGATCAGATTTTCGGTTTTAACAGGATAACAGGATAACTGTCCACATTTGATAACGCCGCTACCACAGTCGCCAGACCGTAATATTATCGAAAATATATGGTAAATTTTAGAAATCAGCATAAGGAAACACAAAATTTCTAATAAAAACGATTTAAGAAAGACGCTACTGGTCGAATGTTTCGCCGCGTATTACCCAAAAACTGGTCGCATTTATGCCAAATCGCCTTAAATCAGTTGTAGATAATAAAGACTATCACACTAAATATTAACCCCCTTATTCAAAAACGATTATTAAATTTAACAAACGTTTATTAAGCAAATTTTTATATGCAAATCTGTCTTAATAAACGCTTGTTAAATTTAATAATCGTTTCTGAATAAGGGGGTAAATCATGTAATTTCATGTCTGCATAAAACAAGCTGTGTTGTTTTTTTATTTTGAATATATTAAAATGTACATTTTTGCAATAAATTATTTTTGTTTGTTGGAATTCGAGGGCGGTTCGGAAACTTCTTAGCCTAGTATAGAAAGAGAATAGTTTGTTTTTCAAAAACAAATTATTTTTCAATATAATCTGCTGAAACTTCAATACACTTAGTCCAACGCTTATGTAGCAATTCTATCCCTGGATTAAAATTGTTTTCCTCAAGGCCTTCAAAATAGTGATTTACAACTGTAATTGCAACTTCATTTGAGGTAAAAAGCTTGCAAGCTAGGAATTTTTTTTAGATTTCGGAATAGCTAAAAGTCACTGGGAGTTAAATCAGAAAATTCGTTGATTTTAGCGATTGTTGAAACACTTTTGTGCGCAGAGAGTCAATCAAGAAAATACTTTCCCAATTAACCGTTGTCATAACCTTACCAGCCGATTGAATAGTTTTTGTTTTCTTTGGGGCACTTCCTCCGGCTTCAGGCCATTGCTTGGATTGTTCTTTTGTCTCTGGAGTATAGTGGATCCATGTCTCATCTCAACAGTTATGAAACGACGCTTAAAATCCATTTTATTTTTCTTAAAAAAATGCAAACAAGCTTGAGAAATTTTCATTCTTATGCGTTTTTAGTCGACTGTTAACAAATGCGGAACCAATCTTGGAGAAAACTTTTTAATCTGTAGTTCTTCATGAAAAATTAAATGGGCTCGATCGTGATATTAGCTATTTCACGCACTTTTATTTTTTAATACCATATCAGGCACTTTGCCTACAATTTCTGTTGATGTTGCTGTTTTTGGAAGTCCACTACGCGGTTCATCCTCAATGCCTGTACGACCACTTTTAAATTCAGCAACCCAATTTCTTACTGTTGCATATAAAGGAGCACTTTCAACTAACACATTGTCCCGATAAACCTTTTTTATTTATGTAAATATTTAATGACACCACGAATTTCTAATTTTTCCATTGTAAAAAAGCATGAGTTCATAGCACAGATGGAAGTTTCCGAAACACTTAATAGTTTTCTGTTTATACCGCGCTTTCTGTTCTACGCTAAGAAGTTTTCGAACCACCCTCGTATAATTATTTTTTTCAATGACACCAATTTCTTTTTAAGCTCCTGTTGGTTTTCTTTATTTGGAGCTTAAAAACAAAAAAATGCACTGCATAAAATGAGCTGTCAATCAAAATTTATTTGTACGAGTGATGAGCAATGGAAAATCAAACTATGGAATACATATTTGAAAATCCAACATTGCGGAAATGGTTTTATGAAGAAAGCGAAAATGGTGTCTTAATAAACCAGGAACGTACTATGAAAATACTAAGGACAACACAACAAAGGACAGGGAAATGACACACATTTGATATACATCCGTTTAAATTAATGGTTTTTACCATTTATTGAAGTATTTAAAAAGCCGACTTCTTTAGAAATCCGCTTATTTGGTTATTCGTTTTTATTTAAGTTTTTCTTTATTTATTTTTTGCATTCGTGATATATTCATATAATATAATGAACAATATACAAGATAACAAATTAAAAATACTTAATAAATGAAGACATTTTAGAGATCTCAAATGATTTCTAAATATTCTTAATAAAATTGCTTTATATAAGAAAAAAAAAAACGTCGCAAATACGTCCTAGTCGGTTGGAATCAGTCTTAGGACCGAAAGCTTTTTATTTTTTACAAACAGGCTCTGTTCATCAGCCAGCTATGAAACTCTTTGCTATCTACATAAGGTCAGTAATAACAATTCATGTAGCTAATCATGTCATTAGTGGTGGAAATAAATGGAAAGTAAAGTCACCCATATGGGACAGTCGCCCAGATCTGCTGGGAACGTACATAAAAGCAAACATTTATATTCTTTTTTAAAATCCAGTTGCTCCACGAAAACTCGAAACTGTTGGCAACATGTGTATGACTTCAAAAGTTTATTACATTCTCAGACTAACAACATTAACAGATTGAAAGCAAATGATATATTGTATTTAAAAAATATAGAGAATTTAAATTATATATTACAAACAATACATCAGTCAGAAAATGATTTAGTATCTTTGTCATTAGTCTATATGTGGGACTATTATGTATTTGGTGTCAATCAAATGGCACTCTTAAGTGGTGGAAACGCGCCATTAATTTATGATTGAAATAAAATTTTAGCTTTTGCACAATAACCAAGAAACTTGAATGTTTCTGGCATTAGCAAATGCTTTAAATCTGATAGTTGGAATTTTAAAAAGGGAAAATAGTTAATTAATTATTCTTTGATGGAAAAACGAACTAGCGAAAAATGAATAATATAAAATAAATTTAATCGTGGTACTACTCTTTAGTTTAAAATTATTGTGATTATATTAAGAGCTTTAAAATGTTTTTTATTTGACAAAGAAAAAAAAAACTTTTTAGTTTTTAGTTTAACCAAATTTTTTGTTAAACCATAAAAATACATTTCCGACGGAAAGAGACAAAGAAAAAATAAAACAAACCTTTTTCGACTGCAATTTGTTCAAAATGATTTATAAGTTCATGTCAACAATGAAAAGATGACCCTGACCCCAATGCCTTTGTCACAAAAAAAAAAAAAAGAAAACAAGCAAAGGTAAAATGCAAACGGAGTAAAATAAATATTGTTAATTCGGCAAAACTTTATACAAACGACTATTTGTGGGAAATGGTTGTTCTGTCCAACTCGAAATTAATTGATAAATGTAGGTTTTTAAATAATTAAATAAATGTGAATTTAGGAAGAACAAAAGTTGTTAAAGATGAAGTTCGCTACAAATTTCATTGAGGCCAATATTCAGCATTTTTACAAGAATTTTACCCACACTAAATTTTCAGATTCTAAATAGATGGTGTAGTTTCTCAGATGTACAATAATGCATAAACTGAACATTTTTGGAAGATGTACGAGTATAGAAGATTGCTTCCATTATAGTGAGAAGAGTAGAAACAAGAAACCGGCTATTGGACTGTCCTTTCCCCGAGAATGAGCCTACTTCTTAGAACAAACTATTATACACTTCTTTGTAGCTGATATTTGGTTAGGTTAAGTGAGGATATGTCTCTTAAGCTAAGTTTAGACGATATGTTGAATCAGCATAGATATGCTGACAGCCATATGATTAAAATTAGCAGTAAATTCATATGTCATATGTTAGACGTTTACACGATATGTTGAAAGTAGCAAATTTTTTGATGTCAGCATATGTCAGCAAATGAAATGTCAACATAAGAGTTAGCATACGATTTTTGTGTTTATACGATATGTTGGATTGTATGTGGTGCTACATATGCTGAGTCGTATAAACATTTGTTTGTGAAATTATTCAGTTTGAAAACATTTTTTAATTATTGTTCAACTTCTGTATTTTATGTGTTATTTTTGAAATAAAATTAAATAATAAAATTAATATCAATAAAAAAAAAATTGGAAATTGGTCTTGCTATTGCTTGTACAGTGCTGATTTTGGATGACAATGAAGTGGAATTAAAAGCAAAAAGACGCAGAGTTTGGCAAAAGAAATGGGTAGAACGACGAGAGGAAGAAAGTTATTGTGTAAAATTATACAAAGAATTGGTATAAAAAATAGAGCATATTTTATTGTAAAAAACAGCAATAATAATAAATGATAAAATATTGCAGAACTTACCAACAAAATCGAGCTAAATTATACACTAAATATGCAAATAATGCACGAAAACATTTATAATAATTTATTGCTTATTTCCAGAGACCTATGCCGATTAATTTGAACAATGCCGCCGGCCACTATATTGCGTTTTGTGTTCTTGTGTGTGTATGTTTGTAGGTACATATGCAACAAGAAGTGTATTTACATAAAAAAAACTATCGGCGGCTGGGCTTAAAGGTCGTGATACACTATCCTACACAATTGGAAAATCTGACCGATTTCTATCACACTCAAAAAAAAAATCGCAACAAAGTATGTCTTAGGTGCCACACTAGTACACAAAAAAGATGCTAAAACATATGTTTTTGTTAATGTAAACAAACGCAGTTTTCCGCCAATCAAATAAATATTTGTGTTCAATTATTGTGTTGATATATCTGAATATAATAAATTGTATAAACTATACAAACAATTAAAAAATGTTAAACGTCTGTTCTTTAGATTATAATTAGTGATTTAAATCAATGTAGCCGACATTGTTGTTTTCTTATCGCATATGCATATGAATTTGCCATATGCTGAAAAGCTTGCATATGCTTTTCAACAAATAACATATCTGTCAACATACGCAGGAAATTTGTCAAACACTAATAATATGCTGTTTACACGATATGCTAAAATTACCAACATACGTTTGTTGGCATTATTAACAAAGTGTTAGCAAATCTTGTTAAACATACGTATGCTGAAAAAATTTTGCGTTTACACGATATGTAAGCACTTGTAACAAATTTTTCAGCATAAATATGCTGATTCAACATATCGTCTATACCTAGCTTTAGACTGACTAAAATGAAAACTTTGTTTTACTAAAAGAAAACTGTTAAAGTGGTACATAAAATATAATGTAAAAAAAATATATAGTAATTCACTCGCCGAATTTTTATTTGTGAGTGAATTTGACAGTTCAAAGAATGAACATTTCTCACAAAAATTTTACAGACACACTTTTTCTGTAAACTGACGAGTAATTTTCTTACGTGACAGCAATTACTCGGCAAAAAAGATTGTTTCAATTTATGGCATTTCTGTGACATTCCACATTGCCTCTCTGTGCGCCTGACGTCACAGGTTATTTTTTTCGTATAATTAACATGTAAAATATAATTTTTTCTAACAATTTCTAAAGAAAAATGAATTTTTCGTAAATTTTTCAATTAAATATAAAACATTTAAGTAAATAATCTATTTAGTTCATATTAAAATGTATCAAAAAAGTAAACTATATTTTAGTATTTTAAATATTATATTTTTGTATTATCAATTATATTATTATTTTGTTTGTTTCCGTTTGTGTTTTTTTGTCTTATCCGCTAGGAGTAGATTTAGTTTTCTTATTTCAAAAAAAAACATGCTCTATCGAAACAAAGTGTTTTAGTTTTTATATCCGCATTAATAGTACTTGACTTATTTACGTACGTGTATATGCTTTTTTAAATACTCGTTGCATTTCAAGAGATTTCCAATATTCAAAGATTTGAATACAATTCGAAAAAAATTTTAATTTATGATGTTTTTTTTTTTTTAATATTTGCACAATTAAAAATGGCACCCTTCAAAATTAAACTTTTATTAGCACTGAAATTCATATAAAAGTTAAGCAAACATAAAAATATTTTTGACTTGTGACGTCACAAGAAGAATTTTTGCTTTAAATTTTACTCTCACAGTTTTTGTAAAAAATAACGCACCTGCGCAATACGTAATCTTTATTATTTGATTCATGTATGATACCGCTATACTTAGTTCCAGACCCGCGGAGGTGTGTTTGGATAATTGGAGAATACGTGTAAATGATCTCAAAAGTTACATATACACTGATAAAGAGCGATTGTCCTCCAGTCGTACTGATTGGCAAAAATATTATTTACTTTAGCATTCGCTTGGATAGATGACTTACTGGCTTTGTCTTAGAGAAATTAAGTCTCTTGTCTACACATGAAGTTATTCAAAGTAAAGCCTTGGCTACAAAGTTGTACTGAATAAATCCATCTTTAAACCATTTTAGATATGTGGAATCCAATTGTTGCGTTCGGCCAGCAATTCTAGTATTGAACTAATATAGAGGGCCCAATCAAAAATTCTTAGACGCATGGCGAGAGCATCATGGTACATAACATATAAGAACGCCCATTTATTCTTTAGTTAAGGATAAGTTCACAAGTGTATATGAAAATATATTATAAATTGTAAATCCTTTCTAACCCTTATGCTAAACTTCTCGCGCAGAGTCAAATGGGATCAAGGCTTCATAAAGAAAATCTATCATTCTGATAAGATAAGTCCCATTTTTGCTAAGGTGCAGATTTTAATACTTATTGTTAAGCCTAAGAAAATAAAACAGATTCAATAAAGAAATAAAGAAAATGCTGCCGTGTTCCAGTGGATATTTTCTCTGGGTCTACAATTGAAATTTGTTAAAAAATCATTATATTCTAGAATTCTCATATTTATATTTGTAGAAATAAAACAAAAATTATCCATAAAAACTGTGTTTTTAAACTAATTTAATTCATAACTTAACATTTGCGCACCCAGTATTTATAAGAAAATGTTCGAGAAGAGCTTATTACCCAATATTATATTGTTCGTTGGATGTACACATCGACTACAAGACCAATTCTGAGCTAAGGTATTCTTGTCTAAAAAAAACTAAAAAAATACATTACGAATAAGGTGCAGAGTTATTTCACTTTTTAAGCCAGTCGGAAGACGATATCTATAACAAATGCATCTCTGCGAATTCGTCTTTACGATAGGTGGACTGAAGTAACCACCATTTTAGCAAGCAAGCCTTTTAGGATAAGACAAGAGATGTTTGGCATCTAAATTTTGACTTCTGAACTGACGCGATCTCAATCTATACTGACGGCCAAAATTATGGATGTCTCTGTTTGATGGTTTTTCTCAGAATGCTACACCATTTTACAGCGGTGATTTGTGTCAAATTCTAAAACGGACTTACGGGGAAACATTCTCATATTAAGCAGAACTCTTAACTATAACATAATGATAGTGTGATTTATATATTCACTAGCTTAACTTAGGCGGCACCTTATCGAATTAGTGTGTGTTCCAGTAAATAAAACCACCGGGAAAATTAATTTTCTGATGAATGAGCTAGCTATATGAATGCGATTGATGAAAGGGCGTTAAAAGACATGGCAACACAAAAACTGTCCAAAATGTTAAGTTAATCACAGAGTAATAGAATAGAGAAATAGAACGCACAATTACTTATTCTGTTAAAACCACTTCAACATAATATTTTGCTAGAACATAAAATCCTACCAGAGCATTATGTTATTTTCAGTGACATTATGTCAAATAACAGTCTCTTATTGTTGTATAATACCAACTAAAACATATTTTATACATGCAGCACCATTATTCATCTTCTATCTCTGGTAGAGCGTTACACGTTACATACACAAAATACATACAAAATAATTTAGATGCACACAATAAAGGAAAATAAAATTATATTAAATTTCAGGTACATTAACTTACTCACTTGTATTTGGGCAAACATCCGGTCTACTGTCCTCTTGTCATATGGATTTTCATTTATTTAATTAAATTCCCATAAAATATGTGGGTTCACAAGCAACAACTTTGACCCAAAGGAACATTTTATTTGATACATTGAAATGTACATTTTTCGGGCCCCATTGTAACATATTAATGTAATTTAATAAAAAAAAAAAAAATATATATATATAAACTTGCTTGTAGCTAAAATGAAGCAACCTGTTCAATATCGCACATTTTTATACCCACCCCAAAAAACATGGGAGGTATATTACGTTTGTCATTTGGTTTGTAACACATCGTAGAGCCAAAAATGCTATATATTCTGTCCGTCTGTTGTTGGCACGATAGAGCTTCGAAAAAACAGTCAGAAAACAATGAAATTTTTACCAAACATTCTCTGATCCACCGTAATGTTTGGTATTGAAAATAGACACAATCGGTCCAGTAGGATCCGAGTTAGAGATCAAAGTTTCAGATTACCTTGATATATTTCATATATTTTTTGCGATTTTTCCACGATTTATTATAGCCTCCATTCAACTGTGTTCCCGGAATATGGCTTTATGGTACATAAATGACTATAGAAAAGCCGTATCCATACACAATTCTACAATTCTAATAAGTTTCATGCAAAGTCAAATCTCAAAACAATATTTTGTTTGCATCTTCCGAAATCACTTAAAACTTTTATAAACATTACTAAAAAGTTGGAATTCAACACAAATTGTCCATTAATATATATGAATTCTTACTCTCAATATGATGGTGATCGGTCCATATTTGACCGTAGGGAAGGTATATCTAAAAGACTAACCATTTCTAAACTATAATTATTTTCTAACTCTTTTCGTGACTTCACATGCCGCCGGGAAGAAATAAGTGGATCGGAAGATGCTGCCAACATGTTGAAGAGGTACTCATTTTACCTTATCCTTGATGCTTTGAATGTGTTCTGCAATCTATATTTTTTATAAAATTGTTAAGAGACTCCTGTGCTTCTTCAGAAAGCTTTCCAATTGGCAGAGACTGGTACTCAATTATATCTTTGCCATGCGGCAATATTTTATGAACAGTCGTGGTCAACTTCTTCTGTGGATACATTTCTGCTAAAAGAGATGCTGTTTTCGACGCATATTCTCCATATTTTGTAGAATTTATATTTTCTTTGCAGTTTAAAACATCCAAGATCGTTCCCAATACGATTTGATTGTCAATTCCAGTGATTCTAGTTACTGCCTCATCATTTTCAAAAAATTTCCTAGAAGTGTTTCCATCGTTTGAGTTACCGTATCCGTGCTTGGGACAGTCTACTTTTAGTCCAACTTGTTGAAAAAAGCATCCTTCTTTCTGATCTATTCCTTATCCTTTATTGATGTATTTTCATCGAAGGGTATGGTAGGGTATACACCAGTTTTAGCAATAACTCCATACACCTAATCCTTGCGTGCAATGGTGACATTCCATATTCGTAATTCTCCTCATTTGTAGAATCGTTTAAATTACCAAAGTTTTTCTGGCTCTTTTTGCAAATCGAGCATGACATTGTTGATTTTGTTTCTTTCAGTTCGTTTACGACTTTTCCGTCAACCATGGTCAGGTGGATCTCGTAATTGCATTCAATATATTTTCCTTCTCCAATTTGCAGTTTTGTAGGCTTAATCTTGCTTATTTGTTCTTCAATGTCTTTCACCGTGGTCCTTATGAGTTCTGCCGATTCCCTTGCAAACTGAAACATTATTGGTCGGCAATAATGCACTGATGATGGACGTGGATTTTTTCAGTGTAGGGAAACATCAGATTTTAGCCGCAAAGGAACAACAGATGCCATAAACATATTTCCACTTTGTCCGGATGATCCATCGCAGCCCCATTTGCTGATCAATGTCAACTTCTCAGGAAGAATTTTCACCTCATTTTCAGGAAGACTCTCCAACAACCGTTTTACTGTATGGCCCATGAGATCCTGCAGATTGGCTTTCGCAGAGACTTCCGTAAACTCCGTGAATTTATTTTGGCTTGCGTAATATGCTTGTATCCGGGTAAAACGTCAGCGCCGTGTCGCTTTAAAGATGGCCGTAGTTTCTCATATTTCTCTTTGGAAAGTTCTAAGTCCATAAAAAAGCCAAGGCTTCTTCGGAACCATACTTTTTAATGTGTGCGTTTGTGGGATTCCCACGCCTTTTTCCTTAATCATTTTTAGTCGCAGTGGGCTTGCATCAGCAACAGATTTGGTTATCTGCGACCTAACTCTTTCACTATCCTCTGTATATTTAATAGACAGCGTGTTCGATAAATGCTTTGTGGTCAAGTCATTGGTGGCATCGGCAAGTTTCCTCTTTCTTGTGAAAATTTAACACTCCTCAATACTTTTTTTTTGGTCTTCCTTTTGCTCCTCTGGTTGATATGGTCGGTTTATCTACTGCCAATATATCCAGGATGGTGTCTTCATTAAGCCAGTCCTCGTATTTGGAGTGCGCTTCACGCACATTTTCTGCCACAGCAGCAATATTCTCGGGTGTACGCACTGTTTATCGATGAGGATGCTAGTTTCTTTCACTTTTTTTTACAAGATAACGAACATATGGAGCTGACGGTGCTTTACTTCTTCCAAAATCCGTACGCAATTTTCGCACACATTCTGCAACATTACCATGATTTTCAAAGTAATGTCGCAATATTTCCTAGCGTTGTTCAAGCGTATACACAACCATATTCGTTCAGCGGAAGGATAAAACTAATTACATATCTGTCAAATCAGACATGAGCTAAGTGTTACCATTCACGAAATAAGCACTAGTTGAAAAAAAACCCGTTATTTACAGAAATTTCAAAAAAAATGGATAAAAAATATAAAATTTTTATGGAGTTTGCACCACATTTTACTTCATAATTTTATTTCTACTTTACCGATTTTGTTGATTTTCATTACCAAAGTTACGTACAAAATTATAAACATTTGTCTGGAAATTTCGTTTAGTTAACATGTGTATCTTGGACGTGAGAGTGTTTTACCTAGACGGACAGACAGACGGGCATAGCTAAATCTACTAAGAATTTCATAAGGATTAAGAAAATATAGGCTTTGTTTGGTCTCAGATGAATATTAAAAAAGTGATTCTAAGTCGATCCGTATACTTTAAGGTGGGTGTTGGACCAATATTTCTGGGCGTTACAAACATCAACACAAATCCAATATACCCTCCAATATACTATGGTGGTGTAGGGTATAAAAAGTTTCACACGTGATAACAAACGTAATATACCCTCACCACTTATTGTGGTGGAGGGTATAAAAAACAACATCAGCAGAAATCCATATCGTTGTCTGTATATAGTATTTTGATAGAAAAGTTATTTAAATCACACATAATTTGAATAATTAAAAATAACACAAAATTTCTTTATCTTTTCTGGTACTCTGGCCGGTTTTTTCCTACCCGTGTAGCGGAACATATATCGGTATTAAACACGGAAAATAACTACAAACGTCGTAACTAAAAGTATCAACTACAAAGCAGATACTGAAAATGTAGCGCATATTTACAGACATTTAGTAGACAGAAATAACACAACTTATAAATTTTATATAATTAGATATTTTCTACTCTTTGTAAATTATTTTATTATTTTGTTATGTTAAAATTTTCACATACTTTTGCCTGTGACAAATAATTTTAAATTTATAAAAATATATAATTTTATTAAAAAAGATCTTAAGGTTGAACAATTACTAAAATACTTCTTTGTTTATCAGTAAATGTAATTATAGTTATGAAACACTAACAAATAATTGTATACGTTTTAAAAAACTGTTTGTAATCTTGCAACAAATAGCAAACATCAGGTGTTATTATAATAATGCAGCAAAATATACGAGTATAAAAGAATTCCTGCTGAAACGTTTGCTGTCTCTTTCATTAGTCGAAAGCTGCAATGAATTGGTATTAAAAGAAATCGGATCGACATAATAGTTGGATTTATTAGCCGCCTAATTGACTAAAGATGCAGCTAATTGCACAATATGGCGCTATCGCAAATGAAAGTTAAAGCAGATTAATACTGTAATGTCTTCTGATAAAACAATGTTAGCGATATGGTATAAGTAAGCAGCGTAAGTTTCAAAACAAAAACACGAATTTCTATAAACATTAAATGAATTTATTTCCTTCCTTTAGCTTTTTATACTTTATACCACCCTAGTGGGGAGGGTATATTGGATTTGTGCTGATGTTTGTAACGCCCAAAAATATTAGTCTAACATCAACCTTAAAGTATACCTATCGATGTCTGTAACCATGTCCGTCTGGCTGGCTTGTACGCAGAGTACTGGGCGCAATTTTGAAAATATTTCGAAAAATTTGGTACATGATATTTTCTGGGCCCAAGAACGGATGAGATTGAAACTGGTGTAAATTGGTCCATCATACAAATGTCCTCCTGAAAAAGGGATTTCGCACAAGCAAACAACATAAATAAGTGGTAAATGAAGCCAAATCACATCCACAAATTTTGTGCAGATTGACCCATAGTTGATCATAGCTCCTATATAAGACCTACTTCCGAAAGTCACTTTAAAGAGCACAACTCTCTTAAAAATGTCGGTATCCAAATAATATTGAACACAAATATGTTTCATATATGTATATACAATTAATATGGTACAATTTTATAAAAGTCGGTCCATAATTAGTCGTAACTCTTATAAAAGGTCCACTTCCGAAAATCATTTTAAACAGCATAAAACTCTTAAAAATATTGTTATCCAAATAAAACTCAACACATATATTTTTTATATATATATATAAACATTTGATACAATTTTATAATGGTCAGTCCATAATTAGTAGAAAAAAACTCCCATATAAGGCCCACTCCGTAATTCACTTTAACCTCCATAGATCTTTTAAAAGTATTTATATCGAGATAAAGTTTAACACATATAATATTTATATTCACAGAAATCAGGACACTAAATTTTGGTCCAAAATAGGTGATATCTCCCATATAACGCCCATTTCTGAAAAACTGTTTTATACAAATACTGGGTGTAGGTTATTATTTGGGTTGAGCTTGACCGACTATACTTTCTTACTTGTTTTAAATATTAATTATTGAGTATTAATAATTATTAATATTACAACATTTATGCAATCAGATTTTACATATTTTTTTTTTTAAATACATTGAACATGTTTGTACAATTTGTAAAAATAACCACATACTCGTACGTATGACAATATATTTTATACGTTTTTCCCAATTTATGTCATTCATATATATTTTCTTAAGATTGCCTGTTTAACCCAAAATTTCCTATAAAATAATGCTTGCAAATACTCAAATATTCAACCACAAACACAAATATTTATTGTTACGACAAATGCTACAGATACGTAAATATATGAACAATATATGTATGTATATGTATGTATGAACCCTTTGTATTTGTCAGTCTCCTTCTCAATTTTATATTTATGAGAAACAAAACCTTTATCCATATCTTGTCTATCTTGTGCATACGGTTGGATTACTGCTGCCACAATTCATGTAGATTTGTTATGAATTATGTCACTTGGTATTTGTTCGAACTAGCTGTGAACATGAAAGAAATCAGTTATGTTGAGTTTTGTTTAACATAATTTACTTAATTTATTGTGAGGATGTGTGAGGTGAAAGGAGGGATTTGTTTTTGTACAAATTAACAGAAATCATAATATAAACAATAATAATAATTTCATAGTCCCCGTTTACACAGGGAAACATTTGGAAGGGAAACATCTGGAATTATCTTTTGTATTTCGGAAACATTCCAGTTTATATTTGTTTTTTGACATTTGTCTAATTGCAGTGTTGTTTTTTTTTAATTTCTACTGTTTTTGATTTATTAATGTAAGTATGTGTATTTGATTTGTGAAATAAATAAATAAATTATAAAAGATAAAATTTATAAAAACATTTATTTTATTTAACATTATTTATTTTTTATTTTTATTCAAACAAAGTCAAATATAAAACATAGACAACAAAGCACGCCGAAAAGAAATAAAGCAAATGTCAAAAAGCAAAGCAAATGTATACAATAAGAATGAAAGCACAAAGCGTGCATCCGAGAACGGGAAACAAATTTCATATTCTCTTCTCCACCCGTCCCTCTCTCTCAAACAAAATGTTCCAAATGTTTCCCTGTGTAAACGGGGACATACTTGTATCATGTATCTATAGTATTTATTTAGTTAGTTAGACAATTTAAATTTCCTTTTTCTAGTAGCTCATTCTTTTTTCGTTGCTTACCCATAGCAGCGCATTTCTCTTTTCAAATACGAAAAAATTCAACAAAAAGACCAAATCCAACAATAGAATGACACTGTTAGAGCGACAAAGATAAATAATATCATGTGTATGAATGAACGAACATGGCTAAGAAAAAAACTTGTTGTTTCGAATTGATCCGAATACATGTGGCATGATACGAGCAAATATGTTGCGATATATTGTGACGTGATATAATTTTCAAATCGTTTCATGTCAATGATGTTGTTGATATAGTCAAAAGTAAGAATGAAAAAACTAAATCCTAAGATACATTCAAATCAAACTTGTTTTCCACAGAAATACGTTTGCACACTATGCATTGCATAGATAAGGTAATTTGTTTGAATTAATATTAATATGTAATATTTATCAATATTAATATTTATCAATATTTTAAGCATTTTACCTTAAAAATAATTCTTAAGTGGAAATTTAGCTTTATGTGTAAATGAGCACAATTTCTTGAATTGTCTACTGTACAGTAAGTCCTATCCAAAAATATCTATCTCTATAAATACAAGGACAATACTCTGAAATTTTAACTAATCTAATGATGTTCCAAGTTTCAATGCAATCTGACCAATATCAATAGTTGTAAGTTGTTTTCTGGCCATTTTGGTCCTAATTTCCGAACTTTTGAAATGTTTTTCTCAAACTGAAAGACAAACATTTTAAATTTGACCCCATATAATTCATTTGTTTTAAATCCAGTATTTATAGCCACAATCAAAAAATCATCAGGAGGTATGCTGATTTTGATCGTAGATCCTTCTGGTTCTTTACAAAATTCTAAGCTTTGTTCGTTCATATTTCCGTTTGTTGCTGGCTCGATAGGGGTTCGATAAAAAATATACAGTTTATTTGAATTTTCCAACTATTGCGATGGCAGGTTGTTTCCGAATTAAATTTTGCAACATACAAGCGTTAATTTTTTCTCAGTGTATACTCCCGTTTGTTTTTATTGGACGGATGTTTTCGCAGTATGTGAAGCCCAGCTATCTGAGAATGCTGACCCACAAGACTTTCATATACCTGGGTATCGTTTCATATCGGGTTTTAACTGGCATCGGGACATTGCCATGTATATACGCAATGAAGTTGTAGCAATCATTAGGTACGAATGATTCAGAACTTAACTGTTTCTGGGTTTAGTTAAAGATTAGGGCACTGTATTTGCACTTTGTGTTTCTCTATAAAAGTTCAAACGCACCAACACATTACCCTCGACCTTTTTCTAACCACACACCCTGATAAGTGTGAGGTAGATGTTTTTGCACCTCTTGGTAATTCGGATCAGTGTACCATTTCCGCCTCCTTTTCGCTATCCGAGCTTCATAATGTTTCACGATCAGCTACGAGACGTTCAGCTTTTATATACGAAAAGGCTGGTAGGGCTGAAAATATTCTTATCATTAAAGAAAATTTTAATTAAACCCAAAGAAACATCTGGGTTTAATCAGAAGTGCAAAATTGCAATCGGATCCAGAGAGAAAGCATTAAGAATTTAACACAAATGTCGAAATGTCGTGTGTCAAAGTGCTGAGGCGTGAAAAATATCTACACGAGAAACGTCTCCGTGCTAAAATTCTTACTGCAAAAGCTTTTGGTCATTCAGTAAAATAATAAAGTTAAAAGGGTTTTAGCGGATCTTAGCATAAATAAGTCTCCTGGGCCGGATGGTCTTGAAGCAGTGTTCTTCAATGCTGGCTCGTCCATTAGGTAATCCTTTCGGCACCCTATACCGTGCCGGTGAATTTGCCATGTGTTGGAAGGTTGCTAATGTAACACCGAGTCCTAAAAATGGACAGGCTACCAATCCTGATAATTATCGCCCAATAGAAATTTGTTATGCACTTTCTAAATTTATGGAAATAATGGTAAATTACCATCTGGTGGAATATCCAGTACGGCTTTCGTAGGGAATGTCCTACGTTAGACTTGCAAGCCTTTCTATCCGAAAAATTATACCGTTCTATACATTGTTTTGGATATTTGAAGAGTCTGGCATGGTGCTGCTTTATCGAAAGGCGCTCGACAGAGGCAAGAGCGAGCTTATTGCTCTTGTTGTCGGCAAAAACTTCTCTCGATTAATATCAAGACCCTATGACTGATAGTCCGGCAAATCACTGAATATTAGAACACATTTAAATTCCATAAAAGTTTGACCAAAACTTGTCCATAAGTTTGCTCATATATATATGAAACGAAAATTAAGATGCGTTTATAGATGTGACACGCAGTGTATGAATATATATGCAAAAATCATACTAAAGGATTTTGTGGCATTAACATTAATAAATCGATCCATATTTTCACATTGCTTCTATTCAACTGGTATGTTATATATGTATGCATGTATGTAGTTATATATTTTGTTCTTTAAATTAGTGGCCAAACAAATTATAAAGAGCAAAAAACAACCAACTACTCGAATCATGTAAGAATTATCTCTTTCACTTATTCAAATGTCCTGAATTGTAAATTGTAAAAAATCTTTTTCTCAACAATAAATTTCTGAAATTCTTTTTTATACCCTACACCAATATAGTGGGGGAAATTGGGGTTTACCGATCATAAATGTTTGAATTATGCAAGGAACAAAACAAATGTCATCACAAATGAGTGTTAAATGAAGCCAAATTACATTTTGTGCAGATCGGTCAATAATTAGTCGTAGCTCCCATATAAGGCTCACTTCCGAAAATCACTTTAAAGAACATAACTCACTCAAAAATGTCGGTATCCAAATAATATTTAATACAAATATATCTCATATGTATACAAACAATACGGTAGAATTTTATTTTGATCGGTCCATAATTAGTCGTAGCTCCCATATAAGGCCCACTTCCGAAAATCACTTTAACGATCAAAAATTTCTCAAAAATATTGGTATCCAAATAATATTTAATACAAATAAGTTTCTTATATACAGAAATATCGACACCTAATTTTATAATGGTCGGTCCATAATTATTCGAAACTCCCATATAAGACCTTCTCTGTAATTCAATTGAAGCTCCATAAATCTTTGAAAAGTATTTAAATCGAGATAAAGTTTAACACATATAATATTTATATTCACAGTCATCACTGAATTTTTGGATGATCGGTCCACAATAGGTTATATCTCCCATATAGCGCCCATATCTGAAAAACTTTGTTATTGATATACTGGGTGTAGGGTATTATATGGTCCGGCTTGATCGACTATATTTTCTTTTGAAAGTATGCAAAATGACTACGTTTGCATTACAATGTAGTATCTACAATTTGATCTTTAATATGACGAAACTAGAAAACAAAAATAATAACAAGTCTGTCTGTCTGTTCGTTCTTCTCTGTCTGTGTATATAAATGTTTATAAATATAGATATGTATGTATATGTGTGTAATTCAAAAAAGCTTTTATATTAAATTTTTGCTTTTTATGCGGTTTGTTGACTTTTGTGATGACAATCATTTTAGTCGCAACAACATTTTCAAATAAAATATATTCTTCTATTCTGTATGTTGCATACATATACATATGTAATGTTAATGGAGCACAATGGTTGGATGAGTTGGTCGAAATAAAACCAAACTAAATCTACCATATACAATTTAAGGCAAAAACATAAGAAAGGACATTTACGACAATCAAAAATTAAAATAGACAAAATAGCAGAAATAGGAAAACTACAGAGTAACAAATTTAAAGAGTTTAAAACAACAACAATATCAGAAGAAAAATTATTAAATATGATTACAGGGAGGGGAGTTTTCAGTTTTCACTTGTAGTGTGGTAGACATTATTTTTTTCAATTTTATATTTTTTTAGAAATTTTTCCTTACACTGCTATTTTTTGAGTAACAACTGTTCTCTGTTTCAATTCAAAATTTAAAGAAAACTTTTTTTCAAACTTCTAATGAAATTTCGTTATTTTTGTATATCTTTTAAGAGCATAAATATTTTAGAGCAGACACGAATTCAACAAAATAATAACAATTTGTTATGCTTTGCAATTTAAGTTAAGTTTTCCAAAAAAAGAAAACAAGACACAAGTCAGAGTGCAATATTCGGCTGTGCCGAATCTTAAATACCTTCCAACTAAACATAATAAAAACTACAAGAACTACAGTGGTTTTAGGACTTTATTTTATACATATGTATGTATATGTATGTATATTGTTCAAAAGACAATTTATGAACAACATAATTAACCTGCGTTTACTTATTCGAAGAACTCGAATCATTTGCAAGTAAACTTCTACCGGCAGCTCCATTTGATTTGCAATTGCTTCGAAGGCCTTGCTTTTCAAATCGTTGTTCCTATATGATTTATCACTCGTATTCCACAGAAGAGGATGGGAACGATATAAATTAATTAATTTTATTATATTTTTTAAATTTAATTTCACTTCCATTTTTGTTTTGATTGAAAAATAGAGTTGCCGAGTTGATCACATAAAAATTTTTTATGAGGAAAAATTTTCATTAACAATAATTATTATGTAGAGAAGGAATTGAACTAATATTTATCTTTTTAAGAGAAAAGTTCTTTTATTCAGGCTAATAGTTCGAATAATCAAGAATACTATTGTAAAGTACTGAAACAATTGGCAAATTGTTATGCATTTTCTACCCTGCCAAAGGCGTCATCAGCAATATTCATTGTCCATGATCAATCTGTAAATATCATCTATTTAACTCACCGTTTTTTGAGAAATAGAATACGAGAATTATCATATTTCTTTTTTCTATACGTGTTGTGAGTTAGAACGAAATTTTTGGCAGGGTAGAAAATGCATTCCAATTTGCCAATTGTTCCAGTATTTTACAATAGTATTCTTGATTATTCGAACTATTAGCCTGAATAAAGAGATTTTTCTCTTTAAAATAATTATTATGATTTTAATGATATTTATTCACCAAAATTAAAACATTTTGTTTATCAATATTATTTGAAATTCAATTATAAATATTATATAGTATTATCCATTTTCTATTCATTGGAAAATATACATGACAACATTATTTTTTTATTTGACGTTTACTGGCACGAGAGTGTCACACATTCACTCGTATGCAAATTTAGTTGCGAGTAGCTCTGCAAGTGCGAAAAATGTGAGTGTATTAGTAAAAAAAATGTGAGTGTATTGAGTTTTTCGACCTGTTACTCGCATGTGTAAACGCTAGGTTAATTCAAATGTTTTGATATTTTATCTAATTTTGACCATTTATAATTGATTTAATTATCGATTCTTACCCAAATTTACAGAGTTTGTCTGATTTTCATAACAGTATTGAGTGAATTTAACAATTTATGAAATAAAAAAAAGTTAAGAATAATTATAACAAGAGATGTATGGGTGGCATAGTAGAAGTGGACCAATTATGGACTGCTAGCTTCTAAATCCAGTATCCAGTGGACTTAATTCGGGATATATTGCCAATTATTTACTGACAGCTACAAAATCCAGTATATATGCCATATAGCCGATATTAGTATGATTTCTGGATTAAAATTTTTGATCTGTATAAGAATTGGTTTGATATCGATATTTATTAGACATTTTTGTGGGTTAATTTTTTTTTCGGAAATGGCATATATGGCAAATCCTCACATTGAATTTCTATATAATAATAGTACATTTAAGATACTTGTTAGTATTAACGTGAATTTCGAAAGTGGACGTTATATGGAGGATATGGTCAAATATGGGCCGATGTTCTCAAAATCCAGCAGTTTGATTTAGGCATGTATGTAAATGCTCCGTGTAAAATGTTGGATCAGTACCTCTATTTTTAAGATATTTATGAGTATTAAAGTGATTTTCAGAAGAGGGTTTTATATGAGGAATATGGCCAAATATGGACCGAAATTCACAAAATTCTGTAGGTTTTTTATGTACATACTACATATATGTATGTACATAAAAAATGATCTATGGAAAGTTTTAAGTCGGTACCGATATTTATAAGATAAATATAAAACTAATGTTTTTTTTCGCATGTGGTCCTTATATTGGAGCATTAACCAAATATGGACCGACCATCATAAAACTGAGTACAACAATTTTTATATCTGTAAAAATTACTTGTGTCGAATTTTAATCTGGTAACAATATTTATACCAGATTTATGTGAAAGCATATAATTTTCAGTGGAAACCTGTGAGAGTAAAGATTTCATTGATTCTATTGTTCTTAATATAGTGAGTTCAAATATAACTAACAAATCTATAAGGCTGTTATCTTTTTATAGACCTCAAAAATGTAAAACTGAAATATTCTTTGCATATATTGAAAATTGTCTTACAAGGCTAGCTGCAAATCCTTGTATATTTGTTGGAGACACTAATATTGATTTTATGGATAATCCTCAGGCGCATGATTTAAATGATCTCTTTATACCCTACACCACAATAGTGGGGAGGGTATATTGGATTTGTGCTGATGTTTGTAACGCCCAGAAATATTGGTCCAACACCCACCTTAAAGTATACCGATCGACTCAGAATCATTTTCTAAGACGATTTAACGATGTCCGTTGGCTGGCTGGCTGGCTGTCCATGTAAAGCTTGTGCGCAGATTACAGGTCGCAATTTTTAAGATATTTCGATAAAATTTAGCACATAATACTTTTTCCGCCCAGGGACGGATGGGATTGAAACTGGTAAAAATCAGTCCATTATTTCACCTGGCTCCCATACAAATGTCCTCCCGAAATTGGGGTTTATCGATCATAAATGTTTGAATTATGCAAGTATGCACACAAATTTCACCATAAATAAGGAATAAATGAAGCTAAATCACATCTACAAATTTCGTGAAGATCGGTCCATAATTACTCGTAGCTCCCATATTCCACTTCCGAAAATCGCTTAAAAGAGCATAACTCTTTTAAAAATGTTGGCATTCAAATAATATTGAACACAAATATGTCTGGTACATATACATATATCATAGTAGAATTTTATGATGATGGGTCCATAATCAGTCGTAGGTCCCATATAAGGCCCACTTCCGAAAATCACTTAAAAGAGCACAATTCTTTTAAAAATGTTGGCATCCAAACAATATTGAACGCAAATATGTTTTGTGTATATACATATAATACGGTAGAATTTTATGATTATCGGTCCATAATTAGTCGTAGCTCCCATATTAGTCCCACTTCCGAAAATCACTTAAAAGAGCATAACTCTTTTAAAAATGTAGGTATCCAAATAATATTCAACACAAATATATTTCGTACTTATACATATAATATGGTAGACTTTTATGATGATCGGTGCATAATTAGTCGTAGCTCCCATATAAGGCCCACTTCCGAATATCACTTAAAAGAGCATAACTCTTTTAAAAATGTTGGTATCGAAATTATGTTGAACACAAATATGTTTCGTACATATACATATAATACGGTAGAATTTTATGATGATCGGTTCATAATTAGTCGTAGCTCCCATATAAGGCCCACTTCCGAAAATCACTTAAAAGAGCATAACTCTTTTAAAAATGTTGGTATCCAAATAATATTGAACACAAATATGTTTTGTGTATATACATATAATATGGTAGAAGTTAATGATGTTCGGTCCATAATTAGTCGTAGCTTCCATATAAGGCCCACTTCCGAAAATCACTTAAAAGAGCATAACTCTCTTAAAAATGTTCCTATCCAAATAATATTGAACATAAATATATTTCGTATACATGCAAATCTTACGGTACAATTTCATTGTGATCGGTCCATAATTAGTCGTAGCTCCCATATAAGGCCCACTTCCTAAAATCACTTTAAAGAGCATAACTCACTCAAATATATTGGTATCCAAATAAAATTTAACACAAATATATTTCCTAAAAGTACAAATATTACGGTAAAATTTTATTGTGATCGGTCCATAATTAGTCGTAGCTCCCATATAAGACCGATACCAAAAATCACTTTAGAGAGCATAAATTTCTTACAAATTTTGGTAATCAAATAAAATTCGACACAAATAAGTTTCTTATATACAGAAATAATGACACCTAATTTTGTAATGGTCGGCCCATAATTAGTCGAAACTCCCATATAAGACCCTCTACGTAATTCACTTTAACTTCCATAAATCTTTTAAAAGTATTTATATCGAGATAAAGTTTAACACATAATATTTATATTCAAAGAAATCATGACACTGAATTTTGTTCCAAAACGCCCATTTCTGAAAAACTGTTTTATATTTACATATACTAGGTGTAGGGTATTATATGGTCGGGCTTGACCGACTATACTTTCTTACTTGTTTTAATTTGCCGCCATTATACCCCACTTTGTTGCTTTATAAGGATATTGCCAAAAATGTTTTACCAATATATGGTATTTATAAACAGCAGTTATTGATATATATTTATGAAACCATACATATAATTGGACATCACACGATCAGTTTATCTGTCAACCGAATGTTTTTTAATACAAGAAATAATTCAAATTTAAGGATTCCTAGATGTCGGCTAGAAATCACTAAACAAAGAATAGAGTACTTAGGTAGTTTGGAATACAATAATTTGCCCCAATTTCTAAAAAATTGTACATCAAGATCATTATTTAAGAAAAAGCTAAAAGATTTTTATCTTAATAATATTGAAATGCTTCTAATGTAGTATAATTTAACTATTCTATTGTATTTTTTTTTTAAATTTTAGAAATAATTAAAATAAACATAAATAATTTGTAATCATTTTGCCAACGAAGGCTCAATAATGCCCTAGGGGAGCTGAGACCACATTATAATTTAAAATTGGAATTTTGAATTAATAAAAATAAAAAACATTAAAAAAAGTGAATTTTGAAAGTGGACTTTATATGGGGTCTATGGTCGAACATGGACCGAACTAAAATAAAAATTAGTTTTGCGATTTCTTTTTATATGAAACTTGTTTTGCAGAATTTTGTATTGATACTCCAATTTTTATATCATTGAGCCAAGTTTCGGATGCTATTGTATGGGAGCTATGAGAAATCATAGAATCATTGAAATAATGTCTACAAAATTTGCAAAAAACTTTATGGAGGTTGTCTGACATTTTGATACATAACTAAGTTTCTACTGCCTCAAAAAATACAAAACAGTTTTCCCGAAATTCTGTCAAGTGAAGTTGTGTATTTTAGAAGTGAGAGTTTTTTACACGGACGGACAGACGGATATAACTCAATCAACTTAAAATTTTATATTGTTCAAGAAAGAACAAAAACGAACTTTGTTGGGTATCAGATGATTTTTAACAAAGTTTCACACTAAATGACAATCGTAATATACCCCCATTCAAAACTTGTGGTAGTGAAGGGTATAAAAACAACAGCCATAACGAAAACAAAATAAAAACTACAACATTACTAAATATCTATGTAAAGTGTATATTTTTGTTATTTTAAAAGCCATTCATTCCATTTTTGTTTTATTTTTAAAACCATAAAGCAAAACTACGAATACAAAGTGTCCATTAGTGTTTTTTATGACAACGTGCTCCATGAACAACTACTACACCACTCACTGATAGTCAGACAGACTGTAAATCGGGACTTTGCTGACTACGTCGTTGAAAGTGTTATTTCATCCCTTTTTAACACTCAAGTTTTATTGCAAACTAACTTTGTTTTAAAATATATTTGACCTTAAGATAAATTATAAAATAAGAGTAAAAGTGGAATTTTTAGAGTCATAATTTTGTTATCAACAATTTCAGCAAACTATTTTAAATCCTTTGGGAGTTTAGTTGTTAATACGAGTATGTTAAGAAAAGTTACCGTCTTTATATTTTAGGATGTTGAAAATATTCATTCGTATTCTGTTTGGTTCACTGATGCTACTTTAAGATTTAATTACAAAGGGTTTTTACAAGAACTCTGTTTAAAAAAAAAAAAAAATCATTCAAATGTGAAGTTGAACGCTTCATTATAAATTAAAAACAAGTTAGACTGTTATATGCGGCTGTGCTGAATCTCAAATACCCTCCATCTAAAAAGAATTCCAAAATTTACACTGGTGTTAGGACTATAATTATTGATAACAAAACACTATAATATCCTTATTGAAATTTTATTTGTATTATATTCCTGTATATGGTTTGAAAGACAATTGTACGCACAACATAATTTATTTTACATGTTTTGAAACTTTATCTAATTTTAACCATAATTTACAGAGCACGTCTGTTTATCACAACAATCTTGAGTATAAATAGGGTGTTTTTTTAAATGTATAAAACAGCTGTCAAGTGATTTATGTTTGGCTTGTTTTGGCATTTCAACAATGAATAGTCTGACGCCTGAACAACGCTTCCAAATTGTGCAAATTGATTTTGAAAATCATGGTTCTGTGTTTTTTTTTTAGATGTACAGAACTTTGAAATGGAATAAAACAAAGATGATTTTTTAAATTGACACAACATTTACTTTATTAAAAAGTAACGAAATCTATTTCTTAATAATGGTGAGTTAAATAGATGATGTTTCTAAGTAGATCTTGGACAACAAACATTGCTGATGATGCCCTTGTCCTCCTCAGTATAGAAAATGCATTCCAATGTGCCAAATGTCTAAAAATAAAAATTAATTAAATTAAATTAATAAATTTACGCAAAAAAAATTTTTCTTAATAAATATCAAAAGTTCAACAATTTTTCATTAAGAAAAAAAAAAAGAAAACTCTAAATAATTTAATAATAATTTAAATATAACTTCTGACATATAACCGCCACGGCTGCTCGGACATAGTTTAATCTGGAGGTCAAATTTTCGATGACTTTTTTTAACATTTGTGGCCGTATATCGGCAATAATCGTTTCTGGCTTATCGGCGCGCCGTAGACTAGCGACTTTAAACATTAACCACTTGACGAATGACAAAATGGCCGCCAGTTAAATAAAAAAGTGTTGGCAACATAAAGTTTTATACATCTAAAAAACGCCCTATATAACAATTTATAAAATTATAAAAAAACATTACTTATCCAATTGGTTCACAGTATTTGTATTTGAGACATATTTTGGTTGAATTTCATCTGAATAATGTTAATTAGAAGAGTTTTATAGTTTTTATACTGATACTTGGATGTGGACTTTATTTGGGAGATATTGCCAATTATGAACTGAACGATATTATTATGATTTCTGGATAAAAATTACCGATATATAAAAAATGTTGGCTCGATATCAATTTTTATTAAACTTTTTTTTTTGTTAATTGTTTTTTTGGAATTGTTCCTTATATCGGAGCTATGACCAATTATGAACAGATCCTCATCAAATTCAATACGATGAATTTTATACATAAAGAATATAAGGATATATCACGTCGAATTTCAAAATAATAATGGTATATTTGAGAGATATATAAGTATTTAAGTGATTTTCGGAGGTCGGTCAATCCCAACCATGGGTGGGGTATTACCCAGTATATGCGTACAAACAGTTGTTTTAGAAATGGGCGCTATATGGGAGCAATATCCTATTATGAACCGATCATCCAAAAATTTGTTGGCACGACTTCATATACATATACATATTTTCATACGACATAATGGTCCCAAACCAAAAAGTCTATATATTCAGGGTCATTATAGGATTCTAAGCCGATCTAGCCATGTCCGTCTGTTTTTGGCACGATAGAGCTTCGAAAAAAGTCAATTTTTACCAAATATTCTCTGATCCACCAAAATGTTTATTATTGAAAAAAGGCACAATCGGTCCAGTAGGATCCGAGTTAGAGATCAAAGTTTGAGACTACCTTGATATTTTTCATTTATTTTTTGCGATTTTCTTCAAATATAATGCAGTTAATATCATACAATTTTGCACACTTTCTTTTTGCTATAGAAGGACAAGTCTTCTTGAAAAAGGTAGGAATCGGTCCGTGATTTTTATACCGTCCATTCAATTGTCTTCTCGGAATATGGCTTTTTAGTACATAAATGACTATAGAAAAGCCGTATCCATACAAATTCTGCAATAATAAGTTTCATACAAAGAGAAATCTCAAAACGATATTTTGTTTAAGTGATTCTTCGAAGTGAACTTAATATGGGGACTACGGTCAAATATACTAAGCTAAGACTAATTATGGACTGACCGTAATAAAAATAGTTATCATGATTTCAGTATACATATATGAAACTAATTTGTGTTGAGTTTTATTTGGATATCAATATTTGTAAGAGATTTATGGTCGTTAAACGGATTTTTGAAAGTGGGCAGCTATGATCAATTATGGACGGATATGCACAAAATTTGTAGATGTGATTGTGCTTTATGTACAACTTATTTTTGGTGAAATTTGTTTGAATATTTCAGAAGGACATATGTATGGGGCATAAGTGAAATAATGGATCGATTTCAACCAATTTAAATCCCAACCGTTCTTGGACGAAATTTTATAGAAATATCTTTAAAATTTCTACCTGCACTTCGTGTGAGGGAGTGAGTTTGATCGGTATACTTTATGACTGGTGTTGGACTAATATACATACATGTACATATGTATATATTTATTGGCACCACTATGGTGGTGTAGAGGTTAATAAATAATAGTTATATTTCTTTGTTCTTTATTCTTCTTTGTTTATCATAAAATGTAATAATATGTAGTTATGAAACACTAACAAAATAATAATGCTCAATTTCTCTCTGCATAATGCAGACACTGCAAAATATTTCCTTTTAAATTGCTGGCAATATGTGGTACAGCGCTATCATACTGCTGGACGTTCACTATAAATGTATTTAATTTTACTTGAATTTTTAACTTTAAGATGAGAATGCATATAGAAATGCGTATCATCATTATAATCTCATCAATCATAATTTGTATTTTCAATTCCATCATTATATTCCTCTTTTCTTCTCTTATTTTTCAAATTCATTTTATATGTGAGTTAAACATATCGCACCTGTTCAACAAAAGGATAGTAACTCAAAATTTTCTATTTTTCAGTAGAGGCAAAAAACTGTTTATGTTAATGTTAAAGGTTTGGTAGCCCCAAGCCTGCCTTGTTTACAAAACCAACCATCTGGTAACTCGTCAAAAAATAGAAGACAAAAAGACAGACGCAAACAGAGATTGATTCCTCGTGTCGTGTTTGCAACTACACTTGCTGTTAATTAGTTTTACGAGCATAAAATCTTTTAATTAAAAATAAATAAGAATAATAAAAATATATATTAAAATAGTTGTAAATAATAAACAACGTGTTTTTTTCCACCCGCAACTATAAAGGTATATTATACAAAAAAACTATAACGGAATTTTTTGACGAAAGACTAGACAAAATAATGGACGATTTTTACAGTGGGTAGAGTAGATCAATATGTATCGTTTTTTAATAAAAAGTGAAAATTTTAAAATTTTGAGTTAATACCCTTTTGCTGAACAGGTGCGATATTGGTATACATATTTACAAAATTTAAAGAAACTCACACACAATCCCCTCCCCTCCTACAAATACATAAATAATATCTATACCATGTGATAAACTACAGCTGTCGGATGACAAATAAACTTTTATTTTCGCTGTAGTTGGCAAATTGATTTCTTTGGAAATACAACATTTAGACATTAAATTAAGGAATCACTTTTTGACATACATACTTACTTACATACACATTTATTTAAAGCTTTATTTTTTATGCAAAAATTTCGATAAACTTGATTTCGTAGTTCATTAAAATTTTTTAAATTTAAACTTAACTGTTGGAACTTTTAACTACATAGCACAGTAATGCATTGTTCAAATAAAATCCGCTCGAATATACATACGAGTATATTATTTAACCCTAGGCTTGGTATCTTGGCCTGGTCAGACCAAATCTGACTTTAAAGAACTATGTACGAGTATATCTTTTTTTTTTAGAATAATATATAAAATTAATATGTATAAATATTATGTCTATAAATGACATGTGCTGAATCGAATAAAATTAATTTTGAGATGATTGGGGTTTACCGATCAAAAAGCTTGAATTATGCAAGTATGCAAACAAATTTCACCACAATTGAGTAATACATGATGCTAAATCACGTCTACAAATTTCGTGAAGATCGGTCTATAATTGGTCGTAGCTTCCATATAAGGCCCACTTCCGAAAATCACTTAAAAGAGCATAACTCTTAAAAAAATGTGGGTATCCAAATAATATTGAACACAAATATGTTTCCTATGTATACAAAAAATACGGTACAATTTTATAATGGTCGGTCTATAATTAGTCGAAACTCTCATATAAGACGCTCTTCGTAATTCACTTTAACCTCCATAAATCTTTTAAACGTATTTATATCGAGATAAAGGTTAACACACATAATTATATATTGACGGAAGTCATGGCACTAAATTTTTGGATGATCGGTCCATATATGGTAATATCTTCCATATAGCGCCCATATCTGAAAAACTGTTTTATTGATATACTGGTTATAGGGGTTTGACCGACTATACTTTCTTACTTGTTTTGTTTTCTTTTCGTTTATTTGCTATTGAAGTAGTGCATTATTTCATTATTTCCATACAGTTTTAAACTTTATTACTACTTATGCAAAAACTTATTTTCGTTAGTAAAAATCTCAACGAGATTTTAATTTACATTTTTCTTTTGCATTTAATACAAAGGCAAAAGTTTTTCCTGAATATAATGAAGTCATAAAGCTAAAATTGTAAAAAAACTATTGAAGTTAAATTAATGGCAGCTCCTTTATACAACCTTCCGTCAGTAAAACTGTGCGAGCTAGTGAGCTTAAACTTGGGTAAAATGTGTGTGTTTTTTTTTTAACTTGGCACAAATTTTAGAGAATTAGTTTAAAACATTAAAGTACTAAAAGCAAATAGTTGGTTCATATACATTAGACTGTCCCAGGCTTGTATGGGGATTTTTTTCTGAATTCAGGTACGCATACCCTCCGAATAACGTTTACCCGTGCCGAATTGTCACCAAAGTTTGAGATAAAGGTCAGTATGAAAACCATAGAATAAGCTTGGAATTTGAAACCCTCTATTTATTTTATTTGTATCATACACATTTATTTATTACAAATTTGCTAATATTCAGTGTTTTCTGAATCCTTTGATCATGCCCCCTTCTCGCGCCCCCTGTGCTGGTACTTTACTTGTTGCCCTGCCACAAGCCCTTAATTCCTGCCTAAGACAGTCTATACAAGGAAAGCAATATAGACAAAAAAATAAATA
Organism: Bellardia bayeri; assembly: GCA_950370525.1. Lineage (NCBI taxonomy): Eukaryota > Metazoa > Arthropoda > Insecta > Diptera > Calliphoridae > Bellardia > Bellardia bayeri. Next base: position 47,885,114 of record OX493268.1, read on the forward strand.
TTAATTTTCAAGTTTTAGATTAAATTTTCCTTTAAGAGTTTGTTTGCTACAGTCACGATACATCTGTCAGTGTTTGTTTGTGTGAAAAGCTTCGTTTGGGAATCTGGATGGAAAATTAACCGCCTGGCCCACGATGTCGAACGATAACGTTCGCTTAGATAAGACTTAAGATACAAACTTTTTATCGTATCTATTTTTTACTTAATCAAGTTTGTTTATTCCACAATCAAGTTTGTGTCTTAAGTCTTATCTAAGCGAACGTTATCGTTCGACATCATGGGCCAGGGGGTGAGCGTATTTTGTTTTTTCTCATAAACAAAACCCCAATAGAAAATTGTACGAAAATAGAAAGAAAACAAGATATTAGGATTTGTAAAATGAAATTTATTGGATCAGGACTACCTTTCTGTGTGGAAGCTGGATTAACAGGAAGGTCAAATTAGTATTTTTACTTATCGGAAACCACATTTTCGAAATTTTCACTTGCTTGACGGACCGTTTAGGCATTATGAGGAAAAGAGATAAAGAGATTTCTGCAATATTCAGCATGCTTTTTTCGCTATTCCTTTCGAATTCTTTAAATTGTTGATTTACTTATAGGGAACTCATCAGTATTGTATCCTAAAGCCTCAATGGTTGCTTCAAATACAAATACAACATTTCTAGTACTTAAACGGCATCTGTCTAATGTTGCATCAAGTTTTGGAGAGATAAAATCTTTCCTGAAAGGTTTACTAACACTAGGAAGTGTGCTCTCCGTTACCATGGGCATACATTGTAATGAATCTGATATTTCTGACTCAGAAAACGAAAATTTTCAGGTTCTTTTTGAGCGGAGACGAAAGACGTTTAGTACGTCGCTTTTCCTCTTCGATGATTCTAAAATAATGAAAGTAAAGAAATGATAATAATAAAAATATTTTGTTTAAGAAATGAGAATATGGAAAGGGGACAAACTAGAATCGGACTGGACCGGATTGAATTAGAACACGTATATAAATTAAATTATGAATGAAACTTACATTATGTAATTTATATAAATCTAAACATATAAAGTTAATTTAACTAATGATAGGCAATTTAATAGAAATTAGAATAGCATATTTTAACAAATCTTGCATAGTTATAAATAAAAACAAGTAATAAAGTATAGTCGGTCAAGCCCAAACATATAATACCCTACACCCAGTATATTAATAAAACAGTTTTTCAGATATGGACGCTATATGGTAGATATTACCTATTATGGATCGATCATTAAAAATTTAGTGCCATGACTTCCGTCAATATATAATTATGTGTGTTAACCTTTATCTCGATATAAATACGTTTAAAAGATTTATGGAGGTTAAAGCGAACTACGAAGAGGGTTTTATATGGGAATTTTGACTATTTATGAACTGACTTTTATAAAATTAGGTGTCATCATTTCTGCATATTATTTGTGTGAATTTTATTTTAATACCAACATTTTTAAGAAATTTATGATCGTTAAAGTGAATTTCGAAAGTGGGCCTTATATGGGAGCTACGACTAATTATAGACCGATCTTAATAAAATTTTACCGTATTATTTGCAAACATATGAAATATATCTGGGTTCAATAATTTTGAGAGATTTTTGGAAGTGGGCCTTATATGGAAGCTACGACTAATTATGGACCGATCTTCACGAAATTTGTAGATGTGATTTAGCTTCATTTATTACTCATTTGCGATGAAATTTGTTTGGATACTTGCATAATTCAAACATTTATGATCGATAAACCCCAATTTCGAAAGGACATTTGTATGGGGGCGAGGTGAAATAATGGATCGATTTCAATCCATTCCATCCTTGGGCCGAAAAAATATCACGTACCAAATTTTATCGAAATATCTTCAAAATTGCGACTTGTACTTCGATAGTATTAATAGTGTATGTTAAAAGACACAAATAAAAAAGTATAGTCGGTTAACCCGACCATATAATACTCTAAGCCTAGTTTATGTGTAAAACAAGTTTTTCAGAAATGTGCGGCATATGGGAGCTATTATCGACCGATCCTCCTAAAATTTAGTGGCATTTGATATAAACACTTTTAAAAGATGTATATATGTTAAAGTGATTTTCGAAAGGAAACTTCGACTAATTATGGACCGACCGTTATAAAATTTGATATTATGATTTCTACATACACCAATACCTCGCTTTGCGTTGGGGTTGCGTTCCAAAAAAACATGACGAGGATTGATTATAGGGCTACTAAAATACTAAGTCGTCGGCTTTATTTCAACAAAAATGTTCCATTATTTGCTGAACAGCTTTTTTTTCAACGTAAAATAAATCTTCTGGTAGCAATTTTGTCTGTATTAATACCACTAGCATTATCGTTAGATAATGCTTTGCTTTTAATGTCATCAAATAGGCTTTTTGTTTTTGTCTGAAATACCATTTTACTTAATGGTACTCTCTGCGCAACTTGATTTTCAATCCAAATAAAAATCATTTCGATCATCAAAGCACTTCTTGTACGGGACATGGTTTTAGCATCTAATGATGTTGCAGATTTTGCAAAAATTTTAAAAAAATAAAAGGCTCGAACCCAAACCAACGCAACCTCGAAAATTTAACGACGCACATTGAAAATTAGTACTAATGAAGCAGCGACACAACTTCGAAAAAACGCAAAGCGAGGTATTGGTGTATACGAAAGATATTTGTGTTAAATTTTATTTTATTTCTAAGAGAGTTATGATCTTTGAAGTGATATTCGAAAGTAGGTTTTATATGGGAGATGGAGAAATTACACCTAAAAATGTTGTGCGTTTTGGCCAGTAATTGACCATAGTTCCATACTTCAGAAAATCACTTTAAATAGCAAAAATATTTAATGAGTAATGTTGCTACCCAATTTAAATTAATATATGTATAGTATATATATACAGAAATCATGCAACATAATTTCATGATAATCAGTCCATAATTGGACATAGTCATTGCTTCCATATTAGACCCATTTCTAAAAATCATTTTACCGGTCACATATGACTTAAAAATGTTGTTATCAAATAAAATTTTACACAAATGAGTTTATTCTACATAAAAATCACGGGTCCTAATTTTGTATAGATTAGTCCATAATTTCTCATAGATCTCTTCATAGCACAGTTTTGATTATTTTACTCGATAAAGGGTATAATTTGATCGGGTTTGACCTACTGTAGGATAGTGATCTAATATATCGACAGCTCAATTCCAAAACATGTTAAGTCGAAAAAATGAGTTTTGCAGGAAAAGCTCCTAAAGTTTACAGGCGATATCTAAAAAACCATATGAGGTAGAACTTTGTTGTTTATAACTATTGATTGGACTAGCCAATCACAACCAAAATTTGACAAAATTTAAGCTGAAAAAGTCTAAATTCAAAAACGCAAAAAAATTAAAAACATGCTAAGTCGACATAGCATGGTTTGGAATTGAACTGTCGATATTTGCGTTTTGTATTATACCTACTGATTCTGTTCAAACATATTTGAACATTGTAATTAATTTAATTGTAGTCTTTATGTAAAATTTGAAGACATTACGAGTAAAAAACGCATGTGTAAATTTGGTAGATAATGAATGAGATCCATGTTAACTTAATACTTGCATTGCATTGATATTCGTAAGAATATCAGACAGCTTAGTTACTAGTAGATATGTACTAGTTTAGTTTAGATTTTAATATTTAAGAGTTAAGGTTTTAGCTTTAGTAAATATATTTCATGTCTTACATTCACCAAGTACCAATTACTCGAAATAGCAAAATTTTTTTATTGAATGCATGATTTTCTGCACAGATTCTAAGAAGTTCTTTTCAATATTTTATATTATAATATGTTAGCGAGATAGAACTAATTTCAGTAATATATTTACTAATTTATTCTTCTCGAGTGTATTCGTATGTTGTATGAAAAGATTTCGGTGTTAGAAAGAGAAAAATGAATTATGTGACATTGAAGTTTATTAGAAAAATGTTCTACATACAAATTAACACAGAATGAATAATTGCATCTGTAAAATATTTAGTTTTTCGTTTAAATATTTGTTAAACCTCGTACTCTTGTTGTGAAAGAAATATTATATATTGTAGATTATAAATGCTTTTTTGTGGCATGTAGCAAGTAAAAGTTTTATTGCTTAAATTTTGGTGAAAAACAAGTAAGAAAGTATAGTCGGTCAAGCCCGACCATATAATACCCTACACCCAGTACCTATATGTATAAAACAGTTTTTCAGAAATGGGCGTTAAATGGGAGAAATAACCCATTGAGGACCGATCATCCAAAAATTTAGTGCCATGACTTCCGTGAATATAAATATTATGTATGTTAAACTTTATCTATATATAAATATTTTTAAACGATTTATGAAGGTTAAAGTGAATTACGGCGAGGGTCTTATATGTGAGTTTCGAATAACTATGGCCTGACCATTATAAAATTAGGTGCCGTTATTTCTGTATATAAGAAACTTATTTGTGTCAAATTTTATTTGGATACCAACATTTTTTTTTAGAAATTTATGATCGTTAAAGTAAATTTCGAAAGTGGGCCTTATATGGGGGCTACGACTAATTATGGACCGATCATAATACAATTGTACCGTATTATTTGTATATATACGAAACATGTTTGTGTTCAATATTATTTGGATACCAACATTTTAGAGAGAGTTATGCTCTTTAAAGTGATTTTCGGAAGTGGGCCTTATATGGGAGCTACGACTAATTATGGACCGATCATCATAAAATTATACCATAACATATTTGTGTTCAATAATATTTGGATACCAACATTTTTTAGGGAGTTATGCTCTTTAAAGTGATTTTCGGAAGTAGGCCTTATATGGGAGCTATGAGTAATTATGGACCGATCTGCACAGAATTTTTAGATGTGATTTAGCTCCATTTACTACTCACTTGTGGTGAAATTTGTGTGGATACTTGCATAATTCAAACATTTATGATCGGTAAACCCCCATTTCGGGAAGTCATTTGTATGGGGGCCCGGTGAAATAATGGACCGATTTCCACCAGTTTCAATCCCATCCATCCTTGGGCCGAAAAAATGTCACATACCAATTTTTATCGAAATATCTTCAAAATTGCGACCTGTACTCTGCGCACAAGCTTTACATGGACAGCCAGCCAGCCAGCCGGACGGACGAACGGACATCGCAAATCGACTTAGAAAATGATTCTGAGTCGATCGGTATACTTTAAGGTGGGTGTTGGACCAATATTTCTGGGCGTTACAAACATCAGCACAGATCCAATATACCCTCCCCACTATGGTGGTGTAGGGTATAAAAACACAAATAAATTTGTATAGTTTGTGTACATATGCAGCTGAAATGAAATTTCAAGCTCGTTAAACAAAGTAAAAAAAAAAATGTTGCATATAATGAAATTATAAAATTTGCAATAATAAATTTGAAAGTTCAACAACGTTCAGCTTGAAATTATGATTTATTTATATTAAAAAGGACAAACCCATTAATCATTTTTAAATGATCAAATTTCATCATATTTCTGCCAAATTAACAACTGATAAATGTTTGAAAATTAAACAAAAATCTGTGCAGGTTTTGGAAACGATATACAAGAATTGTGCCAAAAACACCTGATGACTGACATTTACAAAATGTAAATTCACATAAAGCAACAAAAAAACATTAAATAATATGTAGTTCTTTCCTTGCAACATCTTTTCAACGATTATTAAATATTTAAAAAAAAACCATTTTATTTTCAATGTTTGTATTTGGTTGTGTTCAAATGGGATGATTATAGTTTTTGTGCAGATTTTATTGTTTGTTTTTTTTTCAAGTTATTTTACATTATCATCATGAATATTTTTTGTATGAATGAATGAGTGCAGATGTATTACAATTTCATACATATATCTCCCTCCAGCAACAAAAGTGGTGATTCGGGGTATACATATATGTATATAAGTTCATCATTGCATGTGCAACACTCAGAAATATTCAAATATTCTTGATTCTTATGAAATTTGATTGAGCTGTGCCAATCTGTTGGTCTGTCTGTGTAAAAAAATCTCATGTTTAAAAATAAATCAACAATATTCACACGTTTAAATTTTGTAAATGGACCCCCCACACACCTTCCAGGGGCGGAGCTTTTGTTAACACTTTATTTAAGTACAAATTCTCCTGACGGCAAGAAGAATTGAATATTGCCTCGGATGTAGCTATAACCTATGGAGTTAAATCATATACAATTTATTTACTTAAATTAAGCTGTTCAAAGGTTTAAATTTCTATAATGTTTTAAGCCAGTTAACTTTTACAGTAATCTTTTTAATACATACATACATATTTCCCAATTTAGTTTCACAACAACAGAATTAACTTCAACAGAAAAAATAAACTAGAACTCAAGAATGATGAACAAGTACGAGTATTTAAGTAAGTAATCACCCCTATCGTGAATAAAAATTCCACATGAAATTTGTTCCCTTTTCACATTTTTCCTATTAAAACTCAATGTTAAAAAAAAAGGGAACAAATTTCATGTGGAATTTATATTACCGATAGGGGGGTGAATATTGTTGCACCAAGTGAATGAGTAAACTTGTTGAAATCCACTGACGGGCAGACAGACTGACAAATACATTTAGGCCCGTTTTCTCAATGTTTCGACAAACTGTCTGTTACTCAATGTCGACATAAATTTATTAGCCTGATAATATGTTCGTTAACAATTTTGGTTTTCTCAATATACCGACAGAAACATTATTTTCATTTGGCAATACCTCTAAAAATGTATGTGAAAATTGGGAACTTTGTCTTCAAGTGACAAGTTGTTGACATAAATCAGCTGTTTTCCAAATGTGAAAAAATAACAAAAAAACAAATATTTTAAAAATATACATATAATATCCATGTCTGCCAGGTGGTTAGGTCTGTCATGATAAACTCTTTCAATATTCACTTGTAATTCATGTTCTTCGAGTTCAGCCTCCATCAAATTAATATTTATTCCTCTATTAAACATTTTTTCTAAAATCTATTTAATTTCTTTACAAAAGTCAAGGTATTGCCACGTAAAAAATATGAACAGCAGTCAACTGATTGAATTTATCTGTACAACAAATAAATAATCGGCAGATGAGGGCTGGTTAATTTTGCGACAGAAAAGAAGCAAATGAGACATTGAGAAAACCAAATTTCTTTAATACGCAGTTTTTCGTTGGGGAAAAAGATAATCGCCTAAAGAGAAAACAGCCCTTAGTTTTGTTAAGACAATCGAATCATATTAACCATAAGTACTGGTTGGTTCACGAACATTGTTGTGCAACAACTATAAGTAGCACTAACAATGATGCCACTAAAAGCTACTTTATACTATCGCATATTACGACACACTTTTGGGCCATTAAATTAATTGTAATTTTAGCATTAGAAGAGATCTGAAAGATTCTGTTAAAATTCTATTTTTTGAAGGCATTTTTCAAGTGTATTCCTAGTTTTTTCTATTTTTGTTTCAATTTATACTTTGTTCGTAAAATAGGATCGTTTAAAGTGCTTTTAATAGCAAAATACTACACAGAGGTACTTAATGTTTTGGTTTGTTCGTAGTAAGTACACAGTTTTGTGGCAAATTATCAGCAAAAACTGCACCTACATACACAGAAAAAAATAAAAATGAGTTTCAATTATAATATTTGTGGAATCAATTAAAAATTTAATTGAAATCGGACCAGTAAAGAAAATGATAGTATCAATTAAAAAAAAATGTGAGATTTAATTGAAAATATCAGAAAAAGTAATTGAATCAATTAAAATTTTAATTGAAAATTATTTTAAAATCAATTAAAGGTTTAATTGAAAAAAACATGATTTTTTTTCTGTGTACTTAGTAGGCCAACAAACAATAAGATATTTAAGTAAAATTCAATACGTAAAAGTTTTATAAATTAACAAATTGTTTCATTTAATTTTTTGGCTTACGGCTCTGAAAGGTGCTTTTCTCTAAATCATGAAAATGGCTTTGACTTTAGGACTGCATATTATTGCTAATTCAATTAAATACTCTTAACGGAAAATTGAATTGAATATTATCGGTATAAAAATTTATTTCGACTCCACTTAAGTGTTCGCACGTAGTGAACTACCACGTAAGGTATAAAAATTTAGCATTGGCATAAATTCATTATAAATCTATATATCTGATAATTACACGTCATATTTAATATTAATATTCGTTACAATTTATAAAATATGAATTATTTTTATAGTAATTGTAAAAGGACACTTTAAATGTAGTCCAGTTGTTGTAGTCAATTTGTAACGTAGAGTTTCGGATCATCAATCGATAATGAATTTTGGTGACTTGAAAACTTCAAATGATTCTTATTTGAGTAATAAGATAAATTTATCTTGTTATTCTGATAAGGTCTTAAAACATTTATTTAATTATACATATTCAATTCCTGAAGCGACTGCTCATTATACCTACATTTATGACTGTCACTGAAATTTCTTTTTTTTTAATTTGCTAATACAAGTTTATTTCACATTTAATGTAACAGTTTATAATGATTATCCAATACTGAATTATAAACGGATCATATATTTGTTTTTTTTTTTGATGATAAAAATTTAAACTTGATGGTCTTTTTGGGACCTTTGGAAAGACTTACGGAAGGAAACACGATATTTCTCAACAGGAAAATTTGGCGACAGTGTGGTTGGTTTAGCGTTTTCAAGCACCAAAATAAATTCTTCTTTAATTAAATGAGAAATTACTGCCACATTTTAGAAAATAGTAACGAAAAACAATTTATTTTCCAGCAAGAAAACGCAACTATACATGACTTGTTTGACCACTTACATGTAAAGATAAATGGCTCTCATGTACTCCAGATCAGAACCCCATTGAAAACTACATTATAAAATTATATATCACCTAAAGGAAGCAGGTATACATGCTTAAAGATCAATATATTATATATATGTATGTATATCATCTTAAAAAAGTTAATGCCATCCATCACCTGGACTCAATATTTTTACAATATGTTTAGATAATATTGATAATATTCAGACATTGCGGGGTATTATTTTTATTTAGTCACCACAATGTCTGATAGGATCATAACATTAATCCAAAACAATATACAATATGTATATACTAAATATTTCATTAATCATCAAAGGTGTGACTGATTCTGAGTTTCTGCTTAGCAAAATTTATTACATATTTTCAAACTATTCAAATATGTAATATGCAAATAACGTATGCAATATGTAATTTAAGATTATTAAATTATTAAAATTTCAGACGATAGAAATACACTGGCGTGTAAAATTGTGTGCATGTACAATATGTTTTTACTAAAATGGTCATAAAATGATTGTAAATAATAGACATTTGGTTTACGATTACCTTCTCAATGATAAGTAGCGAAAGACGTTGTGTCAAATTTTTATCATTTACTCTTTATTGTATTGAAAATAATGATAACGTAACAAAGACAAAAAAATCCAATATAAAAACTTAAAGCATCTCAATTAACTCAGTTTTGCACGTTTTCCAGAATCCTTTGTTTCAATCAAGCTTTCCCTAAATTCACTTGTAATATTTAATATTTAACGGTTCCAAAGTTCTTCTACACTGGTTGGCGCTCGATTACGTTTTCCCAATCGTCTCTTCAATATAGACAACAAATTCTCTACAGGGTTCTTATCTGGACGGTTTTGTATACCTATCGAAATATCAGTTATAAACCCAATATATCCGTCTATCGGTTAAACACGCGCACATCCAATTCAAAAGTTTAGGCAAAATCGGTCGAGTAAAACGGAGTTATGAAAAATCATATTTTTTTGATGCACCCATTCGTTCTGATATTTGATATTTGTTCGAACAAAGTTTTTTTATATGAAGTTTGACGTTTCTCTTTTTGAGAGAGAGAAAATATTTTTTACGAACAACTCTTAAGGTATGGTCACACATGGCAATAATTTACTAATAAAAAGCGTAACCACTTGTTTCAGCACAAACTTATCTGAAGTTGTTTACTCTTACAAGAGTTTTGCAAGATCAAACAGCATCAAATAAAATACGAATAAATATTTGCTGTGCCTTGTCCTCAATAAACGAAGTTTTATTTTAATAAATAAACGAGTTCAAAAATATTTTATTTAGTGGTTACGGCTTTTTTTTCGCAAAGTATTACCTTTAGCTTGAATTGGTTAAATTTTATATTTTGTCTGGACAAAAATTAACTAATTTCCTATTTCTAACTGTGGTGTTTGTGAAATAAATTGTTCATTTAATTTATTCACTAAAAATTTAATGTATATAAAATATTCTAAATGCAGAACTATTGACGAAAGATTATAGGTATGTGAGTAATATTATTCCTGTAGAACTAAGTTATCGTTGTTGTTATTAAACTATTATTTTTCAATTGTGTATTTATTTTGATGCTGCCAGATCTAATAAAATATCCCTGATGATGTTGGGAATCTCCAACGAAACGTCGGAAAAATAAATTATGAAATAATCTTTTATTTGCATAGAATACATGACCTTAATAAGCCCGATTTAGAATTTTCTAAACAAATCAATAATAAAATAAGGAAAAGGTCGATAAAAAACTTAAATATATAAATTGTTCAAATTGTTTTTGAAAAAAATACACAATATTTTAAAATAATTTAATATTTGTTTTTTAAAACTTAAAAACCAAAGCTAAATAAATTAATGGCCACAGTATTACCTTTTTCAAAAACAATTTATATAATGAAATGAATAATTTAACTTCACAAACGGCACAGATTGAGAAGTAACCTATTGGCAACTCAGTTCATTTTTGTCCAAACAAAATATAAATTTAAGCCAATTCAAGCCAGTGTTGCCAGAAAATGAATTTCAAAATATGCTAAAACTTGAAAAACTAAAGCTAGATTTACACGATTGAAATTTTCTTCATAATTGCTCTTCAAAATGCTTCAAACTCGTGTAAACAGCAAAGATTCTTCAAAATTTATTTATTTAATAGTTATTAAAATCGTGTAAATCTAGCTTAAGTGCTAAAATGTTCTACAGAAGAAAAAAAAGTGCAAAATTTCATACATTAATACAAAAATTTGCGTGTTCATTTACTTACCACACCGAAAGAAATTTAGTTGAAATATTAATAAAAGTTATTTTTATACCCTACACCATAATAGTGGGGAGGGTATATTGGATTTGTGCTGATGTTTGTAACGCCCATAAATATTGGTCCAACAGCCACCTTAAAGTATACCGATCGACTCAGAATCATTTTCTGAGTCGATTTAACAATGTCCGTCCGTCTGGCTGGCTGGCTGTCCATGTAAAGCTTGTCGCAGAGTACGTGTCGATCATCATTCGATAAGATCTGGTAAGTGACATTTTTTTGGCCCAAGGATGAATGGGATTGAAACTGGTGAAAATCGGTCCATTATTTCACCTAGCCCCCATACAAATGTCCTCCCGAAATTGGGGTTTACCGATCATAAATCTTTGAATTATGCAAGTATACAAACATATTTCACCACAAATGAGTTAAAAATGAAGCTAAATCACATCTACAAATTTTGTGAAGATCGGTATATAATTAGTAGTAGCTCCCATATAAGGCCCACTTCCGAAAATCACTTAAAAGAGCATAATTCTCTTAAAAATATTGGTATCCAAATAAAATTGAACACAAATATGTCTCGTAGATATGCATATAATATGGTAGAATTTTATGACGATCGGGCCATAATTAGTCGTAGCTCTAATATAAGGCCCACTTCCCGAAATCACTTTAAGGACCATAAATCCCTTAAAGTTGTTATTATCCGAATAAAATTTAACAAAAATGAGTTTCTTATGTACAAATAGGATGACATCTAACTTTATAATAGACAGTTCATAAATAGTCAAAACTCTCATATAAGACCCTCTTCGTAATTCACTTTAACCTCCATAAATTGTTTAAACGTATTTATATCGAGATAAAGTTTAACACACATATTCATGGAAGTCATGGCAATAAATTTTTGGATGATCAGTCAATAATAGGTAATATATCCCATATAGCGCTCATATCTGAGAAACTGTTTTATTAATCGTCGGGCTTGACCGACTATACTTTCTTACTTGTTTATTTCTCCAAAAGTATTTTTTGAAGTAAAATTGTAAAAATTTCTTCGAGAAAAAATTTTTTTATCAAGCAAATTATGCTAAAAAGTATGTAGCATAATTTTTAAAAATTTCAATGCATTTTCGAGAAACAAAATGCTAAATCTAGCACTGAAAGTGCTAAAATGGCAACACTGATTCAAGCTGTTGTTATGCGTAAAGAAATATTTTCTCGAATAATTATTAATTTCATAATCGAACTGTTAATTTTTACTTCTTGATAAATTTTAGTTAGGCTCGAGTTCATTAAATTTAATTTTCATTAAATTATTTTTACTGAAGTTAGGAATTACAACTTGAAAAATTTATTATTAAAAATTTTGGATAATTTTTCTTGACTGGGGATCGAACCTGGGTTGTTGAATTTACATATGTTTCGAGAAATCCCACTTTCTCTCATCAGAATTCTTTGCGTTCTACCACCTACACCACTGTACACTTCGAACTACCAGAACTAACACTGGTTAAAGGATTGATGTTTGTCTGTTGGCTGACCGGCACCGCAGTGGTGTAGGTGGTAGAACGCAAAGAATTCTGATGAGAGAAAGTGGGATTTCTCAAAACATATGTAAATTCAACAACCCAGGTTCGATCCCCAGTCAAGAAAAATTATCAAAAATTTTTAATAATAAATTTTTCAAGTTGTAATTCCTAACTTCAGTAAAAATAATTTAATGAAAATTAAATTTAATGAACTCGAGCCTAACTAAAATGTATCAAGAAGTGAAATATTTTCTCTCTCTCCAAAAAAGTGTCGTCAAATTTCATATGAAAAAAATTTCGTCCGAACAAATATTTTGTTTAGAACAAATGGGTGAATCCACCTTTAAAAAATTTTCCCAATATTTTGATTCCAAATTGGTCTTTAAATTCCACATAGTTCATGAGAGGGCAAATTATTATTATAGAAATTTTAAACTAATTGATAAACTTATACATATGTATGTACTCGTATGCCATTTATACCATCCACAATGTTTAAACAATTGAGATGTCTTTCCAATGGGTTTCAAATGTGTTGCATACCAATTGTTTAAATAAATACACATTTACTTCTTTAAAGTTTTTATCAGAAAATATTTGAAAAGAAAGATGGCACGGGAATCAGTATTATGTTTGTATAGATGCAGTAATAACCAACTAAGAGTAACAGCAAACATTTGGAAAACTAAAGTTAGTCTGCAGTTCTGTAAAGTGGCAGAATAAGTTAAGATTATCATCACTCCTTTCGACCAAAATGCAGCATTAACTTTAAAGAAAAACGAACACTCACACACAAACAGTTTAACTTATTCTTCATCAGCCAAAGATGATGAGGACTTAAGACGATTATAGTTATGTATGTATGTATGTGGAAGATGATGATGTTTCCCAGCAAGCCATATGAGTCCGAAAAGAGTCTTTTCTGACACCTTTTTAGGAGCGTTAACGCTCTTTATGAGCCCAAAAAACAATCATAATTGCTCCGAAAACCCTCAGAAAAGAGGGTCATTACGTTCGAAAATGGTCCGTCAGAAAGAGCTCTTAGATAGCTCTTAGGGTTTTTTTGGGCTCTTAAAGAGCTCTTAGATAATGTCAGAAAAGAGTCTTTTATGAGGTTTTTTTTGGGCGCTGTGTAATCTTGTTTTTATCATTCTTGTGTGTTGTACAGCTATGTTTTTTTTTTGTTCAAAGCACAAATAACAGGACAACAACGCTTTGGTACACACATAATTAAGTGGAATTTCTGAGTCATACTGCGTGCCGACTCAAGGCAGTAACAATTTCGCTCCGAAAATGCTCTTTTGTTGGACTCTTTTCTGACTCCTTTTTCGGAGCGCTCCGAAAATACTTTTTTGTTGGACTTTTTTCTGACTCCTTTTTCGGAGCGCTCCTAGAATGGTATGCTGGGTTCCTTATGGTGCTTTTCGATTACATTTATCCATCTGTGTGAGTTTGTCAAAGATCGTAAATGCCAGAGAATTGTGCACAATTTGTGAAATTTTAAAGGACATGAAAAATATTTTTTTTTAATAGTTTTGTCAACTTGCTTTATGACATTTGAACATGGGAATTATTTTCATGTTGAAAACATGATGACAACTTGTGAATATTTGAAAGTTAACAATTTTACAAGTTAAATAGTTAAGTCTGTTGCCATAAAAATTTGTTAGATATTAAGTTTTGGCATTTATACAGACTTACACACATACTATTTTTATGTACTCGTAAATATGTCTATACAACTATATTAAATACATACATACATAGTATGTAGGTCTAAATCAAGCCTCAAGCAATGCTAAAAAATAATCCATATCTATGTAAGTTTGTTCCATTGTAAATTACCAAATTGACCACAAATGTACATATAAAAGGGGGAAACGGGAAAATTTTGTTCTTAATAACACAGTGATACAAAATCGAACTTTCCGAATGGGAATGGGATGAGACCAAGTGCAAATGAAAGTTTTTTTATACGTATTTGCAGTTGGTCATTTTAGAACGCTATCTAACAAGGAATGATATCACTAAAAATTTTATAAAATAATGCCTATTTATTTTTATTGTCGTGGAAAGATGTAGTGGGCGATTCTATTCTGACGGGTGCAACATTTCGACGCTTTAAACGTTTTTTACTAATGGAAAGAAACACATTTTCAATTAAGTTATTTCTAGAAGGGATAATATTTTTCTGTATACATACTATTGTTAACTATTAACAAGAATTTATATGAAACGACCAAATAGCCACGAGACAGCTTTAAAGTGCATGATGGATGCAACCAAATTGGCCAACTTTCATAAGATCATACCACAATAACATAAAACTCTGTTTGTTAATTTTTAAACTTTTATTGCATTATTCTTTTTTATTTTGAAAGATGAGATACCAGACGATGATTATCAAATCAAACATCGTAGCGAAATATAATCCAATATGTAATAAGAAATTTGCTCTTTAAGCCATGACGGGTGCAACATGAATGAATTTTCTGTTCGCGCCAAATCTATGAATCTTAATGCTTCGAAGTGCACAACAAATTTATATTTAAGCTTACGTCTAAAAAAAATTATATTATTATAAAAGTATCAAATAGTGCGATTTGAAAATTGATGTTAAAAGTTGTCTAGAATAGATGCGCCCTAAAACTGTTTCAAGAAATTTTCTAGTAGGGTATGAATATGAATAAAAATGTATGCTACATTTAAATCTTTAAAATTGACTATCAAATAAACTACATCATGTGGTCGAATATAAGAATAAATGAATCAGTCTTATTATGAGTGTCGTTTTCTTTTTACGACAACGACTGTTTCGTAATAGATTAAAGAAACAAATTTAATTTTATCTTTAATCTATTACGAAACAGTCGTTGTCGTAAAAAGAAAACGACACTCATAATAAGGTTGATTCAGCCTTGCGTTTACTGGGTGCATCGAAATCATGTGTATAAGTTAGATTTAGTTGCGTATGAGGTTTATATTAATCAATTAGATGACATTTATTTATTTATTTAATCAATATAGTACAACAAGAACTAGTCTTATCTAATAGTACTGGGGAGATAGTGGCACAATATGATTTTTGTTGGTAAAAAAAATAAAATCACTTAATACTAATTTCAATGAATTAAATTTAACTCGGATAAAATTGAAAAAAAAAATTAAACGATATTTCAAAAATTACAAAATTATGATGTTTAAATTAAATAAGAAGAAAGCAAATAATATTACTAACATCAAATAAATATAAGTTAACACATTAAATATGTAAGAGTTATATATAATTAGTTTTTTGTTACCCTAAACGATTAAATATTGCAATTTTGAAATGCTTTGCATTGCTAATAATTTGAATATTAGGGGGAAGTTGGCGCCAAAGATTTATAGCATTGAAGAAAAAATGTCTTTTCGATATATCTTTCAATATACGAAAGGTATTTACCCTCTTTCCAAGGTCAGACCTTGAAAAGATTATTCTATTGTATAGGTATTCAGGCTGTTTAGTGTAAATTACTTTATGAAAAAATTATAATGTTCGAAGCTTTAATAGGCCATCAAATGGTATATTACATATTTGTCTAGAGTACTGTGAGATTCTGCTTCGCCTACTGCGGCCAAACACATACATACATATCTGGCAATATTATTGTACGTTACATTAAGCCTTTTCATCTTAAAGTATCACAGTTAGCGAAAAGTTCACAACCGTACAAGAGCGTAGGCAATAAATATGTTTTAGCAAGTAACATTCGAATATCAAAGGGTGTGTAATGTTGCGATATCCATAGGTTTCTCAACATCGCATATGTTTTACCACATATAACATTTATGTGATTAGACCAGTCTAATTTCTTGTTAAATATTACTCCTAAATTTTTGGCAGTTTCGTCTATTGTGATTGTAGAGTCTCCGATCAGAATTGGTGGTAAAATAGTTTGCAATGATTCGGTTTTTCCAATTATCATAGCTTTTGACTTCTTGGCATTTATGGAGAGTCCATTGACTGAAGTCCATTTTTTAACACTATCTAGGTCATTATTGATCCGGCCAATGCAATTATTAATATCAGATGGTTCACAACTTATAAAAAGTTGTACATCATCTGGGTACATATGTATTCCACAAGAACTGAGACGAGAAGGTAAATCATTAGAAAATAATACATATAATAGCGGACCAAGTATGGAACCCTGTGGTACACCTCTCGGAGTTGAGCAACTATAAGACTCATCAGTCCCATCATACACAGATTGGCTTCTGTCACACAGATATGAATAAATCATTTTTACGGCAGTAGCCGAAAAATGGAACATGTGCCTAAGTTTTTGACAAAGAATTAAATGGTCTACTGTATCAAATGCTTTAGAATGATCAAGCAAAATTAATAATGATACCATACTGTTGTCTATGTTTGCTCTAAGCTCCTCTGAGACTTCGATTAAGGCAGTAATGCAACTGTGTTTAGGTCTAAAACCAGATTGCTTGTCGGTAAGCAAAGAATTTTCATGTAAAAATTGGCTCGGTAGATATGTGTTATCAGCTTTTGCGTGTTTCCACGCTAATGGAAAAGTAGACGTTGTAACAATATTGTTGAAAAAATGTGTTATATGTAAAAGAGTATAAGTAGTTATTTACTTTACGAACTTCGGATGGATTCCATCGTATCCCACAGAATGGGATTTAATATTTAAAATAGAACCTAGAACGTCTTCTTGAGTGAAATGTGTGAAGTTAAAGCACAGTGTATTATTGCAATTATGATTACTGACATCCATGGTATTAGTAAAATTATCATAAAAGTTAGGATCCACTTCTGGCATTGGAATATTGGTAAATTCATAATTCAGTTTGTTAATATCAATCGTATTACCATTTTAGGCATTACAATTAACAATTCCCATATTCCGAATTTCCCTACATTTCTTCTTCGAGCAAATAAATAGCCGATTCGAACTTTTCCTTATAAAATAATGACTTTGAATATCTAATTTTCGAGTTTACTTTTCTTCTAGCGTCCTTAAAAGCATTATGGAGCTCAGTAGTTTTAAATCGCATCCATCTCTCATGGCTATGTTTCTTTCTGTGATCAATGTTTTAATCTCATTTGAAAACCATGGTTTACCATTACGTAATTTAATTGTCTTTATTGGAAGGTCTTTTTCATATAAATAAATAATATTATTCTGCAAGAAAGTCAATTGCTCATCTACGGTTGGCATAAGGAAGAAATGGTTCCAAGAAATGGTCGACAATTCAGTTTCCAATGATTGAAAATCTAAATCTAAACGTTATTTCCGGTGTCTGTTCTTGAGATTTAATGTTAAGTCACAAGACAAAAAAATCATGTCATGTTTTGAGAACATGGATGCGGAGAGCTGATCAAAGAGCAACAGTTTTGAAGGGTTATTAATGAAATAAAGGTCGAGTAGAGTACTTGAAGTCCGTGTAAAGTGGGTTGCTAAAGAACTATTTACTAGCGTCAAGCCAATGGCATTCGTATCCATAATCAATATGTTTTCGTTGAAATCTTCAGTAATAATTACGTCAGTATAACCAAGAGTAAGCGTTGTCAGCTTGCTCAGTAGTGGGTTAAAATCGATATCTTTATTAGGTTTATAAATTGAACCAATTAAAAGATTCTGGTTATTGTTATTTAATATTTCGAGAAACAGATACTCGATTTTCTCATCTGAAAGAGATTTATATTTAAGTTTACAGTTAATTGATGATTTTGCATAGATAGCTGCACCTCCTCCATTTGAGGACCTATCGGCTCGGAAAAGACAATAACCATTTAACCCATAAATTCTATCTTGGATTTCAGAATATAACCAAGATTCTGAAATACACAGAATGCCAATACCAGATCCTTCAAAAATATATCGAAATTCATCCATTTTGTTGTTCAAGCTTTGAGCATTAATATGGCAAATATTGACACCAGAAGTTCTTTTGGAAAGAATTCTGGTCATAGTGTATAAATTTTCTTTGGAGCCACCTATCCTATCATCATATTGTAAAACCATTATAACAAACAAAGTTCCTACAAGCAATGCAAGCATTTATAACAGTATTGATATTTTTAACAAGTATATATAAACTAAAAAAGATAAAATTACATATAAAAAGATTTATGAAATATTCAAGTATATTTGCTATATGACGTTTTAAATTGTGTACTATGGCCCGAGATTTGCAATATAGTGTAATGGGAAATTGAATTTTAAAAAGTTTTTTTTTGGAAAAATAGAAATATACAATATAGCAATAATTAAAAAGGTTATAAACTTTCATGAAATGTATTATCCTGGGTACCGTAACTGCTTCCACTATCAGAGCGTTGAATAGGAAATAACTCTTTTAGAATATTAATTTCATTTATGCATGTCGGTTCATCATTTCTTTATAATATAATCCATGCGCAATATTGTAGATTGAGATGCAGTTATTACTGTCATAGAATTAAGTGTAGAGTGTCATATATGTAGGTGTGTTTAGGTATTAACTTTTTTTTATTAAGTAAGGTAATCGGGGAAAAAAAACAAGTTAGAGTGATATATTCGGTTGTGCCGAATCTTAAATACCCTCCACCCAGTATATCTAATACAGTTGTAGGGCAAATTTTATTCGTATTTACTCACATTCGTGTTTACTAACAATATAATTTATTTCAGATTTTTTTAAATTTTATCTAATTTTGACCAATAATAATTGATTCTGACCATTATTAACAGTGTTTGTACATTTATCATAACAATCTTTTATGTAATGTAACAATTTATAAGACTGAAACTAGTTTCAATATTTTTTCCATATTCACCAGGTTAAGGAACAGAGTATCAAAAAGGCAAGGTTATAAAAGGTAATGGAAGTGGATCAATAATGGACTGATATCTTCAAAATCCAGTAATATGATTTCCATGTATTTGCAGTTTACAAAAATTTAATGGTTATTATAATGATACTCGGAAGCTTACTTTATTTGGCAGCTATTGCCAAATATGGACTCACAACTACAAAATCCAGTAGTATAATTGCCGTATGTCTGATATTATTATGATTTCTGGATTAAAATTACTGATCGGTATAAAATTTTGGTTTCATATCGGTATTTCTTATACATTCTTGTGGGTTTACTTGTTTTTCGGTAGCTTTGATCAATTATAGACCGAACTTCATAAAATTTGGCACTGAATACATATATATTCAGTATACCGGTAGATTTAAGAGAAATATAAGTAATAAAGTAATTTTCGGAAAAGGACCTTATACGGAGGATATGCTCAAATATGAACCTATATTCACAAAATCCAACAGTTTGATTTTCGCATATGTATATGGATATGATCTGTATTTTTTTGATCGGTACCATTATTTATATTAAATTTATACGTATTTAAGTGATTTTCGGAAGTGGACTTTGTATTGGGACTATGGTCAAATATGAACCGATCATAATGAAATTTAGTACAATAATTTAAATGTATATTTTGATTAGCTTGTTGAATTTCAACTTGATAGTCGTTTTGATAAGAGATTTATGCAAATTTTAGTTTTTTTCGGGAGTGGATTTTATATTGGGGCTACGGTGAAACATGGACCGAAATTGACGATTCTTATATACATATGTATGACCTATTTACGTTGAGTTCAACTTGATAGTAGTTTTTATAAGGGATATATGCGCATTTAAGTGATTTGGGTAACTAGACATTATATGAAATTTTTGTACAACAATTTATATGTACATACATATATACGAATTACCTGTGTTGGATATCAACTGGCCGAATTCTCGGTCATTAGTTAACCCTTGGTAAACTAAAATACTAACTATTGTTTAACTATTACTTGTTATTCTTATGGCAAACTAAGCATTACGAATAAAGAATCATTAGTTAAGAATTTGCCATTAGCTAACTAAAGACTGTGAATTTAGCCATTATTGGTTTTTATAAGAGATTTATGTGAATTTTAGTGATTTTCTGAACTAGACTTTATATGGGGGGGCTACGGTCCAATATAAACCGATTATCATCATATTGAGATGGACTATTTTTATATATGTATGTATGAACTATTTGTGTTGAATTCCAACTTTAAAGTGGGTTTTATGTGAAATTTATGCGAATTTAAGTGATTTTCGAAAGTGGTCTTTGTATTTGCCTATGTCAAAATTATGTACCGATGCAAACAAAATATTGTTTTGAGATTTGACTTTGCATGAAACTTATTATTGTAGAATTTTGCTTAGATACGGCTTTTCTAAATTTATGCACCATTAAGCCATATTCCGGAAATACATTTGTATAGGGGCTACCATTTTCAACAGAACTTTTCCTTCCATAATATGGATTAATTGTGCAAAATTTCATGATATTGACTGCATTACATTTGAAGAAAATAGCAAAAAATATCAAGGTAGTCTGAAACTTTCATCTATAAGTAATACCACACATTTCGGTGGATCAAAAAATGTTTGGTAAAAATTTCATTGTTCTATAACTTTCGAAGCGTTATCGTGTCAACAACAGACGGACATATGTATGGTTATGGGTAGATCGTATTAGAATCTTAGATTTCTACGATCATTATATCGATGTGTTACAAACGAAATGACAAACGTAATAAACACCCCATATTTTTGGTGGTGGATATAAAATTGCACTGCATAAAATAAGCTGTGAGCCCAGCAAACTTTCTTAGGAATATACAATATATGAACTTGGTTTTCAACAATTATTTCATATACATATTTGTTTTCAAATGAACTTTAAAAATTCTTTGATCATTGCTAAGGATTACAAACTATTTTGGTAGAATATTTTTGGCATCTGCATACTTACATAAATTTCCTCTACGAATATGCATCACCCACAACAAAAACCAATTACCTCTTAAAATACTTTTAAATTGCAAATTTTAGTAGAGATGTATTGCATTTTCATCTCAAAAATTATTCTTATTTGTTTTGCATATTTCTTGTTATTTCAAATATTGTAAAACAAAAACTAAATAGAAAAAGTTGAAATTACTTGCAGTTTGTAGAAACTTGTCTGTAAGAAAGCAAAATGTTGTCAGTGGGAGTAAATACAATAGTACAGTATACCCCGGTTAAATACCTCACTAAAATATCCAAAATTTTTGGGTACTTATCCGAGGAAGGTATTTAAGCGTTCACGGTTATTTACCTTATAAATGTCATTAAACGAATTTAATTAAATGTATTTAAGAAGGTAATTATCAGAATACCTATTTTAGGGGCCCTGAAACATTACAATTAAAGTCTGCAGCCTTTTTTTAGCAATAGAGATCAAGAAAAGTTTTTGCTTTATATCTAGATAAATAAATATGTTTTCTTGGAAGCCATTGCATTAAAAATGTATGTAAAACTTTTAATTTGATAAAATTCAGCACCTTTTTGAAAACTATAATTTTACCACTAAAAATAAATGAAAACAATTAACAAGCACGAAGTAACTGGTGCCTGAATGAAATTACAAAATTGTATAAAAAGGTACTTCGGGGAAATAAACGAAGTTAAACTAACGCAAATGTCAGTGATGGGAACATTTTTTTGAGGTAATTACCCGAATTGGGTATTTAAGGATTTATAAGGCGAGGTAAATAAACGAAAAAGGCAATTAAGCGTGGGGTATTTAACCGGGGTATACTGTATTGCCAAATATCACAAACGTTCTTTAACACAAACTTTAAATTTATAGTTTATAATTTTACTAAGTTGAGTTTAACAAAACAGTGATATTTAAATTTATTTATTTTTTTGTCAAAGAATGCAAACTTCCAAATTGCTTATCTGAAATTTCTTGATTCTCAAGAGATTTAATAAAACAAGTACATTTTCTACAGCCAAATAATTCATTTAATCCTCAATTTGCGGACAAATCCCCACATCTGTCATGCTTTTTTTGAGCAAAACTTCTTTATGTTTAAGCGACAATATGAAACTTTTACATCCACCATCTTAAGCTAAACGTCATACTCATACTCTGCGCTCACTGCAGACGTACAAGAAGTTTGAAGTTTTATCCAACATTTAATGATATTTTGAGCAAACGACAGCTGTCAGCTGTAAGTAAGTAAATTCGCATGTTAAATCTATACATACATACATCTTTAATAAAAACTATTATTACACAAATAATAATAACAAAAAAATTGCTATTTGCTATTGAAAAATCAATTCTTTTTTACTAAAATTATGAGTCTCGGAACGAATTAAATGAAAATTAATACAAATGTATGGAAAACTGTAATTCGGTTTGTGTCGTTTCAGTTTGCGTCTCGTTTTCCGGTCCCAATTAGCGACGCTAACCGGGGTATTAGTGTACTATATATGACAATGACTGAATTAACAAATTTAAAATTGGGAAATATAATCTTTTTTCTGAATTCTAATATTGAAGGACTTAAGTTGTGTCATATTTTATACTTTTTAAAGTAGAATTATATGTAGACTTCAACCGATTGAGTCATGCACGATTCAAATTTTATTTATAACATAAAATCTAGTTCTATTTTCTACATACATACACATGTATATAAAAATTAATTTTTATTTGAATGTATGTTTGTTTGAAGTCTATAGATGGAGTCTACAGCTGAACCGATTTTCTTGAAATTTTCACATTGTATTCCTGTATGCCTGTTTGGAAAAAATCTAGGCCATGTTAACGTATATATGTCATATATCTCGGAAACTTCTACAGCTAGAGTCCTCAAAATTTTGTACAGACAATTTCGACGTCCATATGAATATTTCATAAAAAGTCGGTGGCCTAACATAATGTAAATCTGAGGAAATATAACATCTAGAAACTTTAAATTTTGAGCTCTTATCTTCAGTGTCAATATGATTATTTAGGACGAAAATAGTCAGACCAAAAATAGTGGATGTGACACCTCACATATAAATTTAATTCGATTATGAAGGAATCTATAACTTTTTAGTAACTTTGATGTCAATATGAATGGTAAAAATTGGACAATTCATAAAATAAGTATATCTTGTAAACAATAGGAAACATTTTCTAATTTTGCATGAGTAACAATGTGCCAAAAATCTATAGTTCAAGCTTTGTATGGAATTACCATACAAAGTAAAAGTACTAAATTCGTATATCTCATAATATACAAAAGGTAGAATATTCGAAAAACCATATGGTTAAGTTCAGAAAAATGGGCAATACAAAATAAATTCAAAAATTCGTATATTTTGGAAAATGTAAATAGTAGAATCTTCAAATTTTGTATGAACATCCATATCTGAATTAAAAATGGTTGAGTTTGGAATAATAAACGTGACACCGCCTATACGAAGTAAGAGGGTGATTTGGAAACTTCTTAGCCTAGCACAGAAAGAGAATACTTAGTTTCTTAAAAACATTTTTGTTTTTCAATGTAATCTGCTGAAACTTCAATACACTTAGTCCAACGCTTATCTAGCAATTCCATCCCCTGATTAAAATAATTTCCCTCAAGGCCTTCAAAATAGTGATTTACAACTGCAGTTGCAACTTCATTTGAGGTAAAACGCTTGCCAACTAGGAATTTTTTTTAGATTTGGGAACAGGTAAAAGTTACTGGGAGCTAAATCAGGAGAAAAGGGTGGGTGGTCAAGCAACACGTATTTTAATTCGTTGATTTTAGCCATTAAAACACTCTTGTGCGCTGGTGTGATGTCTTGATGAGCAATTATTTTTCTGTGTTGTAAGCCAGAACGTTTTGCTCGAATTTTTACAATTAATTGATGCAAAATGTTGCAATAGTACTCTGAGTTTATTGTTTTACCCTTTTGCAGAGCGTCAATCAAGACAATACTTTTGAAGTTCCAGAAAACCGTTGCCATAACCTTACCAGCCGATTGATTGGTTTTTGTTTTCTTCCTCCGGCTTCAGTCTATTTCTTAGATTTTACTTCTGTCTCTAGAGTATAGTAGTGGAAACATGCCTTATGCACAATTATGAAACGACGTTAAAAATCCATTTTATTTGTCTTAAAAAAATCCAAACAAGCTTGAGTAATATTCATTCTTATGCGTTTTTGGTCGACTGTTAACAAATGCGGCACCAATATTGCACACTCACCATATCATTATGGATTTTTTGTCCCGAGAAACCTTTCTTATTTAAATATTTAATGACACCACAAATTTCTAATTTTTCCATTTTAAAAAAATCGCGGATGCGTTTTGTTTTAACACCTGTTTCTATATGAAGCAGTTGGCAGATCAAAAAGAAATTTAACATGTGTTCATAGCACAGATGGGAGTTTCCAAAACACTTGACTTTTTTCTGTTTATGCCGCGCTTTCTGTTCTAGGCTAAGAAGTTTCCGAACCATCCTCGTACTACAATATTTATATCATATAAAATATAATAGTTAGGATCTGCAAATAGTAAAATGCTCTTAGCACAACCTTAATTAGTACTAACTTTCGTATATATTGAATAAAACAAATGTTCTATGAATAAATTCAGAATCATAAATAGTCGATTTAGAAGTGATGAATAACATGTAAGTATTTTTCATGACATATGTGAAAAAAATGACCTGATTGATGCAAATAAATTTGTTCGCAGGCTTTGAACATTATCAAAAAGACTGCTAAAAAGATAGAGCAATTGCACTTGAGCCGTGAACAAATTCGCAATGGGCTGATTAATTGTCGGAATGTCTTTCACAAAAATTAATCTATAAGAAAAATTTGTATGTATGTAGATAATTACAAAATAATATATTTTTGAACTCTTCACTTTTATTTCATTACGATGGAGGTAGCGAAGCACACCGGGTTTTATCTAGTGACATGCATATTGACAAAGTATTTAACTTATTTTCTTGTTTGTTGACTCTACTAAATAGTTTATACAAGTTTCGTTCGTTTGTTCGTTGTGGCTAAAAATATTCATTTAGTTATTACAAATATTTGTATGTACATATGTACGTATATACTCGTATGTATGTTAAAGTTCAATAAAATCAACATGCAAACATTTAATGACAGATTGAATAAATGTGTGAATAACCATCCAACTGACTGACTGGCTGAGTGAGTGAGTGAGTGAGTGAGTAAGTGAGTGAATATCTAAGCACCTTAATTGCGTTCGTTTTATGCCAAAATCAAGTTGTCAAAATGAATAAATGTAAGTAATTGTTAGAAACCAATTAACTTGTTGTATTTTGGTATTTTCGATTATAAAACCTAAATACACACGCAAATATTTACACACACCACAAGCCATTTGAATTGAGTGCTATGCTACATGTCAAATTAAGTGGGAAATTAACCAAAATTTAGACTTGAGTGAATGCAGGAAATTGATTTTCGAAGTGAGTGTAATATTTTATATTAATTGTGTAATAAAAAAGTCCCAGTAAGGAAGACACATTTTAGATAAATAAATAAATAATATTAAATCCTGCCTTTGTTTTTGGCCATCATCTTTAGCTTTATCATGAATTTTGCAGAATAAAATCCACAACAACATTTTTAACGAAATAGTTGCATAATTTCTATATATATATTTATTATCATTATTTTAAAATTGAAACACAAATGAATAATGTTTTCATTGCAAATCATGTTGAAATAACTGCCATTTTAATGGTTTAAATAGTGACATGTACATTAAGCTGAATTGATATTGGAATACTAACCATAATTTGCATTGACAGCTAATATAATTTTTTATTCATTCCAATTGACCGCAACATTTTTCATTTATTTGCTTATTTGGCTTTTATAAATTGAACTTAAAATTTGAATTAATAAATAATAGTTTCAAGTCTAAAATTAAGTAATGAAGTTAAATTTTTGGAATTAAGATTTCAGAACTTGTTCTTAAATAATTTAACACTTATTATTCCGTTCTACAATAATATATAGAAGTCAATTTCTTTTGGTGATTTTTCTACTCAAAAATAGTACTTTACTGCGTGTCCTTTTTATTTTGCTAAAATTGAAATCATTTAATCTTCTCTTACATGCGCATTTTATGGATACAATAACTTTGAAACACGAAATAAGATAAAAAAGTAAGAAAGTATAGTCGGTCAAGCCCGACCATATAATACCCTACAGCTAGTATATGTATAAAACAGTTTTTCAGAAATGTGCGCTATATGGAAGATATTACCATATATGGACCGATCATCCAAAAATTTAGTGTCATGATTTTTGTGAATATAAATATTGTGTATGTTAAACTTTATCTCGATATAAATATTTTGAACGATTTATGAAGTTGATTACGGGGAGGGTCTTATATGGGAGTTTCGACTAATTACGGACCGACCATTATAAAATTAGGTGTCATTATTTCTGTATATTATTTGTGTCGAATTTTATTTGATTACCAATATTCCTAAGAAATTTATGATCGTTAAAGTGATTTTCGGAAGTGTGCCATTTATTGGAGCTACGACTAATTATGGACCGATCTGCACAAAATTTATAGATGTGATTTGGCTTCATTTACCACTCATTTGTGATGAAATTTGTTTTGTTCCTTGCATAATTCAAACATTTATGAGCGGGAGGACTTTTGTATGGGGGCCAGGTGAAATAATAGACCGATTTCCACCAGTTTCAATACCATCTGTCCTTGGGCCGAAAAAATATCATTTACCAAATTTTATCAAAATATCTTCAAAATTGCGACCTTGGACAGCCAGCCAGTTACCCAGCCAGCCAGACGGACGGACGGACATCGTTAAATCGACTCAGAAAGTGATTCTGAGTCGATCGGTATACTTTAAGGTGGGTGTTGGACCAATATTTCTGGGGGTTACAAACATATGCACAAATCCAACAGGGTACACCACTATGGTGGTGTAGGGTATAAAAACTGGCAGATACCGCCATCTTATCACTGTTAGTACAATGGTAAAAGTTCTGATAAACTAATAAATCTTCGTTACCCCCAAGGTCAAAAGGTGAAAAATCACACAAATTGATTTTTTGCAAGTTATTTTATATATCTTGTTTGTTTCGCCTCAACGAGTTTAGAAATTGTTACGCAATTTATCTAAATTCGAATTTTCTACATTTTGGTAGAAAATGATATCGCATGATTGAAGAGTTAAAAAATATTATATATTTTAAATTTTATCCGCACTTTTTCTTACAGATCAGTTTTTATTCTATCTTGTGAAAAGCAATCCAATGATAAACTTTTAGCAATTTTCTTGATGATGTTCGAGTCCGCTGGCCTTCTATACAAAAATTGTGTTTGCATCAATCGCAGGATGTATTTTTTCCAAAACCAACTTTTATGATTCCGAATTTATTCATAAAACATTTGTATTATTCAAGATATACGAATGTAAATACTAACCCCCTTATTCATAAAACTTGTCAAAGGTTTATAACAGGCTTATAAAGCAAATTTTGTATGGATATTTGCTTTATAAGCCTGTTATAAACCCTTGATAAGTTTTCATGAATTAGACTGTTATTTGTTTATGCGACGCTAAGCGCATACTATTTTAAGATTTTAAAGGTACGGTCACACTTGACGAATATTTGCCGAAAAAGGCGAAACCACTAAATAACATATATGTGAACTCGTTTATCTACTTAAAAAACCTTTTTTTTATTTAGACCAAAGCACAACAAATATTTAGTTATAATTTATTTGATGCTGTTTGATCTTGCAAAACTCTTGTAAGAGTAAACAACGTCAAACAAATTTGTACTAAAACAAGTGGTTACGCTTTTTTCAGTAAATATTTAACAAATGTGACCGTACCTTAAGTGTTATGTTCTTTATGATAGACGAATTTAAGTACTAACTTCGTCTTTTTTTTATCAAACTCAATTATTTATGATTGAGACATGAATGTTCACAAAAAAATGGTATTCATACAAATTTTAAAGATCCTACTATTTTAATTTTCGAATATATACGAATTTCAAAATTTATTTTGTATCGCCCATATTTTTAAACTACACCATTTATGGTTCGGATGTATGAATACCTATTGTATGTTTAGAAATATAAGAACTTAGTAATTAGATACTTTGTATGGCGGATCCATGTCCCTTTTTTATACCCTTCACCTTTATGAGACGGGTATATATAAGTTTGTCATTCCGTTTGTAATTTCCACAATATAATTTTCCGACCCTATAAAGTATATATAGAAGTCTATTAAGCCATGTCCGTCTGTCTGTCTGGATGTCTGTCTTTTGAAATAAATTTTCTAAAGTCCCCAGATATCTTCGAGATCCAAATCTACAATAATTCTATCAGATATGCTTTCGAAAAGTTCGCTATTTAAAATCAGCAAAATCGGTTTAGGCCAACCAGACTGATAGACCAAAATGTGCGACAACCTCCATAAAAATTTGATATTTTTCGTCCATTTTATTGCAATATTTCTCATAGCCCTCATACAAAACTCTTCCCGAAATATTGTTCAATTATACATAAATGCCTATAAAATTGGAATATCAAGACAAAATTCAGCAAAAATAAGTTTTATGCAAAAACAAATCACAAAACGAAATTTTTTTTTAGTTCGGTCCATGTTTGACCATAGTCCCCATATAAAGTCCACTTCCAAAATTCACTTAAATACGTATAAAACAGATATAAATAATGTTAAACGGCTAAAATTTTACATGAATAATCTTTATAGGCAAATAAATTGTTGTACTAAATTTTATGGTGGTCGGCCCCATAATTGGTCATAGCTCCCATACAAGGACCACATCTGAAAAAGATATATTGTATAAATATTGGTACCGATTCAAAACTTTGTACAGATCATTTACATATATACAAAAATCATCCCACAACATTTTGTGAATTTCGGGCTATTTTTAACCGTATGCCCCATATAAAGCCCTCTTCCGAAAATCTCTTAAATACTCATAAATCTCTTATAAATAAGGGTACCAATCCAAATTTGCATACATGTCTAAATCAAATTGCTGCATTTTGAGAACATCGGTCCATATTTGATAATATCCCCCACATAAGGTCCACTCTCGAAACCACGTTAATACTAATATATATCTTAAATATACCGTTATTATGTTGAAATTCGACATAAAATATCCTCATATGCATGAAAATAACTGTTCCAAAATTTAAGAAGATCGGCCCAAAATTTGTCATAGCTGCCATTTAAGAACCATTTCCGAAAAACAAATAAAGCCACAAAAATGTCTAATAAATATCGATATCGAACCAACTTTTAAACAGATCAGTAATTTTAATCCAACAATCATATTATTATCGGTTGTACGGCAATTACGCTACAGGATTTTGTAGCTGTCAGTCAATAATAGTTCCTGAATTGAGTCCACTTCCGAGCATAACAACCAACCATACAACTCTAGTAAATAACGCTATTGAGACGAAATTCAACCAATATAATCCTAAAATACATAGAAATCACATTAGTGGATACTGGATTTAGAAGCTATCAGTCCATAATTAGTCCACTTCTACCGTGCCACCTATAAATCTCTTAAACATAAAGTTATAGGATCATATTCAATTAAAAAGCCTCTCCTTATAATTTTATCTTTTTTTATACTCTCTTTTTTAACTCGTTGTGAATATGGAAAAATGTTTTTTTAATTTTATATTTTTAATTTTATATTTTTAATTTTATAAATTGTTAAATTACAATCAAGATTATTAAGAAAATCAGACTATCTTTGTAACTTACAGTAAGAATCGGTAATTACATCAGTTATAAATGGTCAAAATTAGATAAAATTTCAAATCTTTTAAAATAAAATTAGTGAATTACGACCAACAGGTAAAATTGTCTTTCAAACAATATATCAAATACTAATCAAATTTGCACTAAGACTGAATAGAAAACACAGAATAAGAATATTCTAGTCCTATAATCAGTGTACTTTTTCTATTTCTTAGTACGTTTAGGTGGAGGGTAATTAAGATTCGGCACAGCCGAATATAGCACTCGAACTTGTTTTGATTGGATTTATTAAATCAGAAAATTTCTGGATTTTTTTTACACAATTTTCGGGATTGTCATGCCTAATGTTTATACATATTTACAATTGTATACAATACTTTAATGTATTTTATATCAATGTATTGTTAGTTTCCACTCCCACTGCACATATGACCGTAATTTACACGCACATGTTTGAAATTACGCAAACATTAACAGTTTTATAAAAACATAAACATAAACATAAATATAAATTTTAATGACTTTTTCGTTGACAAAAATTGTTTTCAACCAAAAAAGGTAAGAACTTACTGTTACAGTACCTCCATCTTTTTGGGTATTTGCCCGGTGTTGGTACGTTTTTAGGCTTTTTGTGTATAATTATGTCATTTAGGAAGGCAATTTTTCGTTTCTAAAATTCTATATTTCTACGTTTAACTTTAATACCCTACATCGTTTTGTGAAGATTGTCGTATAGTACCATAGTTTTGGTTGTTCTTTAAATTAGTTAAATTTGTTAAATCTGTTCTTTATTCAATTTTCAATATTGTTCTTCGATTTGCAAAAGGTTGAAATTCAGACAAATCGGTTAATTTTTATATAATCTAATATAACATCTAATAGTAAACTTATACTTTTGTTGCATATCAACGCTTTTTTAATTTTAAGAAAATGTTCCGAGTAAAGCTCATATCAACTTCGGCTTTGTTGCACATAAACTACGTAAATGTTTTCTTAAATAAACTTGTTCATTGTTTTGATTTCAATGTCAATTTGTTTAGTTGTTATTACTGTCATAAGCTCCACCATTTTCCTCACAGTGTTTTAACAATATTCAGACACAAATGTATTAGTGATAACAGGGTAATAAAAGCCAAAAGGGAAATTACGTATACTCGTATGTATTTGGCCAACTACTTAGAAAGTAATTTGGTTCTTTGTGTCAACATGTGTTGTTAATAAGGTGAAAATTATGTAATTTAATTTTATTAAATTCCTACCGAAATAGTGAACAAAAAATCTTTTGAATTAAGTTAAATGAAAATAAATTTTTAATCATTTCAAACAATCTTTTCAAAGGTCAAAAAGTTGAGAATATCTTAATAAATTATTGTGAATTTAATCTATATGTACATATTTATGTATGTACATTTGTGTGTAGTTATATAATATTCTTCATACGCACTGCGGTACTTTGTACAATTGCATTGTACATTGCAATCTACATACATATTATTTATTCATAATTGACTTATTTACACCCTAAACCAAGCTATTTTAGATTTGTACAGATATTTGTAACGCTCTAAAAGTTCAACACGATGTACATATATATTTTAATTTAATTTAATTAGAGAAAAGTGCCCCACTAATTGCGATCAGCTATGGGAATTAATTCAGACTGCGTAGAATGATATACCGATTTCAGTCTGTCAAAACCTTGTTGACTCTATGCTCCGACGATGCCAAGCAGTTTTAAAAAACAACGGCACCGCAACAAAATATTAACCACTGGAAAACAGTATTAATTGTGGATCTGTTCTTTTTTTTAATGTAATATCATTTTTTGGGCAATAACACAAAGTGTCCTTATTTTTTTTCACAGGGTGAATTTGTATTTTAAGTTAAATTAATTAAAAAAATTTAAAATAAAAACAACAATTTTAAAAAACATAATGAAACTCGTTTTTGTAATATATTACCTAAACATATGTACAGTTATTTTTAGCAATTCTCTTATTTTACTTATTTTCTGGTCAAATATTATTGCTGGACATTTGTGTCCTTATTATTTTTCACATCACTGTATATAAATAACATGAAAACTGAAAGCTGAAACGTTAAAAAGTTTAAAGACGTCTGGCTAGAAGTTTCATCTCTTCGTAAATATATCTATACCCTATACCACCATAGTAAGGAGGATATATTAAATTTAAACCGTTGCTTGTAACAACCAAAAATAATAGTCTAAAATCCACCAAAAAGTTGGTTTAATGTCCATCTGAGTGCCTATATAATCCTTGGTACATTATAGTTTTTCTGGCCAAGCAAGGTTGGCGGTACATAATTTTGACTAGCCCTAATACAAATGTCCTCCCGAAATATACCATTATCAATCATAAATATACATATGTTTTGTATAGGTCGCCAAAGAAATTTCGCCACAAAAAAGTTTAATGTAAAAATAAATCATATTTAAAAATTGTTAGCAGATCGATCGATAATTGATTGCAGCTACCATATAAGGCATACTTCAGTTAATTATTCTAACGACCATAAATACAATTTCTTAAAAATTTAGGTATCCAAACAAAATTCAACACAAATATGTTTCGTATACATACAAATCATTCGGCTTAAACGCCCACTTCTGAAAAGCAGTTTTTGCGTCTACACGGTGTAGGGTATTATATGGTAGAGCTTGATTGACTATATTTCCTTGCTTGTTTTGTTTGCCTATTTCTGTACGATTATAAAAAATCAATTTATCATTTTATACAAAACATGGTTTACACAGTTATGCCATTAATTAATCTACCACCCACAGTATAGAAATATTTTTGCAATTAAAAAAAATGTTTCAAGTAAAAGTATGAAATTACCTACGATTTTTGTAATAGGGATGATGAATATAAAGCTTTTCTATTTTGTGAAGATGATGACAAAAATTATGTTCCAGCGGAGAATGAGTTATGTTGAGGAAGTACCAAAAAATTAAAACGCAACCTGCCGATAATAGTGGATATAGATTATTAAAATAAAGCTGGTATATATTGGTTGCCTCAATAACTTTAAACTCATAGGCTACTAGCACATAACAATATAACATAACTATATGGTTGCCGTAATCATATAAATAATTACAGTTAACATAATCTTTATAGAAAAATTATTAAAAAAAAAGAAAACGTTGAAATAGTTGCGGTAAACATTAACAAATATATTTTTTCTCTGGGTGCACATGTCAGTAATATGCATATCATCGATAATCAGCCAACATTTAGTTCCCTCTTTAGTATCCCTCTTATTCAAAAACGATTATTAAATTTAACAAACGTTTATTAAGACAGATTTGCATATAAAAATTTGTTTAATAAACGTTTGTTAAATTTAATAATCGTTTTTGAATAAGGGGGTATATCTTTAAAGGTTAGTTTGGACTTGAGTTTTGTCACTCGCTTATACATATGCAGGGGTGTCATAGAACCAATATAATAAATATCGCAATATTTCCAGTATCACGATATTTATTGAACGTGTAGCAGTGCCCTTATGACACCAAAGCATTTTTTCTTGTCGGTTTTAAAACCAATTCTGACAATATTGGTTTCTTGACACTCCTGATATAGTATGTATATGTAACCACTGTGTAACCACAGTATAGCGCATTATATAATCTGTAACGCCTGACTATAACTTCTTACATATTTGTTGTTATTTATAATTTATAAATAATGTATGTTTGTTTAAGCAGTGGTATGTCTAACTGTACATTGTACAAAATATGTATGTACATACATACATACATTTGTAAGTTTTTTTGCAATCAATATTTCTTAATTAGTATATCTTCAATTTCCTTTTTGGCCAAAATAAATATCGACAGATTTTAAATAACAACTGTATCCGTATATTAAGAATTTAATCCGTGCGATTTAAGTTTTTTTTTTTTTAATTTTCAACAAAATTACAAATAAAAACTAGAAACATTATTATTATGTTGACAAGAAATTCCATGGTGCAACTATAAAAGGTGAGTGCAAATCGACAACAAATACAACACGAAACAGAAACAACAGGCATTTTGTTTGTGTAAAATACTTGAAAAAGTATTACTTTTGACATGAGCAAATTGTAAACAAAGTCAGTCAGCTGGGCTACTGCACTCACCCTGTATAGTTGCACCATGAGAAACTCCTTATAAATAGAATTAAAATAGAAATTTTATTTAAAATTTAAAATTTTAAATTTTATTAAGTTTAAAACGAAATTGTAGCCGTTTTTGATAACAAAACAGGAAAGCAATATTCTTATTATAGTTTATACATATTTATAATTTGGAAAAATGTATGGTAGAATTACGTATATTTTAACTTTTGTACTTTTATAAAAATAAAATGTTATAAAACAAATCCAAAAAAAAAAAATAAATTTTTATTTTGGTGGTGGGTTCAGAAAGGAAATAGACAACAAACGGTGTCCAATTGACAAAAACGGCGCGGTATCAAATTGACAAGATCCGTTGTCAATGCTTTCTTACAAAATTGACACCGTTCGTGTACGATTTATGCATATACCGGGTGGATACACTTTTGACACCGTATGAAGAATTCCAACACATTAATGGTTTTTATAAGGTATTTATGATTTTCGGAACTGAACTTCATATAGGGGCTATATTTAAATATAGACACATCATCATAAAATTTGGTACCAAGATTTAAATGTGTGGATTATATTTGTTAAATTCTAACTTAAGAGTGATTTTTATTTTATTTATAATCATTTAAGTGATTTTTGAAAGTAGGCTGTGTATGAGGCTTTGTCAAAATTATGGACCGATGCAAAAAAAAAATTGTTCTTTTTTGAGATTTTATACGGATACGGCTTTTCTATACACATTTATGTACCATAAAGCTATATTCCGCGAAGGCATCGGGACTTGTCCATTTATAATTAAAGTAAAGTGTGAAAAATTTAATGATATTATCGGTATTGTATTTGAAAAAAAAATAGCAAAAAATGTCTGGAAAATATCGAGGTAGTTTGAAATTTTGATTTATAACTCGGATCCTACCAAATATATAGACTTTTTGTTTCTACGACTAAGATTTCGATGTTGCACAAACGGAATGACAAACCTAATATACCCTCCATCTTTTTGGTGGTAGGTATAAAAACTAGAAAACTAAGGAATCTAAAAAATAATTACTGTCGTATTCATAAAAAATAAAGTAGGTTTGAAGTGTGCTTTTAGACAAAATTTTCATACAGAATTTTCTTAAAGTATATTTGAAGTCTACTTTAATTTAAAGTAGAAATAAGTTGTACATGAAGCCTAATCTCATCAACGAATTTTGTGCAGATTGGTCAATAATTGACCATAGCTCCCCATATAAGGCTCGATGCCGAATATCACTTTAAAGAGCATATCTCTATTAGAAATAATGGTATCCAAATCATATTCAACATAAGCCTGTTTCATATACATAAAAATCATTTAGCTTAATTTTGTGAAAATACCAACCATATAGTGAAAACTCCCATATAAGATCCCCTTTGAAAATCACTTTTACATGTATAAATTTTTTAAATGTGTTTATATCGAGACACAATTTAACACAAAAAATATTTATATGCACAGAAGTCATGCCACTAAATCTTTGGATGATCGGCTCCCATATAGTATCCATTTTTAACAGATAGTTTTCACACATATACTGTACTCTTTTTAAGAGAGTAACTTTTGTCGGGCTGAGCGGACTGTACTTTTTTTTACTTGTGTTACTGTTAATTGTCCTCAGCAACAATTTTCTTTTAACACATGTAGTATGTGTATGAAAAACAAGAAAAACTGAAAATATCGTAACTTTTACGAGTTGTATTGGAAATGTCCATATTAATTTATTTAGTGTAAATTTGATATTCGAAGCATAAAATTAAATTTATTGAAACAAATGAACAAATCATGTTACGAAAGAACATTACAGGAAGTAAGATAAACAATTTAAATTTGCAGTAAAATAAGTGCAGATAAAAACATACAAAATTACACACATGCAGTTTACATGGAGACGAAGTGCAAGAAACATGCACAAGTAAGTATTTGATTGCTAATGCAAAGTTTACAATTTGATTTCAATCATGTAATTTTCACCCTCTATTGTCGTACCAAACACACAGTGATTTTTCTCCACTGTGATTTCCCTCGAGTACATAGAGATGATACAGCAGAGCTACATACATACATACCCATGTACATACTCGTACATCCGATGCAGACAAGAGTAGTACAATATCACTTAATGAAAGTTCATTTCATTAAGTAGATTTGAGAGCGACAGTAAAAAAAAGATTTGCATATCAATGCATTATTTAACAGTTCAACAATACGTTGTTTACATACGTACACTGTGTATTTGTATATGTAAGTCAGTTTTATAGGGTATGTCAACGAGAAATTGATTTTTCAAAAGCAAAGAATGCAAATGAAAATTATTATTTAAATTTTTGAAGGAGTAAGATTTCAATCACATTTTCAATCACATTTTGGAAAAATTTTAGAAGCGTTTTTGTCAATCACGTAATTCTAATCAGTTTATTGAGTTTAAGGTTTTAATATGGCCCTGAATATACATACATACTTTAACTTTATCGAAGTTCCTAGAAATTAAATTGGTATTATATTGAATGATCGGGCGGTCAATTAGCGAATTCGGATTTCGATCAATTTATTGTTTCGTCGTTGGCTGTCTGACCTGTGGCTGCATCCTGTCTAAACCACATACCAGTGATATCGATACCATCGACAACACAGCGCGACAAAATGAGTACTTTTTCTTAGTCAGTTTGTATGTATCTAGTATTGGTCTTAAATGCCTAAAAATCACTTTTTTGTATCAGCTCTAGTTTTCGAGATATTAATTTTTTAAGCAAACCACGTAGTTACGTGATTTATAGTAATGCAACTAATAAACGGTTCGTTCAAATCAGTAAAAATAAAAAAAATAAAAATTCGGCTACAATATTATATTTACGCTGCATTAACAAAAATTCAGAAAAACAGAGAAGACGACAAATTTTTCATTATTTTCCTTCAGTCATATAAAAAAATATTTATGTTACAATATGTTATGTTGCTATATCTTGTTAAAATCCCTTCACAACTGTAAAGTTACGGTCATACTTGGCAAGTATTTGGCATAAATGATTACTTCATGAAATAAAATATATTTGAACTCATTTACATACTTATTAAAAAAAAAACTTCGTTTATTTAGTACAAGATGCTGTTTGATCTTGCAAAACTCTTATAAGAGTAAACAACGTCAAACAAATTTGTGCTAAAGCAAGTGGTTATGCTTTTTTGAGTAAATATTTGCCAAGTGTGACCGTACCTTAAGTTTCATTCGAGTTAAAGGAACTCTATATGTATGATTAAAATATAATATGTTATACATACTCGTACCACAGTACACAGAGGTATGTGGTACTTTTGATTGATTGTTTTTTAAATTTTTGTAAAACAACAAGAAAAAACCACGATGTAGTTTAACGAAAATAACATTAAAATCAAAAATATTGCGTCCATATTAACAAGAAATATAGAAAAATATTGGAACTTTTGTTATTATATCTATTTTTTATGAATTTTTGAAAAACAAAAACAAATTTCAATAATAATTTGTCAATATATTTTTTCGTCATATATTCGGTTATAACTCCAAAACTACTGAGTGGAGTAAATATTATGTTAGGGCAGCACGAAGCAATATATAAGCTAAATTTTGATTTTTTTTCTTTTCACTAAGTTCTTCAGTTATGTTACTCAAAATCGTGTAATTACGTAATTTTTGTTAAAAAAAAAAATATATCATGAAAGCTATAGCTGATCCAAAAAAAAAAGTGAGTTACAGGAACTGAAGCTCCATATAAGATGTATGCAAATTGATTAAAAAATTGTAAGGTAATATTTTTTGTGTTAGGCTGTTTAATATGTCAAAATTCAGTTATTAACATCTCTCGATGCGTGATCCATTCGTAATCGCATTTCCTGCAGTTTTTTCGAATATTAATCAAAATATATACCGCAGCTCTTGGATTTTAAATTTTATTAACTTAGTTCCTAATAGCAGTCTTAGAGATCTGTAGCTTTTACAGACTAACTACCAACCAAACCTTCATGTTATTCCAACATGCTCCTGTTGTGATACAAAATTATTGTTGAAAAACCCTTTATATAAATACATATGTACATATGTATATATACAAAGGTGTAAGTGTATATATGTATGAATATGTTTGTAGTGCAACAAGTTGATAAGTAATTTCAAAATGGAAAATAACCAAATCTAAACTTGTATTTGTTGTATTTCTCAAAAGTTGTTACATGCTTGTATGCTCACCTTTCAATGCACCACAACAACCTGCTGTGTTTCATGTGTATTTTTCGAGGCTAGACCAAAAAGTTTTCTTAATATTGATAAGACACTTTTAGAAAATTCATATCTGACTGAGGAATTTAATCGGTTTTATTGATTCGAATTAAATTAATGTTCTTTTTATGATGCATCACATTTACTGATGGAATGAATTTTATAAAAAACGTTTTGATCATGTTCTCGAAAGTCTTACAACTTCTATCATATACTTGTAGGAGGGAGGAAAACCTGAAGGAGGAGAAGAAATCGCAAAACAAAAAAAAAATTTTGTTTATTTCGGTCCACGTTTGTCCATAGACTCCATATAAAGTCCAGTTTCAAAATTCACCTCTATCCATTTAAACTTGTATATAAATATATT
This sequence comes from Bellardia bayeri, assembly GCA_950370525.1. Lineage (NCBI taxonomy): Eukaryota > Metazoa > Arthropoda > Insecta > Diptera > Calliphoridae > Bellardia > Bellardia bayeri. The sequence goes on from OX493268.1 coordinate 47,924,297, forward strand.
GTTAGCAGGTTAAAATTCGACACAAATAATCCTTGTAGGCATATAAATTGTTGTACTAAATTGTATCATGGTTGGCCCTTAATTGATCACAGCTTCCATATAACCTCATCCGAAAAAGACATTAATCATTATAAATATGTATTTTATAAATATCGCTACCGACTCAAAACTTTATTTAGATCATTTAGATATACTCGTGTACAAAAATCATACTACAGGATTTTATGAATTTTGGTCCATAACTTTAATACTCATAAATCTCATAAATAACGGAACCGATCCAAAATTTTACATACATAATTTAAATATAGGCCAAAATCAAACTGCTCGATTTTAAGAATATCGGTCCATATTTCACTTTAATACTAATATGTATCTGAAATATACCATTATTATATTGGAATTAGACGTAAGATATCCTCATATGCATTAAATTCTCTGTTCCGACATTTAAGACAAGCATAGCTGCCATAAAAGGACCATTTCCGAAAGACAATTTAACACACAAACAAGTAATAGTGCTATATTCGGCTATGCCGAATCTTATATACCCTTCACCTTTGTTGTGGATGCATAATTATATTATGCATAATTATGTCGATAAACACGCTATTTGTTTATGAATTTGTTCGTAACAATATTAATAGACTTTGTTTGATCAACGCCATCTGTTGATTAATTTGTTCGTAACAATATTAATATAATTTCTGTGAGCAACGTCATCAGTGGACGAAATTATTCGTAACAATATTAATACACTTAGTTTTTTTGATGAAATTTTCAGAGGTTGTCTCGGATTTTTGCTCATATCTCCGTATTTATAGACGTATTTTGCTGATTTTAAATAGCAAACTTCTCGAAAGCATGTCTGACAGAATTATTGAAGATTTGGAACCCAAAGATATCTGGGGACTTCAGAAAACTGATTTCAACAGACAGACAGACGGACATGGCTTAATGGACGCTATCTATAAGGATCCAGAATATATATACTTTATAGGGTCGGAAATTACAAACGGAATGAAAAACTTATGTATACCCTTCTCATGATGGTGAAGGGTATAAAAATATCAAAAAAATATCGAACCAATTTTTCAAACAATTATAAAATACTAACTATTTAATAAAATTTGCACTAGACTTAATAAAAACATAGATTAAGGATATTCTAGTCCTAAAATGAAAAGTCGAAGCAAGTTAAACATGGAACAGAGCAATCGTTGTATAGTTTCTTTTTCGAACTGGTAAATAAGGATGGTATTGTTATTGGCAGGCATACTTCTCTATGAGACTGGACACGAAATTATCTTGGAAAATAAACGAACAATACAACTGTCGTAAGATGTTCAGCGCAAATGAGACTTGAGCCCGATACATGCAAAGATTTTGTCTAGATAGTTTGCACCATACAGAGATCTGCTTGCACTGATATTTCAGTTGCACTGCTTACTTTAAAAGGCTCTGACTCCAATAGATTTTCATCAAGCAGCGTGTTAAGATGATATGCCTTTAGTTACGGTAGTTCCAAAAGATATGACCATGCAAGGATTATGAATTTGCTTCCCTCCATATTTATGTCAAGCTTCCGGCTACATAATGTCCCTCATACACTTTTTTAAGATGATCAAACCAACGAGTATTATTTCATCCAGATGGGAATGGTGGTAAAAGATTAATGAATATGACATAGAAGTATACACTGATGATTCAATGATATAATGGGTTGTTAGATCTTGGTTTAAAGTACTAAATACGCGTCTATATTCTCTATTCGCCGCAGCATTGCTATTTTGGGCGACAACCAGGCGGCACTCATATCACTTAAGAAGATGAACTGTCAAAGGTAGGTCGACTGACATCACTCTATTTTGAGTGTCTGCGCAGATGGACTACTGCGATAATGAACATACAAATGAAATGGCCAGAGAAAGATCCACAGACTCTACTTTTATAAGGCAGATAAAAGTGGTGCAAATTGGAAACATACAAGACTGCTAGAAAATTTAGACCTACATCGGAACACTAACAGCAGTTTACAACTCCAGAATAGGAAACGGAAGGATGTTCCGACGATAAAAGTAGTGTTAAATGGTCAATAAGCGATTACGGTAGTTGCCAAGATGACATTATATAACAGAGTCCCTTACTGTAAATGGCAAATACTTTCACAGAAATTTTTGAAATTTTAAAGATTTTTAAGATTGTCTTAATACAATTAATGTATGTATGTATGTATTTATGTGCATATATATGAGTATGGTAAAATGATGTTGATTGGAAAAATGCTTTAAATATTCAATTTACAAGTTGAATCTAAGTCAACGCTTGCTTTTTTTTATTTCTAAATACGACATGCAAATGGCAGATGAAAGGTCGTTTTGTCATTTTAAAGATTGGAATACTGATGTCGAATATTTGTCACGTTTACAAAAATAAAATTTCTTAAAATATTTTCTGTTTAAAAGGGTTTGTAATTAAACTTCGTTTGTTAACGATTTGCTTAAACATTTAAAAGTACTCGTACATTCCGTACATGGTACGTAGTATTACGAAAATGCAGAAGAACTTTTGGTTGTATACAGGCCATTAGATAAATAAATTAAGTGCGATGATAAAGTTGGCTATAACCGACCATATGTCATTTAAAAATTGTTCTTTTTTAAATAGTACACCTAATTCTCTTTTTACGCGGTAATTGGTTCCGCAAACTTCGTGTAAAAAAACATGTTAAACAAGTAAAAAAGTATAGTCGGTCAAGCCCGACCATATAATACTCTACACCCAGTATATGTATAAAATGGATTTTCAGAAATGGGCGTTATATGGGAGATATCACCTATTTTGGACCGATCATCCAAAAATTTAGTGTCATGATTTCTGTGAATATAAATATTGTGTATGGTAGACTTTATCTCGATATACTGGGTGTAGGGTATATATATATGGTCGGGCTTGACCGACTATACTTTCTTACTTGTTTTATATTTAGCACGTTTCAAAATCTATTGGGCTTAAATTTTTATACCCTACACCACCATAGTTTGTATGTGCATAACTAGAATTGCATTTGATGTTTAAGGCAATTTTTTCAATGATTTATCATAATTAGGCAATTGTTGAGTTTGGTTAAAATTTTGTCCTAAAGAATGATTGCCGGTTTTATAACAACATTATTCTGCTTTGACTACGATTTGTATTTTAACATATTTGCGCGATACATATTTTTTAAACCCGTTATCCACACGTCCATTCTTCGTGCGCAAAGCCTGGGTATGGCTTTATTGATGCTTGTATTGCAAGTTCCTATTTTATTTTAAAAAAGTATTTGCTTTATTTTTATTTACAATCTGTCTTGTAACATTTTATATGTATTATATAAATCTTTAGCTTCTTAGCAATCATTAAACCCCACAATGTTGGATTTTCATTTGTTCAAGATTTTGTTTTCATTTTAATATTCGTTGCTTAGCCCTTATAAAAATATATTGTATCTATTAAAAAAACAAATCTGAAATGTTTTAATAAAGTATATGCAGTTTGGCCGGATTTTATGTAAACTCTGCTTAAAGTCAAACTTTGGTATAAAGGCGATTATTTCGTTTGACGTTTGTTATTATCAATATCACTTTTCTAATTTCCAGCTTAAATATAGTATACGAGTACATATAGTTGGCTTAGTAAGCAAAAGGGGCCAAGTGAAATTTTTAGGAAAAAAAAGCCCTTACAACTCTTAAATTGTTCTACTGTGATATCCAAAAGTGAAAAGTCCATTTAAGCAAACGTTGCAAGTCGATTGGAATCTGGTATAATTGCAATATTAAATTTGTAAAGGCGCCAAATTACAAAAATATTATAACTAAAAAAAATAGAAAATAATTAATAAAAAATCTCAAGTTAAATTACCAATGCATTAATTAATAATTTCAAATTATATTAAATAAGTTTTTAATGCAGTTTAACAGGTTTCAACAATTTAAAACAAAGAATTTTTGAATCTTTTTTGTGTTTCCTGTATATTTGTTGACTGGGACTTGCCAGGTTTGCTTACTAAGCTAACTATATAAAAGATGATTCTATGTATCAGTGGGATAGAAAGTATATCAAAGCTTTATAATAGTTTTTTTTTTGCAAAAAAGGTGCAAAACTGAAAGAATCAGGAGAATAATTATCATACCGAGATTATCATACTACTACCAGATAAAGCATTTGATCACGCAGAAAGTTATCGAAGGATAGACTAACATTTTTAAATTGCATTAAAAAAATTACCATCATTCAAAAAAAGTCATATTTAGAATAATATATAGAACCTAAATATGTCTTCTTATGTCACACCGATTAAAATATTAAAAAAAAATTAAATAGACTTTTGAATCTACATATAAGAACATTGTTTTCGATTCTCTATTTATTATGTCTTATATTATTATTTCTCTATTTAGAATTTTTGAAACATCTCTTTGGAATTTATTAAGGATATGTAAGGGAACATAAATATATAAAAAAATTATGCCAAGACCTCTGAAAGCTTTTCTGTACCCGCGATTTTAATTTGGCGAATTTTTTTTTTTATTTATTTTTTACTTTTTAGTAACGAATAGCTTTTTATATTGTAAAACGATGAACACTTAACAAACGTCGCAGCACAATTCAAATTGCATTTTATTTGTTAACGTTACAGTTCGTAGTTTTTCGAAGACTACTTGAAAATATTAAAATTTGATAAATTCTATGCCAGGTCTATTGTTTTCTTAGTAAAGTAGGAAGGAAATATGATTAAGCGTATAAATCGGAATGGAAGGATGTTTATTAACATCGGGTCGACAGCATATGTCCAAAAAAAATGTCCCAAAGTCTAACGCAAATATTAAAGATCACCTTCAGACATTTAAGATTATTTTTTTGCGATCGGAACCTGTTAAAACAGTCAAAATCGTTGTTTTTAAATGTTTTTATTTAGCTTCACTTCGGAAAATCAAATCTTGTAACGGATTTTATCCTGGTGAATGCCTGCAAAGTTTTATCCATTTGCATTGAGTAGAAGGCAGTCAAAAAAGAATTTTACCAAAAAAAATGTTTACCACCCCCCCCCCCCTAGATTTTTTCCTGGCTACGCCCATGTATTCGTGTATTGCCATCGGAAGGATGAATGCCTGCAAAGTTTTATCCATTTGCATTGAGTAGAAAGCAGTCAAAAAAGCATTTTATCAAAAAAAAAATTTGAACATCCCCCCCCTAGATTTTATACTGGTGAATGCCAGCAAAGTTTTATCCATTTGCATTGAGTACAAGGCAGTCAAAAAAGCATTTTACCAAAAAAAAAAAAAAATTTGCCCCCCTCCCCTAGATTTTATCCTGGCTACGCCCATGTATTCGTGTATTGCCATCGGAAGTATGAATGCCTGCAAAGTTTTATCCATTTTCATTGAGTTAAAGGCGGTTAAATTAACGTTGCAAGATTTGATTTTCCGAAGTGAAAGTAAAGAAAAGGTTTTAATTAAAACAAATTTCATTAATTATTGCTCGAATGGTTACAATAAATCCATCTTAAAATCTCTTATCTTAAGAAATATCATATAAAAAGTATAATTATAGTAATTATAGTAATTATAATAATTATAATAATTATAATAATTATTGGTATAATTCCAGACTTAAAAAATTCAGGTACATATTTGTTTTAAAGTTTCATTGGTCAGTTGACAACCGATCAACTCCTTATGTGACTAAAAAAAAATGTTAAGTATAATAAATATTAGCCATGACGAAAACCTAAATAATTATAATTATAAATTCAAATAAGTATAAATTAATTTCAAATTATTATGAAATCTCGATATTCAAGAACACAAAAAAGGAAAATCTTACCGCGCAATCAATAAACTTCTTAACAAACCTTTTGCTACAGTTCAGTGCTGTATCAAAAGTTCAAAAACGAATTATTCAAACAAGTTACAATCTCTTATTCGAATTATTCGTTTTACTCGAACAAAGGAAAAATCGCATAATTTGAATGCCCTACCTAACCTAACAAGGTAAAACTTTATAATTTTGCATTTAAACACTTTCTTAATACTTACGTACAATATTTTTGGGGAACAATTAAAACATAGTTGAAAATGTTTTAATTATGTGTCCACCCCGCAAAACGTATTACCGCAAAATAACATAAACAAAATTAATGACAGAGTGATATAACTGTGTGGAATTAAGACCGTAAGACATAAAACAGGAAATTATTGTGGATAAGTGCCGCTAGAATTGCAAAAGAAACGTTAAAATTTTTAAATTGGATGAGATTGGAATTATGTATGTTTTAATTATGTGGCCAGCATTAAATAAATAATTATTTAAAGTAAAATAAATAAAAACTGAAAGCTAAATAAATAAATAAAGTCCAAGAAAAGATATTTGTTTCCATTTTTGCGATTCTATGACTATTCAGCATTGATTTATTTCACTTTAATAATTCAGTATTCGACCACAAAGAAGTCTACAATTCTTCTGACAAAATGAACATAAGTTAATGCGACTATCGTCAGAGAAAATTTATTAAAATCGTGTTAAAAAAAAATATTTCAAAAAAGAGTTTGAGAATCAATAAGCGATTTACAAACTTACAATTTAGAAATAGTACGCATTTTAATATGCTAACAATTTTCTATGAATTTGCTGAAAAGTTTATATAAATAAATACTTGTATAAAATTATACATATTATATATTTATTTATTTAATTTTTTCAATTAATGCTTTCAATCATGCTCTTCGTAAAAGGATATCGTACAACTCTCGTAAAATTTCAGAAACACAGAGAAAAAGAAATATGAAACAGAAAAAGAATAATGCAAACGAATTTACAATCATACGCATGAGTTATTTATACAACGAATTCGTTTATACGATATTAAAACGTATGCGTTACTTAATGCCTGTACATTGTAATCCTTTTCCTGTTGGTTTCAGAGCCCGCTAGTTCTTTCTGTGACAATGTACGCATATTCGACAATGTGCAATAATTTGTAATTTTACTGTTACAATAAATTTCGATCCACTCGCTTTACATTTGCCTTGACGCTTTTAATTTATTTTATTTTTATTTTTATACTCTCCACCACCAAGAGTGATGAATGGGGGTATATTACGTTTGTCATTCCGTGTGAAACTTTTTTAATATTAATCTGAGACCCAACAAAGTATATATTTTCTTGCTCCTTATGAAATTCTAAGTCGATTTAGCCATGTCTGTCTGTACGTCTGTGTAAAACACTCTCACGTCCTAAATATACAACCTAACTAAACGAAATTTCCAGAAGAATATTTCTTATTTCGCAGGTAACTTTGGTATTAAAAATCAGCAAAATCGGCATAGGCTAACCATTGTTGTGGTTCGATTTGTGAGACGACCTACATAAAAATTTGATATTTTTTGTATATTTTATTACAATATTTTGAAATATATTGCAGATAATATCATGCAATTTTGTATACGTTGTTTTTATGATAAAAGAAGAAAGTGTGCGGAAAATAGTAAGAATCGGGTCTCCATACAAAAATCTTCCCGAAACATTGCTCAATTATACATAAATGCCTATAAAATTGGAATATCAAGACAAAATTCCGCAAAAATAAGTTTTATGCAAAAAGAAATCGCAAAACGAATTTTTTTTAGTTCGGCCCATTTTTGACTATAGACCCCATATAAAGTCCACTTCCAAAATTCACTTAAATACGTATAAAACAGATATTAATAACGTTAAACGACTAAAATTTTACATAAATAATCTTTATAGGAAAATAAATTGTTGTACTAAATTTTATGATGGTCGGCCAAGAATTGGTCATAGCTCCCATACAAGGACCTCATCTGAAAAAGACATTTATCCCTATATATATTGTATAAATATCGGTACTGACTCAAAACTTTACACAGATCCTTTACATATACATATACAAAAATCGTCCCACGAAATTTTGTGAATTTCGGTCCATATTTGACCGTATCCCCTATATAAAGCCCTCTTCCGAAAATCACTTTAATACTCCTAAATCTCTTATAAATATAGGTACCAATCCAAAATTTTACACGGATCATTTACATACATGCTTAAATCAAACTGCTGGAGTTTGAGAATATCGGTCCATTTTTGACAATATCCCCCACATAAGGTCCACTTCCGAAATCCACGTTAGTACTAATATATATCTTAAATATATCGTTATTATGTTGAAATTCGACGTGAATTATCCTCATATGCATGAAAATAACTGTTCCAAAAGTTAAGAAGATCGGCCCATAATTTGTCATAGCTGCCATTTAAGAACCATTTCCGAAAAACAATTAAACCGACAAAAATGTCTAATAAATATCGTTATCGAACCAACTTTTATATGAATCAGAAATTTTAATCCAGAAATCATATTAGTATCGGTTAAACGGCAATTAAGCTACTGGATTTTGTATCTGTCAGTAAATAATAGCTGCTGAATTAAGTCCACTTCCGAGTATAATTGCTATAATCATATATGAGATTGCTATAACCATGTGAATGGTAACTTAACCATATCATAGTTGTAGAAATCATAAAATAATTATAGTGACCATAATATTTTAAAACACTGTTTAGATATGTTGAAACATTTGTGGTAAACATGCAAAACTATATTTTTTGTCTGCGTGTAGAAATGAAGAGAGCCTTGCCATGAGCTTGGAGTTGTGGCTTTTGCACAGGATCATAAAATGCGAATTGATAGGGGCGTTAATAATCTTAAGTCTAGGCGGTAGGGGTTGGTCAGGGCGAACCAGTTTGTAGCTGGAGCGATTGTTGAGTGTCTGCTAATAGTCATGGGCTTTTTTTTACTGACTAATCTATGAATGGAGTGGAATTCATCAGCGGTAATAACACCATGAAGTTAGGCTTTCAAAGCACACAATCATGTAAATCAAATGGACTTTTACAGAACTACAGGAATATTTTGTTACTGTATGTACGTATAGTATATTAGACTGGCTTCATTTGTGGGCTATAAAAAATAATAACGATTCCCACAACTATAATAAATAGAATTGTTTAAAATGGATAATTTTAAAGTCAACTTAGTCAACTTCCTTCCCCAAAATGTTTAATTGTTAACAAATCTTTATTTATTATTATTTAACTAAATATGTACATAACTTCATGTTTCTAGGCAGTACTTCTTGAGAAAATAGAGACAGTACTATTTATTAATAAGTTTAGGTTCTTACATGACATGGGAATACATATAAAACAACCTGATACCTTGCATGATGGCAGGAACCCCATCACATTTTATGAAATAGGAATATGTAAAAATTTCGGTGGACTTTGTTTCAAAAAACTTTGTTATTTGTAAACACAACGATCAGAAAAAATCACTAAAATATATTTGAAATTTGGTTCGCCCTAATATAAATAAGACTTTTTGAGCAGGCATGGGTACCAGTTGGAAATTGTGTCCCAAAAGTTATTTGTTGACAATTATAAGACAAAATTAATTCAAATATTAGTAATACATAGAAAATCAAGCGAATATTAACATTTTGTTTTTTAAAAGTGTCAATGTGAAATGTTATCACGTTTACTAATATAACTAATAATATGAATAATACATTTTTATCAAGTATATATGGGGTATTTCCAATTTTTTGAGCACCTGCTGAAACCGACATACTATGGCTCTTATTTCGTTAAATTTTATGAATTGAAAAAAACGTTGTACAGGGTTTGGCTGACTATGCTGGAAGGATATGACGTTCAAAGTTTTACGTTGAAAAGTCTTCACCTTAAGAATTGGTGGTCATCTAAAATTCGAAAAATTAAAAAAAAACGACTTGTATATTGCAAGAGTTTTTTCATCCATTCCGTTTTCTTTGTAATAGTTTTTAGCTTTCAGATCGAAACCAATACAAAATATAGTCACTAGACTTGAAGGATATATCCGCAAAAAAAAAATTTGATATCGCTGCTGGGTGAAAAGTTGCATATGGTTTACAAGTGAAACGAAAATTTTCCGAATTTTGAACTTTTTGAAGATTTTACTAGGGTTTTTGAGCCGTTTAATAAAACTAAGCTTTAAGCGCAGAATTAAAAAAACTGCTTAATTTTATAAAGTCTGAGGTATATCAAGTTGGTGTCAGCGCACAAATAACGTATCACGGAGATCACAAACTTAAAAGAAATTAGCGTAAATTTTGTAAAAATGTATCTTTTTTGCGTCTGACAATCTGAATTGTATTTCAAGTTGGGTAGTGTATTGCGTGATGTGAGTAACTTCATAAAGGGTACCTCCGAGGCGAAAACGCACTTTAAAATTTTTAAACGCAAATTTTTAAAAATATTTTATGCACTTTTTCTGAATTTTTGCAAAAAAAAACATTTTTTTTTAGCTTTTTTTAAAACAAAACATAGCATGGGAACATGTTTAAGTATCTAAATAGTTTAGTCCCTCAACTGATAAAGTGCAAAAAAAAAAAAAAGAATTTTTTTCAACCCGGGCGCATGCAACGGCAGTTTTTCCCAAACACATTTCTCTTTGTGGCAACTAAAGCTCTGTATCAATTGCGTTGAAACGTACATCGAATAGAAGACTTTACTGAGCTTGATACTAAAATTGAATATGCACAAAAAAATTTTAACGATTTAAAATTTTATCGAGGAAAACAAATGTTTCTAACCTCAAAAACTGTAATTTTTATATTTTTTTTTAACTTAAAACCGCAGTAAAAATGATTAACGCGAACGGATTTCACACGCAAATCGACATTGATGTCAGACAAATAAAAATTCTAAGTGCCGTAAATTTTTGAAGTTGCCCATATGTATTCATTTTGTTATAATGTTATATTTTTTCTTTTATACCCACCACCACCATTATTGCGTTTGCCATTCCGTTTGTAAAACATCGAAATAATGGTTGTAGAACCAAAACGTCTATATATTCTGGGTCTTTGTAGGATTTTAAGACGATCTAGCCATGTCCATCTGCTGATGAAGGCACGATAGAGCTTCGAAAAAAGACATCGAAGAATGATCTAAGTTATAGATCAAAGTTTCAGACTACCTCCATATTTTTCAGATATTTTTTGCTATTTTCTTCAAATATCTTGAAATTTTGCACACTTTATTTTTATTATAGAAGAACAAGTGATGTTGAAAATGATAGGAATCGCTACAACTTCAACAACAGAGATCAGTTAAGAGTACTGAAAAAGTGAGTATACTCGAATCATGACTTATAATTTATTGTACTTATACGTACTCATACTTGTCTCAATATCATCAAACCAATACTCATCTTTAAAGTTTGAAGTACTCATTATATTTATTCTTAATCTCATGTATGATGTTGTTTAGTTTGACTCTCCTTAAATCATTGTACTCAATGTATAAAATAATCAATTTTATATTTTTGCTCAATATGTTTTTCTATAAACTTACTTGTATGTTTTTATATTTCTCTTTTACTTATTTTGCATAAATACCTTACGGATTAAGCTGAACATTTTTTTTCAATGACTAAACTGAGTTGAATACTTTATGAGTATGGGAGTATTTTTCTTAAAATGTAACTCTAAATACCGCGGTTTATGAATCAAACATATTGGGAATGGCATGAGCTCGATGTAGGCGTAGTACTCATACTTATATCCACTTGCATTTATATTATAAATTAAATTATAAATTTTATAAGTCAACGTTGTTGTGAGTTTGAGTAACTCAGAGTAGTTAAATTGCAATGATGTAAAACCACTTATACTTAAAATGTTATGAGTTATTGTGAATCGTAAAAAAATCGATTCATTGCCGATCTCTGTTCAACAATAATAAGTTTCATGCAAAGCGAAATCTCATCAGCATCGGTCCATAATTTTGACATAGCCGCATTCGAAGAGCTCTTCCGAAATTCACTTAAATGAACATATGTAAATCTTTTGTAAAAATGACTATCAAGTTGAAATTTGACAAGCATAATAAAAATACATATACATTCAAATCGTCGTACCAAATTTCATGATGATCGGTCCATTTTTGACCAAAGTCCATATATAAAGTTCGGATCTGGAAATCACATAAAAGTCCATAAGTCCCTTATAAAAATTAAATTCAACGCAAATAGTCCATACATATATAAAAATCGTCCATCTCATTATGCTGATGATCGGTTCATATTTGACCGTAGTCCCCATATAAAGTCTACTTCCGGAAATTGCGTATAAAGCTCCATAATAGGTGATTTGGCGGCACAGCCAAATATAAACTCTTACTTGAGCTTTTTCCTATTACATATAAGAGGATTATATCGGTTGTCCTTTAACGAGTATAGATACCTCATATGGCAATTGAACCTGGCACTTCAATTAAGGCTTAAATCTGTTACATCCACGTCGTCTTTGTAATTTTTAGTATTACCGATTTGACTGAAATTCAAGCCAAACATTAAAACTCTTAATGCGAATTTTATGACGTATAAATCAAACCCATATCGTATATATTTCATACTTTATAGCCCTCCAAAGTTGGATACCTCGGATATTTTTGTGAAAAATTTGCAATTTGAACTCTTTTTTTTTAAATTGAATAACTTTATAACTTTCCTACCAAAAGGAACTTTAAAACGGGAAAATGTCCTTGTTCTTTCTTGCACAAAATAGAAATGGGAGTTATAACTATTGTGGGATAATTGCAAAATCGGATTCCGGTAAGTTCTACAGTTTTGGTAGTTTTTCTTTAACGAATTACATGATTTTCAAAAAAAAAATAATTCAACAATAAAAGAGACATTTTTTAAGTTTTCGGATGAAAGTTTAGGTAGAGATTTGAAAGGTAATCTATAGGTTGTTAATTTCACACGTGGATAACCATCACTTTGTAATAGACTATAAATATTGAGGTGATGTGTTAGCCAAAAAATTTAAGCTATTTGGAACGAGTACTCTAATTTGAGAAATGTTTACAATACATGTGGCTCAATTCTTCAGAGAATTACTAGAGAAACTAACAAATTTAATTTAAAGGACTACAGGACAGAGCCCCGTAAAATGTTTTAAAGGCATTTTCTATTGGGTATGCAAGCAGGCATTTCTTACTCCTTAAATTTTATTTTGTTTTACATTTTGATTACATTTCTTCGTTTCGTTAGACAAATCGATTTTGTTTTCTTGAATAATTCCAGTTGAATACGAAGTATTGATGCAATCATTGTTAAAGAAAATAGTTCAACTTGAATAAGAAATTCGATTGAGCATTTTTTGTCTTCATTTAATACATGTACATTTTGTTACGTCAAGTACATACATAATATATACATTGGTATATACATGTATCTATATATGTATTTGTATGTATAAGTAGTATATAATTCAAATTAAATAGAAACTTAGAAAATAAGAAGCAATTTATGAATAATGTAGTTTTAACATAATCTTAGATATAGATTGATTGAACATATTTATGTCTCTATTAGTAGTAGTTATATTAAATTAAATATTCTTTATTTAATAATAATCAACATCTTTTATACAAATTTCTAAGTATTTCTCAGATTCATTGAGCAGAATATAATGAGAATTACATTTTGTTTTAAACTTAAGTTGATGTTAAATACATACACTGGTACATATTTCCATAAACTCACATTGATTTAAGGAAGAAAATTTTTTAAAATCGAATGTGAAGTACAAATGTCAAAACTAGACTCTTTTAAACAAAACTTTATTGACTTTATTTCAATTATTTTAACTGTTTTTTAAATATTTTTTAAATTTTGAAACTTAATATAATTTTATGCTGCTTTTATCTTTACCATAAATATTTTAAACTTTTTTATATCGAGATAACACATATAATATTTAACACATATAATATTTATATTCACAGAAATCATGGCACTAAATTTTTTGGATGATCGGTCCATAATCGGTAATATCTCCCATATAGCTCTCGTTTTTGAAAAACTATTTTATACATATACTAGGTGTAGGGTATTATATGGTCGGGCTTGACTGACTATACTTTCTTTTGTTTTGTAGCTAACAAAAATTGTAATTAGTTTCATTTGACAGCGACTAAAAAAGCGACATTCGCCGCTTAATGCTTGAAGCAAAGTCCTGTAGCCAGCTGAATGAAACTATGAATGTTTATATTCTGAAATTGTTCCAATAGTTTTTTAAGCCTGTATGTAAGTTCTTAAAAAAAAATTGGAAAATGTTTCGAAAACTTTGCTCATGTAAAGTGTGATTTTTTTAGCTATTATCTTATTGCCAACACTGGTTTAAACAGCTGACGCACGTTTCGTGTTTTGTTTCACTGTCAAACATCTTCAGTTTGGTCTAAAATTTAACCATGAATCGTCTTACAAACGAACAACGCTTGCAAATTATTGAATTTTATTATCAAAATGCGTGCTCTCTTAAGAAAGTTAATCGCGTGATGAATTACCTAAAAATTATGTCAGCGACGAAGCTCATTTTTGGCTCAATGGTTACGTAAATAAGCAGAATTGTCGATTTTGGAGTGAATATCAGCCAGAAGCATTGCAAGCGATACCAATGCATCCAGAAAAAGTCACAGAGTGGTGCGGTTTATGGGCTGGTGGCATCATTGGACCGTACTTCTTCAAAGATGATGCGAATCGTAACGTAACTGTGAATGGTGAGCGCTACCGTCCAACTTTTTTTTGCCCAAAATGCAAGAGCTTGACTTGCATGACATGTGGTTTCAACAAGACGGTGCCACATGCCACACAGCACGCGCAACAATGGACTTATTGAGAGGCGAGTTCGGTAAACATTTTATTCCACGTTCGGGACTGGTCGATTGGCCGCCTAGATCATGCGATTTAGCCCCTTTAGACGATTTTTTGTAGGGCTTTGTTAAAGCTCATGTCTATACAGACAAGCCCGCTTCAATTGACGCATTGAATGACAACATTGAAGCATTTATTCGTGAGATACCGACCGAAATGTTGGAAACAGTATGCCAAAATTGGACTAAGCGGATGGACCATTTGAAGCGCAGTCAAGGTCAACATTTGCATGAAATAATCTTCAAACATTAAATTATATGGACCGTACGTATAGATTTCATGCATTTTTCTGAATTTTATGTTTTTTTTTTTTTGAAAAACTTTCCTATAGCTTTTAAAAAATCACCCTTTATTTGTGTAGTGTATTATTATTAAGAGAAAAGAAAATATTCTCAAAAACATGCAGTTGTGAGTAAAATCTATGTAGTTACATATATAAAAAAATAACGTGACTGACTGATTCATTCATCATCGCACAGCCCAAACCACAAAAGCTAGAAGCTTTAAATTCGGGTAATGGGTTCCTTTTGCAACATGTAGATCTAATAAGAAGGGATTTTTGGAAATTCGGTCATTAAGGGGGACAAATGGGGCAAAAACTAGTAAAACCAGTACCTCTATATCTCCAAAAAATAATAAACATAGAACTAATATTTTAAATGCGTCCGCCTTTAATCAAAAAAAGAGCCGACAGGTGTCTGCTACTTTTTCGAAATTCGAAATTCAAGTGACCGTATGGGGTAAAAATAGTCCCCATAGAACGCTCCGTTAACATGTATATCTCCTACATAAATAAACATAGAAATACTATATTAAATGCATCTGGCTCAGATCAAAAAAGACTAGAAATCATTTTGGTTCTTTTTGAAATTCGAATTCCTATGGCCTAAAAATTGTATTATTTTTTTGGTACTTTTTTATCAAAATGTATTTTCTCACTAAAGATTCCATAAACTATTATTTTCAAATAGTACGTAATACGGATAATTAAAAGGTATTTTTTTTTAAATTATTTTTTCACGGTTGACAAAAAAGGGACGAAAACGGGATAAAAACGGACATTTGATATTATTTATTAAATTTAAAAATAAAAAGAACGATAAAATATTCTTCCAACCATACAAAAAAGAACCCAGAACATGCTATTCATGACTCAAATATAAAGGTGTTAAAAGGGCCAAATTTCAGTACACTTATATTGGTACTTTTTTGAAATTTATTTCTACTATTCTATTCTCGCAAACTGTGCATCTGACCATGTTATTATCTTCTGCAAAGTTGTTGTGCATGAGCCCGGGAAGGTTTCTGAGTTGGCAGGATCACGCCTACTTTAACGCCCGCCTTTTTAAATTGATTAATTGCTTCTGCATGGCTTTTTACAGATTTACTTCAAACAAGTTGTATACACATCTTACTAAAGGCGAAGTTAGAATAAAACTGTTATGTGCCACGCCCACTTTCATGCCCATCTCAAAAAATAAATGTTTGTAGGTATGTCCTTTATAGAATCGTAAACTATGTATTTGATCATGTGATTATCTTTGGCAAAGTTGTTGTGCATTAGCCCGGGAAGGTTTCTGAGTTGGTATGAACACGCCTACTCTAACGACCACTTTTTTAATTAATTACAACGCCTGTCGGGAAGGCCAGACCGCTGGACCGTTCTTACTAAAACTTTGACGGGATATAACTAAGACTCCGGCATGGCTAAGAATACTTTTTTCGACCGCATACTTTTTTTTAAAATGAACAAAATCAATAAAATTACTCAAAATTAATTGAATATTTGTGTAATGCCTTTCTTTCAAATTAATTTGAATTGGTGGCATAGCAACGCGCGCAAATGCCATCTAGTATGATATAAAAGGCAAAATATGTTGTAAAGAAAAAAACATGCAAGAATATGAACAAAAAATAGATGCCACAGTTCTTAAAATGTTATCAAATAGATAAACAGCAAGATGTAATGCTACATATATATTTTCTTAATACTTGTGAAGGTCGATTGAGTTATGTACGTTTGTTGGTCCGTCTGTGTAAAACACTCTCATGTTCAAAATAAAATACTGAAACTAACAAGATTTACACAAAACTCTTTATCATTGTCCTAAGCAGTTTGATATTTAAAATTAGAAAATCTGTTATAGACCAATTTGCAAGAACACCTCAAACAAAAATTAATATATTTGCCAATCCTTTTGCTAGTTTTTTTTAAATATATTACAGAACTTTTTAAAGGAATTCAATTTAGCATCTATTAGTTGGAAATGTTAATAATCGAATCATGAAACATACATAATGATATATAAATGCCTAGAATTTAATTTGTCTTCGCCTATCTGTACTGGGTTATAAAAAACAATTGAAATAGTTTTTTCTGTTTGCTGTTTGCTTAAAATAGTGAAAGTAAAAATATTTTAGGCAACACTGACCTAACAAGATTAAAACGAAAGTTTTCTACCTTCCTTTTATTTCATTTTGTTTTTAAGTATCAGAAACTTAAACTTAAAAAAAAAGAAAAGAAAAGTAAAATTTAAAAAGAAACAAAAAGTTAAGTAAGAATTAGTATAACAAAGTAAAGAAATCTTTTTACTTGAAAAATAGTTATAAATAAAACAAGTAAGAAAGTATAGTCGGTCAAGCCCGACCATATAATACCCTACACCCAGTATATGTATAAAACAGTTTTTCAGATATGGGCGTTATATGGGAGATATAACCTATTGTAGACCGATCATCCAAAAATTTAGTGTCATGATGTCTCTGAATATAAGTATTGTATGTATGTGTTAAACTTTATCTCGATATAAATACTTTAAAAAGATTTATGGAGCTTAAAGTAAATTACGGAGAGGGTCTTATATGGAATTTCGACTAATTATGGACCAATCATAATAAAATTAGACCATATTATTTGCATACAAATGAAATATATTTGCGTTAAATATTATTTGGATACCAACATTTTTGAGAGAGTTATGTTCTTTAAAGTGATTTTCGGAAGTGAGCCTTAAAAGTGATTTTCGGAAGTGGGCCTTAAAAGTGATTTTCGGAAGTGGGCCTTATATGGGAGCTACGACTAATTATGGACCGATATCATAAAATTATACCGTATTATTTTTAGACATATGAAATATATTTTCGTTCAATATTATTTGGATATCAACATTTTTGTGAGTCTTATACTCTATAAAGTGATTTTCGGAAGTGGGCCTTATATGGGAGCTACGACTAATTATGGACCGATAATCATAAAATTATACCGTATTATTTGTATACATATAAAATATATATGTGTTAAATATTATTAGGATACCAAAATTTTTGAGAGAGTTATGTTCTTTAAAGTGATTTTCGGAAGTGGGGCTTATATGGGGGGTACGAGTAATTATGGACCGATCTGCACAAAACTTGCAGATCTGATTTGTCTTCATTTACCACTTATTTTTGATGAAATTTGTTTGGATACTTGCATAATTCAAGCATTTATGATCAGTAAACCCCAATTTCGGGAGGACATTTGTATGGTGGCCAGGTGAAATATTGGACCGATTTACACCAGTTTCAATCCCATCCATCCTTGGGCCGAAGAAATGTCACGTACCAAATTGTATCGAAATATCTTCAAAATTGCGACCTGTACTCTGCGCACAAGCTTTACATGGACAGCCAGCCAGACGGACGGACGGACGGACATCGTTAAATCGACTCAGAAAGTGATTCTAAATCGATCGGTATACTTTAAGGTGGGTGTTGGACGAATATTTGTGGGCGTTACAAACATCAGCACAAACCCAATATCCCTCCCCACTATGGTGGTGTAGGGTATAAAAAGAAAACATAATAAAAATTGTAATAACAAGTGTTTGAAATATTTTGAAATTGACAAACAAAAAATGGAAGACTGAAATCTGAACTTTCTTCTTTAACATTAAGTTGCAAGGTATTTAACAGGAAAACTTTTTTGCTAATAAATACTATTAATACTAGCGTGATTCAGGCGCACTGTTTATGCTCTACAAAACCGGAACACCAAAACTTTCTTTCAATATGGCCAAGATGTATTCTTAGTAAATTCTGTTAGGATGAGTTTAATTTTTATTCTTATTATTAGCATCTAAAATTAACTGATGTAGAATTAAAGCCAATCGAATAAGTGAAAAGTACAATTCGCAAAACTTATATTTTTAGAACCATAGGACGATTGGTATTGAATTGAAATCAGGCCATTATTTTATCTAGCCCCCATACAAATGTCCTATCAAAATAAGCTTTGTCGCTTATAAATTTTCGATTTATAAACGTATCCTAAGAAATTTCGCCACAAATAAGTTATAACGGGTAGTTAAATTTCAAGGGCCGATGTTGATTTTGAATAAAACACAAACTATTTAGGAAATTATTGTAATTTTATTTTATTATGATATATTGGTACTACTCAATTATGTATGGAACAAAATATCGGACAAATGGGCGCCGCGACCACGGCGGCACACCTCCATCCGATGGTCCAAATTTTCGATGACCCTGAGGCATAATGGAGGTTCTATGCCGTCTTGAATTGTTGCTGGCTTATCGACGTACACCTTTTCTTTCAAATAACCCCAAAGAAAAAAGTCCAACGGTGTCAAATCACATGATCTTGGCGGCCAATTGACATCGCCATTACGTGAGATAACACGGCCATTGAAATTGTTGCGCAAAAGAGCCTTTGTTTTGTTAGCTGTGTGGCAAGTGGCATCGTCCTGCTGAAACCACATATCGTCCACATCCATATCTTCCAATTCGGGCCATAAAAAGTTCGTTATCATCTCACGATAGCGAACACCATTCACAGTAACTGCCTGACCGGCCTCATTTTGGAAAAAATACGGCCCGATGATGCCGCCAGCCCATAAACCGCACCAAACAGTCACTCTTTGTGGGTGCATTGGGTTTTCGACAATCACTCTTGGATTCTCATTCGCCCAAATGCGGCAATTCTGTTTATTGACGAATCCACTGAGGTGAAAATGTGCCTCATCACTGAAGATGATTTTCTTCGAAAATTGATCATCCACTGTTGCCATTTCTTGCCACCATTCTGCCCATTCACGACGTTTGGAATGGTCAAGAGGCTTCAGTTCTTGAGCCAATTGCACCTTGTAAGCGTGTAAATGCAAGTCTTTATGCATAATGTTCATCAACGACGAGCGTGAGAGGTGCAATTGTTGGGCACGACGACGAGTTGAGGTGGACGGCTCTTCAGCCACACTATCGCGAACAGCAGCAATATTTTCTGCAGTACGAGCTGTACGAGCATGCACTGGTGTTCTCACATCTTCTACAGACCCGGTTTGCTCGAATTTTACCACGATTTTTGCGATTGTACGCACATTTGGACAATCAAATTGACCAAAAAAATCACGAAGTGCACGATATGCATTTTGATTTGAACGCCCATTTTCATAATAAATGTGGATAACTTTAACACGTTGTTGGATTGTGTATCTCTCCATGGTTCAAATTGAGTAAGTCTGAAATAAAGAAATGTCAAATAAAATTCGGAAAAAAGCTTGGCGTTTAGGTGTGGTTCACATTCAACATCGGCCCTTACAATTTAACCACCCTTTATATAAAACTAAATCACTCGTACAAATTTTGTGCAGAGCGGTTCATAACTGACCACAGCTCCCATATAAGGCCCACTTCCTATAATCACTTTAACGAGCATTACTCTCTTAAAAATGTTGGTATCCAAATAATATTCCACTCAAATATGTTTCATATATACAGAAATCATTCGGTCCAATATAATCACGAGCGGTCCATAATTAGTCATAGTTTCCACTTCTGGAAATCACTTTAACGACTATAAATATCTTAAAACTGTTGGTAAATGTTGGAAAATTCAACACAAATAAGTTTCATATCTGTATACAGAAATCATGTCACAAAGCAGCCATGTAGGACCCACTTCTAAAATCACTTTAAGATGCACAAATCTTGAAAACTAGTTTATATTGAGATAATATTGAACACAAACAATATTTACACTAGTCGGCATATTTATTTTGACATATGGGAATATCGGCTTTTCGTTTATTGTTTACATTAAATCTTCATATAACGGAACTATTCTTGTGTTTTACTTTTTGAACCCATTCTAAGTAGTATGTATTTAAACTATTTCGTGATTTTGCTTATATATTTTGTTTTTCTGTAGCAAGATAATCAGGTGAGTAGAGAAATTTTAACGGCATAAGTATTTTGACATTTGCTGATTTCAATGGTTTTGTTGTTCTTTTTTTTGAGTTCTGTACGTTGTAGTCGCTGTTTTTGATTTATTTATCATTCTTCATTATAAATACCATAAAAGTTTGTGTTTTAATTCACTAAGATGGTAAAAACAGCTGAATTAAATGAAACTGCTAGAACAGAAATTGTGACAAAATACAACTTGGGTATTTCTGTTATAAATATTGCAAAAGAATATAATTTGTCACGACAAACAATTTATTATCAAATAAATAAATATAAAAATATCGGACGAACTACTAATTTGCGCCGAACAGGTAGAAAACGCAATACTACAATCTATGAGGACCGGCTGATTGTTCGACAATTTAAAAACAACCCACTGAAAACACCCAAAAATGCTGCTATGGAGTGGAATAACAGCACAAATAATCACATAAGTGAAAGAACAATTCGTCGGCGTTTAACTGAAGCCAATATAAATACATACATTGCAAAAACCATCCCTTTTATTACTCCAAAAAATAAAATGAAACGCGTTGAATTCGCTAAAAAGTATATCAATAAACCTCTGTCCTTTTGGCGTAATGTACTCTGGTCTGACGAGAGTAGTTTCGAGTACCACTCATCACACAAAAAAGTTTTTGTCAGATTAAATAAAAAAATCCATAAAAAAGTTGCACCTGTATGCCAAAAAGTAAGCCATGGAGGTGGAAACGTTATGTTTTGGGGATCTATTTCATGTAGTGGAGTAGGAGACTTGATTCCTGTTGACGGTTCCATGAACCAACATCAATATTTAAGAATATTGAATGAATATGCGTTTCCCTCCGGTGATAGATTGATCGGAGAAACATTCATTTTCCAACACGATAACGCTCCATGTCATAAGAGCAAGATGATCACAACATTTCTAACAGAAGCCGGTGTTCAAACTCTGGAATGGCCTCCTCAAAGTCCAGATTTGAATGTAATAGAAAATGTGTGGTCATACATAAAGCGAAATAGATCTGCGGATTTGACAAGAACAAAAGATGAAACGATCATTGAGGTCATGAATGCTTGGAAAGAGATTCCAATGGAGTTTCTACAGTCCTTGGTGGATTCCGTTCCGATTTGCCTCCAAAAAGTTTTAAATGCTAAAGGAGGATACATTTTTTATTAATTTAAATAAATATTATTAATTTTTATTTACCATGAAGTTCCCAATTTTTTTAAATATGCAATATAAAAACATGTCAAAATACTTATGCCACATACTGAATTCTCATTTTTAAGTTTCAATAAAAAAAAAAATAATACAAAACATTTAAACTGTGAAAGGTCTTTTGTGTTCTAATAAATTACAATATTTTTTACTATTTTAAATGTTTTTAATTTATTTTTTTAATTGCATAGGACCGGGAATAAAAAAAAGAATAAAAACAACTGGTATGTCAAAATAAATATGCCGACTAGTGTATATGCTCAGAAGTCATGACTCACCATTTTCGGATGATCGGTCCATAATAAGTCATAGCTGCCATGTAGCACCGATTTCTGACAACACTTTCTTACTTGTTGTTTTTTTTTTTTATTTTTACGCATATTCAATTGACATTATCCTAATTAAGCCTAGAAATAAGTATTAAAATCTTGAATGAAATTTAAAACCAATTTCTCTCTACTGAAATTATTTATGGACAATTTAGCCTGGCTCTACAAAGCTTAGATCGCATTTGACACTGTACAAGAAGTCTTGCAAGCATATTCGGGTGACTTTGTAGTTTTAAAATATATATGTATCTAAACTAACGCTTAACAATAGTACTATTTGTTTGTTCTTTGTGAAGACAAGTAACACTCAGACACTTCATACCTACATACAAGTACATATATACAATATATTATTATATATACTTATGTAAAAATTGTGATACTTTCTTTGGAAATAGGATAGGTTGAAGAAGTAAAAGTGCACAAAAATTGGTAGCCATATTACAATATATTGGTGGGTAAATAAGATCCGTCACAGCCGATTATAATACTTCTTTTTGTTTTAAATTTGTTTCAAAGTTTTTGGTCAATTATTCGTGCAGTCACAGTTATATACATTCATGCAAAATCACAAACATTTCTACATACGAGTATGTACGAGTATGTATATAATTAAGAAGACTTGAAGTAAAAATATATCATCTTAATTTCAAGCAACTGAATGCATCTAAATTGGTTTTTTGAAAAAAAACTAAATACACAGGACAAACTCCAGAATAATAAAAAAAATACTTTGACTTTGTTTTATCTAACGTTGGAAATCCGATGAATACGAGAATTAACCCTTTATCGGGAAACATGACGTTTTAACATCTAGCAATTATTTTTCTATTACTATTACGAAATTAAAAGTACATATTTATTTAAACAATTCTTTTTATTTATTTTTGATTTTTATTTATTAATTTAAAAAAAACTTGAGTGTTACAGAAATGTTACATTGCTTGAAAAGTACTAGTCTTGGCATTTTGCCCCATATTTTCTTTTCCGCCCATAATGGAGAATGACCAATCTGGCCTTGACGCACAGCCTGTGGTGGAGCATGTTGACCGGGTCCTTTTGACTAGTTTGCTTGTTACAGCAATATTGTTTTTGCTTTGATTTTCTTTAAATTTATATTCACAAACTAAAGTATTATCAGGCCAGAAATCAGGGTTGACTATTTGCTCATAAAGATCGAGGGAAACATTAAGTTTGAAAGATGTAATCATTCTAGGTTGTGAATTAGAGAATTTATATGTAAATCAGTTCCAAAACTCAATTTCAATTTTATATAAAAGTTAAAAGCAAGACGAGATATAAAAATTGATTTCTTAGGCTGAATGATTTTTAAACCATTATATGGAATTTGATTGGCAACAGAATTAGAAATCATACAAAGAGCATTGTTACTTGCTAATTTAACTGAAGTCTGTTGACAGTTGTTAAGGTTACTCGTTGCTGTAGTCGGGGAAATTACAGCAGAATCAACAACATTGCAACTAGAAGCACCAGGACTTTGAGAAGCATTCGGTTTACTTTTATTTCTGGATTTAAGTGTTTAAATTCCTCAAAACGATTTCCATAAGCTGTAATTTCAGTAGAAAGTTTTGAAAGTTTATTTTGAATTTTTAAAAAATTTTATTCGAAGTTTTACTTCTACTCAAATATACAAATTGTTTGAAAACAATTATACACTACAATTTATTTTTGTATATTTCTGTTATATGTTTCACATAGCTTTCCGTTGGAAAACATAAATGTAAAATCATACAACAATATATACAAAGAGACACTAGCAAAATGTAATGCATTTTCTGGCCTGCTAAAGCCGTCATCAGCATTCTTTGTGTCTAATAGTGTTTATTTTCAAACCTTGTATATTTAACCTTTTTTATGTACTAATTGAGAATTTTTCCTCTTGCGAGTATTTGAAAATTTTTAAAAATATACAAAAATAAATTGTAGTGTATAATTGTTTTCAAACAATTTGTATATTTGACTTGAAGTAAAACTTCGAATAAAATTTTTTAAAAATTTTCAAATATTCGCAAGAGGAAAAATTCTCAATTAGTTTATTTTGAATGTTTAAAAATGTATTTTTTGTGTTTTAAAATTTCCAATTGAGTCAAATATTAATGATATTTGAGAATATTTGTAAATATGTTTGTAAAAGCACTGCTTCACGTTCAATATTTGATGGATCGCGATCCATATCGCAGAATGGCCTAAAATATGAAATCCAGATCGCGTATCGTGGATCTCATGATAAATATTGAACGTGTCGCATTTTCAGTCAGTAAGAAGTGATAAATAATAATAATTGTGTCCATTAAACTTAAGTGCGTATAGTTTTTCCGATCCTGCAACCAATTTTTGCTCCAAATTTTCTTCAATGTAAAAAGCAAGCAAAATAGCTAAACAGGCTTTCTTTTGGTTTTCTCGCGACATTGATAAACGGACCTGCACAGCACAAAAATAACATAAATACTGACGCGATAAATATGGAACATGTAGCAGTGCCCTAAAAGTAAAATTACTTTTTTAAAGGTGATAATTTTGTATATTTTGATAAGTTAAATAATGTAATACATGTGTAACACCAAACAATTTTATGCAGAACAAGTTTAATGCACTTTTAAATATAAATAGTTGATTAAACTTTTTATAAAGAGTTCGCCATTACCAAATTACCTTTTACTGCGTAGCTTAATTTTATATGTTCCCATAATAGCGTCAATGAGATCTACACCTCCCATGTGCGTATTATATTGGCCAACAATGGAGGTACGTTTTATTTCGTTATACCTTTTTAAAGAGATACGACAACTCTTATCAGAACGTTTTGGAATTTCACCAACGAAAGTGGAAACTTGATTTACAATTTTGTTGTCTTTCTATGAAACTGTAGCAATCTCAATTCCTTCGACGTCACAAACAAACTCTACAGAAGATCCGTTATTGTTTTTCATCATTTACATTTTTGAATTCGATTTCTCCTTATCGTTCCAATGCTAAAAATTCATACCGAAATTTTTTCAATACAAATAGAATGTGGTTTGCTTCTAGTTGTATTTGATAAAAATCACTCTATTACATACATAGATCGTTGTCAGTTCATACAATGTTGTCAGATCTAGCAATGTACTGAAATTGAAAAATTGTTAGCAAACGGTAAATTGTCAGTTCAGACGACTGTAAGAAAACCTTTCACTTTCATTGACACATAATTGTCACACAATGAATTTATCTGTCAACCGAAATTGTCAATTCACACGGTTGTCAGAAGACTGTGTGGCAAATATTGTCAAATTTGTTGTGAGGCATTGTATGTGTGTGTGTTTAAAAATTTTAAATATTGTCTTGGAACAAAAAAAAAAAAAAAAAAAAAGAGTAGTGAGGATGAAAACAAAAAAAAAAAAAAAACGCCGCAAAGTTTGAGTGAAGGATTGGATGCTTCAGCGTCAGCAGGAGGGTATTTATGCTAAATTACAATTGCGAACTGACGAGCCGGAGTTGTATCGGAACTTTTTAAGATTAATTGACTCATAGCTGCACTCTAAGAAACATGATTCAACAATAGATATGTCGCTATAAATTTTTAATTTTTTGTAATTTAGTTCTTTAATTTTATTCCATTTTTTTCCAAAATGTTTTGTTTGTTCATTTATTTACGTATATACAGAGTTGTATTTAAACAATTTTCTCTGACAATGCTGCTATTAACAGACGCATAAACTTTGCACATATGACAATTTAAAGTGTTTGACAATTGTCTTAAAACAATCTTACAATGATAAAAAATGGGTTCACACGATTGTTAGACGTCTGGCAATATTTTTGTCTTACAATGTACTGAAAATGCTTTTTCTTACAACGTTGGAAGACAAAAATTTTAAGTTCACAAGGTTGTTAGACATTTTCTGAACATTTTTCGTTATAAGATTTGACAAGCGTTTGTACAAAGCTTTACGCACTTATTTCTAATCAAGAAAATACAAATGGCACAAATCTGATTTTCCCACTGAACACTTAAATATTTGTTATGCGCTGAAACTGTTTTCACAGGAAAACATGCGATAATAATATTATCCTATTATGTTTTGTTTCTTTTTTATAGTGCCAGGTTTGTATTAGCCATGTTACAATGCCTAAAATGGTTATATCGATAGAACACAGCAATAGCTACGTAAAGGATTAATTAACCCTTTATCTGGCCATGTAACAGAAAATGTAGTGACATTATTAAAGACATTTTCTACTTACTTTAATGTACATATGTACATTAGGGTGGCCCCGTTTGTATGGAGAAAAAAATAAGGTATCGATGTTCCCGACAAATATGAAAATTTGATTCATTTTAAGACTACGTTTCTCAATTTTTTTCTCTTGGAGTCAATATTTGGTGAGCTGGATCAAAGGATAAAAATGTCCTTTTTAGAGGTTTTTTGTTTAACCTCTTTGGGTTAAATTGCATGATGTTTATAATCAAGAAATTTCAACTATTTATTTATGTAAATTCTATGAAAAAATAAAAAAACACTAAAATTTTGTCTGAAATTTTCAAAATTTTTGAATTAAAATAAATGGTTTTTTTATTTTTGATAACCCATTGGTCGTGAACATCCGCTTTATTTATTTTGGGGCCACCCTAATGTACATATGCCCAGTTTTAAAGCTCATTTCATGTTGCTTCCATTCAATTGCTTTTACTATGTTAAACAACTCACTTGTTAGGAAGTAACCTTGGCGTCAAGTAAGGTGAACTCATAATTCTTGTTTGTAATATCCAAGAAATAATAAGGTCAACTTACAAATGCACTTATAAAACTAATGCGAAACTAAAGCCAGATTTACACGATTGAAATTTTCTTCAAAATTGCTCTTAATAACTATTAAATAAATAAATTTTGAAGAATTTTTGCTGTTTACACGAGTTTGAAGCATTTTGAAGAACAATTTTGAAGAAAATTTCAATCGTGTAAATCTAGCTTAAGCTGCTTGCTTACTTGCTTGAAAATATGTAAATGTGTAAAACAAAACTAACAAATCTTCTGTCTTGGTTGAGTTTTGTTAACAGTATTTGATGTTGGCCAACGGTTAAAAATATATAAAACTATTAAAACTATGTATAAATTTATAATAAATAAATATGATTTAATAAATTCTTACAGATCTCTACCAAATGCAAGCACTACAATTCACTTAACTTTGAAGTAGGGTATATAAAGTTTCAAAAATCATGTACAAATAGTTTTCAAAGAATTTAACAGCATTTAGAAAACGCATTTTAGCAGCAAAGAAACAAAGAAACAAACAAACAAAAATCAGCGAATAGAAAGTAGACAAAAAATAAGTAAAACTATAATTTGCAGACACGTTTATGCAGTTTTACCCCTTGCATATTTTGCACCTTGTAAGTTGTTAGTTGAAATTGCAATTGACGGATAAACGTGCAACATTCAAATTCAAATGTTGCAAATGCCTTAAAGAATTTCAAACATACATATGTACATATGTATACAATCAACTGTACCTGCAACCAAAGAATATAAACGCAAACAAATCTCTCGTACACATCCACAAACAGTGTGTGTTTAATATACTGCATTGAAGCATATAACTTTAAGGTTTTCTTTCAGTGCACACGTGTGTCTGTTCAAATTGAATTACATATGACTAAATAAACTTTGCTAGTAACTTACCCCCTTATTCAAAAACGATTATTAAATTTAACAAACGTTTATTAAGCAAATTTTTATATGTAAATCTGTCTTTGTTAAATTTAATAATCGTTTTTGAATAAGGGAGTTAATGTTTATAAAAAAAACTTATAGAGGTCAAAATGTATAACCCTTTCGGATCTGACGCAAAACTACCAGGATTGTTTTTTTTATAATTTTTGGAATATGTGGTCCCTTTCATATTAGTTTGAAATAATAAAATTAATCATTTTTTTTAGTGAATATCCCAGCAAAAAATTTACTTACATTCTTAATTTTAATGACTTCTAGAATTCATTATTTCGAAGCTTTATTCGCCCTTTGTGTATAACTAATTATATATTAAAGAATTACTTTATATATATTATATACATTATCAAAAAAAAAAAATAATTCAAATAAATAGATTTCACACTTTTCAATTCAGACTCTTCAATGCATGTGCTTTTCGCTGAGAAGGGAAAAGAGAATAAAAGGGGTACATACTTGAAGTTACTAGTAAATTTTTTGGGCAGCTAAAACTAAAGTATGTAAAATCTTTATTAATATCATTTGCAATAAGTTTCCCTAATATTTATTAAGTTTGTAACTTATTAAGTAAGTAACTTAGCAAAATATAATTCATTAACTGGAACTAGAAAAATAAGCAAAAATACAAAATAATATAACAAGTAAGAAAGTATAGTCGGTCAAGCCCGACCATATAATACCCTACACCCAGTACTTATATGTATAAAACAGTTTTTCAGAAATGGGCGTTATATGGGACAAATAACCTATTATGGACCGATCATCCAAAAATTTAGTGTCATGATGTCTGTGAATATAAATATTATATGTGTTAAACTTTATCTCGATATAAATACTTTTAAAAGATTTATAGAGCTTAAATTGAATTACGTAGAGGGTCTTATATGGGAGTTTCGAATAACTATGGCCCAACCATTATAAAATTAGGTGCCGTTATTTCTGTATATAAGAAACTTATTTGTGTCAAATTATATTTGAATACCAATATTTTCTTTAGAAATTTATGATCGTTAAAGTGATTTTCGGAAGATCATCATAAAACTCTACCATATTGTGTTGAATATTATTTGGATACCAACATTTTTGATAGTGTTATGCTCTTTAAAGTGATTTTCGGAAGTGGGCCTTATATGGGAGCTACGACTAATTATGGACCGATCTTCACGGAATTTGTAGTTGTGCTTTAGCTTTATTTACTATTCATCTGTGGTAAATTTTGTTTGCATACTTGCATAATTTAAAGATTTATGACCGGAAAACCCCAATTTCGGGAGGACATTTTTATGGGGGCTAGGTGAAATAATGGACCTATCCATCCTTGGGCCGAAAAAATATCACGTACCAAATTTTATCGAAATATCTTTAAAATTATGACCTGTACTCTGCGCACAAGCTTTACATGGACAGACAGCCAGTCAGCCAGACGGACGGACGGACATCGTTAAATCGACTCAGAAAGTGATTCTAAGCCGATCGGTATACTTTAAGGTGGGTGTTGGACCAATATTTATGAGCGTTACAAACATCAACACAAATCCAATATACCCTCCCCACTATTGTGGTGTAGGGTATAAAAATAAGAATATAAACTAGAAGACGACGTGGAGACATTGGTTTTAAAAATTTGTGGTCACTTTAGCCGTTCTGCAAGGAAAATAGAAAATCTGCAGCATCATTTTGAAATTCACAACATGAAATGGCTGGAAATTATTAAGTTTTTTATCTTTAGCAACTGCAATTGATAGAATTTAAAAAATATGGCCAGCGCTTAAATCATTTTTTAAAAATATGGAAAAGGAATGTTCTCACATGATTGAAAAGATTTTTACAAACAGAGGATACCGAAATTAAGATGTTATCGTCTTTGCATTTTGTCCACCACATTCTGTATTTTGTTTTTGGAAAACTCGATTAAAACAATAGAGTCAGATTCGTTATGCGTCACAGATCTGGTATTAGAAATGGTAAATGTGCGGCAAGGTGTAATAAATAGAAAACAAGACGCTTCTTACTAATAAAGTTGAAGGTAATAATTTAAAAAATGGAATTTTAAAATTTTATGAAAACCTTTTGGTGTATGTTGAATCTCGATACGAATTTTCTGAAAGCAACATCTTTTTAAAATTAAAGTTTATAAATTTAAATTGCAATTTCAAATATGAAGACTACCTTAATGCTGGTAAAATGCTAAATATTGATTTTGATAAAGATAAACTTTATGAAGAGGTAAATCTTTTAAATATAATTTTTACGGATTTTAATCACACTTATTTTATATATATATATAAAATTGTAAGTTTTCTTTTAAGCATACCGCCTTTAAATTGTTACACTGAGAGAGTATTTGCGCAAATGTCTCTAAAATGGTCAGTAGATCGCAATAAATGCTTAAATGCTTATTTTTAATCAATTTTAATTTGTTTTAATAAAAATATTATTTGAAGTGGAAACTTTTAATCGTGTTTTATTTGTATCTCTAAACTTTCGAAAATCGCGCGATTTTGAGCATATTTTTGAATTTGTCCCGCTTTTTCAAAAAATAAAACTGGCAACCCTAGTCCAGATAATCTTTCCGGAATGTTTTACTTAAAGCGGATAATATTGAAATTTAAATCGCGTAGGTCGAAGGTGGAATTTGCTACATTTGGAATTTCTCAGGGAAAGATAGCGAAATGTGTTAAGATGTGGGTCAACTTTTATGATACTTTAGAAAATTAAATCTAAAAGTGCAACACTTGCACTTGTACTATGTATAATCACAAACTTTAATAATATTGAAAAAGGCAATAAATTGATTTAGGTTTCAACATTCGGTTTTGAAGATGAAATCAAATCAGTAATTTCTTTAAACTGTAAATACATGGTGCAACTATACAAGGTGAGTGCAGTAGCCCAGCTGACTGACTTTGTTTACAATTTACTTATGTCAAAAGTAATACTTTTGCAAGTATTTTTGACAGTAGTACATTATTTTACACAAACAAAATTCCTAATTTTTCTGTTTTGTGTTGTATTTATTGTCGATTTGCACTCACCTTATATAGTTGCACCATGTGTAAATATTTTCCACAGTTTTTTAATTAATTTACTACTTGAAAGTTTAATAGAAGAGAATATGCCAACACTTTGGTAAGTGTAAAAATGCAAGCAGGAGCACGTGTTTCTGTTTGTTGGTTTGTTGGAAGTACAGAATGTTTACGAATTTTGGTTTCCATTAAGTTCCCTAGAGATTATTCTCACAATTACTTTTAGTTACAAACGCAAACACATCAATGTAATCGTATGTTACTTCACTTTATTATACAGTCTTCAGATGTAGTTAGAACACACATTAGAACAAACATTCATAAAAACATTACGACGTTGCCACATATGTATCTCTGCTGCAATAAATAGAAAAACTGAAAGATAAAATCACAACTACGTATAAAAGAAAATTGTCAATATTGAGTATTTAACAAAATTAAAAAGGATGAAATCTTTTGGCAGCATTTTAAGCAGATTGCTTTATTATACTCCTCTTAGATTCACGTCAACATACAACAAGACACACGTACTATTACACGAACAGAATACATTTTAAGAATGAAATCAATGAAACTTGGGCATTGAAACAAACTTATATAAGTATAGTGTGATTTATTAAGACTAATTTATTAAGATTTTTAAAATTAAATAAAACACTTAAAATAGTACTGGGTTCCAGAAACGTTATTATTGCCTGAAAGTACAATCTTTGCAATTGACTTCTTAAAAATAATTTCATTTAAATGTTGGACTTGCCTACGATCATTGGAAGATCCAATTTTCGATAATTTTTTCCAGAAATTCTACCAAAATCTTCAAGATTACGCAAGTACTATTGACTTTTAAGTATTGCATACTGTATGTGATTATCGGTCTGTATGTGATACACTGGGATTCAAATTTGCGAATAGTGGGCTCGGAAGTTCGATGAATTAATATTACTGACACACTGTGGTGCCAGTCTTTCGATAATGAATTGCAAAATTATATAATTGATGATTGGGGCGTGGATAACTATCCCGATCTTTTCCTATGCAATGCGAATTTGAATGATTCATATACAATTTCCATTTTATTTTTCTTTTTTCAAAAAACAAAGTTCTTGTTGAAATCTCTTATTATATACAAATGCTCATGAATTTTATAATATTTTCAGGTTTGGCAAAGTATCCATAGATACTGAATTTAGAAAAATAAAAATACATTTTTTTCTGCAAGTTTTGTAAAAACCCAAAATTATCCTTATGCTTCATGCTATACTTTGTACTTGATCTGTGTCCTTCAATGGACATATAAATACATATGTACTAACATATAGTCACATACTTGTGTATATACAATCACTATAATAACATTTTCGTTTTTTTAGTTATGTGAGCAATGGAAATTGACATCAAAGTACATATTATGGATAACAACAAAGTTAAAATATAGTTAAATATTCTCATACCCAAGCACTTACACTTTCTCGCACATTCATACATAGAATTTACACATATATGTATGTATATATATATATATATATATATATATGCACATAAGTGCACATTATGTTTATCGAGATTGTTTATAGCAGCACAGAGAGTTCAGACTATTCAAGTAAGAAAGAGATATAGAGTTGGCTAAAAGCTTAAATCCTTTATGTGTGTTTGTTCACATACTAAGAGTTGCAGAATTTTTGATATGTTAATCTTGCATATAAACCGACAAAGTGGGCATAGATATTTGAATAGTAGAATATTTTTTTATTTATATTTATTTTTGGTTTATTTTAATTGAATTTCATCTCCATAACGATATTTATAAGAATCATATTCCAGTTATAATCAAGAATTAACTCTTTGTTAATGTTTTTGCAGTGTGTAACATAAAGCGATTTATTTTAGCACATTAAGTACCAAAAGGCCCTAGAATTGTCCAATTACGGACCAACTTTCACAAAAGACAATAGTATAATTTTTACATACTTGTAACCGATCTGTGTAAAATTTCGGTTCGATATGGATATAAGTTAATGAGTTTTTAGAATAGTTCTCATAAGGGACCTATGATCGGAAGTAGTATCACGGGCCAATCATCATGAATTTCTGTACAACGATTTATACATATGTCTGTGCGAATTGTTTGTGTTGAATATAAGGGATTTATGCGCATTTAAGTGATTCTCGAACTTTATATGGAGACCACGGTCAAATATGGACCGATTATCATAAAATTGGGTATAAGTATTTCTATCTATATACGTACTATTTGTGTCGAATTTAAACTTGCTGTTGATGCTTATAAGAGATTTCTCTGCATTTAAATGATTTCCAGAAGTAGACTTTATGTGGGAGCTACGGTGAAATATGGACCGATCACCATCATACTGAAATCGAAGCTTTCTATATATGTATGCACTACTTGTGCTAAATTCCGGCTTGATAATGGTTTTTATAAGAGATTTATGGGTATTTAAGTGATTTCCGAAAGTGCACTTAATAAGAGGGCTATGGTCAAATATAGATTACCTGTGATAAATTTCGACTAATTAGTGATTTTTATAAAATATTTATGCGCATTTAAGTGATTTTCGGAAGTGGTCTTTGTACGAAGCTATGATCAAAATATGGACCGATGCAAACAAAATATCGTTTTGAGATTTCACTTTGCATGACACTTATTATTGCAGAATTTTGTATGGATACGGCTTTTCTATAGACATTTATGTACCATAAAGCCATATTTCGGCAAGACATTTGTATGGGGCTATAAGAAATCGTTGACCGATTTGTACCATTTTTAACAGGATTTGTCATTCTATAATAAAAAGAAAGTGTACAGGATTTCATGGCATTATCGGCATTATATTTAAAGAAAATTACCTATAACTCGGCTCCTACTAGAAGGATTTTGCGGACAGAAGGACGGACATAGCTAGATCGTTTTAGAATCTTTTAATGGTTTAGAAATATATACTTTTGTGCTAATGGTCGTAATTAGTTCGATGTGTTATAAACAAAATGACAAACGTAATATACCCCCCATCTTTTGGGTGGTGGGTAATAAGCTAAAACTTTTCATCTGCATTTTTTTAATTTTCTAAATTCATCCTCTCTAATTACACACACTAATTTAAATAAACTTCAACTCAAATATTACACATTAACACAGAAAAACTTGGAATTCTCATTTGCATTTTTTAATTTTTTAAGAAAATTTATCTTTTCTATTAGAAATTAGTTTCAATAAAATAGGAATATACTCAAAGTCTACACAATATTGTATTTCTCCTAATGCAGACTAATTACAAATTACTACACAAAAATGCAACTAAACCAAATGATAAAACCAAAAGCAACATACTTCAAGTTTTCTATTTATTTAGTAGAATTAATGAAATTTGCTCGGCTCACTGATGTCCGTAAACTGATTTATATTCCTCACTTGACTTTTCAATAGAAATTAAACTTATAACAATGATATTGAAAAATTCATAAAAACTTTCTGGTCAGAATAAAGCCAGTCTTCTGTTGACAATTTTTACGTTAAAACTGCAGGGTATATACACGTATCTATCGCTGTGCAATTATTGTTGTGGAAGTTAATAAGCTGACAACAATAATGTTGCAATAACACATAAAGATAATAATACAAAGTATTATATATTTACTATTTACTGCAAACACGAGTCAACTAACGTACATATGTATATATACGATAAGTACAAACCCAGCATACCATTCTAGGAGCACTCCGAAAAAGGAGTCAGTAAAGAGTCCAACAAAAGAGCATTTTCGGAACGAAAGAAAAATTTGCTTGTTACTGTCCTGAGTCGGCACGCAGTATGACTCAGAAATTCCACTTAATTATGTGCGTACCAAAGCGTTGTTGTCCTGTTATTTGTACTTTGAACAAAAAAAAAAAAAAACATAGCTGTACAAGAATGATCAAAACAAGATTACACAGAGCCGAAAAAAACCCTCATAAAAGACTCTTTTCTGACATTATCTAAGAGCTCTTTCTGACGGATCATTTTCGAGCGTTAACGCTCCGAAAAAGGTGTCAGAAAAGACTCTTTTCGGACTCATATTGCTTGCTGGGAATATTCAACTAAAACGAATCTTGTAGATATGCACATTACCAAGCAATTACTTAAAGTAGCAAATATATGTATGTTTCAAGATTGCTCTGTGGAAATTTTATTCGTTTCAAAAGTATGTAAATAATATCCTACTTCAATGGATATATACAATTTGGTTATTCGATATTTAATAGAAGAAGAAACTATTAAATATTAAAAAAAGGTCAAATAAACGAACTAAATATTTGGTTATTCGTTTAAACAATTACGGTAACGGATATCACTAGACTCAAAATATTTTGAGAAACCGGCGCGCCGGTTATGTGGACCCTCAATGACAAATTTAAAACTGATTTTTTTTTTCTTTTTTAAATTTTTTTTTCAATTGTTTATTTATTGTATCTTTATTAAAAACAAGTAAGAAAGTATAGTCGCTCAAGCCCGACCATATAATACCCTACACCCAGTATATGTATAAAATAGTTTTTCAGAAATGAGAGCTATATGGGAGATCATCCAAAAATTTAGTGTCATAATGTTTGTGAGTATAAATATTATATACATATGTATGTTAAACTTTATCTCGATATAAATAATTTTAAAAGATTTATGGAGGTTAAAGTGAATTACGGGGAGGGTCTTAAGTGAGAGTTTCGACTAATTATGAACTGACTATTATAAAATCCTATTTGTACATAAGAAACTCATTTTTGTTAAATTTTATTCGGAAGTGGGTCTTATATGGGAGCTACGACAAATTATGGACGGATCGTCATAAAATTCTATCATATTATATGTATATGTACGAAACATGTTTGTGTTCAATATTATTTGGATACCAACGTTTTTAAGAGAATTATGCTCTTTTAAGTGATTTTCGGAAGTGGGCGTTATAAACTTCAGCACAAATCCAATATACCCTCCCCATATACCATAGGTGGTGTAGGGTATAATATACTTTACACAAAAAGTGTGAAAATGTACATAAATGCCAGTTCGGATTTCTTTTCCTTTTTATACACCCCACCAAAAAGATTGAGAGTATATTAAGTCTGGCCGTCTGTTGAAGGCAGGATAGAGCTTCGAAAAAAAAAACAAAAACTAATTAAATTTTTACCAAACATTCTTCGATCTACCGAAATAATAGGTACTGAAAATGGGAAAAATCGGTCTAGCGGGATCGGAGTCATAGATCAAAGTTTCAGACTACCCGATATTTTTCAGATATTGTTTTTTTCAATTCTAGTGCAGATATCATAAAATTTTGTAGACTTTATTTTTATTTTAGAAATACAAGTCCTGTTGAAAATGGTAAGAATCGGTCCACGATTTCTTATAGCCCCCATACAAATGCCTTCCCGGAATATGGCTTAAGGGTAAATAAATGTCTATAGAGAAGCTGTTTCCATACAAAATTCTGCAAAAAGAAGTTTCATGCAAAAATCTCAAAACGATATTTTATTTCATCGGTTCATATTTGGACATCGCTCCATATACGAGTAAAGTCCCGTTCCGAAAATCACTTAAATGCACATAAATCTCTTATAATTATCACTATGAAGTTAAAACCAACACAAATAGTTCATTCATATATATAAATCGTTAGTCTCAATATGATGACGATCGCTAGATATTTGACCGAAGTCCCCATATAAAGCTCACTTCAGTAATCAATAGTTTCTACATATAAGCCAATTCATACTGGTGCTGTCATTGCTAAATTACCAGTCGGGGATACAATTTTTCGGAGATCGATATAGTAACAAATTGTGGGTGAGTAATCTGATGATAATTCTAACGAAAATTCAACTTGAATCATTTCTCTCGGAATATTTTTTATCACTCCAAAGTCAATAACATTCGGTATCTTCTGTGGGTCTGTAGGTAGGTCTTCGGCTCGAAATTACTTTACTACCATTTTGGAAATTGTATCAAACCAAACACGACCTTTCGGTGTAATCTGTCTTGTTATTTGAAACCTATTGGGTGAATATAAGACGATTTCAATATATGTACTTCTATAACAATTTTTAATACAGATCGTAGTGGCTTGAAGATAATATTCACAAAGATCATACATTAAGTAGTGTTTAATTCGAGTTTTTATTAAAATTACTGTGCCTCCTCAGGCTCCACCTTTGGGGTAGTTAGTATCATAAATGAGATGTACATTTATAAGAAATAAACTTCTAGACGTAAAATGTGTTTCTGAAATTTGCTTCACATCTATTTGGTGATTGTTTAGGAAATATTCAAGTTTGTTTTTATATTTTCATATTCAAATTTTCAAACAGTTCATGGCCTATTAAGCACAGCTTGCAATAGCATGGATTGCATTTTAAACATTTCCTACAGGGTTCCTACTGTAGCCTCAAGCCGGCTATAGTTACAAAATGGGGTTTCATTGTTAGGCTCCATGTTGACATTGTTATGCGTTCTGAAGAATTTTCTTAGAGAAGCATTAGCGTGGATATATTTTAAGTTGTCGGCTTCTTATTTGGGCTCCTGTGGGCATTTTGCGTTTCGAAAGTTCGCCATGAGTACTTTATTTTTTTTTTTTTTAAGAGAAGTAACACTCAGGCAATTAATATGCCTATATATACTTGCGTTACTTTCTTTGGAAAGGTGATAG
Organism: Bellardia bayeri; assembly: GCA_950370525.1. Classification (NCBI taxonomy): domain Eukaryota; kingdom Metazoa; phylum Arthropoda; class Insecta; order Diptera; family Calliphoridae; genus Bellardia; species Bellardia bayeri. Next base: position 47,962,349 of record OX493268.1, read on the forward strand.
TTGAAGAAATAAAGGTGGTGAAAGAAGAGAGCTTTCTTTTTTATATCACAATTCTGCAATTGCGCATTATGTTTGTTTTTAGTGCAAAATTGCAACGCCTCTGGTGGTGAGTAGGCGCATTAATGTTAAAGCTTGATTTTATAGCCTTTAGTTAATTATTTTACTTCGGTGGCGTTTAAATGCTACATGCAACGCAAACTGGTGGCAACGTATAATATAATCTAGTATGGCCAAGTAAAAATGCTGTAATGTTATCGAGAACAAGTGCTAAGTTCGAACAAAATGTTTCGATAATGAAACATACTGAACATTGTTGTAATTAGGTATCAAGTAAGTTATTTAAAAAATTCAAGCGATCATGATTTTTGTAACCTAATACTATATAAAATATTAAATTCCCTTCAATATTATTTAAAAGAGCCAAAAAAATGAACATTTAAAATCAGTTTTTAATCTTAAATGCTGGCAGGTCCCTGAGCCTGAGCTAATATTTTATTCAATCTCTTTCAATTTAAGAAAGTTTTTTTTTTTTTTTTTTTGTAATTGCAATAATTGTGTTTTAACATTTTTAATTTAAATTATTTACAATAAATCGGTATATGTGCATAATTAGTTTGTTTTCTTCTTAATTATATTGTTATTTCGCCTTAAACAGCTGGACCCAAGTCAAACAGTTTAAAAGAATATTTCACTAATTCACACAAATCTATCTGCTGGCGCCGCAACTGTTTAATTGAGCCAGAAATGTCACGGTTATTCTAAAAAAAAAATATTAAATTTATGTACGTTAAAAAAAATTTCAAATATTTCAATATTCATAATCTAGCAATACTTACAAATCCTTGCAAAACATTAGAGCGGAATGTTGGATTACGAATCACGCCATAGAATTTAGCAAATTGTGCATTTGCAGCCACCTGAGCCTTTAAAGTATTGTACAATGCATCTTTGGGTATTAGATTGACAACATCCTGCACTACCGAGCTCAATGAGCGGGACTCTGGAATATTCTGGGAGTAGAAGGAGGTTCTTGTGGAGCCAATACCTTCTTTAATGACTGGTATAATGACACAATCGAATATCTTAGCAACTCCATCAATGTCGGTGGTATTAACACCAGCGCTAGTGAATGGTCTTAAAAAACTCTGGTAAGTGGCTGTGGCATCAATTTTGGCAGTAGTTTTTTGAAATTGCGAAGAGAGCATATATTGAACGGCTTTATGAAATCTTATGTCGTTGTTCATGTGTGCTTTAATGAGTGATATGATTGAGTCATGCGGTGCCAAATTTCGTATCAATTGGAACTCCTGACATAAACCTAGATTCGTAGGTGTGCCATCGCAGTCGTCAGCATAGACCACCGCACTTAAAATATAGCAGGCACTGAATAGAGCCACTAAACACAATTTGTTTAAAATCATTTTACTTTTCCGATTTGTCGCTGAATTATGAAATGTTTCTTTTCTTAGACTTTACTAACTAACGCTCTTCCCTCTCAAGTAACTTTTATATGTTTTTCCGTGAAGAGGTGAGGTTCTTGAACTGTGCCGGCATAACTACATATAAATTGTTGTTATTTTGAAGGCCGTTATCAGTGAACGCGTTACATGTGTAGGGCGGGAATTTGCAAAAAAAAATAAAAAAAAATGTCATCATTATTGACATGCAATTATTAATTATTTGCACTTTGTACATTTCACATTTGTTGTTTACTTCTAAATTGTAAAGTTTCAAGAGAATGGTAAATATTTTGCAATGTTTCCAAGAATTGTTATCAACTACTTTTAAAAATTCTGTCTATATTTTGTTTTTTTTGTTGCTTACATTTGTTACATGAATTGTATATACTTGTTATAATTAATTATAATTTTTAGATAGTTATATTTATCTTAAAGAATTTGAAAAATATTACCTATAGCAAATAATTATATGGGCAAATGTGTTTTATTGTGAATTAATATTTAAAAATTAATTTAAAATTAGTAAAAAAAAATATTTTTGACTTTATTTCATAAAAAACAAAAACAGAATATAATATGAACTTCATAAAAAATATTTATTTATGTGTGCCTGAAATAATCTACGAAAAATACCGAAAAACAGCAATATATGTTTGAGTGGCTGGCTACACTAGCAAGTGCAAGTAAATTTTTTAAATGTCGTCAACAAAGAAACTTCAAACAACATTTTTTCATAAAATTCTGTTAATTTTCAAACAGTATTGCCGTATTGTCAAAAGAAGAAAATACGAAAAAAAATTGTAATTTACAATTTTTTTTAATAAATGCAAGAAATTTATATTTAAAAATACTATTAGGATGTGTTGTGTAGTTTTGTTCTTTTTTCTTTTTAATTTTTTGTCAAATCCCGAAAATCTGTTATAAACATAACTTTTATTTTAACACTGGCAACTCTGTTTATTCATTTGTCATTCTAATTACGGCAAGTGCCAAAAATTTACTTACAAGCAATTTCTCTTGCAAGTTGAGCTGTAAGTGCGAAAAATATGATTGTGTTAGTAAAAAACTGTAGGGGAGAGGGGGCACCTTAAAACACTTTTTGCTTTCAAGCCACACACAAATTTATATTTTTGAATTATCGACTTTTTACATAATTTAACTAATATGTATGGAAATTAACTTTAGTTTAAGTCTACAAATAACTTATTTTTAGTACGATTTATATATATATTTTTTATTGTTTTAATGGATGAAGTCATTGTGTTCAAATGTGCCCCCCATACGGGGCAGCTTTGAACGGCAATTTTTTCTTGTAGCGCTTATGTCCAAAAATAACATAAACAGTTATATTTTTTATATATATAATAAATTCGATTTATTTATTAAGAAAAACATAAACATTAACAATTAAAAAATAAAATAAAAATTCAGATCACAAATAAGTTTTTTATTATTAATACGGAAAAGGCCTTGCGATTTCAGGTGACAATACATTTTCCTTGAAATCATCATTATCAGCATTGGATTCGTCATTGCATTTGCATGTGGCAACGGGGGGTTAATGCTATTCCCCTTTTATATTAAAACTTATTGCAGCCTACGAGGCATTAATCCTGCCAAGTTTTTTAGAGTTGTTATAACAATTTTATCCCACTCTGTCTATAATGCATTTTTTTAATATTTTAAAGCTGTATATTGTGTTGCCTTTGAAAACACTTTGCTGGAAAGAATTGCCCAAAGGTGTTGTACTTGTTTAAGATCGGCACTAACGGCTGGTCACTCTAATACTGGTATACTATGGGTGTTCTTTGGATTCTTTCTTTTACATGCGACATGAATCGAAGTGTTATCTTGTTGCAATGTCCAATTATCACCATATAACTTAGCTGCAAAATCTATTAAATTATTCTTTAGAAAATCTACATATATTTAGCATTCATTTTGCTTGGACCTGGACTTTCCTAGAGCTCCAAATGCAGCTCACACCATCAGAAATTCAGCACCGTGGTTTCGCTTAATACCCGTCTCACGTGAGCGTCTTGTATCACGACAATATTTATTCATTTAAAATACAGGCCATCTTTCTGGCAACGTCTCACCTTTGGAGGAATATCATGTTCTGATGTGAAGCGTCTCCCATAGAGAGCGTTTTGCGCGGATAAAAACAAATATTAGTTGGACGTGGCAAGGTCTGTTCTATAAAACGGTTGAGGCAAAACTTTCCAAACACTAATTACTTCTATTTTTAACAGGTATTGCAACATGTGACAGAACGTGGCCATGATGAAATTCTGGTTGCTTTTCGATCTATGTTGGCTTTAAAGAAATTAGTTGGCTTCGGTGCTCTGACCAGATTTTAGCAGCTCATAACTGATTGTACCCTTTTCGTGCCACCAAATATAAAGCATTACCTTAGCGCCATGGATATATAATTCCTTAAGCATTGCATTATATTAATGAATTCATTTTTCATTGCATGTAAAGATTTAAACATCATTTGGGAAACACGAAATCGTCTTTCAAGCTCTCGCGGCTTCAATTATCCTGCTGCCGCAAACATATTTAAAATTGCTGCTTGAGTAGTTCCCAATGATTTTGCAAGCTTTGGTTGATTTTGACTACAATCTTCATGGAGTAATGACTCCAATTCGTGATATTCCATCCTTTTTCGCTGGTCTAGGCAATCACCACTTCTGAATCGCAAAAACCATCTGCCGTATCATGGTGCAACTATACAAGGTGAGTGCAAATCGACAACAAATTCAACACACAACAGAAACAACAGGCATTTTGTTTGTGTAAAATAATGTACTACTGTCAAAAACACTTGAAAAAGTATTACTTTTGACATAAGTAAATTGTAAACAAAGTCAGTCAGTTGGGCTACTGCATTCACCTTATTTGTGTCAAATTATGGACCGGTCGTAATAAAATTGTACCGTATTATTTGTATACATATGAAATATATTTGCTTTAAATATTGTTTGGATACCAATATTTTTGAGAGAGTTATGTACTTTAAAGTGATTTTCGGAAGTGGGCCTTGTATGAGAGCTACGAGTAATTACGGACCGATCTGCACAAAATTTGTAGATCTAATTTTGCTATATTTCCCACTCATTTGTGGTGAAATTTGTTTGGATATTTGCATAATTCAAACGTTTATGATCGGTAAACCCCAATTTCGGGAGGACATTTGTTTGGGGGCCAGGTGAAATAATGGACCGCTTTCCACCAGATTCAATCCCATCCATCCTTGGGCCGAGAAATATCACGTACTTTAAGGTGGGTGTTGGACCAATATTTCTAGGCGTTACAAACATCAGCACAAATCCAATATACCCACTATGGTGGTGTAGGGTATAAAAATATGGTCACTTTAACCATAGTAGAAAAACATTGTTTTGTTAATGGTGAAAATAATTTTTTTTATAAACTATAAAAAACTTATAAATAAATTATAAATTTCCAAAAAACTTTTTTTTTTAGAATAAAACTTGAAAACTTTTTTGCATCTCAAAAAAACTTGCAAAAAAAGGGAAAACTTGACAAATGGCAACGCTGTTAGTGATGGAAAATAACATTATAACATTATAATTTGGAGTAGCAGAAAAAAAATAAAAAAAAAGAACAAACTAATTCGGCGCAGAAAGATAGATAGTGTAGTTAATAAATAAGTGTGTGTGTTAGGCAACAACGTTCATAAAGGTGACATTCATTACCTTCGTGTTAGCCACATCGTATTTTAAATAAACCAACCTTGGTCCCCTTATATTTCGTTAGAGTGACCAGAAGGGTATACCAAATAATGTTCCTGAATCTATTCAAATGGAAAAATTTTATCCTAACTAGGACCTATCATAGTTTGAACAATATTTAAAAGGTTGAAACAAATTTGTCTCACATAATTTAGACCTTTGGTAAAAACTAAGATCCAAAAATTTGCAGAAAAACACTTAATAAAGCTTGAAGTACACCCAAACCCATTAGCCCGCAACAAATTAAATAATAGTGGCTATATTCGACTAGGAAGAAGGGATACAGCGGATTTGAGCTTGGCAATGGCCAAGCAATTTTCGTCCGGCACTGGTTGGACTAATAATTAAAATTTTTTAGATATAAGTTTTGAAAAACTTATTGTTAGTTCGTTTTTAATAAATAAATAAAAGTATAAAAAAAAATTAATAATTGTGACATGTATTTTATATAAATATATATTCTCCTTAAATAAACTTTAATTATTTAAACTGAATATTTGTTCATGATTCAAATTCTACAACTTCATGCAAATTGTTCTCTTCCCTATTTCCATTAAATACATTAAATACCAATTCAACAAAGATTATTCAAACTATAGACATAACATTTCAAACCTATTATATATTATCATAAAAGCCCATAGACAAAAGCCGAAATCGTTTTCTTATTTCCTCACAATTTGTTTATTTCACAATTAGATGATGGGTGTTGAAAATGCAATGATTTGTAAACATCATTGCTTACGGAGTCTTTGAAATACGAGTATGTAGTTGACCCGGTTGATACATTTAAATTCATAGTTGATGCCAATTCATTAGTTTTGTTTTTGTATGTCTGACACTTTGGCAAACACTAAATATCTGTATACAGTATACTGGAATATTTGTCTTTCTTTTTTTTTTTATTACTGCTGATTTAGATTGATTTATTCCAAGTACGTGATTTCATTTTATCATTCATGTCATGTTACCTGTTGTCAGCATAAATGTTGACCTAGACCATCAAGAAAGAAATGAAAAGAATGCGTGAGACGAAATTTGTATTACATTTACACAAAACAAACAATCATACAAACACTTTTCCGTTTAAAATAAGATGAGGATACTGACAGAGTTTTTGAAGAAAGTAGAAATTTTGTTTTTAGATTTCTCATGGTTTACAGCAGAGGTTCTTAAGTTTATGTTTACAAAACTATAGTTTTACCCTGCACCACCATAGTGGGGAGGTTATACTGGATTTGTGCTTATATTTGTAATGCCCAGAAATATTGGTCAAACACCCACCTTAAAGTATACGGATCGATTCAGAATCACTTTCTGAGTCGATTTGTCGATGTCCGTCCGTCAATCCGTCCGTCTGGCTGGCTGGCTGTCTGGTTGGCTGTTCATCACAAATGAGTGAAGCCAAATCACATCTACAAATTTTGTGCAGATCGGTCCATAATTAGTCATAGCTCCCATATAAGACCCACTTCCAAAAATCACTTTAAAGAGCATAACTTACTCAAAAATGTTGGTAGTCAAATAATATTTAACATAAATATGTTTTTTATATATACATATAATATGGTAGAAGTTTATGATGATCGGTCCATAATTAGTCGTAGCTCCCATATAAGGACCACTTCCAAAAATCACTTAAAAGAACTTAACTCACTCAAACATGTTGGTATCCATATAATATTTAACACAAATATATTTGATTTACATATATACAAATAATACGGTACAATTTTATTGTGATCGGTCCATAATTAGTCGTAGCTCCCATATAAGGCCCACTCCAAAAATCCCTTTAACGATCATAAATTTCTTAAAAATGTTGGTAATCAAATAAAATTCGACACAAATAATATACAGAAATGATGACACCTAATTTTATAATGGTTGGTCCATAATTCGTCAAAACTCCAATATACGACCCTCTCCGTAATTCACTTTAATACTTTTAAAAGATTATATTTAACACATATAATATTTATATTCACAAAAATAAGGACACTGAATTTTGGTCCAAAATAGGTGATATCTCGCAAATAACGCCTATTTCTGAAAAACTTTTTTATATTTACAAATACTAGGTGTGGGGTATTATATGGTGGGGCTTGACGACTATACTTTCTTACTTGTTTATTGTTTTTGTGTACATTTAAATTAATAAAGACTCGTTTAATTTTTTTTTCAAACTACTTGACGCTTTTATTTTGCAATTAATAAGAATCCGGTTTATTTAAAGGAAATAAACCACCGTTTTTTAAAGGTAAAAGCGTAACAATATTATTGTAGTTTCTGAGATAATCATTATATTTAGCTGGAGGGTATTTGCGCGTGTGCGTTTTACTTGCTTTAATATTGAGATTTAATTTTATGATGATCGGTTCTTAATAGATCATGGCTCACACATTTTATGAAAATTTCTGAAAAACTTTATAAGCAAAAAAATAAACTCGGCGTAGATTTTCTTACTTGTTCTATGTAATGCAAACGTTAGTGGTTATTGCAAGGTGCATGCAGATCATCCTGTAAAGATCATGGTTGTGAAATTTTAAAATAAAACAATATGTGATATTAGGAATTAATAAAAACAATTTGCATGCCTGAAATGAAACTAAAACAAAAGTTTAACTAATCTCCTTCCGTTTAAATCTATATTTAAGCCCTCAAATTTTGTTATAGAGAGTATAATCACCCTTCACGCCATACTTTTTGTAAAAATAATAAATTTAAATGAATGAATGTCTGCTTCATTTTGTTGAAGGTTTTAAACATACATACATATATACATTATGTATGTATGTATGTATTGTGGATTCCACAAAACTAAAACATCTGTAAAGTACACAACAGCAATTTACTTTGCACTCGTATTTAGTAACTAAATTTTAGTTGCATGAATTTGTTTGTGTTTCGTGTTTACGAAATATTTTCTTGTTTTGTACTACTTTGACTTTGTCTTGGGTGTTCTGGCATTTGTTACCGCCTTTGGCTTTAAATGTTGGCACAAGTTTTGCATAAACAAATAAATTTTTGTCTCTTTAGGTTCCTCGCAAGGAATTGGTAAGATAATGTACTCACAAACATGGAACGCTGCTACACAAACATAACAATAAAATAAAACTAAATGGTTTTTCTTTAACATTTTCGTTAAATGTTGTTGATTTTATATTGTTGTTATTTTTGTTTCTTTCTTAATTTTCCACTGGTCTGGACTTGTCTTCACATGCTGTGTGTATTACGTGTTTGTCTGACTAACCGTCTGTATGCTCGATTTTTCTATTTTCCACTCAAATTTTTTGATGATTTTCGCTTAGATATTCTTGAAACGTACTTTAACTATGTTCAATTTGTTGACGTAATTGAGCATTTTAATCAGGAGTGGAACAGCAGCAAAAAAATATGGTTGATACAAAACAAATAAATTAATTAATTGTAATTTAGCAAAGAATGTGAAATAAGCTCGCTTCAATTGATAAACTAAGTATGAATTTTTAATTTGAATGTCCACAATTAGGGCAGAGAAAAAAATTATTGAATTGAATTAATTCAACTTACATTCCTTAAATTATTAAATATCTTTACAAGTTATTTATATTATAAGATTCAAATAAAAAACACTTACAATTTAAATAAATAAGTAAGTAATGTTCGAAAAATACCACCAACTACAACCAAACAAAAAAATTAATATGTATATACATAGTTGTACATGATCACAGCAATACTTTTAGTATATGTACATAGGTATAGAATGAAGTTATTTAGAACAAGTAAGAAAGTATAGTCGGTCAAACCCCACCATATAATACCCTACAACCAGTATATCAATAAAACAGTTTTTCAGATATGGGCGCTATATGGAAGATATTACCATATATGGACCGATCATCCAAAAATTTAGTGCCATGACTTCCGTCAATATATAATTATGTGTGTTAACCTTTATCTCGATATAAATACGTTTAAAAGATTTATGGAGGTTAAAGTGAATTACGAAGAGCGTCTTATATGGGAGTTTCGACTAATTATGGACCGACCATTATGGGACAATTTTTTTATTTTTATGATAATCTCATTTGTGTTGAATAATTTGCAAAAAGTGTTTAACATATGCAACTAAATTAATATCATTATTATAACTATTATTCATTTAATTCATAAACAAGGCAAACACATCCAAAAAAGCTAAACTTTGACACTTTTCTGAAAATATTTCAAAAGACACACTTTTGCAAAATTGAGTACATGCACTAATTTGGTAATTGTTTATTTGCTGATAAATATTATTATAGCCACCACCAAAAAGATGTATCTTTATACGTTCCACTTTAAAGTGTTCACGTTTAGTTCCAACAAAGACTCTTTGAGTTTAAAAGTTAACACTTTTAATACAAAAACTTTCAATATTAAAGTGAACACTTTAAATTAGAAAATGACATTTTAAATTAGAAAGTGACACTTTGATTTATAAAGTGAACACTTTAAATGTAAACGTTAACACTTTTTTGCAAATTGATCACTTTACATTTGACACTTTGAAATTAAACGCTTTAATTTTATTTTTTAAAGTTTAAAAATGTTAAATTAAATGGATTCACTTTTAATACAATTTTAAAAGTGATTACTTTATAAATAATATATTTTACTTTATAAAATAAAGTCAAGATTTTTAAATTTAAGAATTTTACATTAAAAAAAAAATTTGAACTTTTAAATTAAATATGAACTGAACGCTACAAAATTCAGTAGCATAATTGCCGTATAAGCGATATTAGTATGATTTCTGGATCACAATTTATTATCTGTATAAAATATTTTTTTTGTGCCCCCATAAGAGTCTATAGGCTTAGGCACTTTAAATAAAATTTGAACACTTTCAAAAGGTCTATACACGTATATTTATTAAAACGGGGTCCCTTCGACTCTACTTAAGTATTCGCACGTTTTGAACTACTAGGTAAACCAACCATACACGTATATTTGGGGTCCTTATGAGATTATAAGATGATCTAGTCCGTCTGTTGAAGGCAGGATAGACCTTCGACAAAAATATATAGAACAATGAAATTTTTACCAAACATTTCGGTGGATCAAAAAATGTTTGGTAAATTGTTCTATTTTTTTTTTTTTGAAACTATATTGTGATTTCAACATCCGGACGGACATGGCTAGATCGTCTTAGATTCTAAGACTTTGAATCTTATAAGGATTCGTAATATATAGACTTCTTGGCTCTACAACAGAAGTAGGCAAAGCGTAAAATGAGGTTGTGTGTGTGAGCGAACTACCCAGCAAACATAAACATAATTATATAAATTATACAAAACAACTTAGATAGGAAACATACACTCACAATATATTTTCCGTAACATATAGAAATTAACAACGAGATTGATATACAAACGGAACTTTTAATACTTCAAAAGCTGATTACAGCCATGTTACCAAATGCATTATCAATCATAAAATGCAATCATTATTAATTTGAAATGTTTGTTGGGAAGTATTTCTGCAAAAAAAATTTTAAAGCATCCGCCGAATGTGCACACATTGATGTCTAAATGACGACTGAATGAAAGAGATTAAGTGTATGCGTGAAGTGCTCTCTGCACAATTGTGCTATAGGATGCCGACCTCTGCTCTACAACCATTATTTTAATGTGTTACAAACAGAATGACAAACTTATGGTGTTTTATTTTCTGAAATAAAATGTTACACCTTTATTATGTACATTTTTAAAATGTTTACCCCACATTTAAAAGATGTCGCATTTTTAATGGCCAAAATAGAACAGTGTAACACTTTTTTCATGTACAGCTGTTTTTGTTTTTTGTTAAAAAAGAAGAAGCAGATATAGTAGAAATACATACATTTATATTTTATTAAAATTAATTTAATTTATTAAAATGGAAATTGAAGAATTTTTTCAGCACATAAGAAAGTAGTAATATTTTCCATTTTGCTTATATATTTTTTTTTGTTTCTTAACACAAATACACATTCATAAACAAAACAAATGTCAGCTGTTTTATCGTGCGATTCTCCCCCTCTAAAAATACAGAGTGTGAAAGGTGCAACATTTTTTAAAAAGAAAACGCCAATAGTGTGACATTTATAGAAAATAACACACTATGTACACTTTAGCAGTGTTAACATTTTTTCAGATAAGAACACAAAATAATTAAAAAAGGTGCGAAATGGGAAAAACGTTTAACATTTTTGCCAGAAAAGAAACCGCTATTAATATATTTTGATGGTGGGTATAAAAACAAAGTACAGTTCTGAAAGAAAGAGACAGACAATATTTTGTAAATATCGTTATTGAGATGAAATTCAACCAAAATTATTCAACATTTAATATTTCTCTGAATGTCATGATGGATATCATAGAAGCGCCGTCGACATCGACCAGACGACGTGCCACGCAGATGGGTATCAGTCGACGGTCTTTAAAGCGAATTTTGGTACAAGATTTGAAGTTGTTTCCGTACAAAGTCCAGACGGTGCATCAGCTGTTAGCTGCTGACCGCCAATCGCGTCTAACATACGCTCAAGCCATCCTTAATCACCACCAAGAGGAAGATGATTTTTCATCCAAAATAATCATGAGTGATGAGGCCATTTCCATCTTAGCGGGTACGTAAATAAGCAAAGTTTACGCTTCTGGGGCACTGAAAATCCGCGTGTAACCCACGAAGAGCCATTACACCCGCTCAAAGTCACTGTATGGTGTGCTGTTTTCGCTGTAGGAGTCATCGGACCTTTTTCTTCGAAGACGTCGCGGGCCAAACGGTTACTGTGAATGGTAAGCGCTACAGAGCAATGATCAACGAGTTCTTTTTGCCGCAACTTGACGAATTGGGATTGGAAAACATGTGGTTCCAACAGGACGGTGCAACGGCACACACTGCACGTGCCACAACTGATATGCTGAAGGATGCATTTCCCGGGCGCCTAATCTCCCGTTTTGGCGATTTGCAAATCGCCTGATTTGACCGCTCCAGACTTCTTTTTGTGGGGCTTTTTGAAGTCGCGGGTTTATGTCAACAAGCCTCAGACAATATCCGTCAAGAATGTGAGGACCAATGTGAGGAAAATGCCATAAAAAGGGCTCAAATGACAATCAACTTCTCGACTTGATGTAAAAAAATTAAAATACCAAATAAAAATAATCCACAAAAAGAATCAAAGTTTTTAATTTTTTTTTAATTACAGCCAAAAAACATCGGAAGTTTACATTTGAGCCACCTTGTATTACTCGTTAGTCAAACATTTTAAACTTCAAATAACATTATTCGATTTTGCTAAAATGTTCTGCATTTTAATTTTAGATGACATAAAACAAGAGCAACGTAAAAATAAAAAAAAATAAAAAGTGCCACCCTAAGTTGTATTTGTGGTTGTATGTTTGATTATTTTATTTCTGTCATTGTTATTCGCCACACGTGTACTTCAGGTGAAATAAAACTAACATTGACTATTAGTGTCAATAAAAAAGAAGTTAAGAAAAACCTAAAAACAGAAATAGTGTGGTGACAAAGATTAAGTCAATATTGGCTTAATGTAATTCTTTAGAAAAAAACGAGGAGAAATAGATAAATTGATAACGACTTTGTACAAAACAATTTATACTTAAAATAATTTTGGTAGAAAACATGCTGACAAATTGTGTCCATTTGAAAATTAAATTATAGTTTGCTGCTGAATATTGATTTATAATAAATATTAATAGATTATGCCAAACCCATAACTAATTAACATAGGCACAGACAATTTAAGGGTATTTTTTTAGATGTATAAAACTTTGAAATTAAAATAAAACAAAAATGAATTTTTTAAATTGACATTAAATTTACTTTATTCGAAAGAGTATCTATCTACTGGCATTATAATTTAAATATAATTTCTAGGATATGACCTCCACGACTGGCTAGAGGTTAAATTTTCGATGACTTATTCTAAGATTTGTGGCCGTATACCACCAATAAAGCGACGAATGTTGTCCTCCAAGTTGCCAATCGTTTCGAGGGCGTCACTCTATTCTTGTTGAAATGCCAAACCAACCACTTGACAGCTGACAAAATGGATATCAGTTAAAAAAGTGTTGCCAACTTAAAATTCTGTACATCTAAAAAACAGCATTTATTTGATTTGGATCAATTATGGACGGATAGCTTCTATTTATATAGAAGTTATTTTGGTTGAATTTAATCTCACTAACGTTATTTACTAGAGTTGTATGGTTGGTTGGTATGCTCGGAAATGGACTTAATTCGGGAGCTATTGCCAATTATTGACTGACAGCTACAAAATCCAGTGGTAAATTGCCGTATAACCGATATTAGTATCATTTCTGGATTAAAAGTTGTTTAAACTTGAAATTTATTAGACATTTTTGTGAATTAATTTCTTGGCCGAAAATGATCCTTATATGGTAGCTATCACAAATCATGGGAACAAACAATTTTATGCACTCACGTCGAATTTCAACATAATAATGGTATATTTCAGAAACATATTATTATTATTAACGTGAATTTCGGAAGTGGATTTTATATGGGGGATTTAGTCAAATATGAAACGAACTAAACTAAACTTATTTGTGCAGAATTTTGTATTGATATTTTCATTTTATAGGCATTTATGTATCATTGAGCCATATATCGGAAAGATATTTGTATGGGGCCTATAGAAATCATGGATCGATTCATAATATTTTCATCGCAGTTTCTCCTTGTATCATAGAAATAAGGTGTGCGAAATTTCATGGTATTATCTGCAATATGTTTAACAAGTTAGAGTGCAATATTCGGGTCTGCCGAATCTTAAATACCCTTCAATAATATCTTAGCATTTTATACATACATATGTATATTGTTTGAAATACAGGTTTACGAATTTAACAAATTTTATTTGATCTCAATAGCTTTATTTACAAGAGATTTGTATGTCGCTGGCATAGTAGAAACGGACCAATTATGTACAAGAAGTTAATTCTAAATCCAGTATCCAGTGATGTGAATTGGTTGAAGTTAATTTCTATAACTTTATTTACAAGAGTTGTAGACTTAACTTGGTAGGGTTAACTTGCTTTAGAATATTGATGTTAGGAAGAGCGCTTCATATGGTGAATATGGTAAAATATGGACTCACAAATTTCTGTAGAATGATTCTTGTGTATATGTTAATGATTTATGCAAAGTTTCGAGTCGATAACTTGCTTTAGAATATTGATGTTAGGAAGAGCGCTTCATATGGTGAATATGGTAAAATATGGACTCACAAATTTCTGTAGAATGATTCTTGTGTATATGTTAATGATTTATGCAAAGTTTTGAGTCGATACCGATATGTATAAGATATATACATATATAGATAATCGGCTTTTTAGGGTGTGGTTCTTATATGGCAGCTATGACCAATTATGGAACGACCATCATAAAATATAGTACAACAATTTATTTACCTATAAGGATTATTTGTGTCGAATTTTAACCTGGTAACTATATTTGTACCAGATTTATACGTATTTAAGTGAATTTTTGATAAGGACTTTATATGCGGTCTATGGTCAAACATGGACCGAACAAAACAATGACACTTATTTTTGCTGAATTTATGGAATATTATTACCAATTTCATAGGCATTTAGTTATCAGTAAGCCAGATGTCGGTAAGATTTTTGTATGGGGCTATGAGAAATCATGGACCGATTCTTACTATTTCCTCACACTTTATTCTCTTATATAAATAACGTGTACAAAATTTCATGGCAATATGTGCAATATATTTAAAAAAAATTGCAAGAAAAATGTACAAAAATATAAAATTTTTATGGAGGTTGTCTCACATTTTGGGCCATAACTCTGGTTCTACCAAACCGATGTTGCTGATTTTCAATACCAAACTGTCTAGAAAATTATAAACGGTTGCTTTTGGTCGTGAGAGTGTTTTACGCAGACGGACAAGGCTCATTCAACTTAGAATTCCATAAGGATCAAGAATATATACTTTGTTGGGTCGCAGATGACTATTTCTCAGTGTTACACGCAGAATGTCAAACTCTCATTCACCACATATGCTTGGTTTCATGGTTTATGGTTCGGTAGTAAACTATAAAAAGTATGCGTTTGGCAAATGAAAAATTTTCATTTTGTGTTCTGGTTGCTACTAGAAATATTTTGTATGGCAAAATATTTTTAGAATTACCACTAGAAATATTTCTATATTTTTAGTATGTGAAAAGTTAAATATTATTTTCTTAAAATATTTTTTTAGTTTTCCTATAAAATTATGAAATATTTTGCTATTTTTTACATAATATAGTAGTAATTTTAAACTCTGATATTTATAAAAAATAAAGTAGGCTTGAAGTGTGCTTTAAGACAAAATTTTCATACAACATTTTCTTAAAGTACACTTGAAGTCTACTTTAATTTTTTATAAATACGGCAGTAAGTCAATATTGGCTAAATGAAATTCTTTAGAAACGACTTAGTACAAAACAATTTATATTTCAACAAATTTAGCTAGAAAGCCGTTAGCGTGCTTTGCGATTGTGTCCATTTGAAAACTAAATTAGAGTTTTCTGATGAATAAATAAATATGCATATAAAAGGAATTAAATAAAAATTTATAAATATTAATAGATTATGGCAAAGCAACAATCAATTAACATAGGAACATACAAATACTTTATTATGCGGCAACATTAAAAGTAATATTTTGCTTATGATTTTTTTATTGTAATGCCATTGTTTTTTTTAAAACACACTGTGGAATTGAATGAATTCTGATGAATTTCATTTCACAACCGTGTAATATCTTAATAAATTCAGTCACCATAGTGTATAAAAATTAAGTTTTTCGAAAATTAATACTTGTCTTAATACATATTGGCAATTTTCTTCTCTTTAATGAATTTCCAAAAAATTCTATACAACTATGAAACTGAAAACATTTACATATGTATTTTCAAATAAATGCAAAAAGTAGTTATAACAACCATTTTATTAAAAGTTTTGTGCTTATTCGTGCAAAATTTCAAATAAAATAATAAATTCATTTCCAATACACTGATTGCACTTCTCCATTTCATATTCATTCAGCTTCTCGCACTCACTCTCATTCGCTCAAACATGTAATATTCATTATTTCCCTCCATTATATTTGTTGCTGTGTTCACTTCATGGTTATGACAACTGCAAACATAGAATAAGCTCCCTTGCAGGTGGCAAAGAACGTTGTCAAATGTATGGGAAACATACCACCAGCCATAGCCATTGACGTTTTCAGAGAACGTTCAGTAAACAACATCATGTGACGCTTGAAACGTTTCGATAGACCCGTCGAATTGCACGAGAAGACAGCATAATGGAGTTTCTCGTAAAGTATCACCGCCATAATAGCAAACCGGAAATAGCTAGTTGCCCAAAAAGTACATGACATAATAGATGCGATAGAAAATGTCGGCGACAAAGAACAGAAGTGCAACCATGACAACGCACAGGTTGGCCAACGATACGCAGAGTTGACAGAATATGGACCACGTAATGATTTCCTGGATGAAGGCAAAAAGTTTGTAACGAAACAATTTTAATAATCCGTTCACAGCAATTTCTCGATACCATGGGGTTTGGAAAAATATAACGTAAATCGAATTGATAAACTTATACATACATTCAGATGTTTTGATGTACATACAGTGGGGAGGTCTATTGATAAACAAAATAATTTACAATACCAAATGGAAAATAATAATTTTCAGAAAATAAACAAATAATACAAAGAAAAAGAAAAACTTGCATGTACTCAATTTTACACAAGTGTGTCTTTTGATATGAGTAGGTCAAATGCAAAATCGCTTGTTATACGTTAACCAAATTTTGAGAAAAAGCAAAAAACATATAGCGGCCGATTAAATATATACTGCAACATAGAAAAATAATAGATACAATTTGTTACAAAATTTGTAAAACAAGTTTTGCCACAAATTTTCAAAACAAACGAGTTTTGCTACAAAACATATGGCATCGAACGAATTTTGCAGCACACTATGGCCACCAGGAAATTTTATTATTCTACTTTACTATACATGTTTTGAAAATTTTATACCCTACATCACAATTGGAGGGTATATTGGATTTGTGCTGATGTTTGTAGCGCCCAGAAATATTGGTCCAACTCCCACCTTAAAGTATTCCGATCGACTCAGAATCACATCCGACTTAACAATGTCCGTCCGTCCGTCCGTCTGGCTGGCTGACCATGTAAAGTTTGTGCGCAGAGTACAGGTCGCAATTTTGAAGATATTTCGATAAAATTTGGTAAGTGGCATTTCTTCGGCACAAGGACAGATGGGATTGAAACTGATCGAAATCGGTCTATTATTTCACCTGGCCCCCATACAAAAGTTCTCCCGAAATTGGGGTTTAACGATCATAAATGTTTGAATTATGCTGGGAACCAAACAAATTTAATCACAAATGAGTGGCAAATGAAGCCAAATCACATCTACAAATTTTGTCCAGATCAGTCCATAATTAGTCGTAGGTCCCATATAAGGCCCACATCCGAAAAACCCTTTAAAGAGCATAACTCACTCAAAAATGTTGGTATCCAAATAATATTGAACGCAAATATATTTCATATGTATACAAACAATAGGATATAATTTTATTGTGATCGGTCTATAATTCGTCGTAGCTCCCATATAAGTCCCACTTCCGAAAATCACTTTAAAGAGCATAACTCACTCAAAAATGTTGGTATCCATATAATATTTAACACAAATATATTTGATTTACATATATACAAATAATACGGTACAATTTTATTGTGATCGGTCCATAATTAGTCGTAGCTCCCATAAATGGCACAATTCCGAAAATCACGTTAATGATCATAAATTGTTTAAGAATGTTGGTAATCAAATAAAATTCGACACAATAATATACAGAAATGATGACACCTAATTTTTTAATGGTCGGTCCCTAATTCTAACGTTAACCTCCATAAATATATATTTATATTATAATGATTTTATATTCACAAAAATCATGACACTAAATTTTTGGATGATCGGTCCATAAAAGGTGATAGCTACCATAAAGCGCACATTTCTGAAAAACGGTTTTATACATATACTGGGCGCAGGGTATTATATGGATGGGCTTGACCGACTATACTTCCTTACTTGTTTATTTATTCATTTCTTTCAGCTACTTAATCAATTCAAAAGGAGGTTGTAAATCTATATCTATAAAAATGGTGTAAAAAATGTATAGTAATTCATAATGTGAGAACGGCTGGGCCGATTTCTGTAAATTTTTTTTGTCAATTGTTCGTATTTTCGAGGAAGAGTTTTTTATGGAAGAAAATTTTGGAAAATCCCTCCGTAAAAGTCGGAAAATGGGAAATCTCGAAAATGGAGTTTTTGTATGAAATTTTGTGTGAAATAGAAAGTTCTTAGTGTAAATCATGGGAAATTGCGGAAAATGCGAAATGCGAAAAATTGGAAAATCTCCGCAAAAGTCGGAAAATTGGAAAAACTGGAAAATTGATTTTTTTGTATGAAATTTTGTGTGTATAACATGAAAAATTGCGGAAAATGCGGATTTTGGAAAAATTGAAAATTGATGATGTACGAAATTTTGTGTGAAATTATTCCTTAATGGAAAAATAGAAAGTTCTTGGTGTAAATTATGGAAAATTGCGGAAAATGCGAAAAATTGGAAAATCTCCGCAAAAGTCGGAAAATTGGAAAAACTGGAAAATTGATTTTTTTGTATGAAATTTTGTGTGTAAAACATGAAAAATTGCGGAAAATGCGGATTTTGGAAAAATTAAAAATTGATGATGTACGAAATTTTGTGTGAAATTATTCCTTAATGGAAAAATAGAAAGTTCTTGGTGTAAATTATGGAAAATTGCGGAAAATGCGAAATGCGGAAAATTGGAAAATCTCTCCGCAAAAGTCGGAAAATTGGATAAATTGGCAAATTGATTTTTTTGTACGAAATTTTGTGTAAAATGATTCTTTATTACATGAGTGTTGTTTTTATCCAACCTTTCAGTTATATTCAGTTTGACCTCGAGCTCAAACAATTTTATTTGTTAAAAATTATATTATTACTCTAAAGTTTGTCTGAAGGCTTAAAATTGGGACGAGGCAAAGTTCGCCTTTTTATTCGAAGTTTTACTTCAAGTTAAATATACAAATTGTTTGAAAACAATTATACACTACAATTTATGTTTGTATATTTCTGTTATATGTTTCATATAGCTTTGCGTTGGAAAACATAAATGTAAAATCATACAAAAATATACAAAGAGACACTAGCAAAATGTAATGCATTTTCTGGCCTGCTAAAGCCGTCATCATCATAATATGCTACCTTAAGTGTTCCAGGTCCTGTTGATAAATCTAAATTGATTATACCACATTCTAGTTTTCTAGAACTTGAGCTAGATATTACACGTTTGCAAGGTGTAGGCTATTTATTACGAGGGCGGTTCGGAAACTTCTTAGCCTACAACAGAAAGCGCGGTATAAACAGAAAAAAGTCAAGTGTTTTGGAACTTCCTTCTGTGCTCTGAACACATGTTAAATTTCTTTTCTATCTGCCAACTCCTTCATATAGAAACAGGTGTTAAAACAAAAGGCATCCGCGATTTTTTTACAATGGAAAAATTAAAAATTCGTGGTGTCATTAAATATTTAAATAAGAAAGGTTTCTCGGGACAAGAAATTCATAATGATATGATTTGATCGTCCAAATGTGCGTACAATCGCAAAAATCGTGGAAAAATTCGAGCAAACCGGGTCTGTAGAAGATGTGAGAACACCAGTGCATGCTCGTACAGCTCGTACTGCAGAAAATATTGCTGCTGTTCGCGATAGTGTGGCTGAAGAGCCGTCCACCTCAACTCGTCGTCGTGCCCAACAATTGCACCTCTCACTCTCGTCGTTGATGAACATTATGCATAAAGACTTGCATTTACATGCTTACAAGGTGCAATTGGCTCAAGAACTAAAGCCTCTTGACCATTCCAAACGTCGTGAATGGGCAGAATGGTGGCAAGAAATGGCAACAGTGGATGATCAATTTTCGAAGAAAATCATCTTCAGTGATGAGGCACATTTTCACCTCAGTGGATTCGTCAATAAACAGAATTGCCGCATTTGGGCGAATGAGAATCCAAGAGTGATTGTCGAAAAACCAATGCACCCACAAAGAGTGACTGTTTGGTGCGGTTTATGGGCTGGCGGCATCATCGGGCCGTATTTTTTCCAAAATGAGGCCGGTCAGGCAGTTACTGTGAATGGTGTTCGCTATCGTGATGTGATAACGAACTTTTTATGGCCCGAATTGGAAGATATGGATGTGGACGATATGTGGTTTCAGCAGGACGATGCCACTTGCCACACAGCTAACGAAACAAAGGCTCTTTTGCGCAACAATTTCAATGGCCGTGTTATCTCACGTAATGGCGATGTCAATTGGCCGCCAAGATCATGTATATTACTAAATTTATTGTTTTGTTTTTGTCTGTAATGCTATATGGAATATTTTGGAAATTCTGCTTTAATTCTTAATGATAATTGCTTATCATTTGGGAATGATTGTGGTGGCATTTAACTTGAATGCTTCTCTAATGGTTGTTTAGTTTTATATAAAGAAATCATACATATGTTCTATATATTCTTTTATGGACGACTTCTTCAAGGTCTGTAGTAATTACTCACATTATCTTGTTTTAGAAATTTATTCTAAATTTTGGTATACATATGTTGACTAAGTTGCTTTGTGGTAGTAGTCTGCTTTTATTGGATTTTTCATTGACAATGTTTAATTATAATTTTCGGATAATTTCCAGATGTTTTGCTGTTCGAAGTCTCAAAGACGTTTAAACATTTTCGTAAGAGCATGTGATATTGGTTTAAAATCATTAAAGCTAGGTAGTTGCAGAACAACTTCCACTATGATCAGCGTTGTCAACTTGGTGCGTTTTGCACCATTTTTGGTGCTTTTTAATTTTTGGTGGCACCAAAGCAAATTCAACACAACTTTTTGTTTCAGTGTGAGAAAAAATCTTTCTACAATAAAATATGTATTTACACCTGTCTGAGTACCATTTCATTCAACACTGCAAAAATTTTTTTGTGTATTTCGGTGTGTTTTTTAATTTTTTCGAAAATGTGACGAAATCTTTATTTTTACTAATTTTTAATTGCAGTTTTTTAATAATTCATAACTCATGAAATCTATACGATGAAAGAATGTATTTTAAATACGAATGTATGATAAATGAAATCAAATTCTTTAAAAATCTTTGTTTGAAAATCAAATTAACATTTTAAACATGTAAATAAAAATGCTTGTATAACCTGATGGTGTGGTTTACTGAATTGTAGACGAACAACCAGGGTTAGAGTACCAGTGGAATCGTAACAAATTTTATTGGAAAAAATCATATAGAAGTACTTTAACTAAAAAACAAAAATATATAAAAACAAGTAAGAAAGTATAGTCGGTCAAGCCCGACCATATAATACCCTACACCTAGTATGTATATGTAAATATAACACAGTTTTTTAGAAATGGGTGTTATATACCCTGCCCACTATGGTGGTGTAGGGTATAAAAAGTACCAAATATGTACTGAAATTAGCTTTTTATACCCTTCACCACAATAGTGGGGAGGGTATATTGGATTTGTAACACCCCTAAATATTGGTCCAATACCCACCTTAAAGTATACCGATCAATTTTGAATCACTTTCTGAGTCGATTTAACGATGTCCGTCCGTCTGGCTGGCTGGCTGTCCATGTAAAGCTTGTGCGCAGAGTACAGGTCGCAATTTTTAAGATATGTCGATAAAATTTGGTGCGTGATATTTTTTCGGCCCAAGGATGGATGGGATTGAAACTGGTGGAAATCAGTCCATTATTTCTCCTGGCCCCATACAAATTTCGTCCCGAAATTTGGGTTTTCCGGTCATAAATCTTTGAATTATGCAAGTATGCAAACAAAATTTACCACAAATGAGTAGTAAATGCAGCTAACGCACATCTACAAATTTCGTGAAGATCGGTCCTTAATTAGTCGTAGCTCCCATATAAGGCCCACTTCCAAAAATCACTTAAAAGAGCATAACTCTCTTAAAAACGTTGGTATACAAATATAATTGAACACACATATGTTTTGTGTACATGCATATAATATGGTAGAATTTTATGGTGATGGGTTCATAATTAGTCGTAGCCCCCCACTTCCGAAAATCACTTAAAAGAGCATAACTCTCTTAAAAATATTGGTATCTAAATAATATTGAACACAAATATATTTAATATGGATACTAATAATACGGGTCAAGTTTATTGTGATCGGTCCATAATTAGTCGTAGCTCCCATGGCTCACTTCCAAAAATCACTTTAAAAGCATAAATTTCTTAAAAAATGTTGGTAATCAAATAAAATTCGACATAAATAAGTTTCTTATATACAGAAATAATGACACCTAATTTTGTAATGGTCGCTCCATAATTAGTCGAAACTCCCATATAAGAGCCTCTCCGTAATTCACTTTAATTTCCATAAATCTTTTAAAAGTATTTATATCGAGATAAAGTTTAACACATATAATATTTATATTCACAGAAGTCATGACACTGAATTTTGGTCCAAAATAGGTGATATCTCGCAAATAACGCCCATTTCTGAAATACTTTTTTATATTTACATATACTAGGTGTAGGGTATTATATGGTCGGGCTTGACCGACTATACTTTCTTACTTGTTTTAAATGCTTATTTTATTTTAATTAGCTTATTTATTAAAAAGGCTTTTACTATTATTACTGTTAAGATGTCAGACCGTAGACATATCTTTTTGTACAATCTTTAAATTTATTTTATTTTATTTTTATGTACATAGTTATTAATATTTACTTCTTTTGTTTTTACTTTCTTAATTCTTTAATATCTTATGTACATATGTATGTTTATCTGACTAACCATGAATATTTTATGTATCAATATTATTTTAGTTTAGTTTATTTTTGACACTTGCCTTACACGGTATAAATAAAATAAAGAATTATAACGTTCTTTAAAAAAAAAAAAAAAAAAAAACGAATGTGGACCACGAATAAGATGTTTTTAAAAACCACGCTAAGACTATTTTCGAATCAGTATAGAAATATCTGCCTGTTAGGGTAATCGGCAATATGTTAAGTATCCTTTCAACAAGTTCCACCATAAGTACAGCTCAACACGGGATTTTGCACAGATCAGGCTGGTTGATACATTATTGTCTTCATCTATACATCTCAAATAGCAACAATCTCCATATGCATTTTCGCTACTGTCTGAAGAAGAATGTATTTGTATAGATTTCATTACCTTGTCCGTCATCAAATGACGAGGAACTCGATAGTCGTTTAGTGTTTGCAGTTGTGAAACGTAATTTTTCCAGTACTTCTCATAGTCACCTTCTAAGGGTTGATCCCAAGAAATGTTTAATTTCCACAATTGTTGCAGAAATATTTTTCCAAGAACTACTACTGGGCCTATTAGTCCAAGTGGATCAAACATTCTACCAAGATTTGACAATACAATACATTTTGTAATTGTTGGAGAGGATTCCAAAGCAAAATGATATACAAAGGTGTTACAATTTGGTTGCCAAATGAGGCCTAGTGTTTTAACTACTTTGTTAATCCCGATTTGAATATATGGCTCTTTATTTTCGCAAGAAAATATTGTTCAAATCAATCCAATTACTTTTACTAATAATCGCTGATAAAAAGTTTTTTATAGAATTTATGATATTAACCCTACAGTCAATAACCAACAATATATGCGTTAGTCAATAACTAGGTACCCCGGCACCCCTTTGTAGATTTTCACACTTTTATATTAAAAATTATGGTTTCAAATTCAAATATATGGATTATACAGACAGATGTTGAAAAAAATTGAATAAGTGTTTTGTTTTAAGTCGCATAGGTTTAGCGGGAATTCCCCTCACTAACTTATTTAAGAAAACGGGATTGACGAGAATTCACCCATTTAGCGAAATGACTGAAGCAGAACATTTTGCAGGACTTGTTTCATTTTTATTCAAATTATTCATAGTATATTGTTCAAGTAAGAATGTCGCGTAAAGTGGAGTTGTTATCACAAAGACAATACATACAAACATTTATCAGATGAAGACAAAGTTAAATATATTTCATCGACTTTCAACGATATTGTGGAAGAAACATCATTTACGGGAAATGTGTAAATGTCAGATGCTGAAGATGTCCCAGGATGTCACACGAATGTTGATCTGCCACTATTACGTTTATACGCTTTGACGATGCAAACACCAGATTTTGCTATCATTCAAATTGACAATGGTGGGAACGGTGCGCAAAAATAAGCCTTACATACCTGATATAATGAAGGATAAAAAAGAAACTATTGGATCCCCCAAAATTGCCTTCCGGGGAAATGTGACTATGTGTTCATATGCCCAAAGAAAATCAAATTCTGTTATCGCGTTATCCACAATGCACGACAACGAAAGCATTGGTAGCAATGGAAAACCAGATATTATAACATTTTATAACCAAACATAAGCTGGTGTAGATGTCATGGATCAAATGCTGGGCCAATATACCTCACAGACGCAAATAAAACGATGGCATTTGTCACTCTTTTACAATATAATAGATATCAGTGCATTTTCTGTATATATTATATATTTCGAAAACAATAGCACAACACAAAGGAAATGTTTTTCCAGGCGCTCAGTGAGGAGCTTTGTATGCCTCTTTTTAAAGAACGAGCTGCCAATAGCCAAATTACTCGCCACTTTTCGTCAAGATCTGCTATTGAATGCTATTTTCAATCAAAAATAAAGGAATTGTGGTAAATTTTAATAAAAAACAAATAAAACTTTTAGGGGTACCATGGTACCCGGTCATTGACTCGCGTAGGTGTCGAAAGTAAAAGCATTTTAAACAAAGATTTATCTAATAATTAATTTATTTTTTCTTTTTTTAATGTCTATTAAGACCTTAGTTGCGACGATTTGAAGTTTCATGGCCATATTTTCATTATTTAAGAATTGCGAGCACTTTTAAGTTGAAAAAGTTACCCGGGTACCCGGTTATTGACCGTAGGGTTAAAAAATTTCAAATTAATTCAATAAATATTTGAAACAAAAACGAAATTCTTAACTTGGTGCGTCTTTTTTTGTAAATGGTGCGCTTTTTTCTCCATTTTGGTGCGTTTTGAAATTTCAAAGTTGACAACGCTGACTATGATGTATTGTGTGATGGCGTTGTGTCTGTATTAATTGTTTGTAATGTTGATTGTTATTGTAAAGTCTTGAAACATTTTTATTGTATCTAGTGGTTAATACCCTACTACAGTCAAACCTCGATATAACGAATGTCACTATAACGAATTCCTCGATTTAACGAATTTTTTGAAATCCCCTACAACGCCCCATAAGATTTAATACAAAATAAAGCTCTCTATCACGAATACATTTGTCAATTGCCTCGTTATAACGAATTTTCATTCACTGCAGACTAAGGAAATAGAAAGAATTATTTACCTCTACTTAACGAATTTTTTCAACTTACCACCTTTGCATAACGATTTCCATCAATTAATCCAAATTATATGAAACAGATGCACACAAAGTTATTCACCCCTATCGTGAATAAAAATTCCACATGAAATTTGTTCCCTTTTATTTTTTTAACAATGTGAAAAGGGAACAAATTTCATGTGAAATTTTTATTCACGATAGAGGTGATTGTGTTTGCAACGACAACGTCTCCAGCAAACCTACATTCGTAGTCGACAGAAGCATGCATTAGACTAACGGCTGAAATATTCGAAGAAACATTTATTGTTGCCAAGAGCTTGTACGCTTGTTGCAGCAGTTGTTGTTGCAATCTAGCTAGTTAATCACTGGCTCGGATTTATTATTTTATAAATGTAAACTATTTTTAAATTAAATCTGTACAATAATATTTTTGAATTTTAACACTACAAAATACAGTGGTTTCCTTCAAATGTGTTTTGATTTATAAGCGGAAATCGTTCTCTATAACATGGTAAGCAGATGATGATTAATATACATACAAAATTTTTTATTACCTCGTTATAACGAATAGAGGTGCAACTTCGCCTCGATATAACGAACCTCATTGTAAAGAATTATTCGATATAACGTTTTTTTTTTCTAATCCCCTTAAGATTCGTTATACCAAGGTTGAACTGTATATAAAGATTTCATGAATGTGTTGCTATACCTTAGACTGATTATGAGAAGGTAATTGCTTTAGTTAATAAAATTGGAAATATCAAATATTATAATTGCTATCTACTATAGTTGGCTTATATTTTAAATGTACAGATCATAGTATGGTTCGTGTTAGTTCTTCATTGGATTTTCTGTAGTTAAGATGTCTTGTTGGCTTAGATATTTAATATACTTGTAGGATCATTTATTCTCTTATATGTATTAGGCTTTTATTAATTGTTTTTTATTTGGGTTTTTTTCGATGATGTAAAAATGTCTGATTGATATTTGAAACGTTAATGTTTTCCTGCATTGTAAGTTTTTATGTATTAATTTCCTTTTTAATTCCCACTTATTTATTCATTTATTTATTGTTTCAATAACCTAGCCAATTGCCCATAATCGGTCACAAATTTCTACTTAAATAATAGGTTTTACAAAAACATATATAAAAATTTTATTTGAATACAATATTTTAAGAATAATATTAAAATAAACTAAATTTATAATTGTGCGAACCCAATTGAAAGAAAACTTTTCACTAATTTCAAATTATAACATTTATTGAAAAATATTATTTAGTTATTAAATTGTTGGAAACGCTAAGCATTTAATAAAAATTATCTGTTAACCTGAGTCAATTAGAATTTTTCAAAATTTATTGTTACCAAATAAATAAATATAATTGATATAAAATATACTCGTAGTTATATAATACAGCTGAATCAACAACAAAATTTAAAACTGCATTTAATTTTTTGTTTGTACATATTTGCTCAATTCACAACTGATGTTCTAGTGTCGTAGAAGTTGTACGTCGCGACAACGTGTCGCACAGTGGCTCAGAATCGTTTATCGTCGGTCAAAAATCTGTAACTTTTGAGCTGATGGTGAGATTTTAGTAAATTTTCTCTTGTGAAGAGAAAACATCTTGAATTTTTCCCCAGTTTTAATTCTATTAAAATCTCTTCAGTAGTTAATGAGAAATTTATTGTTAAAATTGAACTTTTGATTTTTTGTAGCATTTAGTATGAAATTGCCGGTTTTGTTGAATCTGATTTGATTATAAACAAGTAAGATTGCTATATTCGGTTGTGCCGAATCTTTAATACCCTCCATCTAAACGTAATAAGAAATACAAAAACTATAGTGGTTATAGGACTAGTATATCCCAATTCTGTATTTTTTATTCAGTTTTAGCGCGAATTTTATTAGTGTTTGATATATTGTTTGAAAGACAATTTTACGACCAACATTATTTATGTGAAATATTTTGAAATTTTGTCTAATTTTCACCATTTTTAATTGCTTTAATTACTATATAAAATTCTTCTATTCGAAGTTGCCTTCTAGTTAAATATAAAAATTTAATTTAAGTTTTCTTTAAGTTTGCTTTATTTACCAATTCTTACCATAATTTACAGAGTTTGCCTGATGTACATAATAATCTTGAGTGTAATTTAACAAACAGAGTATAAAAAAGGGGAACAATTCGGTTTTAGTGACTTTGCTCAAAAAAAAAAAAAAAAAAAAACTTTATCAAATAGGGCTTTTAGAGGAGATGACAGCAAAAAAATTTTGTTAGCGGTCACGCCTATTTTCGAGGGGGCGGGCCCGTAAAGTTGAAAATATATAGGTCTATATCTCGGGAACTACTGGGTGTCTGATAATTTGTAATACATTAACTAAGAGGTATTAAAAATACCTTTCCAACGATATATATCACGATTATAAAATATGGACCGAATATGTGTTAAATCCGAAAAGAATATTTTTTGACCCGAATTTATTGTTTTTTGGAAATGGTTCTTGGCAGCAATGAAAAATTATGGGCCGGTCTTTTTAAATTTTGGAACAGTGATTTTCATGCATATGAGGATATTTCACGTCGAATTTCAACATAATAACGGTATATTTAAGATATATATTAGTATTAACGTGGATTTCTGAAGTGGACCTTATATGGGGGACAGAGTCAAATATGGACCGATATTCTCAAACTCCAGCAGTTTGATTTAGTCATGTATGTAAATGATCCGTGTAAAATGTTGGATTGGTACCCTTATTTATAAGGATTTATTAAAGTGATTTTCGGAAGAGGGCTTTATATGAGGCATACGGTTAAAAATAGACCGAAATTCACAAAATTTTGTAGGATGATTTTTGTATATATATAAATGATCTGTGCAAAGTTTTGAGTCGGTACCGATATTTATACAATATATATAGGTATAAATGTCTTTTTCAGATGTGGTCCTTGTATGGTAGCTATGACCAATTCTGGGCCAACCACCATAAAATTTAGTAAAACAATTTATTCGCCTTAAGGATTATTAATGTCAAATTTTAGCCGTTTAACATTATTTATATCTGTTTTATACGTATTTAAGTGAATTTTGGAAGTGGACTTTATATGGGGGCTATGGTCAAACATAGACCGAACTAAAAAAAATTTCGTTTTGCGATTTCTTTTTGCATAAAACTTAATTTTGCTGAATTTTGTCTTGATATTTCAATTTTATAGGCATTTATGTATAATTGAGCAATATTTCGGAAAGATTTTTGTATGGGGGCTATGAGAAATCATTGACCGATTCATACTATATTCCACACACTTTCTTCTTTTATTATAAAATTTCATGGTATTATCTGCAATATATTTCAAAATATTGCAATAACATTGACAAAAAATATCAAATTTTTAAGGAGGTTGTCTCACATTTTGGTCTATCAGTCTGGTTGGCCTAAACCGATTTTGCTGATTTTCAATACCTGCAAAATAGGAAATATTTTTCTGGAAATTTCGTTTAATTAAGTTGTATAGTTTGGACGTGAAAGTGTTTTACACAGACGGACAGACAGACGAACATGGCTAAATCGACTTAGAAGGAGCAAGAAAATATATACTTTTTTTGGGTCTCAGATGAATATTAAAAAAGTTTCACACGGAATGACAAACGTAATATACCCCCATTCACCACTCTTGGTGGTGTAACCCGGCCTATGAAAAGGTGGCTTATGACTCAAAAAAGAAATTCAATTCCATTTATTATCTTGATTCTGGATTTTCAATAAAATTCTGTTTTACTTTCATTTGTGCTTTTCTTTCTCTACATTTTTAGTACACTTCTAAGCAAGTTACGACTTTCTAGTTTCCATCACATGAAAGAGCGTCTCAAAAACTATCGAAACCAAAAAAAAGTGTAAAAATTTTTTTTGAGTCATAAGCCACCTTTTCATAGGCCGCGTCACATATGGGTATTTTCATACAGCCGTACGTGACATTCGTACGCATATGGAGTAATATAAATCTCACAAAAATAGAAGTTAATTAAAAACAATTTTACAGTTATATTGTAATCAAAAGCTTTTATGTTTGAGAAAAAATGGGCAGCCTCGAAACTTTGGTGTCGAAAATATCCGATCAAAATAAGGTGATAACGTACGTGACAAAAACGGAAGTGGTTTTAAGCCATATTTACGTACATGCGAAAGCCTGCGAATCATGGGAGTTTTTCCTTTCTTTAAAAATTCCTAAAATAAGCTAAATAATGTACGTTTACAATCCTCTAATATTTAAAGAGAAACCATCTCTGGTAAGTTTTATATAGAGGAAAAACATAATAACGTACGTGACAAATTTTAGACATAAATTTGGGAAAAGAAAATAAAAGTTTTTACTTATTCAAAAAACGGTGTGATAATAAAAATAATATCAAATTAATAAAATGTTTATTAATCTGAATTCATTACATACAAATTAACTAAACTGTAACATTTTTTCGTAATGAGTAAGCCGCTCGAGCAACATTTATACGTTGACTGTCGATGAATGAAAAAAATTTAGTTTTTTTACTCGAGCTCTAACTTCTCGTTTTTCTCATTATTATAGTTATTTGTTATTGCAGATTTATTTTTAAGATGTAATTGTAATGTTACAAATCTATTAAGTTAGTTAATAGCAAAGACATTCAGTTTTTTCTTCCATTTTTGAGTTTTAAAATTCCAATAAGCTGTAAATGTTTCCATATTTTGAAAAATCGAATATTTTTCTCTTATTAAATCATATTAGAAACATTTTTGAAGTACTCTTATTTTTTTAGTCGTGGTTTACATTTTCATGGAACTACCCATATGTCCTTACCAGATTGATACCAAGTAAGTAAGTAAATAGAATACAAATTCTAGGAATTCAGTCACCTGATAAAGTTTACAAACTAAATGGGGAAGACCTTTTTTAGTTTTTTTTAAATGCCAACTTTCACCACTATTAGGAATTGCATTCAAATTCATCAAACGAAAAGTTACCATTGACGATCACAGGGACACCCGTGTGTGTCCCTTTTTGTTTTTTGAATAATTTCATCTATGACATAGAGCAGTTTAAATATCCCGTTTACGGTATGTGCAAATCTTACTTTTTAGCTCTTAAAAAAAACATTTATATTTTTTTTTTAAACCCATTATTTAACTTTGCATTAAACTGAAAATATCAACACTTTTAGTATTAGTTTATTTTTAACTCATATTTTTCTTTTCGGGACACATATTTCCCATTACAATTTTAGAAATTATTTATATAAATTGTATTGGAAATGTTATGTTGTAAGATCTAGGCATTTAATAATGCGTCAATTAGAAATTTTCCCAAATTTGCTATTAACAAATAAATATAATTTAAACTAAATAAATAAATATACTAAACAAATAAACAATTTGTTGTTAAGAAATAAATAAGTCTAAGCTATATTACGCATTTGTCTCTATTTTTTCAGCTAAATCAACAATTGAAATGTATTTTTTGTTTTGTTTATAAATATTATTTTAATAATTGTTTGTAGGAATACGAAGATATAATAATTTTTGAAGCTGCAGACTATATAAGTATGTTGCGGAACGGCATCAAGCATTAGTTGTTTGTATCACTTTTTAAAACAATATGAAGTTATTAATTGTTTTGGCTTTGGCTGTGTGCACCACCTCTGCCTATCGTATGCCCAATTCCAAGTTGGGTATCACCAGAGGTGAAACTGCTACTGACGGTCAGTTCCCCTATCAAGTTTGTCTACACTTTGATCTTGGCAATAATGAAGACGACTGGTGTGGCGGTTCACTGATTGGCGACCAGTGGGTTCTGACTGCTGCTCACTGTACCAATGCTGTAAAATCTGTTACTGTGTACTTGGGTACCACCATAAGGACCAAGGCTGAAGTTAAATACGTCCTCAGCCCCAAATATATCATCATCCACGAAGAATGGAATGGTCAAACGAAAAAACACGATATTTCGTTGATCAATATCCCTACCACCCGTTACACCGATTTTATCAAACCTGTTAACTTGCCCAGCACTTACTCTACTTATGCCAATATTCAGGCCGTTGCCTCCGGTTGGGGTCGTATTTCTGACGATGCCGACGGTCCTGCTGAAGTGTTACAATGGGCACTCTTGGAAGTCATCTCTAATGACGATTGCGCCAGAACTCATGGTTCCAAGATCACCCCCACCCATCTTTGCGTCGCCACTACCGGTGGTGTTTCCACCTGCGATGGTGATTCCGGCGGCCCTTTGGTGTTGAAATCGAGCTACGTCCAAATTGGTGTGACTTCGTTTGGTAAGGATTACTGTACCAGGGGTTATTCCGAGGTCTTCACCCGTGTCAGCAGCTACTTGGGCTGGCTCAAGATCAAAACTGGCATTTCCCCCTAATTAAAGTACTTAGACTTTGGCTTAAGTGAATTCGATATACATATAATATTGATGTAGATACTACTTTAAGCAAATAAAATGTTGAACCTTGATTTTGAGACATAATTTATTGTTTATATATAACTTTTTAACATACAATGATTAGGTGTAAAAATAATATTGTAAAAATTACATACCGTTAAATTCAAAAGCAATTACTTAAGTTATCAAAGATATACACGAGCATTTTTGTATGAGAAAACCTTTATTAACATTAATGCGATTTTTCTAATATGGTTGTAAGCATTTAATTTTCACTATATTTATTTTTTATAAACATTTATATTTTATTTATGAATTATTTACAGATATGTATTTCTGTTGGAAATCTATTAATAGTTTAGGTGTTTATTATGATAATTTTAATGTTTTTGCTTTAGGAACTTATCATAACTCAGAAGTGAATAATTTCTGTTATTTTTCCCGGTGGTGTTGCTACATCGGTGGCCCCTTTTTTTACGATTTAGCTAGATCCAAGTACGTTTAACTTCTTTCCTTTATAACTCGACCTTTACGCGTCACTGCCAATTAATATATTTTGTTTTTATACCCATAACTAGAAAAATGAAGATGAATTACGTTTGTCATGCCGTTTGTAACAAAAAAAGTCTATATATTCTGCGTCTTTATAATATTCTACGACGATCTAGCCATAATCCGTCCGTCTGACCGCCTGTTGTTGGAACAATAGAGCTTCGAGAAAAAGTCATATAACCATGAAATTTTTACCAAACATTCTTTGATCTACCAAAACGTTTGGTTTTGAAAATGGACAAAATGAGTCCAGTAGGATCTGAGTTATAGATCAAAGTATCAGACTACCTGGATATTTTTTAGATATTTGTTTGCTATTTTCTTCAAATATATGGCAGATAATACCATGATATTTTGCACACTTTATTTTTATTATAGATGTAAAAGTCGTGTTAAAAATGGTAGCAATCCATACAAATATATTCCCGGAATATGACTTTTTGATAGGTACATAAATGTATATAGAAAAGCCGAAACAAACAACATAAGTAATCCGCAGACACATCTAAATTGTCGTACCAAATTTCATGACAAACCGTTCATATTTGACCATGCCCAACCCACTTTCAAGTTGAAATTCAGCACAAGTGTCCCTACATATATAAAAATCGTCAATTTAATATTATGGTTATCGGGCCATAGTAGCCCCCACATAAAGTCTACTTCTGGAAATCACTTAAACACAAATAGTCCGTATACTCGTATATAAAGAAATGTTTATACCCTATTTTATTATGATCGGTCCATTTTTGACCATAGTCTCCATATAAAGTACACTTCAAAAAATCACTTACATGCGCATAAATATATTATAAAAACCATTATTACGATGATATTCAACACAAATAGTTTGGATATACATATAAATTGTCGTACAGAAGTTCATTATGATTAGCCCGTAATAGGACATAGTTCTCTTATTAAGACTACTCCCGAAAACTTATTAACTTACATAAACATCCGTATCGAATCGAAATCTTACACAGATCAGTTATAAGTATGTAAAAATTATACTATTGACTTTTGTGAAAGTTGGTCCATAATTGGGCAACGCTCCCGTACAAGACCCACTTCCGAGAATAACAATAACGTTTTTTAAGTATTGGATAATTTGAATTCTTAATTACGTTTTTTAATAAACCATTATTAAGATTAAATTATTTATTTAAACTTAAAATAAATTATATTATATAAATATTAGGATTATTGGATTATAATCCTTTAAGATTTAATAATTATTTATTTAAATTTAAAATTATATTTTAACCCCAAATTGTTCAACTGTGCTTTTCGAGGCCCATTTTGATTTTGAGTAGTCGCCAAGTTTTTAAATTTGCCCTGAGCGAAGGCTAATGCCTTCTGAACATAATGAATTCAGTAAATTATTGTTACTATTGATTTCGTAGAACAACCTTGTCTGTTTAAAAATATGGTAAGTGTACCTACTGGGCCTCATGAAGCCCATATGGAAAATTAATTACAGCTGATCCACATTCAACACAGTTGATCTTCTGATTGACGTTAAGTTCCAAAAATGTGAGCATTCTAAGGCATCATTAACGGTCTTTATAATAACAGTAGCAATAATATCATAAATCTTATTATAGAATATACAATTTCTTATGTTTGTTCTATTTATAGCATTCTTTAAATTCTTTTAATTTAATTTATGTTAACAACCAGTGGCATCGCATGAAGAGTTCGCGTTTTTTTTTTGCCAATCTATCCGCAGCTCGACAGACAACAAAGTTCTGCATCGTATAGTGAATTTTCAAATCCTTTGCTTAAGATTTGTGGTTTAGAGACACTGTTAAAGTCAGGAAAGTTGATTAAATTGCATGCGTGTTCATTGACTTTTTACGGTTTTGGGAGGTTAACAATATATTTTTTTGTGAGTAAACGAATAAAGATTTTATATTGATTTTTTTTCTGTGAAAGACTATATTACCAGCTACTTTTTATAATTTTATAAGAAATTTTCATGATAAAAAACTTCGTTCGAAATTAAAAAAAAAAACTAATTTTTTGTTCACTTTTTTGTAAAAAAAATTAGGAGGTTTTTAAAAGTGAGTTTTGTTGTATCAAGTAAATTCTTTAACATCGCGATAAAATTTGAGATCTCTACTTTTAAATTAAAACAAGTAAGAAAGTATAGTCGGTCAAGCCAGACCATATAATACCCTACACCCAGTATATGTATAAAGCAGTTTTTCAGAAATGTGCGCTATCTCCCATATGACCTATTATGGATCATCCAAAAATTTAGTGTCATGATTTTTGTGAATATTAATATTGTGTATGTTACACTTTATCTCGATATAAATACTTTTGAACGATTTATGGAGGTTAAAGTTGATTACGGGCAGGGTCTTATATGGGAGTTTCGACTAATTACGGACCGACTATTATAAAAATAGGTGTCATCATTTCTGTATATTATTTGTGTCGAATTTTATTTGATTACCAACATTCTTAAGAAATTTATGATCGTTAAAGTGATTTTCGGAAGTGGGCCTTATATGGGAGCTACGACTAATTATGGACCGATCACAATTAAATTCTATCGTATTGTTTGTACACATATAAGATATATTTGTGTTAAATATTATTTGCATACCAACAATTTTGAGTGAGTTATGCTCTTTAAAGTGATTTTCGGAGGTGGGCCTTATATGGGAGCTACGACTAATTATGGACCGATCACAATTAAATTGTACTGTATTGTTGGTATACGTATGAAATATATTTGTATTAAATATTATTTGGATAACAACATTTTTGAGTAAGTTATGCTCTTTAAAGTGATTTTCGGAAGTGGGCGTTATATGGGAGCTACGACTAATTAGGGACCGATCTGCACAAAATTTGTAGATGTGATTTGGGTTCATTTACCACTCATTTGTGATGAAATTTGTTTGGTTCCTTGCATAATTAAAACATTTATGAGCGGTAAACCACAATTTCGGGAGGACTTTTGTATGGAGGCCAGGTGAAATAATGGACCGATTTCCAGCAGTTTCAATCCCGTCCGTCCTTGAGTCGAAAAAATGTCACTTACCAAATTTTATCAAAATATCTTCAAAATTGCGACCTGTAATCTGCGCACAAGCTTTACATGGACAGCCAGCCAGCCAGACGGACGGACCGACGGACATCGTTAAATCGACTCAGAAAGTGATTCCCTCCCCACTATGGTGGTGTAGGGTATAAAAGAAAAACGTTGCGCGTTGTTGCACGATTTTTTTATGATTTTTTTGAAGTTTAAATTTTTTTCTGTACATGTGATAGAAACCCTTTCGTCAGGCATAAAATGTTTTGGTTGTACGTAGATTTTTTTATTTAAATTATTACATCTAAGACTAATATTTCATATGTAAAAAAAGGAATGTGTGAAACAGTAAGTAACGGTTTTTAGCCACCTGTGCAGGAGCTAAATGACGTTATTTTATGGAGCAAAATAAATGTACCTGTTTTGCATAACTTTTTAAATTATTAACAACAAAAATAATATTCAATAAAAAATCGAATCTGGGCCCAGGTACATAAGACCAACTCAAAAAAAAAAAATCAACACCCTTTACAAAAGAAGCAATTTCTTTTATGCTTCCACCTGTACTTGGATCTGAAGAGAGTTCAGATTCTACAAATGCTACTATGATCATAGAGTTTTTATAATAAAGCAAGTTCTTTGAGATGTCATTGCATCGGCGGTAATTTGGCGGATTTCGCGGTAGCATGTTTCAATTGTTTTGTTGAAATATGTTAAGGTGGCCCTCGTGAATATTGTTTAAAAATATAGTCTCACTTTCTAGGGGTTCAAAAAAATGCGTTTTTTTTTGTGCAAATATTAATATTGCACCGATTATAAAATACTTGTTGGGATTCTGGGTTACTTATTAAACCGAATTCAAAAATAATTCTTTTAAATTTCCAAAATCAAATATTTCATACAAGGATGTTTTTGAGGTTA
The DNA here is from genome assembly GCA_950370525.1 of Bellardia bayeri. Classification (NCBI taxonomy): domain Eukaryota; kingdom Metazoa; phylum Arthropoda; class Insecta; order Diptera; family Calliphoridae; genus Bellardia; species Bellardia bayeri. The sequence continues at coordinate 47,999,131 of OX493268.1, forward strand.
GAAACATTTTCTTTCCTCCATAAAATTTTAAATCTTTAAAATTTTAAATCTTTAAAATTTTATCGTGCGTTTTCAATTTTAGTATCAAGCTCAGTAAAGTCTTCTATTCGATGTACGTTTCAGCGCAATTGATACAGCGCTTTAGTTGTCACAAAGCGAAAGGTGTTTGGGAAAAACTGCCGCTACACGTGCCCGCGTTGAAAAAACTTCTTTTTTTTGCACTTTATCAGTTTAGTCAGTTTACGCAGTTTTTTTAATTCTGCGCTTAAAACTCAGTTTTATTAAACGGCGCAAAAACCCTAGTAAAATCTTCATATACAATGTATAACTAATAAAAGTGGATTCAACCATTCATTCTTAACAAAAAATTTGTTTGAACAATTTTTTTTATGTGAAGTTTGACGTCTCTCTTTTTTAAAAGAAAGAGAAAATATTTTTGACGAACTTGAATTGGTTTAATTTTACATTTTTTCTGGACAAAAATGAATTGAGTTGCCAATAGGTTGCATTTTTTCATACAAATAACAAAGCCTTATGTATTCCCATGGCCATCAGCAAAAGCAACTTTCGTTTTTCATTCATTTTGAATTTATATCTGTGATTTTGAATACACAATAGGTACTTTAAAATAATTAAATATTTGTATTTTGATACTTAAAACCCAAAGCAAAATAAATCAATGGCCGCGTTCGTAAAACTAATAGATTTTGTTTACATATGGCAGCTTTCAGAAAAATAGTTCAAAATGGGTGAATCGTCCTGCAAAAAACTCTCAGTAAATAAATTTTTCTCCGGTAAAAATTTTTGTTAAGAACAAATGGGTGAATCCACCTTAACCACAGCGATAATTTTGACGTTTCAAAAAGACAAAATCAGTCTCCTATAGCTTGTTGGTACTTAATTTACGAGTAGATATTGTGTGTTTAAGTAAATCGCGTTATGTTACACACTGCAAAAACATAAACAAAGAGTAAATTCTTATAAATATGGTTATGGATATGAAATTCTATTAAAGTAAACCTAAAATAAACAACAAATATGATACAAATTTTATGAAGTTTACCCCATAATAGGAAACTCTTATTTGTTTTTGCTTCAATTTGTTAATGATAATTATATTTCAGATCATAAAAGATCTGGTTTGTAATGTCTACATAATGAGTCCTGTATAAAAGGGATTCTCATATGGAAATTAATAGACAGGAGAATTCTGATCATTGGTAATGCCACCCTCAGGTTCTACAATAATAAATCGCCTTGAAAATATTTCAACAATAATATCTACGCATTTAATAAATGTTATCTTTAAACATGAGTCAATAGGAATTTTTCCAAATTTGTTGTTACTAAATAAATAAAGATAACTTCAAAACAATATAGTTGTTTTTCGGCTAAATCAACAATTAAACATTAAACTGTATTTAATTTTTTGTTTGTATATATTTGCTCAATTCACAACTGATGTTCTAGTGTCGTAGGAGTTGTACGTCGCGACAACGCGTCGCACAGTAGCTCAGAATCGTTTTTCGTCGGTCAAAAATCTGTAACTTTTGTACCGATGGTGAGATTTTAGTAAATTTTTTCTTGTGAAGTAGATTTTTTCTCCAGTTTTAATTCTATTAAAATCGGTTCAGTAGTTGATGAGAAATTTAATGTCAAATTTGAACTTTTGGTTCTTTGTAGCTTTTAGTATGAAATTGCTGGTTTTGTTGAATCTGATTTGATTATAAAACTAGATTGCAATATTTGGCTGTGTCGAATCTTTAATACCCTCCATCTAAACGTAATAAGAAATACAAAAACTACACTGGTTAGAGAACTAGTATATCTTTGTTTTGTGTTTTATCTTCAGTCTTTTTAGTGCAAATATTATTATTATTTTATATACATATTGTTTGAAAGAAAATTTTACGAACAAGATAATTCATTTCAAATATTTAGAAATAATAACTAATTTTGACCATTTATAATTAATGTAATTATAATGTATTTTAGGTTTATTTTGGTTGAGTTCCATCTCAATAACGTTATTTACAAGTGATGTATGGTTGGTTGTTATACACGGAAGTTGACTTAATTTGGTAGCTATTGCCAATTATGTACTTAGACCTACAAAATACAGTAGCATTATTGCCGTATCTTTTGCTGGACTAAAATTGCTGATCTGTATAACAGTTGGTTCGAACTTGATATTTATTAGGCATTTTTTTTGAAAGTTGATTATTTGATTAAACTTTCAAAGGATACTCCATAAATATTATTGGCAACAGAGGAAACATGATCAGACTGTCTTAACCCATACACATATCTTATTATGTTATTGAACAAGACATTCAATTTTCTCATACCAACTGAGTCACAGCTTCCAAATACTTCACACCAATAGATCAGGGAAGGAATCAAGTATAATTTATTAAGTAAGAACCTTATTCTGATGGGTGTGAAATATTGTGTGGACCAGAGAGCACGTAACTTTGCATAGGTTTGACCAACCAGCAAAATAACATGATCAGTCCAGGTCAAATTACCATTGAAAATGATACCAAGATTTTTAGCTTTATTAACAATTTAAATTTTCTCGTCATTTAAAACAATATCCTCAGATATGGAGGGAATTAAGTTTTTTTTACATATTACAATGCATTTAGATTTATGAGGATTCAAACAGAGACCGTTTGCACTAGCCCAAAGGTAAATTCTATTTAAGTCGTCATTTAGGTAGGAAATCCCTAACGAAATATTTTGAACTGGGCTATTTGAAGTGAGCTGCTTTGGCAAATCATTTACATAAAAGGAAAATAAAAGTGGACCTAGAAAAGAACCCTGAGGCACACCCCTAGTCAGGAATAGGCTATCCGACCATACATTGTTTACAAACACCGATTGTGTGCGTTCTGAAAGATAAGACAGTATAAGTTTGGTTGACGCGCTCGTAAATCTACCATATCGAAAGCCTTAGAATGGCCAAGAAGTACCAACTAATTAATATTTCAATTTTCTAATCCTTGCCGTATATTTTCACTAACTTCCACAATAGCTGTTGCGCAGCTATGACTATGACGAACACCAAAATGCGTGTTGGATAGCAAATTATGATTATTAATATCTGTGGACTTTTGACAAAACAACCTCTTTCAAAAACTGTAATTTTACAGGAGAACGAAAAAACTTTTAAAATATCTAACAACTTTGATTTTGCAATATTTGGTGAAAAGGTGAGAGCTTAGTGTAAAATTTAAATACTAAATTAAAGTGAAGATATAAATAATTCTATTCTAATGCCAACAGATTTTCAGAAAAATTAAGAATAAAAAGATAGGATGTTTTATCGAAATTGTTTTCAACAAAAAAACAAGTAAAAAAGTATAGTCGGTCAAGCCCGTCCATATAATACCCTACACCCAGTATATGCATAAAACAGTTTTTCAGAAATGTGCGCTATATGGGAGATATGACCTATTATGGACTGATCAACCAAAAATTTAGTGTCATGATTTTTGTGAATATAAATATTGTGTATGTTAAACTTTATCTTGATATAAATACTTTTAAACGATTTATGGAGGTTAAAGTTGATTACGGGGAGGGTCTTAAATGGGAGTTTCGACTAATTATGAACTGACTATTATAAAATCCTATTTGTACATAAGAAACTCATTTTTGTTAAATTTTATTCGGAAGTGGGTCTTATATGGGAGCTACGACAAATTATGGACGGATCGTTATAAAATTCTACCATATATAGACGAAACATATTTGTGGTCAATATTATTTGGATACCAACATTTTTAAAATAGTTATGCTCTTTTAAGTGATTTTCGGAAGTGGGCGTTATATGGGAGATACGACTAATTATGGACCGATCTGCACAAAATTTGTAGATGTGATTTGGCTTCATTTACCACTCATTTGTGATGAAATTTGTTTGGTTCCTTACATAATTAAAACATTTATGAGCGGTAAACCCCAATTTCGGGAGGACTTTTGTATGGGGGCCAGGTGAAATAATGGACCGATTTCAACCAGTTTCAATCCCATCCGTCCTTGGGTCGAAAAAATATAACTTACCAAATTTTATCAAAATATCTTCAAAATTGCGACCTGTACTCTGCGCACAAGCTTTACATGGACAGCCAGCCAGCCAGACGGACGGACCGACGGACATCGTTAAATCGACTGAGAAAGTGATTCTGAGTCGATCGGTATAATTGAAGGTGGGTGTTGGATCAATATTTCTGGATCAATCAGTACAAACCCAATATACCCTCCCCACTATGGTGGTGTAGGGTATAATTAACTTACATTACACAAGTTGTTTTGTTAAAATGGTTTTAAACAAAAATGTGATTCATATTTTGCGCTTATCTCAAGGCAAGTTTTTTTTGTTAAAATGGAACTAATAAAAAAATTAAAAATAGGTTATTTTAAAAAATATTTTTATATGTATTTAATATAACATAAATACTTGAATTCAATTAGACAATATTTGTACAAAATTATATTTCTGTAGTGGAAACAAATTTTAAGTTTAACAAAAAAGCGTAGCCCCAATACAAATGTCCTCCCGAAATTGGGGTTTACCGGTCTTAAATCTTTGAATTATGCAAGTATGCAAACAAACTTCGCCACAGATGAGTAGTAAATGAAGCTAAAACACATCTACAAATTTCGTAAAGATCAATCTATAATTAGTCGTAGCTCCCATATAAGGACCCCTTTCAAAAATCACTTAAAAGAACATAACTCTTTTCAAAATGTTGGCATCCAAATAAAATTGAACACAAATATGTTTTTTATATAAACATATAATATGGTAGAAGTTTATGATGATCGGTCCATAATTAGTCGTAGCTCCCATATAAGACCCACTTCCAAAAATCACTTTAAAGAGCATAACTCACTCAAAAATGTTGGTATCCAAATAAAATTTAACACAAATATATTTCATATGTATACTAATAATACGGTACAATTTTATTATGATCGGTCCATAATTAGTCGTAGCTCCCACGTAAGGCCCACTTCCGAAAATCACTTCAAAGAGCACAACTCTTTTAAAAATGTTAGTATCAAAATAATATTGAACACAAATATGTTTTCTGTATATGCATATAATATGGTAGAAGGTTATGGTGATCGGTGCATAATTAGTCGTAGCTCCCATATAAGGCCCAATTCCGAGAATCACTTTAAAGAGCATAACTCACTTAAAAATGTTGGTATCAAAATAATATTGAACACAAATATATTTCCTATATATAAAAATTTTACGGTACAATTTTATTGTGATCGGTCCATAACTAGTCGTAGCTCCCATATAAGACCCACTTCCGAAAATCACTAAAAGAGCATAACTCACTCAAAGAAAATTTAACACAAATATATTTAATATATATACAAATAATACGGTGCAATTTTTGTGATCGGTCCATAGTTAGTCGTTTCTCCCATATAAGGCCCACTTCCGAAAATCACTTTAAAGAGCATAAATTCCTTAAAAATGTTGGTAATCAAATAAAATTCGACACAAATAATATACAGAAATGAAGACAGCTAATTTTATAATGGTCGGTCCATAATTAGTCGAAACTCCCATATAAGACCCTCTCCGTAATTCACTTTAAAGAGCATACATTTTTTAAAAATATTGGTAATCAAATAAAATTCGACACAAATAAGTTTCTTATATACAGAAATAATAACGCCTAATTTTATAATGGTCGGTCCATAATTAGTCGAAGCTCTCATATAAGACCTTCACCGTAATTCACTTTAAATCGTTTAAAGTATTTGTTGAAAAGGCAAAAAGGCCGAACCAGCAATTTCCAATGGATTTTGAATACAACGTAAATGCAAATAAAACACTTGATTAAAATGCAAATATGTTTTTATTAAAATTCTTTTTGGTTTGGAAATTTCTGGAGAGTATTACAATATAAAAAATTCTTAGGCTCAAGAACCGCTAGGTCACCTCGCAAAGTTTTAACAGAAAATGGCGAAGGCGCCAGAACTTAACTTGGCAAATTGCAATCTTCGTTAAATAAAAAATGTATAAATGATATTGATAAGTTATTACATGTCAATTTGTACTAAAAAAAATGATGCCAACTTATTATAAATAAAATAAATCATGGAGATTTTGGGAGTTGTGCTAACATTCCCCCCGCAGTATGGCAAGAAGCATCTTCGCCGCCAGACTCCTCCTGTAAAGCAACTTCCAAAATAGCTAATTTTGTTGCTGGTCTTTCCAGAATACCATGGTTAGTAAGTATTTTTGCGCTTCTGACTTGTCCATCACTTGCCAATCTCGTCTCCAAAACTTTACCACGTAGCCAAACATTACGAGGCGTGGTAGGGTCAACGATGATTACCAAGTCCCCCTGACTTAAAGGTTTTTGTCGATCATGCCACTTAGTCCTACACGTTAGCGATGGTAGGTATTCCATAAGCCACCTTTTCCAAAATATATTTCCATACTGCTGTGAAGTTAACCAGGATTGTTTTAAAAGTACCCCACTATCATTACAAGTTGATAAAGGTTTCAACCCTGAAGAACTACCCACTAGGAAGTGATTTGGTGTTAACGCCTCACCAGACTCCTCATCTACAGGAACATAGGCTAGGGGCCTGGAATTTATAATGTTTTCTATTTCTAGCAGCATACTGTACAAAAGCTCATCGCTTGGTGATCGTGAAGGCATTATTTGGTACAAAATAGTTTTTATTGAGCGTACTAGGCGTTCCCATGCACCACCCATATGGGGCGAAGCCGGAGGATTAAAATTCCATTTTGTTGTAGTTGTAGTAAATGTTTTGACGAGTTCGTCTCGATCAACTTCTGCTAAGGCCTCGCGAAGTTCTCTTTCTGCACCAACGAAATTGGTTCCATTATCGCTATAAAATTCATGTGGAATTCCCCTTCTAGCCATAAAGTTGCGAATAGCGAGAATGCATGATGATGTTGTCAGTGAATTTGCAACCTCAATGTGAACTGCTCTAATGGACAAGCAAGTAAATAGGACCCCATAACGTTTTTCCTTATGACGGTTAACCGTAACTAAGATCGGACCGAAGAAATCTATTCCGGTATATGTAAAGGGTGCCACATATGAAGCAACACGAGCTCGAGGCAACGCAGCCATTTGTGGGTTTTGAGGGAGTGCTTTTTTAATTTTGCACATTTGGCAATTACGTATTACAGACTTAAATGTTGCTCGAAGTTTTGAAATAGAGCATCTCTGCCTTATTTCGTTGATCGCTGTCTCATGATTCATGTGATGAAACTTTTCGTGATAATTTAGTAAAATTAATTTGGTTATGTAATTTTTTCGTGGCAAGATAACAGGACGCTTTTGGTCAAACTGGATTTCTGCGTTATCGATTCTGCCGTGGACTCGTAGTAGTCCATCATCCAAATATGGATTTTTCTTATAAATATCGCTGCTCTTGGGTATCGACAAATTAGAGCTCAATAAAGAAATTTCATTATAGTATTTTTCACGCTGGGCCTGCATAAATAAAATTGTTTCTGCCTTTCGTAATTCTTCTTGTGTAAGCTCTCTTCGTTGCTTATTAACAAAGCGGCAATTATTTATAAATCTTAAGACATAAGCTGCTGTTCGTAACAAGCGCGCCCATTTTGAAAATCTGAGAACGTTAAAAATCGCGTCAGATTTTGTAATTTTAAGCAAATGCTTTACACATTCCTCTTTTGTTGACTCTAGTGGAGTATTTGTTTCAGGCCATTCAATTTCAGATTGGATTAAAAACTCCGGACCTAGAAACCATCGAGTGGAATTCGAAATTGTAGGGATTTTGGACCATTTTGTAGCATCATCTGCAACATTCAGCTTGCTTGGAATCCATCTCCATTCATTAATAGATGATAATTCTAGAATCTCGGTGATTCGAAAGGCTACGAATTGGTTGTATTTACGATGGTCGGAATTTATCCAGCTCAATACTGTTTTTGAGTCGGTCCAATAAAATTTTCTTGTAATCTTAATGCTATGGTTTTCTGTTATATATTTAGCAAATCGAGCCCCTATTAGGGCAGCCATAAGCTCCAACCGGGGCACAGAAGTAATCTTCATCGGAGCTACCCTAGTTTTTGCCCCGATTATTGAGCACACTATGCTGTCACTTTTCTTCAGTCTGAGGTAACATACCGCTGCATATCCATCTTTGCTTGCATCTACAAACGTGTGTAATTGTACTTCAACATTGTTATAATTTTCAAAAAATTTTAAATAACAACGTGGGATTTTTATTTTACAAATATCAGGCAAAATACTAACCCATTTAGACCATTTATTAAATAATTCAAGGGGAATTTGATCATCCCAATCTATTTTCGCCATACATCTTGCAGCAGAATCTTGACATACATTATAATATATCCGATTAAACCAAGGGGGTCATATATTGACATAACAAGCCTTAACATTTCCCGCTTTGTTGGAATTTTTTCACCAGAAAATATATCACTTTGTAATAGCCATGGTGATATTTTGAATGTTATTACATCTTCTTGATGTTCCCAAAAAACGCCTAAAATTTTTTCAATTTGTTTTTCTTCTTTTATATTTATGCATTTTGCGCCCACTTCTTTAGCTGGGGACGTAGATTCTAATGCTAGTTTATCATTAGAAATCCAATTTCTGATATTAAAACCAGCTTGACGATGAATATAGCTAACATCAGATATAAGTTTTGATGCTTCTTCTATATTGTCAACGGAATCAAGGAAATCATCAACGTAGTGATTTTCTTTAATTGCTTTAGCAGCCCTGGGAAACTCGTTTTCGAATTTGGTAGCATTAAAATTTTTGATGTATTGAGAAATGCTAGGAGCACATGAGGCGCCGAAAATCATTACATCCATTATGTATATGTCAGGCGATCTATTTTGCTCACACTCACGCCAAAGAAATCGTTGAACATTACGATCCTCTGGTCTGATATGCACCTGGTGGAACATCTCCTCGATGTCTCCACAAACAGCCACAGATTTTTCACGAAATTTGAAAAGAATAGATGGCAAAGAGGCCAAATAATCAGGTCCCTTTAGTAAATATGAATTTAAAGACACTCCATTAGATTTGGCAGCAGCATCCCATACAACACGGGATTTACCCGGTTTATTTTTATTAAAAACGGCAAAAATGGGGAGATACCACACCTTTTTATCAACACAATCAATTTCATGGGGAGTCAGTTTGCGTATGTAGCCTTTAGAAAGATATTTGGATATCGTTTCTTTAAAAATATTAAGGAGATCTGAATTCAATTTTAATTTCCTTTCTAAACAAATTAACCTTTTCAAGGCCATTTCATAACTAGGTGGCATCTCTATTAAATCGAATTTCCATAATAGTGGAACCTCATAATGCCCACTAGGCTTTTGTTTTGTAAATTTATTTAATAATTCTAACGCCCTTTTATCGTTATCAGACTCTAGAAGGGATATTGATTCTACCTTGTTTTTTCCTATCACGTTTTCAAGCGAATAAAAATTCCTAACCAACTGATCTAATTCTTCAACAGTGGTTGTACAATTACAGACTTGACAATTAAAATTCTTACTTGTTTTGTTTTCTCCAACTGCTCCATAAATCAGCCATCCCAATTTCGTACGAACAGCAATGGGTTCCTGTGGTAATCCCTCTCGAGTCTTATTTGAAACGCCGAGATCAAAATGATTCAAGCCTATTAATATTTGTGGCACAGCATTTTCATAACTTTTAACTGGCAGGTTTCGCAAGTGGCGATATTGTTGAGATAATTTCTCATAGTTCATTGATTGTACAGGTAACTTTAGTGATTGAACTGTAGAGACATTAATTGTTACGCGTTTGTTATTTCCTCCTGAAATAGAAATTTTTAATCTTCTTGATTTTTCCTCATTTCGTTCCATACCTCCTGTCCACCGCAAGCATAAGGGATTTGAGACTCCACTAAGGTCTAATTCTTTTGCCAATGGCTCATCCATTAAACTGATTGACGACCCTTCGTCGATGAAGGCGAACGTATTTATTTCTTTATTATTTCCATAAATTTTAATAGGAATTACTTTAAATAAAACTTCTTTTAATTCACCATTATGTGTATTATTAATAAATATTTTTTCTTCTTCACGTTTAGATTGATTGTTTTCATCATCATTTTGTTTTGAATAACGATGCAATGAAGGATGGTGAAAGAATTCACATCCCTCTTCCCCACATTTCTTCTTTTTTGTACAATCGCCACTGTGTTTGACTAAACAGATTTTACATAAATTGTTTTTTCGTACAATACTCCACTTCTCCCTTCGATCAAGTGATTGGTATTTTGTACAGTTAGCTATTGCTTTGCATCCACACACATACACGTTGATTATGAGAGTGTAAAAACGCTTTCTTGTTTGTTGTTGGTGATTTATTAATTTTTTCTTTGCTTTGAGTTTTTGTACTCTGGTCAACTGTTATACTGCTAGCTGTTATACCAATGTTAAAAAACCATTTGTCAAATTCGTAGAGATTTGGTTTTTTGTTTTGGTTAATCAGCTGCATTTTATGAGTTGTCCATTGCATTTGATACAAAGTTGGAAGCTTTTGTATCAAATCATAAAGAAGTGATGTATTATTAAGTTCGTCAAGCAAATCGCTTGCAATAATAGTGGAAGTCAAACTGCGAACTTCTACGGCCATAGAGGTAAATGATTTTAAATTACTTTCATCAATTTTTGGTAATGATTGTATTTTATTTTTAATTGAATTTACTATTTTTTCAGGTTGGCCAAACAACAGGTAGAGGACGTGTATGACGTCAGGCACGTTTAAAGGATGGACTAACATATGACGTACGCTGTTTAGTGCCTCTCCCTTTAAAGCCTTTTGGAGGCGAATTAAATTTTCTTCGTTAGTGAAGGCGCAGGAGGCTGTAGACCATTCATAGGTGGAGAAAAATATGGGCCATTCTTCTGGTTCGCCGGAAAATGGTGGGAGATCTTTTGGCAGTGATTGTCGTGATGAAATATTTGTTTGTGAAAGGCTGTGCGGTGTGGGTAAATTATTAGGTAAGTATGATGAATTTATTGGCGTATTCAAATTGAAATGTGATGTAGATGAAATTGGTTGCCGTGAAATAAATTCTTGTGGAATAGAAAATTTTTGTGTGTTGTTATTATAAGCAGAAAAGGTAAGTCCATAATTAGGATTATTATTTGTCGTCGCTGGTCTTGAGGACTGCATTCGTTGAAAGCCACTAAAGGTTGGAATGTTCGCTGTACAATTGGGTACCGCGTACACAGGTAAAGACGAATTCTTGGCAGCATTGTTGACCGTTGTTGAGACAAATGTAACATGGTTTTGTGGTGCTACTGTAGAGCCGCTATACATTGTTGTAGGTTGTGCTGCTTGAGACGCAGCAATATTTATTGAATTGTCTTTGTTTAGGGGTTGTTGATGAGACACCGACTCTGTAGAGGCAAGCCAATTATTGATGGCTTGAGATTTTTGGGACGAAACATCTGAGAGTGATTCCACTTCTTCAAGAAGTTGATATTTTTTATTTAGATAATCTTGATTTAATTTTCGTTCTTCCTCTAACTTTTGAAGCTGCAAATCAATTTTTTGTGCTTGCGACCGACGGGAAAGATTTGAGCGTCGGCTTGTTTTACTAAGTGTAGGGGAATTTGGTCTTATGGATGAACACGAAAGACATTTGAAAATCGTGTCATCCTCGACGTTACCACAATTTTGGTGGAATACGTTGTGGCATTGGACACAAGTCGACATATTTTCGTCAGAGGGATTTTGGCAAACTGAACACTCGTTAATGTTTTGTTCAACTTGCTGTTGACCGCTTAAGTTTGGTAAAGACATTTTCTACTCACTGCGAGATTGGCTAGTCGTCTTGAAGATAGGGGTTGATCCAGGCAAAGCGGATGTATAACAAAAAGAATTTTAAAATGTTGAAAAGGCAAAAAGGCCGAACCAGCAATTTCCAATGGATTTTGAATACAACGTAAATGCAAATAAAACACTTGATTAAAATGCAAATATGTTTTTATTAAAATTCTTTTTGGTTTGGAAATTTCTGGAGAGTATTACAATATAAAAAATTCTTAGGCTCAAGAACCGCTAGGTCACCTCGCAAATTTTTAACAGAAAATGGCGAAGGCGCCAGAACTTAACTTGGCAAATTGCAATCTTCGTTAAATAAAAAATGTATAAATGATATTGATAAGTTATTACATGTCAATTTGTACTAAAAAAATGATGCCAACTTATTATAAATAAAATAAATCATGGAGATTTTGGGAGTTGTGCTAACAGTATTTATATCGAGATAAAGTTTAACACATATAATAGATATATTCAGAGACATCATGACACTAAATTTTTGGATGATCGGTCCACAATAGGTTATATCTCCCATATAACGCCTATTTCTGAAGAACTGTTTTATACATTCATATACTGGGTGTAGGGTATTATATGGTCGGGCTTGACCGACTATACTTTCTTACTTGTTTTTCTGTTGTTTTTTTCTTTCCAACACTTGGAAGGGAGCCTTCTGTGTATTTATTTCATAAACTTTTTTAATGTAAAAAAAGGGGTTGACATTTTGGAATGTGAATGTTTTTTTTTTGTCAGCTGCTGTCAAACGCTAATTAAATTAGCAATATTGAGCATGTATAAACACTTTTTAATTAACCAATAATTGACTCAATTAAAAATGCATCTCTGAACACCATATTAAGCCAAATGCCAATTTAGCTGGAAATTGCAAACGCTTAAATTGAATTGGCAAACCTTTTGGTGTTATTGGAATGCGAGGTTTAAACACGTCTTCCCCTTTCGATGATCTTGTCAATATTGTCGCATCAAAGATATTGCGGCTAAGGTGTGATACTTTGAGCCTTCTTCCATTATATAGTTTTAGGGCATTGAGATTTCGCATAAGTATAATCGGTGCACAAATTTTTAATTCTATGGAACTCCGGATAACTCAGTAGAGTTGAGAAACTCCATTAGGTATGTAGTACAATCTCAAGGTTAATTTGGATCATACAATTTTTTTTAATGCTAGTAAGGCTCTTTTGCACAACCAATTCCCATTCACCATATTTTGATTAATTTCAGGATAAACCTTTGATATTAGTTATTTTGCAGGTGGCACTAATTTACAAATTCCTCTTTGGAAGGATATTTCTCCATTTCCATCTCTAATAAATTGACCGTTTCCAATTTTAAATAATTCGGTAGCATGTCATTAATAACATGCACCCGCATATTTGTTTTCAAGCTCATTTTAGTTACCTTGTTCCACAGATGAGATGACTTTATGCACGCCTTAATTTCATCAGCTGCTGTTCCTCTTGGAATTACGGAAATCTCCAGCTAGTTATACTATCATTCCACCCATTAGCTTATCACAACTCCTTATATCCCATAGGATACGATTTAAGGCTTCTATATCATATTTGTGGAATATGGTGCATTGATTTTTTGTAGCAGAAGACCTCGGCTGTCAGTTTTGCTAAAATGGAAGTTCCTACTCGGTACTTCCTATTTTAGGTTCCTACTTAGGAACTATTTTAGGAAGTAGGAACTTACATTTCAGCAATATTGATTGTTGTTTTACTTACAGAATGTGCAGTTCGTCTACCTTGAAGAAGCACTTGATCAAAAACTCGTTTTTGTTCAGGAATCAGTTTGGGGATCATGTCGGTTGTTTGATGATTTAAGTTGAAATATCGTAATTTAGTTCTCTTGACAATTCGTCACAAATAGCTTCCAATCGGTCTGGGTCTGGGAATACCAAATTGGCCTAGGTCTTGACCAATCATTGCAATCAATTTATCTTCAATTATTATAAGGGCTTAATTATAAATTGCATCATTGAAAGTAACGTTGGTATTGACAATCTGTTTCTGATGTAATATATCTTCTGATAAATCATTTTTAAAACGTACCCAAAGATCCCTCGTTTTGGAAGGATATTTCTCCATTTCCATCTCTAATAAATTGACCGTTTCCAATTTTAAATAATTCGGTAGCATGTCATTAATAACATGCACCCGCATATTTGTTTTCAAGCTCATTTTAGTTACCTTGTTCCACAGATGAGATGACTTTATGCACGCCTTAATTTCATCAGCTGCTGTTCCTCTTGGAATTACGGAAATCTCCAGCTAGTTATACTATCATTCCACCCATTAGCTTATCACAACTCCTTATATCCCATAGGATACGATTTAAGGCTTCTATATCATATTTGTGGAATATGGTGCATTGATTTTTTGTAGCAGAAGACCTCGGCTGTCAGTTTTGCTAAAATGGAAGTTCCTACTCGGTACTTCCTATTTTAGGTTCCTACTTAGGAACTATTTTAGGAAGTAGGAACTTACATTTCAGCAATATTGATTGTTGTTTTACTTACAGAATGTGCAGTTCGTCTACCTTGAAGAAGCACTTGATCAAAAACTCGTTTTTGTTCAGGAATCAGTTTGGGGATCATGTCGGTTGTTTGATCATTTAAGTTGAAATATCGTAATTTAGTTCTCTTGACAATTCGTCACAAATAGCTTCCAATCGGTCTGGGTCTGGGAATACCAAATTGGCCTAGGTCTTGACCAATCATTGCAATCAATTTATCTTCAATTATTATAAGGGCTTAATTATAAATTGCATCATTGAAAGTAACGTTGGTATTGACAATCTGTTTCTGATGTAATATATCTTCTGATAAATCATTTTTAAAACGTACCCAAAGATCCCTCGTTTTGGAAGGATATTTCTCCATTTCCATCTCTAATAAATTGACCGTTTCCAATTTTAAATAATTCGGTAGCATGTCATTAATAACATGCACCCGCATATTTGTTTTCAAGCTCATTTTAGTTACCTTGTTCCACAGATGAGATGACTTTATGCACGCCTTAATTTCATCAGCTGCTGTTCCTCTTGGAATTACGGAAATCTCCAGCTAGTTATACTATCATTCCACCCATTAGCTTATCACAACTCCTTATATCCCATAGGATACGATTTAAGGCTTCTATATCATATTTGTGGAATATGGTGCATTGATTTTTTGTAGCAGAAGACCTCGGCTGTCAGTTTTGCTAAAATGGAAGTTCCTACTCGGTACTTCCTATTTTAGGTTCCTACTTAGGAACTATTTTAGGAAGTAGGAACTTACATTTCAGCAATATTGATTGTTGTTTTACTTACAGAATGTGCAGTTCGTCTACCTTGAAGAAGCACTTGATCAAAAACTCGTTTTTGTTCAGGAATCAGTTTGGGGATCATGTCGGTTGTTTGATCATTTAAGTTGAAATATCGTAATTTAGTTCTCTTGACAATTCGTCACAAATAGCTTCCAATCGGTCTGGGTCTGGGAATACCAAATTGGCCTAGGTCTTGACCAATCATTGCAATCAATTTATCTTCAATTATTATAAGGGCTTAATTATAAATTGCATCATTGAAAGTAACGTTGGTATTGACAATCTGTTTCTGATGTAATATATCTTCTGATAAATCATTTTTAAAACGTACCCAAAGATCCCTCGTTTTGGAAGGATATTTCTCCATTTCCATCTCTAATAAATTGACCGTTTCCAATTTTAAATAATTCGGTAGCATGTCATTAATAACATGCACCCGCATATTTGTTTTCAAGCTCATTTTAGTTACCTTGTTCCACAGATGAGATGACTTTATGCACGCCTTAATTTCATCAGCTGCTGTTCCTCTTGGAATTACGGAAATCTCCAGCTAGTTATACTATCATTCCACCCATTAGCTTATCACAACTCCTTATATCCCATAGGATACGATTTAAGGCTTCTATATCATATTTGTGGAATATGGTGCATTGATTTTTTGTAGCAGAAGACCTCGGCTGTCAGTTTTGCTAAAATGGAAGTTCCTACTCGGTACTTCCTATTTTAGGTTCCTACTTAGGAACTATTTTAGGAAGTAGGAACTTACATTTCAGCAATATTGATTGTTGTTTTACTTACAGAATGTGCAGTTCGTCTACCTTGAAGAAGCACTTGATCAAAAACTCGTTTTTGTTCAGGAATCAGTTTGGGGATCATGTCGGTTGTTTGATCATTTAAGTTGAAATATCGTAATTTAGTTCTCTTGACAATTCGTCACAAATAGCTTCCAATCGGTCTGGGTCTGGGAATACCAAATTGGCCTAGGTCTTGACCAATCATTGCAATCAATTTATCTTCAATTATTATAAGGGCTTAATTATAAATTGCATCATTGAAAGTAACGTTGGTATTGACAATCTGTTTCTGATGTAATATATCTTCTGATAAATCATTTTTAAAACGTACCCAAAGATCCCTCGTTTTGGATGGGAAAGAACATAATGCGGCTTCTTCCATTGCTAACTCGCATTGTGTGCCGTTTTCCATTAGTCCTAATACTTGACATGATTCTCAGAAAGTTTCACATTCATGACCATCAACAGTTTTGAGGGAAGAAAAGCATTTCGATTTCTTTATGTTATGTAGCAGTATTCGTAGACAATGACATTCCATATTACTGACATGGACTGTATACACACGACCAATAGTATCTGCAAGTCCAAATGAACAGCCAAATGCGTTATACTGGAATATCTTTCATGTAATAAAAAACTCAGTAATCGCCATCCTGCTTCATTGCTGCTAATATAATGTACTGCTTGGTAAGCTTGTACTTCATTCCTCATTTCCACATTGCCACGTTCCAGTTTTATATTAAAAATTGCTTGGCAGCTGCATTTATTAATATACGTACTTGCATATATATTTTATAGCCTTTACAGAGTTCCAAATTCGATATTAATATGAGTTTTGAAATTTTTCGATAGCACTGGAGAATATGGCACAATTCATGTATTAATGATAACCACTTCTTGCTGCGTATTTCGTATCTTAATTTTTGCAGTCTGGTGATCTTCATTTATGGGCCTTACAAACATCGGTGGTGTAGCGTATAAAAATGGCTGTTGTATAAGTCGTTGTGTTGTGAAAAACAAGATCGCACTGTAAATGATTTCTAGGCCGCTTAGTAATATACTTCATGGTGAAGTGTATAAAAAGAAAGAATTTCTAGGAGCTGAGTTTTTACCACTTTTCCCCGTTGTTTAAAGTTCAGGAAATCTTAAACCTTATTTTTAAGTTAGGTATTGAGGATGAGGGTGTATTTGTTTTGACATTACTGTAATTTTAATTACAATTTTACTATGAAGCCCAATCAATCAATACGCCCATAAAAGAGTAATGAGTGTTGCGTGTTTTAAAAACTTAATTTCAATGACATTAATACCAAAAAAATGTTTGTTACTCACACCACTTTTTGTCGGTGTTCCCCATTAATGGCTATAAGTTGTTATACCCTCCACCACCATAACTGATGAATAAGGGTATATATAAGTTTGTCATTCCGTGTGCAACACTGAGAAATATTCATCTGAGACCCAACAAAGTATATATATTATTGGTCCTTATGGAATTCTAAGTCGATTGAGGGATGTCCGTCTGTCTGTCTGTGTAAAACATTCTCACGTCCAAAAGACACAACCAAAATCTACAAAGTATAAAAAAACCTGTTTATAAGTCTCATAAGCAGTTTGGTATTGAAAATCAGCAAAATCGGTATAGTAGAACAAGAGTTATAGACCAAAATGTGAGACAACCGCCATAAAAATTAAATTTTTTAAAAATTTTTCCTGGAATCTTTTAAAATGGCTTAATAATAAATAAATGACTACAGCAAAAACTTCGAACTACCAGAACTAACACTGGTTAAAGGACTGATGTTTGTCTGTTGGCTGACCGGCACCGCAGTGGTGCAGGTGGTAGAACGCAAAGAATTCTGATGAGAGAAAGTGGGATTTCTCGAAACATATGTAAATTCAACAACCCAGGTTCGATACCCAGTCAAGAAAAATTATCAAACATTTTTTAATAATACAATTTTTCAAGTTGTAATTCCTAACTTCAGTAAAAATAATTTAATGAAAATTAAATTTAATGAACTCGAGCCTAACTAAAAATTATCAAAAAGTAAAAATTAACAGTTCGATTATGAAATAATAATTATTCTAAATGCCTATAAAGTTGGAATATCAATACAAAATTCGGCAGGAATAAGTTTCATGCAAAAAGAAATCGTAAAACGAATTGTTTTTTTTTTCTAGTTCGATCCATGTTTGACCATAGACCACTTCCTAAATTCACTTAGATACGTATAAAACTCGTATAAATAATGTTAAAAGGTTAAAATTCTACATATATTTTTCTCATAGGTAAATAAATTGTCGTACTAAATTAATAAAATAATTGATTAAAGCTCCCATATAATGACCGCATCCGAAAACCTATTTATCTTATAAATATCGGTAGCGACTCAAAACTTTGTATACATCATTTATATACACACAAAAATTATTCTGCAGAATATTGTGAATATCGGTCCATATTTGACCGTATTCCCCATATAAAGCCTTATTCCAAAAATTACTGTAATGCTTAGAAATGTCATATAAATAACGGTACCGATTCAAAATTTTACACGGATCATTTACACATACATGCCAAAATCAAACTGCTGGATTTTGAGAATATCCGTCCATATTTGACTATAAACCCCACATAAGGTCCACTCTCGAAATCCACGTTAATACTAATATATATCTTAAATATACCGTTATAGCTGCCATATAAGAACCATTTCCGAAGAACTATTTAACCCACAAAAATTTCTAATATTAAGGGTGCTGTATCTTAATTGATTAGCGCGTTTGACCATTAAGCATGAGTTGGTATTTTGCGGCCTGCGTTCGATTCCCAGTTGCTGCCACTCAAAACAACATCTGTTTCTGATAATTATATTTATCACAGCGCCCTCCTTCGGTGATATAGCATTTAAACGCCACCGAAGTAAAATAATTAAAATAATGGCTATAAATTAAGTTTAGATTAATGCGCCTACTCACCGCCAGAGGTGCTGCAATACTGTACTATTAACAAACATGACGCTCAATTACAGTGTTGTCATATGAAAAGCTTTTCTCTACTTTCACCACCTATTCTTCTGCTACCTATCCCCTTTCCAAAGAAAGTAACACTTTCAATAGGCAATTAATATAGGCATATTAATTGCCTATATAAATATAGAACCAACTTTTATATGGATCAGAAATTTTAATGCAGAAATCATCTGTTACACGGCAGTCAATAATTGGCAACAGCTTCCGAATTAAGTCCACTTCCGAGCATAACAACCAACCATACAACTCTTGTAAATAGCGTCATTGAGATGAAACTCAATTAAAATAATCTTAAAAAACATAGAAATCACATTAGTGGCTACTGGATTTAGAAGCTATCAGTCCATAATTGGTCCAATTCTACTATGCCACCTATAAATCTCTTGTAAATAATGTTATTAATACTACTTATTACGTTTAGGTGGAGGGTACTTAAGATTCGGCACAGCCGGATATAGCACTCTTACTTGTTTTGTTTTGATTTTTTTCTAATACAATAAATTTCCGATACTCACATAAGAAAAAAACCTTTAAAATTTAAACACACATTCAGGAATTGAATGAAAACATAAATAAGTTTGTAAAAAAGCAATAGATAGAGACGCATTTAAACCTTAATTTATGGAAACAAAAAACGACAAACATGTTTAAATAAAATCAAAAGGCATTTATTTTGTATATGACTGATATCAATCTCATGCATAAAAATATATTTGTTTGAATGTGCCGCTGTGTGCGTTGAGTAATTTTTGCCATTTGAGTTTATTTTTTTTAGATATTGTTTCTGTTGCTGTCTACCAAACACCGGCATTGTTGCATCTCGACCATTATTTTTCAATTTTCATTTTCATCTCATAAAAAGTGTGTGTGTTTATAAACATACACAACCAAGGTAGAGCACACATACTTACTACTCGTATACATATATGTTACTACCTTTATTATCCTTGTTTTTTTTCATCAAACAGCAATTATGTACGAGTATGTATTTATATTTGTGTTTGCACTATCGTCGCATATTGTATGTAGGTATTGTGTATAAACTTCAAACAAAAACATTTTATCGATGCCATTTTTCTAGAATTTCGTGTCGGTTTTTTTTTTATCATGTATACGCACAGGTACATCAAATATTCGACAATAGTACACGCAGTGTGAATATGTCAAACAATTTAACAAACACAATTTAGCAAAACCTTTAAATTAAAAAAAAAAATTAAGAAAGTATAGTCGGTGAAGCCTGGGGCCAAATTACCGCATTCGTGATCGAATGAGCTATCGTATCGAAAAATGATTTCGATATCGAAATTATGATAAAATGTACTTAATTTCTTGCTCAATATCGAATGCCATCATCTCAAATAAGAGAATTACGATCAATTTTACTCGATGTCGAATGCGGTAATTTGGCCCCTGATCGTTAAAATTATTTTCGGAAGCGGGCCTTATATGGGAGTTATGACTAATTACGGACCGATCATTATACAATTTGTAGGTGCTATTTGGTTTTACATAAGTTACTTGTGGTGAAATTAGTTTGGATAGTTTTATTTCGGGAGGATATTTGTAATGACGCAGGGAGAAATAATGTTTAAAAAGAAAAATTTTTAAAGTTTTTTCATATATCTATCGAGTATGTATTTGCAAGGCGACATTTAATGAAACCACAAGTGTTTCCATGACATTTAGGTTTTTAAAATATGTTTCTACATACATATTTCTTGATCTTAGTTTTTACAAAAGGCACATTTAGATCTTTTTGTATATTACCATTTTTTATTTACCTATTTTGCAGTCCCTGAATTTTTCCACATACACAACCGTACTGCAACCGTGACCCATAGCTGATAACCATAATACTACATAGGTATTATAATCAACATATTTATATTAGAAGTTAAAAGTTGTACGCTTACAGTCTCTGTTAATAAATTTTAATTGATTGAAATTTTTACAAAGTAAGGCCTTTAGGAAGGCCTTTTTACAGCATCTTTTTCACGCTGGGAAGTGTTAAGGTACGGTCACAAGACGTAACCACTAAATAAATATATTTGAACTCGTTTCTTTATTTAATAAAACATCGATTATTTAGGACCAGACGCAATAAATATTTAGTTTTATTTTATTTGATGCTGTTTAATCTTGCAAAACTCTTGTAAGAGTAAACAACGTCAACC
Source organism: Bellardia bayeri (assembly GCA_950370525.1). Taxonomy (NCBI): domain Eukaryota; kingdom Metazoa; phylum Arthropoda; class Insecta; order Diptera; family Calliphoridae; genus Bellardia; species Bellardia bayeri. The sequence continues at coordinate 48,020,358 of OX493268.1, forward strand.
AAATTTGTGCTAAAATATGTGGTTCGCTTTTCGTATTAAATATTTGGCAAGTCTTTAAAGATCATTTGACCATTAAAGTACAATATAGTCGGGAACGCAAATGACTACATGTTAGTACTTTGTACAGTTGTTACTGCATAAAAATTAAACTAATGTAAACAATTTATATATGTTTTTTGTCATTTATTTTATGTTTGCAAAAATAAATTATTTTGTAATTATTATCCAAGCTTTTTCCTTTTATTCTGTCATGTGAAAGGCAATCCGATGATAAACCATTTTATTGCGATTTTTTTTATTGCACTATAATTTTAGCAGTTTTCTTGTTGATGTTCGAGTCCGCTGGCCTTCTATGCGAAAAAATGCTTTTGCTTACAGGTCATATTTTCTTGAAAACCAACATTTATGATTTAGAATTTGTTCATTAAAGATTTCATTCAAGTCAAAGAATTTGAGAATTTATTTTGTAACGCCCATTTTTCTAATCTGAACCATTCATGATTCAGATATATAGGGTGTTTTTTTTAGATGTATAGAACTTTAAGTTGGCAACACTTTTTAAATTGTCGGCTATTTTGTCAACTATCAAGTGATTTATGTTTGAATTCGCTAGTCTACACCGATAATTCCGAAAGGATTGATCACCTGGAGGACAAAATTTGCTGCTTTATTGCCGATATACGGCCACAAATGTTGGAACAAGGCATCGAAAATTGTACCTCCAGATTAAACTACGTTGGAGTTAGTCATATGCCAGAAGTCATATTTAAGTTATAATATCAGAAGATTATCTTTCGAATAAAGTAAATTTCATTTCAATTTAAAAATCATCTTTATTTAATTCAATTTAAAAGTTCTATACATCTAATGAATCCCCTTGATATAGTTACTCAGACGAAATTCGAATATTCTACCTTACATGGACAGCCAGCTAGCCAGACGGACTGATGGACAGACGGACATCGTTAAATCTACTCAGAAAGTGATTCTAAGTCGATCGGAATACTTTAAGGTGGGTGTTGGACCCATATTTATGGGCGTGACAAACATCAGCACAAATCCAATATGCCCTCCCCAGTATTGTGGTGTAGGGTATAAAAAAGCAATTTATAAAGAATTTAATTTTTATTTCAAGTCAATTTATTTCCTCAATTTATACGTAGATAGGTACGTTTTTTCCTTATTTTAGTGGAGCTACTTAAGAAAGGCTTTACTTTTTGTGCTTCTCGTTTTAGATGATTTAACAAATGGTACATTTAACACAAGACGTGAAAGAAAGCAGTAAATAGTTGTAGGATTTTGCTAAGAAACAAATGCTTGGAATGTAAAAAAAGAATTAAAGAAATTTTGAATTGATTAATGAAGGACGTAAATTTTTATTCATTTATAGAAAAAAAATATTATATTTTTTTTATGTACAGATAGCAATTTTAACACGTGTATTGTTTATTAAAAATATTCGTTTTTTTTTTTTTTAATAAAACTTCGAAAACTGTATGTGTATTTAAGGGTAAAAAATGTGTACAAGTAAATATGTATATTGTTTCTAAATTACATGTCAATTTAAACTAAGTCCCAATTAACTCAAAGCAATTCCTTAAACTAAGCTGATTACCTTTTAGTCATCCCGGTGAGGTTAAGATAAGATGAGTACACACTTGATTGTACTTGCATTTCGTTTGAGTCTCTTAATCGTATTCTAAAAGTTCAAAAACTAAAATGTTTAGCTATAAACATTTTTTGATAACAATTTGTACTGCTTCAAAAATAAATTTTTGAATTAAAAATTTATAGGAAAAACAAAAGCTTTGGAAGAAATTTGGTTTTTAAAAAGTGAAACTTTATATTCGGCTGAATCGTATAAACCCACTACCTAATTATATGGGTCAATTTCAAAAAAAAAAAAAAAAAACGTACACAACGAGTTTTGGTTTGCTTATTTTTGAAGTTTTTTCAATTCGCCTGTAAGAGTGGCCAATTTATGTAGAAATTGATGAAGAATCCGGTGGTACTTTTGGGCTCTCAAAAAAATCAATATATTTGGGTTTTTTTTAGGAATTCTATGATTTCTATCTTGAGCGTCACACACCAAATATGTATAAAAAATCGCTAAAAATGCAAAAATATTTGAAATTCAAGCCTACTACGATGTTCTTTTGTTTCACAAGATTGACTTTTGCGAAAATCACCTTTTCGATTATAAACAAAAAATCACGCTTCAACTTGATTTTTATTTTTTTTTTTAAAGTGACTAGTTATTTTGAAATTTTAATCTTCATGAAATGACAATCGGCTTTGTTTTTTTTCATTCTCATTTATTTATACCACTTTCGAATTAAGTTTGTGGCAAAAACAGAATCAGTCAGTAACAATAAAAATTAAACTCAAATATACCACGATTATACCTTTCTTTCTACTTTCTTTTATATTCGTCATTACGCGCTTTATCGAGCTTTATTTTCTCTCGATATCTCCATGCTCTTTCAGCCGCCGTTAATTTTGTTGTTTTACTCCTGAAAATTAAAAAATAAAATCAAAATTAAGCATTTTAAGCTATGAAACAATATATTTCACAAGTGATGCTCATGAAATATTTGCTTATTTTGGTTTTTTTTCGTGGGCAATTTATTTCTCGAATTCACAAATTATAAAAAAAAGAGTTGAAACCATGTAAACAATGATTGTCAACTTCATTTTTTACATTTAATATATTCACTTTTAAAAAAACTTAGCGTGACGCTCATGAAATTTTATCGCGCCCTTACCATCATGTTCATAAAAACTACGCAAATGCACACTTTTTTAATAGATTTTTTTTCGCTTTTTCACTTTTGTAATAATTAAAGTTTGTACTTTCCTTACGTTATTTACTTTATTTAAATGCAATTTAAAAACTAGTAATATTACTTGATTTAGAAATAAGTGACGTTCAATACAAATTGTAGGGACAACCTTTCTTTGCAACGCCAAATTCGCACTAATTAAGTTTCGAAGACTGTTATTAAATGTTGCGTATTTATTTTTTTCTTGATTTTATTTTATTTTGTTTACTAAAAATTCTAACGCTTTTGTATGGAAGCAGTCAAAGGGAGAAACAGAACACCATGAATAAACAAAAAAACAAACATACAAGTTTAAGAATTACGTTTTTTGTTACATATTCCTCTCTGATCACTCTTACATTTTTGTTTTTTTTTTTTACCTAAAATAGTAGTGTAAAGTGCGGGGACACAAAAATTGCGTTTTTTTTGAAATTGACCCATCAGGAGTGTGATCTCTGCATACTTGAAAGAAATTTGTGTTTATACGAGTTATTTTACTTTTCGGATTCCTTATATGGGATCTACATGTTATGTGACGATCGTCGTAAAATGTTTTACTGTATTTGAGTTTATGGTGAATTTAATCTCAATAATATATTAATATATTAATATATTTTAGAGCAATTTCAGTTATTCTCGGCAATAGAACTTATGTGGGAGCAACGGCCAATTATGAACTGACCTTCCGCATATGGTAACAATGACCATTTATGTTACTTAATATAATTTATATATGTACATACTTATATATGTGAATTATTTGTGATGAATATCATCTTGATACTGATTTTTATACGAGATTTATGCTCATTTAACTGGTTTTCGAAAGTGGACTTATGGAAATATGCAGGCTATGGTCAAAAATCGACTAATGCAAACAAAATACCGTTTTGTGAATGGAAGTTCCTTCTACTGAACTTTTATATTCATTAAGTGGCAGCTGATTTTGTTAATACTGAATCTTACATCTGACATGCGAACAAAAAAATTAAATTGAGTAGCTACTTTAAGACATAATTTTTATTTTTTAAGCAAATTCATATTATTGTTAAACAGTACGAACGTGTTTAATTTTACTCAGCAATTATTAAAAGTCTTAAATATATTTAGTAATAATAATAATTAAGTGAATGGAAGCTACCTCCTTTATTCAATAAATTTATAAAATATTAATAAGTGAGAGAAAGACAATAAACGGGTTGTTTCTCAAGCCTAGAGCGTAGTAAACGTTAGCTAAGTGTAAATGGCAGAAACGCATACCTTATACTAAATGTAGAAAACTGTGATACAAAAGAAAATATTAACCGAGTACGTTCTTATACTCCCGCTTTGTTTAAAAATAATTGCATTACAACAAAAGCAGATCTTACAAAGTTGTCCGAAAAATGTTCAGAAAATATTTAACAACCGTGTGATGCTAAAATGTTTGTCTTCCAACGTTGTAAGAAAAAGCATTGACAATTGATCTTTTGCTAACAATTTTTCAATGTCAGTATATTGCTAGCACATTTCTAGATCTGACAATATTGTATGATCTTACAACCATCTATACATAGCTAATAGCTTCTTTGTCGCCAACAGCTTTGAAAGCTAGCACTTTAATAAACAACTCTGAAATTTTCAATATGCCTAAAAGTATGCCCAATAAATTAAACGAAGTGATTATAAATATGTAAATGTTAATAATAAAACGGGAACTATACCCAAAACTGCTTAACCTGATGAAATTACTGAAATTGCCAGCTTGCCAGCTGGTGTTGTTATCGACACCTAACACCACAGAAATAATTGTTTGGTATTTGCAAACAATCATGTAGGGCATATACAGCCAAACATAAGTGTTTATCAAGTACCTACCACTCAAAGCGTGAGAGAATGTTTACACTGCAATAATGTGAATTAAAGCAATGATCGTGTGTTTATGATAAGCCACAACGACATCTTTGTAACACTATCATGAACATACAGAGGGTATGGTCATGGTGACAATACAAACACGCTACTCTGCAGTATAAATGTGTATTGATAGGTATATTACAGTCTTGAAACGAGGACGAAGTCCGAACTCCTCCAAAGTGGTTTCTAATTGCAAAGAATCAAAGGATAATGGAAATGATAGGCCAAACTTTGAAAATTGTTTAGATATGTTTGGTAATGAAATAACCGATATCCCAATAACAAAATCATTTAGGTCCTCACCACTATACTTGAGAGAACAAACCTCCAGCAAACTAGTGAAAATTTGTTGAAACCAAAATAATCATAAAAATGATTGTCGTAAAATTGTAACTGATTTTGAAACCCGTAAAAAGAGTTTCTATACCTATAAACTTTTTTTTTAATAATTAGCAAACACAAACTGCGAAGCTTTTGGCTTATCTGCAGAAAACACCCAGAGTCTTTGGCGGGAATCGAACCCGCAACCCTTTGACTAATAGTCCGGCACTCTATCGCCTAGTCTATCGGGGCACAACTAAAACTAAAGAGCAGTAAAGTACTTCAAATTCTTAATAATAATAATAATTCAAATTCTTAAGGAGCAATTGGGAAACTAAAGGCTTTAAGATAAAGAACGTGATAAACATTAAAAATCGTGAAAAAAACCCCAAAACTTTTTAGAGTAGAAGTGGAACCTGGTGATGTTAAACTAAAGAAAGGTGAAACACATCCAATTAATGATCTAAAGTATTTATTGCATCGAAGAACAACAATAGAAAAACCACACAAGCGATCTGGCCCCGTCCTATATTGTTCATCTCAGTGTGATAAGCCGAGAAATGATTCGAACATATAAAAATGTAGTAATTGTGGAGGAAATCATACTGCTAACTATAGAGGCAGCTCTCTTGTAAAGAGCTCTCTAACACTTAGAAATAATGTACCCATAGTACAAGTACCGAACATTCGAAACGTAACTTGCCCACAATATGAGGAGCACACAACCAAAAATATATCCTAAGCTAATGTACTAAAATGCAACCAAAATGTTCAGAACTCGTAACCCAATAACAATGTCAATATGGAGCCAAACAATCAAACCCCATCTTTTAACTTTAGCCGGTTTGAGGCTACAGTAGGAACCCTTGTTCAAACGGTTAACTATTTTACGATTTTCTATGAGTAACATGAAGTAGAAATTTTTTAAAATGCAATCCATGCTATTGCAAGCTGTACTTAATAGGCCATGAACTGTTTGAAAATATGAAAAACATTAAATAGATTTCAAGCAAATTTCGGAAATATATTTAACGTGTAGAAGTTTATTTCGCATAAATGGGAATCTCATGTATGATACTAAGAACCCCAGAGGCAGAGCATAAAAAACTTGAATTAAACAGTACTTAATGAGTGATCTTTTTGAATATTAGCTTATATAGTGATTTCGTCTATATATTCACCCCCTAGATTTCAAATAACGGAAAGTCAATAAGTAGGCGCATTGATCAAAGTTTGATTTATAGCCATTATTTTAATTATTTCACTTGGGTGGCGTTTAAATGCTATGCCACCGAAGGAGGGCGCTGTAATAAATATTAGTTATGATAGGATAGAAAAACTAATAATTATCAGAAACTGATATCACAAATACCAACTCATGCTTAATGATCAAACGCGCTAATCAATTAAGCTACATCGAAAAGATTAAGAAGCTCTTGGAATATCAGAAGGCTGAGTCTTAAAAAACCTTAGATTGCGAAATCTAAGTTGTGGTTGGGCAAAAAATGACACTGAAGAAGGGAATCTATTTGTTAATCATTCCAAAAATTATCTACTCAAAATACATCAAATGAAACAATTGACTTGCCACAAGTCGTGTGTGACCATTTAGGAGCAGCTTTAAGTACCAATTGAAATTATTATTGTTATTTGTAATATTATCCACTAGTATGGAAGGTTTCACTGGTTACCATGGTACCTAAGCCGGGAAAAGATCACAAAAAAGTAGAATCATATAGAGCCATCAGCCTATTGTCAAATATATCGAAGCTATTCGAGAAAATGCTCATGAACAAGTTATACTCGATTTAAATTCAACTCCGAATATCAATTTAGATTTAAAAAAAACACAGTGCTATCATACCAACCCATAGACTTGTAAATAGTGCAAGAAATAAATTTGTGGAAAAAAAATATTGTTCTGCTCTTTTATACAAGTTGAAACTAAATTTACTCGTAACACACAAAAGCCATTGGAAAGCTACTTAAAAATGTTACTTACACATCTAGATTTTATGCTTGATGATACTGCTCTTCTAAGAATTCATGAAAACCCTCAAGAAGCATCTCTCTACCTATAAAATATACATATGAATTAGAAAACTGGTTAAAGCATTGAAGGATAAAAGTTAATGAGCAGAAATGCACTCATCGCATCGTCGCCTTATATGGAAATCCCATATAGATGCAATTGACTCAAGTGAAATTTAAATTAGTCCAAATTAATTGTCTCATTGACAGAAACTCTAAGCAAAGCGTAGACTGTAAACTCCTACATTATAACTCAAGCATAAAATCTACACATATGGTGTTAGGCAATTCATATATTTGGGACATCCTCAGCTTTAAATGTAGACAGAATTCAAATTTGAATATTCATAAAGACCTAAACGTGCTTTTGGTAAAAACTGTGATCTGAAAAAATTCAGAAAAATACCTAAAACAGCTTGACGTATATTTTACTAAGTAGAAGGGATAAGGGAAGCTGAGCCGAAGATAAGATTAAAGAATACCTACTTAATACATATAAAGAACAATGGTCACACAATTTTCATCCGGCACGGGACTAAATAATTAAAATTCATTAGATATACGCTTTGAAATACCTATTGATAGATCGCTTTTAATGAAGATACAATAAATAAATAGAAACAAAACAAGTTAGAGTGCAATATTCGGCTATGCCGAATCGTTAATGCCCTCTACCTGAACGTTATCAGAAATGCGAAAACTACACTGGTTATAGGACCACAATATCCTTATTCCGTGTTTTTTATTCAGTCCAAGTGCAAATTTTATTATGATTTTTATATATTGTTTGAAAGACAATTCTACGACCAACGTATGCATGGTGCAACTATACAAGGTGAGTGCAAATCGACAACAAATACAACACAAAACAGAAACAACAGGCATTTTGTTTGTGTAAAATAATGTACTACTGTCAAAAATACTTGAAAAAGTATTACTTTTGACATAAGTAAATTGTAAACAAAGTCAGTCAGCTGGGCTACTGCACTCACCTTGTATAGTTGCACCATAGACCAACATAATTTATTTTAAATGTTTTGAAATTTTATGTAATTTTGACAATTTTAATTGATGTAATTACCGATTCTTACTGTAATTTACAGAATTTGTTTGATTTTCATAATAATCTTGATTGTAATTTAACAATTCATAAAATTAAAAGAACATTTTTCCATATTCACAACAAGTTAAGAAACAGAGTATAAAAAAATGATAAGATTATAAGGTGAGGCTTTTTTGTTTGAATTTGATCTCAATAATATTATTTACAAAAGATTTATGGGTGGCATAGTAGAAGAGGACCAGTTATGGGCTGATAGCTTCTAAATCCAGTATCCATTAATGTGGTTTCTACGTATTTGAGGCTTATTTTGGTTGAATTTCATCTCAATATCGTTATTCACAAGAGCTATATGGTTGTTTAGTATGCTCAGAAGTGGACTCAATTCAGGAGCTGTTTCCCATTATTGACTGACAGCTACAAAATCCAGTAGCATAATTGCGGTATAACCGATATTAGTATGATTTCTGAATTAAAATTTCTGATCTGTATAAAAGTTTGTTCGATTTCAATATTTAGACATTTTGAGGTTTAAATTATTTTCGGAAATGGTTCTTATATGGCAGCTATGACAAATTATGAACCGATCTTCTTATATTTTGGAACAGTGATTTTCATGCATATGAATACTTATATTTCAAGTCGAATTTCAACATAATAATGGTATATTAAAGATATATATCAGTATTAACGTAGATTTCGGGAGTGGACGTTATATTGTATATAGTCACATATGGACCGATATTCTCAAAATCAAGCAGTTTGATTTTGGCATGTATGTAATTTATCGATGTAAAATTTTGGATTGGTACCGTTATTTATAACAGATGTATGAGTATAAAATTTATTTTCGGAAGAGGGCTTTATATGGGGAATACGGTCAAATATGGACCGAAATTCACAAAATTCTGCAGAATTGTTTTTGTGTATATGCAAATTATATATACAAAGTTTTGTGTCGGTACCTACATTTATAATATAAATCGCTTTTTCGGATGTGTCCTTATATGGGAGCTATGACCAATTATGGGCAAACTATCATAAAATTTAATACAATAATTTATTTACCTATAAGGATTATTTATGTCAAATTTTAGCCGTGTAACAGTATTTATATCAGTTTTATATGTATTGAAGTGAATTTTGGAAGTGTACTTTATACGGGGTCTATGGCCAAACATGGATCGAACTAAAAAAACAATTCGTTTTGCGATTTCTTTTTGAAACTTATTCCTGCTGAATTTTGTATTGATATTCTAATTTTATAGGTATGTCGCTTAATGGCTCATAAAGCTGCAAACATTTATTGTTATTTAATTTGCTTTATTTGATTTGTATTTATTTAACGTAATATCAGTCTGTGAATTGCCTAAATGTTATTTGTCTCTTCATCATTTATGTATTTGTTTTCCCTTTTGTGTCTATTTGTTTACATGTAAATGATCAAATTCCTTTTTTTATACATTCTACTGCAGTGCTTTGTTTCGTTAAGTTGGCCCGTTGTTTAACATGTGGCTCAACTTAAACATTTTAAGAAATTTAATTTCGTTCGTAAGAAAAAGCACTGCGGTAAGTACATGAAGTACATTTATATTTTTTATTTTTATTTTATGTTTTTTTTTTTAAATACAGAAATAAACGCTCACAATCAATGTTAAAGAAATTGGGTCTTTTCATTTGATTAGTTAAATTCGCTCCTTGCGATCAACCATCGCCGCCAGCGATCACAAGGCATTTATGTATAACTGAGCAATATTTCTGGAAGATTTTTGTATGGGGGCTATGAGAAATCATGGTAAATGGTTGTCTTACATTTTGATCCATAACTCTTGTTCTACAATACCGATTTTGCTGATTTTCAATACCAAACTGCTTAGGAGAACACTAAGTGATTTTTTGTAAACTTTTCTGATTTCGGTTGTGTCCTTTGGACGTGAGAGTTTTTTACACAGACAGACGGATGGACAGATGGACATGGCACAATCGCCTTCGAATTTCGTAAGGATCAAGAATATTTATTGGGTCTCAGATGAATTTTTCTCAGTGTTACACACGGAATGAAAAACTTATATAAATATATCCTCATTCACCACTTATGGTGGTGGAGGGTATAAAAAAATGTCGAAACTGTAGATAATCAATTTGGAAAAACAAATTTAACAACCAATAGAGGGAGTTTAGACTGAGTGACGACTTATATATATAAACTTTCAAATTGACAGTGACTTTTATTAAAGATTTATGCGTATTTAGGTGATTTTCGGAAGTGGTCTTTGTATGGACCGTTGCAAACAAAATATCGTTTTGAGAGTTCACTTTGCATGAATCTTATTATTGCAGAATTTTGTATGGATACGGCTTTTCTATAGATATTTATGTACCACAAAGCCTTATTCCGGGAAGACATTTGTATGAGAGCTATAAGAAATCGTGGATCGATTCCTACTATTTTCAACGAGACTTGTCCTTCTATAATGAAAATGAAGTGTGCCAAATTTCATGATTTTATCTGCATTAGATTTGTATAAAATATCTAAAAAATATCGAAGTAGTCTGAAACTTTGTTCTTTAATTCAGATCCTACTGGACCGATTTTGGCTATTTGCAATACCAAACATTGCGGTGGATCAAAGAATGTTTGGTAAAGATGTTATTATTCTATGTTGTATTTTTGGAGCTCTATCGTGCCAACAACAGACGGACAGACATGGCTAAATCGTCTTAGAATCTTATAAGGACCCAGAATATATAGACTTTTTGGCTCTACGACCATTATTTCGGTGCGTTGCAAACGGAATGACAAACATAATATTCTCCATATCTCTTTTGTGGGGGCTATAAAAACAATGTACAATGTAAACGTATGCAAATTACATTCTAACTTATAACATGTACAAGAAATACGATTAATTCTCGAATTCTATTTCTCTATAATTGTGAGTTAAATAGATTTTAAGATGGGTTAACTTCTAAAGTTTTGAAATACTGATTAACTAAACTTTAAGCTTTCGTTTTTGGATTTAACCTAAAATTTATTTAATATGAAATATTATTTAAAATGCTTCCTTTGCTCGATAACTCAATCAACAACTTCTTCTCGAAATGTTCTTGAAAATTAGTACAATCATTTCGTCGGGCTGCACTATTACACAAATGGTAACCTTAATCATATGTATACCTATATTTTTCTATTTCATCTGGAATATCAGTTTTTGATGCAGCAATATTTTGAAATTACACCAAATGACTCGTGGTAGTACCACGATACCAAAAGAGTATAAAAAACATCAAATACAATATAATTATACAATATTTTCTCACCTTGTGGTGAAAATTCTCGTACCGAATTTCATGATGATCGGTCCATATTTTGAAAGTGCATAAACCTCTGGAATTCGCTACAAATAACTCACATATATACTCGTATATGTAGCATTTATGTACGTAGCTCAATTTCTCGTCATTCCGGATGAGCCTCCAATTGTATAACTTATCTTTCTAGCTCAATTTACCTGCATCCAGGTTGAGCCTCCAATTGTAGATTTCACTGCTCTCTACTTTCCTCTTGTCATCACTATCCAAATAAAACTCAGCAATTTCAATTCGTGTTATAACGAAACTGTTGAGAATGATTCAATTTGTTCTATAAGTAGTCATTCATCTACATGTACAAAATATTTGTTATCAACTAGTTTTGTAAATATTTTTGTATTTTTATTTTAAGTTATATCATGGTGCAATTATACAAGGTGAATACAGTAGCGCAGCTGACTGACTTTGTTTACAATTTAAATATGTCAAAAGTAACACTTTTCAAGTATTTTTGACAGTAGTACATTATATTACACAAACAAAATGCCTGTTTTTTCTGTTTTGTGTTGTCGATTTGCACTCACCTTGTATAGTTGCACCATGAGTCATATAAAATAAATAATTTCTTCACTCTTTAAACATTAACTTAAAAAATAAGACTTATATTTTCTCTTCTAACAAAAACAATGTACACCTTTATTACATAATTATACAAAAAATAATTTAAACTAATACGAACGACATGGAACGTCCATGAAATGAGTGTGTCTCTGTCAGTCTGTAATCAGACTTATATACATCCATTCCAAAATCATCAATTCCACGCCAGTCACCAATTCCCATATTGTCTACAGTCACTAGTCCTCTTGTCGGGGAGTCCGGTGCGTTAACCTAAATCAACTCAAATTGTAATTTAATGTATTTTTAATTTACAATATTAAAATTTAGGCCCAAGTAGTCTATACGAAAATAGATACCAAATACAACAAATTACAACATATTGGCCAAAAATATATAAATAAGATCACTAAATCAAATACGCTCAATTCAGTGGTGCTAATCGTTTTTTACGGTTGACTCTAGTTAGGAGGTTGCGCAATAAATATTCGCGTCACGCGGAAAGCATTTAGTTTATTAAATTAAGTAAAATCGAAATGCGGCAACAAAATTATCTTTAAGTAGAACTAAAATTCTTTTTTAATTCGGGCACTCGTTTTGGAAAAAATATTTTTTGCAAAAAAAAATTATTATTTTTTTGTCAACGTTAAGCGAGGTGTCACTGTATAGTAGTATAGTACATAAAGAATAATACTCGTATTTCAATGTTCGTAATCTTAAAAAATTAAATCTCTACACAATAAAGACTACATATTGATGATGTTAATTTATGTTATTTTTTATCAGAATAAAATCTTTACGTTTTTTATTTTCGTTTTAAGTACAGACATGTCTATTACGAGTATGTTTTTAACACGTACAAATAATTGTACATATACTCGTATGCATATTAATTTCTTGAATTAACATGAACATATTTCCGAAAATATATGAGTTTGATGCACTTGAATCTCACGACGTGTAAGTAATATTCATTACATTTCAAATTAATATTAACTATACGACACTTGTACGACAAATGTTTAACTCAGTTTGCAGGGAGAAGAAAATGTTTTTTATGATGATGTTTTCTGATATATTTGTTAGTGATAGGGATCCATTAAAAATAAAACACATCTTTTTAGAGGTTAGAAAATATTTGTGTTTTTCTTCAAAGGCTCGACACAACCAACGGCACATACAAGTAATATTAGATGCCTCATTCATTTGTGGCAATGATTAGTATTTAGCAGCAGTGTTGTCAGAAGATAGAAAAAAGCCAAACAATTTTAAATCGAATGGTGAATAGTGGTCTTCACTACACCCACCGTAATGGCATAAAATTGAAGAGTTAGAAAATATATTATTTTGTGATTACGAGTATTTTCCACACAATTTCTTACACATTAGTTTTAATTCTGTCTTGTAAAAGGAAGTCCAATAATAAACCATTTTATAGCAATTTTGTTCAGTCAAAGGGTACAAAGGGTTTTACGGGAACAAATTTTGCTTTTTCGGCCTCTTGCCCCGCTCGGCTTCAGTTTTATCTACTATGTAGAAATAATTTTGGAGAATTCTTATCGTAAATATTTGTAAGACCTGAAATTAGAGAATAATATATCTAGATCTTTTTATAAAAAAATCGGTGTTTTAACACAAAAAGTACCAAAAGAGATTCAATTTTTAAGCCCTAAAAATTCGAATTTTAAAAAAGTACTGAAAAAATTTCTGCTTTTTAGCCGGATGAATTCAAAATTCTAATTCTGTGTTTATTTATTTTACAAGATACGAATGGTAATACAGGATTCTCGGGTACTGGTTTTAGCCGTTTTGATCATCTAGATTTACCAAAAAGTATCAGACAACTGTCGTCTTCTTTTTTAGTTAAAGGCAGACAAACTTAATATTTTTATTATATCTTGATTAGTTTCTGAGGTACGCAGTTGTAATTTTTACCTTTAACGTCCGAATTTCCAAAAATCCCTTCTTAGCGCATCTATTTGATGGGAAGAAATCCACTACCCGAATTTAGGTTTCTAACTTTAGCGGATTGGGCTGTGCAATGATGGGTCGAGCACTCTGTTATAAATATATATAGATTTAAAAAAAAATATATATGAATTCAATTCTAGAGTATCTATAACTCATTATGATGAACTAAAAGTGCAATTAGGAGAACGAGCCTGGAAAAATATAAAGAAGAGCTTATAGAGTAGTTTGGATTAATGTTGAAAAATTTACTGCTGCAACTTAAACAATCGCATCAAAAAAATTCTTGTAGCATTTTAGCTAGAAAGAGCTCTACGAGACCCAGTAAATGTTCCACAAGAGCAAAGAAATTTTGTAAAAGAGTTATGAGCTCCTAAGGAGCTACAAAACTCTGTAAAAGAGTCGAGAGCTCAAAAAGAGCTAGCCAATTTTTCAAGTGAGCAGAAAAACTCTGCAAAAAAATTAAGACTTCCACAAGAGCAGAAAAATGCTTCAAAAAAGCAAAGAAACTCTGCAAGTAGATAACATAGTATTGACAGAAAATGAATTATTCCAAACTATAGATGAACATATACAAAGTAATAATACAGTTTTAAAGTTGATGCAACAAAAAAATGAAAGAAAATATATGACCACAATATGGATACTGAAGACTATCGGAGATTTGCCTAATTCAAATGGAATTTGTTCAGTTTCTTAATGTTCACGAGTACAGTGTCACAAAGTCACCTAAAATTAATGACCAAAACAATTTAAAATTTTCTTTATTATTTAGTTCATTTATTTTCTTTATTAGTTTTTTTTTTACGCAATAAAAAGTTAACAGGAGGCAAGTTGTAGTCATTTGTGCTCACCTCTGTAGGTATTTTCAAGCTCTATTACAGTAATTTAGGAGCAGCAAATCATAATTAAGTTTCAAATATATATGAATGGCAGGAAATTCTGCTTATGTCAAAGAAAACTGCAGAATGCAGGGTATAATAAAACTGATTATTTTATGCCCGACGAACACAAATTCAAATACAAAATGAGCACTTACAGAGAAAACTAAGTGATATCGAAATATGTCTTTTAGTTATATGTATTTTATTAAACAGCTGCTGTAGTTTTCGAGTACATTTTTCAATATTAAAAAAATAAAAATACATATTTATTATGTTTATAATAAGTTTGCGCACTTGTACTAATATCAGAAACTTGGTTGTTACATCTATTCAACAATGCGCTTCTGGCGCCTTTTTAAGGTCATAGTTAACAATTCTTTCTTCTTGTTTAACAATTGAAATAAATCTTAATAAAAGTAAGTATGTTAATATTATTAAAAGTATGCAATTCATTTCATTCTCATTATGATGGCAAACAGCGAATATGCTCCCCGACACGTTGAGAAGAATGTGTCCAAATGTATGCGCACCATGCCACCAGCCAATGCCACATTCTGTTTCAGTGATCTCTCCGTAAACAACAGCATGTGTTTCTTATATTTCAATGTTTGATTCGTCCAATTACTGGCAAATATTGCACGATGCAATTGATCAAATAGATATTGAAAATCACTGCCATAATAGCAGGTTGGAAATATTTCCAATGGCATGGCCAGGAAATAAACAAAATAATATAAAATGTCTAATGGTGCTGAAACATAAAACAGAAGAGCCGCCATGGCAACGCAAATGTTTGTGGCAGTGATACAAAATTGTATGAACATGGGCCAGGAAATGATGTTTTCGATGGTGGTGTATAGCCTGAAATAAAAAAACAAATAAAGTAGAAATAAATTAAATATTTTAAAACTGAAATAACAGTGCTGAATGGATTTTAATTTTATCTGTTCTATCAATGCTAGCTACATTTATACTAAAACAGATATTATTACAATGATGCAAGGGTTACGGAAATCCGTTGCAACATATTGATATGCAAACAGACAAACAGTTTTTTATGCATAATAATGTCTTGATATTTATATCCTACACCAGCATAGTGGGAAGGGCATATTGGATTTGTGCTGATGTTTATAACACCCAAAAATAGTCTGAGTCAACTTAACGATGTTCGTCCGTCCGTCTGGCTGTCCATGTAAACTTTGGGCGCAGAGTACAGGTTGCATGTACTAGAAGTGTTGAAAATTATTACAATTAATTTAATATCGCTTGAAATTCTTTCAATACATTCACGAACAACTGACAGGTTATTGTTGGTACGTTAACAAGCAAAATTGCCGCAGATGGGGTATTAATTGAGAAAAGTTATTGCAAATAATCATGTGAAAATTTCTAAAATTTTCATATAAAAAAAAAACGAATTTTACACTCCTGTAATAAACGTGATTCTAACTTAGACTGAATTTTGAAATATCTACTTAAATATTCATAGAAACATTTGGACATCCTCTGAGTGAACATTAAAAAAAACTTACTCATACAAGCTCTGCTGATCTTCGACACATCGATTCAGCTCTTCTTCATTCTGCTGCAATGAATTCTCATCATAACCAATGCTGGCCACTCTAAGCGATAGAATTTTTATGTGACCCGACAGCACACACAAAGCCATGGGCGGAAAAGTATCGTCAATGTAATTCTGCAGCAGCAAAAAGAATATGCCAACAATTTGATAAACATTTGCCACATAAAACCAACCAGTCGATTCCACCCAGTTGAATGGAAACCAAGCCGGATACAATAAACTTCTTTCCTCGCGGAACACAAAAGACAATTCAGCTGTTATACCCACCGACAAATAAACACTCAAAAAGACGACTCCAACATTGCGTAAGCGATTTTTCATGCGTCTAAAATAATTCGTTTCCACATCATCTTTAATGCGCGCATCCAAACGTTGAAGTATTTGCTCAAACTGCCGTATTGTGGAAAGTTTTGTAGAATAAATTATGAATTTAGTACTGCATGCCACACAAGTTACAAAGACAGCCAGATTTTTAATATTATCAGCCATTGAGTCACTGCGAAAGAGCTGCAATGCCAAATGCAAGGGATAACAAATGGTTACCAGTATATTTAATATGATGCCATACAGCACATAGATGTCTCTGTACCTATGGCTGTTATCAATATCCAGTGTAATGCCCAAGATCTTCCAGCAAAGCCAGTGAAGCTTAAAGAATGCACAACTGTTGGGCTCTGCCTGCTGCTGAGCAACGTTGACGTTCATTATGTTCATTTGTTTAAATATGGTGTATTGAATCTTGATGTTGTAGCTGTTGGTTGTTTCAAAAACTTGTATAGCCTTGTTCTTGTTATTATCGTTGTCGTTGTTTGTATGCTGTCTCTTACGGATGACTTGGCAGTTAGAAAACCATTGATAGGTGGGATATCCTTTTTAAGCGCTTTTATACACTCGATTTTATTAGATTTTATTAGTAGATTATTAAAGATACTCTACATCATGTACTATGAACTGTTTCTAGCCACTTAGCTTATGAAAAATATTTATTAAAAATTGTGTGTTCAAAATTGTCCAAAATTGTATGCAACTACTAAAGAATCCTATTAATTATAGAGTTTTAAAAATTCGTTGCACACTAAAAGAATAAAATATTACTTATGTTTGTACCTTATGGTGTTTAAATTGATTGTCATGATACAGTGGACACAACTAGAGTAGGCATTAAAAAAAAAAAATAAATTTTAATTAATAAAAAATATTCAGCAACATTTTTTAATGACTTGAAATAACTGAACAACTTTCAAAGACTTTTCAAAGAGTACTTCATGCCGTATTCATTACTTAGGAGAAGTTTGGAAATCTAAATTTAAGTTTAGACGATATGTTGAATCAGTATATATATGCTGACAGCCATATGATTGAAATTAGCAGTAAATTCCTATGTCATATGTTAGACGTTTACACGATATGTTGAAAGTAGCAAATTTTTTGATGTCAGCAAATGAAATGTCAACATAAGAGTTAACATACGATTTTTGTGTTTATACGATATGTTGAATTTTATGTGGTGCTACATATGCTGAGTCGTATAAACATTTGTTTGTGAAATTAGTCAGTTTGACAACATTTTTCAATTATTATTCAACTTCTGTATTTTATGTGTAATTTTTGAAATAAAATTAAATATTAAAAATAATATCAATAAAAAAAAACATAAATAAAATAAATAAAAACATAAAAAAATAAAATTATACAAGGAATTGGTATAAAGAAATAGATCATATTTTATTGTAAAAAACAGCAATAGTAATAAATAATAAAATATTGCAGAACTTACCAACAACAAAATCGAGCTAAATTATACACTAACCCCCTAATTCATAAAACTTGCCAAAGGTTTATAACAGGTTTATAAAGCTAATTTGATAAGTTTTTATGAAAACACGAAAAATATTTATAATAATTTATTGTTTATTTCCAGAGACCTGTGTCTATTAATTTGAACAATGTCGCCGGAAACTATATTGCTTTTTGTGTGCTATCGGCGGCTGGACTTAAGCATGCGGCGCATATGCATACGAATATGCACAGAAAAAGAAATCATGTTTTTTTTTCAATTAAACCTTTAATTGATTTTAAAATAATTTTCAATTAAAATTTTAATTGATTCAATTACTTTTTCTGATATTTTCAATTAAATCACACGTTTTTTTTTAATTGATACTATCATTTTGTTTACAGGTCCGATTTCAATTAAATTTTTAATTGATTCCACAAATATTTTAATTGAAACTCATTGCATACGCTTGCATACGCTTTTCAACAAATAACATACCTGTCAACATACACAGGCAATTTGTCAAACACTAATGCTAAATTTTCAAAATAATTTCATAACATTGATAGATTATTTCATTTCTAAAAATAATAATAAAAAAACTGAATCTACAAAAATTTTCCAGCCACAACAGAAACATGTTGTCATTAAGCCTACCATTCGATTTACAACAAATTTGGTTATAGCAAACAAAGTGACATGTGTATGTGACAAAAAGAGACAAAAAGTTATAAACATGAAAATATCGGTTAAAAACTAATTGAAAATTTTAGTTCTTTAAATAATTAAGGTGTCCGACATTGCATTGGTCTTTAAATCTCAAAACAGAATTTAGAATTCTCTCTAGACTGGCGTTACGAGCCAGAATTAATTAGAATTTCCCAGTGTTGACTCTCAGGCCTATTTCCTGGAGTACACCGTCTTCAGGATAAGATATGTTTTTATATCTTTGCCCGAAAAGCATGTTTAACCTCCAGTTCAGTATTTTTTGATCTACTGTAAATCACTAGGTCCTCAACATTCACATTGTTAAAGTCAACCTTTATATTCAGAAAAGATAACAAATAGCTATCTTAAGATTTTCAATTATGTTGCCCACTGTTCTACTACATTTTTAGTTTTTCTTGGTACAAAAATGAACTGTTCCTTTTTCGAAATTCTATACTAAGTGCTGAAAAATTATTTTAATTATTTAAAACTTTAATGGCTTTCACAATTTCTATAGTGTCCTGTATTAGCCTACAGTAATTAACATTAGTTTTTCTATCATTTTGACAAATTAAGTAATAATTCTCAATTAAAATATCAAAAATTAATAACAAGCGTTAATATTATTAAACGTCTGCACTTTATAATTTAGTCCTTATACTTTTGTTTAAAGATTTTGAATTGAGTAGGGGAGAGATCTGGTCAGAGGGTGAAACGAACTTAAGACTATTTGGTATTAATTATGTCTACAGTCTTAGTCGTGGGTGGTGTTATATTTGAATAATTATACAATTTGTTATTAAATTCAAATGGCTTTTGTAATGTGGCTGGTTGTATGTGTAAAATAATAAACGATAAAGTAATTTTATTACACTTAACGACCTCAAAGTCAAGTATAATTAATTTAAATTTATATAGTATTATTAGAAATTAAATAAGGATAGTGACAATAGTTATACAGTTTAGTTATTTAAGATAATTTTTAGGGAAATAATGTGAATATTATTTATTATTAACGATTAATAATTGGTTAAAGAAAACTTAAGTTAAACGTTTATACATTTTGGTTTATCTTGAACTTAAAGTTATTTTAATTTTTAATTAATGAAGCTAGGAACACAACTGGTACGAATGACAAATTTTGATCAACACGACTAATTAGTTGGTGACAATACGTTGTGTAAGGGCGTAAGAAATATAAATAGACTCTATTTCAGAGTTCGCTGTATATGCGGAATTTAGCCAATGACGTTATAGTGTGCATTTTCATATACATTCATACATATATAAGGTGTTGTATTTTGAGAGACGAATATTCGCCAGCTTTTTGTTCGTCGTTCGTCCCAGTTGTGTTTCTAGTATAATGTTTATTTATTTTATTTTATCTCGGCTGTCATTTACTTCGAAAAGATTGATATCATATCAGGTCATATAATTTACCTAAATCTATCTAAGGTCAGAGTGCAAACCATAAATAATCACTGAATAAAATGTATTTATTTAATGTTTTATTTATTTCTAAAAGTGTATATTTTATTTATTGCTATATTTGCTCTTATACGCAATCAAGTTTGAGTAAGAAGAAATTTCAATACAACACCAAGTGTATTAACACTACACAGAAAATAATAAATATGAGTTTCAATTAAAATATTTGTGGAATCAATTAAAAATTTAATTGAAATCGGACCTGTAAACAAACTGATAGTATCAATTAAAAAAAAATGTGAGATTTAATTGAAAATATCAGAAAAAGTAATTGAATCAATTAAAATTTTAATTGAAAATTATTTTAAAATCAATTAAAGGTTTTATTGAAAAAAAAACATGATTTCTTTTCTGTGTACGGGGTATCATAACCATCATGAATACTTTGATATGTATAAACTTCCTTTTAAAATTTATATACAGTGCTGTTGTGCACTTATTATTGTATCAGAATAAAACTAATTTCTTTATTAGTAAGTAAAGGTTTTTTGTCATTTAAAATAATTTATAAATCAAAACTAAAAGTATTACTGCCGTATTCATAAAAAATAAAGTAGGTTTGAAGTGTGCTTTTAGACAAAATTTTCATACAAAATTTTCTTAATGTACATTTGAAGTCTACTTTAAGTTATTCTGAATAAGACTGTTAAGTACTAAGAAATAATACAAACGAAACGAATCAATCAATTTTACACCATACAAAAACTTTAGGAAGTTCCAAAACCCGCCATTTCAATGTATTAATTTAGATTAATCTTACATTGGCGTTGAACCCTCTGCCAAAGCTTGTCCTAGACGGTTCAAGTTAATCTCTATTCTATGAAATGTCTCCTCACGATTGATCATAAATTCTTAATCGGTTTGAGAACGAGACATTTTGTAAACCACTGCATTCTGCACGCTAAGCCATACTTTCACGATTTTGGAAGTGTGCCTTGGGTCACCAGCTAGCTGGAAAGTAATAGCACTCTTTTATTTACAAAATCCGGAAGATGAGTTTCAAAATACGGAAGTATTCATCAAACTAAAAACAAATCTATTCCTCCCATTGTGCTTAATTATTTGCCGCCAGCAAAAATTTCGAGGTTTTTTTTTTATAATTAACATAAAATCTCAGGGTTTCTTTTAAAGAATTACAGAATTTTTTGGGATTTATAAATCTCAGTTGTCAACAAATATTTAAAATTTGCAAAAGTATATTGGAGAAATAAAGGTGAAAAAAATTTAAACTAATTTTGGATTGGCAAACTCGAAAGCACCATTTGATGTGTCTACAGTTTTTGTAATTGGAAATTCTCATAAAAATGCTTTAATTTAACGTGTAAAATAACTTTTTTTTTAACAATTTTAAAAGAAAAATTAATTTTTCGTAAATTTTTTGATTCAAAATAAAACATTGAATTATTTACTATTTAATTTATATTAAAAAAGTAAACTATATTTTAATATTTTATATATTATCTTTTTGTGTTATCAATTTATTATTTTTATTTGTTTCCGTTTGTGTTTTTTTGTCTCATCCGCTTGGAGTTGATTTAGTTTTCTTATTTGAAGAAAACATTCACAATCAAAAAAAAATTGTTCTAGCTTTAATATTCGCATTAATAATACCTGATTTATTTACATATAAATATTATTTTAAATATACTCGTTGCAAATCCAGAGATTTGCACGATTCAAAGATTTGAATACAGCTTCCAGATTTTGAATTTGACGCACAAATTCGTCAGTAGTCAGACCTAACATAAAGTATCTTAAATGCAAAACGTTTCAGTGACACATTTTTAATTCCATTTCTCCTTTTATATCATCTATCTTAAAGTGCTCAATACAAACTCTATGAGACACTTTTAATTCTTTTTATCAAAGTGGCAAAATTGAGCCCATTTTTTTAAATTATTTTCTTATGGAAATCGAAAATATTAAATTTATGTTATTTTGTTAATATGTCCACACTTTATTTCTTCGACATACTTTTTAAAATTTAAGTTTTTATTGATGACTTTCTAAACAAATACTGGTTTTCTGGATTTATTAATACCGAATTCGGTTCGCTGCCAATCCTGCAAATTATTGCCCAATAGAAATTTGTTCTGCACTTTCTAAAGTTATGGAAAGTGGAGTAAATTACCCTTTTTACTGAGTGAGTGCTAGTACGACTTTCGTAGGGAACGCTATAGGGGGATACTTTCTAGTCGGTGATAATTTCTCTTGATTTATATCAAGCTTTTTTACATATCGCTTATGGGTTCTACTTATGTCACACATCCAATCCCATCTATTTTTTTTTTTATTTTAACTTGTTACCAATTTTAATAAAAATATAGAAAAATAATATTTAATAATAACACTTAAGCTAAGTTCGGTGGCACCTCTTATAATAAAAAAAGAAACAAATTTTCGTAAGCCAATATCCCCCTCGGAACGTTTGATAGTTACACTTCGGTACCTAGCAAAGATTTTTATTAATATACGTCTTTATAAATAAATAAATATCAAACGCACAGCTGTTGTTTGAGTACCTTTGTTTGTTTCTCAGTGTTAACAATTACGGCGTTTTTTTTAACGGCTATATACAAGTATAATATATTTAACAATCATATACACTTTATTTTTGTCACATACGTGTTTTTCTTATTATATATACACAGAAAAAAAAATCATGTTTTTTTTCAATTAAACCTTTAATTGATTTTAAAATAATTTTCAATTAAAATTTTAATTGATTCAATTACTTTTTCTGATATTTTCAATTAAATCTCACATTTTTTTAATTGATACTATCATTTTGTTTACTGGTCCGATTTCAATTAAATTTTTAATTGATTCCACAAATATTTTAATTGAAACTCATTTTTATTTTTTTCTGTGTAGCACTAACCGATTTTCAAAAAATTTGCCCCAAAATCGAACTTATACAATTTTTGGTGTCAAAAAGTAGTTTTAGCAATACAAATAGGTTATCAAAAACAAAAAAAAAAAAAAGTTATCGGTCCACATATAGGCCAAACATATAGGTGGCTCTTAAATTTATTCTTTTAGACGTTGATATAATTCAATAGCCCAAACATTTAAAAATTGGAGCTAGTGCCCTTGCAAAGATTAACAAAACATTGCTCTGCAAGAAATGAAACATATGTGCCAGATAATATAAATTAGCTTATTTAATTCTTGACTATCTGAATCCTATACACAAATATTGCATTTCTACATTTTGGTGATTTAATTGAAATTAAAAGTTACTACACTGTTGAGACAGCTGTTTTTTCTCTCAAAAACTTTGTAAGATCAAATAATTCTTTGCTCGAATAAGTGAAAAATATTTGACTGAGTGTGGTCACATTATGTTCACATTAGAGACATTTTTATTTGCTAACAAACCAATGTATTTAGTCAAAAACATGTTACCACCAAACAAATATTTCTTGGTCACATTACAGCAAAGAAATATTTGCAACTTTTGGGCAAATGTTTCACAAATGTGACCGCAGCTTTATTGAAATCACGAACAACAAACAAAATTTCGATTTAAATATTCTCACTCTAATTTTTTTTATACCCTACACCACCATAGTGGGGAGGGTATATTGGATTTGTGCTGCTGTTTGTAACGCCCAGAAATACTGGTCCAACACCCACCTTAAAGTATACCGATCGGCTCAGAATCAATTTATGAGTCGATTTAACGACGTCCGTCCATCCGTCCGTCTGGCTGGTTGGATGGCTGGCTGGCTGTTCATGTAAAGCTTGTGCGCAGAGTACATGTCGCAATTTTGAAGATAATACCAACAATACAGTACAATTTTATTGTGATCGGTCCATAATTAGTCGTAGCTCCCATATAAAGCCCACTTTCGAAAATCACTTTAAAGAGCATAACTCACTCAAAATTGTTGGTATCCAAATAATATTTAACACAAATATATCTTATATGTGTACAAACAATACGATACAATTTAATTGTGATCGGCCCATAATTAGTCGTAGCTCCCATATAACACCCACTTCCAAAAATCACTTTAAAGAGCATAACTTACTCAAAAATGTTGTTATCCAAATAATATTTAATACAAATATATCTCATACGTATACCAACAATACAGTACAGTTTTATTGTGATCGGTCCATCGGTCGTAGCTCCCATATAAAGCCCACTTCCGAAAATCACTTTAAAGAGCATAACTCACTCAAAATGGTTGGTATCCAAATAATATTTAACACAAATATATGTTATATGTATACAAACAATACGATACAGTTTTATTATGATCGGTCCATAATTAGTCGTAGCTCCCATATAAGGCCCACTTCCGAAAATCACTTTAACGATCATAAATTTCTTGAGAATGTTGATAATCAAATAAAATTCGACACAAATAATATACAGAAATTATGACACCTAATTTTATAATGGTCGGTCCGTAATTAGTCGAAACTCCCCTATAAGACCCTCCCCGTAGTCAACTTTAACCTCCATAAATCGTTCAAAAGTATTTATATCGAGATAAAGTGTAACATACACAATATTTATATTCACAAAAATCATGACACTAAATTTTTGGATGATCGGTCCATACTAGGTCATATCTCTTTTTTATACATATACTGGGTGTAGGGTATTATATGGTCGGGCTTGACCGACTATACTTTCTTACTTGTTTTATTTTGTTTTGTCCACAAAATTCTTGTTGCTTTCCTTTTTCACATTACCAACATGCTACCACAAAATATTTTCTTTCTCTTTTTAAGAGAACTGCCTTATGAGCTGCTTGTAGTGCTTTTGAAACTTCAAAATTGTCACCTCTGCATACTTTGTGATAGACACTCTGTCAGATTGAAGATTAGATTGAAATGAATTATTGCAAAAAGCTTGTGATTCATTTGTATTCGTGTTTTAATCGTAAAAAATCAATTTATTTACATTTTATTACCAAACATTGCAACGCAATTTTAAACAATTTAAACCACAAATGCAATTTAGATTTTTCAAAAATATGAATATGTTTTTATTTATTGAAATTTCAAAACATTTTTATTATTTTATTGTTTATACATACATATATAATAAATTTCATTTTAATAGAATTAAACAAATTTAATTAAGTTCTTGTTTGTATTTTTCTGTTCTTTTGTTTTGTTCATTTTACAATAAACTATAAATTATTTACACCTACAGATTATTTATATAGTTATATATAAAAAAAAAACTTCTTTGATTATGATTAAATATGAAAAAAAATATCCAAAAAATATAAAAAAACATACATACAGTAGGACGAGAGAAAAGAGGTGAGTTTTAATTACAGTGATTAAAATATGAATATTATTTCAACTGACTTGTAGATGAGTGTTTGAAAAAACTAATGAGATGGTAAATTGTAATTTTAATTATTTGTACAATATTTACAAAATAAATAGAATAGAATAGTTGTTCTGCAACTTTTATTTTATTTTTTAATACTTTTTCTTTATTGATTTTTATTATTATTATTTTTTTAGTTAATTACTATTAAATTTTAGTTTCGTTTAGTTTAGTCTTCTATTAGAGTTTTCATATTCATTTTATAGTAGTTATGACATTTTCATTATGCGTTTTTATTTAATTATTTAATTAAAGTTACACTAACTTAAAAGTAAATTAGATCTGTCTCTATAGAATTTTGATTAAGTGTTTAGTAGTTTATAACATTTGTATTAATAATTTCATAATTGTTCAACTTAATTCATCTTACGACTAATATCTTTTTTGGGTCTTATTCTATTATACTAAAGAGTAAGATATGTAAATATTTGTTTTATTATTTTATTATTAAATTACTAATCAGTTTTATTGAATAAATATTACATGTTTATTACAAATTATATATAAAAAACGAACAAATAATTAACAATATACGCTTTAAACAGAAAGTATTATTTAACTAAATTAATAATACATAACAAATAATTCTATCAATGTACAATTTCATTTATTATTACGTATTTACAATTTGCCAATAAAAAATATAAAACAAATATTTATTGCCAATTAAAGGACTTCACAGTTTAATTTTGTTAAACAGTTTTAATAATTTCAAGTAAAGCAATTATTTTCAGATTATAATTTCATAGAAATATGTTTTACAACACTGAAAGAAATCCTTTACATGTGTTTAAATAAGATTTGATGCTGCTCTGACCGCTGCTTTGAAAAGTCCTTGATTCTTATAAAATTCAAAGTCGAATTAGCTATGTATACATACATGTATTTCAAGATCCCTGTGTGTGTGAAACATACTTTCATTTCAAATACACTCACAATTAAAATGAATAAAATTTTCATAGTTTTAAAAACCTGCAGTAATTTATACAAGTATTTGATCGCTTGATGGCCAAATTGAAGTTGGTTATAATGCACTTTTCAATTTATTACTAGACACTAAAATATCTTCAATTTGCCGATTTGTTGTTTAAAAACAAGTCAAAAAGTATAGTCGGTCAAGCCCAACCATATAATACCCTACACCCAGTATATGTATAAATCAGTTTTTCAGAAATGGGCATTATATGGGAGATATGTATAACCTATTGTGGAACGATCATACAAAAATTTAGTGTCATGATGTCTGTGAATATAAATATTAGATGTGTTTAACTTTATCTCGATTTAACTACTTTTCCAAAATTTATGGAGCTTACATTGAATTACGGAGAGGATCTTATATGGGAGTTTCGATTAATTATGGACTGACCATTATAAAATTAGGTGTCATTATTTCTGTATATAAGACACTTATTTGGATACCAACATTTTTAAGAAATTTATGATCGTTAAAGTGAATTTCGAAAGTGGGCCTTATATGGGAGCTACGACTAATTATGGACCAATCCGATTTGGCTTCATCTACTCATTTGTGATGAAATTTGTTTGGATATTTGCATAATTCAAACATTTATGATCAGTAAGCCCCAATTTCGGGAGGACATTTGTATGGGCGCCAGGTGAAATAATGGACCGATTTCCACCAGTTTCAATCCCATACATCCTGGTACCGAAACAATTTCACGTACTAAATTTTATAGAAATATCTTAAAAATTGCGACCTGTACTCTGCGCACAAGCTTTACATGGACAGCCAGTTAGACGAACGGACGGACATCGTTAATTCGACTCAGAAAATGATTCTGAGTCGATCGGTATACTTTAAGGTGGGTGTTTGACCAATATTTCTGGGCGTTACAATCATATGCACAAATCCAATATACCCTCGCCACTATGGTGGTGTAAGGTATAAACAGAAAAAAATAAAAATCAGTTTTAATTAAAATATTTGTGGAATCAATTAAAAATTTAATTGAAATCGGACCTGTAAACAAAATGATAGTATCAATTAAAAAAATGTGAGATTTAATTGAAAATATCAGAAAAAGTAATTGAATCAATTAAAATTTTAATTGAAAATTATTTTAAAATCAATTAAAGCTTTAATTGAAAAAAAAACATGATTTTTTTTCTGTGTACCCTTTGTCCAGCAGCGTTCGAAAATCATTAATCTTTGACCAATACGCAAATTTAAAGTGGCTAATTTTGATAACTGGAGTGCAGCTTGTACTTGAAAATCATCATCTAGTACATTAAATATTGAACTAAAAAAAAAACTCATGATAGTCTTGAAATGAAACACTGAAATTAGCCAACTTTATTTAAAACAAATAAGAAACTATAGTCGGTCCAGCCTGACCATATAATACCCTACACCTAGTATACATATGTGTATAAACTAGTTTTCAGAAATGGGCATTATATGAACCGTTCATCCACAAATTTAGTAGCATGATTTCTATGCAAAGTCATTGAATAAAATTTTTACTCGATATAAATATATTTAAAAGATTTATACATGTTAAAATGATTTTTGAAGTGGGTCTTATGTGAGAGCTTTGAATAATTATACACCGACCGTTATAAAAATAGGGGTCCTGATTTATGTACATATATATTAAATTTAGTTTTATTAATGTTTATTTGGATGCCAAAATGTTTAAGAGTTATATGGTCGTTAGAGTGATTTTCAGAAGTGAGACTTGTATGGGAGCTATAACTATTTTCGTACAATGTTCTCTTCAAACGGTATAGGTTCCCTGTTATGGTCTGGTTAAATTTTGGCAGCACAGTCACTAAATACAAGTCATTATCTTAGCGCCGTGAATATTTGGCTTTGGTGTCGATTCGGCTGGTTGAGCGTACTTCTATACCATCTCATGCGCATCGGATTAATTTAATGTATTCGACTTTAGTTGCATGTAATGATTCGATGCAAAACTGAATTCCTGTTATAGCGTTTAAGCAGCATTTCGGACTAGCAAAATTGGCTTTCAAGATTTCTCGGTTTTAATTCATATGATATCCAATTTTACTTTGCTTTTGGATGAGTATTGCTGCCTGAAAATGTTTTAAAATTGCTGCTTGAAATAGCTTCCAAATGATTTTGTTGAGTTTGACAAAACAATCCTCATTCTTGGTTTGCAAACTCTATTTGCTCCATTTGCATTTCATATCAAGTTCTCTTTCAATTTAAAGAAGTAAAGCGAAACTTCCCGTATATTATGCTTTGTGGGCACAAAAATATACATTTTTGAAGCAAGAAAAAAAACTCTGTTGTTTACACTATAATGTTCAATAACTAAGTTATAATAATAACTTTTAGATATGTAACTTTCAAAATGACACTTAAGCTACTGTAATAAATCGCACATTTTTAAGTTTTACGTCCAATATTTTGGCCAATTTTTGTATGGATACTACAAAATGGTACATAAATATTATTCTATGGGTATTTATATATATATTTCGGAAAGAAATTTATATGGAGTTTAGGACAATCGTCTTAGAATTTCATAAGGATCAATATTATATATACTTTTTTGCTACACAGAAAAAAGTTTTTAGATGATTTTTTAATATTGATTTATTATTTCATTTGATAAATTGGCCGCTTTATGCCAAACATTTTTTTCTGTGTCATAATATCATAATATAACCAAAGCAATTTGTTTAAAATATAATATATATTTATTCTAAATACTTAATTAAATCTGTATGTATATTTGTACAGATACAAATTTCTAATGCATAAAACTGTTTAAAATCCATTATACATTATATTTTATTATATCAAATGCCTAAAAGTATGCTCTAGTTAAATAAAACTGTGAATCCTTTAAATATGTTTTGTTTTTTAATACATTTACAAATACATGTTAAACTTTTTTTTGGTATTTTGTTATATCATGTTGTTAAGCAACAAAAATAACACTAAATATGCAAAAAAAAAACACAAAACAAAAGATAATACAAATAAAATATTTAAAATTGTACTGTTTGAAATGTTTCAACACTTGTTAAACAATGTAAAATTTTACTTTGTATTTTTAAGCAGTTCGTTTTTAATTTATGCACCTTGGGGCTCATAACAAGCTGCATAAATTTGTGTTTTATTTTGGCATAAACTGTAAATCGATTTTTCATTGTTAAAGAAGTGTTAGTTTTGAAAAATTTTTCAATTTATTTTATATAAATGACATTAATAATGGTAGTTTGATTTCATAAATAATATTGATTTCTTAATCTAGGGTATTTTTAAAATTATTCATTTGTAAATCTTAAATTTTAATATATAATTTATGTCAAATATAATAATGGTAGATGAGCAATATAAATAATATTAATTTCCAATTCAAAATTTTTTATTAAGTTTTTTACTAAAATTAGTTCAATATTTTTACAGCAAATTTTCCCAAAGTTCTTAAAATAGGTGTAGGTGATGGTTTTGAAATAGTGAGAATGGTGCTCCTATAAAACGCGTACTCATTCTTCACCTCAAAGTTTAAAACAACTTCAACAACTGACTTGATAAGGAATGTCAATATATTGTGCTGCTTTCATTATCCCCTCGATTTTTCGCATGATTCACAACATTTCTCCTTTAAAGTCACCCCATATCATTAGAGATCCTCCAGCAAATTTCAATGTATTTTGAATATCACGGGATGTGCTGCCTACCTTTAGATCATTCCAAAATCATACGCGATCATTGCAGCAGCGGAAGCTCTTAACATAACGGATTATTCTTTAATTGACGTGTTTGGTTCTGGTTCTGGAAAAATCCAGTAAGTAATGAAAACAGATACACTATATGAACATTTTTAGGGATTCTTATCTGCCCATCCTGGAAGTCTAAGGATGTCAAGCAGACGATACGTTGTTTATGCCAGATAATAATAGAAATCACAATGCTAAAAGTACAGTCACACTTGGCAAATATTTGCCGAAATAAAACGTAACCACTAAATAAAATATATCTAAACTCGTCTATTTATTTTAAAAAACTTTGTTTATTTAGGACAAAACATAACAAATATTTAGTTTTATTTTATTTTATATAATGCTGTTTGCTCTTGCAAAACTCTTGTAAGAGTAAACATTGTCAATTAAATTTGTGCTAAAATAAATGGTTCCGTTTTTTTTTTTAGTAAATATTTGGCAAGTGTGACCTTCAGATAACCAAGAAATGACCATATTAACTGTTTAGATAGGCATCCACAGTCACCGGACCTTAACAAAAATTTGTGGAATATATTAAAGTAGAAAATAATAACGAGAACTCTAGTGGCACAAAATCTGAAAGACCTGTGGCGGTGGCGATGAATGAAGAATGTAAAAAATTCACTAAAACTGACGTCTCTAAGGTATAAGTTTTAAGAAATTTACTGCCGTATTCATAAAAAATAATGTAGGTTTGAAGTGTGCTTTTAGACAAAATTTTCATACAAAATTTTCTTAAAGTACATTTGAAGTCTACTTTAATTTTTTCTGAATAAGACTGTTAATCAACAGTCTACAAAATAAGCTTGAGTTTGGTTTACCACCTAAAGCCAAAGGTGGTCACATTAAATACTGAAATATCCTTTCAGAATATTGAAAATTATTTTATATTAATAAGGTTCCAAAAATGCTCATTGAATTTTTTTTAGGAATATTATTTTTACGTAATGAATTTAAAAAATAAAAAAAAAATTGTTTAACTTAATATTTTTCTAAACAGTTTTGGAACTCAGTGTACATATATTGTTATATCAATTCACAAAAGCCCTAAGTTACATTTATTATTAATTTTTACTTCTTGATAATTTTAGTTAGGCTTAGTTTTTTTTATATTTAATTGCATTATTGGTATTGGAGGAGTTTAAGATTTAGTAGGAATAATATACATGTTCCTACTAGTAAAAATACGGCGCTCATAATCTACCAAAAAAAAAACGATTTTAAATGTTTGTATACTTTTATGCAAACATATACGATATGTAAAAATGGACCTCAAAGAGCTTGGACAGATTTACGTCTCTTTCATTTCAAAAGCTGCATTGAATTGATATCTACGAAATCTCCCAGCTCTGACCATTTGAACGATATTGAGCTATTGTCAAAGGAAAGTTACAGCGAATTGGTACTTGTACTTGTTCTTGATAATAACGATTGTTAACGCTAATAAAAACAAGTAAGAAAGTATAGTCGGTCAAGCCCGACCATATAATACCCTACACCCAGAATATATATAAAACAGTTTTTCAGATATGAGATATGGGAGAAAAAACCTATTATTGACCAATCGTCGAAAAAATTAGTGCCATGAATTCTCTCCCATTTAAAATGGGAGTTTCGACTAATTATGGATCGAACTTTATAAAATTAAGTGTCATCATTTCTGTATATATGAAACCTACTTGAGTTAATTTTATTTGGACATCAACATCTTTAAGAGAGTTATGCTCTTTAAAGTGATTTTCTGAGGTGGGTCTTATATGGGAGCTATGGTCAATTATGAACCGATCTGCACAAAATTTTTAGATGTTATTCGGCTTCAGTCACCACTCATTTGTGGTGAAATGCATAATTCAACATTTATCACCGGTAAACTCCTATTTTAGAAGGGCATTTGTTTGAGGGCTGGGCAAAATAATTTGCTGATATCAACAAATTTCAATTCCATCCATCCTTGGTTCGAAAAAATATCAGGTACCAATTTTTATGAAAATACCTCTAAAATTTAAATAAAATTTACATGGACAGCTAGACGAACAGATGTACGGACGGACAGATATCGTTAAATTGACTCAGGAAGTGATTCTGAGTCGGCTTGTATACTTTAAGGTGGATGTTGGAGCAATATTAAAGGGCGTTACAAGCATCAACCCTCTACACTATGGTGGTGTAGGGTACAAACACGGATTTTTTACAAGAGGAAATTTCAGTTTGATTTTTTGACTCTTCATAAACAGTAATAAATTAATGTCAAATTGGGCTTAAAAGATATTTAAAACATTTTTAATCATATTATTTAGGCGACCTGATTTTACGTGAATCTAGTTCTATCTTGCTTTCTTTATTTCGAAATTTTTCTAAAATTCGCCCAATGTGCAAGGACAGTCGAATCAATAAAATTGTCCAAGATAATAATTGGTTTCATTTGACACATTTCATTGTCCCAATTGACAGTTTAAATTGTTTTAAAGTTTAAATTTAAAATAAAAAAAGAAAGATCGTTAAATTATTTGCAAATAGAACAGGGAAAATTCCGTAAATTTGAATTAATATTACCTTTAAGGCTGCATCGACTTTACGCTAATACACATTTGTATTTTGTATGGTCTTCTTAATCGCATTTAAAAGATAAACTTTCTAGAAATCTTTTCAACTTAATACAGATTCTTAAAATGTAATGGAGTATAACTATAAAATAAGTTTAATTGTCTTACAATAATTGAAACCAAAAACGATTATTTTTACTACCTCAGACGGATACTTCTTTGGTAAATTTGGAACGATCATTTAAATTTAAAACGAGTTTGTCAGGACGTTTGGCTTTGCCATTGGAATCGTTTGTTGGCGGCGGCGGTGGTGGCTGTTGCGACGACTGTGTCGTGGATGCTGATGGAGCCGCTGTCGTTGTCAACTGTAGCGTGGTGGATGTGGTGTTTGATTGTAATAAGGCATTTTTGGATTTGGTTGATTCTGGCTGTAATGTAGAGGACGTAGATGATGTGGTTGTTGTTGCACTGGTCGTTGTTATGTTGCCCAATGATAATGATATGCACTTAAGTTCTATAGTGGCTGTGTGGTGGGGCTTTAGTTTTTGCGGCACCCGAGTTTCACTTTTACTGTGCGATACAGTGGAAGATAAATCATCATCTCTAGTGGAATTGGCATTTTCATCATCTTCAGTCTCATCTTCGTCGTCGTCATCATCATCATCATCATTGTCACTGGTGTCAGTGGTTGTGTAAAAAATTATATCATCGGTGGAATATTGAGTTTCTTCATCACAGGCATGAGTTGGTTGCTGCTTTTGTTTTATGGAAGTTTTATCTGAAGTCGTTGCATTTGTTGCTGTTGTTGTGGTTATTGCAGGCTTGTGTGATAGCAATGACTTTGTAGTTGCTGCTCCTTTGGAAATTTCGATATCTGCTATTAGTTTATTACTTTTACTGCTTAATCTACTTAATTTTCTATGTTGTTGCTGCTGCTGCTGTTTCTTTCCACCAGCTGCTGCAACTTTTCCAAAATATTCTTTTCTTTTAAATTTATTTTTACAATTATCACAAATTTGTTGTTGCTGCTGCTGATGTTGGCCCATGTAGCTAATGGGCTTGTTTGCGGTTGTACAGTAACTCTCATCACTGGGCAAACTAACAGAACTCAGAGCTTTAGAATCTTTGACATGATGCAATGTGGTTGTTTCTTCTGTGCGTTTGCGTGTTCTACTGGGTGGCGTATTTGTAGCTGCGGAACGTTTCGTTATTCTTCTTATTGAATGCTGCCGCTGATGTTGTTCCTGCTCCGTAAGCTGATCCAAATCATCTGATTGGGAGCACATACAATCTAGTTTAATATTTTTAAAACTAATGCTGCCCTCTTGTTGGGGTGAACCCAAAATTTCGCATTTACTGAGTTTGGCGGGAGAGTCAGTGTGATGCAGTTGTTCTCTGCATTTCTCATAGCAACGACGGCATATAATATGTTCTTGTTGCTGCTGCTGTTTTTCAACATCTTTCTCCGCTATGCAGTTGCCAACAATTTCCGTATTCACAGCCTTCTCTCCCCATCGTCCAGTGGCAGTAAAGCCTTTAGTGGGTGTTGCTGTTGTTACTGTGACCTTTGCGGACGGCAATGTAATCGCTGGTATGGTTTTTATTGCAGCAACATTATTGTTCATTGTCGTCGTTGTCATTGTTTTCTGTGGCACTTGCAGCTGTTGTTGATATTTTTGCATATCTGTATTCAACGATAGCAGTGGTAGTGCTTCCGGCTTTTGTGAATGTACACTTAATTGATTTCCACTCAGACTACTTCTGCCTGCTCCTTGTGAGGCGGCAGCTGCTACCATTACCATGCTACTGGGAGTTTTTAGGCCATCCAATAAACTGGAAATTGTCATCACAGCTACACCCTTGGGTGGAGCCATTTCCTGTATACGTTGCAATTGCATACTCAATTGTCGTACTTCCTCCAAAGCTTCTTGGTCAGATAGTTTGTTTTCTGCAAGAAAATGCCAAGAATAAATAAAATCTTTATACTATGTGTTGGATATAGAGAGTAGAAAGCTAACAATTTATGTAAACTGAAAGTTGTATGCAAATTTAAACTGTTGTATGTTGCTTTATATATAATGGTAAATAATTTTTTTTGTAAATTTATTATAATGCAATAGTCTTCGTTTAGTTACTTTTAATAAAATGCCTTATGAAATAAAAAAAAAAACAACAAAGAAAGCGTATACAACGTATATATGAGCAAAAGCTGATTTTCAGAAGTAGGCACTATATGGGAGCTGTGACCTATTATGGACCGATTATCATACAAGTTAGTAGAATGGCTTTTGTGCATATGAAAATTATTAGCAATACATTTCATCTCGATGTCAACACTCTTAAAAGATTTATGCATGTAAAAGTGATTTTCAGAAAAGGGTCTTATATGGGACCGATCATTATAAAATAATTTTAAATAACTATTATTTAAACAATTGTTGAAAAGTATAGTTAGGTATTGTAGAGCTTTAGATTTGTAAATTTTATGTTGCCATGATTATTCAATGCAATGCATCATCGTCAAATGTTATCGTAGTTGGAACTTGTGAAATTTTTTCATTAATAGTTTCATCTATTTTTAAGATATTCCTATTTGGTGGTGAACTTTGATATACAGTGGCAAAGCGATCTTTAAATACTTCCATTTTTTGATTTAATTCTTTTATTTCGACACTATTTACCGTTACATTTCTAACACAAGAGCTTCTTCTGTTTCCGATCATTTGAAAAATTTTCTTGTAGGACCTGCAGGACCTGGTATGATTTCCTTTAATCTCTCATTAAACAAATTTGCCTACTCTATTTCAATTTGCTCTTTTACAATAATTTTAATGAGATCAATTTGCTTTGAAATAAGCAAATAATCAGACTTTCTCCTGTTTAAGGTTTTTTTGGAATATTCTCTTCGAATTCCTTTGCCAGCCATATTTAATCCTTAACATGTTTTTTACTTTAACGGATATAATAAACTATCAATTCTTGTTATCGATTTTCTTGGAATGAATTCCAGTCATACAGTTAACAGAAATATTAAATTCATTTTCTTAAGTCACGTTTGAATGTGTTCGAATTAGTGTCTTTAAAAGGGATAAAATGATCCGGAGGTTTAAAAATATAATTAAAAGCTGTTAATGATATTTGAAGTTTTAAAGGAATGTGATCCGAAAAAGTGGGAAGTATTGATGTTTTAAAATTTGGTTGAGAAAAATCAATAATATTAGTGTTTAAAATGAGGTGGTCTAAATGCGAGGATCCACCAGGCTAAGTTGGATATGAATCACAAATTCTTACAACACATATAGATTCATCTATCTATCGTTAGTCCATCATAATTGTAGGAAAAATTTAAAATCGAAGATAGACCCCCAACAATATTGCTGCGGTTACAATTACATTGAAAATATATTGAACCACAGACAATTTGTTTAACACTACCATTTATACACATTTATACATTAAATTCCACACACAAATTTGGAGACTGCAGATTTGGTATACTAATCCTTGAAAATGAAATGGAATTTTTGAGAGCTATCTTTTGTCCTTTAGAACAATATAGCCATCAAAATATACATTTGTGTCTAAGGACAAATGTAATTCTTGTAAAAAGGCAATTTCAATTTTAGATTCATTTAATAATCTGTTCAGTTCAATCTTCCTCCCTATATAGATAAGAGATCCAATGTTATTAAATTTAGAAATTTTTTTTTGTATTGAATAATATGTGAAATTTCCTAAAAATTTTTTTAATGAAATTAATAGAACAATTGAGGCAAAGATTAGCAACAAATATGGATACTCGTCGGAAAATATTATTTTTATTCATTGATAATTCACTAAAAATAGAAAAACCAAATATATTCTCTTACATATTCAGATAAACATTTTTGCTATATCTCTGATGAAATTATCATGATTGAAGCTTAATTTCGGAACCTTTCAAATTAGAAATGGGCGAACGTAGAATCAACAGTTGACTTTCGTATAGAGGTATAAGAGTGTAAATAAGATCTGCAAGATCTGAGCTGCCACATTTAGTATTTAGTTTTTATCCCCTACACCACCATAGTGGTGTGGGTATATTCGATTTGTGCTAATATTTGTAACGCCCCTAAATATTGGTGCAACACCCACCTTAAAGTATACCGATCAAATCAGAATCACTTTCTGAGTCGATTTAACGATGTCCGTCCATCTGGCTGGCTGGCTGTCCATGTAAAGCTTATGCGCAGAGTACAGGTCGCAATTTTGAAGATATTTCGCTAAAAATTGGTACGTGATATTTTTTCGGCCCAAGGATGGATGGGATTGAAACTGATGGAAATCGGTCCATTATTTTCCCCGGCCGCCATACAAATATCCTCCTGAAATTGGGATTTACCGATCATAAATGTTTGAATTATGTAAGTATCCAAACAAATTCCATCACAAATCAGTGGTAAATGAAGCCAAATTACATCTACAAATTTTGTGCAGATCGGTCCATAATTAGTCGTAGCTCCCATATAAGGCCCAATTCCGAAAATTTCTTCAAAATGTTGTTATCCATATAATATTTGACACAAATAAGTTTCTTATATACGCAAATAATGACACCTAATTTTGTAATGGTCGGTCCATAATTAGCCGAAACTCCCATATAAGATCCTCTCCGTAATTCAATTTAAGCTCCATAAATTTTTGAAAAGTATTTAAATCGAGATAAAGTTTAACACATATAATATTTATATTCATAGACATCATGACACTAAATTTTTGGATGATCGTTCCCATATAACGCCAATTTCTCTTTTATACATATACATGGTGTAGGGTATTATATGGTCGGGCTTGACCGACTATACTTTCTTGCTTATTTCTAACTACCTTTTATCAAAGCTGAGGTTATTTAGTACTATTAAAATTGTTAAAACAAAACAATGAAATCGAAATAAAGTTAAAATAATAAATGCATTATTAAATATTCAATGTTCTTTAAAACGACGATTTTAAAATTCCGATGATTTTATAAACTTGCTAGACACTCGTGATATTTATGCAAATTCTAGGTCCGATTCTTCTGAGCATG
This sequence comes from Bellardia bayeri, assembly GCA_950370525.1. Lineage (NCBI taxonomy): Eukaryota > Metazoa > Arthropoda > Insecta > Diptera > Calliphoridae > Bellardia > Bellardia bayeri. The sequence continues at coordinate 48,058,523 of OX493268.1, forward strand.
CAACAATTATAATGACAATTTTAATATTATAGATGTTTGCAAAACTAAAAAATATTTAAATGTACATTACTAAAGCCGGATTTACACGATTGAAATTTTCTTCAAAATTGCTCTTCAAAATGCTTCAAACTCGTGTAAACAGCAAAATTTTGTTCAAAATTTATTTATTTAATAGTTATTAATACTTGTTACATATTTTATAAGTGATGAACTTTTTAATTTTATTACTTTATGTTACTTTTAACAGAAAATTGTATTTAAAAGTGCTTCCTTTTTTAGCCCTTTTCAACCTTTAACTCTTTCTGTTTTTATTTTTAAGCCCATTTAGCATATTTTTTCCAACTCTTGGCAAATACTCGTTCTTACAAACAACATGTTTTAATCTTTAGACAAATGGAGAACTCTAAAAAGTTCTTATACGAGTATGAGCTATAATACAGAGAATTTGGCCACATTGAAATATTATTTATGTTTTTCACCTGCAGAAATGGCGATTGGTACAACCAATTACTAGCAGAATTTTTTAAGCCGTCTGGATTCATACCAAAAACTTATTTCGTGAAAATTCTTTTAACATGAATTTTATCTGTCCGTTCATATCATGCAATTAAAAAGCCATTTATTCCCCCTAAACTTTATAAATCTAAAAATTATAAATCTTGAAAATGTTGTAAGAAACGAGGGAATTAAACCATCTGTTAAGGTCGGTTTTATGGGTTTCAAATGTAGTAACAAACATTTTCAAGTAAACATCAATGGAAAAATTATGGACCACAATCCACTAGCTTCGTAATCTCTTGCTAGTGTGAAAATTAATTTAGAATCTAAGTTGGTTTTTAATTTTTAATTTCAAATTTAATGGAAATATTGCAACGAATGCTCAAACTCCTTGCAGAAAGATAAAGAAAATTACATTTTTTAATATATAATTAACAACTATGTGATGAATTTAGCAATTATTTTTTGTTTTGTTTTTTTAGAATTTAACCCTCCACACGCAAACTTTTTAAATTAAAAAAAAAAAAAAAATAAGACGATATTTTAACTCAATATTTGTAATCTAAATTTGTTTATATTTAAACGTTTATAAACAATAAACATAGGGAATATTTATGATATTATATTATTCTTATAAAATTATTTAAAAAATCAGCCTGGGTCGCCTAGACCCATAGTTAGCAATAATGTAACAAAGATTATGGGTCGATTACATATGGGTCATTACATAACTGAAAAATTTTTGCCTTAGCCATACCAATTTTTCTTTCTAACATTTTATTATTATGTATATTTCAGGTTTCAAATGCACGTCAATATCTTAAAAACTCATAATTTTATGCGCAATTCGGCTGGAATACAAACTTAATTTCAATTTAAATATATAAGCTGTTTAACACACCATTGTATATTAAAATTTAACAATACAAGACTAAAATCTACCAAAAGAAGTATACGTTTTATCAATTTAAAAGTTAAGACGATTTCAATGGATAATACAATTGAGGGTAGATAAGACCCATGGTTAGTAACTATTGTTACGGAGCACTTTAGTGTTGGCGTGTTAAGTTCCGCCTTGGTGCGGCGTCATCTTTGTTAGCGCCACACCCCGTTTCGCATGGCGAGGTTCCCAGCTAGCTCTCTATACATCTCCTTCGGGCAGGTCCCAACCCTCTCGCCAGCTTATAAACAAAAACCCACCTAACATCCACATATCACAATACCCACACTTATGAAGACAGATGTTAGTCTCCCTAGCCCGCCCAACCATGTCGTAGTTATGTACCCTCCTCAAAGTCGCCTACGACCCATTATACGCTCGACTCCGATCACTCACTTATCTATCCATCATTGCCATATCTATATTCTTACTCTTGATTCATTCTTGTTTCAATCTCAAAAAAAAATTTCACATTATTTATTAAAGGTAAAAATTTATTTTTTTTTTAACTTAATGACAATGATGCAAATACTAATATTTATTAATAATTACTATTACTACGTAAAAAGATAATTCTAGCATTTTCACTTAATTCTATCAATAGAAAAAAAATCCAAATGTTAATATTAACACTCTTTTCTTAATTGTTTTTCTTTTCGTATATATATTTTACCTCCATAAAAAAAAATCTCCAAATATTTTTCTTCTAAATACCTATATATATCTCTTGTATATCTTCCTATCAGGGCTTAAGAATTTATTTATTCCAATTCAGGACCCCGGTTCAACTAAAATACTCTAAAGGAGCTCCCTGAGATGTAATTCTTTATATCTATTATAAAATAATTTTTCCCTTGCCTCTATCACGTTTTCTTTTCTCGAGCACTGATTTCCAGATATATATATTTATTTATTCCCTTTTTCCCCGTCAATCATAAATTTTCTAAATTTCGATACTGTTTCTGTTTCCCCTATTTATATTTCTATAGATTCATATACATACACTAAACATTCACGTTATCACACAATTCTTGCTTCACGAATAACACCACTATTATTTAATTTACAGTATTCCTAAAGAAAATGTTTTTTTTTCTCTTTTTTTTTTAGTTTTTTTTTTAGTTTTGTTTCCGCCGGTTTGACAAACACTGATTATGTATTCGTTCTTCTATCCGTTAATTTTGTTACTTTTTCTTTTTCCTCAGGTACCAAAGATGCATGTAGATATGTTTATGTTAAAACAAGAACACTTAACTTGTACGTATCAATACTCCCTCTTCCTTACTCTTTCAGCTAACTCGGTCGGTCTTTCGTCATAAGGATTAGACTTCTCCAATAATCACCGTTGATATATTGGTTTGATAATAAAATTTATAGAATACAAGCATAAAAAGGTTACCTGGCTAATTATGGAGCTTCTCACGGGAGGTCAGTATTCCTCAATCAGTATCTGCCTTCCAAATCAATTAGCCAGGTCTCACTCCTTTTTTCTCTTTTTTTTCAACACTCTATAACTTCCTCCTCTTCTAGAATTAGCTTTTATTACTGCACTTCGACTTTCCTTATTTTAAAATAAATTTTCTTATAAAGAAAAAGACGCAACTTTTTTTTCTGAATTTAAAATTTTTTTTTTTCTTTTACGAGAAGCTTCACCCTCCAGTTTACTAAAGCAAATCTCCTTATAACTTGCATTGTTCAATTTATATAACCTTCTGCTTCCTTTCCCCTATTTACTAATCCTAGCGGTTCCTCGTCTTCTTTTTTTTTTTTTTTTATGCAACATCTACATTATCATACATTCTTATGTATTGTTTTTTTTTCCTGACGTGACATTCTGCTTTGGGTACTTTCCTACCATTATCCTTATGTAATATGTCCACTCGCATATAGATCACGTCATTCCATGTTGTTGTTGTTGTCCTTTCTTTTCCCTTCTACTTAATCACCCCGTCATCCTTTTATAACCCTTACTGTTTCTTTCCCTGTTCTTCCCCTCTTTTGTGCGTCCCTAGATAGGTTTTTTCCAATCATCCTAATCAATATTATCGTATCTGCGTTACCAACTACATATCATCCCATTTCCCTCTTTTTTTTTTTCTTTGGTATGCGTCACCCGGTACAAATGTCAACACAAAAAAAAACAGAAGAATTATAATCGAAATAGAGTCACTTTGCTAAATAAACATTAGAATAAATAAAAATCTATTAGATTTGTCCTAAGTTAGCAATAAAAACACTCTAAATTTGTTACTATAAGCCAGCACCGGGACTAAAAAAAAGATGTTAAATAAATAGAATTTCGTACTACATATATATTATTAAGCGTACAAGAGCAAAAAAAAAAGGAAGGCCATCCACAAAAATAATGACAATGACTAGACGTGGTGGGCATCATACAAGGATGGATGAACTCGACCCTATCATGAGGAACACAGGTAAGTGAATACTCTGTCTATAGTTCTGATTCATTCCTTCTCCATATTTTTGCAGAATTATTCCTACTGCGAACAATTGGCCGCAACACTATGCGACATGATTTAAGGTTAGTAATGCAGGGTTAAGTTTATGGGATTAGACTGATTGAAGTTCCTTAGATTTTTAAGTTCGTTTATTGTTTTTTTTTTAATTAATAAATTAAAAAATAGCTAAAAGAGTCATGTATATATTGCTTACAGATACGTTTATCAAATTTTAAAAATTATGCAAAATAAAATCAAAAAAACTTGGGCCATATTTACCCACCTGACTGTCGGTGTTTCTTTTATCACGTTCCTGACGTCGGGTTAAATAAAAATCGGGTTTTAAAGCCATAGGCAACTAAGATGGGAGTGCGATTTAAATAATTACTATTAGGCTACAAATTTGGTCGTTAATGGGTTCTTGTAGTCGCTAATTTCATTGACATAAATATTTTAAAATTTTTCTAAAATTTATCATAAATTAATATGAAAACTGAACTATACAGCTATGCCGCACAGTGGTTTAGAAACATTTTATTTTGAAATATAATAATGATATATTATATTAATTTAATTATATTTCAGATACAATTTTAAATAAAATAATGAATAGTTAAAAATTCGTATAAGGCCGCTGTGAAAAGAGACATGCATCAAAATTCAGAACATGAAAAATAGAATATTGTGTTTTATGGCGTTTTCTTTTCTGGCAATAATATTACACTTTTTTCCTTTTGTATATGGGAAATGGGTAAAAAGTGTAACATATATGTAACATTTTTGCCAGAAAAGAAAACGCCATTAGTTTTTATTAAAAACACAATGTAAATGCTTGTGAAATGCGTAAGTCAATTGAACCACTGTCAGCAATAAAATGACTATGTAAAATTTCATTTAGATATCTCCTGTTGTTCAAGAGGAGCTACATAATTATATGAAACATAAAATGTTTCTAGACCATTGTGTGCCGTTGATAATGTGTGATGGTGATGATGGCCACTCCTTCCTTAAAATTAAAAATATGAACAAATGCTCATTGTCAACATTTTTAGTTTCAAATGACGTTTTTGTTGTTTTGTTCAACATTCACTATAAAATGAAAATTTACAGTTTTTCATTTGGCCGTTAAGTAACACAAATATTTATTGATGAGCAAACTTTGTTCTCCACGGCTTTGCTTTTAACTGCGCACTATTTCGTTGAAGTTTTCAATGACTGTTGTATGATAGCTCCACACAAAAATCGACACCAAAGAATTGCACAATCACCCCTATCGTGAATAAAAATTCCACATGAAATTTATTCCCTTTTATTTCTTTAACATTGAATTTTAATATGAAAAATGTGAAAAGGGAAAAAAATTTATTGTGAAATTTTTATGCACGATAGGGGTGAATGTCGTTTCTTTATTTCTTTTCTTTATAAAATTCTAGACTATTTTGTAATCGAATAAATTTTTGTATTTAAATATATTTTCTTTGAAACAGTTTTCAATGAAAACGATTTCGGTAGAAATGTTTTTATTTGAGTAAATTTTTTACTGTTCTCGAATAAATTTCTCCGGATATATTTTTATTCGAATAGATTTTCTATAGAAAATTTTTGTATTCGAATAAATAAGCACATATCTTTTATATAATGTAACTCCACAGCATTGCACATTCCAAGTATTTTACAGATGAGCCAGTTAATTTGAAAATGCATAAACAGTACTACATATGCATTTATTACTCCTCTCATCAAAAGAAATGGGGGTATATTAAGTTTGTCATGCCGTTTGTAACACATCGAAATATTGGTCGTAGAACCAAAAAGTTGAGCGTGTCAATCTAAACACAACAATATATACTAAGGGTGGTTAAATTTCAAGGGCCGATGTTGATTTTGAATAAAACACAAACTATTTAGGAAATTATTGTAATTTTATTTTATTATGATATATTGGTATTACTCAATTATGTATGGAACAAAATATCGGCCAAATGGGCGCCGCGACTACGGCGGCACACCTCCATCCGATGGTCCAAATTTTCGATGACCCTGGGGCTTAATGGAGGTTCTATGCCGTTAATGTGCCGAATTATCTCATCCTTTAGCTCTTGAATTGTTGCTGGCTTATCGACGTACACCTTTTCTTTCAAATAACCCCAAAGAAAAAAGTCCAACGGTGTCAAATCACATGATCTTGGCGGCCAATTGACATCGCCATTACGTGAGATAACACGGCCATTGAATTTGTTGCGCAAAAGAGCCATTGTTTCGTTAGCTGTGTGGCAAGTGGCACCGTCCTGCTGAAACCACATATCGTCCACATCCATTGCTTCCACTTCGGGCCATAAAAAGTTCGTTATCATCTCACGATAGCGAACACCATTCACAGTAACTCCCTGACCGGCCTCATTTTGGAAAAAATACGGCCCGATGATGCCGCCTGCCCATAAACCGCACCAAACAGTCACTCTTTGTGGGTGCATTGGTTTTTCGACAATCACTCTTGGATTCTCATTCGCCCAAATGCGGCAATTCTGTTTATTGACGAATCCACTGAGGTGAAAATGTGCCTCATCACTGAAGATGATTTTCTTCGAAAATTGATCATCCACTGTTGCCATTTCTTGCCACCATTCTGCCCATTCACGACGTTTGGAATGGTCAAGAGGCTTTAGTTCTTGAGCCAATTGCACCTTGTAAGCGTGTAAATGCAAGTCTTTATGCATAATGTTCATCAACGACGAGCGTGAGAGGTGCAATTGTTGGGCAGGACGACGAGTTGAGGTGGACGGCTCTTCAGCCACACTATCGCGAACAGCAGCAATATTTTCTGCAGTACGAGCATGCACTGGTGTTCTCACATCTTCTACAGACCCGGTTTGCTCGAATTTTTCCACGATTTTTGCGATTGTACGCACATTTGGACGATCAAATTGACCAAAAAAATCACGAAGTGCACGATATGCATTTTGATTTGAACGCCCATTTTCATAATAAGTCTGGATAACTTTAACACGTTGTTGGATTGTGTATCTCTCCACGGTTCAAATTGAGAAAGTCTGAAATAGAGAAATGTGAAATAAAATTCGGAAAAAAGCTTGGCGTTTAGGTGTGGTTCACATTCAACATCGGCCCTTACAATTTAACCATCCTTTATTTAATATTTTGTTTGAAGTTCTTTTGTCTTTATCACAGCTGACAATCTGCTAGACATAAAGGGTATTTGAAATATTTGAAATCGAATAAAACAGTGATTTGAAACGTGAATACACAGCACAATTCTTATTGCTTAAATCGTTCGTATTTTTATTTGAGAGTATGCACACTTGTATATACACATATGTATGTAATACAAACAAGAGATTGTAATTGCTAGTACAATCAAGTGTATACTCGTCTTGTCTTTCTCTCACCCTGATGTCTAAAATATAATCAGATTAGCTTAAAAAATTGCTTCATGTAATCTGCGACTAATATTATTTATTTACTAATTAAGCTTTTCTTTTATTAATATGTAGTGTTGACTTTATTTTGACGCTCACAGTATTTAACATTTAATATGCGTGATTAGTGTGATTTGTGTTTTGACATACAAAGCCACGTAGTACATTTGTTTACGTAAATATGTGGTGACTGTACTTGCAAATCATCATAAAGACAAAATGTTTTCTATACACACAATGATTATTTAGCAATTAATTAGTAGAAACCCAAAAATTTGTTTGAAAACTGTTGATGGAACTAATAAATACTTTGTATGCATGAACGATAGGTTTACAAATGAATGAAGTTCAATTAAGGCCCATTGTTGATGTTTGTAGACAGATGCCGCAGCCTTAATTAATGGATGACTTTGGCATAAAGTTCATGATAGTTATACTTGAGTTTTTGTAAATATGTTTGGAATTATTATTCCCACTTAAAATTATTAAAGTTTATTTTTATTTTATCATTAAGTATTCGAGTACAATTTGTCAAATTAATTCAATTGTAATTAAACAATTCATTATTTCAGAAACCTATTGTAATATTATTGTTATTCATATTATTTCAGAGGAAAAAGCTAAAACTATGTAAAATTTTAAGAAAAAAAAGTTAATTTTATTTACGAGTATATTGTCATATTTTCTTATTGCGCCCAAAAGTTATATTGGTTTAATGTTAGAAGTTTAGAAAAATTATTCGAATTACAGCTTCTTCATTATTGTTATAATAATATAAATTCCTGGAACTCTATCTAAATGATTTTATTTTTTTTTAAGTATTTTTGGTTGGACAGATGTTGTCTATTTTAATATCAAATATTTCTGATCAACAATAAATATTTGGGGAAATTTGTATCCACTTGAGTTTTTTCTCTAGTCTTTCAAACCGTTAGATAAACGCAGCCAGCTAGATCTTTATAGATTTAAAGACGTAGAATCTAAAATGGTTCTAATGCAAATGGATATAATAAGTCCATTTCCGAAAATCATTTAAATGTGCATAAATCTATTGAAAAAAATCACTATCAAAAAAGCTAATTTATAGTTGACTGTGTCCGCATTTAATTAAACTTCGGAAAACCACTTAAATGCAAATAAATCTTTTCAAAAACATCACTAACAATCAAGTTGAAATTCAATAAAAATAATTCATATATTCATATAAATTGTCGTACAGGATTTTATGCTGATCAGATCGTAATAGGTCATTCTTCCCTTTTGAGCACTACTCTCGAAAACTCATTATCCTACATAAACATCCATATCGAACCGAAATTTTACACACATCAGTTATAAGTGTGAAAAATTATACTACATATTGACTTATGTGAAGTTGATCCATAATTGGTCATAGCTCCCTTATAAGCTCCGTTTATACATATAAACAAAGCGAAGTTATGAAGGAAAGAGACAAATATAAATTCTTGATTCTTGAACTGGAATATGCAGAAATATCGTTATTGAGAATAAATTCAACCAAAATAAATAGAAATTACAGTGTAATAATTATGGCGATCGCCCTAATATAGGTGATTTTTTGGTGGGTATATAAGATTCGGCACAGCCGAACATAAACTTTTACATGTTTTTAACTTCGAAAATTTTAAAATTTGTGCCCACAAAGTGTCATATGCGAAAAGTTTTGCTTTACTTTTTTTTAATTTGCAAAAAGTGCCGCAGGAACACGCTGATTGCTCATAGAAGCTTATGGTAAATGTGCTTCATCGTTTTCAATGTGCGAGACATGGTTTGTGAGGTTTTTACACGGAAAAAAAGATCGCCAGGCCAGCCAAAAGAGCTGGAACACCAAGAATTGAAGGCATTATTCCATGAAGACTATTGTCAAACTCAACAATAACTTGCTTAATTATTTGGAGCAACTCAAGCTACAATTTAAAAATTTAAAGACAGGGACATTGGTTACCAAAACCTTTAGAGACGATTTTGCATGTGCGAAATGCTGCATAAACAATGCAATGAATAATGGATCCATTATGATAACACGAGGCATAAGAGATCGTTTGTGAATCACGTCTACCAGGTGAACCGACAACAAAGTCATATATCCATAACGCTAACGTAAAGGTCTGTAGTTGGTGGGACGAAAAGGTTCCCTTATATTATGAGCTGCTGAAATCTGAACAGACATAGACGTTATAAAGAAGCGAGCATTGGCCGAAAAATAATCAGAATAAACGACCAGAAATAAAATCAAACTATTTAGAAAAAAATGATTGGGAAGTTTTGCCTCAGTCAGCATTTAGTCCGGACCTTGAAGTGAACCAAAAAAAGGGAAAAACAATTCAATCGGCTGCTAAGGTTATGAGAACGGGATTTTTTTTGGGACTTCAAAGGTATTTTACTGTTTGACTATCTGCAAAAGGGTAAAACAATAAATTCAGAATAGTATTGCAACAGTTTGGATCAATTAAATGTATAAAATCGAGAAAAGCGTTCTGGCTTACAGCACACAAGAGTGTTTTAACAATGGAATTAAAGTACGAGTTGCTCGACCACCCACCCTTTACTCCTTATTTAGCTCCCACTGGCTTTTACCTGTTTCCAAATCTAAAAAAAAAATCCTAGCTGGCAAGCGTTTTACCTCAAATGAAGATGCAACTGAAGTTGTAAACCACTATTTTGAAAGCCTGGAGGAAGACTATTTTAATCAAGGGAGATTCAGGAGATTATCTTGAAAAATAAAAATGTTTTTGAAAAACTAACTATTCTTTTTCTGTACTAGGCTAATAAGTTTCCGAACCGCCCTCGTATGTATATAAATTAATTGTGGCAACATTTGTGTTGATACATACTCGTACATATGTATATCAAAGAGGCAATATTTTAATTTTGATTTCGATGTTGATTAAACTTTGAAGCAATATTCTTAATTCCTAATCCCATGATGTAGTGATTGCAATTATAACGAATTGTTGAAGCTCTTTAAAAACACCGTTCGATTGAAATATTTCACAAATGAACTATTTTATAGAGGAGTATTCACCACCACGATTTTATAAATTGCGTGTATGTATTATATTTACATGGTGTAGGGCATTTTAGAGGCGAGCATTGTTGCTAGTTTTATTTTGATATTTGAAAATAAATTTGGTATAAATAGGTTTTGTTTTCAAATCTTTACATTACGTTTTAACGTCTTTTGAACTAGTTCGCTTAAGATAATTCTGATATCCTAAAGCTATTCTTTTAATTCTTTCTTTTAATTAAGTACAATATATAATAAATTAAGTTTTTATAAAACAAATTCCCCCTTTAATTCATATACATATATAACGAAACACAAGCAGAAATATAGAAATGTACACCTTCTTCAACTTAAATCCCTTTAATTCCTTTAATTTTCAAAACAGACTTTTGTTTTACAAACAAAAAGAAAAAATTACGTCAGCTTTAGTTCATTTAATAGCAACAAAACAGATATAATCTTTAATATATTTGTACCTATTTATATCTTGTCAATGAAACATTAGAAGTTTCAAAAGTATTATACGCGATAAAGACACAATGAAACAAGATATCTAATTCAAGGTATGTCAAGCAAGATATTTTTTTATCCCTCTTATAATTGCGTTGTTTTCCCCTTTATTAGTCCCTTTAAATGTTAAATTCAAAAGTCATAAAGTTAAATTTTTTTTTCTAATTACTTAGTGAATATTTCGTATTTTAAGAAGGGTAAATTTGTTAGGGAGAGAAATAACAATGAAACCTTTAACAAACAAAAGTAAATGGTCATAAATGTATTAATTATTTTCTGCTCAAAAAGATTGTAAATAAATAATGAACAAACGTCAAAAACCAGAGTAAGGCCGCGTTCTCACCATGTCATTTTTGTTGTTAAATTGTCGAAATTGTTGGCAATTGTATGAAAACGGGCTGTCATATGGCGTCATCTATGCCATCTATCATGATTGCAAACATAGATGACTCCATATGACAACCCGTTTTCATACAATTGCCAACAATTTCGACAATTTGACAACAAAAATGACGTTGTGAAAACCAAGCATAATAATTGATTGGACTATGGCTAGAATTACTTATAATTTAATAAAAATTGTTGTTAAAAGGGGCTTAAAACACTGATTTAAAAATATTTATCTTAAACGACTAAAGGTACGGTCACATTTCGCAAATATTTACTCAAAAAAGCGTAACCACTAGTTTTAGCACAAATTCGTTTGCCGTTGTTTACTTTTACAAGAGTTTTACAATATCAAACATCATCAAATAAATTTAAACTAAATATTTGTTGTGCTTTGGCCTAAATAAGAAAAGTTTTTTTAAAAAAATAATCGAATTCAATTATATATTATTTAGTGGTTACGTCTTTTTCGGTAAATATTTACCAAATGTGACCGTGCCTGAAAAGAAGAGTTGATTTGTGTTTGCACTGTTTTGTACTTTTTTAACAAAATTTTATCTTATCGAGGTAAAATTCAGTAAAATAACTATCATGCTACAGAAAGTCTAGTGCTAATTTGATTACCGTATGAATCGGTCTTTAATTGGCCACCAATGTATCCATTTGTCTGATTATTCGCCATAAATTATATCCCATTATTTTTTTTTGCTTGGACCAGCACTCAGGGGATGATCCCTACATATGCAGTGCATTGTGTTGGAACTAGGAATATAGGTTGTGGGAGGGGCGATAGAGGTGATGTTTGTGACAGGGAATACTTCTGCATATAGTTTATTCCTATATCGAATTTTTCCTTTAATGTGTTTTGCCAGTCGACCATGAATAATGAGCCCTGACTGAATAACGTGTACTACGCAAAAAACTACGTGTTTCGGAAACAAAATCCCTACAAGTGAAACGCTACCCACATTGCGGCGACGATCCAGTGAATCAATAGAGTTGGATACCCTACTCCGATACACCGATAAGCATCTTCGCCCTCTTCTGTACGCGAATGAGTAACTCCAAAATACACTTCGAAGCACCGGCCAATACATGAGTGTTGTATTCCATTTTCATTCGAATTTTTCTTCAACAACTCTCTTCCAAAAAAGAGGTTTGTGAAATAAAGTACCTGTTTTGTTTAAACAAATAAAAATATTTTTTGTTTTGTTTAATTATAAAAAAATATTTTTTTCTCAATTGTTTTTAATAAAATTAAGAAGGGTAAAATTTACCACCACGTCAATAACTATGTCCAAACATTTCACCTCGTCAGTTAAAGGTTAAGTAATTGCATGTGGTAAACACTTTTTGCAAATTATCCAACACAAATTAAATTATAATAAATAATTAATAAAAAAAAAACTATCAGGAGCTATGAAGGACAGTATTCTAACAATGAGAAACATTAGTTATTCTACGCTAGTAATAGCTAAACAGATTAAGGCTGAGAACAGAAATGAGACGAACATCGAATTTAAGTTTTTGTTTTAAATGTTATAGTAAATAATTATAATTTTTACTTTAACTATTGTTTTATTTTTTACTTTATATAATTTAAAATAAATACACAGAATAGTTAATGGGGTTGTGTTATATGGGAGCACCCCGGACCAGTGCAAAAATTCGAAGAAATAATTGCGAAAAAAGATTTTGTAGATAAAAGCGTCTGTCATATGGATGTGGCTATATAAAGTACTAATATGTACTCACTTGCGCTTCCAAATGTATGTAATCTGTGTAAAAAATAGATTCGAAATCCAAATTTATAAAATATAGTCATATGCAATTTAAGTAGAGATCGATCCATACAATATATCATTCTATGATGTGTATCATGGAGTGGGATGAAATTTGTAAGGATGGTTATTAGAAGTCTTGAATTGATTCTTACCATTTATATTATAGCTTGGTATTATTTTCAATAGATTAAAAGAAACATTTTTTTAACAAGATACCAAAAATTAGGTGTGTCTCACTTTTTGGTTCATAACGTTGGTTCTGGCTGATTGATTTTCTTCTGATCTACAAATAATATTTGGAGAAAATTTTAATGCCAACAACAGAAGAATGGGAATAGCTAAATTATCTAAAAATTTTATAAAGATCAGGAATATTTATACTTTTTGATTATATATCCAATATTGTGTTTTTAACGGTATGACAAAGTCAATAAAGGTATGTGATGAAAATCGGTCGATTTAAAAAGTAAATCGTGTTTAGAAATCGACAATAGTGTGATGGATTTCGATCGATTTCATATTCCATTTTTGTGCCATTCTACAACAGTTCCGATAAGTGCAACTCTGATAAAGTATAAATTACAACTCTTAAAAAGTCAACAGTCAAATTTTTTTCAAGGAAAAGTAAATAAACATAAATTTACATTTTTAAAAATAAAGTTGTAATGGCTTTTATTACAGCACTTTCTTTAATTATCTTTGAGCAGAACACTCAAAATGTTGAAAATATAAGAGGAAAATGTTTGAGTGACAAATCTGAGCCTTTAAATTTGCCAGAAGAAGTGTAAATAAATACATAATTTATAACTAAACATATATATGTATGTATATGTATGTATATGTATGTATATGTATGTATATGTATGTATATGTATGTATATGTATGTATGTATTTACAAATTTAATTATTTTTAGATTCGTTAAACATTTTCGCTTAAAGAGAGAAGGCTTTATTATAATTTTGAATACAATTGGAGGATATTGGAAAGGTGCATCAATTCCTGTAACAATTCAATTAGCTGCATTCTTAAGATTTTTGGCAGAGGGCAGTTTCTAAAGATCTGCAGGAAATGACGTTAATGTTGCTATGCATAGAACAGCAGTTTCCAAAAGCTTATAAAATCAATAAATAATTATGAACTAATTTATCATTAAACTAAAAAATACTTACATTTAGGTGATTTCTTTATATATTTCGTTGATGCAAAAAAGGCGTTTTAAAAATGGTTTTAAACCGTCATTATCGAAATGTGTCACATGTCAAAAACGAAACGGGACAAAGCGAAAAATTAAATCGGCACAACAAATTGACAAAAGAAAACGCATCACACCTGTTTTCGATTTTAGCGGTTTTTGACGACGAAATCGATTTTCATCACATACCTGAATATCATTGCTCAAAGTAGCTACATTGTGATTATAGAAAAAACAAAGGCATCCGCAACATGTCACTGTTAGGTGCTGATTATGGACTGGATGCATAAATATTCATGATGATGAATAACGTATATACATATGTATGTATGTGCGGGCCATTTGCTAGATGTCGTTTTACATACATAACCCTAACCAGCGTAGGTACTTTATGATGCAATAAAAAAAAGTATCTAAAGAAAAAACAGTGTATTTGTAGGTATTAGTAAATATTTTCAAATATTTTTTCCAGCACTTGATGCCATGACACAGTAGTCTAACAAAAAAGGTAAACAGTTGAATATGGCCAAATCGATAAAAAAAAACCTTAACAATGATGATCATGATGTTGGCTGATGTTTAACTAAAGATTACAAAACATTTGTTTTTCGTTACTCTTGCGAATTTAGGTTTTCATAAGCTTTTTTGTTTGTGTAGTACACATATTTTATATACATACATACATACATGCACACATATTGTTGTGGTATTATGTATATTATTTTATTTCTTGTTTAATGTTTATAGTTGAAACTTACCTGCAGATGTAGTGGCTGCCACAGGTACGGTTGATGTTGTTACGGAACTGGGATTAGCGAAAGTGCGCACTTGAGGGCGAAAATTAAATTTGGCACCCGAAGATTTGCCACCCATGCCAATGTTTTCCTGATGCGATTTACCACTACGCAAAACAATGTAAACCTGTAGAGAGCGTTGGATTGCGAACAATAAAGATATTTATGAACAAATTACACTAGAATGCAGAAATACTGTGAAATTAAACTTTGCTTTTGACTTCATTTGTCATTTATAAATTATGTAAGTGATAAAAAAAAAACATATTTAACAGATTAGCTGGGTGCCAGGGTAACTACATTTAAACTACAAACATTTTGTTAATGATTTCCTAAAAATTAAAATGCCAAAATAATATACGATATCGTATCAAAATATCGGTAGCCAACCCTGTTGAAAAACTAATTAATTTTGAGCTTAAATCTGACAAGTCTGGATGTTATTGATTATTTAAAGCACAACATGTCTTGAATAAAATTGAAATAAAATTAACATTTCCACGAAACCAGCTTTTTACCACTCAGTGTAATAATATAAATTTAAACACATATTTGTCATGCTTTTAGATTTCATGTACCTTAAAAAGCAGAAGCTTAACTCTGGATTCAATTGTTATTTTTATCACGATAAATATTTATAAACGACAAATGGAAACCAAGCAGAGAAAACAATTTTAAACTAAATAACAAACAAAAGAATTACAACATTTCATGCCATTTAGTCAGCTCTAACTCTAAAAAAAAACTCACCTTACTGCCAAATATTAAAGCCAACAATAACGTAATTGTTAATTGGGTATGGCAGAAAAATATTATGTACAATAAATCGGGATTAGCTGGAGATTGTAGAAAAAGCCTGCAAAATAAACAAGAATATTAAGAGCGGAAAACAGCAGCAGGAAAAGAGCAAGTAGTGGTATTAGTGAAATTTTATAAAATATAAATAAAATACATATGTACGAGTATATGTATGTATATAAATGTATGTATGTATGTGCATGTAGAAAAACTTACATAGAAACATTTAGAAAGCACGTCAGCAGAAACTCATTGTAAATGGCCATCGAAATGAAACGACTTTCATTGAATTCAGAGGGAGCCTTGCGCACCATTATACACAGACGTACGCCCCAAGCCAAGAAAACAACTTCCACTGAAAAATAGAAAGTTATTATATAAAATAAATATGCAGGTATGTATGTATGTATGTATGCACATATAAAGGATGTCACAAAAGAATCGAACTTTGTTTTTTAAAACAAATTAAAAGAATGGATTTATATGAGAATCTTTTAAATTTTTTCTGCATTGAAATAATAAGTAATAAAGTTTGACAATTACAATTAAAAAATAATAACAGATTTTGATTCTTTTATTAAAATATTCAATCAAATTTTGACATAATTGCGCTCCTCTTTCGTTAATTAGCTACCTCAAGTTTTTTCGATTGCCTTTCTATAAACTCTATCGTTAAGATAGCCAGCCCCACAAACAATGTTCCAGCGGTGTAACGTTTTTAACTTTAAAAAACGGTGATTTAATTGCTTTATATAAACCGGATTTCTTTTAATTGCAAAATAAAAGCGTCAAGTTGTTTAAAGGATATATAAGGAGTCGTTATTTATTTAAATGTACACAAAAACAATTTTAATGGCAGTTTGAAAACGCCTTGATGTTAATTCAACAATGACACACAATAAACTTAACTTTGAGTGGCCCAGTTTATTCTATTTATACACTGGCACCAACTTCTAGTAATTTCCGGCAGCATCTAGAGAAGACAATCACAAACTTCTTTCTATGGGCGTTAAAATCTAATTTTGTATTACTGTGTGTTATCATCAATGATTGTAAATAGAAACTTCTACGAATAAACATGCTGTATGTTGATACCAGCCGTTACAAACCTTTAAAATTAAATTGCCATATAATTTCGTAACAACATGATGACCGGGATATTTGGTTTGCCAAGATTTTGTTGTTAGCACCTTTCGATAGCGTAAACTATGCAGAGTATTTTCGAATAAAAATACTTTAATGACGGCTCCAGGAATTGTTCTTGGATTTTTAGACAAATGAAAATGGCATTCACCAATTTTATGAAATGTTACCATTTTCATAGTGAATTTTTAATATTGTGAAAGCTTCTAGTACACAGAAAAAAATCATTTGTTTTTTCAGTTAAACCTTTAATTGATTTTAAAATAATTTTCGATAAAAATTGTTATTGATTCAATTACTTTTTCTTTTTTTGAATTTTTTTTTTAATTTTTTCAATTAAATCTCAAATTTTTTAAATTGATACTATCATTTTGTTTACAGGTCCGATTTCAATTAAATTTTTATTGCTTCCACAACTATTTTAATTGAAACTCATTTTTATTTTTCTTTTGTGTAGTGATATGTCAATGCACAGAAAAAAAAATCATGTTTTTTTTTCAATTAAACCTTTAATTGATTTTAAAATAATTTTCAATTAAAATTTTAATTGATTCAATTACTTTTTCTGATATTTTCAATTAAATCTCAATTTTTTTAAATTGATACTATCATTTTGTTTACAGGTCCGATTTCA
Source organism: Bellardia bayeri (assembly GCA_950370525.1). Lineage (NCBI taxonomy): Eukaryota > Metazoa > Arthropoda > Insecta > Diptera > Calliphoridae > Bellardia > Bellardia bayeri. The sequence continues at coordinate 48,076,126 of OX493268.1, forward strand.
ATTAAATTTTTAATTGCTTCCACAACTATTTTAATTGAAACTCATTTTTATTTTTCTTTTGTATAGTGATATGTCAATGAGTAAATCGTTAAACTTTCATGTTATTTCAATATGAAGCAATTGGAAAACAAAGTTCTTGTTGAAAAAAAATTTATATATGCACCAATAAAAGTCACTGCTAAACCAGCCTAATTTTCGATACTGCAACATGTGAATTCTTTAATCCCAAAAAAACAACTTTGGCGATTAACAAAACAAAGCCGTCAAGGTCAATGTGTGACAATTAAAATATTATTATAGGAAAAAAAAACGAACAGAACTTTTAAATTCTTCAAGAAGTAAAGAATAGTTATTAGTTCCACTATTAGCTTTTAAACGCATGCAATGCAGCCAGTACTCGTACTTTTTTGAATTTGAAATCAATAATCACTACCAGACCTAACTCTAAAGAAGGAACTAGCACACGTTAATAATAACGTATCTGCAATAAATTTGTTATCAATGATTTTAATTTGAAATTGTCAGTCTCGGAACAAGTTCTACGTTAGCTTTACGTAACAATCACACATTCTTAGGAGCAGTTCAAATACTAGATTTACCGCCAGTGTATTTTTGTCTTTAATTATTTTTATGGTTAATTTATACGCTGCATTGCATAACTTTACATACATGAAACTTTTCACAATTTTGTAAATTAAAAAAAAATACTAAAACAGTTTAACGAACAAAAAACAACTATTATTAAACAAAACAAAAATTATGTTTGATTTTACCTCTTCAACATGTATAAAGAAATTAATGAGTGTTTCATTACTATAAATACATTGAAGATAAAATAACTTGAAATACCAATATTCACAACAAATTTAGACTAACTATAATAATGTGTTAGGCCTCCTTTTTTGAATTAACTCAAAAATTCGATTAGGAATACTATTCACCAGATTTATTATCATATCTTTAGATATAAACTTGATAACATCTTCTTTTACGTGCTATGTGTTTTCATATTGTCGGTTTTCAGCATAAATTCAACGGCTTAATAGTACATTAATATTTTTGGAAGACAATCATGCCTTTGTTTGAGGACTTAAATTGTTTTTCATAACTATTTTCTAAAACTGGCTCTAATTTCTCATCTAGTAATTTTGTGTAATCAGAAGAATTCATTTTAATGCTTCCGTAAGCCTCTTGAATAGTTGTTAAACCATCTGAATCATGAAGATTGCATTTTTTCTCATGGGAAAAAATCACCTTAAACCTTAAATATATGTTCAAATAGTGCAACTATTAACGAAGATTGTAGGATAACCTATTTCCAGTTAGTTTGTAAGTTCCATTTAGCGAATTCAAGTCTAGCAGTTTTGAGGTGGTGCGAAAGCCATGGCACCGACAACAGCGTGTGTTATTGTCGGGCTTGACCGATTATATTTTCTTATTTGTTTTATTTCTAAAAAAAAAAATTAAATCTGTTCCAAGAAACTGTTCCGACACAAAAATGTGTTTTCTATAAAACATTAGTATCCTTATAGAAGTAATTTAGGCACTAGCTTAAGTGGTTCTGATTACACTTAATCTAGAACTAGTTATTTAAGAAAAATTTTCTAAAAATGTTCCTAATTAAATAGTAGTATTCTCTTATAAATATAGGAAACATAATGTTACGAAATTGTATTTTATATAATTTAAATTTAACGACCGGTATCAACATACAGCATGTTTATCAACATTTGCATTATTGGAAGTTTCTATTTATAAACATTGTTGAACGGCTTTGGCGGAACATTCCAGTATCTTAGCTCCGAACCATCCAAAAATGATGATTGGTGTATAAATATACTAACAGGGCCACTCAAGTGAGTGAGTTTATAGCGAGTCATCGTTGTGTGAACATCAAGCGTCCATAAACTACAAGGTGGCGCAAAAGTAATCCTCCTATCAGAAAATGCTATCAATTTTGCGATTGGCCCCTAATGTCAGTTCTGTTTTGACATTTGTGTAGTAAATACTTGCGAAATACAGGTTAATAAACAGTGTTACGCTACAATGCTCCAGAACGCGGAATATTGCTGACCACCAAGAGGAAGATGATTTTTCATCAAAAATAATCATGAGTGATGAGGCCCATTTCCATCTTAGCGGGTGCGTAAATAAGCAAAATTTACGCTTCTGGGGCACTGAAAATCCGCGTGTAACCCACGAAGAGCCATTACACCCGCTCAAAGTCACTGTATGTTGTGCTGTTTTCGCTGGAGGAGTCATCGGACCTTTTTTCTTCGAAGACGTCGCGGGCCAAACGGTTACTGTGAATGGTGAGCACTACAGAGCAATTATCAACGAGTTTTTTTTTGCCGCAACTTGATGAATTGAGATTGGAAAACATGGCCAGCAAGATCGCCTGATTTGACCGCTCCAGACTTTTTTTTGTAGGGCTTTTTAAAGTCGCGAGTTTATGTCAACAAGCCTCAGACTCTTGCAGCTCTTAAAGACAATAGCCGTCAAGAATGTGAGGACCTATCGCCGGAAGTTTTGGCCAAAGTGATGGAAAATGCCATAAAAAGGGCTCAAATGACAATCAACTATGGCGGCGGCCATTTACATGATATCATATTCTCGACTTGATGTAAAAAAATTAAAAGACCAAATAAAAATAATCCACAAGAAGAATCAAAGTTTTTCATTTTTTTTAAGTACAGCCAAAAACATCGGAAGTTTACTTTTGCGCCACCTTGTACAACTTAAGTGTGGTGTAAAAGACAGTGTGTTCATTAGAATTGTGTTTGTGTACATTTAAATAAATACAGATTCGTTATATTTCTTTAAACTACTTGATGCTCTTATGTTGCAATTGAACGGAATCCGGTTTATTTAAAGGAATTAAATCACCGTTTATAAAAGGTAAAAATGTAACAATAATAGTAATATCAAGATAATATTGCACAACAATATAAAAATATAATTTCAGAATAAAATGAAATTTGTATGAAAATGTACAATACGAGTATTTTAAAATACAGAACAAAACATGAATTGTTTCACTTTTCCGATGACTTACACTTAGTACTTATTTCAAATGTGTGAATGTTGCTAATTGTTGCAAATTTGTTCAACATTAAGGGTGTTCAGTATTAAGCACAAATGGTTTTGAAACATTGTACATTTAAAATACATTGCAGAACAATAACAAAACCCTGCACAAATATGTGGAGTACGTGGTCCATTGTAGCTAAAATGTAGTGACTACATCATGGTCCTATGTAATGCACTTATGGACCATTTCATTGTCAAAGCAAAACTTCTTATTACACGACAACTATTCGTGGTTTAACGACCGTAATCGTTGTTTAAAAACATTTGATGTAGTTACAAGGAGTAGTTTTGGGACTAGTCCTGTTTATGCAAAGCTGAATTATATGGTCCAGTACTAGGACATCGTAATGTTAAATGGACTAGTTTTTTCAAACAAATGGATTATGTTTGGAGTACTTCTGGTCCAATTTGGAGTAGTACATATATGCATGTACTCGCCTTTTTTGCAGGGAACACACGGAAAATATATAAATGAAGTTTATGCGCCATAACCAACTTTAAACTTAAAACCTACTTTTAATTATTTTATAACTACATATAATCAAAATTTAAGGTCGTTTTAAGTTAAACCGACTTTAACTGGGTGCCACCTCATATCTAGAAAATTATTTCATACAAACTGTAACGAAAAATAAGCAAGTGACAGCTTCAAACAGCTGTCATTAAAAATTGAAAATAATAAAATGAAGCGGGAAAATTTAAGAAGAGTATTTGGGGTGGCAAAATGGAGAAGGTAAGATTAATATCATTATTGGGCTATTTTGGCGTTGATTTTTTGAGAACTCTTTACAGGAACAAAAAAAAAAAAGGAAAAATCGAAGAGATAGAGAGGAGAATTGGGCTACTGCAGAAAGAGAAATTTGTTTACTTTTTTTATATTTTTGTAGACATCCAGTTTTTGTTCTTTGCATAAACAGCTGGTTGATTTCAAAGTGGTGTTAAATTATTTAAAAGCAACTTCAGCTGGTTTTAAATTAAAAGTATGTTTTATCGGTTAAAGTATACTTTTGCGTGTCTATAGTTAAAGCAAAATGTACTTTTAACAAAAGTCAACTTTTTAACTATTAAAGTACACTTTTTTTGTTACTATGGTTATGGCCCTATGTGTCTCACTCTCATTGGTACATACTCGTACTACTGAATTCCCCTTTTAACGAAACAGCAACGAATAGCAGTATTAACTTCTTGTCACTCTCAAGGTTCTTACAATAAAAGTTTTCATTCATTCATATTATCAAGAGTCTTAAGAAACACTTAAATTACTCTTAAGCTTATTGCTGTTCTTTGTTTTTGGAATAGTAAAGTCAGGTTGAAAAATTTACAGTTTTTTGTTTTGTTTTTTCGTCTACAGAAAAACCACAACCAACACCTATAGACAACATCTTTAACAACAACATCATCTTCATCATTCTGATCTTTTGTGGCTGAAGCCTTGAGGTACTTTTTTAAGTACCTACCGCTGTGGCTACAGCTACAACTGCTACATCTCCTGCTGTTAACTCACTTACTCGTGTAGCGTAATGCATGTGTTAACTTTGTTTAAGTTTTATTTTGGAAAATTTGTCTTGTAATTTAATTTCTTTACAAAATCACAACGATATAAAGAAACAAGGTACTTAGCCGTAAGAAAACTTTGTGTGTCATTAAGTTAAACAGAAGTTGAAAAGAATATTCTACAAATATTGTTGTATGGTGTAATTTAACACTTTAAAAAGTTTTTTAAATTACGTTTATTGCAAATAGCTCAAACGAAGTTTTGATAGCTTAGTAGAGTCACAAACCCTTGTCGGTGATCAGATATAACAGGATCATTAATTTTGGGCCATAAAAGGTAATAGTTATATCCATATCCATTTATAGAAATGCGGATCTCTTAAAACTAAGCACCCTAGGGTATAGTTGTAATGAGCTTGACGACTTATATTGTTTGATGTCCGAACTTACATATACGAATTTTACTTTCAATTAGTTATTAAGCGGCTGATAAACGTACAAGAAAAAGCTGCAGACTTGCCTTTGTTTCTCATTTGCATCCTTATTCACATCATACAAATATTTTATCAAATTAGGCCACATAACGTTGCTTAGAAAACACAGAGAATTAATTTCGCAATTATGTGAGTAAATTCACCAATATTAAATAAATTCTATGAAATCAAATTCAAATGTATGTTAAAATAAACAAGTAAGAGTTCAATATTCGGCTGTGCCGAATCTTAAATACCCTCTACCTAAACGTAATAAGTCGAAATAAGAAATACAAAAACTACACTGGTAATAATTCACCATAATTTATAGAGTTTGTCTGATTTTCATAATACAAGAGTTGCATGGTTGGTTGTTATGATCAGAAGTGCACTTAATTCGGGATCTATTATTGAATGACAGCTACAAAATCCAGTAGCATAATTGCCGTATAATCGATACTAATATGATTTCTGGATTAAAATTTCTGATTCATATAAAAGTTGGTTAAATATCATTATTTATTACACATTTTTGTGGTTTAAATTGTTTTTCGGTAATGGTCATTATATGGCAGCTATGACAAATCATGGGCCGAACGTTTTTAATATCGCAACAGAGAATTTTATGCATATGAGGATATCACACGTCGAATTTCAACGTAATAACGTTATAGATACATAATAAAGTGAATAAGATAGATAATAAAATGAATTTCGAAAATGGACCTTATATGGGGGATACGATCAAATATGGACCGAAATTCACAAAATGTTGTTGAATGACTTTTGTGTATAGTTAGATGATATATATAAAGTTTTGAGTCGGTACCGATATTTATTAGATATATATAAAGATAAATGACGGATGTGGTCCATATATGGGAGCTATGACCAATTATGGACCGACTATCATAGTGCAACAATTCATATATCTATAATAATTATTTGTGTCGAATTATAACCTGGTAACTATATTTGTACCAGATTTATACGTATTTAAGCGAATTTTAGATATGGATTTTATATGGGGTCTATGGTCAAGCATGGACCGAACTAAACAAAATTTCGTTTTGCGATTTGTTTTTACAAGACACCTATTTTTGCCGAATTCTGAATATTTTTAATATTCCAATTTTACAGGCATTTATTTATAATTAAGCCATATTTCGGGAAGATATTTGTATGGGGGCTGTGAGAAATCATGGATCGATTTTTACTATTTTCCTTACACTTTATTCTTTGATCATAAAAGTATCGTGTACAAAATCTCATGGCAATACCTGCACTATATTTAAAAAAATTTTAAGAAAAATCTTTAAAAATATAAATTTTTTTAGGAAGATTGTCGCACATTTTGGACCACAACTCTGGTTCTACGATACTGATTTTGCTGATTTTCAATACCAAATTGCTTAGGAGAATTATAAGCGGTTTATTGTAAACATTGATGATTTTGGCTGTGTCTTTTGAACGTGAGAGTGTTTTACAGAGACAGACAGACAGACGGAAATAGCTCAATCGACTTAGAATTCCATAAGGATCAAGAATATACATTGTGGTTCTCAGATAAATATTTCTCAGTGTTATATACGGAATGACAAACTTATATATACCCTCATTCACCACTTATGGTGGTGTAGGGTATAAATAGGTTCACGCAATCAATGATACAAGTTGATCCATAACAACTTCTCTAATATGAATATCTTCCAAATCATTAACGGCCATAATAAGTAGATTTAATTCACTCCTTTTAGAAACGTTGGTGGAGTTTCTTTAATTTTACTATTACCAAGATTTCGTGATTTTCAAAGGGCAAAAATGTAAGGCAACTGCGTGAAAAATCAGAACAAGTGACGGATATTCTCCTCTTCCACATCACCAGCATCTGCAAATATCATCTGTGCCCTGTGGAATCATCATTAGGAAATATCTAAGATTACCATACACCCTTATTTCAGTTTTAGTCATATCAAGTGCTTCTATAAATAGATATCATCTGTATTTAGAATTATTCCATAAAGTGTTTTCATTGAATTTAAACTGTGGCCAAGGCTAGATAATATGTGCTCACAATCGATGTAAGTTAGATATTAGAATGTATATTCTCAATGATGCAAAAATGGTTCGAAGATGCCTATATCCCATTTCATTATCTCTGGCGGTAAGAAATCTACATCCAAATTAAACAGTTTTTGCAAATTATCCAACACAAAAAAAATTATGTATAATAAATAATTAAGAAACTGTCAAGAGCCATTGAGGACAATGACAAAAATTAGCTATTCTCCGTTAGTTCTATTGTTCCCGAAGCACAAATCAGAGGTCGCAAAAAGCAATTAACGAATACGGATCCACGTCTCATGACAACACAAATGAAAAGCGACAGCAAGACGAGGCCTTCGGGATATTGGTTAAATCTTAGCAGTAAAAAATGAGAACCTGTCGATAAAAAATGTTTAAGCAATGTTAAAGATTGACAAACTTAATGGGTTTCAATTCAAAAACACTATGTTAAGGACACAACGATTGTGTTGATAACATCAACTATCGTGTGGATGAAGTTTCTTTCCAGCTGAATGATGACCCAAAATACACTTCCAAAATCTTGAAATAATTACTTAGTAAGCTGAATTTTCTCTTGATGCAGTTGCCAGCAAAAAACTCGACTTCAATCCGATTAAGAATTTTTGCTTAATTTATAAAATACAGGACAATAACGATTAACTCCAGGCTACTTGAGTGAGCTTTAGCAGCGGTTTCATGGCGAATAAGAGAGTATTTCAACTGAAATACGTATTTAACGTATTTTAAAGTTTTTTACTAAATAACGGGCTAAAAATGCCATCACCGCCCAAAGGTTTTGAATGGTGCAAAACTGAGTAAATTTTGGGTTGCTTTCGTTTGGAATGTCTTTGGTCTTAGAAAAATCTACTTTTTTTATTTTTATACCCTATACCACCATAGTGGGGAGGGTATATTGGATTTGTGATGATGTTTATAACGCCCAGAAATATTGGTCCAACACCCACCCTAAATTATTCCGATCGACTTAGAATCATTTTCTGAGTCGATTTAACGATGTCCGTCCGTCCGTCTGGCTGGCTGGCTGTTCATGTAAAGCTTGTGCGCAGAGTACAAGTAGCAATTTTTAAGATATTTTGATAAAATTTGGTAATTCGTGTTTTTTCGACCCAAGGATAAATGGGATTGAAACTGGTGGAAATCGATCCATTAGCTCACCTTTCCCCCATACAAAAGTTCTCCCGAAATTGTGGTTTACAAATGTTTGAATTATGCAAGGAAACAAACAAATTTCATCACAAATAAGTGGTAAATGAAGCCAAATGACATCTACAAATTTTGTGCAGATCGGTCCATCATTAGTCGTAGCTCCCATATAAAGCCCACTTCCGAAAATCACTTTAAAGAGAATAACTCACTCAAAAATGTTGGTATCCAAATAATATTGAACGCAAATATATTTTATATCTATACAAATAATATGGTACAATTTTATTGTGATCGGTCCATAATTAGTCGTAGCTCCCATAAATGGCCCACTTCCGAAAATCACTTTAACGATCATCAATTTTTTAAGAATGTTGGTAAGTAAATAAAATTCGACACAAATAATATACAGAAATCCCCTCCCCGTAATCAACTTTAACCACCATAAATCGTTTAAAAATATTTATATCGAGATAAAGTTTAACATGCACAATATTTATATTCACAAAAATCATGACACAAAATTTTTGGATGATCGGTCCATAATAGGTCATATCTCCCATAAAGCGCACATTTCTGAAAAACTGTTTTATGCATGTACTGGGTATAGGGTATTATATGGTCGGGCTTGACCGACTATACTTTCTTACTTGTTAACTTATAAATTATTTCGTTGAAATAAATGTCAAAAAATATTTTTTTTTAATTTTCGTTATTACTTTTATTTCTATACAATGACAATAGCACAGAGTATTTTCCCCACTGTTCCCACACAGTCCAGCTGACGTCAGATTAGAGGCATACATTTGCAGATTGCTTTTCGGAATTATCCAAAAAAACTTGTCACGAATTGTAATAAATGAAAATTTATTGAACATTAGAATTAAGTTAAATAATTGGCACTGTTTTAATCTTTGGTTAAAAACATATGAAAACAAGTAAGAAAGTATATTTGGTCAAGCCCATTCATATAATACCCTATACCTAGTATATGCATAAAAGAGTTTTCCAGAAATGGGCGCTATATGGGAGATATGACCTATTATAGACCGATCATCCAAAAATTTAGTGTCATGATTTCTGTGAATATAAATATTGTGTATGTTAAACTTAAAGTTGATTACGGGGAGGGTCTTATATGGGAGTTTTGACTAATTATGGACCGACCAATATAATGTTAGTTGTTTATTTCGGGAGGACATTTGTCTGAGGGAATAATGGACCGATTTCCGCGAAATTCAATCACATCCGTCTTCGGATCGAAAAAATATCATGTACCACATTTCATCGAAATATCTTCAAAATTGTGACCTGTAATCTGCGCACAAGCTTTTCAAGGACAGCTGGACATACTTTAAGATGGGTGTTGGACCAGTATTTATGAGCGTTACGAACATCAGCACAAATTCAATATACCCTCCCCACTATAGTGGTGTAGGGTATAAATATAACTATTTGACTCGAAACCTTGTGTACCAACAGGAGATAAGAAGTTTAGCTTATAATAAAAGTTCAATCCATACCTATCTGCACAAATCTTTTATTTACATAATTTAACATCAATGTAATTTTAAAACAGTCTTTCGTAATTGTATCGTACTTAAAATCAAGTTTATTTTAACTTAAAATCATTAACATTCTTATTATAATTGCAATATTAATTTGAGCATTTACCGAAAGATTACTATACGGACTTTTTTATTTATTATTGGACATTTAACAATGTTTTCCGGTCAATACTTAATACGAGGGGATAATGAAAATATGTTTTTTTTTTATCAAAGGACTGTTAAAGAAAATAAATATTTTGCTGCCAGTTAATTTTATCAAAAACATTTACTCGTTTTTTTTTCTTTGAAATAAAAGCGTAATGGACAAGAAGCCGAAATATATTGCAGCATGTAAGAAGCTATTTAAAATTTAATTTTATTGAAGTGTTTTCACTCACACTCTCACCATATAAGACTTTTTATATTTAATGTGAACTTGAATTTTATTGCAAAACTATTACTTTCGAAACAGTTTGTTTACTATTCATCTATTTCAAATGTTGTTCAAAGTAATTTCGTTGAAATTTATCAGTAACTCTAGTTTGTGTTTGAGGTACCTTATGAAATCACCCTTATGTACTAAGTTTTCTTCTTGCTGTAGTTTTTTAAGAATATTTTTTTTTAATTTTGTATACTTCTGACTACTCGTACATAGTTTTACTTACTTGATGTAAATGTGTAATCCCACCAGTCGGTTTTACATAAAAATGCCTTCAAATCATCTGCTGTACGACCGACGACCACATCAGGCGGTGAAACCAATGTGCGCACCAATAAACAAGTGCCAATGGCGCCACAAATACAACCCAGACGTTTAAGTAATGCAGCATCTGTTATTTTAACAGCTTTTGCTGAACGTACACGAAATATTACCGATATCCTGCAAAATAATAAAAGAAATAATGTAAAAAGCAAATACTGACGTAGAAAAATAAGGAAACAGTGTATTTTTTGTACAGTGAGTGAGGAAATAATAGTTATGAAGTAATGCTTTTGTTTATGTTGGCATCACTGTTATACAAATGTCAAAATGTCAAAAAGAATAGAATGTTAAAATATAACGGCATTAAGCTGGAGGTCCACAACTCGCTATTTAGGGTCAACACGTTTATAGTTTTCTAAACGTTTTTAGTGTCAAGTATTCATTTTTGTTTTATATACAAACAAACATACTTATATATACTTTCGTAGGTGATGTCGTCAGCTTATCTGATTTATTTTTTATATAAAGTTTTTTATCGGTTTGTTTGTCAATTTCATATAAAACATTATTTTCAACTGTCATTTTTTTTTAGTGACATCACCTTTAAAATATATTTGCTTTTCATTTGTCGATGTGAGCTGTTCGATGCTTGCGATGCTTTCAAAAGTAGAAAGCAAACGAACTTTTCGCTTTTCAAGCGTCAAAGCTTCCTACGCTTTTAAGTGTGTAACCTTAAATATACAATTACATTGATTCTACTTTTTTGAAAGTTGTTTAGAACGCGAGAAACTTGTTTCTATCAAACACAACAATTTACCTATTTTCTCTAGCACAAATTAAATTTCAATGAAATAGTTTTCAGAATTAAAGAATTTTAATCATTTGTTACTGAATTTTGATTGATTTGTTATGGAGTATTTAGTAATCAAACCTATACATACATATGATGGAATAACGTGTCTAACTGACAGACTGACTGATTATTGATTCATTATTGTACAGCCAAACCCGCTAAAGCTAGAAACTTGAAATTCCTTTTACATTTAAAAAATCCACTAAGAAGGGATTTTTGGAAATTTGGACGTTAAGAGGATAAAACGGGTAAAAATGGGTGAAAATTGTACACTGTTACACTGTCCAAAACTAACAAAGATAGAATAAAAATTTGAAGGTGAGTATAGGAGTCTGGTACTTTTTGGAAACTCGAAATTGTACTCGATCAAAACTGATAAAAATGGTACGTGAGAAGCCTTTGTTACCCTTTGTATCTTCTAAATAAATAAATAAAAACATAGATATATAATTTAAAATTCATCTAACTAAAATCAATAAAGAGAGAAAGGAAATCTTGTGGTCCTTTTTTGAAATTCGAAATTTTAAGGCCGAATTGTTGTGTCCCTTTTTGGTATTTTTTTTAAACCTATTGTGTCAGTAAAAGATTAAGAAATCTTTTTCTTTAATTTTCTAAAAGTTAATCCCTTTTACCAGAACATTTTCTATCTATATACATAAAACTTTTAAGCTTTTTATGATAGAAGAGTAACGTGACAGACTGACTGATTCATTCATCATTGTACAGACAAATCAAAAAACTAAAAATTCATACAATGAATTCCTTTTACATTTTCAAAAGCCGCTATGAAGGGATTTTTGGAAATCCGAAAATGGGGCTAAAACGGGTAGAAATGATAACTGTGTTTTTCAAAACTAATAAAAATAGAAAAAGAATTTTAACTTTGTATGTCTTTAACTAAAAAAGGTGTATGTCCTGGTGTATGATACTTTTTAAAAATTCAAAATTCCAAATAATCGAAACGGGTAAACACGATACCCGGGAACCATCTATTACCCTTTCTGTCTTCTAAATAAATGAATATAGAAATAAAATTTAAAATGCATGCTGCTAAAATCTCTAATTCTAGGGGCACAAAAACTGGCCGAAAAAGGGGTAAAGTCAGGACATTATCTATTATACATATATTAAAATTAACGAGCTAATAACGATAAAATTTGCTTTTAACCACTCAAAATATGACATTTCAGTCAATTTCAGTCCACATATTTTGGTACTAAATTATGATTTTGACTTTAATGAAGTCAAAAGGTGCGGTCACATTTGGCAAACATTTACTCAAAAAAGCGTAACCACTTATTTTAGCACAAATTTGTTTGACATTGTTTACTCTTACAACAGCTTTGAAAGCATCAAATAAATTAATATTTAATATTTCTTGTGTTTTGGCCTATTTGGCCTAAATAAGAAAAGTTTTTTTTTTCAATAAATAAACAAGTTTACATATACGAGGTCTGATCAAAAAATAACCGTTATTTTAATTTTTTTCTAAAAGTATTTATTTACTCATCAATAACTATTTTATCCCCTTCAAAGTAATCCCCCTCAGATATAATATACTTATGCCAGCGTTTTTTCCAATTATCGAAAGACTTCTGAAACACGCATTTTGGTATCGCCAGCAGCTGATGTTTCAATTTTTCTTTTACCTGCTCAATCGTAGCAAAACGCTTTCCTTTTATCGGTGTCTTCAGTTTTGGGAAGAGGAAAAAGTCAGCGGGGACCAAGTCTGGTGAATACGGTGATTGAGGCATGATAATGGTTTTGTTTTTGGCCGAAAACTCACAAGCATCGATGTGTATTAAACGATCCGTATTAAACGTACGACCTTGTGGCAAGAATTCATGATGCATCACGCCATTGCAGTCGAAGAAACCAGTGAGCAAAACCTTCACATTTGACCGAATTTAACGTGATATTTTCGGTCTTGGCTCTTCTGGACATTTCCATTGGGATGATTGGGCTTTGATTTCAATGTCATAGCCATACACCCATGATTCGTCACCAGTTATGACCTTTTAGAGGAAATCTTGATCGTCGTTGACGATGTTCAAGAGCTCCTGAGCGATGTCCATGTGACGTTGTTTTTGCTCAAAATTTAGCAATTTTGGAACAATCATCGCTGGCGCACGTTTCATGCCTAAAACACCCGTAAAAATTGCTTGGTATGAGCCACACGATATGCCAACATCATCAGCAACCTCTCTGATATTGATTCGACGATTATCCAAAATCATTTTCCTCACTGATTTAATGTTTTCATCGGTTGTTGACGTGCTCGGGCAACTAGGACGAGCATCGTCATTGACATCTTCTCGGCCTTCCTTAAAACGGTTATACAACAATGGAACTTGTTGTTTATTTAATTTCATTTTTTACACAAAACTTAATACAGTTTCTTTGATTCATTTTTTCGAATATGTATATGTATGTCAAAAACAAACTGACAATCCAAAATGGCTGATATTACATACCAACATATGTATGTATAGAACAGACATACCAATATAACAGAAAAAAATGCGAAAATCGCACATATGTACGTAATTCACGAACTTTTAAAATAACGGTTATTTTTTGATCACACCTCGTATGTATGTTATTTAGTGATTACCTCTTTTTCGGTAAATTTGTGACCATACCTGAAGTCAATAAATAAACCAAGGCTATTGTTTGCTAACATTGTCAAATATGACAATTGGGAAATTTCGTTATTTTTTTTTTAATTATTGAAATAATTACATCATATGCATATTTAACAATAAACATTATTTAAACCGCAAGACCAATCTCAATATTCATTTTCTAAAACTAATTTAACTTTGTAAAAATTGGTAAAAACTAATAAATAAAAATTGCATTCATTAATGCTTAAAGTTATTTATTCGTTTGAGCCTGAAAAATTGATTTATATTTTTTCTACATGAAACTATCGATACAAACCAAAACACAGATACAATTCTATGAATGCCAGTTACACGAAAAGCTTTTTTTTTTTTTTTTTTAGTTAATGGGAGAGCCTCACGTACTGTGTATATGGTAAAGTAAATAACATTAGCGTAACTTAGAAATTAATGCTTTGGAAAAAGCATTCAAATAATAACAGAGCAAGTTCTAAAATCTTCAAGAAAATGTTAGTTTCTGTGCCATACAGGGATAATATACAGATTACAAAACAGCAATCTATCACCCAAAAAGTAAGTAAATTTTCTCAAAAATATTTAAACATTCCAATTAGAGTGTAAATAATTATTGGCTCATATAAAAATCTTTACGAAAACAATTACAATTGTATTTACCAAACATTGTCTAATAAATATGTATTTATATTGTACACAATTATTACTAATTTTTCGAGCTTGAGGTCTTTTTTTAAATATAAAAAACTTTTTATCTTTTATTTAAAACCAATATTTCGGCACTTCCTTGAGTGCCTTCGTCAGGGTTTTTTTTTTTTTTTTTTTTTTTTTAATTTTACAATTTTTAACAAATTATAACAAATTAAATAATAACTGACAAATTAAAAAATTTTTAAATTCAAAAAACAAAGAAATATTTTTCAAATTAAACTTGATCTATATATAAATAAATTATTTTTTAACTTCCGTTTCTATTTTATAAATTAAGTGTCTATAATTTTGTGCTATATTTTCAGTGTCTGACTTAAAATTAATTCTCGAAATTGTCGGAACCTTTATAATTTGTAACATTTCTAACATAAATCTACGTTTATAATTATTTTCTGTGTTTAAAACCATTGTATTTTCAAAATCTGGATAATGGTTTAGATTAGCACAATGAGTTGATAAAGCTGTTTTTTGTGATATATTTCTATATCTTTGATCTGATTTATGTCCTGCTATCCTAGTCTTTAGTTTATTCTTTGTTGTACCTATATAAACTTTATTACACTGTCCACTATCATTCCCCTTACATGGTATTTTATAAACAATATTTGACATATCCATTCTCTTTATTTTATCTTTCATATTAGTAAATAGTTTACCTACTGTGTTGAAAGATTTATGAGCTATTTTGTATATTTTGTTATCATATATATTTGATTTTTCTAATCTTTCTGAAAATTTTGGTATATATGTTACCGACTTATATATCCTCTGTCTTCTATCTATCTGTCTTCCTATATCTGCTACAATCGGAGAAGCTTCTGATTGCTGCTTCTCCGATTGTAGCAGATATAGTTATGGAAAGATTATTAGATATATGTATTGAAAAATTAATTATAAAACCGAAGATCTTAACAAAATATGTTGACGATTTATTTTGTATAATTTCTGAATCAGGAATAGAACAAATGTTGAATATTTTTAACTCATTTCACGCGGACATTAAATTTACAATTGAAAGGGAATCTAATTCAAGAATATCATATTTGGACACCTTGATAATTAGAAGAGGAAATAGGATATTAATAGATTGGTATCAAAAACCAACATCTTCTGGTAGAATTATTAATTATTTCTCTAAACATCCAAAGAGAATAATTATTAATACAGCTAAAAATTTTATAGAAAGAGTTCTAAAAATATGTGATTCAGAATTTCATGAGATAATAAAAAGAAGATTTCTAATATTTTAACTGATAATAGCTTTCCTAAACAATTAATAACAGATTTATTAATACGACATGATAATTATAGAATTAATAACCGAAATAGTATTACAGAACATAGGATATATAAGTCGGTAACATATATACCAAAATTTTCAGAAAGATTAGAAAAATCAAATATATATGATAACAAAATATACAAAATAGCTCATAAATCTTTCAACACAGTAGGTAAACTATTTACTAATATGAAAGATAAAATAAAGAGAATGGATATGTCAAATATTGTTTATAAAATACCATGTAAGGGGAATGATAGTGGACAGTGTAATAAAGTTTATATAGGTACAACAAAGAATAAACTAAAGACTAGGATAGCAGGACATAAATCAGATCAAAGATATAGAAATATATCACAAAAAACAGCTTTATCAACTCATTGTGCTAATCTAAACCATTATCCAGATTTTGAAAATACAATGGTTTTAAACACAGAAAATAATTATAAACGTAGATTTATGTTAGAAATGTTACAAATTATAAAGGTTCCGACAATTTCGAGAATTAATTTTAAGTCAGACACTGAAAATATAGCACAAAATTATAGACACTTAATTTATAAGAATAGAAACGGAAGTTAAAAAATAATTTATTTATATATAGATCAAGTTTAATTTGAAAAATATTTCTTTGTTTTTTGAATTTAAAAATTTTTTAATTTGTCAGTTATTATTTAATTTGTTATAATTTGTTAAAAATTGTAAAATTAAAAAAAAAAACCCTGACGAAGGCACTCAAGGAAGTGCCGAAATATTGGTTTTAAATAAAAGATAAAAAGTTTTTTATATTTAAAAAAAGACCTCAAGCTCGAAAAATTAGTAATAATTGAAATAATAAAGGTCGAATAAAAATACATATTTATATTGTACACAGATATTTACTTACCGCCATGTTTTCAGCATTAAAGCTCCATATGTTAAGGAAAATCCAATCTCTCTCAGCCATATACGTGCTGTACACGTATATAAATTTGGATTCGGATACATAACAATGTTCTACAGTTTTCAAGTTTTAAAAGGAGAAGTAAGAAAAACAGAGAGACAGCAAATAAAAGGAAGAAACAAAATAATATAATTTTATATAGAAAACAATTGTATATACTCGTAAATACTTATTGGATTGTGTTAATAAGAGGTTGTTAGTGTGTCGGTATGTATTCCTTAAATAAAATAAAATGAAATATTATATAATAAGACGTCATCTGTTATTGTTGTGTTTATGATAATTGCTGTTAACAAAACAATAAAAAAAAAATAACAAAAGCACATCATTACAAGTTGATAACATGTGAGAATTTTTCTGTATGCGATTTATGTTAAAAGTTAACATCTGTGTTGATATATTTCCAAGAACAAAAATCATAATTTGTAACGTAAATGCAAACCTTTTTATTATAATAGATTGAGTATAACTAAACATTTCCTAATATAATTGGTTTTCCTACTTTTGACATTTATAGCGAACTTGTGAACATCCCATCAAAAACTTAGCTTAGACCCAATTTACACGAAGCAATTCTTTAAGCTAAGCTGAGACCATTTAGACATACTCGTATGTGTATACAAATGTGTGTATACTCTCAAAAAAAAAAAACGAGTAGTTTAAGCAATAATAATTGTGCTGTGCGAACACCAAAGAAATTTTTAAGAAAAAATTGTATCGTACTTTCCAATAAAAATTGCTTTGTGTAAATTGGCACTAACAAATTCATTTAAAAAGTAATAGGAATTTTTCGACCAGACTACTTACAAATCTACTAGAAAAAGTACTTATTTTTGTTCAGGATATCCAAAAAGTAATAATTCGTTATAATTTTGCCACTTTTAATCAGAAATTTACTAACTTATTTTTATACTTAAAAGTAGGATTTGTAGACCAATTACAACCAAATGTTACAGAATAAATAAACAAACTTAGCAAATACTAACGAAACTTCTTGCAAAATTGTACTAATAATAATTTATAATCGTATAATAATTTCTTTAAATCTATTTATTTACAGTATATTTTATTTATTTTATAATTCTTGAATATATAATTAGTAATATAACAAGTAAGAGTGCTATATTCGGCTATGCCGAATTTTATATACCCTTCACCTTTGTTGTGGATGCAATTCTTACCATAATTTACAGAATTTGTCTGATGTACATAATAACCTTGAGTGTAATTTATAAAAAAAGTATAAAAAAGGGGAACAATTCGGTTTTAGTGACTTTGCTCAAAAAAAAAAAATATTCATCAAATAGGGATTTTAGAGGAGATGCCAGCAAAAAAAATTGTTGGCGGTCACGCCTATTTTCGAGGGGGTGGACCCGTAAATTTTAAAATATATAGGCCTATATCTCGGAAACCACTGGGTGTCTGATAATTTGTAATACATAAAACAAAAGGTATTAGAAATACCTTTCCAACGATATATATCATGATTATAAAATATGGACCGCATATGGGTTAATTCCGAAAAGAATATTTTTTGACCCGAATTTATTTATTTTTTGGAAATGGTTCTTATATGGCAGCTATAACAAATTGTGGGCCGATCTTCCTAAATTTTGAAACAGTTATTTTCATGCATATGAGGATATTTCACGTCGAATTTCAACATTATAAAGGTATATATAAGATATATATTAGTATTAACGTGGATTTCGAGGGTGGACCTTATGTGGAGGACATAGTCAAATATGGACCGATATTCTCAAAATCCTGCAGTTTGATTTAGGCATGTATGTAAATGATCCGTGTAAAATTTTGGATTGGTACCCTTATTTATAAGAGATTTATGAGTATTAAAGTGATTTTCGGAAAAGGGCTTTATATGGGGCATACGGTTAAAAATAGACCGAAATTCACAAAATTTTGTGGGATGATTTTTGTATATGTATATGTAAAGGATCTGTGTAAAATTTTGAGTCCGTACCGATATTTATATAATATCTATAGGGATAAATGTCTTTTTCAGATGAGGTCCTTGTATGGGAACTATGACCAATTCTGGGCCGACCACCATAAAATTTAGTACAACAATTTATTTGCCTATAAAGATTCTTCATGTCAAGTTTTAGTCGTTTAACATTATTCATATCTCTTTTATACGCATTTAAGTGAATTTTGGAAGTGGACTTTATATAGGGGGCTATGGTCAAACATGGACCGAACTAAAAAAAAATTTCGTTTTGCGATTTATTTTTGTATAAAACTTAGTTATGCTGAATTTTGTCTTGATATTCCATTTTTATAAGTATTTATATATAATTGAGCAATATTTCGGGAAGATTTTTATATGGGGGGCTATGAGAAATCAAGGACCGCTTCTTACTACTTTCCGCACACTTTCTTCTTTTATCATAAAAACAACGTATACAAAATTTCATGGTATTATCTGCAATATACTTCAAAATATAATGGACAAAAAATATCAAATTTTTATGGAGGTTGTCTCACATATTGGTTCATAACTCTGGTTCACCTAAACCGATTTTGCTGATTTTAAACAGCAAACTTCTCGAAAGCATGTCTGACAGAATTATTGAAGATTTGGAACCCGAAGATATCTGGGGACTTCAAAAAACTGATTTCAACATTCAGACATACAGACAGACAGACAGACAGGTTTTTACGAGATTTAGGTTATTTTTGAAAGTGGAGCTATGGTCAAATATGTATAGACTGATTATCATAAAATTCGATACGCTGATTTACTTGTGTCGAATTTCAACTTGATAGTGATTTGTATACAAGATTTATGCACACTTAAGTGGTGTTGGTAAGAGGAATTTATATGGGGGCTAATCAAAAATGGTCCGATGCAAACAAACTATTTATTACTTTCCTTGTATGAATACCTCTTTTCTCTAGGCATTTATGTACTATATTACCCCTATTACAGAAATTCATTTGTATGAAGGATATGAGAAATCAGTGACTGATTCTTAACATCTTCAACAGGACTTGTCCTTTGTTTAAAGGAAATGGCAAACAAAATCTGATAAATATCGAGATTGCCTGAGATTTTCGTCTATGACTCAGATCCTACTGAACCGATTTTGCCAAATTTCAATACTAAACATATAGGTAAAAGAAATAATGTTTGTCTAAGTCTTTTTTTGAACCTGTATCCTGCCTTCGACAGACGTCTAAAAATCTTATAAGACCCAAGAATATATATGCTTTTTTGGTTTCACGAGAAATATTTCGATGTGTTGCAAATGCAATGACAAACTTAATATACCCCCATATTTTTGGTGGTGGGTATAAAAATAATATCACTCACTAAGAATGTTAAAGGTTCAATATATAAAACTTTTGACAAATTAGAAATTCATGGAAAACATTTTTGGGAAACAATTCAAAAATGTTGTACATATTTTGTGTTTTTTGAAATAAAAATTGTAGGGATCAAGTCACCGGCCTTGTAATTGATGCCCGTGGATCTAGATAAATCTCTGGTCAGGTGCAGGTTTAAATGAGTAAACAAATAAGTTCTATTAAGTTTCGAGCTTCATGCAGATCGTGGCACCAGTGTCGCCATTTTTTCCATGGATTGCAATAACATCAAGGTAAGGGAAGTTCAGCAAGATAACATTTTTACCTCTTTGTTTTATTACTTTCTAACTCAATGTTGTCAAAAGCGATACTTATTCACTGATGTTCAATTTAAACCGCACTTAATTTAAAAATTCGTTAAACAAACGCCAAAGTTCCGATTGATTGACCCTAAATGACACAAAGTTTACATGTATGTGTAATAATAGTCATAGCAAACATCCACTTATCACAAATCTAATTTTTTTAGAAAAACCAAATACAAACAACTGAAATCATAAAATATTGCCAAAGTATAAAATATGTTGTACAAAATCGTTTGCCACCCAGTGATTTCTCCACTCAGACACTGATATTTTATTTACTTAATATGTGTATCTTTTTATCTACTATACATGGATATATTTTATGGACATAGCAAATATTGTTTAGGGGGAAAAAATCTAAATGCTTTCAAAACATGAACACACATTTAAAAGCAGATCTACGATGCACTGTACGTTATTGAACGTTTAAATCAATTTCAAGTCAATTAAATGTGATTTATTTTCAAATGTTGCTATATACTCGTTCTGTTTAACAAAAAACAATACTACAATGTATAACACACGAACAATTTTACAAAATACATATACATATACATACATACATACATACATACATACATACATACATGTGTAGCTAACGATGAAACTAAATAAAATATATTTCATTGGTTTAGAATCCAAACAGGTTAAAGTTTCTTTTTTTTAAATAAATTTATGGAAAAGATAAACTATAATAGAAGCTAATGTATCTAATGTTTCATAGTTTGTTATATTTAACAAAGTAAATGTAGATTTAAAAATTAATTAAGCAAATAGACTCATGAGAAAGAATAAGCAAAACAGTGGACGATTTATGTATAAACAGCTTATTTTTAGTTATTCTATAATTTAGTACTTAAAATATAATTTTGGCACAAAGTAGACTTAGCGGCTTTGTAATCTCATCTAAAAGTTTGAATAGTATTAAGATACATTATATTTTAAAGCTCGATACGTGTGTGTGCGTATGACCAAGATCACAAAATGGCCGATAACACGCAATACATTATAATATGTCCCGCTTGAAAACCGTTTTCCAATAATAAGTATTTAGACACCTGTCAAATGTGTTATAATAAAATCCTCGACTTTTTGAAAAATCCAGCATTTATTGTTTGGCACCCAAGTAGAATTTATACACAATAAAAATTCCAACTGGCCTTACACATAAATGTGTGCTTTAATGTGAATTTATTATACCCTACACAACAGTAGTGGGGAGGGTATATTGGCTTTGTGCTGATGTTTATAACGCCCATAAATATTGGTCCAACACCCACCTAAAGTATACCGATCGACTTAGAATCACTCCCTGAGTCGATTTAACGATTTCGGTCATGATATTTTTTCGGCTCAAGGACGGATGGGATTGTAACTGGTGGAAATCGGTTCATTATTTCACCTGGCCCTCATACAAATGAACTCCTGAAATAGGAGTTTAACGATCATAAGTGTTTGTATCATGCAAGTATCCAAATGAAGCCAAATCACATCAAATTTGTGAAGATCGGTCCGTAATTATTCGTAGCTCCCATATAAGGTCCACTTCCGAAAACCTGTCTAACGAGCATAAAATGTTAAAAATGTTGGTATCCAAATAAAATTCAACAAAAATAAGTTTTATAAATACAGAAATGATGGCACTTAATTTTATAGTGGTCAGTCCACAATTAGTCAAAACTCTCATCTAAGACCATCTCCGTTATTCACTTTAACCTCCAATAATCTTTTAAAAGTATTCATATCGAGCTAAAGTATAACATACATAATATTTATATTCACGGAAGTCATGGCTCTAAATTTTTGGATGATCGGTCCATAACAGGTAATATCAGGTAGTAATAATATATAATTAGAGAGTACTGTAGCTTAATTAATTAGTGTGTTTTATCATTAATATGAGTTGGTATTTGAGTCCTGCGTTCGATTCCCAGTTGCTGACACTCAAAACAACATCAGTTTCTGATAATTATATTTGACACAGCGCCCTCCTTCGGTGGTATAGCATTGAAACGCCACCGAAGTAAATTAATTAAAAATAATGGCTATAAATCAAGATTTGATGCGCCTACTCATCACCAGAAAACTGTTTTATACATATATTGGGTGTAGGGTATTATATGGTCGGGCTTGACCGACTATACTATCTTAATTGTTCATTTGTTGTATTTATCAACAGCCCATAATCGTTAGTTTGATTTAAAAAAAATATAAACGAGCATTTATCTTTTTATTAGCGATAAAATGTCGATAAGTATTGCAAAACAACAGGAAATATTCAATGTTAAAGGGAAGAACAATAAATTTAACCAAAGGCAGAGTAAAAATGAAAATAAATAAATTGTTTTGGTGTCTTCTTTTAATGGATTTATGACCACAAACAAAATTCTTAGTTCAGTTTTAAGGTTTTTCAACATTTATGCAACAGAAAGAAAAATAAATCTATGAATACAGATAAATGTTTAAGTGAAGTGTGCATGTAATTTTTCAACATACATATATTATATTATATTATACATTAAAAAAATTACCAAAAAAAAGTTATCAGTTAAACTCGAAGATTATATGACCGACAAAAATATCAAGCAACAGGAAATTTAACTGTTGATAGTACACCTAATTCTATTTTTACTCGTCTAAAAAAGACATTGATCGTATGTAAAATAGATGATTGGTTCATTATCTCTAAAACCTATTGAAATTAGTGAAAAGAAAAGATGTTTTAAGAACAACTATTCTGGTTTAAATATTTAATCACATATACAATGTATTTATTACACCACTATTGTGGTGTAGGGTATAAAAATGTATGACAAGTTCAAGTTCATGCACTCAAAGGGAATTCCCCTAAATTTGTGCTAGTTACCACAGATAAGACCTATTTACAATTGCTCTGACCAGTAAATTTGCTTGTATCCACAAAAAGGTAATTTCACTAAATTTCACTAATTTTGCGAAATGAACATATTTCGCAAAAATTAAATTAAACAAAAAAAAAAAAATTAAGCTCTAAAGATTTTGAATCGTGCTAAATGGAACACAATCGTGTAAAAAAAACGTGGTTAATGAAAACCGTGTAAAAACAGAATCAGGTGTATCTTAAAACTTATTTTTTTTTTTAAATATTTAGCTTTTATTTTAAAGCATTTGTATAATATAAATTTCAAAGTATTGGCCATTTTTAGCTATGATATTTCCACATCTTTCTGGCATCATATGGATCCCACGTCCCACTTTTTAAGGCCAACTGTCTTAATGAGGATACCTTGTTTCCTGTGCAAATAGTTATGGCACGAGGTAATGTCTGGACTGAAAGGCGGGTGAGCTAAAATTTCCCAACCACCTCTTTCGAAATACTTTTTAACAGGCAATGAATTTCCTCTTTAATGTCTGGCCACATATTCTGGGCGCTTTTCGACCCCTGGTTGCTTCAAGCGAATCAGTTGCATGCAGTACAGGCTCCCTGTGTTGGTCGGTTCAGACTTCAGCAGTTCGTGTTAGATTGGACCTGAGCACAATGGATATGTGGCTTTGGTGTCGATTCAGCTGGTTTGTCGGCCTTCCAGTAATAATTCGGTGCAAAAATTATCTTCTTTTAGAGCTTTTTCCCGCATTTGGATGACTTTTGTTGCTCTTAGTAGTTTTAAAATTGCTGCTAGATGATTTTGCAAGCTTTTGTTGAGTTCGAAAACAATCTTCATGAAGTATTGCCTTCAATTCAATTTTCAAACATTTTTGGCTTGTCTGGGCGATATTTGTCTACCGTTTCAAAATCACAAATTTTGAATCTCACACTCCATCTGTCGCATAGTGAAACCAATGGCAAGCATTAACCATAAGCTTTGGTGTACTTCAGCGGCACTTACTGCAATTCTAACTACTTTCTTAACCAGGTGAGTTAACTTAAGGCATTTCTTTTTCGCAATATCTTACAGAAAACGTTACAAATAAATATACAATTGCTAGTAACTAATTAAGTCATTATTCTATTATTTCTAAGTAATGCAGGAGGTATGTAGTAGCCAGTGAATGATATGTTATTTTAGTAGAAAACGGTTAGGTTAGTTTTAAATTTTATATATGTAGAAAAAGAAATTCATTTAAATTGGGAAACAATTTTAATTGTTGAGTATCATTTCAATTTCTGTGAAAAGGTGTAATGAAAATTCTTTCAACATATTGATAGTTCAAGGGAAAGGTGAAAGTTAACGTTCGAATATTTTTACATGGAAAAAGTCAAACGAAACGAAATTCCTTTACAACAGTGTAAATAATTTTTATATTTTCTTGATTTACGCAGAATATTTATATGTACATGTGGAAAAACACAAATATATGCGAAACGCAAAAAGAATTTTTAATAAATTATTTGTAGGAAAATGTCGATATTGCAAATATTAAGTCAGAAGTTTAATTCAAATAAAGACCATACAAACATAAAGTGAGTTGTTAAAAACTTTTTTACAGAAAATAGGAAGGAGCTAGCGGCGGTTCTTAATGCACTTGATGGGATACTGCTAACGGACGTTTGAGATAAAGCAGATAAACTCATGTCACCAGACTTCGTTCGAACCTGCCAGGGGAACAATACAAGAGCATTATTCTTGTACAATTATATGACTTAACACTTCTCAGAAATAAAAACTATGTAGTAAGAAAGTATAGTGAGCCGAGCCCTACACCGAGTATATGAGTATAAACTGTTATACTGCAGAAATTGCCACTATTTAAAAGCTATGACCAATTGTGAACCGATCATTCAGTTTATATGCAAATCTTTGCATTAAATTTTAATATGTACTTGTAAAAAATTTGTACATGTGAAAGTGATTTTCAGAAGTGGGTCTTATATTTGTTTGACTTTAATAAAACATTATAAACACGTTTTGCACATTATCCAACACAAATCAAATTTATAATAAATAATGCAGAAACAGTCAAGAGCCATTTAGTACAATATTCTAGCAATGATAACTATTCTACGCGTGTAATAATTAACATATTTCTGTTGAATCCTGGTTCGATATCTGCCACCATTTCTTTCACCAGAGCCTAGTAAGAAGTAATCTGCAGTAGAGTTGTGCCCGGTCGTTCATTTCAGTGACCAGTCATTTTCGTTCATTTATCCAAGACTAATTCGTTCAATCGTTCACTTTGAACGAATTAATACAACCCTTATTGAATATGATTTTCTTCTTGTCTTTTGATAAACAGCAGCTGAACAAAATTGATCCGTACACTATTAAATGAAAACCGTTTAGTTAAATAACCGGCTCATTCCGTTCAATGAAGTGATCCGTTCATTTTAACCCGTTCGTTCATGAACGACACAGCTCTAGTCTGCAGACTATTATGAATTTGTGCAATCTCAGAAACAACAATTGAGGGGTGTTAAACCTTGTCCTGCTGAAATGCTGGGACCACCGATACGTTATGATGTGCTTGTAATATTTTTAAGACATTTATGCCCGTTAAAAGGATTTTCTGAATCGGGCCATACATTTCTATAATTACATTTAATGTTTGCTATTTGTTGCAAAGTTACAAATAGTTTTTAATTTAAGACAAAAATTGTGCTTTAATATTTTGTTAGTGTCTCATAACTATAATTACATTTCATGATAATCAAAGAAGTATCCTAGAAACACAAAAGTTGAACTGTTATTTTATAATGTAATTTTCAACAATTTTCTATAAAATGCCGCATGATGATTTTCATTGTTTAGTGATTTTGAAAAGCTCAAGTTGTTGAGCAACTGCAAAAAAACCAACCGATCTCATGTTGTTGTAACAAATTTTGCAAATAATCCGGATTACTATGGTAAAAATAAGAGGGCGGACCGAAAAAAAAGCTTACTAAACGAGACTATCGTAGAATAATAAACTGTGCCAAAAACACAATCAAGAATCTTGGTCATATTATTAATGAATGTGAGCAAAATGTGCCCAAATCAATTACAAGTAGACTGCTAAAAATTTAATGGCATGTTTCCCCCATCAGAACCCGATTGAGAATATTTGGGAATATTAAGCCATCGAAATTATGCTGAAAACCGACAATATGCTTGGATTGTGTTTTTGTCTCTGGAGTATAGTGGTGGATCTATGTCTCATCCACAGTTATGAAACGAGGCTTAAAATCCATTTTATTTTTATTAAAACACCACCCACCCAATGTGCCACTCAATTCAGAATAAAAAAAAAAAAAAAAAACAAAATTAAAATTTAAGGGGGCTGAAGCCCGTGGTGCCCCCTAATTACCCAAATTAAAAGCAATTTGCTCACGATTGCAAATATGTATTTTGTGTTTGTTATACCATAGAGGTCGGCTATGTAGAGAAGATTTAGTTAGCGAAGCCGGATTTTGTTACACCATAGAGGAGAACGTCCATAACTCGAAAACTAAGCGTTTGTGCCAATTTTTTTATTTTCTTCTTATTTTTCAATTTTCTATCACCCTACGTACTTTTTTTATTTGGAGCTGCGTCGGTAAAGTAGATTTGGTCTATTTGTTATCTACGTAGTGAAAATTCTAAACATGTTAGAATAACTAATTATATAGATAGCTAATTCTATAAGCTCCCTTAATGATAGGTTACCAAGAACTGCTGGGCAACTTTAAAAATATTTTTACTAGCGTAATTGTATAAATTATGGATTCTATTAATTATGTCTTTTTTAAATGTTTTGAATAAATACACAGAAAAACATTAAAAGTTCGAATAGCTTGGGCGGTTTTGGACAATACAAACTGTTATATTAAAATTGTAACAACAAAATATTTAATAAGCTATTATTAACATAAAATTTAACTCCATACATTTAATGCTAGTATATTAAGACAAAACAGAAACTATGCAAAATTATAACATTATTAACATCAAGCTGTGCCACCTTCAGCAGCTTCACCTTCATCGTCATTATCAGAGATTTTCATTATGGTTTTCATTATAATACTACCCTACACCACCATAGTGGGGAGGGTATATTGGATTTGTGCTGATGTTTGTAACACTCATAAATATTGGTCCAACACCCACCTTAACGATGTCCGTCCGTCCGTCCGTCCGTCCGGCTGGCTGTCCATGTAAAGCTTGTGCACAGAGTACAGGTGCAATTTTGAAGATGTTACGATAAAATTTGGTACGTGATATTTTTATTTCCGTCCAAGGATGGATGGGATTGAAACTGGTGGAAATCGGTCTATTATTTCACCTGGCGCCCATACAAATGTTCTCCCGAAATTGTGGTTTACCGGTCATAAATTTTTGAATTATGCAAGTATGCATAATTTACCACAAATGAGTGGTAAATAAAGCCAAAGCACATCTACGAATTTTGTGCAGATCGGTCCATTAGTCGTAGCTCCCATATAAGGCCCACTTCCGAAAATCACTTAAAAGAGCAAAAATCTCTGAAAAATGTTTGTATCCAAATAATATATATATATATAGATATATTTCATATGTATACAAATAATACGATACAATTTTATTATGATCGGTCCATAATTAGTCGAAACTCCCATATTAGACCCTCTCTGTAATTCACTTTAAGCTTCATAAATTGTTTAAAAGTATTTATATCGAGATAAAGTTTAACACATATAATACTTATATTCACATACATCATGACACAAAATTTTTGGATGATCGGTCCACAATAGGTTCTATCTACCATATAACGCCTATATCTGAAAAACTGTTTTATACATATAGTGGGTGTGGGGTATTATATGGTCGGGCTTGACCGACTATACTGTCTTACCTGTTTTGTTTATTGTTATACTTAATTAAATTTAAGCTTAGTTAAAGGTTAAATTTACAATTCGTGGTATTGTTAATCAGATTCTGCTGTACCCACCACCAAAAAGATGCGGGGTATATTAAGTATGTCATTCCGTTTGTAATACATAAAAATAATGATTGTACATTCAAAAAGTCTATATATTCAAGGTACTTATAAGATTCTAGCGCGATGTAGCCATGTTGTCCGTTTGTTGAAGGCACGATAGAGCTTCGAAAAAAAAAATAAATAAATAAAAAATTTTAAGCAAACATTCTTTGGTCCACCCATTTTTGGTATTGCAAATCGACAAAATCGGTTTAGTATGATCAAAGTTTCAGACCACCTCAGACAAGGCCTGTTGAAAATGACAAGAATTGGTTCACGATTTTTTATGCCACCATACAAATGTATTCCAGTAATATGGGTCTATAATAAAAAGCAGCATTCATGCAAATTTCAGCAAGACTAAGTTGTTTTGCATCGGCCCATATTTTTACATAATCCCACTTTCGAAAATTACTTAAATGGGAAAAAATCTTTAACCAAAATCAGTATCAAGTTTAAACTTAATGATGATCAGTTCATATTTGACCATAGACCCCATATAAAGTCCACTTCCGAAAATATCTTAAATAAATTTCTTCTAAGATTTAACAGCAAGTTTAAATTCGACACAAATAGTCCATACATACATTCATACGCAATTTTATGACGATCGGTTCATATTTGACAGTTGTCCCCATATAAAGTTCACTTCGAAAAATCACTTAAATGAACATAAATATTTTATAAAAATCAATATACATACATACATATGTATATATAAAATAAAATGTAATCGAAATATATATTTAAATGGTGGTACCAAATTTAATGATGATCGGTCAATATGTGACCGTAGTCTCCATATAAAGTCCAGTTCTGAAAATCACTTAAATGCACATAAATCCCTTATAAAAATGATTATTACTTTGAAATTCAACAAAAATAAATTGTCGAACACAATTTCATGATGATTGGCACGTAATAGGTCTTAGCTCCCTTATGAGGACTACTCTCGAAAACTCATTATCCTTCATATCGAACCAATATTTTCAACAGAAAATACCTAAAACAAATAGCAAATAAGGTGCAATATGTTTTAAAGTTCGCCCCATAATAGATGATTTGATGGTGTATATAAAAGATTCGGCACGGCCGAATATAAATTCTTACTTATTTAATTATGTAATATTATTATATTTTTAATTTTGTGCAAGTGACATACATAACATCGTATCTATAAACTTACCGTGCAATAAATAAAAAAGGCACCCAATGCAATGACACGTAACAGTGCAGGACTGGCAGCACGTACAACCTGAATAAATAAAATAAAAAAAAAAATAAATTAAAATGTATCAATATTCCGAGTTAGACAAATATGAGTTGTAGAAAAATCAACATTTAAAATTAATGTACTTATGAGTTAGATTGGAAGCGGAATTGAGTAGATGTAAATATGTAAATTTAATTTACATTTTCCTATTTTGTAATTGACAACGAAAATATTATTGCATATATAAACGCTTCTGCTAAAATAACTAATATTCACTTTGCCAGTTGTTATTATTTTCTAACAGTACCAAAATATACATAATTTGAATTTTAGAAATCAATTATTTTGTATTGATGGCGTATTGGCATATTAATATACGACATCATACAAAATAATAATAAATAAAAAAAATTAATAAAATGTTTAAGTCCCCTAATGGTTTCTATGTGATGGCATTCGTATTTAAAATTTTCAATCAAATTTGAGTCAGAATGTTAAGTTAGAAAATTCTTAACATTGTTCTAATCTTACTGTTACTTCAAGGGCTGGGACCAAAGCTAAAAATAATTGTCCTGTAAAAATTTTTCACGCCAAAATAATTTTTTTATTATTCCAAAACTGTCATATTCTTTACCTTCTTATGTAACTTAAAGTTGGTAACACTTTTTCAATTGGCGGCCATTTTGTCAGCTGTCAAGTAATTTATGTTTGCTTTGGTTTGGCATTTCAACATGAATAAACTGACGGCTGAACAATGGTTCCATAGTTTGCAAATTTATTTTGAAAGTCATGGTTCGGTGTTTTTTTTAGCTGTAAAGAACTTTAAAATGGAATAAAACAAAGATGATTTTTTTAGATTGACATGGAATTTACTTTATTCGAAAGACTCTTGGCATATGACTAGTTGCGACATAGTCTAATCTGGAGGTACAATTTTCGATGACTTGTTCCAATCCTTTCTGCATTATCGACGTAGACTAGCGAATTCAATCATAAATCAGTTGACAGCTGATAAAACGGTCGCCAGTTGAAAAAGTGTTTGCTTGGTTTGGCATTTCAACATGAATAAACTGGCGGCTGAACAGTGCTTCCAAAGTTTGCAAATTTATTTTGAAAGTCATGGTTCGGTGTTTTTTTTAGCTGTAAAGAACTTTAAAATGGAATAAGACAAAGATTATTTTTTTAGATTGACATGAAATTTACTTTATTCGAAAGACTCTTGGCATATGACTAGTTGCGGCATAGTCTAATCTGGAGGTACAATTTTCGATGACTTGTTCCAATCCTTTCTGAATTATCGGCGTAGACTAGCGAATTCAAACATAAATCAGTTGGCAGCTGATAAAACGGTCGCCAGTTGAAAAAGTGTTGCCAAATAAAAGTTCTATATATCTAAAAAAAAAACCCAATTCTGTATAAAGACTGTTGAGACTTAAACTGTTGATTATTTTCTTATTAACAGCAAAAGGATTTTAAAGTCCTTTTACGAAACGGAAGTGTGTAGTTTTACAAACTGTTGACCATTTACAATTTTCTTTATAAAAATTTTAGAAAAAATGTTTCCAATTTAAATATTTTGCAAAAAAATTGTTATTAAAAATCCATTCATCTGTAGTGTGTATGTGTAAAACACAATAACGTCCAAAATACTCAATTAAACGTAATAAAATTGTACTTTAAATATGAGCAACTAATCTAAGCAGTTTGCTATTGAAAATCAACAAAATCTTTAAGTTAGAAAAAAAGTTATGGAGCAAAATGTGCAACAAGGTCAAAGAAATTTTGTAGTTCTTTACAATTAATTAACAACATTTAACGCACAATGTTAAATGTTGAACTAGTAATCATATTTCTTTGAAACTTGGAACGCCAGTAGAGGAGATGTTAGACTTTTGGAATATTTTCTTTGGAGGTGTACAAGTTCTAAGTACATACGGCGATACAGAGACTCCAGGTAGGCTTCAAAATTGTTACATTTCTGGCTTTTTCTTTTGATCTAATAATTAAATATGTATATTAAAATTAAATAAATTGGCCACAAATTTAAATAGCATTTTATGCGTTTTTTTTCTCCTTTTTAATAAACCAAATTTTAAATCGAAATTACATTTACATAATTTCATTTCGAGGAGGTGACTTTCAGCAGAAAACGACTGTTCAACTATTGAGTTTAATTGATTCCATTACTAAAAGCAATAAAGTCAACATATGTACATATAAAGAAATAAATTCTGCTTTGTACACACTGCTAGTTAAGATAAATTTAAAGATATTTTTCTTTTGTTCAATTCTAAATTTTACTGCAGATAAAAAATTACAAAACAAATTACATTCGGCATTAGGGCTTAAATGTAATGCCTTGTTTGTTAAATAAAGTATATAAATTTTCCTAAATTCATTCGGCTTCTTATTCAATTACCACACTCAAACTCAATTACCCAGATTCGTAATACATTCCAACATACATACATACATACCTTGACTTGTTGATAGCGAAATGTAAACCAGGCAGCTGGTGGTAATAAACCAATTACAACACAAGCCAACGCCAAGATACTGGTACGCATTGGCCAGTTTAAAGCGGCAATACAGGGCGAACTATCTTCACAATAATCACAGCCCTCGGCACACGGCAAGCACTCATATTCGTTAACAATATTGTAAGTTGAATTTCTACCCTGGAAACAAATGTTGGAACAGCAATATAAAATGAATACAATATTTAAGCCTGGTCAAATAAGAAACCAAACAACAAAGAATGAAAAAACAAATTTGTATGTAATCTTATAGGCGACAAAAAATACGAACATTTTTTATGTTCTTAGTTTTTTTTCTTCTTTTAATATTAAAAGCAATATTTTTCAGCAACTTGTACTTTAACTGAAAATGGAACTACGGTATGCAATTTTTGTGGTTTTTGTTAAATATTTTTACAATCTTTACAAATACATACAACAAAAAATGCAGAAAAAAATTACATATTTTCTAGTTTATGTTGCAAGTTAATTAAATAGTTGCACTTTAGTTGGTTAAATGCAAATTCAAAATGTACAAAACAGTACAAAGCAGATGCTGTTGTTATAAAATTTATTTTTTTTAGATAAATATTTCATATTTGTATATTTGCTTTAATATTATTATTAACGAGAATTAGTAGTAACCCAGCAAAAATTTGTCAATAACTTGCATAGACTGCATACTGTCTAAATTACAGTCGAACTTCTATAATTGGAACCCCTATTAGTTGAATTCGCTATAAGTTGAAGCAAATCTCATGGCAACAGCATCTTGAAGAGCAATTCTATCAGGTTTTGTTTTTTTAACTTGAACTTCCATAACATGAAGAAAACCCGTAGTACAACGTTTCTATTGTTTGAATTTTATCTTTTTTTATCTTTTTTCGCTGGCAACATACATACATACATATGTACGTTCTTTTCAAATTAATTTGTTATAAAAATCGCAACATTTTATGCAAAATGATGTACCCTTAATTGCCAACACTGAAATTTATCTATACATACATACGGCTGTACTCATGGTGAAATTATACCAGGTGATAGCATAGCGCCAGCTGATTATTTTTTGCACTATTCATGGTGAAATTGAAAATGTCAAAAAGTTGTTTACAAATAGTCAAAGTTTATATAAAAACGTTACAAAATTATTTTGTTTTTGAAAAATTGAGTTTTTGTCGCCGTTTTATCTGCGTAAAATAGCTTAAAAGTGTTAAAAAAAACTATATTATAATAAATAGTGTGTTTGTTTTTTGAGTTGTTTTGCTAAAAATGTTAGTTTTCTTTTGTAAGATAAATATTAAAATTCCTCTTTAAAGTGTTGTTGTTATACAATACCTATACATACATTAATTTTGAAAATAAAGAATTTTGCATGTTTTACTTTGCAAAACTACGTGTTACTTGTTTATTCAAATAAATATTATGCGTAACTTAAAGAAACATTTTTTGAGAAAATAAAAGAAACAAAAAAAAGTCACAATTGTTTTCTGTTTTTATCCATGTTTGTATATTTGTTTTCTTTTTTTTATGCCAGATGTTTTTGAAAGTAACAAAAGTATTACACAAACAAAAATGCCTGTTGTTCTTGTCTTGTTGTAATTGTTGTAGCAATGCTGTCACCTGGTATTTAATTTCACCATGTTTTTATATTTCGGTAAAATCCCTAAATAAAACTCAAATGTTTACGTACAAATTTCTTTTGTGCTACCCTGCAAATAATATTAGTCTACGTAATCCATTTTATATGAAATGGACTACTTACAACATGGTCCAATGTAATGCAGTCATGGACCATGTCATAGTTAAACAAGAGTTCGTAGTTAAACGATATGGTTTCGTATTAACACGATTGCATATTGAGTTGTTGTTGTTTAAAACTAACCCTCTTGAGTACTTCACGGAGTAGCGATGTTGAGTAGTTTTAAAACTAAACCTCTTGAGTACTTCATGGAGTAGAAGCATGGAGTAGTTTTGGAACTACTCCGATGGGTTATATGGTCCAATCCTAGGACATCGCAATCTTAAATCGACCACCTTTTTTTCATATATTTGGAGTAGTTTTGGAGTACTCCTACTCCTCTTTGGTCTAGTCTTTACATGCATGTATGGACTAGTCGCGTTATTTGCAGGGTAGTTATAAAGAACAGAACACACACAATATTGTAATAAAATAGAATGGCATTCAACAGTTGAAGAATACTTTTAAATAATAAAAGAAATAGACAGTACATCAAAAAAAAAAAAAAAAAGAAAGACGCGGTAGAAAAATATGGCATTTTAGGGAGTACGGTTTCTATGATTTTAAGAAACAGGGTAAAAATATTAAATTTTGTGAATTCTGGAACATCAAATGAAAAAAACATACCCAGCATACCATTCTAGGAGCGCTCCGAAAAAGGAGTCAGAAAAGAGTCCAACAAAAGAGCATTTTCGGAGCGCTCCGAAAAAAGAAGTCAGAAAAGAGTCCAACTAAAGAGCATTTTCGGAGCGAAAGAAAAATTTGCTTGTTACTGTCCTGAGTCGGCACGCAGTATAACTCAGAAATTTCACATATTTATGTATGTACCAAAGTGTTGTTGTCCTGTTATTTGTGCTTTGAACAAAAAAAACATTGCTGTACCACACAAGAATGATCAAAACAAGATCACACAGAGCCCAAAAAAACCCTCATAAAAGACTCTTTTCTGACATTATCTAAGAGCTCTTTCTCACGGACCATTTTCGAACGTAACTACCCTCTTTTCTGAAGGTTTTCGGAGCTCCGAAAAAGGTGTCAGAAAAGACTCTTTTCGGACTCATATGGCTTGCTGGGTAGATGTTTCCAAGGAAGACTAGCAAAAATGGAAAACCGATATTTTTCATCACTACAAACCATTACACAAATTAGAAGCACTTTTCGCTGTGTAAAAATTGCGTCAAATATTACTCAGTATTTTAGTAAATAAACAAGTAAGAAAGTATAGTCGGTCAAGCCCGACTATATAATACCCTACACCCAGTATATCATCCAAAAATTTAAACGATATAAATACTTTTAAAAAAATTATAGAGGAATTACGGAGAGGGTCTTATATGGGACATTTCACTAATTATGGACCGACCATTATAAAATTAGGTGTTCTTATTTCTGTATACATGAAACTTATTTTTGTTGAACTTTATTTGGATACCAATATTTTTAAAAGAGTTATGCTCTTTAAAGTGATTTTCGGAAGTGGACCTTATTTGGGAGCCAAAAAAATGGCGATTCAGCCCCATTGTGCGTGAACTCATCGAAAATTATACCTTTCAAATATATGAGAGAGCGTTACACAGTCACTATTTAAATGAATTATATTTAAAAGAGAAAATGTAAAATATTGTTCCTTCGAGCAATAATAAAAATTCAATTTAAGTGTTTGATTTAAATGAATAACTCTATATTCGTTCAACACTTAAGAGGTGTGTGGCTTGTAATGTTCATTCTTATTAATCCTTTGAACAATACATTTTTAGAGTATTTTAAAAACACATCTATCTAGTTAAAAACCACACAAAAAATTAAAAATTCCAAAACATTTGAATATGTAAATTCCTCTTAAATCCCAAATATTTATATTAATATTTTTATTTTACATTTTAAATCTTAAGATTACTGTTTTCGTAAAGTACACACAATAAAAGGAAAGAACATTCACTTTTGTGGCTAACAACCGCAAATACCATCAGAACGTGCCAGCCCATCCCTCCTCAGGCTCATGAGTATTTATTATTAAATACAACTCATACGCTTGTAGGTCCATCCATTTTATAACATTTTTGTAGCTGATTCCATTCAGTGTACATTCCAAATAAAAATCACTTTAAATAACACTTCAAAAGGAAATTAAAGCCAAAAAGGAAAGAGCCAAATAAAATCAACACATACAGACATATTTATATACTTTACATTTTTTTATTTTTATAAACAGAAAATATGAAGAAAGCATTGAAGAAATTCTTCGCCTTTGTCACATACAAAATTCCATACATACCAGCATTAACTTTTCGTATTCTTCCTCCAAAAGGCTGCCATTAAAATATTTATGTTGACTTGTAGTATCCGGAAAATAATAACCTTTGCGGCACACACATTTGTACGAACCCCGCCGAAAGCCTAGACCTTGTATGGCCTCACACTGGCGTTTGTGTTGGTACCATTCCAGCAAGCAAACGACATTTAGGTAGAAAGAAATTGAATGAAAAAGAGCAGAAAAACAAGTAAGCATTTATTTTCGGCTGTGCCGAATCTTTTATACCCACCACCAATTCACCTATTATGGCGCAAATTTCATAAAAAAAATTCTACATATTTTAGGTTGATTTTCTGTGTAAAATTTTGGTTTGGTATGAATGTTTTTGTACAGGTTAATGAGTTTTCGGGAGTAGTAAGGTCATCATGAAATTCTGTACGACGATTTATAGGCACGCATGTATATGTGAATTATTGCTGTTGAATTTCAACGTAATACTGGTTTTTATAAGAGATTTCTGCGCATTTCAGTGATTTTTCTAAATTATCGGTCCATACGTAGCCATCATAAAATTGGGTACGAATATTTCTATATATGTGTATGGACTATTTGTGTCGAATTTAAACTTGATGCTGATGATTATATGAGATTTATGCTTGATTTCTGGAAGTATATGGGGGCTAAGGTCAAATATGGAGCGATCATCATAAAATTGACTGCTACAGTTTTTATATGTGTAGTGTTGAATTCCAACTTGATAATGATTTTCGGAAGTGAACTTTACATGGAGACTACGGTCAAAGAATGGTATGGTATGAGTATTTCTATATATATAGACTATTTGTGTTGAATTTAAACTTGATGCTGATGCTTATAAGAGATTTATGCGCATTTAAGTTATTTTTGGAAGTGCAACGAACATTTCATTTTGAGATCTTACTTTTATTTTTTCAGAATTTTGTATGGTTACGGCTTCTCTATGAACATATATGTATGTACCATAGAAATCGTGGACTGATACCTATCATTTTCAATAGGACTTGTCCTTTTACAATGAAAATAACGTGTGCAAAATTTTACGATATTATCTGCATTATGATGAAATTTACAAAAAATTTTGTAAAATATAGAGGCTGTTTGAAACTTTTGTCTTTATCTCGGATTCTACTGGACCGATTTTGCTCATTTTTAATATCAAATATTTCGTTTGAGAAACGAATGTTTGAGAAAATTTTATTGTTCTATGTCTATTTTTCGAAGCTCTATCGTTCCTTCAACAGACGGACAGATATATATAGCTAGATCAGAATATATAAACTTTTTGGATCTACGACCATCATTTCAACGGGTTACAAACGGAATGACAAACATATTACATCTCCATATTTTTGGTGGTGGGTATAATAAAAAAAAATATTTTCGGTTATAAAAAAGATGTAACAAAAATATCATTTCCATTTTTATGTAAAAGTGTGGGTGCGTATGCAAATGTATGTATGTATGTATGTATGTATATATGTATGTATGTAGTTTGAGTGTGAGTGTTTTGTCCAAAAATACTAAACAAATATTTTGTTTTAAATATTGAATGAACAATGTTCTTTGTGATGATTGATTTTTATTTTATTATGTTTGTTCCCCAAATTATTCTTTTGGTTGTTAATGTTACTGTTGCACATTGTTTGCCTACCATTGTGGTGCGTTGTTTGCATTTGTCAGTCCCCGCAAAAATGTTAAGAGGTTTCGTTGAGCCAGCTATATTGCGCTGGGGACATTGATCAATATCGACACGCCTCAAATCAATATCAATGCCAGAAGTGCCCCTACAATGAGAAAGCAAAAGAAGAAAATGTAAACAAACAAATAAAAACTTCTACTTTATTTTAATTAATTTTATTTTATTTACATTTGAATAGGTCCAAAATTTTTACAAGTACTTTATTGTTAATATTTTTTTGAAGACAGTAGAATATTACATAATAAATAATTATGGTGTATTAATGAAGTGTATGGATATGGCTTAAAGCTATTAACATCTAGCTCAACCAAATATTCAATTCGAAATTGTATATCACTGATTAGAACCCAATGCGACAAAACAGATGTGTATTTAGTAGATCAGTGACGTTACAACCTAATGGTTTTTTTTAAAACATAAACCAAATTGAGGTCATATGTATTATACCAATAAAATGTGTTTAATAGTAATTTATATATTTCAATATATATCTTGGTGGTTACACGATCAAAGCTTGCCTTTCCAATTTTAATACACTGGCACTTTTTCATTAAATTAAACGAGCACATACTTTTAAAAGTTGATACGAATTTGCTTTTAAATTTTCGTTCCAATTGTGTGTTTTAATTTACAGTCAAGAAAACAGCTGATTGTAATTTGTATAGACAAATGCGCTAAATGGAAGCTGTGACCTATTATGGTATGACTTCAGTGCATATAAATGTTTCTAGTGTTAATAATTTTATTCTATTTTCTTCGACCTTTAAAAATTATTTAATAAAAAAAATATTTCTAGCGTTGAATTTTATTTCGATATAAACACTTTTTAAAAATTTATACATGTTATTTTTATAATTTTTTCCTTAAGAATCTACTCAAAGATTAGCGAAATATGTATTGTAATAAAACTTTAATTTTTTTATAAAAAAGACCTAAAGGTTAAATAATTACCAAAATCTTAATAAAAAAAATGTCAAATAAACAATAATAAGAAATACATTATACCTATACATACATACATACATACGAGTATATCAGCATTATTATAATTATTTTTATGTAATTTCTTTAAACCATTCGTCTGCAAATACATATTACCTGCGTATTTCGTTATGGAAATTATTCACAATATTAAATTTGATTTGAGGGGAAAACGATATGCAACAAAACTATTACTCATAGAATATACCATTATTTTCATTTTCCTAAATATTAGTACACAGAAAAAATAAAAATGAGTTTCAATTAAAATATTTGTGGAATCAATTAAAAATTTAATTGAAATCGGACCTGTAAACAAAATGATAGTATCAATTAAAAAAAAATGTGAGATTTAATTGAAAATATCAGAAAAAGTAATTGAATCAATTAAAATTTTAATTGAAAATTATTTTAAAATCAATTAAAGGTTTAATTGAAAAAAAAACATGATCTTTTTTTTCTGTGTAATACATATGCTTCCAAAGAATTGGCATGTTATTTATCCAACTATTTTAAATAACTTCAGATAGCTGAAATTAAGATATTCACCCCTATCGTAAATAAAAATTCCACATGAAATTTGTTCCCTTTTATTTTTTTCACATTGAATTTAAATAGGAAAAATGTGAAAAGGGAACAAATTTCATGTGGAATTTTTATTCACGATAGGGGTGATTATCAAAAAAACATGCGTAAAATATATCTTTAGTGTCTTCCAATTTGTTAACCCTGCTGTTAGGTTAGTGCCATTTGGTCCAAATTTTTTCAGTATTCCCTTGTAACTTTGGAACGGTGATATATACTGACTAAATTTGTCTGCTAATGGGGTCTTTTAATAAAACAATGTTATGTGCGAAAATTAAATTTTCTAACTTTATTCAGGACTGATAAAAATACATAATAACGAATCTTAGGTTAGAGGACCATTTGGTCCATAGTACATTGTTATAGATTTTTTTCAAAAAAATAAGAATTTATTAGTTGGTTTGAATATATTTTTCATTGCAAGATAAGCACAATGTTTTTCGGTTAGTTTTGCAAATAAAGTTGCTGCAAATGGAACATTTTATATCAGACTTCGACTTGCAGCAACTACAAATTCCACGCTTTCGAGTCCTTGAATGAGAAGTTGGATTATTTGAGGAAGCCTCTGAAACTGTGCATGTTGTACCAATTTCTATCAGTTGGAGCCCATGAAACATCGATTTCAGAAAATAGTATGTACGCATTCAAAGCGGATATGTCAAGTATGTTTGCAAATACAACGGTTGGCCATAGATTTATTTTGCGTTTTGTGGAGTAGGAGCCAATCATTTGATCAGCAGTAACCACACCACCTAAAAGAAACAAACCATTAGAAATTATAGGCGATCAAAAAGTAGCATAAAAGGTATGTAATAAGATTGTAATAAGAAACAATCTCTGGTTTTTTCTTAGATCCAATTTCATCAACTGCATCATCTTTGTGCATTGTACTAATCAATATCACTGCTTTGTTTTTATGACTTATGTACGGTTCCCACATATGTTAGCTTTCTTTCTTTCCAAAACTTCAAACCATATCTTGCTGGCTTTGATGGAATAAATTGTCGAAAAGAACATCTCCCTCTAAATGTAACAAGTTGTTCATCAACGGTAACATTTTCGTGACAATTGTAAAACATTGGAAGGAGTTGTTGGCAATAGTCCCACAGTGGACGAATAGGAGCAAATTTATCGCTACTACGACATTTGCGTCGACTCAAAACATCATCGAAACGGAGAGCACTTGTATCTTCAGACATAATCGATCGGAAAATAGGGCGACCAAATTTTTCGTCAAAAAAACCGTGGACATCCTCATTTTTTCCGCTGTCATTGATAAATTTGATATGTTACATAAATAATTAAAACATGATAATACATACTGATAAACTCCAGCAAGAATGAGCATAGCTATATATGCGCGCAGTGCGTCTTCACCAATATCTGTCCATTTGGCACTAAACTCGATCCTGCCGTGCTTATTAGTATTTTCAATGACAATTCTTTCTATTGGAGGCGGAAAAAACAAAAAAGCAGACAGCATGTCATCGCATCTAGACACTGCAAAGCGAGTTGGCTCTGCTTGTGTTGTGATAATATTCCCAGCCCCAATTCTAATAGACTGAGGTAATGGAGTCGCTCTCCATTCTATGTTGTTTTTAGAAATAAAAAGACGATCAACAGAGCTAGCTTCAACTGAGATGGTTTCCTATTCACTTTCTGTTTCAGATGAACAGTTCTAAATTAAATCCGTCTCCGAATCAGAAATATCAGATTCACTTTCTTCATTGAGAATTTCACGTATCTCTTCTTCGTTCAACTGCGCCATTTCGTAACAAAAACACTACCGGACTATTCAAAGAAACTTTCAAACTGCACGTATCTGTGCTTCTTCACGACAAAAATAAAAAACGGGGAATCCCAAAATAATTTTTTACATTACAAAACAACAAGTGAATGTAAATTCATTGCAAAAATGGGAAATCCCAAAATTATTTTTTCATTACCAAGTGAATGTAAATTCATGTCAAATATTTAGAGGATGTTTTTGATATGTCAAATACTTACTTTAGAAATTATTGAAACAAAATAGTTACATTGAATAAGATAAAATTATTATTTTGCATGAAAATTGCATTATGGACCAAATGGTCCCTTAACCTAAGATTTGTAAATTTTTTCTAACCTAACAGCAGGGTTAAAAAAAAAAAATCTACGTCTCTAAAAGAATCACCTTTAATTTTTTCTATTTTAGTTCTCACTCATTGTTTTGAAAATTTAATTGGAAAGTATTCTCGTGGATCTCCATTTCTTGCTTGGAATTTTCCTTTATATATTATTAGGAAATAATAAAAGAATACAATATAGTTTTTATTACATTTTACACGTTACAAATTTAACAGCATCATAAAGTTAATAAAAGCAACATCAAAACAAAGTTTGTATCTATGGTTATTACAAGCACATTAGATCTGCCCTTTGGAAAAATATTTGCTTTAGATGGGTCTTAAATTATTCATTGGCAATTTAAACTAGTTGCTGCAAAGTTTGTGGCGGAAGTGTTAATGTTTTTGAAACGTTTAAAACCAATCTTACATTTC
This sequence comes from Bellardia bayeri, assembly GCA_950370525.1. Classification (NCBI taxonomy): domain Eukaryota; kingdom Metazoa; phylum Arthropoda; class Insecta; order Diptera; family Calliphoridae; genus Bellardia; species Bellardia bayeri. The sequence continues at coordinate 48,118,248 of OX493268.1, forward strand.
AGTTAGTAACATATTTCAATTTCCCGATTTTTTACATTGTCAATCGTTTTTAATGGAATAAAATTAATTAGAAGCAGTATGCTAATCAATGGTTTGAAATTGACTCCGCGCAACTTGTCTTAGAGAAGCTCAAACATAATAAAAGTTTTTAAAGCGCTTCCAAAAAATTGCTCCAGAATTAAAAATTATATTAATATACATACATATACATATGTTACTAATGCCAAAGAACTGGTGGCATTTTAGAAGCTGTTGTGGTTCTAATTGCACTCGTTCTATACGAACAAATTCTAAACATTTTGCTAAGTACTTTAAAAAATTAAAAAAAGTGCAATTGGTTACTGAACTTTAAAACTTTGAATAAACAAGCAAAATAAGACAAATCTAAAACAAGCCAAATTGATAAGAGCAGGTCTATGAGAGATTTATAGTGGGTGTAAAAACAATGTTTCGAAATTGTATTTTTAAATCCATTTACAGCATTTCCTTATGATTTTTACCATGTAAGCTTCGTAAAGTAGTCATTATAATTTTAAAGCTTCAAATATCTACAATTCCGCATCTGTAAACTGCATATTAAAACAAGTAAGAAACCCTACACCCAGTATATGTATGAAACAGTTCTTCAAAACTGAGAGATATCAGTTATTATAGATCGATCATCCAAAAATTTAGTGCCATGACTTCCGGTTTTAGATAATCGTTTGTTACTTATTATCAATTGTCCGTAATCACCATTATATTATTGTGAACCGGATTGTGATCTGAAGAGGGTTTATATTTAAGAGGTCTAATGTTAATCTTATTCTCTAAAGAAGTTTATTGTTATAGAGTATTTTTATTTATACGCCACCCTAATACTACAAATATAAAGAATAACTTCATATAATAAACTAATGCTACAAAACTAATAACATTTAAACTCTCATTGTAACTCTTTAACTGTAATTATCATACAATCAATATTGAATAAAGATAAATGAATTGGTTCAGTTTTGTATGCATCTGCAGCGACTCGTGTTTGATTTATTCTCACGACATTACAATTGTTATTGAGGAATAAATTCGGTTCGGAATCGAGCCTATCCTTCTAGGATGTCAGAATGCTTTTTCCCCTCTGCTATCAATGTTGTCTTTCCAGGATAGTCTCCCATCAAGTAATATAGGGTGTATTTAATGGACGAATTCTCTAACTATTGTTTAACTATTCCTTGTTATTCTTATTGTAAACTAAGCATTGCAAATAAAGAATCATTAGTTAAGCCTTTGTCATCAGCTAACTAAAGACTGTGAATTCGGCCATTAGATGTATAGAACTTTAAGTTGGCAAATTTTTTCTAACTGGCGACCTTTTTATAACCTGTCAGTGATTTATATTAAGTTTGGTTTGGCATTTCAACATGAATAGACTGACGCCTGAACAACGTTTTTAAATTGTGCAAATTTATTTTGTAAGTCAATGTTCTGTATTTTTTAGATGTATAAAGCTTTGAAATAAAACAAAGATGTTTTTTTTTAATTGACTTGAAATTTACTTTATTCGAAAGATAATCTTCTGGAATTATAATTTAAATATGACTTCTGGCATATGACTCGTTCGGACATAGTCTAATCTGGAGGTACAATTTTCGATGACTTTACGCTCCACACTTTCAATATGAATGACATTAAATTAGGTGTTTTAGATTTGCGTTGCTTAATTTGCCGGGTTTTGCTATGAAAACGACCCTTTCTTCCATCCAATCTACTGTAGTAGTAATACTGTCTGCTTAGTTTGTGCAGTTTTTGTCAATGCCTTTTTAAATACAGCCGGAAAGATACCACCCGGCTCAGTTGCCTTAAATAGCGCAAAACAAAGTGCGCTACAAAGTATGCCTTAATTCATATCTTCAATTGTTTCAGGGCTTTTGCCATCCGAATCTATTAGAGCCATGAATTTGGACAGGGGTTCTCGTTAGGAATTTCTTAACGAAACGCCATTTACGGTATCAAGCAATTCACAGTAAAGTTTCCGAATTCACTTTGGGCGGTTCGTATTAGCTTGCTGTATAATCCGAGTTTCGTACCATACTCAACCCAATATATCGATAGTTTCTTTCTGTGGGCTCCATTAAAAAGTCTGAGAGCAAAAGCGATTTGAAATTCTATACAATAATGCTAATATATGTATATATCTACATCACCGTTCTTAATTTTATTGACCATAGTTCCAATATAAGGAACCCTACCAAGCACATCAACAAATATCTTGTAAATAAATCAAAACAAAACTTGATACGGAAATATATGCAAAATTCGTCCAATCAAAAAAAAATAGAACAAAATCCGTTTGTCATTAAACAGAATAGGATGTAAAAGGAAAGGCCTTGAAAGATATAATACATGAAATATATGACCAACTTTATACATATGTATATAACCCTAGGAGGTATAACCAGGTCTGTGCAGACTTTTTGCATATAAAAGTGTGTTTAACTTTTTGGTTTTTCATCTTAGAAAAAAATGAGCAGAAAATCAGAGCGATTGGGGATCCGGGTTCGGAATAATTCGGGTTTACAAATAATTGGCTCTAAATGATATAACCAGGTCTGTGCATACCTACATAGGATTTGTACGGAAATGCATAGTCAGTTGTCCTAAAAGTGGCAATAAATACATTTTATGCTAGAAAACCACAAAACGAATAATTAAACCTCATTTTTATACATCTTAGGTAGCTATTCACGCCATTTTATTAATCATAAATCCATTTTTGAGTGGTTTTGGTGTTGAGTTGTGTATACAATATGTAGAGAAATTTACGCTTTTATTGGCCTTACTTTGGTTGCCGGCGTATTCGGGTCAAACGGTCAGCCTATTCATGAGTTGTGGGGACACAAAGGAAGCCCCATATACAGGGCGACGATGTCTGCTGTGCGATATAAACTTATTTTAAAGTATATTTGATTTGACGGTACCACGAGATCCACTCGACTTGCAGAAATCAACGACATCTGGAACATGCTCATGCACAACTTAGAGTTCCGGATGCCCAAATAACTGTGGATAAACAATTGTTTCCGTACCGAGGCCGCACGCGCTTCACCCAATATATTCCCTCAAAACCAGCCAAATACGGCATAAAAATCTGGTGGGCGTGCGATGCGAACTCAAATTAACCAATAAAAGGAATTATTTATGTTGGAAAACAACCAAACGAAGCACGTGTTGTTCTCAAATTGGTGGAAAGGTGGTTCTGGCCGAACAATATACATATGCAGATAACTTTTTCTCATCATACGATCTGGCCACGGCTTTGATGACAAAACGGTTGGCTTATGTAGGAACAATAAGAAAAAACACGGCCTGCATACCGAATGAGATGTTAGGCCCTAAAAGAGAGGTATTAAGCACATTATTTGGTTACAATAACAATGTCGCACTATGCTGATATGTGCCAAAAAAGAAGAAAGCAGTGGTTTTCATCTCCACGGAACACTATAATTCCACTGTCGACTTATCAAAGTCAACGCAGAAGCCGTTCCAAATATTGGACTGTAATATATATATATAAAGCAGGAGTGGACACCATGGAGCAGATGGTTAGTAGTTACATCTACAAACGGGCCACAAACCGGTGGATGTTGGCCATGTTTTTCAATATTGGCTGCATTTGTCATACATGACAAATTGTTTTTTTTTTTTTTGCAGTTAGCTGCACGCCCGCCCATAGGTGATTAACCAGCCCATACCGCATCCTCTGCCAGCAGACCATCGTGCTCGCTGTGTTTTAAGTTGGATAAAAAACAGCGAAAAACATGCCGGTATGCCAACACACTCATGCATTTATAGATACATTTAGGACAACTGACTATGCATTTCCGTACAAATCCTATGTAGGTCTGCACAGATCTGGTTATACCATTTAGCGACAAAAAACCCTTATACCTCCGAGGGATAAATAGAGAATATAAAGCACTTGTTCCTCAAAAGCGTAACAACTCAAAATTTTAAAATTTTCACTTTTTGCAAAAAACCAAACCACAGAGGTCATATCTACCCACTGTAAAAATTTCCCTTTGATTTGTCTTCTCTTCCTTGAAAAAAAAACCCGTTACGAAACTCTCTTTGTGTTTTTAGAACAACTACTTTACAGCCATCCCTAAATTCCGACGGTAAGCGTTGTTTAAATGTCAAAATTTCTCATGCTCTTAAATTTTGTATGGAGCATACCGAAACAACGCGGCGGGTTAGTTCCAAAGAAAAGAAAACAAAAAAAAGAGAAATAAAACAACAATGTCCAGCTATTACAATAAACAGGGTCGTTTTATTTATTTATTTGATAACCCTGTTTATATCGTTTTGACATAACGTTGCCGCTTTTGTTTAGGGATGGGGTATCAGGGTTAATGCTCAGCGTAAAAAAACGTTCGGATTACCGTCGGTATTTAGGGATGGCTGTTAGTCCCAATTAAAGGGAAACATTTTTAGTTGTTTGCAAGTTCTTGAGCAAAACAGATCAAAGTTTTTTCACACAAAGAGCGGCATTTCGAGTTGTAGTTGTTTTCGATTGTCAACAGTTTGCATAAGTTGTGTTTTAATTTTGATTCATTACTCTGCAGTTGATGTAAGTAAGTTTAGTTCAGTGTTTAAATTCCTGTTGTTGCCATTTTGATGAACAAATTTTTTCAGACAACTCAAAAAGTTGTGGTTTTTAAGCAATAAAAAGAAACAAAACGTTATATTCTTTTTTAATGGTATTTTCTTACAATGACATCATTTTTTGCTTTAATATATCGTTAAAATCAACAGAAACAGTTTTTACAGTTTTACTAAAAATTCATGAATTTTGAGTTGTTATGCTTTTGAGAAACAAGTGCGATAAGTGAAATTTACCACTAAATATCGACAAGGCTGACATATTTTGACTAAAATTTATTTCTTTTCAAATCTCTATATTTTTTTGCTAAGATCTAAACAGTCTGTTACAAATTAACAAATTTACATTGTATTTAACATTTATTTCACTATAAAAGTAGAAAGCTTGCTCATGGAATCCTCCACCACCCTTTTTTATTTGCTTTAAAGAACAGAATTGTTGTGGATCCTTTGTTTTCACGCTTTCAAAAAAGTTTAATTTTTTTTTCATTTTAACACAAAAATCTCTTTTATATCCACTAAACCAGTACGATGAGCATTAATTTCGCAGTAAAATTTGTTCTTTTAGTTTATTTTCACATAATTTTTTATGGTACAAAAGGATAACGATTCATAAATATGCAGTTGCCAGCATTTTGACGTTTGAGCCTGTGTATGCTTGCACATACATGTGTATGGATTTATATCTTGATGTTTTTCATGCATACTTTAAGTATATTATGCTTGAAATGTAACAAAACTTTTCAAATACATACACACTCACAAACAAATGTTTACAATTTTGATGCAATCTCACACATTTAAATGCATAAAGTAAATACATACAAAACTTTGCTTGAAAAAAAAAACTTTGATACCACCCAGCAGTTCCAATTGAGAGTCCCGAAATATTGATTTTACCGAAATATTGATTTTTTTATTTGATAGCAAATTAAAAGGATTTTATTGAACATTTAAAAATATTTTGCGGGATTTATAATTATGTTTTTGACCAAATTGTAAACATCTACATATGTTGTTGTTTATTTACTGAAGACGTTTCTACCCAGCAAACCATATGAGTCCGAAAAGAGTCTTTTCTGACACCTTTTTCGGAGCGTTAACGCTCTTTATGAGCCCAAAAAACAATCATAATTGCTCCGAAAACCTTCAGAAAAGAGGGTCATTACGTTCGGAAATGGTCCGTCAGAAAGAGCTCTTAGATAATGTCAGAAAAGAGTCTTTAATGAGGGTTTTTTGGGCTCTAAAAGAGCTCTTAGATAATGTCAGAAAAGAGTTTTTTATGAGGGTTTTTTGGGCTCTAAAAGAGCTCTTAGATAATGTCAGAAAAGAGTTTTTTATGAGGGTTTTTTTGGGCTCTGTGTAATCTTGTTTTGATCATTCTTGTGTGGTACAGCTGTGTTTTTTTTTGTTCAAAGCACAAACAACAGGACAACAACGCTTTGGTACGCACATAATTAAGTGGAATTTATGAGTCATACTGCGTGCCGACTCAGGACAGTAACAAGCAAATTTTTCTTTCGCTCCGAAAGTGCTCTTTTGTTGTACTCTTTTCTGACTCCTTTTTTCGGAGCGCTCCGAAAATGATCTTTGTTGGACTCTTTTCTGAAAGTAGAAAATATATTATATGTTTGGACTTGACCGACTATGTATATACTTTTTCTTCTTTTTTTTATTAAAATATTATGCAATGTTTTCCTTTTTTACCGCTTCATTAACCTGGATCAATATAGTCCAAAGTTTGATATTTACCTTTAATGGTAATAAAACAAAACCAATTAAACAACCAGTAATTCATAATTATCGAGTGTGCAAATTGTTACTGCTAATGGATACTAATGGATGCAAAGATTTGAGTGAAATAAGACTGAAGACAATAATAAGTCATAAAATATATACACAGATTATATCTATAGATGTATTACTGATATAAAAACTTTGCAAACAAATAGGTATCCTGGCGCCTAGTGGACTGCAGGGGAGAGTATGTTTGTAACATGTTGTATGAAAAAATATATTTTATTTCAGCTATTTGTAAAATATATAAAATATTATTTTGTTTTGTCTTTTTTTTTTCTTTTCACTTTGAAATAGCTAATTTGTTTGCAGCATATCATATTATTTGTCATGTAAACAATTGGATAAATTGTATTAAAAAGAGAACACATATACACTCACAATATTATTACAGTAACGGAATGTAGTTTATTCAGGAAGTATTCCGTGCAGTGCAGTTGTTTTTAACTAAATAAACATTTAAAATTCTAAGATAATTTATTTTTAACTGAATCTAACATTTATTCAAAAAACTAAGTGCACATTAATACGGATTTTCAGTTACATTTGATATTGACAGTTGTTTATGTTAAAGTATTTTGTATTCAAAATTAAATGAAACTGTAATTTAAAATAACTGAAAATTTACCTAAAAACTGATCTACTTATTTTTCATATCATTTTTACAAAAAGTTTATTTAATCTTAAATATTATAATTCTCAAACAGTCAATGTGAATTTTGATATAAGATATGTATATGTAGATATTATACGGAAGCTATGGCTATGTATAGACCGACCCTTAGAAAATTATTTCAAGTTATTTTCAGTTATTTTATTCTAGTTAATAACTAAAATACATAAAATAACTGAAAATTCTGTTGATTTTACGGAATTCGGAGTTGAATTTTTGACATTTAAAATTAAATGAACTTTTCGTTAAAATTAAATGAATAATAAGTAGACCGGTTTTTAACAGAATATTCATTTATTTTATATTACAATTTCAGTTAATTTTACGTACACAATTTTTTGAGTGTATTAAATTAGACTCAGACAAATCTTAAACTAACTGCAAGTTAAATAAACAATAATAAAAAATGAACACATTATAGGTCTGTTAATCAGGTCTGAAATTTCAATGATTTAGTTAAAAAAAAACTAAAATCTTTTTCTAAGTTTCTTGCATATTATTTGAAATGTTTGAATATGTTTTTTCTGTACAAATGAATATTTCTAGGTGTTGTAAATTAGCTACAAATGCTGGTGAAAAATACACCGAAGAATTTGTTATTTATGCCTACATAATAATCAAAAAAGGTTAATTAAAATACATATTAGTATATTCGTTTTTAATTATGCGAATATTTACTTATGTGTTTCGGTTCGTTAAGTTTAACAATTACAATTCGGTAACTACATCAAAGATGATTTTTATCCGATTTTCAATTTCAATGAACTGCACATTATACGAAATATAAAGCAAGCCCTTAATTACAGTGGGAAGCACAAATGACTACATGTACATAATACTAATAAAGAAAATTGAAAAATAGTTGTTTGTCATTTATTTAAGGTTTAATTAATAACACAAAGGAAAAGAGACAAGTGTTTAACACAAAAAAGATACTTCTTTAGCAGTAGGCAATCCCGATATTCAATGAACCGCACAACGAGACGGTTGTGATATTTACTACATCTCAGCAGTAAAAAAACGAAAACCTGCATTGTCAATAAAAAATGTTAAGGCACGGTTAAAGTTTGCTAGAGAGCATATAAATTGGGAAGTAGATGACTTGAAACATGTAATCTGATGAGATGAATTAATATTTAACCGTTTTCAATATCAAGCTACACACTATTGCTGCACCAGAGAACTCAAATACACCATATAAAGGAAACTGTAAAATACGCTGGGAGGAACGTCCTGATATGGGTTTGTTTTATATGGCGGCACCTGGGACCACAGCAAAGAATCGCAGGAATAATGAGAAAAAAACTGTCTATATATTCTGCCAACTCATATTTCCGATATTGTAGAAAAGTTGACGATGGAGTTACTTTTGAGCTGGCTGATAATTCAAAGCACACTTTCGTATAAGAATCGCATAAGAATAGATTAGCGAACATAATTTTCTTTTGATGCAGTGGCCGTCAAAAAGTTTCGACCTCAATACGATTGAGAATTTGTGGAGAACCAGAAAGAGACAGTCTGGACAATACCGATTATCTCCAACACATTAAGCTTTTAAGTGTTTTACGAAACAACGGGCTTTGGACTAAATAAAAAACAAATATACTATCATTCTCTTAAGGTTTTGTATAATGCAAAATTTTTTAAACATAAATAACACAAAAAAACAATTTCTAATTTTATTTACCCATTAAAGCTAGATTTACACCATTGAAATTTTCTTCAAAATTGCTCTTCAAAATGCTTCAAACTCGTGTAAACAGCAAAATTCTTCAAAATTTATTTTAAATAATAGTTATTATAGTTATTATTAATAGTTATTAAATAAATAAATTTTGAAGAATTTTTACCTTTTACACGAGTTTGAAGCATTTTGAAGAAAATTTCAGTCGTGTAATCTAGCTTTAGCTATGTACGAGTATAGACGGTTGTGAGATCTAGCAATATAGTAGCAATGTACTGACATTGAAAAATTGTTTGCAAAAGGTAAATTGTGTGTTCAGACGACTGTAGGAAACCTTACATTTTTATTATCACACAATGAATTTATCTGTAAAGCGATATTGTCAGTTCAACACAGTTGTCAGATTTGTGTGCGGCAAATACTGTCAAATTTGTTTTAAGGCATTAAAGCATTATGTTTGAAAATTTTAAATATTGTCATGGAACAAAAAACAGTAATTGAAATAATTTTATTTACATATGTCCTAGAAATTAGCGAGGATGAAGACAAAAGAACAAAAAAAAAACGCCGCTATCCATTTTTTATTTTCTTTAATTTAATTCTTTAATTTTCTTCCACTTTTTTCCAAAATGTTATTAATGCATTTTTGTTTGTTTATTTATTTTAGAAATAATTGTCTGCCAACGCAATTGAAAGCGTTTTGCAATTGTCTTCAAACAATCTTACAATGACAAAAAAATGTGTTTTCCCGATTGTTAGATGTCTGACAATATTTTTATCTTACAATGTACTGAAAATATTTTTTCTTACAACTTTGGAATGATAAGCTCACACGGTTGTTAGACATTTTTTGAGCATTTTTCGGACAACGTTGTAAGATCTGACAACCGCCTGTATAAAGCTTTAGTTTTATTTTTATGCAATAACAAGTGCACAAAGAAATAACATGTCATTTACAATATACAAATGTTTTCTAGTGAATTATAAGATTTACGAAATATAAAAACTTAATTGTGTTGAAGATAATAAGAAACCATTGAAAACAATATGCTTTGATATACACTGTGTTGTATTACTAAAGTGACACTTAATTTTAGCTAATTGTTGTAAAGTTACAAACTGTATTTTGAAACGTGTGACATTTTTAATAGTAATGATTTGTTTTTATCCAAAATTTAGGAGATCACTTCATGAATTTAAAAGAATAATTGTGCTTTACTATTTTGTTAGTGTTTCATAACTATAATTACATTTTATGATACACAAATAAGAATACTAGACAGTTATTTATTCTTATTAAGTAATTTTAAGCAATTTGCTGTAAAATGTCTCATGGTTCATATCTAAGTGATTTTGAAAAAGGTCAAATTTCATTTAATATAAAATGCGGCTTTAGTTTTCGAGTAATTGTCAAAAAGTAAACCGGCCACATGTTGTAGTAACAAATTTTGGAAATCATCCGCATTATTATGATAAAAAGTGGCGGACCAAAAAAAAATCTTTCTGAACGAGACAGTCGCAAAATTATAAACTGTGCCAGCAAACACAATAAAGAAAATTGGTTAGATTATTAATGAATGTACGGTAACTGTGTCTAAATCAATTATAAGTAGACTGCTAAAACCCCAAACTCTTACTAGACAAAATCTATTGTGTGTGGTTGCATAATTGATGGTATATGTACTTGTACTTGAAAATTTTCTACTTGTTTAAATTAAGATTTTTTCATCAGATATTATTTAACACAACATTAAATTTGCTTCTGAAAAATTTAATTTAAGAAACCATTTCTTTGAATACTAATCAATTATGTTTGTGAGAATGGGTTTTAAAAGGAAAATAAAACCTTCCAAAAATAACAGGAAAGGAGAAATTTCATAAAGATTGTTTATTCTGCATTTAATTTTACGAAGTTCAAAAGAAATATATTTGCTAAATTATAAATATTTATGATTTTCTTTTGATAATTTGTTGTATTTTGTTTTTTGCTCAGGAAAGGGTACATATAAAATAGAAACGATTCCTTAATTAACAAACTAATCCAAGAAAAGCGACACATTGAGGCCACGCACATTTATTCTCTTTTAGTGCAGAAGAATTGATTTCCTGTTTAAAATTCACCGGCTTTACACGTAATTTGTTGTCTTCACAAGTCTTTTATTTTGGCAAAATCTAAAGAGACCACGAAAAAGGCACAAATTGCAAGTTATTTGCAACGCAGTTTTTGCAAGAAAGTTTGAATTGTTTCCTAATAATATCAGATTCAATATCAAGTCAATTTCTAAAATATAATTTTTTAATCTTAATATCTTTAAAATTTTGACTAAATTTCTAATCAACAACATACATATGTAACTAATTAATTGCTTTCTGACTTATTAACTATTTATACCCTACACCACCATAGTGGGGAGGGTACCTATATTGGATTAGTGCTGATGTTTGTAACGCCCAAAAATATTGATCCAACAGCCACCTTAAAGTATACCGATCGGCTTAGAATCACTTTCTGAGTCGATTTAACGATGTCCGTCCGTACGTCCGTCCGTCTGGCTGGCTGGATGTCCATGTAAAGCTTGTGTGCAGAGTACAGGTCACAATTTTGATCACATTTTTATTTAGTTTAAAATCTTTTATTATTGCAGAATTTTGTATAAATACGGCTTTTCTATAGACATTTATGTACCATAATGCCATATTCTGGAATAACATTTGTATGGGGTCTATAAGAAATCGTGGACCGTTACCTACCATTTTCAACAGGACTTGTCCTTCTGTAATACAGATAAAGTGTGGAGAATGATATTATGTGTATTATATTTGAACAATATAGCAACAAATATCTGAAAAATATCGAGGTAGTCTGAAACTTTGATCTAGAACTCAGATCATACTGGACACATTGTGCCCATTTTTAATACCAAATATTTCGGTGGATCAAAGAATGTTTGGTAGAAATTTCATTGTTCATTCAACAACAGACGGACAAACGGACGGACATTGCTAAATCGTCTTAGGATCTAAAAATGACACAGACTTTTAGACTCTAAGACCATTATTTCGATATGTTATAAACGGAATGACATACCATGACATATAAAAATATAAAATACATGTACAACTTCTACCCTTACCCTACATATATATGTATATACATAAATACCGTTATTAAATTTTAAACCCTACTTTAAAATAAAAAATTCACTAAAAAACAATTTCGCTAATGTCATCGTTGGATTTGATTGGTAAGTTAATACATATAAAGATTTATTACAATTGATATGTATGCAGTTCAAAAACAAGCTTCATCCCGGCATACCATTCTGGGAGCGCTCCAAAAAATGTGTCAGAAAAGAGTCCAACTAAAAAGCATTTTCGGAGCGAAAGAAAAATTTGCTTAAAAATTAATTTTTTTTTCCATTTTTAATTCCATTTTATTTTTTTTTTTACTGTAAATACAATTTATTTAATTTTTTTTCCATTTCTAATTTAGTTTATTTGTGAATGAATTCCCTTTTTGTTTAAGGAAAAACAATTAAAAAAAATAATAAATGTGAACTTTTAATTTTTTGTATTTAAAATTGCAATGACTCTTTGCTGAGCCAACAAAACCCTCAAAAAAAGACTCTTTTCTGACATTATCTAAGAGCTCTTTCAGAGCCCAAAAAACCCTCATGAAAGCCTCTTTTCTGACATGATCTAAGAGCTCTTTCTGACGGACCATTTTCGAATGTAATGATCCTCTTTTCTGAAAGGTGTCAGAAAAGACTATTTTCTAACTAATATGGCTTGCTGACCATATAATACCCTACAGTTTGTCTAAATGGGCGTTATATGGGAGATATAACCTATTGTGGACCGATCATCCAAAAATTTAGTGTCATATATAAATATTATATGTGTTAAACTTTATCTCGATATAAAGACTTTTAAACGATTTATGGAGCTTAAAGTGAATTACGGAGAGGGTCTTATATGGGAGTTTCGACTAATTATGGACCGACCATTATAAATTTAAGTTACATTATTTCTGTATATAAGAAACTTATTTGTGTCGAATATTATTTGGATACCAACATTTTTGAGAGAGTTACGGTTTTTAAAGTTATTTTCGGAAGTGGGTCTTATATGGGAGCTACGACTAATTATGGACCCATCATAATAAAATTATACCGTATTATTTGTATGCATATGAAATATATTTGCATTAAATATTATTTGGATACCGACATTTTTGAGAGAGTTATGCACTTTAAAGTGATTTTTGGAAGTGAACCTTATATGGGAGCTACGACTAATTATGGACCGATCTATACAAAATTTGTAGGTGTGATTTGCATTCATTTACCACAGATTTATGATGAAATTTGTTGGGATACTTGCATAATTCAAACATTTATGATCGGTTAACCCCAATTTCGGAGGACATTTGTATGGGGGCCATGTAAAATAATGGACCGATTTCCACTAGTTTCAGTCCCATCCATCCTTGGGCCGGTATACTTTACTTTAACAAATGTTATTATCATTTACCCCGTGGCCCGCGATGTCGAACGATAACGTTCGCTTAGATAAGACTAAAGACACAAACTTTTTATCGTATCTATTTTTTACTCAATCAAGTTTGTTTATTCCACAATCAATCTTGAATGGCCGACTTTATGTAACAGCTACAGATTTAAAAAAAAACTACATAAATTTAAAAGTTAAGAAAGAGTTTTTAAAGCTGCATGTAGGGTGTAAACAGGCAGAATGTATAAGCATGGGGCTCATGGATTAAGATGAATCAATACATATTATTTTAAAATAGACAATGATTGTCCAAAACACTCAAGGAAATTTTAATAAAAACAGATTTAGTTTATGTAGGAGCCAATTATGGAATTATTTTGTATATTCGATTTGAAATTGGTTGAAATTGATGCATTACTTCTTCGAGTTTCTCGAAATAGGACTTTATTGGTCAGATTTATAAAAGTATCCAAACAAATACGTTATATGTATGTCTTAATATTAACCTGATTAAATAAAATGCACATCTTACCAAACCATGAAAATCGTTTTGAATTATGTTGATTTCTGAATGAATTTCAAAGGAAAATAAAATTGTTTTTACCACCATAAAGATTAAAGCGTTTTCATCACACACTTTCTGCATTTCTTTAAACAAAATACAAGTTGAAATAAATTTCATGTATCAGTGTGGATGACGATGATGCTGTTGCTGCCGATGGTTATGCCTACTTTAAGTAAACTTTTATAATTTAAACTTTATTCTTATGATAACTTTTTTCAAATACTTTTTGTTTAATAAAATTTACTTTTATAAATTATGTAAATTTGCATAGTTGGCCTAATAAGATATTGCTTTCAGTCTCTTTGTCTTTCATGTTATTTTAATATGAAAACAAACTAAACTTTCGATATGGAAAAAATTCAATTTAAGTCTTAAATAAATTTTTTTTTAAAACTTTCAAATTGAAAAAACAAAAAATTTTGCATTCTTGCATGTGTAGTGGGAAGGAATCCTGCTCTTTCAAGATTTTTAGTTCTCTTTGCTTCTGTTTGTGTTAGTGCTTAAACTAATGTATGTATGTATCTAAATTCTTAAAATGCCATAATCCTTTGTTTCCATTCCGTTTTAGTTTCACTATTTTTTTTTTTATTTTTGGTTTGCTTTAACTTCATTTTTTAACTTTTGTCATGGTTGTTGTCGTTTGGTTTAGGTTTGAATTTCTCTCTATTTTATTGCTTGGCTAACTGACAGTTTGTATAATATTGTTGAAGAAAAAATTAAAATAAATGTCCTAAATCATTTAGTAAAACGAATGAACAATAGATGAAGACATGTTGTGTTGGTTTGTGTTTGGTAGTATGTATTTGTCTAGTGTTTAGCACATGCAAATCTATTTTAATATAGACATTTATATCTAAGCTAAATGTTGTCTTTCCTTGCAGTTTTAAAAACAGTAGTTGTTAACTTTCGTTATAGCTTAATTGTAGGACAGAAATGAAACTATATTTTCATATTCAAAATCTTGATACCCATCAAATCTGTTTTGTACTGGGTCTCAGAAATTTCACAATGTTTATTAATTTTACATGTATTTATTAATCGTAATGTAAAGGGATCAAATCAGATACAATTTTACGTGGAAATAGCCAATGTGTATTGCTTGAAGATAAATCCCACAAAACGTCTAGGAGCGTAGCTATGGAGGCACAAAATAGGTCACCTTTGGCCAGCAATTTGGTTAAACATGTAAAGTTTTTTTGTTTTTGAAAATTTTCCGAGTGTTTTTTGGCTTGATTTTTATAAAAAAATAAACCTTTCATCAGACACAAAATATGGACTAAAATAAAGTGGGATATCGATTTCATACGCGTATAAAACGTTAGAAGTTACACCCCGTCATATGAATAGTCCTTTGATAAGTTCCAGTCCCGTATAGAAGAATATAACACATGATACACATACTCGTATACATATAAAACTATTTACTAAAACCCCTTTAATATCGCTGCAAAAAAAAAAAACGTTTTAAAATCTTAAACAATATACATACTGTAAACGTATTAACATGCAATACACAATTGCAGATAAATTCCTTCACTTTTTATTCCTTTCAATATGTCTGTTGTCCTTTATTTTTATGTATGTCTGTATTAATGTATTTCAGCCAACAACAGGCCTCTTATTTAATGATTTGGTTTTGTGTATTTTATTGGCTCATATAAATTCGTTATTGTATTTGACGCAATGCAAACGGAAATGAAATTGTGTCACAACAATTTTCAGACATTACTTGGTAGTCGTAGCAGCAGCTGTAGTTTACACAGAAAAAAAAAATCATGTTTTTTTGCAATTAAACCTTTAATTGATTTTAAAATAATTTTCAATTAAAATTTTAATTGATTCAATTACTTTTTCTGATATTTTCAATTAAATCTCCCATTTTTTTTTAATTGATACTATCATTTGGTCCGATTTCAATTAAATTTTGAATTGATTCCACAAATATTTTATTTGAAACTCATTTTTATTTTTTTTCTGTGTAAAAGAAATGTTAAAGTTGGCTGTAGCAAAATATTTAATGAATAGCGCTCTCCGTTAGTGATGGAGTGATCAAGGGGTAAAGGGTTGCTTTTATCTAATAAATAGCTAATGACGCTTGCACGAAATCATCAATGCATAACCCTTAAGTGATTTATGGATTATATTCAATAATGTTTTGTACTAAAATAAATTTCTCATAAAATTGTTATAATGTTTGTGTTGCTAATGAGATTAGAGGTTATTTTAAGGTGGTGACTGCAATTTGATAGCGTCTTCTATTGAAATTTTTGAATGCGAACATAATAATTTGATTTGATTTAAATTTATATTTAGGCATTCGTAAAAGATTAGTATTAAATTATTAATTAACCCTTTCAGACCGTGATTGCACTATTTTTGCTTCTGTTAACCCAATTTGAAATATACTTGTATGCATCGTTTGTGCTGATTGTTTTTTATATTTTCTTCTTACATTTCTCTTCTATTTGATTTATCGTTACTTGAATTATTGCGAAATTCTTCAGTCACATTTCAGTTTTAGCAAAAGCAGCCGTGAAAGTAAGCAAGTGTTTTTAATTACAAAACTATTGCAGTGTGCATATGAATTCCATAATTCATTAATGCAACTAATACTTATCAAATGTTAATATGTACATGTTTTGTGTGTATGGGATCTAATTACATGACCCACATATTTCATGGATTTAAAATAGCAAGACAATATATGAATCCGAAGAAATAATTGTAAATAGATAATAATGTAAATAAACTATAGAGATAAGAATAAATAGAAATTTAAATTGAGTTAAATTATGAGTCGACTTTATTAAGTGTCACTTAAAATATTTTGTATAAAAAAACGAATATATTTTGGAACGGCTGTATAGCTTTAAAAAAGAAAAATTGTTTCCTTCAACAAAACTGCCGCTTATTAGCCATATTTCGTTGGCGTGCTCGCCTTTATAATAAGCAAAACCACACTCTCACACATACACACATCACAGTATTAATAATGAAGTGCACATGTATTAACAAAAAAAAAAAATTATCAATTTTAATATTTCAAACTAATTGAAATCCTTTCATGCAATAAAAATGTGTTTTAGTTAAAAATATTAATGAAAATCGACCGCAATGCCTCAAGTGTGCGTGTCCTGAAAATCCTTGAAGGATATAAAAATTATAAAACCTAATCATTGATTATATTTGCATACGAGTACGCTGTAGAAATCACATATGCAAAAAATTCTAGAAAAATTCCTGCTAGTTTTGCGTCAGGTCTGAAAGGGTTAAGGTGTATGAAATTCCTTATAATCAACAAATACTTAGCAGACTTTTTTACCAAACTAAAGCAAAAAGGTTTGCAATTGAGTTTTGTCTAAAATGGATATTTATATGTAGCTTAAATTGTTAATTTTTAACTTAAAATCTTCTACTGAAAGATGTTTAAAATTTGTGATAACAAATCCAACAATTTTCAGAAAGCTTTTCAAAAATCACAAATAGAAGTTTTAACTGATCTAAGTGCTTTAAATATTATTGAATTTGTATTTTGTAAGGGGCCAGTTTTATAAATTTGTTTTAGGTTAAAGTTGCAGTTCTTGATCATATGAGTTTTAAAAACGCCAACCACTCCCTGTTTCCAAGGCCACTTTCGTTTCAGTTTCCCATTAACTAACGCCAAGTAAAAGTATAAAATCAAACAGTTATTCACGACAGAATTTAAATGTCGTCTTAAAAACTCTTTTATTTAACAATCTACATTTATTTTAATGTGTCAATGGAGGCCTCATATTTGCTAAAGACCTTCATCCGTTGCTGTTATTTTCGCACAAAAAATGTAATTTGTTTTTATTTCGAATTAAGCGAAATATCCTTTCTTATTTGTTTTGCCTTTTTTATTGTTTAAAAAAGCTTTACGTATGAACACACACATTAGCAGATGCTTTTGCACATGTGCAAGTTAGTATTTACGGTATTATTGTATATTATTAAAAGTATGTGTTATAAGCCCATAGTTCTTTGTTATTTGTCCTGTCCTGGTACTCAAACGTTGGTAGGAGTAATACTTTTATCCTTTGTCAGTTGATAAGTATTGCAATACATTTATGTGACTATTTCCTGGCTTACTTTTCGTACATGTTTGTATTTTACAAATATTATATACAGTAATGTTTCAAAATTTAGTTGTTACAAGAACATATTGCTTCATTGTACAAAATATTGCTCATGGTAATCATGGTACAAACTATAAATTTTGGGTATTAAGTCAAGAAGTTACATGTTAGATTAGACTTTGTTGTTCGGTAAGCAAGCCATTTTATACCCACCACCAAAAAGATGGGGGATATATTACGTACGTTATTCCGTTTGTAATAATGGTCGTAAAGCCAAAAAGTCTATATATTCCAAGACGATTTAGCCAAAAAAGTCATAGAACAATGAAATTTGAACCAACAATTCTCTGATTCACCATAATGTTTGGTAATGAAAATGGGCATAATCGGTCAAGTAAGATCCGAGTTATTGATCAGAATTTATTTTTTGCTATTTTCTTCAAATAAAATGCTTTATTTTTATTACACAAGGACAAGTCCTGTTAAAAATGGTAGGAATCGTATCACGGTTACTCATAGCCCCTACACAAATGCCTTCCCGGAATATGGCTTTTGGTACATAAATGTCTATAGAAAAGTCGTATCCATACAAAATTTTCATAACAAATTAAATCTCAGTTCCGGAAATCACTTATAAAACTAGTATCAAGTTGATATTCAACCAAAATAGTCCATACATGTATAAAAATCGTCCATAGCAACATGATGATGAATGGTTCATATTTGACCATAGCCCCCATATAAAGCCTACTTCTGAAAATCCATAAAATTCGCATAAATCTCTTATAAAAACACTAAGAAGTCGAAGTTCTACACAAGTAATACGTAAGTAATACAAATAAATCATCTTACTACATTTCATAATAATAGGTCCATATTTGATCATAGTAGCCCCCATATAAAGTCGAGTTCTGCAAAACTCTTAGACGCGCATTAGGCCCTTATAAAACCCACTATCAAGTTGGAATTCAACACATATAGTCCATAAATATATAAAAATCATCGATCTCAGCTTTATGATGATCAGTTAATATTTGACCGTAGCCCCCATATAAAGTCTACTTACAGAAATCACTCAAATGCACATAAAGCTCTTATAAATCTCCATAATAAGTCATTCGGTGGTGGGTATATAAGATTCGGCACAGTCGAATATAAATTTTTTTAATTCAATTTAAAATGTTATTATAATATATTTAACAATTAGTTGGAGACTTGAAATTTCAGGCACCTTTCTACAATTTAGTTCGTTGTTAATATAAATCCTGGAAAGGTTATAGAAGGACACTTATTCGAATATTTTACTGCACACATCATATTTGTAACACATGGGTATAGTCAGACCCATATATACATATATTTTGTATTGTAAATGCTGTTTTTTATAATTTTCTTGCTGTTTTTAATTATTTTTTTTGCCCAGTTATATGTTATTATTTATTTGTATCTATTAAAGAAGGTTAGGTTAGGTTAATTCATTAAAAAACCAATAAACATACTAACAAGTTACTCCAGCTAGTTAATTTATAAGGTACAAGTTGTTACACTTTTCACCACCTCTGCTTTATGTTTGTGTTGATGATAATGAAAGTTGTGATTCCCCTTTTAACATATGAATATTTATTCATAATTTATTTAAAAATTATAATACATAAATACATAAGTATATACATACATGTACCTACTCGTATTATTCACATTTTTTTTCTTCGAATTAAATACATGAAAAACTGAGTGGGTCTGGCTAGAGTCATATGTTACGAATGTGAAAACCAAAACCTGTGTAAGACGTAGGGTTAAGCATTAAATTAAATTATGCTATTTACATGGACAAGGCTGTAAAAGAACCCATTATTGTAAAAAATTGTTGATTTGATTGTTTCTGACATTTTATTGATTATATTAATACTTTACAGACCTATGCTTGTTACACTTACACAAAATAGCAAACATATGTATGCATGTATGTATGTATGTATATTGTTGCCTAAAAACAATAAAAAGCATACAAACACTTATGTACTTTTATAGTATTACATACCCGTACTTGTCTTCGTATATCTTGTATTATATTGTCAAAAAACAATTGGAGTAAAATTTCCTTTTCATTTTCGCACTTTGCTGCACATTTTTTTATAAAGTTCTCCTTGGCTCATAAGTATTTCTGTACGGCTTTTCTTTTTCACTTACACTTTTATTTATATATATTTATATGTACTTATATATGTACGTATGTATGTACGTATGTATGTATATGTACTATGTTTGTGTATTAAGTGCGTGAGTGAATAAATTGCCTGGAACCGGAAGCTGGCAAACAATGCCTTGGAACATATTTGTTCTCGTTTATTTAATATTCTTCATAATCATTGATAATGTCGATGATAATTTTATTTATGGTGATGTGATGCTTTTATTTTATTACGTTTTGTATGTGTTTCTTTAATTCTTTCTGCGAATTGTTTTGTCCCGGCACTCACTCACTCAGCATAAATGTTTAATGAATATAAATAATTTTTATTTATTCGCTCGTTCACATTTCTTGATAAATTGCCAAAACGTACAAAAGACAACTTGTAGTTGTAAAATTTAATATTATAGTGCATATACTTATACGGATTATTTGGTTCTGCTTTTAACTAAATGTTAGAAATGGCAGATTATTGGTTTTACCCAACTGTAGTATGTTCCCGAATTACCATAAGTTAAATATCACCGTCATCTACGAAAAATGGTGAAAAAGAGTAAGTTCGCCGACGATAAGGGTGCCTTAGCTGAATTGGTTAGCGCGTTTGATCATTAAGCATGAGTTGGCATTTGTAGCCCGGGTTCCTTTCCCAGCCGCTGCCACTCAAACAACATCAGTTTCTGATAATTATTAGTTTTCTTTTCTATCCATCAAACTAAGTGATTTTTTTTCGGCCCAAGGACTGATGTATTTGAAACTGGTGGAAATCGGTCCATTATTTCACATGTCTCCCATACAAAATTCCTCCCGAAATTGAGGTTTATCGATCATAAGTGTTTGAATTATACAAAAAAAATTTCGTCACAAATGAGCAGTAAATGAAGCCAAATCTATCTGCGAACACTGGCGACCATTATCGTGCCATGATAACCAACTATTTGATGCCTGAAATTAAAGCTCGTGCTCTCGGCAATATTTGGTTTCAGCAAGGGATATATAAAGTTTATGAGGAGGCCTTGGAGGAAAACATCACGCGTATCATTCGCCAGTTACCATTCGAAATGATCGAACAAGTCATCGAAAATTGGACTCATCGGATAGACCATCTGCGACGTAGCAACGGCCAACATTTGCTAGATATAATCTTCAAAAAACAAATGCCAAAGAATGTTATTTCAAATTATAATACACATTTTCAATTAAATTTTAATTTTCTGTGTTTTTTTTTTTTATTTAAAAAAGTAGGGAACCTCGAAGTGGGTCACGCTTTACAAGCATATAAGGTAGAATCTTTTTGCATTCCCATTGTTACGTGCTGGTTTTATAATAGTAAAAATTCCAAAACTTGATGCAAGTTAATGAAAAAAAGGTTCTGGCTTTCTCTACTTATAGTAGTATTGGTTCTCAACCAATTTCGTTCTTTGCGTAAAGCATGGTACTCTGTTCAACATTTCGTGCGAAATACTATTAAAAGCCCATATAAAAAAAATTGATGCGAAATAAATGCGAACTAATGTTGCTGAGGTTGTACTCTGTTCTTATTGTAAAAAGTTACGAAATGTTTCTGGCAGCATGTTTTTTCAACAAAAATGTATATGGCAACATTTTTTTCCAACTGTGAAATAATGTAAGCGGCACTTATTTCGCACGAAATTGAAAAAAAGCCAAAAACATATGGTTTTTGCTTACATAAAAGAAACAATGTTGCATATCTAAGGACAATAAAAACGACAATTTTCTTCTAAATCGCGGCATTGTCACCACTTGCTAATTGTCAAAATTTTCAAACGAAATAATTGATGTTGCTCAACAAAATTCGCAAATTTGAACAGAGTACCATGCTTAAGCCAGAGATGATCATTTCATAGCAATTGCTTATTTACCCAACGCACTACTTTGTTAAGATTTTAAATCAGTTTTCTTTCACATGCCAAATTGTACACATGATTAATGGATGCTTTGATTGTTTTTAAAATACAGTACGTAAAAAAATTATGGTACCATTACGATAATTTTTCGTAATAAAATATTCATTTGTTCAAAACAAAGGAATAAACTGAGCTCCGAACAATTGAAGAACATTTTGCACTTGCGAAATCGCCACAGAAGCATTAGCGTAGACACATATATTTAAAAGCTTGCTTTTGCTTTCTTAAAAGAATGAGAAATTAATGTTATTTCATGAAAATTTTACTCGATCAACAAGAATAAATATGATTTGATTTTTAAAAATTTTAAAAAAAAAATTCCTATTAAAGCATGGTACTCTGTTCAAATTTGCGAAATTTGTTGAGCAACATCAATTATTTCGTTTGAAAATTTTGACAATTAGCAAGTGGTGACAATGCCGCGATTTAGAAGAAAATTGTCGTTTTTATTGCCCTTAGGTATGCAACATTGTTTCTTTTATGTAAACAAAAACCATATGTTTTTCGCTTTTTTTTTCAATTTCGTGCGAAATAAGTGCGCTTACATTATTTCACAGTTGGAAAAAAATGTTGCCATATACATGTTTTTGTTGAAAAAACATGATGCCAGAAACATTTCGTAACTTTTCACAATAAGAACAGAGTACAACTTCAGCAACATTAGTTCGCATTTATTTCGCATCAATTTTTTTTTATATGGGCTTTTGATAGTATTTCGCACGAAATGATGATCAGAGTACCATGCTTAAATGTAATGAAAAAGTAAAAAGAATAATTTTTAATTTTTTAACTGTAAAGTATAAGATAAAATTTTCTGTTTTACCAAGTAACAAAATAATTATGAATAATTTCAACCGAAACAATTTTTTATGATTACTATTTTATAAATTTCTTTCGTTTACTTTTTCGTTTTACTGTACCTTTAAATTTGTCTCATTTTTTTACCAATGCATATGTAATTGATCACCGCTGGCGTAAGCATAATCTGCCCATGCCAATAATTAAACTACTAAAGAGAAGGCAAAGATGAAATGCAATTTATTAAATAAATAAGAAAAGTGACAATTACATTATAATTATATTAGAATTAATTGACAAGCAATAGGAGATACCCGTCGGTCCATAATTACTCATAGCTCCCATATAAGATTCCCTTCGAAAATCACTTTACATTAACATATAAATCTTTTATAAAATTGTTAATATCGAGATAAAATTTAACACAAAGAATATTTATATGCATGTCAGTGCATTTTTGGATGATCTGCCCATAATAAGTCATAGCTTTTCTGAAAATCTGTTTTTACACATGTACTGGATGAAGGGTATTATGTGGTCGGGCTTGATCAACTACACTTGCTTACTTGTTATTATATTATTTATTCTATATTAAATGTGATGTAATTTTAAGACAAGAAACATAAATATATTGTCACATTTTAAAGTCAATTAAAAAATTTTTCTTAAAACCAGAAAATTTATGGAATATTTCTTAATGAAATTGTATAGATTGTGTTAAGAATTTGCACAAAAAAAAAATGATGACAGAGAAAAATATTCCCTTTTCAGGGAGATAAAAAGAAACCAGTTTTTTTGACATATCAAGAGACAAAATTCAAAATATTTCTTTAAAGAAAGACACCACAATTATAACTTCATCTTGGTAAAACTGAATTAATAATTTCTGCAATAAAAATAAAATAGAATAAAATGGTTATGTGTTAAACACACATAATTTAATTTAAGGCATAAATAAAGAATTTTTAAATTGTACCGGAAGATGTGTATTTATATCTTTAACGAGATACACATACCAACATACATATACATTGATATTATTGTACTCGACACACACAAATAACCTCCATACACTTGTAATTACTTACATTTACACATGCATTATTTAATGTTGCTGAGGATTGTGTTACAACAATATAAGAAATTACACTACGATACTTACTTACTCGTATGTATATATGAATGTATATGTATGTATATGTAAAAATATGTCTGTGTTTATCAATGTAATTCAACTTCAATTACATTTATTTTTAAAAGCATTTCGTATAAGAGTGTACTTGCATAAAGACATACAAAACAACCATTCAGCAGATACTTTATACTTCACGAGCGATAAAAAAATATATTTACAGAAATTCAGAGACACGCATGCACATACTACCTACTTACTTACTTTGTTTTAATGTATGTAATTTAATGTACGAGTACTTATTCTGCACATGAAACAGAAGTTATTCTACGTAATAAGTAAATGGGAAAACCAGAATTCAAGAACAAGGAAGGAAACATCTTTCACAGATATACAACTATTAATAAATTATACAACTCATGGATGTATTTAAGAGTAAATTTTGCGATAAGTAAATGCAGACAGTGAAATAAGAGTACATATTCAATACATAGATGATATTATCATAGATTTAATAGTTTTCATATTAAGTCCTGTTTCACATTCTTTAGTTTTAGCTGACCAGTTTTTGTTCAATTCTCTTTTGAACTTGCCATTTCATTCACACATATCAAATTCAATTTTCGTACTTTTTAATGCAAATCAACATGCATGAAAGAAAAAAAAACAAAAGGAAAATAAGACTAAGAACATTGACTAGCACCGTTTTATTCTCTCTTCCCTTCTCAACCACAAATACTTGCCTTGACGAGTCAGAATTGGAGAGTGCGAAAGCGTTCTAAGTAAAGATTTGACATTAAGGCAAATCATAAATGTTTAAGCCAACGTTATCAAAATTAAGTAATAAAATTTAGTTATACAATGTGTTGCATTACTATAATTACACTTGATGCTTGTTTAAGAGGATAGCTAGAATTACACGATTGAAGGAATTTTGAAAATTTATTTTGATGTTTTATTTACACGTTTCAAAAATTTTTATCAAAATATTCTTTCAATATATTTAAAAATCTTTTGATACAAATTTTATCAAAATTTGTTGAAGCTAGTTTACGCTATTGGTAAACTTATACAAAAACTTTGTGCGAATGTCACCAGACGATTATTATTAGAAAAGGCCAATACTAATATAAGGGAATCTAATGCCCCGGAGAACGCCTGGCAATTACTTTGAGATTTTTAGCGACTGGGGACAGTTACCCAAGTCTGATGTTCTTGTTTAAAAGATCAAGATCATCGATATGCAATATTGTGCCTGAAGTCCGCGCTGCAATATTTAAAGTATTAAAAGATGAATTTTTAAAGGTAAAACCTAATTTATTAAATAAAAAAACATATCAAAAATAATATCTATTGGTACAGATGCCAGTAACAGAAGAGGAATGGGAGAGTATTTCCAAAAGTCAATCGGGGCATTAGATGGAAAACACATCAATATTATAGCACTAATACATGCATATGTATTGATATGTATTGAATCAAAAGAATGAACATGCTGTCAAATTATTTATAGTTATCAATGTTGTCAGATGCGATTTTGATGCATATTTACACGGCATCAATAAAATTTTCAAAAGTTTTGTTCAATAAATTTTGATCAATAAATGTCGAAGAAATTTTGCTGTTTACACGAGTTTAAAGCATTTTGAAATGAAATTTTGAAGAAAATTTCAATCGTGTAAATCTAGCTTATGGTTAATGACCTCATTTTATGGGAGCTGACTTCATTAATTTAACAGAGAAACTGTGCATTAGCATCTTGTTAGAGTTTCATAAATATAATTACAATAGATGAATACTAGAAAAAGAAAACTATAACTGTCATTTATTCTTCTCATGCAATTTCGTTAATTTGCTATAAAATGGGGGATGTGGTTCGTTCTTTAATGATTTTTAAAAAGTTTTCGCGCAAGTGCCAAAAAAAAAAATTAAAAAAAATTAAATATTGATGGTCCAGATGGTTTCAACAGGTATTTCAGAGACCTAAGAAAGGAACCAAATTCTCCAAAATGAATTTCCAAGACTCTTGGATGTTTTGGGGAGCTTTTTGGGAATACAATATATTTAATTTGCCGTTTCTAACTACCAAAATGAACAACACAATAAACAGTCTTGGTCAGATTGTTCATGAATGTGTCCAAAGCAATATGTAAGTAACTGCAAACAACCCCAAACTATTTTTTATTTAAGGTGCTTTTTTTCCGATAAGAAAAAACTCAATCTTGATGGACTAGGTGGTTTCAACAGTTATTACAGAGGGCTAAAGAAGGACCACGATATTTCTCAAAAACTAATTTTGGCGGCGATTCTTTTATGATTTGCAGGACATTTTGTGAATACAATATGTCGACTCACTGTTTCTAAGCGCCAAAATGAACTGCTCTACTACTACTACATAAAAAATTAGTGCCATTTTTAGAAAATATTAATGAAGAACAATTTATTTTCAACAAGACAACGTACCTATACATTTAAGTCCTCAAACAAACTGATGGTTTTCTTCGCAAAATATTAATGAACTTGAATAATAATATTTGGGTAATACTAAGCCGTCGAATTTATGGTGAAAACCACTAATATGAGAGCATATATCACCTAAAAGAAGCTGTTATAGCTGCTTAGAGATCTATATCTGAAGATATAAGAATAAATCTGGTGATTAGTAGTCATATCAGAATTTTTGAGTTGATCAAAAAAAATAACCAGACCTAACACATTATTAATGTGTATTTATAGTTATGAAACACTAATTAATTTCTTTCTTTCTAATACCAACTATATTGCCTATTAAATTGCAAGACAAATTTGTTTTTCATTTAAACATAAAATTGTAAAAAACAGATATAAATATATTTTTGTTTTTGCAGTTGTGTAAATTGGGAAAATCCCAAAAAAAATTTTAACAATGTCTTATTTTGTTTATTTGTTTTAGCATTTTATTAATTTACATCAAAAAGTAATTGCATTTGGAAATCCCAGTAAATTTTTATTTTTATTAAAATTAATTATATAAAATTCCATATAAAATTAAAAACTAACAAGTAAGAGTGCAATATTCGGCTGTGCCGAATCATAAAAACCCTCCACCTAAACGTAATAAGAAATACAAAAACAAGAAAGACAATTTTACTACCAACATAATTTATGTTAAATAATTTGAAATTTTATAAATTTTGCGCATTACAAATTCCCATCATAATTCCAGAGTTTGTCTGATTTTCATAATAATCTTTTTTGTATTTTAACAATTTATAAAATTTATGTATAAATTAGTAATATTTCGGGAAGATTTTTGTATGGTGGCTATGAGAAATCATGGACCGATTCATACTATTTTCCGCAAACTTTCTTCTTTTAACATAAAAACAACGTATGGAAAATTTCATGGTATTATTCATGGTATTTCAAAATACATAAAATGGACAAAAAATATAAAACTTTTATGGAGGCTGTCTCACATATTGGTCCATAACTCTGGTTGGCCTAAACCAATTTTTTGGATTTTAAATAGCAAACTTCTCGAAAGCATGTCTGACAGAATTATTGAAGATTTGGACCCCGAAGATATCTGGGGACATCAAAAAACTGATATCAACATCCAGACAGACAGACAGATGAATTTAAAACAAGTAAGAAAGTATAGTCGGTCAAGCCCGACCATATAATACCCTACACCCAGTATACGTATAAAACAGTTTTTCCGAAATGTGCGCTATATGAGAGATATGACCTATTTTGGACTGATCATCCAAAAATTTAGTGTCAAGATTTTTGTGAATATAAATATTGTGTATGTTACACTTTATCTCGATATAAATACTTTTGAACGATTTATGGAGGTTAAAGTTGACTACGGGGAGGGTCTTATAGGGGAGTTTCGACTAATTACGGACCGACCATTATAAAATTCGGTCTCATCATTTCTGTATATTATTTGTGCCCAATTTTATTTGATTACCAACATTCTTACGAAATTTATGATCGTTAAAGTGATTTTCGAAAGTTGGCCATTTTTGGGAGCTACGACTAATTATGGACCGATTATAATAAAATTGTACCGTATTGCTTGTATACATATGAAATATATTTGCGTTCAATATTATTTGGATACCAACATTTTTGAGAGAGTTATGCTCTTTAAAGTGATTTTCGGAAGTGGGCCTTATATGGGAGCTACGACTAATTATGGACCGATCATAATAAAATTGTACCGTATTGCTTGTATACATATGAAATATATTTGCGTTCAATATTATTTGGATACCAACATTTTTGAGTGAGTTATGCTCTTTAAAGTGATTTTCGGAAGTGTGTCTTATATGGGAGCTACGACTAATTATGGACCGATCACAACAAACTTGTACCGTATTATTGGTATACATATGAGATATATTTGCATTAAATATTATTTTGATAACAATATTTTTGAGTAAGTTATGCTCTATAAAGTGATTTTCGGAAGTGGGGCTTATATGGGAGCTACGAGTAGATCTTATTTGGTTTCATTTACCACTCATTTATGATCTTCAAACCCTAATTTCGGTAGGACTTTTGTATGGGGGCCAGTTAAAATAATGGACCGATTTCCACCAGTTTCAATCCCATCTTCAAAATTGCGACAGCCACCCAGCCAGACGGACGGACGGACATCGTTACATCGACTCAGAAAGTGATTCTGAGTGAAAGTGATTTTGAGTCGATCGGTGGGTGTTGGAGCAATATTTCTGGGCGTTGCAAACATATGCAAAAACCCAACCATAAGTGGTGAATGAGGGTATATATAAGTTTGTCATTCCGTATATAACACTGAGAAATATTCATCTGAGAATCACAAAGTATATTATTGATTCTTATGGAATTCTAAATCGATTGAGCTATATCGGAAGTTTTGTACACGTTATTTTTATTATTAAAAGAGAAAGTGTGAGGAAAATATGTAGTAAAAATAGGTCCATGATTTCTCATAGACCCCATACAAATGATAAATAAATGCCTGTAAAATTGGAATATTAATACAGAATTCCGCAAAAATAAGTGTCATGTACAAAGAAATCGCAAAACGAAATTTTGTTTTGTTCGGTCCATGTTTGACCATATAAAGTCCACATCTAAAATTCAATCTGTTACAAATATAGCTAACAGGTTAAAATTCGACACAAATAATTCTTATAGATACATAAATTGTTGTAATAATTTTTTTGATAGTCGGTCCATAATTGGTCATAGCGCATCCGAAAAAGTCATTAATTTTTATATATGTATTTCTTATTAATATTGGTATCGACTCAATACTTCATATAGATCAATTGCATATATACAAAAATCATTCCACAAAATTTTGTGAATTTCGGTCTATTTTTGATCGTATCCAACATATCTTCCGAAAATCACTTCAATACTCTTAGATCTCTTATAAATATCGATACCGATCCAAAATTTTACACGGATCTTTTACATACATGCCTAAATCAAACTGCAGGATTTTGAGAATATCGGTCCATATTTGACTATATACCCCATATAAGTCTCCATTTCCGAAATTTACTTTAATACTAATATGTATTTTAAATATATCATAATTACGTTAAAATTCGACGGTATGCAATAACGTTTATAGAATAGATTCATACATTTAAATGTTAGCGTGAAGAAAATATGTATTATTGTTAGTCCAAACAAATTGATTCATATATTACGATCCTAAACTTATGATTGGTTCAGTCTATATAAATGAATGAATTCAATCTATATAAATATGAATAAATAGCAAATGATGTGACGAGTTTGGGGACTTTTGCTGAAACTGCAGGGTTGTTAGCTATTTGTAAGTTTACCTTTATGTTAGAAATGTTAAAGAAC
This sequence comes from Bellardia bayeri, assembly GCA_950370525.1. NCBI lineage: Eukaryota > Metazoa > Arthropoda > Insecta > Diptera > Calliphoridae > Bellardia > Bellardia bayeri. The sequence goes on from OX493268.1 coordinate 48,148,119, forward strand.
ACTAAAGGTTTTAAGTGTTCCTCAATAAATACTTAACACAGTAAACACATGATACAAACGAACATTAACATTCACACGTACTTCAATTTGCATTTTTCACAACTTCACAAATGTATGTTAAGTTAAATATATTTAGTGTTTCCTTTTAATTTAGTTCAAGTTCTCAATATATGTATGTTCATTGGACAAAGAGTATATTGCAACGAAATACTTGTGCTTTAATTAACAATTAAATTTAATAAAAAATTCTAGTTTTTATAATAATATTGAATTGTACTTAATTCATTGAAAAATTTATAAACTTTGCTGTTTCTCTTAGTTTTGATCAAGTATATTTCAGGTTTATGATGTCCTTACATATCATTCTTCCTACACTAGTTCTGTTTTAAGAAATATAATATAAACTTAAATCAATGAATACAAAAAATTTGCAAGCTTTAAATAATTTTGCCTTTTTTTTTTAGATACCACAGCAACGCTCCTGAGTAGTGCTAAGTCTATCTTAAGTGTTCCTCTGTAATTGCATGTCCTTTCGAACAAATAGTTGGAAACGACTTTTGATTCAGACCCACTATACAGTATTAGTATTTGCTTTACTGATATATAATCGGTTAATAATTTTTTAGAAGTAGTCGCCTATTATTGTAATCCCAAGCGCTTTTATAATACGTTCTTTTTAGGTCTAAGATATCAATAAATTAAACGAATTTATGATAAGTTTCTGTTAAAAAAAACATGAAATTCTAAGACTATCTTGCCCCAAAAACCTCAGTTATAGATAAGAATTTCTTGTGAGCTAAACTAAAAAAACAAATCAAAACAAATTTACTTCTAAATTTTAGTGCAGTTCTTTAAATAAATATTTGGAAGGACTTTAGAAGGACTTTAGAAGGACTTTAAAGTTTAGCAACTCGTACATAGCTGTGTGTTGTCAGTGAGTCTGAGTTTGTGTGCAACAACAAGCAATTCATTCTTCATTCCCTTTATCATTAAAGTAAGTTAATAATGCTTTTATAGTCTTCTTTGTTGTCATCATAAACCACCCACTCAGAACAACATGAGATGACAGACACCTGCACAAAAGGAAAATACCACTTGCACCAAACAACATACTAGTGCTGCAAGAAGTAAGACCCTGCTGTTAACTGAACGCGCTAAATACGGTTGTCAACTAAGAACTACAGCTGTTTAAATATTCAACCATCTGTAATGCTTTTATTTTTCGAACGAACAAATTATCAACACGATATATCATAATATTCCACAGACTAAATCTATGTGGAATTTGTCATAATGAAAGAGACCAGTTGGTTTTTATGAAAATGTGTGATTTTGAAAATATGTGCGATATGAAAAAGTGGTTTCCTCTAATTAATCGCATATTTGTTAAAAACTTTTAAAAAGCAAATTAAATTTAAATGCTTAAGGCAGAAGACAGTGAGCATGGTTTTATACTTTTATACTTTTTTTTTTTTTAATTAGGAAAAAACATATTTACAGAAACTGCAAAATGCGGTATTTTATTTTGGAAAGCGGGATATATTTTAAGATGGAATGGGCCGTAAAAAACCCAAATAGTTCCATAAACAGCGGAATAACTTGCGTGGCTGGGCTTGTAACTTAAAAAAGTCTTTGAGGTCGGTTAATCTCCTATATAAAACATTGATCAACTACTACTAATTACACAGAAAAAAAATCATGTTTTTTTTTCAATTAAACCTTTAATTGATTTTAAAATAATTTTTAATTAAAATTTTAATTGATTCAATTACTTTTTCTGATATTTTCAATTAAATCTCACATTTTTTTTAATTGATACTATCATTTTGTTTACAGGTCCGATTTCAATTAAATTTTTAATTCATTCCACAAATATTTTAATTGAAACTCATTTTGATTTTTTTCTGTGTAATTTACAGGACCTTTTTAAGCTTTAGCTTTTTTTTGCAGTTTTTTTTGCACAATTTTAGTTATATTTAGATTTACCATTGCTTAGCACTCGTATAAATATATTCCGAATAGAGATATTTTTTGGATTGACAAAAAACGAATGGTGCAATCAGGCCGGATTTTATGTGAACACTTAGTTAAGCAAACGCGAATAGAGCAAAGTTAGTATGAACCAGCATTAGTGTGTTCATTGACTATCATTTCAGTAACCACTGCTGTTACAACAAAAAAATAAAAGTTGTCCATTTCCGTTTTTAAAACCGCAGGGTACTTAGTACGGAGACTGACAACATTTGACTGTCAGTAGTTGGCATTTCAGGCATCATTCACTTTTAGTGAAGTCTGTGTGTATTTTGGGTTTATTTATTTTTGCTCTCAACATCTTAGTACTCGTATGTTTAACAACAAATTTTAAAAATACTCCCAGTGACTTTCATTGTGTTGAATTTTATCCTCCTGTGAAAATAAAAAAAACAAAGGTCATGCATCTCTGAACATTAGTCAGAATTGGAGTTACACCTTTGAAATAAAGTTTCTAAAGTATCTAACGGGGAGTTCTTAGAAACTATGACCGGAAAATGCAGCATTTTTTTACTTACTAAATTGAATTAACTTGTTTAAATTTACTTGAAAAGCCCAAATATTTTAGTATAAAAATAAATTCTTTAAAACACTATTTTATCTTATAAGAAAGCAAACTTTTACAGTAATGACTTTGGTTACTTTTTTTTCTTGGGCCGGCTGTTACACAATCTGCTGTCCAAAATGTAATAGTTTGTTCTTCTTTTGTTTTTACATACAAAAGGGAAAGTGGTAGGAAAATATCCGAAGTTGGAAAATAAATAAAACAGCTAATGAAACTCACGTAAGCGATATTTATAACGTACGATTGTGGAGTTGCTAAGTCAGACAGAGCCAAATGTTGATCTATAAAATATTGTACGGTATGCATTAAAATTTTAAGAGGGTAATAAAAACACAAGTGATAAAATGTTGCTATAAAATGAAGCATGGATGTGTATAAGGGCGTAAATACCACTTCTTACAGGACCTGTAGGTAATATTGTACATTTATAGCTCTAACTTTATTATTGCAAATATTTTGATAATTTACAAAGATTATTTTTATTACAAATACGAACATAGTTTAAAAAAAACAATTAATAATATGTTGCCTCTATGAAATGCAAAACCGTCCTAATAATTTAGACTAATAATAACAGAAATCTTTGAAATTTTAAAAAATTATTCTTAAATCTCTTTTGTAGGTACCTTCAAGTTTTATCTATATACATTAGGGTGGCCCCAAAATAAAGTTGCGGATGTTCCCGACTAATATGAAAATTCGATTCATTTTAAGACTACGTTTCTCAATGTTTTTTGTCCTGGTGAGCTGGATCAAAGGATTATGTTCAACATTAACACTTTTTTTTGAAACACCCTTTATAGCATTAACGGATTTTATTTACATACTTGTTTTTGTTGGCATTCTTTAAAGCAGTGTAAAGTTTAACAAGGGTGATCATTTTAAACAAAACAATTGAAAATAACAAACAAAACACACAGTTTTATAAAGACACATACACAAACTAAATATAACAAAAAACACAAAACAAATTTGTAACTAACATAACAAACATTGCGAACATAAACATATGTGAATAAAAAGAAAAGATTAAAAATTAAACATACATATTAATAAGAAAAAACCAAATTTATAAAAACTTTCAAACAACAAATAAATATCAAAATTTAGAATTTAAACAAAATTAACAAAAGCTGTTTTAATTAGTAATAAAAGGAACCAGCGACACAAAACCAACACAACACATAAACAGATTAAAAGGTCCTTTTTAGAGGTTTTTTGTTTTTTTCACATTTCTTCCAAAGAAACTAAATGTAAATTTGGTATCATATGAAAGGTCTTTGAGAGGCGCATTCAATGGGTTATCAAAAATTAAAAAAAAAAATTTTAATTCAAAATTTCAGACAAAATTTTATTTTTTCATAGAATTTACTTAATTAAATAGTTGAAATTTCTTGATTATAAACATCATTCAATTAAACCCAAATGGTTGTTCCCGTTTTTTAACTTATAAAATTTACGTTATTTTAATACCCATTACATTAACGAATTGAGTTAACAGAGATTGTCAGATAGGGAAGGGTTTAAAAAAAAATTAATAAAAATTTAAAAAGATAGAATTTTAAAAAACGGGAAAACCCTTTTGGGTTAAATTGTGTGATGTTTATAATCAAGAAAATTCAACTATTTAATTAAGTAAATTCTATGAAAAAAAAAGAAATAAAATTTTGTCTGAAATTTTGAAAATTTTTGAATTTTAAGAACAATTTATTATTTTTTATTCGAACTGTTAATTTTAAATTTTTGATATTTTATTTTAGTCGGGCTCGAGTTCATTAAATTTAATTTTCATTAAATTATTTTTACTGAAGGTAGGAATTGTTATACAACTTGAAAAAATTTTTATTATTAAAATTTTTTTTTTTTTAGTTTTATATAGAACTTATGAAACTAAAAAAAAATTAATTACATGTCTAGTTAAAAGGAATATGAGCAAATTTGTTTAGTTAATTTTTTTTATTTTGTTAAGTTTATTTTTTCTAAAAACACTAAACTAGAAGACTGTAGAAGATTGTTTTATTGTCATATTTGTAAAACAAAAATATTATGCTTTTTATGTAAAATAAATTTAGTAAACATTTTAAATTTAATTTAAAAAGAAATTATTAACTTCGTTTTGAAACTCTGTTAAAATAATAACAGGAATCATTGATATAAAATCCTGCTACACATTTAAAGCAATTGCTACATTTAAATCTGCTGGGTAGTTGCCGATGTTGTTGAGTAATAAGTGATATGAGTTTCGCTACATACAAGTATAATATATCTTTCATAGCAGTAAGTTTACAAAACAAAACACTCTTACATATTTACAAGAACAGATACAAATGCCACCACAAGTAACTCATTCATTCATTCATTTAATTTAGTTCCCAGCAAACACAAAGTCAAATGTTAAAAAACTATTGCATTATTTTTCCATTTGCTCAAACTTCACATCAGATCTATAAGTAAATTTTGTGGGAATATATGTTACGGACCGTTTTGCCTGGCGAGGTTTCCTGCTGGCTTTGGCATGTTTGTCTCAGGTAGGTCGCAACCTTTTCACCAGTCGCGTATCCGAACACTAATTAATGAACATACACTTAACAAAACAGATACTAAACTTACTATACCACATGAACAATTCTGAGACAGTTGTTCGTATCTTTTGCCCTCCTGACCATGTCGTATTTGCATCTGCACAGATTTATATACGACCTAATATTCACTTGCCATTATATTATTCGCAAAGAATTTTTGTTACAGTCGATTTAAGAACCGACTGATATATTTGCTGGGTTACCTTGACATAATTAACTTTTGTTTGTATTTATGTTGTACTGTAGGAACAAAGCAATAGAGTGAGCAAGCTCCTCAGTATCTAAATATCTAGCCACTAAAAAATAAACCTATTAAACAACTTCCAATGCTTGGCCAACTTTACAAGTATGTACACATACTGATTACAACTGGAGCTACAGAAACTAATTGCCTAAATAGTAATCTAGCTAATACGAAACTGCCAAATAGCACTTTTTAAAACTACAGGGCATAGATACCAACACGTCTATTATACATAGACAACTGTACACAACAAGAATTAGTATAATAAGGACGAACAGACAAACAGACATTGTTTAAGATTATATGAATTATAAAGAACATGATTTGTGATTATTCAAGTCTAAAATACAATTTTAACCCATTTTGTACCGCCGTTGTATTTTCGCAGCACCATGTTTAAATGCATATAAAAATGGTTTAAAATTTTTAATTTGAATGATTAATTTTTCTTTCATTAATTCAGGGACTCTTCTATTTAACTTTCATTTCAAAAATCAAACTCCTGATTTTATTTATTAATATTAAAAAGTTTTAAAAACAGTCCAAAAAAATGGTTTTTTAAAAAATAACATAATGCATATTTAAATAAAAAATTATTTTTTTCTGCTTTTTAATTTAGATTGAGAAAGCATTGAAAAACGTTTATCAAAAAGCAAGAAATGAAAATATAAACCCATTTATTCAGTATAATCTTCCAAAAATCAGTGTTGCGAAAATGCAACGATGGCTATTTGCATGCAAAACACTTTTTTATTTTTTTCTTCTAAGATTGCTCTTTATTCGAGAGAACTTTTCTCACTGCCTAATTGCTAAAGCCGAAGGAACCAAACCACTATCACAAATAGATTTTAAAGCTGAGATCGCTCCAAATTGCTTCTTTTTCAAGAAAACCCTGATATAGAGCCGATGCAGAATATTAGAGAACCCAAATAATTTACCTCGAAGTAATACACGTGAAAATATTATTTGGAAAATTCCAGACGGAAAACGAAAGAGATGCAATGAATGTCATTCGCAAAGTGTTTATCAATGCAAAAAATGTAATGTTACATTACATCCAAAGTGCTTTGATAAATATCATAGCAATTTAAATTAGATTTTCGTAATAATAAAAAACTACATTCTTAACTTAAATGCAAAAAAATGAGTTGTTTTACCTTAATTTTAACGAAAAATTAAATATAATAATTATTAATACCTAAAATGTGATTTGCATGTTATTAGCCAACGTTAATCACGCCCAACATGGCCACCCGATTTTTTTCATTTGCATTTGCAGTAATCAGGAGATTGATAAGAACCCACATACCAAAATTTGTAAAGAAATGTAAACGATTTCGGGTATTGGTACAAGATGGGTTAAGAGAAAATATAAATTTTAATTTTAAACTTTTGTTGTTTGTAGGCAAAGAATGGAAACAGAAAAACCTTCAATGCTTCAGAATTTTCAAATTTTAAGTTTGCTGTGGCTTTCCAAATATTTATGTATGTATGTAAGTAAAATTTGTTTTTTTTTCTAGAGAAATATTTTGTGGATTTAAGGAGATTATAACGAAACTCTCTAAAATTTAAGTGTTATTGTAAGAAACTGCAAGGTACAAAAATGTTGCTTATAGTACTTTGCTCAAAACAATAATTACGGACACTACAATTAATATGATATGCTGAATTTTAATTACACTCAGTTAATTTTTTTTTCTAAAGGATGCGTTTCTAGATAAAACCTGAGAATGAAATTGCAAACAATTTTTAATTACAGCAAAAATGTGTTACAACTGAAAACTTGAAATCAGATATTCAAAAATAGTTATTAAGAAAATTAACCCTTAAGCAAACACCAGGGTCTGGCCAGACATTTTTGAAAATTTTTATTGTTTTTACTTAGATATCTTAGGCGCAGCCTCTTAGTTTTTCATGAATTCCTCAATGCAGGTGGTTTGTACAAAAAAATTTAAAAAAAAACTTAATTTTTTTTAAAAGAGAAGTAACACTCAGGCAATTAATAAGCCTATATATACTTGGGTTACTTTCTTTGGAAAGGGGATAGTTGCAGAAGTAAAGGTGGTGAAAGAAGAAAGCTTTTTTATATCACAACTCTGCAATTGCGCATTATGTTTGTTTCTAGTGCAGAATTGCAGCGCCTCTTGTGATGAGGGACCTTTCTTGTCTTTTTAAACTGAAAATACTCCTACTTCTACCACTACAACACCCCCCACTCTGTGTTCCAAGAGTATTTTGTTGCGCATCTTTTGGAAAACAAGTCAAGCTGATCGGATCATTACTTTAGGAGTTATTGAGGTTTTAGTGAGAATAGTACGCGGACGTGTGAATAGGTCCGTATGGACCTTGTACTGAATTTCACTAACAAATGCATGTTTTTGGGCATCATTATAATTTTTTTTATTGTTTCAGCACATAATTTACTTGTTCTGAACACAAAGACCTAAACTCAAAGACATTAGGGATGATGATGATAAAAACAAAAAATTCTAAGAAAAATTCGAAGAAATGAACTTTATTGCTTTCAAGGAAAGGCACAATATTCTAATTTGATACTACTAGCAATAAACCAGTTCTTAGAATTTTTTATTTTTATCATCATTCCTAATGTCCCTAATTAAAAAAATTGAAAAAATTGTTTTTGTATGTAGAATTTAGTTATAAATAATAAAAACAAAAAAAAAAAAAAAAAAACATGACTTACAAAAAAGGTCCGTAGGGACCTTTTCACACGGCCTTTATTTAATTATTTTACTTCGGTGGCGTGTCAATACTAGGCGCTTTGATAAGGAAGGCCCTTTGATAAGGAAGGCGCTTTGATAAATATTAGTTATGATAGATAGAAGAAAACTAATAATTATCAGAAACTAATCAAATACGCTAACCAATTAAGCTACACCACCAGGGCCCAACCAGGCTATATAATATTATGTAGAGAATGCATCAAATAAAATCAAAACAAAAGAGAAAGCAAAAAAAAGTTTCAGAAATAAGTTTTTTTGTTTTTTTCATGGTGCAGCTACACAAGGTGAGTGCAAGTCGACAACAAATACAACACAACAGAAACAACAGGCATTTTGTTTGTGTAAAATAATGTACTACTGTCAAAAACACTTGAAAAAGTATTACTTTTGACATAAGTAAATTGTAAACAAAGTCAGTCAGCTGGGCTACTGCACTCACTTTGTTTAGTTGCACCATGGTTTTTTTTACAATGCTGTAATGTTTTTTTTTACATCTTCTTTGAAACAGTTTCAAAATCTGACCATAACTATTATGATAGATTTGCCGTGGCAATTGCCAATGATATAGAGAACGAAATTCAGAATGAGGTTGATGGAAATGAAGACGACACTTCTGATATTTTGAACGAGTTAGAAGTTGATAATAATATTTAAGATTTTTAATTTAAATTCATACAAAATATAAGAAGTCCCAGCTAGGTCCTGGGGTTCGCTTATATGGTGTTTGCTTAAGGGTTAATAATATACTAGTAAGTAATTATCTCTAGTGGGAAGGTAACTGACTCAAAAGTAATCATGTATTTTTTATCTCTCTAATAGCCTACAGCCAATTTAACACAAGTGTTCGACCAATTGCTAGAAAACTAAACCTGTTAGTACATGTTGTACCGACGATATCGATGAGTCGATTGGCAACTTTACCGAGGACCTTCGACGAGCTGTGCATCACGCTTCCACTTATCACGTTGAATGTAGAAATAGGACAAACAGAACTTATTTATCTGAACTCGAACATCTCCTATCAGAAAAAAGAAGAATGAGAAGAGAGTGGCAACTTCACAGGTCTCCTGAACTTAAAGCTAGGCTACGGGTATGCAGAGATATACTAAGACATTTCTTAGAAACCCAAAGAACGGCTTCACTTACATCCTACTTGGAGGGTCTTGATAGTACCCCACAATCTGACTACTCGTTATGGAGGGCGGCAAGAGGTTTAAAAAGACCAGTGAGAGGAAAACCTCCTTTGCGAAATCCGACTGGTGACTGGGCTAGAAATGATTCCGAGAAAGGGACATTATTTGTTAACCATTTAAGAAATGTGTTTACTAAAAACAACTCAAATAACGTATCTGATTTGCCACCACTCGTTATTAGACCTCCTGTACCTCTAAGACTAAACTTTGGTGATGTCCAAAGCGCTATTGGTACTCTGAACCTTAGAAAGGCTCCAGGTATGGATAAAATCAGCAATAAAATGCTTGTGGAGTTACCTCGTGTAGCTAGAAGAATTATCCTCTTTATCTTCAACGCTATTTTACGCCTAGAATACTATCCTGCAGATTGGAAGGTGTCTATGATCACTATGATTCCTAAGTCAGGGAAGGATCACACCAAAGTAGAGTCATATAGGCCAATTAGCCTATTGCCGACAATTTCTAAACTGTTCGAAAAATTGTTAATGACTAAGTTGATTCCAATTCTGAACGACACTGAATGCATTCCTAATCATCAATTCGGCTTCAGAGCTAAACACAGCACCATCGAACAAACACACAGATTGGTAAATGTGATAAGAGGGTCGTTTGAAGACAAAAAATTCTGCTCCGCCCTTTTCATTGATGAGTCCCAAGCGTTCGACAAAGTCATGCCAGTTTAATGCACAAAATAAAATTAACTCTGCCTGCTAACACCCATAAACTTATGGAAAGCTATTTATACGGTCGCAAATTTAAAATCAAAGAAGGCAATTTTTTAAGCCCCGCTCAGCCAATTGAAACAGGTGTGCCACAGGGTAGCATACTGGGTCCTACTTTATATTTGATTTATGCCTCCGACATGCCGTCAGACCCCAAAATCCACACGTCAACTTTCGCAGACGATACAGCCTTTATCAGCGTTCACAAGGACCACCAAGTAGCATCACAGAATTTGCAGAATTATGTTTATAAACTAGAGAATTGGCTAGAGCTTTGGAAAATCAGGGTTAATGAACAGAAATGTATTCATATCACTTTCACATTGCGAAAAGAAACTTGCTCGTTCATCAAAATAAATAAACAAATTATTCCTCAAAATAATGAAGTCAAATACCTCGGCATTCACCTCGACCGCCGTTTAACTTGGAAGTCTCATATTGAAGCGAAACTTACACAGATGAGATTAAAAGCAGTGCAACTTAATTGGCTAATTGGCAGAAATTCTTCACTAAAGTTGGACTGCAAACTATTGTTGTACAATGCAATTCTAAAGCCAATCTGGTGCTATGGAATTCAATTATGGGGTACTGCCTCAGCATCAAACATTGAAAAAATTCAAAGGGGTCAAAATAAAATTCTACGTATAATTACTGCAGCTCCATGGTATGTTAAAAATTCTCGAATTCACAAAGATCTATGCGTGCCATTAGTAAAAGTTGAATTTACAAAACACGCGTCAAAGTATGTCAGCAAACTTGAACACCACCCAAACCCACTTGCACGAGACATCCTTAACTTTAGTTTCCATAATCGGTTGAGAAGGAGGGATACCCTTGCTTTAACTCAAGCGCAAAATAGATGACTGGATCAGTTGATGTGAAATTTTTTTTAGTATCATAAAATGTTTGTCTAGCACTGGCTGGGCTTATTATTTTCTTTTTAGTATTAAGATTTGAATACTTATTGTCATTTCATTATATGAAGATTCAATAAATAAATAAAGGCTATAAAAAAAAAAAAAAAAAAAAAAAATGTTGTACTAAAAAAAATTTGCAAATAATCCGGTTTATTGTGGTAGAAATCAAAGTGGCGGCTCAAAATAAACCTTCTAACGCAACGCAATTAAGAGTCTTGGTCAGATTATTAATGTATGTGAGGTAAACGCGTTCAAATCAACCATCAGTAGACTGCTAAAAGGGTTGGTTGACTTTGAAAAATATTAATTTACCTGAATGCGGGCCATGTTCCCCAGATCGGTATCCCATTCAAAATATTTGGGGAACATTAAGCCGTCGAATATATGCTGAAAATCTACAATAGAAAGCATATATTACCTAAAAACAACGGTGCTTGGAGATCTATTTCTGAAGATTTGAGAATTAATATAGTGAATAATTTCTTTGATCGCCAGCCAGACGGACGGTCATCGTTAAATCGACTCAGAAAGTGATTCTGTCTCGGTCGCTATACTTTAAGGGTGTTGAACCAATATTTCTGGACGTTACAAACATCAGCACAAATCCACTATACCCTCCCCACTATGGTGGTGTAGGTTATAACAAATTAAATGTACTGGCTTATTGGTACACGGCCATTTTTAGACCTTGAATACAAAGTTCTTCTGTACAAAGCTATAATAAAACAAATACGGGACAGTTATGGCTGCACCCCATCTTTATCCAATAGTTAAAAACTATAGAGACCCATACAGACCCATCAGCTTATTGCCGAATATATCGAAGGTATTCGAGAAGAGCAAGTTATATCGGATTTTTATTGAAAACAATTCTATTCGAAATCATCAAATTACATCACACACTTAGACTCGTCGATATCGTAAAAAAACATTTGAAGAAAAAAATATTGACATTTCTTAAGCGTTAAAGTGTGACATGATGGTTTTATATACAGGTTGAGAATAAACACACATACGCTATTGGATATCTACTTAACTGGGCGAACATTAAAGTTTAAAGAAGGATAGTTTTCTAAACCCCGCACAACAACCTCCAGGAAGCATTCCGGAACCTTTCCTATACTTGTTATATAAATACTAAGCTAAGCATTCATCAAACCCATCTAGAAGTGTCTCGATACCTACCAAATCATATAATTGAATTATAAATAGGATTAACCCATTTCGCTTAGAGACTAAATTTTTATTTTTCTTTTTTGAAAAAAATACTTTTTTTAGGGTAACTAGGACCCACTGATTGCAAAAATCTGGTCAAAAAAAAATTTCAGATTTTTCGTTTTCCCGGAAAAGCCTGTTCGAAATTTCGAACACTGGAGTATAGCCTATATGTCAACTTTGTATGTAAGTAAAACATTTGGATTTATTTGTTGTTTTATTGATTTATTTTGATATTTTGGAATCAAATGATACAAAATTTATTAAATTTTGTTGAAAATTATATTGAATTAAAAATTGCGAAAAAATGCTCTTATTCATGGTTTTGCTTGAAACATTTTGTGTGCAGATGAACATTGTATTTCTCGCAATTGTGGGCTTACCACAACCCTTCAATTGACAACGACGATGTTTTCCCTTGGTATTTCTGATTATAATGTGTTTTCCCTCAATTTTTGGAAGATTAGGTGGTCTATATTCCTTAATCGCTGATATCATCATCGGTTGTTTCTTTAAGCCTAAAGAAGAGCTTCTGTCACAAAGATTTTGAATTCTTTTTGACTCATAGGTTTCTCAACTTTGTATTTTGCAATCAAGCAATGCAATTTCCAAACATTCACAACTGCCGAATTCAAAGTAGTGCACCACAAAGCCCAATACCATTTCTTTCCACGTATATTGATTCGGTAGTTCTAAACTGCATTGTCGTGCAAATCTACACCTTCCATGCCTTGTTATAATTATGTAACATGGCTGGCTGGGCATACACGACGTACTTACCAGCTTCCGGGTTCTTTTTGATGTCGATGCTTTTTTCTACCGTTGGACATTGTGCAAAGGCAAGATTTGGTCGAAATTTGTTGCCATGGTGACCTCTTTGTTGTCCTGCCATCTACATAGCAATATTTTTTGTGTGTCATCAAACACATAATTAATTGGTACTGGATTTGGAGCAATGTCAAAATTATATACCTTTTGGTTTCTTTTTGACGATTTCGGTTTTCCAAAAGAACTGAGAGGCTTGTATTCAAATCGAGTAGTCTTCGATGTTGAAGCTAGCGCCTCTTCTTTAAATTTAGGATAGCCACTATCTTCAATTGCATTTCTGTCAGTTTCAATTTCAACAAAACCGGCAACCTCGTTCAACAGATTTGGATCTACGTTTAAGACTATTTCATCATCATTGATTGTGTCTTCGTCAGAGCATTCATCGACTCGATCTGGAGGAAGTATATTTACACAACTGATGTCTCCGTCATCATCACTCCAATTGGATATTATTTCAGCCAACTTCTTCATAGACAAAATCTTTTTACGTGTACTCAATAATAAAAAACCCGAAATTCACTGTTAACTTTTAATCACACCTAATCATCTTGCGATTTTGAAACATACCAAATTTTAACTTTGACATCATATTTAATGACCATCCATCAGTTATTATATAAACCAGAATAAAAAAAGGCGAACCACAATTTAGATTTTGTCTATGAACATCTCATCAAATTACATACATAAAAATAAATCGGGGAATTACCGCACTACGCATGCTAATCTGATTAAGTTTAAAAATACACACTTAATAAAGACAAATGTAATCTCTTTCCTTAAATCTGTTTTCTTATAACACAATGAATTGAAAATGTCTTTCAAGTGTCATTGTCAGTTCGAAATTTCAAACAGTCAAGTTTACACATATATGAAGTCATGCATGTTCATGCAAACCTTGGTTTATATGTTCTGTGACATATCGAATCGAACAGCGGAGCGAAATGGGTTAAAGCAATGGAGAATACAAGTTAATGAGCAGAAATGCACACACATAACTATTACATTGCGTAGGGAATCATACACTCCTATTTATATAAATAATCAAACAATAACACAACAATACAAAGTTGAGTACTTCGGAAAACTAAACTTCGATCTTCGCTGAAGATACCATATAGATGCAAAATTTACTCAAATGATATTAAATTTAATCCCAATTAATTGGTTTATTGGCTTAATTTTGATGGTAGACTCCTTCCTACTTTATAACTCAGTCATAAAACATGGTGGTATGGAAACCAGCTATGGTGGGAACAGCCTCAGTTTCAAATGTAGAGAGAATTCAAAGATGCCAAAACAAATTGATACGAATTATCACAATTGCACCATGGTATATAAAAACCTTTAGGTGTCTTTAGTAAAAACTAAAATCCAAAAGTGTTCAGAAAAATATTTAAAAATGCTTTAACCCATAAGCCAGCAGCATATTTAATAATAGTTGTTATATTCGACTAATAAAAAGGTATAGAGTGGATCTGAGCCAAAGACAAGAACGACGAATAACTGCTTCGTACACGTAAACAGCAATGTTGGATAAACCCTTTTCGTCCGACACTGGTTGTACTAAATAATTCAAATTTATTAGATACTAGCTAAAACCCGGTGTGCTTCGCTACCCGTATCGTAATGAAATAAAAAGTTTAAAGTTAAACAAATATACCGTATGTGACGGACGCACCCTGATTTTAGGTCAAATTTTCAAAGTAAAAAGGTGCGTCTTATCGTCCGGCAAATACGGTATTTAATAAGTTATTAAAACCTACAGTTTTCGTTTTAAATTAAAACTTATTACATTATCTTATTATGATTTACAATATACAAACAAACACACATTCACTTTTATATATAGATAAGGGTTTCAAATGTATACAAATTTTAACATTTACTTAATAGTATTGCTAGTCAGCGCATTGGTGTCCTAAATATTAATATTGATAGCTGATATAGCTTTCCCTATATATAGTTTGTCATCATTTGTTTGTCAGGTGCCACGCACACTATTGATAGTCCGCCCATTCTTGTCCTAAATATTAATATTGATGGTAGAATAACCGTACCATATATCTTATTGTATACCATATATTTGATTTTTTTTAAATTATTATCATTATATGGGAGGTGCCACGCCCCCTGTCGCTACTACTACCATTTTTTCCGCAAATATTTAAACAAACAATGGAATTGCTCATGCAAAATTTGAGTACTATAGCTATTATAGTTTCCTAAGTATTTGATTTTTAAAATTAACTTTGTATGGGAGGTACCACGCCCACTTAAAATTTCAAAAAAAAAACCTATAGCTTCTTCCAGACATACAGAAATATACTGTGAAAATTTCAAATAAATCGGTTCAGCCGTTTAGCTGTCTATAGATACAAAACTAATAATAATAAACATACATACATACAGACACACAATCACTTTTATATATACTATATAGTTATTGTTGGTTCTTTTTAAATAAAGATACAATAAATAAATAGAAATAAAAAAGATTCTTCTTTTTGTAATAATGGTTCTTACATTTGGTATTTCCAAATAAATTAAATGCTCTAACACAACAAGATATGTATCTTAGAAAATATACACAATGTGTGTGCGTAAAATTTTAACAATAGAATTGTTTTTCAACAAATATTTTATCAAAATTGATTTCTTGGAAAATACAAATAACACAATATCTGTTTACTTTAACACACACACAAACTTTTACTTGGGATTTTGTAATGTAATATTTGCCCCAGTATAATAGCAGTTAGAGATACAGATACAAGTGCAAATATGAAATCAACAATTCTATTGCACTAATATTAACAATTTGCAAAGTTCAGGTTTCTTGTTGCCCAAAATACGAGTAATAAGTTTTAGTCTAAAGCCACACTCAGCTTGTTTTCTTTAAGTTGGCAGCATTGATGTTACAGCATAAACGAGCGAGTATGAAAAGGGCTTGAGCGTATATTTGCACAACTGTTAATGGTTGTTTAATTGAGTGTAATGTTGTTAGCTGCCAACATTATTTGCAATAATAATATTTCTTTTATTGTAACGATTTCCAAACGTCTGTCTTTCTATTATTGTATCTACATATATGGCTACATGAAGCCATATCACAATAGATGGAGATTGATCGTATTATTGTTGTGTTAACAAACTCTATGGGCTGTTTGTTGTAACAAAATAAAATAAACTTTTAGTGGATAGCAGTGAAGTTTGTTTTTCAAATATTTAAATAATGGGTAATGTCTAGTATAATTATGAAACTGTTGATGTATTTATTTCTCTTCCTATGCATAGCAATTTGTTGGAATATATCCATTTGATATTGTTTATATTAAACATATTGAATCTGTCGAATCATTAAATTTATTTGAAAAATAATTTTAAGACAGCCAACAGTGTGAGTATTGTTTGTTACCCAGTTTATATTGTTATTAGAAAGCCACTCGTGTGTCATTTTATGAATTAATATTTATCCATATTAATATTTAACACGTACATATCGTCATCTAAAACGTCCAAAGACATAACCCTGTAGAGTACATGTAGCGACCACATTTTATTCGATAGCTTAAATTTAGTTATCGTATAGTTTCCAAAAATAAGTAATTTAAACAAGTGATATTCCCAAAATCTGGTTATATACTGTTGCCATTCTGTTTTTACAATAAAGTTTTGTTAGAATAATTGTATAATATTAGATATTTCTGAAATGACTATCTAATTTTTGTTCAACTAGAAAAAAAAATCAGAATTTTTGGTCCCATAGTGCATAGCGTCAAAGAATTGAACAAATGGTAATACAGTGCGGGTATTTGGTGTGAAGTTGGTTGAAGTTTATTTTACCCAATTCTATATTGATGTAGAGGTGTTTCATGCAAATGTGTTAGTGCTAACGTAAATTTTCCATGAGATGGCTTGGGGGTATAAAAGACGAGATCGCGGCAAAGTTAGGGGATTGGCTTCTTCTTTTTCTTTTAATAAACAAGAGGAAATTTTAACCTCACATTTTGATTTTTTTTGAATATTACCGAGACTCTGCAAAGTCTTATCATAAGAAAACTTGAAAATCACATTCTGACAATTTGTGATTTGAAGGGAGGTTATGTTTGATCTCGAAATTATCTCTAACATAACTCTTTTGCATGTTTCGTTATTTGCACATGTCACGGTGCTAACTGTGGACACGGATTTCCAAGATTTCGTTTTCATACACGATACATATAAAAGTTGGCTCCTGATCGATTACTCGACACTGCTTCAAGGGAATCAAATATTAACAAGAGGAGGAAACAATCCCAGGAATCGAGCAAAATTGAGGACCTGAACATAATTTGAGAAAAAGGAAAAAAAGAAGAAGGAAAGAAAAGGAAAAACAATCACAACATAAGTATTCTTAATCTTAATATCACAGGAAAGTTACCTAATCTATTATCACAATGAGGAAAATTTTGGAACAGGGAAATTGCACATATATGTCTATAAAGTAATATGGTAACAAAGAAATTTGCAAGAATTTGGAATTAATTGTCTTGCCCCGTTAAATAGTTATTTTTTTATTATTCTGAATAAACCCGAATTATCTAGTGATTTTGTTAATGACACTTAATTTTCCATATTTAAATCGAAATCGTGGTATTCTTCTTTTTGCTCCAAGTGTATATTTTGAGTTTCTTTATAAACGATAACATTAATTCTTTTTTTTGTAATTGTTTATCCGCGTTGGTTGTATTAAAATAAAAAGAAGTGTAAATCAAATGAAAAAATAACTAAAAGCAAGAAACTCAACAAAAACTTGTTTAATCGAAAGAATAAAACAAACGTACATATATTTGTCTACACAAAATGTGTAATACCTAAAAACAAAAAAAAAAAAAAATTTAAACAAACAAAGACAACCAATTTTACTAAAGAATTATTTTACAAACATAAATCAAATATTTAACTACATAAATAATATTTGAATTAAAAACAATTAAACATTTTAACTCAAGAAGAAGAAAAAAAACAAAACCGAAAAAAACAACATTAAATTCCACCCCATATCTATTTCCTTCAAAATTGGTCATCAGAGTTCCAGTGAAAGTACTTTCATCGATGGATCACAAATACCAATGTATGTAAGTTCTATTTCAATATTTTTTGTTTAGAAATATGTACATATGTATTTAGCGAAGAATTTGTCAACGCATAAATCTCTATTTGTTTCTTAACATTTCATATCATTATTATTTCTGCTATTGCTTTACATTAAATGTACATTACATTTTGTAAGTTAAACTACACTAATGTTATGAACCGATAAATATGAACTGTTAAAAATATCTGCTATGTTTAACGTTATATTGAATGTTAAGTGGTGAGAAGACAAATATAGATTTATCAGCGTAGAGCAAAAATTTTGAAAATTTTAGGTAGAATTCGTATCGGAAATTCCAAAACATGCCAAATGATACCAAAAATGTTAGATAAAAATGTTAAAGTTGTTAAATTATTAATATTATTGTAATTAATTACTTGAAATCTAACGGTATCACTTGACGTGCAAAGTTCAATGTACTTTAGGAAATTTATGCCGTTAGAAATTTTTTTTTACCAAAGTGTGGTGTAAATTTATTCAGCTTTGTTGTTTTTTTCTCAGTCTTAAAACACCAACAAATTTGATATTTCAAATTGTTGCCTAATAAAAAAAAAAAAAAAAAAAAAAAAAAAAAAGAAAAAATTAAATATTTAATCGAAAGTGAATAAAATAATTGACATTCGATTTAACATGAAAATGAACCATAGTAGTATTATCGTAAAACTTTGATTTATGAGTGCAAATAAACCTAATAAAATTTCTTAAGGTCAAAATATACACTTTGCAAAGATTGGTGAATCCAGGTTCGTGCATTTATTTGTTTGTGTGTTCTATTTTCTTCTTGCAAATTTTCATTTAAATTTTATTTATAGTCTAGGATTTATCAAGCTTTTAAATTGTAATTTGATTAGAATTGAAAAGAATTGAAAATTAAATTTATATTTTTGCAAATTTACAACATTAAAATTATTTTGGTGTATTTTTTTATATTATAAATATTTAGTAGTTAATTTTTGGTTTGTTTAAACTCCATGCTATCTAGATCCATAAAAATTTTGAATAAATTATTTGGTTATTTACACATTTTGAAGTTAAAAATGATACAGTATCAAAAATACTTGCATGTTATATGAATTATATTGGTAATAAATTTTTGAATATTATAATGAAATTCTAAAAGCATTTGTTTTGATTTCCAAGGGTCTAGGTAAATAGGTTGTTAGTAAAGGGATCATGTATTTACAATTTGGAACAGTGGTTCATGATCAAGGTTGGGTGGGTGTTTGGCGTAAGGTTATCAAATACGCACAGGGTAAGCTCTTCGGAAAGCTATAATTTCTAATTTCATTTCGCGTTCTGTCCTATCTATCCATCCTTATTATGAAAACTACAGCATGCACGATTAAAATAGTTTCTGTAGCAAAAGTCATACTTGGGATAAATAATGGCCCCGAATTCCCCCATTAGCCGACGAGCAAGAAGCTGGACACAAATTGCATGCTGAAGCCATTAAACCCATTGTACAGCAAATTATCGCAAATTTGAAAGGTTACATGCTACAGATAAATTATTTTTGGCGCCCAACGTGGGGCACAAAATTATAAATTAAAAGTTAGAACAGCTAAAATAACAACATCTAAGGTTCTTATGCCCTAAAAAAAAAAAAAATTTCTGTTTATTTCTATTTTCAAGGTCTTTCCACAGAGGTTTTGTTTCATAATGTTAGGAAAATATCATTCTTAGTATAAATAGATTGATAGCCAACATTATTAAACATTGTCTAATATTCTTAGTCTGCTAACATTCAGGAAATGCTGCTGTTTGATTGACGGTTGAACTCAGACCGAATGTTAAATAAATATACATATGTACTTAAATACTCTCCTATCTCATATGGGGTATTTGGAAATGACTTTTTGTGGCAGGTGTACAAAGAAGTACCAAATATACTAGTTTCAATAGTTCTATATAATTCATTTTTCTATTATAGTTTTCTCGTTAGACTTACTTTTATTTATTCATCAACCTATTTTAATTAGATTCTTGGAAATCAAACATTCTCATGCAAAGTTTGTTGTATTTTTTTTAGTAATACAGTTTACAGCAATAAACAATAAGAAACATAGGAATATAGTAACTGGCTATAACTTTTTTTGTTTTTTTGAGGAACAAACTAGATTGAATAATACTTGTTATTTATTTAGTTTTTTGTCAAATTAATCATCAAAAAAAATAATAGAATTATGAAGTTCTGTAGTACTAGTAAAATTTTATTTTGTTATAAATAAGATTGTCTAAAATTGGTGCAAATCTTTTTATACTTTTCTTCACAAAACCTTTTAAATTTCTTCTGTCTCTTATTATTGAGACCACTACTTCGATTTTTGATCGGATTTTGTTATTATATTGTATATAATCTCTTTTATAGTTTATAAATTTTCTTTTGAGACCAATTAGTATTATTAGTTATCATGTCGACTGAAGGTTTAGGTGATCCATTTAATACAGGTTCAAGTTTTCCAATATGCGTGTCCTGTAATTCAGCTATAACGGATCAGTCTTATTTAGTTAAAACCGTATGTGGACATTTTTTCCATAAGGCATGTTTTCATAGATGCATGAAATCTAATCCAAATTGTCCTAGTTGTAAAAATAAACTAGTAGTATCACAACCTATGATTCCTACAACTCCTTTGCTTAATCCTACTTCATTGCCTCCAGCCATGGGAACGCGATTACAGACCCAGAGAACTATACTTTTTGATGCCAATAGGTCAACTGGACAGGTTTCTCCTCCTTCAGTGGGACCAACTCAGGGTTCTCAACAAATTAATTTGTCAACGTCGTCTGATTCTCCACATGAACAGATTAGATCTCTTGTAGTTTCAGCCGTTAGTGCTCAACATGAAGAAATAGTTACAAGCCTTAGTCGTACTTTAACTAGCTTAATTGAGAAGAATATTGCGGAAGGGTTTCGACGGTTGAATATGAGTACTGAACCCAATACTAGTGGTGCTATACCGACCAGTGAACCTCCAATTTCTACCTCAAACGTTCCAATGAGAACATTGCCTGATGTCGAACAACAAACATTAGAGCAACTTCTTGGTTTACGGTCTGAGACAAATCCACATAACCCTAATATGAATTCATCGGGACATGAAACATTCGCAGCTTCTGGAGTCTCGTTTAGACCAGATAGAATAGGACATATAATTAGCAACTGGAAAGTCAGATTTTCCGGAGATGTTAGAGGTATGTCTGTAGATAACTTTATTTATAGGGTTAGAGCTCTAACATCTCAAACCTTAAATGGTAACTTTGATCTTTTATGTGATCACATTTCAGTTCTGTTCGACGCAAAGGCAAATGACTGGTTCTGGAGATACCATCAAACTGTCCCTCAAATTAGGTGGCCCCTATTATGTGCTGCTTTGCGAAAACAATATAAGGACTCCAGAACCGATGTAGACTATCGTGAAATGATACGTGATCGTAAGCAGAAGGTGGGGGAAACATTTGATTCATTCTATGAAGCAATTGTTGATATAGCTGATCGATTGTGCGAACCACTTTCCGAAAAAATTCTGGTTGAAATTTTACGTAGAAATCTATTAACCGAAATTCAACACGAGATTTTAAATATAAAGATTGACACTGTATCAGATCTTCGTGATATATGTAGAAGACGAGAATTTTTCTTGCAAGATATTGGTCGTAAACAAACTTTACATAAACCTTTGAATAGAAAATTTCTTAGTGAGTTTGATAACGAAGATTTGAATCCATTACCGGACGAAGATTTGTCCGCAATTGCTCTGATATGCTGGAACTGTCGGCAGTCTGGTCATCGTTATCACGATTGTTTGCAAGAAAGACGCATATTTTGTTATGGCTGTGGTGCTGTTAATGTGTATAAACCTCAGTGCCCTGATTGTAACTCGTCAAAAAACTTAAGATCTTGTGCACAGAAAAGTGCACTCAAACCGACTCATCCCACCAGCGCCAACACAGATTAATACACTCTACACCAGATATTTCAAATGATAATACTACACCTGATATTTCAAATAATAATACTACACTAGGTATTGCAAATAATAATACTACACCAGATAGTCATACCGTTAAATACTATACTCCAAATAACATTTTTCGCAAGTTTGACAGCTTCTCAGATTTTTCTAAAACACCCATTCATTTCACCAATATCACTCATGATAATTACCTATTATCTAAAACCGATTCAAAGTCAGTTGTAAATATCCTTGAACCCCAGGCCTTTTCTGCTTCTCAAACTAAACCTATAGTAACGCCTACACACCTTAAGCCATTTCACATAAGACTAGCAGAGTATAATGCTAAACGTGCAAAAATATTTAATGAGGAAACCCCAACAAAACGTCAAATTCGTTCTACTGAACGACAGAAACAATTCTGGAGGTCAGTACGTAATACCCGACGAAACCTCTTAAGTACAATTTATGACAAACCACACGATATAAGACCTTATGCTGATGTCAAAATTTTTGGTAAAACTTTCACAGGATTGCTAGACACAGGAGCATCCGTCAGTTGCTTGGGCGCAGATGCCGCAAAAGAGTTTTTGAATTCCAAAATTAGTTTTAAAAAAATAAGATCCGGTGTGAGAACCGCTGACGGGAAAACTCAAAACGTTTCCGGTTTTATAAAAACCAATATTGTGTTTAGGAATATAACAAAATCAATCACGTTATACATTGTTCCTAACCTCTCGCAGGATCTTTATCTCGGAATTGACTTTTGGCGGTTATTTGACCTTTTACCCTTTGGTATTGAATCTAATCTAAATTCGAGCTTATTTTCCAAATCGATTTCTGAATTATCAAACCAAAGACCACTAACGGATATACAAAAACAACAATTACTGTTGGTCATAAAATTATTTCCGTCGTTTGCAAAAGAAGGCTTAGGTCGTACGACTGTAATATCACATGTCATAGATGTAGGTAACTCTACTCCGATTAAACAGCGTCACTTTCCGGTTTCACCGGCCATTGAAAAACTTATTTATGCCGAACTTGACAGAATGTTGGAATTAGACGTAATTGAGGAATCGGAAAGCCCTTGGTCCTCACCTATCGTACTGGTACGGAAGCCGGGTAAAATTCGCTTATGTCTCGATAGTCGAAAAGTTAATTCGTTAACGGTCAAAGACGCTTATCCGCTCCCAATGATTGATGGTATTTTGTCGCGTTTACCTAAGGCAGAGTTTATCACAAGCCTTGATTTGAAGGACGCCTTCTGGCAAATACCTCTCGACAAATTGTCGAAAGATAAAACGGCATTCACTGTTCCTGGCCGCCCTTTGTACCATTACAAGGTCATGCCTTTCGGCCTTTGTAATGCGCCCCAAACTATGACAAGGTTAATGGACAAAGTGGTACCAGCAGCATTGAGAGCAGAAGTGTTCGTTTATCTGGACGATTTGCTAATCGTGTCTGACACATTCGAGAGGCATTTACACGTGTTGCGAGAGGTTGCTCATCAAATTCGAACAGCCGGACTGACCATTAATGTGGAAAAGTCTAAATTTTGTGTGACAGAGGTTTCCTATCTTGGGCACTTAGTTGGTAATGGTGTTATCAGGACAGATCCGGAGAAAGTTTCGGCAATTGTAGACTTCCCAGTACCAAAGTCTGTAAAGCAGATTCGAAGATTTTTAGGTATGTCCGGGTGGTACCGGAAGTTCATCCGAAACTACGCGTCCGTAACCGCTCCCTTAACAAATTTATTAAAAACTAATCGTAAGTTCTCTTGGAATGAAGAAGCCCAAAAAGCCTTTGAAGATTTGAAGACCATTTTGACCACAGCTCCAGTGTTACATAGTCCAGATTTCACAAAGCCTTTTTACATACATTGTGATGCTAGTAACACTGGAATAGGAAGTGTGCTGGTGCAGAAAACTGCGGAAGGTGAAGAGTTTCCTATTGCCTTCATGTCAAAGAAACTCAACCAAGCCCAACGCAGTTATTCAGTGACCGAACAGGAATGCTTAGCAGCAATGCTAAGTATAAAAAAATTCCGGGCGTATGTGGAAGGACATGAGTTCACAGTGATCACAGATCATGCATCACTAAAGTGGCTCATGTCCCAAACAGACCTTAGTTCACGATTGGCAAGATGGGCTTTGAAACTTCAAGGTTTTACTTTTAAAATAGAGCACCGAAAGGGAAGTCAAAATGTGGTTCCGGATGCACTATCGCGTACCAATACCGAAGACTTGTCAGAACCACTGGGATTGCAATTAGCTGTGTTAGATGACTCTGGAGTTTTTATTGATTTAAATTCTAATTATTTTAAAAGTACAGAATACAACGAATTATTAGATAGAATTAGAAAGAATATAGATAAGACACCTGACCTTAGGATAATGGATGGATATTTATACCGACAAACAGAGCACTGCTCAGGTGAACAAGTGCAGGACGATCTCACCTGGAAGCTTTGGGTTCCCAAAGAGTTAATAGGTGACATCCTTCAAAAGGCTCATGATAGTCATCTGTCAGCACATAACGGGATTAATAAGATGTTAGAGCGCATTCGTCGTTTTTACTTTTGGCCGAACCTAGTTAGTGACGTTAAAAATTACGTAAATTCGTGTGAAATTTGTAAACGTACAAAACACCCAAATTTTGTGATGAGACCACCGATGGGGAGGACAAGTGAAACATTCCGGTTTTTCCAGAAGCTTTATATTGACTTCTTAGGTCCATATCCGCGTTCTAGATCAGGTAATATAGGGATTTTTATAGTAGTTGATAATTTCTCAAAGTTTTGTTTTTTAAAACCGGTAAAGAAATTTACGGCCGATATTATTATAAAATATATGAAGGAAGAGTTGTTTCATACATTCGGTACGCCCGAAACAATATTATCGGATAATGGAGCTCAGTTTAAATCGAAAAAGTTTGCTGACTTGTTACAGAACTATGGAATCAAACATGTATTTACTGCTGTGTATTCGCCTCAAGCTAATGCTGCTGAACGCGTTAATCGTTCAGTTTTAGCAGCCATTAGGGCTTATATTAAACACGACCAGAGTAACTGGGATGAGTATCTTAGCAGCATTTGTTGTGCTTTACGCTCAGCCGTGCATGCTTCTATTGGTACTTCACCCTATTACATGGCATTCGGACAACATATGATTACCAATGGTAATACATATCAGTTGTTAAGAAACTTGAACATGATTGATGATAGATCTATGAAATTTAATCGCGATGATTCATTTAATGTGATCAGGGAAAGAGCTGCCAAATGTATGAACAAACAACGTGAACGAAATGAAAAAGCCTATAATTTGAGGTCTAGAGAAGTTAATTATGTTACTGGCCAAGAAGTCTTTAGAAGGAACTTTCAACAAAGCAACTTCGGTAAGGGTTATAATGCCAAATTAGCACCACAATTTGTTAAAGCTAGAGTTAAAAGAAGAACAGGATCCTGCTATTACGAACTAGAGGATCTAAGTGGACGTTCAATAGGAATTTATCACGCGAAAGACATTCGCCAATAATACTTCGACATTTGTAATTTTCGCTACATGTAGTATCAGCTTTGTGGTAACCCCAAATCTGATTTTGGCTGGGGGAATTTGTAGAGTACATGTAGCGACCACATTTTATTCGATAGCTTAAATTTAGTTATCGTATAGTTTCCAAAAATAAGTAATTTAAACAAGTGATATTCCCAAAATCTGGTTATATACTGTTGCCATTCTGTTTTTACAATAAAGTTTTGTTAGAATAATTGTATAATATTAGATATTTCTGAAATGACTATCTAATTTTTGTTCAACTAGAAAAAAAAATCAGAATTTTTGGTCCCATAGTGCATAGCGTCAAAGAATTGAACAAATGGTAATACAGTGCGGGTATTTGGTGTGAAGTTGGTTGAAGTTTATTTTACCCAATTCTATATTGATGTAGAGGTGTTTCATGCAAATGTGTTAGTGCTAACGTAAATTTTCCATGAGATGGCTTGGGGGTATAAAAGACGAGATCGCGGCAAAGTTAGGGGATTGGCTTCTTCTTTTTCTTTTAATAAACAAGAGGAAATTTTAACCTCACATTTTGATTTTTTTTGAATATTACCGAGACTCTGCAAAGTCTTATCATAAGAAAACTTGAAAATCACATTCTGACAATTTGTGATTTGAAGGGAGGTTATGTTTGATCTCGAAATTATCTCTAACATAACTCTTTTGCATGTTTCGTTATTTGCACATGTCACGGTGCTAACTGTGGACACGGATTTCCAAGATTTCGTTTTCATACACGATACATATAAAAGTTGGCTCCTGATCGATTACTCGACACTGCTTCAAGGGAATCAAATATTAACAAGAGGAGGAAACAATCCCAGGAATCGAGCAAAATTGAGGACCTGAACATAATTTGAGAAAAAGGAAAAAAAGAAGAAGGAAAGAAAAGGAAAAACAATCACAACATAAGTATTCTTAATCTTAATATCACAGGAAAGTTACCTAATCTATTATCACAATGAGGAAAATTTTGGAACAGGGAAATTGCACATATATGTCTATAAAGTAATATGGTAACAAAGAAATTTGCAAGAATTTGGAATTAATTGTCTTGCCCCGTTAAATAGTTATTTTTTTATTATTCTGAATAAACCCGAATTATCTAGTGATTTTGTTAATGACACTTAATTTTCCATATTTAAATCGAAATCGTGGTATTCTTCTTTTTGCTCCAAGTGTATATTTTGAGTTTCTTTATAAACGATAACATTAATTCTTTTTTTTGTAATTGTTTATCCGCGTTGGTTGTATTAAAATAAAAAGAAGTGTAAATCAAATGAAAAAATAACTAAAAGCAAGAAACTCAACAAAAACTTGTTTAATCGAAAGAATAAAACAAACGTACATATATTTGTCTACACAAAATGTGTAATACCTAAAAACAAAAAAAAAAAAAAATTTAAACAAACAAAGACAACCAATTTTACTAAAGAATTATTTTACAAACATAAATCAAATATTTAACTACATAAATAATATTTGAATTAAAAACAATTAAACATTTTAACTCAAGAAGAAGAAAAAAAACAAAACCGAAAAAAACAACATTAAATTCCACCCCATATCTATTTCCTTCAAAATTGGTCATCAGAGTTCCAGTGAAAGTACTTTCATCGATGGATCACAAATACCAATGTATGTAAGTTCTATTTCAATATTTTTTGTTTAGAAATATGTACATATGTATTTAGCGAAGAATTTGTCAACGCATAAATCTCTATTTGTTTCTTAACATTTCATATCATTATTATTTCTGCTATTGCTTTACATTAAATGTACATTACATTTTGTAAGTTAAACTACACTAATGTTATGAACCGATAAATATGAACTGTTAAAAATATCTGCTATGTTTAACGTTATATTGAATGTTAAGTGGTGAGAAGACAAATATAGATTTATCAGCGTAGAGCAAAAATTTTGAAAATTTTAGGTAGAATTCGTATCGGAAATTCCAAAACATGCCAAATGATACCAAAAATGTTAGATAAAAATGTTAAAGTTGTTAAATTATTAATATTATTGTAATTAATTACTTGAAATCTAACGGTATCACTTGACGTGCAAAGTTCAATGTACTTTAGGAAATTTATGCCGTTAGAAATTTTTTTTTACCAAAGTGTGGTGTAAATTTATTCAGCTTTGTTGTTTTTTTCTCAGTCTTAAAACACCAACAAATTTGATATTTCAAATTGTTGCCTAATAAAAAAAAAAAAAAAAAAAAAAAAAAAAAAGAAAAAATTAAATATTTAATCGAAAGTGAATAAAATAATTGACATTCGATTTAACATGAAAATGAACCATAGTAGTATTATCGTAAAACTTTGATTTATGAGTGCAAATAAACCTAATAAAATTTCTTAAGGTCAAAATATACACTTTGCAAAGATTGGTGAATCCAGGTTCGTGCATTTATTTGTTTGTGTGTTCTATTTTCTTCTTGCAAATTTTCATTTAAATTTTATTTATAGTCTAGGATTTATCAAGCTTTTAAATTGTAATTTGATTAGAATTGAAAAGAATTGAAAATTAAATTTATATTTTTGCAAATTTACAACATTAAAATTATTTTGGTGTATTTTTTTATATTATAAATATTTAGTAGTTAATTTTTGGTTTGTTTAAACTCCATGCTATCTAGATCCATAAAAATTTTGAATAAATTATTTGGTTATTTACACATTTTGAAGTTAAAAATGATACAGTATCAAAAATACTTGCATGTTATATGAATTATATTGGTAATAAATTTTTGAATATTATAATGAAATTCTAAAAGCATTTGTTTTGATTTCCAAGGGTCTAGGTAAATAGGTTGTTAGTAAAGGGATCATGTATTTACAATTTGGAACAGTGGTTCATGATCAAGGTTGGGTGGGTGTTTGGCGTAAGGTTATCAAATACGCACAGGGTAAGCTCTTCGGAAAGCTATAATTTCTAATTTCATTTCGCGTTCTGTCCTATCTATCCATCCTTATTATGAAAACTACAGCATGCACGATTAAAATAGTTTCTGTAGCAAAAGTCATACTTGGGATAAATAATGGCCCCGAATTCCCCCATTAGCCGACGAGCAAGAAGCTGGACACAAATTGCATGCTGAAGCCATTAAACCCATTGTACAGCAAATTATCGCAAATTTGAAAGGTTACATGCTACAACCCCCATTATCATAATTTTACAGCAGAAGCAAAAAACGTTATAAAATGAAAACTGTTTAATTGAAAATCGCGATTTCTTCACACCTTGTCTTAAGATAGACGACAAACTTCAGGTGACGATATGTACATATCGCGATTTTCAATTAAACAGTTTTCATTTTATAACGTTTTTTGCTACTCCTGTAAAATTATGATAATGAAGGTTACATCTTTGGGCATTTTAGGTGACGATATATTTATAAATATGTATGTTTTTAGGTATGCACAACATTTTCTCTTTCAGTTAAATTTGTTTTCAAAATCCAACAAAAGTTGTTCATGGTCTTTTATCAAAAGAATTGTCAGCACGTTTTGCCAAAAAAATTTCTATTAAGCACCAGTGCAAATACTGGCATATCAGAACCAGTGTTGAATTTGCTGACTATGAATTAGCAAAAGCACACAAATATCTGCTTAGCTTACGTTTTTTTCTGCACAATAAACGACTGTGTTTTCAATGGCAGTCAGCCACAGCAATTCACTTTAAAAAATTTGCTTCTGCTTAAAACTTACTTTTTGATTTTTAATTTTAAACTAAAAACTGAGCTAAAAACTGTGAACGTTTGCTGTGCTGAAGTTAAGCAAGTCTTATTTTCGTTGTAGTGCTACAATGGAGTGCATACTTGTGTTACAGTTCTCTTTGATTTGTCATATATATATAAGTATGTATGTATGTGTTTTTTTATTTGTATTTTATATTCTACAATAAAAAACAACACAAGCAAGCCACTACAACGAAAATAAAACTTGCTTAACTTCAGCACAGCAAACGTTCACAGTTTCTTGCTCAGCAAAAGCATAAAATAAAAATTCAAAAACTGTAAGTTTTAAGCAGCAGCAAATTTTTGAAAGTGAATTGCTGTGGCTGTCTGTGTCAGCAAATAACATCTCATAGTTAAGCTACAGTCAATAGTTTTATTTTTGTTTTTTTGACTTTGTGCTCTGCTTTTGCTTGTGTATTTTCTTTTAGTTAAAGTTAAGCACATACGTAGTGCTTGAAAATAGTTAAGCATTTTTAAACCCTGATCAGAACTCATCATAACACACAAATCTGTAGCTTTATTACCAAAGCAGATACATACATATGTATGTATGTAATTTGTGTGAGCATAAAAATGTTCTAAATGAAAATAAAAATGAAATTGAAAAATCAAAGCACAAAAAAAATGTGACTAATAGAAAGCAATTTATAAGAAATGACTCAAAACACAGAATGTACATGACAAATTTAAAATATCAAATGTAAAAAGAAATGAAATAACTACAAACAACAAAGTGGCATGAAATAGACAATTTTTTTTCATTGACTGATTCTTACCACTTTCAACAGGAAAATAGCTTAAAATATCTGAAAAATATCGATGTCCGAAACTTTGGCCTATAACTCCGATTGTACCGGACAGATTTTGCCTATTTACAATGCCAAACATTTGGCAGAAACAAAGAATATTAAGAACAAACTTCGTTGTTGTAAGTCTTTTTTTTTTAAGTGCCTTTAACAGACGGGCATGGCTTGATCGTCTTAGAATCTTATAAGGACTCATATTATAGGCGCCGATTATTGTTCACAACACTAAAATGTTGTGTTGTCTTGACTACAATACAGCATGCATTTTTCATACAATTAAGCCGCTAAATGTTCTGCATCGTAATCGCAGTTTACAACATACAACATCAAAACACTTAGTGTTGTAAACGGTAATCGGTGGATCGACGACCAATGTGGTACGAAACGGAAACTTAATATAACTCCCTTCTTTTTGGTGGTGGGTATAAAAACTTTGGTTGTGTAAACAAGAAAAGTGTCCAAAAAAAGAATCTGCGTTGTATTGAAAAACTTATTAGTTATGAATTTTATATTGATTCCCAAATAAAAAAGGCCATGCATATCAGAGTTCTAAAGTAAAAACAAAAAATCTGCACTTTTAGCTTTCAGCAGGAGTTGGCAAATTTAAACGAAAATTTCAAATGTCTGTCTGTGTGTCATTCCGTGGGTAACACTGAGAAGTATTCATCACAGACCCAACAATGTATTGATCCTTATGGAATTCTAAGTCAATAGAGCTATGTCCGTTTGTCTGTCTCTCTGTCACTGTAAAACACTCTCACGTCCAAAAGACACAAAAATAAACCAACAGAGTATACAAAAATCCGTTTGTAATTCCCCTAAGCAGTTTGGCATTGAAAATCACCAAAATCGGTATAGTAAAACCAGAGTTAGAGACCAAAATATGAGACAACCTTAATATTTTTAAAAAATTTTCTTTCAATTTTTTTAAATATATTCCAGTTATTGCCATGATATTTTGTACACGTTACTTTAATGATAAAAGAAGAAAGTGTGAGAAAAATAGTCTATAATTTCTCATAGTCTCCATATAAATATATGCCCGAAATATGGCTGAATGATAAATAAATGTCTGTGAAATTGGAATATTAATACAAAATTCGGCGAGAGTCAGTTTCATGTAAAAAGAAGGGGCAAAACGAAATTTTGTCCACATACCCAATAAAATTCCACATCTAAAATTCACTTAAATACTTATAAGTCTGGTACAAATATAGTTATCAGGTTAAAATTCGACACAAATAATTTTTATAGATATATAAACTGTTGTACTGATTTTTTTTTGATCATCGGCTCATAATTGGTCAGAGCTCCCATATAAGGGCCACATCCGAAAAAGTCATTAATATTTAGACATATCTCATAATTATCGGTACCGACTCAAAATTATATATTATTTAAATATACCCAAAATTATTCCACAAAATTTTGCAAATTTCGGTCTATATTTGACGCCAAATAACGGACCTTATATCCCCCGTATAAGGTCCACTATCGAAATTCACTTTAATACTAATATGTATTTCAAACATGCGGTTATTACTTTGAAATTTGACATGAGATATCCGCATATGCATAAAATTCACTGTTCCATTTTGTAGCTGCCAGTTAATAATTGCCAATAGCTGCAGAATTAAGTCCACATCCGAGCATAACAACCAACCATACAACGCTTGTAAATAACATTATTGAGATGAAATTCAATCACAATAAGCCTAAAATACGTAGAAATCACTTAAGTGGATACTTGATTTAGAATCAGTCCATAATTGGTGCAATTCTACTATGCCACCCATAATTATCTCGCAAATAATGTTATTGAGATCAAATCTAGCCAAAAGAAGCCTCACCTTATAATCCCACCTTCTGTTTCTTAACTTGTTGTGAATATGGAAAAATCTTCTTTTAATTTTATAAATTGTTAAATTATACACAAGATTATTATGAAAATCAGACAAACTCTGTAAATTGGTAATTACATCAATTATAAATGGTCGAAATTAGATAAAATTTCGAAACGTTTAAAATAGATTATTGTCTTTCAAGCAATATATCAAATACTAATAAATTTTGGCACTAAGAGTTGAATAGAAAACACGGCATAAGAATATTCTAGTCCTATAACCAGTGTAGTTTTTCTATTTCTTATTACGTTTAGGTGGAGGGTATTTAAGATTCGGCACAGCCGAATATTGTACTCTAATTTGTTTGTTTTAAATTTAAACTCCTATAAAATCCTCACATTTACAATGCACACATAAATTGAAAATGTTTAGAAAATTTCTCAGTAGGTAAAACGAAACGACAAATGTATTTCGTATACAAATTGTTTATGTGTTCAAACGTTTCATTTTACAAAAAAATAACGTTTTATATTTTCTTTAGTATTAAAAAAAAAATACTGAAAAATATTCGACCAAACGAGTAGGCTGCGTATACGTGATATTTAATTCCATTACTAGCCAAATATTTCGCATACGCAATGTTACACAGAGAAAAATATTATTGCACAATGTTTTTTTTTTCTTTTTTTGGCATAAAGTCAATTTTTTTTTGTTAAGTATTTTAAAATTTTAATGATTTTTAATTTTTAAACACCCTAGTTAGATAAAAACATATTTAACTGTAACATGTGGAGCAACACTATTCTGTTTGCGTGCTGTTAAAGTCAGCTGATTATTTACCAGACGTTTTGTGTGAAATTGGCGGGGAAAATTTTGCAACTTTGATTGTTTGGTCTGGCGAAAGTTTACACAAAAGTGTAATATGGAAAACGATTGTCCAGATATGTAAAACTATAGTTTACTAATGTTTGTGTGGTTTTTATGTGTTTTTGTCCAATTGTAGCGTGTTTTGTTTATGTGTATTTTTAGGATGAGCAAGGCAAAGTGTTGCAAAAAGTAAATTAGAGAAGGAATTGAACTAATATTTTATTTTTTAAGAGAAAAGTTTTTGTTCAGGCTAATAGTTCGAATAATCAAGAATACTATTGTAAAGTACTGCAACAATTGGCAATTTGGAATGCATTTTCTACCCGGCCAAGGGCGTCATCAGCAATCTTCATTGTCCATTATCAATCTGTAAACATCATCTATTAAACTCACCGTTTTTTTGAGAAATAGAAAATAGAAAATAGAAAAGTTGTTGTTAATGAGAAGTTATTAACCAAAGTGTGCAGATTAATAAGAAACTAATCTTTTTTGTCCGAATCCATACGTTTTCGAAAAAATCTAATTTTCCTAGTAGAATATGTGTTTAGTCGTGCTGAGCTGGTTGACATTTGGAGCAACAACAATCGCTCGGGAGATGCCGTACAATAGCACATATTAGAAAGCATTTAAATAACGAGAACATTAAGTCAATTAATGAAAAAGTCGCCTTAAATGTGATTACCAAAGCGCTGGTCCTCGTCTGAAAAGAAAATTAGCCGCGGAACTCTCAGAGGAGAATAACAATTTAGCTCCCTTACTCATACATGCTGCCACAATAGGAGATGAATACTGAAATTTGAATTTGTATAATTATTATTATTTTTTTCTTTTCATCAAATATAATAGAAAATTTAAAAATAATATTTTTTAAGGAAACGTCAAAAACCTAGTAGCATGTTGGCCAGATTGGCTATATAGCAGCTATATAAAATAGTGCACCAAATCATATGAAACTTGGTAGGTCACTTTGGAAGCATCAAAAATGTACACAAACAAAATTTCAATTCAATAACTTTAAAATTAGAGTTTATGCCAAAATAAACGAAAAACAACCATAGTGCGTTGTAGATTTTTTATTGCTCCAACAAGTATCTTCAAATTTAAAATGAATTGATTTCTCAGTTAATTGTAAAGAAAAATTGGGAATTTCACAAATCTAAACAGAAGTTTGGGCTCATAATATTGAGTTAAGTTCTTTCGGATTTTGTTAAAGTTTTTTTGCTTAATAAAAGCACACTTCAAACCTACTTTATTTTTTATGAATAAGAGCACTACTGTACAGCTCATTTATATGCTTATTTCCATCACGAATATTGTGTTGAATTACTTACTAGAACTAATCGCCCTTCTACTGAGCTGCATGTCACAAAAATAACCGGTCCTCTTAATATCATAAGGGATATTTAAACTGAAAGTAGCGTAAATAAAATCACAACAATTTTTTATATGACTTTTTCTAAAGAAAGATAAATTATAATAAACTATTTATCCTTCAGCAGTAAAATAAATGCATATAAATTTCTGAATAACAAGTAGTTTCAGCAGACAACCCAGTAAAAATATTGTAGTTAGCATAATTTCAGGGTTAAACTAACAAGTCTAATTATAATAAACAGAAGGCAAAAGGAAATAAGCAAAAAAAAAACTAAATACTTACTTACTTACTACCACTGATTTAGTGCTAAGTAACTGTTTGAATATCAACTGAAGCTAACAACACAGAGCAGTCTTTTTGCAAACCATTTTATTATTGAGATAAAAATAACTAAAAAACGACTTCTGCAGAGATATAATAACAACAACGAAAAGCAGCCAAACTAAGTGTTTCTTTCATATAAGTTTTATGGCGCATAACTTTAAGCAAAAACATTAAACGATTAAAAGATTTATGTGTAATAAAGGAATGTGCACTAAAAAGTCAAAATTATTGTTAAGAAAAACAACTGCTTTTAAAAGTCAAATCTATTTAATAAATGAGATTATAAAAGTTAAGTAAGATTTAAAATATTAAAGCTCATTGTTTTATTGAAATCAACTGCACTAAATATTAAACTTAAGAGCTCTTTTACATTATAATATAACAAACAACCCAGCAAAAACATTTATTACTAAGGAATTAGTTTACAACAATGTACAATGTTAAGGTATATTATTAATTCGGCGCTGCGAAAAATGGCCCCAAATCGAAAAACGAAAAATTACCCAAATTGTGGCATCATATTTTATTACGAGTTTTAGCACTATTTTTTTTGAAAGAAAAATCACTATAAATGTGTTCAAAATTGCTCCAAATGTGTAAATGAAATTTTACCCAAATTTTGTTTTTAATTCAGTTAGAAATACAGAAAATTTAATAAAAAATAAACAAAATTTACGGTTTAAATATTTTTGTATTTAGATTAAAAAATAATTAAAGGATTCTTATTATTTTTTCATTATAGAAGGACAAGTTAGTCCAAAATTTCATAATAATATCTGCATTATTTTTAAAGAAAATAGCAGAAAATGACTGAAAAATATCCAGGTTTCATGAAACTCTTTGTGTAATGCAAAAAAAAATAAAAAATGGCGAGGTTTTTGTATACAAATCACTTTTTGCCTACTCTACATGTTAGTACATAGTTACATAAATACATACATACATTTGACTTGTAAATTAACCATTTTGTTGAATAGAGCTCTAGGAATACTGACATACATATGATCGCAAGAGTTATTTAATACTTCAGATAGTCTTATGTACAAATGTACCATCTATTAATATTTTGCTCTTAATACTGAATGGAATATTTCCTTTTATAATGTCAATGCATTTCACGTAAAGGGTGCTGTAACTCGTGTAGCAGCGGTAAAAAAATAACTGCACGTAATGTTAGTTTTCTAGGTAGAGAATTTTAGAAGTTGGGTGTGATTTATTTTTAAATAAAACTGAAGCAGCTCATTACTTATTTTTCATTATTTTTCTTATTTTTTTTTTCTTAACATTAATCTTGCATTGTATACTTTTATTTCATTTCTATGGAATTATTATTTAAATTTTACTTTTAACGTTTATCTTTAAATTTAACGGATTTTACCGAATACAACTCTGTTCGTCCTTTAATACTACTGTTTTATGCAACTCTGTGTATATAGATTCTGATTGTTACTTAATATTTACAACTGTGTATTGGAATATAGTATATAAGTCCCAGATCACACAATGCAACTTTTGCTGCTCAATTTTTGAGTTTTTGCGTGAGAGGGGAAAAAGAGAGAGAGGGGACCACTATTATTTCCCCTATCACCAACAATATCGCTATGAAAAACATCATAATGACTTCTGATAACCGAATCCCAGTTTTCGTAATTGTACCATAATTTTTTTACGACACAAAATGAGGTATTTTATATTAATACTTATGGCGTTTTCTTTTCTGGCAAAAATGTTACACGTTTTACCCATTTCACACCTTTTTTATTTTTTTTTGTGTTCTTTTCTGAAAAACTCTCAACACTGCTAAAGTGTAGTGTGTTCTTTTTTATAAATGTCACACTATAAATTTAAAAAGTGTTGCACCTTTCGCACTCTGTATTTTTAGAGGGGTAGAATCGCACGATAAAACAGCTGACATTTGTTTTGTTTATGAATGTGTAAACATTATAAAAATGTACATAATAAAGGTGTAACATTTTATTTCAGAAAAGAAAACACCATTAATTTCATGCCAGCACATTAGCTGCTATTTATTCATTTATTGATTCCATTCCCTGTACAACAAGACTGAGTCTTATACTTATAGCACAGGAACGTATTACGTTACAAAACAAACTTGATGCAAGTAAATATAACAATATTGAGATAAAGTTAAAGTTAAAAAAATTATTAATTATAAATTAAAATTAAAAAAAAGTAAAAATTATAAATTATTAGTTAAAAAAGTTGAATAAAATTTTTTTGAAACTATTAGCATTGCTGTTTAGTTGTTGACTTTGCGGAAGATTGTTCCAAAGACGAGCGGCATGTACATAAAACTGCCATTCAGATACAAGTAAATTATGTCAAGATATTACAATATTTCAGTTTCGTGGCGATTGAAGAAAACGTATTTAATCGAATATATATTTAGGTGTTTGAAAGTTGATTATTTGATTAAACTTTCAAAGGATACTCAATAAAGATTATTGGCATTAGAGGAAACATGATCAGACCGTCTTAATCGATACACATATCTTATTATGTTATTGAACAAGACATTAAATTTTCTCATACCAACTGAGTCACAGCTTCCAAATACTTCACACCAATAGATCAGGGAAGGAATCAAGTATGATTTAGCAAGTAAGGCCCTTATTCTTAAGGGTGTGAAATATTGTGTGGACCAGAGAGCACGTAACTTTGCATAGGTTTGACCAACCAGCAAAATTACATGATAAGTCCAGGTCAAATTACCATTGAAAATGATACCAAGATTTTTAGCTTTATTAACAATTTAAATTTTCTCGTCATTTAAAACAATATCCTCAGATATGGAGGGAATTAAGCTTCTTTTACATATTACAATGCATTTAGATTTATGAGGATTCAAATAGAGACCGTTTGCACTAGCCCAAAGGTAAATTCTATATAAGCCGTCATTTAGGTAGGAAATCCCTAACGCAATATTTTGAACTGTGCTGTTGAAAGTGAGCTGCTTTGGCAAATCATTTAATAAAAATAAAAGTGGACCTAGAATAGAACCCTGAGGCACTCCCCTAGTCAAGGATAGGCTATCCGACCATACATTGTTTACAAACACCAATTGTGTGCGTTTTGAAAGATAAGAAAGTATAAGTTTGGTTGACGCGCTCGTAGAACTAAAAAAGTGTTTAAGTTTTCGGATGAGTATGTCATGATTTACCGTATCGAAAGCCTTAAAATAGTCAAGAGGTACCAAAAAATTAACATTTCCATTTTCTAATCCTTGCCGTATATTTTCGCTAACTTCCACAAGAGCTGTTGTGCAGCTATGACTCTGACGAAAACCAGATTGCGTGTTGGATAGCAAATTATGAGTATTAATATATGTAATCATTTGTTTATACATAAGTTTTTCCAAGACTTTCGACAGAAAACACAAGATGGCTATAGGTCTGTATTCTTCATTCGACTTAGGTAATGGCACAATTTTTGCATGTTTCCAGTTTTACGGGTAAATAGCCGACATTATGATAGTATTAAATAAATTGGCAACATATGGCAAAAGTAATCTTATAAATTTTGGATTTAAGTTATCACGTCACCTGCTATTACTCTTAATTTCGTCTTAGTACATACTGGGTATTTTTAAATTGTTGAAATAGAGACATCCACATAATACCTAAAATATTTAGTATCATGACATAAATATAGAAAATAAATCCTTCTTATTCTTTAAAAATAAACGACTTTATACATATGTATGTATGTGCCCATAGATAATCCATTTGTCATCCATTACAAAAAGGTTGGTATGTTTTCTTTTCACTGAGTTTTATTAAACCTGTTTAGAAATAGTTTGTTTACGCTTTGTGGGATTTTTTGCAAGAACTGTTTATAAAATAGTAAAATTTAAGACACAATCTGTTTTCTACAACCGTAATACCCAGAACAATAATGTCTTGCAAAATGAACCTACATGCGTACACTTTCTTACGCATTAATATACATATTTAATAAGTTTATATATGTATATTTATATACATACATACATATGTATAGTACTATACATACAACCCTTTCTTAAATTCCTCTTCCTCAGATGGAAGCATCTTAAAGTTATTACATTTTAATAATTCCACCTCACAATGATCGAGATACATGTCTCCTGTATCCATTAACAAAACTACATTATATTACTGTTACTAAGCTTTTCATTACATTATGAGTTTTATCTAAAGAAATTCTGCTAAACATGTGTTTCGCAAAATGTCTTCTGTATTGCTGGCAAATCATATAAAATATAGTCGTCGTAAAAGTTTTCTAAGCCACTTTAAGTAAAAGCTAAAAGTAGAAAATAAAAAATGCTAAATAAATCCACCAGTATTTTAAGAATTAATGCCTGTGTCTACGTGTTTTGAATGAATATGCTGTGTTTCTAGACGATAGCAGAAGAGCTGAAAAATAATGAAGTGTCTGCACAAAATGAAAAATACTTGCTACGAATTTTATGTTTACTTCTATAACTTTTAATTTTTATAAATAAGAAAGAGTTGAAGTAATTTCCCTGCGTATTAGGAATATTTTAATCAGTATCGCAGCAATGGCAGACATACATATTTGTTCAATCCTTGATTTTTTGTTAAGTTTATTAAATACATAAATTTATAGATAATTGTTTTAACCACCCAAGTGCGGGTATGTTTTAAAAGCAAACATTTGAAACTTAATAGATATAAACAGTGTGAGAAATTATGTAGATGAGTTTTGAGTAAAATGTCTGGCTTCTAATAGAGTAACAGCTTAGGGAAAATAGAATTATTGTGGGACTTGCATTAATAGGTACTGAAATGTTTTAACTTAAGGCCGTTATTTTTTCACATGGTGTAAAGAATTCTATCACTGTTCTGTGCTTAATAGATTTATAAAGTTATACGTATAATATCTATGAAACTAGTAAATAAAGTTTACACCCAGTACCATTTTCCGAATAATAACTAGTTCGAGAACACAAGCAATCAAAATCACTTCAGATTTAATTACTTTAATGACAGCCTTGAAACTGGCGATGTCGCAATTACTTCTGGACCCTTTCTATAGAACTCTTTAGTAATACTTAAGCATGTTTTTAAGTAAGTTTTCAAGGAAATTATTATTTGGCAATAGGATTCTCGATTTTGTTTAATATGAAATGCAACGGCAAGGACGGTTATATTCTCGATAAATTAGGCATTTTTTTTAAAGAAAACAAGTAAGAAAGTGTAGTCGCTCGAGTCCGACCATATAATACCCTACACCTAGCATATGTAAATATAAAACAGTTTTTCAGAAATGGGCGTTATATGGGAAATATCACCTATTTTGGACCAAAAGTCAGTGTCATGATTTCTGTGAATATAAATATTATATGTGTTAAACTTTATCTCGATATAATAAATACTTTTAAAAGATTTATGGAAGTTAAAGTGAATTATGGAGAGGTTCTTATATGGGAGTTTTGACTAATTATGGACCGACAATTATAAAATTAGGTGTCATCATTTCTGTATATTATTTGTGTCGAATTTTATTTGATTATCAACATTTTTAAGAGAGTTATGCTCTTTTAAGTGATTTTCGGAAATTGGTCTTATATGGGAGCTATGAGTAATTATGGACCGATCGGCATAAACTTCTACCATATTATATGTATATATACAACACATATTTGTGTTCAATTTTATTTGGAGACCAACATTTTTAAGAGAGTTATGCTCTTTTAAGTGATTTTTGGAAGTGTTCCTTATATGGAAGCTATGAGTAATTATGGACCAATCTGCACAAAATTTCTAGATGTGCTTTAGCTTCATTTACTACTCATCTGTGGTAAATTTTGTTTGCATACTTGCATAATTCAAAGATTTAAGACCGGTAAACCCCAATTTCGGGAGGACATTTGTATGGCGGCTAGGTGAAATAATGGACCGATTTCCACCAGTTTCAATCCCATCCATTCTTGGGCCGAAAAAATATCACGTACCAATTTTATTGAAATATCTTCAAAATTGCGACCTGTACTCTGCGCACAAG
This sequence comes from Bellardia bayeri, assembly GCA_950370525.1. Taxonomy (NCBI): domain Eukaryota; kingdom Metazoa; phylum Arthropoda; class Insecta; order Diptera; family Calliphoridae; genus Bellardia; species Bellardia bayeri. The sequence goes on from OX493268.1 coordinate 48,188,807, forward strand.
CTTTACATAGACAGCCAGGCAGAAGGATGGACGGATGGACATCGTTAAATCGACTCAGAAAGTGATTCCAAGTCGATTAGCATACTTTAAGGTGGGTGTTGGACCAATATTTCTGGGCGTTACAAATATCAGCACAAATCCAATATACCCTCCCCACTATGGTGGTGATATGAACCCATTCTGTTATAACACGATGATTATCAGCATTTTATTTTTGGATCCTGGTTGACCATTTGCAGGAAATGCCCTTATTTGTTTTTAAAATATTTTTCTTATGTCATTTTGAGGGTTCGACCATATAAACATACGACTTTGCACTCAAAATTGTGTTTATAATCAAATAGTTGTATCATACAATGTACAACATACAACATCACTAGTGATTTTATTATATGTATTAGACTGTATTTGTTTTAGTTTTATTTTTGGATGAACTTGTGTATTTGATCGTGATATGCACAAAATCAGCAAGAAATCAATAGAGTTTTCAATATATATGCTACACATTCATACCACATAGTTTCAGGTAGCAAGAATTTAGTTTTAAGATGTGTCTGTTTGACATTGACCATTAGTTGCTGTGTGCGTCAGCAGTACCTTTTGTCAAATTATGAAGTAAAAACAGCGTCCAGGAGATACGCCAAAAACATTAGTCAAACACTCATATTAAGTCATACCGATTGAATCAGAATATCTTTCTGAGTCGATGTCCTTTTAGCTGTCCGATTTGCTGGGTATTCATTTAAACCTTGTGCGCCAACTACAGGTTGCCCAGGATTAAATTTTTATTAAATCGGTCCCCTTGTGCCAAAATAGGACTGATTGATTTATACATGTATCCAAACAAATTTTGCCACAAATAATAATGTTGGCTGATCGTTATAATAATTGATCATAGCTTTCATACATAACTTATTTGATATTAAGAATGAGATAAAATTTAAATCAAATAATATGTACAAGAAAAAATATCCTTAGTTCTATAAGCTTTATTTATTTAAATACGAGTAGATGAGCAAATCTAAATGGATTCAAAGGAACGAATCTAAATTTAAAAACCTTCCAGTTTGTTTAAAAATATTGTAATACCAGAAAATAGTTTTATAAAATTAAGATCATTTGTCTAACAATTATTATAATGCAATTAAATAAACCATTACAAACATATTGTTATAATATACATATGTAGGTACTGTTTTGAAATTTTTAATTTTTTTTCTTAAGTTTTTCTAAATTCTTATTTGAGTATTAAATTTAATATGTCTGTAAACAAACCCATGATGAATGGTAAAGTAAAGTGTTTCTTTAATGACATAAATTTAAATGCAACAATACAATTAATTTCATTTTCTTTACCATTTCATCTTAACAATATCCCAGCAAAAATATTTATTCTTGCAAGTTCTGAACTGATATTCTAATATCCAGACACCTCTTCACTTGCAGAATAGGATTTTTACTCCCCAGTTGGCCAGACAGTCATAGACGAAATTTTTGTCGATGTTGTCTTCAGGACATTTGATAATTTGTCGTCTATACAATGCCTCTGAGGACACGTATAAGTCAAAGTCGCATATGTTGTCGTGTTTTAAGCTCCATTGTTGATTAGCTAACGACAATTGCATGAATTACTCTTGAATAAAATAATATTGAGGACAGAGTGAGCGACAAGGGCATGCATTTTGACCTGTATCAAGCCACATTCACGACAAGATGAGCGACAATGTCTTCACCTTATTGCCAGCAAAACTGCTGTGACGTCTTTCAAACTATATTGACGACCATATGAGCGACGTAGTCTTTAACACTTCTTCATTTAAACTATATTGAGGACAAATAAGACGGCACTGCAATAATTTGTCGTGTTTCTATCAACATAAAACATTACTACTTGTGATAATTTTTAAATAACAAATCAATATTTCATTTTTGTTTTATAATTTTTTGTTGTCAATTTTCTTAAAAAATAAAATTAGTCTTTTGTAATAATATTGACTGGCACGTACAAATTATTAAAATAAATTTTATAAAAAAATAATTTGTCTAATATTTAATAATCAATTAAAAAACATAAACTGCCGTATTTATAAAAAATTAAAGTAGACTTCAAGTGTACTTTAAGAAAATTTTGTATGAAAATTTTGTCTTAAAGCACACTTCAAGCATACTTTATTGTTTATAAATACGGCAGAAAATCTCCAAAAAGTTTTACAAAATATTTTACAATTCATACAATTGTTAATTGGTAAGTACATATATAAAAATTAGTAAAAATGCCAAGATCACACGAAAAAGGCAGGAATTTTTACAACGTGTGCACTATAATGTCATCAACGGCAATATGGAAAATACAGTCGCTAGACTATCGTCAACGATGACATGAGATAAAAGTCAAGTATATAGTCGTCGATGACAACTTTAACCACATTGTCACCCAAATGATCGTCAACGACAATAAGCATGATAATGTCGCTCACATTGTCGTGTACGATTTAAGTGCCCTTTGTTCAAAAAAGTCATCAACGATTTGTACGAGCTGTCGTCTAGGATTCAACATTGTCGTGTACGCATCGTCGACGTTGTCATGAAGACATGGCCAACTGGGTCATTATTATAACACGCTGCCATTGTAATCAAGTACTTAGCACAATCGCTTATAACTAAGTAATCAATTTACTACCACTAAAACTATTTAGAAGTAAAGAATTTTATAACTCAATGCTATAATGATCGTAATAGTAAATAAGAAATTGTTTATACTTATGTATATTAGTCATTATTTGTATACTTCTAAGTAATTCAGATGGTAGGCAGTAATTGCCAAGTCATTAGCGAGTTTTTGCTGGGATATATTTGTGTTTTTTATTCCTTAACATTTCTTTCCTAAATGCTGATGCTTTAAATCCTATGGATACTTGTGCTGTGTGTATCTGCTGCTATAGTGAGGTACTCAAGCTACTGATGGCTGTTAGTATATTTATAAATAGTGCTATTATCATTATTATGTTGATTACTGAGAATGCATAAATACACCTGAGCTCAGCAATTTTATTTACGTTCATTTCATTTTATATAATTTTTCCATTATATAAACAGGCAGCTCTATATACATACATACATACGTATTATACATATATTTATGTAAACTAGTACAATTTTTGCCGTTTTTTGAAAATGTTAAAATCACTTATGTTTACGTAAGTAAATAATATGACAACATTAAGTTTAACAACACAATAGTATTTGAATAAGAAACAAGTAAGAGTGTTATATTCGGCTATGCCGAATTTTATATACCCTTCACCTTTATTGTGGATGCATAATTATATTATATACATACATACATACATATATATATATTATATTAATACACTTTGTTTGATAGTTTTTTCGATGAAATTTTCAGAGGTTGTCTCGAATTTTTGCTCATATCTCCATTATTTATGGACGGATTTTGCTGATTTTAAATAGCAAACTTGTCGACTTCTGACAGAATTATTGAAGATTTGGATCCCGAAGATATCTGTAGCTTAATTGCCGTCTAACCGATACTAATATGATTTCTGGATTAAAATTTCTAATCCATATAAAAGTTGGTTCGATATCGATATTTATTAGACATTTTTGTAGGTTTATTTTATTGCATATGAGGATATTTCACGTCAAATTTCAACATAATAACGATATATTTAAGATATATATTAGTATTAACTTAGATTTCGGTAGTGGAGCTTATGTGGAGAATTTAGTCAAATATCAAAATCCAGCAGTTTGATTTAGGCATGTATACACAGCTTCAAAAGTGTGTAAGCACCAGTGAATTTTTTGATTTTTTTAAGATTATGAAAAGCATTCTATTTCAACTTAAATTTTTTTTCATAACCGAATCTATTATTCAACCAAATATCCAATAAAACGAAACTTTTAAATTTCAATCGATGGATAGATTTTAGGATTTTCATTATTTTAAAAAAATCAAATAGTATGGAAATGTTCAGTGTAAAATTTTGGATCGGAAGAGGGCTTTATATGGGGCATACGGTTAAAAATAGACCGAAATTCACAAAATTTTGTGGGATGATTTTTGTATATGTAACGGGTGGTTAAATTTCAAGGGCCGATGTTGATTTTGAATAAAACACAAACTGTTTAGGAAATTATTGCAATTTTATTTTATTATGATATATTGGTATTACTCAATTATGTATGAAACAAAATATCGGCCAAATGGGCGCCGTTACCACGGCGGCACACCTCCATCCGATGGTCCAAATTTTTGATGACCCTGAGGCATAATGGAGGTTCTATGCCGTTAATGTGCCGAATTATCTCATCCTTTAGCTCTTGAATTGTTGCTGGCTTATCGACGTACACCTTTTCTTTCAAATAACCCCAAAGAAAAAAGTCCAACGGTGTCAAATCACATGATCTTGGCGGCCAATTGACATCGCCATTACGTGAGATAACACGGCCATTGAATTTGTTGCGCAAAAGAGCCATTGTTTCGTTAGCTGTGTGGCAAGTGGCACCGTCCTGCTGAAACCACATATCGTCCACATCCATATCTTCCAATTCGGGCCATAAAAAGTTCGTTATCATCTCACGATAGCGAACACCATTCACAGTAACTGCCTGACCGGCCTCATTATGGAAAAAATACGGCCCGATGATGCCGCCAGCCCATAAACCGCACCAAACAGTCACTCTTTGTGTGTGCATTGGTTTTTCGATAATCACTCTTGGATTCTCATTCGCCCAAATGCGGCAGTTCTGTTTATTGATTATTCTGTATTTTCATAATAAGTCTGGATAACTTTAACACGTTGTTGGATTGTGTATCTCTCCATGGTTCAAATTGAATAAGTCGGAAATAGAGAAATGTCAAATAAAATTCGGAAAAAAGCTTGGCGTTTAGGTGTGGTTCACATTCAACATCGGCCCTTACAATTTAACCACCCTTTATATATAAAGGATCTGTGCAAAGTTTTGAGTCGGTACCAATATTTATAAGATATATATAAAGATAAATGTCATTTTCGGATGTGCTCCTTATATGGGAGCTATGACCAATTATGGGCCGACCACCATAAAATTTAGTACAACAATTTATTTACCTATAATGATTATTTATGTTAAATTGTAACCTTTTAAACATTATTGATACCAGTTTTATACGTATTTAAGTGAATTTTGGAGTTAACTTTATATGAGGCCTATGGTCAAACATGGACCGAACTAAAAAAAAATTCGTTTGCCGATTTCTTTTTACATCAAAGTTATTTTTGCTGAATTTTGGTTTGATATTCGAATTTTATAGGCATTTATGTATAATTGAGCAATATTTCGGGAAGAATCATGGACCAATTCTTGCATTTTCCTCAAGCTTTTTTCTTTTATCATAAAAATAATGTACACAAAATTTCATGGTATTATCTGCAATACATGTAAAAATATTGTTATAAAATGAACAAAAAATATCAAATTTTTATGGAGGTTGTCTCACATTTTAGTCCATAACTCTGGTTGACCTGAAGCGATTTTGCTGATTTTCAATACCAAAGTTACCTGCGAAATATTTGTCTGGTTTAGTTAAGTTGTATAGTATGGACGTGAGAGTGTTTTACATAGACGGACAGACAGACGGACATGGCCCAAACGACTTAGATTTCATAAGGATCAAAAAAATATATACTTTGTTTGGTTTTAGATGAATATTAAAAAAGTTTTACACTGAATGACAAACGTAATATACCCTCATTCACCACTCTTGGTGGTGGAGGGTATAAAAAAAAGAAAATAATTTGGTACAATTGGGCTGAAAAAAGTACACTTTTTCTTGAAATTTAGTACAATTTGTAAAATCTTATTTTGCATACCTGACACATATATAATACGAATAAGAAAGTAAAACAAATTGCTAGTACTATCAAGTGTGTACTTATCTTGTCTTCCCCTCACCTCGGTGTCAAAAAGCTGTTTTATGTGGTTGCCTACTGTCAGCAAACATTCAGGTTGAAACCTTTTGATTCCATTTTGAAATTGGTTGTTTGGTTGTTTAAAAGCTAATCAGCTTAGCTTAAAGAATTGCTTCGTTTAAATAAATAAGAATGTTATAGATAATAATTAAATAAAGTTCTTATAGATGACATTCATTGCAGCGCAGAAAAAGCTGTCGTTTACTCATGGTGTAACTATACAAGGTGAGTGCAAACGGTAACAAATACAACACAATACAGAAACAACAGGTATTTTGTTTGTGTAAAATAATGTACTACTGTCAAAAACACTTGAAAAATTACACTTAGGTCTTTCTTATGCGGTAGATGCGTTCCAAAGAAAACCGCATAAACAAAATCCGCATAAAAAAAGACTGATTTTCACACAAACTGGATGAATCGTTCCGAAAAGTTGAAAAACCGCATAACTTCAAATATAGGTGTAAAAATTAGACCAAAATCGCATAAAAAATTCACAAGATAAAAAAAATAACCAAAAACCATTCATTTATTTATTATAAAAATCACATAAAAAAAGGGGGAAACCAGTCAATTTTATTACATTTATCTGGTTAAACCGGTTTATAAAAGTTGCAAAATAAATAATACTTAAAAGTAAGACATTACATATTATCGGAATCACTATAGGCCCAATGAAACTACGAATTGTCGAAAAGTACCTGTTTTACCCGATTCATTGCATTAATGCAACTTTCATTACTATTATGTACAGTTTTATTAAATTAATGGAACTTTTCATTACATTAATGTAAAGGGGTTAACGTAACGGTTTCATTTCTGTTACGAAGCGTTTTTCTTTCAGTGTACTTGATAATGCATACAATCTTTATTTATAATATTTTGATCTACTTTTTAAAAATAATTTCTCATTCATTTTTTTTTTTAAGTTTGTTCAGAAACATATGGTTTTGTAACTAATTAGCTGTCTGAAGAATTTTTGCAACCGTTTGAACATTGAGTGGTGCTATAATGTCTTTGTCACAATCACTTTCTGGATTTTCATCATTTTCTTTCGAATTTTGAAAATGTCTATGCATTAGTGATGCCAACGTTGAAAACGTTTAAAACGACAAAATAATTATGAAAACTCAATGAAAACAATAATACATACAAAACAGTCGATTTTAAAACCGCATAAAAACAGACCTAAGTGTATTATATAATCACCCCTATCGTGAATAAAAATTCCACGTGAAATTTGTTCAGTTTGCACATTTTTCCTATTTAAATTCAATGTTAAAAAAATAAAAGTGAACAAATTTCACGTGGAATTTTTATTCACGATAGGGGTGAATAACAATAACTATTACATAAATAAATTTTGAAGAATTTTTGCTGTTTACACGAGTTTGAACCCTTTTGAAGAGCAATTTTGAAGAAAATTTAAATCGTGTAAATCTAGCTTAAGAAGCCTAAAAAGTACATTTTTTTTAGTTGTTACAGAATCGAAAAAGCAATTTCAATTCCTGCCCAAAATATATGTTTTACACGCGGAGCCCTTTTAATAATTTGGGACGCTGGCCTAGTAGTGTTGTTTAGTACCATGTGTTAAATTAGTTTGTATATTTTATCGCTGTAAAATGCGTCTCATACTTAAGAGAATTATTGTTGCATTAGTATAATTACACTTGTTATTTATTGTAAAACTACAAACAGTTTTTTAAAACGTTGAACATTTTTTAAGCGTATGGTTAATGATATTTTTTTATCCAAAATTTAGGAGACCACGTTACATTTTAATAAAATTTTCTGATTAACAAAGAAGAATGTTAGAAAAACAAAAGTGTTCTTATTATGCAATGTTCAACAATTTACTATGGAATGTCGAGACGTACGCCTTTAGTGATTTTGAAAAAGGTAAAATCTCAGTGTATATAAAAAGTGGCTTAAGTTTTCTAGTAATTGCCAAGAAAAAAGAAAAATAAACCGGTCACATGTTGTAGCCACAAATGTTGCAAATAATCCGGATTATTATGGTAAAAATAAAAAAAAAAAAACATTCTAAAAGTTTGTTTATTCCGCAAGCACGCCTAAATGGCTAAACCGACTTTATTGAAATTTGGCACGTAAATACATCCATACTTGGAAGCGTCAGTAGAATATATTTATTTTAACAGTGGGAACAGGAAGGGGAAAAATGCTAAAACTTTCAAAATGTTGTTCTTAAATAATGATTGTCTTTGTAATGAAGTAATAACATTTTTGTTTAAGCTTTCTGTAATCACAAACATGCGCATTAGAAAAGTACTTTCTATCTTCAAGGGTGTAAAAAGGTGAGTATTGTGTCTAATCTTATTAACTTATATATAGATGCATACAAAACCAATTAATCGGGACATCTGTAATTTAATTTTAAATATCGAGTTCATTATTAGCACAATATTTTTAGCAGGAAATAGTTCAGACAGAACTGAACTATTCAAATTTGACAAATTGTCAAAATATTTGATTTGCAAGCTTTATTATTCACCTGAGACTGTTCAGAGAACAAAAATTTTTTAGGAATAATACTCAATGCTAAATAAGGGAAAATTTAAAATATAAATGATCAGCGGTACGGAAGAAAAGATAACAAAAGCTTGTGCAACGCCGGCTATATTTGTTTAAGATTATTTTTTCTGATGGGAAAAATGTCTCAAAAATATATTTTGGGGGACACTGTTGATGGTCTTGGGAGCTTGGGAGTATTGCGAATATTGGTATTGTAAGTTATTTTAATATAATTAAATTTACATATAGTTAGGAAATTCTATTTTTTTGTTTCTCGTATATTAAGGTTCAACTGATTTACTTTTTCGTTGAATTGCAAAATTGAAAAAAGTTGTATAGATTTATAGTTATGCAAGGTAGTTTACTATAGTCCTAATACACTAGTATATCTACCCTGTTTGCACTTGATGTAGTACTTATATTTCACTCTTACTTAACTAACACTTCTACAGGTAAATATAAAAACAAAATGCTTAACTTTTTCAAAGCAAAAGTAGAAGCACATATTATGTAGTGAAAAAAGTATAAAAATACTACTTAACTTGTTTGTTATTCATGCATATGTACCGGTAGAAGAAGTTTGTTGATGCTCTTGTGATATTCCTTGGATGAACATGTGTTTACCTACATACCTACTATATTTATATGATAAGGATACAACATTATTTGAATAATGTACTCGGAAATATAAACTTACGTGGGCGTTCGAATGTCTACGTATGGAAAAAAACGTACAAATGGAAAACCGTTACATATAGAAAACATTTGTACTCAGATTAAAATAATTATTCAACAATGTTGATTTCTGAATATGACAAATTTTAATAGATAATAGATTTAGTAGATAAATATATGAATTTTAGTTGCATTTAGTGTAATAGTGCAATCCGAAGTGATGATTTTATTAAATTTCATTAACATTTTGGAACTGATTCCAAATTATTTTTAAATATGTAATTAAAAAACGAAACGCTATCACGAAAATAAGTTGTGGGTTGAATTAACGAACAAAGCAAGCCCATGAATTATTATTTCACATTAAATAATTTTAAAATCTAAATCCAAAAACAAAAGCTTAAAGTTTAGTTAATCAATTGAAAACTATAGAAGTTGACCCTTCTTTTTCTTCAATACATTCTTAAAATAATAAATCTGGTCATTTTGGAAATTACAAATGTGTAATGTACTCGTACATACACTGCCAGACAAACAACCCAGCAAGCCATATGAGTCAGAAAAAAGTCTTTTCTGACACCTTTTCCGGAGCGGTCATGCTCTTTATGGGCCCAAAAAACAATCATTATTGCTCCGAAAACTTTCACAAAAGCGGTTAATAACATTCGAAAATGATCCATCAGAAAGAGCTCTTAGGCAATGTCAGAAAAGAGTCTGCTCCGAAAATGCTCTTTAGTTGGACTCTTTTCTGACTCCTTTTTTGGAGCGCTCCTAGAATGGTATGCTGGGAAAGTGCGGTTTTATAATTTTCTCCATTCATTTTTGATTTTTGCTACATGTTTTATTTACTATTTGTTCGCAGTCCCGTTATTTGTTGGAGTATCTGAATTATTTACCGAAACATTGCAACTTTATAAAGTTGCTCATTTATATTTCTGATGTAAATATTGAATGTAGTGCACAACTTTTTTGTTAACCTTAAAATAAGACTTGTATTCCTGATAATTTTTTTTAAATTTGTGGTAAGCTTTTAAAAAATAATAAATTATAGTGAAGTATTTATTTATTTAGGCCCTGATTAGCGTTCACAATACTAAGTATTTTGATGTTGTATGTTGTAAACTGCGATTACGATTCAGAACATCTAAAATGTAGTGGAGAAAAAATTTTTTACTGAGAGTTTTTTTTGTCGTACGATTCACCCATTTCAAACGATTTTTCTGAAAAATCAAGGCTGCCATATGTAAACAAAATCTATTAGTTTTACGAGCACGGCCATTGATATATTTTGCTTTGGGTTTTAAGTGTCAAAATACAAATATTAAATTATTTTAAAGAAATCACAGATATAAATTCAAAATGAATGAAAGAAAAAAGTTGCTTTTGCTGCTGGCCATGGAAATACATATTTGTGTGAAAAAACCTATTGGCAACTTAATTAATTTTTGTCCAGAAAAAATATAAAATTAACCCAATTCAAGTTCGGAAAAAATATTTCCCTCTCTCAAAAAGAGATACGTCAAACTTCATATAAAAAAAATTGTTCGAACAAAAATTTTGTTAAGAACGAACGGGTGAATCCACCTTAAGACTATGAGAAATAGACAGAAGTCAAAAAATATAGATAATAATGGGAAAAAAATCTTATTTGAGGATTTAAGTTCATGTTAGTTAACAGACGCTTTAAGGATAAGACACCTATGTTAAAAAAAATCATATGCAAAAACAGTACGTTAACTATTGCATACATTACTTAATTTTATATGTTAACACCTTCAACACCTTCAACACCATCACTTTCTTTTGTCTCTTTATAGTCAACGATGTAAAACAACGATTATTAGTTCATTCGGATAGTTGGATACCATAAAATGTTTTGTATATTTTTTAATATAAAATTAAATTTTATTCTTATTAACTTAAATAGTCCAGACATTAAGATTTAGTTTAAGGTATGATATGAAGGTATTATAATCACAGATTTATAAGATCTGAAAAATTAAAAAAAAAAAAATATTAATTTTTGATATTTATTTAGTTAGGCTCGAGTTCATTAAATTTAATTCGAAATTTCGAAATTTCGAACCACCAGGTAACACTGGTTCAAAGATTGATGTTTGTCTGTTGGCTAGCAGGCACCGCAAGTGATGCAAAGGGTTATAACGCAAAGAATTCATATGAGAGAAAGTGGTGTTTCTCGAAACATATGTAAATTCAACAACCCAGGTTCGAACCCCAGTAAAGAAAATGATCAATAAAAAAATTTTAATAATAAATTGTAAGGGCCGATGTTGAATGTGAACCACACCTAAACGCCAAGCTTTTTTCCGAATTTTATTTGACATTTCTCTATTTCAGACTTACTCAATTTGAACCATGGAGAGATACACAATCCAACAACGTGTTAAAGTTATCCAGACTTATTATGAAAATGGGCTCAATTTTCGAAGAAAATTATCTTCAGTGATGAGGCACATTTTCACCTCAGTGGATTCGTCAATAAACAGAATTGCCGCATTTGGGCGAATGAGAATCCAAGAGTGATTGTCGAAAAACCAATGCACCCACAAAGAGTGACTGTTTGGCGGCATCATCGGGCCGTATTTTTTCCAAAATGAGGCCGATCAGGCAGTTACTGTGAATGGTGTTCGCTATCGTGAGATGATAACGAACTTTTTATGGCCCGAATTGGATGATATGGATGTGGACGATATGTGGTTTCAGCAGGACGGTGCCACTTGCCACACAGCTAACGAAACAATGGCTCTTTTGCGCAACAAATTCAATGGCCGTGTTATCACGCGTAATGGCGATGTCAATTGGCCGCCAAGATCATGTGATTTGACACCGTTGGACTTTTTTCTTTGGGGTTATTTAAAAGAAAAGGTGTACGTCGATAAGCCAGCAACAATTCAAGAGCTAAAGGATATAATTCGGCACATTAACGGCATAGAACCTCCATTATTAGTTAGTTAAATGCAAGATGTTCTTCTCTATAGTATACAGAACACCGGCTTTATACTTTTATAAGAAAGAAATGCCGTTTTTAAGATATAGCTAAACTATTAGAAAAAATTTCTTATTATTTCGGCTTGAGCTCTTAATTAACTTAACAAATAAAAAGATTCATAGAAAGTTCAAGCGAATAAATTTACCATAATACCATCGGTAGTAAGAATTAGAAAAAAAGTGTATTTTTTAAAAGCTTTTCTTCTTCACATCATTGAAAATAAAAACGCTCTTATTATTATTTTTCCAACACATTAGATCACACATTTCTATAGATGGTAACTTTTTTCATTTCCGTGCGAACGGGCGCAAAACGTATTTTAAACGATTATAAACAAAAAGAACATTTTTACATACATTTACATACAAACATATTTTTTTCTACATAACAAAAAAGGTCATAAAAATTTCTGGGCTGAAAAAAGTTCACGTCGTCCTTAAAAGTTCGTAGGTAATATTTATTTATTTGTCATATACTCTCTACTGCACTTAAGGCACCCAAAATAACGAAAGATGAACAATAAACCAACAAAGAGCTAAATGAATATTGGTAGTAGTTAAATCTACACAAGAACCATTGCACATTAATGGCGTATGTTGTAACAGCAATTTTCTCTTATTTAATATTTGCTAGTATGTAAATGTATGTACATATGTATGTATGTAAATATTTTATGAGTTTGGAAGAACAATCATCATCAAAACTTTCTCTACCTTTATCTAGTAAATATGTAAATATGTACATATGTATGTACGAGTACGATGTATATGGAAAGCTACAAACTAAACTATACTAAGAAAGCAAGGACAGCAACAAAAGAAAAACTAAATTTAAATATATTAATATTTTCACAAGTGACATAAAAACAAAAACAAAACAGCAATGAAATATGAAAACTTTCATAATAATTATCATAAAATTTAAAAAATTTTAAAATTTTGTAAGTTTTGTTTGGTTTATTTTTGTTATTAAATGTGTAAAAGTTTTCATTATTTCTATTCAAAGAAACACACTTTTCATTTACAGATGCATGACGTTGAAAGGCAAATATTTTATGCTATTGCTACAAACATTAAAGTCATACCCTTGTAATAATCTGAAAAGTTTTACTACTTTTCCTAAAAAATTTAAGGCATAAATTAAGTCTTTTATTATATAAAGTATGCAATTCATTAAAAATTTGCTATACAAAGGTACCATTTGGTAATCTTTTTGTAAATACATATATGTATGTATACTATAAGGGTTGGGGGCGTAAAATACTTCATGTTCATTAAGGTCCTGTGTCAAATATGGGGATAGTAGTGACAAGTAAAGTACTGGCATTAGTTTGTATAATAGAACCTCTAACACTGAGGTGTAGCAAATGAGTCAAACTGCCTGACAAGTCATAGTTACCTAGAAATCAGACATTTAAAGATACAGTTAGTGTCAATAATATTGGGTAGTACTAAAGATATACGAGGTCTGAACAAACAATAACCGTTATTTTCAAATTTCGTGAGTTACGTATGTTCGATTTACGCATTTTTTTTCAGTTATATTGGTACACATGTCTGTTATATAACTTGATAATATCAGCCATTTTGGATTGTCAGTTTGTTTTTGACAGATAAAAAGGTTAGTCGTGTTCTGGTGTGCTCTGCGATTTTTTACTATTCGAAAAAATGGATCAAAAAAACTGTATTAAGTTTTGTGTAAAAAAATGAAATTAAATGCGCAAGGACGTTTGAAATGTTGACTGTGGCGTTTGGCGAGTCTACTATGAGTAGAACTATGACATTGCAACTAAATGTCAATGGAAACGTCCAGAAGATCCAATACCGAAAAAAGCACGTCAAGTTCGGTCAAATGTGAAGGTTTGGCTCACTGTTTTCTTCAACTGCAATGGCGTGGTGCATCACAAATTCTTGCCACAAGGTCGTACATTCCATAAGGAATACTACCTTGAAGTTAGGCGCCGTTTGCGCGAAGCAATTCGTCAGAAACGCACAGAATTGTGGAAAAACTAATCATGGTTTTTGCACCAAGATAACGTACCAGCTCACACATCGATGCTTGTGTGTGAATTTTAGACCAAAAACAAAACCACCGTATTCACCGGAGTTGGCCCCCGCTGACTTTTTCCTCTTCCCAAAACCGAAGGCACCGATGAAAGGAAAACGTTTTTCTACGATTGAGGAGATAAAAGAAAATTCGAAACAGGAGCTGTTGGCGTTACCAAAATGCGCGTTTAAGAAGTGTTTTGAGGATTGGAAAAAACGCTGGCATAAGTATATTATATCTGAGGGGGATTACTTTAAAGGGGGCAAGATAGTTATTAATAAATAAATAAATACTTTTTGGAAAAATTTAAAATAACGGTTATTTTTTGATTAGACCTCGTATGTTCAACTGATTAATTTTGGGGCATTCATATATTAGAGATTAATTTTACGTTGGTCCAACTTATCCCACAAACTCTTAATCGGAGGTCTAGGACTGATCAGGTGGTTGGAGAACCTTAGGACAATTATAAAGTAGCTATTCTTGAATTAAACGTAACTTATGTTTTTGATCGTTATGTTGGAAGGATTTGAACGACTCCAAAACGCAAAGCTTACTGGCAGTCTCATTTAAATTTTGACTCATAACTCCGTCAATAAAAACAAGTTTTTCAACTCCTTTAGCTGCCATACAACCCTACACCATAACATGTCAATTTCCATGCTTTACGGTTGGTCTTAAATTTTGCGGTTGTAGCACCTCGTTTGGTTTCCAAAATACCATTACACGACCTTCGGATCCAAATACCTTATATTTGCTCTCGTCTGCAAAAATCACATAGTCCCACCAAGTTTCAGGCTTACGAAGGCACTCCCTGGCAAAATCCAATCGAACTTTTCGGCTACGTAAATTTACCAGTGACTTACGACGGTTCTCCGGATGGTGGATTTTCAGTTCCTTCCAACAACAAGCTTAGTGAAGAACATGCCAAATCGTTTCAGTGAAGTTCTGAAACAAAGGAGTTGTCCAAGGAAGTACTAATTTTAGTATTAAAGTGTTTTTATGGGTTATTTGTTATGTTCTCTAAAGTGCAAAGCGAATGTTAATGACGCACAATATATTGGCTATCTGAATTAATTTAGTTTTTTTATTACATATATGCGACCCGGCCTATGAAAAAGTGGCTTATGACTCCAAAAAAAATGTTCGACTTTTTTTTGGTTTCGATAGTTTTTGAGACGCTCTTTCATGTGGTGAAAACTAGAAAGTCCTAACTTGCTTTGAAGTGTCTTAAAAATGCAGACAAAGAAAAGCACAAATGAAAGAAAAACATAATTTTATTGAAAATCCAGAATCAAGATAATAAATGGAATTGAAAAATTTAAAAACAGGATTGAACGCTGCAAAAACGATTTTACAAAAAAAAAAAAAAAACTGTTTTGTACAAAAAATATTTATTTAGCAGTAATTTTCTTCATCGCTATCCTTGTTGAAACCTTTGAAGTTGCTCGTTTTTTCGAATCTCCTTCTGGAGATGAGGCCTTACGTTTTCTTGATTTTTTTTTATTGCAGTTGAAGTCGCGGGTTTCTTCAGTTCTTTCTTTTTTGGATCTTGATTTGAAGATGAAGCTACAGACTTTTTCGGTTTAGGTTTTGACAATGAAGCCTTTGGCTCCTTCGATGCCACTTTGGTGGTTGGTGAAGCATCCTCAGTTGGCAATGGAGCCAATATATCCGCATTCGTGGGTCTAAAATCAAGTTTCTGAGATTCTGATAAATGTACCACTTATGCTGCAGAGATAAAACGACGGGTTTTGAGCATGACTGTTCCTAATGCAAAAGAAAAACTACTAAGAAACTGACGAAATGCATTGTTTATCTTTAACAGCTGTGTGTCGCAATTTTTTTTTTTCATAGGCCGGGTCACATATTGTTATTGTTTTTTTATAAATACAAAAGTTAACTCCCACGTATGCATTTATATGTTTTTAATAAATCGAAGAAATGTTATAAAAAAATGCAAACGTGCCATAAAATAAATCAATTGTACATCTTCATGTCTTTAGTAATACCGAATATTAATGACACTCACTGTATATGGGTTTAGGGTAATATTTCCCCAGTAGTTTGATTATAATGCTTCAGTTGCTTCTACTATATAATATAATATCTTTCCATCCACACAGTCTTCACATCTGTACAAATTTACTGCCATAAAATGATGTAACATATCTTTAAGCTTCATATAAAACTTAATTGTTTGAGCATGAGCTTTTCCAAACATTCTAAAGTGTAACAATACCTGCAACGTTTAAAAAATGTTCATTTGTTATAAGAAAAAGAAAAACAGTCTTTTATTAAAAATTCCATCAACCCAACTGAAGTTTAAGTTGTCGCATTAAAAACAATTTAATTTCCATTTCCATTAACTAACCAATCCATTCGAAATAAAAAAGCATATAATGTCGTTAAATGAAATAATTGCATTTATTTATCCTAATTTACAAATTCTCCTGAATATTTTTATTTGCAAAAAAAAAACAAGTGTTAAATTTTCACTATTTTACACGTTTTTTCATTCCTACTAACACTCAGCATACGAGTCCATAAGCAAACATACAGAAAAACTTTAGCTTTGTTTAAGAACAATTTCTGATTTACTTTTCATTCTTGTAATTTGTTTTTATTTAATGGTTACTTAATTTAATATACATCAAATAAAACATAATTAAGAGAGTATATATGGGCAACACCGACCATAGGATGTCATACAATTTGTTATTAGAACAAACATTTCTTGTATGTGTTAGAGCCTAGGAGCCTAATAATGGTGTAATCTTTATATGTAGTAGTTGGTAACTTAATTTCTGTTTTGTTTAGATTAAGGAATATGTTTCTACAAATGTTGGATGTCATCGAAGGAGTCATCCAAACTTTGACTTTACACATATGCAAACACTTCTGAGACATGTCAGACAGGACCGACGTATATTCGAGTAGGACATACAGGGGTATGTGTAGGATCCATTTGATCACAGTTTGTATATAAAAGTTATGAACAAAACTTTCATAGAGCGCATGGACCTACCCACAGCGGAGATGTTACTGACGTTTGAAACGAGTGTCGTTCTGTTACAACTAATATCAGAATATACCAATAGCATTAATGCTTACTGGTCCCTCATAGACCATGCCAGCCAGCTCGACTTCACTATGTCAAGAGGATTTAGGGACTCATCCTTTCGAAGTAGCACAATTTATTAGATTTTGTATACATGAAGAACCTCCAGATTAAATATTGTGTCACCTTATAGTATGGATGATACGAGAGCGGTTTGGAAACATCTTAGCCTAGCGGTATAAACAGAAAAAAATTAAATGTTTTGGAAACTTCCATATGTGCTATGAACACATGTTAAATTTCTTTTCGATCTGACAACTTCTTCATATAGAAACAGGCGGTCAGAAAAACACATCCGTGATTTTTTTACAATGGAAAAATTAGAAAGTCGTGATGTTATTAAATATTTAAATAAAATAGGTTTATCGAGACAAGAAATTCTTAACGATATGGCGAATGTGTTAGTTTAAAGTACTCCTTCATATTCAATAGTAAAAAATTGGATTGTTGAATTTAAACAACCACGTAGTGGACGTCCAAAAACAGCAACATCAAGACAAATTGTAGCTAAAGTACATGATATGGTATTAAATGATCGACCAATAAAAGTCAAATGATCGAGTCCATTTAATTTTCCATGAAAAACTACAGATGAAAAAGCTTTCTGCAATATGGGTGGCGCATTTGTTAACAATCGACCAAAAACGCTTAAAAGTGAAAATTTCTCAAGCTTGTTTGGATGGTTTTAAGAAAAATTAAATGCATTTTAAGCGTCGTTTCCTAATTGTTGATGAGTCATGGATCCACTACTATACTCCAGAGACACAAAAAAAAAAAAACATCCAAGCAATGGACTGAAGATGGAGGAAGTGCCCCAAAGAAGGCAAAAACAGTATAATCGGCTGCTAAAATTATGGCAACGGTTTTTTGGGACTTCAAAGGTATTTTCTTGATTGACTATCTGCAAAAGGGTAAAACAATAAATTCAGAATTCTTTTTCAGCATTTTGGATCAATTAAATGTAAAAATTCGAGAAAAACGTCCTGGCTTACAACACCAAAAAAATATTTTTTATCAAGACAACGCACCAGTGCACAAGACTGTTTTAACAATGGCTAAAATCAAAGAATTAAAGTATGAGTTTCTTGACCACCCACCTTATTCTCCTGATTTAGCCCCCAGTGAATTTTACCAGTTTCCAAATCTAAATAAATTCCTAGCTGGCAAGTGTTTTACCTCAAATGAAGATGCAATTACAGTTGTAAACCACTATTTTAAAAGCGCTGAGGAAAACTATTTTAACCAAGTAATAGAATTGCTAGATAAGCGTTGGACTAAGTGTATTGAAAAATAAAAATGTTTTTGAAAAACTAACTATTTTCTTTCTGTGCCAGGCTAATAAGTTTCCGAACCGCCCTCGTAGTATCTTGGACTATCAGGCTGGGTCAATAATGGTTTTATTCGGCCTACAGATTTTGTTTATTTATATTTTATGCAATTTGTCTGGAGTACCATTTTCCCATGTACTTACTCAAGCTATTACCCATTAGAACTTCTGTTTGACACACGGCAGTCCTCATCACCCATTAAGAATTGTTTAGTCCTATTAAGTATTTTTTTCATGAGAGTGTCTGAATGGTAGTTTCACCAAACTCTTTCGCACTTACAAAGATAAGGCAGAATCCTATCTCGCAAAGTTTTTCTGGTTGCCACTGTCTTCGTAATGGTCCATTAAAACTCATGTAGTTATGTGCCAGGATTTTACTTTCATTGACATTAGACTTAACCGATGTTTGACTATTTACATAGAATGTCATATTATTTGTCTATAACAAGATCTGAGAACTTCTAGACGGATAGAGTTTGAGCGTAGTCGAGTGTTGATCTCAGCTAAGTATACCCTGGAAATACTACAACTACCTCTACCTCTATGAGAACTCTATCAAGGATATCCTGACGGTGTTCGTGACCTCAACGATTTTCTAGAATTATTGTTCTGGAGCTGACATCGTAAAGTATTTACATGTGTCTAAAGCAGTGTTCCTCGCTAGTATTGTTCAGAATACGAAGATTTTCGGCTTTTTACATGTACACAACACAATCGCAAACAATACTCACAACAAGAGCGTAAAAATACAAATATTTCATTTATGTTTTTTCTTTTTCAGCTCATTTTTGTTGTTGTGTTCAGTACACTGAGAAGCAGCGATCACATAAATGTATACATTACATACAAATGTATACAAAATAACAAACGAAATTTTAATTGAGGTTTATTTAAACATTACATGTTATTTCTTTCTGCGTAGTGTCACCTATACATATGCAATTACCTCTGCAAATCCTCTCTTTCTGCGGGACACTGGTCTAAAGGTTACACTTGGCAAATATTTGCCGAAAAAGGCGTAACCATTAAATAACATATATATATGAACTCGTTTATTTATTTAAAAAAACTTTTCTTATTTAGGCCAAAGCACAACAAATATTTAATTTTAATTTATTTGATGCTGTTTGATCTTGCAAAACTCTTGTGTGAGTAAACAACGTCAAACAGATTTGTTCTAAAACAAGTGGTTACACTTTTTTGAGAAAATATTTGCCATGTGTAACCGCGCCTTTGGTCTCAGTAGAATTGACTATTAGAGTCTAATTTATATTCTTGTCGCCATTCACAGAACATACTCTAGAATTGGTCATCATTACATGGCGTGTCAATAACCTACTCGCTATTCTTTACATGGCTGATGAAAGACCAACTTAAGAATGGAAATGGCTATTTAAATGGCTGCCGTTGAAGATCTATTGAGAATGTGTGAAATGTGTATGGAATCTTTTTGAATGCGTTAACATATCTCTTAGAAGGACTACAAAGTGAAGCACTTGCATTTTTTCCCACTATGAGGTTTAGTGGAACAGATTCCTCAGCTTTCGATAATGTTTATTAACACTTAATTTCGATACATTTCGATATATCGCACCCTAAATGCAAAGGGGTCACAACTCAAAATTTTTTAAAATTGACTTTTTTCCATAAATTAATTCAGATTACACATCTGAAAAAATATAGTTATGTCTATTTTTAGTTCTCCTGAAAATTTTAGTATTTTGAGTTGTGACCCTTTTGTATTTAGGATGCGATATATGCACTTGCAGTTCTATGAGATATATATCCAAAAATTATTTAGCCAAAATAACACGGTGATTCCATAAAGAGGGATTCCAAAAGCTTTCTTTTTAGCTTTGAGGTCTGGATTAAGGCTTCGTATTTGTATCATGGTATATTCCAAACTGTTTTAAGTTATTATTATATATTTTCCACGGGCGACGGGGCGAAAGGACATTATTAAATCGCACTTAAGGGTGCGTGTTCGACCATTATTTGGAATATAATGAACATAAGAACAAACGCATAAAATAACCCTGTCTACCTATATTCGGGTAGGGTATAAACAACGCTAAAATTTACATAAACTACATACATTTTCTACATACATATGTCCTCTTAAGTTTTAACCTGAGAGAGTGTAAGAACAACAATGTGAGAAGGGAATACAAAATAAAATAAATAGGAGAAGCTGTTAATGTATAATTCGAACAATATGTAATACATGCATATGTACAAACATACATACATACATACTCGTACATAGAAAAAAGCAACAAAATAAAAACACAACATTATAAATACGGGTACTTTTTAATTGTATTTTGTTTAACTTTCTTTTCAATTTTCATCAACAAAATTTTTAAAAAGTAAGTACGTATGTATTTTTAACAATTATTTGTTTAAATTTAAGTCCAATATTGTGAAAGTAATACATATGTAAATATATGTAAATATATTTGAGCAGGAATGGAAAAAAGCTTTTGTGATTTTGTACAAATTATATACATAATTAAAATGTACTTTTTAGACCTCTACGGTACCATTTTTATTATTTATTACAAAATACTAATATAATGGCAAAACTTTCAACATTAACTTATATTACGAAAGTTTAAACAATTTTATACTAGGTTTAATAAACGACCAAATTGTTAACATTGACAATTATATTAGCACTCAAAAAATTCTGTACCTAAAATTAACTGAAATTGTAATATAAAATAAATGAATATTTAGTTAAAAACTGGTCTACTTATTATTCATTTAATTTTAACGAAAGGTTCATTTAATTTTAAATGTCAAAAATTCAACTCCTAATTCCATAAAATCAACAGAATTTTTAGTTATTTTATATATTTTAGTTATTAACTAAAATAAAATTTTATGTATTTTAGTTATTAACTAAACTAAAATAACTGAAAATAACTTGAAATAATTTTCTAAGGGTCGGTCTATACATAGCCATAGCTTCCGTATAATATCTACATATACATATCTTATATTAAAATTCACATTGACTGTTTGAGAATTATAACATTTAAAATTAAATGAACTTTTTGTTAAAATGATATGAAAAATAAGTAGATCAGTTTTTAGGTAAATTTTCAGTTATTTTAAATTACAGTTTCATTTAATTTTGAATACAAAATACTTTAACATAAACAACTGTCAATATCAAATGTAACTGAAAATCCGTATTAATGTGCACTTAGTTTTTTGAATAAATGTTAGATTCAGTTAAAAATAAATTATCCTAGAATTTTAAATGTTTATTTAGTTAAAAACAACTGCACGGAATACTTCCGGAATAAACTACATTCCGTTACTGTAATATTATTGTGAGTGAGATATCAAGAATGTTTTAACCCTAGAATGGTAAACATATTTTTTTTAGCACTTAATGGTAAACATCGCCTGTGAGGCAATTTAAAAAAAAAAAACGCACATTTCACCTTCGAAAAAACCAAAATGTATTAAAACAAAAACAAAAACATATTTATTATATATTTGGTTACACAAATAAACAAAAACAAATCAGTAATTAACGTATAAAAAACTAATATACAGCTTAAAACTTAAAAATAATTGTTGTTGCAGTATGTTTTCTTGCATTTTGCGCAGAAATATATGCTCATACGCTTCAATTTCGGAGGACAGAAATCACATATCGATCTTTTGCCCTTTTTGATACCGGGTTCATCTGAATCATTGTCAGATTTACGATCAATCACGTCATTTATTGCGGAACGAACTCTTTTTTGCATACGTGGCCTTTTTTCCAAACGCATGGCGCACCAGTCGCTGCATAGGTTCTTGCTTGATATCTTGAGGAAGTCTTTTCTTGATATTGGCTTTATTTTCAAAACTTCGCAATTTGATACATAAATTACATAGCTGTTGCGACAGGCCATATTCAACATTCCATAGAACATGCAAAGTGGCCAACGCTTAGTTATACGGCTACAGCTTGCATGACCACACATCTGATCAAAAGTATCCACAGCACCTTTTTGTTTCATTATAAGATTGAATTATTGTGGGCTTACCGGAAACGGAGTCAACGGAAGGCTTGTCGTTCATGGTAGAGAGCAAAAGAACGGTCTTTTGAGGTTTCGGCTTATAGCTAACAAGAGTGAGCTTTTCGTGGACCCCAAAAAGAGATGTCCCAACAGGACGTGACGAATTATGTTTGAACTCTGCAGGAATTTCTTGCTTATTATTTCGAATTGTTCCAATAAGAGTAAGGTTGTATGGTGGTTGAAGCAATTGCTCAGCTAGCGGTATAGAAGTAAACCAGTTATCGGCGATTAAATTACGATTAGTGTCATGTATAACATTTGTAAGCAGCTTACAATAGTAGGATACTAATGGTTCGTTTATAGTTGTACCGGGGTTTTTTCCCAAATACGGTGAGGCATAAAACATATATTTCGATCTTACATCGCACACTAAAACAATCTTTATTCCGTATTTGGCCGGTTTATTGGGAATATACATACGGAATGGACATCGTCCCCTGAATGCCAAAAGTTGTTAATCTATTGTCACGTACGAGCCTGGTTTATACAGATGTCTACACTGCTTGATAAACATTTCCCAAATATGTCGGATAGGCGCAAACTTATCAGTTTTTTTTCTGTCGTCTCGAGTGTTACGATCATCGAAATGCAGACACTTGACAAGGAACTCAAACCGTTTACAGCTCATTGCAGCTAAACTTTGGGACCCACAAATTGAAGGATCAAATAAGTCCTCTGTTGACAAGTGATTATTTTTCAACGCACCGCTCAAGATAAATATGCCAAGAAGAGCACGAAGCTCTTCTATTGTGACCTGTGATGTAGTGGTATTCTGAATTTTATACTTGGAGGCTGCTTGTTCCATATATTCATTAGTGCGCAAAAGTACTTCATCCATCAACTTTGAAGTAAAAAACAGTTCAAAACAAATCATGGGATCTACAATGCCTTTGGCTCCTTCTTTTGGCCCAGGCACAATATGGACTATATTTCTCGAAGTAGTTCTCTTCGACTGTTTTTGTGACGAAGAAGGTATAATAATCAGGTATAATAATCAAATTCTTACAAGGCGGTTGCTCTTCATTTTGCGACGTGCCTACAGTTTCCTGAACATAAGTCGGTGTGGATTGTACATTGACAACATTTCGATTATATACATCAATATTCTGCATGCCATTGTCTGAATCAGTGACGTAATTGGGGTCAGCCGCACTATCATCTGAATCGAAATCTACTTCCAAATCGTCGTCATGTTCACTTTCATCTACCGATATCTCCTGCAGCCATTTTAGTAGCTGAGCTTCAGAAGTAGTCATCTCAAAAAACTATAAAAATTATACGCAGACTTTAGTTTTTAGCAAAAAAAAAACAAAAAAATGCACAAGCAAATATATTACCGTTATTGGTAAACTTCGCCTCACAGGTGAAAATTATCTTTTATCTTTTTCCTTCTCATTGAAAAATACTTGACTTGACGTTCAGAACTGATGAGTGTGAAACAGGACTTAGCAAAACCGGAAATTATAATGTACTTGTATTATAATAAAACCAAAAGGAGGAGTAGATAATATGGACACGTGCAAACGGAGAAAAAGTCGATGGTTGTTGTTACTATTTTTAATGATATTGACATAGCAACATCAGTCTAGTGATCGTTGTCGAAAATTCTTAAACATTCCTAAACATTGGTTTGTGTCAGGAAAACATTAAGCCATTCACATTCATCAACATCAGCTGCAATACAAATTTGTTATAAACCAAACTTTGAAACTGCAACCTCTCCTTTACAAACAAAAGATACAAGCGGACGCATTCCAGTAGTAGAAAGTTGTTACCAGTGCTCGCAAGCTAAGTATGAAGCAGAGAGAGACTCGTAAAGCTTGTACTGGCTGCTCCAAGCCAATCTGCATTCAATAGTCGATTAGTCGATCAATATGTAAAAACTGCTCGATAAATTTGCGCTAAAATTTTATTTCTTTACTTATTGAATTTTGTAGTTTTTATGTTCCTGTTTCCAAATAAGATGTAGTAAATTGTTTTAACTTCTAATTAATACAGACTTTTATTTATTCATGCAAAGCTACTAACAACTTCAAATAATATACTTGCAATGGCCGGTTACTCATATAAAACACGTACAAGTACCTGGGCAACTTGATGCCCAAATAATTTGGTCTCTCAGGCAAATTACAAAAAAAAAAAAAAAAAATGTCAAGGCGTACGGTGGCAAAAAAACTAAATTATTTGAAAGTTAGTAGCTCTCAAAAAGTTTCAGATATACAAGTTATCAATTTCAATTAAAAAACCCGGGTATCTTGGTGCACACTTAAATCTTCCGATTTAATTTCCAAAACTACCAGCTTTATTATTTTAAGAATGTATTCTCGTATCGTCTTTAGCTTCAAAATCATTTAATGTGAAATAATAATTCAAAGAATCCATTTCTTTGATAATTCAACCAACAGCTTCTCTTCGTGATAATCTTATTTTAGATGCATAGTTTAGGTCCCAATAAATAACAGTTCTAAAATGTTCATAAAATTTATTAAAATCATCTCTTCGTCTTGCACTGTTAAACAAATGCTAACTCAAATCATATATTTATCTATTTCATCTGGAACATAAATTTTTGAAGCAAAAATTTTTTAAAATTGTACAAAATGACTCGTGGTAGTACCACGGTACCAATTGACTGTAAAATGTATCAAAAATAAGGTACAATCAACAAAAGTTGAGCATAATCTCATAACGTTTAGAGGTTTCAAAGAAGTTCAATATATAGGCGACCCTAATATAAATATATAAATTAATGACTCCCAGCAAGCATTTGAATTTAATTCTACAAAATAAATTAAAATTTGTTTAACTAAAATATTATATATACATATGTATGTATGTACATATTTATTTTAGTTAATAAATACAGCATATATATTTTCTTATTTGAAAATTAATAAATAGAACTGAGTGTGTTTTTTAGTTTATATCATCCGCTTATTATATACTTTCAGGGTTATATATTTAGTAAAACGCTTTTTTAAATTCACTATTGACTATGCAATAAATATTAAACATTTTCATATTTATATGCAGAAATACTAAAAATATACAAACTATTAACTAATGCCATATATGCACATGCTTCATGATACAAATATTTCTTGCAAAATATTTTGCCATACAAAATATTTGCTGCAGCAATAAGAACAGAAAATAAAAATTCTTCATTTGCAATATTTTTACTACTAGAACACATGCATACTTTTGGTCTTTAAATATTTTTGATATTGCGTGTTTATACCCTACACCACAATAGTGGGGAGGGTATATTGGATTGGTGCTGATGTTTGTAACGCCCAGAAATAATGGTCCAATACACACCTTAAAGTATACCGACCGGCTTAGAATCACTTTCTGAGTCGATTTAACGATGTCCGTCCTAGCTGGCTGGCTGGCTGGCTGTCCATGTAAAGCTTGTGCGCAGAGTACAGGTCGCAATTTTTAAGATATTTCGATAAAATTTGGTACGTGGTATTTTTCGGCCCAAGGATGGATGGGATTGAAACTGGTGGAAATCGGTCCATTATTTCACCTGGCCCCCATACAAATATCCTTCCGAAATTGGGGTTTACCGGTCATAAATCTTTGAATTATACAAGTATGCAAACAAATTTAACCACAAATAAGTAATAAATGGAGGTAAATAACATCTACAAATTTCGTGAAGATCGCTCCATAATTAGTCGTAGCTCCCATATAAGGCCCACTTCCGAAAATCACTTAAAAGAGCATAACGCTCTTAAAAATATTGGTTTCCAAATAATATTGAACACAAATATGTTTTGTACATATACATATAATATGGTAGAATTGCATGACGATCGGTTCATAATTAGTCGTAGCTCCCATATAAGGCCCACTTTCGAAAATCACTTAAAAGAGCATAACTCTTTTAAAACTGTTGGTATCCAAATAATATTGAACAAAAATATGTTGTGGGTATATACATATAATATGGTAGAATTTTATTATGATCGGTCCATAATTAGTCGTAGCTCCTATATAAGGCCCACTTCCAAAAATCCCTTTAACGATCATAAATTTCTTAAAAATGTAGGTATTCAAATAAAACTTGACACAAATAAGTTTCTTATATACAGAAATAATGACACCTAATTTTATAATAGTCAGTTCATAAATAGTCAAAACTCCCATATAAGACCCTCTTCGTAATTCACTTTAACCTCCATAAATCTTTTAAACGTATTTATATCGAGATAAAGTTTAACACACATAATTATATATTGACGGAAGTCATGGCACTAAATTTTTAGATGATCGGTTCATAATAGGTAATGTCTCCCATCTAGCGCCCATATCTGAAAAACTGTTTTATTAAGATACTGGGTGTAGGGTATTATATGGTCGGGCTTGATCGACTATACTTTCTTACTTGTTACAATATAAAAATATTTTACTACAAATACATAAACCATGCATAGAAATTGCAACTTGAAAATAACAAGCAGACAGAAATATGGCACATGAAAATTATATACTGCCAAACGTACGAATTTGAAATGCTTGAAATACGAAATTGTGCAAAGTTAAAAATGATTAAAACGATAACGGGCATATATGAAATTTGTTCGCCGCATAAATAAAATATTTTCGCCACATATGTGGAATATTTCCATCGCATATATGCAATGAGTTGAAAACTGGACAAAAACTATGAACAAGAAAAAGTTCACAAACAATTAGGAGTTCAGCCAAGTAATTTAATAATTTTCTATTTTGCAGTTAATCCATTTTGCTGTGCTGCACTAGTGCTAGCATAATAAAATTGTTGTTTCTTTTTATATCATAGAAATGAAATTGCTCGTTGCAAAATTATTTTCTCTATTGTTTATTCTGTATTCTGTAAATATTACTCTTGGTTATATTTAAGTGTTGCATTTAAAAACACAAACATTGCATATTATATAATTAAATTTTGCAGAAA
The DNA here is from genome assembly GCA_950370525.1 of Bellardia bayeri. Classification (NCBI taxonomy): domain Eukaryota; kingdom Metazoa; phylum Arthropoda; class Insecta; order Diptera; family Calliphoridae; genus Bellardia; species Bellardia bayeri. The sequence goes on from OX493268.1 coordinate 48,216,520, forward strand.
TTTTTCTTTCTTTTCCCAGGGAGAACATTTTCTAGGGCTTCCATTTGTAGGCCTTATTACAAACATGTTTACACTTTCTATAAGATTTGATACTCATTCCACTATGCCATCTCTCAGAAGGTGTAAGAAATATTTTCCTTAATTTAACTATTAATTTACCAGACCTTTCTTTAATTACGCCTTCTATGATGCATTACTTGGCTGATCTTCTAATTGTCCAGCCTTCTATCAGGCACCTAACCAGTAGCAAGTAGGCAAGGCCTTGACAATAGCATGGCCATGTAAAATTGAAACGATTTTACAAAACGGCTGGAAGTTCTTGTACCTGCAAAATATGGACTTTTGAAAGGCCTCTTTATAAAATATTTTTCCCACTGGGTTAGAAAACTTCGTGTTCTTTGTGTTTCTTTGTTATTGAGTAATTTTTTTATTTCCTCTTATTCATTACCTAGTTGCTAATTTCTTTCATAATTTTCTATTCTTTTGAACCTTTGTAATCCTAATTAGTTTTTGATGTATTTTATTTTTTTTTTCATTTCATTTTTTATTACACACATATATACGCCCACAACTTTTTAATTTGTTACTTACATAATTATTTACAAATTTTCTGGGTTGTTATTACAAATAATACGATTAAAAAAAAAAAAAAAGAATAAATCATTGATCGATCAAAATCGTTATTAAAAAAAATCATATTAACAAATTTACAAAAAAAAAAAAACACAATATTCCCTTCAATTATATTTTTTGTACTGCAATTAATTACTTTAATTAGATACACCATGGTGTAACTATACAAGGTGAGTGCAGTAGCATAGCTGACTCATTGCATATATGGCGAAAATATTTTATTTATGCGGCAAAGAAATTTTATATATGCACATTTTCGTTTTAAACATTTTCTACTTAGCAAAATTTTGTATTTCAAATATTTAAACTTTCTATGTTTGGCAGTTTATATTTTTCATGTGCCCTATTGCTGTCTGTTTGTCGTTTTTCAAGTTGCAATTTCTTTGTATGGTTTATGTTTTTGTAGTAAAATATTTTTATATTGTACACACGCAATATCAAAAATTTTTAAAAACCAAAAATATGTATGTAGTAAATTTGGTTGCAGCACCAAATATTTTGTAAGGCGAAATATTTTTAGTATAACTGTAATATTTGGCATTGGTTAATAGTTTGTATATTTTTAGTAATATGTGTGAAGACAAAATCCGAATTTAACTAGCACAGACAACAACCACAATTTCTAACATTGATAATGTTTGACTATTATTTGACTGTTAAGAACTTTACAGTCATAATACTTGAATGATAATACAAAAACATATCTGCAATAATTTCAGAAATAAACAAGTAAGAGTGCTATATTCGGCTTTGCCGAATCTTATATACCCTTCACCTTTGTTGTGGATGCATAATTATATTATGAAAATTTCATCAAAAAAACTATCAAACAAAGTGTATTAATAAAATACATACATATATATGAAATTTTCAGAGGTTGTCGCGGATTTTTGCTCATATCTCCGTTATTTATAGACGGATTTTGCTGATTTTAAATAGCAATCATCTCGAAAGCATGCCTGACAGAATTATTGAAGATCTGGATCCCGAAGATATCTGGGGACTTCAGAAAACTGATTTCAAGAGACGGACAGACGGACATGGCCTAATAGCCTCCACTATCTACAAGGATCCAGAATATATATACTTTATATGGTCGGAAAATTATATTGTGGAAATTACAAACGGAATGACAAACTTATATATACCCTTCTCATGAAGGTGAAGGGTATAAAAATATGTATACAAAAAATAATTGCTGGCATAAATGTTCATAGTTGGACATCTGAAAACATATTGAAATCTTAGTAATTTCAATTTGAAGAATGTAATAAATCTAGAGAGGGTTTGTGACCATTTTGGAAACTGGATGAATGGTGGTCCAAAGAGCACTTGTTCGAAGTGTAGTAATGTCATATCTAAAATAATCTTGGTATCTGAGTAATTTGGACAGTAAACCTTGGACCACCAGTTTTATTTAGGGTAGTATGGGTACCATTCAGCCAGTTTCCAAAATGGTCACAAACCGTCTCTAGATATATTACATTTTTCAAATCGAAATTACTAAAAGTGCGCTCACACTTGGAAAATATTTGCCGAAAATGACGTAACCACTAAATAACATACATTTGAACTCGTTTATTTATTGAAACATTTTTTTCTTATTTAGGCCAAAGCAAAGTTTTAATTTATTTGATGCTGTTTGATCTTGCAAAACCCTTGTAAGAGTAAACAACGTCAAACAAATTTGTGCTAAAACAAGTGGTTACGCTTTTTTGAGTAAATATTTGCCAAATGTGACCGTACCTTAAGATGTCAATATTTTTTCAGCTGTCCTACTATTACTTTTATGCCACGAATTATTTTTTTGTTTTTGAAATTATTTCAGATACTCGTATATTTTTGTATTATAATTCAAGTATTACGACTGTTAAGTGCTTAACAGTGTTCTGTTGACTGTATCATTATCAATGTTAAAAATTGTAGTTTGTGTCTGGGCTAGTTAAATTCGAATGTATCTTCACACACATTTTTTAGTATGTTAAATATTATTTTCTTAAAATATTTTGATAGTTTTCCTATAAAATTATGATATATTCTCAAATATTGTGAATAATATAGTAATAATTGTAAACTCTGTATACTACGATAAAATAAATACATAAATATAAAAAAGTTTGTGGTTTTGTTTTCCAACTATTTATTAAAAAAAATCCGAACATTGTTTGCAACAGTAACAACTATTTATTTATTGTATATGAAACAAACTGTATGCGAGTAATAAAAGAGAATGATACAAAAAGTTTAAACCATTTGGAAATTTAACAATAACAATTTTATTAAGCTAATCATGTGAGATAAGAAACAATAGAAAACTTACCAAGTATAAAATAATAATATAAATAGAAAAAACTTTTGAATTTAACTTTTCAATTGAAACAGAAAATTTCAAGTTGTTATGCAGCGATTACATTTAATAAACATTTGACAATTTAACTTGGATCAATGTTATGGTAATTTTGGTAAATATTTGTTTGGCCTTGCAAGACATTCATAAGGGCTAACTAATAAGCTAAAAAAAATTATGCATAATTTTTTATGTACAAATATGCCGTAAATATTTTGAATATTTTAAATACAAAAAAAAAAACCCCGTTCACATAATTCGTTTCAAAAAACGTTTGCTGCCTCTATTTAGATGTCACCACTCTTTAGTAAAGATTTGACCCTACTTAGCTCATTAAAAAAAATTTGCAATTGTTTGATGTGAAAGAAATCAGATTGACGAAATAGAAAAATATATGAAACTTTCTAACAAAACTGTTAGGCCGCGTTGTCACTATGTCATTTTTGTTGTCAAATTGTCCAAATTGTTGGCAATTGTATGACAACGGGTTGTCATATAGCGTCATCTATGTATGCAATCATGAAAATCATGATATGATAACCCGTTTTCATACAATTGCCAACAATTTGGACAATTTGACAACAAAAATGACATAGTGAAAACCAAGCATTAGGGTAGAGTATTGACAGTTTATACTTTCTTACTCGTTTTATAATTACTTACTTTACTGAACTTGAGAACTTGCAATATATTCTTTAAAACCAGTTCAATTCTTTATTGTTTTGAAGAGACAAGCAAAATACTGTGAAAAATCTCAACACTATTAAAGTTGTTGACATTTTAATGTTTGCTTTGTTACAATTCAAAAATAAATTTATAATACAGCAAAAAATTTTCTTTTAGTTTACTAAAAAGTTGCCAGTAACTCGAGTTTTAAATAAATACTTAAAATTAAATTTCTATTTAATACATTTATTTCTTTGCCATAGACAACATAACAGCTCATTTGTTTTAAATATAAAACTGACAGTTTTCTTAGAAGCCTTTCAATACAAAAAAAATTTATCTTTCTGCATTTGTGCAGACAAACACTGACTGTTTTGTGGGCATATGTTAGTAGCAAATGCAGCATATGGATTAGATTTTATGCAATATTATAGCGTTGTTTTATCTCTATTTTTAAGTTATGGCAATGGATGGGATCGGTTTATTATTTTACATATTCTTAATTGGTTTTATTTTGATGCAATAAAAAGTGCACAAGTGGCAAACATATACTCATTTGTGCTCGCCACTGTACTCATATGAATACTACTCAATGTTACACACGGACTGACAAACTGTTTTACCACTTGTGAATATTGGTTTACATGACAAGCTAAAATATCTATGGAAAATATCTGTATCTGCAATACTTTCTTGTAGTTTTAAAAGTGGTAATGCACTACATTTTCCACTTGTATATTTCTACTGATACTCGTACATACAATTCATGAATTATGCTGGACAGCGCTGGATCTGTTTTAAAATGTCATTTGGTAAATGTAGCGTAATGCTAATGAGTTCGATTTCACCAGCCGATATCAAAATATATTTTTATTAATTTATGTATTTAATCTGCAAATCTTTATCCTGGGATAAAATGCTAGCTCAGTATATTAATTCATCTATTATTATCAGATTATGTAAATCAAATGTCAAATGGCATTCAGAAAAATTAACCTTGAACAACTAAAAATAGACTCGTATTTTTTGGCATTAATAATGGCCTCAAACAAATCAAACGAATGCTTCCGTTCACATTCTAAGTTTGAAGTGGGTTTCATTAAATCCAATTAAATACGATCTATTTCTCGAACAAGTCAATTGAAAACAACTTCAGTCGTGACATAGTTTTCGTTATATATTTACCCCCTTATTCATAAAAACTTACAGCAGGTTTATAACTGGCTTATAACGCAAATTTTGTATGGAAATTTGCTTTATAAACCTCTTATAAACCTGTTGTATGTTTTTCTGAATAAGGCTGTTAGATAAGGGCTATAACTCTTTAACACTTTTTGTAAATATCAAAGAAGGCATAGTATAGTCGATTAGAACATTAAAAGTTATTAACGAACAAGTAAGAGTTCATATTCAGTAATGCCGAATCTTATATACCCACCATCAAATCACCTATTATTAATACCATGTTCAGACGGGCACTGAAATTCGTGTTTCGCTCTCTCATTCGTGATTCGCACCCCAATCATGATTGAATCAACCTGTTTCGCCATACAAAATTTTGAGAGCGAAACATCTTGTTTCAGTTTGAAACTACTAACCAAACAAGCATATTTTACTGTCTTCTCGAATTTGATAAACAAACTATCGCTAGTTTATCCGAACTAGCTGTCAAAATAAAATGTAAACAAAAAACTAAAAAGGTAAATATAAGAATTGTGAAAAATAATGAGAGCGAAAATATATAAATAAATAATAAAAGTGGAAAAAAGTACTGTAGAATGGAGAGAGAAGAAATGGTTAAATGAGTCATAATGTGTAAAAGGATGTCTGCAAAATGTCTGTCAAAATGAAACACGAATATGTGAACGGGATGATTCACAATCGTAATTCAACAAACGAAGCAAGTGTTTCATATTGTCGTCTGAACATGGTATAAGCGAACTTCATAACATATTGTAGCACAATTTCTATTTATTTTAGGTTTGTTAAAGTTGAATTTTATTTCAATGACGATATTAATACAAATTTAATGCCTATTCCAATTATAATCAAGAATTTATACTTTATTTAGAGTTTTGCAGCCTGTAACGTAAAGCGATAAATTAACTACCAAAAAACTCTAGGAAACTAATTTTGGGTTTTTAAAACGGCAAAATTGTTCCATCTGTAAGCTCAGTGGTTATTCTCGGAAGTGGAGCTTGTACAGAAGATAGCCCAATTTACACACTTATAACTGTAGCTCGTTTCTGTATTTCCCGCATCGAAAAATTTCTCACATGAAGTGTGAAACAAAAAATTCCATCGTTTCTCGATTTGTGAGAAAAAAGTGTTTCTGTATTTGAATGCGAAAACGGACAACGCTGATAGTGAACGCTGATATGGAATATTTCCAGTAATTAAGTGTCAAATGAAAGCCAAACGTCAACGACGAAAAAAAATTTATGCAGTCGTCTTTTTTTTCATAAACTTATTAAGAATTGTTGTTGCTTTTTGTTGTATGAAGCATAGCAAACACACGGGATTCAATTACAGTTGGACACGAAAAATAAAAAACTGCTTATTTGCGTTTTTTCTCAAAATAACTGAACTCCAGTGCTTTATAATGTAAAAAAAAAAAATATTTATTTATGTATGTACATGTATTTAAAATATCTATGTACATATATATTTTGAATTGTGTGTTTATCGCACCAATTTGAAATGTGAATTTTTTTGACAGTTCTTGTGAGAATCTTTTCGCAAAATATTCTTACAGAAACACTTTTTCTCACATTCTTCCAATAACTGTTGTCAAACTATTTAAATGACAGATATTTCTCGCAAAATAAAGTTACAGAAACACTTGTGTGAGAAAAACCATTTTTTGTTTCATTTTACATTGTTTTTGTTGCAGTTCACTAATTCCATGCGGAAAATTTTACAATGGGAAGAATATAGAAACGAGCCACTGATCTGTGTAAAATTTCTGTTCGATATGGATGTTTATGTAGGTTAATGAGTTTTCGGGAATAGTCCCCATAAGCGAACTATGACCTCTTATGGGCCAGTCATCATGTAATTTTAAACGATAATTTATATGTACATATATGCGAATTATTTGTGTTGAATATCAAGGTAATAATTTTTTAAAAGACCACACCACTCTTCAGATTTAATGTCTTATACAACATGCTGTAGCTAAGATGAGCACAATAAAGTCGTGTCTTGCTAGACCCAACCTGTAGCTGTGCCATGATTGCAAAAATTTCCGCCTGGAAAACACTACACTCACAGAAGATCTCAGAACGAACACCGCAGCTCATCTTAGAGCCGTCCGTGTATATCCTAGTGTCATATTTGTGCACGAGATTACCCATATTCCACTCACTCCTGGAGGGAATTAAGACCTTGAATACCTTATCAAAATCCGTGTTTGGAGTAATATAGTCAGATGGTTGGAGAACGATCGAAGGCAGCTGGTCAAGAATCTCCGCGTTACCATATATTCTCGATCTTCAACAACCGGATGCCTGAAGCCTCGCTGCGCTGCAGGCAGAAGTGGCCATTATGTGAAAGTCAATTGGCATAAGGTACAATATAGTGTTCAGTGCCTCTGAAGGACTAGTTCTTAGTGCACCGGTTATGCCAGTGCAGGCTGATCTCTGGACTTTGTATAGTTGGCCTACGACATCTTCCTTCTAGTTGCAGTCCACCATACAAGAGATCCGTAAGCTAGAATTGGATGTACTATAGCCGTATACATCCATTTAACTATGCTGGGACTAAGTCCCCATTTTCTACCAAACATCAGGTATAGTAGGCCACCAGTGCCTTTTTTACCCTATGTTGAGTATTTAGCTTCCATGACAATTTAGAGTCCAGTATGATGCCTATTTATTTTGCATTATTTGAAAGGGGGATTTCGCAGTTTTGCATGAAACGTTTATTGCAGAATTTTATATGGATACGGCTTTTCTATAGAAATTTATGTACCATGAGATTTGTATGAGGGCTGTGAGAAATCGTGGACTGATTCGAACCATTTCCAACAGGAGTTGCCATTCTAAAATTAATAGCTAGCATGAATCAAACATATTGGGAATGGTATGAGCTCGATGATGGCGTAGTACTCATACTTATATGCACCTGCATTTATAAGTCAACGTTGTTGTAAGTTTGAGTAACTCAGAGTAGTTAAATTGCAATGATATAAAACCACTTATACTTAAAATGTTATGAGTAGTTGTGAATCGTAAAAAAACGATTCATTGCCGATCTCTGATGCACATCTTCTCGTTCTCTTCTCTTATAACATGGCAAAGTTTATTATTCTTGGTCTTTACATCTTTTACATAATTTATTATTGTCTTTAATAATTACTTAAACAACCTGTTTGCACATCTTCGAGATTTTTCATTCTCATTTCATATCGTTTTGCAATAGCTTTTAATAGTTATTTCATTTCCAACGCATTTCATTTCCAATCTTACATACAATGTGTTGTGGTATATCAGTGACTATCACAGCATTGCCGCTATTATTCTGCTCTTGAATACTGTGGCTATCGGGTGTATTAAACAAATTGAAAAAATAAACTGAAGGGATACACAACAAAATAAAATACAGATACAGACCTTGCATATTAATGATATTGCACTCGAGTGTATCCTTTAAAATGTCCATAAATACATAAATGCACTCACATACATACATACGAGTATATGGTATATATAAATGTTAAATTGTAGAAATATTCCACGTACGCATTTCTGTGATAAGAGTCAGTTTTAAATCTGTGCCACTGGTTTTTTATGCGCTACATCAGAGTGGTTTGCTGGTATATTCAGTTTTGGTAGGTGTATGCAACAGGTACCCTAAAGTTAATATCTTGAATTGGAATACTGCTTGGATATGTTCATGTAAAATTTTATATGAATCCAACTAGTCGTTTTTAAATACCAGATGTATTTTCAAAAAAGCCATATATAAAATGATTAATGTTTTTAACAGATTAATGATCAAAACATACCACCAGATTTTTAAAAACAGCATTTGAAATACTGGCCTTTATTCTATAAACACAAACAAATAGTGTTTGTTATGCCCAAACGACTCGACTCCATTGAAAGTCTTTCAAATTAAGTAAAATTCGAGCATAAAATTAACTCTAATTTCGACTGTTTTTCTAATCCAAACCAAACAAAAAATAAAAATTTAAAAAACGAACACACAAACTTCAACATTGATTTAATCAGCCATAACTGAAGTTTGTTTATATGTTTGGTTTTGTTTTGTTTCCATTTAGAATTTTGTTGTTCATTTTTTTAATTTAATTAAAATAAAACATCATTATCATAATCATCCCTATGGCACCCTCATGTTTGCCCTTTTATATTTTCGTGATATGATGATGCTGAATGTAAAAAAAATTTTAATATTTGCTGCGTGATAATGATTTTTGTTAGATAAACCAAAAATAATTTTAAAAGTTTCTTTTTTCTTTGTGCCTTAAAGAAATGATTAAGTGAGCTTAAATTAGTTGCTGTGAAAAAAGGACCAACTTTTATTAACATTTTTTTAAAATAAAAAAACAGACAAAAGAAAAGAAATTTAAATAACAATGAACTTGATTTTAGTAGGAACAAAATGTGGGTCATAGAATTAGAATATTTTGTAGTTGATTAAATACTGTATAAAAGATTCTACAATTTACAATAAAATGTCGTTTGTATTAAGGTATGGAAATTAAAACTTAACCACAGTTTTCCTTATACAATTAAATAGAGACAGTCTAATCTAGGACAATGACAAGGCTATCAGATAAAAAAATATATTTAGAGCTTTGTAAGGCTACATATTGCAAATAGATTTAAGCAGCATAACCCTTTTGGAAATTTATTGCTATTATTAAGGCATTTATTAAATAAGAAAGTTAAACAATTGTAGTTAAGTCTTTTTAGACATTGTTAAAATTGCAAATGTTCACAGTTGTTGCCACAGGAACACTACTTCACAAAAGAAATATTTAACATGAAATAAATAGCTTCACACACATTATAAGATTTAAAAAATAGCTATTAGTCGACGAGTTATAGCCAAAAAACAATAAAAACTATATGCTAAAAATTGGAATTTGACTGTAAAGTTTGAAGGTCGATAAAAAAAAATTCGAACTAACATAAAGAAATGTATTTTCACCCCACACTCTCAGATTCGACCTACTCTTGCTAACCTGAATTTGTTCCACTGTGTAATGCAAACATTTATGATCGTTAAACACCTATTTCGGAAGGACATTTGTATGGGGGCCAGGTAAAATAATGTACCGATTTCCACCAGTTTCAATTCCGTCCGTCTTTGGGTCGAAAGAATATCATGTACTAACTTTTTTTTGAAATATATTTAAAATTGCGACCTTTACTCTGCGCACAAGCTTTACATGGACAGCCTGCCAGCCAGATGGACGGACATCGTTAAATCCACTCAGGAAGCGATGCTAAGTTGATCGGTAAACTTTAAAGTGGTTGTTTGACCAATATTTATGAGCGTTACAAACATTAGCACTAATCCAATTTACCCTCTGCACTATGGTGGTGTAGGTGATAACAACGTCAAACATATTTTTGGTAAAACAAGTGGTTATGCTTTTCTGAAAGCACTTTTAATTGAATCCTTCAAAAAACTTGTTCATGACATAAAAACAGTCTAATAAATATTGAGTATTAATTTGTTTGTTGGTTACAGAAACATACATTTTCTATAAGTATTTGCATGATCATCTCAATCTCAATAGAATAAAAGATAGCAAATTTACTCGTTCTTCTAACTCTTTTTAACCGCCACTAAAAATGGAGGGTATATTGATTTTGTCATTCTGAACAATTGGATCTTTTGTGATTTTTTTTATCGATTTTGTTTTATTCTTTTACATTACCACTAACGAAATTATTTGGGTGTATATTTTTGAATTTTTCATACCCTACCACACCATGGTGGGGAGGGTATATTGGATTTGTGCTGATGTTTGCAACGCCCAGAAATATTGGTCCAACACCCACCTTAAAGTCTACCGATCAGCTCAGAATCACTTTCTGAGTCGATTTAACGATGTTCGTCCGTCTGGCTGGCTGGCTGGCTGTTCATGTAAAGTTTGTGCGCAGAGTACATGTCGCAATTTTTAAGATATTTTGATAAAACTTGGTGCGTGATATTTTCTTTGGCAAAAACTGGTGGTCCATTATTTCACCTGGCCCCCATATAACTGTCCTCTCGAAATTGAGGTTTACCGATCATAAATGTTTGAATTATGCAAGTATCCAAACAAATTTCACGACAAATGAGTAGTAAATGGAGCTAGATCACATCTAAAAATATTGTGAAGATCGGTCCATAATTACTCGTAGCTCCCATATAAGGCCCTCTTCCGAATATCACTGTAAAGAGCACAACTTGCTTAAAAATGTTGGTATCCAAATAATATTGAACGAAAATATATTTCATATGTTTAAAACTAATACGGCACAAATTTATAATGGTCGGTCCATAATTAATCGAAACTCCCATATAAGACCCTCTCCGTAATTCACTTTAACCTCCATAAATCTTTTAAAGGTATTTATAACGAGATAAAATTTAACACATAATAAGAGGTCTATAAAGCAAAATTTATATGGAAATTTGTTTTATAAACCTGTTGTAAGTTTTTATGAATAAGGGAGATAATATTTATATTCACAGAAATAATGACACTATATTGTGGTCCAAAATAGGTGATATCTCCCATATAACGCTTATATATGGAAAACTGTTTTATAATTATACTAGGTGTAGGGTATTATATGGTCGGGCTTGACCGACTATACTTTTTTACTTGTTTATGTTTATATTTTTTTTTGGAGTTTTCGATAGTAGGTTTAGGAATTGCTGTGTAAAGAAAATAAACAAAATTGTGAAACTTGAAAATTTTAAAATCATTGTGGTGTTGAAATTTAATAAGAATGGTTATTGTGTGTGCATGAAAGGAAACAAAAAATATTCATAATAAATTGCTAAAATTCCTTTGGAAACACGGAATGCTCAAAGAACCTCTATATACATACATACATATGTACATACATATTTGTTATTTTAACAATTCAAATTGTTTGCTTTTATTATGGTTAGTTTATTTTTGGGTATATTTGGGAAATATTGTTTGCTAAAACTTTTCTTTGGTTTTTGTTTTCTTTATATGTATGTATGTCTTTCTGTTCAACGAGGAAATCGCATTTTATTGTCGTGTCATATTTCTTTTTGCTTCCTGAGGGACATACAGTTTGTCAAAAAATAATTTCAAAGCCAAAAATAAGTTCCGTAATTTTCTTTTCAATAACAGATTGCAACAAAAAAATTTAATTCAATACGTTTTGTTTGTGTGTTTTGTTTATTTTTGCCTAGCGTGTTTGTGACAAGACCCCGAAATTCGCAGAATATTTGTAAATATTACAAAAATATAATTATATCTGCTTTAACAGGTGTCAAAAAATGTCTGTAAAACAATGCAAAATAAAAATAGACCCATTCGTTTTTTTTAGCTGATTTTTTGTAAGGATAGTATTGTGTGTAAAGGTTTACGATTAGTGGTTATTCATAAAACACTTCAATTATGTATGTATGTACATGTAACAAATGACCGTAAAATTACTTTAAAAAATTCCAGGAAAAATTTTTAACAAATATATTATTATTGTGGTGTATTTCAATTAATATACAGGGGGGTTACTCCGTATTTCGATTCGAAAAGAAAATCATTCGAATTTGTATACTTTTTACATTGTATTTCGAAAGTTTTTGCTTTCGAATCGAAATACGGAGTAACCCCCCAGGAAAATTAGACAGTGAAATTGCTGAAATGTTCTCTTTTAACCTCAGGAAGAATTAAACCAAAACATTCAACAGGCAGACCAAGAAAGGTAACTTGGCGCATTGTAAGCAAAATCCTTAAAATCATCGAAGATAAACCACACTCTAGCACTAAAGGAGTAGCTTTTTAAATTTATAATGACTGTGGAATAAATGTCCCACATCAGATTCCTCCACAGTTGCTAGAAAATACCGCTGCTGTCTCACAAAACATTGAACACATTTCTGTTCCTTCGCAGTAATGGGACGATGTAATTTTTTGTGCTGAGACAAAGCTGATTCTTTACTATCATGATGAACCCCAAAAAGTTTGGCGCCATCCTCTAGAAAGTAAAAATATAATACCCACAGTGAAGTTTGGAAAATTCTCTGTTATGATATGGGGTTGTATATGTAACAAAGGAGTTGGCGAAATTAGTATATTAGATGATATAATGACGAAGGAAGTTGATCTTGATATTTTGAAGAAATAATTATGTGGTAGTGCTCACAAATTTGATTTTTTTTTGTACATTTATTTATTTATTGTATCTTCATTAAAAACAAGCCCTACCATATAATACCCTACACCCAGTATATATTATGGCCCAATCATCCAAAAATTTAGTGTCGGAATGTCTGTGAATATAAATATTATATGTGTTATACTTTATCTCGATATAAATACTTTTAAACAATTTATGGAGGTAAAAGTGAATTACGGAGAGGATTTTATATGGTAGCTGTGACTAATTGTGGACCGAACACTACTAAATTAGGTGCCATCATTTATTTATTTATTTTTGTTGAATTTTATTTAGATACCAACATTTTTAAGAGATTTATTGTCCTTAAAGTGATTTTCGGAAGTGGACCGTATATGGGAGCTTTGATCAAGTATGGACCGATTTTCACAAAATTTATAGATGTGATTTAGCTTTAGTTATTACTCATTTGTGGTGAAATTTGTTTGGATACTTGCATAATTTAAATATGTTTGAAACTCCTATTCCGGGAAGACATTTGTATGAGGGCCAGGTGAAATAATGCACCGATTTGCACCAGGTTTAATCCCATCCGTCCTTTGGTCGAAAAAATATCACGTACCAAATTTTATTGAAATATCTTCAAAATTGCGACCTGTACTCTGCACACAAGCTTTACATGGACAGCCAGCCAGCCAGACGGACGGACGGACATCGTTAAATCGACTCAGGAAGTGATTCTGAGTCGATCGGTATACTTTAAGGTGGGTGTGGGACCAATATTTTTGGGCGTTACAAACATCAGCACAAATCCAATATACCCTCCCCACTATCGCTGTTGAACTAACAACAAGTTTTTCAAATCTTATATGTAAAAAATTTCAATTATTAGTCCAGCCAGTGCCGGACGAAAATTGTTTGACCAATATTAAATTTTATGTATTAAGTTGGCATTCTGCCTTCTTGACTTCGACTCAGATCCGCTGTATCTCTTCTTCTTAGTCGAATATAGCCACTATTATTTAATATGTTGCGGGTTAATAGGTTTGGGTGTACTGCAAGCTTTTTTAAGTGTTTTTCAGCATTTTTTTTTGTGATCTCAGTTTTTACCAAAGGCACGTTTACGTCTTTATGGATATTCGAATTTTTATATATACCAGGAGGTTATTGTGATTATTCGTAGAAAATTGTTTTGGCATCTTTGAATTCTGTCTACATTTGAAGCTGAGGCCGTTCCCCCATAGCAAAATTCCATACCACCATACACGTTTTATGATTGAAATGTAAATCAAGAGTTTGCAATCTAAACTTAGCTTAGAGTTTCTGCCAATGAGCCAATTAATTTGGATTCATTACAATTTCATTTGAGTCAATTTTGCATCTGTATGGGATTTCGATGGAGTTGTATACCGAGGTATTTAACTTCGGATTGTTGTGTTATTGCTTGATTGTTTATATAAATAGGAGAGCGTGATTCTCTAAAAGTTATGTGTGTGCATTTCTGTCCATTAATTTTTATCCGTCATTGCTTTAACCAGTTTTCTAATTCAGATATCTAATTTTGCAGGTAGCGAGGTGCTTCTTGAGGATTTTCATGAATGCTTAGAATAGCAGTATCGTCAGCAAATGTTGGTATATAAGATGTATATATCAAATATAAGAAGGGTCCCAGAATGCTTCCTTGAGGTACTCCTCGTTCAATAGGGGAGCTTAAAAAATCTAATTCTTTAAGCTTAAATGTTCCACCAGTTAAGTAGCTTTCCAATAGCTTTTGTCAGTTTACGGGTAAATTTAGTTTCAACTTATATATTAGACCATCATGCCAAACTTTATCAAACGCTTGAGAAATGTCAATAAAAAGAGCGGAACAATATTTTTTTTCTTAACGATATTGACAAGTCTATGGTTTTGTTCGACAGTATTGTGTTTTCTTCTGAATCCAGATTGATGACTCGGATTACAATTGTTTTCACTTAAATTCGGGTATAACTTGTTCATGAGTATTTTCTCGAATAGCTTCGATATATTTGACAATATGCTGATGGGTCTATATGATTCTACTTTTGTGTGATCTCTTCCCGGCTTTGGTATCATGGTAACCAGTGAAACCTTCCATTCTGGTGGATAATATTAAAGGCGTAATAGAGCGTTGAAAATAAAAAGTATTACTTTTGTTACTATCCAAGGTAGCTCCATTGGCATCTTGTTACTGATTTTATCAATACCAGGTGCTTTCTTAGAGGTTAGATCATTAATAGCCCTTTCGATCTCTCGAATCTCAAAACGAAGGGGTACAGCTGGTCCTAAATGGTATGTGACTGGTGGCAAGTCTATTGATTCATTTGATGGGTTTGCCATAAATACTTTTTTCAAATGATTTACAAATACATAGATTGCCTTTTTCAGTGTTATTTCGTGCCCAACCACCACTTAAGTTTCGCAAGGGAACTTACATAGCACAGGTCTTTTAAGATTTTTAGTTGCTCGGTATATTGAGTAATCTGATTGCGGAGTTGCGTTCAGGAGCTCTTTAATTCTTTGTATGCAATCTCTTAGCTTAGATCTGAGTTGGGGCGATCTGTGCAAATGCTACATCTGCAGAATAAATTCTCTTATATCTAGTTAGTCGGGGAGTTTACGCAGCAAGTTGCGAAGCCAATTTAAGATCATTATTCAAATTGATAAGAAAGAAATCGATTTTTTCTAGTGGTCTCAGCGGTATGTTTTCAGAACAATATGTATATTTTTTGTATATTTAACTCAATTTATTATTGTGGCTGTCATCGCTAAATTACCAATCGGGGATACACTTTCTCGGAGGCTCGATATAGTAACAATTATGGGTGAGTGATCTGATAATAATTCTAATGGAGGTTCGACATGAATAACTTCTCTCGGTATATTTTTTATTAGTCCAAAATCTATAACATGTGGTATCTCCTGTGGATTAGTAGACCTGTAAATGGGTTTTCCGCTCGCAATTACATTCAATCCCATGTTAGAAATTGTATTAAATAAAACGCGATCTTTCGGAGTAATAAGTCTTGATTCCCAGAATGTAGATTTAGCGTTATAGTCGCCATTTTGCCAATTTTATTGACACAGAAAAACAGGAAAAGCTTAAATGTAAACCACACGAAGCACAAATAGTTCCTCCGCAAAATTGCAGAAAAGTTATTGACACTCCAGCACAGATTTGAACCCCATTGAAAATTTGTGCGTCCTATAGAAAAAGTTTGGAAAAAGGTCTCAAAAATAGCAGAATTAATAAGATTTATTTATAAATATACGGTATGTTTAAATTTTGGAAAATATTCATATTTAATAATTTGTATATTTGTTTTTAAAATATTTTACGATTTTGCTCAAAATTGTGTTCACAATCAGATATGTAGTTGTATCATACAATGTACAACATACAACATCACGTGTGAATTGAATACTTATCTGTGTATTGAAATGTACACAAAGGTTAACATCTATAATTATAAAATTAAAATAATTAGAAAAGATAGTCATGCTACAAGATTTGTGTAAAATAATACGTATTGTTAGTATTTAGTTGGTTTTCATAAAATATTAAATATAAATGATTAATAAGAATTTTGGTAATATAACCATATACAATTAATTCATATAAAGAATTTAGCTTTTCGACTTGAAGCAAATTGAACATAATTTTATGTACTCTTGATTATATTGTTTCTTTATATAAGTAAAACGGTACAAAATATATATATTCTTACTTTTTCTTTCGAAAGTATCATTACTACATATTATGTAAAGCTACCTAATGTAAAGATTGACGTAGAGAGTTTTGATCATGTCTTCTAAAGGATAATAACAAACCCCAACGACCTGCTGTGACTTGATGTTCGTAGAAAAAATCGTTACACGGTCACACTTGGCAAATATTTGCCTAAAAAGACGTAACCACTAATGGCCGAATTCACAGTCTTTAGTTAGCTAATGACAAAGGCTTAACTAATGATTCTTTATTCTCAAAGCTTAGTTTGTCATAAGAATAACAAGTAATAGTTAAACAGTAGTTAGTATTTTAGTTTACCAATGGTTAACTAATGACTGAGAATTCGGTCATAAATCAAATATTTTTGAACTCATTTATTTGTTAAAAAAAAGTTCGTTTATTTAGGACAAGAGACAACAAATATTTAGTTCTATTTTATTTGATGGTGTTTGAGTTTGCAACACTCTTCTAAGAGTAAACAATGTCAAACAAATTTGTGCTAAAACAAGTGGTTACGCTTTTTTGAGTAAATATTTGCCAAGTGTGACCATACCTTAAGACGATAGACATAAACGAATGCAGTTTTGCCTAGACATTCTATGTTTATCAGGAGCGTTTGGTATTAAAAAATCAGCCCGAGTTACAGACAAACGTGTGAGAGAATAATATATTGCGTAATATATTACGAAGCATGGTATGAAAACAAAACTAGGGAGGCATATCTACATACGAATGTTTCTGCCTTCCCAGTTCCATAGCGGGTTAATTGTAAGTACTTTGTTAAAACTCCATGAAAATCTAACAAATGTTAAAAGTATTTTTTCTTTAATAATATCAGCAGAAAAACTTCTGCTCCGTCAACTTTAAAACTAAAAAAGTCACGGAAAAACTAAAGTCGAATCTGGGAGTGGTCCAGCCTAAGGCTCCGATTATCGTTCACAACACTAAAATATTGTGTTGTCTCGACAAACAACACAACATACGTTTTTCATACGATTAAGCCGATAAGTATTGTGAATCGTAATCGCAGTTTACAACATACAACATCAAAAAACTTAGTGTTTTGAACGGTAATCGGGGCCTTAATATGAGAAACCCAATTTAATTTTGACTGAAAAATACGAAACCAACCAACCTACGTGTTTAAGGGATCTCAAAACAATTATTCAATTTAGACTCGTCATGGACAGCTTCAACATGTCAAAGTTGAAATGTTTACGGGATTGTTTACATTCCGCAACCGAGCTTGGACATCACAGGTCGAGCTAAGATGATTCACAAGGCATCAGTCGCAGTGAGAAAGCGCACTAATATGCAGTATTTTAAGATTTAATATCAAATTGTTACTGATTTTTAATTATGTCCTAAATCGCTAAGTAGCTACTTTCATATGTATGTAAAGGAATTGAATTCCTTTATTTAAATACCTGTCTTAGCTGAGAATAATGCATTCTATTAGAATCCTGACATATAAAAATATGTTTTTCCATAAAGCATAGTACTCTGTTCAAAATTTCAAGTGGAATGCTGTCAAAATACATGTTAAAAAAATTCACATGAAATTTTCATGAAAAAATGTTGCAGAAGTAGTACTCTGTTCATTTTGTGAAAAACATGTGAAATGTATCTGGCAACATTATTTTTTCACAGCGAAATAATTAATGTAGCAATTGTTTCACGTGGTATTTTCATCCAAAAGCTCTTCTGTCGCAACAACAATATCTATTACTTGTTGTTCTGCTGCACAAGCGGCCAGTAATATTTGTGTATTCATTTTTATTTAACTATTTCGGTTCAACACAGATTTTTAAATATTTTAACTTTTATTTAGTTTCGATTTAAATTTACAAAAAAGCAAAACATATGTACTTATATGCTTTGTTTACATAAGTAAAATAATGTGGCGTACTTTCAATAAAAAAAACGTTAAATTAAATAAATTCGCGTGATAGGCAACATTGGCTCCACATCAAATTTTCCGTATGAAATAATTAATTTTGCTCAACATTTTTCCCAAATTTGAACAGAGTATTAGGCTTAAATGTAAAAAGAAACTGAAAGAATTATTACCTTAAATTAATTTGCTTAATTTTATTATAAAAATTAGTACAAATTGTAAAGCAAAAGGAATTGGCATCAAATTATAAACTTAAATGTCGTTTCTTTGTTTGCAAGTAAATTATTCCCGGTTTACATTATGAAATTTTTGTCGCTGCGATTCTTGCTTTGTTGGCGAGAGCGGTGAGTCATACTAAAATATGCACGTACGACTCACCGCTCTCGCCTACAAAGTAAGAATCGCAGCGACAAAAATTTCATAATGTAAACCGGGACTTAATAAAAGTTAATCTATAACTATAACTTTTATTAAGTATTTAATATTTTATTATAATTCTAATAAATTCTTAAAATATACTTTATTTGCAGATATTTAATATATATTTAATTGTTGGATAATTCCAAAACCTTGTCGCCGCATGATATAAAATATCATTATATCTATATTTATTTTCATTTTTAAATTGTTAAATTTTTTTATTACTAAAATGACTTTAAGCTTTTATTAACGTCACGAACCGAAAAAACAACTACTAATGGACTTTTAATGTATGAGATGTGCCCTTATATTAAGTGCATGAACTAAAATCCCAGCAATAAAATTCAGTTTACGAGAACAAAGGAAATAAAGAAAATTTTATTATCACTTTTAGTTTACCGTGTTACGAATATAAAATTAACTGTCAAGAAAATTAATAACATTTCTTGTCGTCAATGTTTTGTTTTATTATCAAAGATTTTTAATTAATTTGGTTCTGTTGTTTTTGGCTAGAAAATGAACTTGTACTAGAACTTACTTAAAATGATAGGTTGAATTTTCGTAACCAAAAAATGGCACAGTGTATGTCAGCATCCAAATGTTGCCACCGCCACAGTCGTAGTATGGTTTCGACCATCTGCCATCTTCATATTTAACGGCCAGTGTATCATCTTCGATGCGTTCGTCAGTTTTGTTGGAATACAAATGAAATGCTGCAAGAGAAATGTGACAGAGTCAGTAAACGGTGAAAGAGTTTATTTTAAAAAAGAAACTAATTGTGAATTTTAATGCGAACAATTTGCACTAATTGTGTAATTAATTTGTAGTTAATGATAATTTGTGCAGGTAGGTCATTACAAATAGATTTGTAATGGTGTGCTTAAAAATCCAGTGTAAAAATTCATTTAATTTACCATTACTAAAGGTGTCATCAGACGAGATGTATTTTACATATGCACTGTCAAATTTTCCATCTGTATAAGTTGTACACATCGTGTGATACATATGAAACTCTGCATGTGTTAAATACATGTGGAAATACATATGTAATTTTTTCGATTAGAACACGCTCTATTTTCCTGTGACAAACATAAACAAACCAGCTGGTTTGTTTTGAAACAAATTTTTTTGAAAAAATATATTGTTAAGAAAAAATAAAGAAAATGAATAATGAACATGGAAAAGTAAGTATTTTTCGATTTTTAATAAATTAAATTATGTTTATTATATTATTGCAGTTAGATTGGCCAAAAGAAGCAATTCTTGAAATTTATACACGTTAAAAAGTCAGCTTTTGTTTACAAATTTTAGGTTATGTCATACGGAAAAACATAAGCAGGTGTGATAGCAAAAATTATGAATCGTATGTAAAATGGAAATTTTGATATACATACGGAATTACATATGGGTAAGAAAAGTGACAGTACATATGTAAAATACATCCCGTCTGATAGCACCTTTAGTTTGAAAAACAGCCTTAAATTATTATTATTTTGTATTATTTATAAAACAATAAAAATATGAGTTAACCACACTCATACTGTGTAGTGAGTTAAAAACTTATTGAGTAATTAATAAGTTAATATATACATACAAGTTTCTGAAGAAACTTAAAAACACCGCGGATTTCGGGTACAAGTTCAACAAATTTCAGCAGAAAATATTCCATTGTAGTATTGCTAGAACATTGAAACACAAACCATGTTACGGTGATGCCAGCAGTAAATTAATAGATAAGCTCATCGCCCTCCCCTGTATACGGTAGACTAAACCCTAAAATAGACTTCTAAGTAGTAGCTTGAGAGTTGTACTCCATTTTCTGTTGAATATAGGAGGAAGAATTTGAATGCATCAAGTCCAGAGGACATCAAACTGAATTCTTATGCCTAGAACATCAATCATTTCTGATTCTTTAATATTTACATCGCCCATTTAAATAGGCGAAGCAACATGATCTGTCATGAATTTGAGAGTTAACATACAACATTAGATCTAGTGTGCTTTCAAATCTAATACATTCGCACAACCCCATTGAGAGATTGTCACAAGTTCTTAATTATGCTTTGTCACATTGCTACGTTTTTGGTTGAATGCATATGAATGGCAAATGTTGTCATCTGATAAGAAGGCTTGTTAATTTGATAAGATATAAATTAGGAGCCTTGTGATAACCCACTTGTCTGATGCACCTAGTCAGGATTCATCGAATACCTTAGCATATTTGGAGCCACCTATTTACTTTTGATAAAATGGTATTAATGGTACTTTTTATATATGTATAGACTATTTGTGTTGAATTCCAAATTGAATGTGATTTTTATAAAGGATTTATGCCCATTTAAATATTTTTCGAAACTGGACTGTACGGATTTTCTATAGATATTTATACCATATTCCGGGAACACATTTGTATGACGGCTATGAGAAATCGTGGACTGATTCCTAAAATTTTCAACAGGCCTTGTCCTTTTATAAAAGAAACAAATGGTGCAAAATTTCATGATATTATCTGCCTTATATTTGAAGAAAATAGCAAAAAATATCTGAAAAATATCGAGGTCGTTTGAAACTTTGAGCTATAACTCAGATCCTACTGGACCGATTTTGCCCATTTGCAATACCAAGCATTTCGGTGGATCAAGGAATGTTTGGTAAAAATTTCATTATTCTATGTCTTTTTTTTCGAAGCTCTATCGTACCAACAACAGACGGACAGGACGGACGGACATGGCTATATCACCTTAGAATCTTATAAGAACCCATAATATATAGACTTTTTGATTCTACGGCCATGGCATACATTTAAGTTGGGGCCTTCTAATATAATTAATTCATTTTAACAAATTTAGACTTTTATTTAATTATATAATTATAATGTCTACCTTTAAAAAATAAGTAAGAAAGTATAGTCGGTCAAGCCCCACCATATAATAACCTGCACCCATTTAGTATCATGACGGCTATGAATATAAATATTATGTATGTTAAACTTTATGTCGACATAAATACTTTTAAAAGACTTATGGAGCTCAAATTGAATTACGGAGAGGCTCTTATACGGGAGTTTCGACTAATTATGGACCGACCATTGTAAAATTAGGTGCCATTATTTCTGTATATAAGAAACTTATTTGTGTCAAATTTTATTTGAATAACAATATTTTTAAGAAATTTATGGGAGATACGACTAATTATGGACCGATCTGCACAAAATTTGTAGGTGTGATTTGCATTCATTAACCACAGATTTATGATGAAATTTGTTGGGATACTTGCATAATTCAAACCTTTATGATCGGTAAACCCCAATTTCGTAGGACATTTGTATGGGGGGCCGGGTAAAATAATGGACCGATTTCCACCAGTTTCAATCCAATTCATCCTTGGGCCGAACAAAATTGCAAAATAAACTACTTGAGATTTGATTCATTATTGTCTGCCTCCGAAAAGAATAATGTTGATAATAATTCCAGGATTTTGTTGACTTATAATAAGGCACAATTTCAGACTTGTTTTTCGCTCCATTGATATCGATTGACCAGTCCCCTTTTAGTAAATAGTTTATAAGCAAAAATGGCATTGTTAATACATGCAATATAATACCAGCATCCGGTTGCTGCATTCAGCATCTGGTTCATGAAACATACTGTTGCGCAATACAACTATTTACAAAATTTAATTTGCAGGTGTTTAACCAAAAACTACTTTATACCGTGAATAATATTTTTTTTAATTAATTAATTTTTTTGTCCAGCAACCGCTAAAAAAAGGTGGTAGCAAAAAAAAAAGTTTCTATGGTTATACTTTACAAGTGTTTCTTTTCAGTAAAGCTGATTCAATGAAAAATTTAATTTATGACCAACTGACTGTTATTTTGTTGCTCATCCTGCAACACGCTTTTGCTACGAACCTTTTGGCAATAAAACACAAACAAAGTTTTACACATTTAAATATCATTGAGCCAACAGTAGCATTCAAAATTAACAAAATTGCTGCTAAAATATGGTAATAGTATTGTATTACAACTATGTATAGTTGTTGTATGTAGCTGCAATTAACATGAGGCTATTTTGTTTGGCTTATAGCCAGCGGTCTTAAGTGTGGAGTTTGTTTGAACTTTAAATGTTGTGAAATGTATATTTTTGACTTATTTTATTATAGTAACACCTCCCTTATTATTTTAGAATATTGCTTCAAGTTATTTTCTGTTGTTGGCCACGAACACAAATGCTGGTAAATAATATTTTTTGTTTATCATTTTGATTTAAATATATATGCGCGTAATGTTTCAATTTAATTAAGGCATTTTAGGCAAACATTTTTTGTTACCCAGTTAAATGTTTAATTCAAAAAGTGGTGGAGCATATTAAAAGTTTATTTCAAATGAGTTCAAGAGATTGTTATGTTTAGTTGTCCTGAATAACACCATGGTGTAATTATAAAGGGTGATTTTTTTAAAGCTATAGGAAAGTTAAAAAAACACATAAAATTCCAAAAACTGCATGAAGTCTTTATTTCAATCGACAGTACGGTCCATATAATTTAATGTTTGAAGATTATTTCATGCAAATGTTGACCTTGACTGCCGTTTTTCGGCCGGTATCTCACGAATAAATGCTTCAATGTTGTCTTCCAATGCGTCAATTGAAGCGGACTTGTCTGTATAGACATGAGTTTTAACATAGCCCCACAAAAAATGGTCTAAAGGCGTTAAATGGCACGATCTAGGCGGCCAATTGACCGGTCCCGAACGTGAAATAAAATGTTCACCGAACTCGCCTCTCAATAAGTCCGTTGTTACGCGTGCTGTGTTGCATGTGGCACCGTCTTGTTGAAATCACATGTCATGCAAGTCAAGCTCCTGCATTTTCGGCAAAAAAAGGTGGATATCATCTCACGGTAGCGCTCACCATTCACACTTACGTTACGATTCGCCACCAGCCCATAAACCGCATCAAATTGTGTCTTTTTCTGGATGCATTGGTAGCTCTTGCAATGCTTCTGGCTGATATTCACTCCAAAATCAACAATTCTGCTTATTTACATACCCATTGAGCTAAAAATGAGCTTCGAAACTACACACAAAGGAGCGCGATGAACAGTATTAACAGAGCACGCATTTTTATAATAAAATTCAATAATTTGCAAGCGTTGTTCATTTGTAAGACGATTCATGGTTAAATTATAGACCAAACTGAAGATGTTTGACAGTGAAACAAAACACGAAACGTGCGTCAGCTGTTTAAATCAGTGTTGCCAAAAAGATAATAGCTAAAAAAATCATCCTTTACAAGGTGAGTGCAAATCGGCAACAAATACAACACAATACAGATACAACAGGCATTTTGTATGTGTGCAATAATGTACCACTGACAAATACACTTGAAAATGTGTTACTTTTGGCATAAGCGAATTGTAAACAAAGTCTGTCTTGTATACTCGTAGTTACATCATAGGTAACATTTAGAAAAATTCATCGGCTGTGCCGAATCTTAAATACCCTCCACCTAAACGTAATAAGAGACACAAAAAACTACACTGTGTTTATAATTAATGTAATTACCAATTCTTACCATAATTTACAGAGTTTGTCTGATTTGCATACTAATCTTGAGTGTAATTTAACAATTTATAAATTTAAAAGTACATTTTTTCATATTCACAACAATTTAAGCAACAGAGTATGAAGGGGGTAAGATTATAAGGTAGAGTTCCCTTTGGTTGAATTTGATCTCAATAACATTATTTCCAAAAGATTTATGGGTGGCTAGTAGAAAGGGCAAGTTATGGACTGATAGTTTCTAAATCCAGTATCCACTAATGTGATTTCTATGTATTTTAGGATTATATTGGTTAAATTTCATTTCATTTACGTTATTTACAAGAGTTGTATGGTTGGTTGTTATGCTCGGAAGTGGCCTTAATTCGGGAGCTCTTGCCAATTATTGACTGACAGCTACAAAATCTAGTAGCATAATTGCCGTATAACCGATATTAGTATTATTTCTGTATTAAAATTTCTGATCTATAAAGTTGGTTCGATATAAATATTTATTAGAATTAAATTGGATTAAATTGTTTTTCGGAAAGGTTTCTTATATGGCAGCTGTTACAATTATGTATTTTATGCATATGAGGATATCTCACGTCGTATTTCAACCTAATAACGTTATATTTAAGCTGCACATTAGTAATAAAGTGAATTTCGGGAGTGGACCTTATATGGGGTATATTGTCAAATATAGACCGAAATTCACAAAATCCAGCAGTTTGAGTTTGGCATGTATGTAAATTATCCGCGTTTAGTATTTTATTGGTATTGAAGTGATTTTCGGAAGAGGGCCTTATATGGGCGTATCCCCCATCAAATATTGAACGAAATTCACAAAATTTTGTGGAAAGATTTTTGTGTATTTTAGAATGATCTATACAAATCCTTGAGTCGGTACCGATATTTATAAGATATATATAGAGATAAATGGCTTTTTAGGATGTGGGCTATGAGCAATTGTGGACCGACCACCATCAAATTTAGTGCAATAATTTATTTACCTATAGGGATTATTTTTTTTTTTTCAAATTTTAACCTTTTAACATTGTATATACTCTGAGCCTCAAAAGTAAGTAAAAACAACAAATTATTTGATTTTTTTTTAAGATAATGAAAATCCTAAAATCTATCCGTCGAATGAAATTTAAAAGTTTCGTTTTGTTGGATATTTGGTTGAATAATAGATTCGGTTATGAAAAAAAAAATTTAAGTTGAACTATAATGCTTTTCATAATCTTAAAAAAATTAAAAAATTCACTGGTGGTTACACACTTTTGAAGCTGTGTGTACCTGTTTTATACGTATTTAATTCAATTTTGGAATTGGACTTTATATGGGGTCTGAGGTCAAACATGGATCGAACTAAAAAAAAATTTCGTTTTGCGATTTATTTTTCCATGAAGCTTATTTTTGCTGAATTTTGCATTAATATTCCAATTTTATGCGCATTTATTTATCATTACGCCATATTTCGGTAAGATTTTTTTATGGGGGCTATAAGAAATCATGGATTGATTTTTACTATTTCCCTCACACTTTCTTCTTTTATCATTAAACTAAAGTGTACAAAAGTACTTATTTTATTTCAAAAAACTATTTAACAAAGACTATTTTACTAAGTTACATTTAACTTGTGGTGGGATTTTGTATGTTTTTATTTCTTTAAAGTTTGTTGTTTCTGCTCATTTAGTTGCGGATTCATTCATACGATATTGTATATTCATGCAATTTATATATTTTGCTTTTCATTCATACAAATATATGAACATGCATTTATACGTACAATGTTTAGTTATAATAAATAGGGTGTGTCATTAAAGTGTTACATTGCCTTGACTGTATGGTCTGTTGAAATATGAATGCATCCTTAACTCAACTTTATGGCACAACATTGTTAGCAACTGTAAGTGCAGTTGTTAAAATTGAAAATGAAAGAAAATTGTTGAGTTTGAATTGAAAAAGTCATTTTGGACTCTAAAGTCCTTAACAATATGAGTAATTGTGACATTTAAAAACAGTCATTGAGTTGTGGATCTCCCTTTTGAAATTGTGCTATGCTTTATAGGATTTAGTATTTTCAAATTCCGTCTTACAATAAATGCAACATTTAAGAAGCCCTAATTTTATGCAACTATAATCTACACACCCTATAAATATATATTGCATTTTCGCAAATGATTTGTATGTTGTTGTTGTTGTGATAAAATTTCTGTTTGTTTTTCAAACTTATTGTTGTTGTTCTTTTTTAGTCAAGTTCTAACAGAATATCGATTACAAAGTTTTCCGTTTATAAGAAAACACATGGAAAACTGTCAGTAAACGCTGGCAAAATATAAAAGAGATTATAACGAAACGTCATTATCATACATTTTAACAATGAAACGGAAAAGCACAAGTGTGCAGAAATACCATAGTTCGGCTATGGCAAATCTAATATAACCAACTCCAACACCAATAACCATCGATTACCAATTTTTTTGCAATAACACAACGTTCATATAGTTTATTTGATCAAGTTATTTTTATATTTTATCAGCAGTGGCAAATTTCAGCTAGATGTTAAATTTATCCTTTCTAGGACTTTTAGCCTCACTACAGACTATGTAGCAGACCTAGCTAGATTGTCTAAGAATTTTATAAGGATCCTGAATATATATATATAATTTGGAGGGTATATTTCGATGTGTTTCAAAATGATGGAAATAAAAATGTTCGATATTTGCAACTAAATCAAATATGGTTCACATAAAATCCCACCAAACTACAGAAGTCAACAGAAATCAACTGCATCTCAGACCCTTTTTCATCTGAATATCTAGAACATAATATTTGTTATAATTATAACAGCATGAAAATGGTTCGTATTCATCATCGCTACAACAATTATTTGCCATAATCATTGTTTCAGCCTCAACTTTTTCCGCAGTTATTTAAAGTCTAGATTGTCTGTTTACATGGGAATTTCTGCGATAGTTGCACTTAAAGCAGACATTTTTTAACTGAATATTAATTGGAATTTCTTCATTCTGACTTTAACTATTTAAACCATATATTATGTAATACACCAATACCTTACTTTGCGTTTGCGTTACCACGCAAATTGAAATGATACAAAGTGAATTACGATTTTCTATAGCAAACCATGTAAAGATCGAAGATAGGTTTCAGGGTTATGAAAATAATAAGTCGTCGGCGTTCTTTCATAAAGAATTGGTCCAATGTTTGCTGAAGAGCTTTTTTCAAAGTAAAATAAATTTCCTTGTAGTGTAGTGTACCTATAACAATATAATGCACTATAACCAGATTAATGCATATTAATATAATTAAAAACCAGATTAATGCACTATAAGTTCAAATGTAATTTCTTACCTTAGAATATAAGAACCTTAAACATTTAAATTAAGATAAATATGATATTTAACCTATGAAGAAAATTTTTTGTCATACTAAAAAAAATTGTAACATATTATTTAGTATAAATAATTGAAACAAAAACATGTATAACTCAGAATCAACTTGTTTTGATTCTTAATATTCCGACAGAGCACCCTAAATAGTGCTTAGGCCAATTCAAACTGCTGCGACCAGACGCAGCATTCAAAACAAACTGGAAAAATTACACTTTACAAAAATCTTAAGAATTATAACAATAAAAACAAATTAGTAGCAATGGATAATGCTTTACTATTTAAGCTTTTTGCTTTTGTCTGAAATACCATTTTACTTACTGGTATTCTGTGCACATCTTCATTTTCCAACCAAATAGAAAGCAAGGACTCCATTTAGATCATCAAAGCACTTCTGTTATGGGTCATCATTTTAGCACCTAATAATGTTGCAGATCTTGTAAAAATTAAAAAAAGACTCGAACCCAAATCAACGCAACCTCGACAATCTAAAGACGCAAATTGAAAATTAGTATTTATGAATATCATTTTATTTTCGGTGTCATTTATTATTCGGAAGAACAAATATCAAAGTTAGATTTGGACTTTAGACAGCAAGATCCCAATTCTATGATTAAACATAACTACCGTTATTCTGTCAAAAAATCTATCACACATTTCTTAAAAATATCGATATTGTGATTTTCAAGAATTTTAATTTTGACCCGGTTTAGCTTTCTGCCATTGTACAAAAGCTGTGAAATATAGGTATTGTCGAAATCATGAAAAAAATTTATGAGCCTACTAATTATCCCACGTTTTGGGCAATTGAATAAAAATAAAATCTGAGTAGTCATGTAGTCCATGACAATTTGTATAAATATATATGCAGGTGGATCGAAATATCTATATTTATTTTAAAGAAATGCTAGTTGCTTTTAAAACGATTCATAAATAAATAAATAAAATTTAATAAATTTTTGCCACCGAATTTTAAGTGAACTATAAATTCAAATTTCCCATTTTTTTAATTTACCGCTAAACAATAGGGGTTTTTAATGATTTTTTCCACGTTTGTTCTAAAATAATTTTATCCTATGTTTATGTCATATGAAACACAAGCAATCTGCCAGCAAGTGCAATATTTCTAAATACATAATATACTAGCTAAACCCGGTGTGCTTCCCTACCCCCCCCCCCCTCGTTATAAAATCAAACGTATTTGTATTTTTACAAACATTTATTTATTTAATTTTAATGTATTTATTGCAATGTTTTAGGTTTAGTTTGCCCATCAGGAGCATACACATATACACAGGATATTAACCTTGAGCTTTGCTAACAGTCATCGCAAATGCTAGCCGAACAGGAAAAACTTGTTTAACATCGAATGGTACATCTGTAGCGTAGCAAAAGTACATCTGTACCTTTAGATTTTCCTGTTATAATTATCGCTTCTACTAAATTATTTCTCAGTTTTTTTTTACTGCAACTCGAGTGCCATTGCAAAGCCGTGGTGATCGTTATTACGCAGTAAAATAATTGACACTCCAATTTTAAGTTGTAGCACATGTGGTGGAAAGCCTGGCACATCGAGTGAATTTAAGAACTCAACAGGATAATTTCCGGCCTTATGGGTTGCTTGCTTGATTTGACGTATTTCAAAGTGATATCCATCTCCTCCATATGGAAAAATAATAGGATATGTAACGTTACATAGTCAAGAATTTATTATTTCGTAAGAATATACTATTGTGAAAATTTAATGACGATCGGTCCAGTAGTTAAGAATATATTAAGATTTTTAATCGTCCTAAAAAGGGACGTGGTCCCACCCACTTTTCTCCTGGTACATATGCTTAATTATGCCAATACCATATGTACCACATATCATTTACGTAGGTCAAAAAATGTCCAAAATATGGCGATTTAAATTTTTCGAGTTTATGGGCGGTGCCACCCCCGTTTACATACTCAAAACTTCATATAGCCTATTATTCCTTCCAGAGTCACAGTAACATGCTGTGAAAATTTCATCAAAATCGGCTCAGCCGTTTTGAAGTCCATACAATACATACATACATTCATTTTTATATACATATGTATATGGATAGATAGATAGATTCTCGTACATATTGATATATTTTTAATTTTATGTTTATATGTATGTACATACAATAATCGACATAGATATGAAGAAATGACATGAAAAATTTAATACATTTTCTAGAATCTTTATCAATTGCTGGTATTCATCTTGAGCACTCATGCGTATGAGCTTTTTTTCGTACGTAAAATTACTTAAATATTACTCATACGTCCTGATGAAATTATGAAATTAATTATTATCTGCTAATGATTTACGTTCATAAATATTTCAGCATTTTTTTTAACTACTTTGTCGGTAGAAACTTTATGTATTCATTTCAAGTCATACAAACTATTTTGTATTAAATTCGTATAATTGAATTTTAATTAAAACTAATTAGCAAATAAGCACCAACTGTTGGCTGTAGTCATTAAGCAGTGGCAAGGGAAGAAATTAAAATTTAATAAATGAGAAGACAATAAGAAACAGAAAATAATATTTTTAATTTTTTATACTAGAAAACTCTCATATTCTTAAATGCAATTAGTTTTAAACAGTTTAGTCATTTATCATTTCATTACATTAAATTGATAATGCATGTAATTGCTGTATATAAAAATACCTTCGAATTTATCCCTTATCCAATAATAATAATAATAATATATCCAATATTTACCGAACACTTTTTTAGATTTATCTCTAAATCTAAATTACTAAAGCTGAATTATATTCAATACATTATTAAAGATCCAGAAACCATATTTATTTAAATTTTGAATAAATTTAATTTTAATACCCTACACCACAATAGTGGGGAGGGTATATTGGATTTGTGCTGATGTTTATAACGCCCATAAATATTGCTCCAACATCCACCTTAAAGTATACCGATCTGCTTGGAATCACTTTCTGAGGCGATTTAACGATGTCCGTCCGTCCGTCGGGCTGGCTGGCTGTTCATGTAAAGCTTGTGCGCAGAGTACAGGTAGCAATTTTGAAGATATTGCGATAAAATTTGGTACGTGCCATTTTTTCGGCCCAAGGCTAGACGGGATTGAAACTAGTGGAAATCGGTACATTATTTCACCTAGCCCCCATACAAATGTCCTCCCGAAATTGGGGTTTACCGGTCATAAATCTTTGAATTATGCAAGCATATAAACAAAATTTACCACAGATGAGCACTAAATGAAGATAAACCACATCTACTAATGTGGTGAAGATCGGTCCATAATTAGTCGTAGCTCCCATATAAGGCCCACTTCCAAAAATCACTTAAAAGAGCATAACTCTCTTACAAATATAGGTATACAAATAATATTGAACTCAAATATGTTTCGTACATATACATATGATATGGTAGAATTTTTTGACGATCGGTCCATAATTAGTCGTAGCTCCCATATAAGGCCCACTTTCGAAAATCACTTTAAAGAGCATAACTCATTCAAAAATGTTGGTATCCAAATAATGTTTAACACAAATATATCTCATATGTATACCAACAATACGGTATAATTTTATTGTGATCGGTTCATAATTAGTCGTAGCTCCCATATAAGGCCCACTTCCGAAAATCACTTTAAAGAGAATAAATTTCTTAAAAATGTTGGTAATCAAATAAAATTCGACACAAATAATATGCAGAAATGATGACACCTAATTTTATAATGGTCGGTCCATAATTAGTCGAAACTCCCATATAAGACCATTTCCGTAATTCACTTTAACTTCCATAAATCTTTTAAAAGTATTTATATCAAGATAAAGTTTAACACATATAATATTTATATTCACAGAAATCATGACACTGAATTTTGGTCCAAAATAGGTGATATCTCTCATATAACGCCTATTTCTGAAAAACTGTTTTATATTTACATATACATACTAGGTGGTAGGGTATTATATGGTCGGGCTTGACCGACTATATTTTCTTATTTGTTTTTTATTATTTTTTGGAGTTATCGAAAATATTTGCAAGACTTACAACTTAAACAAAAATCTCCAAGGAAATCTGATTTACTAATTTTTAAAGAAAATTGTTAAAACTACTACGAGGTCTGATAAAAAATAAACGTTATTTTTAAATTTCGTGAGTTACGTATGTTCGATTTACGCATTTTTTTTTCTGCTATGTTGGTACACATGTCTGTTATATAACTTGATAATATCAGCCATTTTGGATTGTCAGTCGTGTTTTGATGTGCTCTTCAATTTTTTTACTATTCGATCAAAGAAACTGTATTAAGTTTTGTGTAAAGAATTAAATTAAATGGCCAAGGATATTTGAAATGTTGACTGTGTTGCGTTTGGCGTTTGGCAGAATACAAGTCCAATTGTGGTATAACCAGTTTAAAATAGGCCGGGAAGATGTCAATGACTATGCTCGTCCTGATCGCCCGAGCATGTCAACAACCGATGAAAACATTAAAGTAGTAAAGAAAATGATTTTGGATAGTCGTCGAATTACTATCAGAGGGGTTGCTGATGATGTTGGCATATCTTTTTTTGATTGATGTTTTCAAAGATCCGTCGAAGATGACTGAATTTATAATGAATGTGTTAGATGACAAATACACTAAGGCATTTAATACATTATTTCAATTGGAAAAACCAATTCTGTACAAACTTATAAATAAAGTATTATGTAGTATATTAAAACAATTTTTTCAAATTATATAAACACTTATATTTTGAAATCTCGGATCATTTGGGAAATCAATAATGCAGATAAAAATTTGTTTTTAAACGTAAATGTATTGGTATTTCGGCATACGAATCTTTGCCATTATGTTCAAAAATTAAAAGGACAGTTATACCTAAAAACTGCAGAAAATTTTATATTGAAGTAGTTAGCCAAATAAAATCAAGATTTGTTTTCAGCGACGAAATTAATACCATTTTAGATTTTGTTGATCAGAAAAAAAAAAAAAAATCCACAGTCTTGTCAAACAAAGTTACTGTTTCTTTTTAAGAAAAGATTTCCATCGTTTAATATAGATAAACAATGGCGCCAGTATGTGTTCTTAGATTTCGATAAATATGAGCTTCATAGTGATTTAGAACCTGAAGTTTATTGGGCAAACTAAAAAAATAATCTGGGGATAGATATGCTTCCAATGTTAGAAAAAGTATTAAATTTTATTTTTATTTTGCAAATGCAAATGCTTCAGTTGAAAGGTTATCTAGCACTCTTAACATTTGTAAAACTGATTTGAGAAGTAGGAACTTTATTTACTAAAGAAGGTACACAAAGGAACGGCAATGAATATTTTGAGCCTTCCATAATTACTCGTATATGCAACCAAATGTGGAAGTAGAGTAAAGTAGAATGTAACGTGTAATTTTATTGAAATCGGGTAATTTTTCTTCATCTGAGGTGTAATTTTGAATGTAACTGGTGGTAACACTGTGTTCTACTGCAGCCTGTTTGGGTGTTTTTCCCTGTCTGGATGATAATAATCGCTAAATTGTCCTGGCATCTCGTGCCAACAGCAGTCAAGGTCGTAATTTTTTTTAGAGTTTGTGGACTAATATTTTTTTTTTTATTTTTGTGACTTGTAGCACTGTTCGAAAACAGATTCCCAACTTCTTAGCAATTTCGCGGCCTGCAATACCCACCACTTGGTTTTCTAAAAAGTCTGATATTTTTCTCATTTTTATAAAAAGCACGCGAACAGCTAAAAATTAGTAAAACAAATTTATAAACAATTTGAAAAATTACATTTACTGTTGCTTTGATATTTTTATAAACATCAAATAACGGTGCTTATGTGCATAAATTCGCTGCAACTGTCCATTTATTCTTCTGCCAGATTAAATGAACTTTAACGTGCAGAAGTGGATATATTGCCATTTCACATAAATTTACCCTAAACTTCCCATTCGCTTTAGAAATTAATGAATTTTAATTTATTTTCATTTTTGTTTTATATATTCAAATTTCTTACGAAAAATATTTCATAATATTTCAAACATTTACAAAAACTACATATCGTATTTTGTTTGGCCTTGATTGCATTTTAAGAAGATTGTTTCTACCGCTTTTTTATAGAACATCTGCTAACATTTGATTGTCTACTATTTTTCTCGTTCTTTGTTTGCCTTCACAAGTATTTTGATACATCTTATAATATTCTTGATTTGGGTTAAATATGTATTTGTTTTGAATTGAGGGTCTTAATGATGTTGATAAACAACAATAAAAGCCAACAAATAGTTATTAGAATGACGCAAATAATTATATAATGATTTCAATTAAAATTAAACTTAATTTTCAGCAGCAAACACTCTACTACATTTGTAGTATTTACTTGTTTATTTAAATTAATTTAATTTAATTTGCTAATTATTGTTTAACCCTTATGTGAACACCAAAGAAAATACCTTTAACAGCATGACAAGGTACCCGGGTACCTATATGGAAAAATTATGGTAAACTAACATCGTTAAAGGAAAATGTTAGGAAAATAACTTTGAGATTTACAATTTACGTTCTTTTAGAGTTTAAGAGTTATAAACCTGGTGAATGCATAACAGTTGATGAGCAGCTATATGGATATCGCAGACGTACCCGAAAATATGGAATAAAAATATTTTGGGCTTGTGATGCATTTAACTCTTATCCTTTGCATGGAATTTTGTAAACTGATAGACCCACAGAAGGCGCTCGACAAACAATTATAGGTGAAAGAACAGTATTAGATCTAGTTTTCCCGTACAAAAACTCCGGAAGAAATGTAACCACTGATAACTTGTTTACATCCTTAGAACTTGCAAAAACTTTAAGTTCATGGAACTTGACACTTGTGGGAACTGTAAGAAAGAATAAACCGTTTGTGCCAGCGAAAATGCGAGCACATAAAGACAGGTTCGTGTTATACATTTTTTGCTAATAGGTATTATTTTTTAATTTAATAATTTTATTTCAGAAAAGTATATTCCACAAATTTTGCTTTTAGTAAAGACGCATCGTTGTGCTCTTACGTACCTAAAAAAAACAAAGCTGTAGTCTTGTTGTCAAGTATGCATACAGAGCCTAACGTGGAATCAACTCTTCCTGCTAAACTAGAAATTATTACATATTACAATAAAACTAAAGGAGGGGTTGACAACATGGATAAATTACTAGGCGAATACAAATGCAAACAGAGAACAAGTCGTTGGCCACTATCATTATTTTATAATGCCACTATCATTATTTTATAATGGAAAACAATACATAGTTGCGTTCCACAGACCATCGCAGACAATTTCTGAAAGAACTAAGTTTTGAATTATATAAGAAACGTGCTAAAAACCCGAAAGTTATTGCCCAATCAACTGTCAAATCAGCGTTACAAAGTGTGCTTGGAAAAGATTTTGAGCTTTTAACATCAAGTATTTCTGCTTTGCAAAAAACTGCTAAAAGCGGACGTACTCCTGTAGTAGGAAGCTGTCACGTGTGCTCGAACTACGCATGAAACAAAGGAAATCACGAAAATCTTGTCACTCTTGTTCCAAACCGATTTGTGTTATAACAGTTTTTCATATGCCGGGTACCTTGTCGTACTGTTAAGGATATAAGAAATAAATTGGACTACCACGCCAATGTTTTAGCTTAAATGTAATGATAATTTAAATTATTTCAATAGTTAGGAGTTCTCAAGAAGTTTGAAGTATTCCATGAAAAATAATAAGATGAAAGTGCTAAAGGTACCGGGGTACCTTGGTGTTCATATAAGGGTTAAGCAAGTGGTATATATAGTTTTATTATTGCCATTAATATTATGCAATATGATTTAAGTTTTCATAGGCAGCCAAATTATTTCGTAAGGAAATAAATATATGAATTGTTTGTGCCCCTCTGTACAATTGGGACTACACTAATACTTATTCATAGATGCATACATTTTCATATATGTGTATAATCATATTGCAGTTTGTGTATATGTGTGTGTTTTTTTATTTATTTGCCATACAACACAACTCAGAATATTCAATATTTAATACTCAATACTATTAAAGCAATAGCAGTATAATTTAAAATCGTCTGTTAAAATCAACAATAAATATAGGTAAATATATATAAATAGCTACAAGTGGATATTTTTGCAATAATTTCAAAAGTATTCGAAGTATTTGCAAGAGATTTATGTATATTGTATGTAGAATTTTGTGGGTCAAACATTTGAAATTAGAAATTATTAAGAGGATGTGTTGAGTTTAATTGGAGCATTGCATAATATTCATTTTACACTTATGAGTTTATAAGTGCATAAAATATAAAATAAAAACAAAATGTTTTTGTTGCTCTTTAATTTTTGAAAATATGTATTTAATTGCTGCATTGAAATGACACTTTAGCAAATAAGTAATTTAAATTTTTAATTACATTCTCTCACTCTGCACAAACATTTTTTAAAACGAATATTTAATACTAATTTAATATTTTCCAACAATTAGATCACTTTAAAGGATAGATGTTTAGAATGAAAGATACACTTATTAAAAACGAGTAAAAAAAAATTTCACGCATCACATGCAACTAATGGTGTTTTCGCTTCTGAAATAAAATGTTACACCTTTATTATGTACGCATTTTTAATGGTCAGAATAGAACATAAAATCACAACAGAGTAACACTTTTTTCATGTATCTACAGCTGAGCACTTAGCTCAAAAGTAGAAATACATACATACATATATATTTATAAGATGAATTCAACAAGTCATCCAAAATTTTTTCAGCACATAAAAAAGTAGTAATATTTTCCATTTTTCTTCTTGATAAATTTTAGTTAGGCTCGAGTTCATTAAATTTAATTTTCATTAAATTATTTTTACTAAAGTTAGGAATTACAACTTGAAAAATTTATTATTAAAAATTTTTGATAATTTTTCTTGACTAGGATTCGAACCTGGGTTGTTGAATTTACATATGTTTCGAGAAATCCCACTTTCTCTCATCAGAATTTTCCATTTTGTATATTTTTTTTTATTTTTTTAAATTTATTTTTATTATTGAATCTTTCTTATCGAAATTTACAATAAGTATTCAAATCTTAATTCTACTTGTTGTTCATTAGTTGTTGCCAATGTAGCCACTAACTGCTGTATTCAAATTTTAAAAATGTCTTCTAGTTAGGCTCAAAGTATCGGTTCTTTTTAGCCTCTGGTGACCTTCAATAGTTTATCGATGTAGCTAGTTGAATATTTTTTAATTTCCTTCTGGATAGTGGGGACGTTGAGATCTCTGTGGATAATATCATTACTTATATACCATGAGGCGCAGACAATTTGTCGTAATATTCTAGACTGTCTTCTTTAAAGCTTTTGAATGTTAGATGCGCATGCAGTACCCCATAATTGGACGCCATATGTCCATATTGGTGGTATGATCGACTTGTATAAGAGAATTTTGTTGCCTAACGGCAAGTTTGAGTTTCGCCCGAGAAGCCAATGTAGTTGAGCTGCTTTAAGTTTCATAGCCGTTATTTTCGTTTCAATATGACGACACCAGGTCAAGCGTCTATCTATATGAATTCCCAAGTACTTAACATGGTTTTCTACCGGAACAGTGATGTTATTTATTTCTACAGCTGGGCACGTTTGTCTTCTGAGCATGAAGATTAAGTGAGCACATTTAGCCGGGTTAACTTTTATTCTCCATTTTTCTAGCCAGGCCTCTAGTTCACTGATGTGGGACTGCAGATTTTGCGATGCGACTTTTGGGTCATGGTTGACGCTAATAAAGCTTTGTCGTCTGCAAATTTAGAGATATTCGTGCTCAGGTTTGTTGGCTGTGTATGTATATTATATATAGAAGCGGTCCTAATATGCTGCCTTGGGGGACACAAGCAGTAATTTTCTTGAGGGGGGAGTATTTATCTCGCGACCTTACTATGAATGTTCTGCCTGCTAGATAGCTCTCCAGAAGCTTGTGAGTGTTTTGAGGAAGCATTCGTGTTATTTTGATAAGTAGCCCATCATGCCAAACTTTGTCAGAAACTTTTTTGTTTCTTAACACAAATACACATTCATAAACAAAACAAATGTCAGCTGTTTCATCGTGCGATTCTCCCCCTCTAAAAATACAGAGTGTAAAAGGTGCAACATTTTTTAAATGTATAGTGTGACATTTATAGAAAAGAACACACTACACTTTAGCAGTGTTGACATTTTTTCAGAAAAGAACAAAAAAAATTAAAAAAGGTGCGAAATGTGAAAAACGGACATCAAAATTTTGATGGTGTTACTCTCTCGCGGAGATAAATGTAACTTATTACAGGCTATAGAATGCAACTGAAACCGACATGTAACATGTAATGCATACATATTGACGTGTGTCAGTGTGCTTGTATAAATTAATTTTAATGTCAACACGGCTTCTCTGTTCAAACCCGTTTAGATTGGCAGCTATTTAGGGAAACTTTTATTTATTTTGTTAAAGTCTTAATTTAAAGTGCGTCGCGGCATAAACAAAGGGACAAAGTTGGATAAATTCATCTTTAATATAAGAGATGAGCATATTGCACTATATTTTTTGTGCACTAAAATTCAAATAATTTGTGGTAGTGCTATTAAAATTTTACTACCACTAACCATTTGCATGTTAAGACATTATTTTATTTGTATATTGAAATAAAGAATTAACATCATCGTTCGTTAGGGTATTAGTAACCGCGGACTTTATCAAATTCTCACTGAACACAAAGAATCAGAATCCAAACTGTTTTATAAAACTCGCTACAATTAATAATATTTTCGTCGCACAAAAACTATGTACGAAAAAAGAACACTGTAAATCAATGTTTTGTTTTATATGTGTGTCTACAAAAATCAATTAAATTTATGCAAATTGAGTTGGAAATTGAAACCAAAATCAAACGACTAAAATATATCACCAAATATGTATGGAAAATTTAAAATTAGAATAACCACAACATATAAACTTACCCACTATATTTACATTTGCACACATTCAATAATGAACTCTGCAGTTTAAAAGGTAATTGTTAATTTAATACTAATAACAGCAGCAACATTGTTAGAGCTTCACTTTGTAGGCCTTATAAAAGACTTGTCTACGCTTTATAAAAAATTCCACAGTCATTCCACTATGTCTTCTGTCAGACGATGTTCTAAAAATAGTTTGCATCTCCTTCTAAATAAATGTCACACACGTTTAAAATTGAATTTTAAAAGAATGTCAACAAAATATGATTTAAATATAAACCATGAACGGTTTGCATTTGTTCTTATGTATCTACTCGTATATACATATAAGTATATTTAAAAATGCATCTGAATTCATAAAGAATATATTATTTAATTAAATTATTAATTTAATAGTATTTAATTACGCTTTCTATGAGGCATTACACCTCAGGCCTCTCTTAGAGATATTTAACATACACAATCCTACTAATTGTCC
Source organism: Bellardia bayeri (assembly GCA_950370525.1). Taxonomy (NCBI): domain Eukaryota; kingdom Metazoa; phylum Arthropoda; class Insecta; order Diptera; family Calliphoridae; genus Bellardia; species Bellardia bayeri. Next base: position 48,256,018 of record OX493268.1, read on the forward strand.
TACTCAAGTATGTCTGCTAGCAGTCCTTGCATCTGCAAAATAAGGCCTTTTAGGAGGCATTTTTTTTCGCTGGAAAGTCAGTTCTAAAAACTAAGGTGAATTGGCCCTTATCAATGTGGCTTTAGACCTAATAAATCAACCACAGACCAGATTTTCACACTACGACAAATCTTGGGAAAGACTCATGAGAAGCAAATTGACAGCTACCACCTATTTGTCGATTACAAGGCCGCTTTTGATAGTCTTATACGTGCAAAGGTGTTTGATGCCATGTCTGAATTAGGAATACCTGCAAAGCTGATCAGGCTATGCATAATGACCTTAACTGATACGAAATCATCAGTACAAATAGGAAGGGATATCTCAGAGCCGTTTATCACCAAACGATGTTTCAGACAGGGCGACAGTCTGTCATGTGACCTCTTTAATATCCTATTGGAAAAGGCCATACGTGACACAGCAGTGAATAGAAATGGCACTATTTTTACTAAAGGCCATATGCTGCTCGCATATGCCAATGACATTGACATGATGGGACGAACATTGCGAGATATCACTGCTGCCTTTGCTAGTATAGAGAAGGAATTATTAAAGATGGGTTTGGCAGTAAATGAAGATAAGACCAAGTTGATGGTTTCCACGAACAGAGAATCCACTAAATTAGCCAAAGCTGTGAGAATTGATAACTACAACTTCTAGGTAGTAAATGAATTTATATACCTCGGTTCCGCAATAAATAAAACAAACAACATCAGTTTGGAAATAAAACGAAGAATTGTAGTTGGTAATAGATGCTATCATTTTGGGCTAAGCAAACAATTTAAGAGCAAGGCCCTCTCTCGACAGACAAAGCTTAAACTCTATATGACGCTTATCGTACCTGTGTTAATATATGGCGCAGAGGCATGGCTGCTTACTCAACAAGATGTGTTGAGCTTGGTGTGTTCGAGAGAAAAATTCTTCGCAAGATATATGGAGCAATCTGCGTAAGTGGAGAATATCGATATCGTACGAACCGAGACCTGTATGAACTGTACGCCGACATTGATATAGTAAAACGTGTCAAAATACAAAGACTTTGTTGGCTAGGACATGTTGTGCGAATAAATGAAGATGCTTCAGCAAAAAAGGTGTTTGACTATGATCCTGTGGGCAGGTGAAAAAGGGGACGACCGAAACTCCGCTGGAAGGATCAAGTCCAGGAAGGCATTTCCAAACTCAATGTTAGAAATTGGAGAAGAAGCGCAGGAAACCAAAGCGTCTGGAAAACTATTTTAAGTTCGGCCAATGATCCACAAGGGATGTTATAAAAGGCCAGTTAAGTCAGTTCTAATAAATTTTATTTTAGGTCTACGAAATAAATCCTTGCAGACCAATTATAAAAAAAAATTATAAAAAAAATAACAAAAGATTTAAACAGCCATTTAATTAAACTGATTAAGGTACAAAGTAATATTACGTTTAATGACAGAAAAGTCAACTAGAAAATTAAAATCATTATAATGTTTACACAATTTTCTTAGAGAATCAGAATTAGCAGAATTTGTTTGTTTAACTTGAATATAAATTGGAATGTAGAAACGAGTTGCTTAAAGTTTATGTTGCTGAGTAGGAAATCGGAACAGACAGCACCATTTATTAGGTTAGTTAAAAATTAAACGCTAAGCATAGTTCTTCTGCTCTCCAACATTGTGTTATTTTATTAATGCAAACCTTGCAGTATAAGAAGGAATAATGACGTTAGGATTCCATGCTGAATTACCCAAACCAAAAAGAAGAAATTGTTTTTGCACTGATTCTAATATGTTTTTGAGATAATCCGCAAATTTCTATTAGAACCAAAAAATCTATATAGCCATCTAGCCGTCTGTTGAAACTTGTCTCAAATATTCTTTGTTTCACCGAAATGTATGGTTTTTAAAATGGGCAAAATACTTCAAAGAAGATTTAAGTTATAGACCAAAGTTTTCAGATATTTTTTGCTGTTTTCTTCAAATATAATACTGATAATATCATATAATTTTGTACACTTTATTTTTTATTATAGAAGGACAATTTATGTGCAAAATGGTAAAAAAAGCCCACGATTTCTTATAGCTCCCATACAAATGTCTTACCGGAATTTGGGTCTATGACACACAAATGTCGTTCACCAATTAGTATTTTTACAAAATTCAGAAGAAATAAGCTTCATGATAAGGAAAATCATAAAAATATTTTTGTTTGCCTTAGTCCATATTTGAACGTAGCTCCCATAAAATGTCCACTTCCGAAAATAACTGAAATGCTCAAAAATCTCTTCTAAAAGTCACAAACAAGTTTAAATTTGATACAAATAATCCATATGTATATAAAAATCTGTGCACTAAATTATGTGACGATCGGTTCATATTTTATCGTAGCCCCTATATAAAGTCCACTTTCGAAAATGCTCAAAAATATTTTACAAACATAACAATCAAGTTTACATTCCACACAAATTATCCTCATTGACCAATAAAATCGATAAAAATTGATAACAGCCCAAAATATATTATTGACTTTCATCATGATCTTTCCACATTTGACCATGATCCCATATAAACTACACATCCGAAAATCAATTAAATGCGCTTAAATCTCTTACTCACATCAGAATAAAGTTAATATTCGACACAAATAGTCCATATATATGTAAACTGTCATACCCAATTGACCATAGCCCTCATATAAATTCCATTTTTGAAAATCACTTAATTGCAACACAAATTAATCTCATATACATATAAAACGTTTTACAGTATTTTATAATGATCGGGATATAATAGGTCATAATATCTACCTTATGGGGACTACTTCCAAAATACTCACTGGCCTACATAAATACCGATATCGATCCGAAATATACTATTGGCTTTTGTGAAAGTTAGTTCATAGTTGGCCATGGCTTTCATAAAACGTCCACGAAAATAACCATAAATAGGTGACAGTTTTGACGTTTCAAAAAACCAAAATCATTTTCCTAGGTCAGTTATCATAGAAAGTGAAAGCTATATTACTTTTTGGTACCTAATTTATTGTGCAAAAATATAAACAAAATAAACCTCAACTAATTAACGGTTCAATATTTAATGACGATCGCCCCATAATAACTCATAGCTCTCGTGTAAGGGATCTGAAAAATAAAATAACCAGTATAAATATCGCCATTGATACCAAATGTAACAGAAATTAGTTTCAGATATTCATAGATCACACTACTGGTGTTTGGTAGTGGCTATATAGGATTCGGCTCAAATTCATATCTGTTTTTGTTATTGATGTATTACAAATGAAATTAGTGCATACAGGGTTTAATAATGTTGTTCAGTCCAGATCACCAAAATTGACACAAACTTCCTCCTTTCTACGTTCCTGATAGCTCCAATAATAATTGTTGAATGGAATTGCTCTACAATTTATCCAGTGACCCATTAAAACTATTATTAGTCTCGAAATATCCTGCCTCAAGTTTTTTTTAGCAATTATATACGTATTAATTGACTAAGGAACATAGAATTTGAAAATTACAATTAGAATAGTCCCAACTAAGCGATATTACGTCAGTAGAAATCTTAATCAGTAGAGTGATGGCCTAATCAGCACAACTCATCCTTTGTAATGCTAAAGACGTATAGATAAATATAATTCTATAAGATAAAGTAAACAAAGTTGCAACAAAATAATTTGAAACAAGTAAGAAATTAATACCCTACACCCAGTATATATGTATATAGAACAGTTTTTCAGAAATAGCAGCTATATTGGATATATAATCTCTTATGGACCGATAATGCAAAAATTAATTGCATGACTTCTGTGAATATAAATATTAGGATAAACTTTATATCGATATAAATACTTTTAAAAGATTTATGGAGGTAAAAGTGAATTACGGAGAGGGTCTTATATGGGAATTTCGATTACTTATGGACGGATCGTTATAAAATTAGGTGTCATCACATCTGTATAGCTACATATATAAAACTTATTTGTGTTAAATTTTATTTGGATACCAACATTTTTAAGAGATTTATGGTCGTTAAATTGATTTTCGGAAATGGGCTACGACTAATTATAGACCAATCGTCATAAAAATCTACCATATTATTTGTATATATGCATATGAAACATACTTATTTGGATACTGAGATTTTTAAGAGAGTTATGCTCTTTAAGGGAAGTGGGCCTTATAAGGGAGCTACGGTCAGTTATGAACCGATCTGTACAAAATTTGTAGATGTGATTTGACTTCATTTAGTACACATTTGTGATGAAATTGTTTTGGATACTGGCATAATTCAAACATTTATGACCAATTTTGGTAAAATATCTTGAAAATTGTGACCTGTACTCTGCGCACAAGCTTTACATTTACAGTCAGCCAGATGGAAGGATGTCTGTCCATCGTTAAATCGACTCAGAAAGTGATACTTTAAGATAGGTGTTGGACCAATATTTATTAGCGTTACAAACAAATCCAATATACCCTTCCAACTATGATGGTGTTTTTTGGAGGGTGTCTCAAGTTTTGTTACATAACTACGGTTCTGCTAGACAGCTAATTCCCTTTTGTATTACTAAATATTTTCAACCAATATAGAGCCGCTAAGCTCTTTCCTTTAGGCCCTAACATATTACCTATGGCGAAACTAGTTCCAAGGACTGCTGGAAATACACAATTGAATACATACATGTATGTATAAATGTGAGCAACATATACAGATATGTATGTGGGTATTTTAAATTTAGTTTCAAACTATCGCAACGTAAATTAATTTTTAAATACCCACAATAATTATGAAAACTTTATAAAATAATCGCACGAAACGTACTTATTGAGCAAATTTCTTGTTTATTTGTGCAATATTTAATCAGCTTAAATAAATGAATCATTGGAAAACATATTAGTCAACGAGTACGAATATTAAATGCGAATATCATCATCATTATGAAGAATTTTTTAACTAAGTATTTATGTTTATTATAAATACATGTCGCACCCTAAATACAAAAGGGACACAACTCAAAATACTATCATTTTCAGTAGAGACAAAAAAGTGTTCATCGTGCACAAGCAACACACTTAACAAAACAAGTAAGAGTTCTATATTCGGCTATACCCATCACCTTTATTGTAGATGCATAATTATATTATATACATACATACATATATATTATATTAATACACTTTACTTAATAGTTTTTTTGATGAAATTTTCAGAGGTTGTCTCGGATTTTTGCTCATATCTCCGTTATTTATGGACGGATTTTGCTGATTTTAAATAGCAAACTTCTCGAAAGCATGTCTGACAGAATTATTGAAGATATGGATCCCGAAGATATCTGGGGACTTCAGAAAATTGATTTCAACATACAGACAGACGGAAATGGTTTAATAGACTCCGTTATAGGGTCGGAAAATTATATTGTGTAAATTACAAACGGAGTGACAAACTTACATATATATACCCGTCTCATGAAGGTGAAGGGTATAAAAATAGACACAATTGTATTTTTCCAGTTAAAGAAGATAGCGATGTGAAAGAAATTTTTGCAATAGTTAGAGTTGTTTACTTTGAATTAATTTATGGGAAAAAGTCAGTTTTGGAAAATTTTGAGTTGTAACCCTTTTGTATTTAGCATGCGATATATGTAATATTTGTATTGTTTAAAAGTTATTAACAATTTCGCATAAATAATTGACAAAGAGAACGTATAAATTCATTGAAAATTTTTCATTCGTTTCATTTGCATTTCGTTTGTATATTATTTCAAAGGGTTATTTGAAGTTGGCTGATAGAAATATTAGTCAATTAATATTTGAACATTCACACAACTTTAAGTTAGGCAATATGTATGGACCTTTCATTTTAGGCTCCAAGGTTTCAATTAAAAAAAAAGAAATTTGTTTTGCCAGTTGAGCAACAATTTCTTACTTAAAGTTAAAAACAAAATACCACCCACTGCCATTGACTCTTTTTAACTGGTAACTAAGTTAAAACATGATGGGCAGAAAATAACAACAATAGTTTCTTTGCGTTCCCAGCCAAAAGTGTCAGTTTTGTACCCACAAAAGCCTGGGGAAAACGTCTTTTTTAGGGTTTTTCGCTCTGTCATGTACTTTTCAGCTTTTTCTAAGTACGACTATAATAAAAGACCTTTTTTCTGCTTTTTTTACAAGTTTGAAAAAAGGATGGAATTGAAACTTGCAAAAGAAAATTTAAAAAGGGAATTTACTGTTTTCTATGTTTACTTTTAATTTCTTACTTCTTGTCCGGTTTTTTTTTCATATTTCACAAATCTGTTTTATACACCCTTCATCGAGGCGACAAGAGATGAGGTTTTGTGTTTTGTCATTTCATTTGCTATTTCCACAAATTTCATCAGCAATTCTGTATTTTAAAGAAACGATCCTTAAAAATGTTTGTGTGACCTGGTAGTGTAAAAATATCAGTCAATGTTTATATTATGATGTTGAATGAACAACATTTGGTGGTCGCTGTTTGTAGGGTGTTTATTCCATTATTATTAAACAGCAACAAATCTATTGAAGCTGGATGGTTATAAAGTTCAAAAAGAAAAAAAAAGATCTGTAAAAATAATATAAAAAATATCTCAAGCATTGTCCACATAAAATCCGGTCACACTATGTCATCTATTTTTGAAAACCTGGTAGGAACTTTTGTGTCAATTTGATTTTTTAAATATTTTGTCAATAAATAAAAGAGCAAGCGGAACTTTTTTCGTTTGATTCTTGTTTTCATTTTGTTTGCTGTAATACTGAGGTGCAGGATATATAAGGTTTATCTCAGCTGTAATTTAAATATTTTCTTGATTTAATTTTTAGGGTTTTTACTTTGTATTCAAGCCGCAGGCAATTTGTGTTTACAAATGCACCCATTTGTACGCAGCACAAGTTAAAACAAAGATTTTGTATCTAGTTTTAAATAATGTTACGACAACATACCACTATTTGATTTTAATACCAGAAACTGCGATAATAACTTGCTTTAACGAAAATCCGATATAACGCACAGCAAAATGTTTAACATGCACTACCCTATATAACCAATGTTTAAACAATTTTATGCTTGACTAGCTAAAACCCGGTGGGATCCGCTACCCCCATCGTTATGAAATATAATTCAAGAGATGACAAACCATTTTATTGCGATTGTCTTCTGGGCGCAAGTCCAATTGCTCTATCTTTATATCAGTCTTTTTGATGTTAATGCCCACTATCTGTAGTCCACCAATTTTTCATCAGAATGACAATAATAATTTGTGGACTACAGCTAAAGCCATTTCTGCGACATACGAAATACACTGTAAAAATTTCAAGAATTTTTCAATTAATTTTTATATATCTATCTTCTATAGATCGAGATTTAATGCTAGAAGTAGCATTGGAATCGAATATGACTCGAATCTGAATTCCTATTAAACAGTTCTACTTTAAAAAGTACAGAAAATTACAAAATGTAAGACCTCCAGCATTAGAATCCAGAAAAAGTGATGAATACATTATATTTCCTAATTTAAAATTTTTTTAATAAATCATTATCATGACATCTATACCATGAAAAAGGACCTCATTCTTCTTAAGGTAGAACTTAAAGAATTCTGATGAAAGAATGTGGTGATTCTTAAAACATGTAAATTCAATCGATCCCCAGCTCAGCCAAGAAAATTATCAATAAAAATTTTAATAAAAGTTCATGTTGTAAAACAATTCCTACATTCAGTAAAAATAATTTAATGAAAATTAAATTTAATGAACTCATGCCTAACTAAATAATTATATCAGAAAATTAACAGTTCAACTAAAAAAATTACTCTCATTTCATGTTATTTTTATTGAGAAAATTTATTTTACAAAAAGGTACCAAGCATACATTTTTTGAGGCCCTAAGAATTCGAATTTCAAAACAGTACCTATATGTATAGAAGTTTTTTGAGTTAAGCCGTCTGAGTATTCATTTTTATACCCTCCACTACCATAAGTGGTGACTAAGGGTATATATAAGTTTGTCATTCCGTGTGTAATACTGAGAAATACTCATCTGCTACCCAACAAAGTATATATATTCTTGATCCTTCTTCTATATCGATTGTATGTGGGCATGTCTGTCTGTCTGTCTCTCACGTCCACAGGCCACAACCAAAATCAACAGACTTTACAAAAACCGGCTTATAATTCTCCTAATCAGTTCGGTATTGACAATCAGCAAAGGTAGAACAAGAGTTATGGACCAAAATTTTATATATTTTAAAAATTTGTCTTAAATTTTTTTTAAATATATTGCAGATATTGCAGATATTGCCATGAAATTTTACACGTTCTTTTAATGATAAAAAAAAGTGTGAGGAATAGTAAAAACCGGTTCATGGTTTCTCATAGCCCCCATACAAAAATCTTCCCGAAATATGGCTTACTGATAAATAAATGCTTGTTGAATTGGAATATTAATACCAAATTCGGCAAGTGTCATGCAAAAATAATTCGGAAAAGGAAATTTTGTTTTGTTCGGTCCATGTGTTACCATAGAGCCCACACTAAAATTAATACGTATAAATCTTGTACAAATATAGTTACCAGGCTAAAATTCGACACAAATAATTCTTATAGATAAATAATTGTTGTAGTAAATTTTATGATGGTCGGTTCATAATTTAAGAACCAGATTCGAAGAAGTCGAGAAAGTTTTATATATATATATATTTATATTTATCTTATCGTCTAGTATTGACTCAAAACTTTGCATAGATCATTTACATATACACAAGAAACATTCTACGGAAATTTGTGAATTTCGAACCATATTTGACCATATTCACCATATGAAGCGCTCTACCGAAAATCACTATTATAATAATTGCTCACCTATACATACGTACTACCTCCGAAAAACATGTTAGCCCTCAATAATGACAAATAAATACCGATATAGAATCAACATTTTATACAGATCAGAAATTGTAATCCAGAAATCATACTAATATCGGTTATACTACAATTATTCTACTGAATTTTGTAGCATTCAGTCCATATTTTGCAATAGCTCCCGAGTACAACAAACAGCCATACAACTCTTGTAACTAATGTTATTGAGATGAATTTCAACCAATTAGCATTACTGGATGTTGGATTCATAAGCTCTAAGTCCATAATTGGTCCGTTTCTACAGTGTCGCCCACATACATATCTCATGTAAATAAAGCTATTGAGATCTACATATTAGTATTAATAAACACTGTATAAGGATATTCTAGTCCTGTAACCAGTGTATTTTTGTATTTCTTATTATATTTAGGTGTAGGGTAGTTAAGATACGGCACAGCCGAATATTGCACTTTAACTTGTTTTATTTAACATGAACTAACTATTAAATGATAAGTTCACGCTAAGAAAAGTATTGTTTTTTTTGCCATGCAAAAACTGTTAACAAATAGTAATGTTTAACTCTCTATAACTACAGCATTCAAGTAAATGTATGTAAAGTGAGCTGTAAATTGAAATACCAATTAAAATCGACCAACAACAATAACCGCAACATACCATGTTAGCCACTTTAATAACTAATATTTACACACACAAAACCACTAATAACCCTGTTATATAAAAGGTCATTGTCAATTAGACAAAAGCCCTTAACATGACAAAAGCATATCCGCACTACTGAAGTGCTCTATAGTGCCAGGGATATTGTATGCATTTAGATATTTTCAGTTAAAAGAATCAGAATTTTAAATTTAAAATTGTTTTTATAACTACTAGTCAACCACATCATTCGAACAAATAAAATAATAGATTTAAGTGATTTCTCCATCTCATGTGAACATAGTTTTGAGAAAGGGAATCATATTATTATTCAGGGATGATGGAGCTTTTTGCATTTTTTTGCTTCATGAAACTAATTCCAAGGACTACAGCCAACATACAAATGAATAAAACTACGTTTAAAATTGTGTGCATTAGTTTTAAACATTCAAAAAGTACATTTATTATTAAACACCCGCAATAATTATGAATAATTCATAAAATAATCGCGTCTTAGTTGTGTAAATTTCCTATTAACTTGAGCAAAATTTTATCAGCTGAAATTTGGTGCGGAAAGCACAGAGAGAAGTATTGTAAGAACTGCAAGTGCATCCCGAAAAATGCTCTGTTTGGTGTGGAATATGGGCCGGTGGCATTATTGGACCACACTTTTTCCAAGACGACGAAGGCCGGAACTTTTCTGGCTGGAGTTGACTGACAAGACGATGCCACGTGCAACATAGCACGCGAAGTGATGGCTCAATTAAGAGGTGAGTTCGGTTAACAGTTTATTTCACGTTTGGGGCCGGTCAATTGGCCGCCAAGATCATGCGATTTAACGCCTTTATACTATTTTTTGTGAGAAAGTATGGCAAAAATATTTTTAAACATTAAAATATTTTGATTGTTCTATCGACACAAATGAAGATTTAATACATTTCTGTACATTTTGTTAAGACATTTATGCGTGCTACATACATATATAGGAGCTACGACCATTTATGGGCAGATTGTCATTATATTTGGTACGTCAACTTTTGCTTTGTTTTCAAAAAAAAGTCTTTCATGAATTTCTTATTTGTCAAAAGTTCTATATATTTTTTAAATATACAATAGAGTCAATGTTCTATCCATTGATATATAACAGTAATTACTTGTATTAAATGAGAAGTATTCCTCTTGCGAGTATTAGAAAGTTTTAAAAAATTTTTATTCGAAGTTTTACTTCAATATACAATTTGTTTGAAAACAATAAAAAAATTTTTAAAAATTCTGATTTAATATTTAATATATAAAAAAAAAGTTAAATATACAAGGTTTGAAAATAAACACTATTAAACACAAAGAATGCTGATGACGGCTTTAGCAGGCCAGAAAATGCATTACATTTTGCTAGTGTCTCTTTGTATATATTGTTGTATGATTTTACATTTATGTTTTCCAACGGAAAGCTATGTGAAACATATAACAGAAATATACAAAAATAAATTGTAGTGTATACAATTGTTTTCAAACAAATTGTATATTTAACTTGAAGTAAAACTTCGAATAAAAATTGTATAAAATTAATTCCTTGTCTTTTCCATGTGTCAAATTAATTAGGGAATTGTTAACAACCCTACAAGAACAATGACAGTCATTTGCTGCATCATCTGATGGGTATTGCTGATGGGTTTATACATCATTAGTTCCCATCATTTTATTAAGGGCAATGTGAAAAACCTGATGTAAACATTCGTGTACATGTGATTATTTTTCTCTTTCGAACTTGTGAACTTGTTAATCAGCGTTGCCATTGCGTAACATTTTTTATTAACAAGGTCTTGTTTCAAAAATCCCCACAATTCCATAATATATAAAATCAAAATATTACCATGAAATTTATTTAAAAAAAGTACAAAAAAAAACTAAAACTTTTGAAAAGAGTATCTCTATGATCAAATACGTATATAAAAATGATGCCGAAGCAAAATTAGGTATAAGAGAAAATTTAACAAATATTTATTAAAATTTGGTATGAAAACCCCCTACTGTGGCAACGCCGACAGCAACTATTTAATATAAAATTGCTGCAAGTGTGTTAGTTTATAAGTTTTGTATGTGTTAGTTTCCATCAGCAATTTCTTGTAGGGAATCTGCCTTAATTATTTTCAAAGAAACAAATTTTGCCAAATGTGGCATCGATTTTCTAACCACACAAAGTAAACTAGTTTTTTAGGCATTACTCTTTGTCACGTACTTTTAAGATGATAAAAATAAGTTTTCTATATTTTGTTTTTAGCAAGTCCATATCAAATGAAAGGTTAGAATACATATTTTAAAAATAACAAGTATGTAGGTGTTTATATTCGGCTGAGCCGAAACTTATATACCCAGCAGCTAATTTTTTTTTTGCTTGGACCAGCACTCAAAGGACAATCCCTACTCATGCAATGTATTTTGTTGCAAATAGGAAAATAGGTTATGGGAGAGAGGATAGAGGGAGTAGTGTTTGTGAACGCTTGATTTGAATATGAATTTAAAGTGACAGGAAAACTTCTGCTGCTAGGTTATTCCACAGACAGACAGTACGGCTAAAGAACGAACTTTCCCTGTAATGTGTTGTGCGATCCAGTGTCCAGTCGCCCATGAATGAATGGGTCCTGAGTGAAGAACGTGTATTACGCAAAAAACTACATGTTTCGGAAAAAAGTTCCCTAATTTCAGCAGAACACATTCCATTATAGTATCGATAGAACAGTGAAACACAACAACAGATGAAGCAACATGATCTGTCGTGCGTTGAAAATAATTTGTTCATAATTAGTCATAACAGAACAGAAATAATGAAACCTAATTTTATAATGGTCGGTCAATAATCGGTCGAAACTCCAATATAAGACCCTCTCTGTAATTAATGGCATGCCATTACATTTTTGGATGATCGGTTCGTAACAGGTCATATCGCCCATATAGCGCCCACTATTAAAAACGGTTTTATGCATATACTGGGTATAGGTTATTATATGGTCGGACTTGATAGACTAATCTATACTCTCTTACTTGTTTTTAAAATTATACAAAAATTTGTATAAAAGTAAAATGCTTTGGTAGCATATTCATAAAAATTGTACAAAATCGTACAATGTAATATTTATTTGTGGTCCTTTTTTTATGATATCTGTTGCTGTTTCTTACACATAAAATATTTATTTCCAATATCAATTCAGTTTCAATTTTGTATAAAAGCTTTACATATTTTAATCACATTAACTTAGGAGAGCATGATATTGTATAAGTTGTGTTTAATAAATTTATTGCATACATAGTTTTTATATACAATTTTTGCACTATATATATGTAGATATGTATATGCTATAAAATTCAAGTTACTGACACATAAAAACATAAACAAAAATATGCTATTATGCAGATATTTGGAAAAAATTACAATACAACCTTCATGTAGTAACTACACAAGTATGTTTGTACTTGTGTAGATATGCAAATATGTAGTTTCAAATGAATCTCTACCACGACTATTATTTTAGCGTAAAAGTAAAGCGAAAAAAATTAAATTCGAAACAAATATATGTACATACAATAAATTCAATATTCAATATTCATTAAATGGCTCATAGCTCATTTGAGTTAGAGTGCAATATTCGGTTGTGCCGAATCTGTAATACCCTCCACCTAAACGTAATAATAAATACAGAAACTACACTGATTTTAGGTCTAGAATATCCTTGTTATGTGTTTTCTAATCAGTTGCAGTGCGAATTTTATTAGCACAAGTATTTTATATATTATTTAAAAGACAATTCGAAAAAATGAGTTTTGCAGGAAAAGCTCCTAAAGTTTACAGGCGATATCTAAAAAACCATATGAGGTAGAACTTTGTTGTTTATAACTAATGATTGGACTAGCCAATCACAACTAAAATTTGACAGAATTTAAGTTGAAAAAATCTAAATTCAAAAACGCAAAAAAAAGTTGGTTGAAATTAATTTCAATAACGTTATTTACATGAGTTGTATGGTTGGTTGGTGTGCTCGGAAGTGAACTTAATTCGGCAGCTATTGCCAATTATTGACTGAAAGCTACAAAATCCAGTAGCATAATTGCCGTATAACCGATACTAATATTATTTCTAGATTTAAATTTCGGATCTGTATAAAAGTTGGTTGTATATCGATATTTACTAGACATTATTGTGGGCTTATTTGTTTTACGGAAATGGTTCTTATATGGCCGCTATGACAAGTTATGGGCCGCTCTTCTTAAATCTCGCAAGTGGACCTTATATGGGGGATATAATAAAATATGGACCGATATTCTCAAAATTTAGCAATTTCATTTTGGCTTCTATGTAAATGATCCGGTAACATTTTGGATCGATACTGTTATTTTTAAGAGTTTTATGAGTATTAAAGTGGTTTTCGAAATAGGGCTTTATATGGGGGAAACGGTAAAAATGGACCGAAATTCACAAAATTCTGCAGAATGATTTTTGTGTATATATAAATGATCTGTACAAAGTTTTGAGTTGATACCACTATTAATAAGATATATATAAAGATAAATGTCTTTTTCGGATGGGATCCTTATATGGGAACTATGACCACTTATGAGCCGACCACAATAAAATTTAGTACAACCATTTACCTATAAAGATTATTTATGTAAAATTTTAGCCATTTAACATTCAGCCTTATTATGAGTGTCGTTTTCTTTTTACGACAACGACTGTTTCGTAATAGATTAAAGAAACAAATTTAATTTTATCTTTAATCTATTACGAAAGGGTCGTTGTCGTAAAAAGAAAACGACACTCATAATAAGGCTGATTGTTAATATCAGTTTCATACGTATTTAAGCGAATTTTAGAAGTGAACTTTATATGGAGTCTATGTTCAAATATGGACCGAACTAAAAAAAAAGTCGGTTTGTAATTTCTTTTGGCATGAAACTTATTCCTGCTGAATTTTGTATTGATATTCCAATTTTATAGTCATTTATGTATAATTGCGCAATATTTTGGGAAGATTTTTGTATGGGGGCTATGAGAAATCATGGACCGATTTAAACTATTTTCCGCACACTTTTTTCTTTTATCATAAAAACAACGTATACAAAATTTCATGGTAATATCTGTAATATATTTCAAAATATTGCAATAAAATGGACAAAAATTATCAAATTTTTATGGAGGTTGTCTTACATTTTGATCCAAACTCTTGTTCTACTACACCGATTTTGCTGATGTTGAATATCAAACTGCTTAGAATAATTAAAAGCGGTTTTTGTAAAATTTGCTGATTTCGGTTGTGTCCTTTGGACGTGAGAGTGTTTTACACAGACAGACAGATAGACAAACAGACAGACGGACATGGCTAAATCGACTTAGAATTTCGTAAGGACCAAGAATATATATACTTTGTTGGGTCTCAGATGAGTATTTCTCAGTGTTACATACGGAATGACAAACAAACCAACAACGCTGCATTGAGCTATTGGTACAGAGAAATTGACTATATAAAATAAGCTGTGACATGAGAAAGAGGGAATTTTTTAGTTTTAGTATATTAAAATGTAAATTTTTGCAATAAATGTTTTTTGTTTGTTAGACTTTCAAAACAAAGAAAATATGCACTGCATAAATGAAGCTGCGAGCCACTGTATAAACAGACATATATATGTATTTGTAAAATTAAAAAAAACTCACCTTTTAGATACTGTTCATTACGTGCTATAACTTTTTCAGCATTTTTTCGCGCCTGAAAAAACCATTCGGACGTATTGCCCAAATAATGGTATTCCATGGATAAATCTTTAGCTAGTATGGCACCCAAATTGGGTGGCGGCAAACGGTAGGCAAATGGACAGAACAGACCTGGCTGAGAGGGATGTTCATTCCAATCGAAACAATTGCCAGCAGCAAATATATCATCATCAAACTCAACCATTGATAAAACAGAGGCATGCAATAGATTAACATCGGCCTGTGCAGCTGATGAAGTCATTTTAAAAATTCTGCAAAAACAAAGAAATTATATCAATGCTAAAAAACCAAAACAGATATTATGAACAAAACAATTGACAGTTAAGTGAATTTAAAGAGAATTCTACATACACATATGTATATATATTTTTTTAACATCAAAAGCACAAACGTACAATGTATGTGTATTGGGGGCATTATTAAAATAAAACAGTAAAATGCAGTTGAATGTAAGTATGTTTTTTTTTGCTAAAACACAACTTTTACAAAATTCCAATACTGATATTTCGAGATAGGCTAATTAAGAAAATTCATACCGTAAAGTGCCCTTATTTGATTCATTTATTTCTATGACTGTTAATTAAAATTGGTTTAAATAAACCAATTCTATCTTTACCACTACATATTTCATTTATTTATTTTATGTGCCTTAGACCATTAATTGAGAATGAAAGTAAAAAAAAACGAAAATGCTCTTTTTATACTCTCCAATAATTTTTAAATTAATTAATTTGGCATACACTCTCATTCGCGCTAAACCCACTGCCAAAGCTCTTCCAAATGAGTTCGTGACGATAGACCACAAAGTCTCGGTCGGAATGAGGTCGGTACATTTTGCTGGCCACTGCATCAAAAGAAGATTCTGCTCGCTATATCATTTCTTCACGATTTTGTAGTGTACTTTGGGTTACCTTCTAGCAGAAAAATAGACCCTCGTATTTGCAAAACTGAGAAGATTACTTTGCAAGAAACGCAGATAATATTCTTTCCTCATTATTTCCTCATTTCTTTGCAGTGGTTCGAGGTGGCTATATGTAAAGCAACCACACATCATAATGCTCCTCCTTCCGTACATAATTTTTTCCTTAACATGGTAACATGGTCCTTAACATTCTGTGCACTGTTCGACTCCAGCAATATTGTTTACTGCGGATTGAGAACGATTAAATATTAATTCGTCTAACTAGATTACACGTTTCCAGTTATCTACTCTTCAATATCTGTGCTCTCTGGCAAAGTTTAACTGAGCCTTACCATTTTCTTTATTGTCAATGCAGGTTTTCATTTTTTTTACTTACTTTTTTTACTTTTTATACCCTCCACCACCAAGAGTAGTGAATGAAGGTATATTACGTTTGTCATTCCGTGTAAAACTTTTTTAATATTCATCTGAGACCCAACAAGGTATATATATTCTTGGTCCTTATGAAATTCTAAGTCGATTTAGCCATGTCCGTCTGTCTGTCCGTCTATCTGTCTGTGTAAAACATTCTCACGTCCACACTATACAACTTAACTAAACCAGACAAATAGTTCCTATTTCGCAGGTAACTTTGGTATTAAAAATCAGCAAAATCGCTTTAGGTCAACCAGAGTTATGGACTAAAATGTGAGACAACCTCCATAAAAATTTGATATTTTTTGTCCATTTGATTGCAATTTTTTGAAATTTATTGCAGATAATACCATGAAATTTTGTGTACATTATTTTAATGATAAAAGAAAAAAGCTTGAAGAAAACTGTAGAATTGGTCCATGATTTCTTATAACCTCCATACAAAAATCTTCCCGAAATATTGCTCAATTCTACATAAATGCCTATAAAATTGGAATATCAAGACAAAATTCAGCAGGAATAAATTTCACGCCAAAAGAAATTACAAACCGACTTTTTTTTAGTTCGATCCATATTTGAACAAAGACTCCATATAAAGTCCACTTCCAACATTCACTTAAATACGTATAAAACAGATATAAATAATGTTAAACGGCTAAAATTTGACATGAATAATCTTTATGGGCAAATAAATTGTTGTACTAAATTTTATGGTGGTCGGCCCCATAATTGGTCATAGTTCCCATACAAGGACCACATCTGAAAAATACATTTATCCCTATAAATGTATAAATATTGTTACCGATTCAAAACTTTGTACAGATCATTTACATATATACAAAAATTATCCCACAAAATTTTGTGAATTTCGGGGTAATTTTAACCGTATGCCCCATATAAAGCCCTCTTCCGAAATTCACTTTAATACTCATAAATCTCTTATAAATAAAGGTACCAATCCAAAATTTTACACCGATCATTTACATACATGCCTAAATCAAATTGCGGGATTTTGAGAATATCGGTCCATATTTGACTATGTCCCCCATATAAGGTTCACTTCCGAAATCCAAGTTAATACTAATATATATCTTAAATAACGGTATATTATGTTGAAATACGACGTGAAATATCCTCATATGCATGAAAGTAACTGTTCCAAAATTTAAGAAGATCGGCCCATAATTTCTCATAGCTGCCATATAAGAACCATTTCCAAAAACCAAATAAACCGACAAAAATGTCTAATAATTATCGATATCGAACCAACTTTTATATGATTCAGAAATCATATTAGTATCGGTTATACGGTAATTAAGCTACTGGATTTTGTAGCTGTCAGTCAATAATAGTTCCTGAATTATACAATTGTATGAATCATACAACTCTTGTAAATAACGCTATTGAGACGAAATTCAACCTAAAATACATAGAAATCACATTAGTAGATACTGGAATTAGTAGCTATCAGTCCATAATTGGTCCACTTCTTCTATGCCACCCATAAATATTTTGCAATTAATGTTATTGTGATCAAATTCAAACAAAAAAGTCTCATCTTACATCTTACTCTGTTTCTTAACTTGTTGTGAATACGGAAAAATGTTCTTTTAATTTTATAAATTGTTAAATTACAATCAAGATTATTATGAAAATCAAACAAACTCTGTAAATTACAGTAAGAATCGGTAGTTACATCAATTATAAATGGTCGAAATTAGATAAAATTTCGAAACGTTTAAAATAAATTATTGTCTTTCAAGCAATATATCAAATACTAATAAAATTTGCACTAAGATTGAATAGAAAACACAGAATAAGAATATTCTAGTCCTATAACCAGTGTAGTTTTTCGATTTCTTAGTACGTTTAGGTGGAGCGTATTTAAGATTCGGTACAACCGAATATAGCACTCGAACTTGTTGTATTAAACACTTGTCTCTTTTTTTTGTGTTATCACGTCCGCATTTTTCTTTGACCATTTTTATTATTCTATTTTATTATTATAAATTATTATTTTGAATTATTATTTTCTTATTATTTTTGTATTGTAAATTATTTTGTTAGCATTAAACCTAAAATAAATAACAAAAACATTTTGTATAATTTTGTATAATTTTTATTTTAATGCAAAAAAAGTGCATAAGCGCTCCCCAAGTGCTCCCCACTGTTTGTCTGACAACAAATGTAATTTTCACATAGAAACACTAGAGTTTAAAAAAATACTAAAAAATCTATTTGGTGAACACGTTTTCTCCACACAGAATAATATTTAAAAATTTCTGTCAGTAATTTTGCAAACACTTTGTTCTTGTGCGCACAAAGCGCTGGTTCTTCAAGAACAAAACTAAAGCAAAACAAGTAAGAAAGTATAGTCGGTCAAGCCCGACCATATAATACCCTACCACCTAGTATGTATATGTAAATATAAAACAGTTTTTCAGAAATGGGCGTTATATGGGAGATATCACCTATTTTGGACCAAAATTCAGTGTCATGATTTCTGTGAATATAAATATTATATGTGTTAAACTTTATCTTGATATAAATATTTTTAAAAGATTTATGGAAGTTAACGTAGTCTTATATGGGAGTTTCGACTAATTATGGACCGACCATTATAAAATTAGGTGTCATCATTTCTGCATATTATTTGTGTCGAATTTTATTTGATTACCAACATTTTTAAGAAATTTATGCTCTTTAAAGTGATTTTCGGAAGTGGGCCTTATATGGCAGCTACGACTAATTATGGACCGATCTTTACGAAATTTGTAGATCTGTTTTAGCTTCATTCACTACTCATCTGTGGCGAATTTTGATTGCATACTTACATAATTCAAAGATTTAAGACCGGTAAACCCCAATTTCGGGAGGACATTTGTATGGGGGCTAGGTGAAATAATGGACCGATTTCCACCAGTTTCAATGCCATCCATCCTTAGGCTGGAAAAATATCACGTGCCAAATTTAATCAAAATATCTTCAAAATTGCGACCTGCGCACAAGCTTTACATGGACAGGCAGCCAGCCAGCCAGACGGGCGGACGGACGGACATCGTTAAATCGACTCAGAAAGTGATTCTAAGCCGATCGGTATACTTTAAGGTGGGTGTTGGGCCAATATTTCTAGGCGTTACAAACATCAGCACAAATCCAATATACCCTCCCCACTATTAAAGGAACCTAAGAAAAGAATGGTTGCAGAAACTGTTTTAGTTTCTCTTTAAACATCACCACGATTCAGCTCCACAATTGTGAGGTTTTTTAATCAATTTGTGGTTCAAGTGGATTATATGTCTGTACATACATATGTCAATAATGTTTTATGTATTTTTAAATGTTTTAAAAAATCTTCTTTGCAAACAAATAACATGATGTACAAATTAAACGATTAAATTTTATAGCCAGTTCTGTCAGTTTTACAAATTTAATTATTATAACCTTTGTAAGTAATTATAAACTAAGTGTCCCTTTTCATTATGAGTTTATTAAATATTTTATGCACAGAAAATTAAGAATTAATAAAATAAAAATTAATTAATAAAATTCCTGTGTAAACGTAATTTCAAATGAGACATACCTTGTTTATCTATTGTGTAATTAAATATTAAACTGATGCTCTCGTGTAATTAACTTTATAGAATTTCTGCTTTTCAATTTCTATTCGACATCTTAATTTTTAATCAAGTTTTTTTCTTTTTACATTTCAATTTCTTGTTTACTTTACTTTAGTTTACTCTACTTCTTTTTTATTTTACTCGAAAACAACTTTAACTTAAATTGCTTCTTTTAATAGCACTTTTGGTGCTTAATTAAGATTAATTGAGAGAAGCATTTCCCTGGATTTCCTTCAGTGTTTTCTTTTAATTTTTCTTTTATAAAGGCAAAAAATGCATGAGTTGTAAGTAATTCATCTTTAGCACGTCGATGTAAATGGAAAATTAGTTTTTTCCCTTTGTTGCTTTTATTGTTGCTGATGACATTTTAAATAATGAAAAGGTGTTTAGTATTTTCTATGCTCCAGTGCTACACTAAGGTGATGATATTTACTTTTGTGAATTCTAAAATAAATCCCATGAATTATTTGGTAAACATTTTAGAGGTCATTTCTAAATCGTCTTATCTTGTAATCTTTTCATAACTCTCCTGGATAAAAAAAAAAAAAAAAAAAAAACATAATATCTCATGGTGTAATTATAAAAGGTAAGTGCAAATCGGCAACAAATACAACACAATACAGAAACAACAGGAATTTTGTTTGTGTAAAATAATATACTACTCTAAAAAACACTTGCAAAAGTATTACTTTTGACAAAAGTAAATTACAAACCAAGTCAGTCCGCTGTGCTACTGCACTCACCTTGTATAGTTACACCATGTAACATCTTTTGTTTCCAACAACTCTCATTGAAATTTTTATAAGAATTTTTTTTCAAAAGTAACTTTTACTTGTTTTCTGGCTTTCATTAATGACACGTACAAATTTTGTGTCAATAACACTAAGATTCACTTAAAATCCCATATACAAAATAACGAGAAAAATTAAATAACAAAAAAAAAAAATGGAATAAAGCACATGGCAAAACAATGAAGAAAAAGCAACAAAATTAATTTGTTGAACCTTTGGCCAGGAAAAAAGTAACGAGAACCATTCACAGTACACAGCATAGCAACATTATCATCACCATCAACAGTCTGCCAAAGAAAACGTTTATCATTAGCAGCAGGCATTAATTCAATATGGATGAGGCCAGTGTATAGCTATTTAAAGTGGCTGCTGAGTAAGTGAACTAATGATTGTCGCCTGTATCTTGTGTTAGTCACCAGTATTCGCATCTACAAGTAACAGCGACAGCGAACTTACGTGATGGTACAGTAATGGTTTGATCAAGTTTATTTTAATTGTCTGTGTGTTTTTTGCTTTTTGAGTTTTTGCAACATGAACACTTAAACACCAGCGACATCTTGTTCATGCAATCATTTTGCGGAAGTAGGAAGGAGCAAGAAGTAAGTGTAGGTAATACAAGGCTGTAGCGTCATTATAGAAATAAGTCAGTATGTTATATTCTGTAGTTCAGTGGCTTGTGTGGCCTTAACCTGCATTTATGTTTTATGAGATTACTAGCTTTTTTTTTTTTTGTTAATAACGCAACTAACTAACCTCTTTTTGTTGAAATTGTGATTTCTTAAAAGTGCTTTATTTTCAAACTATCGTTGTTAAAAGTCAGATTTGGTCAGAAAAACATTAAATTTGCTATTGGGACAACGTTTGGCCTAATAAAGATACCGACCACTGAACATAATTTGCTCTATGAATAGAAGCGATTGAATAAGTCTAGATTTCACGTTATTATTATATTTAGTCACAGGTTATAGACACTACACTCATAAATTACAAATATACAGCCATGTCACAGAATTTATTTCCGTTCGGAAGTGGAACTAATTCCATATTTTTTTCGAATTGAAACCTATAAATACTTACAATTACAATTCCACATAGTAAATTGAAAGTGGTTTCATTTCAAAAAAAAAAACATTTCGTTTTGCTTTTTCTATAGAAGCAAAAAACGGAATTAATTGCACTTCCGTACGCAATTAAATTCTGTGACATGGCTGATAGATTATCAGTAGATTAGAGAAAACCCAAGTCTTGTTCAGAGAGTATGTAACTATATGAGTAATGACCGTAACGAAGCAAGTTCACGCTTCAGAAATCCAAGACAAACTAACTGGTTTAATGTCAATATATAATTTCAGTAGTCAAATATACATATGTAGCTTCCGACATTAATAAGGTAAAGGAAATCTTTAATAGCAGCACTCAAAAGCTGTGACTCCACGTTAGACTCCTACAAAAAAGTGCCAAAATTGCAATAAATAATAATTTCTGTGAATCTACGAGGGCGGTTCGGAAACTTCTTAGCCTGGCATAGAAAGAGAATAGTTTTTCAAAAACAATTTTATTTTTCAACATAATCTCCTGAAACTTCAATACACTTAGTCCATCGCGTATCTAGCAATTATATCCTTTGATTAAAATAGTTTTCCTCAAGGCCTTTAAAATAGTGGTGTACAATTGTAATTGCATCTTTATTTGAGGTACAACGCTTGCCAGCTAGAAATTGTTTTAGATTTGGGAACAAATAGAAGTCAGTGGAAGTTAATTCAGGAGAATAAGGTGGGTGGGTGGTCAAGCAACTCGTGCTTTAATTCGTTATTTTTAGTCATTGTTCAAACACTTTCGTGGACTGGTGCGTTTTCTTTCTGAATAATTGTTTTTTTTTTTTGTGTTGTCAGCCAGAACGTTTTTCTCGAATTTTTACATTTAATTAATCCAAAATGTTGCAGTAGACAGAGAGTCAATCAAGAAAATACTTTTGGAGTCCCAAAAAACCGTTGCCATAACCTTACCAGCCGATTAAACTGTTTTTGCCTTCTTTGGGGCACTTCCTCCAGCTTCAGTCCATTGCTTGGATTGTAGTTTTGTCTTTGGAGTATAGTGGTGGATCCATGTCTCATCAACAACGACGCTTAAAATACATTTTATTTTTCTTAAAACGATCCAAACAAGCTTGAGAAATTTTCATTTTTAAGCGCCACCCATTTTGCAGAAATCTTTTTCATCTGTAGTTGTTCATGCAAAATTAAATGGACTCGATCATGATACTATGTAGCTATTTCACGTACTTTTATTGGTCGAACATTTAATACCATATCATGCACTTTGGCTACAATTTCCCAAGGAAGGACTATAATATTTAACAAGGTTTGAGCTAATAATCCAAACCCAAACTAAATCAAAATAATTTATAACTTCTGGCCAGAATATTCCCGGTCTGTACGAGTGATGGTGAGTTACTTCGAATTAATAGTTTTCTTGTTATTAATTTTAAAGTCGCATGTGATTTTACCATAGATGTAACAAAGTGCAATGAGATTAATCTTTTTCTGGCTCCAAATAATATTTGATTTCGGACTGTTTCCCAAATATGTACAGTTTGATTACGGATGGGTACAGGTTACTTTTGTTGCCAAGAAATGAAAAACGAAGAATATGCAAAAGATTTTGGCCTCATATGCTTATGACCTCCTTAGCCAAAAGTTTGGAAAAAAAAAATTATCCACTATCTGGCTCTTATCTAAATGGCCATTCAACTGAAACTGTTTTGTATCTGCTTGTGTGGATCATTGTGTGGATCACTTAAAATAATTTAATTTTCTAGAATTGGTATACAACTATGTAACCATTTTTGCAATTCTACTGGCTCTAGATTATCTATGTGTTGATAATAACATCAGTAACAGCTGAATTGTGAATGTATTAAAATACAGAGTTATCACTTCAAATTTTGGAAGTAGTGAAAATATAGAACAAGAATGAAGATATCACTTCAACAATTTCTATGGCTAAGTAATTCAAACTGTATTTTTGTTCACAAGAGATAAAACCGGACTTAATACTTTTCATAAAAAACACTTTAGCTCCAATCATGACAAATTTCGTAGCGCTATCTGTAATAGCTCTTCAGATCCCGAATTATAAAAACGCATTTCTATGTTTGCCGTACTGTGTTTCCAATACTTTTACTGTAGCCTGATCTACCCAGTGGTATCGTTATATTTAGAATCTACAGAAACAAATTTTTACCAAAAGAATTATTCTGTATTATTCAATTGCAATATTAAATAAACTATAAAGAGACTCCCGAAGAGTTAACTTTCTTTGAAGAGTTTATACTTTTTTGTTAATTAGATACTACACAAATTATTTTTTTATAAAATTTATATTTCTTATTATTTTTTTTATTTGACTTTTTTTTATTAAGATTTTTGGTAATTATTAAAGCTTAAGGTCTTTTTTGACAAATATTTTTTGAAATTTATAAAATTATAAAATTTTTATCTTGAAGAACCTACTCAAAGAGCAGCGAAATATTGAAATAAACTTTAAATATTTTATAAAAAAAAAGACCTTAAGCTTCAATAATTACCAAGATTATTACAAAAGAATCATTTTATTTTTTAAGAAATTTGACAATAAAAAAAATCATAAAACAAAAATGATTTTTTTTATTGATTTGTAGTTTTAAAATTGTAACAAGTAGTAATTAAATCACTACATTCCGAATAGTTCAGAACTCAATGATATTTTAGGTAAGATTAAATTTGACAGTCTGCCGCACAACCTATAGCTCACTTGAGTCCAATCAGCTGTTTCCTTTGTAGTGCTTGAATAGATAGGAAAATAAGAATCCAAGTCCATAGCGGTTGCCAATTGCTGTGCCTAATGAAGGCATCAATATGCTCTAACTTTATCTCTGATAGTTCAGAGAGATTATTAAAGGATATTGTTGTCCTAGAAAGATATCACGTCTATAATAAAATTTAGCTCGCAAACAACTTCGCGTTCAGAAATGTATTTGTTTTTTCATGTTCCTATGTTCAGTTATTTTAAAGAGTTAAAAAGTACCACACATGCATATCTAGAATAGGATATTTTCCTTTCACATTAGGTCTTGAACCACAAATTTATACACATTAATTAATATTAAAACAAGTAAGAAAGTATAGTCGGTCAAGCCCTATATTGTCGGGCCCTACACCAAGTATATGTATAAATCAGTTTTTCAGAAATGGGCGTTATATGGGAGATATCACCTATTGTGGACCGATCATCCTAAAATTTAGTGTCATGATGTCTGTGAATATAAATATTACTGTGTTAAACTTTATCTCGATATAAATACGTTTAAAAGATTTATGGAGCTTAAGATGAATTACGAAGAGGGTCTTGACTATTTATGAACTGACTATTATAAAATTAGGTGTCATCCAATTTGTACATAAGAAACTCATTTTTGTTAAATTTTAATCGGATAACAACATTTTTAAGAGATTTATGGTCCATAAAGTGATTTCAAGAGGTGGGCCTTATATGGGAGCTACGACTACTTATGCGCCGATCATCATAAAATTCTACCATATATTATATGCAAAAATACGAAACATATTTGTGTTCAATATTATTTGGATACCAACATTTTTAAAAGAGTTATGCACTTTTAAGTTATTTTCGGAAGTGGGCCTTATATGGCAGCTACGACTAATTATGGACCAATCTTCACGAAATTTGTAGATGTAATTTAGCTCCATTTATTACTAATTTGTGGTGACATTTGTTTGCATACCTACATAATTCAAAGATTTATGATCGGTAAACCCCAATTTCGGCCAGCTGAAATAATGGACCGATTTCCACCAGTTTCAAGCCCATCCATCCTTGGGCCGAAGAAATATCAGGTACTCTGCACACAAGCTTTACATGGACAGCCAGCCAGCCAGACGGACGGACGGACGGACATCGTTAAATCGATTCAGAAAGTGATTCTGAGTCGATAGGTATACTTTAAGTGGGTGTTGGACCAATATTTATGGGCGTTACAAACAACAGCACAAATCCAATATACCCTCCCCACTATGGTGGTGTAGGGTATAAAAGAAGCTAAATGAAGAAACAACACCCACCGGTTTATTATTAAAATAATATAAAAGGTAACATTACACATAGGAAAATGTACCATAGTAGCATTCGCACACATACATATTTAATGTTTCTAGTTTAATTATAGAATACCCGAAAAGAATCAGCTTCATTTAGGATTGAATTTCTATATTCATTACGACTATGTACCATTTTAGAAAGTAATATTATCGATTATATCCTAACCTTTATTCCAATGATAATGATTTCAAAAAATTTTAATTTTGAATTTAAGAATGTTATACTGTTGAATTGGTTGCAAATTCGCGTTTTCTTCATTTTTCATCTTGCAACTTGCAACATTATGAGACCTGATCGATGAATCAGCCTCTGGAATCCAGAACATCACGGTCTACCTGTCTTGAATGCAACTGATTCGTTTGAAGTGAGCATTGAATACAAAATGCCCAAAATATGAGGTCACACAAGGAAGTATAATATTCCATCATGACAAAATGTGACACGACCTATTGAAATAGTTGGGAACTTTTGTCTTACTCATCTTGCCTTGTCCGACTACTATTTGTTTCAATCGATGCAGATTTTTCTCTCTGGTTTGCTTCGTTCTTAACCAACAAAAATAAGCAGTTCTCTTAGCGTGAAATCCATATGCAGGCAGAAAGAGGGGAAAATATTATAGCTAACAATGGCCAATACTCCCAAGTCACATGTATAGTACACAGTTTCAAAATAATAGAGAAAAAATTTTCAAAAATTCTGAATTTTTAAGTTACACACATTGAAACGTTGCAACAAATCAAACTGCCGAATGTAGTATTCATTATTTTTAACTTTTCTCAGTCTACTGTGTCTTAACAGTAACGATGACGCTGAAAAGTTTTATTCGTGGCTTAGCACTTGGTCACGTAGCAGATGAAATAAAAGATGTTTTTTTTTTGTGACTCTATAGGTTCGTTTTCTATACAGTAAGCACAGACACACAATATCTACGTTTTACACGTTAATACTCAAATTTACGACTGGGTCATCTTGGTCATCAATTACAAGTGGAGATATTGTTAAAATCTCATTTTCTCTGGCTCGAAGAAGCAACTGAAAAAATTAAATCAAAAACAATCCGAAAGTCAACAATCATCGTCAACATCAAGAATTTCCAACTACATAATCTTCATTAATTAACAAAAGCAATGGAAACACGGTAGCTTGCACAGCTAGCAAGTATGTACGTATGTATGTATGTATGTACCGAGTATGTATATATGTACATATGTATATGCAGGTACACAAAGAATATATGTAAAAAAAATAATTATGTCAAGTTGAAAACATAAAATAACAAAATGTACGGGGGTTTCCCTGAGTTTTCTTTCTTTATTATCTTTTGTTTAAGTTAAGTTTTGTTTGAAGACAAAACAACTTGATTGCTTTCCTGTGCTGGTCATTGTTTCATTAAACTTTTCCTGAACATGTTCTTGATATCTACTAGTTGGCCGTCGCTGTTATGGAATTTGTTTTTTTTTTTCTATATTATTTTCAATTTTCTTGTTCTGATGTTTCTATGAATACTTTAATTGTATCTGTCAAAAGCAAGGTATGCTAATGCAAATTAAAACGAATAAAAACGTCTCTGCTGGCAGTGAAGAGAAAAAAATTCAAGTTAATTTTTAACTGCAGTTATGCAAATGAAAGAAATTCATTCTTCATTTGCAGTAATTTTTTGATTCTTAATTTCTATTTGTTACTGTTAAGAATTATGCAAATTGTAATGGAGTAAAAAAAAAACAAAAAAATTATAATGCTAATGAGAATTTAAATTAAAATGTAGTTGAGAAGCAGTGGTGCGTATGCTTATTATTACTTAAAATTTATCATACGCCACCAGTGATAGAGAGGAATCAGTAGGTGGAATTATCTGTGTTGCCAGTTTAGTTAAGCCAAAATTTGTAGTTTAGATAATGTTTAGTTTTCATTAATTAATTTATGTGTAACATATAAATTACAAATAAAACCTGGGTAAAAACAAATCAAAGTAACATGACGATAAAACAATTATTGATAGTAAAAATTAATAATACAATATTGAATTCTTAGCAAGATTATTAAATTTTAATTTGGCAATTGCCAAATTTATTCATATTTTATTTCTACATTGTTGGATAAAATTAGAGTTTGAGGATTTCTAATCGATCGTTAGAACGCAAAAAATGTGTATAATGCACAATATTAGAATTTGGAAAAAATTAAATAAATCAGTATTTTCTAAATATTAAGTTCAATTGCAATATAATTTAACATACCTAGACAAGTAGTGCTATCAGTACTGGTCCTTATAAAGACCAGAGTTCCTCTTGTCTAAAAATCATCACAGACTCAAAAGTTATATGAACTTTCAGTTAAAAACTAATTTTTTGGAATGAAAAGCTACTCCTTTCTATTCTTTCTACATTACTTAAAAATTAACTTTAAATTAAATACGCTATATGAAAACAATATTAAAAAACTTTGTTTCGGAGGGACCAGAGTTATTCCAAATACACCTAATTCTGTTTTTACACGGTCTTCTCTTACATGGTTTGAAAATAAGCAAATTTAAAAAAATTTTTTGGGCTTGAATTATTTTTGGTTAAATTTAATTTATATGAAATATGCTCATATCCAAACTTTGGGGGAATTCCCTTTTTGTGGATACAAGCATATTTACTGGTCAGAGCAATTGTAAATAGCAGAAATTTAGGGGAATTCCCTATTACGGCATACAATCAAATGAATTTGTCATATATTTTTTTTTACATTACTTTTAAGCTTAGAGTGCATATCTTCTTTTTTTTTCTTGAATAACTATGCTTGTGTAAAAACACATTGTATATGTGATTTAAAATTATAAAGCTGGATATCTGTTCTTAAAAAATCCTTTCAATGGATTTTAGAGATAAGGAACCAATCGTCTATTTTGCATACGATCCTTTTTTAAACGGTTTTTTTTACATGCGGTTTCCTGGATCCAATTGCCGTGTAAAAATGGAATTAAGTGTATAGCTACTTTCTATGTAAAACTCAACTTTATGGCATATGTTCTTAGTCAATGTTCAATATGTTGTGAATTACTATACAAAGAGTTTCGTTTCAAATCCCACCTGGTTCTCCAGAAACCTAAAAAATTCCATTTTTGTTATTTTCCAAAAAAATTTGGAAATTGTTTTGTATCTTCTTAAACATTTTAAATTTTGTTTTCATTTTAGTATTTTGCACAAAACTCAAAACTTTTAGTATAAATGCAAAACTTTATTCAAACATATTTATAAACAAGATGTTTATTTCAGTTTAAATAACTTTTATGTGCATCAAAAACTCAAAGCCACACAATTTTGCTTTGATTTCCAAAAAAAAAGTCTTCTATAAAGTAAATGTAATTTATAATTTGTATTTATTTAAATAAAACACACAATCTCCTATCCATTTTTATATAATATGTCTGGGCCACACTTGATGACTAAGAAAGTAAGGCTTAATTATACAAAGAGAAATCTACCATCAAGACATAAACGACTCATGGCCGAATTCACAGTCTTTAGTTAGCTAATGACAAAGGCTTAACTAATGATTCTTTATTTGCAATGCTTAGTTTGCCATAAGAATACCAAGTAATAGTTAAACAATAGTTAGTATTTTAGTTTACCAATGATTAACTAATAACTGAGAATTCGGCCATCAAATCGAATTAATTACAAATTAGTGTCTGATCTTTGTGCAGATTATTTTCAAGCCAAAACAATCTGTATTGAAGATTGTTTTTAAAGCATTCAATTCCTAGATTTTCAATTATTACGCACATGAGCTATTAGAAAGCTACTTAACTGGTCGAACATTTAAGCTTCAAAAAGGTATGTTCTAAGCTACGCAAAGAAAGTATCCCGGAACCCTTCTTATATTTGATATATAGTATATCTGATATACTAACAAACAATCGTACTAAAACACATTTGCTGATGATACTGCTATTCTAAGCATTCATGAAGAATCGCCCTACAAAATCATATATTTGAATTGGAAAAATATTTAAAGCAATAAAGGATAAGAATTTAATGAGCATAAATGCACACACACAACCTTTACATGGCGTAGAGAATCATGCTCTCCTAATTATATCAATAAGGGAACGTCATCATCTTCAAATGTGGACAGAATTCAAAGACGCCAAAACTAGTTGCCACGAATGATCACAATTGCTCGCTGGTATATACAAAATTCGGATCTAAACGTGCCATTGCTAAAAACTTGAATCCCAAAGTATGCAAAAAAATATTTAAGATAACTTTAAGGACACCCAAAATCCTTAGTCCGCAATATATTAAATAATAGTGGCTATATTCGACAAAGAAGAAGGAAGAATGACAACTTAATAAATATAAACAGCGGCAGATAAACAATTTTCGTTTACACTGGCTGCACTATATTAGATATAAGTTTTGAAATACTTATTGTTAGTTCATTTGCAATGAAGATACAATAAATAAGCTGAAGTAAAAAACCTTCCAGAAAGGAGAATAAGAATTTACAAACCGATCTAGATAAATTACAAAATGTAACTACTCTCAAATCAGTTTAAGCTGACACAATTCCAGTGTAGTTAAAATATTTCGGTGTAGTTAAAATAGCATTAAACCTTATTACTTATGATATGCCTCCGAATGTCACCTATTAATTAAAATATATTTAAAAATAAATCTCGACAATTTATCGTTCTTTATAATGGATTTGGCAGGCATATAAATTTAGTCTTGATTAACTAAACTTAAGCTTTCCTTTTTGGATTTAGCCTGAAAATCATTTTGTGTGAAATAATAATTTAAAGGCTAATCAGTCAATGACTTCCTTCGTGCTAGCCAACTTTTAGGTGCATATTTAAAGGTCATATGAATATCATTTTGAAATCTTAATGAAATTTAATTATCACTTCGGCTTGAAATATTACACAAGTGATAACCTAAATCATGCATTTATCTATTTCATTTGAAATGAAAATTTTTTCGGCAGCAATATTTTGAAATTGTGCCAAATGACTCGTGGTAGTGAGTCTATAATGTATAAAAAAAAATACAATTGTACCATGTTTGCCACTGAGACATTGGCAGGTTGCAAGTATAGAAATTAGACAAATTATTTTATATTTCAGATCACTGGCAACATACATTTCATTATGTTGAACACCTCTACTGTTCAAATGATTATTAAGAAAAATAAGCTTTCAGATATATTTACAGCTCGACCAGATATGTACGCTTTTAACGTATACTGCATACCTCCTTTCCAGATATTTTTTGCTATTTTCTTTATAATATGGGTTTAACAAGGCAGTGTTTTGGGACCCCTATTGTATACCATATTTACTTCAGATATGCCTCATATAAATGAAGTAACAGTAGCCACATATGCAGATGATACTGCATTCCTGGCAACGAGCACATCACCAGCAGAAGCATCCAATTTAATTAAACAACAGATTGATGAACTTCAAACATGGTTACACTGTTGGAATACACAAGTTAACAAAAACAAATCCACGCATATGACCTTTGGTCTAAGGCGAGGTGATTGTCCACCAATAAATATGAATGGGTCACAAATCCCCATAAGTAACACCGTGAAATATTTAGGCATGTACCTAGACCGACGATTAACATGGAAAGCTCATATAAAAGCAAAAAGATTGAAATTAGACAACAAATTTGAAAAAATGTATTTGTTACTTGGTGCGAAGTCTGAATTAAGTTTAGAAAATAAGATACGCCTCTATAAGACTATTATAAAACCAATATGGACTTATGTCATTGAACTTTGGGGTACAACTAGTAACTCAAATATTGAAATTCCATGGTATATTACAAATAACGCATTACATAGAGATCTTAATATTCCAAAAGTAAAAGAAGAGATAAATAAGTACAGCAGTCGATACCTTTAAGAGTTAAGTGATCACATTAACTCATTGGCTATTTCATTGTTGGATGAAAGTGAGGATATTCAAAGATTGAAAAGAGTTCATATTTTAGATCTGCCATTTAGATCATAAATTATTACTAAATTTTATTTCCCTGTTTCTTTATAATTTTTATTTTTTCCCTAATTTTTTTTAAATCTTATATGTATATAAGAACAGAATTAAATAGTTGCATAAATTATATATTGTCGCCCCATAATAGCGTAAGATATCCACAAAATAAAATAACCAGTATAATTATCGTTACCAAAATTTGTTTCAAATATTCATAGATCACACTGTTGGTATTATGAAGTGAAAAAATGATTTGCCCCCTTATTCAAAAACGATTATTAAATTTAACAAACGATTATTAAGACAGATTTGCATATAAAAATTTTCTTAATAAACGTTTGTTAAATTTAATAATCGTTTTTGAATAAAGGGGGTTAGATTTTATTTACACTTCTCAAATCCAGCTACATACTTACTATCCATTTGCAGATGGATACTCTCTATTCTACAGGGTGGGCCAACTTGGACTGACTGATTTGAAATAATTTTGAAATTTTGATAAAGTTATTGGTCCATGAGCTTAATGAACCACCGGACCATGTTGGAAAATTTTTTACGTCCGATAGTTCTCAATAATCGTAACATATGGTTCCAGCTAGATGGAGCTACAGCTCATACCGCAAGAGCCACAATGGCACTTCAGTCAGTCAAACTTGGCCCACCCTGTATTTTCAAATCGTTAAATCACAAAGTTATTCAATCGTTTCAATTTAAACTAAATAAAGGGTTATAAAAATACTTTTTTATTTAACCCTTCATAATATTATGGTCTAAACCATGAAATTGTTTTTTATAATTACAAGAATTTTTTTCAATATTGTGGCATAAACAACTAAACGGTAGCATTGTATATAAAAAACAAACAAAAACTCTTTCTGATTTAATTTATGTTTCATGTTTAACTTTTATCAGCTGTCATGTTGACACATGATGTTCAATTACGTACATTGTGCTATTTAATTTTAATTACTCTACAAAGCAGCATGTAATCTCAGCATTAATTAAAATGAATTCACTGAGGTTAAAGACAGCTTTGGTTTTAATTTATGGACATTTATACATATTGGCATCCACAGCATTGAAACTTTAAGTTGTCAGTAGCAAAACATTGTAGAAATCAAGGCAAGTTTAAAATATGTAAATGCCATTGTTTCTAAAATTAATTAATTATTGTTTTAATAGGCAGACGTTTGCTGGAAAATTATTTGAACCTCAAACTCAGTTGGTTAAAAGTAATTAATTAATAACAAGCAGAAATCATAAAATATTTCCATTGTAACAAGTGGCCAAATATAATTAATTTCTGTGAAAACTTTGTGAAAATCAATGCCAAACATATTCATATACATACATATGTATGTCTGTATATAATTTTCCGTACTCCTGAATACTCGTAAGTAGATTTTTCCAAAAAAAACATTTTCACATTTACTTTTAGCACATACAACATAATGTTCAAAACTCATAAATTTCTCGAATAGACAAAAAAATACAAATCTATTACAGAGCTTTTTTATATTTATTAAAACTACCTCTCCGGTTATACGATTCTTTTTCACTTTACTGGCGATGTCATAAAGAGTGATTTTTTTTAGGAGCTTTTGGTTTTCATTTAAAAAGAAAACACATAAAGTTTAGAGAAATCTATGAAATCGTTTTAATTCGATAGAACTCAATATATAATCCAATGCTTAAAAATAATTTCATGTAAATACTTACCGCGGGTACGCATTATAGTAAGCGGCATGCGGCTGTTCTTTTTGCCGCTTATACTTTTTGTAGGTGGCAAATGAGCGCGGCAAATGTCAAAAAATTAAATTGATTTACTAAACAAAAAACATAAATAAAAAAATCAACAATTTGTATTTTTATACCCATCGCCAAAAAGATATGTGGTATATTGCGTTTGTCTTTCCGTTTGTAACACATCGAAGTAATGGTCGTAGAGCCAAAAAGTCTATATATTCAGGGTCTTTATTAGATTCTAAGACGATTTAGCCATGACCGCCCGTCGTTCCGTCTATTGTTGGCACGACAGAGCTTCAAACAAAAGACATAGAACAATAAAATGTTTACCAAACATATTTTGATCCACCGAAATATTTGGTATTGCAACTGGGCAAAATCGGTAGGATCTGAGTTATATCAGTAGGATCTGATTTATAGATCAAAGTTTCAGACTTTAGATTTTTTAGATATTTTTTGGTGTTTTCTTTAAAGATAATGTAATGAAATTTTGCACACTTTATTTATAGTATATTATAAAAAGGAAAGTGCTGTTGAAAATGGTAGGCACCGGTCAACGATTTCTCATAGCCTTCATACAAATGTCTTCCGGGAGTATGGCTTTGTGGTATATAAATGTCTATAGAAAAGCCGTATCTAAACAAAATTATGCAATAATACAGGGTAGGGCAACATAACCCCCCGATTTTGTAACGCAATAAATAAAAAAGTATTAGAGATATTTGTTTATTTTTTTAAATTATGTGTAGGAAATATCTTAAAGTTTTTTTTCACATAGTTTTGAAAATCATATCGGCCAAGTGACGCCCTCCATTATCGATGCACTGAACGAACCGATTTCGCGTGTTTCGCATCACCCTCTCCAACATGTCGACCGGTATGTTCGCCACTTCCTCGCGGATGTTGGTCTTAAGGTCATCAAGAGTCCGTGGACGGTTATTGAAGACCCGGGACTTGAGGTAACCCCACAAAAAGAACTCGCACGGGGTTAAATCAGGCGATCGTGGTGGCCACTCCAAATCGCCTCTGAGAGAGATGAGGCGTCCAGGGAAGTGCTCCCTCAACAAAGCCATCGAACTCCTCGCAGTGTGAGCCGTTGCTCCGTCCTGCTGGAACCATACGTCCCCTAAGTCCATTTCATCAAGTCGGGGCACAAAAAACTCCTTAAGCATATTGACGTAATGGTCTGAATTTACCGTGACCACCCGCTCATCTTCTTCAAAAACCAAGGTCCGATAATCCCAACTGAAGAAATTGCACACCAAACTGTGACCTTTGGCGAGTGCAAAGGCCTCTGATGGAGTTGTCGGGGGTTCGTCTTGGCCCAGTAACGCATGTTTTGCTTATTGACACACCCGCTTAAGTGAAAATGCGCTTCGCCACTGAAAAACACAATAAATAGGCCTCTACGGCGAACGCTCGTTGCTCCACCGCATGATCACGACTGGCCTTGGTGGTAACAAAACTTTAAAACCTTATCTATCAATTGAGACCACGCCCACCCATCCACATTATCATTGAGCGGAATGGCGCTCATTTCAAATCGGGGGGTTATGTTGCCCCACCCTGTAAGTCTCATGCAGAGTAAAATCTCAAAACAAGACCACTTCCAACATAAATCTTTAGTAAAATTTACTATCAAGTGGAACTTTTGAAAGCATAATCAAAATATACATTTATCGTCATACCAAATTTCATTATGATGTGTTCCGTAAATCATTTAATTGCGCGTAAATCCTTTAAAAAACCGAGTATTAAGTTGAAATTCAACACAAATAGTCCACACATATCTATAAATCGTCTATAACAACATGATGATGATCGATCCATAATTGGCCGTAGCCACCATACAAAGTCTAATTCCGAAAATCAATAAAATTCATATAAATCTCTTATAAAAACCACTAAGAAGTCGAAATTCTACACAAGCAATCCGTATATGTACATGTACATCAAAATAGTCTTGCTAGATTTCATAAATGGGAATAAATCCCAGTAAAAAATTACTAAGGACAGGTATTTGTATGTGTGGCAAAAAAATGAAGAAATTATTTCTGGATTTGTTTTTACATTATCTTTAATCCTAGGGGTGACTGACACAACTTTTTTTCGAACCACTCTAATGTACACAACATCGTTTTAAACGGCAAAGAAAGAAGTTGAACAAAATTCAACTTTGATTAAAAGAATTGCGATACTTCATACTTTTTGTGTGAATAATTTTGTAAAGAAGCAAAACTTACATTGGCTTACCATGACCTTCCACTATTAAATGTTTCATACGCTGGATGTAATTTTGGCATATTCTCTCCAACATATCGGCCCGTATCGTACGAATAAATTCTTCAATATAGGATTTGCCCCGAGATATGAGCCCTTGCATAGCTCTACAAATTGTTTCGCGTGCTGTATAGCATGTTACCAACGCTTTTACTTTGAGAAAGAAAAAATTGTAAGCATCACACGGTAGCGCTCGCCACTCACAACGTTCCTACCTACGTCGTTTTTGAAAAAGTTCAATAATTCCAATGGCCCATAATCCACACCAAACAGAGCAATTTTCGAAATGCATTGGCAGTCCTAGCAATTTTGCTCTTTGCATCAAATATGACAATTCTGCTTGTTTACGTATCCAAAAGTTTCCTAACCGAGTATGAATTTTGATAATAAACGTACAAGTATTCGTTTGTAATTCCATTCATGGTTAACTTATAGACCAAACTGAACATGTTTAATAGTAACATGTCTTAACAAAAAGAAAGTTGCTAAAATAAAACACCCTTTATATGAAAAACAATCCTGAAGAAATGATAAACTTTATAATGTTTTGCGTTGCATTCCTGGAATATGCACTCTCAAAATAATAAAGCATTTTGTATTGCTTTATCAAGATTTTTTTGTTTTATAAATTTCCTAAGAATTATACAACATAAATAAATGTTTCTTTGGAAGTGAATTATGATGGAAAATTCACTTATTGCTTACTATTAGTAAGACTGATATAGAACGGGAGCACTAGTAGTACTAAATTTAAACCTTGAAATTGCCACATTAAAAGTGTGTTAACTTCGTGGAATTTAAAGGTCAAATAAGAATTTTAAAAAATCACCTTTCAGTTTTAAAGCTAAAAAAAATGTGTACTGCAGTTTCCTGTAGCCATTTACAAATATAAACAGTAGTGGAAAAAATTTCTAAGAACGGTTTCTTCATTTTCAATGATGCAAAGAAGAAAATCTTAAAATAAATGTCTTTTTCAGTTCTAAAGTATATCATTGAATTTTGGTTCAACTGAAAATATCATTCTTATTATTTATTACCAACTAGCTATTGAGAATTTATACCACAAAATTTAAAGCAATTGTTGCAGTTGTTGCAAGTATACTTGCAGTCTAATTCATAAAAACTTATCAAGGGTTTATAACAGACTTATAAAGCAAATATTCATACAAAATTTGCTTTATAAGCCTGTTATAAACCTTTGACAAGTTTTATGAATAAGGGGGTTAGTATCTACAAGATAAATGTTTTATTTCCACTTAATTTGTTCCAATTTACACGAAGCATATCCTAAGCAATTGCTTTTATTCTGTTATTCGTATTACAAATGTGTGTATACTTTCAAATAAAAATACGAGTTTTTTAAGCAATAAGAATTGTGCTGTGTGAACACCAATGAAATTTTTTTCTCATATTTCTTTTATTTGCGATCTATTTTCAGAGAAACATTAAGCAAATCTTTTAAATTTAACATTTAACTTAGAATATTGAGCTCCACTGAAACCAATCAAAAAGTAGCATTTATTTACCATTTAAGTTAAAATAAAGGTTTGATATTGTCGATTTTCTAAAAGGGAGATCAAGTACGTGATATCTTTCTAGGCGTTTTATTTCATCGCTATCGTTTAGAAGGTTAATTTTGAATACGTTTGGATGGTTACTCTGTCTATTAAGATATCTGTTGCTGAA
The DNA here is from genome assembly GCA_950370525.1 of Bellardia bayeri. Taxonomy (NCBI): domain Eukaryota; kingdom Metazoa; phylum Arthropoda; class Insecta; order Diptera; family Calliphoridae; genus Bellardia; species Bellardia bayeri. The sequence continues at coordinate 48,293,952 of OX493268.1, forward strand.
TTTATTTATTTTTTCTTTAATTGTTGGCATACAAGATCATGTATATATGTATGTTTATATTTCCTTTATTGGCGCATCAAGGGGCATTGGTAATTAGTCTCAAGTTTTTTGGTTGGTATCTTTGTAGAATTTCAATGTTAGAATTGCTGGAAGTTCCCCATAGCTGTACGCCGCACACTGTGTCCACTGCGGAAATAAATAAATTTGGATCTGCTCTCCGATTTTGATGATTTTTGCACGGATGGTTAAAAGCTCTCTAAAGGTCATGTGTGGACAATTTCATGCAAATATCACCATTGGTTTTCTGTCCCGAGCAGCGCAAATTTGAAGTATGTGAACAAGTCTCAAATGTGATAGTTTTCTATGTTATATTCAAAAGCTTGTTACTTATAAACTATACACCGAATGTACCTTATAAGTAAAATACTTATTATATCACTTAAAATAGACATTAAGCATTGTGCAAATTAAAAAAAAAATTTAAAAATTTAAAAATTTAAAAAAAAAAATTTCCTTTGACAATATATTTTGAGACAAAAAAAAAAAAAATAAACATTTATGATTTTCCGTTAGACTTTTAGTTGTGTGCGAAGCAGTGCAATACATGGAGTCCTATACCAAATTAAAAAAAAAACCTGCGCAAATTTGCGCGCCGCCGAAAAAACAATGAAAACCCGAAAAATTACAGTAAAAAATATGTGTTATGCGTTATTTTACGCGTGCAAAAACAACTGAAATACGAGAAATACGAAAATTTAATTGCATGTATGCTACATATATAGAAAAAAACTTAAATTTAGAACGAAATTGAAGCTTAAAAAATTAGATTATCACGAAGATGTGAAAAAGTTGTTAATAAATGAAATAGAGTGAAACTGACAAAATTTTTGTATTGGAGTTGTATGGGAGGTGGCCGTAAAAGTGGGCGGATTAAGTTCATATTTTCGGGAGCTCATTCTACAATTATAGTATTAATCTTTTATGAAAATTGAGTTGATATATTTAAAATCATGGAAGTTATGCCACATTTTCTATTTAAGTTGTATGGGAGGTGGTCGTAAAAGTGGGCGTATTTATGTAAAACAAAAAATTTTAATTCTTAAAAAATTAAAAATAAATGTGTGCAAAATTTCATGAAGCTCCGCAACCTCTTTGATTTATGGCCATTAAATACACTACACGGCCACAGTGTGCACCGCGGCGTAAGTCCAAATTGGTTTTAATATAGTTTTATACAACAGTTTTTGTATAAATCGACAACGATAGAGTCGATTTAGATCCTAAAATCCAATAAAGTTTCTTAGTTTTTTGGTTTAATTGTTTAACGCTCCACGGTAATCTGCTATCTAGATGAAGTCTTAAGTAATCTACATTTTTTGATTCAGGGAGAGTTATTCCATTTCGATGTACTTGAGGACAATAATTTTGTCTTACTGTAAACGTGGCATGAACTGATTTATCAGTATCTACCTTTATGTTCCATTTATTTAGACATTCTTGTATGCGATTAAGTCCAGTTTGAATTATGTTCGAAGCTTCAGAAGGAGAATAGCAGTATCATCTGCACATGTTGTTATGGCCAGGTCATTTTATGTTGGCATATCAAAAGTAAAAATAGTATACAATATTGGACCCAACACACTTCCTTGTGAACCCATCCGAATTAATCAATCCAAAAGTAGATTTTTCGTTATTTACATTTTTTAACCAAAGAAATTTCAGAAAAATTTTTTATCAATCTTTTCAATAAGAATTGCTTCGTATGAATTGGGGCTTTATAATGTTGAATAGTTAAAAATGATACATAAATATATTTTCTATGTAAGACTATTTAGATTTGTCAAGTTCCAATTAATGTTTGTCTTCCCATTGTAAAGTTTTGACTGTTTAACGTCACAACTTAATCTAATGTTAATGTTAAACTTCTTTTCAATTTGAAAGGCACTTTACCTTTATACTTTCAAACAAATAAAAATTAAAGAAATAATAGGAGTTTTTTTGCATAAGGATGATGCCAAGTTTACTTTGTTTTGACGCGTAAAAGTTGGTTTATTTTAACAAATAATCAATTAAATTTGTACAAGTTTCTGTTTTTGTTCCCTTTTTTTTGTGAATTTAATTCTAATTAAATGATTATATATTAATATAATTAAACCTTCTGTGCAATAAAAAACAGTATAAGTAAACCAAATACAATACCGTAGACAGGTTGAAGATGATCAAAGCGTCTTAGAAAAACTTAAGTAAGAGCTATAATAAAAAGAGTAAGGTCAAACCCAACATCCAGTGCTGTAAAAATAGCTGAAAATGTTACGCAAACTTCTAGAGAACATGCAAGCTCGAGTACGATAAGAAGATCTTTGCATCCAAAAAAAAGTCAAACCAAATGTTTGAATTTCAAAAAAAAAAATGTATAAACCTGGTCAACATTTTTTGAATTAATATTTTGTTCATCAATGAAAGTAAGTTTAAAATATATAGAGCGAAAAACGCCCCCAAAAATATGGCTAACCAAGGGGTCAGTAACCTCGAAATTTTATGCTGACATTTTATAGTCAGTAAATATTCTAAAAAATTATTTAGAATGATTTGTGTATATATGAAACATTTTTGGGTAGACCATTATTTGGATAACAAACTTTTTAAGAGAGCTAGTTAAAGTGATTTTCGGAAGTGGCCCTTATATGATCAATTATGATCCAATCTGCACAAAATGTTTACGTGTGATTTCGTTTTATACAAGTTAACGTAACAAATGTTTAAAATAAATTTCAGTTTAAAATTAACTTCTTTCAATAAAACCGCAACTTTGCAATTTTTAGATTCATTGCACTAAACACAATAAATTGCAATATTGCAACTTTACATTTTGCAGATTTATTAAGAATTGGTATAATTTCAATTCACAGAATTTCAATCGCACCACTAGAGTTAATTAAGGTATAAGTATGTAAAAAACAAATAATAATGTTTGAGTTGAATTTTAACAATAATAAAGAGCGGTCACGCTAATAAAAGTAAAAAAAGTGTTTTTTTTTAATTTCTTCAGCGAGGAAGAAATTAACTTACATAAATTATTTGTGGCGAAATTTGTTTAGATAGGTTTATTAACTAATCTCGTATGACCTCTACTGCAGAAGGACATTTGGTACATTTGCAATCGATGGACGGATAGATATTGTTAAATTGACTTAAAAGTGATTGCAACTCGACCGATATACTTTAAGGTAAGTGTTGTAATAATAATTTTTATGCAAAATTATACGCTTCCCACTATGGTGGTGTAGGATATAAAATTAATGTAGCTAATTAAATTAAAACTACCACAGAAAAAAAAATTAGGCAAAGAAATATTTCTTGCTAGGATAAACTAAAAGCTTTAATACAAAATTAATGATACAAAATATTGCCCTATTTTACTAAAATCTCGTTGATTCAATGTCTAGAAGATTGTCAGCTTTGGTAAAGGTAAAAGGCCTACAAAGCACTATATTAAATACAATGTTTTACATAATTTTATTTTGCCTGTTTACTTTATTTTGACGCAAAAAATCTGGTACTTTTCCATTAAAATTTAATTATTTTGTGATGTTCCCTATTTTTCCAGTTTTTGTTAATGAGTTATATCTTGCTTAACCCTTATGTGTGCACCAAGGTATCCGGGTACCTTTGATAACTTGTATATCTGAAACTTTTTGAGAACTACTAACTTTCAAATAATTTAGTTTTTTTGCAGCTGTACGCCTTGACTTTTTTTTTTGTAATTTCTCTGAGAGACCAATTTGCTTTTAACACCCTTTAATGCGCATCTAGGTACCCGGGTACCTGTACGTGTTTTATATGAGAAAGCGGCCATTGCAAGTATATTATTTGAAGTTGTTAGTAGCTTGCAAACCTTAAGGCGTTAAGAAAAATTATATAAAATATCTCTTAACTACGCTCCAACAATGTATTTAGTGCGAAAATGCTTTTTCTCTACTTAACTCTCAGTACCCAGGTACCTTGCAGCACATTAGAAGGTGTTTTTTTTTTTTGCCGCACACATAAGGGTTAAGTTACATATGAATTGTGTAAATTTGTAATTGTGGTTTGAAAACCAGTTTCAATAAAATAATATTATTCTGACAAATAAAGGTAAGAAAAGCTTCGTATTTTGTATTATATTAAATTGAAATATTCACTAGACTAAATGGTCCCTAAGACAAAATTAGCAACTCTTTAATTTTTTCCGTACAGCCTTACATTAGATACCTACTATTTTGAAAATAATATTGTTACAAAAATAAAACACTTGAGTCGTAACCTCAAATCAATTTATTCCACCGTTCAAAAGTTATTAAGATTTAAAAGAAAAAAATCGGAACAAATGGGCCTAATCTAACAGCAGGGTTAAATGCAAAATTGAAAGCAAATAAACATTTTCCATAAAATTTAGGCAATTAACTTATGACCATTAAAGAGACTTATTGATTCACCAAAAGATCATCAGTAGTTTGACATTAAGAATTAACAAATTTTATCGTTCTAAAATTTTTCGATCTGTATACGTAAATTGGGAGTTAGAACACTATTACAAACGTCACCATAATACCCTCCCTCATTCCCTATTGTGATGTAAGGTATAAATTGTATAGACATAGAGCAATTCCATATGAAAACGATCAAAATTGGCAAATTTTTGGACGACCCCTCTCTGATTTTAAAATAAATAGTCTCAATCGATTGCCCAGCAAAAAATAATGTACCTACATATTTTTTTTTTTTTTTATAGTGACTGGTTTAGTGGTGGTGTACACCACTGTCATGTGACAAAATTGAAGAATTCTTCATAAGGGACCTCATTGAAAGTTGTTTTAAAAAAAACTACTAAAGCGATCGCAAAAAGTGATAGCTCGTTGGAAAGGTATTGAATCAGGCTTGAATTAAAAAATAAAATTTTCCTAATTTCTCTTAGAAATTTACCTTTAAATTTTCCCATGAAAATTAAATTTTCCACAGAAGCTCCTAAATTTTCCGGCTAATTTTTTTTTTTGGATTCCTCATAATTTTTGCTTTAAGAATCAGCAATAAAAAATGGGCCCCGACTCCTTGTTTGGACAGGAGAAGAGCATTTAAGAGACCACCTTGTTAAAAATACATTTTAAAAATTATTTTACAGTTAAAAATACATTTATGAAGAAAAAATCAATTTTTTTTTAAGAGCCCCAAGTTGAGTGTGTAGTGAATGTGGTCTAATATGTATTAGATTAGACTACATTTCAACATCAGCTCATATATCAGCTTAAATACAAAGGATGGATGGAGAAATGTGTTTCCATACACTTGGTTCAATAAAGTTTTATGCATATTTGTGTTAACACACATTTCTAACATAACCATATCCAAGCATTAACAATTTTATGCATTGTTAAGTTTTGTACAAGACAGTATGTCAGTATACGCCCTCTGTCTATCTGTCTACTTAAGCACTTGTACTAAAAGTGTGTATTAGACTGGTTAATGGTGTAAATGGTATAAATTAAAATTTTTACGTCTTTTAGTGAGCCATCAAGAAGGAAATATAATAAAATTGCTTTTTCTTTGATTATTTTAAAAAAATTCCATCTAATAAATATCAAATTGTAAACCAAAATATGCGAAATTTCTATAGTGCTTGACCCTATTGGTTAAATTTTATTTGTTGCAGATCCATATAATTCAAAATCATACCTAAATGTTTTTTTTTAACTACCCTATTGTATACACATACATACATATATATAATACAAAGTGCATAAATGGCATAGCTGTTAAACTCATTTACAAGTCTACATATGGACAATCCACAATTATGTGATGCATGTTAACTATGTATGCAATAGAAGATAACACAACAAACATACTAACGTACATATGTACATTGTACAACTACTCACATGTACATATTATATAAAAACACTTCATTAGTCTATGTTTATATATTCACGTGTTTTTAGCAGAAAATTTTAAATCAATAATATTAAAATAACTTAATAAATGTTTACATTCAAGTTCTTTGTTTTGATTTCGATTTAAACAAATACAACGTTGTTTATTTCAATAATATTACTTATATAAAATACTATAAAAAAAATAATAGAAAGAAACTGAACATCAGCGTCACAAAATTAAATTAAATTTATAGTTGTATTGTTACCATAAAGGAAAGGTTGTCTAAAAGTCACAAATACCTATATCCGTTTCCTGTTTGTTCAATTAAATTTGTGTCAAAGCAAAACAAAAATTCTACTACTTGTTTCTATGACTTTATTAGTGTGACAAAAAGCTAATTTTTTGAAACCAAGTAAATTATGTTTAAATTTATATGTTAAGGAATTAGTTATAAATGATGTCTTTACGACAATAAGTAAGAAAGTATAGTCCGTTATGCCCTGCTATACAATACCCTACACCCAGTATATGTATAAAACAGTTTTTCAGAAATAGGCGCTATAGTGCCATGACTTCTGTGAATACAAATATTATATATGTTAAAGGATATAAATACTTTTGAACAATTTATGGAGGAATTACGGACAGGGTCTTCTATGGGAGATTGAATAATTATGGAGCGACCATTTTAAAATTAGGTGTCCTTATTTCTGTATATGTATATGAAATTTATTTTTGTTGAATTTTATTTGGGTATCAAAAATTTTAAGAGAGTTATGCTCTTTAAAGTGATTTTCGGAGGTGGGCCTTATATGGGAGCTACGACTAATTATGGACCAAACTGCATAAAATTTGTAGATGTGATGTGGCTTTATTTGCTACTCGTTTGTGGTGAAATTGGTTTAGATACTGGCATAATGCAAACATTTAGGATCAGTAAACCCCTATTTCGGAAGGACATTTGTATGGTGGCCAGGTGAAATAATGAACCAATTTCCACTAGTTTCAATCCCATCCGTCCGAAAAAATATCATGTACCAAATTTTATCGAAATATACTTAAAAATGCGACCTGTACGCTGCGTAGAAGCTTTACATGGACAGCCAGCCAGTCAGACGGACGGACAACGTTAAATTGATCCAGAAGGTGATTCTATGTCCGCCGGTATACTTTAAGATGGGCGTGACAAACATCAGCACAAATCAAATATACCCTCTCCACTATGGTGGTGGAAAGTATGATGACTGGCCCTAACATCATACGACATTGCCAAATAATGGCAAATGTTTTCAATTAAGTCATTAACCTAAAAGCAGTCAGGCGCTAAAGAACTTTGTTATCAAACGAAATATAATTGGTAGTTAGTGTTGTAGGTTTAAAATCACCAAAATAAATTGTCTACATCATCTTTTTAAGACCGATATTAGCAATTTGGTTAATGAAATTGCCGCATCGAGTTCTGAAAAACAACAACAATTATTGAAATGCCCTTGCATGCTGTATGGTGCTAAAGGTGATCTGGAAGTGTGAGTTATGCTTTCGTTAAATGTAAAGAACTAATGAATATCCCGATAGCACATACATATTTACAAAACTTAGCAGTTTATTGGCCGTTCCGATCCAGCAACGTTAAATTCAACGCATTATTTTTTGTGGGGCTATGTGCAAAAAAGAATCTTTACATAGGCCCAATTTAGTCACATCAAACTGCATGACGTGATTAACTAAATAGATTCGATGTTTGGATGGTGAAATGCTCAACTGCCAGAAATAATACTTCATTTATAACGGGTGGTTAAATTTCAAGGGCCGATGTTGATTATGAATAAAGCACAAACTATTTAGGAAATTATTGTAATTTTATTTTATTATGATATATTGGTATTACTCAATTATGTGTGGAAGAAAATATCGGCCAAATGGGCGCCGCGACCACAGCGGCACACCTCCATCCGATGGTCCAAATTTTCGATGACCCTGAGGCATAATGGAGGTTCTATGCCGTTAATGTGCTGAAGTATCTCATCCTTTAGCTCTTGAATTGTTGCTGGCTTATCGACGTACACCTTTTCTTTCAAATAACCCCAAAGAAAAAATTCCAACGGTGTCAAATCACATGATCTTGGCGGCCAATTGACATCGCCATTACGTGAGATAACACGGCCATTGAATTTGTTGCGCAAAGGAGCCATTGTTTCGTTAGCTGTGTGGCAAGTGGCATCGTCCTGCTGAAACCACATATCGTCCACATCCATATCTTCCAATTCGGGCCATAAAAAGTTCGTTATCATCTCACGATAGCGAACACCATTCACAGTAACTGCCTGACCGGCCTCATTTTGGAAAAAATACGGCCCGATGATGCCGCCAGCCCATAAACCGCACCAAACAGTCACTCTTTGTGGGTGCATTGGTTTTTCGACAATCACTCTTGGATTCTCATTCGCCCAAATGCGGCAATTCTGTTTATTGACGAATCCACTGAGGTGAAAATGTGCCTCATCACTGAAGATGATTTTCTTCGAAAATTGATCATCCACTGTTGCCATTTCTTGCCACCATTCTGCCCATTCACGACGTTTGGAATGGTCAAGAGGCTTTAGTTCTTGAGCCAATTGCACCTTGTAAGCGTGTAAATGCAAGTCTTTATGCATAATGTTCATCAACGACGAGCGTGAGAGGTGCAATTGTTGGGCACGACGACGAGTTGAGGTGGACGGCTCTTCAGCCACACTATCGCGAACAGCAGCAATATTTTCTGCAGTACGAGCTGTACGAGCATGCACTGGTGTTCTCACATCTTCTACAGACCCGGTTTGCTCGAATTTTTCCACGATTTTTGCGATTGTACGCACATTTGGACGATCAAATTGACCAAAAAAATCACGAAGTGCACGATATGCATTTTGATTTGTTGGATTGTGTATCTCTCCATGGTTCAAATTGAGTAAGTCTGAAATAGAGAAATGTCAAATAAAATTCGGAAAAAAGCTTGGCGTTTAGGTGTGGTTCACATTCAACATCAGCCCTTACAATTTAACCACCCTTTATGAAACTGTCAAATCTTAAGCTAGATTCACACGATTGAAATTTTCTTCAAAATTGCTATTCAAAATGCTTCAAACTCGTGTAAACAGCAAAATTTATTTATTTAATAGTTATTAATAGAATAATAAGGATATTCTGTGTTGTTTACTAAGTTTTATTGCAATTTTTTTGCAATCTTATCTATATAGTCGTTACTGATTTCACACACATACATGTATCATTCAAGACCATTTTTGTATGATTTTCGCCTACATTAGTACAACAGCATAGGTGGAGAGTGTCACGTGTCAATTATACAATAGACACAACCTTGGTATAACGAATCTTAAGGGGATTAGAAAAAAAACGTTATGTCGAATAATTCGTTGCAATGAGGTTCGTTATATCGAGGTGAAGTTCTATTCGTTATAACGAGGTAATAAAATTTTTTGGATGTATATTAATCATCATCTGCTTACCATGTTATAGGAAAACACTGTATTTTGTAGTTTTATAATTCAAAAATAGTTTACATTTATAAAATATTAAATGCCGTATTTATAAAAAATAAAGTAGGCTTGAAGTGTGCTTTAAGACAAAATTTTCATACAAAATTTTCTTAAAGTACACTTGAAGTCTACTTTAATTTTTTATAAATACGACAGTAAGTCTGAGCCAGTGAGTAACTAGCTAGATTGCAACAACAACTGCTGCAACAAGCGTACAAGCTCTTGGCAACTATAAATTTTTCTTCAAATATTTCACCGTTAGTCTAATGCATGCTTCTGTCGACTATGAATGTATAATTTGGATTAATTGATGGAAATCGTTATGAATAGGCTGAAAATTGACAAAATTTATTAAATAGTAGTAAATAATTCTTTCTATTTCGTTACCCCCTTATTCATAAAAACTTACAACTGGTTTATAACAGGTTTATAAAACAAATTTTGTATGGAAAATTTTGTTGTAAGTTTTATGAATTAGACGGTTAGTCTGCAGTGAATGAAAATTCGTTATAACGAGGCTATTGACAAATTTATTCGTAATAGAGAGGTTTATTTTGTATTAAATCTTATGGAGCGTTGTAGGGGATTTCAAAAAATTCGTTAAATCGAGGAATTCGTTATAGTGTGGGTCGTTATATCGAGGTTTGATTGTATAAGAAAAAACTAATACGAAACTTGCATACGTTTTTTATGTCACAATAATATCTGTAAAATTGCCTTTAAACAAATAATAAAAACTTTGTGCATTTGTCAATATTTCTTCCAGATTAAAGGTACAGACACACTCTAAAAAGCGTAACCACTTGTTTTAGCACAATTTTTTTTGACGTTGTTTACTCTTACAAGAGTTTTGCAAGATCAAAGAGCATTAAATAAATTTAAACTAAATATTTGTTGTGCTTTGGCCTTCAATAAGAAAAGTATTTTGAAATAAATAAACGAGTTTAAATATATGTTATTTAGTGGTTACGTCTTTTTTTGGCAAATATTTGCCAAATGTGACCGTACCTTAAGATTTGTTTATGGATTTGTTTAAGTATAATAAAATTTCTGCTATTTTAAATTTTTATATGCCTGTAACTAGCTAACGTTGAAAAATAAAAGAGCAATAATCTTTTAGAGCATACAAACAAAATTGGAATAGTATAAAATTTAAAAAATATTTCATTAATTTTCATGACTGCCAAGTAAAATTTCATGTCACAGAAAATATATTTTATTTCCAAAACATTTGAACACAATCCCAGTATGCCATATCCATGCATTTTGTTTTTATTCCCATTCACAAAACAGAAAACACTTTTTCCCCTAATGCTGATAAAGTAAGCAAACATACAACGTCATTAGTATAGCAAAATAGAAAGAAAGCAGGGGCCAAATTACCGCATTCGATATAGAGTAAAATTGATCGTAATTTTCTCATTTGATATTATGGCATTCGATATCGAGCAAGAAATTTAGTACATTTTATCATAATTTCGATATCGAAATCATTTTTCGATACGAAAGCTCATTCGATCACGAATTTGGCCCCTGAAATGTGAAACAAAAAAATTTACAATAAAGGCAGCGTAAATGTGTAGCAACCCAGCATACCATTCTAGGAGCGCACCGAAAAAGGAGTCAGAAAAGAGTCCAACAAAAGAGCATTTCCGGAGCGCTCCGAAAAAAGGAGTCAGAAAAGTGTCCAACTAAAGAGCATTTTCGGAGCGAAAGAAAAATTTGCATGTTACTGTCCTGAGTCGGCACGCAGTATGACTCATAAATTCCACTTAATTATGTGTGTACCAAAGCGTTGTTGTCCTGTTGTTTGTGCTTTGAACAAAAAAAAAACAGAGCTGTACCACATAAGAATGATGAAAACAAGATTACACAGAACCCAAAAGAGCCCAAAAAAACCCTCATAAAAGACTCTTTTTTAACATTATCTAAGAGCTCTTTAAGAGCCCAAAAAAACCCTCATAAAAGACTCTTTTTTGACATTATCTAAGAGCTCTTTAAGAGCCCAAAAAAAACCCTCATAAAAGACTCTTTTCTGACATTATCTAAGAGCTCTTTCTGACGGACCATTTTCGAACGTAAAGACCCTCTTTTCTGAAGGTTGTCGGAGCAATTATGATTGCTTTTTGGGCTCATAAAGAGCGTTAACGCTCCGAAAAAGGAGTCAGAAAAGACTCTTTTCGGACTCATATGGCTTGCTGGGTATACTTTGTTGGGTCTCAGATGAATATTAAAAAAGTTTTACACGGAATGACAAACGTAATATGCCCTGATTCGCCACTCTTGTGGTGGAGGGTATAAAACTTTGTATTACACAAAACAATAAATGTCCGTCTTTCTGTCTTTGTAACCCACTCTCACGTCCAAACTGTACAACTTAACTAAACGAAATTTCTAGAAAAATATTTCCATTTTTGCGGGTAACTTTGGTATTGAAAATCAGCAAAATCGGTGTAAGCCAACCAGAGTTATGGACCGATATGTGGGAACACCTCCATAAAAATTTGATATTTTTTGTCAATTTTATTGCAATATTTTGAAATATATTGCAGATAATACCATGCAATTTTGTACACGTAATTTTTTGATAAAAGAAGAAAGTGTGCGGAAAATACTATGAATCGGTCCATGATTTCTCATAGCCCCCATACAAAAATCTTCCCGAAATATTGCTCAATTCTACATAAATGCCTATAAAAATGGAATATCAAGACAAAATTCAGCAAAAATAAGTTTATCGCCAAAAGAAATTACAAACCGACTTTTCTTTAGTTCGGTCCATTGAAATAGACTCCATATAAAGTCCACTTCTAAAATTCTTTTAAATACGTATAAAACAGATATAAATAATGTTAAATAGCTAAAATTTGACATGAATAATCTTTATAGGCATATAAATTGTTGTACTATATTTTATGGTGGTCGGCCCCATAATTGGTCATAGCTCCCATACAAGGACATTTATCCCTGTATATCCCTGTATTGTATAAATATCGGTACCGACTCAAAACGTTGCACAGATCATTTACATATATACAAAAATCATCCCACAAAATTTTGTGAAATTTGGTCTATTTTTAACCGTGACCCTCTTCCGAAAATCACTTTAATACTCATAAATCTCTTATAAATAAGGGTACCAATCCAAAAAACTGCTGGTCTTTGAGAACATCGTCCATATTTGACAATATCCCCCACATAAGGTCCACTCTCGAAATCCACGTTAATACTAATATATATCTTAAATAACGGTATATTATGTTGAAATTCGACGTGAAATATCCTCATATGCATGAAAATAAATGTTCCAAAATTTAAGAAGGTCGTCCCATAATTTGTCATAGCTGTCATATAAGAACCATTTCCAAAAACCAAATAAACCGACAAAAATGTCTAATAATTATCGATATCTAACTAACTTTTATATGATTCAGAAATCATATTAGTATCGGTTATACGGTAATTAAGCTACTGTCAGTCAATAATAGTTCCTGAATTGAGTCCACTTCCGAGCAAAACAACCAACCATACAACTCTTGTAAATAACGCTATTGAGACGAATTTCAACCTAAAATACATAGAAATCACGTTAGAGGATACTGGAATTAGAAGCTATCAGTCCATAATTGGTCCATTTCTTCTATGCCAAACATAAATCTTTTGTAAATAATGTTATTGAGAACAAATTCAAACAAAAAAGTCTCATTTTACATCTGATCCTTTTTTATACTCTGTTTTTTAACTTGTTATGAAAATGGAAAAATGTTCTTTTAATTTTATAAATTACAATCAAGATTATTATGAAAATCAAACAAACTCTGTAAATTACAGTAAGAATCGGTAGTTACATCAATTATAAATGGTCGAAATTAGATAAAATTTCGAAACGTTTAAAATAAATTATGTTGGTCGTAAAATTGTCTTTCAAGCAATATATCAAATACTAATAAAATTTGCACTAAGACTGAATAGAAAAAAACAGAATAAGAATATTCTAGTCCCATAACCAGTGTAATTTTTCTATTTCTTAGTACGTTTAGGTGGAGGTTATTTAAGATTCGGCACAATCGAATATAGCACTCGAACTTGTTTAAATATAAATTTGCTGGAACACAAACACTATGTTCTTGGTGCCATAAGCAAATGACTTGCAAAACAGCTGGTTGCAGGTGCTTTGTTAGATGAAAATAAAACATGTTCTAATTGAAAATTTTACACTGGCATTTGCAGAAGCATTTTTGTTTTGCTTTTACACGACGTGTATGCATTTTGCAATGAAAAATTTGACAAGCACACTGCAAAATACACACCGTCTATGGGGTCCTTAAATAAACAACATATTTACAAGCAATTTTAATAAATTGAAGCATAAGGTCAAACAAAGTAAATGAATAAATATTGGATACATAAAAATAAAGCAGATTGTGTATTAAATTAAATTTAAAGTAGTTCTTTTGTTCTATTTTAGCTGGTAGTAAATGTTATAAAGTAACAAAAAATTTTACAAGTTATAAATAGAAAATTTATGTTTATCCCACGTCGACAGAATTGCGAGCACAAATTTGTTCAAGTTCTTCTATGCGGGTTAATCATGTAATTTTTAAATTTTATTTTTTAAAATTATGTTATATTTATGGGCAGATTTTATAGCAGACATCATTGTGCGAACAAATGATAAGACACAATGGTTCAATAAGTACATAACATCAACTGGAGTGAAGAACTTGAAGACGAGTATTTATTCGTTTTTACACCATTTTGCATTTTAAAGACCATATTTCATTTTCATGTGTATTTAGTGAAAACCATTTACAAACTGCTAAAACTTATCCAAATGTATAAGAAAGCTACCCTTAAGAAATACTTGTATAAAATTAATACTAAATAAAGGTTGAGTTTGCGAAAATTCTATAAAAAGTACTTTACATCCTTGGTGAAAATATAAAAATATATACTTTTATATATTTAGTACAAAAAGAGAAGTAAAAATCGAAGAGTAACAAACTGGAAAACAGGAAAAACACTTGAGGCTTTATAAACGAACAATAATAAAACCTAATATAAAGGAAACTGTAGCGGAAAATATTAAAAGTTTATTAAATTACAACGTTACAAAATCATACTCGTCTGCTATTACTTGGTTATTTTCATTTATTAGTAAAAAAAAAAAACAAATACCAAATACAAGCAGCATACGAATAAGTCTGTCAATACAATATCAACCGGAAGAAAATAAAAGGAAATTATTAAAAAAAATTATACACAGTACATTTTAATATTATAGAAATTCTGTTTGTGCTCTTTGCAATAACTTGCAGAAACAATTTTATGTTACGTGTGGATTTTGAGTTGTTAAAAATGGAAAATTAGCCTTCTGTACATGACATTTTTACAATTTTCTGTTAGTATCGTTTGGCCAGTGATATATGAAATGGAAAGCTGTTATGCTTCTGTATTAAATTTAAAAAGTCTGCACACATTAGCACAATGTCAGACAACTGGAAGGGACGTGTTAAGTGCTTTATAGTTGATTTTGTCACTAAAATTGTGTAGATATTAATTAAAAATAGGCAATCTTAATTAAACCCTGCACCACCATAGTGGAGAGGGTATATTTGGTTTGTCCTGATGTTTGTAACGCCCATAAATATTAGTCGAACATCCGCCTTAAAGTATACCGATCGACTTAAAATCACTTCCTGAATCGATTTAACGATGTCCATCCCTCCTTCCGGCCATCCATCTGGCTGGCTGCCGATGTAAAGATTGTGCGCAATGTGAAGATCGCAATTTTGAAGATATTTCGATAATATTTGGTATATGATATTTATACCCTACACCACCATAGTGGAGAGGGTATATTTGATTTGTCCTGATGTTTGTAACGCCCATAAATATTAGTCCAACACCCGCCTTAAAGTATACCCATCGACTTAAAATCACTTCCTGAATCGATTTAACGATGTCCATCCCTCCTTCCGGCCATCCATCTGGCTGGCTGCCGATGTAAAGATTGTGCGCAATGTGCAGATCGCAATTTTGAAGATATTTCGATAATATTTGGTATATGATATTTATACCCTACACCACCATAGTGGGGAGGGTATATTGGATTTGTGCTGATGTTTGTAACGCCTAGAAATATTGGCCCAACACCCACCTTAAAGTATACCGATCGACTCAGAATCACTTTTTGAGCCGATTTAATGATGTCCGTCCGTCCGTCTGGCTGGCTGGCTGGCTGGCCATGTAAAGCTTAATAAAATTTGGTAAGTGATATTTTCTCGGCCCAAGGATGGATGGGATTGAAACTGGTGGATGGAAAATACTAACTATTGTTTAACTATTACATGTTATTCTTATGACAAACTAAGCATTGCGATTAAAGAATCATTAGTTAAGCCTTTGCCATTAGCTAACTAAAGACTGTGAATTTAGCCATAAGAACTTTGTTTTTGTTTTCTTTATGTTACTATTTTCCTTTATTTTTCTGTCGCAATAAAATTATTTTTTGGCACAGAGTATTTTTGTATTGTTTGATACAATCATAAAAAACTGCGTTTATATGATCCTACAAATGCACAAACTCCACAATGCATACCAGAAAGTACAACAATTATGAAAATACAATTTAGTAACTTATTGAAATCGCGAACATATAAGCAAAATTTCGATTTAAATATTCTAACTCAAATTGTTTTAATTATTTATTTGTTTTTGTCCACAAAATTCTTGTTGTATATAGTGCTTTGCTTTTTCACATTAGCAATATGCTACAATAAAATATTTTCTTTCTCTTTTGCCCTATGATTGTAGCGATTTTGAAACGTCAAAATTGTCACCTCTGTATACTTTGTGTTGCTGGTGAGGTCTCGCTACGCAATTTTTGAAATGTTTATGATTTTCTCTCTTAATACACAAAGCTCTATGCTGCTTAAACAACACAACTACAAACACCATAGCATGTGTTTGCCCACCTGCTTTTTTAAAGGCATTTATGTAAAAATTGTATGGAGGCTATTGGATCAGGGATCTATTTTTAATATTTTCATCACAGTTTCACTTTTTATCAGAGAAATGACGTATACATAATTTTATGATATTATCTGCAATATAATTCAACAAAATTTCAAAAAATTGGTGAACATATCAAATTTTTATGGAGGTTGTCGCACATTTTGTTGCACAACTCTGGTTCTACTACACCGATTTTCCTGATTTTCAACACTAAACTTTCTGACAAAATACAAACTATTTTTATAGAACTGTCTTTATGTTACGCTGTGCAGTTTGGACGTAACAATGTTCTATACGAACAGACGGACATACCCCAATCGACTTAGAATTTCATAAGGATCAAGAATATACAGCTAGGGACTTGTCTTTATACATACTCTAAGTGTGATATTTTCGTCAACTAAAGAGTACTAGAAAAAAATGTATAACAAAAAAATTCATTTCTATTTTAATTACTATACGAATAATCAATAAATAAAACTTGTTTCCAAAAATCAATGCCTTTACTTAAATGTTTTTTTTTGCAAATTCAAGCTCGATCATTCTTCGATCATTTTCAGATATCAAGGGTTTTTTTGCGGGATCCCGTAATGCCTTTTGAATAGTTCTTGGATGAACTTTTTTTGCGGCACTGAAATTCTAGAATTTGTCGCCACGTCTCTCAAAATAAGACTGACATCTCGTCCAGAGAGTTTCTTTGAACTTTCTTATAATTCACTTAACCAAAAGGTTTGTTAAAATATTTAGCTGTTTTGTGTTCTTGAACAGCAAGATTTTTTACAACGACACTAACTTCTTTACGCGTGCTCATCTTGTTAATTTGTAACAACTTATTTGACTGGCAAACTGCTAAAAAGTAATTCAGCAGTCACGTAAACTACCTGAATTCCAAAAAACTAATGGTATTTGAACTGCAACTCTTTTTAAATTACAAATAAAGCATAAGAGCCTGTAGAGTATGAACATATTGTCTCTCTTTATTTCAAAGTTTTTTAATATTTACCGCCATTTTTAAAGAAAATAAAATTTTTTGCTTTGGAAGAGTAACTAAAATGGAACTGAACTTTGCAGCTTAAAAATTTTTTCTGGTACTCTTTGATTAGCTAATAGTATATGAAATTTTGGGACGTAGTAAAAAAATAGACTCTAGTCCCTAACTTTATATATATATATATATATTAGAGGTGATCAAAATTAAAAAGCTTATGTATTGGTGAGAAAACGAGACAAGTTTAAAGGTACAGTAAAACGAAAAAGTAAACGAAAGATTTTTATAAAATAGTAAACGTAAAAAATTGTTTCGGTTTAAAAACTATGTTTAATAATTCCGTTCATAATTACTTTGTTACTTGGTAAAACAAAAGGCATTGAGAATTACCAAATGCATTTTTTATTAATAATGATTCCATAATTTGTTTCCGTACTGTATATTAACAGGTAAGAGTGCTATATTCGGCTGTGCCGAATCTTAAATACCCTCCACCTAAATGTAATAAGAAATACAAAAACTACACTGGTTATACGACTAGAATACCGTTATTCTGTATTTCCTATTCAGTCTTAGTGCAAATTTTATTAGTATTTGATATATTGTTTGAAAGACAATTTTACGACCAACATAATTTATGTTAAATTTTTAGAAATTTTGTCTAATTTTCACCATTTTTAATTGATTTAATTACCAATTCTTACCATAATTTACAGAATTTGTCTGATGTTCATAATAATCTTGAGTGTAATTTAACAAACAGAGTATAAACAAACTTATATATACCCTTCTCATGATGGTGAAGGGTATAAAAAGGGGAACAATTCGGTTTTAGTGAATTTGCTCAAAAAAAAAAAAAAAAAAACTTCATCAAATAGGGCTTTTAGAGAAGATGCCAGCAAACAAAAAAATTTGTTGTCGGTCACGCCTATTTTCGAGGGGGCGCGCCCGTAAAGTTGAAAATATATAGGCCTATATCTCGGGAACTACTGGGTGTATGATAATTTGTAATACATAAAAGGCATTAAAAATACCTTTCCAACGATATATATCATGGTTATAAAATATGGACCGAATATGGGTTAAATCCGAACAGACTACTTTTTGACCCGAATTTATTTGTTTTTTTTTTTTGGAAATTTTTATATGGCAGCTATGACAAATTATGGGCCGATCTTCTTAAATTTTGGAACAGTGATTCTCATGCATATGAGGATATTTCACGTCGAATTTCAACATAATAGCGTGGATTTCGGAAGTGGACCTTATATGGGGGATATAGTCAAATATGGACCGATATTCTCAAAATCCTGCAGTTTGATTTAGGCATGTATGTAAATGATCCGTGTAAAATTTTGGATTGGTACCCTTTTTTATAAGAGATTTATGAGTATTAAAGTAATTTTCGGATGAGGGCTTTATATAAGGCATACGCTTAACAATAGACCGAAATTCACAAAATTTTGTGGGATGAGTTTTGTATATATGTAAATAATTTGTGTAAAGTTTTGATTCAGTACCGATATTTATACAATATATATAGGGATAAATGTCTTTTTCAGATGTAGTCCTTGTATGGGAGCTATGACCAATTCTGGGCCGACCACCATAAAATTTAGTACAACAATTTGTTTGCCTTTAATGATTCTTCATGTCAAGTTTTAGTCGTTTAACATTATTTATATCTGTTTTATACGCATTTAAGTGAATTTTGGAAGTGGACTTTATATGGGGGCTATGGTCAAACATGAACCGAATTAAAAAAAATTTCGTTTTGCGATTTATATTTGTATCAAACTTATTTTTGCTGAATTTTGTCTTGATATTTCAATTTTATAGGCATTTATGTATAATTGAGCAATATTTCGGGAAGATTTTTGTATGGGAGCTATGAGAAATCATGGACCGATTCATACTATTTTCCTCACACTTTCTTCTTTTATCATAAAAATAACGTATACAAAATTTCATGGTATTATCTGCAATATATTTCAAAATATTGCAATAAAATTGACAAAAATATCAAATTTTTATGGAGGTGTTCCCACATATCGGTCCATAACTCTGGTTGGCCTGAACCGATTTTGTTGATTTTAAATAGCAAACTTCTCGAAAGCATGTCTTACAGAATTGTTTAAGACTTGGATCCCGAAGATATTTGGAGGCTTCAAAAACTAATTTCAACATCCAGACAGACAGACAGACATGGCTTAATCGACTCCGCTATCTATAAGGATCCAGAATATATATACTTTCTAGGGTCGGAAAATTGTATTGTGGAAATTACAAACGGAATAACAAACTTACATATATATACCCTTCACATGAAGGTATAAAAACAAAAATAATTTGCTATGTGAAAGAGAACTGAATTAAAAGAGCATAACAAAGTAGTGGGTTTGGCAAATAAGCAATTTCACTATGAAATGATCATCTCTGGTATATACGCATATATGTATAACCTTATTTACTACTTGAGGTGGTGGAGGGTTTAAAAACAACCTAGGTATGGTGAACTATTGTGAAAACTCTGCGGTGTTGTTTATAATTCTGTAAGGACGTGAAGGACGGCTATACTATTACTAAGCTACATTTTGTTTTGCATTAGCTAATATAGGGTGATTCAAGTAGAGATACATTTTCAATTGCCTTTTTTTGACAGATCACGTGTGAGTCGTATCATGCTGTCATGTTATTTTAGGTTAGTATTGTTTGGCATTTCATAATGGAAAGACTTACGCCTGAACAACGTTTACAAATCGTTTAACTTTATTACGAAAATTCACGTTCTGTGAAGGAATGTCGGCCTACTGAGCGTACTATTCGCAACACCATCACCCATTTTGAGACCCAGCATTCACTATTGGATAATATTCGACCGAATTGACCATGTCTATTGATTCCACCACCAAATGTCAAAGAATGTTCTTTCAAATGATAATAAATATTCCCCACTAAATTTGAATTTTCCTGGGTTTTTTTTTTTTTTTTTTCTTTAAAAAAGTAGGGAACCTCGAAATGGATCACGCTTTATTAGTGCAATATCCTTTTGTAAAACCCAAACAAATTAACTAAGAACTTATTTTGTTTTGCAGATTATTCTTAATTTCTTTTACTAGAATTCCCTCTATTATGCAAATATATAAATAGAAAATACCACAATAAGGATAATAATCATTGGCATCATCTACTTGCTCATGACAATGAACAATGTGTAATTGCAATACAAACATTTGCATTCTATTTATGTGAATGCTCTTTACATCAACATTTCGATACAAAACACTCATAAACATCTACATACATACTCGTACATATGTAGATGTATGTTTGAAAAATATAAAAATAGTTTAGTCAAGCAGACGGAGGGGCAGAGACAATCAGTCATAATATTTGTTACCACAACGAACAAAAAAAATTTAGAATATTTTTTTTTTTTTTTGTTTTAATTGTATCGTTATACAAGATGGTTATTATAATAACAAGAATACTAACAACAACGACGACAATACGAACAACAGTGAAAGTCACTCACTCACGCACCATTCATGTCACTTGTGGTAACAAATGTTTATGTCAGTGTATCACTAAGTACGTATTCAGTGATACACTGGCTGAGAAATTTTAACTGCCATTATTTTGCTAAAAACAAAAATGAGTTGTTATATCAAATACATAATTGTATTGCTCCTCACTGTACAGCTACACACATGCATGCGTTATAAGTACATATGCATGTATGTGAATTACAGGGCACCATAATTGTATGTGGAAAAATTATATAATTAAAGGACGAAATTTTCACATATTTACAATTAATTATTATATCATTATTTATATGGAATTCGGTAATACGAGTGCTATAGAATTGTTTCTCAAAAAATGGAACCAGGACCAAAATTGTATGCTCTTATGTACCGATTATCTTAACAGTAGGCTGAATGAGTTGTGTACATGTGAAAATTATTTGTGTTGAATATTGTTTGGATAAAAAGTTATTTCAGCAATTTATGCTCGTAAAAAATACGATGTTGTCTACATTTATGTAAAGGATAAACTTACATCAGATGCATACGAAACCTGGTAAACAGAATGCTATTATATGATCATTTAATGCTAGAAACACAACTGGGACGAATGACGAATTTTTGGTCTCTAATATTCGTCGTCAAAAATAAAACACATTTGTGTATATGAAAATACACAATTTTGAATAACAGTTATTTATATTTCTTACGCCAGCGAACGACGAACAAACAATACAGGGTGACTATGTTTCCTTTTAGTTTTTATTGTTTTAGTAAATCATGTTAATATTTAAATTATTATTTTATTTTTTGCTTCCACGAATTTACACAACGACCTGTCACCGATTAATTCGTCGTTTTGTTCGACGTATGCGTTCTTCCCAGTTGTACATAATGTTGACTTTAGATTTCTTTAAATTTTACAAATTATGTTTTCGCACCAGTCTAATAATGATTTATAAACTATGGGTGAGTAGAATGGTTTGTTGTTATTTATATAAGTAAGTATATGTTATATACATACATATCGTTGGTCTCATGTAGAAAGGCCCTAACTCGCTATTTTTTCGAAATTAGTTTTGTTTTTGCGATTCCAATGCATTTAACGCAAATACACCTCCTCACATGTTTTTACCTTCTCCGAGTTAGGGCCTTTCTACATGAGACCATCGATATGTATAACAGCGGCTGATTGTTTTGTATCATTTTAAATAAATACCTGCAACAATTGCAAGTTACAAAAACCACTGTTGGTTACCCTTTCTTATAATTTATTTTTTTTTATAACGAGCGGCCTTGATAATCATAACTCATTGAGACGGAATCAATTGACACCTTCTGAATTATCATTTACTAGGGGATGGTAGATTACCATTGCCGGAATATAAAAAATTCTTCTTGTTATTGGAATACTTCTTAATTTCAGTCTATATTTTGTATTATTTTGCGAACAGGAATTTAAGGCCGATAAAATGTACTGTAGATTTATTGTAATATTTTTCATACTTCTGAATGTAATCAAAAATTCGCTATCCCTTTGTCTTGCCAAACCATCAATTCGTTCACACAGCCAAGAATTTCTTGTCCTTACATGAATTTGTGTCATGTGGACAACTCTTGTCGCAGTTATGTCACCCACCAAATGTTATTTTGACACAACAAATATCGCAATATTAAAAAATCACACAGAAAACTATGAAAATGAACATCGCAACGTTTTCCCCACACAGACGATCATAAACAAATTTGTGAGAAAACGATGGCTCGTCAACTCTTTGGGTTGCAACAGTAATGACTTTAATGGTCAAATTGGCATACTATGGATATTTCTTTATTGCCACTGCTCTCGACATCAATAATATCTCTCGACAAATTTTAATAAAATTACAGTAACATGTCAGGCCAGAATATATAGTGTACCAGCAGTTGTTAATTTGTATCTCGATATCAATACTTGTAAAAGATTTGTTCTATATAAGTGTTATTTTAGTTTAGTAATATAAATAGCCAAGACAATTAGCTTTAATTTAAGGTATCATATGTGTCTGTAGGTACTATAATCATAGAATTATAAGATCTGAAAAATTAAAAAAACACTCCTATATGGTATACAGAACACCGGCTTCGCATAGTACAGATAGTAGTTTTTATGGTGAAATGTCATAATCTTTCTTTAATATCTTCGGATTTATATTAGGTCGTATTATACCTTAAATTAAAGCTTAATTTCTTGACCTGAAAATATTGTAATTTATCTACTTACTCATATAGACCTTTGAAAATTTCCTCGAGATATGCACAAAATTCTTTGGAAAAACATTGATTTTTTATGATTATCAGAATTAAAAAAAAGTAATAAATCAAAAGTTATTTGATTTTTTTAATTGCATGTAGGTAATATAAATATAATATAAATAATTTGTTTCAGCTTATTCGGACTAGTGGTTCTCGAGTTATGACAAACAAAAGAGCCTAAAACATGACAAATTCCCTATACGATACTTACTAACTTCAAATTAGTTTCTAAATTACTTCTTCATGTAAAATGAACAAACGAATGATGCAGAAGTTCTTCTTTTTGGGGCTACTTTCATAAACAGTTATCAGAATTGAGTCCCGAATCAATCAACTGAAAAATGTTGTACAGTGTTTTTCAACTTATAGTTTTCTTTTATAAGTTTTTCTTGGATGCGATAAACTTGAATTTTATCCTGCTCTGTAATTCCGGAGCAACCAGGGCTTTCCAGGAAAATTAGCAATGTGCTAGATGCCTCTATCTTTTCTTTTAAAGTGGTTTCCGGAACAATTACATCGTCTTCATCAGTGTCTTCTGAGCCATTGTCTCGCTCAGGTTCATCTGAGTTATTGTTTGCTATGCTTATAATTTCTTTATCCGACAAAACCGCAAATTGAGAGGCATTTTCATCACATTTGACCCATGTTTCTATATTCTCTCTGGTAAAGTCATCCGTAATATTGAATATCTGTGCCAGATTCTGGAACGTATTCAATATTTCTATGCCTACAACAAAAATCAATTAATTTTGCCATGAAAATGTTTTATAAAATGTTGAAAATAAGCCTACACACCTTCATTATCTGGGTAGAGCAAATTATTTCAAGCGTTTTTCAAAACTTCAGAAGTAACAGCATTCCAAGCATTGTCAATGGACCACAGGGCTTTCTTTATATTAAATTCTTTCTTAAAATCTTCTCTATTATTTGAAGAGACTAGTTTTTGTACTATAGTTTTATGATAATGGCATTTGAAACTCCATATTACGCCCTGATCCATTGGTTGGATCAAGGAAGTATAATTCGGTGGCAAATATTTCACAATAACTTTTTTAGCCTTAAAATCGCGAACGTCTGGATGTGCCGGGCAGTTATCCAATAACAGAAGGATTTTTCTATCATCTGTAAGACCTATTTTCTTAATATGCTCTCTAACCTCTGGAACAAAGTTTTTGTTAAACCATTCTAAAAATATTTGCGGCGTTACCCGTGCTTTTGAATTGGCCTTATAAATTACGGGAAGTTCGTTCAAATTTTTAGGGCTCTTGGACGAGCACTTTTACCAATAACTAAAGCTTTGCACTTGTGTGTACCAGCAGCATTAGCGCAAACTAAGGTGACATCTTATGTCCATCTATGAAACTTTCATTATGACCAACCAAACTGCTCTCGGGCAAACTTCCAAAAAAGGCCTGTCTCGTCCCCATTATAAATTTGCTCACTGGTAAGATTTTCCATTGATATCAATTAATTTAATTCTTCTACAAACATTGTGGCACTTACATAGTCGGCTGAAGTTTTTTCTCCTTCAGCATTAAGTCTCTTTATCCCATGTCTATTCTTAAAATTTTGCAGCCACCCGTTGGAGTATTCACACTCAGAATTAATGTTACATAAGTTTTGTGTGGTATATTTTAGCCTTTTCTCGTATCATCAGTCCAGTGATTGGAGTGCCCTTAAAACGCTCTTGTCTGAACCATTCGTAAAGTGCCAAATCTACTTTTGGCTCTTCAGCTGTCTTCAAAGTTTTTCGGTTACAAAATCCAGCCACCGAATCACTTTCTGCACAAAACTTTAAAAATGTGTCTTTGTTTTTTATAATGTCATAAACGGTCTGTATCCCAACTTCGTATTTTTCAGTTAGCACTTAAACACTCACATTATTTCTTGAATGCTCGTTAATTATTTTAACTTTATCTTCAATATTTAAAACGTTTCTTTGTCTTTTTACCACTGGTAACGATGCCATACTAAATGTATTTAGATCTAAACACCCGCACATCTCAAATTCCAAAATTAAACTACTCACTTGTAAATGCTTCTCACTTATCGTATGCAAAAAAGGGAATTCCCCGTTTTCATCTATATTATATGCATTAAAACAACAGCAGTTAAAATAAACGATTTGAAGTTACATAATAAAAAAAAAATTTTTTACATCCCACAAGAAAATTGGAACTAAAAATTTGTTTACATTCCTATTTTATAAAAAAAAAAACTTGTTGACACCAACTATCACACTTTTAGAATGTTTTTGAGAAATTTTATGTGTATTATACTAGGAATTTAAAATATGTTTACTCTTCTTTAATTTTTTCATATTTTTTCCAAATAGGTATCTCATGACATCCACTCTTTATACTGTTTAAAGCATGATTTACGACGACATCTTTGTCTGTAAAGATACTACAAGAGTAAATAGTATTTCAGTTACTAAACTTTAAACAAAATAAATCACAATTCGTTGCGTTAAATTTATGACCCTCTAAGATTTTCATGGCTGCTTTTTGTTTTCTTTGTTAAATGTCAGGTTGACAAGACTTTTAAGTAGTTCACAAAAAATTCAATGTCAACATTATTTATCGCTCCTGTTGTTATGGTGGTGTCTTGGCTGTCATGTGGCATTTGTTCACAAATGAGCAACAGAATGTTAACACAAAACCAAAGAGTAAGACGGACATTTTGTGTGTTGTATAGTTTTGTACTTGTTTTTTTTTTTAAACAGAACTTTAGTAAACTTTGTATTTTGTTGAGGTATGTTTGGGAACACAAGTATACTATAAATTATTTCCTAAGTACTATTCCATAACAAGTAACTTAACATAATATTTTACAGTCACTGCTACATACTGTTTGCATTACGTAGCAGCAGTTCGGTAATGACTTATATTTATATAATTCATAAATAATCAATATTATTTACATCTTATCGTTAAAAACTGATGAATATTATACGATATTCGAAATGAAAGGCACACCATCTTTACGAATTTCAGCCTATCATCTTTCCATTATGATAATTCTATTTAAGAAAGAAATCTGAAACAACTTTCAGCTAATAAGTTATTAAGCAGGTAAAATTTAATTCAATGACTTATAGATATTAATTAATAAAATAAAATCCAACCCATAAGCATATAAATATACAGTGTTGTCTGGGTGAAGTGAACCCCCGATGCTATGAACACCGCGTTAGAGTGAACACCAAAAGTGAACAATCATGAGACTCTTTAGAGTGAACATAATTTTAAGGAAGTAAAAAAGTAACGATTCTTTTAGAGTATTGACATATACATACACATACATAAATACATACGGATTTGTTTATTTAATTATTGCATGACAATGGATTCGAAAACAAGAAAGTATTTAACCTTAAGACAAAAAAATGAAATTATAAAACAAATTGAAAAAGGTGCTAGTGTTACTTTCTTGGCACAGCGTTTTGGCGTTGCAAAATCGACGATTTCGGGCATAAATAAAAATAAACACGGAATACTATAGAATTTGAAAACTGGAATACAATAGAGAACAGAGAGCCAATTTTTGGAGAAGATTTTGTCGAAACAGTTGCCATATTAGATGACAAAGAAAATGGCGAAACACCAGCAAACACAAATCCGATATCAGCGTCTGAAGCCATTAAAGGAATTGCATGGGCTGAGTCCAATACTACAAACTTCGCAAATATTCAAGCCTTACATTGCCTTCGCGAGGAAACAGTGCAAATATCGGTGAAGAAATCAAAGAAACAAACAACTACTACAAATTTCTTTCATTCCTAAACTTAAACTTCAATATGAAATTCAAAAATATAAAATTTATGAACAATAAATGTGTTTAAATAAATAAATTAGTTTATTTTAATTAAAAAAAATATCAACCTTGATATAGTGAACAACACTGCTAGCCTTACTTACTATTTGCATATGATTAAATTATTTGCTGGGATTTCTATGCGCGTCCGTTTCAACCCTATTGTAGGTACTCATTTTAAATATATTGCACGGTTTTATTTACAAAGTTCCATATAAACATTTATCATTGTGGCACAAACTATTTAACACTATTTACAGGATGACAAATGTTATTTCGTAACATTTTAGAACAATAATTCACTGTAGTATATTTCAAATCCTTTATCAAATAAGGAAACACATATAGGGTTTGCATATCCAAATTAAGGTACTTGTTAATGTTTTACAATGATAAAGGTTTTATTTTTTAATAAATATTTAAGGCCTATATTAATTTCAAAAATTTCATTGTGGACCATGAATCTGTTTGTTCTGCTTAGAGTTTGTATCACGAAATAGCTTGCATAACTTAACTCATTGTCAATTCCTGGAAAACAAACTCAAATTTTCCAGAAAATCGTTTCAGCCGTTTAATCGTTAAGGCCTCATTCAGCAAAATTGATAGAATGTTTGCCTTGAAAATTTTTGAATATCTTAAAAAAGAAAAATATTTAAAAATAAGTGATTTTCATAAAAATTGTCTAGTATTACTAAATCAGCCCTATTACATACTTTAAACAAACGTTCAAAGATACACACATATAATCTATATACATATATGTATTTATCTAGATTTTATATTATAAATAGCTTTGGAATAGAGTATGACTCAATAGGGTGGGACTTACCAACATTTTTAAGAGACTTATATGGAAGCTGTAGTTAATTATGGACCGATCTACACGAAATTTGTAGATATGATTAGGTCTCATGTACAACTTATTTGTGGCGAAATTTGTTTGGATATATACATAAATCATACGTTTATGACCAATAAACTTCTATTTCGACATTTGTATGGGGGCCAGATGAAATAATGCCAATGCCGATTTCAACCAATTTCAATCTCAACCCTTCTTGGGCCGAAAAAATATCATGAACTAAATTTAATTGAAATATTTCTTAAAATTTCGACCTGTACTCTGTGCATAAGCTTTACATGGGCATACAGCCAGACGGACGGACGTCATAAAGCGACTCAGGAAGTGATTCTGAGTTGATCGATATACTTTAAGGTGGGAGTTGAAGCAATATTAATTAGCGTTACAAACATCAGTACAAATCCGATATACTCTCGCCACCATGGTGGTGTAGGGTATACAATAATTAATAATTTTTAGGCCTTATGACTTCGAATTTCAAAATGTACCAAACAAATTTCTGCTCTGGTAAAGTCTAAATTTTATTTATATGAACAATTATTAACAATTTATTCGCACTGTTAATTTTAAATTTTTGATATTTATTTAGTCATACTTCAAGTAGTACACATAAAATGTCGACGAAAGTGGACAACAAACATAACAAAAAACAACTGTATGCAGGTTTTCAAGACAAAGTCTTGACAGAAAGAATACGAAAAAAAACTGAAGAAAAAGGAGGCAACATGTAAATAAAAATTGAGAAAATGATAATTACAGCAAATTTCGAACCACCCGTAACACTGGTTAAAAGATTGATGTTTGACTGTTGGCTAGCAGGCACCGCAGTGGAGCAGAGGTTAGAACGCAAAGAATTCTGATGAGAGAATGTGGTGATTCTCGAAACATGTAAATTCAACCCAAGTTCAATCCCCAGCTCAGCCAGAAAAATTATCAATAAAATTTTAATAGAGATTTCATGTTGTAAAACAATTCCTTCAGTAAAAAATAATTTAATGAAAATTAAATTTAATGAACTGGAGCCCGACTACATAAATATCAAAAATTTTATTTATATGTTTCATTATTTATCATGGACAAAGGGTAACAGAGGGTTGTCGGATACCGTTTATGCCTGTTTTGATTATCTAGAATTTCGAAAAAAGGACCAGACACCAGTCCTTTCCTTTTTTGTTTTATTAAAGGCAGACAAACTTTAGATTTTTATTCTAGTTTCTTTAGTTTTGTAGACACAAAGTTACCACTTTTAGCCGTTTTATCCATCTTATCGACTGCATTTCCAAAATTCCCTTCTTAAAGCATCTTTATGATGTAAAATGAATTCATTACCCGAATTTAAAGTTTCTAGCTTTAGCGGTTTGGACTTTTCAATAATGACTGAATCAATCAGTCAGTTAGTCAAGTTACTTTATTATACATTTACTCTTAGATTTTTTTAGTTGTTTTGTATTTAAGTTTGAGTTTTGGGCTACTAGTGAGGGATAATAATAATGATGCTTTTATGTTAAGATATAATATATTTAATCATCAATATTTTACATATTGTTTAATTTAAAATGTAAATAAATTCAAGAATTAATATGAACCTATAAATTTAATTTGATTTCTTGCGGATGTGATTGAATAGTAATAAAACCCTTTGGGTTTTAGCATAAATAGGCTACGCTAGCACATATGTATGTAGAGAGGGGTTTTGATCCCAAAACATCAAGGATGTCCCAGGATATATTTCTGTCCCTAGTGCATGTGTGTTAGTTTCACTTATTTTCCACATCACTTTGTAAACAGAGGCAAGGAAGTATATAAAATATTATGATAGATATTGGTACAAAACAAGACAAGAACCCACCCCAGAAGACTAACCCCCTTATTCAAAAACGATTATTAAATTTAACACACGTTTATTAAGACAGATTTGCATATAAAAATTTGCTTAATAAACGTTTGTTAAATTTAATAATCGTTTTTGAATAAGGGGGTAAAAGCTTGCAGTACATGCGTTTGATAAAACAAAACGCTTATACGCATAACATCTTCAAAGTCTATTGACTTTATACGCCACTGGAATGGTGATTCATAGTACAGAGGTTGGGTTTTGTACATTAAAATTGTTAATATTAGCATTATTTGGCTTTTCTTGTAAATTTTTTTTAACGTAACTTAGGGATTTTGTGAAATCATATGACGATATAACCTCATTGCAAAGATAAGCTAAGATTTATTTTTATTTGATTATGTAAAAAGTTAAATATTTTAAATATTTAACCAAAAACGAACCATTGTTAAACGTAGAATTTGCAGAACGCGCACGTCCCGTACTGTACCGTAACGAAACAGCTGAACCCGTCAATGCAAATGCTTACCGAATATTAATATCATGTTGACGGAACGTCTCATCCTGTACAAAATAGAATTTTTTAACATTCCTACGTGACATTTGTACAGCAGTGATGGCCTGTTTGTATGTTAAATTGTATAGGGGTAAGTTCACCCGATTTTTCGGTTTTTAGCAATAATGTTTGTGGAAATTGAGCAACACGATTTAATACACTTCTGCCAATATGAATATGTTTATATGGATATAGTAAAAAATCAGAAACAATATAAATTCATACATACTCATAAGTAGTGTTGGGAATCCCGTAATCCCGGGATTGAGCACTTAATCCCGAGATTTGACTTTTTAAGCTACAATAAAAAAATCGTACATTAGAACTTTTATGGCTAAATTCACAGTCTCTAGTTAGCTAATGGCAAAGGTTTAACTAATGATTCTTTATTCGCAATGCTTAGTTTGCCATAAGAATACCAAGTAATAGTTAAACAATAATTAGTATTTTAGTTTACCAATTGTTAACTAATGACCGAGAATTTGGCCATTAGTAATTCGAATTTCCAGAAATTAGAATCTATTGTTGGAATGCATTAACCGCTCTGAAATTAGAAACAAATCGTCATACTGCGATTTTTTTTTTTTTGAGTTGTAAACACTTAAATTTTACACAGTTGCTTTTGTTTAGTTTCAATAAAATAAAAACAAGAAGGGGACTCACCAATAAATAGAATTTTATTTTATAGTATGTTGTTGTAGATTAATGTCAGTAGTATTAATACTATATTTTTGCTTATTTCAAAGTGTAAAATTAAATTAAAGAATACTGAAATTTTTTTAAATAAATATAATGGCTTCTTACTTGGACTATGAAAAAAAAGTAATTCTAGTGTTTGGAAATATTTCTTATGAGAAGAAAAGCGCCAGACAGTGATGTGTAAGAATAGCGACTGCAAATGGATTTTAAAAATTGGAGATGGCTCAACGAAAGGTTTTTATACGCACCTATTCTCGATTCATTAAATTAATTCGGCAAAAACACTAGAAGCAGATGAATACTGGCGCGACTAACAGTCCTTGAGGGGATTTAATTTAACGTTATATGCCACTCTAGTGACTTACGTGCTGGTCTTACAGCAACGGTATTAAAAAGTTTACCTACGACTGTCAACACAGTCCGCAAATTGGGTGTAGATTACAGCAACAAAATAACACATTCTATAATCACTGAAATAGCTCACAAAAAATCCTGAATTCGGTGTTGGAGAAAGGTATTCTTTATCTTTTGATGAATGGACATTGCTACGTAATCGTCGATACTTGAATATTAAATTGCATGCACAAAACTGTCAGTTCTGGAGTTTAGGCTTAGTTACAGTAAAAGTATCAATGCCAGCAGACAAAACTATTGGGTTACTAGAACAAAAGCTTGCAGTATATGGACTTATGACGGTATTATGACAGACGGTGCAAGTGTCATGGCAGCTTATTACCTACAAATCAACAGTTATGCTTTGCCTGTGATGTCCAACTGGCGGTAATTGACGTGCTATATCAAAAGCAGGATTTAGAAAGAGAAACAGATGAGCAATCCCACGAAGGTGAAGAATCAGAAATGAAAGACGATTTTTTAGAGAGTAACGAGGATGAGCATTTTTCTGGCAACGAAGAATTAGTAGACATGGAGGATACCAATGTGATATTGCTGATGTCAATTGCAATTCACTGATCAAGAAGGTGTGAAAATTAATAGTAATGTTTAAACGATCGCCAGCAAAAAACAATGTCTTGCAAAAGTATGTTACGGCTGAACTTGGAAAGCAACTAACTCTAATAAAAGACTGTAAAACTAGATGGTAGAGCATTTTGCTAATTTTGGAATGCGTCTATTTATTAATAAATTGTATACAAAAGGCATTAATAGATATATGCCCAGCTGAAGGTGAATATTTTGTTTTATCCAAAGATGAGATTAAAATGGTATCCGCAATCCCAGTAAAATCAATAGTTGACGCCCTTTGCCGTCGGGATGCTAATCTGTTCACTGCTGATGTTGCCATAACCTTTATGCTAAAAAAAACTTTTAAAGATGCTAACAACGTTATAAGTCAAAAACTACATTCAGCCCTCATTCTTTGCATGCAACAAAGGCGAACATACACCAGTGAGGTACTTCAGTATCTGCACAATGGCAGAACAAAAGTTCAGTCCGAATCCGAAACAGACTTTGTAACGGTTCCTTCTTTTATAAAGTGCAGCAAACTAATAGTTGAGTTTCTGGAAAGACTAGACGCTTCAAGTCCAGCTACATCAATTCTAATAGCTCAGGAGCCCGAAGTTACAGCTTCTGATTCAAAAAAGGCACCTGTCGAAATTGCTCCAGATTCTTCTGAGCTTTCATCTGAATCTCTTTCTTGTTTTCTTGAAGAATCTTTAAATATTTCAGACGAGCTCAATCAAGCTATAAAAAAACACATTTACCGAGGATAGCAATTCGATGTGAGACGTTGTCTGCGAAAATTCAGAAAGAAATGCTCTTGTTTGAAAATGAAGGAACAAGTGGTGACTTTTTGCAAATAGCATACGAACTTTTAATGACTATTAAGCCAACCAGTGTAGAGTCTGAACGTGGTTTTTCTGCAGCCGGATTATGCGCAACTAAAATAAGAAGTCGTTTGGGCGATTAAACTTTGGATGCGCTTTGCTTCCTCAAATCGTATTTTAGAAATAATAACGTCTGACAATATCTATAAAAACAATGAACTTTTTATAATTCATTTAAAAATGTGTCATATTAAAAAAATATTTTTTTTTAATTTAATAACTTTTTTCTTATAAACCAATTTTTGAATGAGTCATGTTATTAATTTTATTGAAATAATATGTTAATATTTTTCGAAAACAATTTTTTTAAAATCCCGGGATCCCGGGACTAGATACATGCAATCCCAAAATCCGGGTATTGAAAATATAGAGCATAACAATGTATTATATATTGCAAATTAAATAAATATTGAATTAAATATATTAAATTGTTAATAAAAATAACTATCAAAGTGCTGGATTATGTATTTCTAATGCACACACTCACACACAATTTTACTCCTATTAAAGCTATTTTGGCACTTTTTCAAGCAAGCATGTACGAAAACAAACTTTACAATGACCATCACTGTTTGCAACAGCTGACTGTTTATTTATTGTATCTTTACCAGTGTTGGCAAACAAGGTACCTGTGTACTTTTTTTTAATACATTTTAGATCCATTTGGTACCGTGGTACTGCCACGAGTCATTTGGTACAATTTCAAAATACTGTTACATTTGGCATTCCAAACACGATTTTATACAATTTCGCGTTGTTATGAAACACAATGCTCAATTATTGAAAATTCGTAGCTTTAAACATGATTGGTTGTATTTCTTTCGGTCTGAAATATTAAAATGTACTCACAGCAGTCATGTTTTTTTAAGTTCAGATTGGTATGGGCACCCCACGCTTTTCTTTAAGGGATGTGTGGGTTTTTTTCCACTTTGATTTAAAAGTTCATGTTGTTTGAAATGTTCTTATTTTTTGACTTTTAGTCGATTTTTTTAGTATTCATATTTATTTTGTGTTCACAACTGATCAATATTTAAGGTAAAGAAAAGCATTTCTTAGAAAAATTGTTTTATTTATTTTTTACTTTTTAGTAACGAATAGCTTTAATTAATTTTTTTGCGATCGGAACCCGTTAAAAACAGCCAAAATCGTTGTTTTTAAATGCTTTTATTTAGACTCACTTCGGAAAATCAAATCTTGTAACGGATTTTATCCTGGTGAATGCCAGTAAAGTTTTATCCATTTTCATTGAGTAGAAGGCAGTCAAAAATGAATTTTACCGAAAAAAAAATTTTTTGACAACCCCCCCAAAGATTTTATTCTAGTGAATGCCAGCAAAGTTTTATCCATTTGCATTGAGCAGAAGGCAGTCAAAAAAGCACCCCCCACCCCTTAGATTTTATCCTGGCTACACCCATATATTCGTGTATTATCATCGGGGATATGTATGCCTGCAAAGTTTCATCCATTTGCATTCAGTAACAAGGCGGTTAAATTAACGTTACAAGATTTGATTTTCCGAAGTGAAAGTAAAGAAAATGTTTTAAAAAAAAATTTAATTTTGGAAATCTAATCGAAGTATGTACGAATATACATATGTATATCCGGATACTTCCGGATAAATAAGAATGTTGTAGATAATCATGATAATAAACGAAAATAATATTCTTAATGATTAAGAAGTAGACTAACTATAAATTTAAACAAATACAGGCAAATCCCGATTACATTACAGGAAACATTTTATGTCTTTGCCTTTAATTTATTTTTGTTTCAAATGCATTAATATAAAATTGTTACTTAATCCTTTGATAACTTTCTTTCTGGAACACTATTTGTATATCGTGAACAAACTTTTTATCTGGCAGCATTTTCCAATAGAGCTAGATTGTGATTCTTTGAAGAAGTCCTACACCATATTCCTTTTTATCAGCAAATCAATACCAAAGCTTCATTTCCATTATAGTTCGACGACTTTTAGAGACATTCTTATTAAAAATGTCAGTGTTGAAAATTTGCTCGTTCGAGTATAAAATTGTTTAAACATTCGTAATAATAAAATATTGCCGTAACTGACTATATCGAATTTTCGTTAAAGTGAGTTTCTGGTTAAGTTTTCTTATTATTTATCGAATATTAAGAATGGTACCGTGGAGCTCTAAAAAGTACATTTTATTTACATATTAAGTTGGTACAAAATAAAAAAAAAGCCATTTTCCATAACTTATGTATACGAATAGTTCAAATAAAGTGGAATTTTCTATTTGACGTACGGCACGTTTTTAAATGTATTATAAGCACACAAAGATGATTACAGTACGGTACGGTACAGTACATGGACTTTCGACTAAATTTATCTTAACGCAGTTTAACGTTATCTGTATCGTCTCCAATTTAGCATTAGACATGTTTGTTCCTGATTATTTACGCCTATATTTGTAGAATACAGCTGTTTCTTTTTATTGATTTTCAGCCAACTAAAGCCTACAGTTTTACTGTACTTTTCCTTTAGCATCTTTTAGAAATAAAACTACAAATGTTTCACATTATTTTATGTTGCATAATTCAACTACAGTAGTAGTTGAAAACTTTTAACTATTTTTTCTTCTTTTACTAATTTTTGTTCATTCTGTGGCATTCAGTTGTTATTTGTTTTCCATTTATTTCCTTTAAGTTTTTCTTTCAAAGTGGTTATAATGTCAGTTGTGTAAATGGTTAACTGAGAGCGGAGGAACAGAAAACAGAAGTTTGTTACATTTTTTTATAACTTGTATCTTTACTAGTATTGTTGGTATGATGCAGTGAGTTTGTGTGTAAGGCGTTTTTTGTGTTCACATGATTCTTGTTTTATCTGAAGTTTTTAAATATTGTCTTAGACTTAGCACAGCTTAAATTGTTCTAAGAATTATAAAATTAGTTGTCACCTGATGCTGGTTGTTTTAGATAAAATATATTGCATTTTTACATTATTGAAAGAAAGAAGATTTTTAATTTGTTTTCGAAAGAAATTAAAAATATTGTATTACAACGTGCTTAAACCAATTCAATAAGAAATGCAGAACAAAAATTTAAAGAATTTGAGAAATATTCGAATAAAAGTATGTTTTTACTTTAACTATACTCTAGTAGGTTCAGAAG
This sequence comes from Bellardia bayeri, assembly GCA_950370525.1. Classification (NCBI taxonomy): domain Eukaryota; kingdom Metazoa; phylum Arthropoda; class Insecta; order Diptera; family Calliphoridae; genus Bellardia; species Bellardia bayeri. Next base: position 48,329,974 of record OX493268.1, read on the forward strand.
TTTTTAATTTTTTAGCGGCAATTTCAAAGTTCCATTTTACAATTTTAAACAAAACTAACAATTTTAGGCCCATTATTACAACTTGGCAATAGTTAAAGGACAGATAAGAAGTATTTGTTTATTATAAGTTTACTTTAATCTAAAACCGACCGATTAGCTAAAGGGAAGATCGGCTTTAAATTTTATAGTGAGGATTATGTATTTAAAATTTTCATATGTTCTGGAAAAATGTCAACTTCATGAAAAATATATTAATTTGAATTTTCTTTTGCCAATAAATAATTTGATGAACAAAAATGGAAGCAGACGTTTGATTAATATTAACCCATTTACCGCCGCTGTATTCAATTGAGTACACCCAAAGATAAAGCGAAAACTTTAAAATTTTGTACGTTTTGTGATTTTATTATGTTTTTAGCTTAAAAGAAACGTGTAAACTAATAAAAGAAAAATATATGTAAAAAAAATCTGACTTTATAAATATCAACTGCCACAAAATGGGGTTTTAAACTAATAAAAAATTTAAGTGCTGAAATAAATACCAAGAGAGGATTTGTACTGGTCTTACGATGAAAATGTTGGAAAAGAAATGATATTGCTTTGCTTTCGGTGATTTCAATTTACCATCAATTTCATGGAAAACTACCTGATGCTTCAAATTTAATTCCAACAAAATCTACAAAGTTTGATGTAGATTTTTTAAGTAATGTATTCGATGTTTGCCTTTATCAACTAAATAATGTTTATAATGAATTTGGTAAATTATTAGACTTGGTATTCGTAAATGATCCATGCAATTGTGTAATTTCTCGTTGTGATCCTGTTACTTTGCCTGAAGATAAATTTCATCCAACATTTGAATTTATTTTCTCTCTACCTGCTGTACTTAAATCCTCTACTCAAATTAATAATGAGGAAGTTTATAATTTTAAACAGACGAACTACGTTAAATTAAATAATTTAATATTAAATACCGATTGGAACGATCTACTGTGTATCCCTTACATAAACAATTCTACTTTGGATGATATGACTAGTATTTTTTATAATAAAATATATTATTTCATGGATAAATGCACACCAAAACACTGTTCTTATAATCACACTGGTCCTCCTTGGAATTCAAAACTGTTATCTAAACTTAAGAATTTAAAGAATAAACATTATAAAAACTTCAAAAGATCTGGCTTGCTTGTGGATTATAGTAAATACTCAGTTGCTCGTGCGGAATATAATAATCTCAACAATTTCCTATATCAGTCATATTTACAAAAACTAAAAAATAATTTTAAATATAATACTAAAGCATTTTACAACTTTGTCAACTCTAAAAGAAAAACAAATGGATATCCTTCAGTAATGAAACTCAACAATTATGAATCTTCCGACGATATTAATATTAGTAATATGTTTGCTGATTTGTTTTCCAGTACTTATTCGGATAAGCAATATTGCTCCGATAGTTATCCCAACACACTTTACACTAACCGTGCTATATCTTTTCCAAATATTGATGCTGAGAATTTATTAGAAAAATTAAAAAAACTTAAAATTTCGTATAATTATGGTCCTGATGGTGTTCCTAGCAGTATTATACACAATTGTGCTCAATCCTTGCTATATCCATTAATTATTTTATTCAACACATCCATTAAATATGGTTATTTTCCGAGAATTTGGAGGTCCTCATTCATAATCCCATTATTTAAATCTGGTAATAGGTGTGAGGTGTCAAATTACAGAGGTATTGCTAAGCTTAGTGTAATACCTAAGATTTTTGAACACTTTATCACTGATTACATGTGTCATCAATTATCATCAATTATGTCATCGTCTCAACATGGATTTTGGAAAGGTTGCTCTACCATATCAAATGTTCTTCAACTTACTACCCACGTTAACCAAGGCTTTGTTAATGGAAAACAAACGGATGCCGTATATACTGACTTTAGTAAAGCTTTTGATAAAGTAAATCACAGACTTCTTCTTATTAAATTGGATCTTCTTGGTTTTACATCTCGCAGTCTAAACTGGATAAAATCTTATCTTCTTGATAGAACTCAATGCGTAAAATTTAATAATAAATACTCAAAAAATATTTTGGTTACTTCTGGTGTTCCTCAAGGCAGCCACCTTGGTCCAATTCTTTTCTCCTTCTTCATCAACGACCTTCCAAATGTTTTAAATTTTTGTAACATTCTAATGTATGCTGACGATGTTAAAATATTTTTGAGCTTCTCTAAATTTTTGGATCATATATATCTCCAATCCGATCTCAACAATTTCTTTTTATGGTGCAGTCTCAACTTAATGGAATTAAATTTAAAAAAATGTAAACTTATGCGGTTTTCAAGAAGTAATTATATTCCTACTAATTATACTTTGGGTGATTACCGGCTTGAAATTGTTGAAAATTTTCTTGATCTAGGAATTTTACTAGACAACAAATTAAACTTTGTTTCGCACATTATCATGATGATAAATAAAGCCAGAGGTGTACTTGCATTTATAAAGCGATGGGCTAAGGAATTTGATGATCCCTATGTCACAAAACAACTTTACATTTCCTTGGTAAGACCTATATTGGAATATGGCTCTATTATCTGGGATCCTTATTATAATATTCATATTCAGCATATAGAGTCTGTACAGAAACAATTTTTACTCTTTTGTCTACGTGGGTTACCTTGGAATCCTGATATTAACCTTCCATCATACATCGATAGACTTAAATTGATTAAATTGTCAACTCTATATAGTAGAAGAACTATGTTTAATGTATCATTTATGATCAATATAATTAATGGTGAAGTCTGCTCCGAGTTCCTTGTAAATAATGTTACTTTCAATGTTCCTCAACGATTTTCACGCCATTTTAAGCCACTGTATGTCAAACATGTTAGCACTAATTATGCTCAAGCTGACCCATTAAGAAGATTATTTTGTGAATTTAACAATCTATATGAAATAATTGATCTTTCTCTTTCAACAAATGTAATTAAACATAAAATAATTAGTTCATTAAATAATTAATCTTTTGTAATTAATTGTAATTTTCCATATACTTTTTTAATAGTCTGTAAGGATTTAATCCATTGACTTAATAAATAAATAAATAAAAACAATAAACCATATCAAAATCAATGTCTAGACAAAGATATCGACGCTGCCATTACCAGGGACAAAATGTTTAAAATTCGGCCAGTAGCAGATGTTCTAATTAAGAAGTTTCAACTTCTATTACGACGTTCCATTGCAAGGTACTACTTATGCCAAAACATGCAAAAGAAAGTACGACTTTCATGGTCATTGATACCAGGATTACCTCAAGATGGTATAGGTCACTATCCCGAAAAGTTAGAAAAACAAGTAAGATGTGTTTTATGTCATGCAAGTGTTCGATGGCAGTGCAAAAAATGTTTAAAAACATTATGCATTGAAAAAAATTGCTTTGAAAACGTTCACATATAAACCGCCGCTGTACTCAGTTGAGTACAACTTATAATTTTCTTTAAATTTTTTTATACTTTTATGTTAATTTTATGTACAATGAATAAAAAAATTAACTTTAACTTTAGAGTAATAATATAATACAACAGGAATAATTTCACACAAAATTTCGTACAAAAAAATCAATTTTCCGACTTTCGCCGAGAGATTTTTCCAATTTTCCGCATTTTTCGCAATTTCCCATGACTTACACCAAGAACTTTCTATTTTTCCATTAAGGAATAATTTCACACAAAATTTCGTACAAAATCAGTTTTTCAATTTTTGGACTTTTGCGGAGGGTTTTTCGAATTTTCCGCATTTTCCGCAATTTCCCATGATTTACACTAAGAACTTTCTATTTTTTGATTTGGAAAGCAATTAAGGAATAATTTTACACAAAATTTCATACAAAAACTCGATTTTTGAGATTTCCCATTTTCCGACTTTTGCGAAGAGATTTTCCAATTTTCCGCGTTTCGCATTTTTCATGATTTATACTAAGAAATTTCTATTTTTGATTTGGAAAGCCATTAAAGAATAATTTCACACAAAAACTCGATTTTCGATTTTTCCAATTTTCCAACGTTTCCGGAGGTATTTTGCAAAATTTTCTTCCGTAAAAATCATCTACTCCAAAAAAACGAACAACTGACAAAAAAATTTACAGAAATCGGCCCAGCCGTTCTCATTTTATGAATTACTATACATTTTCTACACCATTTTTATATATGTAGATTTATACTTCTAAAAATTGGCAGGCCTGCTGTCCTGCTGCTTAGCTGTCATTGACCTAATTCAGTAGCTAATTTTTTATTGCCGCATTCCACATGTAAATCCTGATGCGCGGAAATGTCAGCCTCAGTAGATTCTATATTGGCGTATTCTGCTAAGCCACTTGCACATTCAATTGTGTTATTTTCAATTTTTAACATATTTAAACATTTTTCTTTTTCATTTTTCACTAATCGCCTTTTATGGCGTGCACTATAATCCATTTTTATATATTTACTTGATATTTTTGTACTATTTTTAATTTTATTATTTTTTAAACACAAATTTCACAAAATTCACTTTTTAACTTCAAATAAAGAATTAATAATGGATGCCATCAGGGTTACCAACATATAATTTAATATTATACTGCATGTTAAAATACAACCATTTGTCAAAACATGGTCCATACTACAGAACATTGGGCCATGTTGTAACTAGTTCATTTAAGCCACAATGAACCACGTAATCCAATATTATCTGCAGGGATGCTGCGGGCTTCCGACTACAATATGCAAAAAAAAAATACACATTATTATGAGGGTGATTATTTTGACGACAGCAGGCAACACGACTGCAGGTTGTTGTCCATGCTGATTTTTTCGTCGCTGTCAAATAAAAATAATTTTTATTTTTTTGGGTTACAAAACAAAACCAGTGTTGACCATATAACAAAATGTGTAAAGCAAATTAGTGTTTAGAAAATATTTTTTTTTTGTAAAATAATAGTAAAATGCAAAATTAAAATGTTATGATAATTTATGCATCAAGAATTTAATATAATATTGTATTTTATTTTAATAAAAATAAGTGAAGTTTATTAGCATGTCTGGAATCATGTATATATGTATATACATTTATATATATTTTTCATGTTTCATAAATAAAATGTTAATTTGAAAAAATAAAAGCTTTAAGTGACACAACTGAAATGTAAATGGATTATTGCAATAGCTGTTTATATTTTTATTGCTTTGTTTGACTAAAGTTTGTAAGTGTTTTATTGTCTAAGATTTATTATTTTTAATGTTTTTTGTTTACTTTTTCGTTGTATTTTAGTATTAGTATTTAGTATTATGGTATCTCAAAAATTCAAAGAACAAATTTATTTTTATTAAAACGTCAGATTTTGGGATCAGCTGCTGTCTATGCAGCTGTCGTTTTCAAAACAATTAAGAAGCTGGTGGCATTTATTGCCAGCGGTATTTGCAGTCGTGTAGACTGCTGTGGCGAATGTGTTTAATGCTTAATGAATATTAACTAAACCCATTTAGAAAATTATGATCCAGATAATGCTTATTACTTTACGAAAATTTTACTAAAAACGGACAACGTTAAACCTTAAATCGTGCAGCCCAAATGTCGAAATTCGTTATATTTGGGTTGCTCATGTACAGATAGCGAAATGTAACAATATAAAAACTATACCCTAACACTCACAATAACAGCTTAATAATCCAAATTAAGCCATTAACGTGGTAGGGGCCACTATGATTTGAAACCTTAAAAATCATGGAAAATGCTTTATTTATGTTCAAATGTAATCAATTGCTTTTTATAACCTACACCAACATAGTAGGGAGATTTGTGCTGATGTTTGTAACGCTCGAAAAAACTAGTCTAACACCCACCTTAAAGTCTACCGATCGACTTTTCTCAGTCGATTTAACCATGTTCGTCCGTCTATCCATCTGGCTGGCTATTTTGTCCAAGGACGTTTAGGATTAAAACTGGTTGAAATCGGTCCATTATTTCTCCTAGCTCCTATACAAATGACCTCCCGTAATAGGGGTTTTTTGGTCATAAATATTTAATTTTTGTACGTATCCCAACAAATTTACCCAGAAATAAGTGGTACATGAAGCCTAATTTCATCAAAAAAGAAAATGAAAATGTTGGTATCCAAACTATATTCAACATAAGCCTGTTTCGTATATAAAAAAAATCATTTGGAATAATTTTGTGGTGATCAGTCTATAATTAGTCATAGCTCCCATATAAGGTCCACTTCCCAAGATCACTTTAACAACCATAAATTTTTTAATAATGTTAGTATCTAAATAAAGCTGAACACATATAAGTTTCATACATACAGAAACCATAACAACTAATTTTAAAACTTCGGTCCATAATTAGCCGAAAATCACTTAAAAGAGCATAACTCTCTTACAAATTTTGGTATCCAAATAATATTGAACACAAATATGTTTTTTATATATACATATAACACGGTACAATTTTATTATGATCGGTCCATAATTAGTCGTAGCTCCCATATAAGGCCCACTTCCGAAAATCGCTTTAAAGAGCATAAATTTCTTAAAAATGTTGGTAATCAAATAAAATTCGACACAAATAAGTTTCTTATATACAGAAATAATGACACCTAGTTTTGTAATGGTCGGTCCATAATTAGTCGAAACTCCCATATAAGACCCTGTCCGTAATTCACTTTAATTTCGATAAGTCTTTTAAAAGTATTTATATCGAGATAAAGTTTAACACATATAATATTTATATTCACAGAAATCATGACACTGGATTTTGGTCCAAAATAGGTGATATCTCGCAAATAACGCCTATCTCTGAAAAACTTTTTTATATTTACATATACATACTAGGTGTAGGGTATTATATGGTCGGGCTTGACCGACTATACTTTCTTACTTGTTTGGGCTTGTACTTGTGTTACTCAAACTTCTTTTTCTCTGACTTATTCGTTAATCAGCGTTTGAACAGACTTCTCCCACTTTCCTCATATTTTACTGTTAGTGTTTATTTTTTCCTTTCTCCATAATCACAAAAGAGGAAAATGTAAGAAAAGATATAGATTATTTTACGCTTTGAAAGTTTTTAGTGGGTTTGGTTTTTAGTTTTCATATTTATTTTTCTTTTATTACATCACCAAGAAATACAGAAAAAGCATTTATTTCTTATGTCAATGGCAACGTAAACAAAAGATAGACAACACAGGAAGAAGCGACTGAAGCGGATGTGTAATGATGATAAACAAACAGAAAACGAAAAAAAAGCAACTTCAATTACTAAATGTGCTTGATTTTATAAATTCTTGTCTGTTTTCTTTTTTTTTTTTTTTAATTTTGTTATCAAACGCCGACAAAAATACATTCATACAGTGTACGAGTATATTATTTCAATACATTTTCTATATAATTATTTGTTGTTTGAAATATTGTTCTTCCATTGCTAATATAATGTAATTGTATATGTGAAAATAAATTGAAACTTATACACAGACAAATATCTATATCTATATGCTTAAACATTTTTCTTCACAAATAAATACACTGTGTTGCATTACTATAATTACACTTGATGTTTGCTATTTGTTGTAAAATTACAAACAGTTTTCTAAAACGAGTAAAATTAATGATTTCTTTTGATCAAAAATTTGGGATAGCACTTTATTATTTTAAGAGCAATATATAGTGAATAGTGAGTGGTTCATTACTATAATTACATTTTATGATTAACAGAGACGAATACTAAAGTAAAAAAAAAAAAAACAAAAGTATAACTGTTACTTATTCTTATTATGCAATGTTCAACGTTTGTAACACATCGAAATAACGGTCGTAGACGAAAAACTCCTTATGAGATTTTAAGATGATGTAGCCACGTTCGTCTGCCTGTCTGTCCGTCTGTTGTTGGCTTCGAAAAAAGACATAGAATAATGAAATTTTTCTTTTCTTTTATCCACCAATGTTTGGTATTAAAAATGGGCAAAATCAGTCCAGTATGTTCTGAGTTATAGATCATAGGTAGTTTCAGACTACCTCAATATTTTTCAGATATATTTTGCTATTTTCTTCAAATATAATGCAATTTTGCACACTTTATTTATATTCTAGAAAAACAAATGCTGTTGAAAATGGCAGGAGTCGGTCCACGATTTCTCACAGCCCCCATACAAATGTCTTCCCGGAATATGGCTTTATGGTACATAGATATCATATAAGGCGACCAAATAAAGTCTACTTCCGGAAATCACTCAAATGCACATAAATCTCTTACAAGCATCAGCAGCTAGTTTAAATTCGACACAAATAGTATGTATGGAATATGAACTATATTAAAACATTCATACCTAATTTTGTGATGATCGGTCCATATTCCCCATGTAAAGTTTACTTCGAAAAATGACTTAAATGCGCATAAATCACTTATAAAAACCTTCATTACGTTGAAACTCAATACAAATAATTCGCATATACTTGTAAGTCATCGTTTCATGATAGGTCATGGTACCCTTATAAGAACTACTCCCTACATAAACATCAATATCGAACCGAAATTTTACACAGATCAGTTAAAATTATGTAAAAATTATACTATTGGCATTTGTGAAAGTTGGTCCATAATTGGGCATAGCTTCCGTACAAGCTCCACTTCCAAAAATAACCACTGTATTATTTCGGGGAATAAGAATAAATCTCCTTAAGATTGGATGCTAAAATTGAAAGGTGGTTCAATCTTTATAGAGATAGAACTATAAATACATACTCGTGATGTATTTACAATTCGGGGTTAAGGGAAATAAAAAAAAATGATTAGCGAGTTTCTTTTATTTGATTTATTGTGAGAAACTGGGATGCTCACCTTGTGGGTTTATTTCTTTATAAAGAAAAAGAAATGTGTTGAAAGTTCGTTTGTTTTCTTTAAATTTGATTCAACACCACTTTTAATTTTGTTGTTTAAATACAATATGTACATTAGTTAGTACGCAAATAGCAAGTAAAATTCAATTTTATGTAAGTTTAAAGTGAAGTTGTTTTAATTTTATAGAAGTACATGGAAAGAAGTATGTGTATGTTCTGATTGAAGGCAAAAGGATAAGTGTTCTGTTTTAAGGTAAGAAGATAAGTATTGAAACGGCTGAATTTAAATACAAAGCACTAAATATACCTGTGGTCAACTGTTCTTATAACTTTATGCCTTTTTACAGCGATTTTTGTTTAACTTAGATTACTTTTAAATAATAAAGTGAGTTTATTATTTTAGTGTCCAACGTTCGTTTGGACAACCACAAAGTATAAAAATGGGACATCAGTTTCCTAGGGATTTTTGTTACTTAAATTATTGTGTCTTAAAATAAATCGCTTTATGTTACACACTGTAAAAATATAAACAACGTGTAAATTCTTGTTTATAACTGGAATTGCGATGAAATTCAGCTAAAATAAACCTAAAATAAATAAAAATTAAAATGAAGTTCGCTTCATAATAAGTGATTTGGTGGTGGGTATATGAGATTCGGAACAGTCGAATATAAACTTTTACTTATTTTTGATATAAAATGCCGCATGGTGATGATTTTGAAAAAGAAAAATGTGGCGTAAGTTGTATTAACAAATTTTGCAAAAAAATCTGGATTATTATGGTAAAAATAAAAGTGGCGGCCTGAAAAACGATTTCTGAACACAATGAAGAATCTTGGTCAGATTACACAGCTCCACAAAATGACAACTTTTTTTTGGTACCTTAGATTTCCTAGTCACTTTGTATGCATCCAGAATTGGGCGTCAAAGCCTACAATTCACTTGTGTATATCAGTTTTCGAGATATTCAGCCTTATTATGAGTGTCGTTTTCCTTTTACGACAATATAGATTAAAGATAAAATTAAATTTGTTTCTTTAATCTATTACGAAACAGTCGTTGTTTAAAAAGAAAACGACACTCATAATAAGGCTGATTAGTTTTTTTAAGAAAACTACGTAGTTACGTTAAACTAAACAATCGAAATTCGGCTACAATATTATCTTTATGCTGAATTAACATTATTTTGAGTCCATGGAGTATTTTCGGAGATATCGCTCAACTTTGCATGGAACATGGACGACAATTTTCTATTATATTTTTCATATAGAAAAATATATTATGCATATAGTAAGCTGTATCTGTTTAATATCCATTCACAACTGTGGGTTTTATTCGAAACAAACTAATAAACTATGTGATTAAAATAAAATACGTTATACTTTTGATTGACTATTTTTAAACAAGCAAAAACCACGATGTAGTTTCACAAAACTAATAATGAAATAAAACTATTGTGTCCATATTAACAAATAATATTGCATTTTATGCAGGACATATCTGTCTATATGGCTATAGAAAAATATTGTTATTTGTTATTATCTTCATTTTTATGAATTTTCAAAAAACAAAAAGAATTTTTAAATAATATTTTTTCGCCATATCTCCAAAACTACTGAGTGGAGCAAATATTATGTTAGGGCAGCATGAAGGTAATATTGTAGCTAAATTTGGATTTTTTTTCTTTTCACTAAGTAGGTTATGTTACGCAAAATCGTGTAACTATGTTCTTTTAAAAAAAAAGTATATCTTGAAAACTAGAGCTGATCCAAAAAAGTGCGTTAGAGGTATTGGAGCCCCATATAAAATGTATACAAATTGACTTAAGAATTTAAGGCACCATTTTTCGTTGTGAGCTGTGTTATTAATGAATATGAGGTAAATGTGTCCAAATAAATCATAAGTAGACCGCTACAAAATCCCAAGCTGTTGTCTGTGTCAAGGCTATTCCTGTATGGTGTGTATGGTATAGATGGTATAGATATTCAAGTAACTATATACATACATACATACATATGTAAGTATTAAAATAAATTTAACTTTAGCAACCTCAGATAACTATTAAACTGTCTATGGTAATTGGTTGAGTTCAGTACTATGATATATTTACTATGAGCCTCAAAAGTGAGTAAACACAACAAATTATTTGATTTTTTTTAAGATAATGAAAATCCTAAAATCTATCCATCGCTTGAAATTTAAAAGTTTCGTTTTGTTGCATATTTGGTTGAATAATAGATTCGGTTATGAAAAAAAATTTAAGTTGAACTATAATGCTTTTCATAATCCTAAAAAAATCAAAAAATTCACTGGTGCTTACACACTTTTGAAGCTGTGTGTATGTGTGTAGTATGTATTTATATTTTTGAATGATAATTTTTGGATCATTTAGCATTCGCCTAAGATACGTAATTGTTAAAAACAAAGTTATTTAGCTAGTCAAGTTATTAGTTAGATTACTATCTAGTAAGGTAACCTATGTGTCAATACATTGTATTGTCTACTTTTAACCAGCTATCAAACAGTCTCTTTGTAATCTATGTGGGGTGAAGTGACTTTGGTCTAGAATGTGCACATAATATAGTAACTAGTCAAAGACAATTGTAGTTTAATTGGTGGATAATAGGTAAACTCACTAGTTCGTAACATTCAAACGGAATTTCTTGGTTGTTATTCGTTTATATTTTATGTATCGTGAGGAATGCCTTAGCAACCAAAGTTGGCTATTAGTTACTTAATGTAATTCAGGCTGAATCAATTGGACAACTCTCCAAACTTCACTATTAGTTACTTAATGTAATTCAGGCTGAATCAATTGGACAACTCTCCAAACTTCACATTAGCAAACTGGCTAGTATCAACTAGTAGCTTCGATATGAAAAGTTGCGATGTAGTATGTACATATCAATTACGAAATTTGATATTTTTGTACTTTCAGATCTGCAAGGTATAACATGTAACATAAGTTATTTGTTTTTGTATTTGTATGAAAATTGAGCATGTATCTGTTAACAAATAGATACAGTAGGGAGCAAAAGCGAGTGCATGTTTGCAACATTCGCAGATATGTGCCAGTAGAACCGTTTATTTATAACAATTTTTTTTTTTAAATTTTGGAACATATTCTTTAGTTAATTAAAGATTATACAGTAAAACTAAAAAAAATTAACATTAATTCAATTCACATATCTGCAAAAGTTGCAAACAAGCACTCGCTTTTGCTCCCTACTGTACATAAATACATACATATGTATGAGTACATTTAGATGTTTTATATTCGTGCTCTATATTTGAGTATATAGTGGTTATCTAATAACATGTTTGTCATTTCAAGGATACTGTTTTTCTACATATTTGGTGTCTTCCCCATCTCTTAATATCATGATGATAGAGCATGTTTTCATGTTTTCATTGTCAAAATAACTGGTAGAAATTGTTGAAATAAATCAAGTTTCTTTTTAAATCTCAGTAATATATTTCAGCAATTGTACAATTTTAGTTCATTGTTTCAAGATTAAAGAAAACAAAATAAATGTAAAGAAAGTATGATATATGTATGTATGTGCATACATAAGTTTTTAAAGAAAAGCTCAAATTTTACTGTTTAGTAAATTTTTTTCATATTAAACACATTGGCAATTTTTTATAATTTAAATCAAAACAATAACAAACAAAATTTTATAAAATTTTTAATTTTTACTTTTAATTACCCTACTAGCATTTGGAAGCTTGTTTTATCAAAAATCGCCTAACTAAGTCTTCCTCGAGAACTTTTGACGATCAAAAACTTATTAATCACCTGCGCGCTTGAAAAAAGAATCGAAAATTATTCGTGTTTGTGTTTAAAAAGTAATTTATTGAAAATACAATAACAAAACATACAGCAAATGTGTAGGTAACCATTTTCTCCCCGGGGGAGTAAAAAAAGACTCATATTTGATTAAAAATTAAAAAAAATGCTAGCTGGGTCTGTCCGTTTGTCTGTCTGTCCGTCTTTGTAAAACACTCTCACATCCAAACTATATAAATTAACTAAACGAAATTTCCAGAAAAATATTTCTTATTTTACAGGTAACTTTGGTATTAAAAATCAGCAAAATCGGCAATTTGTGAGACGACCTACATAAAAATTTGATACTTTTTGTATATTTTATTACAATATTTTGAAATATATTGCAGATAATGCCATGAAATTTTGTATACGTTGTTTCTATGATAAAATATGAAATTGTGCGGAAAATAGTAAGAACCGGTGCATGATTTCTCATAGCCACCATACAAAAATCTTCCCGAAATATTGCTCCATTATACATAAATGCCTATAAAATTGGAATATCAAGACAAAATTCAGCAAAAATAAGTTTTATGCAAAAAGAAATCGCAAAACGAATTTTTTTTAGTTCGGTCCATTTTTGACTATAGCCCCCATATAAAGTCCACTTCCAAAACTCACTTAAATACATATAAAACAGATATAAATAATGTTAAACGGCTAAAATTTGACATGAATAATCTTTATGGGCAAATAAATTGTTGTACTAAATTTTATGGTGGTCGGCCCCATAATTGGTCATAGTTCCCATACAAGGACCACATCTGAAAAATACATTTATCCCTATATATATTGTATAAATATCGATACCGACTCAAAACGTTGCACAGATCATTTACATATATACAAAAATCATCCCACAAAATTTTCTGAATTTTGGTCTATTTGTAACCGTATGCCCCATATAAAGCCCTCTTCCGAAAATCACTTTAATACTCATCAATCTCTTATAAATAAGGGTACCAATCCAAAATTTTACACGGATCATTTACATACATGCCTAAATCAAACTGCTGGGTTTTGAAAACATCGTCCATATTTGACAATATCCCTTACATAAGGTCCACTTCAGAAATCCACGTTAATACTAATATATATCTTAAATATACCGTTATTACGTTGAAATTCGACATGAAATATCCTCATATGCATGAAAATAACTGTTCCAAAATTTATGAAGATCGGCCCATAATTTGTCATTGCTGCCATATAAGAACCATTTCCAAAAAACAACTATACCCACAAAAATGTCTAATAAATATCGATATCGAACCAACTTTTATATGATTAAGAAATTTTAATCCAGAAATCATATTAGTAGCGGTTATACGGCAATTAAGCTACTGGATTTTGTAGCTGTCAGTCAATAATAGTTCCTGAATTGAGTCCACTTCCGAGCATAACAACCAACCCTACAACTCTTGTAAATAACGCTATTGAGACGAAATTCAACCTAAAATACATAGAAATCACATTAGTAGATATTGGAATTAGTAGCTATCAGTCCATAATTGGTCCATTTCTTCTATGCCACCCATAAATAAATATTATTGAGAACAAATTCAAACAAACAAGTCTCATCTTACATCTGATCCTTTTTTATACTCTGTTTTTTAACTTGTTGTGAATATGGAAAAATGTTCTTTCAATTTTATAAATTGTTAAATTACAATCAAGATTATTATGAAAATCAAACAAACTCTGTAAAGAATCGGTAATTACATCAATTATAAATGGTCGAAATTAGATAAAATTTCAAATTATTTAACATAAATTATGTTGGTTTGTCTTGTCTTTCAAACAATATATAAAATTCTAATAAATTTTGGCACTAAGAGTTGAATAGAAAACACGGCATAAGGATATACTAGTCCTATAACCAGTGTAGTTTTTGTATTTCTCATTATATTTAGGTGGAGGGTATTACAGATTCGGCATAGCCGAATATACTATAACACTCTATTTTGTTTTTCAACTTTTTGTAAAACTTAGCGAATATATAAATTTGTAAACAAAAGTGTTGGCCACAAGAAAACAAAATGGCTAGATTCGGCTACGGTTGTAGTCAGACTGATGACGTTGATGGATGAAATCCAATCTACATACATACAAATACATATGTATTTGAATATATATTTCTACCTATATTGCATTCAAAGTCATAAAAATATTTTTTCTACTCGAATGACTTAAAAGTTTTGGTTCTAATCCATATGAATAAAAAGAAAATCAATTGTGAAAGTACAGACGAGCGTGACCAACAATTTGAAAACCTTTTAGGTTTATATACCATTTTTCTGAAGAATTTTGTACCAAAATATTTTGCGAATACATATTTGAAATAAGTTTATGAGCATTAAATATTGTTTTTTAGTTTTTGAAAGAAAATAATGTATAATATATCATTATTACTCCAGCATATTTAATGCGTTCATGTGCCAAAAGATTAATGCGTAAGATGCATTGGCATTGGCTCTGAAGTTTGAAGTTGAAAATTAGAATTTTTCTTAGTTTTTGCAAAATCTTTGCCATTGGATTATACCCTACACCACCATAATGATGAGTAATGTCCATAAATATTGGTTCAATACCCAGTTATTACCTAATTAGATAATAGGTTAACGTTATGCTACGAGTATAAAAACTTATATACAAGTAAATATACTCGTATACATATATTTAAAGTAAAAAAAGTATGATTTTGTACGAATATTAAAATGAAAATTTATTTATTTATATTTTTTAATACATTTCATACTTAAGTGGTCTGAAACACATTAAGGGCCTGGGGAATACTTAATAGCTTAAAAATTTTTTAACCGATTTTTATCTTTTATATCTTATTAGAACGCTAATTTCATACACATTTCGATTATTTCACATTGAAATGTAAGAATAATTATTTAGTTAAGAAAATTTTTGTAAAAACTGAAAAAATTCATATTTTCCCTTGTAAATGCAACTCAAAACTTCAGAGCCGATGCAGTGCCAATTAACGTTATCCTATCATCCTAATATTTTTCAGAATGTTTTACTACAATTCATAGAACAATTCTAGGTATGAGTACATTTTTTAAAGTTCATACAATCTTAAAGCACTCTAGTATTTATTTTATTTGGATACCAACATCTTGAAAAGATCGTCCCTAAAGTGATTTTTGGATATGAGACTTATGACCGAATTCACAGTCTTTAGTTAGCTAATGACAAAGGCTTAACTAATGATTCTTTACTCGCAATGCTTAGTTTGCCATAAGAATAACAAGTAATAGTTAAACAATAGTTAGTATTTTAGTTTACCAATGGTTAACTAATGACTCAGAATTCGGTCATTACATATATAGGGCTACGGCTAATTATAGACCCATCAGTATAACATATGGTTGAAGGATATGTGTATGTACGAGTAAATACTGCTATTCTAAAAATATTTTTGTACCAAGTGCCATATTTTGGTAATAATTTTGTATTGTAGTTAAATTATTACCATTTTCGACAGTTCTTAATCTCTATTTTAAGATATTACATGTGGGAAAGATTATGGCATTAGCTACAATATATTTAGAGAAAATAGCGAAAGATTGTAAAAAAATAACAGATTTTTTTATAAATTTTCTCACAATTTGGTCCACAACTGTTTTTATACATAAGCGATTTTCCTCATTATTAATACCAAAATTTTCTAATAAACAAACGTTATTTGTCATTTGTCGTACCCTTTTAGTTTCTATCTCTCAACTATCATTACGGATATTTAAATAAAAAACTTCTCTATGCCTCTATTATATGTCATCACTCTTTGAAATAATGGTCGTAGAACCAAAAAGTCTATATATTTTTCATAATACAGATAATATCATGAAATTGCAAATTTTATTTTTATTATAGAAAGACAAGTCCTATTGAAAATGGTAAAAATCGGTCTATGATTTCTCATAGCCCCCTTACAAATGTCTTCCTGGAATTTGGTATTCTGGTACATAAATATATAGTATATAATATCCCGCTTTTTGATAAAAACCGTCTGGTCACGTACCATCAAAACTAATTTTTATACCCTACACCACCATAGTGGGGAGGGTATATTGGATTTGTGCTGATGTTTGTAACGCCCATAAATATTGGTCCAATACCCACCTTAAAGTATACCGATCGACTCAGAAGCACTTTCTGATATTACGATAAAATTGGGAACATGATATTTTTTCGGCCCAAGGATGGATGTAATTGAAATTGGTGGAAATCGGTCCATTATTTCAACTTGCCCCCATACAAATTTCCTCCCGAAATTAGGGTTTTATTAATCATAAATCTTTAAATTATGTAATTATCCACACAAATTTCATCTAAAATTAGTGGTAAATGACACTTCTACAAATTTTGTGCAGATTGGTCCATAATTACTCGTAGCTCCCATATAAGACCAACTTTCGAAAATCATTTTAAAGACCGTAACTCTCTCAAAAATGTTGGTATCCAAACAATATTTAACGCAAATATATTTCATATGTATACAAATAATGCGGTACAATTTTATAATGGTCGGTTCATAATTAGTCGTAGCTCCCATATAAGACCCTCTCCGTAATTCACTTTAAGATCCATAAATCTTTTAAGACTATTTATATCGAGATAAAGTTTAACACATATAATATTTATATTCACAGACATCATGACACTAAATTTTTGGATGATCGGCTGGTCCACAATAGGTTATATCTCCCATATGACGCCCATTTCTGAAAAACTGTTTTATACATATACTGGGTGTAGGGTATTATATGGTCGGGCTTGACCGACTATACTTCCATACTTGTTCTTACTTAATTTATTGTGTATTAAAGTAAATCGCTTTATGTTACACGCTGCAAAAATACAAACAAAGTGTAAATTCTGGTTTTAACTGGAATATGATTCTTATGAAATTTAACTGAAATAAACCTAAAATAAATAGAAATTATGGTAAAAGTTCGCCACATAATAAGTGATTTAAACATAAACTCATATTAGTTTATTTTAGATTTAAAACTAATTTATTTTTAATTATGAATGTTCTCATTAATCTGGTATCGTTCGCTTGTTAAAGTAGTAAACCACTTCAAGAACAACCAATAGAATCATTTTCATTGACCATTAATATTAAACTGTCAACTTGAATTTTAACTCTTTATCATTCACACTTGAAATTCTGTAATGTCATCGGCACAGTTTTCATATAAATTTAAACAATATATGAGGGATAAAAAAACAAGTTAGAGTGCTATATTCGGCTGTGTCTAATTTTAAGTACCCTCCACCTAAATTTAATGATAATTACAAAACCTACACTGTTGTTAGGACTGACTAAAAATAGTTTCAACATTTTTCCATGTTCACCAGGTTAAGGAAATGAGTATAAAAGGGTTTTTGAAGCTTATTTAGGTAGATTTTCATTCCTATAACGTAGTTTATTTGGAAGCTATTGCCAAATATGGACTGGCAACAACAATATTCAGTAGTAAAATTTCCATATGATCGATATTGGTATGATTTCCGGATTAAAATTACAGATCGGTATAAAATGTTGGTTTGATATCGATATTTATTAGATATTTCTATGGGTTTGCTTCCTTTTCGGAATTGGTTCTTATATGGCAGCTATGACCAATTATGGACAGTTGTTCGTAAAAATCGGTACGGAGTATTTTATATAAATGAGCATGTATAATGTGGAATTTCAACAAAATCTTGGTATGCTATATATATAGTATATGAGAGAGTCATAAATAGATCGAACTAAACAAAATTTCTTTTTCCGATTTCCTTTTATATGAGACCTATTTTTCCTGAATTAGATTTGATATTGCAATTTTATAGGAATTTATGTAACAATGAGCAATATTTCGGGAAGAAATTTGTATGGGGACTATGAGAAATCACGGCCCGATTCTTAACATTTTTAAAAAACTGATGAAAAATATTATATTTTGATGTATAATGGATGGTTGGCACAAACATTGGTCCATAACTCTTGTGCTACTATACCGATTTTGCTGATATTCAATACCAAACTGTAAATTTTGGTTACATGTTTTTGACGCAGACACAGACAGAGATATGGACATAGTTCAATCGACTGTCATAAGAATCAAAGTTCATAAGAATCAAGAATGTATATATTTTGTTGGGTCTCAGATGAATATTTTGCAGTGTTACATACTGAAGGATAAACTTAACACATTCACCAGTTGTGGTGATGGAGAAATATTAACGATTTCAAATACACTGCATTTGGGTTTCATTAACTAAGAGAATTGAAAACGTAAATGCCTAGTTTCAGTTTTCGATATAGATGTAGCCAATTTAATGAATTTCAGCAGACAAGTTTACAATTTCTTTGTATTTCATTTGGGATAAATATACTTCACTCTAGTAAAGCATTACAAATTTGCAAATTTGAGCTCCAGAAATAAATATTATTCGAAATTTATTAAAGATGTCTTAAGAGATGTAATTCGAATTACGATGTGTCTTTATAAAGTACTTTATTAAGTAACTTTTGTTATTTTTTGAGGTCTTCAAAAGTTTTCATATTTGAAAATTCTTTTACTCTAGTCTTGATTAATATGGGTTTTATGTACTTTAAACATTTAATTGTTCTTCGTATTCGAAACCTGAAAATATATACATATTGTTACGAAATTGTATTTCAGTTTAAAATTAGCGGGCGGTATCAACACACAGAACGTTTAGCAATTTATCAGCATTATTGATTACACCCTGTAGCTAAGCAATAGGGCAGCATTAAGTTTTAACGGCTTTGGCTGAATATTCTAGACTTGCAATCATGAACATTTTAGTATCTTAGCTCCGAACCATCTAGAAATTATGAATAGTGTATAAATATACTAACAAGGCCACTCAAGTGAGTGAGTTTATTGTGAGTCATTGTTGTGTAAATTGCTTTTGTTTACATTTAAATTAATAAAGACTCGTTATATTTTCTTCAAACTACTTGACGCTTTTATTTTGCAAAAGGAATCCGGTTTATTTAAAGGAAATAAACCACCGTTTTTAAAAGGTAAAAACGTAACTACGTATATGTCTAATGAAAATTAAGTCAGTAATATATTTTACTCCCTGACTACACATCAGATAACAGATACAATTTACTCTTCAATAAATTACTTCTGATCGGTAAGATATCTAATCATTAAAGTGCAATAACATTAAGACTGAAGTGACTACATTTTTGATTACCTGGCTCCAAAGTAATCTGACAAAATAAAAATTTTCTCTTAACAACTCCTTTTGGTGGATTTGCTACATTTTGAACTTAATTAAATTAAGAAAGTTCTATTAGCTTACAACAGCACTTAATATATTAATATAAACATAAATCATTCCAATAAAAAGGCCGCTAATATTACAAATGCAACAATAAGTTATAAATACTCAAATTTCCTCTTTTTCCTCCACCTGACTTTTTACACATCAAATGGATAAAAATTAATAACTATAAAACAGAAACAAATTGTTTTTATATTTTTATATACACGTAATAGCTTACGTATTTAATTTTGTAGAATGAGAAAGTAAAACACTTCAAAACACATGTAAATAAACAAACATACATATGTATGTATATACATATTTCCGTTTCCTAGGCCTTGCTGCTGTGTCTTATTAGATGCTGCGGCAAAGTAACAAGATTATCCCAAATTACTAAGCATAATATTTGAGTTTTTTTTTTTTTTTAAACATAAACATGCTGAAGAAATACATCCTCTATACATATATGTATATAAATAACATTTAGAGTGTTCCAGCACGTGTGTATTGTAAGTAAAAGTATCTTGTCTTGAAGATTATTTGCATTAATATTGTCAGTAGGAAATAACTAGACCTAATTGAGTCTCAAATGTTTCCTAAATATTTCAGTAGCATGTATCACATGCCAACAAAAAATATAAAGGAAAATTAACCTACCCCCTGCACATTTTCATACATGATGATTTTATGCTGATGATGTTGTGATAATTCTAGTTTGGGTATGTAACATAATGTTGCTAATATACGAGTATAAAAGTTTTTGTTTTAGCTTGTTTTTTATAAGACCTTAATTTTTACTGTTTGTGTCTTAATTTAGTTACTGCACATTAACATTACATAAAATAAATTAGAAAAACTTAGTTTTGTGATAAAACTTTAAGAGTAACATACATACATATGTATATGCATACCCTACTGCACTACTTAAATATTCACTATACTTACATATGTATCCCAGCAGGCTTTCTGGCTTTCATGTGTCTAGTTATTTGAACATATTGACAATTGACTTTCCCATAGATTAGTTCCGGTGGTTAAAATAACTACTTTCTTAAGTGTTTTACACAATATGTGTAAAGTGACTACAGCCTAGAATACTAAAATACACTAAAGTGACAACTGACTTCACACTTGACTACCTGGGATGTATAAAGTAAACAATTGACTTCTCTTTCCCTTGTAAAGGGCACATACATACATATGTGTCATATGGACTTTAAAATATGTATATAAACTAGTGTCGGCCAAGTAGTTAGACATTTGTAAAAATGAATTTCTTAGTAGTCATTACACAACTGCTGGGAGATATACAGTGGCACAGTAAAGTATACATACCGCCTTAAAAACGGGGTTTTGGGTTATCTATGAACAATTTAGCAATAAAGTTCATTTCAAACAAATTCAATCGAACAACAAACAATAAATTTTGACCAAAAAGTTTTTTACACACAATATTTATTAACAAAAATATATAAAATTCATTTTTCAAACACAGAAAAGTCAACATACATTAAATAAAAAAATTATTTGGGCTAGAAGTAAATAAAAAAACAACAAAATTAATACTTAGTGGGTCCGCCTTGGCTTTGTACATGCAACCCCATACCATGGAGCCACCACCGTGTTTCACTTTAGGAAGCAAGTTTTTAGGCAATAATGCTTCGTTATTTCGACGCCATACTTTTTGTTTTCCGTCGTAACCAAACAAGTTGAACTTGCTTTCGTCGCTAAATAAAATATTAGCCCAAAAAGCCTCATCTGCATCAATGTATTTTTTAGCAAATTCGACGCGTTTTTGCATATTTATTTTACTAATAAACGGCTTCTTTCGGGGCCGTCTACTGCCGTAATTTTAGGCTTTTTTTGAACATTCAACAAAATTTGCCGCTTTGCACGTGGAGTCAGTTTAGGTGGGCGACCACTTCTTGCTTTGTTTTCTACACTTTTTGTTTTATTATATTTCCGAATTATTGTCTGAATGCTTAATTTTGGATGTTTTTCAATCTCTATTAAAGATTTTTTTCTTTATGGAACTTTACAATAAGCTCACGAACTTTTACACAAAGTTCTTTACTCATTTTCGTTAAATAACAAAATTAACTGCAAAATTAACAACAATTAAACTTTTTTCTAAATAACAGTATCTTCTGAAGATGCCTGAAGTTTGTGGTAGCACTGTTTAAGTACGGAGTTCCATTTTATTAACTTTTCCACATAGCCGTGTGTTTGAAAAATGAATTTTATATATTTTTGTTAATAAATATTGTGTGTAAAAAAATTGTTGGTCAAAATTTATTGTTTGTTGTTCGATTGAATTTGTTTGAAATGAACTTTATTGCTAAATTGTTCATAGATAACCCAAAACCCCGTTTTTCAAGGGGGTATGTATACTTTACTGTGCCACTGTACATACATACATAAATATATTGTACTCGTATGTAGGTATATAATTGTTATGCGGACATGCCAAATATGTCAAAATGTGATGAATTTGTATACTGAATTGTTTAATTTATAAAAATACCCTGTTTGGACAACTGATATTAAATGAACTGACAACAACTAATTGTTGTTGTCAATAAAGAACTAGATTAGCTAAAGTGACATAAAATTTACTTTATGAAAATGTCTACATAGTAACTTATTTACAAGAGCAGCGATAATAGTGTGGACAAAAATTTATTCTAAAAAACTACAATTGCTTCAGTAAAGTTTGTCGAATTCTAAATAGTTGTGTAATTTAGTTTACTGTAAAAGTAGTTAGTTTTACGCAAAATATCCCAACATTTTGTAAGGTTTTGTGTCACATTAAAAATGAATTGTTCAGTATTACACCAATACCTCACTTTGCGTCGGGGTTGCGTTCCAAAAAAAAAAAAAAAAGTAATATATCCCCATCTTTTTGGTGGTGGGTATAACAAGATTTTAAATTATCATGTTTGTCATTATCTCATTTAGATTTTTCACTTGTTATTTGAAAACTTATTTAGGCAACGTTTAATATAATATAAATCTTATATAACTAATAAAGTATAACTAATTGAATTAATAGAATCTTTAGCAGGACACATATTACTCTGTTTATATTAGGCCATATTGTCAGTAAGTAATCCAAAAGAACTACAAGCTAATTGGATATTTGTTAACAAAAGAGTTCCATAAATAATATAAGTTTCACTATAAACTGCAATTGCTTTAAGTAATAAATTTTTACTATCACGAATGTTTTATAACACTTACCTGGTCAACATATTGGCACGATTTACTGCCACCTCTGCTTCGACGCGAAAACGATCCTGTGCATAACGATCGACCACGCCCTCTCCCAAATTTAACGAGGTTCCCGCCTCACAATTCGAACCGAGAGAATGTTGCGTTTCAACAATTTGCAGAAATTTCGTTACCACGTCACGACCGTGCATTAGATCACGACGATTACTGCGAGATATTTCATCCCAATCATAAATCTCTTCTGAATTGGCAGCATCCACCACACCCTCTAGAAAATGATTGGTTTCATCATCACCCGGCACTTCTGAAAGACCTTCCGTCTCGGTATCCGTATCTGTGTCAGATTCATCCAAATTGCTTAAAGGAAAACCATTGGCATGGCCACTATCATCATCACTAACATCCATAACTGCCTCATCCATTATCAAATCTTTGGAAGAGGAGGCATCATCCTGGGCCAAGTCGGAAGAATCATTAAAATTAATTTCGTCTTTCTCATAGAAAGAAGACTGATGATGTTCGAAATGAATACTCCGCTGGCTAGTGCTGGCTGAGTGTGATGGCTCAATGGAATGGTCATCGGAAGAGAAAGGAAAATCGTAAAGAAATTCTGTGGTAGAGGAAGTATTAGACGAGTCCTCTGTTGAATTAACTATAAGATTTGCGGTGGTAAGCTGGGAATATGATGAAGAAATACTGGATAAATTTAAAGTTTTAAATTTCAAATCTTTAATATGCTGCCAGGAAGTTGCTAGATTTGCATTTTCAGTTTCGTTATCATTCAAATCCACATTATTGTCAATGTCTCTAATGAATTCAGAGGAGAAGTTTTTAAATTGCTTATCGAATTTGTCATCCAAAAGAGAATGAAGAGTTGTAGCATACAATACATCAACGTCATCATCGTCAGCGTCATCATTGTCATTATCATCCTCATCATCATAGACATTTGCAATATTCTCATCATTTTGATAGAATACATCAGACAAATTATCATCATCATCATCATCATCACCATCTTCAACACCATCATATTTATCCATTATACCTGGTAACTCGTCTTCATTTACACTTTCATTTGTGTCAATATCATTTGTGACCATATCTGCTTTATCTCTATTTAATACCATCTCGCCCTTCTCCTTGGCCACTTGATGACTGCTGCTGTTGTCATCATCTGTGCTTGCAACAGTTGTTTTTTTCTGTTGCAACTTTTGACTATCGTCTGCTGTGCTTGAAATTTTATTTGTGTCCTGCAACTGAGCTTGCTGTTGTAGCTGTTCGGCTTCTATCAAACTGCGATGATGATTTTTCGTCAAATGACTACCATTTGTATTGAACTTGTCAATATTCAATTGTCGCAAACTCTCCACAATTTTCTTCTTATGCAATTTTCGTATTTTGTGGGTCACAGCCTTCAGAGTTGTGGTGGCCACTGTAGTAGAAGGTGTTAAACGATGTGTTGCCACTGTGGCCTGAAGTTTGCTGTGTATTTTGCTGGTATTGAAATCAATGCCTTTGGCAACAGTTACATCATTTGCATTATTCAAGTGTCTTGTTACATCAATGTCAGTTGCAATAACGAGGCCATCCGTATCTAACTGGGAGTTTGTATAGGGACCAGCATTCTCATCATTATCATGTGATGAATGAAAATTTGTTGAGAATTTATTCAATTTCGATTTTGTCAGCTCTTCATCAATGTTTGTGCTTGTTATAGCCTTTTGGTCATTAATTTTATGTGGTAAATGCATTTCCTTATTCCCCGAACTGTCTTTAGATAATGATCTAGTTAAATGTAACTGCGACAGTTGTTGTTGCTCTTGCTGTTGTGGCAGCTGCAGCTGTGGCTGCTTTTCAGTAGATGAGGAATGTCTTCGTTGTTTGGAACGTTCATGTCGTATATTTAAAAAAACTTCACTAACCTTACCGGTGCCCTCCTTTAACTCAACCTCTTGTTGTTTCGTTAGGCTGGTTAAACTAGCGCTAGAGCTAGTGGTGGCATCTACCTTGCTCAGTGATACATTGAGTCCATTGAAAATTAGCATAATTGTTGCTATGTTCATAACAATATTAACAGCCAGCATTATTTGTTTGTTTTTCGTTTTAACAAGAATTTAAAAAGAGATCAAAGAAAATTAATTAAAGTTTCTTGTTATAACCGTTTCCGTTTCAGTTATTTGTTTCCTCCTTCCGTTACAATTGTATTTTGTAATATTATCTGTTTTGTATTACTTTTATTTGATTTCGTTTATGATTTCGTTTTCGTAATACCGACTACCTCTGAATTTTTAAACGTTTCAATTTCACTATGGTCTCATAATAATTTAATATAATATTTTTATAATTGTTTGCTTTATTATTGTTGGTTTTTTTATAAATCATCCTTAACATGGCGCCACATTTGTTTTTTGATTTTTACAGGAAGCAACTACAAATTATATATAAAACTTTCCTTTTTTTCATATTGCAACCACAGGATTTTGGTGAGTATGGGGTTTGTCATTAAATCTGAAATATACAAAAAAAAAATGAATTTTTTAATAGTTTTTTTTTTTTTTTTGTTAAATTTAAATGAGTTGAAATATGTCTTTACAAACTAAACAACAAAAATGAATAGGATTTAAATAAATCTATTTAAAATTCTCCTTAGTAGATTGATAGTGAAGCAGAGTATATTCGGTTCAGCAGAACTACATTTATGAATGAAAGTGTGTCATAACCTCCGAAAAGTTAAAATTTTATAGAAAAAAAAAAAAAAATATAGTAAAAAAGTAAAATAAAAAAGAAATCAAAATTTAATTTAATATTTAATAGAAAATATATTTTTTGTAAATTTTAGTATTCTTATCATAAAAGGTCATACAGGATTCCTTATATTACCAATAAAACTTGTGTACATAACGTTAATAACATGAAATTCTACTAAAATATGCCTCAAATACATACATGGAAATCAAATTTATTAAAATGACGATTGACGATTTTTCATTTTTCCCGCAAACAAAAATGACGATTTTTTAAACCTGGTAACCTTTTTTCCTAAAATTCAAATTTTATAAGTCCCCTTTTGCAATGTAGAAATTGAAAGGCAAACAGACGAAGTTTGTTGGCGAGGGGTTGAAGAGGTAGAGTGTGTAGTACACGACTATCTGTACTGGACATTTTTTTTTGTAGAATAGTTTTGGTTAATTTTGAAATTCAAAGTTTTAATAACGAAGACATATTTTTAAATAAAGATGAAGTAGTGTATCTTGGCATTTACATGGAGGAGAATCAATCTAGTTTGAATATAGTCAATATAATATATTTGTTGAATTCTGCGTCCAATTTTATATTGAATTGGTTTCATGAATTCTAAAACGTTTTGATTTTGGCGATAAACTTTTAGAGGGATTAAACTCCATTGAACCAAGCGTAGCTTTAAACAAAAAATTATTCAATTTTACAATTGGCCAAACTTTTTCCAAATTTATTAAATGGAAAACAATATCAAGAACTTGATAATGAAGTTCCAATTTAAACACAATTTGTTACGAGTTTAATGGCACTACCACATTCATCGGCCAACGTTGAAAGAATTTTTAATATTGTAAATTTAAATAAAACAAAAACCAGATTTAGATTCTTCAACATTATAAGGAATGGTATTGCTCGCCATTCCACACAATAGAATTACATGTCTAAATTATTTTTGAAATGCTTTTATAGAGGATAACTTCAAAGTCAAGGCTTAGATTTGATTGGTCACTGATTAACAAATGCAGCCTAAATTTGTAACCCCAAGTGAAGTCATCTATCCAAGTGATATTAAGGTATGTCAGGTGGAGAATTTCCTGTCCTTAACGCAAATTCCTTTCAGGACTAGCAGTTTTGTGGCGTAATAATTGTCTTAGCTGTCGACTTACTTGTAGTTGATTTAGGCACATTCACCTCCCATTTCTAATAATCTGACCAAGACTCTCTCTCATTGTGTTGCTGGCACAGTTTATAGTTCTGCGATTTTCTTGTTCAGATAGCTTTTCTTCGGACTGGCAGTTTTATTTTACCATAATAGTAAGGATTATTCACAAGATTTTTTACAACAAGATGGTTTAATTTTTTGGCCAATTGTTCGAAAACTTAAACCACTTTACAGTAAATAGCAAGCATCAAGTGTAATTCAACACAGTGTATGTGAGGGTTTTCAATATTGGCATTATCATTAGCAAATGTTGAAATAGTTAATTTATCAGTCGTAGGCAAGTCAGAAGAGGGTAGGTCCAAGAACACTTCTTTGTGGCACGACACACTGTGTCTAGAAACGTTTTGTTTTGGAAATAATTTGGTATTTAGGGTCGAAGGATTTATGATAAAATTTTAAATAAAACTTACAAGCTATAATCTCTTCCCTATAAAAAATGTTACATGCATCCAAAATTGGAACAAAGTCCATATTTTTTTACATTTTTTTTTCTTTTATAAAAAAAACGTGTCTTCGGGACTACATACATATAATTATTATATGGTCCGAAAAGAGAACTTTATGCGTCGTTGAAAATAAAATTCGACTCATTGAAGCGTCCGTAGCTCTCCCCAGCCCTATTCAAACTTGGCTAATTTAAAAAAGTGAACAATTCTAAAAACGCAAAGTCCCGATCATCTAAGAGTTTCATATTGTATAGTTTTACTATCACCCAGTAAATAGCACAGTGGCCACTTTTATAAAAAAAATAAATAAAATTTTGGTACATATTTTTCCCGTAGTAGGAATTTTTGGTATTTGAAAATAAAAAGTGGTAAAACTAAAATTGTTATTGCTTAAAGAATATTTGGATCTATATTAGTGTCAAATCTTAAATTCTAAACTTTTCACCAGTACGAAATATTGTTTCAAAAATCTAATATTTACTCTTTAGAAGCTCCACAAACCTTGCTCCTTTTCAAAAATTATAATGTTTTTTTCATATATTGCATGCATGGACCAGAATCGAAATTTTTTACCCACCACCAAATAGATGCGGGTATATTCAAATTGTCATTACGTTTATATTATATCGAAATATTGGTCACAGAACCAACACTATAAATATTTTGGGTGATCATAAGATTCTAACACAATCTAGCCATGCCCATCTGTACGATGGGCACGATAAATCTTTCAAAAAAAAAAAAAGACCTAGAACAATGAAATTTTCCCAAATATTCTTTGTTCCACAGGTATTTAAAATGGCAAAAAATAAAAGGATCCGAGTTATAGACCAAAGTTTCAGACAACCTCGATATAAGAATTAGTTAACGATTTATTACAGCCACCGTGCAATTGTATTTCCGGAATTTGGCTTTATGGTATATAAATGCCTGTTAAAAAGTAGTATTTATACAAAATTCAGCACATAATACTTCTCATGATAAGTTAAAACATAACACGACCATATAGACCATAGGTCCAATTGCGAAAACCACCTTAATCTCTTATACACGTCATTATTGAAATTTGACACAAATAATCCACATAGATGTAAAACATCATGTCGAACTTTATGGTGAGTCTAATGAGGATTACTTCTATATCGAAATTTTACGCATATCTGTTATATGTAAGTAAATATATCCAAAAAACTCAAAAATATATCGTCATTGAGATGAAAATGTCGATATTGGAATACAAAATTCACCATAAGACTCAAATATATTTAAAATATTTTTGGACGCTAATTCTTTCATAACATAGATCCCATATAAGGGATCCGAAAAATAAAATAACGAGTATAAGCATCGTTATTTCAAGAATGTATACATCACACTAGTGATATACACGCAGAGAAAAAATATAGTTGTATGTTTACCACAACTATTTCAATATTTTTAAACATTTTTTTAAAATATTATGGTCACTGTAATTATTTATATGATTTGGTTAAGTTACCATTCACATGATTATAGCAATCATATATATGATTATAGCAATTATGTAATGTTTATGGTGATCAGTTTTATGAGGAAAAATTATACCATATTAAGTTGTTCTCTATCATAATAAAAGAGCAACAAATTAGGATAAACAAATTCATCATAAACATTATTGCAACAAATTTATAAATAGTTACTACAATCGTATACTATATGATTGTAGTAATAAACTGAATCGTAACTTAACCATGTTATGGTCACCGAAATCATAAAAACAATTACAGTGATCATAATATTATTGAAAAACTTGTAAAAATGTTGACACTGTAAACATGTACAACAATATTTTATCTCTGTCTGTAGGTGGTGACAAATATTACCCCCTTATTCAAAAACGATTATTAAATTTAACAAACGTTTATTTAGACAGACTTGCATATAAAAATTTGCTTAATAAACGTTTGTTAAATTTAATAATCGTTTTTGAATAAGGGGGTTAGTGTATAAATATTTTTAGAATACTAATTCAATGCTGAATAAGGGGAGTATTCCAATATAAAATTTATTATGTCATCATGCCGATTGTTTTACGACAGATAATCTGGTAAAATTAGGGATTCAAGGTTTCTGTTTTGACAACTAAATAGTCGTCGACAAATAAAATGTAATTTTAAAATATTAATGTAATTAATGCAAAAACACCGGCGATGTTAAAAATTACCCCAGGTAAAATGGCCCTAAACAAAAAAAAAAAAAAAAAAAAGAAAAAAAAAAAAAAAAGGGCCAAATTTTGGGGTCACATTTCATTATGAAATTTAGCTCAAATTTTTATCAAAAAAGGTTACGAAAAAATGAATTCTAGACCCTAATTTGGTAATTTTTATTAAATATTTCTAACTAGTAATAACGAAAACTCCAAAAGTTTGCATTAGTTTTTAGGGATAATTTAAAATTTTTATATTTTTTAGCATATTTTACAATATTAGCCCTTAGTACAAAAACAAAGTTTCTTGAGGTATTTCTTTTTTTATTCTACGATTTTGGGGTCATTTTTCATATCACTTTAAATGCAAAATTACACTAAAGAAAAAACATTTTTAAATTTTTTGAGGCCATTTTTCCTGGGCTTATTTTTAACAGCTCAAAAACACTTTGTTTGCTGGTCAGTCTGACTGGTTGGCCTCTTGATGACGTATATGTGGCATATGTGTGTATGTGTTGTTTTTCAGACCACACCAAAATGATAAGCTCAATATTTGCCCCCTTCCATGGAATAGAAACTGATTCACAAATTTGCCTTAAGAAAAGTTCAAATTGTATAGTATGTATGTATATTAGGGTGGGTCAATTTTCAATTTTTGTAAGTAGGCGTATAGCAAAAACGTAATCTATAATAAATTCTAAGAAAACTTGACCAAGAATGTATGGGCCCAAAATCAAAACCTAGCATAGCAAAATTAATTAATTGCGTCGTATCTCTTAGCGTATGGTCCCCTTTTTTGCATAATCGGCTCTTTTGCAGATGGCATTGCAAATTCGATTTCAGATGCAACATCCATTTGTGAAGAGTTGAACCTATATGAAGGATCTAAGGTAGCTGGAAATCCGCTGGGCAGTTGGTCTACGATATTTAACACGCATTCAGGAATTGTATTCTTTTTGCTGGTGTGTTGGTCAATCATGAATGCTTTGGGAGGATCAGGAATTAATACACAGGAGCATGGTATTGTTTTTGTGCAACTACATTTACCGATTCAACGATGTCGCAAATACTGAAAATGTATTACCTGTTGATATGTTTTTTAACTCTTTTTGATAT
The DNA here is from genome assembly GCA_950370525.1 of Bellardia bayeri. Classification (NCBI taxonomy): domain Eukaryota; kingdom Metazoa; phylum Arthropoda; class Insecta; order Diptera; family Calliphoridae; genus Bellardia; species Bellardia bayeri. Next base: position 48,360,941 of record OX493268.1, read on the forward strand.
TTGTTGAGAAATTTCAACTATTTTCTTTGCAATTATCGGAAAAAATCTTGAATACGATTGTTGTTTTTTTTTTTTTTTTGATTTTTCTTTTTCGAGTTCACTTAAGAAAAAATAATACGTTAAAATGTCACGATAACTTGGCCAATTTAATCCACTAAATTCATTTGGCTGCCAATTATCCTAGTGTTCTGATTAGTCAGAAAACTTGCCCCGTTAGAATCAATCGACATCGCTGATGATTTCATAATTTAATGGTTCGTTTTTTAAAAAAAGAAATTAACATACCTACTTCTTGAAAGTTAAATATCAAGTGCATACGTCAATCAAAAGAAATGCTTAACATTACGTTTTTATAAAATGCAATGACTAGAACTATTATTAACGTTAAATTCTAATGACTCTTTCATAATAACTTTCATAGCAGATTACTAAATTGTAGTTTTTAAAAGAGAAGAGCGGGGCTTAAAAAAATCGAATATCGATGCAATAAAAAGGTGCAAAAAAGCAACTATCAGCCATGTCACACAGTTTAATTCCGTTCGGAAGTGGAATTTATTCCGTATTTGACTTCTCTAGAAAAAGTATAACGAAACATTGTTTCGGAATGAAATTTCTTTAAATTAAATAACTTATAATTAAAATGAAAGTACTGATTCCGAAAACATTTTTCGTTTTACTTCTTCTACAGATGCAAAATACGGAATTAATTCCACTTCCGAACGGAACTAAGCTCTGTGACATGGCTGTATATTTGTGTTTTGTGAATGGATATATGTATGTAACTTTTTTATATCCAAGCCTTTTCATTTTAGACCCATACTTTCTATAGGTAATTTTCTTAGAATTTTGTGTAGACTTCGATTTTGGTATACGCCTGGGACAAATTGACCCACCCTAATGCATATATGTACATAGTATATAGTAATTACCCCAGTAACTTTACAAACATCTATTAGTAAGTTATTGAACTGTAACAAATTGATTACGTTTGGAAAAAAGGTCAAATTGATATTAAACTATGACACATTTTCCTTTGAGCTTGTTTTTTCTGTTCTTTATTCATGTTTAAAAAAATATGTATGTATTAGATATTCTTTTGTTGCAAAAGTTATTGTAAAATTTCGTTTACAAGGAAAATAATACAAATCAAAATTTATGAAAATGTCACAAGCAAATAGGACAATAATAAATAAAGAAAAAAAGAACAGAAAAAGGTGCACGTTTTCAAAGGATTTTGATTATTGTGACAAATAAACATTTTAATATTTGTGTAACATTATGCATATGATGTAACTGCTTAGAATTGATGAACGGGGAGTTTTTGTTAATAAACCAAATTGTAATAAATATTTGCTGAAAATATAAATATAAGCCTCAAATGGTATTGGTACTTTCAATGGAGGAAATAAAGTGAATAGCTTATTTATGTTTACTTTTAATTACTTATTATATTAAATTACCAACATATGTATGTAAGCAGTTACATGCCTTTAAACTCTTTTAACATCAAACAATGTGTTTGTTTTATTTAAAAAAATGTCCTAATTATTCCCCAAATCTTAATTCCAAAGTTTGTTACTAATTAAACATTAGCGGCGCGTTTTCTTTTTAGTGTTTGCTATTTAACAAAAAATGTCAGCCAATATTAAATAAAAAAACTCAATATTTTAAAATTACACTAATCTAAGGGTTCATCTCTCAACAGCACACAGGACAAGTGGCAGCAAAAGTTAAAACGAAATAAATTAAAACCAAGTGCTTTAAAAAATGTTTAAAAACCTTACAATGAGTAAAAGAAAGGACAAAACACAGCGAACTTAATTAGAATCCTTAAAGTAAACAATCCTCGAAATGGTTTCACAATAAAAGCAAAACTTAACACAAAAACTTCAGTCGATTTTTTCCTGTTAAACACCCTGCAACAAATCCCACAAAAAGTTTTTCTAAAAAACATATTTTTTTTGTTCCCGCTGAAATATTGTTTGCATTATCAGTTTTAATCTGTTTTTTGGCAACTCGTTTTTATTTAAACATAAAAAATATATTTTTCTAAAACATAAAAACTAAAATTGTATTTAGTCAACAAGTATTTTCTAGTTGGTTTTATCTAATTAAATATATAAATATAGTTGGCTAAGACAGTTCGTTTTAATATTATTATTCTATTAGGGCCCTTATAGGGCTCCTAAAATCTCTTTAAAGAACATAAATTTCTTAAAAATGTGTACCGCAGTTAATATTTATGTTTTAACTAGGCTTTTGCAATAGATTGCACTTATTGCAAAAGAAAACTATTTATTTGCTTAAACAAAATAATTACTTGACGAAAAAGGCAACATTCCCAATCATAAAAGATATTTTTTATTAAACAAACATATTTGCAATTCTTCGCAATAATTCACCCATTGCAATATTTCTACCTGCTAGAATGTGTTTTCTTTTTGGTGACAAACACAAAGAGATGGATCACAAAAAATGTGATAAAAGTATGCTTTTTATACCCACCATCAGAAAAATGGGAGTATATTTCGTTTGTCATTCCGTTTGTAACACAATGAAATAATGGTCGTAGAATCAACAAGTAAGAAAGTATAGTCGGTCAAGACCCTACACTATAATACCCTACACCTAGTATATGTATAAAACAAATTTTCAGGTATGTGCGCTATATGGGAGATATTACCTCTTATGGACCGATCATCAAACATTTAGTGCCATGACTTCCGTGAATATAAATATTATGTGAGTTAACCTTTATCTCGATGTAAATACGTTTAAAAGATTTATGGAGGTCAAAGTGAATTACGAAGCGGGTCTTATATGGGAGTTTTTACTATTTATGAACTGACTATTATAAAATTAGGTGTCATCCTTTTTGTACATAAGAAACTCATTTTTGTTAAATTTTATTCGGAAGTGGGCTACGACTAATTACGGACCGAACGTCATAAAATTCTACCATGTTATATGTATATGTACGAAACATATTTGTGTTCAATATTATTTGGATACCGATATTTTTAAAGGAGTTATGCTCTTTGAAGTGATTTTCGGAAGTGGGCCTTATATGGGAGCTACGACTAATTATGAACCGATCATCATAAAATTCTACCATGTTATATGCACATGTACGAAACATATTTGTGTTGAATATTATTTCGAGACCAACATTTTTAAAAGAGTTATGCTCTTTTAAGTGATTTTCGGAAGTGGGCCTTATATGGGAGCTACGACTAATTATAGACCGATCATCATAAAATTCTACCATGTTATATGTACATGTACGAAAAATATTTGTGTTCAATATTATTTCGATACCAACATTTTTAAAAGAGTTATGCTCTTTTAAGTGATTTTCGGAAGTGGGCCTTATATGGGAGCTACGACTAATTATGGACCGATCTTCACGAAATTTTGTAAATGTGATTTAGCTTCATTTATTACTCATTTGTGGAGAAATTTGTTTGCATACTTGCATAATTCAAAGATTTATGACCAGTAAACCCCAAGTTCGGAGGACATTTGTATGGGGGCCAGGTGAAATAATGGACCGATTTCCACCAGTTTCAATAAATATCACATACCAAATTTTATAGAAATACATTCAGAATTGCGACCTGTACTCTGCGCACAAGCTTTACATGGACAGCCAGCCAGACGGAAGGACGGACGGGCATCGTTAAATCGACTCAGAAAGTGATTCTGGGCGTTATGACTTTTGGGCGTTACAAACATCAGCACAAATCCAATATACCCTCCAGACTATTGTAGTATAGGGTATAATAATTCGCATATACTCGTACATGTATATCGTCGTACAGGATTTTATGATGTTTTATGATGAACTGGTCATAGTTCCCTTAAGAGGACTACTACCGAAAACTCATTAACCTACATGACCATCCATATCGAACCGAAATTTTACACAGATCAGTTATAAGTATGTAAATTTTATACTACTGACTTGTGGGAAAGTTGGTCCATAATTGGGCTTAACTCCCGTACAAGCTCCACTTCTGAGAATAACCACAAAGTATACAGATGAGACAATTTTGGGTTTTTGGTACTTAATTTATTGTGTGTTAAAGTAAATTGCTTTACGTTACACGCTGGAAAAATATAAACAAAGTGTAAATTCTTGATTATAATTATAATTGGAATATGATTCTTTTAAATATCGTTATTGAGATGAAATTCAACTAAAATAAACTCAAAATAAATAAAAGTTACGGTACAATATTTTATAAAGTTCGCCCTATTATAAGTGATTTGGTGTTGGGTGTATAAGATTCGGCACAGCCGAATATAAACTCGTATATGTTTTTTTCATTATGCCTTTTTTTGTTGTAAATAAACAAACTATGTATTTACATATTTTCATGCAGCTGTTTTTTAATTTATTACAAATAATTAAAAATACCTAATAGGTCCTCGGGCTAGGAAAACAAAAGAAAATAATACAATATGTGTATGTAAACTGTTAATACATAAAGTAAAGTATTTAAAGTAAAGTATGTAAAGTATTTATGTAGGAGTGAGTTTAAATTCTGCGAACGGTGGTTCAATGTAATAAAATACATGCGGCTTTCTATGAATCTCCATATTGAATAAATTTTATTGACAACTTTAATGTATGCGAGAAAATAATAAGAAAGATTTTTTAAATTTCGTTTAAATTTCGATAGGAAAATAATAGAATATTATTGGGTGTGTAACTTAAAAATGTGGTAGTTATAACATATGGATTATCTTTTGAACGCCGTTTTTGTCTTTAGTTAGTTATATGTAATTTTGAAGGATAAATATCTGTCAGTTATTCACACTTAGCCACATGTATTGAACATTATAGAATAAACAACAAAGTTTTTTGCTTCAAATTTTCAAAGTTTGTTTCGACAAAGAATCGTAAGCGGAAAGTTTTGATTTCCGGTCGTGATTTTCACACGGAATTTAAAGCAGTACACTAAGAAGATCGTTGTCGAACTCAACAAGGGCTTTCGAAATTATTGGGAGCTACTAAAGTAGCAATTTCAAACATTTGAGAGCAGCAGGATTCATTCAGAAGGGAAATCGGTTACGATATGAATTGAAGCCGTGAGTCCTTAAAAGACGAAATACTGCTTAAACACCATAAAAGTAAAACATTTTTGTACCAAATAGTTTATATGGGGGCTACGGTCAAATATAAACTGATCGTCATAAATCTGAGATCGACGTTTTTTATTTGTGTTACATTCCAACTTATCAGGTATTTATGCCCATTTAAGTGATTTTCGGAATTGGACCTTATATGGGGACTACTGTCAAATATGCACCAACAAACAACAACACCAAACTTTTTGGTGAATCAAAGAATGTTTGGTAAAAATTTCATTGCTCTATGATTTTTTTTATAATCTTCTAAGTAGAGACTTTTTGGCTCTACGACCATTATTTCGATGTGTTACAAACGGAATGACAAACGCAATCTTTTTGATGGTGGGTATAAAAAATTAATTTGTGATAAAAGTGGCGGATTTGATTAAATTTTTCAAAAAGTTTTATTCACAGTCTTTAGTTAGCTAAAGGCTAAACTACTGATTATTTATTCGCAATGGTTAGTTTGCCATAAGAATAACAAGTAATATGGATGGTTAACTAATGACTGAGAATTCGGCCATTAATGACACAAAGATAAAGACTTATTTTGAGCGTTCATAAATGCACTGAAATGTGGAGGTTATTTAAGATTCCGCACAGCTGAATATTGCACTCTAACTTGTTTTATATACAAATGTTTTTCTGTTTATAATGAAATTAAACAAACAATATTTAACAATAAAAAAATAATTAGGCTCAATATTTACCTTTCCTTTAAACTTCAAAGTTAAAAATGTTACAAAAAAATATAGATTACTTTGTACACATACACATACATATGTATGTATGTACATCCTTATTAATTATATACCACAGCTACATATATTTTTATCATTAAATAATAAGAGTGTTATACAAAAAAAATATAATGACAGGCTGTAAGAAAATAAAAGTATAGGGCATTTGTTTTAGATGTATATAACTTTAAGTTGGCTACACTTTTCAACTGGCGGCCATTTTGTCAGCTGTCAAGTGATTTATGTTTAAAGTCGCTAGTCTACGCCGATACGTCCGAAACGATTGACCACTTTTTGGACAAAAAATGCATTGAAAATTGGATCTCCAGATTAAAATACGTCCAAGTCAGCCGTGGCGGTCATATCCCAGAAGTCATATTTAAATTCTAATGCCAGAAGATTGTCTTTCGAAATTTTATGTTAGTTTGGTAAATTTCAAATTACTACACATCTAAAAAAATCACCCTCGATACGTATTCCGAACAGAATCATGATTTTTAAAATAATTTTGCACAATTTGGAAGCGTTGTTCAGGTGTCAGTCTATGTAAATTCCAAACCAAACTAAACATAAATTACTTGGCAGCTGACAAAATGGCCGCCAGTTAAAAAAGTTAGCAACACTTAAAGTTTTATACATCTAAAAAAACACCCTAAATCAAGAATTAAAAGAAAGGAAAATAAAGCAAAGGCTTTATTAATTCCTTTATACATTTTTGGCTGGAGTCTATATCTACATAAGAATTTCTTTGTGTACACCAATACCTCGCTTTGCGTTTTTTTTCGGAGTGGCGTCGCTGCTTAATAAGCACTAATAGCCTTTAATTTTTTTTTTAATTTTTGCAAAATCTAAAACATTATTTGTTGCTAACACGATGATCCGTACAAGAAGTACTGTGATGATTAACATGGAGTCCTTGCTTTCTATTTTAATGGAAAATAAGGTTGTACAGAGAATACCATTAAGTAAAATGGTATTTCAGACAAAATCAAAAAGCTTTTTTTATGACATAAAAGGTAAAGCATTACCCAACGATACTGCTGTTGGTAGTAATACAGACAATTGCTACATTGCAAAAAAGTTTTTCAGCAAACATTGCACCTAACCCTATCCCTAGAACCTATCTTCGATATTTACAGGATTTACTATAGAAAATCGTAATTCACTTTGCGTCGTTTCAATTTGTGTCGTATTTTCTTGGAACGCAACTCCGACGCAAACTGAGGTATTTATGTGTTTCATATTTTGTATATGTATATTACGAGTAAAAAGGGCAGAGTTGTGGCATAATCAAATTCATACCTTAGACATTGCTATATATGTATGTAATATAATATGTATGCAATGTAGTAATGTATATAAAGTTTAACTAAATTAATTTCTGGCTGTGTATTTTGTACCGGATATATGGGATCAAAGTAAAACACATTTTAGGGTAATTAGAAAATTTTAAGCCATTATTTACACAAGTTATTTCTTATAAAAGTTACTTTGTACTCGTAAATTCATATACATACATGGGTATGTATATGACAGGGAAATAACTTTTGTCTTCATTTACATAATGACTATAAAGGAAATGTGTTTGTGATTTGTTAAATACATAATACCTTACTAATAATTATATTTATTGTAACTTTTTGCTAAAACTGTTTAAATTTCAACAAATGTTCACACCATACGGAATATGACATTGTTAAAATCACGGTTGATAAAGTTGGTACAATTGTACTTTTTTTGGTACAATTCAAAACTAAAAAATACGATGGTACCCCTGTGGCTCATTTGGTACTATTTCCAGATTTTTGCACTTTTTCATTGAGAATAAATAGCAGGTGGTTTTTAGTATTCAGCTAATGTTTTCTTGTTGTTGTTAAACTTCATATATAAAGCTAAGTTTAGACGATATGTTGAATCAGCATATATATGTCAGCCATATGATTAAAATTAGCAGCAAATTCCTATGTCATATGTTAGACGATTACACGATATGTTGAAAGTAGCAAATTTTTTGATGTCAGCATATGCCAGCAAATGAAATGTCAACATAGGAGTTAACATACGAATTTTGTGTTTTTACGATATGTTGAATTGTATATGGTGCTACATATGCTGAGTCGTATAAACATTTGTTTGTGAAATTATTCAGTTTGACAACATTTTTTAATTATTATTCAACTTCTGTATTTTATATGTAATTTTTGAAATAAAATTAATTAATACAAATAATATCAATAAAAAAAAAACATAAATGATGACGTGGGAGGAAATTGGTCCAGCTATTGCTTGTACAGTGCTGATTTTAGATGACGATGAAGTGGAATTAAAAGCAAAAAGAAATGGGTAGAACGACGAGAGGAAGAAAGTTGATGTGTAAAATTATACAAGGAATTGGTATAAAAAATAGAGCATATTTTATTGTAAAAAACAGTAATAATAATAAATAATAAAATATTGCAGAACTTACCAACAAAATCGAGCTAAATTATACACTAAATATGCAAGTAATGCACGAAAACATGTAAAACATTTATAATAATTTATTGCTTATTTCCAGAGACCTGTGTCGATTAATTTGAACAATGCCGCCGGCCACAATATTGCGTTTTGTGTTCTTGTGTGTGTATGTTTGTAGGTACATATGCAACAAGAAGTGTATTTACATAAAAAAAACTATCGGCGGCTGGGCTTACACTATCACTGATACACTATCCTACACAATCGTACGATTCATTCACTGAAAATCTGACCGATATCTATCACACACAAAAAAAAAATCGCAACAAAATCGTATGTCATAGGTGCCACACTAGTACACAAAAAATATGCAAAAACATATGTTTTTGTTAATGTAATCAAACGCAGTTTTCCGCCATTCAAATAAATATTTGTGTTCAATTATTGTGTTGATATGTGAATATAATAAATTGTATAAACTATACAAACAATTAAAAAATTTTAAACGTCTGTTCTTTAGATTATAATTTGTGATTTAAATCCATGTAGCCGAAATTGTTGTTTTCTTATCAGCTTTATTAGAAGATACAACTCTGATCGCATAGACACTATCGCATATGCTTATGAATTTGCCATATGCTGAAAAGCTTGCATACGCTTTTCAACAAATGACATATCTGTCAACATACGCAGGAAATTTGTCAAACACTAATAATATGCTGTTTACACGATATGCTAAAATTACCAACATACGTTTGTTGGCATTGTTAACAAAGTGTTAGCAAATGTTGTTAAACATACGTATGCTGAACAAATTGTGCGTTTACACGATATGTAAGCACTTGTAACAAATTTTTCAGCATAAATATGCTTACTCAACATATCGTCTGTACTTACCTTAAAATAAAGAGATCAATTGTAAAGTTTATGCAGTTTTATAGAAAGGAAAACGAAATGCTTTGTTGTAGAGTAGCAATCAGTTTGTTAAAATCAGAGATGGGCAGTTGGCACTTAATTTTTAGTGCACTAAAAATCAAATAATTAGTGGTAGTGCTATAAAAATTTCACTACCACTAAATGGTTAATGGTAGTTCAATTTATGAAAAAGAAAATTGCACTACCACTAACCATTTAGTGGTATTTAAAAAAGAATTGCACTACCACTAAATTTTAGTGCTAGTGAAAAAGAAAATTGCACTACCACTATATTTTAGTGGTATTTAAAAAATAAGTGCACTACCACTAAATGTAGTGGTATGTAAAAAAAAGCACTACTTTTAAATTTAGTGGTATTGTAAAAAAATCAAAGCAATTTGGATAAAGTATGTAATATAATAGAAAATTAAAGGTATAAACTCAGGCTTTCTTTTAAATGTTTACACTATTTTTTATTTTATTTCTGCTTTGATTTTTTACAATAGCTACCACTAAATTTAAAAGCAGTGAAATTTTTTTTAAATACCACTACATTTAGCGGTAGTGCAATTCTTTTTTAAATACCACTAAATGGTTAGTGGTAGTGCAATTTTCTTTTTCACTACCATCAAATTGCACTACCACTAACCATTTATTGGTAGTGAAATTTTAATAGCACTACCACTAAATAAATATTGGTTGTGAAATTATTAGTGCACTAAAAATACACCATCTCTGGTTAAAATACATGGCACGCGCTTAATTTTTTTAAGACTAGAAAAAAACTTCAATTCAAGTGGTACTGAAATAAAACTATTGTTGTTACAACTTTAATATAGCAACTGGTTTGTTATCAAAAAATTTATAGATTTGATCTTATTTATTTGAATATACCTTACTAATATTTTATATGACCATAATTATCTACATATGTATAATTAATGAACATGTATTTATTTATTTTTTGTTATCTTTACTTTACATGTACCAATGAATTTAAAATACCTTTTGTTTTGGTTGTATTAAATTTTTGTTTATTAAAATAAAATTAAAAAAAATATATATAAAAAAATTATTTAGTACTATTGGGGTAGAAAAAGTACGATTTTAAAAGTTCGTTGGTACGATATTGGTTTTCTTATTTATCATCCCTGGTTGAAATGTATATATAAAATTACTAATTCGTTAATGGAATTTAGTTACATACCACCCTATAATATTGCGATTGGTTTTAGGCAAGAACTTTAAGAAATATTCGTTTAAGGTTGAAGCTTTTTTTAAAACTAAAATAAATTTTCTTATTCTGTTAGCATGACTTCTGTGCATATAAAGGTCTGTTTCTGTTAAATTGTGTATCGATAGCAACACTAGTAAAACCTTGTTAAAGTGATTTTCAAAAGTGGGTCTTATATGGGAGCTATAACTAGTTAAAGACCGTTAGTTAAAAAAGTAAAGGCCAACGGTATGAAAATTAATGAAACTTATTTCTGTTAAATTTTATATGGATATCAAAATTTTTAAAACCTTTATGCTCGTTTAAGTGAAAGTGGGTCTTATATGATTTCTATGTACCCTAACCACAGGATGTGTAAAGCATTAAATAAATTCACCACAGCACGTTACCGACTACAATATTTCAAAAATAAAATACACACATTTATATGCGACTAATAATTTTAACGACAGCCTGTTAAAATGTTATAAATTAGTAATCAAAAGTCTCACATAAAAACTAATACACTATCTATTACACTATTCTGGTCTAGAAAATACACTTGCTAATATTTTTAAATATTTTATTCATATACGACCGTTATTTTAATATTTTTCAAAAAATATTTATTTATTCATCAATAACTATATTGTCCCCTTGAAAGTAATATCCCTCAGATATAAACACTTATGCCAGCGTTTTTTTTTTTCCAATCCTCGCAACACTTCTGAAACGCGCTTTTTGGTATCGCCAACAGCTCCTGTTTCGATTTTTCTTTTATCTCCCCAATCGTAGCAAAACCCTTTCCTTTCGTCGGTGTCTTCAGTTTTGTGAAGAGGAAAAAGTTAGCTAGGACCAACTCCGGTGAATACGGTGGTTTTGTTTTTGGTCAAAAATTCACACACAAGCATCGATGTGTGAGCTGGTGCCTTATCATGGTGCAAAATCCATGATTAGTTTTTCCACAATTCTGTGCGTTTCTGACGAATTGCTTCGCGCAAACGGCGCCTAGTATTCCTTATGGACCGTACGACCTTGTGACAAGAATTCATGATGCACCACGCCATAGCAGTCGAAGAAAACAGTGAGCAAAAACCTTCACATTTGACCGAACTTGATGTGCTTGTTTCGGCCTTGGCTCTTCTGGATACACCCATGATTCGTCAGCGGTTATGACCTTTTTGAAGAAATCTAGATCGTCGTTGACGATGTTCAACAGCTCCTGAGCGTTGTTTTTGCTCAAAACTTAACAATTTTGAAACAATCTTCGCTGCCGCACGTTTCATAAGCCGAACGATATGCCAACATCATCAGCAACCTCTCTGATAGTAATTCGACGATTATTCAAAATTATTTTCTTCATTGCTTCAATGTTTTCATCGGTTGTTGACATGCTCGGGCGACCAGGACGAGCATCGTCATTGACATCTTCTCGGCCTTCCTTAAACCGGTTATACCACAATTGAACTTGTGTTCTACTTATAGTAGACTCGCCAAACGCAACACAGTCAATATTTCAAATGTCCTCTAATGCCCATTTAATTTAATTTTTTATACAAAAATTTAATACAGTTTCTTTGAATCATTTTTTCGAATAGTAAAAACACGACTAACCTTTTTATCTGTCAAAAACAAACTGACAATCCAAAATGGCTGATATTACCAACATATATGTAAAATTTTTTAAAACGGGGTCCCTTCGACTCTACTTAAGTGTTCGCACGTAATGAACTACCACGTAAACCAACCAACCAACATATACTATGAGCCTCAAAAGTGAGTAAACACAATAAATTATTTGATTTTTTTAAGATAATGAAAATCCTAAAACCTATCCATCGATTGAAATTTAAAAGTTTCGTTTTGTTGGATATTTGGTTGAATAATAGATTCGGTTATGAAAAAAAAATTCAAGTTGAAATAGAATGCTTTTCATAATCTTAAAAAAATCAAAAAATTCACTGGTGCTTACACACTTTTGAAGCTGTGTGTATAACAGACATGTGTACCAACATAGCAGAAAAAACATGCGAAAATTGAACATAACTCACGAAATTTGAAAATAACGGTTATTTTTTGATCAGATCTCGTATGTACATCTTTGTTGAAAGATGTTTCAGATGATTTCAACAGCTATTCGAAAGCGTCTTTATTGGTTTAAGGAGTTTTTGTGAAATTTACTGGATGAGAAATTAGAGCTATTTATAGAAAATGAAAAACAATTTTGTTTTTTTTTTACAACCAGACAACTAACCTATATATGTATGTTAGGTTGGTATTCTCCAAAAAATATTAAAATACTTGAGAATATTTGATGAAAACCGACAATAAGAAAGTATATATCACCTAAAATAAGTTGTTATAGATGCTTGGAGATCTATATCTGAAGGTATACAAATAAATCTGGTGAATAGTATGCCTGATTAAATTCTTGAGTTGATAAAAAAAAACATTAGGCCTAACACATTCATAAATTCTTATTTTTTTTAATAGTTTTTATTTCCAGGTGTTCATATTTATGAAACACTAATTAACTAATTAAAGCAACAAAAACTTTTTTTTTTGTTCGTTTCATACACATACATACATGTAGGTTAAATGGTTTTAATTCTTTTTTCAATATAGAAAATTAAGAAAAGTAAAGTCTATACTTATTTTGCACATACAAAACTTTTTAACCATTATCCTCTATAGACTTCTTGTAGTAAATTGGTGCAAAATCTCGTTCGTCACTGGAGGCTACTATTTCGCACTATTTTAAACCTGATTTTTTATACCCACCACCAAAAAGTTGGAAGTTTATGTTTGTCATTCCGTTCCATAATACATTCAATACTTGAATATCTCTTTGGTCGTTGAACCAAAAAGTATATAAAATATGGTTCCTTATGAAATTCTCAGACGATAGAAGGGTGTTTGGTATTTGTAAAATAAGCCCAATCAGTCAAGTAGAACCAGAGTTATGGACCAGAATTTAAGACAACCTCAATATTTTTCAAATATATTTTGCAATTTTCTTTAAATATACTGCAAATTTATTACAAAAGTCCTATTAAAGAGTGTCTTGTAAACGGCTTACCGGAAGCGGTTTTATGTTACATTATTACTGGGGCTGCCAATCCCCTGATTTTGGTATTAATAAATCCCAAAAACTAGTATTTGTTTACAAAGTTATCGACAACAATTTAAATTTTACAAAACTATGTTGAAGAAATAAAGCTGAAAGAATTAAAATTAATTTTAGACTGCCACACTTGAAGGCACTAATCGATGTGCCTACGGTTTTTGAAATTGGAAATTCCAGACATGAATCTCTGCTGATGTTGCACTTTTATTTATGCTCAAAGAGATATCAAACAAGTTAGAGTGCGCATAATACGGCTGTGACGAATCTTAAATACCCTCCTTTGGTTGTATGGTTAGCTGTTATGCTCGGAAGTAGACTTAATTCAGAAGCTATTACTGACTGACAGCTATTAAATTCAGAAGCACAATTGCCGTATAACCGATATTAGTATGATTTATGGAATACAATTTCTGATCTGTATAAACTGTTGATTCGATAACGATATTTGTTAGACATTATTGAGGGTTAACCTGTTTTTCGTTAGTGATACGTACTCGTATAAGTGAGAAATTACAATACAGTGGCCAATCTTCCTAAATTTCGGAATAGAGAATTTTATACATATAAGGATATACCACGTTGAATTTCAATATAATAATAGTACATTTAAGATTCGTATAAGTATTAACGTGAATATCGCTAAGGAACCTTATATTTTCAAAATCCAGCAGTTTAATTTTGGTATATATGTAAATGCTCATTGTAAAATTTTAGATCGGTATCGTTATTTATACGAGATTTATGAGTGTTAAAGTGATTTTCGGAAGAGCGCTTCATATGGTATATATGTTAAAATATGGACCGAAATTCACAAATTGTTGTAGTATGTAATTTTTTGTAGATGTAAATGATCTGTGAACAGTTTTATAAGGTAAATATAAGGATATATGACTTTTTCGGATTTTAACCTGGTAACTATATTTGTACTAGATTTATGAATTTTAGATGTGGACTTTATATGGGGTCCATCTATGGTCAAACATGGTCCTAATAAAACAAAATTTCATTTTGCGATTTCTTATTACCTGAAACTTAATTTTGTATTAATATTCTAATTTTACAGGCATTTATTTATCATTACGCCATATTTCGGGAAGATATTTGTATGGAGACTGTGAGAAATCATGGACCGATTTTTACTATTTTCCTCACATTTTCTTCTTTTGTCATTAAAATGTCGTGTACAAAATTTCATGGCAGTATCTGCAATATATTTAAAAAAATTCCAAGAAAAATAATGAAAAATATCAAATTTTTATGATGGTTGTCCCATGTTTTGTACCATTACTGATTTTGCTGAATTTCAATACTAAACTGCTTAGGAAAATTATAAACGGATTTTTGTAAAATCTATTGATTTCGGTTGTGTCGTTTGGACGTGAGAGTGTTTTGTACACACAGACGGACATAGCTCAATCGACTTAAAATTCCATAAGGATCAATAATATATATACTTTGTTGGTTCTCAGATGAATATTTCTAAGTGTTACACGCGGAATGACAAACTTCATTCACCACTTATGGTGGTGGAGGGTATAAAAAACCAGTTTAATTATTTGCGATTTTTTAATACGCTAGTAGTGAACATTAAACAATTCTTATCAAAATGCTTTTTACTTATTCACTATCTAAGACTGCAGGAGTTTTTTTTTAGTAATAAATTGCTAGAAAGAAACAAATGAATATTATATTATTGTGTCACTACTAATAATAATTTATTATTAATTTATTATAATTTTCTATTTTAAGAAAACCGAAAGCGTTAAAATAGTTCCAACTAAGTCATCTCTTAAAAGATACATCGAAAGTCATGACTGAGTACATATGTATGTAAGCTAGTGATATTTTCTGTCAACTATTTTAAATGTATTAGTTTTGCAACTTATGTTATCATTTAATTAAAAAAGAAATGATTCAGCCAACCCATGACCTCTAAAATAAATGCTTTTCTCTGCGTGTAGCTAAAGGGTGGTTAAATTGTAAGTGCCGATGTTGAATGTGAACCACACCTAAACGCCAAGCTTTTTTTTTTGACATTTCTCTATTTCAGACTTACTCAATTTGAACCATGGAGAGATACACAATCCAACAACGTGTTAAAGTTATCTAGACTTATTATGAAAATGGGCTCAATTTTCGAAGAAAATCATCTTCAGTGATGAGGCACATTTTCACCTCAGTGGATTCGTCAATAAACAAAATTACCGCATTTGGGCGAATGAGAATCCAAGAGTGATTGTCGAAAAACCAATGCACCGGTCAGGCAGTTACTGTGAATGGTGTTCGTTATCGTGAGATGATAACGAACTTTTTATGGCCCGAATTGGAAGATATGGATGTGGACGATATGTGGTTTCAGCAGGACGGTGCCACTTGCTACACAGCTAACGAAACAATGGCTCTTTTGCGCAACAAATTCAATGGCCGTGTTATCTCACGTAATGGCGATGTTAATTGGCCGCCAAGATCATGTGATTTGACACCGTTGGACTTTTTTCTTTGGGGTTATTTGAAAGAAAATGTGTACGTCGATAAGCCAGCAACAATTCAAGAGCTAAAGGATGAGATAATTCGGCACATTAACGGCATAGAACCTCCATTATGCCTCAGGGTCATCGAAAATTTGGACCATCGGATGGAGGTGTGCCGCCGTGGTCGCGGCGCCCATTTGGCCGATATTTTGTTCCGTACATAATTGAGTAATACCAATATATCATAATAAAATAAAATTACAATAATTTCCTAAATACTTTGTGTTTTATTCAAAATCAACATCGGCCCTTGAAATTTAACCACCCGTTATAAACCAAGATAAGATATGTTGTATTTTGTCTTCTGTTCATGAGTACATTTTACTTTTTATTGTGTCATTTGTGGTGGCCGCTGTTAAGATAATTTGCCAGTAAATCTCGGTATATGCAAGTAAAAACTAAACAAATTGATTTATAGACTAAAGTTTTCTCAAAAAAAAAAAAAAATAAAAGCTAGAACAACAAAAGCCATAATCAGTCATCAAGAAAACAAGAGCACACATACGCCTGTAGAATAGAAGTAAAGAATGGCACACATACACACTAACAATAATAATTCCATCAACCAACAGAAACTATGTATAACAAACTGTTAAGGTACAGTCACATTTGGGAAATATTTACTCAAATAACCGTAACCACTTATTTTAACACAAATTTGTTTTACGTTGTTTACTCTTACAAGAGTTTTGCAAGATCAAACAGCATCAAATAAATTAAAACTAAATATTTGTTGTGTCTTGTCTTAAATAAATGAAGTACTTTTTTAAATAACTAAACGAGTTCAAATATATTTTATTTAGTGTTTACGTCTTTTTCAGCAAATATTTGCCAAGTGTGACCGTACTTTTATACTTATGGATACATATACTCTGACACACTTTAATAATTAGAAAAAAGAAAAACAAAAATATATGGAAACTTAGTTGATGAGAATGACTTGAAAAAGTTTCAGTTTCATTAATTTAAACAATGACATGTTTATTGATAGGGAAGTGGACAATAAAACAAAAACAAAACAGAGCAACAGAGCAACAACTTAATGATATTGTCACTAAATAAATTAAGAAAATTAATAGAAAGAAAAATATATTCATAATATTTTTTGCGCTTGAGCAATTTTAGTCCCAATAAACTCAATGGTTGGAAGTTAAAAACTTATAGGTAGGATAATGTTTATGGAGTAAAAAACTTGATTTGGATTTGGTTGAGTTGAGTAGAGGGGTGGTTAGATGGTCCAATACCATTCACGACTTCACATTCTACTCTTTCCAGCCGACGATTTGGTAGTAGAATTACTTGTAGTACTTGTGAATGATGTTTCAGAAAAAAGCATTATCTTTGTTTTTATTCAGACTTTCAATTTTTAGCGATTTAAAATTCTCTGATAACCAAGATTTCAAACAATATTTTGCAGCAACTAAATGTTCGTCAATAGTGAAATTTTCATATTCGCCCCTATCGTGAATAAAAGTTCCACATGAAATTTGTTCCCTTTAATTTTTTTAACATGGAATTGTAATAGGAAAAATGTGAAAAGGGAACAAATTTCATGTGGAATTTTTATTCACGATAGGGGTGATTAACTGTAAAGTATTGGAGAAAGAAGTTGCCAACATTCCCATCTTCCACGAATAAGAACAAATTTGTCGTTACTACGCAGATCAATATAAAATATTTATACTACAAGTACAAATCTAAAACAAAATATTGCTAGGAATACAACTAGAACGAACGACGAATTTTTGGTCGCGAATATTCTAGAACTAAGTATTGAGATCACAGTTACCTATGACCTTTATATCATTCTGGCAATGTATGCATTCCGCGCCAAAACGAACTGTTCATCCTTTAATGCCAAGAAGGTATAAAGCTAATTTCGGAGATCTTGTTCTAAAGTCACTCCTTACCCCAAAACGTCTTTCTGTTTCGATCGAAAACAAATACTAGTCGGACTGCGCGAGATCTGGACTATTATGAGATGGGGCAAAATTGTTTCCAAGTAGTTTTTAACAGATCTTGCAACATGTAGCCGATCGTTGTCATGATGAAATGTTAAGTTTTCATATGTGGCCACACATTCTGGATATTTTTCGGCAAATTCTCACTTCAAATGTATCATTTGCAATTGGTAGTGGTTCTTTTTATATTTTTCTCTTTTTTATTTATTATAACCTACACCATCATAGTTGGGAGGGTATATTGGATTTGGTCCAACACCCACCTTAAAGTATACCAACCGACTCAGAATCACTCCCTGAGTCGATTTAACGATGTCCGTCCGTCCGTACAGGTCGCAATTTTGAAGATATTTCGATAAAATTTGGGACGTGATTTTTTCTGAGCCAAGGATGGATGGGAATGAAACTGGTGAAAATCGGTCCATTATTTCACCTGTCCCCCATACAAATGTCCTCTCGAAATAGGAGTTTAACGATCATAATTGTTTTAACTATGCAAGTTTCCAAACAAATTTCAATACAAATGAGAAGTAAATGAAGCCAAATCACATCTATATATTTTGTGCAGATCGGTCCATAATTAGTCGTAGCTCCCATATAAGGCCCACTTCCGAAAATCACTTTAAAGAGCATAACTCTCTCAAAAATGTTGGTATCCAAATAATATTGAACACAAACATGTTTCGTATATATACAAATAATACGGTACAATTTTATTATGATCGGTCCATAATTAGTCGTAGCCCCCACTTTCGAAATTTACTTTAACGATCATAAATTTCTAAAAAAATGTTTGTATCCAAATAAAATTTGACACATATATATACAGAAATAACGGCACCTAATTTTATAATGGTCGGGCCATAGTTATTCGAAACTTCCATATAAGACCCTCTCCGAAATTCAATTTAAGCTCTATAAATCTTTTAAAAGTATTTATATCGAGATAAAGTTTAACACATATAATATTTATATTCACAGACATCATGACACTAAATTTTTGGATGATCGGTGTATAATAGATTATTTCTCCCATATAACGCCCATTTCTGAAAAACTGTTTTATACATATAGGTACTGGGTGTAGGGTATTATATGGTCGGACTTTCTTACTTGTTTTTAAGTTAAAAAACGATTAACAAACTTAAAACTTAACAAATTCTCATTAACCCTGCTAGATAGATATTTAGTTCAGCTTGACTCAGTTTTAATTACATTAAAATTGATTGATGACTTTTTAAGAACTTCTAGGTCAAAGTTGAACTTTTGATTTTTTTTAACTTTTGGAGTGAAATATGGGTTTATTTTTTTATTTGCATATTAAAAAATTTAATATTTGGAACTTAATATTTAATAGTTTTTTTTTTACAAGCAATAAGGTCATTTGAATTTTATATTAAAAAATATTTAATTTATTTCTATATATTTATTTCCAATATTTCGCTATCACAATGGATAGCTTCTCTTCAGGGATAATATAAGTTTTGAATTATAATTGAATTATTGCTTGTAAAAAGAAACTATTAAATATTAAAAAAAGCCAAATAAACGAACTAAATATTTGGAACTTAATAATAATTATAATTATTTTTTGTGATAATGGAAGTTTTTTAATGTTACACTCAAAAAAATTTTTACACTAAAAAAAAATAGTAAAATTAACTGGAGATTTTGCTGTTACTACAGAAAAATTTATTCTTTTTTGCTGTCAGATTTGATAATTTTAAAAAACATTTTAAAAATAAAAACTGCAATAGATTTTTTTTAGCATTTGTAGGTTCTATTTATTATTATTTTTAACCGACTTCAAAAAGGAGGAGGTTATCAATTCGAATGGTATGTTGCTTTTTTTTATATTTGTTCCACGATAACTCCGCCATTTCTGAACCAATTTTAAAAATTCTTTTTTTTTTGTTTCAAAAGGTTTGCTTGCAGGTGGGTCCCATTTAATTTTTATGAAGATCGGACGGACATACAATTTTTCATTTACCGTTATCTATATTTTTTGCTGCGCTTCTTTTATAAATTGTTGAATAACTTCGTGATTTATGAATCAATTTTAAAAATAAATTTTTTATTTGGAAGATATGGCTTGCACAAAAATATATTTAAGGTAAAAAAAGGAAAATTTCAGAAATTGATTGAGATATATCGGGGATATATAGCATAAACCGATTTTTAAGAATATATCGAATATGGGTGTCAAAATTTAGCTCTGATAATAGGAAAGCATTATATATTTAGCATAAACCGATTGTTTAGAAGATTAACAAGATTTTCAAAATTCTTTCTTTCAATCAAAAAAATGCAACAACATTAGTTCTATTAAACATTTTTGAAAATTAATCCAACATTTTATTTGCCCGAAATTTTGAAGTCGGTTTTTTTTAAGAATTATTTACTAATGCTATGTTTTTCGTACTTAAATAACAATGAAGGCAATTATAATTATTATTCATTTGAAACAAATATTGATTGCAAATATTCTATATTTTGTTCTGCGCTATTTCTGTTCTTTAGTAGTTTTTTGGCTTCTTCATCTAAATCCCATTGATTTCGAATATTGGAGATGAACGGATCTGATGTTGCCAATAATATATTAAATAGATCTTCATTTGTGGAATTTCGTGAAATTTTTCTAGTATTGTGCTCTCTATAAAATCTGTAATCCTTGTTCCTTTTTTCCTGAGTCTCCTCTGATAGATCTCCAAGTGGCACCAAATGATATTTAATGATATCTTCTCCATGATAAAGGATTTTGTGAACTGTTACAGACATATTTCACCATGGGTAGTTGTTTGTATATATTTTTGCAGTTTCCTTAGCATAATCTCCAAATTGTCTAGCGTCAATTTCTTTATTGCACGCAAGTACTTCTAGGATTATTTTAAATCTGAAAATAAGGTTTAAATCCACTTCTGTTATTTCAGATGCTGTTTCTGGATCTGAAAAGAATCTTCGTGCGGTATTGCCATCATTTGTATTGCCTGACCCTTGTTTTGGCTGATCTATAATTAATCTAAATTTGCGATATTCATCTTGAACATGTTTCTTTTTTGAACTTCTTAACTCTTTGTTGGTTTCATTGTTTCTTATGGATCCTGAAGACCCGAAATCCAAATCATAACTGATTTTTAGTATATGTTCCATAAGTCGTATTCTTGCATGTAGTGGTGATAATTCAAATTCATATGCATTTAGATAATTGCTCTTGTATTTCGGTGCTACACGAATTTAAGTTTAATTTTATTTTAACGTAACTAAGAACATCTTCCTGGTTTTTATTTCTAAAATACTCTTCGGCCAGTTCTTTATAACTGAAGGTCTCCATATTTTTCTGAATATTTTTATTTGTGTCTGTTATGTTTTATCACTTGCAAATATACGTCCGTACACGTCAAGGATTAACTTATTATTGAGTAATCCCTTATCGAATCCGTAGTTTTATACATTTTTAGATACATGTTATTCACACATTGATCTTCAATTTCATAGCAGGTAGTACTTAAATTTAACAAAACTACACTTGTTATCCAGACCTTAATATCAGGTAAAACTAATTAGTATCTCGCCCATATGGGGTTTTTTTCTTTAGTGGTTTAATGTCGCGATTATTATTATAAAATTGTTTATGACTTTGGTTGACCCTAACAGTTGCTAACAGGTATATTGGACAGATCATATGTTTACTGTAGAACCTATTGTGATATTTTTATGACTTATTTTTTTGCTGATCAAAACAAAGCCATAAAACCCTTTCGCAGGTATTATATTTAATTATTTTAGTTTTACGTAGTCTAAAGTAAAAAAACATAAATCTTTGTGCGAAAAAGTGAAAATTTAATACACCATTGTATACGAGTAATTATAGGGCTGTTTAAATTATCGCAATTTGAATTTTTTTAGAGTAATTTCATTAAAATTAAAAAAGTGTTCTACCCGCGGATCGTGGCGGGTGTAAAAGTATATGTAGGGTTAAAGAAGACACTTTCACCTTTCTTCGGGTGGTATACGTTTCTTGTTCCCTGTTGTTCCCTAGAAGTTCTATTCCACTAAAGTTTAAATTTTAGAAAAATATAGTAGTTTCATAAATATTTCATAACGCCCCTAATATTAAACGCTAGAGCGGCAACCACTTACAACAACTAAAGACTATAATCCTACCAACATCTTAAAAAAGACCGCAGGCCATTATCGGTGATAGCTTGCGAGTAGTAACCATTTATTTTTGAGAAAAAAACAAATAAAAAACACCTTTTTCTGAAATTAAAAAACAGTTGAGTTTGACAGCATGCCACGCCCACAATTATGTATAGTTTAACCTAATTTTTTGGCCACCTTAATATGGATATATTAGCTCCAAAAAGGTGTAAAAATTTTAAAAATCGGTGACAAAAAAAATTCGACTTTTGGCCAATGAAAAACGATTTTCAGCCACTGTGCGACGATATATTGCATTGATCACAAGCCTTAAAAATATTTTTGAAATGTACAAATTCCAATTTTCTCAATAAAAAAATGTGGGGTCAAAATATGACCCAAACATAACATGTGTATTTCTTTTCTAACATAGTAGCAGGGTTAAAAAGCAAAACAATTTTCAGGTATTTTTATGTAAAAAAAAACTTAAACATCTAAACTACTTGCACTTTGTACACAACTTTAGAATTCTCTTAATTCTAGTCTGTTTTTTTTCAACTTAAAATCCACTTCCTGCACTCACAACTTCTCCATTAAGGTATTATGCCGTTTCATTTCTTCAAATTCTTTTCGTTTTAAACTTTCCATTTCCTTAGAATATTTCTGCTGGATATCGCCTAACTTGTCCAACGATCGATAAATTCTTTTGATGGTCTGTTCTTGGTTTTTTTTTTGTTGTTTTTGTATTACAAGTTCGGACTAAAGTGCGTCAGACAGACTTTTAATTGCCTCTTTTTGACTAATTACAGATTTTTTGCATTTATAATCTGAAACACCTACTGACGCTGGCAAAATAGTTTCAGTTTCTTTATTTTTTCCTGCTTTATCAATCACAGTAACATTTTGTGGCAAACTTAAATTGGTTTCAACTACAGGTTTGTCGATAACGCCAACGGGCTTCACCGGCACAACCTCTACGGATGATTTCATTCCCGACAAATTAAAATTGTCTCTTCCCTAGGAGAAAACAGTTGTTTTTTTTTTTGGCCACCGCCTGTACAGTTTTAATTCTTTAGGTTTTGTGCAGCCTTTTGCCGTACGTATTTCTTTTGATCTGTCCAAACCTACATACATACATACATATGCATAATTCAAAAACGTTAGTATTGCCAATCAATTGAGGAATTAAGCTCGTTTTTCAGCTTCCTTTACAAAACAAACAAGCAATACCTGGATTGGCTTCCATTAAATTAAGCAAATATTGCATTTGGGTGTTGTTTGTGGTCTTTGACCTATTTATATAAAAAATAAAATATTTTTTTATTTATTTAGTAATTCTATTTATTTAATTTAGTTTAATAAAATTTTTTACTTACATCTTTGTACGAACTCCCTTTTGTTTTAGAAATGAATTTTTTTTGGGGGTAAAACCAAAACTAAAAACATTTTAGAATATCTACTTTTTTCCTTAAATTTCTTTCTACCTTTACACGGTTGATAAAAATTGCACAAAACCAGGTAAAAGAGAAAAGTGAGAAATTTCATACGGATTTTTTTTTTTAAAGAAGGAAAGGGAAAAGGAAAAAAATTTCGGCGGAATTGGTATTTGTGATTGGACTGAATATGATAGTCATTTACATTTTATAGCACGTAGCTTACTTCTACAATTAGCGTGTATTAGAAAAAGACGAATATAATTCTAAGAAACATTTGTAAATTGCCATTGGGTTAATGTTAACCTTTCGAATGTAAAGAAAAAAAGTATCAATAATTTTTTATTATTATTATAAGAGAAAAGACGAAATGTTAAATTTGTGGATTCGTTTTACAAAACCTGCGACACTAGCTACATACCTCGTACTCTCGACTACGTATATCATCTATAAATTCGAGTCGCAGGAGAAACGTCGCAGGTAAAGAAAGTAAAGCGTTTATAATATAATTTTAAGCATTCTGTTTTAGACAGAGATATTTCTTTTATTCCTTTTTATTATTAATTAAAAAATATGTACATATTTGCAGTTGCTGGCATTTGTACTTGAAATAAACAAGTGTTAGTTAAAACTATTTGAAGAAATTTGAGGACTTGAAACTTTTAAAGCATCAATCTTTGTCGCTCTCGCCACTAAACGCCCCATCTCCTTAACAACAATTAAGAGATTCTTTATTTGTCATGTCTTTGTGGCTCAAGTTGAAGGTTAATATTGTCGTTGTCATAACAATTTTTAATGGTAGTAGTTTTTTTTAATACACATACATATGTACGTATGTATATATATTAATTTTATACAATGTGTAGTTTAAAATACATGTACATATATATAGTATATTAGGGAGGCGCCTTTATTGATTTTTGCAAATAATCCAAAATAATCCGAAAAAGTAAAATGTTACTGGTTTTATACACATTTCATTAAATAGTTTATTTATATAAAATAAACTTTAATTTTACTTGGAAACTTTGATTAAGTTTAAGAGCCACCCTAATGTAAATATATATGTTTACACTACATGGTATGTATGTATACTAAAAGTAATAAATCACATATAAAAAAACAATTCACGAAATGAGAACAATATCATTCAAGCTCTAAATATAAATAATTTATGTCAGTATCAGCACTATAACATATAAAGCTGACTATATCACCAGAATTCTCTTAATTTTGTTAGTGTTTTTTTTTATGAGAAATGAAACTGAAAATCCTGTAGTGACTTTATAGAATGATAAAATATTTAATATTAAGTATAAAATAAAACTGAAGCAAAATAATAAATGTACTCGTAAAATGTTTGGTTGATATGCTTTGTGTTCATATGTTGTAACCCAGAAGAAAAATGAACAAACAAATGTATCTAAACGAATATATACGAGTATAAATTAAAATTTTATATACATAACAAAACAAGTTGGATTGTTTTAATAAAGTTACAAAGCTATGAATATCAAGAGCTTAAACATTTATGTAAATTTCAATGTAATAGGGTCTAGAATATTAAAACAAAATTTTTTTTGACATTCAGTGTTTATTAGTTTTTATTAGGGATGACAAATGGGACTGATTTTGCAAATCCTGAGGTTTTTGTGTCTTATTAAAACAAATTGCTTAATTAATAATAAAAACTATTTATTTCAAAAAAGTAACTTTTACTATAGTATATATATATATATGTAAATATGTTTGAAAACAAACACTTTCTGTTCTCATAGCTACATACATATCTACATATGTATGTATAATTTTTAAATTTATTAAAAAGTTTTAAAAATCATTAATAAGTTTAAAACATAATCAGCATTACAAAAATAATATATCATTTTGCCTGAAATTTCTACATACATACATATCTGTGTACTTTTCACAAAACAAGCTCTTTCAAAAACTGCAATTTTACAGAGAACGAAAAAACGGTTAAAATATCTAACAACTCTGTTTTTGCAATAATTGGTGAAAAGGTGAAAGCTTAGTGTTAAATTTAAATACTAAAGTGAAGTGACGATATCAATAATTCTATTCGAATAGTGAAAGGCCACTGTAGGCGGCATGCGGCCGCGAACGGCAAAAGTAGAATTTTTTCAACTTTGTCGCTTAAAACGATGATGAGTTTAGTTAAAAATTAAAATTTATTTCCATTTTCCTTATTCTTTTTACACAATGTACACACTAATAAACGTTTATTTAAGCTGATTGCCGCCCGCGGCCGCATGCCACTATAATGCCAACAGATTTTCAGACAAATTAAGAATAAGAAATTATCTTACATTACACAAGTTGTTTTGTTAAAATGGTTTTAAACAAAAACGTGATTCATATTTTGCGCTTATCTCAAGGCAAGTTTTTTTTATACCCTACACCACAATAGTGGGGAGGGTATATTGGATTTGTGCTGATGTTTGTAACGCCCCTAAATATTGGTCCAACACCCAAATTAAAGTATACCGATCGGCTTAGAATCACTTTCTGAGTCGATTTAACGATGTCCGTCCGTCCGTCCGTTTGGCTGGCTGGCTGTCCATGTAAAGCTTGTGCGCAGAGTACAGGTCGCACGTTTGAAGATATTTCGATACAATTGAAACTGATTGATTGAAACTGGTGGAAATCGGTCCATTATTTCACCTGGCCTCCATACAAATGTCCTCCCGAAATTCAGGTTTACTGATCATAAATGTTTTAATTATGCAAGTATCCAAAAAATTTCTTCATAAATGAGTGGTAAATGAAGCCAAATCACATCTACAAATTTTGTGCAGATCGGTCCATAATTACTCGTAGCTCCCATATAAAGCCCACTTTCGAAATTCACTTTAACGATCATAAATTTCTAAAAAAAGTTGGTATCTAAATAATATTGAACACAAATATATTTCATATGCATACAAATAATAGGGTACAATTTTATTGTGATTGGTCCGTAATTAGTCGTAGCTCCCATGTAAGGCCCACTTCCGAAAATCACTTTAAAGAGCATAACTCTCTTAAAAATGTTGGTATCTAAATAATATTGAACACAAATATATTTAATATGGATACTAATAATACGGTTCAATTTTATTGTGATTGGTCCGTAATTAGTCGTAGCTCCCATGTAAGGCCCACTTCCGCAAATCACTTTAAAGAGCATAACTCTCTTAAAAATGTTGGTATCTAAATAATATTGAACACAAATATATTTAATATGGATACTAATAATACGGTTCAATTTTATTGTGATTGGTCCGTAATTAGTCGTAGCTCCCATGTAAGGCCCACTTCCGAAAATCACTTTAAAGAGCATAAGTTTCATAAAAAATTTGGTAATCAAATAAAATTCGACACAAATAAGTTTCTTATATACAGAAATAATGGCACCTAATTTTGTCATGGTCGGTCCATAATTAGTCGAAACTCCCATAAGAGACCCTCTCCGTAATTCACTTTAATTTCCATAAATCTTTTAAAAGTATTTATATCGAGATAAAGTTTTACATACACAATATTTATATTCACAGAAATCATGACACTGAATTTTGGTCCAAAATAGGTGATATCTCGCAAATAACGCCCATTTCTGAAAAACTTTTTTATATTTACATATACTAGGTGTAGGGTATTATATGGTCGGGCTTGACCGACTATACTTTCTTACTTGTTTTTTTTTTTTTTTGTTAAAATGGAACTAATAAAAAAGTATAAATAGTTTATTTATAAAAATATTATTATATTTTATACTAGCTGACCCGGTCCGCGTTCCTGGCCTAAATAAACATTAGTGTTGTATTACCACACGATTGAAATTGAGCTTTTAACGAAATCTACGGCCCTTAAATAAAAATCCATGGAATAACTATCACAAAGTTTTTTTTTTCAGAATAACTTACATATGGTGTAGATATGTGCTCAATCAAAAACGAAACGCACTTATAGGTTTTAAACTTATGAACACAAAACAACAATAAACGCGAATCAAATCCACTCAGTGAGCAATTGAAAGCAAAGTTTTTTTTGAATGTACCGTTGTTTTTTTTATCAGCGTTTGAAAAAACTCAAAAATGTGCACCCTTATGTGCGCGGCAAAAAAAAAAAACCTTCTAATGCGCTGCAAGGTACCTGGGTACCTACATATATGAAAAAGCATTTTCGTACTAAATACATTGTTGGAGCGTAGTTAAGAGATATTTTATATAATTTTTCTTAATGCCTTAAGGTTTGCAAGCTACTAACAACTTCAAATAATATACTTGCAATGGCCGATTTTTCATATAAAACCACATGTCAGCCAAGTCAGCTCTTCTATTTTGAACAAAAACCATTGTAATCATCTCATGGTAGCGCTCGCCCATGATCTTCGTCATCTTTGAGAAGGTACGTTTCAATAATGCCACCAAATCAAAATTAACACCAAACACTGCATTTTTAAGAATACATTAGCAGTTTTTGCAATGTTATTGGCTACATCATAAAATAAAAGAACCGAACATGAATTTTTATAATAAAATGCAATAATTTGCAAGTATGTTACGTTTGTAAGTCGATACGTGGTTAAATTATAGATCAAACAGAACATTAGAGCGGTTTGAAAAAAACGTTGTATCATTCACCTCCTAGGATTAAAGACAATATAAAAACAATCTTAGAAATATAATTATAGAAGAACTACTTAATACATGTATTAACAAATTGTCTATTAAATCAAAAATTATAACAAAATATGTGGATGATTTATTTTGTATTATTTCAGATTATGAAATAATAAATATATTAAACATATTTAATTCTTTTCACAAAAATATTAAATTTCCAATTGAAAAAGAATCTAATAATAAACTTCCATATTTAGATACAATAGTAATTAGAAATGGAGATAAATTACTAATAGATTGGTATCAAAAACCGTTTTCATCAGGAAGAATTATTAATTATTATTCTAAACATCCAAAGAGAGTTATTATAAATACGGCTAAAAACTTAATAGATAAAGTTCTAAATATTAGTGACAAAATATTTCATAAAAATAATAAAATAAAAATCAAACAAATTTTAAAAATTTTATTGGTTTTCCAAATGAACTAATTTATAAATTAATAAGACAATATAAAAGACCAATAAATAATAATACAAATATAAATTCTGAACCTAAAATGTATAAATCTCTAACTTATATGCCATTAATTTCTGAACGACTAGAAAATTCAAAATTTTATGACAGGAATAATTATAAAATAGCTCATAAGACTTATAACACATTAAATAGATTATATAGTAAAATAAAAGATAAAACAGTAAAATTAGATAAATCCAATATTGTTTATAAAATACCGTGTAAGGGTAAAAATAATGAAAAATGTAATAAAATATATGTAGGTACAACTAAAAACAAATTGAAAACTAGATTAGCTGGTCATAAATCTGACCAAAAACACAAACATACTTCTTCTCAAAAAACTGCATTAACATCACACTGTTACAATTCAGATCATTATCCTGATTTTGAAAATACTACTGTATTAAATACAGAAAGAAATTATAAAAGACGATGTTACAGATTATTAATGTACCGATAGAAAAGAGAATTAATTTTAAAACAGATACAGACAATGTAGCTCAAAATTACAGACATTTAATTTATAAGAATAAGTTTAGAAACTAAAAATATTACATATATAATTTTTCATTTTCTATTCCAAACAAGTTTTATATACATATATATATATATCATAATTGTATATCATAATTATAAGCTTTTTATTTTCTGTTAAAAAATTTTTTCATTTTTATACATACTTCAATTATTATTTTATTATAATTCAAAACTTATATTATCTCTGCAGAAGCTATCCATTGTGATAGCGAAATATTGGAAATAAATATATATAGAGCAATTCCATATGAAAACGATCAAAATTGGCAAATTTTTGGACGGCCCCTCTTCGATTTTAAAATAAATAGTCTCAATCGATTGCCCAGCAAAAAATAATGTACCTACATATTTTTTTTTTATAGTGACTGGTTTAGTGGTGCTGTACACCACTGTCATGTGACAAAATTGAGGAATTCTTCATAAGGGACCTCATTGAAAGTTATTTAAAAAAAAAACTACTAAAGCGATCGCAACGAGTGATAGCTCGTTGGAAAGGTATTGAATCAGGCTTTAATTGAAAAATAAAATTTTCCTAATTTTTCTTAGAAATTTACCTTTAAATTTTCCCATGAAAATTAAATTTTCCGATTTTTCACAGAAGCTCCTAAATTTTCCGGCTAATTTTTTTTTTTGGATTCCTCATAATTTTTGCTTTAAGAATCAGCAATAAAAAATAGGCCCCGACTCCTTGTTTGGACAGGAGAAAAACATTTAATTGTTAAAAATACATTTTAAAAATTATTTTACAGTTAAAAATACATTTATGAAGAAAAAATCTTTCTTATTTTGCTGCTTATACTTAATTACAATATTTATTAAAAATTTCAATTGTCTTGGCATTAATTTAAAATTAAAGTAACTTTAAATTTAGCACGTCGGCAGACGAAGAGTACCGCTTTACATTAATTGACATATCAGAAATATTTGGTATGAAGCAATAAAACTTTTGCGTTCCAGTTATAGTTTTGACATTATTATATCTGTTTTGAATTCGTCGCTCCATGGCATCGTGTTCTTTTTGAGTGCATAAAACTGTGTTAATGGCAATTTCCTTGCTTTGAATCCACGAAAACAAATGTTGCACATTTAAGATCTGGTCAGTATATGGCCTTTTTATATAAATAAATTAAATATTTTTATATAAATTTCAAGTGACCTTATTGCTTGTAAAAAGAAACTATTAAATATTAAAAAAGTTCAAATAAACGAACTAAATCTTAGAAATATTTATTTTTTTTATTTTTTTTTCCACGCCCACAAATACCGCCCTCTTAGTATTTTATTCACTGTGTCGCTATTTTTAGTCCGATCATTACATTTTGTATACCAGTATTCATGGCTGTATAATGGCTAAATTTCTGTCGTTAACACGCGAAGTTTTTTTTTATAAATAAACGAGTTCAAACATTTTTGATTTAGTCTTTACGTCTGTTTCGGCAGATACTTGCCAAATGTGATCGTAACTTTAAACTTTAAACTTTAAACTTAACTTTAAAGAAAATCTGTTATATGAAAAAAATTAAATACTTTGTTACCAAGAGGACCAGAGTCATTCAAAATTAAGCAATTTTTTGTGTAAAAATTACATAGTCGATATCGAAAACAGTAACCGATTTTATATGAGTCAATATGTTCTTACTGGTTCTATAAATGGTTTTGATAACCCCAATATCGTCAAAAATCTAAAAATTTCATATTTGGGATTTTTCAAAACTTCTTTGGGAAAATCGAACTTTCCGAATGGCTTACTTCCATGTACGTCGAAGCTATTCTAAAAAATACTCCACTTTTAAATGAAAAAAATATTATCCCAGTCCATGAATTTTAAATGAATAAATATATAAAAAATGAGATACACCGATAAATGTCATTTATATACACAAATCATCTGGCTTCTAATTTTGTGACGATAGTTCGACAGTTAGTTATAACCCCCATATTAGGCGCACTTTCGAAAATCGCTTTAACTTAATTAAGTCTTGATTTGTCAAACAAAGTTTCATTATTACAAAATAAGAAGTAATTATTCTTAATTTTATATAGAGATACCACAACCACTTAAAATATTAAAACAAAGAATATTTTACAAAAGTTTTCTTTAGCCTTCCTTTAGTTTACTAATCCTAATCATTTATTATTATTTAAAAGAGTATTACTAATGCAATGACCTTCATATAGGTTTTTATAACCACCACCAAAAAGATAGTGGATATATTGAGTTTGTCACGTTGTTTGTAACACATCGAAATAATGGTCGAACGACCAAAAAGTTTATATATTCTGGGACGTTATAAGATTCTAGGATGATCTAGTCATGTCCATCTAGCACGATGGAGCTTCGAAAAATAAACATAGAACAAAAAATTTTTTTACCAAACATTCTTTGAACCACTAAAATGTTTGGTATTGAAAATGGGCAAAATCGGTTTAGTAGGATCTGAGGGTGCTGTAGCTTAATTGGTTAGCGCATTTGATCATTAATCATGAGTTGGTATTTTTAGCCCGGGTTCGATTCCCAGCCGCTGCCTCTTAAACAACATCAGTTTCTGATTATTATTAGATTTCTTTCTATGGCCATCATAACTAATATTTATCACAGCGCCCTCCTTCGGTGGTATAGCGTTCAAACGCCACCGAAGTAAAATAATTAAATAAAGGCTATAAAATCAAGCTTTAAAAATAATGCGCCTACTCACCACTAGAAGCGCTGCAATGTTGCATTAAAACAAACATAATGCGCAATTGCAGAGTTGTGATATAAAGAAAGCTTTCTTCTACATTCACCACCTTTACTTCTTCAACCTATCCCCTTTCCAAAGAAAGTAACGCAATTATATATAGGCATATTAATTGCCTGAGTATTACTTCTCTTTAAAAAAAAAATCGGTTTATTAGGATCCGAGTTATGAACCAAAGTTTGTTCAATCTCGATATATTTCAGATATTTTTTTTTCCATTTTATTCAAATATAATGTAGATATTATCATGAAAATTTGCATGATCTATTTTTATAATAGAAGGACAAATCTCGTTAAAAATGTAAGGAATCGGTCCACAATTTCTCATAGCGCCAATACAATTATCTTCCCGAAATACGGCTTTATGATACATAAAAACCTATAGAAAAGCATACAAAATACTGCACAAATAAGTTTCATGCAAAGTGATTTTGCAAGACGACATTTTGTTTGCATCGGTTCATATTTTGACATAGACCAATATAAAGTTTACTTTCGAAACTTAAATGCATGAATGCGCTAAATATCTTACAATAATCACTATCAAGTTGGAATTCAACTCAAATAATTCACATATAGATACAAATCGTCGTAGAGAATTCCATGATAATCAGCCCATAATAGGTCATAGCTTCCTTATAAGGACCACTCCCGAAAACTCATTTACCTACATAAACATTCATATCGAACCAAATTTTACATAGATCAATTATAATTACATATGTAAAAATTATACTATTGACTTTTGTTAAGTTGGTCTATAATTAGCTATAGGTCCCTCACGGTGGCCCAAAATTACCGAAGGGATTTAAATTGCTTATAACTTGTTATTATAATTTTTTTCTTTTCAGTAGTTTGTAAAGAAGACTTGGGGAATTTCAAATGGAACAGTACTCAATTGAATAACGTGCCCAAATTGTATTTTTCAAATCAACGATCCATTGTTTTGACTCAGCGTGCATATCGTCGTTATTTTAATGTGCGATTTTAATTGACATCCCCTTTCACCAGATTTAACTGCCCCAGACTGTTTTCTTTAGAGTTATTTGAAAGGTAAAGTCGACATTAATAAGCCTAGAACCATCCAGCAATTAAAAAACAATATACGCGACGAACTAAACAACATAACACCTGAAGTTTTGCAAAAGGTTATGGAAAATGTGTTGGAAAGAGCACGAATTTGCGAAGCAAAAAATTACTATCACTTGCGAGAGACTTTTTTTCATAACTAATCTAAAAATATTGACCATTTATATAATGTATTAAAAAAATTTAATAATTGTTTCATAAATAAAAAGTAATAATGATTTCAAACCCCTTCGTTAATTGTGGGCACAGATCTGAAAGAAAGAGCCAAATATAAGTTTTTGATTATAACTGGAATATGCATAAAATTCTTGTGAATATCGTTACTGAAACGAAAATCAACCAAAATAAATCTAAAACAAATAGAAATTTTTGTACAATATTTTTATGACGCGGTGATTTTTTTGTGCGTTTATAAGATTCGGCACAGCCGAATATAAACTCGTGCTTGTTGCCTTTCATATTTATCTAACAGATTTGTAGTTTGTAAATTCTATCTGGATTATTTTGCTATGACCTTCAACTGTACAATGCATTAGTATTTTGTTTAATTGTTATTTCTGCATAAATCTTTTTGAAATGTCTAAACATTTTTCCTTCTTTGTCTGCTATTTGTTGTCAGATTATTTACTATTTAATTATTTTACGTTGATCATCTTAACTGCATTGTTTTCTTAGGGAACATCTAAATGGAACAGAAATGTCACCTATAATCCTATTAGGAGAAAACAGCTTGAGTTTTGCGAAAATAAATGTGAAACGTATATATATATAGATATATGCACGTATGGAAAATGGAGAGAGTATAAGAAAATAATACGCAATTTCTAAGACAAAGTTTTTTCCTTGGTGTGATATACAGCTTATTGTTACACAAAAACACCTAAAGCCTTTGACAGAAACACTTCGTTTAACCCTGCAAAGTTGTAGCAGACTTTAAGAAATGTGACTGAAATTGACACTTGAAGGAATTCGTTGTTGTTTGCGAAATTGTATTTCAAAGAAGGTTTGGAATTTGTTAGTTTTGTGTACCTAAACTCAGCCTAAAGTATAAAAAATTCCGTTCGCATATTTGCTAATGCTCTCCGAATCCCCTTTTAAATTAATATTTGTAGTATTCTAATACTTTTTTTTTCTGTGTTTAGTTATATCTCGAACTTTCCCAATTCTGCTAGAAATATAGACTAGACATGATATTTTGGCAAGCCTCAGTTACTCTTTAGTACAGTTTATTTGACCAACATATAATAAATAAACAACAGCCAGACAAATAATAAATCCGTTGTGGGGTTAAAGCCTTATAGAAGACTTGCCTAAAATGTTGCATGTAAAAGACACAAATCCAAAGAAAAAAAAAAATCAAATAAAAAAATCCTTCTACATTCAAAACAAATCTTCAGTAACTGAATGAGATAAGAGATAAATGATGACTATTATAGTTAAGCATCTCACTTAAATATCATTTAAATATAACAGCCAGCAAATAAATTCATGGTGACTGTTATTTTAATTTAATTTTCGATTATTTTAATTACAACTCGGTTTTTTTGCTTTAATTGCAAAAATTGATATTGATTTAAATGCAGACTGGATTCTCATGCCTGATTCCTTAATATTTACACCGCCCATTAGAACACATAAAGAAACATGGCCTGTTATGCGTTTGTGCATTAATAAACAACACTGAGTCTTACGTGTGTTAAAATCGGCTCTGTTCACACAACCCCATTTTGAGATTGTCTTGAGATCTCAGCTCAGCGTATCATTCATATTTTGTCTCATTTCCCCAATTTCCAAGAGGTTTGGTCTATGGTTAAATGAGTATGAATGGCAAATGTTGCTATCATCTGTAAAAGAATAGATAGGGTTTGAAGTTTGACAAAGAAGGTCATTTATAAAGATGAGAAATAAAGTGGGAGAAAGAACGAAGCCTTGCGGTACCCCTGAATTGATCTTGAACTCGTCTGATGAGATCCCATCTATAATAACTCGTATAGTGCGATTTCTGGAAAACTCGATATAAATCTAGAGAAGTTATCACCGGGACCAAAAGCAATGAGTTTCGTTAAGAGAGCACCATGCCATACTCTGTCGAACGCCTTTCACGGGCTTGACGGACTATAATTTCTTACTTGTTTTTGTTCTCTAACAATTTTTTCTTGGCATTTATTTAATCATCTTACTAAATGGTGTTAATTCAAATTTAATGCAAACAAAATAACCTATGACATTATTTTATAAATGCACTTTCACTAACATTTTCATTACAATTTAAAATTTAATAATTTTGAGGATCTTTTATCTGGCATAAGTCATAAATCAATTAAATAGCTCTTTTCAATAGTACATGAGGCCTGCTGTCAACGTTGGATAATTTTTGATGTGTTTTTAATGTTTCTATAATAAGTTCTCAATATGTATGTAAATATTAAAAAAAAAAAACACTACAATACATAACAAAATTTAACTTACATTTTATTAAGTTATTATTATAATTTAGATAAATTAGTTAACTTTGAGTTGTTTATTTCCATGAAAAGTTAGTGACCAAAAGTTAGATTTACAGATAGGGTTATGAATTTGATATGTATATAATAGCATGGCTGGGAGGGCTCTAATTTCAAACCGAGTGTTAATTTTTAGTTTGTTTTTATTTCCGGTTAAAACTAGTTAGCTACCTTTTGATATTTAGTTTTTGAACGGTTCTTAACCAATTTCAATGGAAACCAGAACACAGCATAGGTTTCCCAAGATATAGGACCTTGGAAAGTTTGGACCGTTACAATAGTCTTTGATTAGCTTTAATAATGTGTCTTTATACAGTCATAGATTTGCCTTTAAACAGTCTTAGATTAGCATCAACCGTAGGTCTTTAATTGCTGTACAGCACAAGATTAATTTCCATTTGGGTCTATAAACAGCCTTTATACAGTGTTGGATTATTTTCAGCCTTTATACAGTGTTGGATTATTTTCAATATTTTGTTTGTTTAGGACCTTAAGTTTAAGCATTTACTGAAATATTAACAAGTAAGACGGACGGACGGACATCGTTAAATCGACTCAGAAAGTGATTCTAAGCCGATCGGTATACTTTAAGGTGGGTGTTGGACCAATATTTCTGGGCGTTACAAACATCATTTAGAAATTTTATGTTTACAAATATCCAGTATTTTCTTATAGAAAATGATTTAAGATTTTTCTATTAATTATAATATTAATTATAATATAAGTTTCCAATTAAAAACCACTTACTTCTTTTTACTCAAAATTATTAAATGAAAAATGCATTGGGTCATTTATGTATTTCTAATAATAATTGTTTTCTTGACGAGATGTGGTAAAATATAAGGATTGTTTTGTGATAGGAGTTTTGATAAAAAATATTGACAAAATCAAAAAAATAGGTTAGAAGCGGAAAATCATTGCCAAGACTCACTTCAATCTTTGAGTCAATAGAAAAATACAAGACGGATATTAACTTTAATTATACATTTTTTTCTATCATGTATAAAGGTTTGTTCGAACTTTATTAATTAGTAATACAATTTTCTTTAATGTTTTTAAGGAATCTACAAAAATTGTCCTATAATTGATTGCAAGATACAACGAACCTCCCAGTCGGCTGAAGATAGCAGCTTCAGAAATGGCACCCCCAGTTCTTTATCAGTAGAAACAAAATTGAGAATATTTCCTTATTTTAAACAATATGTACGTTACAGTTTGTATATAGTCTTATATTAGCTTAAATTTTCGGTCTTTTGATGAAATTAAATTTATTACTGGTGTATCCAAATTGATTGTTCCTACAGATTTTATTATGGTTGAACTTTAACTCAGTATCAATACTTGTAAACTATTTGTGCATTTTTAAATGATTTTCGAAAGAGGGCCCTATATTGAAGGTGCGACTAATGATCGTTATAAATCGTTATAAAATTAGACGACACGATTTTTTTATATATGAATTTTATTTGTATTAAATTTTATATGGATGCCAATATTTTTAAGTTAAGTTATTGACCGATTTTTAAATATGATTCATTGTACACACCATCAAAGAGATGGGGAGTTTATTAAGTTTGTCATACCCTTTATAACACAGCGAAATAATGGTCGCAGAAACAAAAAGTCTATATATTCTGGGTCCTTATAAGATTCTAAAACGATCTAGTCATGCTCGTCTATCAGGCTGATAGAGTTTCGAATGGAAATGGTAAGATTCGGTCCACCAGTTCTCATAAACCCCATACAAATGTCTTTCCGGAATATGGCTTTACATATGTAAATATCTATGGAAAAATAGTATACATACAAAATTTAGCACAAAAATGTTTCGGCCAACGAGAAAACTATATTTTGTTTGCATCGGTTCATATTTTGACATAGCCCCATAATAAGACCACTTCCGAAAATTACTTAAATCAGCATAAGTCTCTTTTAAAAATTACTATCAAGTTGCAAATCAACACAAATAATCAATATATGCATATAAATCGTTGTACCATACCATAATAATCGGTCCATATTTAACCCCATTGAATATAAATCCTTTCATACTATTGACAAAATTCGAAATATATAATAAAGAAGAAAAAAAAGTTAAGAATTGAGAAAGACTATATTTTTCCATTTAATTTTACTAGAATTGAGACCAAAATCAATAAATTTTTATAAGTTATTAAATTTTCTAATTATTCGTATTCGGCATCAGCATAATTTCCACTACAGAGTTTTACATCGAGAATTATAACGTGGGGCATTAAATTTTAAAGATTTTCAAATATATTTACAATTAGTATTTCCATTTACCATATTCAACATAAAAAATATATTTAACATAATTCGATGACTTTTCAAAGTGTTTAATTTAATTACAGCTCATATAAGATGGCAAATTAGATTAATCCCATTGCAAATGTCTTCAACAAAAAAGCAAACATTGTTTTTGCGCAGACTCAATCTGCTCATTATAGAATGCATAACAAGGATCCCATATAGTAGATCCATATTCCAAAATGGTAACACCCAAAATATCCAATTTGCGTAAGAGAAGAGAATAATTGACTTTATCAAATGTCTTGCAAAAGTCCGTATATACAAAATCCTTTTGCTTTTTATGTTCAAATGCAGAATTAATTTCAGTTGTTAACTAAATAGCAATAGTTATAGTCTAGCAGCCTTTTCTAAAATCAGATTGGCAAGGTGATAATAAGGATGATGTCTGATGACATAGGATATCAGTAGTTGTTTTTAAATACTTTTGGAATGACACTTAATTTAGCAATTCCTCTACAATTAGCAATATCAGATTTATTGCCACATTTCTGCAGAGGTATAATATAAGATTTTTCCAAAATTCGGGAAAATAGCCAAATTTTAACGAAATGTTGAATAATTTAGTTAATGGTATGGTGAATCATACCATTATGCGCAAAAACACTAACAAGTCTAATGTCAACGCAAATCATTCATATACATGGGTCAATTCAAAAAAAAAAACGTACACAACGTGTTTTGTTTTGCTTATTTTTAAAGTTTTTTTCAATTCGCATGTATGAGTGGCCAATTTATGTAGAAATTTATGAAGAATCCGTCGGTACTTTTAGGCTCTCAAAAAAATCGATATTTTTGGATTTTTTTTAGGTTTTCTACGACTCCTATCTTGAGCGACACACAAATTCAAGCCTACTACGATGTTCTTTTGTTTCACAAGATTGACTTTTGCGAAAATCACCTTTTCGATTATAAACAAAAAATCACGATTCAAAATTTAAAATTTTAAGATGAAAATATGTAAATTTTTCTTAAAAAAAGACTTGAACTTAGAGATTCATATTAGGAAAATATTTTTTGAAAATAAATAAAAAATAAAAATCGCTTCGGCAGAAAAAGTCAGTCCTCAAAGGGTTAATGAAAATATGTTAATTTCATTATCTTTTATTCCCCAATTTTGTTGTACATATTTCAATTTACGTTGACTGCCATAAGGAGAAAAAATATTTTTATAAACGTACAGACGTATGAATTATAATGAATTCTGGTACAAATTAAATATAACTCATACGTCAGTAACACAAATTCATACGTACATATGTAACTATATGTATAAATTTAATATGCAATGTAATAAATACAAACAGTTGTTTAAAAGACAGTAACTATTTTAATAATATACATATACACATAAGTATTATAAAATAATTCAAATGAAAATTACTTTCTTATTAATTAATGTATATAGACATAATTATATTTAAGCTTACCAGTTGTCTATAAACAAGCTTCAAGAGATTTGCAACTGAAAATACAATAAATCAAAGATAATTTATTTATTAAATGCAATATATATTTATGTATATGTCTGTTAAATTATAACTTGTGCATAATTTCGTTTGCAGATTTCAAATTGCCTTCAAGTATTTAGTTGTCGTATTATTAAACATCCAAAGATTTGTATTTACAAATGATTTAAATTGATACATTGTTTCTAAATATATTCCAAGTTAGTTAGAAGAGATGTTTATAAATTTCAAGAGTATTCTATAGTTTTCAAAAATCATGCACATTTATTTACTGGAAGCATTCATCATTATCATTAATTTATTTTAATTTTTGGCAATTTGTTGATACCACATTATGGTAAATAATTTCCTGTTGATCACAAGTTTTTCTCTGCCTTGCTGGCAACTTTCTACGTAACAATTATATGATACATAATGCATTTTGAGTTTAAGTAATTATCTACAGTATAGAATAAAAATGCAATATGGGCTGTATAGTTTTTCAGAATCACAGGAATAAACCAAAAGTTCATATATAAATTTCGTTAATGGTTGTGGCTTTCACCGAAAATGTATTTGATTAAATAAATGATAAATTTTCCGTTGGAAAGTATAAATGTAAAATCATACAAAAATATACAAAGAGACACTAGCAAAATGTATGTGAAACATATAACAGAAATATACAAAAATAAATTGTAATGTATACAATTGTTTTCAAACAAATTGTATATTTAACTTGAAGTAAAACTTCGAATAAAAATTTTTTAAAATTTTCTAATACTCGCAAGAGGATTAATTCTCATTTATTAAATAAATGATGTAAATGATTTCTTTCATAGCAATCATAAATTTCGAAAAAAAAATAACTTGGTTTCTCAATATTAAGCAGGTAATAATTAAATTGAAAAACTTAACATTGGATTCGTTAAAAATTAATTTTAATCTAGACTTGGAATATTAAAAACGTGACTCCATTGTATTTTTACAGCTATTTGAGACTTAAGTCGTAAGTAGAAATGGATTAATAAATCCACATAACTTCTGGACTGTGTACTACAGACATATTTTAAACACCTGATTACAATGTTTTTTGTTTTTGATTTTGATCGGTGCATTGTATCACACCTAAACATTTTAATTGACCATATCTAACTGCCGAAAATACTTTAATAAGAATAACTCTATAAAGTGGTGTTGTTGTCGGGTGTAGTAGCTAAGTCGCATTCTGGGTCTACTTACAGAGCCACGAACTTAAAGTGATAACACGTATTAATTAGCCTTTCTCGGGTTTTCACAAATCTTTCTTTATAATTGCACAGAAAATAACATAAATAGCAATGGTGAAGACTGTTATAATCAGATTAAAACTTGTTGAAAATTTACTGGCTTTCACGCTTGCTCTACAGCTCGTTATTTATATTCGAGTTGTAGATGGATCAATTAAACGGAACAAGGTTTTGGTTATTAGGTTTTCGCCACCGTATAAATCTTAAATTTGATGTCTTACAATATAATACACTATATTTTCTTTACTATAGTTTACAATATTAACTTCTGTAGATTATAATACAATATAGGATAAATGAGCCCGAAATCTGTAGAGGAAACAGTCGACCGGAACACGTCTGCGTAACAGTCTACAGGAATAGTCGGCCAAAATACCACTGCGGGATTAGTCAGCCCTATGGCAACTAATGGAATACCCGAAGGATACAGAGCCAGTACGAAGAGTCGCAGTTTCGTTGTAACAATGTATATGAACTACGATAAAACGTTGTTCAAAATCGAATCATATATACAATAAATTTTATAGAATTTGTTGAGAATTATAAATAGGAAAGTAATAACTGAAATATAATGTATAATGCAATCGAGGTAATATTAATATAAGGCCGCGTTTTCACTATGTCATTTTTGTTGTCAAATTGTCCAAATTGTTGGCAATTGTATGATTACAAACATAGATGACGCCATATGACAACCCGTTTTCATACAATTGCCAACAATTTGGATAATTTGACAACAAAAATAACATAGTGAAAACCAAGCTTAAGAATGGTGTGGGAGTACTAATAAACAACAAAAATGTAAGATACATTAATGTAGGATACAATTATGTATGTACCAAAATGTTGTGTACGCTCCTTTAAAAATGTTGGTATCAAAAACACTAAAAAGTTTCATTTATATAAAAATCGTAAAACCTGCTCTACATACCTACTATATAAGGCCCAATTCCGAAAATCACTTTAAAATATATATATAGATCTTTTGAAATTATTAAAGACATAAAAATTAAAAAAAAACTGTAAATTTGTGGATGATCGTTCCATAATAGATCATAAAGCCCCATAGGTTATTGAGCGCCCATTCTTGAAAAAGTATTTTGCAAATACATATACTTGGTGTAGGGTAATATTTGGTCGGGCTTAACGGTTTATACATTTGAATGGAAAATCAAAATGAAAAGAAAATCGTTAACAACTTCCTCGAATATCAGATATTACCAGGTTCAATGTTTGCTAAAGAAGCTACAGATTCCAATATGTATCATCGACACAAACCATTGATTGTTATAAGACACGCTTTTCATAAATATTTCTAAATGAGTAAAAACTTACGATTTAAAAGTATTCAATTGCTTTTTTTGTTACATAAATATTAAAACATTTATGCTACCGGATTTTATGTTAACAATGCCTTTTATCTTCGAATTTGGATTATCTCTGAACCAGACATATAAACGGGTCTCTTTCATAAACCAAGAATACTTTTTATGAACTTTCTTTCGTGCAATTCTACAATCAGGAAATTTTGTTTACAATAAATTCTTTGTTTCGGTGGCTGTATGACTTGTGGCACCATCACCAATAAATTTGTTAACATCTTTAAATAGCGTCAATCATTAGCCGTAATATCATATTAAGCAGAATACCATAGAGTGACCTTACAGATTAGCATACAAAGTTTTTATAAAAAACGCTCTTGGATTTCAGAATTGAAAATGAATCAATTTAGCAGACTTGGCTTTGATGTCAAGAAAATTGTTTCAATAAAATCCAGCAGGTTCTTCTTAAAGGTGTGTTTAATATTTTAATGCGATTTCCTAGTGAAGATTTCAATTTGAAAACCATGCATTCGGGTTGAATCACGGAAGTGCTATTAAAAATAAAAGAATCTACATATATGAAATACTCAAAATATATTAAATTCTTTAACTATAAACTTCAAATAGTAAATTTCGGAGATACATACATATGTACATAAATTTGTAAAACTTGTTGAATATTTTTAGGATATAAAACCGCTGCCACGTTTTTGTTTCACACTGTATGTAATTCTTTTGGAAAAACAATTACATATGTTTTTTCTTGTCATGTTATTAGTTCCAAAAAGTTTCTTGAAATTAAGCCAATTTATTAGCAAACCCAGAAACAGATGTGAAAATAAAATAACATTATCTAAAATTCAACTCAAATTGTTGCAAATTTAAAAAAAAGTACGTAAAATAAATAAAAAGGTTTTACTTAAAACACATTCCCTATATACATATATAGTATATATATATTATTATACTGTCTTTTTGTACCCAGCGCTGCCCGGGATATTATTGATCTTTTATTACTGGCCGCTGATCATTTAATATTTTGGTAATCTGTGCAAAGTGGCAGTTTATTCTGTAGGAGAAAAAAAAAACATTCATACAGATCAAATTCTTTTATGGGACAGCATTTTTTCGAAACAAATTCATTAACTATTTCGAAAAATAAATTTTTGAACAACGCAATGTTGACATTCAGATTTTAAATATCTGGTTGATGGGAACTGTTAAATTTGTTTTCTTAATTTTCCCTTTCAAAACGTATATTTGAGCTTGTTAATCGTACATATTTTTGAAAACGAGTAAAACTTACAATTCAAATTTGAATAGCATTCATTATTTGCATGCCTTTGGCCATTATATATAAAATCTTGATTGCTATTGAAAATAAATATTTCCATTATTAGAGGAACAGATGACCCGATTCCCCTTTTTAAGTATTTTTATGCATGTAAGACAGTTTATGTAAATAAATATGGGTAACATCAAAAAACATTAAGGTCATCAATGCTAGTAGACTAATTAACTTTTGATCCCTTAAATAGAAATATACTTAATTTTTATGTACTTAATAATCCTTAAAGTTTGACTACCGAAAAACACCTCTCCTAATAAATATTTTTCTGATTGCAGAGAGTAACAAATTTTTTTCATATCAGTTAAGAACAAAGTATACGAAAAGTACCAACTAGATATTTTTCACTTTTTGGTCCTCTAATTTTAGGTTTAATTTATATTTCATTGAAAGAATTCATATTTAGAACTATAAGTCTATTATTGATTCATTTCAAAGAAATCCAAAATTCCCATTTTTAACCGTTTAGGTGTCGTATTATGAAAAACTAACTTCTCAAAAATTTCGTTGTCTTAAAACAACAGATACAAATGGTACCAAAAAAGTATAAAAACACAAATATTTACCCTTTTTACCCATTCAGTTTGTATGTTTTTAATAAGTTTTTAATATATCAATATTTAAAGCTTCGAGTCTGTAGATCACTTATTCGTTTTTATTCACTTTAAGATAGACTTACAAAGAACTACTCTTCTTATACACAACTTTGTGACAACAGAAATGTAAAATAAAGATGCTGTTTCTTCATAACAAACACAATTATTTTTTCAGAGACAAATTTTAAAATTTGTCTACTTTTTGTCCCTTCTCGGTAACAACGTAATATTAAAGTTTACCAGTTTCTATCCATTTTATCACTTCCTGATCCTAGTCTTGTAAATAGATCTATCTGCATTCTACATTTCAATAAAATAAATTTAGCCGTTTGGCTTTACCGGCTTTCCACTTTTTATCCCTTCCAGGTCCAAGTATTGAAAAATGGTACAGACTATTGACGCTTCCAAGCATATCTTATACATTTTATTAAAATCGGTTCAGTGTTTTAGGCGTGATTGCGGAACAAACAAACAAACTTACAAAGACATTTATAATAAGTATACGAGTATATATGGATATATGGATTATATTATTATAACATACACCACAATAGTGGGGAGGGTATATTGGATTTGTGCTCATGTTTGTAACGCAGATAAGTATTGGTCCACATTAAAGTATACCCACATTAAAGTATACCGATTGACTCAGAATCACTTCCGATGTCCGTCCGTCCGTCCGTCTGGCTGGCCGTCCATGTAAAGCTTGTGCACAGACTACAGGTCGCAATTTTGAAGATATTTCAACAAAATTTGGTATGTGATATTTTTTCGCCCTAGGATGGATGGGATTGAAACCGGTGGAAATTGGTCCATTATTTCACCTAGCCCCCATACAAATGTCCTCCCGAAATTGGGGTTTAC
The DNA here is from genome assembly GCA_950370525.1 of Bellardia bayeri. Taxonomy (NCBI): domain Eukaryota; kingdom Metazoa; phylum Arthropoda; class Insecta; order Diptera; family Calliphoridae; genus Bellardia; species Bellardia bayeri. Next base: position 48,405,806 of record OX493268.1, read on the forward strand.
GGATCATAAATGTTTGAATTATGCATGTATCCAAACAAATTTCATCACAAATGAGTGTTAAATAAAGCTAAATCACGTCTACGAATTTTGTGCAGATCGGTCCATAATTACTCGTAGCTCCCATATAAGGCTGACTTACGAAAATCATTTTAAAGAGAATAACTCGCTCAAAAATGTTGCACATAAATATGCTTCGTATACATAAAAATAATACGGTAGAATTTTGTGAAGATCAGTCCATAAGTGATCATAGCTCCTTCCAAAAATCACTTTAACGACAATAAATCTCTTAAAAATGTTGGTGTCCAAATAAAATTCAACAAAAATAAGTTTCATACATATATACATAAATGATGACACCTAATTTTATAATAGTCGGTCCATAATTAGTCGAAACTCCCATATAAGAGACGGTAATTTACTTTAACCTCCATGAATCTTTTAAAAGTATTTACATCGAGATAAAGTATGACATACATAATATTTATATTCACAGAAATCATGACACTAAATTTTTGAATGATCGGTTCATAGTATGTAATATCTCCTATATAGCGCCCATTTATATAATGGGTGTAGCGTATTATATGGTCGGGCTTGACCGACTATACTTTCTTACTTGTTTTTATTTTAGTTACTCAACCCCAAAGTCTGTTAGTTTGTTATTAGTTGTATGTTGTGTTATGGCCAGCTAACATAAATAGTTTTCTAATGCATATACTTTTATAATTAATATAATGGAATACATGTACATATATAAAAATAAGTTAATTCCGTAAAACTCTTATTATTTATCAGAACACAAAATACAAACACATACATTAGGGTGTCTGTTATTTACATCAGACTTTTTCGAAGTGTTAGGTCTCTAAAAACATTATTAACCACAATACAAAATTCTTAGAAATCCGATAATTTCAAATCACTCTCTAAGTTAACATACTATGAGCCTCAAAAGTGAGTAAACACAATAAATTATTTTATTTTTTTAAGATAATGAAAATCCTAAAATCTAGCCATCGATTGAAATTTAAAAGTTTTGTTTTGTTGCATATTTGGTTGAATAATAGATTCGGTTATGAAAAAAAAAATTTTAGTTGAACTATAATGCTTTTCATAATCCTAAAAAAATCAAAAAATTCACTGGTGCTTACACACTTTTGAAGCTGTGTGTACATAGAATAAATAATACAACTATTATGATATTATTGCTTTTTTAATCTTTTTACATCAGTTACTTTAATTTCTTAAAATGATTTTCAACAACTTTTTTTAATGTAAAATTTTAGATTTGAAACCGATCATATACATACATACATTGGACATACATATGTATATGAGCTAACCTAATACATATACGTAAATACTTATTAATCCTAACCCTGCCAACAATTGGAAGATTCTTTCATCGTCCATTGTCAAAGACGTTACGTCTTACTCACTTCCAGACGTTAATTGGAAGATAACAATAACAATTTACATTGCAGTTGTTTTTTAATCATCCAGACGACGTTTGGAAGATTGTTTGTTGTTTACAACACCAGCCGAAAATGACATGTCCCGTTAAAAGAATGCAAAAAAAAAAGAAGTTTTCGACATCATCGAAATTAGTTTTATTTTGTCATTTGCTGTGGTCGGTCTGTGGTAAAGTTTGGGTTTGTTTTGTTATTGTTGTAGTTTTTACATATTTGTTATCCGATAGTCAATATGAGTGTATTATCTGTAAAGGCAAAAAAAAAAAGCAAAAGTAAAAGAGAGGCGACTTCTTGAAGTTACTCAGAAGTGACTTCTTGAAGTTATGCTGAAGTAACTTCAAGAAGTCACTTCCAGGGGGTACAACTTCTCAATACGAAAGACGCTTCTACGATGAGAAAATGGTATCGCAGAAGATAAGTTTCAACTTCTTAGCGTCACTTCTGAGTCAATTCCGCAATAGAAAATGTTGGCAGGGAATTGCTGCATAATATTCTAGTTGCAATTAAATTTTAAAATGTAGTTAAAACAAGTTAGAGTGCAATATTCGACTTTGCCGAATCTTAAATACCCTCCACCAAAACGTAATAAGAAATACAAAAACGACACTGGTTACATGACTAGAATCCTGTGTTTTCTATTCAGTATTAGCGCAAATTTAATTTTTATTTTATATATTCTTTGAAAAGCAATTTTACGACCAACATAATTCATTTTAAACGTTTTGAAATTTTATCTAATTTTGATTCTCACCATAATTTACAGAGTTTGTCTGATATTCATAAAAATCCTGAGTGTAATTTAACAATTTATAAAATTAAAAAAAAAAATATTTTTCCTTATTCACCACAAGTTAAGAAACAGAGTGTAAAAAGGATAAGATTATAAGATAAAGCTACTTTTGGTTGAATTTGATCTCAATAACATTATTTACAAAAGAATTATGGACTGGTAGCTTCTGAAACCAGTATCCACTAATGTGATTTCTATGTATTTTGGGATTATATTGGTTGAATTTCATCTCAATAGCGTTATTTACAAGAGTTGTAGGTTGGTTGTTCTGTTCGGAAGTAAACTTAATTCAGGAGCTATTATTGACTGACAGCTACAAAATCCAGTAGCTTAGTTGCCGTATAACCGATACTAATATCATTTCTGGATTAAAATTGCTGATCCATACAAAAGTTGGTTCGATATCGATATTTATTAGACATTTTTGTCGGTTTATTTGGTTTTTGGAAATGGTTCTTATATGACAGCTATGACAAATTATGGGACGACCTTCTTAAATTTTGGAACATTTGTTTTCATGCATATGAGGATATTTCACATAATAACGGTATATTTAAGATATATATTAGTATTAGCGTGGATTTCGAGAGTGGACCTTATGTGGGGGATATTGTCAAATATGGACCAGCAGTTTGATTTAGGCATGTATGTAAATGATCCGTGTAAAATTTTGGATTGGTACCCTTATTTATAAGAGATTTATGAGTATTAAAGTGATTTTCGGAATAGGGCTTTATATGGGGCATACGGTTAAAAATCGACCGAAATTCACAACATTTTGTGGGTTGATTTTTGTATATCTGTAAATGATCTGTGCAACGTTTTGAGTCGGTACCGATACTTATACAATACAGGGATATATCGACTTATTTTGGAAATTGTATCTTCTTTTCAGAAATGTTTAAATATATTAAAAATTAAAAACTTCATAGAAGACTTTTGCAAAAAAATGATAATTTTTTTTTAATTTTTTTTTTTTTTTTTTGAAAATTTAAATTTTTAAACTGCTATAGCTTTTTGGTTTATAAATAGTTTTTAATTAAATTTTACAATTATATAGACATTTTTTGTCAAAATGCAAAAGTGAAAATTTGGATTTATATTTGTTATTGAGAATCCCACAATTCCCAAAAAACTTTTCAAAAATCAAAAAATTGGGATTTTTTTGATTTTTGGATCTGTTGAAGGCACCATGCTCGGGGCTATGAAATCCATTTGCATAATATTGAAGAACAGATTGGGACATAGTTTTTTGAAAGCAGCTATGCGATTTTAGAATATGTTGTCTAAAGTTGAAATTTTCATAAAAAATAGGTCTGCTTCGGAAGCCTCTAGACCACGCAATAATAAAAATTTTGATATTATTTTGCTTTTATAATATTTCCCGAAATGTTACCTTTCAGAAAAATATAAACACATTATTTATCTTTTTCTCATTTTCTGTATAATTTAAAATTAATGTAGTTACTTTTTTCGAAAAAAAAGAAAATGGCGGAAAAAAATTTTTTTAACATTTCTTTCTTAAGATTATTAATAAATTTGTTGTTAATTAAAAAAAAGACACTTCAAGAAAATCGGGAAATTAGCAAAATAGCAGACCAAAGTAAGCAAAAAAAAAATAAAATTTTACTTTTCAAATGCGAATAACTCGTAAACTATAAGAGATAATATATGGCTAAAGCAATGTTTTTTGTAGCTCTCGTCTAGTACATTCCATATATATAAAAGTCTTTCAAATCGGATCGCAAACAAAGATTTGGCATTATTTTTAATTTTTGGTATACCCGAGGTGCCCCACTTTGGAGCATTATGGCTCGCCCCCCCCCCCCCCCCCTTAGTTGTTTAATCCCAAGTTTAAAACTTAAACTTATCAACACCTCCTCTATAGCCATGGTAGCTATTCGTTTAGAAGTTACAGATTTATTTCCACTTTTTTTTTCAGTCCCCCACTGTGTGATACCAACAGATTTACCATTCGATTTTAAACAATTGCAGTTTCCTATTCGTTTGCGATGACTGTTAACAAAACTCAAGGTCAATATCTACAAGTTTGCGGCTAAAATTTAACAAATCCATGTTTCTCGCATGTACAGCTTTATGTTGCATGCACCCGTGTAGGAAAACAGACCAATACTGATGAGCAAACTAAAAATATTTTATATCCTAAAGCATTGCAATAATTAAATTAAAATTAAATAAATAAATTTTTGGAAATATTTAAATACTTTTTATTTTTGTTTACAACGAGGTGGTAGCGAAGCACACCGGGTTCAGCTAGTAAATATACATATATTGAAGAGATTGGTGGCGACAGTATCTACTATGGTATCCATTTAAATAATCAAAACGACCATTTGGGAATAACGAATAATTCATTTAAATTAAAAACAGTAATAATTTGTGTATATTCATAAATTTAATCAAATTTTCATTATTTAAACTTTTTTTTTTTTGATTGGCAACCCTGCGTGTAGCCTGTCGAAACGCACAAAGTTCTTGCTGTGATTTTAATAATTTAGTTTGCTTATTAAATCAAAATATATACAGTTAAAACTATCACAAAAATAAAAATATATATTAAAAATATTTTTATTTTTGTGAGTCGTCGTTGCGATTTGTTGGAGGACATCCCATATATTGGCTATCAACCCTATTTCCAAAAAGTGGCTGCTGTGTATTTGGTTTTCTTTTGCTTTCTTTTTTTTTTTTTTGCTGTTCTTTGCCGTAATCACCATTTGATTGTAGTTACTGCTGTTTATATTTGTTACTTTTTGTTTATGTTTTTGTTTCTGCTTCTGCCCAAACGTTTAATAAATATCTGAACAACAAACGTACTAGACAGTTGTCCCCAGAACAGCTGATTACTAAACAAAACAAAATACTCAAAATATTACAAGTAAACAAATTCAACAAAATATGGAAAATAACCAAAAGTCTGCTTCGGATGCTTTTTCATGGAACAAACTTTGTGACCTGCTTGATGAAAAATTGAAGGATGTTGCTAAAAAAGAAGATGTTTGGTCAATAAAAAAAGAAATAGATGAGTTAAGAGAAGAAAATGCTGTACTCAGAAATGAGGTAAAAGTGCTTGCTTCACGTATTGAACAAATTAATCGCAGATCCCGTTCCACAAATATTGTTGTCAGTGGCCTTGTAAGCGTTAATGCAACAGCTGCTAAATTGGATTTTACTGATTTATGTACTAAAAAACTAAACGTAAACACAAACGTAGTAACTGTACGTCAATTACCATCTAAAGGTACATTTATGTTCCCATTGGAAATGTATTTGCAAGTCACCAATGTTTTAGCTGCAAAAGATAAATTAAAAGGAGGTACGATCTTTATACAAAAAGATTATACAAAGGATGAACAAAATACTAGTTATAATCTGAGACAATTGAACAAAAAGATTTCAAATCTCAATACAAACATAAAGGTGAGACTTGGCGAATTTTGTACTTTTAAAAAAATTTGTCGCATATTCTAACGAGGATGTCGATTATTTAAAAAACCTGCTGATTCGAGCCAATGACTTGGTTGATGTAATTGTGAAAGTCAACGTAACTGCAAATTCAGCTGCGAGTGGCAATGGAAATACAAATTAACAATAGCAGTACAATGGTTGTCGTGTTCTTTCTTATAATGTCGCTAATCTTGCTAAAAGTGTTAATTTTTGGAAATTTTATAACATAGAGCCATTCCATATGAAAGCGATCACCTTTTGGACGACCCCTCTCCGATTTTAAAATAAATAGTCTCAATCGATTGCCCAGCAAAAAATAATGTACCTACATATTTTTTTTTTTATAGTGACTGGTTAATAATGTTTGTCAATCACTGAGTGGAACTGATAGCACATTAAATATACATTTTTTAAAAGCTATAGAAAAGTTTTTCAAAAAAATATCCATATAATTTAATGTTTGAAGATTATTTCATGCAAATATTGAACTTGAGTGCGCCTCAAATGGTCCATCCGCTTAGTCCAATTTTGGCATACTCTTTCCAACATTTCGGCCGGTATCGCACGAATAAATGCTTCAATGTTGTCTTCCAATGCGTCAATTGAAGCGGGCTTGACATGAGCTTTAACATAGACCCACAAAAAATAGTCTAAAGGCGTTAAATCGCACGATCTAGGCGGTCAATTGACCGGTCCCGAACGTGGAAAAAAATGTTCACCGAACTCGCCATTGTTGCGCGTGCTGTGTGGCATAGTCTTGTTGAAACCACATGTCATGCAAGTCAAGCTCTTGCATTTGGTTCAAAAAAAAGTTGGATATCATCTCACGGTAGCGTTCATAATTCACAGTTACGTTACGATTCGCATCATCTTTGAAGAAGTACGGCCCATAAACCGCATCAAACTGTGACTTTTTTTGGATGCATTGGTAGCTCTTGCAATGCTTCTGGCTGGTATTCACTCCAAAATCGACAATTCTGCTTATTTACGTACCCATTGAGTCAAAAATGAGCTTCGTCGCTACACACAAAGAAGCGAGCGATTAACTTTCTTAACAGAGCACTAGTGTTGCCATTTTAGCTCTTTCAGTGCTAGATTTAGCATTTTGTTTCTCGAAAATGTATTATGCTAAATGCTTTTTAGCATAATTTGCTTGATCAAAAAAATTTTTTCTCGAAAAAATGTTTACTATTTTACTCCAAAAAATACTTTTGGAGATATAAAAAATAACTTTTACTAATATTTCAACTAAATTTCTTTCGGTGTGGTAAGTAAATGAACACGGAAATTTTTGTGTAATATATGAAATATAATCTATTAAAACAAGTCAACAATTGTTATGAACAAAATTATAAAAAACTATAATTTATGCAGCCCATATACGTTTGATATCAATCGTCAATTGAGTCTTTCAATTGAATTGATTCTTGGCCACACACTTCTTAAACTGAATTGAAAGACTGGCATTCAACTGTCAAATTTATATTCTTTTACAACTACAAATTTAAGAATTTAATTAATGGTTATTGCAGAATGTCTTAATGATGAAGAAAAAGAAAAGCGACGAAGAATTTGTTCAAGAGAATGGTTGAAGAACAAGAAAAAAAAATTCAAATGAAAATTTATAAAGGGAACTAAAAATAATAGAGCCGGACGACTTTAAAAATTTCACAAGGCTAAATGAAGATGCTTTTCACCAGCTTCTAGAAAAATCAATGTCATTTTTTTAATTTTTCATTTAAAATTTACTAAAATCAAAAAAGATTTTAAAAATAAACAAATTCTGCTTTGCTACAAACCTAAATTTTGAGACTCGAACACACACAGTACAATCGAATTGAAAGACTTGTTAGTCAACTTGAAAAAATCAAAATTTTTTGATTTGTCATCAACCAACTCGTCAACTGCCAAACTAATCAAATGACAAAGCCATACACGTTTTGATTTGCACAACAACCAACTCAGTTTCCAATTGAATTGAAACGTGTATGGGCCACTGTTAGGATCTTACAATTCTTAAATTGTACCGTCTCAATGCCAAAATTGTACCAAATTGCCATAAATTGTACCTAAATTTTGCTATTAAATAAAAAAGCATATAGTAAGAATTCATAACACTTTTTATTCAATAAAAGCATAATAACAGAAAGAAAACTTAAAAACGTAAAACAATTTTTCAAATTTTGTTTGTTGCTTTTGTTGGTCGATATGTCAAAAGCACAAGCAACTTTTGACATTTCTCTCTCTAAGTAAGCAAAAAAAGAAAAGCAGCTGTGCTCTCAACGACACCTGAAAAGTGAATTCGCCCATGGTGAAATTAAATACAAGGTGACAGCATAGCGCCAGCTGATTATTTTTTGCTCTGTTCATGGTGAAATTGAAAATGTCAAAAAGTTGTTTACAAATAGTCAAAGTTTATATAAAAACGTTACAAAATTATTTTGTTTTTGAAAAATTGAGTTTTTTCGCCGTTTTATTAAAATAGCTTAAAAGTGTTAAAAAAAAACTATATTATATTAAATAGTGTGTTTGTTTTTTGAGTTGTTTTACTAAAAGTGTTAGTTTTTTCTGTAAGATAAATGTTAAGATTCCTCTTTAAAAATGATTTTTTTTTTGCTGCAGAAAAATGCGTTGTTGCATCTTATGCCGTAAACAAGGAGTAGCTGGAAGTGGTACTTTCCGACATTATATCTGCGGGAATTCGTTGTTTGTTAATGCCCAACGCTATGCCAATAGTGTAGCAGCAAAACAAAACAACAATGCATAGTGTTGTGCCTTTAGGGCTATCATGCCCAACAGAATTTCGAATGTCATCCGAAGTTAATCCATCGGAGAAACCTTCACATGGCTTACATTTATTTTCCATGGCAGAATTTACGAATACTGCAGCTTCAAAGTGTCATGGGCAAATTCAGAGAGAAAAAGAATCTCAAACTGAGTAGTGATTAAAATTATCAATAACTTCATTAATGTACTTATTTCTTTTTTGTGCCTTTTATATATATACATAATTAAATTATATAATAATATAATTAATTATATTAATAAATTATCTATTTTATTATTTTTTGAAGAGCTTCTAATATTGATTTTGCTGTTTCACTTTTAGTCCTCCAATTTTTGATACAGTATCAACAAATTATCAAGAAAAAATTCGCCAATTGGAATCTGAAAATAAAGATTTAAAATGTAAGCTCCTTCAAGCAAATTTAGCGCTTGATTCTATGCGGAAAATATTTACAGAAGGTCAAATGCGAAGAAGGTCAACGTTGAACACTATTTTTATGTACCACCACATTTTCGCCCAGTGACACCTTGACCAAACTAGACGTAGGGCTTTTATAGACACATATTATTTTTGTGGAAGATATACATCTGTTTCAGTTCGACAATGCCCATATCAGGTACTAAGGGGTATGTCCAACGATTTATGATGTCATTGCTGACAATTTGATAAGTCAGCCAATTGTTCACCTTTCGAGCATACTGTTCGCGTGGCAAGAGGTAAACACAGATACGACTGTCTAGAATTTCCTCATTAATCAAAATGCCCCGAACAAAATCATCACGAGTTTCGACATTGTTTAAGAAAATAAAATAAACAATTTTTCACTACTATTGTTTTCTGTTTTTATCCATGTTTGTATGTTTGTTTTCTTTATTTTATGCCAGATGTTTTTGACAGTAACGAAAGTATTACACAAACAAAAATGCCTGTTGTTCTTGCCTTGTTGTAATTGTTGTAGCAATGCTGTCACCTTGTATTTAATTTCACCATGAATTCGCCTTAAAAAAAAATTGTACTAAAAAGGGATGAACTGTACCAGCGTACCAATAAAGTTTTGTTTGTACCAAATTTGGTACAATTGTACCACAAATCCCATCACTGGTATGGGCTGCTTTATATTTGTAACATTTGAAATAAAAATTGTATTGTTACATTGAAAAAATTTAGCACTTATTTTTTTTTCGCACTTAGTTTTTTAAGTTTTAGCATATTTTGAAATTCATTTTCTGGCAACACTGCAGAGCACGCATTTTGATAATAAAATTCAATAATTTGCAAGCGTTGTTCGTTTGTAAGACGATTCATGGTTAAATTATAGACCAAACTGAAGATGTTTGCCAGTGAAACAAAACACGAAACGTGCGTCAGCTGTTTAAACCAGTGTTGCCAAAAAGATAATAGCTAAAAAATCACCCTTTATATAAATGTACTGCACCGAGTTTTAATTCTAAAAATAAATGTTTGATATTTAATAAAAAAAATAGTAAACGAGTCTGGACATATGGTGTAGACACCACAAATGGTAGTGAAATATTGGCAACATTGATATTATGTGTATATACATACATATATATGTATTTCGCTATAATTTGCCCCTTTTGATAGTTTGATAGTTTAAAAGGAAGCATGTAATTACAAACAAACAAGCTTATGGAATGAAAAAAATGTGAAATATATGTAGTAAGAAACGTTTGGAAACCCATATTAAGTCAAGGAATTGAAATACATAACTAGAATATATAGGGGAAAAAATAAATAATAGAAAACAAATCAGAAATTACATGTCTTTAGACGATACTGCACCGGAAAACAAAATCAAGAATTCCGTAGTCAAATCAATCCGGAGCGGTGTCAATAGTAGGGTAAGTACGGATTTTCTTGAATCAAGTACAAAATACTTGATTCAAGTACGGATTTGTCAAGTAAACAAATCTTGATTTTAGCGCTCTTTAAGCCTTTTTTGGATAAAGTCGATCTCTAACCTAACTTGATTTAAGAATTTTGAGCTTGTTTTAAGCTCGAAGGCATCTTGATTTGAAAATAATATAAGATTGAGTTAAGTGTATCCGAGGTTGGATTAATTCTAAAATGCACTTGTTTCAAGAATTCAAAACTTGATTTTAGCTCGAATTCATACTTGATATGAATTAAAGAATGAAATATATTAAATCTATCTTAAATAAGCTTCTTCCTAAAAAAACAACTCTCTTGAGTTATGCTCTTTTAAGTGATTTTCGGAAGTGGGCCTTATATGGGAGCTACGACTAATTATGTACCGATCGTCATAAAATTCTACCATGTTATATATATATGTATGAAACATATTTGTGTTCAATATTTTTTGGATACCAACGTCCAGCCAGACGGACGGACAAACGGATGGACGGACAAACGGACATCGTTAGATCGACTCAGAAAGTGATTCTAAGCCGATATGTATATTTTAAATTGGGTTTTGGACCAATATTTATGGGCGTTACAAACATCAGCACAAATCCAATATACCCTCCCCACTATTGTGGTGTAGGGTATAAAAAGTCATACAGAATTTTATTATGATCGGCCAATAATAGATCGTAGCTCTCTTAAAAGGACTACATTTGAAAAACCCCAATAACTTACGTAAATATCTCATAATATCGATAACGCACCAAAATTTTACAAATATCAATAATATGTGTGCAAAAACTATACTCTTGAATTTTGTGAAGGTTTACCCATATAAGATCCACTTCCGAAAATGACTTCGACAAAGCCGAATATAAACACTTACTTGTTTTTTTTTTCTTCCAACACATTTTTACTTAAAGACTTTAAGAAAATTGTTGTTTATATAAATTTCTCTTTTATTATTCTGCTATTTTATTGTGGGAGTTTAAGAGGAGAAGAAGAAAGAAAACAAGAAAGAGTTTCATATTCGGCCGAGACGAATCTTATACACCCAACACCAACATAAATTGTAACTTTCACTTAGATTATAAATTCATACATTTCTTATAATAGATTTATCCATTTTCGGAATTGGTCTTTTATGAGGCTATGCTCAAATAGGGGCCGATCCAAACAAAATACGGTTTTGTGAAATCTTTTTATTTAAAAATTATTTTGCTGAACTTTGTATGGATACTATCTATCTATCTATATTCCGGGAATACATTTGTATGGAGGCTATAGGAAATCATGGACCGTTTATTACTATTTTCAACAGGGTTTTTCATGAAATTTTACCTTATAATAAAAGTAAAGTGAACAAAATGTCATGATATTATCTGCACTATATTGAAGAAAACAGCAAAAAAATATCCGAAAAATATCGAGGTTCTGGAAAGATGTTGCCCATTTTCAATACCAAAGATTTCGGTAAAAAAAAGAATGTTTGGGAGAAATTTCATTGTTCAGTCTTTTTTTTTTTTTTTTGAAGCTCTATCGTGCATTCAGCAGACAGATAGGCGGTCGAAGGAACACAACCAACTTAATATGTCCTCTTGGATATATTTGTATTTGTATATTGGTGGTGGGAATAAAAAAGAAAATATGGTTAAAGCAAATGTTCAGAGAATGGGTGTAAAATGTGAAAAGTTTTAATTGCTAACGAAAATACACTAAAGGTTTTTGTGTTGAATTCATCTTATTGCGTTCTATTTTGCTACCATTTATTTGTTGTTGTTTTTGTTTTATTGTATGATTGTAATGAAAACAAACAAAGAGCGGGATAAATGTTACACTCGTAGAAATATTTAGTCTGGTTAATTACAGGTAAGTCTAATTAATTAAACTATTTTGAACTGTTATAAATATTGCTATGGATATCTCTGACATGTGGTTTTAACAGGATCACTTCTCACACAGCCACCAAATAATGAATTTTTTGCAAAACCAATCTGTTAATCAGACGCTATGTCAAAGACAAATTATGCGCAGAGCCAATCGAATCGATTATACCTTCAAATATTAAAACTGTTACATGATTAACGAAATAGTGCCCATATATGTCGTAATGAATATTGTTTTGATAAACGGTTATTCCTCACATGGGAGGTGCTGCGTCAATTTTGGCATACTCTCCCCAACAATTCGGCCGGTGTCTGCAATATAGCCGCAAAAAAACAGCCTTAAGGCGTTAAATCGCAAGATCATAACTAATATTTACCACACCGCCCTCCTTCGGTGGTATAGCATTGAAACGCCACCGAAGTAAAATAATTAAATAAAGGCTTTAACACCAGAGGCGCTGCAATTCAGTTCTAAAAACAAACATAATGCGCAATTGCAGAGTTGTGATATAACGGGTGGTTAAATTTCAAGGGCCGATGTTGATTTTGAATAAAACACAAACTATTCAGGAAATTATCGTAATTTTATTTTATTATGATATATTGGTATTACTCAATTATGTATGGAACAAAATATCGTCCAAATGGGCGCCGCGACCACGGCGGCACACCTCCATCCGATGGTCCAAATTTTCGATGACCCTGGGGCATAATGGAGGTTCTATGCCGTTAATGTGCCGAATTATCTCATCCTTTAGCTCTTGAATTGTTGCTGGCTTATCGACGTACACCTTTTCTTTCAAATAACCCCAAAGAAAAAAGTCCAACGGTGTCAAATCACATGATCTTGGCGGCCAATTAACATCGCCATTACGTGAGATAACACGGCCATTGAATTTGTTGCGCAAAAGAGTCATTGTTTCGTTAGCTGTGTAGCAAGTGGCACCGTCCTGCTAAAACCACATATCGTCCACATCCATATCTTCCAATTCGGGCCATAAAAAGTTCGTTATCATCTCACGATAGCGAACACCATTCACAGTAACTGCCTGACCGGCCTCATTTTGGAAAAAATACGGCCCGATGATGCCGCCAGCCCATAAACCGCACCAAACAGTCACTCTTTGTGGGTGCATTGGTTTTTCGACAATCACTCTTGGATTCTCATTCGCCCAAATGCGGCAATTCTGTTTATTGACGAATCCACTGAGGTGAAAATGTGCCTCATCACTGAAGATGATTTTCTTCGAAAATTGATCATCCACTGTTGCCATTTCTTGCCACCATTCTGCGACGTTTGGAATGGTCAAGAGGCTTTAGTTCTTGAGCCAATTGCACCTTGTAAGCGTGTAAATGCAAGTCTTTATACATAATGTTCATCAACGACGAGCGTGAGAGGTGCAATTGTTGGGCACGACGACGAGTTGAGGTGGACGGCTCTTCAGCCACACTATCGCGAACAGCAGCAATATTTTCTGCAGTACGAGCATGCACTGGTATTCTCACATCTTCTACAGACCCGGTTTGCTCGAATTTTTCCACGATTTTTGCGATTGTACGCACATTTGGACGATCAAATTGACCAAAAAAATCACGAAGTGCACGATATGCATTTTGATTTGAACGCCCATTTTCATAATAAGTCTGGATAACTTTAACACGTTGTTGGATTGTGTATCTCTCCATCGTTCAAATTGAGTAAGTCTGAAATAGTGAAATGTCAAATAAAATTCGGAAAAAAGCTTGGCGTTTAGGTGTGGTTCACATTCAACATCGGCCCTTACAATTTAACCACCTTTTACTTTACTTCTTCAACTATCCCCTAAAGTAGGCATATTAATTGCCTGAGTGTTAGTTTTCTTAAAAAAAAATAAAAAAAATCTATTGGGCCAATTTACCGGCTCTAAGCGTAAAATAGACTGCTAACCGAATTCGCTTATCAATTATGCCATTACTTAGCGAGCCATTGTCATGTTGAAACATATAGCAGCCAAGTCTAGCTCTTCCATTTTGGCAAACAAAAATTGTTATTATTTTTAGCCCTCGCCATTCACAGTGTTATGCCTTCATTGTCTTTGATAAAGTATGTTCCAATGATGCCGCCGGCCCATAATCCACAACGGAATGAATTGTCAGTTCTTAAAATGCTTCTGGATGCTCTCCGCCCCAAATAGGAAAATTTTGCTTGTGCACATATCCATTCAATTAGAAATGAGCTTCGTCGCTCAACACAATTTTTCAATAAAAAAGTGCAAGATGAACTTTTTTACCGAGCATGAATTTCTATAATACACTAATCTGCAAGCGTTGTGCGTTTGTAAGTGGATTCATGGTTAAATTATAAGTAACATGTAACATGTTACATAAAAAAACTGAGCTGCCAAATATAGTCTTGCTAAAAAAATCACCCTTTAGAAGGTTTTGCAAATATACAATATGCGTCAGACAAATTTAAAATACATAGCTGGGAAATATTGAACTAATTGTAATTTTTGAGCGTAAAGGTATAAAGTAAATGCTTCTATAACCTCCTGTATGTGCAACTTAATAAAACTTAATAAAAAAAAGGTCAGAATGAAGAATTAAAAGCAAATACAATATAAAAACAGACCTTAAGAAACCAGCAAAGGGAACAAAATAAACACATTTAATATAAAAACAATTCTCACAACAAAAACCCAGTAATTTTTCCATACTTTTATTGTTAGGCATTAAATAAAAAGGAATTAAGATGGAAAGCATACAATATATACATATGTATGAAAGTAATTTACAAAAACATCACTCACATAAGGCAGCCCACACATACATTTATGCATTCACGTACTTACATACTTTCGTAAATTCTTATCAAAACATTGAAATCGTACTCGTAGATAAAATTAAATGGATGTTTTACAGCTTCCGCTTTTTTAATTATTTCTCTTTATATTGTTAAACTTCTTACATTTCTTTTTATTACAACTTGTAAATTTGTTTATTGCTGCAGTAATTAGAGGTGCCACTGAAAACCTGTCTTCTTCATACACTCACTACTCATAAGTACTCGTATGTATGTATGTGGTTCGAAAGTTTTTAATTGTTTTCGTAGAGCAAAATTAAATATTTACTTAAATGCCTGTAAACTTTAGTGAAAGTCAAAAATACGAAAACTTATTTTGTTTGTGCTGCTTAAAACGTTTCACTCTGCCAAAGAACATAATAAGTAAAGTATAGGTAAAGAGTTACACACAAGAGTAAATATTAGAAACGTTGTATAAAGTTTTTTGTTTTTATATTTAATATCTGTCGATTTTTTCCAGAAACTTTGCAAGCTACATAAATTCAATAACTTCATGTTTTTCTCTTCTAGCATTAGAAGCGTTTTGTTATAAATCCCTTTTTTTTTTTGTGTCGCCTCAGGACAAACTACATGTTGTTTATAAGTTGAAGTTTTTCGTTTTAAAGCTGAAGCTGTGAAAACTTTTATGCCAGTTTGGTTATAAACAAAAACATTATTTGAAGATTTATGTAAATACTTACAGATACTTAGAAAAACCTAAAGGTACGGTCACAATTTGCAAATATTTGCCGAAAAAGACGTAATCACTTGAAAAAATATTTTTGAACTTGTTTATTTATTAAAAAAAAAAAAAAAAAGACTACGTTTATTTCGAACAAGACACAAGAAATATTTGGTCATATATTATTCGATGCTGTTTGATCTTGCAAAACTCTTGTAAGAGTAAACATAAACAACGTCAAACAAATTTGTGCTAATACAAATGGTTCCGATTTTTTGTGTAAATATTTGCCAAGTGTGACCATACTTTAAGTAAACTACAGTAGTTTAAAAATTACAAACATTGAAATGCAAAATAAGCGGTCAAGCAGCAAAGATTGCAATCTCTATTTTTATAAGTTTGTCATTCCGTTTTTAATTTCCACTATTCGTCTAATGGTTTTGAATAAACATTTTTATTACAAATATTTAACGACTTCAAAATTTCAACAATCTCCTTAATCTCCTGCAAATGTTTGGCATTTTTACTTTTATTACTTAAATTTACCTTCCGTAAGAATATAATTCCCTCCAGATCATATTATTTATGTGCATGATATCAACATTTATTACATTTTATAATGTCATTCGTATGATGGATTTCTTTTCGAATAATGAAATAAAATCTTCACTAACTCATGTTTATGTAAACGAAACACGAAACCAGCTACAACCAGAATAAACAAAAAACAATTTACATTTGCAAATAATGGAATTTTTTTCTCATTAATTTAAAGAAAACTCATATCCAACTACAAACATTTCATATAAATCAATATAAAATATTCTTTGTAGAAGAAACAAATTACGAAATCATTAGAAATAAATTCCAAAAAAAAAAAAACACATATTTACATGCGATATACAGAAGCAAAGTCCTCAGAAAAGTTTGCATTAAAATAAAATATTCAAATTATTCATATGGTTACGATGTACATATATGTATGTATGTATGTAGGTGCATATTTATGTAAATATAAGAGGCGGTTTCATATTGAAAAAATGTTCATCATGAATATATTCTACTGAAATTTTAAGTTTATTTGCAACATAACATATTAATTGTAATTGGTAACAACTTCTGCTAAATGATATATGAATATTTTATTCGATAATAATGTTTTACAATTTCTCATAAATTTTGCTATCATGCACATACATACGAGTATGTATATACTAAAGAACACTTAAAGCTCTCATGACCATTTGATGCAGTATAAGCAAGTAATGTTGACCAAATTGTCCAATCAATACCTTCAAATTATGCATTAATTGATTGTTACTAGGGATGCCAAACAGGACTGAATTCCGATTTCAGGATTTTTTTTCTTATTAAAACAAATTGGTTTACTAATAATAAAAAAGTTACTTATATTTATTGATAACTTGTATTAATATAAATATGTTGTAACACAAACATTTTCCCTCTTCATAGCTAATATTTTTAAATTTACTAAAAGTTTATAAAACAAATTTCATATTTTATAAAAAATTTTATAAACCATTAATAATTTAAAAACATAATAACATTATATTGAAAATTAGATAAAGAAAAATTAATTAATTTAAAAGCAATGGAATCTTGATTTAATTTTCCTACCAATAGATGACGCTGATGAAAAACATCGTTCACAAACAACGCATGTGGGCAAAATCGTTAGCAAATTATTGTAAGCTGATTGCATTTCTCACCCTGCATAACAAATAATTATACATATTCTTGCATTCAGCACAAATAAAATAAATCCTCCCCACTACAGTGGTATAATGATACCAATTCATACAACGTTATATTAATTGGTATCACTGTGCCCTACATTAGAGTAAGAAGACTAAATTAAATGTGTGTGTTCCCACGAATACAAAAACTAAAAACTACTATTGCTCTGCTCTTCAAAATAAGGCAATAAAAATAACGAACAAGTCCAATACCAAATAGTAGTACTCGATTGGAGACCATCCCGGAAGGACAGCTTTCTGCATAAGAGCAGAAATGGTTAAATGAAGCCTTATTCTAACGTATCGCTCTATAACATATAGAGAAGAA
Source organism: Bellardia bayeri (assembly GCA_950370525.1). NCBI lineage: Eukaryota > Metazoa > Arthropoda > Insecta > Diptera > Calliphoridae > Bellardia > Bellardia bayeri. The sequence goes on from OX493268.1 coordinate 48,423,685, forward strand.
TATTAATTTTAAAACTCTTTAAAAAGTGCAGTGCTTGTGCCGCATAGGCATATGTGTTGCAATGAGAACAACATTGGCGAAGGCTTTTCAAAATACTTCAACAATTCAGGTGAAATATTAAATAGCTCTAGCTGCCATTAGATTGAATAATAACTGCCGTATTCATAAAAAATAAAGTTGGTTTGAAGTGTGCTTTTAGACAAAATTTTCTTAAAGTACATTTGAAGTCTACTTTAATTTTTTCTGAATAAGACTGTAAAACTCCACAACTTAACAAATAAGAAAGTATAGTGGTTCAAGCTGCGAATATCTTGAAAGAATATGGGTTCGATGACAATTTATTAGAGACGGAATCGTGCTTCGATATCAACAAGCTGGAAAATTTCAAACTTGTCTCAAAGCTTTAAAACAAACTTAAAACTAATATAAAGCTAATAAAACTTTTATATTTAAAAATGTAAAGTGCAGGGTATCTACAATTTATTATGGTCGGCTCTAACACACAACACCAAGAGTGTGTAAAATGTTTTGCTGAATATTTGTATTTCTTATGGTCGAATTCTCCGTCATTAGTTTACCATTGGTAAACTAAAATACTAACTATTAGTTAACTATTACTTGTTATTCTTATGGCAAACTAAGCATTGCGAATAAAGAAAGACTGTGAATTCGGCCATTACACGATTTAATAAAAAAATTCATATCCGGCAGTCAAATGAAAATACCTAAACAGCAATAAAATACAATACAATACAAAAATAAAATACAAGTACCATTAAAAAAAATCACCAACGACAATAAACTACAAAAATCGCAATACATCCGGTTGGATTGTAAAAACCATGATTGTTATTTACCTGTGTGTCTGCAAAAAGCCAACAGCATACACAAACAGCCACAATGCACAAGACATCACCGTCACCAAAAAAATAAAAAACACAATAAAATATAAGAAGCAAAAACCAACAACAATGATGATGATACATCATCAGCTCCATTGACGTTTAATAAAAACAGTCTTTAAATATTCTATGTGAAAACTTTTTATGACCATCAAGTTGACAGTCAAATTTTTATATTTCTCTGTACATATTTTCTATAGTTACAAAACGTTTACTTGGAATAAAAGAATTTGAGACTCAACTTGAGCAGTTCTTGTATTTAACTGAATATTTGAAAGGAAATCTTTTATGTATGAGGAACAAATTCAAAAGAGGAATGTAAACTTCAGTATTGTCAATGAAATATAACGGGTCCGCCATCTAACGTTTTTTCTTTCAACTAGTGCGTATTTCGTGAATGGTAACACTTAGCTCATGTCTGATTTGACAGATAATTAGTTTTATCCTTCCGCTGAATGAATATGGTTTTGTATACACTTGAACAACGCTGGGAAATATTGCGACATTACTTTGAAAATCATGGTAATGTTGCAGAATGTGTGCAAAAATTGCGTACGGATTTTGGAAGAAGAGAAGCACCGTCAGCTCCATATGTTCGTTATCTTGTGAAAAAGTGAAAGAAACTGGCATCCTCATCAATAAACCAAAACGTGAAAAGCCAAAAACAGTGCGTACACCCGAGAATATTGCTGCTGTGGCAGAAAGTGTGCGTGAAGAGCCATCAGCATCAATTCACCGTCGTTCTCAACAATTGAACATTTCGGAGACATCATTGAGACGAATTTTGCATAAAGACCTTGGTATGACGCCATACAAAGTCCAATTGGTTCAGGAGTTGAAGCCAACAGACCATCCAATGGGTTTTCGCTTCGCAAAGTGAGCCTACGATCGACTTACAGAAGATGCCGATTTTGCAAAAAAAAAAAAAAAAAATCATCTTTTCTGATGAAGCTCATTTTGATCTTGGCGGGTATATAAACAAGCAAAATTGTCGCATTTGGGGCACAGAAAACCCGCACGCATACATTGAAAAGCCGATGCACCCAAAACGAGTCACTGTTTGGTGCGGATTTTGGTCCAGAGGCATAATTGAGCCATTTTTCTTCGAAAATGAGCAAGGAATGCCGATCGTTTTTGGGCCATATTGAACGATTTTTTGTTCACAAAAATTGAAGAGGAGGATATTGGCCACATTTGGGTTTAACAGGACGGCGCTACGTGCTACACAGCCGAAGCTATACTCGATGTGTTGCGCCCTGTTTTTGAAGATCGCATTATCAGCCGCAGAGCTGATGTCGTTTGGCCACCTCGGAGCTGAGATTTGACACTGTTGGACTATTAGTAAAGATAAGTGTTAGGTCGACAAGCCAGAGACAATTGATGCTTTAAAGGACAATATTCGTGAAGCCATTGGTGAAATACAGCTGCCCACAATCGATAATGTGCTTAAAAATTGGACCGATCGTGTAGGCTACTGCATGGCCAGCCGAGGCAGACATTTGAATGAAATTATTTTCCATTATTAACTGAAAGGATTGTACTTTAAAATAAAGAAAGAAATTTGAGAAAATATTCAGTACATAGTTTTTTTTATAGCATTTTCAAAAAAAAAAAAAAGTTATTTGGCAGACCCTTTATTACTATTCGTACAGTACATATTGAATAAAATAGAAGTTGATTTTGATGTTGATCCCCATGAATCCCATAGATTTGTGTTTAGCAGATTTGTTTTCTTTTTACTAAAAACAAAATGGATTTTTGTAAGAGCAAATTAATATTAGTTTCTTCTTTCAACTTTCAACTTTAAATATTATTAAATTTTATTAAATTAGTATCAACTAGGTATGCCAATCCCGAAAATCCCGTAAATTAGTATTTGTGTAAAAGATTTAGAGAAGTATATTTTTTTTAGCTGCTTTTTTGGCATACACAAATAAAAAACATATTCACTTAACGTAAATCAATAAATGCTTTTTTTTAGCAATTTTGTTAAGATAAAATTAACAGATTGCACACATATTGAAAAGGTCAGAAACATTTAATTATTAAATTATAAATTATTAACAAAGTCACAAACAAAAATTTAAATTTTACAAAAGCATGTTGAAATTAATTTTGAATTGCCAAACTGGAACGCACTATTTGATGTGTCCAATGGTTTTTGGAATTTGAAATACCTATGTCTAAAAAAGCTTTAATTAGTTTCAATAAATATTATGATATGTACTAGAAATATCACGATATTTATTAAACGTGTAGCATGCAATATTGATGGATCGAGAACCATATCGCAGAATGGCCTAAAATGTCAAATCCAGATCCGATCCTGCAACCACTTTTTGCTCCAAATTTTTCTTTCCACTTTATTCTTTAATGACAAAGCATGCAAAATAGCTAAACAGACTTTCTTTTGGTTTTCTCGCGACATTGATAAACGACCCGCACAGCACAAAAATAACACAAATATTAACGCGATAAATATTGAACATACGCTCGTGATCCCTCAATACTTCAAAATTGATCGCGATCCAAACATCACGATATTTATTGAACGTGTAGCACTGTCCTTAAAGGTCAACAGATGGCAGATGAAAAATAGTTGTCATTTTAAATCAGTACAAAAGTAGCAGCGAAGGCGTTTGTCGATGATATTGATCTTTGCCGATGTTGCACTTTTATTTAAGAAATCAAAGATTATTTACTCAAAAATTTAAAATTTTTCGAAAAAAAAAACAAAAGTATGAATATTTGTTTTTAGAAATGAATTGAACGTTGATTGCGAAACCAATTAAATAATGAATGTAATTGAAAAAAATATGTAAAAGTCCGTCACATGTGGAATCAAATATTGAGTAAGAAATATGTATAATTATTTGTTATGCAGGGTGGGAAATGCAATCAGCTTACAATAATTTGCTAACGATTTTACTCACAAGCGTTGATTTTGAACGATGTTTCTCATCAGTGTCAAATATTTGCAAGTCTTGTTACACACTCTTCAGTTTTAGCTGACCAGTATTTCTTTAATTCTTTTTTAAACTTGCAATTTCAAATCAACGTGCATGAAAGAAACAAAGCAAATAAGAAAATTAACTAGTACCGTCAAGTTTGTACCCCTTTTATTCTCTTTTCCCTTTTCAACCAAAAATACTTGCCTTGACGAGTCAGCATTGAAAGCGAGCTAACAAAATTAAATCAAGATTCTCTTTACTTTGGATGTCTGAATATTTTTAAGAAGATTTTTTAAGGTCGAACAATATTCCATTGCATATTATTATTATTTTTCTCAATCTAATTTTCAATGTAATGTTATTATGTTTTAAAATTATTAATGGTTTATAAAATTATGTTTATAATATAAAAATTAGTTTTCTAAAATTAATTTTAGTAAATTTAAAAACTACAGCTTTGAGGACAGAAAATGTTTGTGTTCAAACATATTTATATTAAATATAAGTTACTTTTTTGAAATAAATAGTTTTTATACCCTACACAACAAAATACCCTCCCAGTATATTGGATTTGAGCTGATGTTTGTAACGCGCAGAAATATTCGTCCAACACCCACCTTAAAGTATACTGATCGGCTCAGAATCACTTTCTGAGTCGTTCTAACGATGTCCGTCCGTCCGTTTGGCTGGCTGTCCATGTAAAGCTTGTGCGCAGAGTACAGGTCGCAATTTTGATGCTATTTCCATAAAATTTGGTGCATGATATTTTTTCGGCCCAAGGATGGATCGAATTGAAACTGGTGGAAATCGGTCCATTATTTCACCTAGCCCCCATACAAATGTCCTCCCGAAATTGGGGTTTACCGGTCATAAATCTTTGAATTATGCAAGTATGCAAAAAAATTTCACGACAAATAAGTAATAAATGAAGGTAAATCACATCTAAAAATTTCGTGAAGACCGGTCTGTAATTAGTCATAGGTCCCATATAAGGCCCACTTCCGAAAATCATTTAAAAGAGCATAACGCTCTTAAAAATGTTGGTATCCAAATAATGTTTAATACAAATTTGCTTTGTACATATACATATAATATGGTAGAATTTTATGACGATCGGTCCATAATTAGTCGTAGCTCCCATATAAGGCCCACTTCCGAAAATCACTTTTAGGACCAAAAATCTCTTAAAAATTTTGTTATCCGGATTTAACAAAAATTAGTTTCTTATGTACAAATAGGATGACACCTAATTTTATAATAGTCAGTTCATAAATAGTCAAAACCCTCTTCGTAATTCATTTTGACCTCCATAAATTTTTTAAACGTATTTATATCGAGATAAAGTTTAACACACATAATATTTATATTCATGGAAGTCATGGCACTAAATTTTTTAATGATCGGTCCATAATAGGTAATTTCTCCCATATATCGCCCATATCTAAAAAACTGTTTTATTAATATACTGGGTGTAGGGTATTATATGGTCGGGCTTGACCGACTATACTTTCTTACGTGTTAATATTAATAAACCGATTTGTTTTAATAAGCAACATAAATCCCTAAAAATCCCCGGTTGTACATTTTCAAAATCCCGAATCCCGGGTTTTGAAAATCCAGTCCAGTTTAGCAACATTGGTATCAACAGATATACATACATAATGCAAAAAATTCAATAGCATTTTTGTTGCATAAATATTATATTATTTATGGCAGCAGATTTTATGTGGTAGATGGTTTATTTCAACACTATTCCAATAATTTCTGTGAAATATTCATTCAATTTGAAAAAAGAACTATATTTCCTCTCATATTTTATTACGGCAATATTCCAAAAATTACATTTTATCAGCCATGTCACAGAACTCAATTCCGATTAATTGATTCCGTAAATTTAGTTTTTAGAAAACGAAAAACGATTTTTTTTTTCAGAATGAAACCACTTTAGATTTCTAAAGTGGAATTGTTATTTTTTATGATTTTATACTGAAAAAAACTCATAGTACTAATTTATAATGACAATTAAATATTTATTTTTATTAGTTTAACATTTATATTTAAATAAAATGTTAAAAAATTCAAAGTTGGTGTCAGCAACAAGAAAACTTTTGTGAAAAAATTACAGAAACTAACAGCCATGTCAGAGAATTCAAATCCGTTCGGAAGTGGAATTAATTCCGTTTTTCGCTTCTATAGAAAGAGCAAAACGAAATTTTTTTTTAAAATGAAACCTAGAAATGCTAAAAATTACAATTCCACATAGTAAATTGAAAGTGGTTTCATTTCGAAAAAATGTTTCGTTTTGCTTTTAATATCGAAGCAAAAAAAAAACGGAATTAACTCCACTTCCGAACGGAATTAAATTATGTGATATGGCTGTAAAAATATTCACACAGCACTGGTATATGACAGAGTATCTGTTGTATCCCTTAAATTTGTTCTTCATAGCTTTTCAATAGTGTTTTGATGTCTTTGTTCATTTAAAACAGCAACAATTGAAATTCCGGGAATTTTTAAAAAATTTTGTTAATTTTTATTTAAAATTTCTTTGTTAGCGCTCTTTTTTGCTTTTGTTATACTTTTTATTACAAAAATCATATGTTTTTTGTTTTCAAGTTAAAAATCAAGATTTAAAATTTTTTTGGAAATAAACAAAATTGATGGAAATCTAGAGAACGCAAAGTAAAACGATCGATTTGCAAATACGGAATTGAAACCATTCCGATCAAAGTATGTGACATGCCTGTATATTAGGCACACATACATATTACAAAATTATATTTGCGTTAAATGCACAAAATTGTGACACACTTTAACGTAGTAGAAATGTAATTATATTAACAGTGTCGGAAAAGAAAGAATAATTGCAACTTAAAATCCATTTTCAATAACTGATGATCTTATTGGTTAATTTATACTGATACGCTTTTTATGAATCTCTTTAATGACACTGGTCTACAAATTTGGGAAAAAATTTCGACTGCAGAAACGAAGCATTTTTTTTAACTAATCTTGGTGCACTGTTATAGAATCTGGCAAAAAAGAAAGAAGATCTATTTAGATTTTTAGATTCAAAGAAAAAAAAAACGTCAAAATTTCATATGCTAAAATCAAAGAAGGTATATTTGTTGGCCCTCAGATCAGAAAACTATTGAATTTTTCACAATGTTTATCGGAAAAAAATGGAGCCTGGAAATCGTTCAAGAGCATCGTGAAAAGTTATTTTGGAAACAATGAAAGTGAAAAGTGTATTGAAAAATGATCACGAATTAGCTGCAAGAATGTCACTTAAAGTGAATTTTCTTCATTCGCATTTGGATTATTTTTAACAGAACCTTGGTGCGGTGTGCGACGAACAAGGGGAGCGAGCTCATCAAGATTTAATGAAAATTGAAAGACATTTTCAAGGATTTTGTGACAAAAGCATGCTACGAGACTATTGCTAGACTCTAATACGTTAAACCGAACCAACAAAATACAAACGACGCGTCGCGACGTTCAAATAACGCCATTCACTTTTGAAAATTCATCGATTTTTCAGTAAACTAATGATTTTTTATATAAAACTGAATAACATTTTTTTGATATCTCGAAAACCTGACGTGATAGAGAAAAACCAATTACAGATTCGAGTTCAGCCCACCAAATTACACTAGAAAAGTTATTAGGTTGCTCCAGTCCAAAGCCTTGTTGGCTAGCCTGATTATAAGTTAATTAACTAAATTTCCAAATGTTTCCAATTGCCTTTTGTCCAGAAGTGTCAGGCAAAGCACTGATTTTATTTAAAGAAAAAATATTTTAAGGCCCTGATTACCGTTCACAACACTAAGTATTTTGATGTTGTATGTTGTACTCTGCCATTACGATTCAAAATACAAATCCAATGGTTGGTACGTTTGTAGCTCTAACGACTCAGATTTCTATAAGGATCAATGAAATATATACTTTGTTCGCTCTTCCATGACTATTTCTAAATGTTGAGCACAGAATGTCAATATTATATATATCCTATTTTACCACATGCAGTGGTGAAGTGTAGAAAAATAGATCATGTTTTGTTAAGAGAAATATTGGGTAAATTTTTGGATCTGTTGGCAAAACCTTCGAAAGCTCGATGGTTCAAAATTAAGAATTTTACACTAGGTTTACTCAATTGTATTATAAAGAAGTTTCGTTAATGATATTGTTTTTCTTCATATTTTGGCCGGTACAATTTATTGGATATATCCCTATCAGACCGTGATGCCTCGATTGTGCAGGTGGGTTTCGGTTTCACTACTTTTGCTTCTGTTAACCCAATTTGAAATAGACTGTCATGCATTGATTGTGCTGATTATTTTTTATATTTGCTTCTCATATTTCTCTTCTGTTTGATTTGCCGTTACCTGAATTATTGCGATATTCTTCGGTCAGATTTCAGTTTTAGCAAAATGAGCCGAAGAAATAAGTAAGTAAGTGTCTTTAATTTACAAATAATGAAGTGAATATGAACTAAAAACATGATAAATTGTAATATTTCAAACTAATTGAAATCATGCAATAAAAATGTTTTTTAGTTAAAAATGTTACTGAAAATCGAGCCATATTCTGAAGGATATAATAATGATAAAACCTAATCATTGATTAAATATTCATACGCTGTAGAGATCACATATTCCATAAATTATAAAAAAAAATCCTGGTAGTTTTGCGTCAAGGCTGAAAGGGATATGGAAAAATTTGCACTGTGGTTTACCTAGAATTATTTGTAATTACAACAATGATACATGTTTAACAGTAGATAACAATTTTTAAACATTTGCAATGTTTTGCGTAAATTTGTCTTTCAAACACTATATAAAAAACTAATAAAATGTTCGCTAAGCCTGGTTATCGATATTCTAGTCTTTGTACCAGTGTAGTATCCATAACTTCCATTATATTTAGGTGGAGGGTACAAATTCGTTTTCATTATTTTTTCAACACTGTTTTTTATCTTGTAAAATTGCCAGTGTTACTGCCGTATTTATAAAAAATTAAAGTAGACGTCTAATGCACGTTAAGAAACTTTTGTATGAACATATTGTCTTAAAGCCCACTTCAAGCCTACTTTATTTTATATTAATACTGCAGTTAATGTTTAATTTGATAAACATCATCAAGTAATTGTAATTTTTAAAAACATAAACCCAACTCGAGATATTAAATCCGATTGCAAAATTCGTTACAGCTCACTAACTTGTGAGTTCCTCAACAAAATTATGCGGACATTAAAAATGTTTGAAAATATTTAAGTAAGTTCTCCTGCTTACATGTTAACAAAAATACATCTTTACAGCTTTATAACAAAAGTGGAAAGCATAAAATGTTGTGATTTAATCAACCATGACGTCATGTGAGAAATAAACGTTCATTATAAATGCAAAAGAAATCCGTATTTAAAATTACTACATACTTAAAACTGAGACCCTAAATGTCGGCTACGCGAATGTCCTTGAGGTCCTGATTCAAAAGTTAGAATACAAACAAAAAAACACCAACTCTTTTTTTAATGCCACAGACCTTAATCGTAAAATATTGTCTATTAGTGCCAGTATATGTGAGTGTGTGCAAGAATGTATCTGTGTTTAATGATACCGGTACTTGTGTGAAAATTCACACACATGCAAATACACACCCAATTACATACATACTTTCTTGCCCAGCTACAATAATTTCTAGGGATAAAGTTTGTAGGCCTTCTAAAGGACATATTTACAGGACTTTACTTGCATTATTTACGAATTTATTAGGAATATCTCAAATAGAAATCCCGCCTTTGTTTTTGGTTTATGAATTTAATACTACTTAAATAACTAAATGAATAACTATTTGGAAATGCAATATAATTTTTTAATATAATATTATTTATATTAATACAATTAAGCTTTTCATTTAATAATATGTAGTGTTGACTTTATTTCAACGCCCACTGTATGCAATCATATGTGGCATTTCTCCCTACATGTCTGCAACAGACAACATTCAAATAGCCCTTCTTTAGTAGTTCTTATACAGTCATGCAAAAACTAGCGAATAAAACAGGCCTTAACTACCCATGATACGACGTGTTAAATTGAAACAATTATGCAATGCTGCTGAATGTCCTTGTGTATGCAAAATAAGATCTTCTGGAAGGCCTATTTACTGTATATTTATCCCGCTGAATGCATACCAGACCTTGCGTCAGTATCAAGCAAAATTAAACGAGTTGCCATAAAAGCAAATATGTATTAAATTTTTTTATGTTTTACATTTTCTCTTTTTTATTCGTTTTGTTTAGAAGGATACAAAATACAGCAGCAAAAAGAAACAAGTTGTGAAAACAATATTTAACGAGTATGCAAACATTGTATGTATTGTACTTGTACAAGTAAGATACAGTAAAAAACAACAGCAATAATAATAAAACAAAGTCAAATAAAGAAAGAGAAAAGATAATAAAAACCAGTCAAAGTGATGTAACCGGCTGTGCGGAATTTTAAACACCCTCCACTTAATAAATAATGATGAATTACAAAAACTACACGGTTGTTAGGACCAGAATATCTATACTCAGTAATTTATATTCAGTTTAAGCCCAAATTTGTTATTCATATAATCATTTACTTATAATTGTATATACATAATTTTAACCATTTATAATTAATGTAATTACTAATTCTTTCCATTATTTCCAGACTTGTCTATCTTGGGCACTGTAAAAAAGACAAACATTTGTTCCAGCTGCATTTTCTAATCCGAAAGGAAGAGAAGTAGACTCTTCAGTCTTTGGATTTATATATTCCTCATATATTCCAAACAGATTGGTTTGCTTCTACCTATATCTTATTATAATATCAAAGTTGGAGGTGTAAAACAAAAGCCTATATTAATACTGGATTACAATAAAAACAAAGGGGTGTTGACAACACAACAAAAAGGAGAACAAACAAAATTCATACATATATGCTAAAAGAAGATCTACAAGAAAAGCTTGCGGAGAATGCAAAAAACCGGTACCATATCTCTGTATCTCATTTTTATAAACAGATGCAATTTTTTAATGAATTTTTAAAATAAAAACTAAAATTGAAATTTATTAAAACTAAACATACATACCAAATCCAAAAATTGCTTGACTTTTTTTGCGCCTGCACCGGTATGCCGGCTGTATATTTAGAGGATGATTTCCATAAACTGCCTGTGAATTTTTTCCGAAAAAAAAATTTAAATAGTCATTTGAAAAATTGAAAAACAATCAGCCTTATTATGAGTGTCGTTTTCTTTCTACGACAATGACTGTTTCGTAATAGATTAAAGATAAAATTAAATTTTCTTACTTTAATCTATTACGAAAGAGTCGTTGTCGTAAAACCAAAACGACACTCATAATAAGGCTGAATATTTGAGGAGCTTGTTCAAAATTTCAAGTCGATAGATCAAATGGTGGCGAAAAAATATGAAATTGAATATAAAAACTATACCCGGGTAGGTGGTTGTTGACATAAAGGTTAAAATTACTCATCTGTATACAATTTTGGTTTGATATCGATATTTGTTAGACATTTTTGTGGGTTTACTTTATAAAATCTGACTCAGAGAATTTTATATATAGATGAGGATACATCATGTCACATTTCAACAACAGATATGAGTATTTAAGTAATTTTTGGATATGGTTATGGAAATGGTATTGAGGATAGAGTCAACCTATATTCACACAATAGAACAGTTTGATTTTGGCTTATACTATATAGACAGGATGTATCAAAAATTTTAGATCCATACCGGTATAATAATAGATTTATACGTGTTCAAACATGAACCGAACCGCAACAAATATTGTTTTTTGACTTGATATTATTTTACATGAAACTTAATCTTGTTAAATTTTGTATTGATATTGTCATTTTAAAGGCATTTATGTACCATTTAGCCATATTTCAAAAATATATTCGTATGGGAGCTATGAGAAATCATAAACCAATTCTTAAGCTAGATTTACACGATTGAAATTTTCTTCAAAATTGCTCTTCAAAATGCGTCAAACTCGTGTAAACAGTAAAATTTCTTCAAAATTTATTTATTTAATAAAATTACTTGTGTAAAATTGTCTGACTTTATCATAAGTCCGGATGGACAGGACCGGTATTACTGATTTTCAATACCAGACTGTTTAGGAGAATTATAAGTGTTTTTTTTTTTTGTAAACTTTGCTGTGTTTCACAAAGACAGACAAACAGACAGCTAGACAGACGGTCATACTTAGTTAAATCGACTTAGAATTTCATAAGGTTTTGCTGGTTCTCAGGTGTATACTTTCAATGTTACACACGGAATGCCAGACTTATATCTACCTTCATTCACCACTTGTGTTGGTGGAGGGTATAAAAATTACAATACGAGTATTTTTATACTCAACACATTTTCAAGTGTTTTGCTTGAATTAAACGCTTATGAGTATTCTGTTTTTTTTATCGTTCATAAATACGATCAAATACACGCAGGCATGCTTAAACTCCACCGAAGGATGGTGTAAATGTGTAAAGTTTATCAGATATTTTATAACATTCATACAATAATACACACAATCTCACATACATAGATATGCACATAGATACATATAAGTATGTATATGCATACATATATTAAAAGAGCTAATTCTCTACATACTATACAATACTGGGATTAGAGGGCGTAATTATAAGCATGTACCTTGATTGCGCATTAAGAATATTTCAATTCGTAGCTGTAAAACAAATAAGAAAAAGCAAAAACAGTTTTATTTAAAAAAAAATTGTTTAAGTTGTCGTGCATACCGGTTGGCTTACATCACTTTGAAGAATTATTAAAATTAGATAACATGTTTTTTTTTATATATACATCTGATAATCATAACTTCCATAACTTATGTTGGAGACATGTCCAACTATGGACCAATAGTTATAATGCTTGTTAAATTTATGGTTAGGTTAGTTTGAAGAAAGTGGCGATTAAAGGCCCATAACATGCCGGGTATCCATATATATCAATTCGGCATTTTGTGCTCTCTCGGTGTAGTACTATTCTCCATATTCATAAATCTACCGGGTTTGGTATAGTGTGCATATAATTATGCTCTTATCCAAATTAACTAAATGCAGAACAAATGCAATATTCTAACATTTCATCAACTTTTTTACACGCTTTACGTGAACCAGATGTGACTTTATTTCTTCTCTGTGACCTGTTAATACATTGACATTGATTAAATTTCTAAATGTTGATCCATTAAGGTTTAAAATCGCATTTGTCTCCCTTGATTTCAGTTTTCTTACAAAGTTTCGGTCGTTCTACCGATTGTGGAATTCGTTCTACCGATTTTTTATGCTCTATCGCAAATATTAAGAAGTGTTTGACTAATTTTTGCATTGCTAAACATTTCGAGATTTAAAACCGTTTAATTATATGTAATGATACGATTTAAAGTATGGCTATCAATCCCCTTAAAAATTTAAATACTTAAAAATAATCGCTATTATTTCAGCCAGTATAGCGATGTGAAGAGGGGGGGGGGGGAAGTATTTACCTAATATTTCGACTTTGTTCGTTGAAGCACATTTTCTTTGAATAATCTGTAAATAGATGGATGCCTTACTCCTAATATTTCATAGAGCGGGTTAACACGCTGCGATTTGTCACCGCGGCTCTGCTGACGCTCTCTTTTGTTGTCCCTTCTAAATTTTTCATCTGTTCAAATGATTAGACAATTGTTGCATCATTCTTGCGACATTTTTACATTAAATTGGTCCTTTATCCTATTTCGCTCATTCTCAGATGTGTTGCCATAGAAGACCTAGTTACATAACAGAAACATTCATTATACATGTATTCATTTTCCTAATATTTCACTATTAAATTTTCTATTAAGTTTTTTGACCAATAGTTTTTATTTATTTCAAATTAGAACAACAAACAATTTGTTTTCTTTTTATTTTACAGTTATTTATAAGCAGTGTTGCCAAAAATTTTCTGTAATCTCATAAAATGAAATTTCATCGTGGCAACACTGCTGGTAAATGCAATGAAAATAGTACAAGAGAAAAGACGAAATGTCAAGTTTGTCGCTTCGTTTTACAAAACCTACTACACTAGCTACGCCGTATTCTCCACTAGGTATGTCGTCTATAAACTCGAGTTGCAGGAGAAAAGTCGCAGGTAAAAGTCGCAGCGTGCAAACACTCACTCATACCAGTCTTCGCTTTTCCTTATAATGCTAATGTAGTTAATGTTAACATACTCAGTCTTAATTCTCTTTGTTATCCTTTGGTGTCTGGTTAGGTGGTTTCTGTTAACTCATTCTCTCATTACTATCAAATATTAAATTAATCTACCTACTCTTAAGGACCTGAGTGGTAGTTAATTGATGTGTTCGGTCTTACAAAATTGAATTCTAAGGCCACAATGTCGGACAGTGATTAATTAATAGTCAAACATAAAATTAGGTTTTATTGAATTAAAATTGTATATTACAATTGAACTATAATTAAAAAGGAACTCAGAGTTAGATGCTTACAAAATTTTATAAATATATATTGAAATGAAAATACTCAGCCATGTCACAGAGTTTAATTCCGCTCGGAAGTGCAATTATTTCCGTATTTGGCTTCTATAGAAAAAGTATAAAGAAACATTTTTTTCGAAATGAAATCACTTTAGAGTAAATTAATAATTAAATAACTTATAATTAAAAGTACTTTCATTCCGAAAATATTTTTCGTTTTACTTTTTCTACAGATGCAAAATACGGCATTAATTCCACTTCCGAACGGAATTAAGCTCTGTGACATGGCTGATTGACTGTTATATTTTTCGCTTGCTTCATATGTCTGCGTATGAACAATATTGTTCAACCATATCAAGTATACTCAATACTCATAAGACGGCCTTAGACATCACTTAACATGTATAAATTAGAGTATTAAAAACCGAAACCGAATACCGGTTAACTGTTTTTTTTTTTTTATTTAAAAAACTAACCGCTTTCGAATATAATAAAAACATAATAATAACAAAAACAAGGAAAAACAAAACTTTTAATTAATTAATTAAATAGTTAAGTTAGTTCATTATTGAGTGTGGAGAGAATAATATGTCTCTTACAAATATAATTGTAACTCATTGTAAGTGTTTTGTTTTTCCTTTTTTTTTTCTTTTTTTTGTTATTATGTTTTTATTGTTTTTATTTAAAGCACAGTCGTTGTTAATATTGTTCGTACATTGGTGTTTTTCTTGCATACTTGATAATGATATCCGATGGATATCGAAATATTGGAAAAAAATAATTTTACAAATAATATACATAAAACAAATTTTTACAAATAATTGGCTTCGAGCTCGAAAAACCTTTTTTATTTTATTAAAAGAAAAAAAGGTCGAACAAATCAAGATTTAATTTAGTTTTGTATAATATTTTTTTTTGTTTTGGAGTCGTAAATCTCCCGCTAATTACAATATGTTGTAAAAAACTAACAAATATATATATGAACAGAGCCCGTTTGGGAAAACATAAAAGGTTTTTTCTAAAACCAATTCCAACTGATTAGGTTACAGATGTGATGTACATCACTGAATCAATTAAGTTTTCGTGTAGCTACATTATTTTGAATTAATTAAACATATGTTTCTAAAAAAACGAAAATATTGTTAACATAATCTTTTTAACGTAATCTAGTGATAATAGGGAAATACAGTGTGGCACCTTTATGGTAAAATTGCAAATATGACCAAAAAAAATTCGAAATTACAACTTGTTTTTTTTTTTTTTTGCATCATAACGGACTAACAGCGGATTTTTTTTTAAATTGCAAGTCTGTTGGTAATTAACTTCATTATTGTCTGATAATATAATTATGGAATAAAAATAAGCAAATTTCCATTTAATACGTAATTGGAAAGTTAAAAAAAAAACCGCAACAATAGCAAACAAACCCAGAACTGGCCGTCCAAGAAAAATAGACAACCATATAGAACGAAAAATTTTAAGAACTGTTAACAATATGTAAACCAAAAATAAGTGCATGTGTAATTGCGAGAAACTTGAAAACTAGCGATGGAATAATAGTAAACCCCCAAACAGTAAGAAACGTTCTTAAAAGAAATGGGTACAATGCCCGTATTAGCCGCAAGAAGCCCCTTGTGCTAAAAGTTAGCATGAAAAAGCGTTTGGATTACGCTATTGAGAACATTGGGGTAGAGTTATTTTTAGTGATGGAAGAAAAAAAAAGAAATAAAAAAAAGCTAAATACTGAAATGGATCCGAAGCATTTGACCTCAGCTATAAAGCATGGAGGAGGTAACGTTATGGTTTGGGGTTTTATGGCTTCTTCTGGAGTGGGAAAACACCATATATAGATTTACATACCTTAATATTTTAAAAGAAAACCTTAAAGAAAGTGCAGAAAATTTGGATTTGGGACGTTTATACTGCTTCCCACTAGACAACGATCGCAAGCATACTTCTGAAATAGCAAAGGAATCTATAACGTTCTATAACATTCCTAAGCAATTAAATCACTCAGCTCAGTTACCCGATCTCAACTCAATTGAACATCTATGAGACCACTTGGAAAGAAAGATTCGGCAAAAATTAACCTCTACTACATATTAGATGGAATTACGTTTAACATAAAAAATGTTTACCTTAAAACGGTTAGCTGTGCGGAAACTTTTTTCAGAATTATTTTCCGTGCAATTAATGAACTTATGAAACGTTTGATGAAAATATTTGATTTCTTTTACGTCTATAAGTGTTTTTTGAAATTAAACAAAAAAAAAATCATAAAATATATACTAAAAACTGATAATAAATTGCTACTATATATAAATTGTATGTCTGTACGGAGACTTAATTGATTCTGTGTACATAAAGTATGACGTTTGTTCTTTCATACAGCTATTTTATTACGAATATTTTGGATAGCCTCTGAGGTCTCCCAAAAGTCTTAATTTTGAAAAAGCTTTTAACACATTTTATTAGTATGTAATAGATCTAACACTCTTTAATGAAAAGCTCAGTTGCTAATTAAATAAATAGATGAATTTTAAATATAATATAATGCACACAAGTCATGCTATTAAATTTTTGGATGATCGGTCCATAATAGGCCATAGCTTCTGTTTTGCATATATACTGCGTGTAGGGTATTGTATGGTTGGGCTTGACCAACTATACCTTCCTGCGACGCTGCAAATAATGGCCCCAAAGAAAAAACGAAAAAAGATTTTAGATTTTAGAGCAGAGGTGATCAAAGTTCAAAATGAGATAAATTTAAAGGTACAGTAAAACGAAAAAGTAAACGAAAGATTTTTATAAAATAGTACACGTAAAAAATTGTTTCGGTTTAAAAACTAATAAAAAATTTTTTCGCTTCGAAAAATAATGAGTTCCGTTTGTATTTTTAACTCATATTTTGTAACTTCAACTTTAAAGGAGGCTTCAAAAAGAACAAGAAAGGGTTCAAGGGCATTTTGAAAATCAAAATCTTTAAACCTATCTTGAAAATTAAAAAAAAAGGTTTCCCAGTGACCTTTAAATGTTTAAAGGCATTGAGAATTAACAAATGCATTTTTTATTACGAAAAATTTTCGTAATGTTATCATAATTTTTTTACGTACTGTATTTTAAAAACATTTGTAGCATCCGCTAAGCATGTGTATCATTTGCCATATGAAAGACAACTGAATTGAAAGAGCATAACAAAGTAGTGGGTTGGGCAAATAAGCAATTGCAGTATGAAATGATCATCTCTGTTTTAGAGTCACATTTCATTATGAAATTTAATATTATATTTTTTATGAAAAATTATCCCTAAGGTTAAAATGAAAGGTGGTCCCAAATGCTGGGGCTGTTTTTAATAGCTAAAATTGCCACAAATATATAAATACATATATATTTCTAAATAGTAAATAAATAATGTAATTTTTCATATTCATTATTTTAGTATATTTGACAACATTAACGAATGAAATTTAGAAATTTTTTGGGCATATGATTTGGGGTCATTTTTCATTCCTCTTAAAATGCAAACAACCAAACAAAAGTGCATTATATTATATTACAAAATTATAAAATTCCCAAAAATTTTGTGTTAGTGTATTTTATGGGGAAATTATTCCTGGAGCCATCATTCGCAGTTCCCCTTTTTACTTGTTATCAACTAGGGTTTTTATTCTCGTATTGTTATTAACGTGTTTTTGTTTCTTTTTTTGTACTGTTTTAAAATTTTTATTTTATACAAGCTACCAAAAATATCATAAGTATTTTACTTTTCGTTTATAGCACACCGAAATATTAGTTGTAGACATGATAGCGTCTCGAGGAAAACTGTTGTTCAGAACTGTTTTTTATTCAAAATGGGCAAAATCGGTTCAACTATAAACAGCACTAGTTATGTGGCTAGAACCGGTCTTAGTACAATACCAGTTTGCTATCTTTATATGCATTTACGCCATCTAAATAATAATGTTTATTTTACAAAATATAACATCAGGCCTTCTAAAGGGCCTCGTCAATCCCCTCTTAATGGTTGCATTTCACATATGTATGTTTATGTGGGTGTCTGCATATAACTTTGTACAAATATTGTACATAAGTACAAGTGTATAAAAATGAATGCATGTCATGTTAACTTTGCAAACAATAGAATAAAAATAAATAAAAAAATTTTAACAACTGCACAAAAAATTTATAATAAGAAGAAAAAAGTCTGTGTAACAAGCAGAAGTCATAAATGATTTAGTTTTAGTCTTAAAAAAACACTTAACTTTTCAATGCATGCAGAATGGAATTCAGAATAATAAAAATGTTTCAAATAAAAAAAAATTAAAAGAAAAGCATATGAAATTGTGTTCACATTGCAAAATAATTTCAGCAAAAGCAAAAAATAAGTGAGTTATTCTAGGAATTAAAAAAAAAAACACTACAATAGTTGCAAATAAATGCGAGCATTTTGAAATGGAAGTTGAAAGTGAGATTTCGTAAATTGTTATTTGACTAACATTGTGTTTTGAGAAAACACAAATTTTCAATACTCTGGTTTTCTAGAGTCTTTAGAACATTTTATGTAATAGTTTAATTAAGTTTTCCAGACTGCTAAAAGACCTTGCAAATATTAAAAACAAGCTATGATTATTACCCATCGCACTCACTCTCTATGTAGCGCCCGATTAAGTAAAAACAAATAATTAATTATAGTGTCTAGACATCATTAGTAATAAATACACGAAACATCGATTATTTCTACAATATCAGCATTAAAGCAATCACTACTTTGCCCTTCTCCTACTAATCACCTACTCACTTACTTACTGGTGATTATAATAATTACTTAAGTGTTGTTTATAATAAATTAATACGACTACACACGTCAATGCTCTTTAAATCAATTATGCCCCTGCTGTTTTCCAAAATACATACAGTATTTTGCGTCTTATAATTCAATTTACATAAATCAAAAGTTTTTAAAATACATACAATTTACGTCTTCACTTTAGTACTCTTAAGCAACCCACACAGAATACTGCAAAAATTAGAATAAGGACAATTTCGTGTCAAATCGATGTCTTCGGATTTGAATGAAATTTGCACCAAGGTTAGTACTATTGGATGGTAGGTCAGGCACAAATTTTTAGCTCTATCAGTCAAGAACTGTCGCAGTTAAAGGGGGTCAAAGTTGGACATTTTGCTCATACAGGGTTTTTATAAAATGAGTGTAACTTTTCACCTATTGGTCGTAGTAAAAATTGTCCAAAGGACTTTTGATAGCCATTCCAAAAATAATTTCGATTTTAAAAGTTGGCTCACTTGACACGATATTGACCATAAATATATATACTCGTATGTATACTCTTCTCTTAAAGTATTGTATAGGTTTGTGTTTCTGTGTAATTATCCTTTAAATTGTTGGCAATTGAAAAGAGAAGAAGTAGAAGTGTTATATTTGACCGTGCCGAATATTATGTATCCATCACCAATATTAAATGTTAGATTCATCTAGCTTATAAGTTTATTATATAAAGATGAAAATATGTACATTGTACATATGTATATATCTCCTTGTTTCTTCATGTATCCTCGTTTAGGTCCTATTGTGTTTTAGTTGGCAGCCATTTTTTTTTTGTTCTAAATTGTTTTGTTTTGTAAAAAGTAAAATTTTGTTTTGATATTGACACTTATAATATAAAAATGTGGGTTAATGTTATTTTCGGAAATGGTCCTTATATGGAAGCTATCGACTATGACCTTTTACAGTGATTTTCGGAAGTGGACTTTATATGGGGGCTACGTTCAAATATGGACCAATTATTATTAAATTTAGTGCGACAATTTATATGTACATACATATATACGGATTACTTGTGTTGAATTTCTACTTCTTAGTTATTTTTATAAGAGATTTATGCGCATTTAATAAGTATTCGGAAGTAGACTTTACATTGGATATACAAAAAAGTTTTATACGCATTCAAGTGACTTCCGAGTGGGGGCTACGGTCAAATATGGACCAATTATTATTAAATTTAGTACCACGATTTAAATGTGTTTTTTTTTATAGATATTTATGTCTCATAAAGCCATATTCCAGGAAGACATGTAGCATTTTAAACAGAGCTTGTCCTTCTATAATAAAAAATGAAGTGTGCAAAATTTCATGATATTATATTTGAATATTGCCAATACCAAATATTTCGGTGAATTAAAGAATGTTTGGTAAAAATTTCATTTTTTTAAGAGAAAAGTTTTTTATTCAGGCTAATAGTTCGAATAATAAAGAATACTATTGTAAAGTACTTGAACGATTGGCAAATTGAAATGCATTTTCTACCCTGCCAAATGCGTCATCAACAATTTCATTGTCCATTATCAATCTGTAAACATCATCTATTTAACTCACCGTTTTTTGAGAAATAGAATACGAGAATTATCATATTTCTTTTTTCTATACGTGTTGTGTGTGCAGTGTTGCCATTTTAGCCTTTTTGAGGCTAGATCTAGCCTTTTTTTTCGTCACTTAGCCTCAAATTTTTCTTTTTAGCCTCTAGCCTTTTTTTTAGCCTTTTTTCAATTTGATTTTAGCCTTTTTAAGGCTAAAAAAAATTACAATACGTACTTTTATTGCCCTCAAATTCCCAAGTTTGACTCATTAGTATATAAAAACCATAATCTGGCATCATATTTTATTTTCTTTAATAACTACAGAAGTAGTATGTTCAGTGTAAATTGATTACTTACAAGCTGTTAAACATTGTCGATTGAAAATTTTGGCTACGCCTGACGAAAAGCTTTTGGTGGCGACTCGAAGTAAAAGTAGTTTAGTAAATATAAGTGTTTTTAAAATTTTCAGCGGCGGCTGTAAGCCGACTTTGTTCCGACCGACCTTGATCTCTGCTTGTAAATGACATTTTAAAACAAAAACGAATACCGGCTTTTTTTGCAAGCAGAAGTAAAAAACAAACAAAAAGGCGATTAAAAAGTGCTAATTAATGTTATTTTATGTATTTTTGTGTTTAAATAAGTGACTTGATTTGATATAAATATGGAAAGGTAAGAAAACATTTGTGGATACATATAATTGCATTTAAAAAAGGTGAGAAAATCTTTCAAGGTATTTAAAAAGAATTTGTACAACAACACATGATGGGAAATTAGACGAAGAGGGGCCAACAACAACTCAAAAGCCTAGGTAATTATAAAAATAACTTCATTTTAAACTATTTTACAAATAATAACGAATACATACATATGTTTTCAGGAACCAAAAGCAAAGTGGATTATATGAAATAGATACCTGCAGTAGTTCAAGTGATACAGATTCCGATTTAGAGAGGGAATTAAACACCGGCAAAAAAATGTAAATATTGAAAACTTTATTATAGGTTGTTATAATAAAATTCAGCAAATTTAGATTATACCGACAAAAAATCCGTCAAAACTGGCTTACCGATAAAAGATTTAAACAATGGCTCATTATGGAAGAAGAGAAGCTCAGCTGTAAATATTGTCGTTGCAGATTGCAGACAAAATTATCTGGGCTTTTAGCCCATAATAAAACAAAGAAACATATTGAAGCTATAGCGCCATTTAATACAGGTATGCAGAAGATGATACATTTTTGTCAATCGTCCCTACAAAATAATACAAAACGAGCCTGCTTACAGAATGCAATTTATGTGGCTTGTCATACATCAATTTTAGCAATTGATCATTTGACTCTTTTACAAAAAAATACGTTTTCTGATAGTGCAATTGCTAAAAATATGCAATTGGGTAGAACCAAATGTAGCAAGCTTATTCAAAACGTTTTGTATCCATATTTTCAGAGGGAACTAGTTACGGATATAGGAAATAATTTTTTTAGCCTAATAATAGATGAATCGACGGATATATCTGTTAAAAAGCAGCTTGGTATTGTAGTCAGATTTTATAGCGAAAGTTGCAGTCGCATTACAAGTACTTTTTTAAAGTTAGTTCAGTTAGAGGATTCCACTGCAAAAGCCATTGCCGATGCAATATTATTTACACTTGACAAATATAAATTAAATATAAAAAATTGTAAAGGCCTTGGAACTGACAATGCAAATGCAATGGTGGGTATTAATAAAGATGTTATTTCTTTATTAAGACAAAAAAACCCAAGTATTATTTTAGTGCCATGTGTGTGCCACTCCATACAATTGGCTGTATCCAGCGCATCAAAATGTTTGCCAAGTGAAGTTGAATATCTAGTTTCCGAGAGTTATAATTGGTTTTCGAAATCAGCTTCAAGACAGAATAGTTATTATAAGTTATATTGCTCAATTAATGGTGGGGAAGAACCACTGAAACTAGTAAGAGCTTGCGATACGCGATGGTTATCGATAGAATTCGCCGTTAAACGCATTGCTGACCAGTGGTTTGAATTAAAGGCAGACTTTAGTTTGGTTTCCTCAAAACATCAGTGTCACAAAGCAAAACTTTTGAACGAATTATTTACTGATATAAATTTAGCATACCTCCTTTTTCTAAAAACAGTTCTTGAGGATGTTCAGAAAATAAATAAATCGTTTGAAAGCAGTACAGCAGACCCAACAAAATTATTTTCAGACTTAAAGTCCCTTTTGTATAACTTAAGCTTTCAAATTGTTATAAAAAGTGAAGAGTTTAATCCGCTTTCAACTCCTATTGAACCATTTATAATAGAGACTCCAACATTTTCCTATAGATTTGAGGAATACTTAAAAGATAAAATAAGAAATGACAATATTACTAAATCAACAGAAAATATAATAAGACAAAATTGCAAAAAGTTCATTGTAAGACTAATAGAACAGTTGCGTCAGCGGTTACCTATGAATATAGATACTTTTCAAAGAATTGATTTTTTATCTGTGGATAATTCTTTAAAAATTGTGAAACCCGATATTTTTTCCCATATCGGCAATGAAAAAATTAAATATACGGCCGATGAAATAGCGCGTATTGAAATGCAATGGCGAAAACTCCTCAATTATAGTTGGACAAACGTAGAATCCACTGTTGAGTTTTGGATTGAGGTTCGGCACTTTAAAGACGCTCTGCAAGAAAATCCGTTTAATGATTTAGTGAATTTAGTTTTCTCATATTTGATATTACCTTTCAGCAATGCTGAAGTTGAGAGGCTTTTTAGCACCATGAAGTTAATTAAAAATAAACAAAGAAATAAAATTAACATAAAAATGCTTAATTCTTTGTTGTGTATTCGTTGCTCAATGAAAAAATTACAAAAATGTTATCATAACTATGAAATTAAAGACGATCTCCTAAAACTTTTAGACTCTCGCGATATATATTGTAATGATATTTCTGATTCAGATACCGAGGAAATGGGCATAGTTATTTCCTCATCTGAATGAATTAATTATCAATAGTTTTAGTAGATCGTGGTTGATTTTTAAATCATGACAATATTTTTGATATACATAAATGAAATAAAAGTAAAGAATATCAATCCTAATTATATTAGTTTCTATATATATTTTAAGTCATTCAAAAAACTTGAATTTTTTACATTAAAAAAATGTACATATATATAGTTTGCTCTATATGTATATATTTAGCCTTATTTAAATTAAAAAAAAAAAGATTCAGGTGTTAATGAAATCCAATAGCTGTTGGAATAAGAACTATCACCAACAATCGTAGGTAGTTCAAATGCAGGGTCAATACCGGCAGCTATTACATTTCATAAACATTTACATTATTTTTTTAAAATAATTTTTGTTTTTAATAAAAAATGTTTTTTCTTATAAAACATAATTAACGGTGAAGTTTATTGTTACTTAAATAAAAGTTATATTTTAAGTTTAGCCTTTATTTTTATATGTACATATTTGTTAATAAATAAATGAAATTTGAATTGAAATAATCTAGCCTTTTTCTTAGCCCTTTTTGAATTTTTTTAGCCTTTTCTAGCCTTTTTTTAAAGCCCATTTAGCCTTTTTTTCACTTCTGGTCCTGGCAACACTGTGTGTGTGTATTCTTTATTATTATTTATAAATTTTGTATTATTAAAAATTTGTTTTTGCCTTTCTTGATCAATAGCAGCAATATACTTATGTATGTTTTTGTTGTCATTTCCCCTTTTTTCTTGGTGGATTATGTTATTTTTTGTAACTACTAAACACAGGAGATGGGATGATGACTACATACTTTGATACAACGCGCCATGGTGTCTGTTTTTCATTGTTTTATCTCTAGCTCTTTCGTGCCTTCAACAGAAGGACGGAAATCGCCAGATCGACTTGGAATCTTCTAAGTTCCCAATATATATTAACTTTTTGATTCTACGACCATTATTTTGATTTGTTACTAACGGAATGACAACTTCTTTTGATAGTGGGTGAGTATAATAATTATAATAATAATTTTGGTGGTGGGTATAATAAGAGAAAAGAGTTTAAGTTGGGCGTTAAGTAGTGAGAAACTTACAATGGGAAGACAAACATCAATTGAGACTTGGCAAATCGTAATAGACTTACATAGAAAAGCTAAATCCTGCGTGAAATAAGTAAAAAAATGGAACACAAGTAGGTATACCAAACAGCGTCTTACAAAAACTAAAGTAATAGCAATAGTAAGAGAAGTAAGAGCAAACCCAATATCTAGTGCTTTCAAAATATCTGAAAATATAACGAAAACTTTTGGAAAACCTGCAAGAGCGACTACGATTAGGAAATCTTTGCAGATCTTGGCATAACTGGACAAAGAAATGTTTCTTGCAAGGATAATGTAAAGATAATAGTACAGAATGAATGCAAATAAATTTCGCCTGATTTCTCCACAGATTCTATGTCTAGAAGATTGTCAAACAATATATTAAATATAATGTTTTTTATATCTTTAAATTACCTGTTACTTTATTTTGAAGCATAATATCTGGTAGTTTTCCGTTTTTATGTTTTTTTATATTCCTTATTTTTCTAGTTTTTGTAAAACAATTATGTTTTGCTTAACTTTTTTTTTTTTTTTTTATTTAATTATTTATTTATTCCAAATACATATTAATCTAAAATTATGTAGGTCTCAGCGCCTTATAGGCATTATTTAGACTTATAAATTATGCAATACCCAGCGGAAAGCTCACCTACATTCTTAATTTGAATGACTTCCAGAATTTATTACTTTTTAACTGGATTCCCCACTTTTTGTATTACGAATTCAAAAAAAAAAGTTTTCTTCAAATAAATAGATGAAATAGTGGCACAATTAAAACGGATTTCTTTTGGGACATCACGAACCAAAACAAATACTTTTTCTAGTAGATTTGTTAGTAGTCTGGTCGACAATTTCCTACTACATAATTTTAAGCTTAATTTGTAGGTGAAGTTTTGTGCTTTTTGTGTATATAATAAAACATTTTTTTTTAAACAATATTAAGTGATTATTTTATATTGACGCTCACAGTATATATATAAATATATTTGTAGAACAGGAATTTGCTCCTGAAAAAGTAAATTGTATATCAATTTGAAAGGTATATACATATATATATATATATATATATTTTATTTATACACATTTAGCTATTGAATGTTATAGTGTAAATCAGGGATGGAATTTTTGGAACTTTTTGGATTTTGTACCAATTATATAAATAAAATGTACTTTTTAGACCTACACGGCATCATTTTGAATATTTCTTAAATAACAAAAATACTTAATCACAAATGTATGTAAAAAAATATGTTAGTATTTGATTACAGCTACTTCTGTACCACAATAAATGTCATATATAGGAACATTATTTTCGTTCTAACGATTATCTATAGCTTTCTTATTTAAGAAGTAGCTGGTTACTTGCGAGATTAAAAAGTTATCCTTGGTAAAAATGTATATTTTCGTATAGATTGATTCTTTTAAGAATGTATAGCAGAAATAGAATAACATCTAATGTTTTTAAATCCTGATTAATTAAATTCCGTCTTGGTATTCAGCCTCGACATGATGTAATGTGAAATAATAATTAAGAGGCTTCTATTGTTCGACAGTTCAACCAACAACTTCTTGAACGTGTTAACCACCTTTTGCAGGGATATTTAGAGATCATGAAATATCAGTTTCAAAATGTTCATGCAATTTAATAAAATCATATTATCTGTTTGCACTATTACACAAATGGTATCATAGTATATTTAGCTATTTCTTTTGTAATATCAAATTTTGATGCAGCAGTATTTCGAAATTTTAGCCAATGACCCGTAGTTGTACTATTGTACCCACCGATTTTGAAATGTATCAAAAAAAATTACAATTTTACCATATTTTCCAAACTTGGTGTAAATAACAAAGTCTTTAATTTGAAAAGGTGCCTCTTAAGCACACCGATTCCTTAACGAAACTTATGGTGAATGTATTTCAACTATTTCAACGTGCGGTTTAGAAGTGCTTATTTTGACACGGAAGACAAATAGCGCCGACGACAGGCAAAACGGCTTAAAGGCAATTAATTAGAGGCATTACTCTATGAAAACTGTTGTTTAGCTTAACAAGAGCTTGCAAAGTCGTTGGACGTAAATGCGGGAACAATTTCAAAACGTTTGTGAGCAGCATGATTCATGTAGGGAAATTGAAACACAATTAACTTGTCGATTAAAGGTGTTACAATCATCATAACATCATGATTAGATATAATGATTTCTTTCATTTTAAGATACAATGGTTTTTGGCACACATTCCAGCATTAGAATTCACAAAAATTTTGATTGATATTGACGATAATTCCTTCAATTTTTCTCTTTTCTTCCGTCTGTCTATATTGACAGCACATCAATCAAATTATTTCCTTGCGCATGTTTGTAGGTTGTGCGGTTTTTTTTTTTTTTTGTTTGTTGCTCATCAACCTTCACATACCAGACATAAAATTATTTTTGATTATTATTTTCTGAGCAATTTTTCATGTGTATATACATTAAAAGTGGCATTTGTAGAAGACTTTAAAGAAAAAAAAAGGGTGAACAAATATTTTGGAGGGAAAGCGATAAAACAAGCAAATCATTGTTGCTTTAATGATTTTGATTCATGTGGATAGATTCATGTGTTGCCAAGTTACAACATGTTTGGGAAAATATTAAAGCGAGATATAATTTGATGAATAAATATAATAGACTAGCTAAGTACACATGGTGTAATTATAAAAGGTGAGTGCAAATCGGCAACAAATACAACACAATACAGACACAACAGGCATTTTGTTTGTGTAAAAAAATGTACTACTGTCAAAAACACTTGAAAAAGTATTACTTTTGACAAAAGTAAATTGTAAACAAAGTCAGTCGATTGTGCCACTGCACTCACCTTGTATAGTTACACCATGGAAGTACATTTATTTATAAACATATAACAAAAAGAGAAATAGTATCTCACAAAATAGTATTACATTTAAATGCAGATAACCTCCCGTTGCCATATGCAAGATTTACTTGCAAGAAGAAAGAGTATACATATCATCTACGAAAAACACCAAAAAAACAACAATCTTTTTTTGACAAGTGCAAAAAATTAAAAAAAAAATTCATAAAATTCTGTTCTATTTCAAAAACACGTGGATCTAGTATTGCCGTATTGTCAAAATAAAAAATTCTAAAAAAATAATTTATGTTTGTAATTTCTTTTTAAATGCATGAAACAAATCTAAGTTTAAAAATACCACCACTCTCACGTCCAAAGAACACATCTGAAATCAACAAAGTTTACAAAAAACCGTTTATAGTTCTCCTAAGCAATTTGGTATTGAAAATCAGCAATATCAGTATCGTAGAACCAGAGTTATTGACCAAAACCAGAGACAACCTATATAAAAATTTAATATTTTTAAACATTTTTCTAGCAATTTTTTTAATATGTATATTGCAGATAATGCCATGAAATTTTGTTTCTGGAAGTGTGAAGAAAACTGTAAGAATCGGTTCATGATTTCTCATAGCCCCCATACAAATATCTTCCCGAAATATGGCTGATATGATACATAAATGCCTATAAAATTGAAATATCAATAAAAAATTCAGCAAAAATAAATTTCACGCAAAAAGAAATCGCAAAACGAAATGTTGTTTTGTTCGGTCCATGTTTGACCATAGCCTCTAAATGAAGTTCACATCTAAACTTCGCTTAAATCTTTTACAAATATAGGTACCAAATAATTCTGATAGTTATATAAATTGTAAATAGTTTGTCATAGCGCCCATATATGGACCACATCCTTAAAAGTCATTTATCTTTATATTTAACTTCTAAATATCGGTATCGTATCAAAACTTTGCACATATCATTTACATATACCCCCAAAATCACATACTACAGCAATACTACAGCAATATGTGAATTTCGGTCCATATTTGACCATATTCACCATATGAAGCGCTCTTCCGAAAATCACTTTAACACTCATAAATCTCGTAAAAATAACAATAACGGTCCAATATTTAAATATACATATATCAAAATCAAACTAATTGATTTTGGAAATATCGGTCCACATCATCCCTCATATTAGTTCCACTACCGTAATTCACGTTAATACTAATATGTATCTTAAATGTGCAATTTTTATACTAAAATTCAACTTGGAATATAATCACATGTATAACATTTTCTGTTCCGAAATTTAAGAAGATCGGCCCATGTTTTCTAATTACTCACATATACGTACCACTTCCGAAAAACAAGTTAACCCTCAATACATAATGTCAACGGGATGTATTTTACATATGTACTGTCACTTTTCTTACCCATATGTAATTCCGTATGTATGTCAAAATTTTCATTTTACATACGATTCATATTTTTTGCTTTCACACCTGCTTATGTTTTTCCGTATGACACAACCTATAAATGTAAACAAAAGCTGACTTCTTAACGTGTATAAATTTCAAGAATTGCTTCTTTTGGCCAATCTAACTGCAATAATATAATAAACATAATTTAATTTATTAAAAATCGAAAAATACTTACTTTTCCATGTTCATTATCCATTTTCTTTAATTTTTCTTTACAATATATTTAAAAAAAAAATTATTTTTTTCAAAACAAACCAGCTGTTCTGGTCTGGAAAATAGAGCGTGTTCTAATCGAATAAATTACATACATATGTCTTTCCACATGTATTTTACACATGCAAAGTTTCATATGTATCACACGATGTGTACAACTTTTACAGATGGAAAATTTGACAGTACATATGTAAAATACATCCCGTCTGATAGCACCTTAAATATCGATTTAGAATCAACATTTTATACAGTTCAGAAATTTTAATTCATAAATCATACTAATATCGGTTATACTGGAATTATGCTACTGGATTTTGTAGTTATCAGTCCATATTTGGTAATAGCTCCCAAATTAACTTCACTTTCGAGTGTAACAACCAACTCTTGTAAATAACGTTATTGAGATGAATTTTAACAAAAGCGCATAATGCATACTGGATTTTGTAATATGCAGTTGTACTGATATTTTTTAACATTTAATTTAATTGTTGGTGGTTACTAAAAGAAAAAAAGAAAACATCTTATTTATTTAGTTTTACACAAAGTAAAATGCATGTAAATGAGGTAAACAAATAATCTAGTAAACGTAAAATGGTTTGTGCATAGACAAGATACGGCAACTTTGGTGTTTAATATGTGAAATGCAGCTAAGTATTACTGGTATTACTAGAAGATAATACCAAGTCTCTTTTGATAAAAATTAGCATTATATTCACAGCCTATAAGCTTAGTCGCACCTTTTATATAATCAATCGTTCCTTTTTCTATTTAACACTCTACAAAGTAAGACGTATTCTCATTTATTAAATTAAAAGAGTGAGTAATGTGTGAGAAAAAAGAAACTGCAAAATGAACAAAAATAATTTTGTTCAATAATTAAAAGCATAAGGTTGTTATTCCATAATTTAAGAATCACGTGAATAATATTCATTGGAACTTGCATTGAACTGTGGAAAATTTACAAGAATTTATAGTAGCCTTCGTTTTGAATATACTAAAATAGTTCGCAAGGGCAACAAAGGACTCCGTTTAAAGGGCGAAAACAGCACATTCCTGCGAAAAGCTTTAAAGCACGTCAGATCCTTATTATCATATATTTTTTTTTGTCAAACGTGGCATTAGTTTTGATAGTCACTGTAAAATTCCGTTACCGCTCTAGTCATTACTTTTGGAGATATTAATAAAAAAAGAACAACGTGACGGCAGAATAATAAACTTGCACTTTATAAAAACACTCCAACCATCATACCAAAAGCTTTTGCCAGATTTTTTTCGAAACGAAGGTAACTTTTACGGATTACATCACATCACAAGTGTCATAATACAAATTCCTATTTCCATAGATACCATTTCCATAAATAAATTTCCGAACCCCATTTTTTTTTCATAGTTTACATTAAGTATAGAATATTTGGCTAAGTTTCATAACTAAATTGCATAACTTAATTTTACAGCCTTAAAATTCATAACCTTTCATTTATTAACTTAAAACGTCATAACTAAATCAAATCAGTTTCCAATAGTTTTTACTTAAAAATTTTCCAAATTTTGAATATATATTTTAGTTACGTATGTAAAATCCTATTAAATTAAAAATCCTATATATTATCTTTATCCACAACCAATCCTAATCCTAATTTTTACATTTGTAAATTATTTATGTATTTGGTATGTATTATTTGTAACTAGTAATTTAAAATTGTAATTAATAAGTTTTCATATACATAAACTAGAAACATGCATCAAAAAACTTTTCCCAGCTTTAATAATTAATAACTAGAATGCAGATGATCGGAGAGGCCTCGTCGACATCATACATCTATATAAAACACAAACGCTTGATACAACAAATATCTATATTGGTGAGTGAGCACATTTTTTTATTCCTTTTGTTAATTGCATATTTCTTTTGTTTATATGTCAACTTTTAATGATTGAGTAGAAAATAATAAGAAGTAACAACGGAATTGAAACACTCAGACATAGGTTTAATAAGATATCAAATAAACTCATTCTAGAAGAATTTTTTCTTTATTATATTTTGATTTTTTTTCCACTTGAATCTCTGTTTTTGCTTCTTTATAAATTTTAAATTAAGCTTTAAAATAAAAATTCGTTTGTTTTAAGAGAAATAGTCCCAACCTACAGAAGTTGTTAATATGTTAATATTAAGATGTGATTTTTTTTTTTATTTTGAATTGTTTGTGAACTCTTAAAATATAAGCGCCGATATAAGGTTTATTTTTTTCCATAAAAATTAGTATAATGAATTACAAAATTTTACTTCAAGTTAAATATACAAATTGTTTGAAAACAATTGTATACACTACAAACAATTTGTATATTTAACTTGAAGTAAAACTTCGAATAAAAATGTTTTAAAATTTTCAAATACTCGCAAGAGAAATAATTCTCATTTAATATAATGAATTACTTAAATAAATTTTGAATAAATATTGTAATATTATAATGTATATGTAATTGTTTTTTAGTATGTGAAGTGAAGTGAGTTAGTGTAAGTTTCTAAGGGTTTTAGCATCATAATTGCCGCTAAAACACAAGGTAGGGAGGGTAACGAGGCGACGGCTCCAAATAACATCGTGGATGTCTTAGTTTTATAAGTAAAGGGTGGTTAAATTGTAAGGGCCGATGTTGAATGTGAACCACACCTAAACGCCAAGCTTTTTTCCAAATTTTATTTCACATTTCTCTATTCTAGACTTACTCAATTTGAACCATGGAGAGATACACAATCCAACAACGTGTTAAAGTTATCCAGACTTATTATGAAAATGGGCGTTCAAATCAAAATGCATATCGTGCACTTCGAAGAAAATCATCTTCAGTGATGAGGCACATTTTCACCTCAGTGGATTCGTCAATAAACAGAATTGCCGCATTTGGGCGAATGAGAATCCAAGAGCGATTGTCGAAAAACCAATGCACCCACAAAGAGTGACTGTTTGGTGCGGTTTGTGGGCTGGCGGCATCATCGGGCCGTATTTTTTCCAAAATGAGGCCGGTCAGGCAGTTACTGTGAATGGTGTTTGCTATCGTGAGATGATAACGAACTTTTTATGGCCCGAATTGGAAGATATGGATGTGGACGATATGTGCTTTCAGCAGGACGGTGCCACTTGCCACACAGCTAACGAAACAATGGCTCTTTTGCGCAACAAATTCAATGGCCGTGTTATCTCACGTAATGGCGATGTCAATTGGCCGCCAAGATCATGTGATTTGACACCGTTGAACTTTTTTCTTTGGGGTTATTTGAAAGAAAAGGTGTACGTCGATAAGCCAGCAACAATTCAAGAGCTAAAGGATGAGATAATTCGGCACATTAACGGCATAGAACCTCCATTATGCCTCAGGGTCATCAAAAATTTGGACCATCGGATGGAGGTGCGCCGTCGTGGTCGCGGCGCCCATTTGGCCGATATTTTGTTCCATGCATATTTGAATAATACCAATATATCATAATAAAATAAAATTACAATAATTTCCTAAATAGTTTGTGTTTTATTCAAAATCAACATCGGCCCTTGAACTTTAACCAGCCGTTATATTCAATTTAGTTTCTATTGTGTAATCGTAGGAAATTGTAATGATTTATTTTTTTACCACCGTATTTTTTTTTTTTTGTATATATGTATATATTACACCGTTAACAGAGGCAAGGGAGTCTATATTATTATGTAGAGGTACAAATTTGATAACAGTGAGATTGATGAATTGTAGATGACAAAACCCATCCCAATAGGCTGTTAGCTAGCAGTAATAAGACTCGCAATCGTCATTTTATGATCCATACAACCGTGAAAAATAGAATATAAAGAACTTCTCACATATCATTTAATACCATTCCAAAAACAACTTTAAAAATGTTTTATTTGTACATTTAAATTTATAATCTTTAAGTCCATAATTGGTCCATTTATGATATGCCACCCATTTAGCTCTTTTAAATAAAGTCATTGCCATAAAATTCAACCAAAAGAAGTCTTATTTTATAATATTATCCTTTTTTAAACCGTGTTTTTTGTTGTGAGTATGGAAAAATGTTCTTTTAATTTTATAAATTGTTAAATTACAATCAAGAATATTATGAAAATCAAACAAACTCTGTAAATTACAGCAAGAATCGGTAACTACGTCAATTATAAATGGTCAAAATTAGATAAAATTTAAAAACGTTGTTCGTAAAATTACCTTTCACACAATATATAAAATGCTAAGCTATTAGTTGAAAAAACACTGAATAAGGATATTCTAGTCCCATAACCAGTGTAGTTTTTGTGGTTGTCATTATATTTAGGTAGAGGGTATTTAAAATTCGGCACAGCCGAGTATTGCACTCTAACTTGTTTTACAACCATTCATTATTTAAAAATGGTAATGATATAACGAAAAATATCATTAATATTTGATTTAAGTCTTAATTTACACGAAGCAATTTTTTAAGCTAAGCTGATTAGCTTTTAGACGTCGGGGTGAAGGGAACATAAGACTAGTACACATTTGATTGTACTTGCAATTCGTTTCACTATCTTATGCGTATTACATATTTGTATCTATACAAATGTGTGTTTACTTTCAAATAAAAATACGAGCGATCTAAGCAATAAGAATTGTAGTGTGTGAACATCGAACAATTTTCAAGCAAAGAATTGTATCAATCTTTTCAATAAAAGTTGCTGCGGGTAAATTGTAATGTTAAAAATAAAAAAAAAAATCTATAACAAAGAAAGGTTTCACTTTACTTCACCTGTACTTTATGTAGGAAATTCAATCTCTTCTGTTCAATTTGTGTAGTAAACCCAAAAAGTTGGTAAAAATAAAAGAAAATAATAACCATGTTGAGTATGATTTGATCTAATATCATATTTAATCACATGTTGAAAATTTTGTTTTAGAAAAGCCCATTTCAATGTGTTTGTTTCGGTTTACAAGACTTTTATGCATATTCCAGTTCCACAAATTATACGGGTTCCAAAAATTATACGAGACGGAATATAACCAGGTTTTTACATTTATATCCTTCTTTCAGAACGGCACTTTGTTTATATTTTCGCCCTAGGATTTACGATTATACATCTGGTGTATTATTTGTGTTGAATTTAAATTTGACACTGATGTTTATAAGAGATTTAATTTGGTAGAACGATTTATATGTACTCGCATATGTGGATTAATTTTGGTTTACTTCAATTTGATAGTGACTTTTTTGAAGAGATTTATGCGCATTTAAGTGATTTTCGATGAAAACAAAATATCGTCTTGAGATTTCCGGTAGCATGAAACTTAGTTTTGCTGTATTTTTTATGGATGCTGCTTTTCTAGATAAATGTCTATCTATCATAAAGCTATATTCCGGAAAGAGTGACAGGGCTATGAGAAGTTGTAGACCGATTCTTGCCATTTTTAACAGGACTTGATCCTTTATAATAAAAATAAAGCGCGCAAAATTTCACGATATTATCTGCATTATATTTGAAGAAAATCGCAAAAAATATCGAAGTTGTTTGAGACTTTGGTTTTTAACTCAAATTTTACTGGACCGATGTTGCCCATTTTCATTTCTATTTTGGTGGAACAAAGAATGTTTGGGAGAATTTCATAATTCTTGGACTTTTTTCGAAGGTCTGTCGTGCCTTCAACAGACGGATAAACGGAAGCACATGGCTAGATCGTCTTAGACTTTGAGTTGGGTGTTAAACTAATATTTTTGAGCGTTACAAAATCCAACATACCCTCCCACTATGGTGGTGTAGGGCACACAAACTGCTCTATTAATAGTCAATGAAATCTGACCCGTTGTTTAGAATTTACTAATAATATTATCAATTATTTTGCTCCAATGCACAACTGTAAAATCTATACAACATTTAAAACAAAAAAACAGTTTCAATTATTTGCTTCACAATTTTACCAAATGTTTAAAAATCAATCTTAAGGCTTCAGGCTTCTTTACTTTCAGTTGCTGTTCTGTTCCGTATCGTTCTGTTGTTAAATTTTTGTAGTTAGTTTTTCCGTATAAACGTATCAGCTTTTTTAGGTAAACACATAATACATACCGCGAAAATAAATCACAAATACAAATCAAAGTTTTTTATTGTACAATATGTCATTACTTTCGATTATGTAGTGTGTTTTTCGTCATCCTATCGTTTAATTTACCCTACAACACCATAGTGGGGAGGGTTTACTGGATTTGTGCTGACGTTTGTAACGCCCAGAAATATTGGTCCAACACCCACCTTAAAGTACACCGAGCGACTCAGACTCACTTTCGGAGTCGATTTAACAATGTCCGTCCGTCTTGTGCGCAGAGTACAGGTCGCAATTTTGACGATATTTTGATAAAATTTGGTATGTGATATTTTTTCGGCCCAAAGACAGATGGGATTGAAACTGGTGGAAATCGGTCCATTATTTCACCTAGCCCCCATACAAATAGGAGTTTAACGATCATAAATGTTTGAATTATGCAATAATCCAAACAAATTTCATCAAAAATTAGTGGTAAATGAAGCCAAATCACATCTACAAAATTTGTGAATAT
Source organism: Bellardia bayeri (assembly GCA_950370525.1). Classification (NCBI taxonomy): domain Eukaryota; kingdom Metazoa; phylum Arthropoda; class Insecta; order Diptera; family Calliphoridae; genus Bellardia; species Bellardia bayeri. The sequence goes on from OX493268.1 coordinate 48,459,648, forward strand.
CGGTCCATAATTGATCAGCTCCCATACAAGCCTCATTTCCGAAAATCACTTGAAAGTGCATAACTCACTTAAAAATGTCGGTATCGAAATAATATTAAACAAAAATATATTTAATATATATACAAATAATACGGTCCAATTTTATTATGATCGGTCCATTATTAGTCGTAGCTCCCATATAAGGCCCACTTCCGAAAATCGCTTTAAAGAGCATAACTCTTTTAAAAATGTTGGTATCCAAATAATATTTAACGAAAATATATTTCATATATCTGAAAATAATACGGTCCAATTTTATTATGATCGGTCCATAATTAGTCGAAACTCCCATATAAGACCCTCCCCGTAATCAATTTTAACCTCCATAAATCTTTTAAAAGTATTTATATCGAGATAAATTTTAACATACACAATATTTATATTCACAGAGAATCATGACACTAAATTTTTGGATGATCGGTCCATAATAGGTTATATCTCCCATATAGCGCACATTTCTGAAAAAGTTTTTTATAAATATACTGGGTGTAGGGTATTATATTGTCGGACTTTCTTACTTGTTTTTTATATTTTTATAATTTTTATACAAAAACTTAATTAAATTCAAACAAAATGGAAAAGTTTTGTAATAAACCAACATTTTTTTTGTTGTTCGGATGTCAGTTGTTTTGTGCTGTCACTTACAATTACTTAGCAAATTTTTGTTTTCAACAGGTTGGTCCGCAACGGCACGGAAAGTAACAAAACAACTAACGACTTTTACACATTTTCTATTTAACAGAATCAAGTCAGCTGATTCGGAATGAAACAGAAGGTAAAGAATAATTCTGCCTGTATTTTTTCGGGGAATAATAATAAATCTCCTTGAGAGTGGATGCTAAAATTGAAAGGGGACCAATCTTTATAGAGATAGAATTACAAATACATACTCGTGATGTATTTGCAATTCGGGTTTAAGGAAAAAAAAAAAGAAAATGATTAATTTCTTTTATTTAACTTAGTGAGGGAAACTGGGATGTTCACCTTTTGGGTTTATTTCTTTATAAGGAAAAGAAATGTTTTGGAATTTCCATTTTCTTCTATTTTTTGTTTAACACCTCTTTTGATTTGTGGTTTAAATACAATTGTATGTAAATTCTAATTTGTTTTTATATAAATTCAATCTTATGAAAATTCAAATACAAATTTTAATATTATATACATATGTAAGTATATGTTCAATGCACAAAAATAAGTATGTTTATGTACGTTTTGTTTGAAGGCAAAAGGATAAGTATGTTCTGTTTGAAGGCAAAAGTATATGTATGTTGAATGCTAAAGGCTAAATGTACTGGTTGAAGGTAAAAGGCTAAGTAAGTGTTACAAAAAGGAGAAGTTAATTTCAACACTTCGGTTTTGACAAATTACAACGGCTGAATTTAAATATAAAGTACTAAATGTAAGTGTCGTCAACTGTTCTTATAACAACGGCCCTTTTACAGCGATTTTTATTTAGTATAATCAATTTTTGTTTAGTATAATTAATTGCATTTAAATAATAAAATTCTATAAATTAGATTTGTTTGTTTATTATTTTAGTGTCCAACGTTCGTTTGGACACTGCCTTTACTTTCTTCTTTAATACAGAAAATAATAAATACTTATGTATGTACATTGTTTTTACTTTTCCAAGAAATTACAATTTAATTCAAAAATGATAAACTTTTGATTTCCACAAAAATTCAGTATGAAGTCATAAAAAATGTTCCTCTAATACCTGCTTAAACTTTTAATATACATATGTACCATAGGGGGGCCCCGTTTGTATGGAGAAAAAATAAGGTATCGATGTTCCCGGCTAATATGAAAATTTGATTAATTTTAAGACTACGTTTATCAATTTTTTTGTCCTGGGGTCAATATTTGGTGAGCTGGATCAAAGGATAAAAAGGTCCTTTTTAGAGGTCTTTTGGGTTTTTCACATTTTTTCCAAAGGAACTATATGTAAATTTGGTATCATATGAAAGGTCTTTGAGAGGAGCATTCAATGGATTATCAAAAATTAAAAAAAAAATTTTTAAATTCAAAAATTTTGAAAATTTCAAACAAAATTTTAGTTTTTTTTTTAATTTTTTCATAGAATTTACTTAAATAAATAGTTGAAATTTCTTGATTATAAACATCATGCAATTTAACCCAAATGGTTTTTCCCGTTTTTTAAAATTCTATCTTTTTAAATTTTTATTAATTTTTTTTTAAACCCTTCCCTATCTGACAATCTCTGTTAACTCAATTCGTTAATGTAATGGGTATTAAAATAACGTAAATTTTATTAGCTAAAAAACGGGAACAACCTTTGGGTTAAATTGCATGATGTTAATAATCAAGAAATTTCAACTATTTATTTAAGTAAATTCTATGAAAAAATTAAAAAAAAACTAAAATTTTGTCTGAAATTTTCAAAATTTTTGAATTTAAAAAATTTTGTTTTTTAATTTTTGATAATCCATTGAATGCTCCTCTCAAAGACCTTTCATATGATACCAAATTTACGTATAGTTCCTTTGGAAGAAATGTAAAAAAAAAAACAAAAAACCTCTAAAAGGACCTTTTTATCCTTTGATCCAGCTCACCAAATATTGACCCCAGGACAAAAAAATTAAGAAAAGTAGTCTTAAAATTAATCAAATTTTCATATTAGTCGGGAACATCCGCAAAATTTATTTTGGGGCCACCCTAATGTACATACATATAATTTATTGAATATTCTACTTTTATTGTGTTAAATAGTTTTGCCAAGTACAATTTTAACAACTTTATTTAAATGGCAAAGTATATGAGCTGTCATCATTATTATTAGCAGCAACATTATGATTATTAATTATCATTATTGTTATCAATGACTTTATTTTTATCTTCATGTCATTAATTTTGACATTTTCCCTTTTTCTACATGCCACTGATATTGTAGCAAAACCAAAAAAAAAAAAATTCATAAAAAAAACAAAATTTAAATAAGTACTAAAAACTTAGACAAGATTGACAGAAAACAGACATAAAGCATCACAAAGTGTCATACTAATCAGAAAAGACAAAACGATTTTTTTAATGACAACAAAACATCAGAGTTTAAATTTGTCTGTTACATTTGGACACTTTGTTTAAACAGTAAAGAATGATTTAAATTTGGAACAATTATGAAAATGACATGATGACATGAAATAATAATAATGCCAAGTAGTAGTACAGGCAACAGAATAAATCATACATCAGTACTCGTGTATAAATAAATAATTTAACGTAAAACATAAAACTTGAGCACTAACTTTTGCTAAATACTGTGTAGTAGAGGACCTATACACATGCGGAAAAATGGCACTCTGAAATTAAAGAATTTAACCTGAAAACGTTGTTAAAAAATTCAGGTACATTTTTACTAGTTCATACTTAAAATAAGTAGAAATCTTAATTAATTTGACAAATTAAAGGCAGATTTTCTTAAAACAAGAATAATACTCTTGATTTGAGTAAAAAAACTTTTAATTTAAGTCTAAGTTGTGCTTAAATCAAGTTGTTAAATCAAGCCAAAAAAAATCTTCAGTCAAGTACCTTTAGAGATCATTTTGATCCCAAAAAGGCTTAAAGGCTTAAATCAAATATTCCGTACTAGACAAATCCGTGCTTGAATAAAGTATTTTGTACTTCATTGACACCACTCCGTATTGATTTGAGTACGGATTACTTGATTTTTTTTTCGGTGTAGAGAAAACGTTTTTGTTGGCGCCTCAAATTTAACGTTTTTTGTTTGTTTTATGATGTTTCCCAAAATAGACAAGAGTAAAGACTTAGCTTAGTAAACTTAAACCTATCACCCTGCTTAACACAAGGACAATATTTTTTGTAAAATTTTTAAATATTTATTATTGAGACTGTGAAAGGCGGATTTCATATTAAAAATACATAAAAAACCAAACAAAATTACTTTGCAATTAACTTGTTTATGACAAGTAATACTCTGTCACACAAAATAATGTGAGAGAATTTAAAGTTGTTCAGTTTAAATTTGAAACAATGGTATAAATAGTAGGCAATATTAATAAATATGATACGATGACATGAAATGATAATGATGCCAAAGACTATTATAGGCACCTGAGTAGAAAATTAATTTTCTTTGCAAAGCTTTAAATTTTACTGCAAATTTTGAAATCACATTTGTAAATGTGATTTGGCTTCATTTATCACTCATTTGTGATGAAATTTATTTGGTTCCTTACATAATTCAAACATTTATGATCAGTAAACTCCAATTTCAGGAGGACTTTTGTATGGGGGCCAGATTAAATAATGGACCGATTTCCACCAGTTTCAATCCCATCCGTCCTTGGGCCGAAAAATATCACTTAGCAAATTTGTTCAAAATATCTTCAAAATTGCGTCCTGTACTCTGCGCATGGACAGCCAGCCAGCCAGACGGACGGACGGTCATCGTTAAATCGACTCAGAAAGTGATTCTAAGTCGATCGGTATACATTAAGGTGGGTGTTGGACCAATATTTCTGGGCGTTACAAACATATGCACAAACCCAATATACTCTCACCACTATGGTGGTGTAGGGTATAAATATGAATAGAGTCAGCTGATTGAGTTTATCTGTACAACAAATAAATAATAAGCAGATGAGGGCTAATTAGTTTTCCGACAGAATAGAAGCAAATGAGACATTGAGAAAACCAAATTTCTTTAATCGGCAGTTTTTCGTTAGGAAAAAAGATAATCGCCTAATGAGAAAACAGCCCTTAGTTTTTCAAATCTTATATCTAACAAATTTCAATGATTAGTCCAGCCATTGCCGGACGAAAATTGTTTTACCATTACTGATTTTGTCTTTTTGAAACAACGAATTGTCTCCTATGTATATCCGATAGTTATTCTCGGAAGCGGCAGCATCGGCCAATTATGCACTTACAACTCATTTAAGTGATTTTTCAAAGTAAACTTTATATGGGAACTACGGTTAAAAATACACCGATTAAAATTGAGTGGGAATATGGATTATTTGTGTCAAATTTAAATTTCCTGCTAATGCTTCGAGAAGTAGACTTTATATGGGGACTACGGTCAAACATGGACCGATCATTATTATATTGAGATTGACAATTTTTGTATGTCTATGGACTATTTTTGTTGAATTCCAACTTAATAGTAGTTTTTATAAGGAAGCGAATTTTAGCGCAAGTGATTCTTGGAACTAAACTTTATTTGTGGGCTATGGTCAAATATGGACCGAACATTATAAAATTTAGTACCATGATTTACGTGTGTGTATAAATTAGTGTTATTGAATTTTAAGAAGATCGTGATTTTTGTAAGAGATTTATGCGAATATGTTTAAGCGTATGTCAAAATATGGACCGATGCTAACAATATATAATAATAAAGAATGTTTGGTAAAAATTTCACTGCTGTATGTCTTTTTTTCGAAGCTCTATCGTGCCTTCACCTGACGGGCATGGCTATATCTTCTTAGAGTCTTTGACAGACCCAGAATATATAGACTTTTTGGTTCTACCACCATTATTTCGATGTGTTACAAAAGGAATGACAAACATAATATACCCCCAACTTTTTGGTGGTGGGTACAAAAATTTTATTATGCCTTATTATCATATATTCTTATTTTTCACTTAGGAGCAAAGCATAATGTAGTTAGGATTATTAATTTAAAATAAGATTATCAAATTTTTTAACCGAATTTGCAACTGTTAGGTCAATTGTGCCAAAGAATATTTTATTGAAGCGCTGGAGTATTATACCCAGTGCCACATAAATTATACTAGCAGTTTTTGAACTAAAAAATTATTTTTTTTTGCAGAAAAATTAAACAAATTTTCCATTTTCTATGTACTGCATACAATTTAATATATTAAAATGAATTCAAGATTATATTTATTCTATTATATTTCTTTTGCAGATTTTGACTAATCCCTATTCCTATATATTTTAGGTAAGTGAAAATGATGTTCATTTTAAAACTATTCTTTTCAACAACTTTCTACAAATTGTTTGAATTATATTCGATGCTTTCACTTAAACGTGAATAATTTCAAGCAAAAAGTTGTTAGAAAGTTTCGAGATTCATTTCGAGCATAAATATGTATTATTTCTTTCGGTTATTTCAAGTTTTTAATATTATTCCAGGAAAACTAATATCTTTCGGTTATTTCAAGTTTTTAATATTATTCCAGGAAAACTGGTATCATGTGCAAATGTTTTCATTTATTGGAATTGGAATTTTATTCATTGTTAGTTTTACTCGCTGGACTGAAGAAAAAACCAAAGTAGAATGGACAGAGAAATTTGACTCTTTGATGTCAAAATAAAAATATAAAAAATTTGTATCTAGGGAACAAACTCCAGGAAGGCTGCTTTAATAACGATTGTAGGTATTTGATATGTACGAGTAAATGTGAAATATTTTGGTCCAGTAGTACCCTCGTATGGGAAACGTTTGTTTTCCTCCAGATAAAATGGAATGAAAAGCCCAAATATACATTTTCGTTTATGTATTATTTGTATTAAATTTTAAGAAAAAAAATAAAAATAAGGAATTAAATGAATTGCAATTAATTTACATAATTTACATTGCAAGCCCAAAAGCCTCAAATCAACTCCTCTGCATACATACAAGTTAAGTGTGATTTTATACGTGTATGAATGGGTTTGTGTATATGTGTGCCTGTCTGTATGTCTTAGTAACTGTTTGTTGTGTAAGTTAACAAATAACACAACAAATTTCCCACGAAATGCTGTGATTTTCTTTCCTGTTGCTTTTAAACTTTGTTGCCTTTTCCTTAGAGACATTCCAGAGATATGATGACTTCTAATTGTAAAAAAAAAATTAAATTTTAATATAGATTGAGTTAGTACTTTATATACTTTACGCAACTTTGTTTTTAGAGTTTTATTCTAACGACATAATTATATGTGTAGCATTATATATTTGACCTTGTGGATGTATGTACATATAAAAGTGATCCTGAAATGTATGGAGCAAAAAAAACTTAGTTTCATGTACTAAAGCAATGTTCACTGAAAATCGAAGTGCATAAATATTTTCATATTTATGTATCAAAAAGGCGATTGAAAACAGATGAATGTGTTTCTGAGATTTATACATACGTACGTAGTTTAGTGTGTTTTGGAAGTGGTGTAGCACGATCGTACTATTTAATGATCGCACTCTTTCATAGTGCAATAATTCATAACAAAAAGAGTTTCATATGTCACTTCAATTAACATGGGACACCTTTGTGATGCCGTTGGCTGTGACGTATGAACACTTATAGTGGAAGACCAATGTAAGCGGCATGCATATATAATTTGAATATAAGTCTTAGTAATAAGAATAGCGTTAGGTGTTAAGACTTCTTCCCATAATTTGTATAACAGAAGAAGTCTTGATTTAAAACAGAACAGATTAAAAAAAAAACAAACAACAGGCATCAAAGTGCCTGCAGCTTAACAAATCTTTTATTCACTACAGGCATTCACCTGCCTCAAATAAAGGCATATATCTGCCTCATTTTCTCAGTGGCGTGTTTAAGCGCCGGCATTTATAATTTTAAAACTCCCCTTATTGTACAAGTAGTCCATGTAGTAGAGCTACCATTTGTTATGAACCAATCGTCATTAAATTTTCTATGCCAAATATTTATCTTTATATGTATATCTATGTATATGAGTATTATATGTCTTGAATTTAAACATTGCGTAGAGAATCATGCCCTCCTATTTATATTAATAAACAAGCAATAACACAACAATCCGAAGTCAAATAGCTCGGCATAAACCTCGATCGGCCTTACAGCCAAGTTAATTGGCTCATTGGCAGAAACTCTAAGCAAAGATTAGATTGCAAACTTTTGCTTTAAAACTCAATCATAAAACTTATATGGTCTTATGGAATACAGTTATGGGGAACAGCCTCAGTTTCAAATGTAGACAGAATTCAAAGACGCCAAACCAAATTGCTGCGAATGATCACAATTGCCCCCTGGTATATAAAAAATTCAAATATCCATAAAGACCTAAACGTGCTTTTGGTAAAAACTGAGATCCAAATAAATGCAAAAAAAATTAACCCGCAACATATTAAATGAAACAAGAAGGGATACAGTGGATCTGAGCCGAAGACAAGAAAGAAAAATGTCAACTTAATAAATAAAATAAATTATGGTCAAACAATTTTCGTCCGGCAATGGCTGAACTAATCATTGAAATTTGTTAGATATAAGATTTGAACACCTTAGGGCTGTTTTCTCATTAGGCGATTATCTTTTTTCTTAACGAAAAACTGCCGATTAAAGAAATTTGGTTTTCTCAATGTCTCATTTGCTTCTATTCTGTCGGAAAACTAATTAGCCCTCATCTGCTTATTATTTATTTGTTGTACAGATAAACTCAATCAGCTGACTCTATTCATATTTATACCCTACACCACCATAGTGGTGAGGGTATATAGGGTTTGTGCATATGTTTGTAACGCCCAGAAATATTGGTCCAACACCCACCTTAATGTATACCGATCGACTTAGAATCACTTTCTGAGTCGATTTAACGATGACCGTCCGTCCGTCTGGCTGGCTGGCTGTCCATGCGCAGAGTACAGGTCGCAATTTTGAAGATATTTTGAACAAATTTGCTAAGTGATATTTTTCGGCCCAAGGACGGATGGGATTGAAACTGGTGGAAATCGGTCCATTATTTAATCTGGCCCCCATACAAAAGCCCTCCCGAAATTGGGGTTTACTGATCATAAATGTTTGAATTATGCAAGGAACCAAACAAATTTCATCACAAATGAGTGATAAATGAAGCCAAATCACATCTAAAAATTTTGTGCAGATCGGTACAAAGTTAGTCGTAGCTCCCATATAAGGCCCACTTCCGAAAATCACTTTAAAGAGCATAACTCTCTCAAAAATGTTGGTATCCAAATAATAGTGAACGCAAATATATTTCATATGTGTACAAATAATATGGTCTAATTTTATGATGATCAGTCCATAATTATTCGTAGCTCCCATAAATGGCCCATTTCCGAAAATCACTTTAAAGAACATAAATTTCTTAAAAATGTTGGTAATGAAATAAAATTCCACACAAATAAGATACAGAAATGATGACACCTAATTTTATAATGGTCGGTCCATAATTAGTCGAAACACCCATATAAGACCCTCTCCGTAATTCACTTTAACTTCCATAAATCTTTTGAAAGTATTTCTATCGAGATAAAGTTTTACATACACAATATTTATATTCACAGAAATCATGACACTGACTTTTGGTCCAAAATAGGTGATATCTCTCATATAACGCCCATTTCTGAAAAACTGTTTCATATTTACATATACTAGGTGTAGGGTATTATATGGTCGGGCTTGACCGACTATACTTTCTTACTTGTTTAATTTGGTGGAGGGTATTAGGATTTAGAAAAAAATATGCTCAAACAAAAACTACTGGAGGAATGGCTGAAAATTGGTTCAAATGTGACTCAAAAATTTGTACATTCGATGCAAAAACGTTTGAACGAAGGTTTAAAAAATAACGGCAAACATACTTCATACTAAAATAATATTTTTTTACATTGATGTACATAAACTATGTGTACAGCTTTGTCTGACGGTGAATTTGGTCCATGAGTAATATGAACTAGTTACTTCATTTTAATTTTTTTATTAAATAAGTCTAAGTAAAAAATAGTTTTAACTGAAATAATTTTCAAATAAATAAAAATTTATGTTGAATTTAATAATTTTTGTGTTTCAATTATTTTCTGGGCGTGTGGACTAATCAAACACTCTAGAGGCATCATGACGATGACTTTTGTCCATCTGTGTATATATGAAACTTAAAATTGATAACTATTAAATGCATTTAACGTTTGGATATTATCCCTACGGGCTAATTTCGCTCAATTATATTTTTCTTTAAATTATGTAAATGAAACAATTTACTTCATCAAATTGCTCTACGTTTCGTCGATGTGGGTTTTCGACTTCTTCAGGAGCTATTTTATTAAGATAATTTATCTTATATTACATCATTTGTTATTCTTAAAAATATATTGTAATTAAAACGGGAATAACACGACACCAAGTTAATAAAAATAAATGAATAAATAATTACAATTGTATAAATATAAAATTTTTTAAAAATTTTATTCGAAGTTTTACTTCAAGTTAAATATACAAATTGTTTGAAAACAATTTTATACACTACAATTTATTTTTGTATATTTCTTTTATATATTTTACATAGCTTTCCGTTGGAAAACGTAAATGTAAAATCATACAAATATATACAAAGAGACACTAGCAAAATGTAATGCATTTTTTGGCCTGCTAAAGCCGTCATCAGCATTCTTTGTGTCTAATAGTGTTTATTTTCAAACTTCATATATTTAACCTTTTTTATATACTAATTGAGAATTATTCCTCTTGCGAGAATTTGTAAAATTTTTTAAAAATTTTATTCGAAGTTTTACTTCAAGTTAAATATACAAATTGTTTAAAAACAATTTTATACACTACAATTTATTTTTGTATATTTCTTTTTATATATTTTACATAGCTTTCCGTTGGAAAACGTAAATGTAAAATCATACAAATATATACAAAGAGACACTAGCAAAATGTAATGCATTTTCTGGCCTGCTAAAGCCGTCTCAGCATTCTTTGTGTCTAATAGTGTTTATTTTCAAACTTCATATATTTAACCTTTTTTATATACTAATTGAGAATTATTCCTCTTGCGAGAATTTGTAAAATTTTTTAAAAATTTTATTCGAAGTTTTACTTCAAGTTAAATATACAAATTGTTTGAAAACAATTTTATACACTACAATTTATTTTTGTATATTTCTTTTATATATATAAAAATAAATTGTAGTGTGTAAAATTGTTTTCAAACAATTTGTATATTTAACTTGAAGTAAAACTTCGAATAAAATTTTTAAAAAATTTTACAAATTCTCGCAAGAGGAATAATTCTCAATTAGTATATAATGATGACGGCTTTAGCAGGCCAGAAAATGCATTACATTTTGCTAGTGTCTCTTTGTATATATTTGTATGATTTTACATTTACGTTTTCCAACGGAAAGCTATGTAAAATATATAAAAGAAATATACAAAAATAAATTGTAGTGTATAAAATTGTTTTCAAACAATTTGTATATTTAACTTGAAGTAAAACTTCGAATAAAATTTTTAAAAAATTGTATAAATATAAAATTAATCACAGAATCGTCAAACTTATAACTACGGATATCAGAGAACTATTACTTATAATTAATTGCAGGCATGTATTGGAGCTTAGTATTATTTCTATCTTCTTTTGTGTTGAGAGTATTCAATAGTCGTTCCTGTATTCTCAAGCTCTCCAATGTGTATCTCTTATTTTCGGATTTCTCCTTGTCAAGTATTTTCACACTCTTAAAATTAACGGTATGCCCGCTCTCTTTTGCGTGTTGTAAGAGTCCAGTTGATTATTTTCCCTTTCTTACGTCTGATTCATGTTCTGCTATTCTCGTTCCCAATATGCGTCTCGTAGTCCGAACATAAACTTTATTACTTTGATTTGAACATGTAATTTCGTAAAAAACATTTTCTGTTTTCATTTTATCTATTTTGCTCTTTCTGTTAGTAAACATACGCCTCAGTGTAGAATTGTATTTGTGAGCTATCATTATGTTTTTGTTGTTTATTATATTCCTGTTTTGTTCTGTCAGTTTGAAATAAATGGTACACTGCAAAAAATTGTATTTATTGCATTTATATTAGAATTGTTTTGTATTGTTAAGTATTTTCATATGTATTCGTTTTACTAATCGATACCTTTATAAATTAGGATAATATGCAACAACAATTTTCACTTCCCTAATATCATCGTTTAGTATATGCAGAATGTTCGAAGAGGTCGATGTCTCGGCGCAACATTTTTCTTTATGATAATCAACAAATTTGACGAGTGCTCAAATACATTTCATTTTATTGTATATTTTGTTTGCATATTTTTTTTTCATCTATGTATACTAGAAGCAACACCAATCATTGTTAAACTATCTAAATTAGAATCAATTGTCGCTTAATGTTTAAACAACATTACTTTATTGTTTTTGCTTCAGCCACTATAACGCGTTTCTTCATCATTTATTTTCTAAATGGCAAGTAGTCCCATAAAAAATAGCTAAATATAAATTTCGTTATCAATAAATTTTAATGTTTAAATTCTAAAACCTGATTTTGTCAGTAATTTCCAACAGTTAGTACTACTTTTAGTTTAATAATTAGTTTATTTGGTTATTTAATTCGTATGGCATGAATAAAATCTTGTAATTTCAATATGGAAATGAAAACTCGTTATTTTATTCTTAAGGATGTAAAATGAAGTAGGATTAAAACCTGAATGAATTATCGCCGCTGGATTACTAGGCAGGGAGTGTTATGGCGCGTTGCGTCAATAAACTTCTTTGGTGGCCTACAGTCAGCAAATTTTAGGTGACTTGATTTTGATTTGTTATGCCATTGATAGATAATTTAGTAATTTATTTAGATTTAGCGGCAATTTTGGCGAAGTACAAGTACAAGTTTATGTGCGATTGTAAGAGTGGCCAAGAACCAACCCTAGGCAGACTGTTAGCTAGCAGTTCAATAACTCCCAATCGTCTTGGCTACATACATATATGTATCTATAAAAGATATTTTGATTTTGTAAACTTGTGCACATACTCGTACTAGCAAATTTTATTGTATACTTTAAGATATGAAATGTTTTTGCACTAGTACATTACAATACATACATATGTACATACATACATAGATAAATCAAAAGAATATCTTTTTCCTGTTTTGCATTCTTTTTTCGTTAAAATTTTAAAGCAAATATTTAAACTAGAAAATTGTTGCTGTTGGCCACAAAGTTGTGATTGTTGATTTTTGTTTTGTTGTTTATGCCCTACTTTATGGTAAATCTTTTAATCTTATTTAAAGGCATTTTCATGATTTGCAACATTTTTCGTTTTCTTTCTCATTTTTTTTTCGTTATACATATTTACTAACTTAAAAAGTTTTTCTTTTTATATTTGTATTTTTGCAACCAACAAAAATTTTTACTGCCATGTAATCAGGCTTGTGACTGCCAAATGCTCAAGGGCCAAAAAATAAGTCAACAGCAAATAATAATGATGAAGTATGTTTATAAGAAATACGCAGTATTTGCTAATACCTTCGGGTATGAAGATGATGTCTATAGAAAGAGGAAAGAAGCAAAATTAGACAACTGACTGAAAGCAAATAAACAAATAGGAAAGTTTCCTGGGTAGAAGCAACTGCATTAGATACCATTTACAGGATACTTAAATAAAGTTTTAAATGGAATTAACAAATATTTCGCTTAGAAAGGAACAGGAAGCAAATTTCACTCTCAGATGACAAGTTTTGCTCTTATCTTTTAAAGTACAGGTTGCATGCAGGTTTTTATAGAAAGGGTTATGTAACCTTTCCAGTATAATCATAATTTAGTTTCAAACATCAATGGAATTTTATTTCTTTTTCAATTGCTATAGTAAATTAATTTTCGTTTTGTAATTCACTATGAATATGGCAGATTTGTAAAAGCTAAATATCGTAAAATTAGTTATATTTTCGGTCAACATTCGGTCAGCATTTGGGCTTCTAAAAATCTAAAAACATTTACTGACAAGTAAGAGCGTTTAATTGGGCCAAATATAATTTTTCATTAATAATTTAGTAGTTGCAAAACTTTATTCTTCCCCATTTGAATGATTTTTATATAAATTCGTTGTTTTATTTTGTTGTGAAAAACTAAGTTTTCGTTGAAAAATCCTTTATAAAAATTAATGATAAAAATCATTTGAAATGAAACCAGTTTTCAAATAATTCATTTCCCTGCTAATAGTGATAACGAAAGGATGCGCGTGCCAGAATTTACATGAAATGTTATAAAGTAAATTTCATAATTTTTCTATGAAGATTTTCTATGAATAAATGCAAATATATTTTTTGTAATTTTTTTTTACAAGTATGAAGGACAAACAGTCATCATCTTTTTACAACTTTAAGTTTAAAAAATGCAGTAGTAAGACTTAATATTGTTAGTTTTAAATACTATTAACTGCTAAAGTCCAATATAAAACCAAGAATTTTTTATTAAAGTATTGCCTCAAAAAAAAAAACTTTCAAAATTATGTTTCATATTCCTGCATTGAAAAATGTACATCAATAATATTTTTTTCAGTTACTTAGAAAACACATGCCTACCACCACTTACTACTTACTATTTAGCAGGACTTGGGCAATATTATTAATAGATACATTTATTACACCCCTGTTGACATTTTTGGTGAACATTTTTATTACAAATATTTCATTATATCTTTCATTCTGCTGTGTTGTTTTGCATTCTAACTACCCTATTTATTCTCTGTTGTACTCATTTATTTTGTGGCAAATAATTTTATTATTATTATTTAGATTTCCACCAACCACAAATTTTATTCGTTATTTGTTGTAAAAATTAAACTTGATGAAATTAAGGTTAAGGACACAATTAAGGCACAAACATAAAACGCAACCTTTATTTTTCGTTTTTTTTTTATTTTTTTTTTGCTGTGTTTAGGACAATAATTTAAATGTTAATTATAATACAGAGAATGCCGCCAAAGCCTATGTACTTACGAGATTTCTTGCTTAGTTAGCCAGATTGGTTGGTTTTGAGACCCGCCGCCAAAAATTTGGGGGTATATTGAGTTTTTCATTCCGTTTGTAACACATCGAAGTCATAAAACCAAAGAGTCTAACATGCTGGGTCCTTATAAGATCCAGCCATGTCCATCAGTCTATCTTCCGTCCGTCTGTTGAAGGCCACATATAGCTTCGAAAAAAAAAAACAATATAAAACAATGAAATTTTTCCCAAACATTTTTTGTTGCACCCCAAATAAGCAAAATCGATCTAATAGGATTCGAGTTATAATTCAAAGTTTTACTTTATTTTTATTATATTGTATTAGCACAAGTCCTATTGATCCACGACTTGTCGCCCCATAGAAATGAATTCCTGGAATATGGTTTTGTGGTAAATAAATGTCAATTGAAAAGCAGTATCCATTCAAAATTCAACACAAATAAGTATCATGTTTAATATATCCCCATAATAAGTCCACTACCGAAAATCACTTAAATGCATATAAATCTCATATAAAAATCACTATCAAGTTGAAATTCAATAAGAAAAATCCACATATACATACACATACATATAAACCGTCGTACCAAATTCCATAATGGTTGGTCCATATTTTACGGCAGCCCCAATTTAAAACTCACTTCCGAAAATCACTTAAATGCACATACATCTCTATTAGCATCACTATCAAGTTTAAATTCAACACAAGCTTATGCATATAAATCGTCGTGCAGAATTGCATGCTTGTCGGTCCAAAATATATCCGGCATAGCTCTCTTATGAGGATTACTTCCGAAAAACTGTTAATAGATAAACTACATAAATATTCATATCGAACCGAAATTTTATACAGATCAGTAATGAGTCTGTAAAAATTATATTATTGGCTTTTGTGAAAATTAGTTCATAATCCCAAACAACGTCCAATTGCGAGAATAACCACAGAGAATACAGATCCTGTACAGAATTTTGACTTTGCTTTTTGCTACTTAATTTATTGTGTGTTAAAAAAAATTGCTTTATGTTGCACGCTGCAAAAATATAAGCAAAAGGCATTTCTGAAAGAAAGAGACAAATACATATAAAACTTGATAATCTTCCGTCTTGTGACACACCCGTAAACACGTATATACTTTGTGGAATGACTGGAATATGCATAGATATAATAACAATATGCGTAAATATTGTTTTTGAGATCAAATGAACTTCGAAATAAATAGAAATATTTATATTACAATATTTTCTGACGATGGCGCCATAATAGGTGACAGCAATAATGTAAGGGTCCCGCAAAATAAAACAACCCCTATAATTAACGTTAACGATACCAAATGTAACAATAATTAGTTTTAAGTATTCATAGATCGTGCTACTGGTATTTGGCACTGGTATATTCGGAACAGACGAATATAAACTATTGCTTATTATTGATTACACTGTGCTACAGAGGACAACTGGCTAAGAGACTAATCTTTGAAATCTAAACATTATTTTTTCATGTTAGTAAAAAGCTTTGGAAACAAAGCAAGAGTGATGAAAATAATTTATATATCTATGTATGTATAATATGAACGTTTTTCTGAATATGTTAAAATTTTGGAACCCAATTGAGATCATAGTGCTTTTAAAACTGAACATTATGTGAATATTTTCTCCGAATTAAACAACAACTAAATCGCTAGTAAATTGTGAAATTTGTGGCGCTTTTCTAAGATTTTTCTTATTATTCTTGAATTTTTTTAATTTGATTCATTTATATCCAAATTTTACATCAAACTTTAAGTCACGAAACTTATGCAGCTTAATCATGTTGTAAATGAGACAATCTGCAAGTTTTAAAACTCAATCGATTAAATATAAAATCAACTCAGAACTACCCAAACAAAAAAAAAAAAAAAAACAAGCTTGATAGCTAAATGAGCTAACTCTCACTTAATGATTAAATGGAAGACAAAAGATAAAGTAGTTGCGAATTTTTGCAAATGTAAGTTAGGTTAGATTAACAAGATCAATACGTACATACATCCAATCGTAGACCCTAGGGTCCATTGAGGTTCCCTTCAACAATGCTATTTTACTCATTCTATAATAATGGTAGCCCCAGTTCTTGTTGCTTGTGTCGTAAAATGTAACACCTGGTTAACTTGCGGATTTATTGTTTCATACGGCACACACACCCGGGTTAAAGGTTAACTTTTAGCCTCTCAGTTGGCCATTGTCAAGTGGCTGCAACTTGTTGCCTGCGGACAGAGCAAACAGACAATGCATTAAAGGTACTTGCATTATATCCATTCAGCTTGGAAAATTATGTGAAGAGCTCTCAGCTAAGCAGAAGCTTGCAAATTGTTGTACAGGCTTATTTGCATCTCCTGCAGCTTTCTTGATCTTGTCAAGTTTCAGGATACGTGTTATTACGCCAGTACCAATTCAAACTTGGCTCCCAAAGTGGGAGTGGCTCTTGCAATCTAATGATTTCTTATCTTATATTATTATAAAAACGTCAATTTCAGGAACCATATCAACGTGCTGATCCTCATATATGGATCATTCCGTGCTATGACTGCCGCTTAAAGGTAATCATCTAGGCGCCTCTTATATTCTTCAAAATTAGGCTCTCTTAATAGGCACTGTGTGTCTTCGAGAGGTCTATAAGAAATCTCCCCTGCCTTTGTTTTTAAATCCTCCCTCTATTTAAGGAATATGGGCGATGTCTTACAGAGGTATCTTTATTCTAATGTATAGAGACAAATATATTAGGAATTACCAAAAGTAAATCAACATTTTACTGCTTAAAGGTCCAAATAGCCCAAAAAGTTTAGAGATACATATTGGCTGTGTATTGACAAGTGCCGAATATGACTTATCTTGAATGTTTTAGGTTAATTTGTAAAGAGTCAAAAAAGTATCAAAATTCGCTTGTTAACCGTTCGTTCTCCTGGGAAGTTCCAATTTCAAAAACAATACCAAATAGCCGTCAGTTCTTTTGTCTTAAATGAATAAAGATATGTTTAAATGTTTCTCTTCTAGGTTAATAGAATTTAAGGCTACTAAATTTATATGTTTTAGAATTAATATTTCTAGAGAAATACAGAAATAAAATACCTGCAAGAATGTAATTCAATTACAATTTCTTTAATTCCGTAACACAGTTTTGTTTAAATTTCCCTTTATTTTTAGTTAATCACTGAATTTAGCTATTAAAACAAGGAAAACAGAAATACATTATTTGTAATAAATTATAACGTTTATTTTCTTTCGCTGGCCCCATAAATCGACCACGGTCAAAAAGCTACACAATCATATTGAAATTGTATTTTGTGTTGTTTTCTTTTATTAATAGCACCAACATCATTATCGTATAGATCGTTACTGTTTTAACAGCAGCAATTTATTTCACAATTAAGTAGTTAATTTTAACTGCTTGATAAGTAAATATTCCGCGTTAAAAGTACACAAAATACAAAAAACGTGCAAACAAATTTTAATGTTTAAATTGGTTTAATAATGTTGTCCATGTGTTTACTTAGTGTATGTAGTTGCGGAGGTATGGGCTATTCCACTTTGATTTAAAACAAAAAATTTTGTGGCAGCTTAATTACACTTAATTATACTCTACTCCACCATAGTGCGACCATATTGGATTTGTGATGTTGTTTGTAACGCCCATAAATATTAGTACATCACCTTACAGTATACGGATTGTATCAGCATCACTTCTTGAGACGATTTAACAATATCCGTCCATACGTCTGGCATGACGGTTGAAAATGTAAAGCTTGTACGCAGTAATACTCTGCTGTAATTTTAAAGATAAAATTTGATGCAAGATATTTTTTCGGCCCAACGACGTAATTGAAATTGCTTGAAATCGCTCCATTATTTCACCTAGCCTCCATACAAATGTTCTCCCGAAAAAGAGGTTAATCGGTGATAAATGTTTAATTTATGCACGTATCCACACAAGTTACGCCACAAATAAGTTGCATGTAAAGTCCAATCACATGTGCAATTTTTGTATAGATCGGCCTATAATTGACCATAGCTCCCACATAAGGCCCACTTCGAGAAATCACTTTAACGAACTCTCTTAAAAATATTGGTAGCCAAATAATATTCAACACAAATATGTTTCATAATTTTTCATGTTCGGTCCATATATAATCATAGGTCTCATATACATACGTCCCACTACCGAAAATCATTTTATCGAAAATAAATCTCTTAAAAATGTTGGTGAACAAATAGAATTCAACACAAAAATGTTTCATATATACAGAAATAATGACACCCTATTTTGCAACGGTCGGTTCATAATGAGTCAAAACTCTTATATAAGATCCTCTTCGAAAATCACTTTAACACGTATGTACATATAAATCTTTTAAAAGTGTTTATACCGCTATAAAATTTAACACAAACAAATATTTATATGTACAGAAGTCAGTCACTAAATTTTGGGATGATTGGACCATAATAGGTCACAGCTCCCATATAGCGCACATTTCTGAAAAACTGTTTCAACACTTGATATGCTGGGTGTAGGGTATTTTAAGGTCGAGCTTGACCGACTATACTTTCTTATTTATTATAAATGGGAAATCACAAATTTTCTATAATACTGCATACAGTGAGTTCAAGTTGCGAAAGTGCACGATATTACTAATTTATCGGATCTTTCGAAACTCTTTATATCTTGTTAAATATTTTGTTTGTTTAAAAAAATACGCTAGATAGAATTTAAAGTAGTTCTCACTTACAATATTCAACTATGTTCTCAATATGGAACATCTCGCATGATTGTGTTGTAATTGCTAATTAATTTTTCAAATAATAAAGTTCTGCTTGTTATTGCAAACTTAATAATGTAAATATTTTTAATTTCCGAAAGAAAATTTTTAACTCCAAGAGAGTTAATTAAAATGTCAAGTTTTATGACAAACACAATTAAATGAGGTCACAAATTAATTATTTTATTTTTCTGGCAAAACTCAAATACAAATATTGGCATTTAAGAGCAAAGACCATAAGATTTATATATGTACATATGTTTCAGAAGAATTCCGCTTCAAATTTCCACAATATAATTTTCCGACCCTATAAAGTATATACATATGTATATTCTGGATCCTTATAGATAGCGGAGTCTATTAAGCCATGTCCGTCTGTCTGTCTGTATTTCTGTCTGTTGAAATTATTTTTCTAAAGTCCCCAGATATCTTTGGGATCCAAATCTTCAATAATTCTGTCAGACATGCTTTCGAGAAGTTTTCTATTTAAAATCAGCAAAATCCGTCCATAAATAACGGAGATATGAGCAAAAATCCGAGACAACCTCTGAAAATTTCATCAAAAAAACTTAGTGTATTAATATTGGTCATCAACAGATGGCGTTGATCAAACAAAGTGTTCGAAAACTTTAAGTGTCTTCTTAAACCGTAATATATGTAAGTGTGTAAAAAGACAGTGAGTTCATTCGTTCATTTTTAATTGTGTTTGTGTACATTTAAATAAATAAAGAATCGTTATACATATTTTCTTCAAACTACTTGACGCTTTTATTTTGCAATTAAAAAGTATCCGGTTTATTTAAAGGAAATAAACCACCGTTTTTAAAATGTAAAAACGTAACAATATATGTAATATATATATGTATGTATGTATATAATATAATTATGCATCCATAACAAAGGTGAAGGGTATATAAGATTCGGCATAGCCGAATATAGCACTCTTAAATGTTGAGTATTAATTTGTTCGTCCATATTATAAAGTAAAACATGTTTTCGTTTAGTTACTGAAATGATTATGTTGAAGAATTTGCATGTTGGAAAGTATTTATTATGAAATTGCACGCTTAATTATAGTTCATAAAAAATCCGGTAGTGCAAATGTTTAAATATTATATGCAATATTTATATATAATATGATATTATTTGATCAACCTGCGCACAGTGGTTTAGTACTGTATTTTTTTTTTTTTTTTAAATTCAGTATCTCTGGAGATATCGTAGCGAAATTTCACATAGTTTGAGCAAAGTTGTCTTCGATGAGTGACACTTTTTTCGGCTTTATAGACTGAATATCTATGAACATTAGGCATGTATGTATGTGTGTTAATTTTTTGTTTTATTCGATCTTTTTTGTGTTTTTTTTTTGGAAATTGCAGGCCTACGAAGGGCCAGAAAAAGTTTGTAAAGTATCAGTTTTATTTGTGATATAAAATAAAATCCGAATAAAGTTAAAAAAAAATACTAACAATTAAGTCGTCCTTACAAAACAGTCATACGCTCTCAAAGTTACAACATGTAAAAACGACCGTAATTTTTTCGTTTTTTTCCCCCGAAAACCTATGTTTTTACTTTAATAGCAAACAATTTTCTTTTAGTCTATCAGCCATGTCACAGAATTTAATTCCGTTCGGAAGTGGAATTAATTCTGCTTTTTGCTTCTATAGAAAAAGTATTTTTTTTTATTTTGCGAATCCCTTACATGGGTGCCATCCCGTATTGTAGTATATTCGGTTAAATTCCATCTCAATTACAATATTTACAAGCATTTTATGCATATTCAACATGATGAAACGTCAAAATGGTCAGCTCTGTATACTCTGTGATTATTCTCAAAAGTGGGAGCTATGGCCAATTATGAACCATTCTTCACAAAAGCCAATAGTATAATTTTTACACACTTATAACTGGTCTGTGTAAAATTTGGTTCGATCTGGGAGTTTATGTTGGTTAATGTGTTATTCGGAAGTAGTCCTCATAAGGGAGCTACGACCGATTTATCATGGACTGATGTTTGAAATTATGTGTATAAGCATGAGTATGATTTGTGTTGAATTTCAGCTTGATATTGATTTATGCACAATTAAATGATTTTTGGAAGTGGCTTTGTATGGGGGATGTGGTAAAATATGAACTGATCATCAGGAAATCACGTTAGAACCATGTATTATTATTGTTTTAAATTATTAATTTTAAATTGATAGTGATTCTTATAAGAGGATTTTAGTGATATTCTTAATTGTACTTCTTAGGGCTTTATTAAAATATGGACCAATGCAAACAAAATATTTTTTTTGAGATTTTGTATGGTTTCGGCTTTTTTATAAACATTTACATACATATGTATCATAAATCCATATTCCGGAAAGGCATTTGTATGGGGGCTATGAGAAATCGTTCACCGTTTCTTACCATATTCAACAGGACTTGTCTGTATTATATTTGAAGAAAATAGCAAAGATATATGAATAATATCGAGGTCACTGAAGCCTTGGTCTATAACCAACTATAACTATTTGGAAGCTGTGACTCAGTTGGTATGAGCAAATTAAATGTCTTGTTCAATAACATAATAAGATATGTGTATGGATTAAGACGATCTGATCATGTTTCCTCTATTGCCAATAATCTTTATTGAGTATTCTTTGAAATAATCAACTTTCAAACACCTAAATATATATTCGATAAAATACGTTTTCTTCAATCGCCACGAAACTGAAATATTGTAATACCTCGACATAATTTACTTGTATCTAAATGGCAGTTTTATGTACATATATGCCGCTCGTCTTTGGAGCAATCTTCTACAAAGTCAACAAGTAAACAGCTAATAGTTTCAAAAAATTTCTATTCTTTTAAACTTTTTTAAATAATAATTTATAATTTTTACTTTTTTTTTAATTCTAATTTATAATTTATAATTTTTTTAACTTTAACTTTATCTCAATATTGTTATATATACTTGCATCAAGTTTGTTTTGTAACGTAATACGTTCCTGTGCTATAAGTAGAAGACTCATTCTTGTTGTACAGGGAATGGAATCAATAAATCAATAAATAAATAAATCGGATCCTGTTGGACCAATTTTGCCGATTTGAAATACGAAACATATCGGTGGAACATATATCGGTTTGGGAAAAATTTCATTGGTTTATACCTTTATTGCGAAGGTATATCGTGCTTTTAACATCTTAGAATCTTATAAGGGCCCAGAATATATAGGGTATTTTGATTCTACTACCAATATTTCGATGTGTTACAAACCGAACAACAAACTTAATATACAAACGAAACGACAAATTATCTTTTTTCTGATGGGTTTAGAAATGGTAAAATCTATAATATCATTGATTTAATGACACTTGAATCTATATTACTTGTAAATTTTATGATATCTTTAAAAACATTTTCAAATTTTACATTTCAAAATTTAATGCTTGTATAAAAACCTTTCATATATTAACTCTTCAGAAGAACCAGAAAACTTGCCACCTTTCAAAATTTGTAATGTTTTTTCAAATATTTAATGCAAAATGTATGTATGTACACGCATTGGGGCAGAATCGAAATTTGAGCCCCGCTAATCCGATGGGGCTCAAATTTTACATAAGTGCACCAAAGGGATAATCGTGTAAAAATTTGTATAATGGACCTCACAAGCAATTCAGGGGCGAAACAGCGGGTGTTCAAAGTAGTACAGTTTTGACATGTAATTAGTTTAAACTTTTAAATTTGCCATTGCTAATTGCAATTTTTTCCAAATTTATTGTTCTTTTTGTGTCGCTGCAACATAATACATATTTTGGAACTGGTAGAATTTTGTTAAAACTTTTCCAAAATGAATGAGAACGATTGGTTTGAAAACCACCATCCACACTTATTTTTGTTGCGGTTGATGTTATATATTTTAAAGCGGACATTGTTGGCCCGGAATTTGCGTTATTGAACGTCAGATTTTCAAGGAATTTAGGAACGACAGTATAGATAGAACCCTATGTTGATTTTTCATTGCTCAGCAGTCGAATAAACGTATTCCGAGTGATAATATTTTTCGACAAAGTTTCGGTAGCTGTGTTTAAAAATCTAATCAGAAACGAAAGTCCTGCCACCAGGCTGTTAAAAACCACATTATATGTGAGCAATGGTGTAGTTTACGTTTAGATATTAATTTTTTTGTTTGTTTTAGATTTTGTCTACATGAGTTGGAGAAATTTAATGTAGGGGAGAGGGGGGCACGTTTGAACACGGGGCAACTCTGAAAAATGTTGACAAAATATCTGTTTAACATTTTTTCCGATCCTGAACCGAGTTTTTCACATGGTAACCTTGTTTTCTAGCAACGTCAACAACTTTTTCTAGTTTTTTAATTTTTTTTCATATTTTTTTTGTAAGAGTGTAAGAAGTATTCAGTGATCGTTTTCTTTCGTAAAAGAAATTTTTTGCAGTCTAAAATTCATTTCAAACAAAATTAAGGTAAGTTATTTGATATTTATGTAAAAAAAACAAAAAATATATATTATAAATTTTCACATCGTTTGAAAATGTTAATTTATCAACCGAAGTACCAAACATTGATTGATGCTCTCTTATTTTCAGAAAATGACGAATCCAATGCTGATCATGATGCTTTAAAGGAAAATGCAATGTCACCTGAAATCGCAAGGCCTTTTCCGTCTTAATAATATAAAACTTATTTTTTATCTAAATTTTTTTTAGTTTTTAATTGTTAATGTTTATGTTTTTCTTAATAAATAAATCGAATTTATTATATATATTAAAAATATAACTGTTTGTGTTATTTTTGGGCGTAAGCGCTACAAGAAAAAATTGCCGTTCAAAGCTGCCCCAGCCAAGTTCACATGGTGGGCACATTTGAACACAATGACTTCATCCATTAAAAAAATAAAAAAAAAAAAAATATATAAATCGAACTAAAAATAAGTTACTTGTAGACTTAAACTAAAGTTAATTTCCATACATATTAGTTAAATTATGTAAAAAGTCAATAATTCAAAAATATAAATTTTTATGTGGCTTGAAAGCAAAAAGTGTTCAACGGTGCCCCCCTCTCCACTATTCTTTTATAACTGAAAATCATAACGATTTACATTTCTTCATTGTACTTGAAAATCATAAGAAAAGGATTTGTTATCGATAGGATTTGTTTCAACATGGCAAAAATATAAATGCAAATTTATGTAATTTTCTACAAACTTTCTAGTTTTAGTTAAAAATCTGAAAATTATTAAGGAATTGATAATATTGTATATAAAGATATTTTATACTAATTAAGACTACAAGTCAATGAAAGGCAATTCATACCGTTTACGTACAACATTTTTTCTGTATATGTAATTATAGCATTGAATTTAGTTATTTCGAAACAGTATCTATTTTTTGAAATGAGTGCTTAAGGAGAGTTATTTATAAATCTTAAAGTTAAATTGATTAAAATTAACTAAAAGATAATGTCGTTTGTATATAGCGACATACATATGCAATATAATTATATTGTCTTTATTATCTCAACATTAACTGAAATTACTTTTGCAACCGCAAAAGTAAAATGTGGTCAAATTGGCATGTACGAAAATATTTCAAAAACTTACTTAATGCACTCACAATTATGGTTTGGGACTTAATTTATAAACTCACACTTAACAGGTAGAAACCGAGCAGTTCTGCAATAACTACTAAAAAAAAGCAAACTTGTGTCATTTACACAATAATTTCACTAATGTGACAATTATTTGGAATATTTGTCACGCATGTGCTTTTTGTGATCACATAGAAGGCAATTATTTACTGCATATGTATGTACACTGACTCAAATAAGTTCCTTTACAGTAGTAATATTTTTAACAACTTTAACGAAACCAAAACTGCTGAAAAGATGTAATATTTACTGAAGAAAGAAAGTTCAACAATTTCGAATCAGATAGCAGAAGATTTGGGTGGCAAACGTGAAACATGACGGTGGAAGAATGATGTCCGGTAATGCCCGGAAATATCGTGTTTATGTAAACAACAATGGACAAGAATAATAATTTAAAAGAAAATTATACATAAAAGATGACAGAAGTGGTTTCTTACTTTACCATAAGTCTAAGTTGTGCATGTTTACCACAACTATTCCAACATTGTTACAATTTTTTTTTTAAATATTATGATCACTCTAATTATTTATATGATAGCGGCAACCATAATATGATTAATTTTATGACTAACATGATTATATCAATCATATATATGATTATTGGAATTATGTAATGTTTGTGGTGATTAGGTTTATTATGCTTTTCTCAATCATAATCAAAGAGCATAGTATGATAAAGGAATTCATCATACAAATTATAAAATGCTTTTATCATTTATTTTTATTTAACATAATAATTTATAAATCAAACCTATAAATATGAAGTTCAAAGAAAAATTACAAACGAAACGAAAACAAGTTAGAATGCTATATTCCTATATTCGGCTGTGCCGCATCTTAACTACCCTCCACCTAATAGTGGAAGGCCAATGTAAGCGGCATGCGGCCGCGTTCGGCAATAGGCCTTAATAAACGTTTATTAGTTTATTAACGTTTATTAATACTATTGGCACAGGCCAATAGTACTCATGCACAATATCCGGAAAGTTTTGCTTTTCCAAGATTTAATATATATTTTGTTGGGTCTCAGATGAACATTATCAGATAAACATTATCTCATTTACTGTTTGTGGTGGTGGAGAGTATATGCAGGTATTTTTAATATTTAGTCCAAAGTCTGAAATTTCGTAAACAATACTTTGCACAGTCTTCAGCAAACTCTGTTACTTTTTATACCCTCCACCACCATAAGTGGTGAATGAGGATATATATAAGTTTGTCATTCCATGTGAAACACTGAGAAATACTCATCTGAGACCCAACAAAGTATATATATTATTGGTCCTTACGAAATTCTAAGTCGATTGAACCATGCCCATCTGTCTGTGTAAAACACTCTCACGTTTACAAAAAACTGTATATAGTTGTCCTAAGCAGTAGAACAAAAGTTATGGATCTAAATGTAAGAACACCTCAATAAAAAATTTATATTTTTGAATATTTTTCTTGCTCTATTTTTAAGTATATTGCAGATAATACCATGAAATTTTGTATACGTTGTTTTTATGATAGCCCCCATACGAAAATCTTCCCGAAATATTGCTCAATTATACATAAATGTCATAAAATTGTAAAATCAATACAAAGTTCAGCAGGAATAAGTTTCATGTAAAGAAAATCGCAAAACAATTTTTTTTTTAGTTCGGTCCATGTTTGACCATAGATCCAATATAAAGTCCACTTCCAAAACTCACTTAAATACATATAAAATATATAAAATATAAATTATGTTAAACGGCTAAAATTTGTCATGAATAATCTTTATAGGCAAATAAATTGTTGTACTAAATTTTATGGACCACATCTGAAAAAGACATTTATCCCTATCGGTACTGACTCAAAACTTCGCACAGATCATTTCCATATATACGAAAATCATCCCACAAAATCTTGTAAATTTCGGTCCATTTTTAACCGTTTCCCCCATATAAAGCCCTCTTCCGAAAATCACTTTATACTCATCAATTTCTTATAAATAACGTACCGACTCAAAATTTTACACGGATCATTTACGTACATGCCAAAATCAAACTGCTGGATTTTGATAATATCGGTTCATATTTGACTATATACCCCATATAAGGTCCCCTTCCGAAATCTACGTTAATACATATGTACTAATATATGTGGAATAAACTACCAGCAGAAGTATTCCCTGCCACTTTCAATATATGTAGGAAAATTCAAGTCAAATGTTCACAAACACTACTCCCTCTACACTTCCTCCCATAACCAATTTTCCTAGTTCCATAAGTAGGGGTCGTCCCCTAAGTGCTGGTCCAAGAAAAAAAAACATATATCTTAAATATATCGTTATTATGTTGAAGTTCGACGTGAAATACCCTCATATTAATAAAGATCACTGTTCAAAAAATTAAGAAGATCGGTCCATATTTTGTCATAGCTGTCATATAAGAACCATTTCCGAAAAACAATTTAACAATTTTAAAAGAGAAGTAACACTCAGGCAATTAATATGCCTTTATATACTTGCGGTACTTTCTTTGGAAAGGGGATAGTTGAAGAAGTAAGTGAAGAAGTGGTGAAAAAGAAAGATTTTTATATTATAAATATATATATATATTATATATTACAACTCTGCAATTGCGCCTCTGGTGGTGAGTAGGTGCATTAATGTTAAATCTTAATTTTATAGCCTTTATTTAATTATTTTACTTCAGTGGCGTTTGAATGCTATACCACCGAAGGAGGGCGCCGTGATAAATATTAGTTTTGATGGATAGAAAGAAAACTAATAATTATAAGAAACTGATTTTGTTTGAGTGGCAGCGGGTCATGCTTAATGATCAAATGCGCTAACCAATTAAGCTACAGCACCCTCCACTTCCGAGCATACTAAACAACCATACAACGCTTGTAAATAACGTTATTGAGATAAAATTCAACCAAAATAAGCCTAAAATACGAAGAAACCACATCAGTGGATACTGGATTTAGAAGCTATCAGTCCATAATTGGTCCACTTCTTCTATGCCACCCATAAATCTTTTGGGAATAATATTATTGAGATCAAATTCAAACAAAAAAGCTTCACCTTACATCTTATCCTTTTTTTATACTCTGTTTCTTAACTTGTTGTGAATATGAAGAAATATTCGTTTTATTTTATAAATAAACAAATTACACTCAAGATTATTATGAAAATCAGACAATCTCTGTAAATTACAGTAAGAATCGATAATTACATCAATTATAAATGGTCAAAATTAGATAAAATTCCAAAACATTTTAAATAAAATCACAATAGTGAATTACGACCAACAGGTAATATTGTCTTTCAAACAATATAACAAATACTAATAAAATTTGCACTTAAACTGAATAGGACACACAAAATAAGGATATTCTAGTTCTAAAACCACTGTAGTTCTGTATTTCTTATTACGTTTAGGTGGCACAGCCTAGTTAATTATTTATTCCTTCGCATAAAACCCGCTGCTAAAGCCATTGAAATTGTGTCAACTGTCTCTTCATGATACATCACAAATTTTCATTCGAATTGCGGTCGGGACTTTTTGATGACAACTGTTTTTTTGACACACAATAAATTAGATACCAAAAAGCCCTAGAAAACTGATTTTGGGGTTTTGACGTCAAAATAATCGCCTCTGTATACTCAACTGCTATTTAACAACAAATTTTCATTCACAAAAGCCAATAGTATAATTTTTATATACTTATAACTGGTCTGTGTAAAATGTCGGTTCGACATGGATGTTAATGTATTTTAATGAGTTTTTCGGAAGTAGTCCTCATAAGAGAGATATGTCCTATTATGTACTGTTCAGCACGAAATTATGTACAACGATTAATATGTATAAGTACGTGGATGATAAGTACGTGACATTGTATGAGGCTGTGTCCGATGCAAAAAAATATCGTTTTGAGATTTCTTGTTGCATGTAACTAATTTTTGCTTAATTTTGTATTGGATACTGCTTTTCTATAGACATTTAGTTCTAACGTGTCTTCAACAGACGAACACACGGACGGACATGGCTAGGTCGTCATAGAATCGTCTAGAATTTTTTTGGTTTTGCGACCAATATTTCGATGTATTACAAACGGAATGACGAACCTAAAAACCCACAATATGTGGTGGTGGTGGTTATAAAAATTATAATAGCGGTATTCATAAATGTCATTGTACACTTAAGTCTTAGAAGTTTTTAAATATATCTTAAAAAATAGATTCTTCTTTTAATAACTTCAACATTTTAAATGCACAATTGATAGAAAAGGGAAATTTTTTTTAAAAATTTATCAAGCTTAGTTCATTGTATCTACATAGTGAATACCGCATATATATATATGTAGTTATAACATAAAATAAATAGAATGAAAATCTCCTATGCCAGCTTTCATTCAAAACACAAATGTTCTGCTTGATAAGAGGATCAAATTTTATTTATTTATATATGTATGTATGTTCTTTTTTATTTTATTTTAATACTTTTTTTCTTATTTTATAATAAATCGGCTTAAATCTTTAAAATTGTTGATGCAATACTGTACAGCACGCCTAGCATTACAAGTGTATATGTATGTACTCGTATGTATATAAATCTACGTATGTTTAGAAATAAATATGTTTACTTGATTATTTATTATGAATAATAAATAAATTAAACTTAAAAATGTTTAAATCTGATTGAGGTAAAAATTTAAAAGAGAATATATTCTAAAGTTTATATTAAATTCAAATGCTGCTGCAGAAGGTTTATTAAAACCTCAAGGATTTAAAATCGTAACTTAAATTATAGGATATGTCAAACAAATGTGTTTGTGCATCATTATTTAATGTTAATAATCTGATAATTACTATTGATTGCAACTACATATTTACAGAGATAATTATAAAATCGAAAAGCCATACAATATACATACATACATACTTATATTATTTAAATTAAGTTTTTCAAAATTGATTATTTTTTAAATCTCGTTTATTTGAAATTTTGAATATTTTATCAAAGTTCCATATGTATGTATAATGAAAAACTAGTTAACCGGTTTACATAACTAAAAACGTATTTGAAACTGTTTATGAATTAAAAATTAGTCCTCACACATTGTGTAACTTCTCAACTTTTACTTGTACCATTAGAATATATTAAAAGTCTTCATCTTAAAGAAAAGAAATTGTAAACATCTCTAGCAAATGAAAATGTCAATAATTTTGTGTTGGGTGTTATATGGGAGATATAACCTATTATGGACCGATCATCAAAAATTTAGTGTCATTATGTCTGTGAATATAAATATTATGTGTGTTAAACTTTATCTTGATATAAATACTTTTAAAAGATTTATGGAGCTTAAATTAAATTACGGGGAGATTCCTATATTGAAATCAGGTGTCATCATTTCTGTATATTATTTGTGTCGAATTTTATTTGATTACCAACATTCTTAAGAAATTTATGATCGTTAAAGTGATTTCGGGAAGTGGGCCTTATATGGGAGCTACGACTAATTATGGACCGATCTTAACGAAATTAGTAGAAATGCTTTAGCTTAATTTACTACTCATTTGTGTTGAAATTTGTTTGCATACCTGCATAATTCAAAGATTTATGACCAGTAAACCCCAATTTCGGGAGGACATTTGTATGGGGCCAGGTGAAATAATGGACCGATTTCCACCAGTTTCAATCACATCCATCCTTGGGCCGAAAAAATATCACGTACCAAATTTTATCGAAATATCTTCAAAATTGCGACCTGTACTCTGCGCACAAGGTTTACATGGACAGCCAGCCAGCCAGACGGACGGACGGACGGACATCGTTAAATCGACTCAGAAAGTGATTCTGAGTCGATAAGTATATTTTAAGGTGGGTGTTGGACCAATATTTCTGGGCGTTAGAATCTTATGCACAAATTGAATATATCCTCCCCATTATGTTGGTGTAGGGTATAATAAACAAGTAAGAGTTTATATTCGCCTGAGCCGAATCTTATATATCCATCACCAAATCATCTATTATGGAGGTTTATAAGAGATTTATGCGCATTTAAGTGATTTCCGGAACTGAACTTTATATGGTCAAATATGGACCGATCATCATGTATTTTGGTACGTAGATTTTGATTATGCTTGTCGAATATCAACTTGATAGTAATTTTTCAAAATGATTTATGTTCATTTAAGTGATTTTCGGAAGTGGTCTTTGTATGCGGCTGTGTCAAAATTATGGAGCGATGCAAACAAAATATTGTTTTTTGATTTCACTTTCTATGAAACTTATTATTGTTGAATTTGGCTTTTCTATAGATATTTATGTCCCATAAAGCCATATTCCAAAAAGACATTTGTATGGGGGCTATGCGAAATCGTGGCCCGTTTTTCAACAGGATTTGTTCTTCTATAATAAAAATAAATTGTGCAAAATTACATGATATTATCTGGATTATATTTGAAGAAAACAGCAAAACAGATCTGAAAAATATCGAGGTAGTCTGAAACTTTCATCTATAACTCAGATCCTACGCGGCCGATTTTCCCCATTTGCAATAACAAACATTTCGATGGATCAAAGAATGTTTGGTATAAATTTCATTGTTCTATGTCTTTTGTCTAAAAGCCTTATCGGACCAACAACAGACGGACATGGCTAAATCGTCTTAGAATCTTATAAGGACCTAGATTATATAGACTTTTTGGTTCTACGACAATTATTTCGATGTGTTGCAAAGGGAATGACAAGCGCAATATACCCCAATCTTTTTGGTGGTGGCTATAAAAATATAATTTAAATGAGAGAAAGGTGAAGTATTTTTTGTATGTTTAAATGTGTTTGTAATGTCCAGAGACATTGAATATAATTGCCTAATTTTTTGTAATGTTGGGAGTCTGATTATTACAATCTGTTACTGAAAACATGTAAAAGAAACAAAAAAAGTATTAGTAAGTAGACGAAATACTTATGTATTATTCTAATCAGCCACAATCTAGCAGCTCTAGCAATCCGTCTGCCCTTTCTCATGATAAGTGGTGAATGAGTTTGTCATTCCATGTTACACACTGAGAAAAACTCATCTGAGACCCAACAAAGTATATATATTATTGGTCCTTACGAAATTCTAAGTCGACTGAACCATGTCCATCTGTCTGTCTATCTATTTAAAACACGTCCAAAGGACACAACCGAAATCAACACAGTTTACAAAAAACCGTTTATTTCTAAGCAGTAGAACAATAGTTATGGATCAAAATGTAAGACAACCTCCATTGATATTAAAAAAAAATTGATATTTTTAAAAATTTTACTTGCCACTAAATTTTGTACACGTTATTTTTATGATACAAAATGGAAGTGTGAAGAAACTATAAGAATAGGTTCATGATTTCTCATAGCCCCCATACAAAAATTTTCCCGAAATATTGCTCTATTATACATGAATGTCTATAAAATTGGAATATCAATACAAAATTCAGCAGGAATAAGTTTCGTGCAAAAAGAAATCTCAAAGCGAAATTTTTTTTAGTTCGGTCCATGTTTAAAGTCCTCTTTCAAAAAGCACTATAATACTCATAAATGTAACGGTACCTATCAACAATTTTACACGGATCATTTACATACAAGCCAAAATCAAACTGCTGGATTTTGATAATATCGGTTTGACTATATACCCCATATAAGGTCCCCTTCCGAAATCTACGTTAATACATATGTACTAATATATGTGGAATAAACTACCAGCAGAAGTATTCCCTGCCACTTTCAATATATGTAGGAAAATTCAAGTCAAATGTTCACAAACACTACTCCCTCTACACTTCCTCCCATAACCAATTTTCCTAGTTCCATAAGTAGGGGTCGTCCTCTAAGTGCTGGTCCAAGAAAAAAAAACATATTTCTTAAATATACCGTTATTATGTTGAAGTTCGACGTGAAATACCCTCATATTAATAAAGATCACTGTTCAAAAAATTAAGAAGATCGGCCCATATTTTGTCATAGCTGCCATATAAGAACCATTTCCGAAAAACAATTTAACAATTTTAAAAGAGAAGTAACACTCAGGCAATTAATATGCCTATATATACTTGCGTTACTTTCTTTGGAAAGGGGATAGTTGAAGAAGTAAGTGAAGAAGTGGTGAAAAAGAAAGATTTTTATATTATAAATATATATATATATTATATATTACAACTCTGCAATTGCGCCTCTGGTGGTGAGCAGGTGCATTAATGTTAAATCTTGATTTTATAGCCTTTATTTAATTATTTTACTTCAGTGGCGTTTGAATGCTATACCACCGAAGGAGGGCGCCGTGATAAATATTAGTTATGATGGATAGAAAGAAAACTAAAAATTATAAGAAACTGATTTTGTTTAAGTGGCAGCGGGTGGGAATCGAACCCGGGCTACAAATACCAACTCATGCTTAATGATCAAATGCGCTAAGCAATTAAGCTACAGCACCCTCCACTTCCGAGCATACTAATCAACCATACAACGCTTGTAAATAACGTTATTGAGATAAAATTCAACCAAAATAAGCCTAAAATACGAAGAAACCACATTAGTGGATACTGGATTTAGAAGCTATCAGTCCATAATTGGTCCACTTCTTCTATGCCACCCATAAATCTTTTGGAAATAATATTATTGAGATCAAATTCAAACAAAAAAGCTTCACCTTACATCTTATCCTTTTTTTATACTCTGTTTCTTAACTTGTTGTGAATATGAAGAAATGTTCATTTTATTTTATAAATAAATAAATTACACTCAAGATTATTATGAAAATCAGATAATCTCTGTAAATTACAGTAAGAATCGGTAATTACATCAATTATAAATGGTCAAAATTAGATAAAATTCCAAAACATTTTAAATAAAATCACAATAGTGAATTACGACCAACAGGTAATATTGTCTTTCAAACAATATATCAAATACTAATAAAATTTGCACTTAAACTGAATAGGACACACAAAATAAGGATATTCTAGTTCTAAAATCACTGTAGTTTTTGTATTTCTTATTACGTTTAGCTGGAGGGTATTTGAGATTCGGCACAGTCGAATATTGCACTCTGACTTGTTTTGTTCTAGTGTGTGTGTGCAGTATAAATTACAGCACGAGAAAGCAATTAAAATGAATAATGCGTTTAATAACTTACGGTCCTGCAGTTTTAATGCAGGTAATTGTAAACTATGTTCTAGCTATGCCGCCACTTCTTTAGTGGTTTATATTGAATATATTATGGTTGTTGTTAGTAGTTACTTCTGTAATATTAAGAGTGGGTTCACACGCTGCAATTTTTCGTTGTCGCTTTCTAAATTCATCGTCTGTTCAAATGATTAAACATTTGTTACACAATTCTTGCGACATTTTGACATTAAATTGTTCATTTCCCATTTTCGTTCATTTGCAGTGGTGCTTCCATAGAGGACCTAGTTTTTAGTTTTGGAAATCTATGAAAAATATTTGTAATAATATATTTTTGCATACAGCAGCTTTTATTTTGTGGTCTAGATGCTTTAAAAGTAGAATATTTTATGGTTTGTTATTATGTATTTTATGTACATGGTATTCGTAAAGAAACAACACTGGCAATACTGCTGGTAAATGAAATGAAGATAATACAAGCGACGAAGGTGAAATGTCGCAGGAAAAAGTCGCAGCGTAGAAATTAGTAAAATTAAAAAATAAAATTAAAAAAAAAATTAAAAAAAAAACTTATAAACTAACAAGGGGAAAATTGGGGAAACTTTGAAGCATATTTCTCTAAGGATGTTATCAACTTTTTTTTTTTGGCTTGAACCAGCACTCAGGGGATGACCTCTACCTATGCAATGCATTGTATTGGGACTAGGAAAAATAGGTTAACGAAGGGAGTATAGACGGAGCAGTTTTTGTGAATAATTGATTTGAATATTCCTACACTGAATGTGTTCTTCAGCATGAAATTTATGCTATGTCTTGTCTTAAATAAGAAAAAGTTTTTTTTAAATAAATAAACCAGTTCAAATATATGTTATTTAGTGTTTACGTTTTACGTTTTCGGCAAATATTTGCCAAGTGTGACCGTACGTTAAGAAACATAGTTTCCAATTGAAATGCCGAATGGATTTGTTGAGCTTAAACCAACGAGCCTTTCGTATATAAAAAAGGAGGCTGAAATGGTATAATCATCCGAATTATCACAGGGTGCAAAAACATCTACTTCATACTTATCAGGGGGTAAGGTTTGGGAAAAGTCGAGGGTGACCATAAATGCATGAAATATGTGTCGATTGATTCACTAACACACTTTGTTATAAAACAACAATATTTTCATTTTATTATTTATTTATGGTGTCTCTCTTGAACAAGTTTTTTCTTATTTTGAAAGGTAAATACATATTTTTCATTTATACGCACTTAGTTATGTAAAGAACAAAGTTTTTATATCCTACACCACAATAGTGGGAAGGGTATATTGGATTTGTGCTGATGTTTGTAACGCCCATAAATATTGGTCCAACACCCACCTTAAAGTATACCGATCGCCTTAGAATCACTTTCTAAGTCGATCCAACGACGTCCGTCCGTCTGGCTGGCTGGCTGTCCATGTAAAGCTTGTGCGCAGAGTACAGGTCGCAATTTGGAGATATTTCGATA
This sequence comes from Bellardia bayeri, assembly GCA_950370525.1. Lineage (NCBI taxonomy): Eukaryota > Metazoa > Arthropoda > Insecta > Diptera > Calliphoridae > Bellardia > Bellardia bayeri. The sequence goes on from OX493268.1 coordinate 48,495,489, forward strand.
AAATTTGGTGCGTGATATTTTTTCGGTCCAAGGATGGATTAGATTGAAACTAGTGGAAATTGATTCATTATTTCACCTAGCCCCCATACAAATGTCCTCCCGAAATTGGGGTTTACCGGTCATAAATCTTTGAATTATGCAAGTATGCAAACAAAATTTACCACAGATGAGTAGTAAATGAAGTTATGCACGTCTACAAATTTCGTGAAGATCGGTCCATAATTAGTCGTAGCCCACTTCCGAAAATCACTTAAAAGAGCATAACTCATTCAAAAATGTTGGCATATTTAACACAAATATATTTCATATACATACAAATTTTTGCGGTTCAATTTTATTGTGATAGGTCCATAATTAGTCGTAGCTCACATATAAGACCCACTTCCGAAAATCACTATAGAGAACATAACTCACTCAAAAATGTTGGTATCCAAATAAAATTTAACACAAATATACGGTACAATTTTATTGTGATCGGTCCATAATTAGTCGTAGCTCCCATATAAGGCCCACTTCCAGAAATCACTTTAACGGTCATAAATTTCTTAAAAATGTTGGTAATCAATTATATACTGTTTCTTATATACAGAAATAATGACACCCAATTTTATAATGGTCGGTCCATAATTAGTCGAAACTCCCATATAAGACCCTCTCTGTAATTCACTTTACCCTCCATAGATCTCTTAAAAGTATTTATATCGAGATAAAGTTTTACATACACAATATTTATATTCACAGAAATCATGACTCTGACTTTTGGTGAAAAATAGGTGATATCTCCCATATAACGCCTATTTCTGAAAAACTGTTTTATATTTTCATATACTAGGTGTAGGGTATTATATGGTTGGGCTTGACCGACTATACTTTCTTACTTGTTTTTTTCTTCGATAATGTTGAATTTTGTGTCAACACTGTGTCGAAAGTTTTACTTTACTTTTTTAATTTGAAAAAAAATGACACCGATTCCTCACCAAAGCTTGTACTAAATTAGCTAAACCCGGTGTGCTTCGCTAATTCATTCATCATATAGATGTGTTTTATTTTCCAACGTATGGGAGATGGTTTGTGCCAATCAGATTTGGATTACTTAACAACATCTCGCTTAACCAATCTGAGCTAATCAATTCAAATGGTTTGTGAGTAGAAAAATGGTAAGAAATACAGCCAGATATAAAGGCATAATATACCATCATGATAACGATCGGCCACAAGTTGCAATAGCTGTTCAGAACTATTTAGAAAACAGTGCTTGGGTAGTTTTGCCTCACCCGGCTAATCGGCCAGACCATGTCCGTCTGAGATACAATTCCCGAAATTGGCTTTTTTCGTGCTTGGGCTCAAAAAATGAGCAGTTCTTTTGGCGCGGTTTCCATAAATATATTGTCAGTAAGATGGTATAACTAACAATGGACAATACAATTGAATAAATTTATATTGTACAAATGTTGCAAAATAATAGCAAAAAATGTAAAAAATTCCGCATATCTAACTTATGCCCAATAAAAAAGTAGCTTTTCAATAATATACTAAGCGGATAAAAACGGGTAAAAAGGGAATTTTATGCCTATTCGTAATAGAATAAATTTTAAAAAATCGATACAATAAAAGACAATAGAACTCATCATTTGAGAAATTCAAACTAAAAGGGTAAATATTTGGGTTTTTGTAACTTTTGTATCTGTGACTTTAATACAACGAAATTTGTGATGTAGAAGTATTTCCTATGAGTAACAATGTAAAAAGGCTGTAATTTTGCGCTTCTTTTTTTTGGATTCAAATTTTTATGTTTAATTTTTTAATGCAACATTTTAATGGGGCAAATAAAGTAATTTTTATGGTAATTTTTTATATATTATTTTTATATCTACCATCAAAAAGATGGGGGGTTCCTTATTAGATGATTTACCATGTCCGTCGGTCTATCTGTCTATTGTTGGCACGATAGAGCTTTTAAAAAAAGACATAGAACAATGAAATTTTTAACAACTGTTTGGTATTGTAAATGGATAAAATTGGTGAAGTAGGATCTGCGTTATAGATCAAAGTTTTCAGATATTTTTTGCTGTTTTCATCAAATATAATCCAGATAATATCGGAATCGGTCCATGATTTTTCAAATCAAATAAATTTCAATCAAAGTGAAATCTTAAAACAATATTTTGTTTGTATCGGTCTATAGTTTTGACATAGCCCCATACAAAGACCACTTTCGAAAATCACTTAAATAAACATATATTTTTTGAAGAATGAAAAATCTAAAGGCAAAATCATTACATCGGGATAGGCAACCAGAACTACTGGGCAGATCAATATCGTAGGAATATATTTGTATATATTTGGAAATATAGAAAGTTTGGCTAAAAGAGTATAACACAGTCCTACAAACGAATGCTGAATCAATACAAAATGTGTGTTTTTTTCTCTTTGTAAACCATTCCTCAGTGTGAAACTTTATGCAAGACCTACTGGGTATTTATATTTGTACGTTATATTTTATTGTATACTGCCTTTGTATTTAAGGGACTATAGTATATAAAAAATGAGCAAGAATAAACGGGACAACAGAAAAAAAAGAAAAAAATAAAGAAAACGAACCTCATGAGACTCTAAAGTTAATTTAGATTTATCTTAAGTTTTCTTGGCAGTTTTTTGTCTTCTACACTTTTTTATTTCTTATGGATTCGGTTTTGTTTCTTTTTTGTTTAGGTATAAAATTCTATTAGAATTGAAGATGTTTTTACTTTCATTCCATAACATTTTAATTTGTTTGTATCTTTTCTATCACATTAAATGCGCTACGTGCAAAAAATGAAGAATGCCAGGCAAAAATACTTCATTTGTATAAAGCCAGAGTATGCGGGGAAGCTTCCTTTTTCCATTATACGTCGTACTTGACTCTAATTATTGCAATACATAAAAAGATTTTCCATCAAAAATTGCTCAACATTAATTTGTGTCTTTGTAGTGTGTAAAACGGCAAGAAGTGCTAGTTAACGTTAACGAAAGAATTTAATGAGATGTAGAGATTGTATTTTATTCTTTAATTTTATATGTATGTACATAATTATTACTTGGGGAAAATATGTTTTGATTTTAGACGTACAATACTTGGCTAATAGAAGGTCGTGAGCAAACTGTGTTACAAAGACACTTTAATAAATCTTTGAATATTTTTATAAATTTATTCGAAACTCATTTAATGTTTACCTCTAAAATATTGCAATTAGTATTTAAAAGCCCTCAAGAGTAGTTAAAGTCGTACTTATTTGAATGGAATTATTTAACGCTCCAAACTCTTACTTTATTCACTTTTTATAATTTCATGAAGCTGTGAGTATGAGTTTAAATCACAACCAATATTTTTAAAGACTTAAAGATACAAAATTACAAAAAAAAAAAAAAAATATATATATTGAAGATGTTGACAGAAATTGTAAACTTTTACAAAAATTTAATACTTAATAGAGGTATGAAAATAAATTGAGCAAAAATGCTTTTTGGTGAGTGCTACAAATTCCATTAAAATGTCTTCAAGTAGTATACATATGTATATATACACTGTCGAGTAAAATAATGTGCGGTTTTGTAACATTTTTCATTCCTTTTTGATATTTTTCTTTTACATGTATTATTTACAATTTATTCACATTTACCTAAACATTGTCATTTTTTAAAGTCGCTCATTTATATTTCTGATGTAAATATGTATGTATGTAAATTGAAGTGCACAAGAAATATCCGCGACATTATAAAGTGGGGTTTTCTGTTAACCTTAAAATAAGAGTCGTGTTTCTGATTTTTTTTTTAGAAAATTACAATACAATAACATACGTTTACGTCTTTTTATTAAAAAGTGATTCTAAGCCAATCGGTATACTTTAAGGTGGGTGTTGGAACAATATTTATTGGCGTTACAAACATCAGCATAAATCCAATATACCCACCCCATTATTGTGGTGTAGGGTATAATTAAAGAGACTTTATAATGAAATTTATAAATTAATAAGGGGATTTGTTGTTTAAAATTTTGTATATTATATTAGTACTAATATATAAACAAATTGCTACATATTAAATTCTTAACCCATTTAGAACAATTTTAACTTCCATTTCAACTATAACTCTATCATCTGAGTTATTAAATATTGATTAAATCTTTCCTAAACATTATTTCAACTAGTTCTCCTACAATCAACGTTCCAATATTTTCCCGCACTGTCCGATCACTTCACACCCATAGAATTTGATAATGTCAAATTTTTTATGGGCAATGAAATCTAGCCTAGTCTCTATTCTAGTTTCTACTCAAGTGTCTATTTTAGTCTCTAGTTTAGTATCTAGTCTACTCTCTAGTCTAGTCACTAGTCTAGGCTGGTGTATAATCTGTGTATGTTAAAAGTACTTTTTCGCAACCGCTACTATTTCTGCCCCTATTTATTGAGAAACAGTTGTCATTATGTCAACTTACAGTATATTCGCTAAAAACCTGCCACTATTTACTAACTACTACCTGGACACCATTAACCACTTTCAGCATGGATATTAAAACGACATTATTACCTGAACTAACAACGCTAACCACCAATGTAAATATACCTCAGTCCGATTATGTCACATACTTTGGTATTCACTTAGATAGAAGACTTACTTGGCGTCGTCATATAGAAACCAAGAGACTTCACATGAAGTTAAAAGCATCTAGCCTTCACTGGTTAATCAGTGACCAATCTAAGCTAAGCCTGGACTATAAAGCCACCCTGTATAAAACCATTTTAAAACCAATTTGGACATATGGAATCCAATTGTGGGGAACTGCTAGTAATACCAGTATTGAAATTATACAGAGGGCCCAATCAAGAATTCTTAGCAACATGACGGGCACACCATGGTACATAAGAAATGAAAATATCCACAGAGATCCAGAAGTACCATTGGTAAAGGATGAATTCAGAAGGGTCCGCGAGAACTACACCAAAGAGCTACAAACCCACCCGAATCCGCTGGCTAGAATTCTAGCTCAGAGCCAGACGGAGTCGAGGCTTCGAAGAGCTTAACAGCCAATAAAAAATTAATGCTCTGTTAGAGAGTAAATAGATTTACTATAGTTTTAAGATTTGAATACTTATTGTTAGGCCTAAGGAAATAAGGCAGATTTAATAAATAATAAAAAGTTATAAAAAAAAAAACCACCAAAAAAACTAGTATCAAAATGTACCATAAACAAGTGCGAGTGCTATATTCGGCTTTGCCGAATCTTTAATACCCTCCACATAAACGTACTAAGAAATCGAAAAACTACACTAGAATATCCTTATTTTGTGTTTTCTATTCAGTCTTAGTGCAAATGTTATTAGTATTTGATATATTGCTTGATATACAATTTTACGACCAACATAATTTATTTTAAACGTTTCGAAATTTTATCTAATTTCGACCATTTATAATTGATGTAATTACCGATTCTTACTGTAATTTATAGAGTTTGTCTGATTTTCATAATAATCTTGTGTATAATTTAACAATTTATAAAATTGAAAGAACACTTTTAAATATTCACAACAACCTAAGAAACAGAGTATAAAAAAGGAAAGATATAAGATGAGGCTTTTTTGTTCGAATTTGTTCTCAATAATATTATTTACAAAAGATTTATGGGTGGCATAGAAGAAATGGACCAATTATGGACTGATAGCTTCTAAATCCAGTATCCACTAATGTGATTTCTTTGTATTTTAGGATTATATTGGTTGAATTTTATCTCAATAGCGTTATTTACAAGAGTTGTAGGTTGGTTGTTCTGTTCGATAGTGTTAAGTCCACTATCAGGAGCTATTATTGACTGATAGCTACAAAATCCAGTAGCTTAGTTGCCGTATAACCGATACTTATATGATTTCTGGATTCAAATTATTGATCCATGTAAAAGTTGGTTCGATATCGATATTTATTAGACATTTTTGTGGGTATAGTTGTTTTTTGGAAATGGTTCTTATATGGCAGCAATGACAAATTATGGGCCGATCTTCTTAAATTTTGGAACAGTTATTTTTATGCATATGAGGATATTTCACGTCGAATTTCAACATAATAACGGTATATATAAGATATATATTAGTATTAACGTGGATTTCGAGAGTGGACCTTATGTGGGGGATATTGTCAAATATGGACCGATATTCTCAAAATCCAGCAGTTTGATTTTGGTATATATGTAAATGATCCGTGTAAAATTTTGGATTGGTACCCTTATTTATAAGAGATTTATGAGTATTAAAGTGATTTTGGAATAGGGCTTTATATGGGGCATACGGTTAAAAATCGACCGAAATTCACAACATTTTGTGGGTTGATTTTTGTATATCTGTAAATGATCTGTGCAACGTTTTGAGTCCGTACGATATTTATACAATACAGGGATATATAGGGATAAATGTCTTTTTCACATGTGCTTCTTATATGGGAGCTATGACCAATTCTGAGCCGACCACCATAAAATTTAGTACAACAATTTATTTGCCCATAAAGATTACCTATGTCAAATTTTAGCCGTTTAACAATTTTAATATCTGTTTTATACTTATTTAAGTGAAGTTTGGAAGTGGACTTTATATGGGGTCTATGGTCAAACATGGACCGAACTAAAAAAAAAAATTGTTTTGCGATTTGTTTCTGCATAAAACTTATTTTTGCTGAATTTTGTCTTGATATTCCAATTTTATAGGCATTTATGAATAATTTAGCAATATTTCGGGAAGATTTTTGTATGGGTGATATGACAAATCGTGGACCGATTCACAATATTTTCAGCACACTTTCTTCTTTTATCATAAAAATAACGTATACAAAATTGCATGGTATTATCTGCAATATATTTCAAAATATTGCAATAAAATTGACAAAAAATATCAAATTTTTATGGAGGTGTTCGCACATATCGGTCCATAACTCTGGTTGGCTGACACCGATTTTGCTGATTTTAAACAGCAAACTTCACGAAAGCGTGTGTGACAGAATTATGGAAGATTTGGATCCCGAAGATATCTGGGGACTTAAAAAAACTGATTTCAACATCCAGACAGACGGACAGACGGACATGGCTTAATAGACTCCGCTATCTATAAGGATCCAGAATATACATATGTATATACTTTATAGGGTCGGAAAATTATATTGTGGAAATTACAAACGGAATGACAAACTCATATATACCCTTCTCATGAAGGTGAAGCGTATAATAATTAGAAAATAATACATATGTACATCTTTTAATCAAAAAACAGAAAATATTTAAAATCGCAATTTATTTTGTCCGACAGTGTATGTGTGTATATTTGATAAATAAAGCGTGATCCATTTCGAGGTTCGCTACTTTTTTTAAAGAAAAAAAAAATACAGAAAATTAAAATTTAATGGGGAATGTTTATTATCATTTGAAAGAACATTCTTTGGAATTTATTTTTTGAAGATTATGTCTATCAAATGTTGGCCGTCGCAGATGGTCTATCCGTTGAGTAAAATTTTCGATGACTCGTGCGAGCATTTCGACTGATAACTGGCGAATGACAATCAACCTGCCCAAAACGTGAAATTATATGCTCACCGTAGTGGTCTCTCAATAAATTCATGCAATGTCTGGGAAATGGCGCCGTCTTGCTAAAACCAAATGTCGCCGAGATTAAAAGCTTTAATTTCAGGCATCAAATAGTCGGTTATCATGGCACGATAACGATCGCCATTGACGGTTACGTTCGCACCAGCATCATTTTTAATGAAATATGAACCAATCATTCCACCGCAATATTTTCTACACAGCGTGCTGGACGTGGTCTATTTGATCGAATATTAGTGCTGGGTCTCATAATGGGTGATAGTGTTACGAATAGTATGCTCAGTAGGCCGAGTGTTGACCATAAGTTGAGCAAAGTGCACGAAACGCATTCCTTCACAGAACGTGAGTTTTCGTAATAAAGTTGAACGATTTGTAAACGTTGTTCAGGCGTAAGTCTTTCCATTATGAAATGCCAAACAATACGACACAAAACCAACATGACACGACTCACACGTGATTTGTAAAAAAAGGCTATTGAAAAAATCACTTGAATCACCCTATATTTAAAAGAAAATATTTGTGTTTTATTTGCTGAGAGCAAATGTATTTAAAAATACATATATTTCCTTCAAAATTAAGAACTTTTGGTTGCTTTGTATTTGGTATTCTACTTTTGGTTTTTTCTATTATTTTTATTCTATTTATTTTTATTTTGTCCCATTTAAATGAAGTTTTCGTTTTGGCTGCTTAATCTGTGTGAGCTTTTATTTTTATTTTTTTTAGTCTAAAAATAAAAAATTACAATTCTTTTGTTATTTTTTCCACCATCACGGATGATGTTGATGGGGTTTTTAATTTAGTATCATTTTTATTTGAATAGTTATATAGTTTCTGGTTGGAAATATTAAGAAACTAATAAATAAATAAGTAAATAAATATAGAATAATCGCAACAAAAACTATATACTAGTGCCATATTTTGTTATTACAGTTCGAAAAATTACAGATATTTAAGTTGGTCTGAGGTTTCGGGAGTTTTTTTGTTCAATAAAGTGTGATTGTTGGAGGAAAAGTAAATCCATGTTTGATCCGTTGAAAAATTAGATGATCAACTCAAACCAAATGAATAAAATCCCAGTTAGAGAAACATATCTTCCCAAATGCCGAACAAACCTCAAAAAGGAACAGTGGCTTATACAGTAAAGTTTCTCTTATTCACTATGAAACTGGTTGCTAATAAAGCGAATTATCGAAATACACTTCTAGAACTAATGAAAAGTGCTTTGGAATTACTGAATCAACTAAATGCAAGCTTGACACTCAGAAAGTCGTAGCGATAATTTTTACATTTGATTATAAAAATTTCTTTCAAAAACAAATTAAAATGGCCCAAATTATAATGAAAAATTCACCATTTTTTCATAATTATTTAGATCTCATCTGGAAGCAATGGATTTCTCCTTTGGAATACATACAAAGTTGGTTTCGCACATTATGGAAGATGGCACCTAGTTGTGTAGAAGAAGGTTAAGTTAATTTTTTCTTGGCAATACATTATATTATCACACAATATTGTTACGTTTTTACCTTTTAAAAACGGTGGTTAATTTCCTTTAATTAAACCGCATTCCATTTAATTGCGAAATAAAAGCTTCAAGTAGTTTAAAGAAAATATAACGAGTCTTTCTTTATTTAAATGTACATACACAAAAACAAGTAAGAAAGTATAGTCGATTTTCAGAAATGGGCGCTATATGGGAGATGTTTCGTAATATGGACCGATCACCCAAAAATGTAATGCCATGACTTTCGTGAATATAAATATTGGGTATGTTATAATTTATCTCGATATAAATAGTTTTAAAAGATTTATGGAGATTAAAATGAATTACGGAGAGGGTCTTATATGCGAGTTTTGACTAACTATGGACCGACCATTATAAAATAGGGTGACATCATTTCTGTCCATATGAAACTTATTTTAATTAAATTTTATTCGGCTAACAACATTTTGAAGTTAAAGTGATTTTCGGAAGTGGGCCTTAAATGGGAGCTACGACTAATTATGGATCGATCATCATAAAATTCTATATGTATATGAAAAATGTTTGTGTGTGTTTAATATTATTGTTGGTATCCAAACATTTTTGAGTGAGTTATGCTCTTTAAAGTGATATTCGGAAGTGGGCTTTTATATGGGAGCTACGATTAATTATGGACTGATATGGACAAAATTTGTAGATGTGATTTATCTTCATTTATAACTCATTTGTGGTGAAATTTGTTTGGATACTTTAATAATTCAAATATTTATGATCGTTAAACTCCTATTTCGGGCCAGGTGAAATAATGAACTGCTTTCCACCAGTTTCAATCCCATTCGTCCTTGGGCCAAAAAATATCACGTACCAAATTTTACATGGACAGCTAGCCAGACGGACGGATGGACATCTTTAAATCGACTCAGGAAGTGATTCGAAGTCCATCGGTATACTTTAAGGTGGGTGTTGGACCAATATTTATGGGCGTTATAAACATCAGCAAAAATCCAATATTCCCTCCCCATTATTGTGGTGTAGGTTATAACAAACACTATGTCTTTTACACACTTATATTACGGCTTGGTGTTCACACAACAATGATTCACAATAAACTTACTAACTTGATTGGTCCCCTAAGTCTATTTATACAGCAATCATATTTTGTAGATGGTTCGAAGCTAAGATGCTGGAATGTTCACGACAGCAAGTGTATGTATGAATGTTCGTATCTAGAATATTCAAAAAAAGTCATTAAAACTTAATGTTGCCTTATTGCTCAGCTATTTTTATAATAGGGTGTTTTCAATAATGTTTACAAATTAAAACTTTTAAAAATGCTAAACAAGTTGTTTGTCGATAAACATGTTGCTTGTTGATAACGACCGTTAAACAATTTCGTAACAATACATATTTTTAACTGATAAGGTTAAATGTGTGAATACGTTTTACACATATAGCTAGTGTTTCTCAGAACAAGATATTACAGATCAAACAGACTTACAAAATTGTAGTCCACTTAAATCGTATATCAAATCGTCTAACATAGCCAGACATTATAGGGAATGGGTTGTCCAGTTTAGGATACATAAGTATATTGTACATGCAGACTACTAGGTTATCAAGCAATCAAGCAAACTGATCAATTTTAAATCTTGGACTATTAAAAGCGTAATCTTCAGACATTATCTTCAAAATACTGTGGATTGCAGTAAATGGAAAAAACCAAATTGGCAAAAACATAAGACCTGTAGCAAATCGGAGATTATGAGTAAAGAAGTATGTAACTTTTGAATAGTTAGCAGAAGGATATGCAAGATACCAAGCTACTAAATACATTTAAATTCAAAAACATTTGTTTTTTTAAACATTCTCATACTAATCCAAGTACAAAAGCAAAGAAGCAAAGCAAATAAATGCCAAACAAAAAAAAAAACACAAAGAAAAATTTTATTTTTTTTATACTCTGAGTATTTCTATTTACTTATTCTTGCTCACTATAAGTAAAATAAAGTAAAATTTTTTTTTGCTAATATACTGTAGTATTTTGCAAGGTTCTTATTTTATAATATGGGTATTTTAAAAACTAAATGCAAGCAATGGTTATGGTTGTTTAATTTGTCTTTGTTGCATCGTTTTTTAAATTGTTGTGATCTTTGCCATGAAATAAATTAACTAGAAGAATATTAATGGATAGATAATCGACATTAAACAATTGAATTTTGAAGTTGTTTTTATTTTGTTTTAATAAAATTTAATTTTTCATTTTAATAATTTTTTTATTTTTAACACGCATATCGTTAGTTGAAATTCCAAAATACGTAACTAATATTTAAAAAAATGCCTAACTTAAGCCAAAAATGCTTAGTACAAAAATGTCTATGAAAAAGTTGAAGTTTTTATTATTTCCGATAAAAATACAAAGACATTTTAATTAATAAAAATATTGGGATTTAATTCTATAATTCTATTTTAATATGCAACAGTACATATTTTGCATTTCAACTAACGATATGCTTTTTGGTTTTAGTCTTTTTCTTCTCCTGTAATATTTTTCCAATTTCATACAAATAAAATAAAACTTGCTAAATACTCGAGTATTTCAATAAGTAGTTTAAGAACTGCCACCTGCATATTCGTATTCTTTAACACTTATTGTAATTATTTAGTACAAAGACAATAGAAGAACTGGCGCAAAATTACCGCATTCGTGATCGAATGGCTATCGTATTGAAAAATAAAAACGAAACGAAATTATGATAAAATGTACTAAATTTCTCGATATCGAATGTCATAATCTCAAATAAGAAAATTACGATCAATTTTACTCGATATCGAATGCGGTAATTTGGCCCCTGAATTTGTCATTCCTCGATGTTCTCAATAATTTGGGCTATCGACAACGTCCTTTGAAGTATTACATGGAGCAAATTTGGTCTTCTGAAAACTCAAGAACAATTGCTGAGAGGACTTTCAAACTGAATATGTTACTGTATAATGTGCTTTTAAGCCTTTTTTTTCGAAAATTAGGTTGCAAATCAGTTTAAAGTGCATGAAACAACTAAATTTTGGCCTGCTTATGATGATGGTGGGAAATATCTTTGATTTCTGTTCACATACATTTTTATTGAAATTAAATTGAATTAAAAACAAGCCGAATACGTCATTCTTTTTTTTTACTGATTTTTCGTTAATTTTGGTTGTGTATTTTGAATGTAAGAGAATTTTACACAGATAGACAAACGGACATAAGTAGCTCAAGCGACTTAGAAGGTAATATGAAACAAGAATACACATATATATTTATTTTGTTGGGTCTTAGGTGAATATTTCTCAGTGTTACATACGGAATGACGAAATTGTATATACCCACATTCACCACCTGTTGTGGTGGTAGATGGTATAATAAGGTTTACCCTTTAAATAATTATAATTCTCATTGTTGATTCACTTGAGAAATCTTAACAGTTTTGTAGGTCAAATGTTAATCGGTCTTGACCATTTGTAATTTATTATGTGCAGTCTGTTTTAAGCTTTAGTTCTCCTTAGTTGTTTTTTGTTTTGAAAGAGTGGTACTTAGCCTTGGATTAACTTTTCATCGTGATACCAAGAAACATGTTGTGTAAAACAACAACTTTTTTCCTTTTTATAATAACCACCAACACTCGTGGGTGTAGTGGGTATATGTTTATATAAGTTTGTCATTCCGTATGTTACACCCACAAATATTTGAAATATTCCAATATGCATTTAAGAATTCAACAAATGTACATTAGGAGGGTCTCGTTTGTTTGAAGCTAAAAAACCACTAAAATGAAAGTTCAGTTAATTTTCAATTATCATTTCTTAAAATTTGTGTTATATAACTAGTTTAGAGATTGATTGATTGGTTGTAGTTAGACCAAGTACAAAAAGGCTATTTTTCTTTAATTTTTATATACTTTTCTTTCAGGAATTAATGCAAAACTTTACAACCTGGCTAGAATTTTCTTTCATAACATATGTTTTTATGGCATTTGTAATAAATAACTGGTAGTGGGAACAAAATTTTTTTTGTTTTCGTTAGAAGAAAGATATTTACGATTCCGCACCAACAAACACACACATATTCGTTTTATCTATGTTCAATGTTGTTCAGATTTTGTTTTGTTTTTCGGTTTTTCTCTTTTGTCTGATTTTTCACCCACAATGACTGCCTGACAGACTGAACAACAGCACTTCAATTGTAAATCTGATGTTTTGTTTTTGTATGTATGTATTTAATTTTCATTTCTAAATACATACATACTTATTTATTGTTAATAACTCTTTAATGAAAAATTAAGCTTTTAGCAAAAGTGTTTCATTAATACCAACAATTTGTTGGTTGATCATAGACATCACAGCACTTGAAATTATTTGCAGAAAACAAGAAAAAACACACTGATGGGAAATATTAAAAAAAATAATTGAAAAAAATTACTACGCTTTTGTATACAAGTAAATAAATAGTAAAGCAGGTCAAGTCAACACTATTGAGAATAGGGTGACAAAGCTGCACAACACTCAGAAGCACTTTATATGTTTATAAATATTTTCCAAAAATAAGCTCAAAATTATGATAGCAATAAAGAAAGAAATTGAAAAAACTTTATTTTGGATAGGTTGGAAAATCTTTTTCACGGACATTTCTACACCAACTAAAGCATTGCTCACACAAAATCCGGTCGCATAGATATCTGAATAGTTTCAGTAGGAAGCACAAATGTACTTTGAGCTGTTTTAATTGCATAAATATAAAACTAATAAAGAAAATTAAAAAAAATGTTTCTTTTTATTTATTTTATGTTCAATATTTAACAAAATAATTTATAAATCAAAACTAAACTACTCAATTTCTAAGAAAAAAGTTAAACGAATACATACAGTGGCTCACATTGAAAGTTGAGCAAACTATTTGTAAAATATTAAACCCTATTTGAAAAAAGAGAGCTTAGCATATTTTAAAAAGGTTTTCAAATTAAATAAATTATTTTTAATTAAACACAAACACAAATAAATACGTTATTCTACCATTAATATAACAGAAACAAAAACAAAATAGTTTAAAAAACCTTAATAGTGATCACACTGAAGGTCGGTCAGGTCATTAAATTCAATAATATATTGCTGCGTATCCTTTTTGATTCTCCACAGCTTGGAACCTTTTAGGAATCGATTTAACTAGTTTTTTGCTCACATCAGTACTTATTTGGTTCCATTCTTCCAGTACGCAGCTCTGAGCTGGTCTTTACTGGTACATAATCTATTTTGCAGCCGACGTCCTTGTTCATCCCATAAATGCGCGAATACGTTAAGGTCTGGACTTTACACAGGAGGACTTTAACACAATTATACAACAAACAGTTCTTTGCTATCAGCGATGTGTGCTTTGGATCATTGTACTGGTAAAATTTAAAGTTATTGGCAATCTCCAATTCATCAAGAATATCAAGATACATGTGTTTAGCCATTATGCCTTCTATAAAATGAATATTTCCGACACCGGAAGCAGCCATGCAACCCCACACCATCACTGACAAGCCCCTGTGCTTTACTCCTCGTTAGGTATGCGCCACACTAAACGCCGGCCAACGGACCCAAATAAATTGAATTTGCTTTCGTCCGTGAAAAGAACCTGTAAAATTTTAAAGTGCTGATAGATATATTCCAGAAGTGTTCATTGCAAGTAAATTGTTATAATTATTTTACCCGACTTTGAATGTGAGCTACTGTATACATATAGTCTAAAGCTAATTTTTGTACGCTTTGGCAATTAATTTTTAATTAATTCATTTGAAATACTTTCTCACTCGCGCTGTATTAATCGGTATTGTCCCATTTGTCATTTTACAATTGACCACAAATTTTCAATCAGCTTGAGAATGGGACTTTTTTGCTGGCCACAGCCTCAAAAGGAAATACTGCTCGCTAATCTATTCTTTTACGACTTTGGAAGTATGCTCTGGGTTACCATCGTGTTAAAAAGTAACTTCATCCATATGATGGACGCCTATAACTTAAAATAGGGAATGTGGGTTTGCAAAGTACACAGATATTCTTATTTCGTTATATTTCCTACTATTCATTCTAGTAGTCCAATATGTCACCATGACGTTCCCCCCACCACGCAGCCTTATCATCTTTACATGGTGTCTTTGAATTCTGGGGTCTGTACAGCGCCAGCAATATTGTTTAACGTCGGTTTGGAACGATTCAATTTGGATTCGTCTGACCAGCTTACATGTTTCCAGTCATCCATTGTACAATTTCTGTGCTCTTTGGTCCTCTTTAACCGTGTATTAACATTTTTTAACGTTAAGACTCTTCATTAAAACTTAATATAGGTTTTAAGTTATGTTTACTGCTATTCAACGACTAACGGGTTTGCGAATTGCTACGGAAGTACATATCTTGTGGTATTAAATGTTGACATGCTTTCCCATTCGTTAGTAGGATTTTCTATCCTCTGATTTTACCATAGATGGTAAATATTTACTCAGAAAATCGTAACTACTTGTTTTAGTACAAATTTGTTTGACGTTGTTTACTGTTACAAGAGTTTTGCAAGATCAAACAGCATTAAATAAAATAATACTAAATATTTGTTGCGTCTTGTCCTAAATAAACGAAGTTTTTTTTTCTTAATAAATAAACAAATTCAAATATATTCTATTTAGTGGTTACGTTTTTTTCGGCAAATATTTGCCAAGTGTGATCGTACCTTTATGACCTCTGATTAACTTATCAACTTTAAGCTGTTTAGCTATTACTAGCGTAGAATAGCTACTTTCTTGTCAATGCTAGAATTGTCATCAGTGGTCGTTGACAGTTTCTTCATTATTTATGATAATTTGTTTTGTGTTGGATAATTTGCAAAAAGTGTTTAGCACATGCCACTAAATGTTTTTTAAGTCATAATCAAAGCCAACAAATACAAATCTAAACCTGAACTTTGATATTGTTGTGCAAATATTTCTTTTTATATTAATTATTTATTTGCAGAAAATAATTTTTTTCATTTTGTAATTAATTGTTAATTATAGAATTTTATTCTCAGAAACTACAGTAGCACTCCACTTTAACTTTGCTTTGAAAATATCCTTATATTGGTTAATTAGCCGAAGCTGCGAACATTTAGGGAATTCATATATATAAATCAGTTATAACAATACATTATAGTGCTTATGAACACCTTTTATATGTACAGACATTTTAATTCATATGGCAGTTACTACTTATTGCCATTAAAGACATTTAACTTAACCTATATATATATAATATAAACATATATATTACTTATATTCCATGTATACTTATGTACCTATTCTATGGTTGTACCAATTCTCCTGTTGTTTTTTTGCAAATGCATTATTTTATGGTTTCATTTGCAAATAGCTGGCAATAAATTTTCTGCTGTAATTGCAAGTCAAGTTTTTATTGCCTTCAAAAACTAATGGCCTCCTTTTGATGTTAATTTCAGGATTTTATTACCGTCTAGAGCAGATATTACATTTAACCTTTAAATGAACAACAATAAAAAAATCTCGTAATTATTTTCAACAAAGTAACTTTGTAATTTTTTATATTCTTAGATAAATTTCAATACACAAACACACATAAATACCCGAATTAAATTCAATATAAAGTTTATGTGTTTTTTAAGGCTGTCATTTAAAAATGAATTACATGTATAAAAAGTAGTATTTTTATATTTAATTCCATTATAAATATACAAAAGCGAGTGTAAAATGCACAAGATTATTTTGTATTTACAAAAAAATAATAATAATAATAATAAATCAAATAAAACCGTAGAAATCACATAAAATATTTCATGGCTGAAAAAATCCGTTCAAATGAAAATGGCCAAGAATTCGAGAATTTGTTTTGGAATGAAAAAATAAATGTATTATTACAGCTTACACTTCATAAATTGTATATTCATTTATACCTTTTTAATTTTACATAAAATATTAAGAAAATACATGTGCATTTTAGTTTTACAAAATACTTGTACTGGCCCATAGTGTATTGCTTTGGAATTTATTTTAATATTCATTATATTATGCAATTACAGCGTGAATTTTACATTATTATTTAATTACTATTCTTGGAATCATTTAAAGCTATTACACAATTGCATTTCTATATTAATGAAAGTTCTGAAAAAGAGTATTGTTTTTATACCCACCACCAGCGTTGCCAATTCAGCGGTTTTCCAGCCAGATATGGTGTTTTTATTTTGTCAATTACGGGAACGTTTGTGAAAAAACAGCTGAACTATTATTTTAGCTACTTTTTTATCTGTACTTTATAGACATTTAAGTCAATCACATTATTTTTACTTGTGCAAATTATTAATTTTGAGTTGTAAAAATCTGAAATCTATTACAAAACAAGTAATAGACCGACTATACCAAAAATATAATACCCTACACCCAGTATACATATGTATAAAACAGTTTTTCAGAAATGGGCGCTATATGGGAGATATAACCTATTATAGACCGATCATGCAAAAATTGATTGTCATGATATCTGTGTTATCCTGATATAAATATGATGATATAAATTATTTTTAAAGATTTATACAGGTTAAAGTGAATTACGGAAAGGGCCCGACCATTATAAAATTAGGTGTCATCATTTCTGTATATATGAAACTTATTTGTATTGAATTTTATTTAGATACCAACATTTTTAAGACATTTAAGATCTTTAAAGTAATTTTCGGAAGTGGGCCTATATGGGAGCTATGACTAATTATGGATCGATCATCATACAATTGTACCACATTATTCGTATATATATGAAATTTGCGTTCAATATTATTTAGATACCAATATTTTTGAGGGAGTTATGCTCGTTTAAAGTGATTTTCGGGAGTGGGCCTTATATGGGAGCTATGATAAATTATGGACCGATCTGCACAAAATTTGTAGATCTGATTTGGCTTCATTTACCACTCATTTGTGGTGAAATTTGTTTGCCTGCTTGCATAATACAAACATTTATAAAAAATTTCACGTATTAAATATTATCGTAATATCTTCAAAATTGCGACCTGCGACAAGCTTCACATGGACAACCAGCCAGCCAGACGGACGGACATCGTTAAATCGATACAGGAAATGCATATGAGTCGATTGATATTATTTAAGGTGGGTGTTGGACCAATATTTCTGGGCGTTACAAACATCAGCACAAATCCAATATGGTGGTGTAGGGCATAAAATCCGCATGTAATTAAAGCATTTAAATCATACATGTAAGATTTAAGGTTAATAATTGGTAGTATGTATTTAGCCGAATTTCAGCTGGTTAATTTTTAACGTTTAGCGGTTTCTGGCGTTTTTTTTTTATCCATTCTGGCTATTTTTGCTGGCATATTTTGGCAACACTGCCCACCACCAAAAAGCTGTGGGGTATATTAAGTTTGTCATGTCGTTGGTAGCGCATCGAAATACTGGTCGTGAAACAAAAAGTATATATATACATATTCATACTAAATTGAGCAATACTAAGTCCCAATTTACACGAAAAAGATAATTGATGCAAATATTTCCTTAAAATTTTTTTTATTTTTACACAGCACAAATGTTTTCTTAAATCACTCGTATGTTTATTTGAGTGAGAGTAGACACTCAAAGTAGACACATATGTATGTGTTACTCTCTCATTCGTATGAAGCAAGTACAAGAATTGCTAGTACAATCGACTGTGTACTTGCCTTATCTTCCCCTCACTCCGATGTCATAAAGGTAAGCAATATTGCTATAATATTTATCGTCGTGTAAATGGGGACTAAGTTTCATGCTAAGGAAAATCATCAAATCACAATTAAGTTGAAATTTGACTCAAATATTTCACATATATATATGGTCGGTCTGTAATTGGTCGAAACTCCCACATAAGACCCTCCCCGTAATCAACTTTAACCACCATAAATCTTTTAAAAGTATTTATATTGAGATAAAGTTTAACATACACACTATTTATATTCACATAAATCATGACTCTAAATTTTTGGATGATCGGTCCATAATAGGTCATATCTCCCATATAGCGGACATTTCTGATAAACTGTTTTATACATATACTGGGTGTAGGGTCAAGCCCGACCATACTTTCTTACTTGTTTTATTTAAATTTTTTAAAGACGACGACACACAGTGAAAAAAAAGTGGAAATAAATCTGTATCTGTAAAAAAATAAAATTTTTCTTTTTAAATGCGAATAACTCGTAAACAATAAGAGATAATATTATCTAAAGCAATGTTTTTTGTAGATCTCGTCTAGTACATTCCATATATATAAAAGTCTTTCAAATCGGATCGCAAACATAGATTTGGCATTATTTTTAATTTTTGGTATACCCGAGGTGCCGCACTTTGGGACATTGTGGCTCGGCTCCCCCTTGGTTGTTTAAGCCCAAATTCAAAACTTAATCTTATCAACACCTCCTCTATAGCCATGCGACATTTTATTAAAATCGAGCTATTCGTTTAGAAGTTACAGATTTATTTCCACTTTTTTTTTCAGATCCCCCACTGTGCGACAGCAGAAACGTTACTGTGAATAGCGAGCACTATCGTGCGATGATTGCACATTTGTTTTGGCCAAAATGGAAGAACTGGACTTGGCTGACTATTGGTTTCAACAAAACGGTGCCACATGACACACAGCATGCACAACAATGGCTAATAGTTAATTTTACGTTTGGGGCCCGTCAATTGGCCGCCTAGATCGTGCGCCTTTCGTAGCTCGCAGTGGCTCAAAGCTTATTTCGTGTGATCTATTTTGAAAAGCGATTACCTTTAACACCAATTCACTGGAACTAAGAAGAATTCACTTCTTTTAAGAGAATTGTCATTCCTTATTACAAAAACAAACACAACAAGTAAGAAAATGTAGTCGGTAAAGCTCGACTGTATAATACCCTACACCGAGCATGCTAGTAAAAACAGTTTTGTAGAAATGGGAGTGTAATTTTGTACAAATTAGTTGCATTTAATTTTACCTTGTCAAAGATTTATGCATGTTAAAGTGATTTTCGAAAGAGGGTCTTATAAGGGAGCTGTGACTGATTACACCGATCTGTACAAAATATTTAGGTGGCTTTATGTACAACTCATTTGTGGATACGTTCATAAATAAAGTATTTATGACCGATTAACCCTATTTCGGGAAGACATTGTAGAGGGCTGTGCAAAAAATTTGTCAGGATTACCTGAGAAAAAAATTTTTGAATCTAAATAATGATATTTTGTCAATAACGATAAATTTTATTTTGGACTTTATATGGGAGGATGTGGTCAAATATGGACTAATCCAAGCAAAAACCTATTTATGATTTCCCTTATCATGAAACTTAAGCTGATATGAATACTGCTTAAATAGAGCTTAACTGATACTCGGATACTGTTGGACCGATTTTGCCCATTTTCAATCCCAAACATTTCGGTGGAACAAAAAATGTTCAGTAAAAATTGCATGGTTCTAAGTCATTTTTCGAAGCTCTTCTTTCCTTCAACAGACAGACGGATATGGCTAGATCGTCTTAGAATCTAATAAGGACCCAGAATGTCATATATAACTATATTTGGTTCTACGACCAATAATTCGAGGTGTTACAAACGAAACGACAAACTTAATATCGTTTTGGTGGTGGTTATAAAAATAGTCTAACAAAAGTCATTTTTATTAAGTGAAGTTCTAAGCTTATACCTATAGAATGATACAAACAGGAAGCATTAATATACAAATATTCCTATGTAATATTTTGATTTGAAAACTGTTTTCTTTTATTGGTTCATATTATTATGAAATTGTATTTCAATTTAAATTTAAAGGCCGGTATCAACATACGGCATGTTCAACAAAATACAACTTGTTTAGCAATATTGGCATTTGCAGAAGTTTCTATTTATAAACAATGTTGATAACAACCTGTTATAAACATAGCTGAGCAATATGGCAACATATCAGTTTTAACGGCTTTGGCTGAACATTCTAGACACGAACATTCTAGTATCTTAGCTCCGAAATATCCAGAAATTATGATTGGTGTATAAATAGAGTAACAGGGCCACTTAAGTGAGTGAGTTTATTGTAAGTCATCGTTGTGTGAACATCAAGCGTTCTGAAACTATAATTTAAGGGTGGTGTAAACTATTTTCTTTAAACTACTTGACGCTTTTATTTTGGAATTAAAAGGAATCTGGTTTATTTAAAGGAAATAAATTACCGTTTTTAAAAGGTAAAAACGTAACAATATATTATTGTCCTCCAAAATTGAACATCTCGGACATTTTGCGAAAAATTAGCAATGTAGAATAATTTTAGAAAGCGTCATGCGTTCTTAATAAATTTAAAATAAATTAATCGAGTTTATCCGAAATACTCAAGGTCAACGGCCACAAAAATCGATTTGTTTGATATATCTTTCTTGTTTCCGCATCAAACAAGTTTAGAATTTATGAGACAAATCAAATCGTAATTTCATATCGATATCAGGGGCCAAATTACCGCATTCGATATCGAGTAAAATTGATCGTAATTATCTTATTTGATATTATGGCATTCGATATCGAGCAAGAAATTTAGTACATTTTATTACAGTTTCGATATCGAAATCATTTTTCGATACGATAGCTCATTCGATCACGAATGCGGTAATTTGGCCCCAGCATTCGTTTTGGAGTTATATTCAATATTACAGAAATAAAATAGACAATTTTACGTAGAAGCGCATAGCAAAATAAAATTTATTTTTCGCTAATACAAAAACAGATTAAAGTACGAGTATACATTATTTCTAAAATAATGTTACAAAGCGCTATAACGCCAAAAAAAAAAAAAAAAAAAAGATGCACGATGACAGCGCAAAACACAATTAAATGTTAAATCAAAACAGTTTATGTTCACATACTATTTGTATTTTATTATAAAAATGCTGGATTCACAAAAAACGCGATTTTTGTATTTAATAATTTATTTGTGACTTAGAAAGTCACATAACTGTCATTTATTCTCACTTAGTTATTGAACATTATAGTGCAAGCAACAAAGTTTTTTTTTTTTTTTTGCTTCGTAATTATTGAATTATGTGCCAACAAAGCGTCAGAAGCAGGAACATTTGCTCTATTACAAAAAAAAAAAAAATACCGCTGAAGCACACCGATTGATAACTAAAATCGGTTCAGAAGTTTAAATTCGACACGGAAAACAAAGATCTCCCAAGCCAGCCAAAAAAGTTTGAAGACCATGAATTGGAGACATTACTCCATGAAGATTGTTGTCAATCTGAAAATCTCACGAAATAGTTGGGAGCTACTCAGGCAGCACTTCCAAAAAGTTTGCGATCAGCAGAATTCATCCAATAACAAAGAAATTGGTTACCATATGCATTGAAACTGAGAGACCTTGAAAGATGCTTTGCCAAGTCTAAATTACTGTTTGAAGGTTGAAGGAGGAAATCATTTTTGCATCGAATCTTTCAACATGGGTTCATTACGATAAGGCGAAGCGAAATATCTCATTAAAGACCTATTTAGAAATAAGTAGTTGGCAAGTTTTTCCTCACCCGCCGCACCTTGCCAGCCTCACCCTGCCCAGAACTTGCCCCGTATGATTACTATTTGAATACAAATGTATATTGCCTGAAAGATGGGAAAAAGGCATAGCAAGCAATGGCCAACATTTTTAATAAATTTATCTTGTAAATAAATATGTATATATACCACGAAGTAGCTAAAAATGTTTTAGTAATGAAAACACCTGTCACCCGTTATTTTGCAAAAAAAAAAACTGACACAAGAAAGCAAATTTTAAAAATCTTCCAAGCAATTTTTTTTTGGAAAATTTTTTTATTATTTATTTTTATACCCTACACCAACAAGAGTAGTGAATGAGGGTATATTACGTTTGGCATTCCGTGTGAAACTTTTTCGATATTCATCTGAGACCCAACAAAGTATATATTTTCTTGATCCTTATGAAATTCTCAGTCGATTTATCCATGTCCGTCTGTCTGTCCGTCTGTGTAAAACACTGTCACGTCCAAACTACACAACTTAACTAACCGAAATTTCCAGAAAAATATTTCTTATCTTGCAGGTAAGGTTGGTATTAAAAATCAGCAAAATCAGTTTAGGCCAACCAGAGTTATGGACCAATATGTGAGACAACCTCCATAAAAATTTTATATTTTTCATTCATTTTATTGCAATACCTTTAATTGTAATGCAGATAATGTCATGAAATTTTCTATACGTTAATTTTAGTGATAAAAGAATAGTGTGAGGAAAATAGTAAGAATAGGTTCATGATTTCTTATAGCCCCCATACAAAAATCTTCCCGAAATATTGCCGAAATACATAAATGCCTATAAAATTACAATATCAATACAAAATTCAGCAGAAATAAGTTTCATGCAAAAAAAAAAAAAATAGCAAAATGAATTTTTTCTAGTTTGGTCCATGTTTGACAATAACCCCATATAAAGTCCACTTTCAAAATTTACTTAAATACGTATTAAACTGGTATAAATAATGTTAAAAGGCTAAAATTTTACATGAATAATTCTTATAGGTAAATAAGTTGTTGCACTAAATTTTATGGTGTTAGGTCCATAATTGGTCATAGCTCCCATATAAATAGCACGATTCACCCATTTCGAACGACTTTTCTGAAGAATCAAAGTCGCCGTATGTAAACAAAATCCATTAGTTTTACAAGTGCGGCCATTGATTTATTTTGCTTTGGGTTTTAATTGTCAAAATACAAATATTAAATTATTTTAAAGAATTGTGTATTCAAAATATAAATTCAAAAATAATGAAAAAATAAAGTTGCTTTTGCTGATGGCTTTGAAAATACATAAGGCATTGTATTTGTATGAAAAAATTAATCAATTAATTTTTGTCCAGAAAAAATATAAAATTAAACCAATTCAAGTTCGTAAAAAATATTTTCTCTCTCTCAAAAAGAGAGACGTCAAACTTCGTATAAAAAAAATTGTTTCCACAAATTTTTGATTAATAATGAATGGGTGAATCCATATTTAGTCCATATGAATCTAAAAATTTTCATAATTTTAAACTTATTCGGATAAATATTTATGTTTTTTTTGCGAAAATTTTTAAATATTTTAATCTAAAACTTCTTACCAATGCAATCTATTTTGTATATTAGCAATTTACACATATAGGTAAATATCTTTACACGTTTACTCAAATAGGTACTCTCATGTTTTAATAATTTTTAAAATACAGACATTATTATGTGTGCTTGTGTAAACAAAAGGGAAATTTCTTCTAGCTGTCTAAGGGGACCAGATTGTAGGCAGAGCTGGTATGCACGCGTTTGCCGGGCTAAAGCTCGCCGGTGGGGGTGGTTCTTGCCAACGCTCTGGACCTATTAACACACAATAAATTAAAAATCATACCATAATTATAATTATAATTATTTATTTTACGGGGCATCGAAGTGAAAAACTGAAACTACAATACTTAAAATTAACAACACTGGTTCGTTCAAGTTTATCGGGCTGCTGTTATACCAGGAATTTGCCCTTCCACACGAGACTGTATCTCTCCGTGACATCTGGATTTAAATTTTGTGATGTCCCAAACACTTTTGTCCTGCAAAACTTATTCCTCTTACCGCCACCTGTTTGTTTAACCAATCATATTAAAAAACTGGAAATTTACTCAAACATTATAAAACTTCATGTTTGTTCTTTTATTAATAAAACTATTCAAATTTTTAACAAAAAAACTGAAGTTAAGATTTGATGTAAAACAAAATTAGCTGGACTTTGAATATAATAGAATATTAAAAATTCAAAAATTTAAAATAATCCCGGACAAATATTTACAAATTCAAAACTTTTAATTTAAAATAAGCGCAAAAAAAGAAATTCAGAAGAAAGGTTCAAAAATTGTAAGACATCAAAATCCACCAAAAATTACATGCCAGTTTAGCTCTAATGTTGTGTTCTACTTGGCCGATGTAGTTTGTTCAGTTAAGTACGTTCTATACTTTTCTTTTACAACATATACTCATTTTTTTTTTTTGTAAATTGGGTTTTTTTCTAATTTTAGGGTCAAGGGGACCTGCTTTCGACGATCAGTTGGGGAATGAGCTAACTGCCTAATCGGACGCGTGCACCCTCAATGCAAGGTGACTTGATACCCGGTAACACAAATAAAAAAAAACTATATAATAAAAATTAGGAAAATTTTATTTTTTAATTAAAGCCTGATTCAATACCTTTCCAACGAGCTATCACTCGTTGCGATTGCTTTAGTAGTTTTTTTTTAAAACAACTTTCAATGAGGTCCCTTATGAAGAATTATTCAATTTTGTCACTTACAGTGATGTACACCACCACTAAACCAGTCACTATAAAAAAAAAAAAAAATATGTGGGTACATTATTTTTTGCTGGGCAATCGATTGAGACTATTTATTTTAAAATCGGTGAGGGGTCGTCCAAAAATTTGCCAATTTTGATCGTTTTCATATGGAATTGCTCTATATTTACTTAACTTAAAATCAGTATATAATTGTTTTCTTTTCAGTACGTGAGAGTTCGAGTGTCTGTCTGTGTCCTTGTCGGGCGAATATATGACCTTCCCGGGAGTTGGTTAATAGCTAATGACCAGGATATGGAGGAGTCCCACGATAGAGGTGACTGGTTCTGGTAGTGGCGGCTTTTGGGGGTTGACATTATTGTTATTTATTAAACTGTTCCTTTTTGTTAATTAAATTGTAATATTTCTTTTAGTTTGTTTGTTATTGTCCTTATTTTTTATATTTTTAAATAAATCACTACTTTTCTTTTATTGTTGGATTTTTTTTATGTTTTATTATTTTAGTTTATAGTATGAATTTTTATTCTTCTGCCGCCTGTCACCTCTTCATCTCATTTTTTTCAGAACTTCCTTCGGTTTCTACTCCTCAGTTACGTCCTTTCTCCACTGTGTCTCTATTCAAAGTCTTTTTCGTTTCTCAATCTCGGTCTTATGAATCCTTAGACCGCCTAAACTCCATCTTTCTTTTTTCCTCGCAGTAGCAAGCTATTTTATCTTAATAACAACCTTACTTTTTTTTGTTTACTACTATTTACACAGCTGCTCAGCACTGCCTTATCAGCCTTACTTTTATTTAGGGTGACCATGACAACGTGCTAATATTTTGGTTATTTTATAACAAATTATATCTGATTAACAAAAAATTAAAAACTGGAACAACACAAATTCCATTGTTTTAGAACATCAGATGCAAAATTTAGTAAAACAAAAAACAAATCTTTATGTTTTTACTCCATTTGTTTGCATTTATTAACCCAGAATATACAGTCTCAAACAATTTCTAATATTTCTAAAAGTATAAAATGTATAAATCTAATATGCCTAAGCTGGCAAATAAAACAAAATTATTTTAAATGGGTTAATTTCCATTAGCCTAATGAAATTACAACTAAAATAGTAAGTTTTAAATATTTTTTACATTATGTCAGCTGTAATCTCTTTTAAGAGCAAAACATATTTAAATTTTAAAAACAAATACTTATTTACTTATTTATTTATACTGTAACATTTTTCAAATCCACAACAATTTCAGTTAAAATATTTAATACAATTTTAAGGAAAAAGTATCAAATTTAGCCAGAGTTTTGTAAATTTTTGGTATGAATATGAAACTGAATTTCCAACACGTGTTTAATTTTAGTTTTGGGGAATTTTTTTTTTTTGCAGAAATTTAAAATTTATTCAAAGACTGTTAGAAAAATGTCGCCATAGAGAAATATGTTTGCGTGTGTATAATATCCCTGAAGGAAACCTGGGGACAAGTGTCTCCAAGTCACCACTTTTGTTTACTATTTTGGTGACGGTTTGGCGACATTGTCAACAACATTGTCACAATGGTTATTATTATACAATTATTTTTGTTCAATTGTAAGCGCCGATAGACTAAGCAATAGTGTGCCGGACTAATGTTCTGAGGGTTGCGGGTTCGATTGTTGTTTTCGAATTTATTTGTAATTAGAATTTTTTAGTATTTTATTTCTTTTTTAAATAAAACTCCAAAAATTAGCAAAAAAAGCATTTTTATTTTCTATTTCAGAGAAGTACCAAAAGTGTAGCCAATGTGGTGCAAAAGAACTACCTTGTCAATAGTACCTATATCAGTAGTGGTTTTTCAATGACACGCACATGTGAAATGTCTATAGTATCGGGGGATTTTTTTAAAGCTATAGGAAAGTTTTTCAAAAAAAAAAACACATAAAATTTAGAAAAATGCATGAAATCTTTTTTTGAATCGATAGTACGGTTCATATAATTCAATGTTTGAAGATTATTTCATGCAAATGTTGACCTTGAGTGCGCCTCAAATGGTCCATCTGCTTAGTCCGATTATGGCATACTCTTTCCAACATTTCAGCCGGTATCTCACGAATAAATGCTTCAATGTTGTCTTCCAATGCGTCAATTGAAGCGGGCTTGTCTGTATAGACATGAGCTTTACCATAGCCCGACAGAAAATAGTCTAAAGGCGTTAAATCGCAAGATCTAGGCGGCCAATTGACCGGTCCCGAACGTGAAATAAAATGTTCACCGAACTAGCCTCTCAATAAGTCCATTGTTGCGCGTGATGTATGACATGTGGCACAGTTTTGTTGAAACCACATGTCATGCAAGTCAAGCTCTTGCATTTGGGGCAAAAAAAAGTTGGATATCATCTCACGGTAGCGCTCACCATTCACAGTTACGTTACGATTCGTATCATCTTTGAAGAAGTACGGTCCAATGATGCCAGCAGCTTATAAATCGCACCAAACTGTGACTTTTTCTGGATGCATTGGTAGCTCTTGCAATGCTTCTGGCTGATATTCACTCCAAAATCGACAATTCTGCTTATTTACGTACCCATTGAGTCAAAAATGAGCTTCGTCGCTGCACACAAAGAAGCGCGCGATGAACTTTCTTATTAGAGCACGCATTTTGATAATAAAATTCAATAATTTGCAAGCGTTGTTCGTTTGGAAGACGATTATAGACCAAACTGAAGATGTTTGACAGTGAAACAAAACACGAAACGTGCGTCAGCTGTTTAAACCAGTGTTGCCAAAAAGATAATAGCTAAAAACTCACCCTTTAATTAGCATTGTCTGGGGAATACGAAGTCACTAGTACTAGTGACTGTGTCAATAATAAATCAGTACAGTTTCACTATTGACATTTCCTGCTGGGATTATACTATACACATACAATGTATAATATACATACATATGTACTCGTATGTATGTAGCTGTATCAGATATTTAAATTTTATCATAGTAGTGTAGTGTCTGTGTGTAAGTACGTTTTCGTTTTTGTTTGTAAATAAAACAAAAATCTATACTTGAGTTAAAATTGTATAGTTGAATTAACATTGATAAGATTTAGTTTAATAATAACAACACAAACAACAACAATAACAACAACAACAACAAAGACTGAGACAACAAATAAGTTAGAGAAAGTATGTCAATGTATCCGATTATAAATAATTTCTTCCACACTTGACACACAAAAACAAGCAGGAAAAAAACTAAAGGAAATATAAAATATCAATACATACCCTACACCTACTCTGAATTCTTGAGCTGTATGATAAAAAAATAAGTATAAAATTTTATTTTTAATGAGGAAGGTTCCTAAAGTAACAATTTCTGCAAAATTTGCAAAAACAAAAATGTCATTTTCTCAAATGTTGTCATAGCTGTGGCTATCTAGTCAAAGAATATAATAGAACTTTTAAGAACATTCACAACTATGTTCCCGTATAAATGTTAGTAGGACTATCTAAACATATTCATTGAATAAAATTATTTAATTTGCACGCCGCGGCCGTTTGTAGTGCAAACATTTTGTTAAACTCATATTGCTTTCTCTAGGTATAGTGTACTTATTTTTGCGAGAGTTTTGAAAAGTATTGTTTTATTTAGCAAAAGTGTTACAAACACTCTTATCCTTAAAAGAATATAACATTATATTATTACTGAAATTTTATTTTGTCAAAAACATTATTTAAATATGATTCTATATATGCCCTTCTCCTAACAAGAATAACCAAATACAATAACGTAAATCTATTTCAAGTTCCACATAAAACAAATGAGATATTTATAAATCATGGCAATACATTAAAATCGACTAGCAAAAATCCATTAACTTATTTTCAATGTCTATTACACACCGTCAGTAAAACTTAGAAGTAGACATATAATGTCCTATTTATTATTAGTTGTATGTATATGTAGCTGTTTAATTTTTATTAATTTACATGATCACATTCTAATTTTACGAATAATAGCTTTTGTGAGATCTAACTATCAATGAGTTATTTAAGTCATTAATTATAACTAGTTTTAGTGATATTGAAGTAATGAGTCCAAATACAAAAACAAAGAACCAAAGTATAGTCGGTCAAGCCTGACCATATAATACCCTACGCCTAGTATACGTATTGAATCTACTTGCGAAGCACGAAAAATTCCACTCTTCTATAATTTTTATCATAAGTTTCTCTAGCTGTCACTAGCTGTCAAAATTTAATATTTTTGTAAACAAAGCAAATTCAATTTAATTAAAAGTGAAAGGAAAATTCATAAAATTTAATAAAATAAAATAAAAAAAACAATGGATAAAATGGAAAAAATTGTGGAAAATGTTATTATGCCAAGAAGGATGCCCTCTAAAATCAGATTTATGGAGGATTCAAGAATGAGTGAATGAGAAAGTGTGTTTTTGTCACAATTGTAAATTCTGTTTGTTTATTAAAGAGAACTGTCAAGTCGAAGCAAGTTTATTAGTCATGTAAACACCATGATTCATAAACATGATTGAGAAAGCGAAGCAGGTGATTCAAATCGTCGTGGAAACATAGTATTATGTGGCAGTTTTGACTATGGTGTCATGATTTTTGTGTTTATAAAACTTATTATTTTTTTTGAATTTTATTTCTGTACCACAACTTTTAAGAGATTTATGCTATTTAAAGTAATTATACCCTACACCACAATAGTGGAGAGGGTATATTGGATTTGTGCTGATGTTTATAACGCCCATAAATATTGGTCCAACACCCACCTTAAAGTATACTGATCAGCTCAGAATTACCTTCTGAGTCGAGTTGACGATATCCGTCTGGCTGGCTGGCTGTCCATGTAAAGCTTGTGCGCAGAGTACAGGTCGCAATTTTGAAGATATTTCGATAAAATTTGGTACGTGATATTTTTTCGGCCCAAGGCTGGATGGGATTGAAACTGCTGGAAATCGGTCCATTATTTCACCTAGCCCCCATACAAATGTCCTCCCGAAATTGGGGTTTACCGATCATAAATGTTTGAATTATGTAAGTATCCAAACAAATTGCACCACAAATGAGCAGTAAATGAAGTTCAAGCACGTCTACAAATTTCGTGAAGATCGGTCCATAATTAGTCGTATAAGGTCCACTTCCAAAAATCACTTAAAAGAGCATAACTCTTTTAAAAATGTCGGTATCCAAATAATATTGAACGCAAGTATGTTTCGTACACATACATATTATATGGTAGAAGTTTATGGTGATCGGTCCATAATTAGTCGTAGCTACCATATAAGGCCCACTTCCAAAAATTACTTTAACGGTCATAAATTTCTTAAAAATGTTGGTAATCAATTATATACTGTTTCTTATATACAGAAATAATGACACCTAATTTTATAATGGTCGGTCTATAATTAGTCGAAACTCCCATATGACACCCTCTCTGTAATTCACTTTACGCTCCATAGATCTTTTAAAAGTATTTATATCGAGATATAATATAATATAATATTTATACTCAAAGAAATCATGACACTGAATTTTGGTCCAAAATAGGTGATATCTCCCGTATAACGCCTATTTCTGAAAAACTGTTTTATATTTACGTATACTAGGTCTAGGGTATTATATGGTCGGGCTTGACCGAGTTTACTTTCTTACTTGTTTTTATATGGTAGCTATGACTAATAAAGGGCCGATCTGCATATAATTTGTAGAGGCGGTGCGAAAACTTCTTAAGGTACGTTCAGATTGATGAAATATTTGCAGAAAATATTTGTTATTATATTTGCTTCAAATTATGTCAAATAAAAAACTATTTTATTTTATGTTCAAACTAAGCACAAATATTTCATAATTTTTGTTTGTTGAAACAGCCTAAAAATAGTGTGAAATAAAATAAAAGAAAATTTGTTTTTGTGTGTTCAGACTGAAATAAATATTTGCACTAAATATTTATTTGATAAAAGTGTCAAAAAATATAATTTTGTTTACCACGAAATATTAAATTATATAAATAAAAGAAATGCAAACAAACGAAGATGAGTTATTAAAAAAAAATCCACATGTAGTTTATTTAATTCAAAAATTATTGGTGTAGAAATTTTGTGCCGCTCAATTGGTTTAGGAGTTATAGGCATTTAAAGATTTAAATATAATCTTAAATATCTCCTCTTTCATTGCAACAAGTTATATATCATTTGAAAGTTTAACAAGGGCGTTAAAATGGTATATAAAATGACCTATTGTTTTAACCCATTGGGCACCAATTGATTTGATGATATAAAGATACCTTCTATATATATCATTTTTTATAACACATTTAAGGCTCTCATTGGATATATATTGTGAAACCCTAACCAATTAAATGCCACAGAAGTAAAGCAAATATTTTTATTGCTGAATTAATATTGTACATTTTTTCATTATATTTAAACCCATTTTGGAGATATACACATCATTTGAAAGAGCATGCTAGAAGCTTTCAAATAATATTTACTATTAAGTATTTTTATTCATAATGGTGCTATGTATTCTGTTTAATGTAGATAAGGTCTTAAAATAAAATCTTTCTACATAAAAAATATATGTGTATGACTTGTAAATAAGTTATATGAAGTTAAAAAACAATAGGCTAATCAAAAATACGCATATCGCGAAATCCGCCTAAAATGTGGAAAAAAAGTTCAAGCAAAAATGTTTGTGTTTGCCAATATATTCTGATTGTGATATATTCCGAGTTTTCCTTTTTTTTGCACATTTATCGCGATATGCATATTCTTGTTAACCATATTGAATTTTTAAACATTTACACAATTTATATAATAATTTAGAGCTCTTTTATCGATTTGCATATACAATCACTTAAAGATTTTAAACGTTGACAACACGGCATATCTCAGCTGTTATTTGTCGTTGTTTCTTCTTACATTTTTTTTGGAAGAAAAAATAAATGTTTGCTCAAAAATAAGCAAAATATTTTTTCTTTTGTGTTCACACTTTGTTCACATTGGACAAATATTTGTATAAAAACAAATAATTTTATTTGCTCAAAAACAGCTTTTGTTTTGTTAAACCCTCAAAATTATTTTGTGTTCAGAATACGTTAGAGAAATATTTTATGTTTTTTATAAAATATTTCACCAATCTGAACGCACCTTTAGACTGGTACAGAAAAGAAATAGTTTTTCAAAAACATTTTTATTTTTCAATATAATCTCCTGAAACTTCAATACACTTAGTCCAATGCTTATCTAGCAATTCTATTACTTGGTTAAAATAGTTTTCCTCAACGCCTTTAAAATAGCGGTTTGCAACTGTAATTGCATCTTCATTTGAGGTAAAACACTTGCCAGCTAGGAATTTATTTAGATTTGGAAACTGGTAAAATTCACTGGGGGCTAAATCAGGAGAATAAGGTGGGTGGTCAAGAAACTCATACTTTAATTCTTTGATTTTAGCCATTGTTAAAACAGTCTTGTGCACTGGTGCGTTGTCTTGATAAAAAATATTTTTTTTGTATTGTAAGCCAGGACGTTTTTCTCGAATTTTTACATTTAATTGATCCAAAATGTTGTAGTAGTATTCTGAATTTATTGTTTTACCCTTTTGCAGATAGTCAATCAATAAAATACCTTTTAAGTCCCAAAAAAACCGTTGCCATAATCTAACCAGCGGATTGAATTGTTTTTGCCTTCTTTTGGGGCACTTCCTCCAGCTTCAGTCCATTGCAATATAGTGTTGGATCCATGTCTCAACCACAGTTATGAAACAATGCTTAAAATCAATTTTCTTTTTTTTTCATTAAATAATTTTTAAGCTTGAGGTCACTTTTTGTTTTTTATAAAAGATTTTTTATTTTTATATATAAATTACTCGATATTTCGATTTCATTTAAAAATCTTCTTCAGGAATTATTTTATTTAAATTTATGTAGCGAAACACTCTCAAGGCCCTAATTCTCAAGGGACTGTGTTACCTATAATACCGGCCGTGCTTATGGAAATTGGGTAGGGTACCCTGTAAAATCGTTTAATAATTTAACGAATTCTCTGAGTAACAAGATACGAAAATTCTTAAAATTCACTTTAAATAGGAGTGTTTGAAAATATGTTTCTGGAGTGTAAACGGCACTCGCCAACATAAAAACGAACTCGAATAATTCGTTAAAAATCGAGAATTTTGTTGTAGATGTGTCAAAAGTTTTCCGTTTTATAATTTTTTCTACTGATATCAAAATATTTCACTGATTTGTTTTTAATTACGAAGCACAAAAGAAGGAATACAGGCCATCTGATTTCCCTGATTTCTGATTAATTTTGTAAAAGTAGAGTTTATATAAATAAAACTACATGCCAGCTAAAGACGTACTTTTATAAATCATTAGTGTAAAATTTCCGAAATAATTGTCAGTTTTAAATGTTAAAATGAGGGTGCTGTAGCTTAATTGATTAGCACATTTCATCAATAAGCTTGAGTTGGTATTTGCAGCCCGGGTTCGATTTCCGGCCGCTGCCACTCAAACAGCATTATTTTCTGATAATTTTTAATATTCTATCTATCATGACTAATATTTATCACAGCGCGCTCCTTTGGTGGTATAGCGTTGAACCGCCCCGAAGTAAAATCATATAAAATCAAGCTTTAACATTAATTCTCCTACTCACCACCAGAGGCGCTGCAATGCTGCACTTAAAACAAACATAATGCGCAATTGCAGAGTTGTGATATAAAACTTTCTTCTACTTTCACCACCTATACTTCTTCAACTTATCCCCTTTCCGAATAAAGTAGCGCATATTAATTGCCTGAGTGTTCCTTTTCTTTAAAAAAAAAAAAATATTGCCATGAAATTCTTAAAATGTTTAAAAAAATATTAAAAATATTTTTAATAAAGGGCATGACTTTATCAGCCATTTTCAACACTCTTGAATGTATTTACTCGAAATGTACGAATAACCACACAAAAGAACATTCAACACTGATATTCGACATTGATTTAATGTCACTGACTCACTAGTGACAGTTTGTTGTATGCAAAAGACGATTAACACGTAGACAACAACTTAGTTATTTCCAAAATAGAAAAGAAAAAGTTAGACACCGCCAACGGTTTTTTTTTTTACTTTTGAATGTCATTGTAATGCCATCGTAAAGAGACATCTCAACAATTGCTTAAGCTCCATTGTACCTTTTAAATTGTTTTTATTCATGTTTAATTCTTTTGGAAACAAAACAAAAGAAAATTGCTGGTTTCAAAAGTTTAAATTGTTGGTTTAACAAAAAAAAAAAAAAAAAAAAAAAAAAAACAGCTCGAAAAATTAAGATAATACTTTAATGTGTCCTTTGATTTTTTTCTAGATTTAAATTTAGCTATAGATATACCCGTATAATATACTACAATATATACAAACATACCGACATACATTCATTATGGTTTAATATAAATGTTTCGTATATATTTTATATTAAACGTACATCAAAGGTAAGTGGCGTTACTTTTAGATTGGTTGGTTTAATCATTTCTTTGGTTGACTTTGAAACTTGTGTTTTTAAAATTATGTGATGTTTTCTTTTTTGATTTATATATAAACGTCGCGACTTTTTTCTATGTATTTTAATCCCACACAGAATTTTATTTTTAATCTCGCATATAAAATGTTTTTCAAGTTATTGACTTTTGTTATTGACATATGTATTTTTAAACAAGTAAGAAAGTATAATCAGTCAAGCCCTACCATACCCTATATCCAGTATTTTTGTGAAAAACTGTTTTTAAGAAATGGACACTATATGGGAGCAATGACCTATTATGGACCGATTATTTAACAGTTTTGTGGCATAACTTCTGTGTATATATGTAAATATTTTTTATATGCAATGCTATCGCGATATAAACACTTTTAAAAAACCTATACTTGTTAAAATGATTTTCAGAAGTGGTTCTTATATGGGAGCTATGACTTATTACGGACATAACTGGTGTGACCTTAATTTAATGGAATTAAACCTGAAGAAATGCAAGAAATTATGATGCTGTCAATTCTTACATGTTAAGTGATCATAAACTGGAGATGGTAAACTCAATTATGGATCTTGCGATTTTGTTAGATGCAAAGTTAAATTTTGTACAACATATAACGATGACTGTTAATAAAGCTTGTGGTATTTTAGCCTATATAAAACGATGGGCAAAAGAATTCAATGATCCCCACATCACTAAATGTTTATATAACTCTCTAGTAAGACCGATTTTAGAGTATGGTTCCGTTGTATGGGACCCATATTATATTGTACATACCGATCATATTGAATCTGTTCAAAAATAATTCCTTCTTTTTTGTTTGAAGGATATACTTACATATATCGAGGATATGCATCACTTCTATCATGTTCATCAAGATTACGTTTGATAAATTTGCCAGCATTAAAAAGCCGTAGAATAATGCTTAACATATCTTTTTTAGTAAATCTTATAAATGGAAATGTCTGCTCTGAATTTCTTTTAAACAAATTATTATTTAGTGTTCCCCAACGTTCACTGCGCCTCTATAACAATCCACTTTATGTTAAAACTTTTCGAACAAATTTTGCTATGGCAGATCCCTTTAGAAAATTATGTTGTTGTTTTAACGAAATGTTTAATTTGCTAAATACCATAAAACGTAACATTATCTTAAATCTAAATAATTAATTGTACCAAGGTGTCAAAATATATATATATGAATGTAATTTTGTAAATGGTCTGTAAGGATTTTATCCATATACTAAATAAATAAAAAAAAACAAAAAAAAATCATCATAAAATTGGGCACAATCATTTGCGTATATGTATATGAAATATATTTGTGTTGAATAATATTTGAATACCGGCATTATTAAGGGAGTTATGCTCGTTATAGAAATTTTCGGAGTTGGCCATAGCTCCTTTATATGGTCAATTATGGACCGATCAGCACAAATTTTTAGATATGATTAGGCTTCATAAACTACTTATTTGTGTATGGGGGCTAGGTGAAAAATTTCACCGATTTAAACTAATTTCAATTCCAAAAGAATACTATGTAGCGCAGTTTATCGAAATATCTTTAAAATTTCGACCTATACTTTGCGCACAAGCTTTACATTGACAGCCAGCCAGCCAGTCAATCAGACGGACAGAGATCGTTAAATTGACTCAGGAAGTGATTCTGAATCGAACCACAAAGTATAACAGAGGCGACAATTTCGGCGTTTCAAAATCGCTGCAATCAGCTAATAAGGCAGTTCTCTTAAAGAAGAAAGAAAATATTTTCTGGTAGTAAATTTGTAATGTGAAAAAGCAAAGCACTATACATATGCAACAAGAATTGTGTGAACAAAACAAAATAAACAAAACAATTTGAGTTAGAATATTTGAATTGAAATTTTGTTTATATGTTTGTGATTTTAATGACTTACGAAATTGTATTTTAATAATTATTATACTTTGTGGTATGCACTGTGGAGTTTGTGGATTCGTTAGATGATGTAAATGCATTTTTTTATGGTTGTATCAAACAATACAAAACTACTCTGTGCCAAAAATGAATTGTATTGCGTCAGAAAAATAGTAGCATAAAGAAAACAAAAAGGCAGTTCTCAAAAAAAGAGACAAGTATAAAACTACATTTTCTTTCCCCTTCTGTCACCTCTGTTATACTCTGTGATCGAACGGTATACTTTAAGATGATGGTTGAGCTAATATTTTGGGCGTTACAAACGTCAGCAATAACTACGGTGTTGTAGGGTATAAAAGTGTATTATTTACGGTCACTCTACAGATTGAAAACACTTTTTTAAGTAATTTAAAATATGTATCCAGTTTTAAGAAATTTCAACAACTACATATTATATTATGGATGCTGAAAAGCCCGATTTTATCATCACTTCTATCATAATATTGTGTTTTTACAAACTGCCTCTTATTAGACACCAGCACTCTTCAGTGCAGATTTGGGCCGATTTAGTTATCTGTGATTATTCATGTTTTGCATTGGATGTATATTAAAAACAACTAATGATTTATAGTCTCTGAACAATTGAACAATATTAGACTATTGACAGAGTAATGTTGAGGCTGAGTGATATTATAGTTAACGTGACCATACGTCCCGTTTCAGCTACTTTGTCCCGTTGTCCCCGACAACAACTCGGGGACGCAAATATGTCCCGTTTTTTGAAATTCGAAAAAAGAAATAGTTGATTTGTTCAAAAATGTAAGAACAGATCTTTAAATTCGTCAAAGATAGTTTTTTTTTTAATATATGTACAGGGTGGGCCAACTTGGACTGACTGATTTGAAATGCTTATAACTTTTGCATTTTTAATTTTTTTTAATTTTTTTTTTTTTGCAGATAATACAGAATTTTATAAAATTTCATAATGTCATCATACTCAGTGGAAGAACGTGTAAAAATTGTTGAATTTTATTATGCTTCCGGACGATCAATTGTTACAACACAAAGAAAATACCGTCAGCATTTTAATACTGCAGAGGCTCCCAGTGTAAACATGATAAGAAGCTTAATGACCCGTTTTGAGAATTTGGGTTCAGTGGGTAATGAACCACGAAGAAATGTTGTTCGTCCTGTTCGCACTGAACAAGCTATAGAAGCTGTGTTCACACGGATGCAACTGTGTCTACTCGTCGACGAGCTACTCAATTGAACATCTCCAGAACATCGCTACGACGTATTCTAAAAGTTGATCTGAAGATGTTTCCATATAAAATTCAATTGGCCCAAGAATTATTGCCGAGGGATGCACCACAATGGCTACAATATGCCAATAGATTGATTTTGCTAGCTACAGAAAATGACAATTTTTTGGATAATCTGATTATGAGCGATGAAGCACATTTTCATTTAAATGGATATGTGAATAAACAGAACTGCCGAATTTGGGGTACAGAGAATCCAAGAGCATTGCATCAGCGACAATTACACCCTGTCAGATGCACTGTTTGGTGTGGAATCATGCCTGATAAAGTTATTGGTCCATATTTCTTCGAAAATGAGCTTAATGAACCACAAACCGTCTCTGGGGTGGTATACCGGACCATGTTGGAAAATTTTTTACGTCCGATAGTTCTCAATAATCGTAACATATGGTTCCAGCAAGATGGAGCTACAGCTCATACCGCAAGAGCCACAATGGCAATGGCAGTCAGTCAAACTTGGCCCACCCTGTATGTATGTATGTACAAAGATCTAGAAAAACTTAATTGGGCATATTTAACAGAAGTGCCACAGAGGGAAAATGTTCATAAAAATGTCGACGAAAGTGAACAAAACAAACATAATAAACAAAATGTATTCAGGTTTTCAAGACAAAGTCTTGACAGAAAGAATACGAACTGAAGAAAAAAGGAGACAACATGTAAATAAATTGAAAATTGATAATTACAGCAAATTTCGAACCACCAGTAGTACCACTGGTTAAAAGATTGATGTTTGACTGTTGGCTAGCAGGCACCGCAGTGGTGCAGAGGTTAGAACTTAAAGAATTCTGATGAAAGAATATGGTGATTCTTGAAACATGTAAATTCAACCCAGGTTCGATCCCCAGCTCAGCCAAGAAAATTATCAATACAAATTTGAATAAGAAATTTCATATTGTAAAACCATTCCTACCTTTAGTAAAAAAAATTTAATGAAAATTAAATTTAATGTACTCATGCCTAACTAAATAAATACATCATTATTTAGATTTTAATAAAATATACAAACGTTTAGCATTACTTAAGGCATAGGTTTGTTGATCTTTAAAACAAAGTTGTTTATTTAATCTTATATAAGAGAATTTTCGGCAAAAATCAATTCATTGTTTGTCTTATTAATATAAATAACTTATATTTATTACTTTAATCTATGTTTGGGGGGGGGGGAACTTTTCTCATGTAAATATTATATCTCCCTAAAATGACTTGTACTGTGCGTATGTTTTGCTTATATTCAGGGTTTAATATTTAGTAAAACATTTTTTCCAACTACCTATTGACTGCGCAATAAATATGTACCACTTCCATATTTATATGTAGAACTACTGAAAATAACTATGCAAACTATTAACCAACGAAGCCAGTACATATAGCATCATGCTAGAAATATTTCTAGTAGTAATTCTAAAAATATTTTGCCATACAAAATATTTCTAGTAGCAACCAGCACACAAAATGAAAATTTTTCATTTGCAATATATTTACTACTAGAACACACGCATACTTTTTATAGTTTACTACCGAACCATTAATGATTGTTTTTTGGGCATATAAAGAGCATGAACGCTCCAGAAAAGGTGTCAGAAAAGACTCTTTTTGGACTCATATGGCCTTCTGGGGATATGCATAGACACATGATTTTAAAATGAATCATTCAAAAGAAATAATTTCCATTAAAATATGATGCAATTGTGCCAAATTTCAATGAAATAGACTGTTTTGTTATTCAAGTCCACATATTTCTTATTTAATTGAATTGAAAATAAAAATCCGGGCCATCCGGGGGATGTCATCAGGACACCGGGACAATGGTTCCAAAACCAGGCCATGTCCTGGATTTTCCGGGCCACTTGGTAACACTAGTTATTAACATAAAGAGTTTAAGTACATGAAAATACAAGGTGGCGCAAAAGTAAACTTCCGATGTTTTTTGGCTGTAATTAAAAAAAAAATGAAAAACTTTGATTCTTCTTGTGGATTATTTTTATTTGGTCTTTTAATTTTTTTTTACATGAAGTCGAGAATATGATGTCATGTAAATGGCCGCCGCCACAGTTGATTGTCATTTGAACCCTTTTTATGGCATTTTCCATCACTTTGGCCAAAACTTCCGGCGATAGGTCCTCACATTCTTGACGGATAATGCCTTTAAGAGCTGCAAGAGTCTGAGGCTTGTTGCCATAAACCCGCGACTTCAAAAAGCCCCACAAAAAGAAGTCTGGAGCCGTCAAATCAGGCGATCTTGCTGGCCAGTGCAAATCGCCAAAATCTTGGTGGTGATTAAGGATGGCATGAGCGTATGTTAGACGCGATTGGCGGTCAGCAGCTAACAGCTGATGCACCGTCTGGACTTTGTACGGAAACATCTTCAAATCTTGTACCAAAATTCGCTGTAAAGACCGTCGACTGATACCCATTTGCGTGGCACGTCGTCTGGTCGATGCCGACGGCGCTTCCATGACATCCTCGGCTACAGCAGCAATATTCTCTGCAGAACGGCTACTCCGGGGTCTTCCACGCCTGGCAGCATCTCGTATTATGCCAGTCTCTTCCAGGCGACGAAATTCACGTTCTGCCAAAGTCACCGACCAATTATTGGTCAAATAAATAGTCAGCAATATTCGGCGTTCTGAAGCAGTATAGCGTAACATTGTTTATTAACGTGTATTTCGCATGTGTTTACTACACAAATGTCAAAACAGAACTGGCATTAGGGGCCAATCGCAAAATTTATAGCATTTTCTGATAGGAGGATTACTTTTGCGCCACCTTGTATAAGTTGCCTTCTCAAGGTAATGATTTGTTTTTTGTAAATTTAGTAAATGATTTTTAATAACGATTCTGATTAATTATTGATTTTATTATTTATTCATTTATTGAGCCTTCAAATGCATTCGTGTTATTTGTAATAGGAATTCAGAAAATT
This sequence comes from Bellardia bayeri, assembly GCA_950370525.1. Taxonomy (NCBI): domain Eukaryota; kingdom Metazoa; phylum Arthropoda; class Insecta; order Diptera; family Calliphoridae; genus Bellardia; species Bellardia bayeri. The sequence goes on from OX493268.1 coordinate 48,536,632, forward strand.
AAAAAAACAATATGTAACTCAGAAATTAAAAAGTCGTGGGCGTATGTATGTAATAATGCGGTATGCATATAATAATAACAACAAAAACAAGAACGGTATAGAAAGGATGAAAATGCAGCAACATTTAATGAGGAATAAAAGTGTTAAAAATGATAGAAAATTAAGAACGAAATGGAACCACTGATGTAATGAATAACAGGAGATACAAAAAAAAACAGTAAGTTGCTGAAAACAAAATTTTTCAATGAGAAAATTTTACTTTTATAAACATTATGTACATATGTATAGGTAATGTTTTAAAAGAAATGCAACAAAAACTCAGAAGAAGTCCTTAATAATACCATGCATTCATACCGATTTTCAAACATACATATGTATACATACATATATGTATATATAAATATACTCGTTTATTGATTGATCAATGGTTCTGTTTATAATAACTAACAAACCAAAAAATTCGAAAATAATGATGTAATTTATGAAATGATCTTTCCAAGTGTTTGTGTTTTTAAACGCACATTCATATATATTTGTAATATTTGTAACAGGAGAACAAAAAAACATACAAGCAATAGAGAAAATAAATGTGCAACGAACAATCTGATGTGCATAATACAAAAGTAAAAATTAACAACAACAAAAAAGGTACAAGCACGAGTGTGAAATCTGGGGGCTAATTCTGGCAGTCGTGATCGAAATTGTTTTCGAATCGAAATTTATTTCGACAGTGCAAAATTTTCTAATGATGGTACTCGATACGAATTGAATCGATTCATTGCTTCAGTGTTGTAAAAAACTTAAATAAGTACGTATTACAACACTGAATAAAATAAAAGAAAATGTAAACAATAAACATATGGTTTTGCAAAAAATAACTCAAGTAAAAGCAAACTTTTTAAAAGAAATTATTTTAAATTAAAAATGGATCCAGTTGGGTTTTTTTTACTCATCGTCTTCTAATTCTGACGAGATTGAACACATTAATGACATAAGGAAACAAATAAGAAACACCTCCGAACCCTTAAGATTGACAAACAATGAGTAAGTATAAATATGTACATACATACATACGTATGTATTAATGTATGTATGTATGTGTTTTTCTAGACTCAAAAGACATTTTAGGCTCAAAAAGCAAGCATAGGTAAAATTTATTTTTGATATTTTTGACCTAAAAGTAATAAAATTATTAATATTATAATATTTTTTAAAGTAAGTAACAAATTTTTTACTAACATTTTCTTTTTTTTCTTCTGTTTATTAAAAAAACGTTACTTCGAATGCTTACGAGGAAAAACTCGCAAGGTTGTGTTCGAATAATCATTCGTTATCGAATGCCATCATTAGAAATTTCGATACGTTTTATTCGCTATCGAATGAGAGAATCCCAAATGTTAAAAAATTCGAACGTTCGAATGAAAATTTACTCGCATACGAATGCGAGAATTAGCCCCCTGCTTATATTTACATAATTACACTGCTGTACAAAATTAATATGTATACCATATGTATTAATAAATGCCTTGTGGTGTGTAAGTAATATTTTATTAGAACAAGTTTTGTATAACTTATACGTATTGTTTAACTAATTCGTAATGTTGGAAAGAAAATAAATTTAATTTAACACACTGATGTTCAGCCCATACAACCAGAGCTGCCAGATGAATTTCGTCAAAAATCGTCAAAATCCCGACAAAAAAGAAAAAATCCTCATTTCTAATTTTAACAATCGTCCAAAAAAATTGGAAAAATATAAAGTACTATTTCTAGTAGTATATTCAAATTTATATTTAAACGAAAACATACAAATTCAAGTTTATATAGGCTCTTGTACAGTACATTTCAAAATACTTAAATTTGAACATTTTAAATAAGAAATCACAAAAAATATAATGTTAACCACAACTTGTGTAATATATTTATAATAGTATCATAGTCCGTTTTCACTCTCTACAAGGAAAAGAGAATATAAGGTGTACAAACTTGACGGTACTAGTCAATTGTCTTATTTCCTTTTACTTTTTTCTTTCATACATATTGATTTGCATTAAAAAGTACGAACATTTAATTGACGTGTGTAAATAAAATGGCAAGTTCAAAAGGGAATTAACAAAAACTAGTCAGCTAGAAGTGAAGAGTGTGAAACAAGACTTACAGTATTTTATAAATAAATATATGAATTTAGCATATTTTATTAATTCAGGTTAAAAAAAACAATTTAGTTTATTAAGTTTTAAATAACATTTTGAGTATAGAATCCAATTCATCCATCATACACAGGTACTTATTGTCAAAAAATTCCGTATTTTTGTTAGTCCCGATTTATATTATGAAATTTTTGTCGCTGCGATTCTTGTCGTATCTTCTTTAAAATTGTATTTGCGTCTACATTGTGAGATTTTTGTTGCAGAGATTTTTTGTGGATGTATACATGTTTTTATATATTTTGTAGCTAGCACATACATATATACATACATGTATGAAAATAAAAACCAACGAACCAAAGCGTGTCCCACGAGTACATGCATATGTGTACCCCTTTTAATATGACTTACCGCTCTCGCCTACAAAGCAAAAATCGCAGCGTGAAAAATTTCATAATGTAAACCGGGACTTATTTAAATTTATTTGAATATTATTTCGATGTTTTGTTAAAATACGAAAAGTTTTTGTAGAATTTCGCCGTTGAAATTAAGAAAGTGTTTCCTCCAAAAAATTTAGTTCATGGAATTGAGCATTTAAACTGGCTTTTTATGTTTACAGATAAATATGTAATTTCTTTTATTATTTGGAATAATTATACTTAAATTTAACAATTGTCTATAATTAAGAAAAATTTACTATTAATTAGTTTTGTTTTTGAAATATGTCATGTTCTGTCTAATATTTATGATATTAAATGAGAATTTATGATATTAAATAGTGGTTGTCTCAAAAACGAAGAGAATTTGGTAACAAAACAAACAAATGATAGAAAATTTTAATAATTCAGAAAATCGTCACTTTCAATGATAAAATCGTCAAATTGTCACTTTGCTATTTTTAAAACAAAAAATCGTCAAAATGACGATAAATCTAACTATTTTAGATGGTTTTATTTTTGTTTTTTTTTTTAAATAAGTGTTCTAAAATAATTTTTTGATATTGAGAATTGGTATTTACGGTCCCTGATATTTTTTCTAACGGGGTTTATATATGGAAAATACTCTGTCTAGTTTTCTTGTTTTAAGCGTTTGACATTATGTTTGCTGGGCAACATCTCTCACCTATATATCTTCATTTTTATGTATACGACATATGGCAGGGGTATGAGGGGAAAGGCCAGTGACTATGTGCAGAATGGGAATGGGCGACTGAGGTGGAACTGACGGTATTGGAATGGGTGTATATAAGACTGATAACAGACTGAGAGAGGGACATTGATTTCATGGACGAGGAGTTGATATGAAAGAGTTGATCGGTGTTGATCGCGCAGTAAAGTTCTATTGAATTAATCGATTTTGTTTTGAGTTTTAAAGTGTGTAAATAAATGTAAATACATATTTTGACGTTGATTGCTGTGTTTCATTTTCTGGTGAAGAGTTAGGTAGTCAAAAATCTAAATATATTTTGATTAAAATCATAAAAATCATGAACCGATTTTTACCGTTTTCAACAGTTCTTGCCCTTTTATGATAGAAATAATATGTGCAAATTTTCATGATGTTTGTTCTAATATATTTCTATTTAGATTATTTTGCATATATATATGTATATATATATTAATTCTAATCGAAAAGAATATGTAGGCCAAAAGTAGTGACGTTTTTAAAACATAATTTTAACGCAAAAGTTGTATGATAAAACTAAGTTCTTTATATTAAAGGTATTAAATTATTCAAATTATAGTTGTTAAATAAATATTAAAACAAAATGTATTATGTAACAAAATTCAGTATCAACAACAACAATTTCATATCAGTTCATGATACCAATAACCATTCTTACAAAGCTTTCAATCAATTTTGAAAAATGTCGATAACTATAGATATGGTATTCAGTTATTCCGTGTCACACGTACAATGAAGGAATTTTCCATAATAATTGTATTAAAACTGGTACAAATAAGACAGCATGTTTAAGAAGACTTCGAAAACCTAAATCTGGCATGTCATCCTTTGAAAATCCTGCCAATAGTCTCTGGTAAGACATTACATGGATATTTCACACTGTGCTTAAATTTCGAATAGCTTGAAGCAAAGCAAAATTGTAGTTTATGGCTTGGTCCATTGGTTGAAGAAGAGAAGTCATATTGAGAGAAAAGTAGACAAGTTCAATATTTTGCAGTTTATCTTTTATGTCCTTTGGATGCGCAGTGCAGTTGTCAACAAAAAGTAGAACCTTTCTTTTTTGCAAAGCAAATTTTTTGTCCAGCCCTAAAATCCATTTGTAAAAAAGTCGATGACTATCCACGCTTTTCTGTTAAAAAGAAGCATCTAGTCTAAGACTTAAACATTCCTATAACGAGCAGTATAGTTTTTCTATACCAGTCCAATATTGCTTCCTACTTCCTTTCTTGGCCGTGTTTTCCACCAACACAATTTTTATTTTTGAATGCCAGTGTGTTGTTTGGTAAGCACTTGAAAAACAAACCGGCCTCGTCTGCATTGAAAATGCCATTTCCATCATATTTTTCAATTAACCTTGGCAAAATGCTCCATATGCATTCATCCCGTTCTCCTCAATTAGCGTCAGCGTTTTCCCTAAACAAGGTTTTTCCAACAATATTATGTCGTTGTTTTAATCCAGTCTTATCTAAGCGAACGTTATCGTTTGACATCGTGGGCCAGGCGGTAAATGTATTTAGTGCAACAGCCTACTGCACGCCATTTCAGCCTTTATTATGCTGTTAGCTGGATGCTAGCTGCCAATTAACTTATTTTTGATGTTACTTCATTTTTACTGGACTTATTTTTGCATCGTTAAGGCAAGATCGGCATTTGAAAATAATTACTCCTTTAGTTTTATTATATTACAGTCTCTAGCATTGACTCTGTTATATTACAATTTTTTGATAATCGTAGTATCCATTGTCGACACTAGATGAATTTGATATTCTCTTATTTTTTTTAATATTATTATTACTTTGCACAGCTTATTAATATTAATTTGCAAAAATTAGAATTAGGAATTATTAGAAGTAACAATAATTCCTGAATTTTTTATTGTTATTGCAGTTTCCTTAATATGCAATTTATTTATTCTTTACTGATTCAGTTTTTAAATATTTTAATAAAGAATCAACGATAATTATACAACATTGATGAGAGTTTTATTACTGTTTTTCTTTATTTCCTGTCCTTTGTATACCCTACACAACCAAAAAGGATTTATGCAGATGTTTGTAACAATTCAAAATATTAGTCAAACACCCACCTTCAAATATACCGATCCACTTAGAAACACTCGATTAACTTCAAAGTAGAGGACGCAGTTTTGAAGATATTTCAATAATTTGTTTTCCGAGTCAAGAACGCTTGGGAAACTTTCTCAAAGCCGCGCTATAAACATTCTCCCAAAATAGGACTTTATCGATCATAAATCTTTGATTAATACGCTTATGCCAACAAATTTTTCAATAAATAAGTTATATATAATACTTATTGCATATTGCATTATTCGGTCCATAATTAACCATAACTTCCATATAATACCCGCTTCCGAAAATCATTTTAACGACCAATAATCTAATTAAGATATTGGTATACAAATAATATTCAATACAAATATATTTTACATATGTATATACAAGTTATTCGGTCCAATTTTATGATGATCGGTCCATAATTAGTAATAGCTCCTATATAAGACCCTCTTCTGAACATCACTTTAACATGCAAAAATCTTTTACCAGTGCTGATATATCGATATAAAATTTAATGCAAATAATTTGAATTTCCTCATATACTCTGTGTAGCGTTATCTAACATTCAGGCTTGACCGACTAAGCTTTCTTATTTGTTTTTTTTTTTAATTAATTTTATATAAGTTTACTTAATCTCACTGAAATATGCAATTATCTCTTAACACAAACTTGTTTAGTTGTTTTTGTTTCATATTATATTTGCTAATTTTTTATTAGCATTTATTTATTTAACAAAACAATAACTTTAATACTACAAACTCTTGCTAATGCCATAATAAACTGTTCATCTGCTGTTAGTAATTTATAAAACTGATAAAAACAAGCCCCACCATATAATACCCTACACCGAGTATTGGAGTAAAAACAGTTTTTCTGAAATGGGAGCGGCCATAGTAAAGTGAATTCATTTACAAACTATTTGCATGAAATTTTACCTCAATATTGACAGGATTTTCATAAAGGATTCATGCATGTAAAGTTGGTTTTATATGGGAGATATGAATAATTATGGACCAATCGTTATTAAATTTCTATATATATGTGTTAAATTTTAAATGGATACCAACATTTTTTTTTAGAGATTTATGGTCGTTTAAGTGATTTTCAGAAGTGGATCTTATATGTTAATTATGGACCGAAGTGATAAGACTTCATGAACAACTTAATTGTGGTGAAATATGTTTGGTGATGTGCAGAAATCAAACATCTATGACCGGCAAAATAGATTCTATGTCGATCGATGTAAAGCGTGATCCATTTCGAGGTTCCCTACTTTTTTAAAGAAAAAAAAATACAGAATATTCAAATTTAATAGAGAATGTTTATTATCATTTGAAAGAACATTCTTTGGTATTTGTTTTCTGAAGATTATGTCTATCAAATGTTCGCCGTCGCAGACGGTCTATCCGTTGAGTCCAATTTTAGATGACTCATTCGAGCATTTTGACTGGTAACAGGCGAATGACACGAGTGATGTTTTCCTCCAAGGTCTGAATCCTCCTCCAAGGTCTGAATCGAAGTATGTCGATAAAAATGACTTTACATATTCCCACAAGAAAAACTCTAACGATGTGATATCACACGATCTTGGTGGCCAATTGACCGGCCCAAAACGTGAAATTATGTACTCACTGAAGTGTTCTCTCAATAAATCCATTGACTGATGCAATGTATGGGAAGTGGCACCGTCTTGCTGAAACCAAATGTCGGCGAGATCAAGAGCTTCAATTTCAGTCATCAAATAGTCGGTTATCATGGCACGATAAGAGTGGTCATTGACGGTTACTTTCGCACCGGCATAATTTTTAAAGAAATATGGACGGATGATTCCAACGGCCCACAAACCACACCACAGCGTCTGGAAGTGGTCTATTCGGTCGAATATTATCCAGTAATGCATGTTGGGTCTCAAAATGGGTGATAATGTAGCGAACAGTACGCTCAGTACCGAGTATATTGACCATAAGCAAAGTTCACGAAAGACATTGCTTCACAGAACGTGAATTTTCGTAATAAAGTTGAACAATTCGTAAACGTTGTTCAGGCGTAAGTCTTTCCATTATGAAATGCCAAACAATACTTAACAAAACTAACATGACAGCATGACAAGACTCACACGTGATCTGTCAAAAAAAAGGCTATTGAAAAAAGTATCTCTATTTGAATCACCCTATACTTTAAGGTGGGGTGCTAGACTAATGTTATTGAGCGTTACAAACATCTGCACAAATCCAATATACCCTCCCCTCTATGGTGGTATATGGTATAAATATTATAGTATGTCGATAAAAATGTTTATAATCCCCATAATAAAGAGCCAACACACAATCTCAGATTAGTCTCTGTGGAAATCTTAACGCTGTTTTGTCTTTTATAAAACTATCATAAAAATAAGAGTTAATTCTGAAAAAAATCATTAACTTACCTTTTCGAAATTACTGGAAGATTGCAAGAACTATACAGGGATTGTGTGGCTTTTGTTGTAAACTACAGCAACACTTGTAGTAGAGCTGTAGAGTTGTATAATAATTAGTCACTTAAGGTCTCATTAGGGCAATGGCGCTCACTCGTACACACTTAAACTTGTTAAACGCTTAAAGGAAACAACAAAAACACGGAAAATATTTTATTATTTTATTATTTTTTGTTTTTAAATAAAACAAATGATAAATATATAAAAACCTCTGGTGCATAATGTTGAGGCCCAAAAATACAAATATTCATTTTCTATTTTGCTTGTGCCTTTTTAGCTCTTTATTAAATGTTGATTCTTTTTATTTAAACACTTTAGAAAATTGTAATTGTAACTTTATGACATTGATAAATAACCTGTTAGAACACACATGCAATTTAAACAACGAATTCTCTGCGGAATTATTGAACATTTATCTTTTGTTAATTTAAAATGAAAGCGTGTATATTCTTATGTGAAATGGGCACAAATACATCCAGTATTTTTATTGACGGTTTATTATTTGCTTGAAATGAAAAGATATTTTAAAGGGTTTCAATAGCCTTCATAAAAAAATAATTCTTACAAATGAAACAGGTAAATGAACGAAATCCTAGAAAATATTGTTTTATTGAGAAATTATTACTCTAATCTCAAAAATTCATTTAATAGGTAAAGCACAACGGTTGCTAATCGAAGCTTATGATGAATGTGTTCCAGCCAACCATGTTGGAAGATTAACCCCCTTATTCAAAAATGATTATTAAATTTAACAAACGTTTATTAAGACAGATTTGCATATAAAAATTTGCTTAATAAACGTTTGTTAAATTTAATAATCGTTTCTGAATAAGGGGGTATGAATCGTAGGCACTACCCTCTCAGGGAACCTGTACGAATGCAACTTATTCGTTGGAAGCGAAGATTGGCCGAAAAAAGGCCAGAATATGCTTCATATATGAAAACGTAATATTTAATCATGACAAAGCTCGGCCATATGTTGCAATATCGGTTAAAACCGATGCAAATTTTGTATACTTTTAGACATTACTATTTGCAACAACCCAGCATACCATTCTAGGAGCGCTCCGAAAAAGGAGTCAGTAAAGAGTCCAACTAAGGAGCATTTTCGGAGCGCTCCGAAAAAGGAGTCAGAAAAGAGTCCAACAAAAGAGTATATTCGGAGCTAAAGAAAAATTTGCTTGTTACTGTCCTGAGTCGTCACGCAGTATGACTCAGAAATTCCACTTAATTATGTGTGTACCAAAGCCTTGTTGTCCTGTTATTTGTGCTTTGAACAAAAAAAAACATAGCTGTAACACACAAGTATGATAAAAACAAGATTACACAGAGCCCAAAAAAACCCTCATAAAAGACTCTTATCTAAGAGCTCTTTAAGAACCCAAAAAAACCCTCATAAAAGAATCTTTTCTGACATTATCTAAGAGCTCTTTCTGATGGACCATTTCCGAACGTAATGACCCTCTTTTCTGAAGGTTTTCAGAGCAATTATGATTGTTTTTTGGGCTCATAAAGAGCGTTAACGCTCCGAAAAAGGTGTCAGAAAAGACTCTTTTCGGACTCATATGGCTTGCTGGGAAGTGTCAAATTTTTTTTTGTATTAGTAAAACAATGTGAGTGTATTGAGTTTTTCGAACTTGCACTTGCATGTGTAACCCTGCCTTTACACATGCATGTTAAGGGTTAATGCCGGGTAAAAGACAGTGATTTTCGACACTTTCACGAAAGTAAAATGAAACAGAGTTGCCCTATTAAAACTTAATACAAATTAACTGGATTGCAGTATAATATTATTACAGTTTTTACTTATATTAAATACATTTATGGCCGAATTCTCAGTTATTAGTTAACCATTGGTAAACTAAAATGCTAACTATTGTTTAACTATTGCTTGTTATTATTATGGAAAACTAAGCATTGCGAATAAAGAATCATTAGTTAAGCCTTTGACATTAGCTAACTAAAGACTGTGAATTCGGCCATTAAAGTCAATTTGACATTGTTTGCGTTAAATATTCATAAATTAAGCATTTACTAAAGCTTTAAAACATAAATATCATTGAAACGATACGAATAAATGGTTTCCTTAAAATTAAACTTTTTTATGTTCCCTGGTTCCCTTAAAATTAATTTTTGTTATGCTGGTGACAACTCTGCATTAAAAAGTAAACAAAATAAGAAATGGTGCCAAAATTAAGCCAAGAAAATATTGTTAAAATAATTAATTTGTATCGATTCCATCCAGTTATATGGGACATGAACAGCAAATTGTATCACTTTTATTTTCAAGTTGGCACAAACATTTTTTTAGCCTCAGTAAAAAATCTATTTTTTTTAATCGTTTTGCTGTCGCCGATATGTTTAGAATGAGCTTTTACCTGACCGTATAAACACTCAGGTAACTGGCAAGACAGTTGGGCGTTTTCTCGAAATTTTCGATGATAATACGTACATAGAGCTTGCATGTGTAAACGCAGGGTAAGAAACTGAAAATTTCTCAAATATAGAATTCAATTCATAAAGATGTTTAATTAAAATTAAAAGACATTTTTATACCCACCACGAAAAAGAGGGGTGGTATATAACGTTTGTCGTTCAATTTATACATTAAAATAATAAGAGTAGAATCATAAATTCTATATACTCTGGGTCCTTATAAGATTCTGAGACAATCAAGCCATGTCTGTCCGTCTGTTGTGGGCACGATAAAGCTTCGCAAAAAACATTTACCAAACATTCTTAGATCCCCCGAAATGTTTGCTATTGAAAATGTATAAAATCGGCCCAGTAGGATCCGAGTTATTGTTTAAAGTTTCAGACTACCTCGATATTTTTCAGATATTTTCTGCTATTTTCTTCAAATACAAAGCAGATAATATCATGAAATTTTTTACACTTTATTTCTATTACAGAAGGAGAAGTTCTGCTGAAAATAGTAGGAATCGGTCCACGATTTCTCCAAGCTGCTATACGAATATCATCTCGGAATATATCTTTATGGTACATAAATTTTTATAGAAAACCCGTATAAATACAAAATTCTGCAGTAATAAGTTTCATGCAAAGTGCAATCTCAAAACGATATTTTTTTTTTGCAACGGTCCATATTTTGGCATAGCTCTGTACAAAGGTCACTTCCGAAAATAACTTAAATGTGCATACATCTCTAATAAAACTCATGGTTCGATTAAGGATGGCAACCGAACTTCAGTGGAGTTGACAGTTGCCAAAAACATATTACAGATGGCAACTGACAACTGTAAGCTGTTAACTTCAGTTGCCGAACATGGCAACCGAGAATTTGTGGTTGCTTTTATTTTTTTTTATTTTCAGAGCTAGTTATTTTGTTGTTAAACTATTTATATTTTTAACATATAAATGTTTGTTTTCTACTCGATAATTTGAAAAACAGATCAAAGACAAAAGTTGCCTTACATAATAACAACTTGCATGCCAGTTGCGTTTCCTATTGGCAACCCAACTCCAGTTTGGTTGCTATACATAATCGACCCATCAGTATTAAGTAGGAATTCAATAAAATAATCCAAATATACAATACATTTAACATTTAAATCGTCGTACCAAATTTATTGTTCATGGGTCCATATTTGACCATAGGCCCCATATAAAGTTCAGTTTTGAAAATCACTTAAATGCTCATAAATCTCTTATAAGCATCAGCAGCAAGTTTAAATTCGACACAAGTAGTTAATACATATACATATAGAAATTATAGAAATTCATAGCCAATGTTATGATTCCCTTATGAGGACTACTCCCGAAAACTTATTTACGTACATAAAAATCCATATCGAATCGAAATTTTACAAAGATCAGTTAAAAGTATGTAAAAATTGACCAAAGTTGCCACGTTCGAGAACAACCACAGAGTATAGTTAACAGTTTTGACATTTCAAAAAGCCAAAATGAGTTTCCTAGGGCTTTGTGGAACTTAATCTATTGTGTATTAAAATAAATCGCTCTAAGCATTAAACATATTCGAGACAGCAGGCTACGCGGCTACACGAGTGCAAATGCCGCTGTGTACTTATGCCGCTCTGTAGCATTTGACTTAACTAACTATTTTGAATTCGACAGCTGATCCCGAAATCTGTCGTTTTAATAAAAAAAAAATACATTTGTTCCTCGAATTTTTTAAATAACATAATGGCTGAAGATTATATCGTTGCTATTACTAAAATACAACAAAAACGTAAATAAAAACATTAAAAATAACAAATCTTAAACAATGAAATACTTATGGCTAAATTCACAGTCTTTAGTTAGCTAATGGCAAAGGCTTAACTAATGATTCTTTATTCGCAGTGCTTTGTTTGCCATTAGTTAAACCACCAAACATCGTTGGTTAATTATTAGCCAAAACAGCTGTTGCTATGAAAATAAAGTTTACAATTGTTTTCGGCGACAAATTGTAAATATGTCTTATGAATTTGAATAATGGCTAAATTCACAGTCTTAATAGTAATAGTTAAACAATAGTTAGTTTACCAATGGTTAACTAATGACCGAGAATTCGGCCATTACAAACTTTAATTAAACAAAACAATGCAAATTTAAATAGCTGTTGACGCAATCTATATTTATATTTCAGTGGTGCCACTTATTGTATTTTTTCAAAGTAGCGTTTTTTCATGAAACAGGTTCCTTGAAAATTTAAGAAAAAAAAACTCCATTAAATAAAGTCTTAAAGACTAAAGAAAACTGTTGAATTTTCTTTTTTTCGGTCACGCTTATAACATAATAGAAATGTAATATAATAACATAGCAATGCAATTCACAATATTGTGCAAATGCAATGATGCAATACCATTTGCGCAAGATTGTGAATGGAGCTAGTATAATAATAAATATTTCTAAACACTATTTTGCTTCACATATTTTGTTATATGGTCAACACTGTTTATGTTTTGTCGCCAACAAAAATAAAAATTAGTTTAATTTGACAGCGACGATAAAATCAGAATGGACAACAACCTGCCTGCTGTTGTCAATATAGTCACTCTCATATAAACGTGTGCATTTAATTTTTGACATATTGCAGTCGGTAACCTGCTGTCTCGAATGTGTTTAATGCTTTATGTTACACGCTGCAAAAACAAAGTGTTTATGCATAAAATTCTTATAAATTTTGTTATTGAGATGAAATTCAAATAAAAGAAACCTAAAATAAATAGAAATTACGATACAATATTTTTAAATATCGCCTCATAATAGGTGATTTGGTGGTGGATATACGATATAAGATTCGGCACAGCTGAATATAAACTCTCAATTGTTTTATTGCTTAAGGTACGGTCACACTTGGCAAATATTTGCCGAAAAAGACGTAACCACTAAGTAAAATATATTTACACTCGTTTGTTTATTAAAGAAAAACTTCATTTATTTAGGACGGGACACGACAAATATTTGGTTTTATTTTATTTGATGCTGTTTGATCTTGCAAAACTTTTGTAAGAATCATGGCAGCGCAGGAGTATTATTGATAAATCGAGTATCCTTAATATTTGGATAGCTAACGCTACGTTTTATAGCATTTGTGTCGCTGGCTGCGCCTGTCGTCCATATTTTCTTTGAACTGCCATTTAAAAGAACGATACAAAGCACTGCAGTGAAATCAATGTAAAAAAGAACAACAAATAATACATTGGCTTCAGTTAAAATTTGTTAATTAAGACATGTTAAGTAAACATTAAGGTGTCTCACATAACATTAAATAAATTCTCGTAAATAGTTTAAATGAATAAATAGAAATTAAAAAAGAATATTAAAATATTAAAATAAGGCAAACTTAAATAAATAAATAAAATGAATATAAAAACAAGTAAAAAATATAGTCGGTCAAGCCCGACCATATAATACCCTGCACCTCGTATATGTATAAAATAGTTTTTCAGAAATGGGCGCTGTAACCTATTATGGACCGATCATCCAAAAATTTAGTGTTATGATTTATGTTAAAATAAATATTAAAAGATTTATGGAGGTTAAAGTTATGAACCGACCATTATAAAATTAGGTGTCATTATTTATGTATATAAGAAACTTATTTGTGTCGAATTTTATTTGATTACCAACATTTTAAAGAAATTTATAACCGACTAATGACTAATGCCCGAAACATATTTGTGTTCAATATTATTTCGATACCAACATTTTTAAGTGAGTTATGCTCTTTAAAGTGACTTTCGGAAGTGGGTCTTATATGGGAGCTACCACTAATTATGGACCGATCTTCAGAAAATTTGTAGAAGTGATTTAGCTTCATTTGTGGTGAAATTTGTTTGCATACTTGCATAATTCAAAGATTTATGGCCGGTAAACCCAAATTTCGGGAGGGCATTTGTATGGGGGTCAGGTGAGATAATGGACCGATTTCCACCAGTTTTAATACCATTCATCCTTGGGCAGAGAAAATATCACGTACCGAATTTTATCGAAATATCTTCAAAATTGCGACCTGTTTTCTGCGCACAAACTTTACATGGACAGCCAGCCAGAGGGACGGACATCGTCAAATCGACTCAGAAGGTAATTCTGAGCTGATCAGTATACTTTAAGGTGGGTGTTGGACTAATATTTATGGGCGTTACAAACATCAGCACAAATCCAATATGCCCTCCCCACTATGGTGGTGTAGTTTATAATTATATTTCTACTAACAAAATACTTTTTTATTTGTAAGTAGTCGTTTACACTCTCACGTCCAAAATATCAAACCAAAATCAACAAAATTTACCAGGAATTGTTTTCTATTCTCCCAAGCAGTTTGGTGTTGAAAATCTGTATAATCAACTCAGTTTAACGACAGTTTTAAACCAAAATATGAGACAACCTTCAAAAATATACATACACATATTTTTCAAAATTTCTTTTGAATTTTGTTTCAAAACTAGCGGACCCGGCGAACTTTGCCTCGCCGCAATTTTAAGCCTTCAGGCAAGCTTTAGAGTAATAATATAATACAACAGAAATAATTTAACACAAAATTTCGTACAAAAAAAGCAATTTTCCAATTTGCCGACTTTTGCGGAGCGATTTTCCTATTTTCCGCATTTTCCTCAATTACCCATGATTTACACCAAGAACTTTCTATTTTGCCATTAAGGAAAAATTTCACACAAAATTTTATACAAAAACTTGATTTTCGATTTTTCAAATTTTCGAACTTTTCCGTAGGGATTTTCCAAAATTTTCTTCCGTAAAAACCTTCTCCTCGAAAATACGAACAACTGACAAAAAATTTTACAGAAATGGGCCCAGTCGTTCTCATTTTATGAATTACTATACATTTTTTACACCATTTTTATATATAGATATTGCAGATAATACCATGAAATTTGGCAAAAGAAATTTCGAACTAATAAGAAGAACTCTGTTGAAAATTATAAGAATCTGTCCATAGCCCCCATACAAATTTCTTTCCAAAATATGGATCTATGGTAGATAAGTACTCATAGATAGCGATATATTTACAAAATTCAGTACAAATAAATTTTGCATTAAAGGAAATGAAAAGAACAAATTTGTTCGGGATCGTACCATATTTGAACAAAGTCCCAACTTTCAAAAATTACTTAAATGCGTATAAATCTCTTAAAAATATCGACCCATAATTGGACATAGCTTCCATATAAGTCCACTTCTGACAAAAACATTAAGCTATATATGTAAATGTCTTGTAAATATCGATATTGTTCCAAAATGTCTGTAGTTTCAATAATTCCCTTTATATTTGGGATGAGGGTATTTAAGATTCGCCACAGCCAATACATAACTTTTGTTAATTTTATTATTTTAGAAAATTCGTTATAAAACTAGATGATTGATATTTTCATTTGCTGAGACTTTTTTGTGTTGAGATTTATTTTGGATACCGTTAAAGTGTTTTTCGTACGAAATTATGTTGGCCTTTTAAACCTTTTTTAGATGTATTGAACTTTCGTTTAGCTTTTGATAATACTGGTCACCAATATCGAAGCGCTCGACTGCTGTCCAACAACTAACGGATGTGCCCATTTGCTATAGAAGCATCTTTTTATGTTAAACACTTGTCTCTTTCATTTGTGCTGTCATGAGACTTGCGTCCGAAAGCGTTAAAAGCTTTTTGATAACACTGATTTGTGGTTTGGGAACAATAGAACGCCTTTTTTTAGCTCTAACACTCAAGTAGAATTGCTACTTTTTATCATTTTTAGAATATTGTGTTCAAGGGCTCTTGACAGTTTCTTTATTATTTATTATAATTTAATTTGCAAAAAGTCAAACTAACGTTTTTTTTTCTTAACTCATAAACAAACAAGTAAGAAAGTATAGTCAGTCAAGCCCGACCATATAATACCCTACACCCAGTATATGTATTAAACTCTTTTTCATAAATTGGCGTTATATGGGAGAAATAACCTATTATGGACCGATTATCCAAAAATTTAGTGTCATGTTGTCTGTGAATATAAATATTATATGTGTTAAACTTTATCTCGATATAAATAATTTTAAAAGATTTATGGAAGTTAAAGTGAATTACGGAGAGGGTCTTATATGGGAGCTTCGACTAATTATGGACCGACCATCATAAAATTGTACCGTATTATTTGTATACATATGAAATATATTTGTGTTCAATATTATTTGGATCCAACATTTTTGAGAAAGTTATGCTCTTTAAAGTGATTTTCGGAAGTGGGCCTTATATGGGAGCTACGAGTAATTATGGACCGATCTGCACAAAATTTTTAGATGCGATTTTGCTCTATTTACTACTCATTTGTGGTGAAATCTGTTTGGATACTTACATAATTCAAACATTTATGATCGGTAAACCCCCATTTCGGGAAGATATTTGTATGGGGGCTAGGTGAAATATAGGACCGATTTCCACCAGTTTCAATCCCATCCATCTTTGGGCCGAAAAAAAATCACGTACCAAATTTTATCGAAATATTTTCAAAATTGAGACCTGTACTCTGCGCACAAGCTTTACATGGACAGCCAGCCAGCCAGCCAGCCAGACGGACGGACAGACATCGTTAAGTCGACTCAGAAAGTGATTCTGAGTCGATCGGTATACTTTAAGGTGGGTGTTGGACCAATATTTCTGGGCGTTACAAACATCAGCACAAATCCAATATACCCGCCCCACTATGGTGGTGTAGGGTATAAAAAACAAAAGCATTTAAATCTTTGACATGTTTATGCAAATATTTCACAGGACACGCTGGTGAAAAATGCTACTTTTTTATTCGCAGACAATTTTTATTTTCCATTTTCTATTGTAGTTTATTAAATTGTTTAACATTAAACCTCAAATAAATAACAAAAAAAAACTATTTTCAATTTGCTTTATTTTTATGCTATAAAAAGTACACAAGGCCAAACATGCACTCATTTGGTGTTCTTCACTGTATATTTTAAAAATAAATCGAATCAAAATTATTCACAGTAATAACGGTTGTTTTTCATAGTTTTCTTTAAATAATTTACAAATAAACATCACTTTAATATGCGACATATATAAATAGTTGTAAATCATTTGAAATTTTTAAAATTTTTTTTTAATTTCGTAACGAATTCGGATTTTTTTAATTTATAAAATATATTTTATTGTATAATAATAATTACTTTGTTTTTATTGTTTTAATCCAGGATATTTAATTATCAGTTAACTGATGTTTATTGGTTTATTAATCCTTTTGAACTTTTCGTTGTTTTTTTATATTGAATTATGTTCCAGTTGTTTTAATTTATATAATTTTTTATAAACTGCATTTTTAGTTTAATATCTACATTATTTTATTTGGCAATATATGTACATCTATGTATGTATATCTATCTATATGTATGTATGTATGTACATAAAAGTGCCTGGATTCTTTTAAAGCCAAAAAACTAATTTACAAATTTCCCCATATATTGAAATACTTTCATATTATTGCCAAATTATTTAAATTAAATTTAGCTTATTTGACTTTCAATTAAATAATTGGCAACAAATAATATAAAGAAGCCAGAAATATGAGTACCCAGCAAAATCTTGGTAATGACTTGTTATTACTCAGTAATTTAATTTTTAATTACTAATTCATATAGTTGACATTACTTAAGGTACGGTCACACTTGGCAAATATTTGCCGAAAAAGACGTAACCACTAAATAAAATATATTTAAACTCGTTTGTTTACTAAAAAAAAAAACTTCGTTTATTTAGGACAAGGCACAACAAATATTTAGTTTTATTTTATTTGTGGCTGTTTGATCTTGCAAAACTATTGTAAGATTAAACAATGTCAAACAAATTTATGCTAAAATAATTGGTTACGTTTTGACAAAATCATATTATTGAATTTGGATGTCATGAAATCCCATCTGTTTTCGGATTCCAAACCATAAAATCGTAGGCATATTAAATTTAAAGGGAATGTCTAGCAAAAAAGAAAACATTAATTAATTGATCACAAGAATAAGACATACAAACAAATGTTTCTTTGTAAATTTGTTTGGAAAGCAATAATAAAAAAAATACTGCCTTTTATTTATTGTTTTCAACATAAATTTACGAATTTGGAATTAACCGTAAATAAATGACGATAGCCAGCTTACTAAAACCGTAATATTCAGACCACTGTTTTAAGCGTGCTTCATACGTTTTATTATGAAGATTTTTTACTAAATTTATAATTACTTTTATTTTTGAAATTATAACATCCATTTTTTATTAATTTAATTACACTAATTATAATTTTCTTGATCTTTAAGAATTCATATAAATTTATTTAATTATAATTTTTTTCAATTCTATTTTTTCTAACACATTTTTACACTTTTTTAACTATTTTTAATTTTAATTTCATTTTTAAAACTGTTTAAAACATCGTAATTCGTTTGTTTTTTCTTTGTTTTATCCTTTAAAACATTGTTAATGTTTTCATGGATTGAAGCTGAAACTTTTTAATGTCTGCTGTTTTTCCACCCGAGTACAACAGCCGTTACACATAACGTCTAACATCATACTGATTTAACTGTCAAAGACAAACTACCGTTTTTGCCAACACAGCAGCAGAAATAGCTACTGTAGCGACAGTACATTTAGTGTTAAAAGTGTCTCAGTTGTTGTTGTTCATAGAAATGTCTGCAAATGTTGCCAGTTAATGGGATTTGTTTAAGGGATTTTATTGATTTTGGGAATCGCCAAGAAAATGCAACATTAAAGTATTGATCGTAAAAATAACAAGTTAGAGTGCAATATTCGGCTGTGCTGAATCTTAAATACCCTCCACCTAAACGTAATACAAAAACTAGACTGGTTTTAGGACTAGTATATTTTTATTCTGTGTTTTCTATTCAGTCTTAGTGCAAATTTAATTTGTTTGAAAGACAATTTTACGACCAACATAATTTATTTCAAATATTTTGACATTTTATCTACTTTTGACCATTTATAAATGATGTAATTACCTATTATTACCATAATTTACAGAGTTTGTTCGATTTTCATAATAATCTTGTGTGTTATTTAACAATTTCTAAATTAAAAGAACATTTTCCCATACTCGTAACAAGTTAGTTGAATTTACCCCCTGGCCCACGATGACGAACGATAAGACTTAAGACACAAACTTGATTGTGGACTAAAAAAACTTGATTGATTAAAAAATAGATACGATAAAAAGTTTGTGTCTTAAGTCTTACTTAAGCGAATGTTATCGTTGGGCATCGTGGGCCAGGCGGTTAATCTCAATAACGTTATATACAAGAGTTGTATGGTTGGTTGTTATGCTAGGAAGTGAACTTAACTCACGAGCTATTATTGACTAACAGCTACAAAATTCAGTTGCATAATTGACGTATAACCGATATTAATATGATTTCTGGATTAACCCTTATGTGTGCGGCAAAAAAACAACTTCTATTTTTATACGTATTTAATATGGTCAAAAATGGACCGAACTAAAAAAAATTTCAAGAGAAAAGTTTTATTCTTTCAGGCTAATAGTTCGAATTTTCAAATAATTTCAAAGAATACTATTGTAAAGTACTAGAACAATTTGCAAACTGGAATGCATTTTCTACCCTGGCATCAGCATCATCAGCAATTTTCACTGTCCACGATCCATCTGTAAACATTATCTATTTAACTCACCGTTTTTTGAGAAATAGAATTCAAAAAAAATATTTCGTTTTGCGATTTCTTTTTGCATGAAACTTATTTTTGCCGAATGTTTTATTAATATTCCAATTTGACAAGCATTTATTTATCATTGAGCCATATTTCGGGAATATTTTTGTATGAGGACTATGAGAAATGATGTTCCTATTCTTACTATTTTCCTAACATTTTCTTCTTTTATATATATTTTAAAATATTTTTAATATATTTCAAAAATTTGGGAGAAAAATTTTTAAAATTATCAAATTTTTATGGAGGTTGTCTCACAGTTTGGTCCATAACTCTTGTTGTACTCTACCGATTTTACTGATTTCCAATACCAAACTGCTTAGAAGAATTATGAGCGGGTTTTTGTAAACGCTGTTGATTTTGGTTGTGTATTGTGGATGTGAGAGTGTTTTACACAGCCAGATAGACAGACACAGACGGATAGACAGACAGACAAACATAGCTCAATTGATTTAGAATTCCATAAGGATCAAGAATATATATATATATATATGTTGTGTCTGAGATGAATATTTCTGCGTATTACACACGAAATAACAAACTTATGTGGAGGGTATATAAAGTATACATATATTCTGGGTGCTTGTAAAATTCTAAGACGACTGAGGTAGACAGACGGGCGGTCTGTTAAAAGAATGATACAGCCTTTTAATCTACATAACAAAAATTTTAGGATACCTCGATAAATTTACGAATGTATTGCCATGATTTTATGCTTTATAAGTGCCTTGTGGAAAAGCGGTATTCATTATATTTTGTTTTAATTGGTCCATAGCTAACCTTATAACCCACATAAAGTCTACTTCCGAAAACCACTTAAATACGCATCATCTACAATCGATATAAAAATAGCAGTACCGAACTCAATGAATAGCTCTTAATATACATTAAGACCCCTTTCGAAAAACACATTATCCTACATATCTATCTTTTTTTATTTATCGCTCTTGTAAATACGGTTATTAAGACGAAGTTCAACCAAAATAAAACACTTTGATTTTAAACGTAGATTAAGTAGATATGTCTTAGAATCTATGGTGATGTAGCTATGCCTGTTAAAGGCCCAGAGAGGAAAAAAATGTCCCCAAATATTACAAATAACAAAAAGTCTGGCCGTCGAATTTGTAACAAACTTTTTCCAGACTTATCAGACATATATTTTGATATCTACTAAATTCAAGTGCAAGAATTACAATTGAAATTTACAACTAAAATTAATCAAATTGGGCGATACTGATTAATATTTGTATACCAATAAATAAAAATCTGTAACCATATTCCATCAGCACAGCCGAAAATAACACTCTAACTTGTTAAAATTCAGTTTTAGAAGCTTATTCAAAGACATAAACCTCCTCCTTCTGTATTGATTTGCTGCCTTAAACCTGTGCTCTAATTATAACCCACAAACAGCTATTTTATCCCAGAGTATAGTATATTTAAATAATATTTACATTTATATTAATAGGTATTGTGTAAAATTATTTAAACAATATGAGAAAATTTAGTTGTGTATGTATTTTGGAAATTTCTCTAACAGAAATGGGACACAGCTACAACTGGCAACACCAAGCTCAGGATTAAAACTGTAACAAAGCATCGTAGCTGTGGTGAGAATTCATTGAAAAGACAAAACCAAAGAACACGATGACTAAAGCCAACAATGGAATACGAAGTGTGTTTATAAGCCACTAGGGAAATGGGTTTAAAAAGTGAAAATGCCAACAACAAATCAAAATAAAACATAGAATATAAACCGAACAATAACAATAACAGACACAATTGTTGAGGCAGGTTCAAATTAAAAAACGTAAACATTTAAAACCAGCTATTAAATCTTTAACAAATACACAAAATTAATAAAAAAAAAATATCGTTAATTTAATAAATGTATTTAAAAAAATTTAATGCCTGAAAAAAACCGTTTTAAATTCAAATAAAAATTAACTTTTTAAATAACATAATAAAACATCGAAAACATAGCATTTCCTGCACTTGCGCCTTTCCAAGCTCTCCTGCTTATGCTCTTCAGCATTTACTACTTATCTGTATTTTTCTGCAAGGATATTCACCACAAGGGACAACTACAAAAAAAAAAACTCACATACTTACACACACAATAGAAAGTATAAACAAATACTTAAAAGGCACCTGCCGATGCCAATAACAGATTTGTAAGTTTGTGTTTGTTTTAAAAAGAATTAAAGCACGTGCTTTCAAGAGTCAATGTTGCATAAACAAAACATTAAATACCGGGGAAAATAACACTAAATTTCCTTTGATTTCTAACATGCAACATTTTTACATACTCACTCGTTTACACACACGTACAAATATATAATGGTATTTCACTAAACATTTGAAAAAGGGTTTTTTGTTTTGATTTTTTATTTTTAGGTGATTTTAATCTCAAATTTAAGAAAAAGTTTTCAAAATTATCAAAAATGTGGAAAACAGAAACTTGTAAATAGAAACGGATATGATTATACAGTATTGGAAAACATCATAAGAACTTTTCATATCATTTTTGTTAATATTGAAATAATAGAAAAATTATTGTATTTGCCAAATTAAACACTTTAGTATGGTAAAGGAAAAATATATAAAAAAAAGCAAAGCATTTTATTATGTTCTTAAGATGCTGGAAAAAAATAATAAAAATATTATATTTTATTCAGAATTATTTATAACTACCAAATTACCTTTATGTCTCACATAATAGTAATATTTAGTTGAATCACCATATTCCTTCTTGATTGTTCCTACATATCTTTTTTGTTTTCAGATTTATCATGCATCGGCATTTCTACGTAATCGACATCTCACAGTGGGAAAATTTATAAAAAAAAAAGTAAATAAATCTGTGGTAGCGAAACGTTAAGTCAAATTGAAATAAAATTGCCCAGATATAACACTTCCTATTGCCTAGTTTATGTTTTTAAATTTTAATTTGGTAAATCCACCAGCAACTATGGCAGAGTTTGCCAAAGTAGAGCACCTCTGGTATATGTATGAGAATTTGAAAACTTTTCTTTGTAATCTAATTTCAAATATTTTACTATATATGAAATCTACTAGTTACTACTCGACTACTTTTTCACACCTACATATTATCTCTTATAGTTAACTCTAGTCTGCTGTTTTGCTAATAGCGGTTACAAATATTTCCCGATTTTCTCCAAGTAGTTTTTATTGATTAACAACACCTTTAGAAACCTATTAACAAAAGAGTTGCTGAAAAATCATCCCAGAATCAAAAATTATATTAATTTAAATTTAAACAAATAAAAAAGTATAGTCGGTCAAGCCCGACCATATAATAATACCCTACACCTATATGTATAAAACAGTTTTTCAGAAATGGGCGTTATATGGGAGATATCACCTATTTTGGAACAAAATATAGTGTCATGATTTCTTTGAATATAAATATTATATGTGTTAAACTTTATCTCGATATAAATACTTTTAAAAGATTTATGGAGGTTAACGTGAATTACGGAGAGGGCCTTATATGGGAGTTTCGACTAATTATGGACCGATCATTATAAAATTAGGTGTCATTATTTCTGCATATAAGAAACTTATTTGTGTCGAATTTTATTTGATTACCAACATTTTTAAGAAATGTATGACCGTTAAAGAGATTTTCGGAAGTGGGCCTCATTTGGAAGCTACGACTAATTATGGACCGATCATAATAAAATTGTACCGTATTATTTATATATATATATATGAAATATATTTGTGTTAAATATTATTTGGATACCAACATTTTTGAGTGAGTTGTACGCTTTAATGTGATTGTCGGAAGTGGGCTTTATATGGGAGCTACGACTAATTATGGACCGATCGCAATAAAATTTTACTGTATTATTTGTATATCATATTATTTGGATAACAACATTTTTGAGTGAGTTATGCTCTTTAAAGTTATTTTTTTAAGTGGGCCTTATATGGGAGCTACGACTAATTATAGACCGATCTTCACAAAATTTGTAGATGTGATTAAGCTTAATTTATTACTTTTTTCTGGTGAAATTTATTTGGATAATTGCATAACTCAAACATTTATGATCGATAAACCCCAATTACTGGAGGACATCCGTCCTTGGGCCGAAAAAATATCACGTATAAAATTTTATAGAAATATCTTCAAAATTGCGACCTGTACTCTGCGCACAAGCAAGGGACAGCCAGCCAGACGGAAAGTGATTCTGAGTCGATCTGTATACTTTAAGGTGGGTGTTGGACCAATATTTCTGGGCGTTAACAACATCAGCACAAATCCAATATACTCTTCCCACTATGATGGTGTAGGGAATAAAAATTATAGCGATTTGTAATAATCTTGCAGAGGAATATTGTGCACCAGTTAATGCACAAATTAATCTTAGTTTCTTCTTTTAGCTTTTTCTAGGAGACACTTAAACTTAAACTGATCAAATAATATGAATCAGATAAATATAGTCTATAATAAAGGCCACCCTAATGTACATGTACAAACATAGCTAGTTTGTTGCAATCATTTTGCTCATTGCACAAAATTAAACCAGAGCACATTCATGGGTTATGTATACAAATCAACAAACAACAATAAAAACTTAATGCAAACGAACAAATAATTTAACACATTTAATTAAAACAACAAAGAAAACGTACACTTTAACATACTCATGTACTTAGACAATCCCACATACAAACCATGAATATTGTTCTTTAAACGATATGTTTAACTCATTTAATATAATTAACGTCATACAGATACAACTTCTACTGCTGAGCCATTGCAACTGCAGCCACCCCACATTTAGTGGCAGCAATTTTCAAATGACAAAAATAAAAATTAAAATAATTGAAATCGCTCAAATGCAGATTAATGAATGTAAACCCAACATTTTTAATGGCAATGCACAGTGGCACAGAAATTTTTTATTCTGACAACAACTCTGTAGTTGGTAAATGGGAGATGTTTTAATGTAATGCTAGGCTGTAGGAAATAAGGACTTTCTGAATTTATGTAGGTTTATTTAATTTAGAGGCTAGGATAAAAGCCTATACCATTCCGGTTATGTACATATGCCAATTCGGCATGTTGTGCGCACTTAGGAAAGTATTATTCTTTCCATTTATAAACCTATGAACAAAAACTAGACTGGGTTAAGAACCCTCGATATAATTCATTTTAAATTCTTAAGAAATTTCAAGCTTGGCGTAGTGTCCATTTGAAAATTTTCGTGTCTAATTTGAAAAAAGAAGGACATTGCCACATGTAATGTTCCAACATTTCATCTATTTAATCACATGCTACACATATAGTGTCGTTAGTTACAATATTACGAGCCTTATGAGAACTAACTTTATTGACTAGCGTTTTAAATGTTGGTATGTTAAGGTTCAAAATATTATTTTTTATACCCACCATCCAAAATATGGGGGGGGGGGGGGTATATTACGTTTGTCATTCCGTTTTCAACATATCGAAATAGTGTTTGTAGAGCCATATGTATTCTTGTTGAAGACACGATAGAGCTTCGAAAAAAGACATAGAATAATGAAATTTTTACCAAACATTCTCTGATCCACCGAAATATGTGTTTGGGTTTGAAAATGCTTAAAATCGGTACAGTGAAATAACTCCCAAATGAAATAAGTCCCATGAAAAATTAAATAACGCCCAACTGAAAAAAAAATTAAATAACTTCCAAAGGCAAAAATGAAATAAGTCCCAATGAATTAACGGCAATAGAAGAAATTTGTGCAATGCGAATCCGGTATTCTGTATACCATAGAGGAGAAAATCCTTCCGCCCAAATGAAATCACTCCCAACAAAAAAAACTGTTGGGACTTATTTCATTTCCTAACAAAAATTATGAAATAAGTCCCAATGTATTGGAACTTAATGCATAATGAAATAAGTCCCAATCTGTATAAAATTTTTTTTTGGGATTTATTTCATTTTTCCATTGGGACTTATTCCATTAGGGAGTTATTTCAATGTACCGAAAAAATCGGTTCAGTAGGATCCGAGTTATAAATCAAAGTTTCAGACTACCTGTCTGTTTTGTTTTGCTGTTTCTTTTTCAAATATAATGCAGATATGTAATATAATATCATTAAATTTTACACACTTTATTCTGATTGTGATGATTTTTCATAGCTCGTACCTCTTCCCGAAATATGGATTTAATAAAATGTCTATAGAAAAGCCGTATCCCTAAATACGTCAGCAATAATAAGTTTTATGCAAAATGAATTCTCAAAACGATATTTTGTTTTCATCGGTCCATATTTTCACATAGCCCCATACAAGGACCACTTCCGAAAATCACTTAAAGGCACATAAATCCTTTCTAAAAATCAGTATCAAGTTAAAACTCAACATATATATAAATATTTGACCATAGTCCCCACTTAAATACTCAAATACAAGAGTTTTGCAAGATCAAACATCATCAAATAAAATAAAACTAAATATTCTTTGTGTCTTGTCCTAAATAAACGAAGTTTTTTTTAATAAATAAACGAGTTCAAATATATTTTATTTAGTGGTTACGTCTTTTTCGGCAAATATTTGCCAAGTGCTACCGTACCTTTACTCTTGTTACTTCATCCCATTCTCTTCCTTACGGTGTTACGGTTATTCACTTAATATTTATGTATTAAATACTACTGTGATCAACACAGGACCAGAAACTGAAATTTGACTGTATAAATTTCCATAGTGCAGCATCTACGGAATTAATTAACATAAATATATATTTTTAAACCACTGTGTACAGTGCAGTACATATTATTAACAGTGTGATGATAAATAGTTGTCACAAGCGGAGAGGAATTTTGCAACATAGCCATAGTTTTTTAAACTTTTGGTACACACAGATAAAGTTTAATACGATCTTTTGGTAATATAAGTTGCACACATTTCACTTACCTTCTTGTTTCTTAGAAATTTGCTGAGCTTTTTTTTCGTATTTTAGCGTCGCCGATATAGATTTTAATCTATATTTAGTAGGTATGCATGTTAAAAATGTTTTATAACATGTTACTAAAACATATTAATCTTCTTTATAAGTTAGCTACGATATCTGCTGGTAATTAGTATACCATAATTAATTACTTTCTGGTAACCAGATTGCAACAACTATTTCATGTTAATCTGTTTCCGAAAGTTTGTTTAATGACAATAAACATATTCACACGAAATTACTGTAAAAAAGTGTAACGTGTGAAAATCTTTTTTACTAATTAATAAATTAGTGAACAAAATCACGGCCATAGACAAACGGAAGTTTCATTGTTTGTCTAATTTCAGACTAAATGGCAGTGATTATATTAAAAAAAAGTGAATTTAAAATTTAGCACAACACTTAAATTAACTGCGATCTCAACAAAAATTTGTTGAACCGGATGTGGCTCTTAAATGCAGACTTACAAAATTAATACTTATTAAATGAATAATTAACCTTTTCGCTATTTTGAGTCCATATGGATACATGCAACTTTGGAAGCCTATTGAGCTTATTATTATTTTTGAATGTCTTAAGAAATGTTTTTAATTAAAAAAAATATTGTAGTAGCAAAAAAGACAAAACTACAGGTATTTTTAATAACACCATTTTTAAAAAAGTATTTTTCTATTTAGCAAATAATATGTAAATTTTATCAAAAATTAAAATAAAATATTTATCAGTTATACAAAAAAAGGTTTATTTTATGAGTCTGCATAAATAGTTTTTCATTTTAATAACTGTAAAACCTGGATTCAAATTCATTACAAGATAAAAAATGTTACCAAACACAAAGTAACAAAATCATTTTGCGTTTGCACTTGTTATTGAGCGGATGTTTATTTCTTGCACTGTATGCATTTAAATTAAATAGAAATTAGGAAGAAAAATGAAGCCTACAGAAACTGAGAAAATTTTAATAAATTTTAATAATTCGGATCTATCCGATATAGAAGAGTCAGAACCTGACCTGGTTGACGATTTAATTGACGCATATTACAACGTTTCTTTTGCAAGAGCTTTCTCGTCAAGGTCAATATGAGATAAACCTACAAGATATAGACGCAGAAGATATGGGTGTAATTGAAAGAACTGTAGTTGATGTAGTACCCCAGAGCTCGACCCATCTTGAAAATGCAACTTCCAAAGTACCAATCAAAAAGCTGGACCAGTTTCGATGGATGAAAACATCTTGGATCGCATTCGATTTCATTTTCACTGAAATGTATCCAAAGAATGAATTAAAATTGCCTGTTCAATATTTTTTTGGAATACTTTACAGACGACTTTCTTCAACAACTCATGGATGCCACTAATCAGGCATCACTCCAAAAAAAATGGTAAATCTATCAATCTAACTAAAGAAGAACTTTTGAAATTCTTGGCTTTAGAGATAATGATTGGTACCATTGGTTATCTACGGTTGGACATGTGTTGGTGAAAGAGTACCGAAATTCTATCGTTCCGTAATGATATGTCCAGGATTCGATTTCATTCTTTACGAAACAATTTAAAGTTTTCAATAAACTCTGCACAAGATGACAAACTATTTAAAGTTCGGCCATTAATAAATATGTTTAGAAAAAAATCATACAATTCCGAAGGACGAAAATCTTTGCGTGGATGAACTGATGGTTCCTTTCAAGGGTAGGACTTCAATGAAGCAATATATGCCCAAAAAACCTACCAAATGGGGTATACAAGTATTTTGCCTATGCAGTTCAAATGGAATAATACATGACTTCGAAATCTACCAAGGCCAAAAGTACAATCCTAGATGGTCCAAAGTTAGGATTTTGCTCAGATATAGTAATACATCGTGCAAAAACTATTCCTGAAATGAAGAATCACAAAATCTTTTTCGACAATTATTTCTCAACGCTTAATTTAATACTTTATTTAAATCAAAAACAAATTTGGGCCAGAGGTACAATTCGGGGCAATAGGGTTGGAAAAGTTCCCTTTAAATCTGAAAAAGAGTTAAAAAAGAAGGTCGAGGAAGTTTTGACCATCGTATCGAAAGGTCTGACGAAATATTTCTTTTAAGATGGCTTGACGGAGGCATTGTCCAACTTGTTACTTCAATATTTGGCGATGAATCTCTCAAAAAAGTTCCAAGATTTTGTGCCAAGAAAAGAGAAAGGACTGAAATCATTCAACCTAACATTGTAGCACAGTATAACAAATGTATGGGTGGAGTGGACAAAATGGACTTTCTCCTTTCTCTATATAGAATCTCAATAAGATCCCAAAAGTGGACTCTTAAAATATTTGATCACTTTATTGATCTAGCCATATGCAATTCTTGGCTAGAATACAAAATAGATTACAAACACAATAAGCAACAGCCAAATAAGTCAAATGATCTTACTGAGCTTTCGAAATGATATTTCGGATGGACTTTTAGCTCTGTCAAATCAGAAAGCATGTTCCCGCAATCGGGGACGACCAAGTTCTACAATTATGGCGTTTTCTTTTCTGGCAAAAATGTTACACTTTTTGCCTTTTTTATATGGGAAATGGGTAAAAAGTGTAACATATATGTAACATTTTTGCTAGAAAAGAAAACGCTATTAGTGATGATAGACAAAACAGCCCATCAACCTCCCAAAAGAGAAATGAAAGAGCACCCTCAACGTCGATCCGATATGACGGAAACCAACATTGGCCAGAGCACACAAAAGATAAAACAAAATGCAAAATTGGAGGATGTTCAGGACAAACCAGATACAAATTTTCGAAGCGTGATGTTCACTTGTGTATTCCTAATGGAGACAGAAATTGTTTTAAAGAGTATCACTATAAATGAAATACATAGTTATATTTTTCATTAAATTTATATGTAACTATATTCGATTTCCTATAATTTTTATCTATATTTTTCTTTATATATCAGTGAATTATTTAATTAGTTTTTAGTAAATTCAGAATTTCGTGTTTCATACTATTATAATAGTTATTTTATTCACTTTAATTTAAGATATTTGTATAAGTTAACTTTTAATTGATGTTTAAAAACCAATGCAATAAATAAAATAGATAAAATTTATATTAAAAAACTAAATACCTTTGGCTATATTTGAGTCCATATGGCTGCATTCTAAAAAACAAATATAGACAAAAAAAAATTTTGGAAATTATAATTGATAAGGTCAAAAAGGGACAGAATCGAAAAATTTTAATTTTTAATGCTCCCCAATAAAAACCTGTAGCGAAAGGGTTAATAGTAATGTTTTATACCAACAACTTAGTTTCCTTCGTTGGTAACAGAAATAAAATGTTTTATCGGTACATACACAACTATAAACCAAAATGTGCCACAATCTCTCAAAAAAAGTTATTAAGTGCCAATTTACACGAAGCAATTTTTGCTGAAAAGATTGATACAATTTTTTCCTTGAAATTTCTTCCGTGTCACACAGTCCAATTGTTATTGCTTAAATCACTCTGCTTTTTCATTTTTAACATATTCTTTTATTAAACACATTCGCAAGTTTTTTTTAAAGAAATTGTATGTTCACATTTTTTTAAATATCGATGGCTTAATATAAAGAAGGCCTTATTCGATTTTTTGTTACTTTTACAGACGAAGGAAAAAACGTAATAATATCCGTAAAATTTTAGAACAACAAAAATGTTAATATATTTTTTTAGAAAAAAGCAACGTATTTTATTTCCCATTTAAAATTTCCTTTATTTTTGTTTTAATAAAGGTATCGAAGATAGACATTTTTTCATTGATTTTTCTTTTTTTAATTGAGTTAGGCCCTTTTTATATTAAGCCATCGATATGTATGTATATTTAAAAAAAAATTTCCTTTTAGTGTGAATATCGTGAATTAATAAAATGATTTACCTGCAAACAAAATTTTATAAACTCAAAATTAAAATTTCTGTTTAAAGTGGCTAAAATAAAGTCTCCACGAAATAAAGTTCTAAGTGTACTTATTGCATGTATTGAAGTATAATTAATATATAATACTCAATATATATAATATGATAACTTTAAACTATAATATGGTTACCCTGGGTCATAATGTGATCATGTATGACATTTTTATGATTATATTAGGTTGTAATACGATATTATAATATCAAATTATGATTAACAAGAAAATATTATGATGAAATATTAAGATGATAATTAATCATAATATGATATTTCATGGCATTTATATTCATCATAATATGTTTTGACTACAATTATAAATTTTATCATAATGTGTTGCTCTAAGATTATGTTTACCACAACTATGTTTTTTCTCTGTGTGTAGCTGCTGAATTGAATTCGGATGATAGTGAAAGTGAGGACGTACTCCTAGGATTTATCTAAGTGATACACTTATATACCTACATATGTATGCATGTATTTTTACGTGTTATTATGTTATTAATTTTAAAATTTGTTTTAGAATTGATTGATTTAGCCACCAAGGCCACATACCTTCCACTCAAAAATCGCTAAAAGCAATAGATCTAGCGTTAAAGGAAACCTAGAAAGGAGTGTGGATCGTTTTCTTTCCTGACAAATCAAAGAAAACGACGAGCGATGAGTCTTCCTACATACAAATATTTAAGGATGCCAAAATTGCGATTTCAAATAGTGCTTAATTTGATGTAACAGGATGTAAAGAGCATCAATATTGTTATGAGGGAAACAGTTGTACCAGCCGAAAAGCTGGCTCTGCCTTAACGATTTTTGGCCACTGGTAAGTAAAACAAAAACAAGTGCAATATTCGGATGTGCCGAATCTTAAATACCCTCCACCTAAACGTACTAAGAAATAGAAAAACTACACTGGTTTTAGGACATATCCTTATTTTGTGTTTTTTAATCAGCCATACTGCATATTTTATTAGTATTTTCTATATTATTTGAAAGATAATTTTACGACCAACATAATTTATTTTAAACGTTTCGAAATTTTATCTAATTTTGAACATTTATAATTGATGTAATTACCGACCTTACCATAATTTACAGAGTCTGTCTGATTTTCACAATAATTTTGTGTATAATTTAACAATTTATAACATTAAAAGAACATTTTTCAATATTCACAACAAGTTAGGAAACAGAGTATAAAGAAGGCCTAGATTATAAGGTGTAGGTTCTTTTGGTTTAATTTGATCTCAATAACATTATTTACAAGAGATTTATGAGTGGCATCGTACAAGTGGATAAATTGTGGCCTGATAACTACTAAATCCAGTATCCACGTTTACGTTATTTCTATGTATTTACGACCACCATAGTGGGGAGGGTACATTGGATTTGTGCTGATGTTTGTAACGCCCAGAAATATTGGTCCAACACCCACCTTAAAATATACCGATCGTCTCAGAATCACTTTCTGAGTCGATTTAACAATGTCCGTCCGTCCGTCCGTCCGTCTGGCTGGCTGGCTTGCTGGCTGTCCATGTAAAGCTTGTGCACAGAGTACAGATCGCAATTTTGAAGATATTTCGATAAAATTTGGTATGTGATTCTTTTTCGGCCCAAGCATGGATGGGATTGAAACTGGTGGAAATCGGTTCATTATTTCCCCTGGCCTCCATACAAATGCCCTACTGAAATTGTGATTTACCGATTATAAATGTTTGAATTATGCAGGTATCCAAACAAAAATCATCACAAATGAGTGGTAAATAAAGCCAAATCAAATCTTAAAATTTTGTGCAGATCGGTCCGTAATTACTCGTAGCTACCATATAAGGCCCACTTTCGAAATTCACGTTATGCTTGGTTTTCACTATGTAAATCAAAAATCAGAAATCATGGATTCTTAATATTTTCCTCACAGTTTTTTCTTTTATCATAGAAATAACGTGTATAAAATTTCATGGTAGTATCTACAATATGTTTAAAAAAAATTGCAAAAAATTGATGAAAAGTATAAAATTTTTATGGAGGTTGCCTCACATTTTAGTCCATAACTCGGGTTCTACTATACCGATTTTGTTGATTTTCAATATCAAACTTACCTACATAATAGAAAATATTTTTCTGCAAATTTCGTTAAGTTGTGTATTTTGGATGTAACAGCCATACCTAAATACGGACGGAAAGCGTTTTTTAAATGTAAAAATTTCTCATACTCATACATTTTGTATGGAGCATACCGAAACAACGCGGCGGCAACGCTTTGCTATTGGAAAATCCGATTTTGACAAGGCGTTTCACAGTGAAGTTAGTTGCAAAAGGAAACAAAAAAAAAAAACGAGAAAAAAAACAACAATGTCCAGCAGTTACAATAAACAGGGTCGTTTTATTTATTTGTTTGATACCCCTGTTTTTATCGTTTTGACATAACGTTGCCGCTTTTGTTTAGGGATGGAGTATCAGCGCTAATGCTCAGCGTAAAAATACGTTCCGATTTCCGTCGGTATTTAGGTATGGCTATAAGAGTGTTTTACAGAGACAGATATGTAGACACTCAATCGGCTTAAAATTGCATAAGAATCAAAAATACGAGTACATATACATATATGATTTGTTGGGTCTCAGATGAATATAAAAAAAGTTTCACATGGATAAACGATAAACTCCTATTTCAGGAGGAAATTTTTATGGGGGCTAGGTGATATAATGGACCGATTACAACTAGTTTCAATCCCATCCGATCATGGGACCAAAAAATATCATGTACCAAATTTTATCGACATTTTTTTAAAGTAGCGATGTGTACTCTGCGCATAAGGTTTATATGGAAAGTCAGCCAGACGGACTTCCTTAAATCGACTTAGAAAAGGATTTGTTTTATACATATACTGGGTGTAGGGTATTGTATAGTAGGGCTTCAACGACTATACTTTCTTACTTGTTAGTGTTTGTATAAGTGTTTACAAACAATATTCCGTACACTAAGATTATGAAATTATGTTCCGTACACTATGAATGACGTACAGAAAAAAGTATACATTCACTATCTCGTAGTTCTCTACGTTTAGTGAATTTTTTAGTGTACGGGTTGTAAACTTTTTTTTTGGGAACAAGTAGCAAATATCCTAGAGTACATGTGCGGTATTTTCTGTGCGTGTTTGTGTTTTTCGTTTATATGCATCAGTTACTTGTATTGTTTGGGAAAAATTTACTTGTATTACTACCTGTTTCAAAAAATCCACAGAATCCATTATTGTAATCCTTTATAAAAATTGTGAATGAACAAAACTATGCAATAATATTAATGATACTAACAGCTGTAATAATATGTGAAATACTTTTAATTTTAATGAATGGTAATTATTATTTATTGCATTTGCAAAATGCAAAGAATAATTAAGTTTAGTTTGTCCTAGGTAAATATTTGTACTAGAACACTAAAATACAAATGTTAATGCATGGAATAAATTATATAATATTTTCCAAAAACTTTGCTCTACAAACATTTATAAATTTTATATAAGTAGAAGTTATTTGTTTAAAAATAAATATTTTACAATTACAAACAAGTGTTCGCTGAAAGTTCCGTACACATTTACTAAACGTGGTGCATGTGTACTTCGTACCGTAACTTATTCGTAATGTACGGAATATTGTTTGTGTACACATTCACAGACACTAAAGAATTGTTTTGGTATTTGGTACATCCCAGCAAGCGATATGAGTCCGAAAAGAGTCTTTTCTGACACCTTTTTCAGAGCGTTAACGCTCTTTATGAGGCCAAAAAACAATCATAATTGCTCCGAAAACCTTAACAAAGGGTCATTAGGGTCATTACATTCGAAAATCGTCAGTCAGAAAGAGCTCTTAGATAATGTCAGAAAAGAGTCTTTTATGAGGGTTTTTTTGGGCTCTTAAAGAGCTCTTAGATAACGTCAGAAAAGAGTCTTTTATGAGGTTTTTTTTGGGCTCTGTGTAATCTTGTTATACCCTACACCACCATAGTGGGGATGGTAAATTGGATTTGTGCATATATTTGTAACGCCCAGAAATATTAGTCCAACACCCACCTTAAAGTATACCGATCGACTCAGAGTCACTTTCTGATTCGATTTAACGATGTCCGTCCGTCTGGCTGGCTGGCTGTCCATGTAAAGCTAGTGCGCAGAGTACAGGTCGGAATTTTGAAGATATTTCAATAAAATTTGGTACGTGATATATTTTCGGCCCAAGGATGGATGGAATTGAAAGTGGTGGAAATCGGTCCATTATTGCACCTAGCCCTCATACAATTGTCCTCCCGAAATAGGAGTTTAACGATCATGCAAGTATCCAAACAAATTTCACCACAAATAAGTATCAAATGAAGCCAAATCACACCAACCAATTTTGTGAAGATCGGTCCATAATTAGTCGTAGCTCCCATATAAGGCCCACTTCCGAAAATCACTTTAACGGTCATAAATTTCTTAAAAATGTTGGTAATCAAATAAAATTCGACACAAATAAGTTTCTTATATGCAGAAATAATGACACCTAATTTTATAATGATCGGTCCATAATTAGTCGAAACCCTTTCCGTAATTCACTTTAATTTCCATAAGTCTTTTAAAAGTATTTATATCGAGATAAAGTTTAACACATATAATATTTATATTCACAGACATCATGACACTAAATTTTTGGATGATCGGTCCAAAATAGGTGGTATCTCCCATATAACGGCCATTTCTGAAAAACTGTTTTATACATATAGGTACTGGGTGTAGGGTATTATATGGTCGGGCTTTACCGACTATACTTTTTTACTTGTTTTTTTTTTTTTTTTTTTTTGTTCAAAGCACAAATAACAGGTCAGCAAATTAAGTGGAATTTCTGAGTCATACTGCGTGCCGACTCAGGACAGTAACAAGAAAATTTTTCTTTCGCTCCGAAAATGCTCTTTTGTTAAACTCTTTTCTGACTCCTTTTTCGGAGCGCTCCTAGAATGGTATGCTGGGATTTCAGCGAATGTGTACGTGTACTGTAGATGAAAATATTGCGTAGCGAACACTAACATTTGGTACATTCGTGTTTTTTGCGAACTCTTCTAACAATATGTGTTAAAGCATTGTTCACATAAAATCCGTCCATACTACAGAATCTTCTTTAAAACCCTCGTGGCAACGCTCTTGTTTTTCCGGTGATTTGCTTAAACAGTAGGAATTCTGAGTAATTTAAAATTGAAGTATAATGAAAATCGTGCACAAATACCTTGAAGATCTGATTTGTCGCGATTAGTGATTGAAAAAATCCCACTCCCGTCTAATACTTCGGCTTTACAAGAGGTCAATTTGTTTGCTAAGCGAACAAATTCTTGTCCGCACATGAATTTGTCTCGTGTGGACAGATTTTGTCGATGTCTGTAATCAAGTGTTATTTTAACATAAAAAGTCAGGGACTTAAAGCAAATTTAAAAGAAATTATCATCAACATCTTTTTCGCACATGGATGAACATGAACAAATGTGTGTCCCTAATTCTGCGATAGTTTTTTTTTTTTATACACAAAAGCGAAAATGAATTTAAGTCTTTTCGTTTAGCTTTTATTATTATGTAAATGATTATCAATTTATGGTTTAAAAATCCGTTTGTTGAAGGCACAATAGAGCTTCGAAAAAACGACTGAGAACAATGAAAATTTTCTGAAACATTCTGTGTATCACCGAAAAGTTTGATATTGAAAATGGTCAAAATCCGTGCAGTAGGATCCTAGTTATGGATCAAGATTTCAAGAAATATGGCTTTATGGTACATACATGTCTATAGAAAAGCAGTGTCCGTACAAAATTCTGCAAAAATGAGTTTCATACAAAATGAAGTTTCATGACGATATTTTGTTTGCATACGCAGTAAAAAGGCTTGGTTTAATTTTAAAACTTAGCGGTTTTCATTATATACTATTTTGGAATTAAATTTAAAATTAATTCCACAATAGTTTATACATAAAACGAAAAAAAAATTGTGCGAATTTTTTAATAACTACTTGTAATAGAAGTCATAGCGAAAGTTTAATTTATTTAAAAAAAATATATTCCAGGCATTAAAAATGTTTCTCTCTTTATTTTATTGCTTTAAGTTTTAATGTAATGCCAAAAAAGAATTAAAATTCTCTCTTTTAAAAATATTATTCTTTTAAGTTTGCAAATAACACATAAATAGAATTAAAACTCTTTCTTTTTCTTGCAATTAATACCGCCAATCATATTAAAGTAATGCTTTTTATACCATGTTGTGTTAAAGAGTGGAAAAGCTTGTATGTACAATTACACATGACATTGCCATGATTAAAACAGCTGATATGCTTAAATATTATTCTTTTTTTACACATAAATTTCCATGTCGGCGTCAAAAATATTGATTTAAGGTTCTTCGTTTTTTAATATACAAGATGTGGAGCTTTTATCAAAAATTTTTAAATAATTTATATCATTATTATTAAATTATCAAAATGGGATAAAAAAAATATTTAATTTATCACTTGTGCAAATTCTTCATACGGCCGGCTAATGATAGCGCAGATTTAACCGTCGACAAATCTTTTCGCCTGGCATATACATTTGAAAACATGTGTTTCAACATAAGAAAATAGAGCGTGTTCTAATCGAAAAAATACATATGTATTTCCACATGTATTTTACACAAGCAAAGTTTTTGAGGTCACCAACTATATGTTTTTTCTCCATATGTAAAATTTGACATATACAATGTAAAAAACACGTAGTGTATATGCATCTTTATTCATGCAAAAATAATTTGCGAAACTAAAAAGTGTTGGACAATTTTTAATTGTAAAAATTTGTGATCTAGAAAGTGAGCAATTCACTACAAATGGAATAATAGTTTCAAGTAAGTTTTTAGTAAAATTTAAATTTTTGGATATGGCTCAAACGCAACAAAATCTATCATGAGTCTGTCATTTCTATGATGAACCAATATCGTACCAACGAACTTTTAAAATCGTACTTTTTCGACCCCAATAGTACTAAATAATTAAAAACAATTTTATTTTAATAAACAAAAATTTAATACACAAAAACAAAAGGTACTTTAAATTCATTGGTACATGTAATGTAAAGGTAACAAAAAATAAATAAATACATGTTCATTAATTATACATATGTAGATAATTATGGTCATATAAAATATTAGTAAGGTACATTCAAATAAATAAGATCAAATCTATACATTTCTTGATAACCAACCAGGTGCTATATTAAAATTGTAACAACAAGAGTTTATTTTAGTACCACTTGCAAAAAACTAAGACGACGCAATAACCCCATATTAAAGATTTTTCTAGTCGTTTTAACAAGATGATTGGTACTCTACAACAAAGCATTTCGTTACATTTTTTTTTATCAAACTGTATAAACTTTACAATTGCTCTCATTATTTTATATATGAAGTTTAAGAACAACAAGAAAACATTAGCTGAGTACTAAAAGCCACCTGCTATTTATTCCCAATGAACAAGTGCAAAAATCTATTCACAATATTCATTCAGTAAATAAGCGTTGCCATTTGATATCAATTAAAAATATGGTTGGGTTTCAAAAATTTGGAAATAGTACCAAATGAGCCACAGGGGTACCATCGTACTTTTTAGTTTTGAATTGTACCAAAAAAGTACAATTTAACCAACTTTATCAACCCTGTTTATGCTATACTGGAGAAAATTTAATTCATTTTTGGAGATGTTATACATATATACACACCAGATTGGTATTAAAATTATCCTAAAATTTGTTGCTGTGTAGATACATATTTTGACATAGCCCCATATAAAGTCCACTTTCAAAAATCACTTAAATGCGCATAAATCTCTTATAAAAGTCACTATCAAGTTGAAATTCAATATAAATAGTCCATACATATATAAAAATCGTTATACTTAATTTTTTTTTTGGTGATCGGTCCATATATAAAGTCTTCTTTCGAATAGTCATTAAACTACATAAACTTCCATATCGAACCGAAATTTTGCACAGATCAGCTATAACTATGAAAAATTATATTATTGACTTTGGTGAAAGTTGGTCCATAATTGGACATAGCTCCCGTATAAGCTCCACTTCCTAGAATAATCTCAGAGTATACAGAGAACACAATTTTGAAATTCAAAATCCCAAAATCAGTTTCCTAATGCTTTTTGAAAGCTGTGTGTGTGTTAAAGTAAATCGTTTTTCTTACATGCTCCAAAAATAAAAACAGAAGGCAGTTCTGAAAGAAAGAGAAAAATATAAATTCTTGATTATAACTGGAATATGCATAAAAATCTTGTAAATATTATTATTGAGATGAAATTCAAGTAAAATAAACCTAAAATAAATAGAAATTACGATACAATATTTTATGACGTTCGACCTAAAATAGGTGATTTGGTGGTAGGTATATAAGACTCGGCATAAGATTGCACAAATATTACAATATATATATGAGCGAATTTTATGTGAACAATGCTTAAATTTATTTTAATTTTTTATCTAGCTGAAAATAAAACTAATATAAACAACTTGTAGTTTTTTTTTCTATAATAATAAACTTGTTCACACATTACAATAAAACATTTGCCAGATTTTGCAAAATATATTGTACAAATAGAAATTCTATCATTGAATTGACTTTTAAACACCTTTACCATGTTAAGCCGCAGATTTGTACAAGAGATATTGTCAAGAGAAATCATCGTCTATGTTCAAGCAAATGTCACCTTGCAAAACATCAGTTTGATGTCAGACTAAGAACACACTTAAGAATTTTTACTACAATATGTACAATCACATGTCGTACAGATGCCAACAATAGTTTCAAATCATCATTGTATTTATTCTCTTTTACTTTTTCATAAATCCTTCTAAACACTTGTATCTAGGTATTTGTTTCTATTTGTATGTAAAATCCTTTATTCACTCACCTATTCATAGTGTATATTTCATTCATTCATTCATTCATTTATTATACTTTTTGAGATTGAAGTGGTTAGAAAATGTTTTCATTTCTGTATGTATATGTAAGTTGGTATTTCCGGTATTTAAACAACAATAAACATGTAGATTTTAAATTGTATACATATGTGTAGTTGCACACAGTTATAAAATCATCAAATACATACGAAATTTCATAGTACTCGTATGTCTGTACGAATCTTAATATTTTTCAAAATACAAATAAGCATTTATTTGGCTAGAAATACATACGAGTACATATACGAGTACATCTATGATAAATAATTATATCTATGTATATAAAATACAATGTTTGTATGTTTGTCCTCTATAAACTCTAAAACTATCTAACCGATTTGGCCCAAACCGGTTTCATTTGGAAGGTTATAGTCCAAATTAGGTTTTTGGTTATATATATTTCAAGTGGACGTTGCCCCTCCCACATAAATTGAATAACATCATATATCTTGACTATTGTGATAGCAAGAGTTTTGAAACATTGCAGTGTCCCATATGTTACTGAT
This sequence comes from Bellardia bayeri, assembly GCA_950370525.1. Lineage (NCBI taxonomy): Eukaryota > Metazoa > Arthropoda > Insecta > Diptera > Calliphoridae > Bellardia > Bellardia bayeri. The sequence continues at coordinate 48,577,112 of OX493268.1, forward strand.
TTGAATAATCAGGAAAAAAAATGTATGGGAGCGGACCAGTGGGTGTGTCAGCTCCCATACAAAGTAAATATTTAATATCATATATCTGCAGTACTTAAAATAGCCAGAGTCTTACCGCCTGGCCCACGATGTCGAACGATAACGTTCGCTTACCTAAGACTTAAGACACAAACTTTTTATCGTATCTATTTTTAAATCAATCAAGTTTGTTTATTCCACAATCAAGTTTGTGTTTTAAGTCTTATCTAAGCGAACGTTATCGTTCGACATCGTGGGCCAGGGGGTTAGAAATTTGTGCACGTTGATTATTTGTTAATGTGAATAGTCATGGGGAAAATGGGCGGGATCAGACCAGTGGGCGTGTCAGCTCTCATACAAAGGAAATATTTGATATCATATAATTATCTATCTACAGTTCTATAATACCCAGAGTCGTAGAAATTTGTGCACGTTGATTATATTACTAACAAGCTGTTAACTATCCAATAGGAATGCCACCACACATCTTAACTTTAAAAATTGGTTCACCAGTGTTGCTCATTCACAACTCAGATCCACCGAAATTGTGCAACGAAACAAGACTTGCTGTTAAAAAACTATCTCTAAATTTAATCGAAGCCACAATCATCAGCGGCAAATGTAAAGGAGAAGAAGTGCTTATACCACGAATTCCAATGATTTCAACCGATTTACCCTTCGATTTCAGGCGATTACAGTTTCCAGTGCGTTTTGCTTTCGCCATAACCATTAATAAAGCTCAAGACCAATCGCTAAGTGTTGCTGGTTTAAACTTACAAAATTCCTGTTTTTCGCACGGCCAATTATATGTTGCCTGCTCTAGAGTTGAAACGCCAAAAAATCTTTATGTTTACACACCTACCAAAAAAACTCAAAATATTGTTTATCCGCTAGCATTAAGATAAAGAAGTTAATAAATAAACAAAATTTTCTTTTTTTGCAAACACACTTATTCCATTTTATTAGCGTAGTACCACACGCAGGGTATCCGCTAGTGTGCAATGATTTATAGAGAATTATTATTAAAAAAAATTTCTTTAATAATTATTTTTTATTTAAGGATGTCCTACGGCGATTTAAAATTAATAAAAAAAATTATTATTCATTTTATTTCACAAAAGACAAAAACAAAATGTAATATCAACTTCATAAAAACATTAACTATTATTACTACAAAATGTTTACTCTTCAAAAAAAATTTTTTATAATATTAATACGATATGGTATTCCCCATATTTGTATTAAAACTTATAAAAGCCTACGAGGCATTGATACTACCAAGTTTTTTAGAGTATATATGTATATTGTTTTGCCTTTGAAAATACTTTGGCGAAAAGAATTCCCCAAAGTTTTTTTATTGGATTGAGATCGGGACTTACGGATGGCTACTGTTATACAGGTATACTATGGGTGTTAACATAGTTCTAATTATCTCTGTCTAATTATCACCTTATAACTCAGCTACAAAGTCTATTACATTATTCTCTAGAAGATCCACATGTAAAGGGTGGTTAAATTTTAAGGGCCAATGTTGAATGTGAAACACATCTAAACGTGAAGTTTTTTTTTTTTTTGTATTTTTTTTGACATTTCTCCATTTCAGACTAACTCAATTTAAACTCAATCGAGCAACGCGTTCAAGTTATTCAGCCTTATTATGAAAATGTGGTTTTCTTTCGAAAAATCTCTTATAAACATTATTAGCAAGTTGAAATTCAACACAAATAGTCCATACATATATAGAAATATTCATAGCCAATTTCATGATGATCGGTCCATATTTGACCCTAGTCTCCAAATAAAGTTCATTTCAAAAAAGCACTTAAATCTCGTATAAAAATCATTATTACCTTTAAATACTACACAAATAATTCGCTTATACAGTATACCCCGGTTAAATACCCCACGCTTAATTGCCTTTTTCGTTTATTTACCTCGGGGATTTACAACGTTTACTTTTTCGTATTTTTTTAAACAAAACAACACGTTTTAATAACTTTCGCTTAAATACCCAATTCGGGTTATTAGTTAAAAAATATTATCCCATCACTGACATTTTCGTTAGTTTAACTTCGTTTATTTACCCAAAGTACCTTTTTATACAAGTTTGTAAAAATTTCATTCAGGCACCTGTTAATTTCGTGCTTGTTAATTGTTTTCATTTATTGTTAGGGATAAAATTATGCTATAATATAAGTTTTAAAAAAGTGGTGAATTTAATCAAATTTAATGAAATGGCTCCCAGGAAAACATCATTATCTATAAAGCAAAAACTTTTATTGTTCTCTATTGCAAAAAAAGAGGAAAAACAAAATACCAAATAGCTGCAGAATTAATTTGTAATGTTTTATGGCCCCTAAAAAAGGTATTTTGGTAATTACCTTCTTAAATGCATTTAAGCAAATTCGTTTAATTATCATTATAAGGTAAATAACCGTGAACGGTATTCCCCGAACAAGTATCCAAAAATTTTGGATTTTTTAGTGAGGTATTTAAGTTCAGAATTTCATGATTATTGGGTCGTAATAGTTCAAATAACGTGAATAATATGTAATTTTTTTTTTTTTTTTAATTTTACACTTTTTTAACGTATTTAAATATTATTATAAGTTAACATTGCTATAAATGTACTTCATACAAAAAATTTAAAAAAAAAAAAAACTAGTTAAGATTTCAGATATATAATTTAATTAGTTTATACGTCTTTAATAAAGCCTGGTCGAAAGAAGGCATTGAGCTTGTTTATCTAAATATACTCTTTGTATACCCACCTCAAAAAAGTTTGTCACTCTGTTTGTGACACATTGAAATATTAAGCTGTGTTCACATTATGTGTATTTGTCATGTGGAATGTCACTTTTCTACCCATATGTGATTTCATGTAAAGGGTGGTTAAATTGTAAGGGCCGATGTTGAATGTGAACCACACCTAAACGCCAAGCTTTTTTCCGAATTTTATTTGACATTTCTCTATTTCAGACTTACTCAATTTGAACCATGGAAAGATACACAATCCAACAACGTGTTAAAGTTATCCAGAAAATGGGCGTTCAAATCAAAATGCATATCGTGCACTTCGTGATTTTTTTGGTCAATTTGATCGTCCAAATGTGCGTACAATCGCAAAAATCGTGGAAAAATTCGAGCAAACCGGGTCTGTAGAAGATGTGAAAACACCAGTGCATGCTCGTACAGCTCGTACTGCAGAAAATATATGCTGTAACACATGCTACCCAGCATACCATTCTAGGAGCGCTCCGAAAAAGGAGTCAGAAAAGAGTCCAACAAAAGAGTATTTTCGGAGCGCTCCGAAAAAGGAGTCAGAAAAGAGTCCAACTAAAGAGCATTTTCGGAGCGAAAGAAAAATTTGCTTGTTACTGTCCTGAGTCGGTACGCAGTATGACTCAGAAATTCCACTTAATTATGTGTGTACCAAAGCGTTGTTGTCGTGTTATTTGTGCTTTGAACAAAAAAAAAAACATAGCTGTAACACACAAGTATGATAAAAACAAGATTACACAGCGCCCAAACAAAACCTCATAAAAGACTCCTATCTAAGAGCTCTTTAAGAGCCAAAAAAAACCCTCATAAAAGAATCTTTTCTGACATTATCTAAGAGCTCATTCTGACGGACAATTTTCGAACGACGATGACCCTCTTTTCTGAGGGTTTTCGGAGCAATTATGATTGTTTTTTGGGCTCATAAAGAGCGTTAACGCTCCTAAAAAGGTGCCAGAGAAGACTCTTTTTGGACTCATATGGCTTGCTGGGTATAGTTTGAAGACGTTCAGACTGTACGTTCAAATTTGACATGCGAAAAAGTGATAGTCTACATGACAAATACACATAATGTGAACACAGCTTTAGTTGTAGTAACAAAAAGTATATGCATATGTATATATATTCTAGGTCATTATGAGATTCTAATGGATCTAGGTATGTCCATCCGTCTGTGCGTGTGGCAAAATTGAGTTTTCGAAATTCATTTTTATCGATTTGATTTGTAATTATAAATCTTGTAAAGAAAAGATTACACATAATTTAATATATAGAAGTATAAAAAATTATTTACCAGACTTTAGCATTTCCAAAACTTCAGAATAAAAATCTTCTGATTCATCAGCCTCAGAAATGTTGTTGTACATATTGCTTGTATAAAAAGCTTTAGCATTTCAGCAGATGGATTAAATTTCTCACAACAAATTCAATTATTTTTAAAGTATGTGTTTATTCTGAGAAATGCTTCCAATAATTCATATTGCATTTTGTTACGTATTTTTGTTTTGGTAGTATTCATTATTGAAAAAACGCGTTCAACGCAAGCGTTACACTTTAGAAATATACTCGTATATGTAAAATTCAAACCTTTTGCAGAATCTTCGCGTTCCCAAGAAACATTATGATTTTTTTTAATAAAATTAGTATTTGCAGCCATTTTAAACAGTAAAAAATATATATATTTTTTTTAAATATTTACATACTTCTTCTTTATTAAAAACCATCCACTATATATAATAACACATATTTTTAGACTTGCCAGTTATAAATAAAATCCCCATAAAATTTTTGTCATCCCCAACAAATCCCCGGATCCCCAACTGGAAATTTTTATCCCAAATCACGAAAAAAATCCTCAATTTGGGAATAAATCCCCTAAACTGACAACGCTGATAGAGACGTTTCAAAAAGATAAAAAGAGTTTCCCATGACAGTTCTCATAGAAAAAGAAAGGTTTACTTTTTGATAGCTAATTCGTTGTGTGTTAAAGTAAATTGCCTTAAAATAAAAACACACTGCAAAAATATTAAGATAAAGATATAACTTAAATATCTTCCACCTCGTGATACACGCATAAAATTCTTGTAAATATTGTTTTTTATTGAAATAAAAATTAACCAAAATAAATCTCTAATAGAAATTATGTTACAATACTTTGTGACTAATTTGTATTATACAAAATGTAATACCAAATGTAATACAAAAAATTAGTTTCAATTATTCATAGATCACACTGCCGGTATTTGGTGGTGGGTATGTAAGGTTCGGTATAGCCAAATAAAATAAACTCCTACTTTGTGTGTCATAAGGTTGGCATATTTTTGGAATTAAAATGGGTGAGACTTGTCATTTATTTTTGTTATTTATTAATATATGTATGTATAAGTCCATAGGAGGGTATTGCAATTACTCCTTTGCGTTTTGAAATTATATTAGTTAATTAACACACTTCAGTAAATTTTAATTACATATAAAATAGGACGAAGAAAACAATATTAGAGAAATATTTATCTAATAAATGACTTCATGCCAAAGCAAGTTTGTCGTTTCAATAATTAAAGTAAACCTTCCATAAGTAATAATTGTATTTATATATTACATAAATATGTAAAAGAATGACAACATTTTTCAAACTGAACAACAGTTACTTAATCAACTGTACTGTAGTAACTAAATTTAATCTATTAAATAAACACATTGTATAAATAATATGACGGAATAGAGGAATATAAAATATCTGGGAGCTTTATATATTTACATATATATACATACATACAGTATACCCCGGTTAATAGTGAAAAGCAAATGTAAGCGGCATGCGGCCGAATGCGGCAATCAGCTTAAATAAACGTTTATTAGTGAGTACATTGTGTAAAAAGAATTAGAAAAATGGAAATAAATTTTAATTTTTAACTAAACTCATATGTCACATATTATATACATGTGTATGGCAACATCATTTTAAGCGGCAAAGTTGAAAAAATTCTACTTCTGCCATCCGCGGTCGCGTGCCGCTTACATTGGCCTTCCACTATAAATACCACACGCTTAATTGCCTTTTTTCGTTTATTTACCTCGGGGATTTACACCGTTTATTTTTCGTATTTTTTCAAACAAAACAACACGTTTTAATAACTTTCGCTTAAATACCCAATTCGGGTAATTACTTAAAAAATATTATCCCATCAATGACATTTTCGTTAGTTTAACTTCGTTTATTTACCCAAAGTAGAATTTTGTAAGAATTTTATTCAGGCACTTGTTAACTTTGTGCGTTTTAATTGTTTTCATTTATTGTTAGTGGTAAAATTATAGAAACATAAGTTTTCAGATTTAATCAAATTTAAAGTGTTACATACATTTTTAATGAAATGGCTCCCAAGAAAACAAAACTTTTATTGATCTCTATTAAAAAAACGGAAAAAATAAAACACCAAATACCTGCAGAATGTAATTGTAATGTTTCATGGCTCCTAAAATATGTAGGTATTCTGATAATTACCTACCTTAAATGCTTTTAAGCAAATTCTTTTAATTACCTTTTTAAGGTAAATAACCGTGAATGCTTAAATACCTTCCCCAGAGAAGTATCCTAAAATTTTGGATTTTTGACTGAGGCATTTAACCGGGGTATACTGTTCATATAAAAATATTTAACCATCCTGTGTAAGACATGTTTTGATTTTCACATTCGTAATGCATGATGTCTGGCTAGACCCACTCAGTTTTTCATGTACTTAATTAGAAAAAAATATTTTTTTAATTAAATGTTAATAATATACGTTTGTATTAGTGCTGGCAAATTCTACTACTTTCCATTACTCAATAATATTCAATACTTTTCATTTGGGTACTCAATACTACTCGATACTTTCAACGGATTTTTTTAAATTGTAACGCATTGTTTTTATCTGCAAATTAAAGTATGTAGTTTCTTTAAAAAATAAAAATATATCTTCAACTATTATTGGTTTTGTATGTCTTTCATTATTAAATCAAAAATAAATGTAAAGCTAACTTTTAATTCAACGTTAACAACAACTTCGGGAGTTGGTTTAATTTTGTAGCTTTCACATTGTTGTCTTTTTATACAGTGATGTATTTTTATTCACTACTCAACTTGCTTAAAAATACAACTCAGAAAGTATCGAGTAACTACTTTTGAGTATTGAGTATCCAAAAAAAAAGGGCAAATACTCGATACTCGGTACCCATTACTCAATACTTTGCCAGCACTAGTATGTATATAAAATTATAATTTTCAAATAAATTAAGAAAAAATATTTATATGGTAAAAAGGGAATCACAACTTTCATTATCATCAACACAAACAAAAAGAAGAGGTGATGAAAAGTGTAACGACAGTTTCAATAAAACTTGTACCTTATGAATTAACTACATAGATGGAGTTACTTGTTTATGTATGTTAATTGGTTTTTTCCCATATTAACCGAATCTAACCTTGTTTAATAGATATACATAAATATTAATAGATAACTGGACAAAAAATAATTAAAAACAGCAAGAAAAATATAAAAAACCAGCATTACAACAATACAAAATACACATACTCGTATGTGGGTCTGAACAGACCCATGTGTTACAAATGAGATGTATGCAGTAAAATATTCAAATAAGTGTTCTTTTATATCCTTTCCAGGATTTCTTTTTTACATATTTGTAGAGAACTAAATTGTAGAAGGGTAACTCAAGTGTTAAATAAATTATAGTAAAATTTTAAATTGAAAAAGGCCTAGCCAGACTTATTTGTAAGACGAAGGTTTAAAATCAGGAAGCGCACAGGTTCAACACCCATCGTGGGTTAGTAATTAGCTGACAAATTATTGACCTACATATAAAGTTACTATTTTAGTTCTTTTGAAATTCAAATTATGTGCTTATCAAAAAAGTGTCTGCAAGTAACTAATTCTATATTTACGGTCTAATTCACGAAAATTTTAAATTTTAACTTATAAGCTGATAATAGTTATAAGTTTCTTTTTGCTTTATAAGCTACTGATAAAAATTTGTATTCATAACTACACAATAAGAGTAAATTAACAATAAGTCGGTTTTAATAGTTTTGTAGTTTTATGTTGGCAATAACATGTTATTTTCACTCTCATTTTATACTTAGTGATAAGTACCCTAATAGAATACTGAAAATAATATGAATTATTGCACATAATTTAATCGAAATGTTAAAAAACATATGTTTTATTTATTATTATATAAAAAGTAAGTTCAATAGTAAAAAATTTTCTTTTAAATACAATAATTCACCGCTGGCACAGAGTTTAAAAAGTACTCTGTGCCGCCGTCAACAGCAGGTAGTCGACTACTCACTTTAATGTAATTGTTTATGCATCTCTATAATTATGTTTATTTTTATGTAAGTAATATTTATATGGGTAAATTTCAAAAAAATATACACAACGTGTTTCGTTTTCTATGATTTCTATCTTGAGCGTCACACACCAAATATGTATAAAAAATCGCTAAAAATGCAAAAATATTTGAAACTAAAGCTTACTACAATGTTCTTTTGTTTCTCAAGATTGACTTTTGCGAAAATCATCTTTTCGATTATAAACAAAAAATCACGATTCAACTTGATTTTTTTTTTTTAAGTGACTAGTTATTTTAAAATTTTAAGATGAAAATATGTAAATTTTTGTTAAAAAAGACTTGAACTTAGAGATTATTTGCAAAGTAATAGGCTTGTAACAATGTATTTAAAAAAAAACTGCAATTATAAGCGTATTAAGAAAAACAAAACTAAGTGTGACGCTCAAGATATTTTGTGACGATCAAGAGATTTTGTTTCACGTAAACAAGAAATAATGTCAAATTTAAAGTTTAACGAAAAAAAGTTTATTCTTTAACAAAAAGTAAATACAAAAAAAAATTCTTCAAAAAACAAAAATTTTCATACAAAACTAAACATGTACATATTCTTTGATGTCTTTAACAAACATAAAAAAAGGAAGTAATTCTTGAAGAAACTTATACACATATGTAAATATTTGACACAAAACAATAACTTAATTTAATTTATAAATTTTCATTCCAATTCTTATTCTGAATCTGTATAAACTTCATGAAATGACAAGCGGCTTTGTTTTTTTTTCATTCTCATTAATTTTTACCAATTTCGAATTACGTTTGTGGCAAAAACAGAATCAGTCAGTAACAATAAAAATTAAACTCAAATATACCACGATTATACCTTTCTTTCTTCTTTCTTTTATATTTTTATAGCTTTTATAGCTTTATTTTCTCTCGATATTTCCGTGCTCTTTCAGCCGCCGTTAATTTTGTTGTTTTACTCTTGAAAATTAAAAAATAAAATCAAAATTAAGCATTTTAAGCTATGAAACAATATATTTCAAAAGTGATGCTCATGAAATATTTGCCTATTTTGGTTTTTTTCCGTAGGCAATTTATTTCTCAAATTCACAAAATATAAAAAAATTAAAATGACAATGATTGTCAACTTCAATTTTTCACATTTAATATATTCACTTTTAAAAAAATTAGCGTGACGCTCAAGAAATTTTATGGCGCCCTTACTGGTGTTCACAAAAACTACACAAATGCACACTTTTTTAATAAATTTTTTTTCGCTTTTTCACTTTTGTAATAATTAAAGTTTGTACTTTCCTTACGTTGTTTACTTTATTTAAACTTGAAATTGAAAACTAGCAATATTACTTGATTTATAAAAAAGTGACGCTCAATGCAAATTGTTGGGACAACCTTTCTTTGCAACGCCAAATTCGCACTAATTAAGTTTTGACGACTATAACAAATCAAAACACAAGAAAGAAACACAATGATTCAAAAACTGTTATTAAATGTTGCATATTTACTTTTTTCTTGATTTTATATTATTTTGTTTACTAAAAATTCTACACATGCTTTTGTATGGAAGCAGTGAGAGGCAGAAACAAAACACCATTCTGAATAAACAAAAAAAACAAACATACAAATTTGAGAATTACGTTTTTTTGTTACATATTCCTCGCTGATCACTCTCATTTTTTTTTTGTTTTTTTTTTACCTAAAATAGTAGTGTAAAGTGCGGGGACAAAAAAATTGCGTTTTTTTTAAATTGACCCATATAAATAAAAAGAATGGACACAATTTATGATACTTCTCCTTCCGTATTGAAAAGGAAACGTGGTAGCAATTGTGTTTGATCTTCTTGTAGTAGCTGTCGACATTTCTGCTATGTAATAGTTGCTATGAAGATACCATTTGTATATATACATACATACATATGTATGGACATATGTATATGTATATATACTTACGAATTCGGTTAATTAAATTTATGGAACAAGTCGGTTTGACTGACTTTGCTCAAAAAATTCATCAAATAGGGCTTTTAGAGGAGATAAAAGCAATAAAAAAATTTTTTGGCGGCCACGCCTATTTCCGATTGGGAGGGTCCTCAAAATTGAAAATATATTAGCCTTTATCTCGGGATTTAGTTAGTCTATGATAATTTGTAATACATGATAATTACAAATACCTTTCCAACGATATATATCAGGATTACAAAAAATGGAACAGCTATGGGTTAAATCTGAAAATAATATTTTTTGACCTGAATTTTTTTTTAATATCTAAAAAAATCTATATAGTTGTGTTATGTTAGTTTATTAATATAAATAGCCAAGATATTAGGCTTTAATTTAAGGTATCATATGTGACTGTAGATACTACAGATACAGATTAAAAGTGACCTAATTGCTTGAAAAAACAATTTATAGAATATAAAAAAAAGGTCGAATAAAAGAACTAAATAATTAAAAGATTTACTACCGTATTTATAAAAAATAAAGTATGCTTGAAGTGTGCTTTAAGACAAAATTTTCATACAAATGCCAGCACGCATTCTTTTGGTCGTAGGATGGCAAACTTAGAAAATCCCACTTTTTCTGCTGGATATTTCTCATTGAACTGATGGTATGCTTCGGATAGATTACATAATAATAATCTGCGCTGCTTGTGTACTTTTTCTCCATCTTCACGTGTGATAACATAGTCACGTGTACCTGGGCAGGCGCGGCTGTTGTCATCATTGCAGTAAAAATCTTGAATCAATTTCACCGTTGCTTCGCTGAAGGTCCTTGAGCCAAATTTCTTGGTGGGAGTCGCCAATATGCCCTTCTGTCGAACTAATTCTTTGCTTCTTCTCGCGATGTAAAAAGATGTTTGAAACTGTTTAGAAATCTTGCGTACAGACCATGATTGAGGCAGCACAGATAAAATGAGATATTTCTCCGGTAAAGTGGTCGCTAAACTGAATTTTCTTTTCAACTGCTCAATCATTTGTTTGCCGTCATCAACGTCATCTGCTTGACTGCATTCGTTATCAGAGCCTTCATCAAATATTGTCGTGATTGCACTCACAACCTTGCCTTTTTTCTCTTTCCTGTATGTTTCACTTCGCAACTTTCTTTTTCTAATAGGCGTTTCACCTAAAGTGGTAATAGCCTCATTCAAAGGACTCAAAGACATATTGACCATCGGAATGTCTGCCTCACTATCAGATGAAACATTTTGTTCACTTGTCATTTCACTCTCGGATTGTGGCTGCATTTGTTTCAATGCATTTTCTTGTTGAGACAAATCGATTTTACACTTGGGGCAAATGAATTCTGCTTCTTCACCGTATTGTATATTTAATTCATTCATGTATCGCTTCGAAACACCAGTTAATTTTAATACTTTTATCTTTTTCGAACGATGTCCACTCTTGTTAAACGGATTGCAGCAAAATTTATTCATTTTACTTTAAATTGTCTTTACAGCTTCACTCTTTACTTTACAAAAAAAAAAACACTTTAACACTTTCACGTTTAGTATTCAACTGAAATTTGACTCAGAGTGTGTGAAGTATTTATATTTATTTTTTGTTAAAAAATAGGTAAAAAAAATAAGCGATATTTGTTTTTCTTTAATAGGAAAATTTGCGTGAACTACTGGTCAAAAAATGTTTTTTAAAGAGGGACTTAATTGGTTACTGCGAATAAGCCGACCACAGGTCATAAAATGTTTTGTAAATTTTTTAAATTACCAGGTAATAAATATTTTTTATTTTTTTATTGCTGATTCTTAAAGCAAAAATTATGAGGAATCCAAAAAAAAAAATAGCCGGAAAATTTAGGAGCTTCTGTGGAAAATCGGAAAATTTAATTTTCATGGGAAAATTTAAAGGTAAATTTCTAAGAAAAATTAGGAAAATTTTATTTTTCAATTAAAGCCTGATTCAATACCTTTCCAACGAGCTATCACTCGTTTCGATCGCTTTAGTAGTTTTTTTTTAAACAACTTTTAATGAGGTCCCTTATGAAGAATTCTTCAATTTTGTCACATGACAGTGGTGTACACCACCACTAAACCAGTCACTATAAAAAAAAAATATGTAGGTACATTGTTTTTTGCTGGGCAATCGATTGAGACTATTTATTTTAAAATCGGAGAGGGGTCGTCCAAAAATTTGCCAATTTTGATCGTTTTCATATGGAATATGGTCCATTATTAACCTTTATAAAAACATTTTTTCCGAATTAAAAATTTCCTACAATTCGCTTAATTTCGCACTTTTTCTTACGGCTCTAAAAGGCACTTCCATTTTTTGTCACGTGCGTAAGTCAACTTTGATTGCATGGAACTTGTGTACCCAGTGCTCAATTTTCCAATATATATACTTTTTGAAAAGTCTCATCACATACAGTGAACGATTCTATAATTCCATTTTAAAATTCCAATCCATTTCCATTTTCACAATATTCAAAGACAATTAAACGTGTACAAATGTCGCGTGCATAACCATGGAAACACCCATATTTTATTTTATTACATATGCACATAAAAATATATTTCTACTAACAAAATACTTAGTTATGTGTAAAGTAGTAGTTAATATTAACACTGTTATATGTTTTATACATGAAGTACATACTTTATAATTTTAATACTTTTTGTTACTTTTACTTTTAATTAAAAAAAACAGAAAATTTGAACTAAAATCATGTTGATTTTTTTTTAAGCGATTTAACTTCTTCTGGATGTATGTATACCTTGATCGTCGGTTTACATGGAAATCCCATATCGGTGCAAAATTGACTCAAATAAAATTAGTCCAAATTAATTGGCTAATTGGCAGAAACTCTAAGTTTAGATTGCAAACTCTTACTTTACAACTCAAGCATAAAGCCTATATGGTGTATGGGAAACAGCCTCAGCTTCAAATGTAGACTGAATTCAAAGACGTCAAAAGAAATTGCTACGAAGGATAACAAACACTTAAAAAAGCTTACTTAAAAAGATTTGAAAAACTTACTGTTAGTTCGTTTTCAATAAAGATACAATAAATAAATAAATAAATGTACAAAAAAAAAACACATTATTTTTATAGAAAATAAATTTATACACAATATTTGCTAAATAAAATGCTTAAAGCAATGCGGTAACATACATACATATGTAAATATGTAAATACATTGAATATATAAAAAAAGTCGCGGCTAAAACTAAAACAATTTTATTAAGTAGTTTTTACTATCAGTACAATTAGGGCCTTCCTTACGTATGAATGAATGTATGATGTATGAATGTGGACCTTATATTCGAAACTTGAAATAAAATGTGCACCCTCTATTTTTGCGCAATTTTTAGAATTTGTGTTTTAAATGATAAAGAACGATCTTAGATTTTTGAGGAACATCGAACATCTGAATAGCTCAAAATAGGGCCGCTCTAATGAATATGCATTGTAAAATAATTTCTATGCAATCAGTCTGATTGTTTGTTAACGATTCACAATATACATATACATACATCCCAGCATACCATTCTAGGAGCGCTCCGAAAAAGGAGTTAGAATAGAGTCCAACAAAAGAGCGAAAGAAAAATTTGCTTGTTACTGTCCTGAGTCGGCACGCAGTATGACTCAGAAATTCCACTTAATTATGTGTGTACCAAAGCGTTGTTGTCCTATTATTTGTGCTTTGAACAAAAAAAAACATAGCTGTACCACACAAGAATGATAAAAACAAGATTACACAGAGCCCAAAAAAAAGCCTCATAAAAGACTCTTTTTCTGACATTATCTAAGAGCTCTTTCAGAGCCCAAAAAAAACCCTCATAAAAGAATCTTTTCCGACATTATCTAAGAGCTCTTTCTGACGGACCATTTTCGAATGCAATGACCCTCTTTTCTGAAGGTTTTCGGAGTAATTATGATTGTTTATGGGCTTATAAAGAGCGTTAACGCTCCGAAAAAAGTGTCAGAAAAGACTCTTTTCGGACTCATATGCTGGGATACTCGTAAATATGTATGTATGTGTGTGCTATATAGAAATATTTATGAACACGAAACACTATAAACAAATCATACATATGTACATACATTAATATATTGTACTCATATGTGCAGGTAGATATTTACTCGGATATGCCCATCCCTACTCATTTAAACATCAAACATTTTGTCAAATCTGTCAATCGTTGTTGTTGCCATTAAAATAATAAATGTTGATGAATGTCATTTGTTTATTTAAGTGTCGTTTTTGTTGTTGTTGCTGTTATTATCTATTGGCTTTAAAAAATGTTTTTCTATTAACTGACTGTTGCTTAACAATAATATTATGGCAATAATAACAACAGCAACAATACTAACATAAACACATACATATGTATATGTATATGTATACGTGCTTGAACTTCGATTTATTTAAGAACTTTGTTGCTGGTATCCTAAATGTTTATAACGCCCAAAAATAATATTGTAACACCCATTAACCCATTCCGCTCATAATCACTTCCTGAGCCGTTTTAACGTCTGAGTGTCCATGTGTCTTGTAAACGACGATTGTAATTGAAATTGATTTAAATCGGTCGAGTTTTTCTCCTAGACACAAAACAAATGTCCTGGTCGAAATATGATTTTATCGATCATAAATACCTAAGTCACTGAGCGGCGTATAGTGTACTTAGTCAAGATTACTTTTCTTTGGCGAAATCTTATAAAAGACATAGTAGTACCGCTTGGGGTTGCTCTACGCATTACTGAACATTGCGAAAATCGCAAAACCAGATACATACTAAACATTATCTGGAAGAATCATCGTTTTTCAATAAATACACACACAATAACAAATACGTCAACCGACAACAATACGTCTACCAATAC
This sequence comes from Bellardia bayeri, assembly GCA_950370525.1. Taxonomy (NCBI): domain Eukaryota; kingdom Metazoa; phylum Arthropoda; class Insecta; order Diptera; family Calliphoridae; genus Bellardia; species Bellardia bayeri. The sequence goes on from OX493268.1 coordinate 48,592,116, forward strand.
AAACACCACACGCTCCAGAATACAAATTACAGTAACAACATCGTAAACCTTATCATAACGAAATAGTTGACACAGCATAAAATACAACAAACAACACCGTAATGAATACATCATACAATGTCACAGCAGACAATAGTGCGAACAATTCTTCAAACAACCACGCAACATAAATTATGCAAACACCAACATTAATAATATTGCAAAGGAATGACAAACACTTAATGTAAAAATCATTTACTTCATTCACAGCATTAGCGAAGGACTTCTACAACGATAGCAAATTTCTGCACAAAATAGATCACATGCACAACATGAGGCAAGGTAAGGAACGATTTTCCAATGAATATGGACGAAACACACTGGGGGTTACAATACCAACTACATATATTTATTAAACTTCCTATTAATATTATGAACATAAAAAATCAATTTAAGAGAAAAAACTCTTTTACAATATTTTCATAAGTTTGCAAAGAAATTTTTCAAAATATCGTAAGATTTTATACTTTGAATCCGTAAATTGAGTCTTTAGAAAACGAAAAACTATTTTTTTTTTCGGAATGAAACTACTTTAGATTTCTAAAGTAAAATTGTTATAAATATTTTATGATTTTATACTAGAAAAATTTCATTTTACTTATTCATAATGTAGAACAGAGAAATTTGTTTTTGGCAGGTCTACCAGAACTAATAATATTGTTTGTTCAAGCCACTCATCCTTGTACATGACTAGATCATGTGTGATAAGAGTATCCTGAATTTGGAACCACTATATTCTTTATGAAGAACATAATTTTAGGATATCAATTGTAAATGTTATTAGTAATTCTAAAGGTATGGACCACTTGTTTTACCAGAAATTTGTTTGACGTTGTTTACTCTTACAAGAGTTCTGCAAGAGCAACAAACATCAAATAAATTAAGACTAAATATTTGTTGTGTCTAGACCTAAATAAACGAAGTTTTTTTACGTTGGTTACGTCTTTTTCGGCAAATATTTGCAAGTCTGACTGTAACTTAAGAAATATCTCTAAAAAGAAAAATGTACTGTTACGTAAAAAAAAGTACTATGGTATGTAACGTAATACAAAATGTATTAACTTTATGTTTGTTCAGAAGGAGGGAGTTTTTTTATGTTTTATATAAATATCTTTATCATATTATTACGTTTTTACCTTTTAAAAACGGTGGTTTATTTCCTTTAAATGAACCGGATTCCTTTTTATTGCAAACTAAAAGCGTCAAATAGTTTGAAGAAAATATAACGAGTCTTTATTTATTTAAATCTACTCAAAAACAATTAAAGTTATGGCTACTTAAATTAAAGTTTGAAAACGCTTGATGTTCACACAACAATCAGGCATGTTCTGACAATCGCATTTCGCATAAAATTTGCGATGCTGCCATGTTGCTCTACTATTTTCATAACAGGGTGTTATCAATAATGTTTACAAATTAAAAAATTTCTACAAATGCTAAACAAGTTGTATGTCGATAGATATGCCATCCGTTGATAAAGGTTAATAAACATAGTGTATGTTTATACCGACCATTAATTTAAATTGAAATACAAATTCGTAACAATATTCAGATGAATATTTTGGAAGTTTTCTTTCGCCATAAGATTTCTAGATTAAATTAGTAGACTTTAGATTTGTAATCTCAGAATTTAATAAAAAAAAAACATTCAACATTTTTCCATATTCACCTGGTTAAGCAAAAGAGTATAAAATGGCTTTGAGGCTTACATCATCTCAATAACTCTATTTAAATTGTCTATAGGTGTTATAGTGGAAGTGAACCTATTATGGCCTGATATATTCAAAATCCAGGATCCAGTAACGTGATTTATATGTAGATATTTGTGCCTTATTTAGTCTGAATTTCATCTCAATAACAAAGTTTACAAATGTTTAATAATTGTAATAAATAATATTAATTAATTAATAATAATTATCGCAAGCTCATTTTATTTGGAAGCTATTGCCAAATATCGACTGACAACTACGACTACATAGATAATTGTCATATGACCAATATTAGTATGATTTCTGGATTAAAATTTCTGATTTGTATAAAACTTGGTGTTTATTAAACATTTTTGTGGCTTTACTTGTATTTCGAAATTGGTTCTTATATGGGAACTGTGACCAATTATGAACCGAACTTCTTACAATTAGTTACAGAGAATTTCACATATATGAGGATGTATCATGTCTAATTTTAACAAACTATTGGTGTATTTAAGAGAGATATGAGTATTTAAGTAATTTTCAGAAGTGAACCTTATATGTAGGATATGGCCACATATGGATATAAATACACACAATCCAGCAGTTAGATTTTGGCATATACATGATCTGTTTAAAATTTATTAAAATCATTTTCGGAAGTGGACTTTGTATTGGAGCAATGGTCAAACTTGGAAAGAACTAACCAAATATTCGTTTTCTGATTTATGCATGAAATTGTTGCAGCATTTTCAATGGATATTGCCATTTTATAGACATTTATGTAATATTGAGCCATATTTCGGAAATAAATTAGTATTTGTTGTTACACATTTTGGTCCATAACTCAGGTTCGCTTAAACTAAGCAAACTGCTTAGGAGAATTATAAATGTTTTTTTTTTTTTTTGTAAGTTTTGCTTTTTTTGGTTGCATATTTTTTTTACGTGGGACTGTTTTACACAGACAGACAGTCGACTTAGAATTTCGTAAGAACCAAAAATATATATACTTTGTTGGGTCTCAGATGAATATTTCTCAGTGTCACTTACGGAATGACAAACTTATGGTGGTGGAGGGTATAAAAATATTTTCTTTATTGTTTTAAAAACTAGCAAAAAAAAATATTTTTTTTTTTCGATATTTATTTAGTTAGGCTCGAGTTCATTAAATTTAATCTTCATTAAATTATTTTTACTGAAGGTAGGAATTGTTTTACAACTTGAAAAATTTTTATTATTAAAATTTTTGATAATTTTGTTTTGAGAAACACCACTTTCTCTCATCAGAATGCTTTGCGTTCTAACCCTCTGCACCACTGCGGTGCCTGCTAGCCAACAGACAAACATCAATCTTTTAACCAGTGTTCCCTGGTGGTTCGAAATTTGCTGTAAGTATCATTTTTTATTTATTAATTTCTGTTTTCATGTTGCCTTCAAATAAAATAATAATTGTTATTATTTTTTTTTTCATTAATCACACATAATACTGGAATATTTGCATTTTTATTTTGCGGCTCATTTTAACAAGCTCTATTTAGCAGTAATAAGACAGTGATAAGACAGAAATTCAAAGATATTATTATAATTATAATTAAATGTTTTGTGCAATTTGATATATGTATATAAAGTGAAAAGTTGATAAATTTGTTTGGTCCAGCTCGTTGAATTGAAGGGTTTCAGAGATATGACTTTAGAAACGAAGTGGCCTGCCACCATACAACCGTTTTAAAGAAGACGAAGTACAAGGATGATTGGTTTGTGGCGCAATTAATTAACATCCTATTAACCTACATAACACATAATACATAATAAGATTGAAGGCCTACTCCAATAAAATATCCACTGAAAATTCCTTGATTAAATCATATTGAGCTCTGCAGATGATAAATGGCTTCTTATGCCGTATATCGGATTTATAAATTCTGAGACACACTATGCTGTGCGTATACGTATAACGTTCAATTTGATAACCAAACCGCGTTATATTCTTTTAGAATAATAACAAAAATCGGCAGAACATTATTATTTATCAATATTTGGCTACAGACATTAAAATGCATTTGTATGAGCCTATGATATTCCATTACTCAATGTTTTTCTGCCTGCATATGCACCATCTTAAATATAAATATTAGTTTATGCCCAAAACTCAGTAAGTTGTAGTTACTATATAATGAGTATTAAATTCTTCCTTCCCCCTGTTTGCAAAAACAAACCCCTTATAAAAATATGAAAAATATTTTTATAAGCAAATAGACATACATACATTGTACGTACATATGTATAAACATATGTAGTATCTGAGTCTTTCTATTTGTTTTTATTTTTATACCCTCCACCACCATAAGTGGTGAATAAGGGTATATTACGTTTGTCATTACGTGTGCAACTTTGTTAATATTCATCTGAGACCCAACAAAGTATAAATATTCTTGATCCTTATGAAATTCTAAGTCGACTGAACCATGTCCGCCTGATTGTCTGTCAGTCTGTCTGTTTGTCTGTGTACACGTTATTTAAATGACAAAAGAAAAAAGTGTAAGGAAAATATTATTAATAAGTTCATGATTTCTCAAAGCCCCAATACAAATATCTTCCCGAAATATGACTCAATGATACATAAATGCCTATAAAATAAAAATATCAATACAAAATTCAGCAGAAATAAGTTTCATGCATAAAGAAATCGCAATACGATTTTTTTTTAGTTCGGTCCACTTCCAAAATTCTCTTAAATACGTATAAAATGCTAAAAGGTTAAAATTTGACACAAATAATAAGTAAATTGTTGTCGGTCCATATTTGACTATATCCCCCATAAAAGGTCCACTTCCGAAATTCACGTTTATACTAATATGTACCTTAAATATTCCGTTATTATGTTGAAATTCGATGTGAGATATCCTCATATGCATGAAAATAACTGTTCCCAAATTTAAGAAGATCGGCCCATAATTTCATTTCCAAAAAACAATTGAACCCACAAAAAAGTCTAAAAAATATCGATATCGAAGCAACTTTTATATGGATCAATAATTTTAATCCAGAAATCATATAAGTATCGGTTATACGGCAATTAAGCTACTGGATTTTGTAGCTGACAGTCAATAATTGTCAATAGCTCCCGAATTAAGTCTACTTCCGAGCACAGCAGCCAACCATATAACTCTTGAAAATAACGTTACCAAGATGAAATTCAATAAAAATAATCTTAAAATACATAGAAAATACATTAGCTGATACTGGATTTAGAAGCTATCAGTCCATGATTGTCTACTATGCCACCCATAAACCTTTTGGAAATAATGTTATTGAGATCAAATTCAACCAAAGGAAGCCTCACCTTCTTTATACTCTGTTTCGTAACTTGTTGTGGATATTGAAAATTGTTAAATTACACTCAGGATTTTAATGAATACCAGACAAACTCTGTAAATGATGGTGAGAATCGGTATTAAATAAATTATAAATGGTCAAAATTAGATAAAATTTCTAAATATTTGAAATAACTTATGTTGGTCGTAAAATTGTCTTTCAAACAATATAGAAAATAATAATAAAATTTGCACTAAGACTGAATAGAAAACACAGAATTCTAGTCCTAAAACCAGTATAATTTTTTTATTTCTTAGTACGTTTAGGTGGAGGGTATTTAAGATTTGGCACAGCCGAATATAGCACTCGAACTTGTTATAGAAAATATGGTTTGAATAACCAGGCCAGAAGGCAGACATGAATCATTGATTTGGAAATTTATACAGACATTATACAAAAACCACTACACAATTGTTAATATTGTATATGCTGTTGTTGTTGCTGTTGCTATTTAAGATGTTTTTGTTGTTGTTGTTGTTGCTGCTGTTATTGTTAATGTTTAAAAGGACACCCGTTTTCCAATACTTAATAAATTTGTATCCATCATTGACTTTAATGATATTGTTTGTTCAACAACAAATATTGATAAAGAAATTAAATATTTACTTTACTTAAATTGCTGCAACCTATAATGGGGCAGATTTTTTGAAAATAAATGTGCTTCAGGAGTGGTTATGTGGGGTGCCAAAAAAGGACACCACCGACAAGTAATACTTTTGAAACACTTGCAATTTTTGTAAATCGTGCTTGTTTAAAAATTATGTTAAGTTTAATGGAAATCGGAGCTTAAATTTATTTGATATTAAAAACAAATACTATTTACAATTGTATGTATAATTGCTTAACTCATAAGTATAGGGTTAATCATATATTAAACACGTGTAGTACATAATTATACCCTACACTATCATAGTTAGTATTTGTATTGTTAGCGTAACAATCACCTTAAAGTATACCGAGCAATCACCGAGAATTACTTTCTGAATCGATTTAACAATGTAAACATTTAAAATGTTAGCAAGATAATGCAACGCAATTGTCAGCCTATTTTACTGTTAACATTGGATCTGAGGTGGATTAGAGACCCAAGCTTCTATTCCCATTTTGATTTGGTTAAATGTGCGCTCTTTAAAGGACCTTTCCATTACAACTAAACATTTGTACAAAAATAAACAAATACATGTGTATGTATATGTATGTATTTAAAAATGAAAGCAAATCACTTTTGCAAAACATTCTTCCCAGCAAGCCATATGAGTCCGAAAAGAGTCTTTTCTCACACCTTCAGAAAAGCGGGTCATTACATTCGAAAATGATCCGTCAGAAAGAGCTCTTAGATAATGCCAGAAAAGAGTCTTTTATGAGGGGTTTTTTTGGACTCTGACAGACCTCTTAGATAATGTCAGAAAAGAGTCTTTTATGAAGGTTTTTTTGAGCTCTGAAAGAGCTCTTAGATAATGTCAGAAAAGAGTCATTGCAATTTTAAATAAAAAAATTAAAAGTTCACATTTTTTTTTAAATTGTTTTTTCTTAAACAAAAAGGGAATTCATTTACAAATAAACTAAATTAGAAATGGTAAAAAATTAAATAAATTGTATTTACAGTAAAAAAAAAATGGAATTCATTTGAATAAAATATATAAAAATGGAAAAAAATTAATTTTTTAGGTAATTTTTCTTTTGCTCGGAAAATGCTTTTCAGTTGGACTCTTTTCTGACTCCCTTTTCGGAGCGCTTCGAAAATGCTCTTTAGTTGGACTCTTTTTTGACTACTTTTTCGGAGCGCTCCTAGAATGGTATGCTGGGATGCTTACACTCGCTCAAACACATTTAAATAAAATACATGTTTAAGCTGTATTTAGTTGTATTCATAATTACATACATATGTATGTATATGTTAAGATCAGAAATCGAAAATGATGGGTCCACTTTAATTTTAGTGGTTAATTGGCAGCATTATCACTGAGAGCATGATTTATAAGAGAACATTTTAGATTTGTGGTTGAGAGAAACAGAAAAGTAAATTACGGAAATAATCAAGATGAGCGTTTTATAAAAAAATAATTTTTTAACCAAATGCTCTTTAGTTGGATTCTTTTCTGACTTCTTTTTCGGAGCGCTTCTAGAATGGTATGCTGGGTTATTATCCATACTTTCACCAAAATCATTTATATATCTAGGATTTTTATTTGTTCCTTTTACGACTGTTTGAACAGGACAAAAAAAGCGCTATAAATTTCTATAAAATACTTAATTTAACGAAATCAATGATGTTAGAAATATTAATGCTGAAAGATTTACTATTTGGATAAAGGCTGAAAGAAATAAATACAATAACGACTTGTTTTATTTGTAGAAAAATCATTTCAGTTTACTTTTTAAGAAATATTTATTTATTTATAATCCTAAAGATTAGATACAAAAATTATGTACAAGCCGTTAAGTATTCAGTGCAATTGTTTGTTTACGAATGAATTTAGAGTTTTGTATAAATATATACAATTGAAAGTGTTTAAATAAAATGTGTAAGAATAGTTAAACAGATTAATTCATTAGATTAACTGTATTGAATACATTTTTATAAATGTTAAATTTTTTTAATCATAGTTTCGAAAAAATTTAAGAAAGAACTGTTGCATATTTATTTTGCAAATCATGCATTCAACATCTTTTTACTGGACATACGTATAAAGGGTGTTGCTTTTAGATGTATAGAACTTTGAAATGGTATAAAGCAAAGATGATTTTTTTTAAATTGACATGAAATTTACTTTATTCGAAAGACAATCTTCTGAAGTATAATTTAATAATGACTTCTTGCATGTGAATGCTATGGCTGACTCGGACGTAGTCTAATCTGGCGGTTCAATTTTCGATGACTTTTTCCAACGTTTGTAGCCGTATATCGGCAATGACCACCAAGATCGTTTCAGGTTTATCGATGTAGACTAGCGACTTCACATATCCCCAAAGAAAATAGTCAAGCGGCATAAAATCGCACGATCTTGGAAGCCAATTACCAAACGGTTACCAAACGTTTTCTTCAATAAATCATTTGCGGCACGAGTTGTGTGAAATATTGAGCCGTCTTGTTGAAACCACAACACCTGCTCATCATCATTGTTCAATTGATGAACGAAAAAATTCAGTAATATCGACTCTATAGTCACCATTGACTGTTACGCTCTGGTCATTTCGATTTTAAAAAAGTACGGACTAATTATTCCACCATCCCTTAAATAACACCAAACAGTCAGTGTTTCTGGACAGTGTCTTAACATACACTTGAGGTTTTGTTTATTTAACAAAATTCTACGTCTTGGTAAGTGATCGAATGGCTTCAATTGTTGCACGAGTTGGATTTCATAAGTAGGCAAACCAAGATCGTTCCGCAAAATTTTCCATAAAGTGGATGGACACATAGACAGCAACGACCTCTTCTGTATGCAATTTACGACATCTATTATCATTTGGAGTATACATGGTACGAAATTATTCTATAGTTAATCGAATTAGCTTCTGAAACTTAAGAGAGTATGAGAGATTTTCGGGAAAAGTACTAATATTGTATAATATTATAAATTGGTACGCAATGAATTCTACAAAGCATCTTTATGTCTACTCACTTAACACTTATTTATATTGAATTTTATTTCAATAGCAACAACTTTTAAATGCAAAGGATATAATGAAGCTTTTCCCAACTTTTGATAATAATAATGTCATTCCGTTTGCAACACATCGAAATATTGGTCATAGAACCAAAATGTGTATATATTCTGGGACATAATAATATTCTAAGACAATCTATCAACGATGTGTTCGTCTGCTGAAGGCACGATAGAGCCTCAAAAAAAAAAGACCTAGAACAATGAAATTTTTTCCAAATATTCTTTGTTTCACCGAAATGTGTGGTATTGAAGAACATTTTTTAGAGATTTTTTGCAAATATAATTCAGACACTATCATGAAAATTTGTACAATTTATTTTTATTATAGAAGGACACTTCCTGTGGCAAATGGTAAGAATCGTAACACGATTTCGTATAGCCTTTGATTAATGCACATATCTATACAAATTTTGACACAAATAAAGCTACGGTCACACTTGGCAAAAAGACGTAACCACTAAATAAAAGATATTTTAACTCGTTTATTTAAAAAAAAACTTTCTTATTTAGGCCAAAGCACAAAAAATATTTAGTTTTAATTTATTTGCCCTTAAGTTGTGTGACGTACCTTAAGTTGTACATAATGTCTACAAATTTTGTGCAATGCAATTTGAAGACCATAAGTCTCTTAAAAATGTTGCTATTCAAATAAAATTTAACACAAATAAGTTTCATATATACAGAACCCAGGACACCTAATTCTGTAATGGTAAGTCCATAATTTGTTAAAGTAGGTCCATATAAGACCACATTTCGAAAATTACTATAACATGCGTAAATCTTTTAAAAGTGTTTATATTAAGATAAAACAAGTTAGAGGGCAATATTCGGCTGTGCCGAATCTTTAAACATAATAAGAAACAAAAAAATTATACTGGTTCAAGGACTAGAATTCTGTGTTTTCCATTCAGTCTTCCGGCAAATTTAATTATTATTTTCTATATTGTTTGAAAGACATAATTTATTTTAAATGTTTTGAAATTTTATCTAATTTTGACAATTTATAATTGATGTAGTTACCGCTTCTCACCATTATTTACAGAGTTTGTTTAATTTTCATAACAATTTTGATTGTAATTTAACAATTTATAAAATTAAAAGAATTTTACCATATTCACAACAAGTTAAGAAACAGAGTATAAAAAAGGATAAGATGTAAGATGAGCCTTTTTTATTTGAATTTGTTCTCAATAACATTATTTACAAACGATTTATGGGTGGCATAGAAGAAATGAACCAATTATGGACTGATAGCTTCTAAATCCAGTATCCACTAATGTGATTTCTATGTATTTTAGGATTATATTGGTTGAATTTCATCTCAATAGCGTTATTTACAAGAGTTGTATGGTTGATTGTTATGCTCGGAAGTGGACTTAATTCAGGAGCTATTATTTACAGACAGATACAAAATCCAGTAGTATAATTGCCGTATAACTGATTAGTATGATTTCTGGATTAAAATTACAGATCTATATAAAAGTTAGTTCGATATCAATTTCAGACATGTTTATGAGTGTATTTATTTATTTATTGTATTACACAGACAAACAGACAGACAGACTGACAGACAGACAGCCAGTTGGATATGGCTCAATCGACTTAAAATTTCGTAAGGACGAAGAATATATATACATACTTTGTTGGGTCTTAGATGAATATTTCTCAGTGTTACACACGGAATGAAAAACTTATATATACCCGCATTAACAACTTATGGTGGTGGAGGGTATAAAAAGGTTTCATATGGCACACATTTCTAAAAAAAAAACAGGTTTAACACATATAGAGTATTATATAATCTGGCTTGACCGACTATACTTTCTTACTTCTTTTCATGCCCATGGGCGGTAAATTAAGTTTGTCATTCCATTTATTACACTTCGAAGCAATGGTCGTAGAACCAAAAATCCCAAATATTATGGGTCCTTATAAGATTCTTAAATTATCTAGACATGTCCGTCCATCTGTCCGCCGAAAAAAACTTTGATTCACGAAAATGTTTGAAAATGGGAAAAATCGAGTTATAGTTAAGTTTCAGACAACCTCAATATTTTTGAGATTTCAGATAACACCATGAAATTTTGCACATTTCATTTTTGCTATAGCGATACAGGTCCTCTTATTAATGGTAGGAACCGGTCCACGATTTCTCATAGCCCCCATACAAAATTCTGCAAAAATAAGTTTCGTGCAAAGTGAAATCTGAAAACGTTATTACGTTTGCATCGGTCCCTATTTTGCGCCCCCTATAAAGTCCACCTCCGAAAATCACTTAAATGCGCGTAAATATTTAAATCATAGTAAAGAATTTGATGATGATTGGCTTTATGTTCCGTTATGAGGACTATTCCCGAAAACGCATTAACCTACATAAACGTCCATATCGAGCCAAAATATGTACAAATTATACAATTGACTTTTGTGAAAGTTGGTTCATGATTTTCCAAAGCTGCCACTACCGAGAATAAACAGAGGCAAAAGCCAAAAAAAAAAGTTTCCTTGGACTCTTTGATACCTAATTGATTGCTTGTTAAAGTATGTCGCGTTATGTAAAATGCTGGAACGAATTGCAGTTCTGAAAGAAAGGGAAAATTAAAAATTCTTCATTATAAGTGGAATAAACAAAAAACTGTTGTAAGTATTGTTATTGAGATAAAAATCAAGAGGTATATAAGAGTCGGCATAGCCGATTATAAACTCTTAACTGTTGATAGTAAGTTTTGGCAACTAAAATCGTATAAAGCTGAACAAAATTTAAATCAGTAAATTTGATTTTCATAGCGATTTCTATAAAGCTCTTGTATATTTTTAGTCTCTCTCACTTAGAGTGGCAATGTTTTTCTTATATTTAACGAACAAATCCCGTAGTAACTATAGGTATAAAAAACACAAATATTTTAAAGAATTGGATAAATTCATATGATTTGCATTTTCACTGAGCAGGGGAGGAATATGCTCTGGTGATTTCAACATCTTTTATGATTATATTCCTATCCCAATAATAGCCATCAGGTATTTTCATGATATTTCCATCTGTTTCTTATTTTATTATTATAAGTTTTATTAACGTTAAAAATTACTGTTATGCATGTTTCGTACTCAAAATAGCCAACTTTATGTATTCATAATAATCGACACATTTTCACTTTCTGCTAATAGCAGGATCTAGTTTAACATTACAAAAAAAAATCAGATTTTAATATTTTGTTATATATAACAAACTCATGTCCTTTCAAGCCCTATCGTATTTTCAATAAGCAGCTGTGTAAGAATCTTAATTCTATCCAACGTCAGATATTTCGATGTTTTATAAACTGCATGCCAAACGCAATGGGTGGTGGGTAAATTTTCCTTTAATGTAGCAAAATATTTATTTTATTTAGTTTAGCTTAGCTTGTAAGGTCGCAATAAAGTTGGTATAGTGTTGCCATTTTAGCACTTTCAGTGCTAGATTTAGCATTTTGTTTCTCGAAAATGCATTGAAATGTTTAATGCTTTTTAGCATAATTTGCATGATAAAAAAAATTTTTTTCTCGACAAAATTTTTACTATTTTACTCCAAAAAATACTTTTGGAGAAAGAAAAAAAATAACTTTTATTAATATTTCAACTAAATTTCTTTCGGTGTGGTAAGTAAATGAACATGGAAATTTGTGTATTAATATATGAAATATAATCTATTAAAACAAGTCAACAATTGTTATGAACAAAATTAGAAAAAACTATAATTTATATTTGTAAAATTTTAAATAAAAATTGTATTGTTACATTGAAAAAATTATTTTTTCTTCTGTAGAACATTTTAGCACTTAGTTTTTCAAGTTTTAGCATATTTTGAAATTTATTTTCTGGCAACACTGAGTTGGTATTACTTTAACCCTTAAGCAAACACCAAATTGTGTTCACAAAAGCAAACCCCAGGGCCTAGCTGGGACTTTTTATAATTTGTATGGCTTTAAATTAAAAACCTTCAATTTAATTAACAATTTCTAACTCGTTACCAATATCAGAAGCATTGTCTTCATTTCCATCAACCTCATTCTGAATTTCGTTTTCTATATCATTGGCAATTGCCTCTGCCAATCTGTCATATAATAGGCTCAGATTTTGCAACTGTTTCAAAGATTTTGTCTAATTTACTACTCATTGTAACACTATTAACACTTGTTAACTGCCAACACAAAAATAAAAAAAAAACTAATTTCTGAAACCTACATTGATTCTGCTTTTTATACAAAACACAAAATATATAGTTATAAATCGGTTTAATCTCTTTCTCTTTTGTTTTGATTTTATTTGCTGCATTTTCTACATAATAGGGCCCTGGTGCTACAAACATGTTGAGAGTAATTACCACGCCTAGAGATAAAAAATTTTAAGTTTTTTTTTAAATTTGTTTGTACAAAGCACCTTTATGGAGGAATTCATAAAAAGTTAAGGCGCCTCAGTTATCTAAGTAAAAAACTATCAAAATGTTCAAAAATGCCTGGCCAGGCCCTGGTGTTCGCTTAAGGGTTAATTAAATTAAAACTGCTGGGTTTGTTAAATGTTGCATGTTGTTGATTAAATAAGTTTATCTATTTTTTTTTTCTTAGCATCCCTAAAGGGGTTATTGCCTTTATTGTATGAGTGGACACATATGTATGTATTTATCACAACACTGTATTTTCTCTTTAACGATCTACGCAGTTTTTTTTACAGCTACATATGTATCTATAGTACATTAATGTGTTTCACGTTCTTACTTCATATTACTCATCATCAGCATCATATATTTATCCTTTCTCAAATTTGCTGGCCAAGTCTTCCATCATTTTCAATTTTTTGTCATTTGAGCAATTGTAGATGGATGGATGGATGTATGGATGGATGGATAAATAGTTAGTTGCATAAATGGACTACTGGGGTGTTTCAAAGTATGAGTGTTGGTTTCTTGTGTAGTTCTCTGTTATTGTTACATAAATGTCTTTGCGCATTAAACTGTGTAAATCTTTTGGAAGTCGTTACACATTGTCTTGATATTATTTTTACTTCACTTTGCTTTTTGGGCCATTTTATTATTTGCTAAACAAATTTAGACGTCTTAAAGGCAAATAAAAAAAACCCCGCTATAAAAATACTAAACGTTTTGCTGATGAGAAAAAAACATTTATCTACATTCAGTTAGACATTTCATTTCATGACTTTTCCATTTAATTTTTTGCTGATCTATCTGAAACATATAAATTAGTATTAAAAGTTTAGTTATAAAAGCAAAAGTTTTTTGTAACTAATTTTTTATTTTCTTTCTGTATTTTTGTGCAGATAATTTTAAATCAAAAAGGACATGTTTTTTTTAGTAAAATAAGCGTATGTAAAATATATTTATGACATACATATGTACATACATTAGTGGATGAAACTAAATTTAAAATTAAGTAGCAGGCAAAACGAAAGAAAAACTTGCTCTGAAATAAGTTTGCGTGAAAATAACCCTGCTTGCAAATGTAAATTTAACTTTAATTTGAACAACTAAGAGTTTGTACTGAATCCTACGAGTATATACCTACCATCTGTGTCATCTATGCATACTTGAAAGAAATTTGTAACATTTTGTATTGGTAACAACGTTTATACGAGATATTTTATTTTTTGGATCCCTTATTTGGATCCCATAATCGTCGTAAAATATTTTGGAGAATTTCATATATGAATAAAGATATTTTTTTTGGAAATTACAGTTATTCTCGGAAATGGATCTTATATGGTAAATGTTACCAATTATGGACTGACCTTCACAAAATCCAATAGTAAAATTTTTACTTCAATATAACTGATCAGTGAAAAATTTCAGTTCGATATCGATATTTATAAGATTTAAAGGATAATGTGTTTTTCGGAAGTGGTCCCTATATGGGAGTTATTGCAAATAATGGGCCGATCATCATAAAGTTGGTACTATGATTTATATATATATATATGATTTATATATATATATATATCTAAAGCGTGATCTATTTCGAGGTTTCCTACTTTTTTAAAGAAAAAATAAACACACAGAAAATTAAAATTTAATGGATTCATAACTCTGTTTGACCTAAACCGATTTTGCCAATTTTTAATACTAAAGTTACCTGCAAAACAAGAAACTTTTTTCTGAAAATTTCGTTTAGTTATATTGTGTAGTTTGGTCGTAAGAGTGTTTTACACAAACGGGCAGACAGACGAACATGGCTCAATAGACTTAGAAATTCATAAGAATCAAGAAAATATATACTTTGTTGGGTCTCAGGTGAATATTAAAAAAGTTTCACATGGAATGACAAACGTAATATACCCTCATTTACCGCTCTTGTTGGTGGAGGGTATTAAAACACAGAAAATTCAAATTTAATGGGGAATGTTTATCATCATTTGAAAGAACATTCTTTGGTATTTATTTTTTGAAGATTATGTCTATCAAATGTTGGCCGTCGCAGATGGTATATCCGTTGAGTTCAATTTCCGATGATTCGTTCGAGCATTTCGACTGCTAATACAAGGCCTAAATCGAAGCGGGTTTGTTCACATAAACTGTAGACTTTACATATTCCCACAGGAAAAAGTCTAACGGTGTGATATCACACGATCTGGGTGGCCAATCGACCGGCCCAAATCGTGATATTATATACTCATCGAAGTATTCTCTCAATAAATCCATTGATGGATGCGATGTGTGGAAACTGGCGCGGTCTTGCTGAAACCAACTGTCACCGAGATCACGAGCTTCAATTTCAGGCATCAAATAGTCGGTTATCATGGCACGATAACGGTCGCCATTGACGGTTACGTTTGCACCAGCATCAGTTTTAAAAAAACATGAACCGACGTTTCCACGTCTTCGAAACGTGCTGAACGTGGTCTATTTGGTCGAATATTATGTAACATTGAATGGTCATAATGATGGTGTTGCGAATAGTATACTCAGTAGGCCATAAGTTGCGCGAAGTGCACGAAACACATTTCTCACAGAAAGTGAATTTTCGTAATAAAGTTTAACGATTTTTAAACGTTGTTCAGGCGTAAATCTTTTCATTATGAAATGCCAAACAATACTAAACAAAAATAACATGACAGCATGACACGACTCTCACGTGATTTGTCAAAAAAAAAGCTGTTGAAAATAGTATCTCTACTTGAATCACCCTTTAGTATGTGGATTATTTCTGCGAAATTTCAACTTGATAATGATGTTTATAAGAGATTTATGTGTATTTAAGTTATTTTCAGAAGTGAAATTTATATGAAGGTGTGGTCAAATATGAACCAATTCAAACAAAATATCGTCTTTATTCTATATTCTATAAATATTGCTTTTAGAGAGCTATTTGTGTACTATAGAGAACACATTTATATGAAGGCTTATTAGAAATCGTGAACCGATTCTTACTAGTTTCAACAGAACTTTTTCTTCTATAATAAAAATAATTGTGCAAAAATGCATTATATTTGAAAAAAAAAATAGCAAAATATATCTGAAAAAATTATCGAGGTTGTCTGACTCTTTGGTCTATCACTCGGATCCTATTGGACTGATTTTGCCCATTTTTAATTGCAAACATTTTTTTGAAACAAGGGTTATAAATATATCAGAGATCGCCCAGGACAGCCAAAAAATGAAAAATTGAGGCATGATTCCTTAAGGTTTGTTAGCAAACTCAAAAAGAGCTTGCAAACTCATTGGAAGCTACTCAAGTTTTAATTTTAGACTTCGAGTTTGCGTGCAGCAAGATTCATCCAAAATCAAGGACATTTCTAACTACTATATATGAAATGAAGACAAGAGACATTGACATTTTGCATGTAAAGAAAATAATGTTAGCCCCATATCATTAAGGTATGTGAAGCCCGTTGAATCAGCTGAATCACCAAACCTAAATACCCATGGCGCTAAGCGAATCACAAGGAATCTGTACCGAGAGCAGATGTATTGTATAATGAAAGGAAAATCTTTTATTGAATTTTTATTTATTAAAGATAGATTAAGAGGCTAAGCAAATACTGCTTTGTGTGTCCCTAAAATCAGTCTGTTCTTTATTTATATAATCTTTGACTTATATACTACTTTTTAACTGATTTGACAAATTTTAGAATTGCTTACTTAATTAATTATTAATTTCTATAAACTTTTAAGCAAATTAAGTTATAATGATAATAAATAAAAGAAGAATGTAATTCCCGCACTTGCATCAGCATAAATTATATAAATGTGTCAATGTAACGACAACAACAACAGAGGGTAAGCTTGTTGTGCATTTTATACGGTCAATGATATTGATATTTGATAGTTTTAGTCGTAAACAAAACGCTACACATTGTGTTGGCATTGATGAGCACCAAGATACGCTACAATTGTTAGAAGCCAGAATTGATCGGAAAATGCCCGGAATATGTGGTCAGACATGTAAACGTAATAATCCATCATGAACGGCCACATGTTGAAAGATCTGTTAAAAACTATATAGAAAAAAGTGGTTTAATAGTAATAGTGATAATATAATATTTCGTGAAAATTTTGTGTGTAACACAATATTTGCTGTAGAACAGTTTGTGCATGACAGTATTTTTAAAGAAAATTTTGTGTGTAACACTTTTTCCTGAAATTATTCTATGAACAAAATTAAAATGTTTTATATTAGTAAGCCGAGACTGTAAAAATTTTATTATTATGACACCAAACAAAAATACAATTTTATATACCAGTAGTAATTAATGTCATATGTGACGTATGTGTAACATTTAATACGAGTATATAGTATTCGATATAACTCATACGCAATGCATGTCCACAGAAAGGTAACCGGTATTGCCAATTTATTCTGAACTATAGTACGAGTATGTATTGCACAACAGTACGCTTTGAAATCGGAAAACAAGACCTTTTCGCTCCAGCAATCTCTATTACTACCTCTATTTATCTGCTTCAAATAAATTAACTCAAGGCTATTTGGACATAAATTTACGACGACATCTCTTATACAGCCTTTTCACTTTAGTATCTAATCGAAGAATTTGTTGTTTATTACATCTCACTGCCTTCTTTCAAGGCATAAATGCAAATAATTTATGTACACGTACTAACTGACAGCTACTTTTTCTTTAAATGAAGACTTGGAACATAATTTATATTTATTTATTCGTATTTTTTTTTTTTTTTTGAATACGACTTTGTCTACAGACATGACTTTGAAGTGGATTTCTAGTTACTTTTTCTACGTTTTTTCTTTTATACATTTATTTGTTTGTTCATTTACTCCCTCATTCGTTCACTTTGCGTCGTTTTTAAAACATACGAAATGTCTGTAAAAGAAATGTGTTGCAAGCATTTGACACCCAAATGTTTTATTGCTATAACAACAAACTGTTAAATATAAATAAAATAGAAAACAACAACTCGTTAATAGAACAAAAACTGGCAATAAATATCTATAAGTATTTCATAAATAAATTAAATTTAAATTAAAACAAGTAAGAGTTTATATTCGGCTGTGCCGAATCTTATATACCCAGCACCAAATCACCCATTATGGGGCGAACTTCATGAAATATTGCATCGTAATTTCTATTTATTTTAGGTTTGTTTTAGTTGAATTTCATCTCAATAACGATATTTATAAGAATTTTGTGAATATTCCAGTTATAATTTGTTTATATTTTTGCAGCATGTAACATAAAGCGATTTACTAAAAACACAATGAATTAAGCACCAAACATCACTAGGAAACTGATTTTGTCTTTTTTCAACGTTAAAATTGACCCATCTGTATACTTTGTGATTAATCTTGGAAGTGGAGTTTGTATGGGAGCTACACTCAATTATGGACCAATTTTCACAAAAGTCAATAGGATAATTTTTACATACTTTTAACTGATCTGTATGACATTTCGGTTCGATATGTATGTTTATGTAGGTTAGTGAGTTTTCAGGAGTAGTTTTCATATGGCAACTAAGACCTATTACTTGCCAATAATCATGAAATTCTGTACGACAATTTATATGAAGAAGCGAATTATTTGTGTTGAATTTCAAAGTGCTATTAATTTTTATAAGAGAGTTATGTGCATTTAAGTGATTCCTAGAAGGAATGGACTTTGCTACGGTCAAATATGGACCGATCATCATGGAATTTGGTATGACGATTTAAATGTGCATATGGATTATATTTGTTGTATTCTAACTTAATACTGATTTTTATAAAAGATTTGTGTTCATTTAAGTGATTCCTAGAAGGAATGGACTTTGCTACGGTCAAATATGGACCGATCATCATGGAATTTGGTATGACGATTTAAATGTGCATATGGATTATATTTGTTGTATTCTAACTTAATACTGATTTTTATAAAAGATTTATGTTCATTTAAGTGATTTTCGGGGTGGTCTTTTAATAGGGCTATGTCAAAATTTTGAACTGATGCAAACAAAATATTGTTTTAAGATGTCACTTTGCATGAAAGTTTTTATAGTTTTTAGTTATTTTCAGTGATTTATTTTGTAAATCAAAATAGAAATCACTATTTTTAATGAGTCCTCGCACAACGATAAAACAACGAGAATTGATTTTATAATGACCACTCACAGCAAAAAATTGCAGATATTGTTAACAGTAAAGCTTTCACAGTCCAAAAAATTCTTTAAACGCTAAATATCGGCAAAGAATATGTTTGCAAAGAATCCGCATTTTGGAATTCGGTCATCTGAGCCATTCAGGTGAAATATCGTACTAAATACACAACTCAACAACGAAAATCTAAAGAGAACAGTGCAGCATGGTGTGGGCAGTATAATGGTTTGGGCCCGTTTATTATATACTGCTAATTTAACATTTGTTGAAAGAGCCATGGACAAGTTTAAGTGCCTTTAGATTCTGAAGGACAACTTGTTGGAAAGCCTGAGAGATATTAGATCAAAGACTAAATCAGGTATTGTGCAAACGTGTAATTGTAAGTTTAATTGCAAGTGTAATTTCAAGTTTTCGAAATACATATGCACGTACCTGAAGAACATAAGCTGTGACCTGAAAAAACGAGCATTTTTTGATTTTTTAGTTTCCATATATTTAAGTGTAAATTTTTATAATAAATAATTTTTGTTTGTGAGACTGAAATATCTTTTTTTTTTTAAATAACACCAATTTATTTTTCAAGTTCTTGTTAGTTTTCCTTTAATGGAGCTTAGAAAACAAAAATATGCACAGCATAATATAAGCTGTGAGTTACTGTGCCTATATAACGATATGATATGTAATGGATCTATTTTTCATGGCAAGTAAGTATTCCTCATATAGCTTTAAAGCAGCAATGTAGATCTGCAAAGTCGCTTTTCAAGGTCTATCGGATTCATTTGATATGATACTCAATTTCTCTGCTCTTTTTGGCAAACGTCCTGCTCGCAAAAGTCCTAAAATTGCTGCCTGATTGGCTGCCAGTAATATTACAAACTAACTTCTGTTGATTTTGACAACAATATTCATTGAATAATGCATTAAATTTTTGGTCTTCAAAAAATTGTTGGCTGTCCTGGACGATCTTTGTCTCCGTGTCAAATTAACCACTTCTGAACTGCACAAACATTCAACATAAGCAGCATCATTTTTTCACATGAAGTACATCCAAACTTTTCGCACTGACGCTTTGTTGATGAAAAATTCTAAATTTTCGATAAACTTTGTTGTTTTTAGTGTAAGAAAAGATAAGCCATGTATCCGCCATTTTTATGCTATGCACCCAATATGTTTTTCATTCTCACAGTATTTTTTCATTTTAAATTAGTTTTGATGAACATACAAAACCCTTTCCCTTTAGGCTCTATTGTGCTTTTAAAATAAAGTCTCATGGACCAACATTACCCATAACGTATAAACCCATAACGTATAAACTTTTTATAGGAATTCTGATATAACACATGGATGAGGAATGTATATGCTCAGGGCGTTTGTTCTTTTTAAATATACTAAACAAAATAATGTTATACATATGTATGTACATATATTTAATGAATTGGTTTTACATGTTTTTTTTTTTTAATTTCTTAAAGATAGTTTTATACGGTATGTATTTTGCAGTGTACTTGTCAGTTGTACGATACATATGTGATTGTGCATGTCTGTCAATTTACCGGCAGTTTATAATTTTTGCTTTCACACGTCGGGTTTTAGTTTCATCTGACATAATCTATCATAGAACACAACAGCTGTCTTTGTTATAATTATTATTATTTATTTTCGTAAAAAAGTATAGTCGGTCAAGCCCGACCATATAATACCCTACACCCAGTATATAAATGGACGCTATATGGGAGATATTACTAATTATGGACCGATCATCAAAAATGTAGTGCCATGACTTCCGTGAATATAAATGTTATGTATGTTATACTTTATCTCGATATAAATACTTTAAAAAGATTTATGGAGGTCAAAGTGAATTAGGGAGAGGGTCGTATATGGGAATTTTGATTACTTATGGACCGACTATTATGGAAAAAAAATTTTAAGAGATTTATGGTCGTTAAAAAGATTTTCGGAAGTGGGCTTTGTATGGGAGGTACGACTAATTATGGATCGATCATCATAAAATTCTACCATATTACATGTACATATATATACGAAACATATTTGTGTTCAATATTATTTGGATGGCAGTTTTTCTTTATGTGATTTTCCGAAGTGGGCCTTATATGGCAGCTACGACTAATTATAGACCGATCTTCGCAAAATTTCTAGATGTGATTTAGCTTCATTTATTACTCATGTGCTCATGTGAGGACATTTGTATGGGGGCCAGGTGAAATAATGGACCGATTTCCAACAGTTTCAATCCTAGCTTTCCTTGGGCTACGTACCAAATTTTATTGAAATATATTCTAAATTGCGACCTGTACTCTGCGCACAAGCTTCACGTGGACAGCCAGCCAGCCAGCCAGACGGACGGACATCATTAAATCGACTCAGGGAGTGATACTTTAAGGTGGGTGTTAGACCACAAAACCAATATACCCTCCCCACTATTGTGGTGTAGAGTATAAAAATGGCTGATATTTGCAGAAGCATTTTTATCTTTTACACAACATGTATGCATTTTGCAGTGGAAAATTTGACAAGTACACTGCAAAATACATACCGTCTAAAACCAGCTTTAGCTATTTGGTGTGTAGAGTATATTTTGCTTAATAAAAGATAAATTTTGTTTGTTTTAGAAAATGTAAAGGTATTTCTTTTAAGACTCAAAATAAAGTTTGTAGGTGAGTTATGAATTGTTTTTTATTTATTACAAATTATTAGATTTATTTCACCTTTGGTCCCCGTTTACACAGTCGAAGATTTGGAAGAAAAACATCTGGAATTGTCTTTAGTTTTTTCATTCGTGGTAACACTGTTGAATAATGTTGTCAGACACATTTCATTATCATTTGCTTTTTTACTTTTCTCTTATTCGATTATTCGTGCTGTGGAATAATTTGTATTAAATTTCAGCAAAGAAAATGTCACCAAAGCATGTTCACCGAGTACCGAACACAAAATTTATTCTCTCTTCCCCACCCGGAATTTTCTTCCAAGCTAAATGTTTTTTTTTCCAAATGTTCGACTGTGTAAACGGGGACTTGGAAGTAATATCTATATTTAGTACATACACATATGAATATATTTATATTAAAGTATATTTTATGATTTTGAAATTGTTTTGCTTGTTTTGTTTGTTTGGTTTATTGTAAAAGAAATACTATTAATGTACGGTTGTATTTGGCAAATATTTACAAAAAGGATGTAACCACTAAATAACATATCTTACTCTAAATATAAAAGGGTCACAACTCAAAATACTAAAATTTTCAGGAGAGACAAAAAACTGTTCATCGTGCGCAAGCAACACACATAACATAAAAATAGACAAATTTGTATTATTTCAGTTAAAGAAGATAGTGATGTGAAAGAAATGTTTGCAGTAGTTAGAGATGTGTACTCTGAATTAATTTGTGGAAAAAGTCAGTTTTGAAAAATTTTGAGTTGTGTCCTTTTTGAATTTAGGGTGCGATATATATGAACTCGTTTATTTATTTAAGAAAACTTTTCTTATTTAGCACAAAGCACAACAAATCTTTAGTTTTAATTTATTTGATGCAGTTTGATCTTGCAAAACTCTTGTACGTCAAACAAATTTGTGCTAAAACAAGTGGTTACGCTTTTTTGAGTAAATATTTGCCAAATGTGAACATACCTTTAGTGTATGATGATTGGTAGACAGGCTCGTATTGGCTGCTAGTTGAAGAATGAGTATTCTTTTTTATGTTTTCAATTGCCGCGAAGGCTCATTTATAAAAATACTTTTTCGCATTTCACGTGTTTCGTTAGTGTGGTCAATATTGTTAATGTTTGAACGTATTATACGAGGGCGATTCGGAAAGGGAATAGTTGGTTTTTCAAAACCATTTTTATTTTTCAGCATAATCTCCTGAAACTTCAATACACTTAGTCCAACACTTATCTAGCAATTCTATCCCTTGATTAAAATAGTTTTCCTCCAGGCCTTCAAAATAGTGGTGTACAATTGTAATTGCATCTTCATTTGAGGTAAAACATTTGCCAGCTAAGAATTTTTTAGATTTGGCAGAGGTAAAAGTCACTGGGAGCTAAATGAGGAGAATAAGGTAGAATAAGGTGGGTGGTCAAGCAATTCGTACTTTAATTCGTTAATTTTAGCCATTGTTAAAACACTCTTGTGCGCTGGTGCGTTGTCTGGATGAAAAATTATTTGTTTGTGTTGTAAGCCAGAACGTTTTTCTCAAATTTTAACATTTAACTCTGAATTTATTGTTTTACCCTTTTGCAGATAGGCAATCAATAGAATATTTTTAAAGTCCCAAAAAACCGTTGCCATAACCTTAGCAACGGATTGAATTGTTTTTGCTTTCTTTGGGGCACTTCCTCCAGCTTCAGTCCATTGCTTGGATTGTTCTTTTGTCTCATCAACAGTTATGAAACAACGCCTAAAATCCATTTTAGTTTTCTTAAAACGATCCAAACAAGCTTGCATTTTTGGTCGACTGTTAATAAATGCGCTACCCATCCTGTAGAAAACGTTTTCATCTGTAGTTCTTCATGCAAAATTAAATGGACTCGATCAGTTGAGATGCCAATGATATTGGCTATTTCGCGCACTTTTATGCGTTGATCTTTTACTAACATATCATGAATTTTGGCTACAATTTCTGTTGTCGTTGATGTTTTTGGACGTCCACTACGTGGTTCATCCTCAATGCTTGTACGACCACGTTCAAATTCAGCACCCCAATTTTTTACTGTTGCATATGAAGGAGTACTTTCACCATATCATTATAAATTTCTTGTCCCGATATACTTTTTTGATTTAAATATTTAATGGCACCAAGAATTTCTAATTTTTCCATTGTAAAAAAATCGAGGATGCGCCTTTTTTGAACACATATTTCTATATGAAGGAGTTGGCAGTTCATAGCGGAGATGTATGTTTCCAAGACACTTAACTTTTTTTTATTCATACCGCGCTTTCTGTTCTAGGCTAAGAAGTTTTCTAACCGCCCTTGTAAAATAATTCAAGTTTAATAAATTCTGGGTTTACAATTTAACATGCTCAAAGTGTAAGATAAATAAAAAATGCACTATAGACGATATATACAAAAAGGTGTACTGAATGTTATTTTAATTTATATAAACCAATTACTTTATGCTAATTTGTACAATACATACATATGTATGTTTACATAGTATTTTAATTTTAAGACACTAATTTATTTTTTACTCACGTAATTTAAAACAAGTAAGAGTGCAATATGCGGCTGTGCCGAACCTTATATACCCTCCACCTAAACGTACTAAGAAATAGAAAAACTACACTGGTTATAGGACTAGAATATCCTTCTTTTGTATTTTATATTC
This sequence comes from Bellardia bayeri, assembly GCA_950370525.1. Taxonomy (NCBI): domain Eukaryota; kingdom Metazoa; phylum Arthropoda; class Insecta; order Diptera; family Calliphoridae; genus Bellardia; species Bellardia bayeri. The sequence goes on from OX493268.1 coordinate 48,616,827, forward strand.
AGTCTTAGTGCAAATTTTATTATTATTTCTTGAAAGACAATTTATGTTAAATATTTTGAAATTTTATTTAATTTCGACCATTTATAATTGATGCAATTACCAATTCTTACTGTAATTTACAGAGTTTATTTGACTTTCACAATAATCTTAATTGTAATTTAACAATTTATAAAATTAAAAGAACATTTTTCCACATTCACAACAAGTTAAGAAACAGAGTATAAAAACAGGATACGATATAAGGTGAGGCTTTTTTTGTTTAAATTTGATCTCAATAATATTATTTACAAAAGATTTATGGGTGGCATAGAAGAAATGGACCAATTATGGACTGATAGCTTCTAAATCCAGTATCCACTAATGTGATTTCTATGTATTTTAGGATTATATTGGTTGAATTTCATCTCAATAGCGTTATTTACAAGAGTTGTAGGTTGGTTGTTCTGTTCGATAGTGGACTTAATTCAGGAGCTATTATTGACTGATAGCTACAAAATCCAGTAGCTTAGTTGCCGTATAACCGATACTTATATGATTTCTGGATTCAAATTATTGATCCATATAAAAGTTGGTTCGATATCGATATTTATTAGACATTTTTGTGGGTTTAGTTGTTTTTTGGAAATGGTTCTTATATGGCAGCTATGACAAATTATGGGCCGATCATCTTAAATTTTGGAACAGTTATTTTTATATAAGGATATTTCACGTCGAATTTCAACATAATAACGGTATATTTAAGATATATATTAGTATTAACGTGGATTTCGAGAGTGGACCTTATATGGGGGATATAGTGAAATATGGACCGATATTCTCAAAATCCAGCAGTTTGATTTAGGCATGTATGTGAATGATCCGTGTAGAATTTTGGATCGGTACCCTTATTTATAAGAGATTTATGAGTATTAAAGTTGTTTTTCGGAAGAGAGCTTTATATGAGGCATACGGTTAAAAATATACCAAAATTCACAAAATTTTGTGGAATGATTTTTGTATATATGTAAATGATCTGTGCAACGTTTTGAGTCGGTACCGATATTTATACAATATACATAGGGATAAATGTCTTTTTCAGGTGTGCTCCTTATATGGGAGCTATGACCAATTCTGGGCCGACCACCATAAAATTTAGTAAAACAATTTATTTGCTATAAAGACTATTTATGTAAAATTTTAGCCGTATAACATTATTTATATCTGTTTTATACGTATTTAGGTGAACTTTATATGGGGTCTATGGTCAAACATGGGCCGAATTAAAAAAAATTTTATTTGCGGTTTCCTTTTGCATAAAACTTAATTTTGCTGAATTTTGTCTTGATATTCCAATTTTATAGGCATTTATGTATAATTGAGAAATATTTCGGGAAGATTTTTGTATGGGGACTATGAGAAATCATGGAACGATTCATACTATTTTCCGCACACTTTCTTCTTTTATCATAAAAACAACGTATACAAAATTTCATGGTATTATCTGCAATATATTTCAAAATATTGCAATAAAATGGACAAAAAATATCAAATTTTAATGGAGGTTGTCTCACATATTGGTCCATAACTCCGATTTTGCTGATTTTAAATAGCAAACTTCTCGAAAGCTTCAGGAAACTGATTTCAACAAACAGACAGACAGACAGACGGACATGGCTTAATAGACTCCGCTATCTATAAGGATCCAGAATATACATATGTATATACTTTATAGGGTCGGAAAATTATATTGTGGAAATTACAAACGGAATGACAAACTTATATATACCCTTCTCATGAAGGTGAAGCGTATAATGACCAGAATTCTGCTAGTTACTTAGATATAAAAATCAAAATTAATTTTAAACGGAAATTTCAAAAGCCAGTGCTTGCTATTTTAACACTATTATCAGTCAGTTAATAAGTATTTAACGAGAGTGTATATTAAATTGTAGCAATTAATAAAGGAAATAAAAAGGCAGCTGTTGCTACTGCTTAATTTGTCTTTATAACAATAAATGTCACTACTTCACACACCTTTCTGGAACAACTCAATATTACTATTTCTAATAAACTGTTTTGTTTTTACAACATCAGTTGTTTTAACAACATAAAATTACAAAACACTAATAAATTTGAGGATGATATAAAACAGTTTTAAGGTACCCTATAAAGTTGAAGATTCTTATTACATAGAGGTCACAAATAAATTCATATTTTTTCCAATATTACAACAGCATTATTATCAAAGTTTCCAGTTACAAGTTTTATAGAGCAGATATTTACCAAATTATTGCTGTCGGGTCTGATTTCAAGCTGAAATAAAAGTGAGCTAAATGTCTTGACAAACTGTATAAATTCATTTCACAGGAAAGACGATTATAAAAGTTGGATACAGATAAAAGCTAATGTTTCATGTCTTTTTATTATTTCTAGTATTTCTAGAATATTCCTTTACAGTTAAACATACCCAAACATATAAATTTCTATGTACAAATCTGTATGTAGGATGTGTTTGTAACATTTAACAAAACTGTTACGATATTATTGTTACACCATGTGTTTTCTTATTAAAATAAATGAAAACTAAAAAGGGAAAAGAACACATGTTTCTTTTTCATTGACATGCTGACTCAGAACAAGTACAACATTGTTTTTTTTTCTTTTTCAATTATATTCGTTAGAACAGTAATTTAATGTTTATTTACAAGTTGACAGTTTAGAAATAACCGGAAGGTGTATGACGACGAAAGTGAAGCAGCATATTGTTGTAAAGCTAATATGTAGGTGGAAGTTGATAAGTGTAATTTCTAAATGGATATGTAAATTAGGTTGACTTAGTTAGTATGGAGCACAAATGTCTTTTTTACAAAATTAAATGTTGATTGTGTTTAATCTTAGCACCTATAGACAACTTGCATTGGCATATACATACATATGTACATAAAAGCAACATAAGATCAAGCGGTATATAAAACGTACATACATACATATGTATGTTTACAACTTGTTCTATACAAGCATAAAATGGAGTTGTGACAGTCTGCTAATATCTCAATCGTGCACAACTCTTTCAGGATCGAAGCCGACGATTAAAGTAATCGTACGCTATGTCGTATTCCCATCGCACACGTTCAGAGCAACTGAAGTAACTGTGTCCAGATAGCGACTCTTCCTTTCCAATCGTCGATGATAAGCAAAATACAATCACAGCCGATTGCCAAGACGATGGTAAATTTATACAAAAATGCTTATTTTTATTTGTTTCTTTTATTACAAATTTAATTTGTTAAATAAAAATATATAAAAAAAATTCAATTCTTGAAATAAAAATAAACTTCTAAATTAAAATTTGGTAATTATTTAATTGCTTTTGTTCGGTCTACTTTTCTAAGCCGGTCTGCAGCATGAACAAAGTGTTGCTGGATTGCTTTATTAATTAAAGAGTCATCCGATTTTGGAAACTTTAAATGACAGATACCTTTGAAAAAAAAAAAAAAAATTAGAATGCTGTAAGAACATGTGATTAGAAATACTTACTGGTTATAATATCCTTAATACAGAACTCTTGAATGCTGGGCTTTTCGTTAGTTCCACGCCAGCTTAATTTTGTAGCCACTTCATCGCTTAGCAGCTTATTAAACGCGTTCCTAATGAACGAGTTGCAGCAGTCTACTCCCACTTAATTAAGAACATATTTCTGTAAAAAGATATAAAAAGATAGATATAGGTAGATGTAGATAGAATGAAAAATAATGAAAAAATTCCGTTAATGCGTCTTTAAGGCCGTAGTGAACATATGTACCGTCTCCCATTGGCTTGGATTCTACCTCTCTAGGTATACCTTTTAGCGTCCTTACGTCTTTTGGAACTTTAATTTCCGATTCCCTGATGATTTCCGTTAACCACAGTTATAGTTAACCCATGTTTTATTGCCCAAAGTCTAATTTTTTTCTTTCAAATTTTAATTATTCGACCAATTCACTTTTTCCACTTGAAAATTATGACGATCAAATGTGTTTCATTAGTTATGCGGCTGTCTTTCTCACATACAACTGGGACCACATCAGACTCTAATTTTATTTCCACATTCGTTTTTTTTTTTTTTTTTTTGATGCAGCTCATCCCGTTTCATTATAAGCAGATTCCATTAACTTTTTTGCTTTTCAACCTTAAAGCACCTAAAAATCCCCTTTTTATTTTATTTTTACAATTTTTTTCTTATAAAAAACACTTGTCCTGCACTTCACTTCTGACGTTTGTTTGCTTGTTAGATACTCAAATGAAAAGAAGCAAAAAACAAAACTACATGTAAGACTGTGACACAAAGTAAACACAAAAACAAATCGTGAGCTCAAAGTCTTAAAGGCAGAGAAAAATATAATTCTGCTCCGACAATCATGGTGTCGATTGGAAATCTAGTCGCGAGACAATCGTGATCGTAAAACAAACGTCCAAATGCTAGCTGGGCTGATACTATTAAGAGAAGAACATCAATTTTCGGAAATCTAAATGTTCAATTCACAACTCTCGTAGGAGTTGTACATTTTCTAAATTTACAATAGTTGTAGAAATGTTGTATGTAAATTCTGCATAAATGTTTTGTACAACATTTACGGAATTTTTAAATATATTTCTTGAATGTCAGGACTATTCATTTTCTGCCCCAATAGAAGAACAAAAAACATTGTTTACCATCAAGCTTTATATTGACTTTTTCTGTTTTTTAATTAATAATTATTAATTAAATTTTAATTATAATTGTTTCAATTGTTGTTGCATACGCAACAATCTAATCTAAGGCTAATCCTGCGTTACGCAAATATGCTTGTTAAAATTGACACAGCTGGCGTTCATATTGGAATATTTTCATGAAATTTATTACAAATTGCAGTTTTTTGGGAGTACTTTAAAACTTGTTTTAGACTTAAGGGTGAACTATTTTTGAAAAAAAAGTTATGCTAGCTTAAAGTTCCGTTACGGACGTTACAAAAAATGGAAGTCGATATTGAGGCTTATGTGCACTTGCACATTTTTTAGGTAATTTTGCATAATAAACAAAAACAAGTCCAAATACAAAAAATTAAGTAGAATATATGACCATATCAATCCAGCTTAGAAAAGAAGGCTTAGTAGTCCCGTTTAACAAAAATCGTAATTTTTGTCTGTTATTAAACTTAGACTCGTCCACAAAAATAACATGTTTCCAAAATATATTTAATTTATGTTTGCAAAAGTTTAGGTTTTTGGTAACGTGCTCTTTAGCATATTTTAAACGCTTGTTGATTTTAACCCTTAATAAAGGGGTTTTTCGGGCTCCTCTAGTATTAAAATAAGATTTTGAAGTACGAGTTCACGACGAATGCACTACATGTTTTGTTAAGCTCCCCCCTGTCCCACGATGTTGAACGATAACGTTCGCTTAGCTAAGACTTAAGACACAAGCTTTTAATCGTATCTATTTTTTACTCAATCAAGTTTGTTTCTTCCACAATTAAGTTTGTGTCTTAAGTCTTATCTAAACGAACGTTATCGTTCGACATCGTGGGACAGGGAGTCATTTTTAACTTGTCCTTGTAACTTGTATTTTGGCTTCTGCCTTATTTTTCTGACAATATAACGCTGATAAACTTCATCAAATTTGACATCATCATTTTGTTAAGTACTATTTTGTCCTCGTAAACGAACCGATGCTTTGCGCTGTTGAATCACTTAGGCAAATTATTTCCACAATTTTTCCACCAATGGCCACTAATAACCAACTCTCTTTGTTCTGTGCTAGTACGTCGTGTCATTGTCGAAATTTGCACTAATGAACTATTTAACTGAAACAAGCACACATTGCAACAATAAGTACAAAATATACGCTTGAAAATGTATCGTTACTTGTTAACTGTTTGGTTGAAAAAAGCTGTGACGAAAGAATTTGCACTATATTTACTTTTTCTATTTTGTATTGCCTAAGCCACATATTTTTCGGATATTTTAATCTAGAATGCCTTTAAAAATTTAAAAAGTACAGATTTTTTTGTTCATAAAACTTATAGCCAGTTAAATATTTTAATTCAAGTTGGTTGAAATAAGCTGAGAGATGAAGATTAAAAATAACACTTGAATGTCAAACATGAGTTTTGACGTATTATTGAAATGTTGGCGAATATGAAATGAACATGAGTGGTTTTAGGACAATCAGACAACTGTATATATAGATCTGAATTTATTGGTTTGTTTGCACCATTTTAAAACACAGGTTTATTTTCTTTAAACAAACCAGATTCATTAAAGTTCAAAAATATATACAACAATTTAAATAGCACTCTGTGTTTTTATGCCAAAGTACTTTTTTTATTCACACACTTAAATTATGGTGGTAGTAATTAACCTTCAATGTTTAGTCAACAAAGGTTCAAAATAAACTGACTGACTTGTTGCTCCTGCTTTCAGCGTCGTCTATTAGAAATTTCCAACATGACATGTTCACACAGTAGTCTTAAAATAGGTTATTGTTACGTTTTTGCTTTTTAAAAACGGTATTTTATTTGTTTTAAATAAGCCGGATTCCTTCTTTTAATTGCAAAATAAAAGCGTTACGTAGTTTAAAGAAAATATAACGAGTCTTTATTTATCCAAATGTGTCAAAATAATTTAAGTAATCACTTTGGCTTTTAATACCATTTTACAATTTACTTCAATACAGTACGGTTTAAAAACGTATTACACTTTAATGTTTATTCAACGAAGACTCACAATAAACACAACTTTGAGTGGCGCTGTTTATTTTATTTATACACTAGTGCCATATTCTGTTAATATCCGGTGGCATCTAGACAAGACAATCGAAAATTCCTTTCTATAACGTTCAACCAAAGCCGTTAAAATATAATTTGGGGCCTACTGCGCAACTATGTTAATGATAGCGTGTCATCAACAATGTGAAACTTCTACTAACGTAAATGTTGATAATCAGATTGTATGTTGATGAACATGTTGTTGTAATCTGATACCAGCCGTTACAAACCGTTAAATTTAAATTGCACTATACCCAGCATACCATTCTAGCAGCGCTCCGAAAAAGGAGTCAGAAAAGAGTCCAACAAAAGAGCATTTTCGGAGCGCTCCGAAAAAAGGAGTCAGAAAAGAGTCCAACTAAAGAACATTTTCGGAGCGAAATTGTTACTGTCCTGAGTCGGCACGCAGTATGACTCAGAAATTCCACTTAATTATGTGTGTAGCAAAGCGTTGTTGTCGTGTTATTTGTGCTTTGAACAAAAAAAAAAACATAGCTGTAACACACAAGAATGATAAAAACAAGATTACACAGCGCCCAAAAAAAACCTCATAAAAGACTCTTATCTAAGAGCTCTTTAAGAGCCCAAAAAAACCCTCATAAAAGACTCTTTTCTGACATTATCTAAGAGCTCTTTCTGACGGACCATTTTCGAACGTAATGACCCTCTTTTCTGAAGGTGTTCGCTCCGAAAAAGGTGTCAGAAAAGACTCTTTTCGGACTCATATGGTTTGCTGGGTAATTTCGTAAAAATATTTACAACCTTAATTTAATAGTCCAGAACAAAATGTTATGAAAAAAATTACTGCCATTTCGTAAAAATATGTTACCAAAAAACCGACACTAATGAGCTATATATACATATATATACGAGTACTATATCCATAGGTATCAAAAGTAAACCTTCTTAGTTTGGAACTTATTATTTATATATTGAATGTATTTACACACAAAATTGTTTTTATTTTAGTTATGAACTTCTTTGGGAGCTACACTAATGTACTGAATTCTCACCGAATATATATACATATATATATATATATATATGTAAATATATGTATGTAGGTATGTATATAGTTACAGTCATGTCATACATTTGAATTCCGTTCGAAGTTGAATTAATTATGTATTTTGCTTCTATAGAAAAAGTAGAAGGAAATTTTTTTTTCGGAATGAAATCTAGAAATTCTTAAAACTACAATTCCAATTTTTTCGGAAAAAAATTCGTTTCACTTTTTCTATAGAACCAAATTAATTCCACCTTCGAACGGAATTAAATTCTATGACATGACTGATAAATTCACATGCAGTGAAGGGTATAATAAAACTACCAGTTGTCATAGTTTGATGAAACGTATTTATTTTTCAGACGCTTGTAAAGTCATCTTCTGTTTTCATCAAATTATAATCATTCAGTTTTCTAAAAAACATTTCCAGATGCTTGTTAAACAATATAAACAAAATCGAATTTTGTGTTGTTCTCATTTCTAACTAAAGATTTTCCCATGTCTGAAAATACAAATAATGTTTAACCAGTCATTATTTAACCATTGGTAAACTAAAATACTAACTATTGTTTAACTATTACTTGTTTTTCTTATTTCAAACTAAGCATTGCGAATAAAAAAGAATCACTAGTGAAGCCTTTGTCATTAGCTAACTAAAGAATTCGATCATAAGAGTTTATTTGGTTTTGTCGAATCTTATATACCTACCACCTATATAGTTACCAGTAGTGTGATCTATGTATTCTTAAAATTAATTTGTAACATTTTGTATCCCCAACAATGTTTATACGAGTTATTTTATTGTTCTGATCCCTTATATAGGATCTATTACATATTATGGGACCATCGTCATGAAATCTTCTACTGTATTTGAGTCTTATAATGAATTGCATATGTCAATAACGATATTCTAATCTCAATTAGAGTTCTTTTCGGAAATGGGGTTATATGAGATATGTAGCTAATTATGGAATGACCTTCAAAAAATCTAATAGTAAAATTACTACATACTTACATATAACTGATTAGTGTAAAATTTCAGTTCGATATCGATATTAATAAGATTTGAAGGTTAATGTGTTTTTCGGAAGTGATCGGAAGCTATGTCCAATTATGGTTCGATCACCATAAAATTAGTTACTATGATTTATTTATATATGTGGATTATTTCTGCTGAATTTCAATATGATAATGATCTTTATAAGAGATTTATGCGCATTAAAAACATTTTCGGAAGTGGACTTTATATGGGGGCTATAGTCAAATATTAACCAATCATCATAAATTTTGTACGCTGATTTATATATACATACATTTGGATTATTTTTGTGGAATTTCTACGTGATAGTGATTTTTATAAGAGATTTATAAGAATTTTTGTTATTATCTGAAGTTGTCTTTGAATGACACTATGGTCAAATATGGAACGATTCAAACAAATAAATATTTAGTGATTTATTGGATCATAGAGCCATATTATGTAAAGACATTTATATGGTGGATATGAGAAATCATGAACCGATTTTTATTATTTTCAAAAGAACTTGTCCCTCTATAATAAAAATAAAGTGTGCATTTTTTATTATCTGTATTATATTAAAAGAAAATCGTAAAAATGTGTGAAAAATATCGAAGTGGTCTGAAACTTTGGTCTATAACTCGAATTCTACCGCAGCGATTTTGCTCATTTTCAATACCAAACATTTCGGCGTCTGGATATATTCCAAAAATGTTTTGCTATTATCTTAAACGGTATTGCAAATATTAAATACTACTAACTATTTTATGTGTCACTGTAATGTAGTGTTGACATGTGGAATAAATTTTATTGCTTCCCAGCAAGCCATATGAGTCCAAAAAAAGTCTTTTCTGACACCTTTTCCGGAGCGTTCATGCTCTTTATGAGCCCTAAAAACAATCATTATTGCTCCGAATGTCCGATAATGTCAGAAAAGAGTCTTTTATTAGGGTTTTTTGGGCTCAGAATAAGCTCTTACATCATGTCAGAAAAGAGTCATTGCAATTTTAAATACAAAAAATTAAAAGTTCACTTTTATTATTTTTTTTAATTGTTTTTACTTAAACAAAAAGCGAATTCATTTGCAAATAAACTAAATTAGAAATGGATAAAATTAAAGAAATTGTATTTACAGTAAAAAAAATAAAATGGAATTCATTTGAATAAAATATATAAAAATGGAAAAAAAATAATTTTTTAAGCAAATATTTCTTTCGCTCCGAAAATGCTTTTTAGTTGGATTCATTTCTGACTCCTTTTTCGGAGCGCTCCTAGAATGGTCTTTAGTTGGACTCTTTTCTGACTTCTTTTTCGGAGCGCTCCTAGAATGGTATGCTGGGTTAGGTTCAATGACAACATAAACATAAAAATTCAAGTAGAGAGCAGTAAAAATATTACACTCACATATTTTCCATATTTGCAAGGGCAAAGGAATCAACGAAATTAAGAATGAAAGCGGCAGCGAAAGTGAAAGCCAAATCGACTGCAGAAGCTAATTTAGTAACAAAATTTAATGGGCTTCTGTAAATCAAATTAATTTCTTTAGACAATAAATTGTTAAAAATTTATTTTTACAGCATGCAACACCACGCACAATATTAAACAAGTGACTTGAAATTTCTACATGTGTGTGAATGTGTGCCGGTTTATGTGTTAATATCGTGGAAAACAACGTTTACAAAATGTAACTAATTGCCTCAAGGAAACACTCTCTACTCGTATGTGTGTGAAGTCAGCCAGAGTTGGTTTTTTCTTGTAATAGTCATTATTTATTAATCGCAGGTTAAATTTAGTGTCATTCATTTAGTTCTCGGCTGCTAAGAAAAAGTATAACAATGTGTCAGAGTTAACAAAGAACTCACACCGAATGACTGGTTAAAAATTCCTTAGAAAAATTATAATAATAAGCACTTACACTGCGTTTAATTTGTCAGCAATTAACCGAATGTGTTGCAAAGAAGGAAATATTTAATTTGATTTTACTTTCGAAAAATGAGCATGAGTAATCAAATTGAAATAATTTGCATTTGTGTAGTGTTATTGATAATAATCTATGTATATCCAGCAAAAATGTTCATTGAGAAGTTATAAGCTAAAAAGCTAGCATCATTATACCCTACACCACAATAGTGTACTGATGTTTGTAACGCCCAGAAATATTGATCCAACACCCACCTTAAAGTATACAGATCGGCTCTGAATCAATTTCTAAGTCGATGTCCGTACGTCTGGCTGGCTGTCCATGTAAAGCTTGTGCGCAGAGTACAGGTCGCAATTTTAAAGATATTTCGATAAAATTTGGTACGTGATATTTTTTCGGCCAAAGGATGGATGGGATTGAAACTGGTGGAAATCGGTCCATTATTTCACCTGGCCCCCATACAAATGTCCTCCCGAAATTGGGGTTTACTGGTCATAAATCTTTGAATTATGCAAGTATGCAAACAAATTTCATTACAAATTTCGTGAAGATCGGTTCATAATTAGTCGTAGCTACCATATAAGACCCACTTCCGAAAATCACTTAAAAGAGCATAACTCTTTTAAAAATGTCGGTATCCAAATAATATTGAACGCAAATATGTTTCGTACACATACATATAATATGGTAGAATTTTATGACGATCGGTCCATAATTAGTCGTAGCTCCCATATAAGGCCCACTTCCAGATAAAATTTAACAAAAATTTGTTTCTTATGTACAAATAGGATGACCCTAATTTTATAATAGTCAGTTCATAAATAGTCAAAACTCCCAAATTAGACCCTCTTCGTAATTCACTTTAGCCTCCATAAATCTTTTAAACGTATTTATATCGTGCTAAAGGTTAACACGCATAATATTTATATTCACGGAAGTAATGGCACTAAATTTTTGATGATCGGTCCATAATAGGTAATATCCTCCATATAGCGCCCATATTTGAAAAACTGTTTTATTGATATACTGTGTGTAGGTCGGGCTTGACCTACTATACTTTCTTACTTGTTATACTTCACTACTTGAACATTGGCATTTTAACTCATTATTTTAACACGGTGATGTCATTGGAGGCAAGTACTTACCACGCACGCTTAGAAGTATGAAGTTAAATAAGTAATTACCACTTCCACTGAGAAATAGGAATAATAGAAATAAGGTGCTACTTACAAGTAAGTTATATAATAATTCATTAATTATAATGATTTACAGTCATTATTAGTAAAATAATTGGATATTTGAAATTCATGTAGGTTTTTACTACTAACGCAAACAGAAAATATACGAAAAAAACAACTTGACAAAAACTTCAATAATTTATAAAGTTTTTACATTCAAAATTGTTTTAATATTAACCCTGCAGGAGGATAAGCGTTAATTGTCTTTAAGCTACTGGTACGATTACTAGTACAGCAAACTAGTTCAAAAGGTGATAGCACATATATAGAAAAGTACTTTTAAACAAATTCAAATTTGAAACAAAGAACAGTATGCTGTGTACTTTTTCGGTGCACCGGCGCTTAGAAGATATATCTCCTAAACTTTTATATCAAAACATGGCATGGGAACATGTTTAGGTACCTAAATACATTTTTCGCGACGGACTAAACTGCTAAAGTGCAAAAAAAAAAAAAAGAATATTTTTCAACCCGGGCGCGTTCAGCGGCAGTTTTTCCCAAACACATTTCGCTTTGTGACAACTAAAGCGTTGTATCAATTGCGCTGAAACGTACATCGAATAGAAGACTTTACTGAGCTTGATACTAAAATTGAAAACGCACGAAAAATTTTAAAGATTTAAAATTTTATGGAGGAAAATAAATGTTTCTAACCTCAAAAACTGTAATTTATATATATATTTTTTTTTTTAATTTTTAACTTAAATCCGCAGTAAAAGTGATTAACGCGAACGGATTTCACATGCTCAAATATCGGTTTATACACACGCAAATTGACATTGATGTCAGACAAAAAAAAATTCTAAGTGCCGTAAATTTTTGAAGTTGCCCATATATTTAATTAAAGTTAAAAAATGTGACTTCTTATTCACATGCATTTTTAATTCAGATTTCTCTCATGTTCTAAACTCAGTTTTGTTTATAAGAGAAAAAGCATTAACTAAAACTAACTAGAGTAATTTTTTGTAAATAATACATACACACTAGGGATGACAAACGTGACTGGTTTTTGAAAGCCCGGGATACGGGATAATTTTAACTGAAAACTGTATGTGAATGGCCGACTTTAGATTGACAAAAATAACATTCACTTTCGCCTTTAAGTTCTACATTAATTTAAAAGCAACAGAATATTATCGATCGACAAAGCTTCTGAAAAAGCTTCGACAAAAAAGACGAAGTCTTGACAGAAAGAATACGAAAAAAACTGAAGAAAAGGGAGGCAACATGTAAATAAAACATGAAAAAATGCTAATTACAGCAAATTTCGTACCACCGGTAACACTGGTTAAAAGATTGATGTTTGACTGTTGGCTAGCAGGCACCGCAGTGGTGCAGAGGTTAGAACGCAAAGAATTCTGATAAGAGAATGTGGTGATTCTCGAAACATGTAAATTCAACCCAAGTTCAATTTGTTTCCAAACGTTCTGTGATATTAGCTTTAAGTTAAACTTGACTTAAGTTTTGTGGTCGTTTATTGTATATTATATTTTTATTAATTATTTGATTATTTATAGCAAAATTCTGTTCGTGATGTCCCGTTTTTTAGTATTTTAGTAACTAATTAATAATAAAAATTAATATCTAATGATAAAAAACATTAAAGCTATTATTTAGAACGATACTCCTGAAGAAATTAGAATAAAACTAACGAAACGTTGGGTAAATAAAATAAAAAATAAAAATCGAACAAGTTTTTTATTTACGTTTGGAAACAAACATTTGACCAAATTAGCCTGAAGAAAACTCCTTAAAAATTATATCTTGATTTTATTTTGTTGCTAATATATGAAGCTGACGAAAACACATTGTTTACATCGTTTGTACACAAAATTGTTAGCAAATTATTGTATGCAATCCTTTCTCACCCTCCGACACAAATAATTCTTATTCAATAAATTATTCCATATTATTATTTTGTTTTTAAAGAGAAGTAACACTCAGGCAATTATTATGACTATAACAAATTGCGTTACTTTCTTTGGAAAGGGAATAGTTGAAGAAGTAAAGGTGGTGAAAGTAGAAGAAAGCTTTATATCACAACTTTGCAATTGCGCATTATGTTTGTTTTTAGTGCAGAATTGCAGCGCCTCTGGTGGTGAGTAGGCGCATTAATGTCAAAGCTTGATTTTATAGCCTTTATTTAATTATTTTACTTCGGTGGCGTTTGAATGCTAACCACCGAAGGAGGGCGCTGTGACAAATATTAGTTATGATGGATAGAAAGAAAACTAATAATTATCACTGTGACAGAAGCATAAGTAAATATCCTTATGTGATAGGAAATCGAGATAGGGCTCAAAACAAACAAAACTCAAATCAAGAAAAATTATGCACAGATTCGAGAGCATAAGAGACTTTATGACCACACAGTAACTAAATGACTTTAAAACCATCATATTCAGGCATGTAATGGAAACGAAATCGAAAACGAATCAGTTTTGGTACTACATTTTAATGCACTTGTAATCTAATTTTAAAAAATTTTGTTTTAAGATTCTCTTTAGTAGCCCAATAAAATAGTACGAAAAAATTGACTTCTAACACGCATTCGTTTTCGTTTTCGATTTCCATCACATCCCTGATTATTCTAAAATATGTAAATGTATAATTATTAATAACAAAATAATAAAATATTTAAAATATTGAAGTTTAAAATAAAACGGGTTTTTATGAAAATTCCAGAAATTTTAAGACGCATGCGCGGGCTAAAGATATCACTTAATTGATTGCTGCTTTTTCAAGTTTTTAAGTCTGAGGCAGCAAAATATTACTATTAGAACTTTATTAATTAACTTTTATTTTTTCCTATACACAAACGACCATACACCATGGCATATGTATACTCAAAGAGCGTAACCACTTGTTTTACCACAAATTTGTTTGACATTGTTTACTCTTACAAGAGTTTTGCAAGATCAAATAGCATTAAATAAAATAAAACTAAATATTTGTTGTGCCTTGTCCTAAATAAACGAAGGTTTTTTTTAATAAATAAACGACTTCAAAAATATTTTACCTAGTGGTTATGTCTTTTTCGGCAAATATTTGCCAAGTTTGACCGTACCTTTATTTTTTAAAATTTTTTTTATTATGAAACACTAAAAATACTAATAAAATTATCCAAAATATTGGCAACATATGTTCCATGTTCCACGTCAAAAGATATGCTAATCTTTTGACTGTTCAAAAATGATTTCCATTTATAACCGCGTTTCACACAATGTCTTTTAAGCTCTTCCAGCTTCAATTCATATGGTACCCAATTTCCATACTTTTATATGCATCCTTCTGCTGGCAAACGTTTTGTAGAGTTTGACAACAATCGAAATGGAATAGTGTCTCCAATTCGTGATGTTCAACTTTATTGGCTGGCAAAAAATACGCCATCTGGTATAAACACCGCATTTGTAAGTTAAACACATACTATTTCTTGAAAAAAATATTCTTTAATACAAATTTCGTTGAAAATTTAAAAATAGAAATACTTATACAGAAAAAAAACACAAAAAAGAAATTTAAATACAATTTTTTAAAATGGCAAAATATACAAACTTATGTAAAGTAGAAAAAATCAAAGCTTAGCTACTTAAAGAAAAGGATTTACTTTGAATTTGACACAAGAAATCTGAGCTTTATTTTCTCCAATTTAGTTGGTTCGGCTCAGTAAAAGCCCCCTTCTAATTTTACTTCATTAGAGTTTGTACTCATACTTATAATATACTACATACTAGTATATATACATACATAGTAAATATATTTACTGTAACTAGAGAACATTATTGTACATACATACGAGTACATGCATATGGCTTAGTATTCATGAAATCTTTTAAATAAAACATTTATAATCCACTACATATTCAATGAACATACAACAAATAACGAACCTGATTATATATTATTTATTTATATATGGTGATTTTTTAGCAACTTTCTTTTTGGCAGCTCAGCTGTAACATGTTATTGTTAAACATGTTCAGTTTAGTCTATAATTTAAGCATAAACCAGGAATTAACAAACGAGCAATGCTTGGACATTATTGAATTATATTTTAAAAATTCTGGCTCGGTTAAGAAAGTCCATCGTGAACCATTTGTGGTGTAATCACAGTTCTAAATAAACACACAGTTCTTTTTTTTATTTATTTACTAGCTAAACCCGGCGTGATTCGCTATCCCCACCCCCCCTTGTTATAAAATGAAATAAAACGCAAATATATATTTACAAACATTTATTTATTTAATTTTAATGTATTTGTTGCAATGCTTTGAGCTTTATTAATAGTCATCGCAAACGTTAACCGAACAGGAAAAAATTGTTTAAAATCGAATGGTAAATCTGTTGGTAGCATTGGAATGCGTAGCGAACTGTTATAATGGTCGCTTCTACTAAATTATTTCTCAGTTTTTTTACTGCAAGTCGAGTGCCATTGCAAAGCCGTGGTGATCGATATTACGCAGTAAAATAATTGGCACTCCAATTTTAAGTTGTAGCACATGTGGTGGAAAGCCTGGCACATCGAGTGAATTTAAAAACTCAACAGGATAATTAACGGCCTTACGGGTTGCTTGATTCATTTGACGCATTTCAAAGTAAAGATGGATCTCCATATGGAAAAATAATAGGATACTTAAGCGCGTCATATGAGCGATGCATTTCAGTAGGCGAGGCCATGCCTCTTTGTCCACTTACATAGTCAAGAATTTATTATTCCGTAAGAATATCCTATTATGAAAATTTAATGACGATCGGTCCAGACTATATTACGATTTTTAATTTTCCTAAAAAGGGGCGTGGTCCCACCCACTTTTCTCCTGGTACGTATTCCTAATTATGTCAATACCATATGTACCAAATATCACCGACGTACGTCAAAATATGGCGATTTAAATTTTTGGGTTATATGGGCGGTGCCACCCCCATTTGTACAATCAAAACTTCATATAGCCTATTATTACTTCCACAGTAACATGCTGTGAAAATTTCATCATTCACAAAGATCTAGGCATTCCTTTGGTGAAAGACGAATTTACAAAATACGCCTCAAAATATGTCAGCAAACTTGAACACCATCCAAACCCACTTGCACGAGACATCCTTAACTTTAGTGGCCATGTTCGGTTGAGAAGGAGGGATACCCTTGCTTTAACTCAAACGCAAAACAGATGACTGGATCAGTGGATGTAAATTTTTTTGTAGTATCATAATATTTTGTCTAGCACTGGCTGGACTTATTATTTTCTTTTAGTATTAAGATTCGAAAACTTATTGTCATTTCAATATCTGAAGATTCAATAAATAAATATAATGTATTATAAAAAAAAAAAAAAAAAAAAAAAATAATCGGCTCAGCCGTTTTGGAGTCCATACGTTACATACATACATTAATTTATATATATATATATATAGATAGATAGATTAAGTCAATGGATTAGATCCTTACAAACTATTAAAAAAAAAGTATATTGAAAATTACAATTAATTTACAAAATATTAATCTATATACATATATAAAAATGAAATGGTCCATGTATGTAATGGCATCACGTGAGAACGGCTGAAGCGATTTGGCTGATTTTTTTTTTATTCGATTCGAATTTTTAAGTTTTTAATATATTGCCTCCTTTTCACTTCTCATTTTTCTTAATAAAAGACATTTTTTGAAGCAACTTGAAGAACTGGCACCAAAGCCTCCTTTTCACTTCTCATTTTTTTTAAGTATGCGACAATTTTATGAAAACTCAAAGAACTTAATTTTACTGCCTCATTTTCACTTCTCATTTTTCTTAATAACAGACATTTTTTGAAGAAACTTGAAGAGCTAACAACACCGCCTCCTTTTCACTACTCAATTGTTTTACTTAACCTACGCCTACTATTTGGAAAGTTCCTAATGAGTGATATATGTGTTTGCTCTGTGATATAATTCAGTCGTGCTTGTTAATATCAAAAGATTAGATTAGTTGTTAAAAAGCTGATGCCAAACACTATTCAAGCAAAGATAATTAAAGGAAAGTTTAAAGGTGAAGAAATGCTTATCCCCAGGATACCTATGAAACTAAGTGATCTACAATTTAATTTTAAACGCGTCCAATTTCCAGTTCGCCTTGCATTCGCAATGACGATAAATAAAAATTTTTTTTCTATATGAAATACAAATCATTAGTAAATACCGAGCGAAGCCGGAGCGGTCAGCTAGTTATTTAATAAACTAATTATTTTATGTTTATTTACATTTGTTGAACGAGAAAAACCAATTATTTCATATAGATTGTTAAATTCACAAAATTATCTTCTTAATGGGTCAGCTTGAGCATACTTAGAACTGACATGTTTAACATACAGTGGCTTAAAATGGCGTGAAAATCGTTGAGGAATATTAAAAGTAACATTATTTACAAGGTACTCGGAGCAGACTTCACCATTAATTATATTGATCATAAATGATACATTAAGCATAGTTCTTCTACTATATAGAGTTGATAATTTAATCAATTTAAGTCTATCGATGTATGATGGATATCAGGATTTCAAAAATTGTTTCTGTACAGACTCTATACGCTGAATATGAATATTATAATAAGGATCCCAGGTAATAGAGACATATTACAATATAGGTCTTACTAAGGAAATGTAAAGTTTATTTGTGACATAGAGACTTTATTAATCATCATGGTAATGTGCGAAACGAAGTTTAATTTGTTGTCTAGTAGAATTCCTAGATCGAGAAAATGTTCACCAATTTCAAGCCGATAATCACCCAAAGTATAATTACTGACGCAAATAAAGGTTTCATACTTTTTTTTTAATTCAAATTCGAAAGCTCATAAAAAATCACTCTTTGTAACTGCCTCCCAAATTAACATAAAGGATTGCAGATGTTGGCTCATTTAATCAGAAATTTCGAACGTTTAATCAGAAATTTTTAACTAATATAGACAATTTCTTATACCCTACACGACCATAGTGGGGAGGGAATATTGCATTTGTGCTGATGTTTGTTATGCTAATAAATATTTGTCCAACACTAAAGTTGTAAAAGTATTGAGTATTTTTGTATTGACTACTCAATACCGGCTAAATTTTTGAGTACTCGGTACTTAAAAGTAAGTATTCAATACTTTTAGGGTTGTATTTTTCTGTAACATACATATAAATGCAGCCGTGATATCAACAAATAAAGAACGCCATTATTATAAAAAATCATTGTGGTAAAAGCCGTTAACCAAAAAGAATCAAAAAATGTCCTCGAAAAAGAGAAGCGTGGTGTGGAATTATTCCATTGCAATTGATTGTGACCGGGCAAGATGTAACATTTGCAAAAATATTTTTTCTTATAAAGGTAAGTACAATGAATGTATGAATAGCCAAATGGAACACATTTGTAAAATAGTTGAATTTCCAAATTTTATTTATTAAAAAAGCATTTGGACTCCAAACATCCAACAGTAAAATTACAAAAATCTCAACATCAATAAGGTAATTAATGGGCCTTGACATTATACATATATAAATACTTATTTGATTGTAACTTTTTCTGTTTGCAGAAGTGTTGCCTAGGACAACACAAAAAATCCTAGATGAGTGTAACATTAATGTTCAACTCCCAAAGAAGAAAGAAAAATTAATAACATCTCTCGTCAACATGGTCACAATGGATCTTCAACCTCTTTCAATTGTGGAGAATGAGGGCTTTCAACTTTTTGCAAAGGCTTTTAATCCCTCATGCACGTTACCTTCCCGATACATATTACCAAACAATCTTTTAAATGAAGAATTTGTAAGTAGTACAAATAAATTAAGTGCTGATTTAAAAAAAGCTACACATGTATGTATTACCACGGATGCTTGGACACAAAGAGTGGGTTTTAAAGTCAAATTTTTTCAACTGTTTTCGAACCTTGAAAGATCACACGGGCCAAAATTCAAACGATGAAATTTTTGAAGCTACACAACGGTGGGGAATTGAGGACAAGGTTTCATGCGTCGTTTCTGATAACGCTGCGAATATTTTACTGGCAATAAAGCTGGCCGGGTGGAAAAGTCTACCTTGTTTCGCTCACACATTGCATTTAATAGTAACAGATGGCCTCAAGGAGCCAGTAGTAGCACGCATTATTTCGAAATGCAAATCAACAGTGGAGTTTTTTCATCGCAGCACAAAGGCTACAAATAAATTGAGAGAAATGCAAATTCAGATGAGCTAAAGTAAACTAAAACTCATTAAATTTACTCCCACTAGGTGGAATTCGGTTTTATACATGGTTGAGCGGATGTTAAAAAATACAGATGTTCTTGAGGCAACCATAACTATAATTCAGCGGCCAGTTCAATTGCCATCGTTGGAAGAATGGCATAACTCTTCAAGAGTTATGTTTAATTTTACGACCTTTTAATGAGATTACGGTAGAGATGAGCGAGGATAAAAATACCACCGTTGTAAAAATTATTGTAGTAATTCGAGGACTACAATCCCACTTGAAAGAAAAGAAAAATGAAGCAAAGACCGAAACTATAAAAAATGTATTGGAAATTTATATGAATAGTATTAATAACAGGTTTTGTGAATTGGAGCTCAATGATATTTTGGCCATATCTACATACTTAGATCCAAGATTCAAGGCTATGGCATTTTCAGATCCAAGCTCAATAAAAAGAACACAATATAAATAACGTACCTGTTCAATATATAATCCTGTGTTTCCAGTTCCCCACTGAAGCAATCTGGTAAGAAAAGCTTCGTTTGGAATGAATTTGATAACAAAGCTGTAACGCGAACAATAACTTTTCAAAGTATCATCAAACTGAATAATTATAGCTACGAAATTGTTTTGGATATAAATAGCAATCCTCTGGAATGGTGGAATAAAAACGTGAATCGGTTTATCCGGGATTGGCAGAATTGGCCAGAAAGTACCTCCCGATCGTTGCCACTTCAGTACGATAATGTGGAGACAATTCTGTTCCTGCATTTCAATGAATGATTAGCTGTTTAAACTCAATTTAAATTGAAGCACAATTTATAAACCGCTGGCGGTCTATATGAAATTAATATAAAAAGATCTTGGCAATATATTTTTATTAATAATACTTAAATGCAACCAATGTACCTTCACTAGATATTTTTAATATATTTATGTAAAAAATGCACATAAAAAATTAACGTACAAAAAATGAATTATAAAACAATTATATTTTATTTGAGATGAAGGTCCAGATTTTTATTTTTATTTATTTTTTATTTTTTATTTATTCCAATATTTCGCTACATCTGTGTAAAAATATTTTTCAAAAATTGTTGTAGCGAAATATTGGAATAAATAAAAAGAAATCTGGACCTTCATCTCAAATAAAATATAATTGTTATAATTTTTAAGGAGTTTCCTTCAGGCTAATTTGGTCAAATGTTTGTTTCCAAACGTAAATAAAAAACTTGTTCGATTTTTATTTTTTATTTTATTTGCCCAACGTTTCGTTAGTTTTATTCTAACTTCTTCAGGGGTCTCGTTCTAAATAATCTAGTGACAAAATTTATTGTTTTATTACACAGATTTAACTTATTAACTTATTATATAGTTTTACTTACAGCTTTGATGTCTTTTATAATTGGATATTAATTTTTATTATTAATTAGTTACTAAAATACTAAAAAACGGGACATCACGAACAGAATTTTGGTATAAATAATCAAATAATTAATAAAAATATAATATACAATAAACGACCACAAAACTTAAGTCAAGTTTAACTTAAAGCTAATATCACAGAACTGATTTAATTATTAATTGCAGAGGAGTACTGAAGTTTCGTGTTGTCTTTGTCTTCTTTCGTGTTTATTGTTGTTTTTATTTTTTGTTGTATGCGTAAACTCTCCAGTGTATACCTTTTGTTTTCCTTCCTTTCTATATCTAATATTTTAACATTATCAAAATCTGCCACATGATTACACTCTTTTACGTGCTAGGAAAGTGCCGTTGTACCCAGCATTATTTTTGTAGTACCAATATACACCAAATTGCACATCTCCCCCTCGTTTCCTTCACAATTTATTTCGTACACAACATTGTCTGTTTTTAATTTGTCCATCTTCGGTTTGTTATTTGTAAATAGCTGTCGTAATGTGCTGTTTGATTTGTATGCAATTGTTGTTGTGTCATCTGTTATTATGTTTTCATCTCTGTGAGTTTTGGGATGAATGGTACACTGTAAAAATGTTTTGTTGTTTCTGAAACGGAGTCTTGTTTTTCCCTTCTGTTTTTTTGTGTTTTTAAAGCTGAGTTTATTAGTTTGTTTGTTATGACTATTGGATAGTCATTTATTTTCAATATGTTTGTGATATTTTTCATATTCGTTTGTTTGTATTTATCCTCACTTATATCCAATACTTTCCATATTAAGTTTGTCACTGTGTTTGTCTTCATTTTCAAAATGACTTATGACATTTTGAAAATGAAGAATGACTTAGTGGACCGATTATGTAAGGAACTTTTGTATTGATGTCAAAATGGATACAAATTTATTGTTTAGGGTCAAAATAGTGAACGACACGCACGTACTTGCAAGCTAACCAGTTCGGGATTTATGGGCGGGGATCTTGTTACTATATAGAGACCAAGTGTTCAATATCAAAAAAAAAAATTACGTTCACTTTTAGTGCCCTTATCACGCCAACAAGAAACTTTTCATAAATTTTTATCTACATTGTCTAGTTTCTAATGCAGCTAGATGTTCTTAGCTGTAACCAACTATCCCTCCCATCCATGGTTTTTCCTAGATTGAAATTTTATTTATGAAAAACCCCTGACACTCCCATTCCTTACCTACTACACTGAAGTTTTACATAAAAAGCACAAGTTAGTTCATCTTCATTATTTCATATGTATATTAAATAAAAAAAAAATGTATATAAAAAAAATCATACTTAAGAGAGAGAGTAATAATAAAATAACTTTACATGTTGTAAGTGCCAACAAAAAAATAAGAATTTAACTTAAAACAAACTAATAACAAAGAAATTTTTAAGCTTTGCAGTTGTTGCAGATCACTCTTAACTGGGTGATGGTTGAATTCTCTTATTTTTCTTTGTTCTTTGTTCTAGCTCGATCAAAATAAAATAGAAATATGTTTATAATTACGTATCATACGGTTATAAAGGGTGGTTAAATTGTAAGGGCCGATGTTGAATGTGAATCACACCTAAACGCCAAGCTTTTTTCCGAATTTTATTTGACATTTCTCTATTTCAGACTTACTCAATTTGAACCATGGAGAGATACACAATCCAACAACGTGTTAAAGTTATCCAGACTTATTATGAAAATTGGCGTTCAAATTAAAATGCATATCGTGCACTTCGTGATTTTTTTGGTCAATTTGATCGTCCAAATGTGCGTATAATCGCAAAAATCGTGGAAAAATTCGAGCAAACCGGGTCTGTAGAAGATGTGAGAACACCAGTGCATGCTCGTACAGCTCGTACGGCAGGAAATATTGCTGCTGTTCGCGATAGTGTGGCTGAAGAGCCGTCCACCTCAACTCGTCGTCGAACATCTGAACATTATGCATAAAGACTTGCATTTACACGCTTACAAGGTGCAATTGGCTCACGAACTAAAGCCTCTTGACCATTCCAAACGTCGTGAATGGGCAGAATGGTGGCAAGAAATGGCAACAGTGGATGATCAATTTTCGAAGAAAATCATCTTCAGTGATGAGGCACATTTTCACCTCAGTGGATTCGTCAACAAACAGAATTGCCGCATTTGGGCGAATGAGAATCCAAGAGTGATTGTTGAAAAACCAATGCACCCACAAAGAGTGACTGTTTGGTGCGGTTTATGGGCTGGCGGCATCATCGGACCGTATTTTTTCCAAAATGAGGCCGGTCAGGCAGTTACTGTGAATGGTGTTCGCTATCGTGAGATGATAACGAACTTTTTATGGCCCGAATTGGAAGATATGGATGTGGACGATATGTGGTTTCAGCAGGACGGTGCCACTTGCCACACAGCTAACGTAACAATGGCTCTTTTGCGCAACAAATTCAATGGCCGTGTTATCTCACGTAATGGAGATGTCAATTGGTCGCCAAGATCATGTGATTTGACACCGTTGGACTTTTTTTTTGGGGTTATTTGAAAGAAAATATGTACGTCGCCAGCAACAATTCAAGAGCTAAAGGATGAGATAATTCGGCACATTAACGGCATAGAACCTCCATTATACCTCAGGGTCATCGAAAATTTGGACCATCGGATGGAGGTGTGCCGCCGTGGTCGCGGCGCCCATTTGGCCGATATTTTGTTCCACACATAATTGAGTAATACCAATATATCTTAATAAAATAAAATTACAATAATTTCCTAAATAGTTTGTGTTTTATTCAAAATCAACATCGGCCCTTGAAATTTAACCACACGTTATTAATGATAATTTATTTAAAGGCAGTGCCATATAAATATATTTAAAAAAAAAATGTTTAAAGGTTTGAGTTACGTACATGACTTGATTCCAAGGATGCTGAAGGCCTTCTGCTTTCTCGAGGAATTTTTGAAATGTTAAATATATTTATAGGTTAGTGTTATATGTACATAAGTTTATGTTAACATACTTTAACAAAATTTAATTTACTCTTAAATAAAAAAAAACAGATGTATACGAATAGTCTTACAACGGGGATATTTTTTTTAGGTAGGCATTATTTAGATATTTGAATTAGTTTATAAATCGGAAGTTAGACATTTTTAATTAATTGACATAATAAGAAACTGCAGGTTGGGATTATTGTTAATAAAATATGGTATAAAAAAAATTAGATTTTTTTATTATAAGTTTTATGTGCATTAACAGATAAATTAGTGTTATGTAAAATATATGTAAATCATTTTTATTAGGCATTCATTAGATTTCAATATAGGTTTTATAAATTGTTATATTAAAGTTTATATAGGAAATTATTTAGTTGTCACATTTAAGAATAAGTTGTTGTAATTTCTGTTAGATAATTGTTGTAATTTAGTATATAAATGTAATATGATTTAGTTTAGTTAGAACTAGATGTTTTAGTTAGATATATTTAGTTAGAGTATAGCCTTTTTTTTTATATATTAGTGGTAACATAGGTGTCAATTCTGGTAGTTGAAGTATCGCCGGGAAAATTGATGTTGGATTTATCGTCAAGAAAATGGATTTATGGTTTTTGAAAGTTGACCATTTGTTGTTAGATGTTCAAATACCAGTATAATCTGGACAGTTTCGAAGTAATTTCAGGGTGTAATTAAAATTATATCTCTCGAGTGATGAAGTTTGATGCTGATTGACAATGTGGTCCACACCCCAAAAATGTCAGAAACAAAACTCACCCGAGAGATTGTTGTGGAGCTACACATGGAAAACCCAATATTAAATATTAGATTGGAATGCTTAATTTATTAGAAAAATCAAACAATTACCTTATGTTTAGATATATGAGATAAACAAAAAAAATCTCGATGAAATGTTCGGTCCAATGCCTTATGGAGATTACTTGGATAACGCACTTCCGAAACAAATGATAAAAACTTTCGCACATAAAACTGTCTAGGGATTATTCTTATTTGTTTTCAAATTTGAATAATATTTGCAAATAACTATACAAATTTCTGAACGATACAGTAAGTTAATTTTTCTCAAGACACGTTGATTTTCTTTCTTGATTTTTTGCGATCAAAAGTTTGTGTGTCTTATTTGATGTTAGTTCGATCATTACGATAGATCACACCACTTTTTGCGTTTTAATATCTCTTCTATTTTTGACTTTACTTCTTTTGCAAACAATATACATTTGAGTAAAAGCTCTAAAAATAGTACCTATGAACTGCTACACATATAGCTATCTCATAAATCATGTATGCGACATATACATGATTACGCCGAGATATACATGATGAGTTAGTGAAAAGTAAGTGTAAAAGAGAATAGCTTAAAATTTTCAACGTTGCATTTACTAGTATTCAGTGATAATGTAATAAACACATTTGGTACACTTTGGTGTAAATAAATACTTAAGAAAAGTACCAAAATATGATTAAACAGAAATGCAAGTTACAATAAGTACTTTTGATTAAACTTCAAGAAATAGAGATGTTACAATTCCTACGATTTTCAACAGGACTTGGCCTTCTATAATGAAAATAAAGTCTGCAAAATTTCATGATATTATCTTTGAAAAAAATATCTGAAAAATATTGAGGGCGTCTGAAACTTTGATCTATAACTTGGAACCTAATAAACCGATTTTGCTCATTTTCAATACCAAACATTTCGGTGGATCAGGGAATGTTTGGTAGAAATGTCTTTTGTTTCAAGCTGTATAGTGCCTTCAACAGACGGATGAACGGACAGGCGGACGGACATGACCAGACCGTCTTAGAATCATATAAGGACCCAGAATGTATAAACTTTTTGGCTCTACGACCATTATTTCGATGTATTATAAACGGAATGAATAATTTGTTTGGTGTTGGCTATAAAAATCGTTGAGTGCTTCATCCATGAAAATCGGATCCATAACAAAGCTAGAAATGTACCAAATAAAATTTTCAATGAACATGATGAGCAATACATTTTAAGAAAAATAAGGGTGAATCCTAGGCTATCAGATTCACAACTGTGCTCCGAAACTGGGTAAAAAATGTTGCTTTGAAACTGTCCGTCGTGTTTTGCGCCAACATGATTTTAATGGCCGAGTTACACGCTAAATTTCGCCATAGAAAATGTTTACAAGAAATCTGCACTTTGGATTTTGGTCATCTGCGCCGATGACTCAACAAAGAAAACCTGAAGGCAACAGTGAAGCATGGTGGTGGAAGTGTGAGCATTTGCACATACATATATATTAGTTGTTGGTATTAGCAATTTAACATTTGTTGAAACCACCATGGACAACTTTAATTACCTTCAATTTCTGAAGGACCAAATATGTGGAAAGCGCAGAGAAGAAATTTGATTTTACCAGAATAACGATTTAAAGCACAATGTTATTGTGTAAACGTGGCTAATATATAACTGGCCACATCTGATAACACCACCATAACAGACAGACTGATGGAGTGATCGAATATTTCGCCGAGTATTAGCCAAAATCGTGTCGCATCTAACCCATACCTGCCTGCATAAAACAAGCTGTGACATAAAAAAACGAACAACTTTTCTGTTTTCCTGTACACCTAATTCTGTTTTTCCACGGTAATTGGTTTCAGGAAACCACGTGTAAAAAAGTCATTGATCGTATGCAAAATAAGTGATTGCTTATCTCTAAAACATATTGAAATTATCAAAAAAAAACAAGGATTTTTGAGGAACAACTATTCAGGTTTATAATATTAAATCACATATACAATGCCTTTTTACACAAGCATACTTATTAAAGAAAAAGAAATTAGAGTGCAATATTCGGCTGTGCCGAATCTTTAATACCCTCCACCTAAACGTAATGAGAACTAGAAAAACTACACTGGTTATAGGACTAGAATATCCTTATTCAGTGTTTTCTATTCAGTCTAAGAGCAAATTTTATAGTGTTTTATATATTGTTTGAAAGACAGTTTTACGACCAACATAATTTATTTTAAATGCTTAGAAATTTTATCTAATTTTGACCATTTATAATTAATGTAATTACCAAATCCCTCCATAATTTACAGAGTTTGTCTGATTTTCATAATAATCCTTTGTGTAATTTAACAATTTATAAAATGAAAAGAACATTTTTCAATATTTACAACAAGTTAGAAAACAGAGTATAAAGAAGCCTTAGATTATAAGGTGTGGGTTCTTTTGGTTGAATTTGATCTCAATAATATTATTTACAAGAGTTATATGGTTGGTTGGTGTGCTCGGAAGTGAACTATTGCCAATTATTGACTGACAGCTACAAAATCCAGTAGCATAATTGCTGTGTAACCGATATTAATGTGATTTCTGAATTAAAATTTCTGATCTGTATAAAAGTTGGTTCGATATCAATATTTATTAGACATTTTTTGTGGGTTAAATTGTTTTTCGGAAATGGTTCTTCTATGGCAGCTAAGACAAATTATGGGCCAATCTTCTTAAATTTTGGAATAGTGAATTTTATGCATATGATGATATCTCACGTCAAATTTCAACGTAATAAGAGTATATTTAAGATACTTATTAGTATTAAAGTGAATTGCAGAAGTGGAACTTATATGGGGGATATAGTCAAATATAGACCTATATTCTCAAAAACCAGCAGTTTGATTTTGGCATATATGTAAATGCTCCGTATAAAATTTTAGATCGGTAACGTTATTTATAACAGATTTATGAGTATTAAAGTGATTTTATATGGGGGATATGGTGAAATAGGGACCGAAATTTACAAAATTCTGCAAAATGATTTTTGTGTATTGAGTCGGTAACGATATTGATAAGATATATATAAACATAAATGGCTTTTTCGGATGTGGTCCTTATGGACGGACCACCATCAAATTTAGTACAACAATTTCAACCAGGTAGCTGTATTTGTACCAGTTTAATACGTATTTGAATGAATTCTAGATGTGGACTCAATATGGGGTCTATCGTCAAACATGGTCCATAACTCTGGTCCTTCTACAGCAATTTTGCTGATTGTCAATACCAAACTGCTGAGGTAAATTTTAAACGGATGTTTGTAAACTCTGTTGATTTTCTTTGTGTCTTTTGGACGTGAGAGTATATTACATAGACAGACAGACGGACATGGCTCAATCTACTTAGAATTTCGTAAGGACCAAGAATATATACTTTGTTGGCTCTCAGATGAATATTTATCAGTTTTACACACGGAATGACAAACTTATACATATGTATATACCCTCGTTCACCACTTATGGTGTTGGAGGGTACAAAAAGGTATGCAGGTAAGGTAAGCTTAAATGTAATGTAAAAATTGTATGCATTAAAAGGGAATCCCCCAAATTTGTGATATAAAGCCCAAAAGATTTTGAAAACAAATATATGACAGTATATCTCTTATTTCGAATTAAGCTTAAGGCTTAAGCATCGAAAATTATTTTTAGCTTATACACACAGATCCATCCTAATATTATTATAAGCTTTAAAACAATACATACATATGTATATCCATAATTATTTTTGTGCAAATTATTACGAGTATGATGACAACAACTATCACGACTGAGTCAATTGGGACCACTTCAACAAACAGTAGCTTTAAAACATTAATGTGTACGTGATTGTATGGTAGGACGATATGCATGCGGATGTGAGATTTACATTGTGAAAATTAGAGAAAGAGAGAATGGGAGAGAGTGTCTAGCAAGTGACTACTGACTGGCACACCACTGCAATGCGCCGGAAAGTGTTTAAAAGCCATAAAGAATGCAATTTCGTTGAATTCGTTGCCATTATACATATAAAACAAGTAAGAGCAGTCGGTCAAGCCCGGCCATATAATACCCTTCACCGAGTATACAAGTAAAAGTAGTTTTTCAGCAATGGGAGCGTACATTTGCATTAAATTGCACTTGTAAAGGATTTATTTATGTTTAAATGATTTTTAGAAGAATGAATATATGTGTTGAATATTATTTGGATACCAACATTTTAAAGAAAGTCAAGAAAGTTATGCTTCTTAAAGCGTGAGGCTTATTAGGAGCCATGTTCAATTATGGACCGATCTGCATAAAATTTTTAATTGTGATTAGGCGTCATGTACAACTTATTTGTAGCGAAATTTGTTTGAATACGTCCCCCACTATGGTGGTGTAGAGTATAACCATACATATTTTTGCTTTCATTTGCATTTTGTTAAGGTACGGTCAAACTTGGCAAATATTTGCCGAAAAAGACGTAACCACTAAATAATATATATTCCAACTCGTGTAGTTATTTATTTAAAATAATTTTTTATTTAGGACAAAACACAACAAATATTTAGTTTTATTTTATTTGATGCTGTTTGATCTTGCAAAACTCTTGTAAGAGTTAACAACGTAAAACAAATTTGTGCTAAAACAAGTGGTTATGCTTTTTTGAGTAAATATTTGCCATGTGTGACCATACCTTTAGTTGTTTATGTGGAAAAATAACGATGTCTGTATGAGTATGCATGAGAGTAGACTTAATTGTAGTTGCTAAACTGAGTGTTTGAGTGCACAGGACATTTAAATAAAAATTATTTACTTTGTTATTTACGGAGTAATTCTTAGAACAACTGGAGCATTGTTTTCATTTCAAAGTTAAAAATTTTGTTCACAGTTTTGAATTTCGAAATTGGAAATACCAAACAAACTCAAAGGCAATCTGAGTGGCATAAATGAAAAATAATGTTAACCGCACGCAGTACCTTGCAGACTTCTTTTTTTGTATTTTTAAATATTTGGTAAATTTTCATAAATAGTATTTTTAGACTACATAGCATTGGAAACATAAAATAAAAACTTAGTTTTTTTGGAATTATTTAATGGAATGACATGTAAATTTAAATAAAGTATTTAGCTGACATCTATTGATTATATCAATTTAAAACTATTATATAAATCTTTTATCATAACATGTTATGATAAATTATCTTCATCTCCAGGTTCTTCTAAAACATCATACACTCTCACTGCCTTGACATCACCCACACTCAGAGTCGTTATCAGTTTATCTTCTAAAAATTTATTTTTTGTTGATTTCAAGACATCGACGGCTGTTCTTGTATGAAGACATTATTGTCTACATGACAAATTGTCACTTCTGGCAATTCTTTACCCAACTTTAAATTAATGCAACAGCTCTGATAAGGAGTTGTCAGGTTAAATGTATAGATGTCATCATCATTTCACTCTATCACACATTGGCAAATTACAGTATTTCTCGTCCAACAGCCAGTTCTTTTATGTATGCATTGAAATTTTAATTTTTCTTCAAAACTACCTATGTCTGAAGGTACGATCACACTTGACAAATATTTGCCGAAAAAGATATAACCACTAAATGAAATATATTTGAACTCGTTTATTTATTAAAAACAACTTGGTTTTTTTAAGGACAGGCCACAACAAATATTAATTTTTATTTTATTTGTTGCTGTTTGATCTTGCAAAACTCTTGTAAGAGTAAACAACTTCAAACAAATTTGTGCTAAAACAAGTGGTTACGATGAGTAAATATCTGGCAAGTGTCACCGTAGCTTTACCCTAGAAATGTTCTGGCATTTTAAAAACCAACTTTTTATAAGGATCCAGAATATATATACTTTATAGGGTCGGAAAATTATATTGTGGAAATTACAAACGGAATGACAAACGTATATATACCCTTCTCATGAAGGTGAAGGGTATAAAAATCGCAATAAAATTGTTTCTCATCGCATTGCATTTCACAAGATTAAAGAAAAAGCAAGAGTTTGGATAATAATTACAAAATAATATATTTTTTAACTCTTGAATTGTATTTCATTACGATGAGGATTTTAGCTCGTCTATCATAAATGGCAAAGATTGTATCTTAATCCATATATACATATTTACAGCAACTTTAGCAAAAAGTATTTACAAGTTTTACTTTCAATGGAATATGGTAATCTATTGGTATTCAGTTCATGAACACGTTACCAAATCTCTTGAATTTATTATGATTTCAATTACAAAAGTAACAGTTTTAGAAGAAAATTGAATTACAAAATATTTATAATTCAATTGGTGTTTCTGCTGCTGTTTGCTCTTCTACTTTCTGACCTTGTTTAGTTAATCCATTTGAACAAACTTCCATATGAGTTGACCTGTTTTTTTTTCCAGATGTCTATAGGTCATTTTTAGTTTTTTTTTTCTCGGTTGGTTGTGCATATTTCACCAAATTACCATGAACTTTTTTCTTTGTTTTATTACTTTAGATGTGGAAACATATTTATTATTCTATTTTATCGCATTAAAATGCAAATGAGATTTTCATTTTATTTACGTGATAAGCGTGATGCTGCTATTTCAACTAAACGAACGAAACATATTAACGCTGAAATACAGCTAAACAGACACACGTGTACGCTTCTGTACTTTTACACGTAAAACCTACATACATGTTGTACATGAAAATGTACATAAACCAATAGAAAAACATAATCAATTTTAATATATTAAAGTTCGCTCGTTTTGATAACATTGTTCTCTACCACTCTTTGCACTTTGCACGACCCCACCAAAGGCGGGTTCTCCTTAATTGAGGTACAACAAAATAATGAGACGTCGAGCAAACAAGTCTAGAAGTCAAATACACGAGCAAATTTAAATAAATACTTATACAAATGACACAAATGCTGTGCGAAATTCTAATGTTTTTAAATTGTATGCATCATTTAACATTAAATTCTATAAATATCCGTTCCAAATACATTAAACTATACGTTATCAATTACTGAGGATTTACATAAAAGAAGCGAACACGCACTGACACACACATACACAGGCAACTTACATGTGTGACGTATGTATGTATGTTTGTGTGCCCACATACGGTATTTAAAATAAACCCACATTAGCATATTTGAACAGTGGTGAGCAAAAGTTGTTGAGTAGTTATGTAGTTGCATGCTACGTGTCTTTATAGCCTACACCACCATAGTGGGGAGGGTATATTGGATTTGTGCTGATGTTTGTAATGCTCAAAACATTAGTCTAACACCCACCTTAAAGTATACCGATCGACTCAGATTCACTCCCTGAGTCGATTAAACAATGTCCGTCCATCCGTATGACTGATTATCCATGTAAACCTATGTCCAGAGTACCTACGAAATTTTGAAGACATTTTAATAAAACTTAGCATGAACTTTTTTCGACCCAATGACAGTTGGGATTGAATTTCGTGCCAATCGCTCCATTATTTTACCTAGCCCCCATACAAATATCCTCCTGAAATAGGGTTTTTAAGTCATAAATACTTGATTTATGCACGTAAATATATAAAAAAATTTCGCCACATATAAGTTGTACACGAAGTCTAATCACACTTAGAAATTTTGTGCAGATCGGTCCATAATTGACCATTGCTTCCATATAAGACCCACTTCAGAAAATCACTTTCAGAAGTATTTAAGAGAAATAATATTTAACATAAATGTGTTTGATATAATTAGTCATAGCTCTTGTACTGGAAATCACTTTAACATGCATAAATTCTTTAGAAGTGTTGATAACGAGGTAAAATTTTATGCAAATAATTTGTATATGCACAGAAGTCACGCTACGTGCATACGCGGTGTAGAGTATTATATGGTCGGTCTTGACCGACTGCATTTTCTTACTTGTGTTTTTCTAGATTTAATTTTGTCGGGTTTCTACAATCATCAAATAGCTATAATTATTATATTATAAGCCCCTAAAACACGTTAAACCCATATTGAACACCCAGACATAAATATTGTTTAAGTTGCAGACTATTATTTTTTAATTCCTGGGAATGGAAACTTTTACATGCGTAACATTTTTACTAAACTTTTTATAACGATGCTCTTTAAATGTTTACCATCATAACCTTAATTTTTTGAATTTGTATTTTTAAGCTGTAATAGTTGCTGCTATCATTAACTATTTAAAATAGAAACTGTAGCTCCTGCATTTTATTTTATATTGAGGTGATGTCATATGTACAGGGGTTTTTTTTTTGAATTAATTATAACCACATAATTTCCATTTGCTAAGGATAATGAAATTTTTTTTTGTACGTGTTCCATATTAATGAGGATATAAATAAGTTGCAAAGTAAACAAGATGACAGTTCTCTTTGCAGCTCATCGATTTTGTCGCATTAAATTATATACAAACACTTTGTAAAGACGTTTTTATTCATTATGCTTTTTAAAGATCTTTTATTTGTTCGGTTTTGTAATACTATGCGAATTTTGTTGCCACGAATTATTGATTTTCACACCTTTATTGCTTGTCGATATTAATCGGTCAATTATTTCAACTCAGAGATTGCATTTCATTAAAAGTTGTTGGTATCTTTGATCACGCTAATCATTTAACAAAGAATTCTTCGGCTACAATCCTGAAGCGTGAGACATTCACATATACGGTTTTGTAGCGATTCTTTTTATTTGTATTTAAAAAAAACTTCTGCAATGGGTAGCCCTACGTTCCGACATTTTGTCCAATCCAAAAGCGCCCAGGAATTATAGCTGTAAGAATCCCAATCGAAATCAATTTGGATATACTAAAAGTATAAAAAGACTTTTCCTCGAACGCATATTCGTATATCAAATGCTGCACGATGGTTTAATTTGGAAATAATTCAGTATCTCGGGAGCTATAACAGATATCGTAACGAAATTTTACATGGTTGGAGTTGATTTAGAACTTTTTTTGCATCGCAAGCGTAGCGGCGGTAGTGTTTTGCCTCGCATTTTTTAAAAATCACTATAAATCCGTTTATGATCCGAATGAGCTGAAATTGAAAATATAAACAGTCCTTGACAGTATCTACAAAAAATTCGTGTATGTGTTGACTCTTTCAAGAATTATATAAGTTTATGTTTTATTATTTAAATTTTAAACGTTTTTTTTTTTTTTGGATATTTGTGATAATATTCTAAATAAAATTAAAAATCTTGAATACAGTTATCTTTTGCCTATAAAATCTGAAGTTGGAACATGTAAAAAGGTCCATATTTCTGTTTTTTTTTTCCAAAAACTATATATGTATGTATATACATATATATTTTATATTTTCTTTTATAGAAAAAAACTTTTCTTAGAATGTAATATATATATATATAATTTGTATATGATCCGGAAAGTCCTACTAAAACTTATCCAAATTGATCAATTAAAAAAAGGAAAAAATTCTAAAAATGTAAAGCACCGATCCTCTAAAAACTTCCCTATTTGTAAAGCTCTATATGTTACTTAAATACACAGAAAGTTTTTTTTACTATCATACGGTAAATAACAGCACACTGGGAACTTTAATAAAAAAAAAAAACAAATTTTTGAAAAAACGATTTTTCCGTCCTAGGAATTTTGGTAATTGAAAATAAAAAAATTGTAAAATTTAGAATGCCATTGATGAAAAGAACATTTGGATCTATTTTAGCTTTAAATTTTGTTATGATATCATTAGCCGTTAAAATTTCACATTAATCAAAATTGTATATTTTTCTTCATAATTTACATATTTCACGAAAATATTGTTACAAATTTATAATGCAATTTAAATTTAACATTTTGTAACGGCTGGTAATAACATTGCATTAGTAGAAGTTTCTATTTACAAACATTATTTAGCAAAAGTTAGTTGATTGTGAGTCATTGTTGAGTGAACGTCAAAGCGCTCTCATAGTGATTATTTAAATTTGAAAGTAACGCTTTTATTTTGCAATTTAAAAGAATCCAGTTTATTTAGAGGAAAGAAACAACCGTTTTCAAAAAGTAAAAACGTAACAATTGGTAGCACAAGTGGGATTGCAAAATAAAACAAGTTAGAGTGCAATATTTGGCTTTGCCGAATCTTAAATACCCTACGTTTTATACGTACTTATGTGAATTTTGGAAGTGGACTTTATATGGGGTCTAACTTATATTTGCTGAATTTTGGCTTGATATTACCATTTTATAGGCATTTTGTACCATTGAGCCATATATCGGGAAGATATTTGTATGGGAGCTATGAGAAATCATGAACCGATTTTTAGTATTTTCCTCACACTTGCTTCCTTTACCATAAAAATAACGTATAAAAAATTGCATGGTATTTTCTGCAATATATTTTAAAAAATAGCAAAAAAAAAAAAATTATAAAAAAAATATCAAATTTTTATGAAGGTTGCCTCACATTTTGGTCTATTGCTTTTGCTGATTTTTAATACTAAAGTTACCTACAAAATAAGAAATTTTTTTACATGGACGTATAAATGGAAAGACAGACGGACATAGCTCAATCGAGTTAGAATTTCATAAGGACCAAGAAAATATATACTTTGTTGGGTAGATTAATACTAACAAAGTTTCACAAGGAATGACAAACGTAATATACCCTTCAAACACAAGTGAATTATTCATAAAAATAAAACTTATGAAGTTTGAAGAACTGAAAGTTTGAGTAAATTGGAGTTACCGACCGCAGGTAAGAATTACTAAAGAGGCTGATAAATGAATTTAAACAGCGTTACATAGACATCGGTATGTACGAATTTTGATGATAAAAAGGAAGTAGAGTTTCGTACCTGTTCAATTAAAAGCCGCTTGGATTTAAGCACAATGCTTGCCGTTTTGATGAAAAAATTAAACTGAAATCCCAAGGAACTTCTAAACTGTTAGCTGAAGTTAAGACTGAAGTTCGGGAAAATGTTGAAGCCAACAACGAGAAGCTGCTGACTAGTCATCATCAAGCATCAGAAATTACCAATACAGTCTGAAACTTTAGTATGGGCCCGTAAAAAGGGAGATAGATGTAAGTGGTAGAACCATCAGAAATAAAAAATGATCTCATAATAGTTAAAGTTCACGTTAAACACAGAAAGGACAAATTAGTTTCTGTAAGAGTGCTTAACCTGTCCAGATACGAAAAAGTCGTCAGTCTGAATTCCGAAATAGGTAAATATGCTTCAGCAGAGGCGATAAACAGTTGTGAGAAAAAGTCGGAACCTGCAAATAAATCCACCAAAGAACAAGAGCTACTAGCGGAGTATGTATCAAAATGGGTAGAAAAACTAGCGCCGCCAGATAAAAATAAGCATGTTTCCGTTTTTCCATAAAATATCACAACCAGGAAGCTAGAACGATTGTAGACGAATTTGTGTACAACTGGGTGTACCGCTATGGTATTTCATAGGTTTTATACTCTGACCAGAGCAGATATTTTTGATCCACTGTGTTCGGAGAAATGTGTGATGTTTGTGGTGTTGAAGGAATCAGAGTTATCAGAATTAGAGCATTTCATCATAGCATGATTTGGTATTTGTAGCCAGGGTTCGATTCACAGCCGCTGCCACTCAAACAACATGAATATCTGATAATTATTAGCTTTCTTTCTATCCATCATAACTAATATTTATCACAGCGCTCTCCTTTGGTGGTATAGCATTCAAACGCCACCAAAGTAAAATAATTAAATAAAGGCCATAAATTCAAGCTTTAAAAAAATAATGTGCCTACTCACCACCAGAGGCGCTGCACTAAAACAAACATAATGCGCACTTGCAGAGTTGTGATATAAAGCTTTCTTATACTTTCACTACCTTTCACCACTTTCAACTATCCCCTATTTCAAAAAAGTAACGCAATTATATGAGGAGCCGCAGAACAAAACGTACTTTTTCGCACATTTAAAATTTTTGGGAAATTGAGATTTATTTATTTCGCCCCCTTAAAAACTTGCATGAATCTGGAAATGGTACCAAGTTTTTTGCTTATCAAAAGATACATCAAACTGCTATTAGTCACTACATTAAGTGTTGAGGATATTAATACCAACCACTTTTATTTTGGAAAAATTACGTTTTGTTTAAAAAAAAAATAGGAAAAAGGACGTTTTGGGGTGTGTGTGTTTTTAGGCGATAATATTTTGACAGAATGTTTTTAACCCTTATCTTATGTCGTAAAAAAAATTACACATTGAAATTAAATATATTGTTCTATTGATATTTAGACAATGTTATTTTTTTATTTATATCATCTAAAAAATACAAAATTTTTCTCAAAATTACATATATAAAAAAACTAATCCAAGTAAAATTTAATTCTATAAAAGGATACAATGTCTGTTTTTTATATTGCCAATTTTGGCAATTTTAACTCAAAATAAAAAAAATGTAAAAAAAAACTTAAATATTTTATTTCAAATTTACTTGCAACTTAAACATAATTTAATATAGATCTTAAAATAACTAAATATAATACTTTTAAATAGTTAAACTTTTGTTCCAACAGCTTTTTCTAGGCAAGTACATTCAATATCTTCTTCTATTAAATCTTCTATATTTTTATTTTGGTTATGCAAAAAATCCTTGTACCAAAGTAAAGCCTGGTTTTCACTCCAATCTTCACCAAACTGTTTTATTAAGATATTTTCCACGTCTTTTTTTTGTCGGCGTTAATCCAACGGCCTGTTTTAATTTCATTCAGGCGAGAAATTGAAAAAGGTGTTTTTCCTCGTTTTAGCAAATTAAAATTGGTATTCCGTTCTTCTGCGGATTCAAATTTAAAGGACTCGAAAGTTTTAATTAAACAATTTATTTTGCCATTTGTCAGAATATTTTTAAAAAATTTTATCCGTTTTATACTTTCAATATTTTCAATCTTTTTATAAATTAATTCAAGTTCTTTTGTATTGAGAATACTCCAGTCCTTTCCCAACATTAAAACTTGGCCATGATTAGAATAAATCTCAAAATACTCTTCTACTGTCAAATTGGGAATATTAAGAAATGTTATTAAAACAAAATAATAAAAAGAGAAGAAAAATGTAGAGTTTATGTTGGTTTGACATCTCTTTAATTTTACTTTAATTGTAGTTTTGATTCATGAATTTCATCTTTCATTAAAGGAAAAAGTTCAACTACACGAAACATGCCAAAGACTATGAAAAAAGTACGTTTTACGTTTTGATAAAAAAAAATAAAAAAGTACGTTTTTTTTGCACCAATATTTTTAGAACCCATTTTCTTGGTTAAAAACAAAAAAAAATTAGGCTAACTAGATTTTTTCTAGAAGAGTTATTATAAAAATACCAAAAAACCAATTTGTCATAAAATGCGAATAAGTACGTTTTGTTCTGCGGCTCCTCATATATAGGAATATTAATTGCCTGAGTGTTACTTCACTTAAAATAAAAAAAAAGTACGGCCCATTTTGTGTGCATTGATCATCGATTTCACTTTTCCGGATTCAACTATATCAATTTTGTCGAGCAAGTGAGTAAATGCTATCGATAAAGTTTAAAACCGTTGATTGATCAGAGTTTTCGAAGAATAAATTTTAATAATTTTTAAAAGCATAGGCCTTTTGAAGAAAGATACAAATTCACAAACACATTTAGCAGTTCCATTATTTCCATATGTAGACGTACTTTATCAAAATAGCAAAAAATTTTGCGCCCTTACTGAAATATTTACCAAGTTTTTCATCATCATAAATGAATTCTGAAAGTTAGAATTTGTTTAAATTTAAGGTCTGCAGAAAGCTTTAATGGTGTGATCAAAGTGATGAGCTTTAAATTATATTATATTATTTAATACATTATGTTCGTCAGTGTTCTCACAAATACATGCATCATCCCAACATTTTTACTTTAACTCTAGACCTTAAACGGAATGAATGGATATGCAAATTGTTATTATTTTTTTAAGCATGACTTTTGTGTATTTTTGCGTGTATGTAGGAATGCCCTGAGGTTTTAAAAGTCATAATACGTTAATTGGCATTAGTTACACTCTAAATACATAAAAAATTGCTGTGCAACCTTTATCTCTGTTGTATATACTATATATGATCTAAGGCAATAGTTAGTTTTAAAATCCAACATCATGACAATTAGACGGCTTCAGCACTACTATTGAGCATTAACAAATAACTAGAGATGACGTTAATGGTGCAGCAAGGGTTCTGAAGTTTAGAAATAAATTTACAAATTATAAATATTATTTGTTCAGTTTTGTCAAAAATCGTTGTTATTAAATCATTTTTTACAAATGCAAAATAATCGTAATGTAATGTAATAAGAATAATAAGAGCAAATTAATTCCTAAATGCACTTGGCATCATAATTACAGCGTTTTTCCTAAACTGGAATGTGTTTCTCCAATTTAAAGGTGTAAATTAGATTAAAAAGCGACAATAACTACGAACTAGTTCTGCGAACCGCAGGGTATGAATAGGGGGCATATGTATATGGGCATAAATGCATATTTGTTTGTACGCATATATGTATGTAATTTTGTTTCAGTATAGTTATGAAATCTTGTGTGTGTGTATTTATATTAAATAGCTTTAGGCTGTATAAATGTAAGGATTTGCTTTATTAAAGGGATTTTCAACTAGGACCTTGTTTTTCAATAGGGCTGGTTGACATAGCAGTAGTAGAAGCTTTAAAAGTTGCTACACTGAATTCAAATTCATTCGCTAAATTTTTTCCGGAAATTCGCTTGGAAATAATTCACGTTATCGAAAAATATTAACAACCCATTTAATACTTCAAGCAATGGATTTAAATTTGATGCCATTAAAAATCAAGCTTCTTTTTTTTTTTTGGAATGTCAAGATAATAATAATTAATAATTATAATAATTACTTTGTTTTATTTTGCTTTAAAAAACCAAAAAGTTCTCATTGAAAACCCTTTTAGAAATATGCGTGATTATAAGTTCATTTCATCTGCATACAATAGTAGATCTCAATATATGAGTATATAATATGTCTATGGCCAGGACATACTGTGAGTGTCAATATAAAGCAAACACCTAATATTGTTTAAAAAATATTTTATTATACATACGACAAGTAAAACAAAATATATTTTGCATAATTTATAAGTAACTCAAGTAAAATATTACCTATTAACAAAAATATAAAAATAAGGAGCATAAAAAACAATTCAATTTTAGCGGAAAAGCACTAGATTTTTTGCATATCAAAATTTTATAAAACATTGTATAGAATAATTTTCTTAGTCCTTTTGCCTTTATCAAAGTTGGCAAACTTCTAAACATAAAATCAGTGAGTTCTTTAGTAAAATCAGGCGAAATTTTGTTTCATTTGTCCTTTGGTACTGCCTTTAGGTTAGCCTGGCAGGAAATATAGCTTTGCCTAATTTGTTTCTCCAGATTCCCACTGATGCTCAATTGTATTGAGGACTGCAGAGGATGATCTAAAGTTTTTCAACAATGATTAATCAACCACTCTTTCAAAATTTTGCAGATATGCATATGACCATTGTCCTGTTGGAAAATCCAATGCTATGGGCTACATTGCTTTTTAAAATGTCGAGATAATCCTCTTATTTCCTTGTATATTCTATAAATGTCAACCCCAGACCGTTACTGAGTTGCCGCCATGTTTTACCGTCTTGGTCATATTGGTCATATTTTGGAAGGGTTTTTGACTCCAAATGCATATCTCAAACTTGCTTTCATCGGTTAAAAAAATGTTATTCCAAAAAATTTGAAGCTCATTTATATATATATATTTTTTTTTTTTTTTGCGAAATTCAAATTCTATCGTGTAGGCCATTTTGATGCAAAGATCTTTTAATCGTATTCGCGCTTACAGGTTTTCCAAAATTTTTTACAGCACTAGATGTTGGATTTGCTCTTACTATATCTCTACTTCATTTTTTGTAATCTTTGGACGTTTTGCACTAGACAAATTTTTTACTTTATTATATTTTATATATGTATGTACGTAGTAGCTGATCCGGCCGGTTTGGAGTATGTTTTATTTAAATCTGCAATTTAAATGAATGTTGTTTTAGGTGATTTATTGACATTTTGATAAATGGATATTTAGGTAAATAATTGAGATAAATACATAAATACTTTGTATGGCTTTGCAGTGATATTATAATGCTTTTGTTCATTACAATGCTTTTGACATTTGTTGTTTTGTTGTCTGAAGCGTGAACAAATAATGCTGATGGTGTTCCGATACAGGAAAAGGCGACATATAATTGACCATGGGAGAAGCATGCATTTTCAAGACAACAAAAAAAAATATGTAGCTCCTATTGCTAGTTATCGTGGAGATATTTTTACAAACTTTTTAAATTTGGATCTCCTTTTGAAACACTTTTATTTTTCTTACCTTATTTTGCGTGGACATTCAAACTTGTACATTTTTTTTTTTCATTTATTTCCTTTTTATTTGCGATCTTTTCGTTTAAATTTTACAAATAACTTAGATTATTGAGCTTCATCCAGCCCAATTAAAAAGAACAACAATTT
This sequence comes from Bellardia bayeri, assembly GCA_950370525.1. Lineage (NCBI taxonomy): Eukaryota > Metazoa > Arthropoda > Insecta > Diptera > Calliphoridae > Bellardia > Bellardia bayeri. The sequence goes on from OX493268.1 coordinate 48,658,706, forward strand.
GTTTGTATAAATTAGTTTAGTGTTGAGTGCAAATATATAATGTTCAGTAAAATATAAAGCTTACTTTCTAAAAGGAAGATCAAGTACGTGATATCTTTTCAGTCTTTTTATTTCTTCGCTATCATTTAAGAGATTAATGGCAAGTAGGTTTGAGTGATTGCTAAGTCTTTGTAAATATCTATCACAGAATATCTATTATAAACCATGGAGCGCCAGTAATTATTCTTAATATTTTAGACTGATATCTTTGGAGAATTTCTATGTTTGAATTACTAGCTGTTCCCCAAAGTTATGTACCGTAGGTCTAGACTGGTTTGATTATAGTTTTGTATAATAGTATTTTGTTGTCCAATGTTAAAGTTGATTTGGGTTGATTTGTTTGACTGTGGTAAGGTCGCTCCGTTTAAGGATACTGGAGGACAATACATTTTTCTTAGAGTGAATGTTACTTGAACCGATTTTTCCGTATTGATTTTAATATTCCACTTATTAAACCATTCTTCAACGAGGTTTACACAAATTTCCAGTGTATTAGAAGCTTCGGGGGGAGAATCTTTCGACGTCATAATCGCTGTGTCATCGGCATATATTGCTATAGTTGTAATATTTGTTGTTGGCAAATCGGATGTAAAAAGTGTGTATAGTACTGGACCTATGACGCTTTCCTGAGGAACTCCAGATTGAATCCATCCAAAACCAAATACTTCATTATTGACTCTAACATAAAACTTTCTTTCATCTAAATAGGACCTTAATATAATATAAAAAGGAGCTGGAAGTATATTTTTTATTTTATATAGTAGTCCAGAATGCCACACTTTATCAAAAGCTTGTTGTATATCCATAAATACTGCACAGCAATAGTGTTTTCGTTCCAAGGCATTAGATAAAACGTTTACAACTCGGTGACACTGTTCTGGTGTACCATGTTTATGTCTGAACCAAAACTGATGTTCTGGAATTATATTTTGTGCTTCTAATAAAGGTAGCATTCTTTCCAGCAGCAATTTTTCAAACATTTTTAAAAATTTTGACAATAAGCTGATTGGTCTGTAAGAGTCAATTAAATGTTCCGATTTGTTTAGCTTAGGAATCATAATGATTTCTGCATATTTCCACTGGCTAGGAAAATGACTTAACCGTAATATGGTATTAAACAATGGTGCTATGAAAATAACCCCTTTTTTGGTAAAGATTTTATCATTTTTGAACAAAATTTATCGTAGCCAGGACATTTTTTATTATTAAGGTTTGTGATGATTTCAGTTGAATTTGTTCGCCAAAAACTTAAAAGTGGATTACTACGAAGAATTAAAAAAGATGTAGATAAATTAAAAATGTAGGCGTTAAAGTGGGCTTGGTGAGTTTTTCTTTCCATAAAAACATAAAACGGATTATGACGAACATTAAAATAAAAAAAAAATTTGCCAAATCGGTGCGGCCGATCTCAATTGATGCAATTACATTTGATTTTTATTTATCATCAAAACAAAGAATCGATAGTGCATTAAAAAATTGCAAATTGTCTAATTCAAAACTTCTTTACGGCCAACAAACAACACATAATACGTATGTATATTAGATATGCCGATAAAGTGGACGTAAAAATGGAGGTGATCAATTAAACTTGAACTTTTCCTATATTTCTTTCCATAGAAACCTTTTTCAGACTATTACACACATTTCAAAAAAAAAAAAAAAACAAGTAAAAAAGTATAGTCGGTCAAGCCTGACCATATAATACCCTACACCAATTATATATATAAAACAGTTTTTCAGAAATGTACGTAATGTGGGAGATATAACCTATTGTGGACCGATCATCCAAAAATTTAGTGTCATGATGTCTGTGAATATAAATATTATATGTGTTAAACTTTATTTCGACAAAAATACGTTTAAAAGATTTATGAAGGTTAAATTGAATTACGGATAGGGTCTTATATAAGAGTTTCGACTAATTATGGACCGACCATTATAAAATTAGGTGTCATCATTTCTTTATACAAGAAATTTATTTGTGTCTAATTTTATTTGGATACCAACATTTTTAAGAGAGTTATGCTCTTTTAAGCGATTTTCGAAAGTGGGCCTTTTATGGGAGCTACGACTAATTATGGACCGATCATAATAAAATTGTACCATATTATTTGTATACATATTAAATATATTTGTGTTCAATTTTATTCGGATACCAACATTTTTAAGAGAGTTATACTCTTTTAAGTAGTTTTTGGAAGTGGGCCTTATATTGGAGCTACGATTAATTATGGACCGATATTCACGAAATTTGTACATGTGCTTTAGCTTCATTTACTACTCATCTGTGGTAAATTTTGTTTGCATACTTGCACAATTCAAACATTTATGACAGGTAAACCCCAATTTCGGGAGGACATTTGTATGGAGCCAGGTGAAATAATGGACCGATTTCTACCAGTTTCAATCCCATCCGTCCTTGGGCCGAAAAAATATCACGTACCAAATTTTATCGAAATATCTTCAAAATTGCAACCTGTACTCTGCGCACAAGCTTTACATGGACAGCCAGCCAGCCAGACGGACGAACTTTAAGGTGGGTGTTGGACCAATATTTCTGGGCGTTACAAAGATCAGCACAAACCTAATATACCCTCCCCACTATGGTGGTGTAGGGCATAAAAAAATAGCGAAATCGGTCATGCCGTTTTCAAGTTATGCGCTTAGCAACGGACAACATTTAATTTTTACATTACTTGCATATAAAAAATTCTAATATAATATTATTTATAATTTTTTTAATTATATGTGCTGTTGACTATATTTTGACGCTCAAAGTATGTACATATTACATAAATATCTGGGGAGAATGGTGTTGGTAATGGTGGTAATGTGATTCTGTTTTGTAGGAGTCGGCATCAAAACACACAAACGTATTTATATTGGTTTCACTGCAGATTTTCAGTGCTTTAACACAAATAAACTTGTATGACGATAAACAACAATGAAGGCAAAAAAAATTACATTAAATACAGTTTTACAACTGCACACGTATGTATGTATATACTACTTGCAGGCCAAACTGCACCCTATTCAAAGGAATTTCAGAAAATCTCTTACATTGGTGTGAATAAATATAAAGCAATTCGAATTAAAATTCTTGAATAAGGGAATTTAGTTTGTTAATACGTTTTAAAATTGATTTGCAGTAGGAAATGGTGTTTTATAGCATGTACACATCGTATAATCGAGTACACTTTTTGCTATTGTACTAGTATCTATTAAAATAAAGAAAACTAACTGGATTTTGTATAACAGATTACTTAACTTGTTTTTCTTATTTACATATGTATTAGTGTTTTACTTTGTTTTATAAATTTTAAAAATAAATTTAAATTATTTTTTTCCATATTTGAAATGAAAAACTAATTAATTTATTCGGTTTATAGTTTATACAAATCGGTCCAAAAATATATTCATTTAAAACATTTAAATTTTGTTTTTAAATTTTAAGTAATATATTTAAAATACAATTAAAATACCTGTCACGACTATACTGCTCGAGAGTTCAGGGTTTTACATGCAGTATAGTCCTTGAGGACATTTCCAAATGGTATTTTTCACGCCGGGTTGATGAGCGACTAACCAACGCACTGCTTGACTTAGAAGAGCATACAATATTTCATATGCCACACAATTCCCAACTCTTCGTACATCGATTGCACAGATCAATGTACCAACACCTTGCTAGAGTGTTTAAGTTACTTAATTTAAACCATCCATAGTTTAATCAAAGGACGAGCATGATTCAATTATTGAAACTTATACAATCCACTCTACCTACACAGCTCCTCACTGCCGACAGACGCAACACTACTGTTCTCTGCTGAATTGAATCAACCTTTGTTACAGCCCCTTACCAGACTGCATTGAATCCGTCCGAGCAAGAGCCATCGACCATCCATGCCACAAACTCAGTTCCCTCCAATACCTTCCACAAGCACAAAGCCAATTTTTACCATTTATTTCAATGGCTGTATTTTTTCGGCAACAGCAGTTAGAAATAATTTGCTTGCTCGAAATCTGTTACTAGCACAAACATCAGTCATTTAACCAACTATATTTTCTTCCCCCGATTTTGGATTTACACTACAGGCATCAAGGACCCTCAAAAAGAAATCTCACCAATTACTAGACAAGTCTTCGGCTTGCAACTAGTACCGCTGGAACTAGATGAGACTCTTGTCTGCTGCGAGTTTATTGGGGTGAAACAATAAAACTCTTTCCAGTTTCGAGTTTCGTTGGATCATCTTGCCAGTGGGGCAGGATTGAAACTTGTTGGAAATAAATTTGGCATTTTTAAATGGCTGGTCCGATCAAGATAGAATTTTACACGGACGTAGCCGAGAAGTTTTTGGGATTATGTTGTGAACATGGATAATAATAGAAATATGTTCAAACTTTATATTTTAATATAAGCGGGATATTCACCTCAATCCTTTTGGATAAGTTTGAAATTCACCTTATCTAATTAAACAATTAAGACCAGGAAAAATATGTTTCAGCAATAATATAATGCAATGAAATTTTCAACGCATATTAAATTTATCGTTCTATATAAGTTGCAAAGAATTAAAAAAATTAAAAAATAGGAATTATTTTCAAATGCGACGAAAACAGTTGTAATAAATTGTTAATACAATATTACAACTACACTTAGGGCAAACTATACGTTTTCAAAAATATTATATTTTTTTATAAGGACCACATTTGTATCGGACAAAAAAGGTGTACATGTAAGTTTTTCAAAATAGCTTTTAGTTTTGTAATCCTGGCTTATGTCAGGATTCAACCAAAAGCAGGAAAATTGGTTACCATATGATTTGAAGCCGAAGGACATTAATCAAATACGAGAACACGAAACAAATCGAATTGGTGTGACAACAGCGGCTTATATATTATAGGCTGCTGAAATCTGGCTAGATCATCACAGAGAACCAGTTGCGAATGAAAAATTATGAAATTTTCCTAAAAACGCCCAGAATATGCTGCCAGACATGACCTTGTCGCATTTAACTTCTATTCTTTGAGATACGCTTCATTTCTGAACAGAGTATCTGAAATTGGCTTGATTCGTTGTTGGCCTCAAAAGAATCCATACGTGAATAGAGAGATGGGAAAATGTCATAGTTATCATTGGCCAATATATACAAGATGGGTGTACCTTGCATATATTAATTTTAATTTTCCATTGCTCAGAACGATCACTATTGTGACCGTATTTTATATGAACAATACTTTATGATTCATACAAAACACATAGCACTAAAATGTTTCGTAAGAATAAACTTAAAATTGTTCATTTCTCTCAAAATACTGACTTGTGAAAATAACTTTATACCTTAAGTATCGAGAGAAACAAATAAGAGTTATACATATAATCAGAAGTTTTAAATATTTTTTTTATTGAATTTTATCTAGAGTTTCTAAAATATTGATGCATGTTGAAGTGATCACCGAATGGGGTCTTATATGGGAACGATTACTAATTATCGACCGGTAATCATAAAATTGAGCCGATTGATTTATGTTCATATGAAACATATTTATATTTAATATTATTTGGTAGCTATGCTCTTCAAGGTGATTTTCGGAAGTGAACCTTATATGGGAGCTGTGGTCAATCATAAACCGATCTTCAAAAAATTAGTAAGTGTGACAAGGTTTTTTTAGCCTACACTTATTTGTGGTTAAATTTGTTTGGAGACGGTCATAAAACAAACGTGACAAACGGGCGTACATTTTTAAATGAACTCAGGAAGTGATTCTGAGTCGATCGGTATACGTTAAGGTGGCTGTTGGACTAATATTTATTGACGTATTTATTGACATCAGCATAAATCCAATATATCTTCTCCACTATGGTGGTGTAGGGTATAAATATTTAGAAGTATATATAGTACATAGTATATCGAATTACCGAGGAATGTTATGTTTCGATTCTCTTTTCTGAACTGTAAATACTGTGAGGATTAATTGAGTGTGGTCATAAAGTTTATTATCTGTTTCCGGTGCTTTATTGATTCTCCGGAATAGTGTTAAAAAACATATAGGACGTTTTTTTGCGGAGAAAACGAAAATACATTGTCTAGTTTCCTGTACCTGTATATCAACCATTTATAAACGACGTCATCTCGTGTGATAACTGGTTTATATAAAGCTTATTTTGAAATATAATTAACGGGTGGTTAAATTTCAAGGGCCGATGTTGATTTTGAATAAAACACAAACTTTTTAGGAAATTATTGTAATTTTATTTCATTATGATATATTGGTATTACTCAATTATGTATGGAACAAAATATCGGCCAAATGGGCGCCGCGACCACGGCGGCACACCTCCATCCGATGGTCCAAATTTTCGATGACCCTGAGGCATAATGGAGGTTCTATGCCGTTAATGTGCCGAATTATCTCATCCTTTAGCTCTTGAATTGTTGCTGGCTTATCGACGTACACCTTTTCTTTCAAATAACCCCAAAGGAAAAAGTCCAACGGTGTCAAATCACATGATCTTGGCGGCCAATTGACATCGCCATTACGTGAGATAACACGGCCATTGAATTTGTTGCGCAAAAGAGCCATTGTTTCGTTAGCTGTGTAGCAAGTGGCACCGTCCTGCTGAAACCACATATCGTCCACATCCATATCTTCCAATTCGGGCCATAAAAAGTTCGTTATCATCTCACGATAGCGAACACCATTCACAGTAACTGCCTGACCGGCCTCATTTTGGAAAAAATACGGCCCGATGATGCCGCCAGCCCATAAACCGCACCAAACAGTCACTCTTTGTGGGTGCATTGGTTTTTCGACAATCACTCTTGGATTCTCATTCGCCCAAATGCGGCAATTCTGTTTATTGACGAATCCACTGAGGTGAAAATGTGCCTCATCACTGAAGATGATTTTCTTCGAAAATTGATCATCCACTGTTGCCATTTCTTGCCACCATTCTGCCCATTCACGACGTTTGGAATGGTCAAGAGGCTTTAGTTCTTGAGCCAATTGCACCTTGTAAGCGTGTAAATGCAAGTCTTTATGCATAATGTTCATCAACGACGAGCGTGAGAGGTGCAATTGTTGGGCACGACGACGAGTTGAGGTGGACGGCTCTTCAGCCACACTATCGCGAACAGCAGCAATATTTTCTGCAGTACGAGCTGTACGAGCATGCACTGGTGTTCTCACATCTTCTGCAGATCCGGTTTGCTGGAATTTTTCCACGATTTTTTCGATTGTACGCACATTTGGACGATCAAATTGACCAAAAAAATCACGAAGTGCACGATATGCATTTTGATTTGAACGCCCATTTTCATAATAAGTCTGGATAACTTTAATACGTTGTTGGATTGTATATCTCTCCATGGTTCAAATTGAGTAAGTCTGAAATAGAAATGTCAAATAAAATTCGGAAAGAAGCTTGGCGTTTAGGTGTGGTTCACATTCAACATCGGCCCTTACAATTTAACCACCCTTTATTAAAGAACGACATGAGGGTTGGAATAAATTATGGAACTACATATTACAAACAAAGTTATTAAAGAAAATAATAGCTGATATTATTGTTTTATCTGTCTTATGGCTAAATTCACAGTCTTCAGTTAGGTAACGGCAAAGGCTTAACTAATGATTCTTTATTCGCAATGCTTAGTTTGCTATAAGAATACCAAGTAATAGTTAAACAATAGTTAGTATTTTAGTTTACCAATAGTTAACTAATGACCGAGAATTCGGCCATTAAAGATTTTGTTTTTTTTTTATATATGTATGTATGTATGTTTTTATAGAATGTGTTGTATGATACCAGTGGTCGGACTAAATTTTAAATTAATTCAATAATTCATTCACAATTTCATTCATTAACAAGAAACGTAGTTAACATTAAATTAAGGAATTAATACAAGTGCTGAGTTTAAATGACAATATGCTCATACGTACATTAGCATTTTAAATATCTCCTGTATAGCGGTAATTAAAATCTAAATTTCTATAAAAAGTGGACTGTGCACATTTGTACACTAAAGTAAATGAATATGTATTTACATCTTATGCTGGTTTTAGACGGTATGTATTTGGCAGTGCACTTGTCAGTTGTACGATACATATGTAATTGTGCATGTCTGTCGAAATTAGTAATTTACAGGCAGTTTATAATTTTTGGCTTTCACACGTCGGTTTTTAGTTTAATCTGACATAATCTATTATATATGAACACAACAGCTGTCTTTCTGATGATTATTTTCGCGGGAGTTTTGTGTACTTGCAAATATAGTTTGAAAAAAATGGATTAAGAAATGAAATAATTTTTATAATTTTAATGTTGCATTATTGCAATAATAGCTTCTATAAAATAAAAAAAAATTAAACAAGAATTAAAGAGAAAATGTGCCATGTGGAGTCAAAACTTGTTGTATTTAAGTTAAATAAAAATTAATTTGTATTAATACGTTTTTTAAATACATATTTTAATACAAATTTATTGTTTTGTTTAATACAATTTTTTTTAAATATAAATTTGCTGAAACAATTGACTTGCAAAACAGCTGATTGCAGTTGCTTTGTCAGATGAAAATAGAACATGTTCTAGTTGATAATTTTACACTGTAAATGCAGGCTGACATTTGCAGAAGCATTTTTGTTTTGCTTTTACACGACGTGTATGCATTTTGAAGTGGAAAATTTGACAAGCACACTGCAAAATACATACCGTCTAAAGGGAGCTTTAAGTGATATTGGTTCTTTGTTTTTATGTGTTTATGTATTCAATTGAATACATCTGTAATGTGTTGCACATTAACTATAACAGCATGTAATTTATTTTTTGTTTTGGCAATGAACTTGAAAATAACTGTAAATCTCGTTAATGCCACTAAAACAACATTAAATTGAAGGCAGGATTTAAGTCCATAAAGTATATTGATTTCCCATAAACATAAAACGATGATCATGGCTTTATTTTATTGCACAGTTATTGAGCACAAAATTATATTGCACCTACATACATACATATTTAAATGCAGCATATGAAGCATAAGTAATTAGTTGATAAAGTTTATTTAAATAAAATTAACTGGGAAAATTTTGATAATTATTTGTTTGGTTGGCTATATTTACTTTTATATAGCCACCACCAAAAAGATGGGGGTATGGGTCATTCCGTTTGCAAAAGGTCTATTTATTCTGGGTCCTTATAAGATTCTAAGATGATCTAGCCATCTTAGAACAATGAAATTGTTCACAAACATTTTTTGTTTCATCGAAATGTTTGGTATTAAACATGGGAGAGTAATAGACCAAAGTTTCATACAACCTCGAGATTTTTTAAATATTTTTTGCCTTTAAACATAATCCAGATAATATCATAAAATTTTGTACACCTCATTTCTATTATAGAAGGACAGGTCTTATGACAAGTGGTGAGAATCGGTCCACGATTTCTTATACCCCTGATACAAATGCTTTTTTCGGAATTTGGCTCTATAAAACATAAATGCCTATTGAAAAGCACTATTCATACAAAATTCAGGAGAAATAAGTTCATGTTAAGAACAATCATAAAACTACATTTTGTTTGAATAGGTCCAAATTTGGCCATAGCCTCATATAAAGTCCACTTCCGAAAATCATAATTTTGAAGTTGTAAACATCATTTTCAAGTTGAAATTCGAAACAAATTATCCAGATATATATAAATTATTGGAATGAACATTATAGTGGTCGGCCCATAATTACTCATAGCTCCCATATGGGGACAACATAAATATCTAAAAATATTTATACAGATCAATTCTATGTAGTCAGTACATATTTGGCTATAGCTCCCATAGAAAGTCCATTTCCCAGAATAACTAAAGTTCTCAAAAAACTATAAAATATGTCGTTATTAAGATGAAATTCACCATGAGACTCAAATACAGTAAAATATTTTATAACGATCGTTCCATAATATGTAATGGATCCCATATAGGGATCCGAACAATAATATAACTCGTATAAACTTTGTTATCCAACAAAAAGGTATTACAAATTTTCTCTTAAGTACACTACAGGTATGTTGTTGGTGGGTATATATAGTATTCGGCACACAGCGGGGCAAAATCGAAATTGTTTGTCAATAAATTTTCTATTTTTTTAACGGTTGGTCCGATAGAAATATAATTACATGTAATAGAACTACTAAAGAAACATTTAGTTATAAAATGAATTTAAAAAAATATTTGACTTTAAAAGTATTTTTAACTAAAATAATTTTTTAATATGTTTAGTTCAGTCGAACTATTTGTTGATGATGACGAAAATATTGTTACAGTAGCATCCTTAAGACGGTACTTAAGAAACAACCCAAATCCTTTTGAATTGCAATCTGTACTGTGGGTCAATGTTTATGTTTTAAATTATTTTTAATTAAAAGCTCCTTATTTTTCTTTCAAGGCATTTTTGCTTTGTCTTAAATACCATTTTACTTAAGCACAACTGGAGTTTTCAATCTAAATAGAAAGCATTTCGATCATCAAAGCACTTCTTGTACGAGTCATCTTTTAAGCATCTAATGATGTTGCAGATTTTGCAAAAATTTAAAAAAAAAAATTAAAGACTCGAATCCAAAACAATGCAGCCTCGAAAATCAAACGACCAACAGTGAAAATTGGTACTAGAACGCAAAACGAAACGAAACGACGCAAAGCCAGGTATTGGTGTAAACATATTTATTGAAATTAACCTGCTATTTAATTAGTAGTCTAAAGAACGTATACAAGCCATCACATATTTTATTAATATAATAAATGTTAGCATTTTGTCATTCCGTTTGTAATTTCCACAATATAATTTTCCGACCCTATAAAGTATATATATTCTGGATCCTTATAGATAGCGGAGTCTATTAAGCCATGTCCGTCTGTCTGTTGTTATCAATTTTCTGAAGTCCCCAGATATCTTCGAGATCCAAGTCTTCAATAATTCTGTCAGACATGCTTTCGCGAAGTTTGCTATTTAAAATCAGCAAAATCCATCCATAAGTAACGGAGATATGAGCAAAAACCCGAGACAATGTCTGAAAATTTCATCAAAAAAACTATCAAACAAAGTGTATTAATGTAATATATACATATATGTATTAATTATGCATCCACAACAAAGGTGAAGGGTATATAAAATTCGGAATAGCCAAATATAGCATCTTATTTGTTTTCAACAGCATGATTGAACTTGTAATAGTTTAAATTTTTTGTATTCTTCCCGAACTCGTTCCCTTATTTGTCTCAGGTTTAATTCTTTGTTATACGTGTGATACGTTTATAGAATTACTTAATACTATAATAAAATATATTGGATATATTAACCAAGCGAATATTGTTATTTTACTACAGACACTTTTACAGTAAATAAGAGCAACGTTTTGCATGCCCAAGGTAAATTTCAAGTAAAATTTACTTTAAGTTTAAAATATACCAAATATTGAATAACTCATACCTGCATCTGTCATACTCCAATATACGTTTCCATGAATATTATTCTGATCCGAAAATCCAAGATTTTAAAACTGTTCTCATCTTCAGATTAAAATGCAATCACAGCACTATGACTGTCAATATTCTGTATGTTAAATAGGAATTGTTTTATAAGAATTCTGTCAATTGCCATCTGTTGATTTATTCGTATTCAGAAATGACTATTAAAGTTAACAATAATTTAAAAAAAAAATTTTTGTCTGGAAAATGTGCGATAGAAATCTAAAACAAACTGCAGACATTGCTTTGCTGTTTAGATACATATATTTAAAAACCTTGAAGTATCATCACGTTAGATATTTCAATGAAGGAATATTAATGTTTTTAAGTTTACAATCAGCCAATCTAATTTTTAATATAGAATCATTACATAAAAAAATACATTGAAGACTAAATACGAAATATTTCCAATGTTATTGTTTAAAGATATTGTAATCGTCTAACATTTGTAGGTAAATTTTTAAGCTTGTAAAATTATTAGATTATATTTTATTTATACGGTTTTACTTAAACCATTTCAACTGATAATAAGCTAATTAAAGCTTAAATTAAAAGTATGTAATTGCTATTTATATAAAAACATCTAAAGGTAGACAATATATATTAAACACGTGCGAGGAAGGAAGAGAAAACTTATTCCATATTACGATCTTTTCACATGATATGATTTATACAAAAACAAAATATGTACATTCTAATGCATTCGGTTTTCCACAAAACATTTAGGTTTTTGGGTCTCAGTTACCTACTTACATATCTAGTTAACATTTATGGTAGACAAATTCTTAAAGTTTTAAACACTTAAAGAATTCACGTGTAAATAAATTTAAACTTTTTTTTAACACAACACAAGGCAGTACATATTGCTAGTCTTTCGGTAAGAACGAAAACAAACAAAAAACTGGTATTAATGCCTCATGACAGTCGCACAGTGGGTGAATTTGTTAAGGAATTGGGAAAATAAATCTGTAATTCTTAACGCTAAGTCGAATTGAAAACAAATTTCACATGCTCAGAGAGTTTATTTGTCGATTTCGGATCTCAACAAAACAATGTGAGAAATTGAAAACGATTCCAGTTCTTTCTTTGTGATCCTATTTCAAAGATTAATCTATATATGAAATCTAGTACTCGGGTACTATAAAATTGTTATAATTTACCAAATATACGCATAGGAAAAATAAATGCTTAACTTTTATAGCCAGGCTAGTGTGGTTTATTGCTAATAGTGGATCCAAATATTTTCCGATTGTTTCGTAATATTTTAAACCTATTGAAAAATAATTGTTTAATAATCATGAAAAAGTCATGAAAAAGGCATTTAAATTTGAAAAATATTAAAATGTAATTTTGTGACAGAAAAAGATACATACATACTTCAATTGTTTTTGCATTGATTATGAAATTTCCAAAAACGAAATTTTTCGATAAGCTAACTTTAAAGGAAATTGAAAAACCTTTGTTACCGATGGAGCCAGAGTTATTCAAAATATATGTAGCTATTTTTATGTAAAAATAAACTTTAGGGCAAATGTTCTCAAATCGCATAATCTATATCGAAAAATAATACCCGATTTTTCAATTATTCTGTAAAGGGTTGCGATAATCCGCCCCTAGAATAAAAAATATAGACCAAAATCAAAAAAAAAAAAAAAAAGTAAGAAAGTACAGACGGTCAAGCCCGCCCATATAATACCCTACACCTAGTATATGTAAATATAAAAAATTATTTCAGAAATGGGCGTTATTTGCGAGATATCACCTATTTTGGACCAAAATTCAGTGTCATGATTTCTGTGAATATAAATATTATATGTGTTAAACTTTATCTCGATATAAATACTTTTAAAAGATTTATGGAAATTAAAGTGAATTACGGAGAGGATCTTATATGGGAGTATCGACTAATTATGGACCGACCATTACAAAATTAGGTGTCATTATTTCTGTATATAAGAAACTTATTTGTGTCGAATTTTATTTGATTACCAATATTTTTTAAGAAATTTATTCTCTTTAATGTGATTTACATGGGAGCTACGACTAATTATGGACCGATCATAATAAAACTGTACCGTATTATTAGTATACATATGAAATATATTTGTGTTATATTTTATTTGGATACCAACATTTTTGAGGGAGTTATGCTCTTTAAAATGATGATAAAATTGTACCGTGTTATTTGTATCCACATTATATATATATCTATGTTCAATATTATTTAGATACCAACATTTTTAAGAGAGTTATGCTCTTTTAAGTGATTTTCGGAAGTGGGCCTTATATGGGGGCTACGACTAATTATATTGGTATCCAAATAATATTGAACGCAAATATATTCCATATGTATACTACTAATACGGTACAATTTTATTATGATTTATAATGATGTATTATTAGTCGTAGCTCCCATGTAAGGCCCACTTCCAAAAATCACTTAAACGAGCATAAATTTCTTAAAAAATGTTGGTAATCAAATAAAATTCGACACAAATAATATACAGAAATAATGACACCTAATTTTATAATGGTCGGCCCGTAATTAGTTGAAAGTCCCATATAAGACTCTCCCCATAATCAACTTTAACCTCCATAAATCTTTTCAAAGTAATTATGTCGAGATAAAGTTTAGCATAGACAATATTTATATTCACAAAAATCATGACAATAAATTTTTGGATGATCGGTAATAATAGGTCATACTCCCATATAGCGCACATTTCTGAAAAACTGTTTCATGCATATACTGGATGTATGGTCGGGCTTGACCGACTATACTTTCTTACTTGTTTTGTTTTATTTTTGGGATTTTTTAAAACTTTATTGTTATAGACAATTTTAGTATATTGCACAAATATTTCTATATAATTGCAAAAATTTAATTTAATTTGTTCCCGCAAAAACACAAAATAAGACATTTTTGTATGGTTTTCCAAAAAACTCTTTCATTAATATCTTTTTTGTCAAAAGTTTTATATATTTTTAAAAATAGGCACAATTTCCTATCTATTGGTATATACATGATATGTCTATATTATCTTTTCCAGTGAATTCGCAATTTTAAGTTTAGGTATTACACATAAATTTCCTTTTTTTTCAAAATTCCTCCACTGTGGGTCGTCCTTGACAGACATTAATCTCCTTACAAGGTTTGTTACTGTTTTCGGCCTTGTTGTACATTCATATGTACGAGGGTGTAAGTTTTTATTTATTTATTTTTTTAAATTTCGATACATTGCGTACATTATATTTCCCTCACAGACGTCATTGTCACGTTCAGTAGTGATATATGAACTCACATGAAATTAATTACAAAAACCTTACACACAGCGGAAAAGAAAAAGGAAATAAAGAATGTTGTGCGATTTAATATTTAATTATTTATTCATTCATTTGGGCCAGAAATTGCACGTTAAATTGCTACTTGCAATTTATTTATACTCAAAATGGAGCAAATATGTTTACCCATATGTACATTGTTTAATTTGATTTGTCATCATATTTTGTATACCTACATATGTATGTACATATACATATATTTAATATAAATATATTTAATATATCCTAATTGCTAAAAACAACAAGAACCGGTTTTCTAAAACGTATCAATCTGTTTGCTCTTACTAGTGTTCTAATCTCAAATTAAAAGATACTTTAAATTTAGTTGTCAATTTAATTTGATGAATGTGCGAAAACGACCAAAGGACGTCCAAAGAGTAGACATTAATTTTTAACTTTTTAAATATTCGTAACTTTAAGAAAGATAAGTTATCTCAAATTTTGCATGTTCCAGTTTTTTGTTATGGTTTACCGGCTTCTGTCAATGATTTTTTACCACTCCACCATCATAAGTGGTGAATGAGGGTATATAGTATATAATTTGTCATTCCGTGTGTGACACTAAAAAATATTCATCTCAGACCCAACAAAGTATATATATATTATTGATCCTTATGAAATTCTAAGTCGATTGAGCTGTTTTCGTCGGTCTGTCTGTACGTCTGTCTGTCTGTGTAAAACACTCTCACGTCCAACAGACACCACCAAAATCAACAGAGTTCACAGAAAACCATTTATAATTCTCCTAAGCATTTTGGTATTGAAAATCAGCAAAATCGGTATAGTAGAACCAGAATGTTAGACAACCTCCATATTGATATTTTTAAATATTTTTCTTGCAATTTTTTCAAATATATTGCAAATATCAGCATGAAATTTTGTACACGTTATTTTTATCATAAAACAAGAAAGTGTGAGGAAAATAGTAAAGATCGGTCCCTGATTTCTCATAGCCCCCATACAAATATTTTCCCGAAATATAGCTTAATGACAACTCAATGCCTGTAAAATTGCAATCATGATACAAAATTCAGCAAAAATAAGTGCCATGTCAGAAGAAATGGCAAAACGAATTTTGTATATTTCGGTTCATGTTTGACCATGGACCCCATATAAAGTTCACATCTAAAATTCACTAAAATACGTATAAAACTGGTATAAATATAGTTACCAGATTAAAATTCGACACCACAAATTTTCATAGATATATAAATTTTTGTACTAAATTTCATGATGGTCGGTCCATAATTAGTCATAGGACCACATTCGAAAAAGTCATTATTCATTATATACATACATATATCTTATAAATATCGGTACCGACCCAAAACTTTACACAAATCATTTACATATACATACAAGAAAATCATACCACAGATATTTGTGGATTTCGGTCCATTAGAAAAAAAAACAAGCCATCTAGTTTCCGTTTCCTCACAACTTTTGCGTTAAATTCTTTTATTTTTGTTTCTTCTTATGTTGTATGCTAGTTATCATAGATGCATTTAACTATATTTTTCTTCTCAGTTTAAGTTGTATTTTTGCAAGAACCATGTAGTCGTATGAGTATTTTTATCACTCGTAATAAGTATACGCTATTTAAATAAAACAATCAGGACAAGTAAAAATTATTTGACTTTTCCATTGTTCGAATAAAACAAATTATTCGATTAATTTAAATGTTCTAATGCAAATTATTTGACTTTTCCATTGTTCGAATAACACAAATTATTCGATTAATTTAAATGTTCTAAATAAGGTGAACTGAAAAGTTTTCTCTTCAGCAAGTCGTATGTAAGTAGTTACACGTTCATATTTTGCATTCGAATTTTTTACACATACTGCTTGTAAAAATACTCAAAAATTAAAAGAATTCATTAGGGATAGACAAAAAACATCGATGTTTTAAACAAACTCGATGTATTGTGTTAAAGCAATTTATTTTCCAAAATGTCGTCCAGAAAAAAACATAATAATATAAATTATAAACAAGTAAAAGTTTATATTAGGCTATGCTGAATCTGATATACCCACCACCAAATCACCTATTATGCAAAAAGAATAGAATATGCTGTTGCTTCGAAAAAATCGGCAAATATTACGATCCGTTATTAGCAAAAAACCAGACTAGCTATAAAAATTATAAATTTGCTTTTCATTTCGTAAACGAGAATTAGATTTCATATATAGAATAATATTTCAAATCTGATCACAAAGAAAGAATCGAGATCGTTTTAAATTACTCACATACACGAAGTGCCCTAATTGCGGGACCGCTGGCACCGCTTGTGGTTTATGATTTTAGTTGAATTTCATCTCAATGACGATATTTATAAGAGTCAGTTTCCGATCTTCATCTGAAAAGATAATTTTTTTGGCAAAATCGGCATCTTCTGTTAGTCGATCGCAGGCCCACTTAGTGAAGCGAAGACAAGCGTATACACAACCATATTCGTTCAGCGAAATGATAAAACTAATTATCTGTCAAATCAGACATGAGCTAAGTGTTACCATTCACGAAATAAGCACTAGTTGAAAAAAAAATGTTAAATGGTGGACCCGTTATTTTTGAAAATTTAGTACCAATAATCCCTATGAAACTGATTTGTCACTCGGATGTGGAGCTTGTATGAGTGCTATGCCTAATTACGGACCAACTTTCATAAAAGTCAAAAATATAATTTTTACATACATACTTACAACTGATTTATGTAGGTTAATGAGTTTTCGGGAGTAGTCCTCATAAAGGAACTCTGACCTATTACGGGCGAATTATCACGAAATTTTGTAAGACGATTTATATGTTTATGCTAATTATTTGTGTTGAATGTCAACGTAGTTATGATTTGTATAAAGGCTTTCCGGAAGTAGACTTTATATGGGGCTACGGTCAAATATAGACCGATCATCATAAAATTGAGATAGACGATTTTAATATATGTATTGACTATTTTCGTTCAATTCTATCTTGATAGTGGTTTTATAATACTATGCTATTGTTATGGTCAAATATGGATCGATCATCATGAAATTTGGCACGACTATTTAAATATATATTTGGATTATGCGCATTGAATTTCAACTTGATAGTTATGCTTGTAAGAGATTTATGCGAATTTAAGTGAATTGATAATGGTAATTATAAGGGATTTATGCACATTTAAGTGATTTTAGGAAGTTTCTTTGTGTGGGGCTATGTCAAAATATGGACCGATACAAACAAAATATGGTGTTGAGAGTTTACTTTGCATTAAACTTATTATTGCCGAATTTTGTATGGATACGGCTTCACTATAGCATTCATGTACAATAAAGCTATATTTCAAGAATACATTTGTATTTGGGATATGAGAAATCGTGGACCGATTCCTATCGTTTTCGACAAGACTTGTGTAATAATATAATAAAATGTGCAATATAATAAAAATAAAATGTGCAAAATTTCGTGATATTATCTGCTTTGTATTTGAAGAAAATAGAAAAAAATATCTGAAAAAATCGATTTAGTCTGAAACTTTGATCCATAACTCGGATCCTACTACACTGAATTTGTCAATTTTCAATACCAAATAATTCGACGAATTTCTGATAAAAATTTCATTGTTCGATATCGTTTTTCGAAGCTCTATCGTGCCTTCAACAGACGGACGGACATGGCTAGATCGTTTTGAATTTTATAAGGATCCAGAATATATAATTTTTTTTTGTTT
This sequence comes from Bellardia bayeri, assembly GCA_950370525.1. Classification (NCBI taxonomy): domain Eukaryota; kingdom Metazoa; phylum Arthropoda; class Insecta; order Diptera; family Calliphoridae; genus Bellardia; species Bellardia bayeri. Next base: position 48,677,313 of record OX493268.1, read on the forward strand.
TATGATAATTGTTTCGATGTGTTACAAACGGAATGACGAACGTAATATACACCCATCTGTTGCGCATAAATCTCATGCACATATCGCTCTCAGAATCAAAATTTTTATTAGTCAATAATCAACATATACAAAAAAAAAATCTTTTGTGAATATCGGTCCATATTTAATCATTGCTCCCATATAAAGCCCATTTCAAAAAATCACTTAATTTAGCATAAATTGGTTATAAAAAGCGTAGTGAGATTAAAATCTTAGACAAATAATACACATATAGAAAAATATCGCCCTTTAAAGTCGCTTGCTCCCTTATAAGGACCACTTCCGAAAAACACAACAATATCAATACAAAATTTTACACATCAATTAAAAACAACTAAAGCAAGATAGGACATACTCGAGAATGCCGTAAAAGAATTTAAATGTGAATTTAAATTATAATTTGAATTTATAAATTATAATCTAAAATTTACATTTAATATTGGTGCTGGATATACTATACATATGTATGTATAAATAACACTCTTACTTGTTCCATTTCACACAATCAGTGTGACCATTTTGGCATTTTGGCAGCTAGATTTTGCTTTTTTTATTTTGATTTAGCTGCAAATTTTCGATTTAGCATTTGGATTTTTTTTAGCATTTTTAATAATTTATTTAGCATTTTCTAGCTAAACAAAATTTTTTGAAAACAAGAACAAATATAAATTCTGAAACTGAAAAAGAAATTAGAATAATATGTAGAAATTTCATAGCAACTAAGGCAAAGATTACCCAAAAATGTGTTAAGTTTAAAATATATTAACGTTTTTGCTGTTGACAATAGTTTAAAAATAAATAAAAGTAAGTTATATGAAAATTTCAAAAAAGAAATTATAAATTTTTCAAATGATGAAATTACTACTTTAGAATTACAATGGCAAAAATTGACTTCATACGAGTGACAAAATCAAAACTAAACTATTGAGTTTTGGATACAAGTTTATGAATACAGGAATGCTGTGAATGAAAATCCCTTCAAGGAATTGTCCGATTATGTTATGAAATATTTATTATTGCCATTTAGTAATGCAGAAGTTTAGCGTGTATTTAGCGGAATGAATTTTTTAAAAAATTGAATGCTATTAAATACAATGAATTCACTCCTCTATGTAAGATGTGGATAGAAAAGATTGAATAAATGCTACCAAAGTTTTCAAATAACTAAAGAATTAATCCAAAAATGTAATACAAATACATATGTATAATATTATAACAGAGCCCTCAGAAAGTGAAGAATACACTTTTGATGAAGTATTTAATATGTAGCCAAAAGTTGTTATTTTTGTTTAAACTTTAATTTTTGTTTTTTTTTTTTTTTTTTTTTTTTTTTTGATTTATGACATTTTACAATATATAAAATACACAAAATCATACATGAATTAATGGTCGCTTTTGACCAAAATTGTTTTATGTATTTATATATGTATGTATATTGACATATTTATTTACATATACATATGTATAAAGACTGAAAAATATATATTTTTAATTTTTGTTTTATAATTTCAATTTACGATTTTTTAAGAGAATAAATAATTTATTTTGTTTTTTAGTTCGATGTAGTTTTATTTATATAATGAAACATAATTTGTAGAAACAGCGGTACAAATAGTGAAGAATTTCTTCGTAATATTATTAAAAAAAATTTTAGCATTTTTTTTTTTTTGGCATTTAAAAATCCATTTAGCATTATTTTGAATAGGATTTTGGTGAAAAAGTGTTTGAGACCTGGTCATACTGCACACAATGTTTATTATCAATTGAACAACAATAATAAAAAAAATTTCTTTTTTTACAATTTTCTATACATGAATAAAGAACACATCTCTCATAAAAATGTGTGAGAAGAACAGCTGTGTCATTTAAATTTTATTGTTAAATAAAACTTTTTATTTCTTTAAAGACTAAAAGTATGCAACGAAAAATAAAAAATATATCAATTTCTGTTAATTTGTCTCATGTTAAAAACTAAAAAGCTTTTTAAAGTTTATTCAGAAATAAATAAATACATAAATGTAAATGTTTTCATTCAAAACACATATATAAATACTAGGGTGTCGCATATTTCACACTTAGTCGCTTGTTTAAGCCCCCGTATGTGTAAAATTGATCTCTCTAAAAACTAACTACTAAAAATTTAAACTATATTTTGGGACAGTATTCAACTATTCTCGTAACATGGACACATTCCATAGCATTAATTTATATTTTCTATTTGTAAAGCCATTTCTCGGATTAGTAGATTTTTAATAAATTAAACTATGTTTATTATATTTATTGCAGTGAGATTGGCCAAAAGAAGCAATTCTTCAAATTTATACACGTTAAAAAGACAGGATGTCTGAGCTACACCAGATAGTATGATGTGCGTTGACATGAATACAGATTATAAGAGGGATGTTGCATTTGTTTGCGCAGTACATCGCCTTCCGTGTGAGGGAGTTTGGTGATTCTTCTCCCGTATCTTGTGCCATAGAGCAGCTCATTAGTCAGACTATACGCATCTTATTTTCGACAGCTAAACTGCATGTGTCCTAATTGTTCAGGTGAATCAGATGAAATAAAAGGTTTTAATGCTGTTTAAGGCAGGATCTTGTCTTAGCTGCCTAAATAATAAAATAGCCGTTTTGTTGAATTGTCAAACTTATGGACACAAATAAGTTCCTGTGTGCCTGGCAGTTGACGCCGCTTTTGTATGGTGAAGGGTAATTTGCGTAACCTGCAGACGATGACAGCTAACCTAGCGACCGGTCGCCATCAGCCACTATTCAACCTTCAATGTGGGAGTTTTCTTTTGCTCCGTGACCTCGTCGGAAGATTTCCAAAAAACACCGACTGCTTCGCCTGGTTGTCAAGTTTCTTCTGGCTGGATATTTGTGCCATATAGGCCAAGGGCGATGCTTTTGAGGGCATCGAATCAGTATTCATATGCTCTCCTAGCATAATATCTGGCACTAAGGAAGCTGGCTTAGAGGTAGACTGAGTCCTTACCATAACCTGAAGAAAGGGATTCGATGGGACCGGAACATGTCCGAACCTTAAGAACCTTTGTAAAAGCCACATTATAAAAAGCTCGGTTTTCGACCATCTACCGGCTTGATCGAGCTAAGTTTTAGCGCACTTGTAGCAGATCGACTAGAAAAGTCTGGCACTAACACAAATTTATATACGATTTTCTATTTCTTTCTTTTTTATGAATTCAGTTCTACTGAAACAAAAACACTAAATAATTTTTTAATATAATACTAATAATATTAATAAATTAAGGCTTTTCTTTTAATAATATGTGGTGGTGTCATTATTTTGACGCTTAGAGAACATACGTAATATTCATCGATTAGCAATTTCTTCCTTTTGTTAATATGGTTTCTAATGTATTTTTTTAGATTTAGCTTCTTTTACAACAATTTCTTCAAGTCAACACATTTGAGCTGAATAATACTTTAATTCTGCTACTGGCAGGCATTTTCAGCAAAAATTACAACAGAAAATCATACTTTACAAACATGTCGTTATGCATTAAGACAAGTACCCAACATAGACAGAAACGTTCGCAAGGTTCCCAACCCTGAGCAAGGAGTTGGTTAAGCTAAGTCGCAAAAATATACATTAGTAATGCAAAACTCATGCCCACGCATGCACTGTTGTATGGAGCATAACAGCTATTGTAAGCAACTATTATGTAGGTATAAATAGTATTCTCTATATATTAACATTTATAAATAAATCACAGTTAAAATGTTAGAAATTCAAAATATTCTCTGTTCTTATTTGCAATTAAATTAATGTGTCAAGTTAAAAATATATGTATATGTGTATGTATGTACATATGTATGTATGTGTATGTATGTATATATGTGTGTATGTATTTTCCATGTTCAACAACACAATTTAAATGGTTTAGCTTTGTAAACATTTAAAAACAAATTGCAGTTTTAAAACAAAAATATTTATAAACATTTTATGCGACAAACTACCAACAACATTAGCAATTTCATAACAATATATGTCAAGAACTAACAATACAAAGTTTGTACGTGGCTGGGTACATTAGACTGGCTTAGACAATAAAGTTATACCGGTCACCATCTGAGAGCTTGAATTCTCATTAGACACGATTTTCAAAATACTTGTTCTAGGTGTTAAAGCATAATTACTAAGTATAATACATGTATTATAATTCTTCCATTATACCCTTCACAAAAAAGATGATGAATATATTCACCCCTATCGTAAATAAAAATTCCTCTGATGGATCTTATTTCATTCCCTAGTACGTCCCAATTTACACGAAGCAATTTTTATTGAAAAGATTGATAAAAATTTTTCCTGGAAATTTCTTCAGTGTTCACACGTATTTTTATTTGAGAGTATACACAGTGTACAAAATATTTAGCATTATTTATTTTGGGTACGAATTGAGTTTTTAAAAGTTATGACTAGATTTTGACGTGGTAATAAAAAATTATTAAAGAAAAAAATATAGCCCTTACAGGTCCATAACGCTCGTTTACAAATTGTTATGATCGGACTAAAAATAGCGATACAGGGCGGTATGTGTAGGCGTGGCAAAAAAAAAATAAAAAAAATTATTTCTGGAATTGTTTTTACATTATCTTTAATCCTAGTGGGTGAATGACACAACTTTTTTTTTGTATGAAAGGCGAACCACTCGTATAAACATATGTAATACAAAAAAAAAGAGTAACTCATCCTATACTCATCTACCACGATGTCTAAAAGGTAATCAGCTTAGCTTAAAGAATTGCTGCGTGTAAATTGGGACTATCTACAACAAATCAATGCAAACTTTTAACCTTAATGGATGGCAATATTTCGTGCCAGAAACCGATTAAAAATTGTTAAATTATTTAAATAACAAACTTTTTTAGATAACTTTAAAATTTGCTATTTAAATCCCTTTAAAATATTCATTGCAAAAATAAGAATATACGAGTATATGAAAAAATCATAGCAATCGCGTCATCAGATTGGCCTTAAATTTTAGGTCAACTAGTTATAGATATTAAATGAAATAAGACAAAACAAACACTTGAATTGATTTATTTTACTTTTATACATAAGCACATACAAATATATGTACGTACGAGTACATATTTTCTACTTTAAGTGCCTTTCAATTTTAATACTTCATGTTACTGTTACTTTAATTTGAAAAAATCAGAAAATTCGCATTAAAATTGTGTTGGCCATTTTTTTAAAGCGATTAAACTTTTTCTGGCATTTATTTAAAGCTCATTTAGCTTCTTTTTTCCACCTCCTGGCATCAGTGGTTTTAACATTCAGCACAGCCGAATATTTTTTCTTAGCACACTTTATATCGCACCCTAAATATAAAAGGGTCACAACTGCAATCAGTTACCTAGGGTACTTAATTTATAGTTTATTAAAGTAAATCTCTTAATGTTACAAGCTGCAAAAATATAAACAGAGTGTAAATTATTGTTTATAACTGAAACTGACTCTTATAAATATCGTCATTGAGATGAAATTCAACTGAAATCATAAACCAGCCAGAAGCGGTGCCAGCAGTTAGGGAACCTCAGGCAAGTGAGTAATTGAAAACGATTCCAATTTTTTCTTTATAATCAGATTACAAAGATTATACTATCAGCCATGTCACAGAGTTTAATTCCGTTCAAACGTGGAATTATTTCCGTATTTGACTTCTCTAGAAAACATTTGTTTGGAATGAAATCACTTTAAATGAAATTAATCTACAGATGCAAAATGCGGAATCAATTCCACTTCCGAACGGAATTAAACTCTGTGACATGGCTGTATATATGAAATCTAATTCTCGTTTACGAAATGAAAAGAAAATTTTTAATTTGTTTGTATACCCATGTTTGAGCCTGTCTAATCATATCTTTTTTCATATTTAAATCTAATTTAAACAGTTTCAAACAACAATTCACATTGTTGAGCTGCCATCTCAAACGTAGAAACAAAATCATTACATTCCTTGCCTGTGTGCGACATCACCATACATATCGTATGTTGTGTTACAGTATGCGTGTTGAAAATTATGACAACAGCAGCTGACCTTTGACAAACATACAAACAAACAACCAAGCTGGCAAATAACAATTTTAAACAAAATCTCTTTACGACGTACTTTAGCACGTAAATTGTTGGATCTAATAAAATTATTGTCACGTTACTTTTGGATTAGCACATTAAAATGCATACATACATATGAAGGTATTTATGCACTTATGTACATACATATATATTATGCAATTATGTAGTTACATACAATTTATTGGGTTAAGGTTAATTGTATGATTCACACAAATACATAAAAAAAAAATGGAAACGCAACTGTAATTTAAATTAAAACTAAATTTTAAGTTAACGATGCTCTTCTTTAATATTTAAAAAAAAAAAAAACATTTTTTTGTGATTTTACAAACAAAAACATTATTTTTAAAAGAATCGTATCGTCTTATGAATGTTTGTGTACTCAAACTTGTTTGACTTCACGAAACAAACCAATAATACTATTTTCGTCCCTTTTTACCCCATATGTACATTTTGAAAAGTATGGTCTGTACGATAGATGTTATTTGTGAATGTCAATGATAGTTACTAACTTCAAATCGATATATCTCGATTCCTAGACGTGACCCAGCGAAACGCCGGGACACGTATAACTTCTTTTTTTAGCAATATAACATTTCCCGTTGGTTTCATCCCAACCCGATCACTGACCCCTACCATTTGTCTCGCAGTGTTATTATTGTCTTGAATTTAATAGTGACAGCCACATATTTATGAACCACAGCGCCCACATATAGAACGATCCATAAACGATTGATGTATGTCAATATAATTCTAGGATGTGCAATTCTTATGGGCATTTTGGCTCATAGGGTCCGATTCCTACGTAATACAGTGATTTCTATATATGTAAGTACCTATGTGCAATTACCAGATTTATTTTTGCTGAATTTTTTCATATTTTTGGAATGTGAAAACCGTCTTCCAAATAGACATTTAAATGCGAGCTAATTTAAATAAAGAAACGATCATAACTAATTCCTAAGGGTTCCGTCCTTGTACCGAAAAGTTTTCATTTTTAATTTCAGTCACCAATATATATTCGATTTTGAACGTTCCAAGCAACAGCGCGAATTCATAATACCCTTTCCAATAGTAGATAAAACATTCAAAAATGTTTCTAAATTAATTTTCTCTAAAAACAGTATGTGCACTTAAATTCTTTTCGTCATTGACTGACTTCATACCTTTCACATAAAGTGAAGGGTATGCAGCCGTACAAGCACGCAAAGGCAAACAGAAAAAAAATGCTGAAACGATAATTGGCGCTGAAAACGTGATTGTATTTTAAACTTTACCTGACCTAGCTAAAGTCGCCATTATTTGGATTTTCTTTTAGACTAACTGAAGTAAAATTTGGAGAAATATACTTTAATCGAACGTGTTAAATTGCTGGCTCTTGTTGCTGCTGCCTTTTTTATTTTTTTTTTTTGCAATCGTATTTTTTTTTCGCTTTTTAAATAACCTTTTACAAATACTCTACATTCTGTATTTTAAATAATAAATGATGGTAAATTACTAGATGATCAGCACAAATTGAATTTCCTATAATATTCTGAATATTTCATTTGTATATGTTTAGGTTTACTTGAAAAACCAAGAAAAAAAGAAAAAATTAGGCAACAAATTTATGCCAGTAATAATATTGAAGGACATGAAACTCACTATAGCTCTTCATGTATTCGACTCTATCTATGTATGTATATTTTAAACATTATACAAAAATCTATCTTTTCTGCTCTATATTGCTAAAAGGGTAAGGATTTCTAGATTTTATGAATTGATTTTAAAAGGTAACAAATGTTATACAAACAAAAACGGTTTTAAATCTTCGTCTGACTTTCAAAAAAAAAAGAATACACATTTTTTAGGTTTAAATTTTTTGTTTGTTACAAAAAATGTTGTATTTTTTCTGTTTTTCATTTTGTTTTTAGCAAGCTGTTCAAGTGTTCCGGGGATTTTATGCGTATCAAACTTAAATGAATTCTCCACTCAATTATCAACAATTGAGATGTGTTTTTTATGTTTTAAACTAAAATCATTTGCACATGTTTTACTAGTATTGTTTGATTGATTCAATTTGTTAAAAAGGTTAGGAGCGTAAATGTACGGTCAGACTAGGCTAATATTTGACATTTTTCCTTAAATATGTCGTTGCTTGAATCTGATCACAAATAAAATTTAGAGCAAACAACGAAAAAAAAAGTACTTTCGTCAAACAAAATGATTTGCCGACATAAATAATGTGACCACTTGATATATAAATACTTAAAAAATTACAACTAAGTCTTGAAAATTAGTTTTTAATATAATTGCACATTTTTCAAATTACAAACCAATATGTTTACTAAAATTTTATTTAATTTTCTTTACTTAATTATATTTATTATAGAGTGAATTTTATTTTGCGCTTTTTATTTGATGAAACTGCTGCGAAAAGTAATGTTCACATTATACCAAACACTTTCATGAAATATTTGTTTGACATGTTAGTAAATTAAAAGTAGAATATCTAAATGTTTTTTGTATTACATTTTAGGCAAAACTTCACAAATTTTATTTCGCAATTATAAATTTCCAATTTTTCGTCAACATTTGTTATTTTATATCTAAATACAATTTTAACAATTAAATGACAAAGTGCACAAACAGCTGACATACAACATAAACATAACTGTCTTGCTGGCAACACTGTTGACAGTACAGCAATATTTTATTGTAAAAACCATGGTAACTCACGGTGTAACTATACAAGGTGAGTCCAGTAGCACAGCTGACTGACTTTATTTACAATTTACTTATGTCAAAAGTATTGCTTTTTTAATTGTTTTTGACAAAGTGCAAAAACAGCTGACATACAACATATACATAACGGTCTTGCTGGCAACACTGTTGACAGTACAGCAATATTTTATTGTAAAAACCATGGTAACTCACGGTGTAACTATACAAGGTGAGTGCAGTAGCACAGCTGACTGACTTTATTTACAATTTACTTATGTCAAAAGTATTGCTTTTTTAATTGTTTTTGACAAAGTGCAAAAACAGCTGACATACAACATATACATAACGGTCTTGCTGGCAACACTGTAGACGTCCGCCTACGATACCAAAAAATTGTAAATAAACTCAAAAACACCTCAGCTCCAATCATGTGAAATTTTATTAATATTGCTGCAATAGCTCTCGAGAAACCGAATTATTTCCAAAATAAAACGTTTCTAAAACACTGTGCGATACTAAGAATTAGAACAAATTTATAAATAAATAATTTGCTTCTCGTTGTTAAAATTTTACTGAAAATGTGATTATATGTTATTGATAACTACACACTATTTACTTAATTTATTTTTACCATTCAAATTTTCTATCATTTATTTACGTGCTCTATTAACTTGTTTTATTGAAATAAAAGCATAACAACATTGATCTTAACTAAAATTTAAAATTTATTAGGGCAGATTTAAAAGTTATTAAAAGAGTGAAATACAGCATTAAATTCAAAAAGAGCTAGTTAGTTTTCATGGCAGCTATAGGAATGAAAGGTTCAGATCAGATTTAGTATTGATGAGTACAAAGCGTTTATTAAAGTTAGCAATAGTTTTGCACAAATGGCACACTGCACAATGGTTTATAAACGTTTTATTTTGTAAACAATTCGGTATATGGAGAGCTAGTTTTGTGAGTTTAATTGCAAGTTTTTTGACATCACAGGCGGAAGGGGCCCCGCTAGTTGGGCCCTCAAACTTCGTCACCTCGGGACTCATATTTTTTCATTTATGATCACAATAAGATGAAATTAGAATATAAACAGTCCAAGAGAAGATGTACAAAAAATATGCGTTTTAGATATGGCGGGCCTAAGGAGGGTCGAAAAAATTTTCTAAAATTTCAGCTACATTTGTGATAAAATTCTAATTAAATTTAAAATAACTTGCACGTATCCAAATTTAGAACACGTAAAAAAATGTTCATATTTTATATGTTTTTTCCTGAAAAAATCCCTATATTTTTATACCATCCACCACCACAGTGATGAATGAGGGTACATTACGTTTGTCATTCCGTGTGAAACTTTGTTAATATTCATCTGAGACCCAACAAAGTACATATGTATATATTTTCTTGATTCTTATAAAATTCTAAGTCGATTGAGTCATGTCCGTCTGTCTGTCCGTCTGTGTAAAACACTCTCACGTCCACACGACGCAATTTAACTAAACGAAAATCGGTATAGTAAAACCAGAGTTATGGACCGAAATGTAAGGCAACTTCTATAAAATTTTGATATTTTTTATTCATTTTATTGCAACATTTTTAAATATATATGTATGTAGATATGCCATGAAATTCTGTATACGTTATTTTTATAATAAATGAAGAAACTATGAGGAATGTTTTCTCATAGCCCCCATACAAAAATCTTCCCGAAATATTGCTCACTTACACATAAAAACCTATAAAATTGGAATATTAATACAAAATTCGGCAAAAATAAGTTTCATGCAAAAATTATTAAAACTATTAAATTGCAAAACGAAATTTTTTTAATTCGGTCCATGTTTGACCATGGACCTCATATAAAGACCAATTTCAAAATTCACTTAAATACGTATAAATCTATATAAATAATCACTCCTATCGTGAATAAAAATTCCACATGAAATTTGTTCCCTTTTAACATTTTCCTATTAAAATTCAATGTTAAAAAAATAAAAGGGAACAAATTTCATGTGGAATTTTTATTCACGATAGGGGTGAATGTTAAAAGGTTAAAATTTGGCATATATGTACAATACTTATTAGTAACGCTGGTTTTAGACGGTATGTATTTTGCAGTGTACGATACATATATGTAATTGTGCATGTCTGTCAAAATTGGCAATTTACGGGCAGTTTATTATTTTTGCTTTCACACGTCGATTTTTAGTTTCATGTGAAATAATCTAAAATAGAAGACAACAGCTGTTTTCGTTGTGAATATTTTCGCGGGAGGTTTATGTTCTTGCAAATATAGTTTGAAAAAAATGGATTAAGAAATGAAATAATTTTAACATGCAGCATTATTGCAATAATAGCTTCTATAAAATAAAAAATTAAGCAAGAATTAAAGAGAAAATGTGCCATTTGGATTAATAATTTTTTTTTTAATATAAATTTGCTGAAACAAATACTATGTTATTGGTGCCATAAGCAATTGACTTGCAAAACAGCTGGTTTCTGGTGCTTTGTCGGATGAAAATAGAACATGCTCTAATTGAAAATTTTACACTGTAAATGCAGGCTGACATTTGCAGAAGCAGTTTTGTTTTGCTTTGCAGTGGAAAATTTGACAAGCACACTGCAAAATAAATACCGTCTAAAGGGAGCTTAAATAAATTGTTGCAGTAAAGTTGATGGTGGTCGGTCCATAATTGGTCATAGCTCCCATATAAGGACCACATCCAAAAAAAAAGCCATTTATTTTTATGTATATCTTATAAATTTTGATACCGACTTAAAATTTTGTATATATCATTTACATATTCACAAAAATCATTTTGCAGAATATTGTAAATTTCGGTCCATATTTAACCATATCTTACCTTATCTTACGAAAATCACTTTCATACTCATAAGTCTCTTATAAGTAGCGGTACCGAGTCAAAATTTTACCAGATCATTTACATACACGCCAAAATCCAATTGCTGGATTTTAAGAAAATCGGTCCATATTTGACTATAACCCCCATATAAGGTCCACTTCCAAAATTCACTTTAATACTAATATATATCTTAAATATACCGTTATTACGTTGAAATTTGCCATGAGATATCCTCATATGCATAAAATTCACTATTCCAAAATTTAAAATTATCGGCCCATAATTTCAATAATCGTCATTAATTGTCAATAGCTCCCGAATTAAGTGCACTTCCGAGCATAACACCCAACCATACAACTCTAGAAATCACATTAGCCGATACTGCATTTAGAAGCTATCAGTCCATAATTGGTCCACTTCTACTATGCCAACAATAAATCTCTTGTAAATAATGTTTTTGAGAGCAAAGACTAACTCTGTATATTACAGTAAGAATCGGTAATTACATGGTCAAAATTATATAAAACTTTAAAACATGTCTTCAAACAATATATAAAATACTAATAAAGTTTTCACTAAGACTGAATAGAAAACACAGAATATAATATTCTAGTCCTATATTGTATTACGTTTAGTGGAGGGTATTTAAGATTCGGCAAAGCCGAATAGTGCACTCTAACTTGTTTCTTATAAAGAAACAAATTTTCTTTGGAACTATACATAATTTTTATATGAACCAGACAGATAATTAAGTGCATAAGCGTGTAAAATATACATCGTTTAAGCGGACATAGCCCTCCCCAGCCATACTTAATCTTGGCAAATTTTGAAAAAAAAATAGGTCTAAGAAAAAATTCTAATATCGCAAAGCACCGATCCTCTACAAAGTTCCATATTATTATAGCCTTATATGTTTCTTAAAAACACAGAAATCTTTTTTACTATCTCTCGGTAAATAACGTCACAGTGGGCACTTTTATAAAACAAATTTTAGCACACATTTTCCCCGTTTTAGGAATTTCGGTATTTGAAAATAAAAAATGCCAAACATTACAATGCTGTTGATTGACATTTGGCTATATTCATTTTAAAGTTTGTCATGATATCTTTAACAGTTTAAATTTTACATTTATTCAAATTTTATGTTTTTCTTCAGGCAAATAAGCATATATAATAATTTTTATATAGTTTTTATTGTCAATTTTCAAATTCTGACTCATATTTTAGAAAAATTTAACCTGGATTGGGCAAAATTTTCAAATTTCAATTCTAAAATTCATATAACTCGAAAACTTTAATATATATATATATGTATGTGTATTACATATGCATTATTTTTAAAGACTTAGCCAAGAACTTTCAGCAAATACAAAAGCTTAGGAGTTCGATAAAAACTAAAAGAACTAAATAAATTACATGGCAGAGGTGTCCTATTTTTTGATCTTACAGCTGTGACACCCAAAAAACCATGTGAAATTTTGTTACGATATCTGTAAAGCTCTCGCGATACCAAATTATTTCCAGTAAAAATAAAATGTTTATAAACCACTGTGCACTGTATAACACCTTCATTTTGTCATAATGATTTAAACTACATTTTTAGTATCATTAAATGATTTCTCCATTAACCTTCCTATTTTATTAAATACTCGTATGTATATACATGTAGCAAAATGTTGCTTTAGTAAACTAAATGTGTCTAAAACAAAATAACTTTAAACAGACAGACAGACAGACAGACAGACAGACAGACAGACAGACAGACAGACATAAATATTGTACACATTAATCACAAAATATTATTATGCAACATAGAACACATCGTATCATTAATAGTCGATTTACATAATCAAACAACATTTAAAACCCATTTATATTTAATTATTATGTTTTTTTTTTTCTAGACTTTTATGTATTTAATTTGTTATTTATTAGATGAAAAAGCAATTTATAGTAAACAGAGCACAAACAAATTTTCAATTCTATAAATTGCTGTGAATTTTATTTGTTTGTTTTAGTTTAATAAAAAATATTTTAAACGTTTGTGTTTATTTGATGGAGAAAAGTTTTTTTACAGAATTGTATTTTTATGCTACAAAAATGATGATGATTGAGTTAAAATATATGTAAAAATTTACCAATAAAAATCAAATTCAAATAAATTTAAAAAAAAATTGCTAATAAAAAATAAATAAATAAAAAAAACAAAACATTTCTGTTTAGTTGGTCCGCAATAAAGAGAATATAAAAAACCTAAATTTGAAATATTATATTTATTTAGAGGAAATTGGTGAGTAAAAAAATCTGTCATTAAATAAAAATTTGTAATAAAATAAAATGAAGTGTTAGCATAACTAAAAACAAATATTTACTTTTATATTGTCCTTTATATCAATATTATTATTTATACCAAACAAAATAATAATAATTGCTGCTATATGATAAAAATTATAAATTTCGGAGAATTGCTGTATTAATTTTTTGCTTCGAAAATTTGGTTTGCAATAAATTCATTGTTTCGGTGAATTATGTGAAATGTTATATATGACCTGTTGAAACCACATGTCAGAGATATCCATATCATGCATAATAGGCTAACAATAACGTTCATTGAGACGTTCAGCATGCTAAGGCCAACCTTGGATTCTTAAAAGCCCAAATGCGGCAGTGTTGCTTTTTGACCAATGTGACCAGTTCAGCGGATAAATCAGTTTCAAAAAATGCTAAAAATTTGTTTAAAAATGCCCAAAAAAAATGTGCTATTTTTTTTTAATTCTTTTTTTGATATAATTGTTAACAATTTGAGATAAACATGATTAAAAATTGACTTTTTGTATTAATAATACAACTTTGAAACCAAAACAGAACAAAACTAATTAAGTTTCTCTTCAGGAGTCCAACCGTAAAGATCACTCAGTTTTTAAATATATTTGCAGGGATATTCGTACAAATTTTTTAGACAAATGTTCTATAAGTAAGATCTTAATCTTCTGTAATTTGAAGACATTTATTTAATCTTTTTAATCCACATCTAATATAAAGGACAAAATCCAAGATAAACAGACCATTATTTCAACTAGCCCCATACAAATGTCCTCCCGCAATATGGTTTTATCGGTCATAAATGCGTGATTTACAAACTATCCAAGCAAATATTGCCAAAATAAGTATCACATAATAATACACATACAAAATTTTGTGCAGATCGGTCCATAATAAGTCATAGCTCACACATAAGGTCCACTTCCGAAAATTACTTTAACATACACACATTGTTTTTAAAGTGTTTTTATCTAGATACAATTTGGCACAAACTATATTTATATTCTCAAAAGTCATGCCACACATTTTTAAATGATCGGTCCATAATAGATCATTGATTCCATATACAGACCATTTCTAAAAAACTTTTATTGCACATATACTGGGTGTAGGACATTATATGCTCGGTCTTGACCGACTATACTTTCTTACTTGGTATTCATAACATTAATTCCACTAACTATGCGTTTAACTTCTGAATTAAAAACAAAACATATTCATAAAAAAAATAGGAATGGATGTTTTCATACAAAGCATTCATGTGTTCACAAACTTTAAAATCCTACAGTTGCGTTTTAATTTTCCCACTCTTATGAAGTTAATTTTTGCCATTTGCAATTGTTGTAATTTCATTTGTTGATAAATTTGTCATTTATTCTTTCAAATGTTTATATAATTTTCGTTATTTTATTTTTAAGCTTTTTTCAACAGAAAATGAATTAGTATAAGTAGTTTGTTATTCCGTGTGAAACTTTGTTAATATTCATGTGAGACCCAACAAAATATATATATATTCTTGGTCCTTACAAAATTCTAAGTCGATTGAGCCTTGACCGTCTGTCTGTCTCTGTAAAACACTTTCACGTCCAAAGGACACAACCGAAATCAACAAGGTTTACAAAATACCGCTTATAGTTCTCCTAAGCAGTATGGTGTTGAAAATAAGCAGACTCGGTATAGTAGAACAAGAGTTATGGATGAAAATGTAAGACAAACTCCATAAAAAATTTATATTTTTAAACATTTTTCTAGCTATATTTTTAAATACATTGCAGACAATACCATGCAATTTGTTATACGTTGTTTTTATGATAAAAGAAGAAAGTGTAAGGAAAATAGTAAGAATAGGTCTATGATTTCTCATAGCCCCCATACAAAAATCTTCCCGAAATATTGCTCAATTATACATATGTAAATGCCTATAAAATTGGAATATCAATACAAAATTCAGCAGGAATAAGTGTTATGCAAAAATAAATCGTAAAACGATTTTTTTTTAGTTCGGTTCATGTTTGACCATAGACCCCATATAAAGTCCACTTCCAAAATTCACTTAAATACGTATAAAACTGATATAAATAATGTTAAACGGCCAAAATTATACATAAATAAGAATTATAGGAAAATAAATTGTTGTGCTAAATTCTATGGTGGTCGGGCCATAATTGGTCATAGCTGCCATACAAGGACCATATTTCGAAAAAGTCATTTATCTTTATATATATCGAAAAAATATTGTACCGACTCAAAACTTTGCACAGATCATTTGCATATATACAGAAATCATCCCACAAAATTTTGTGAATTTCGGTTCATTTTTAACCGTATCCCCCATATAAAGCCCTCTTTCGAAAATCACTTTAATTTTCATAAATCTCTTGTAAATAAGGGTACCAATCCAAAATTTTACACGGATCATTTACATATATGCCAAACTCAAACTGCTGAATTTTAAGAATATCGGTCCATATTTGACTATGTAGCCCATATAACGTTCACCTCGCACATCTACGTTAATACTAATATATATCTTAAATATACCAATATATGCATAAAAATCACTGTTCCAAAATTTAAGAAGATCTGCCCATAATTTGTTAGAGGGTGCTGTAGTTTAATTGGTTAGCGCATTTGATCATTAAGCATAAGTTGGTATTTGTAGCCCGGGTTTGATTCCCAACCGCTGCCACTCAAAAAACAACATCAGTTTCTGAAAATTATTAGTTTTTCTATCTTATCATAACTAATGGCGTTTTCTTTTCTGGCAAAAATGTTACACTTTTTACCCATTTCCCATATAAAAAAGGAAAAAAGTGTAACATTTTTGCCAGAAAATAAAACGCCATAATATTTATCGCATCGCCTTCCTTCGGTGGTATAGCATTTAAACGCCACCGAAGTAAAATAATTAAATAATGGCTAAATCAGGTTTTGATCAATGCGCCTACTCACCACTAGAGGCGCTGCAATACTGTACTATTAATAAACATAATGCGTAATTACAGTGTTGTCATATGAAAAAGCTTTATTGTACTTTCACCACCTATTCTTCTCCTACCTATCCCTTCCCAAAGAAAGTAACACAATGAGTGTTACTTCTCTTTTCTAAAAAAAAATAGTTTATTAATCCAATTCAATTTATTCAATTTGTTGTAAATACTGCCCAATAAATTATTAATCGGCGCCGCAAACCACGTTTATATATAATACACCGACGTTTTATCACTTTACTACTTATTCACCGATAATCCTAAGCAATTTCATTTTGATAGATGTATAAAAAAAAAGAATATTTATAACGTTCCACAATTTGTAAATAATTTGTGATGCTATTATTGCTATTCCTAAAATACTTTTCAAAAAGTAAAAAATAAACACCGAACTTTTTGTTTGCACATTGGCGTATATTTATTTATTACTTAGTGTAGGGCAAAACAAGTACATATAGGATTATTAAAATTCATACGTCATGACGCGTACTTTAATTTAGTACTGTTGACGTACACACTCTTGAAGCAGTCATTCACACACATTGATAATTGCGCCTCAAGCCACCAAACATCACGTGCATCGCGTGCCAGTGCTCTTGGTTGTCATTTGGGAATTTAACAATCAGCTATAAATATATTTTATATAAATCGCTGACTATATTTCAAAATAATTCTAATCATTTAAGTGATTTATTTATATATGTATGTAAATAAGTACGTAGTCATTTGTAAAACTGTGTGAACATGTAATAACTTTGGTTTTTCTTATACAAATAACAAACATACAAATTATTGATGTGAGAAAAGTTTTAATTTTATTTATAAATAATCATGATACATGAATTCTCTACTCAACTTTTTGTTTACTTTGTTTGCAATAAAAATTGGGTAAATTTACAAAAAAGTCTGTGGGGAATTAGTTTTGACTTGCAGCTTTATTAGGGATATCTACAAGAATAATAGTGAAAAACAATTACATATTTTATTTTTTTATTTATTAACAAGTTATGTAATAGGAAAGCCTTCAATGGCCAATTAAATATTACAATTGATGATAGAATATTAAAAAAAAGAAATTCAATTTACTTAATATTAATGTTTTATTACCAACAGACTCAAATTTGTAATAGAGAGAAACATTCAATAAGTTAGCAATGGCGTTGCTACGCCACCAATTAAAATTAATTTGAAAGAAAGGCATTACACAAATATTCAATTCATTTTGAGTAATTTGAATTATTTTGTTAATTTTGAAAAAAAGTAGGCGGTCGAAAAAAGTATTCTTAGTCATGCCGGAGTCTTAATTATATCCCGTCAAAGTTTTAGTAAGATCGGTCCAGCAGGCGTTGTAATTAATTTAAAAACGTAGGCGTCCTTCCAACTCAGAAACCTTTCCGGGCTCATGCACAATAACTTTGGCGAAGATAATAACATGATCAGATACATAGTTTGCGAGAATAGAATTGTAGAAATTAATTTCAAAAAAGTACCAAATAAGTGTACTGAAATTTGGCCCTTTTTACACCTTTATTTTTGAGTCATGAATAGCATGTTCTGGGTTCTTTTTTGTGTGGATGGAAGACTATTTTATCTCTTTTTATTTTTAAATTGAATAAATAATATCAAATGCCCGTTTTTACCAAGTTTTTGTCCCTTTTGTTTGTCACCCGTGAAAAAATAATTTTCAAAAAAGTACAAACCCACCCGAATCCGCTTTCTAGAATTCTAGCTCAGAGCCAGACGGAGTCGAGGCTTCGTAGAGCTTAACGGCCAATAAGAAATTAATGCTCTGTTAGAGAGTAATTAGATTTATTTTAGTTTTAAGATTTGAATACTTATTGTTAGGCCTAAGGAAATAAGGCAGCTTCAATAAATAATAAAAAAGTATAAAAAAAATTAATTAATTATCCGTAATACGTACTATTTGAAAATAATAGTTCATGGAATTTTTAGAGAGAAAATACATTTTGATAAAAAAAAGTACCACAAAAGAATACAATTCCTAGGCCATAGGAATTCGAATTTCAAAAAAGTACCAAAAAAATTTCCAGTCTTTATTGATCTGAGCCAGATGCATTTAATGTAGTATTTCAATATACATGTTAACGAAGCGTTCTACGGGGACTATATTTACCCCATATGGTCACTTGAATTTGAAACGTCAAAAAAGTACCAGACTGTTTTATATATATAGATTAATAGGTATCTTAAAATTACAAAATTCTTAAAAAAGCACTTTAGAAAACGCTCGACATAGGGTAATACATGGTTATAATTTCGCTGATTATTTCGAAGTTGATAAATATTATGATTGTAGAGTGTAATGCCAAAAACAAAACGTACAATTTTGTTCAATAAAATTCTGATTTTACTAACATTACTAGAGGTTGTACTCAAAAATATATGCATACCATAAGAAATTTGTGCAGTATAATCGGCGAAGATTGAGACAAACTTTTTTATATACACTGTCTATGTGGTATGAAAAGACGAATCTGTCATCTAATATAATTCCTAATATCTTCATTCTATCAATTACAATATCCCTTTGATCTATGTATATGTATGGTTAAGCCATCCAGAGTAAGTGAGCCAAATTCCATGATCCTATTATCATATTATTTTTAATATTTACTCTTGATTTTTATACACAATATAAAAAATATGTGGGTATATTAAGTTTATCATTCCATTGTAGAAACAAAAAATTCAGGGTCCTTATAAATTCAGGGTCCTTATAAATTCTATCTTGACATGTCCTTCCGTCTGTTGAAGGCACGCTCCATGCATACAGAAAAATAGTATTTTGTATACATACAAAATTCAACAAAATCAGTTTCATGAAAAGATAAGTATTTCGTTTGCATTGGTCCATATTTTCACAAAGCATCCATATAAAGTCCTCTTCCGAAAATCACTTAAATGCACAGAAGTAATCTACATATACTACATACATACATATATTTAAATCATCGCACCGAAATTCATGACGATGGACTAATAAATCTCATTAAGATATTCATGTATCTTGTAAATATTAATATCAAACCGAAAATTTACAAGTATCAGTTTTATTAAAGTATGTACATATGTAAAAATTATATTATTGCTAATCCATAATCGAGAGCTCTAATTTACTATATCCACTTCCGGGAATAACTGAAACACCTATAAAATTCCTGCAAATTTCGTAATTGCAATAATACATTGTAATAAAATTCAATCAAAATATGCTTTAAGCTAATTATAGACGATATGATGAATCAGCATATGTATGATGAACAATTTGTTACAAGTGCTTACATATCGTGTAAACGCAAAATTTTTTCAGCATAACGTACGTACGTAACAACATTTGCTAACACTTTATTAACAATGTCAACAAACGTATGTTGGTAATTTCAGCATATCGTGTAAACAGCATATTATTAGTGTTTGACAAATTTCCTGTGTATGTTGACAGATATGTTATTTGTTGAAAAGCGTATGCAAACTTTTCAGCATATGGCAAATTCGTATGCATATGCGCCACATGCTTAAGCCCAGCTGCCGCTAGTTTTTTTTTTATGTAAATATACTTATTGTTGCATATGTACCTACAAACATACACACACAAGCGCACAAAACGCAATATAGGGGCCGGCGACATTGTTAGACACAGGTCTCTGGAAATAAACAATTCATTATTTGCATATAATGCTTAGGAAACGTAGAGGCAAAATAAGTCGGTCCTTTGCGGTAATGCTTTTGCGCATCGCTGTGTCCTGTTTAGTAATTATTGGTGACACAAAAAAAAAGCAAATTATTAAACTGATATCCATATATAAGAAATTTTTGTATAAAGATTGTTCTTCCTCTTACAATTCCTTGTATAATTTTATACAAAAACCTCTTCTACTCGTTGTTCTACCCATTTCTTTTGTCAAACTCTGCGTCGTTTTACTTTTTATCCACTTCATCGTCATCCAAGATCAGCACTGTACAAGAAATAGCTAGACCAATTTCCTTCCACGTCATCATTTATGTTTTTTTTATTGATATTATTTTTATTCAGCCTTATTATGAGTATCGTTTTCTTTTTACAACAACGACTCTTTCGTAATAGATTAGAGATAAAATTAAATTTGTTTCTTTCAAAAATTACACATCAATACAGAAGTTGAATAATAATTCAAAAAAGTTTGTACAGACTAATTTCACAAACAAATGTTTATACGAATCAGCATATGTAGCACCACATAAAATTCAACATATCGTATAAACACAAAAATCGTATGCTAACTCTTATGTTGACATTTCATTTGCTGACATATGCTGACATCAAAAAATTTGCTACTTTCAACATATAGTGTAAACGTCTAACATATGCCATAGGAATTTGCTGCTAATTTTAATCATATGACTGTCAGTATTTATATGCTGATTCAACATATCGTCTAAACTTAGCTTTACATCAGTCATGAGCGCACATGTGATTGGCCACAAAATTGTGCTTACACTACGTTGACACATATACACTATATGCTAGGAACACAACTGGGACGAACGACGAATTTTTGGTCGCGAATATTAGTCTAAACAAAACATATTTGTGTATATGAAAAAACACACAATAACGGAGTTGACTAAATTCGTTATATGCGGCGAATAGACTCTAAAATAGAGTCTATTGCTGGGAATACAACTATACAACTGGGAATTTCGTTGAATTTCGCCCAACAATAGGAATTAGTTTTTGACAATTCGCTGTGTAAATTCGTCGTATAAACCACAATACGACGAAAAATACAAATACAAAAAACAGCTGATAAATAGAGATAAATAAAAATTCGCTCCAGTTGTGTTCCTAAGAATAAGTATTGCGTAATTAACAAGATGGAGCACAGCTGACTGACTTTCTTTCAAGTGTTTTGACAGTAGTACATTATTTTACACAAACAAAATGCCTGTTGTTTCTGTATTGTGTTGTATTTGTTGCCGATTTGCACTCAGTGTGATCATACCTTAGCACATACATATATATGTATGTATGTGTTTGCCCAGCTCTGCTTTAAATACATAGAAATTACGGTACAATACTTTATGACGATTGAACCATAATAGGTGAAACATATCTCCCATATAAGGGATTGGAAAAAAAACATGTGCGAAAAGTACATACATAGCAGCCGAATATAAGCTCTTGTTACTTAATAACAAATAAGAAAGTATGTTCGGTCAAGTCCGACCTTATAATACCCTACACCCAGTATATGTATAAAAAAGTTTTTTAAAAAATGGCGCTATATGGGAGATATGACCTATTATGGACCGATCATCAAATTATCATCCAATTTATGACCTCTGTGCATATCAATATTATATTTGTTAAAATTTATCTCGATATAAATACCTGTAAAAGATTTATGGAGGTTAAAGTGAATTACGGAGAGGTTCTTATATGGGAGTGTTGACTATTTATGAACTGACTATTATAAAATTTATGTACATATGAAACTTATTTGTGATGAATTATATATATTTGTATACCAACATTTTTAAGAGGTCGTTAAAGTGATTTTCGGAAGTGGGCCTTACATGGGAACTACGACTAATTATGGGCCGATAATCATAAAATTGTACCAAATGCTTTGTATATACATATATGAAACATATGTGAATGTTTTGTTTGTTCATTTAAACAAACGACATCCACAACAATAGCAGTGATCAGTTATGAGTACTGAAAAAGTGAGTATACTCGAATCATGACTTAAGGCTTCATTAGTCTTTACTTTCGGTTGTTGTTCTGTTCCGTGTCGTTCTGTTGTTAAATTTTTGTAGTTAGTTGTTCCGTATAAACGTATCAGCTGTTTTAGGTAAACAGACAACACATACCGCGAAAATAAATCAAAAAATACAAATCAAAGTTTTTTTATTGTACAATATGTCATTACTTTCTAATGAGTTTTTCGTCAGTCATCGTATATTTTTTATATTTTTGTAACTTTTAGACTAAAATTTAATTAAAACCAAAGAAATTGAAAATGTTTGTAATAAACTAAAAATGTTTGTTGTTGTGAGTCAGCTGTTTTCTGCTGTCACTTACAATTACTTAGCAAATTTTTGTTTTCAACAGGTTCATCCGCAACGGCACGGAAAGTAACAAAACAACTAACGACTTCTACACATTTTCTATTTAACAGAATCAAGTCAGCTGATTCTTAAAATGTAAATCTAAATACCGCGGTTTATGAATCAAGCATATTGGTAATGGTATAAGCTCGATGTCAACGTTATATCCACCTGCATTTATAAGTCAAAGTTGTTGTGAGTTTGAGTAACTCAGAGTAGCTAAATTGCAATGATATAAAACCACTTATACTTAAAATGTTATGAGTAGTTGTGAATCGTAAAAAAAAAACGATTCATTGCTGATCTCTACAATAGACCCTCGAGAAATAAACTTTAGATCAGTGTAAAATTTTTGCAAAGTACAACCTCCCTAATCCGGACAGATACAGTTTCAGCTACTGTCCGGATTAGTGGATCGTCCGGACTACAGTGGAAATAAAATTTTAAACGCAATACATACATATATATATATATATACATATTTTCTTATTTTGTCTTTTCTTGATTTTATATCAAATATTGTCGACTTTGAGACACTGTACTGTTCAGCCACTTGTCTGATTGATTTTCCACTACCAATTGTATTCAATAGTTTGTACTTTTCTGCCAACGTTCATGTTTTATGTTGTCGTTTATTTACGTCTTAACTCTACGCAAACTCAAGTAAACTAAAATATTTTACATATTCTTTAATTCTTGCTTACACACAAAAACTTATTTCGTCTAGCGATAAAATAACGAACAAATTCTACTGAGAAAAAACAACACTTGTCCGGATTATAGAGGAAAAATTTCTAAACTGTCCGAAAAGTTTAAAGGTCCGGATTACTGGATAGTCCGAATTAGCGAGTGTCCGGATTAGGGAGGTTGGACTGTATGTATTACACAAAATAAAATTGTAAATGCGTGCCTGCATCAGACCGGCATAGGTTTTATGCTTTATAGGAAAGGATCAGTTAGTTACTTTAGTATTTGCTAACATTTTCTAGAACTGCCTGATGATATGTCGATAATTATATTTATTCAATTATTAAAAACATTGTAATATGTTTTTGTAAAATTCAACTGAATTTCATATATGTATAAATAAAATTGCAACAAATAAATTCACACCCTTATAATTACGTGTAATTAATTAAATACTTTACAATTATAAATACAAATCAAAACAAACTAAAATATTCACAACCACTTAATATTTAACACAATAACAGTGTTAAAAGAGGTTTATCTACAAATAACAAATATCTAAAATTAATTACTTAAGTCTATCAATCTATTTGTAATATCACCATAGTGAAGAATTTGTGTTGATTTGTGTTGATATGATGTCTAATACCCTAAAGTATACCGAACGACTCTGAATCACTTTCTGAGTCGATATATGGCATGCAGAAGATATCCTGGTCCAATGACGAACTGTAAATATGGGCTTATCGTAGTGTATGCGTTTCATCGGCCCAATTCCTCCCGAAATTTGAATTAGGACGTTATATTTAATAATACATCACATTTAACTAATGTGCTAATCGGTCAATAATTTACCACAAATACCTTAACCATAGGATTGGCATCTTGGTCTGTGCAGAACAATTCTGACCTTAAAATTCGATATTGCTTCATATTTCTTTGGGATAACAAATCAATTTTAATGGCATGTACTGAATCGATTGAAATACATATGTATATCTAATAAGAAGACTTTTAACAATCATGTAAATATAATTCGTTAACACATAGTTTACAAATATATATTCAAAGTAAAAAAATTCCAATTTTGTTTTTATTTGTTGTAATTATTTCAAGTGAGTGTATCTCAGATACTGTCATATGAATAAATAAGAGACTAATGGAAAGATAATGATGGCATCGTTATAGTGATACACACGAACGAACAAATATTATACTTAACGTGCGAAAGATTTCTGGTGAAGAACATGCTACAAATAACAAAACCAAGCTGGTATTGGTTGCCTCAACGATATACAACTTATAGGTTACTAGCACATAATGTTCCACTTCCTATTAGAACCTACTTAGCTCTACATTCTGATATCGTTGTTGGAGATATTTACAGTAAGGCATAAGAAGTATATGCAACTTTGACTGATAGAAAAAATTTTAACCAAGAGGTTGTTGTTTCATTATTTGCACACTGGCAAAACACTTGATGTCAGCAGCTCTTGCCAGCACAGATCGGACAAACATTTGTGCGAGCATCATTTATAAAAATTCAATAAATGTCTACTGCACGAAACATTGTTTGGTTATTTTGAAGAGTTGGAATTATGCAGTTTCAAATACTAGATTTTCCATAATTTTCAAATAAATGATATTCCTCATAAAACAAATGTAAGCAAAATTAACCCCATAAACCGTCCACGCTTTGTATCTGCAACATAGTAAAGAAATAAAATTTAACATTTGCTATGATTGCCTAAAAAAAAAATAAAACTACATTTTGCTATTCAAATAACAATATTTTTTAACTTTGTGTATATACTGTGAGCGTCAAAATAAAGTCAACACCCAGCACACATTATTAAAAGAAAAGCTTAATTATATTAATAAAAATAATATTATATTAGATAATTATATTGTAATTTTATATAGTGATTTAAGTAGAATTGAATTCACAAAAGAAAAATAATTTGATTTATTTTTAAAATAGACCAATTTTACGCGTCAAAAGAAAGTAAACACTGGTGACAATTCTTTATATTTTTATTTGTTTGAAAGTATAACGTTAAAGTGCCGTTGAAACTAATTACAAGTTTCGCAATTTATCATAAAAAAAAAAAAATAAGTTGTGATGTTAAGTAGTGAAAAATTTACATAGAAAAAGTAGATATATTCGTTGAAAGGCAACTTTGTACAATAAAAAAAAATTATAGACAAAAATTTTATAAAAACTGACTGGTACAAAACGACCAAAACGTCTTACAAAAAACTAAATTAAGAGATATAGTAAGAGAAGTAAGAGCTGAAACAACATCTAGTGCTGTAAAAATAGTTGAAATTTTTACGAAAACTTATGGAAAACCTGTAAGCGAGTAAGATTAAAAGATCTTTGCATCAAAATGGCCTACATGATAAAGTGCCACATAAGGAGCACTTTATATCAAAGAATAACCAAAAAGAAATGTTTAAGTTTCGTCAAAAATATATAAATGAGCCTCAAGTTTTTTTTTAGTAATAATCTTCTTTTCAACGACATAAATAAGTTTGAAATATTTGGAGTCAAAAGTTCTCTCAAAAATATGGATAAACAATATACGAAGTCTTTAGTAAAGAATATGTTACCAGGATGGTAAGACATGGCGGCAGTTTAGTAATGGTCTGGCGTTGTAAAACGGCACAGGAGTCGGTAATTTTATATTTATAGAATCTACAATGCAAAAGGAAGATTATCTCGAAAGAAATTAGAACTAGCGCAAACAGGATTTACCAATAACATTGTCTTGTTGAAAAGTCCGGCTTTACGCTAGTTTTAAGTATACCTTCAAAATTGTGCTAGAGTGGTTTCTGTCCTTGTTCAATAAATTTGAAAAAAAGGCAAACATATATTTTTTGCAAGGATAACCAAAATCAGTAGTACAGGATAATGGAACATAATTCTGCCTGATTTCACAAAAAAAAAAAGATCGCTAAGATTGTCAGCTGTGATAAAGGCAAAAGAACTACAAACAAGATATTAAATACATTGTTTTATGTAATTTTAATATACCTGTTTACTTTATTTTGACGGGATTTATTTTTTATGTTACTTATCACCCCTATCGTGAATAAAAAATTCCACATGAAATTTGCACCCTTTTCACATTTTTCCTATTAAAATTCAATGTTAAAAAATAAAAGGGAACAAACTTCATGTGAAATTTTTATTCACGATAGGGGTGTATTTTTCTAGTTTTTGTTAATGAGTTATATTTTCCTTAAGTTACTTATGAATTATGCAGTACATTTTTTTTTAGCAATATTAGCTGATTACTTTATATTGACGCTGACAGTATCATTATTAGATACAGATAAAAATACATATTATTAACAAATTCACATTCTTGAGGTTTTTTTACAATACCTACATATAAGCAATTGAAATTTGCATACGTAATGTGTAATTCTAAGAGGGTGAATTGACATTCTACATATGACCAGTATTAGTGGTGATCTCTTGATATAAATATTGTTAATAATTATATTTGTAAAATATTTATTACAACACTGTAGTTTTGCACTGTTGAAAAATATATGAATTTTATATTTATCTTACAACATACGTGGAAAGTCATTCCGTTTGAAATTGTTTGTCATTCAGAATATTAGTTTGCTAATCTATAAAGTAAATATTCCATATGGACTGAATTGAAACTGATGAAAATCGGTCCATTATTTCACCTGGTCCCCATGCAAATGTCCTCCCGGCTTAGGGGTTTAGCGATCATTAATGTTGGAATTATGCAAGTATCCAAACAAATTTCACCACAAGTGAGTGGTAAATAAAGCCAAATTGCATTTACAAAATTTTGTGAAGATCAGTTCATAATTGATCATAGCTCTCATTTAAGGCCCACTTCCGAAAATCACAAGTAAAACTCAACACAAATAAGTTTCATATATATAGAAATGATGACACCTAATTTTATAATGGTCGGTCCATAGTTAGTCGAAACTCCCATATAAAAACCTCTCCGAAATTCACTTTAACCTCCATTTATATCCAAATAAAGTTTAACACGGGCTTGACCGACTATACGAGTACTTTCTTACTTGTTTTAATTTGGATATATGTACATATGTAAAATATAAATAAACGCATTATTTTTTTTAGTTAATTATTATTTAAAATAACTCCCCCCAAAAAATTCTTGTATAAACAACCATGACAATTTTGCTTATTTAAGAATTTTAAAAGATTATTAAAAAGTTGTGATTTTTCATTTTTATTTCGAAAACTGATGTTTATTTATCTACTTATTTAGTAGACGAATGATACGAATACGAATATAAGAATGATAATAGAAATTTGTTCTGTTAATTTGACGGATGTTGTATACTTGCTTTATATTTATTTGTGAATAAATGTATAGATGATAGAAAGGATCTTTTGAACTGACATTTAGTAACATTAACATTTTCGCACAAGAGTCCTAGATCTGATTAGAAAAAGTATTGCTTGGTTTTATTTTTATTAAAATAGCACATTTAGAACTCAGAAATTTGCGTCAAAATCATTAAAACTAACAAAATACCTTCGTATTTGGGAAATTTAAGTAATAGCTGTAAAAACATAATATCCATATACATATTAGAAAATCTGTAGAACAAGTTATTTGTCGCTGCGCAAAATTAAATTTTCAGAAAAAAAAAAATTATATTTATATGAAAGCTATGTAAAAAATTAAATTCATTTGTAAGGACTTTGGTACAATGAACAAGTTCTACTAAACAAAATTTACCGCCTGGCTCACGATGTCGAACGATATAAGACGCTTAGATAAGACTTAAGACACACACTTTTTATCGTATCTATTTTTTACTCAATCAAGTTTATTTATTCCACAATAAAGTTTGTGTCTTAAGTCTTATCTAAGCGAACGTTATCGTTCGACATCGAGGGCCAGGGGGTTAAATTTTTCAAAGTATCATTTGTTCGCTCAACAGCGATTTGTTTTTTAGACACATAGAAAGGTATAAATGTAAACAATCTGGTAGAAGTGATTTCATTTTATTCCAAAAAAAAGAACAACATTCCAATTCAAAAACATCTGGTGGGAGAAATTGCGATTTTAGCACAGCCGTAAAAGGCTTTATTCTCGTTAGAAGCAAACAGAGTATCTTCACCATAAATAAGTGCTCTACTGAATAATTAAGAATTCAATTTGTTTTCAACAATTATGGTTATCCAGATTCAATGATCTGGTAATATTAATGAAGCTTGTGTTTTCAATATTCAAAAAGCAGTTTGGATAAAGAAAATTAATTAAATAAAAAACGAAATAAAATACAAAAAAAAGTTGTTGGTAATAAAAATTGTTTTTTTTTTATATACTAATATGTAATATATGTCCATATATATTTATACGTACTGAGAAGATCAACTACTCTTATTTCTTTTAAACCTTTCAGTATTGTATTGTATATAAACCGGAATGTTTAATATAAAATGAGAAAATAAATAAACAAATGTATAAATATACTTACATACATACATACATGCATACATGTATCTACACATGATAGAATTACGTGAGAAAATAAACTCAGTTATTCCTTTAAGCCGGTATAAACGTGTTCATAACAATTCTTAGCTACCACAATCGTTAACAACACTATCTTATGTATAGATGAGTCACTGTTGGCAAACGTACAATTGTACTTTTTTTTGGTACATTTTAGACTCAGTTGGTACCGTGGTACTACCACGAGTCGTTTGGTACAATTTGAAAATAGTCCTATTTAGTCTTCATATGGTATCATCAGTGTTTTATTTTTTTAATTTTAATCTGAGTGATATAATGGAACATACAATTCAGATTCTGATCTAAATTTCAATAAGTGTAACATTTTGTTGACACTTGTTACAGACACGTTTGTTTTCTGCAGTTTAAATGAAAAAGTAAAACAGTACGAATCTTGAAAAATAGAAACAGAAACCAAATTAATGGAAAAATATTTGTTGGAAAATTTTGTTTGTGATTTGTATGATGAATAACGAGCAAGCAGCGTAAGAATATCATTTTTATTAGTTAATGTATATACAAAGCATATTTGGTTTAGGATAAGCAAATTGAATAAGCCGTACGTAATACAATTTCGCGAAGAGTGGATAAAACAATTTCCTTGGTTGGAAAAGGAAAAGGGCAGCCAACGTGGTTTATACTCAATGTTTATACGACCACGTTTAAATTCAGCAACCCAATTTTTAATTGTTGCATATGAAGAAGCACTTTCACCTAACACATTCACCATATCATTATGAATTTCTTGGCTCGATAAACCTTTTTTATTTAAATATTTAATGACACTACGAATTTCTAATTTTCCTATTGTAAAAAAATAGCAGACGCGTCTTTTTTAAACACCTGTTTCTATATGAAGGAGTTGTCAGATCAAAAAAAAATTAACATGTGTTCATAGCACAGATAGATGTTTCCAAAACAAGTAACTTTTTTCTGTTTTTACCGCGCTTGCTGTTCTAGGCTAAAAATTTTCCGTACCGCCCTCATATTGAATTTTGTGGTTTTTATGTTTCTGTTGATAAGATGTAATAAATTGTTTTTGTTTATAATTTATACAGACTTTTATTTATTCATTCAAATAATATACATACTTGCAATGGCCACTTTCTCATATAAAACGCGTACAAGTACCCAGGTACCTTGATGCACATTAAAGGGCGTTAAAAGTTAATGGTATCCCAGGCAAATTACTAAAAAAGTCAAGGCTGCAAAAAAAACTAAATTATTTGAAAATTAGTAGTTCTCAAAAAGTTTCAGATAATGAAAAAACTTTGACCGCCAGAGGTACCCGGGTACCTTGGTGCACACATAAGGGTTAATAAATTTTAAAAATGGTACCGTGAAAGTATAAAAAGTACATTTTATTTGTGTAGTTGGTACAAAATCTAAAATCTATTTCCCATCACTGAGATGAGTACTTCAAGCCAAGTTTTATTATTTTACTGTTATAATATGTTTGTTGTAGTTGCAGTTCGATCGGTTGTATGTTTGGATGGTATGAGTTGCAACAAGTTGTTGGTTAATCATAGATAACCACACATTTTGTTTGAGACGTTTTATAAGTTTCGTTGTTGCCATTTATTTGGAAAATATTAAACATTGCAGATAGAGCAGACATGTGTTTGGTACTTTGTTGGAATTGTAACGGTTCTAAGGGGATAAAACAATTAAACACTATTTTTTTGATATTCTAAATGTTCTCTTCGAATTGTGTATAACAATGGATTTAGAATTATTGAAGATCCGAAATGGAATTTTTAGTCTTGATTTTTGAAAATAATGTGCCTAAATATATGCAATTATGAATAAATGCTCCCAAATGAGAGGGAATCCACGAGATACGACTTTATGGTACTTTTTAAAATTTGTATAGTTATTAACCAAAAAAATATACAACCTTAATGGCAATTTTGTAATATTTCATAACAATGAACTTATAATTCACAAAGTGTTGACTAAATTATAAACTGAGAGGAATTCATTTTCAAGTTTCTAGTTTTAGCGGTTTCGGCTGTGCAATGATGAATGAATCATTTACGCAGTCAGTTAGTCACGTTACTCTTCTATATAAGTATGTTGTATATAGATTGTTGACAATTGCACTACAAGAAACCATTACAGTTATAATTTTGGTTTTCTAGTATTCTTCATAAAATGTAATTATAGTTATAAAACACTTAAAAAATATAAATATACATTTTTGCATTAAATTAATGATGTGGGGTCCTAAATTTTGGATAAAAAGAGATTATTAACCTTAATCTAAAATAATTATACATGTTTTAATTTAAAAGTTTGTTTTTAACTTTTAACAACAAATAGCAAGATATAACATCTAATAGTTGTCATATAAGGAAACGGAAAAATAAAATAAGTCATATAAATATCGTTATCATTGTTCACTGATATACTGTAAATCTTACGACAGATTTAATTGTTTGATAGAACAACCATAGTTTGTTTTAAAAAACAAATGCCTAAAAGTGTTGAAACCAGGGCTGCCAACTTTGACGATTTATCGTCATTTTGACGATTTTTTAAGTCAAATTTATTAAAATGACGATTGACGATTTTTTATTTTTCCCGCGAACAAAAATGACGATTTTTTAAAAGCAAAACATATGGTAACCTTTTTTCCTAAAATTCAAATTTTGTAAGTCCCGTTTTGCAATGTAGAAGTTTGTTGGCGAGGGGTTGAAGAGGTAGAGTGTGTAGTACACGACTATCTGTACTTGACATTTTATTTTGCGTTTTGGAAAAATGTTTCTAATTTAAAGAGAGTCAATAATACACAGGCCTTTCCAATTTTAATACAATTTGTTTCGAGTTTAATGGCACTACCACATTCGTCGGCCAACGTTAAAAGAATTTTTAATATTGTAAATTTAAATAAAACAAAATCCAGAAATGCTATTGATTCTTCAACATTACAAGGAAAATTGTTTTCAAAAGATTATCTTAATTTAAATATTTCTCAGGGGCCAAATTACCGCATTCGTGTTCGAATGAGCTATCGTATCGAAAAATGATTTCGATATCGAAATTATGATAAAATATCGAATGCCATATCTCGGTATCGAATGCCATAATCTAAGAAAATTACGATCAATTTTACTCGATATCGAATGCGGTAATTTGGCCCCAGTTTTTTAATATAGCAATTAAAAATGATTTATTAAAAAAAATGTCACACAGAAATGTACCAGAGTAAAGTCACATAATACCAAAATTAAATTAATTATTTTTTTTTATTAAATCATAACTTTATTTAGATGTAAATAAAATAAAATATTTAAAAAGTTAATAAAAACATGTTTTGGTATTTTTAACATATTTTTGTCTTGACGATTTTTTTCTTTTTAACTTGACGATTTTTTTTAAAATTGACGATTTCTCAAAAAAAAAAAAGTTGGCAGCACTGGTTAAAACCAGTGTTTAAAAAAACTTAAGTGTGTGGCCGGATTTTATGTGAACAGTGGTCCTGAATGAATAAGAAATTAAAATGGGGTAATCATTTCTACTCGTTTACAAATAAGGATTTAATGAGATTTTCTTTCTTCCAATATTAAACGGGATCGTGAAGCACCCTTAACCCTAATGTGACTTTTAGGGTTTGAAGTTAATTTTTTTTGTAGAAATCGGCAACCATTGTACTTGAAACTTCTTGAGAGCTCTCAGCTTTTAATATTTTATTGTACTATTTAAACGCTTGTCACATATCGAATTTTGTTTCAAAATTAATTGTTTTTCATAAGATTTGTATGAAACATAGATTTTTTTTGTCAATCACATAAAGGTTAAGAATTGTTCAATAATCTAGCCAAACTTATATGTATTTATTGCTTACAATATATATTTATGTATTTCTTAGATAAATTTTTGCACAAGTACAACAACTTTATCATAAAAATGAATTGTTTTAAAGATTTAACAAAACAAAATAATAATAACTACAATTTCAGTTGTTTATTTATACCCTACACCACCATAGTGGGGATGGTATATTGGATTTGTGCTGATGTTTGTAATGCCAAGAAATATTGGTCCAACACCCACCTTAAAGTATGCCGATCGACTTAGAATCGCTTTCTGAGTCGATTTAACAATGTCCGTCCGTCCTTCCGTCTGGCTGGCTGGCTTGCTGGCTGTCGATGTAAAGCTTGTGCACAGAGTACAGATCGCAATTTTGAAGATATTTCGATAAAATTTGGTACGTGATATTTTTTCGGCCCAAGGATGGATGGGATTGAAACTGGTGGAAATCGGTCTATTATTTCACCTGGCCCCCATAAAAGTGTCCTCCCGAAATTGGGGTTTGCTGAGCATAAATGCTTGAATTATGCAAGTATCCAAACAAATTTCATCACAAATGAGCGGTAAATGAAGACAAATCACATCTGCAACTTTTGTGCAGATCAGTCCACAATTACTCGTAGCTCCCATATAAGCCCCACTTCCGAAAATCACTTTAAAGTGCATAACTCCCTCAAAAATGTTGGTATCCAAATCATATTTAACGCAAATATATTTCATATGCAAATAATATGGTCTAATTTTATTATGATCGGTCCATAATTAGTCGAAATTCCATATAAGACCCTCTCCGTAATTTACTGTAAGTTCCATAAATCTTTTGAAAGTATTTATATCGAGATAAAGTTTAACACATATAATACTTATATTCACAGACATCATGACATTAAATTTTTGGATGATCGGTCCACAATAGGTTATATCTCCCATATAACGCCCATTTCTGAAAAACTGTTTTATACATATACTGGGTGTAGAGTATTATATGGTCGGGATTGACCGACTATACTTTCTTACTTGTTTTCAATCTGTACATGTTGGTTGTTAAATATTTGTAGGTAGCTTAGTTTGACTGAACGGTTCGTTGGTTTTTTGGTTGCATGGTTGGAAGCTTAGTTAGTTGATTGGTTGGTTTTGGTTGTATTAACTTGGCTTGTTTTGGACAACTTGGCCCTCTCTTTAGCTTACTCACAATGTATGTATGTGTGTTTGTGACTCACACATCCCAGCATACCATTTTAGGAGCGCTCCGAAAAAGAAGTCAGAAAAGAGTGAAACAAAAGAGTATTTTCGGAGCGAAAGAAAAATTTGCTTGTTACTGTCCTGAGTCGGCACGCAGTATGACTCAGTAATTCCACTTAAGTATGTGTGTACCAAAGCGTTGTTGTCCTGTCCTGTTATTTGTGCTTTGAACAAAAAAAAAAGAAATAAAATTACACAGAGCCCAAAAAAACCTCATAAAAGACTCTTTTCTGACATTATCTACGCGCCCAAAAAAACCCTCATAAAAGACTCTTTTCTGACATTATCTAAGCGCCCAAAAAAACCCTCATAAAGACTCTTTTCTGACATTATCTAAGAGCTCTTTCTGACGGACCATTTTCGAATGTAATTACCCTCTTTTGTGAAGGTTTATGATTGTTTTTTGGGCTCATAAAGAGCGTTAACGCTCCGAAAAAGGTGTCAGAAAAGACTCTCTTCGTACTCATATGGCTTGCTGGGATATGAACATATGTATGTATGTAAATATGTATATTTATTTTTTTCATTTGAAGCCCAGTATTACATAGTTCTACTTTTTGTTTATTTTTATAATATAAGTAACAGTTTTGTTGTTGTTCAAGTATTTATTTATTATTGTTGTTGTGGTTGGCCGTATATTTTTGTTTATACATTGTTGTTGTAATGGCTTGCTTTTGTATTACTTAAGCTTATTTGAGTTTGAGCCTGTAGTTACCCAGTATTCAGTTGCGAATTTCATACAAAACGAAACGGTTGTTTATATTCACAAAAGTATAAAAAGATTTGCAAAAAATGCTAAATAAATTTCTAGTTAATAGCAAACAAAAATCTTTTTTCCGTTTGTTGATTGAGAAGTGCTAATAAAATATTTAAAATATATAAAACTCAAAATTCAAAGTAGCGGAAATTTGCATAAAAAATTTATACAATAAAGTAAACATATGCACATATTTAGATAATCCTTAAAATAGAAATAAACTTAATTTTCCAAAGATAATATTTTATTAAAAAGTTTGTAAAACAGCTAAAATCTCTTGAAAATTTCAAAAATTTGGAGAGTTTTTTTAGTTGCTTAATACGCCACAAAATATAAAGCTACTTTTAGCAAGACTTAGCTGAAATTTTAGAAAAAATTTTAGCTTTTAAAAAACCAAAAAACCAACAGCAACATTTTAAATATGCGTAATCAACTTGACAAGGTAAGTTATTGAATATTCATTTTTAGTTTGCCAGCAAAACAGTTTTTCTTTTATAATTGAACACGAGTTTTCCAGTTTTCAGCTACTTACCTATATCAGCTCTGTCTTTTTGTTTTTTCTTTTCTTTTGTAAAATTGTTTATTTTTTCTTATTTGTCCGGGTCATAAAATTTCCAAATATGGTTTATTACAAATTGTACCTGTGTATGTGTTAATAATTTAAATAAATATCATAACATTCTGTGGCCCAAGTAGAAGAAATCAAAAACATTTTTGTTTAAACAATAAAAATTATTGCAATATGGGGATAAGAGAAAATTTTAAATGATGTTGCTGTTATAATTAGAAAGTGCTATACATTTATGGCTATATATGTTTATAACTGTTATACTCTGCTATTAAGAGTTATTGAAGACATTAATCTTTGCTTGTACAATCTCACAAATAGCTGATAATTATCATGATGAATGCTAAAAGATTTATATGCACATGCTTTGCTGTCATTGACACTGTGGCCCTAGTTGTCGTTAATGTTGAATTTGCTTTAATACTTCCCACCAATGGTTAGAAATTAACTGTTATATAAGTTTTTAAATTAAAATTGTTTAATGACTGAAGGTGGGTGGGTGGCCCAAACATAGTGACAGAGTAAGAAAAAAGAGTTGAATTTTATGCATATATGTACATACATATATACTATATGGTTTAGCAACTAATTCAACTCAATAATATTGCTTCTGTCAGTGCAATTGCTACAATATCTATGTATATTCACCTGACTTAATAAATAATAATTCTTTAAATAGTGTTATTTTTTCACATTGTTCAAATTAAATGAAAACTAGTTATAGTGCTATATTCAGCTGTGCCGAATCTTTAATACCCTCCACCTAAACGTAATAAGAAATACTTAAACTACACTGGTTTTAGGACTAGAATATCCTAATTCTGTGTTTGCTATTCAGTCTAAGTGCAAATTTTATTTGTATTTTATATCGCACCCTAATTACAAAAGTGGCCCAACTCAAAATACATACTAAAATTTTCAGGAGAGACAAAAAAGTTCATCGTGCACAAGCAACACACATAACATAAAAATAGACAAATTTATATTTTTCCAGTTAAAGAAGATATCTAGTGATGTGAAAGATTTTTGCAGTAGTTAGAGATGTGTACTCTGAATTAATTTATGGAAAAAAGTCAATTTTGCAAAATTTTGAGTTGTGCCACTTTTGTAATTGTTTGAAAGACAATATTAATTTTGGGTCATAATTCACTAATAAGATTTTTTTTTAATTTTTTGAAATTTTATCTAATTTTGATCATTTATAATTGATGCAGTTACCAATTCTTACTGTAATTTACAGAATTTGCTGATCTTGAGTGTAATTTAAAAATTTATAAAATTAAAAAAACATTTTTCCATATGTTGATAAGATATAATGTGAGGCTCTTCCGTTTGAATTTGATCTCAATAACTTCATTTTCAAAAGATTTATGGGTGGCATAGTAGAAGTGGACCAATTATGGACTGATAGCTTCTAAATCCAATATCCACTAATGTGATTAATTAGACCTTTTTGGGTTTATTTGTTTTTCGGAAATGGTTCTTATATGGCAGCTATGACAAATTATCATCTTAAATTTTAGAATATTTCACGTCGAATATCAACATAATAATAATAATAATAATAATAATATTAGTATTAACGTAGATTTCGGAAGTGGACCTTATATGGGGGATATAGTCAAATATGGACCGATATTCTTAAAATCCAGCAGTTTGATTTAGACATGTATGTAAATGATCCCTGTAAAATTTTGGATTGGTATACCCTTATTTATAAGAGATTTGTGAGTATTATAGTGATTTTCGGAAGAGGGCTTTATGTGGGCGATACGGTTAAAAATTAACCGAAATTCACAAAATTTTGTGTGATGATTTCTGTATATATGGAAATGATATGTGCAAAGTTATTTATACGATATATAAAGGGTCCGCCAAATAACTTTTTTTTTGAAAATGCTATAAAAAAACTACTGAATATTTTCTCAAATTTCTTTTTTTTATTTGAAAGTACAATCCTTCCAGTTAATAATGGAAAATAATTTCATTCAAATGTCTGCGTCGGCTGGCCATGCAGTAGCCTACACGATCGGTCCAATTTTAAAGCACATTATCGATTGTGTGCAGCTGTATTTCACCAATGGCTTCACGAATATTGTCCTTTAAAGCGTCAATTGTCTCTGGCTTGTCGGCGTAATACTTATCTTTGACAGCACCCCACAAATAATAGTCCAACGGTGTCAAATCGCAGCTCCGAGGTGGTCAAACGACATCAGCTCTGCGGCTGATAATGCGATCTTCAAAAACAGGGCGCAAAACATTGAGTGTAGCTTCGGCTGTGTCGCACGTAGCGCCGTCCTGTTGAAACCAAATGTTTCCAATATCCTCCTCTTCAATTTTTGTGAACAAAAATTCGATCGCCATTGACTGTAACGGCCACTCATTGCTCATTTTCGAAGAAAAATGGCTCAATTATGCCTCTGGACCAAAATCCGCACCAAACCGTAACTCGTTTTGGGTGCAACGGCTTTTCAATGTATGCGTGCGGGTTTTCTGTGCCCCAAATGCGACAATTTTCCTTGTTTACATACCCGCCAAGGTCAAAATGAGCTTCATCTAAAAAGATGATTTTTTTTTGGCAAACCCGGCATCTTCTGTAAGTCGATCGCAGGCCCACTTAGCGAAGCGAAAACGCATTGGATGGTCAGTTGGCTTCAACTCCTGAACTAATTGGACTTTGTATGGCGTCATACCAAGGTCTTTATGCAAAATTCGTCTCAATGATGTCTACGAAATATTCAATTGTTGCGAACGACGGTGAATTGATGCTAATGCTCTTCACGCACACTTTCTGCCACAGCAGCAATATTCTCGGGTGTACGCACTGTTTTTGGCTTTTCACGTTTTGGTTTATTGATGAGGATGCTAGTTTCTTTCACTTTTTTCACAAGATAACAAACATACGGAGCTGACGGTGCTTCTCTTCTGCCAAAATCCGTACGCAATTTTTGAACACATTCTGCAACATTACCATGAATTTCAAAGTAATGTCGCAATATTTTCCAGCGTTGTTCAAGCGTATACACAACCATTTACGTTCAGCGGAACGATAAAACTAATTATCTGTCAAATCAGACATGAGCTAAGTGTTACCATTCACGAGATAAGCACTAGTTAAAAAAACCCGTTAGATGGCGGACCCGTTATGTATGTATAAAGATAAATAGATTTTTCGGATGTGGTCCTTATGTGGAAGCTATGACCAACAATTTAATTACCTATAAGGATTATTTATGTGAAATTTTAACCGTTTAACATTATTTATATCAGTTTTATACGTATTTAAGTGAATTTTGGAAGTGGATGGGGGATATGGGGTTTATGGTGAAACATGGACTGAACTAAAAAAAAATCGTTTTACGATTTCTTTTGGCATGATCTTATTCCTGCTGAATTTTGTATTGATATTCCAATTTTATAGGCATTTATGTAGAATTGAGCAATATTTCGGGAAGCTTTTTTATGGGGGCTGTGAGAAATTATGAACTTATTCTTACTATTGTCCTCACACCTTCTTCTTTTATCATAAAAACAACGTATACAAAATTTCATGGTATTATCTCCAATATATATAAAAATATAGCAAGAAAAATTTTTGAAAATATTAAATTTTTATGGAGGTGTTCTCAAATTTTGGTATGCAACTCTAGTTCAAACTGCTTAGGAGAACTATACGCAGTTTTTTTTTTGTTAATTTCGGTTGCGTCCTGTGGACATGAGAGTGTTTTACACAGACAGACAGACAGACAGACAGACAGACGGACGGACGGACTTAGATTATCATAAGGATCAATCATATATATACTTTGTTGGGTCTCAGATGTTACACACGGAATGAAAAACTTATGGTGGTGGGGGGGTATAAAAATTTCAAATACTTGAGATTCATGGCATCATTAGAATGGATAAAAATTGAAATAGTTTATAGAAAAAGAATCCCATAGGCTTTTATATTTAAAGGGTACATACAACATTATTCCATTGGGAATTTCTGTTTTACGATTTAAGAACAGCAGAGCTAAAAACGAAATTTCAACATGAAAAGGTTTAAATTTGTAAGGAATTGTAAAGAATCCCTATTAAAAATGTTACACCTTTCTTGTTGCAATAATCTCTGCAATTATCGCTTTAAGAAAACAATACAATATTTCAGTGACAAAGATTTGTAGGTGGTTGATTGAAAATTAATTACATTAGCTGTTTCCGAATTCATGCAAAAAATAGTTTTAAAAGTTTTTTAATGTGACTATTTCCAATATTTTTAAACTACAAATTGTGAAATACCTACATATATAATATTGAATAAGGCGATTTTGTTTACTGTACACTGATCATTTCCTAGTTTGTACACTAATACTCGTTAATGATCATAAAATTAATAAAATTTTATGACAAGAAAACGATATGTTTTTCATAGAACATACAGCCTGTCTTCATACGAACTATTCAAACAAAAGTCGAGAAAAGTCTTAAACGTTGCGACTAAAATCCCATAGTCCGGTTAGCAAGTGATCACATGTCATATGCAGAGTTAAAAGTTAACAATATTTATTATAATGATTTTATTGCAATTAAGTACGATTAGATACGTTCAACTAATATAATATACATATGTATGTATATAGTATGCAAAGCAAATTAAAAAGGTATTAAATTCAAACAATAATGAATGACAGCACTCATAATAAACACTATTAAACTGTTATAAATTATACGATGGTTAAAATGCAATTTGTATGAACAATGTCTGCCATGTACAAATCTACAACTAAACATGTTATAAATGCTACAAAATAAAATCAAATTAATTTAAATTGTTGTAGATTGGTTGATTAGTTCAGTTTTTATAAAGTGTTGTGGTAAAGAACTTCATCTTGCGATGTCAAATTTGGACATCGCAAACTTAACGTTAGTATCAAATAATTTATTTGTGTCTACAAATATGTATGTATGTACTCGTATGTACATATGTATATCTTAAGCATTGTTCACATAAAGTATGATCGCATAATATTTAAGTAACAGAAAGGCCATGCAATATCTTTTAACCACATTTTGACATTCGAATTGAGATTATAAAATTGATATCCTTTTCCAAAAATCCGTTCTTTTGTTTTGAAGGATCTATTACATCTATATGCATACTGCCGCACAACATTTCTAACTAAGCTGATTAACTTTAAGACATCGGCTTGAGGGGAAGATAAAACAAGTGCACAATTGATTGTACTCGCAATTCGTGTTACTCTCTTATTCGTATTACATACATACATATGTGTATACAAATGTGTGCATACTCTTAAATAAAAATACGAGCGATTTAAGCAATAATAATTGTTCTGTGTTAACACCGAAGAAATTTTAAAGAAAAATTTTTTCAATCTTTTTAATAAAATAGCTTCCTGTAAATATGGACTTGGTAATCTTTAAACTCGTCAAACACATGTGCTTATAAAGCGCTCGAGAACTAGCTGTTTAATAAGTGATTGTGTCACCCTTAGAACTAGGTCGACATAACAGATTGGAAATTACTAACTTGTCCTAGACTGAATTCTTCTACTTAAACGTTTGAAAATTATTTTTGCAGTTTTGTCATTCTAACATAGTAAGATTACAACAAGTATGGAATCACAGCAATCGATTGAAAACAAGTCCGACCATATAATACCCTACACCCAGTATATGTATAAAACAGTTTTTCAGAAATGGGCGTTAATAGGAGATATAACCAATCATTCAAACATTTAATGTCATGACTTCCGTGAATATAAATATTATGTGTGTTAAACTTTATCTAGATATAAATACTTTTAAAAGATTTATGGAGCTTAAATTGAATTACTGAGAGGGTCCTATATGGGAGTTTCGAATAATTATGGATCGACCATTATAAAATTAGGAGTCGTTATTTCTGCATAGAAGAAACTTATTTGCGTTAAATTTTATTTGGATACCAACTTTTTTTTAGAAATTTATGATCGTTAAAGTGAATTTCGAAAGTGGGCCTTATATGGGAGCTACGAGTAATTATGGACAGATCTGCACAAAATTTGTAGATGCGATTTGACTTCATTTACTACTCATTTATGATGAAATTTGTTTGGGTACTTGCATAATTAAAACATTTATGATCGGTAAACTCCAATTTCGGGAGGACATTTGTATGGAGGCCAGGTGAAATAATGCACCGATTTACACCAGTTTCAAACCATCCATCCTTGGGCCGAAATTATATCACGTACCAAATTTTATCGAAATATCTTCAAAATTGCGACCAGTACTCTGCGCACAAGCTTTACATGGACATCCAGCCAGCCAGCCAGACGGACGGTCGGACATTGTTAAATCGATTCGGAAAGTGATTCTGAGTCCATCGGTATACTCTAAGGTGGGTGTTGGACCAAACCAATCATACATACGAATGCAATGTAAAATATAACTCAAGTAAATTTAAGCGTATTTAGAATTAAGAATAAAAAACTAAAAAATTGAATACAAAATCATTGGCTAGCAAATTGACAAGTATGACACATGTTCTATAAGATAATATTATGAATATTATAATATATAAATTTTTATTATCCCTTTAAAAGGTCGTGGTCACATAAGTTTTGTAACAGAAATTTAACATTTATCAAAATTAAGTTTAAACATTTCACATTAGTTTTTTGCAAAAACCAAATTTACAAATGTTCATATACTAATTTAATTCAATTTGCCACTCCTTATCAGTTTGAGCCTGTATTTTAAACTACACATAGGTTTTAACAGCAGCAAAAAACTAAATCCTACTTAAGTAAGCTAGATAGATTATAAATAAAAAATATTTGTGGAAAAACACATAAAATGACATAAGTTGATTTATTTGAAAAATGTAACTAAAAGAATGCATAACAAACAATTTGATTACCAGCATGGATTTAAAAGTCCTTGGTTTCACATACTGAGAACAGCAACTTTATTTAGTCTCCAGTAAGATTTTAATTGTATTTTGATCATTTTTATGGGAAAAATACACTTTTTTAGCAAAGAACCCTCATTTTCAAATAAAATATTTGTATTCCAAGTGAATCAGTTACTAAACCGTTCTTTAACAGTATTATATTGTTAGCAATAATTTTGGTCTAAATGTACGTTCACACATGTTTATAACATATAGAAATATTGTTCATAGAACCAAAATGTTTATATGTATATATATATTCTGGGACCTTATAAGATTCTAAGACAATCAGCTTGGAAAAAAAGATTCTAAAAATTTTAATTTTTCCCAATAACTTTTTGTTTCACAGAAATTTCGGAATTGAAAATGGCCAACAACGGTCCAGTAGAATCCGAGTTATAGACCAAAGTTTTAGACAACCTCGATATTTGCAAGATATTTTTTTGCTATTATTCGTGAAATTATGAAATTATGCACACTTTATTTTTAAAATAGTAGGACAAGTCCAGCTGAAAACTGTATGAACCTTTTTGGAGTTTTACTCTATGGTACATAAATGCCTAGAGAAAAGCAGTATCCATACAAAATTCAACAAAGGCATGAAACTATGCTATGAAAAATGTCACAACTATATTTTATTTGCATTGGTCCATATTTGAACATAGCTCCCATATCAAATCCCTTTTCGAAATTCAGCTAAATGTGAATAAATATTTTATAAACATCACTATCAAGCTGAAATTCGCTTCAAATAATTCATATAATGTGTTTAATATATTTTGCGTCTTATGAAATTCGAAGACGATGTAGCAATGTCTGTCCGCCAGTTCATTTTTTGCAGACACGATAGAGCCTCGTAGAGAAATCCTATGAGAATGAATATTCTACCAAATATTCTGTGTTAATCAGAGCTATTTTCTATTGAAGAGGGAAGAAAGACAAGACTTGTTCAAAATTGTAAAAATCAGTCCAAGATTTGGCTTAGCTCATTTCCGGAATATGGCTAAATGATACACAAATGCCAAAATCTAAAATTCGCATAGATGTGTTATAAAAAGAGTTAACAGATTAAAATTGGAGACAAATTATATTTATATAGTTAAATGTTGGCTTAAACAATTATATGACAATCGATCTATAATGGATGGCAGTTCCCATAAATGGACCACATCCGAAACACATAAAACTAAGTACTAATCTCATATATTAAAATTTAAATTTGACATCAATAACAAAATCGCTTTACTGATTTTGTTGCCCCTTATAGGCGATAACTATCATATAAGGACTACTTCCGAAAACACAAATTATCTTTCTTATAAATATCAATATCAAAATTATGTTTTACACTTTACAAAACAAAAAAATTTAGAACCAAATGTCCGCCTGTCTGTCATTTAAAAACAACTAAAACACGATAGGGCCTAAACGAGGATACCTCGAAAGAATTTCCTACAATAGTTACTGCTAATATTACTGTCCAAAATCAAACAAACATATATGTAGGTGGAATTATTTAATATGGTGGTGGGCATATAAGATTCGGCACGGCAGAATATAATACTCTTACTTGTTAGTATTCATCAATACTCTTGAAAAGAAATGAAAACAAATATCGATCGATATGTAGAATGTCATTATACATTCCTGCGTCATGCCGCAATACTGTCTGTGTAGAAATAATACCGCAAAATGGAAAAATACCGC
Source organism: Bellardia bayeri (assembly GCA_950370525.1). Classification (NCBI taxonomy): domain Eukaryota; kingdom Metazoa; phylum Arthropoda; class Insecta; order Diptera; family Calliphoridae; genus Bellardia; species Bellardia bayeri. Next base: position 48,721,722 of record OX493268.1, read on the forward strand.
AGCAACGGAATAAATAATTTCAAATTTTTATTCCGCACAAAAAATTTCTTTTGCGCAATCGCGGAACGGAATGAATAATTTGACCCATTATGTAATGGACAACAGTACTAAACTTTCCAACTCTGCTTATGCACACAATAATAAGGCTTTTTACAAATCCACTCTCGCTCTCTCTTTCCGCCATCACCTTTTCAATAAATATTACTCAGAGTATTACGATAGTAACACACAGTCGTAGTAACTCTACTGTCATTGTATCTCGGGCACGTTTACGGATATCAACGTCAACAATTAATTATTCGCACTAGGCCTTAGTAGAGTAAGATTGCGCAAAAATTTTGCTGCAATAATAACATAACGATAGTAATAAAAACCAAGTGCTTTTGTAGGAAATGAAAATAAAATTGTTTGTTACACATGCGCCATGAAAACACGATTGTGACCATTTACGCCACAGATCATTGATAAAAGGAAATACATAAATTTTTATATAAAGATTATTAGGCACTCTTTGAAGCAAGTAATCGATTAATTCATAATTTTCAAGCTGGAATATATTATTAACACCGGACTAGTTACGCGACTGTATCTCAGGAAGACCACTTCTAATGCTGGAGCTTAAGCAATATTCTTAATGTTTTATACAGGTTTGAAAAAAACCTGATGTGACCCCTCATGCTACTTTCTAACCAAATCAAGTTGTGTTCTTTGTCTTGAAATGTTACCATGTCCGATGAAGTAAAAACAAATTAGGCATTATCTAAATATATATAAATAACTTTTAACAAACTATTTCATAATGACTAACTAACTAATTCTTGAGGCGATTACTCGTTGCTCAGTATTTGTCACTACCTACCCCAGTCTGTATTTCATGCAGACTATGTTCAGCAGCAGCAGGTTTAAGTAATTTGTTAAGTATTTCTAATCCATAATAATGTCCATTTACTGATTTTTTTTTTCAAATTTTCTTCCATAGTTTTCTTTTACTCGCGTTTAATTTTATTTTCAAATTCAAAGTTCTGCTTCAAGTCACGTAGTCGGGGTAAGAAAATTGTTTGTATAATTTTCTTAAACAAAATTGAAACAAAACTCATGTTTTTGTGTTTAGCACTGCATGACCACCACTTAGCAATTGTTTATTATTTTCAAAAATAAATGTTTTTATACCCTCCACCACCATAAGTGATGAATGAGGGTATATATAAGTTTGTCATTCCGTGTGTAACACTGAGAAATATTCAACTGAGACCCAACAAAGTATGTACATTCTTGATCCTTATGAAATTCTAAGTCGATTTAGCTATGTCCATCTGTCTGTCTCTGTAAAACACTCTCACGTCCCAAAGACACAACCCAACTTAACAGAGTTTACAAAAGCCCCTTTATAATTTTCCTAAGCAATTTGGTATTGAAAATCAGCAAATCGGTATAGTAGAACCAGAGCTATGGACCAAAATGTGAGACAACCTCCATAAAAATTTGATATTTTTAAACATTTTTCTTGCAATTTTTATAAATATATTGGTAATTTTGCCATGAAATTTTGTACATACATCTTATTTTTATGACAAAACAAGAAAGTGTGAGGAAAATAGTAAAAATCGGTGCATGATTTCTAATAGTTAAATGCCTGTAAAATTGGAATATTAATACAAAATTCGGCAAAAATAAGTCCCCTGTAAAAAGAAATCGCACAACAAAATTTGGTTTTATTCGGTCAATGTTTGATCATGGACACCATATAAAGTCCACATCTAAAATTCACTTAAATGCGTATAAATCTGGTACAAATATAGTTATCTGGTTAAAATTCAACACAAATTATTCCTATAGATATATAAATTATTGTACTAAATTTTATGATGGTCGGTTCATAATTGATCATTACTCCCATATAAGGACCACATCCGAAAAAGTAATTCATTCTTTACACAGGTCGTTTCCATATACACAAAAATCATACTACAGAAATTTGGAAATTTCGGTCCATATTTGACCACATTCACCATATGAAGCCTCTTCAGAAAATTACTTCAACACTTATAAATCTCGTATAAATAATGATATCGATCCAAAATTTTGCATGGAACATTTGCATATACGAGTATACCAAAATTAAACTGCTGAATTTTAAAAATATCGGTCCAAATTTGACCATATCCCCATTTAAGGTCCATTGCCGAAATTCACGTTAATACGTGCATATATTAAATGCGTGGGATATCCTCATATGTATAAAATTCTCTGTTCCAAAATCTAAGAAGATCGGTCCATGCTTTGTAATTGCTCACATATACGTACCACTTCCGAAAAACAAGTTAACCCTCAATAATGTCTAATAAATATCGACGTCGAATCAATATTTTCAGATCAGAAATTGTAATCCAGAAATCATACTAATATCGGTTATATGGCAATTTTGCTACTGAATTTTGTAGCTATCAGTCCAAATTTGGCAATAGCTCCCAAAATAAGTCCGCTTCCGAGTATAACCAGCAACTCTTGTAAATAACGCTATTGAGATGAATTTTAATCAAATCACATTACTGGATACTGGATTTAGAATATTAGTCCATAATTGGTCCGTTTCTCTTATGCCACCCATATATCTTTTATACCCTGTTTCTTAACTTGTGGTGAATATGGGAAAAATGTTTTTTTAGATAAATTAAATAAAATTTCTAAACATTTGATATAAATTATGTTGTTCGTACATTAGCCTTTCAAACAATATATAAAATGCTAAGCTATTAGTTGAAAAAACACTAACTAAGGATATTTTTATCCTATAACCAGTGTAGTTTTTGTATTTCTCATTATATTTAGATGGAGGGTATTTAAGATTCGGCACCGCCGAATATTGCAATCTAACTTGTTTTTTATTATTTAAGTGAAAGGTTATAAATCAATATTATTTATGACACATTTTATTATATTTTGTATTTTATTAGACAAGTTTAATATACATATGTATGTGTATGTTAAAAACAAGTAAGAAAGTATAGTCGGTTAAGCCCGACCATATAATACCCTACACCCGGTATATGTAGAAAACAGTTTTACAGAAATGGGCGTTATATGGGAGATATGACCTATTATGGAGCGATCATCCAAAAATTTAGTGTCATGATGTCTGTGAATATAAATATTATATGTGTTAAACTTTATCTCGATATAAATACTTTTAAAAGATTTATGGAAGTTAAAGTGAATTACGGAGAGGGTCTTATATGGGAGTTTAGACTAATTATGAACCGACCATTATAAAATCGTTATGTATTATTTGTATACATATGAAATATATTTGCGTTAAAAATTGTTTGGATATCAACATTTTTGAGAGAGTTATGCTCTTTAAAGTGATTTTCGAAAGTGGGCCTTATATGGGAGCTACGAGTAATTATGGACCGATCTACACAAAATTTGTAGATGTGATTTGGAAAGTGATTCAGAGTCGATCGGTATACTTTACGGTGGGTGTTGGACCAATATTTCTGGGCGTTACAAGTCCAATATATCCTCCCCACTATGGTGGTATAGGGTATAATAAGTGAATTGTCAGCGTAAAAAATTTCTTTAAGTTGCATATTTAACAAATTCATTTAAATTTTGTTGAAGCATTAAAGAAGTACTGTGAGCGGGGTCTTAATAAGCCAATATTTTTATAAACGCTTAAATTTTTTTTTTTTGCAAAATTAACTTTAGAACATTTTATTTAAGAGTTTATTTCTAGGAATAACTGTCTTAGTTCTACAACTAGTTCTAAAGTTTATGCTATATTTTTTATGTTAGAAATTGTCACCTCCAGTACTAGCACACGTTATTTGTAACGGTTCTGAAGTCAGCTCTTTAATCAATTAATTGTTACTCGGAACTAGTTCTAGAGAGCAAACACACAGTCTTAGCAGAAGTTCCAGAAAGTCGCCTAGTACTAATTTATGGTTAAGAAGTTTCACAGTTAAGAAATGTAAGTAAAGAAATATTTGATTCATTTATATATTGATTTATTTATTTATTTAATCTACAAGAAATTAATTCTAAGATTAAATTTAAATTAAGGAGCACTAGCTACATTGGCCATCAGCTCTCATTTATATAATTAGCATTAGAAGAACTAACTTACTTAAGAAAACTTTAGAATACATCTAGATGCCTATAACCAATGCATAACTAGTACTAAAGGTTTATTTCCTTAAAAACTATAAAGAAGTTTTTTAGTTTCCAGGAGTAATTTCGACATCACTAGTTACAATGCTGTCATTAAAGAACCTGCAGTGGTTCTGACTACACTACTTCTAGACTAAGTTCTAAAATTATTCCTGTTTATCATATTTTTCACTTCAAATACGTAATAATTCGTTATATTTTTTAAACACATTAAAATACTCAAGAATTTTACATTGAGGGAACGTTTTCCAAATTCAGCTACATACTCAATAAATTATAATAATTCTATAATAATTGCCAAATTTCACATTTCTGATGGATTCAAGTAAAGGTGGATTCTCCCATTTGTTCCGAACAAAAATTTTGTCCGGAGAAAAATTTGTTTACTGAGTGACCGTTTCAGCACGATTCACCCATTTCGAACGATTTTTATGTAAAATAAAAGCTGCCATATGTAAACAAAACCTATTAGTTTTGCAAATGCGAATACTGCAGCCATTGATTTATTTTGCTTTGAGTTTTAAGTGTCAAAACATAAATATTAAATTGTAATTTACAAAACTTTTAATGAATAAATAAAATGAATAATTTAATTCCAGAAACACCAGAAATAGAAATGTAACCTATTGGCAACTCAGTTCTTTTTTGCCCAGACAAAATATAAAATTAAGCCAATTCAAGCTGAGAGTTGTTCGAATCCACCTTAAAAGTTTATATTTGGCTGTGCTGAATCTTATATACCCACCACCAATATATAAGTTGTGTGCAATTTGTGTTCCATTTTGTATCGACAACGATGTTTATACGAGTTATTTTATTTTTCGTCCAAATTGTCTGTAAAAATTTCAAGACTCTAGTTGTAGCAGTTTCAGTTTACTTATTTTGTAAGTAAGACTGACACCACGCAAATTTGCAATTTCAAACCAAAACGTATCCTATGCTTCCTTCTAGACATACGGGAAGACACTGTGAAAATTTCATACAAATCTGTTTAGCCATCTATAGACTTCAACCACACATTTGAATAGAAGATTTACGTGGGTTTATGTTTTTTTTCGGAAGTGATCCCTATATATGAGATATGACCAAATATTGGCCGATCACCATAAAGTTCGTTACAATGACTTATATATATATATATATATATGTGGATTATTTGTGGCGAATTTCGGCTTGATAATGATATTTATAAGAGATTTTGTTGATTTTGAAAGAAACGATTTTATATGGGGGATGTGATCAAATATGAACCGACCATCCTAAAATTCGGTATGGTAATTTATATATATATGTGAAAAACTTCTATCGAATTTGAACATGATAATGATTTTTATCAGAAATTTATGTTATTTTCGGACGTCCACTTTATATAGGCGCTATGGTCAAATATGGAGCTATTCAAACAAAATACCGTTGTGTGATTTTTCTTTCTGTGAAACTTATATTTGCTGAATTTTGTACGAAAACTGCTTTTCTAAAGGTATTTATGTAGCATAGAGTCATATTCCGGAAAGACATTTAAATTGGGGCTATGAGAAATTGGGAACCGATTCCTACCATTTTTAACAGGACTTGTTCTTCTATAATACAAATAAAGTGTTCAAAATATCATGATTGTATTTGCCTTATATTTAAAGAAAATAACAAAAAATTTCGAGGTTATCTAAAACTTTGGTCTATAACTCTTACCCTATCTACTGGAGCGATATTGCCCATTTACAATAGCGGACATTTCGGTAAAACAAACAATGTTTGGTAAATTTTCATTTTTCTAAGGTTTTTTCGAAAGACGTACAGACATGGTTAGAAGTCCTTTTAACTTTTTGGTTCTGCGACCATTATTACGATGTATTACAAATGGAATGCCAAACTTAATATACCCTCATCGTTTTGGTGGTGGGTATACTTTCTTTCTTTAGTCTGTACAAATTTATAAAAACGTAAAATAGATTTCGTAAATTTTACATTTCATAATGGTCTGGGAATTTTATAAATCGAAAAATGTTTAGCTCATTTTACAATTCTATATTATTTGAAGACAGATAATTTTATATATTCCATTATAACTAAAAGCAAATGTTAATATTTCAAAGAAAAGCTTTTGGGGAAAGCTTATATAATACTATATATTACGAGTTTCAGATTTGTTGCGGCACTTTTTTATCATATTGGATTTTTCATATACCCAAAGCAACCGACTTTGTTGTCATTTCTAAAAGATACAAATTCAAAACTTAAAATAAATCTATGCCTCCTCTATCCAGTGGAACATTTTACAATTAAATAGTGTCTTCCATTTTCTTCCATTTTATTTGGCGACACTGAAAACATTTTTTTTTTATTAATATTTTTGCATTCACAGTTGGCATTTTTCTAGATTTTATAACTGTTTTCTAACTAATAAAATATTTTGCAATTATTTAATTACATGCTTCACAAAACTGATATTTAAATTAATAGTTTCTAAATACAGATATTATTAACATTTACACTGCAAACGTATTTCCTAATGTGAATAATTTATTTAAGTAAAAGGGAAACATTAACTACATTTAATTGTAATTCCAGGTGCCATTTAATTTTTAAGTTTATTTACTTGATAGACTTTTTTAATGGGTTTATTTCTATATGTAATATACCCTACATCTGGTTTAAGGGCAGTTGTTTAGTTGACAATATAAAATCTAACAAATTTAACATTTTGGTTACAAAAAACGTATCATTCTAAAAATTCTCCAAATTCAATGAGTTTTTACACCAGAAATTCCCATGATTAAATGATAGACTCATAAATTCAAATGTCTTAGCCGTAGCCCCACTAATTGCACATATGTATATATAAAAATCGCCATACCATAATTGATCTTTGCTTTCAAGTAAGGAAAACTTTCAAAAACTCAAATTGACATTTGTTTAACTTTCTAAAATCACTTAACTATGAATAAATGTAAATGACAGGTTACACAATTTGCTTGCATTATTTTTAAAATGTCGGTATTAAAGCAAATGTTTACACAAATATGACTTATATCTGAGTAACAATATACATATGTACATTGTTAATATTTAAATGTAATTCTAAAATAAATTAAATTGAGTCAATTAAGTACTTTTTTAATATAAAAAAACACCAAGAATATGTTCAATTAATTGAATTAATTATAGTTTTTATAAAATAATATTAATAAAAAAAATTATATCAACATTATTTGTCTGTTAAATTCGTATATTGGATTTATGCTGATGTTTGTAACGCTCATAAATATTAATCCCACACCCACCTTCAAGTCAGAATCACTTCCTGTGACGAGTTAATGTCCGTCCGTCCATCCGTCTGGCTAGATATTCTTGTGAAGCTTGTGCGTAAAGTAAATGTCGCAATTTTGAAGATATTTCGATAAAATTTAGTATGAGACTTTTATTGGATCCAAAAACGGTTGGGATTAAAATTGGTTGAAATCGGTCTATTATTTCACCTAACTCCCATACAAATGTTCTCCCGAAATACGACTTTATCTGTCATAAACATTTGATTTATGCACGTGTCCAAACAAATTTTGCCACAAATAAGTTGTACCTGAAATCTAATCACATCTAGAAATTTTGTGCAGATAGGTTCATAAGTGGCAAATTATTCACAATATTGGTATTAAGAAACCTCAGGATCCAAATCCTCAAACATTGATATTGACTTATTAAATGAAATATTCTTAAAAACTGAAAATATAAATGTTAATCCTGATTTTTACTCCTTTGATAATCATTCATGGTCTATCGATCTTGGAAACTCGTTTTCTTTTAAGTGTGTGTCTCAAACCGACGCACAGTGGCTGAAAATCGTGTTTCATTGGCCAAAATTCTGTAACTTTTGAACCGATCAAAATATTAAAGTAAAGTAATTTTTTAATGGATAGATATTTAGTTCAGCTTGACTCAGTTTTAATTACATTAAAATTGATTGATGACTTTTTAAGGACTTCTAGGTCAAAGTTGAACTTTTGATTTTTTTTAAATTTTGAAGTGAAATATGGGTTTATTTTTTTTATTTACATATTAAAAAATTTAATATTTGGAACTTAATAATAATTATAATTATTTTTTGTGATAATGGAATTTTTTTAATGTTACACTCAAAAAAAATTTTACACTCAAAAAAATGTTTACACTAAAAAAAAAATAGTAAACTTAACTGGAGATTTTGCAGTTACTACAGAAAAATTTATTCTTTTTTGCTGTCAGATTTGATAATTTTAAAAATAAAAACTGCAATAGATTTTATTAGCATTTGTAACAATAGTAGGTTCTATTTATTATTATTTTTAACCGACTTCAAAAAGGAGGAGGTTATCAATTCGAATGGTATGTTGCTTTTTTTATGTTTGTTCCACGATAACTCCGCCATTTCTGAACCAATTTTAAAAATTATTTTTTGTTTGCAAGGGTTTGCTTGCAGGTGGGTCCCATTTAATTTTTATGAAGATCGGACGGACATACGGTTTTTTATTTACCGTTATCTATATTTTTTGCTGTGCTTCTTTTATAAATTGTTGAATAACTTCGTGATTTATGAATCAATTTTAAAAATAATTTTTTTATTTGGAAGATATGGCTTGCAGAAAAATATATTTAAGGTAAAAAAGAAAAATTTCAGAAATTGATTGAGATATATGTTTTATCACTTGCAAATATACGTCCGTACACGTCAAGGATTAACTTATTATTGAGTAATCCCTTATCGAATCCGTAGTTTTATACATTTTTAGATACATGTAATTCACACATTGATCTTCAATTTCATAGCAGGTAGTACTTAAATTGAACAAATCTGCATCTCGCCAATATGGGGGTTTTTTTTCTTTAGTGGTTTAATGTCGCGATTATTATTATAAAATTGTTTATGACTTTGGTTGACCCTAACAGTTGATAACAGGTATATTGGAAAGAGATCATATGTTTACTGTAGAACCTATTGTGATATTTTTATGACTTATTTTTTTGCTGATCAAAACAAAGTCATAAAACCCTTTCACAGGTATTATATTTAATTATTTTAGTTTTACGTAGTCTAAAGTAAAAAAACATAAACCTTTAGGCGAAAAAGTGAAAATTTAATACACTATTGTATACGAGTTATTATAGGGCTGTTTAAATTATCGTAATTTGAATTTTTTTAGAGTAATTTCATTAAAATTAAAAATATGTTCTACGCGCGGGTCGTGGCGGGTGCAAAAGTATATATAGGGTTAAAGAAGACACTTCCACCTTTCTTCGGGTGGTATACGTTTCTTATTCCCTTTTGTTCCCTAGAAGTTCTATTCCACTAAAGTTTAAATTTCAGAAAAATATAGTAGTTTCATAAATATTTCATAACGCCACTAATATTAAACGCTAGAGCGGTAACCACTTACAACAACTAAAGACTATAATCCTACCAACATTATAAAAAAGACCGCAGGCCATTATCGATGATAGCTTGCGAGTAGTAACCATTTATTTTTGACAAAAAACAAATAAAAAACACCTTTTTCTGAAATTAAAAAACAGTTGAGTTTCATAGCATGCCACGCCCACAATTATTAATAGTTTAACCTAATTTTTTGGCTACCTTAATACGGATATATTAGCTCCAGACAGGTGTAAAAATTTTAAAAATCGGTGACAAAAAAAAATTCGACTTTTGGCCAATTAAAAACGATTTTCAGCCACTGTGCGACGTATTAGTTTCTTGTAATGAAATGAAATCTAATGCAATTGGACCTGATAACATTCATCCTAAGTTCACTAAAGCTATTGTTCCTATATTGTTATCACAAATTACACATATTTTTAACACAATTATAACCAACAGTGTTTTCCCCCAAAAATTAAAGTTTGCTAAAATTGCACCAATACCTAAGAATAAAAATGATTACCGTCCTATAGCAATACTTTCATTCCTATCTAAGATACTCGAAAAAATACTGAATAAGCAAATGGTTGAATACGTAAACGCTAATAGTCTGCTTACTAACAGACAGTCTGGGTTACGTCGTAAACAAACCAGCATCACTGCTCTTATAGATGTATCTGAAGAAATACGTGGCTACATTGATGAGGGCAATATAGCGTTTTTAACACTATTAGATCATTCAAAACCGTTCGATATGGTCAAACATGACTTACTGTGTCTTAAATTAAGTAACTTTCTCAAATTTAGTTCTTCTACAACTGGGCTTATATCATCGTATCTTGGTAGTAGATATCAATATGTCTGTGCAAATAACAAATGTTCTAGCAATTCAAGGGTAACAAAAGGTGTTTCACAAGGATCAATCCTAGGACCACTTTTCTTTTCAATATATATAAATGATTTACCACAACAATTATCACATTGCACAGTTCATATGTTCGCTGATGATGTTCAACTATATTTATGTTGCAATACTAGCCAACTGAATAAATGTGTTGACAAACTGAACTCGGATCTCTCAAAAATCCAATCTTGGGCAATATCTAATGGTCGCCGCCTTAACCCATTAAAATCTAAATGTCTAATAATTTCTCGATCTCCAGTGCAAACTATTGATGTGCCGAATATTTTGCTCAATAACCAGATTATTGAGATTATCAACAAGGCAAAGAACCTTGGAATAATTTTTAACTCTACACTCACCTGGTCAGAACATATTATCAGTGCTACTGGAAAAACCTTTTCAATATTACGTGGACTATGGAAAACTCAACACCTGACACCGGTTTCCATATGCATAATGCTGGCAAAAACTTTTTTGATTCCAACATTTCTGTACGGTTCTGAAGTATTTTCCAGCTGTGACTACAAAAGCACAAGGAAACTTACTTCAGCATATAATTCAATCTTGAGATATGTCTCACATCTCACCCTTTCAAACAAAATTATTGGGAGTAAGTCTTTGAGACTTTCTAAAAAACTAAATCTCTAACATTACTACATAAGATAATTTTTACAAATGAACCATCTTATCTTTTTAATCGGCTCGTTTTCACTCGTTCAAGGAGGAATAATAACCTTATTCAAATATGACATGAAAAACTAATTTCGGAATATCAATACTTTATATATTCCATTCGTCTTTGGAACTCGCTACCTCCAAGGATACAGTTTTTGAGCAACGCAATGGAATTTAGGAAATCTATATATAACTATTTTAGTGCATAGCTTTATACCTACGTTATTATTGTTATTTTTAATTTTAATTTTATTTTTCTATTTTTTATTTTTTTAAGTTATTTTATGTGATCTTGTCTTTTGTCTTCCTGTCATTTTATTTCTATGAATTTGTTAACGTAAACTCATCCTGTACTGTAATTATAAAACTTTTAGTTTTGTTGTACAGGGTATCAAATAATTAAATAAATAAATAAATAATTACCATAGCTCCTAATTCTCTTTGAAAAGATGGCTTAAACATTCAACAGAAATATTTTTCATATATACACAAAAACCAAATATTTAATGATAATCGGTCAATAATTAGTCATAGTTCCTATTTAAGGAACAACCATAAATCTATTAAAAATTTTGATATCTAAATAATCTGCAACACAAATAAGTTTTACATAAGAGCTATCATGAAAACTAACTTTATTAGGGTCGGTCCATTATTAGACAAAGCTCTCATAAAAATCCCCTTCGAAAATCACTTTAACATGTGTAAATCTTTTAAATCGAGATACAATTTAACACCAAATACATATATTTGTATGCACAGAAGTTATGCCACTGAATTATTGGCGCTCATTTCTGAAAACCCGTTTTTACACATACATATATAGTCGAGCTTGGATGACTACGCTTTCCCATTTGCTTCAAAATGGAACTTGTTTGTTTAATTATTTTTTTATTTAAATATGTACAAGTTTAATTAGTAAGGTCATTGTCAATGATTAAACAACTTAATGAATTTTAAATTATGAATTTATTGAAATTAAATTCAATCCAAATGAGCCTCAAATACTAAGCATTGCGGTACAATATTAAAGGAAATCATCATAACTCCCATATAAAGCCTACATCCAAAAAATACATACATACATTAATTAAAGTGCATAAACTTTCCACAACTACAAACTTTCAATACAACTTGAAAAAATTTAGCAGCTCAAACTGTTAAGTTTATTTACAAATCATTTTCTTACTAGGAAGGGTATTTAAAATTTACAGTTTATAATTTAAACAGGCTGCATAACGATGTCTGTAGTTAAGAAACCAGTTACAGAATTAATTAGATATTTAACTTTAAAAATTATAATTGATAGTTAATTGATATAATTGATGCTACAAATTAGACTTAATTTAAATGAGCTAAAGTTAATTGTGTACAGTGCTCTTTTGAAATTGCGTTCCAAGCACTTTGGATTCCTTGCACAAATCGGCAAAATTATTGGGTCTTACCGCCGTTATATCCTGCTCCACAATATTCAATAAATTCTCAATTATATTGAGATCCGGAGATTGGACTGGCCATTTTAACAGATCAAACTTATGCTGCTCCAAGCAAATCCTTACAGTTTAGATGAGATTTATATCGTTGTCATACTTTCTGATGCAATAGCGCATTGAAAATTCCCAGAAAACCATGTCCAGACCATTTTCCCCACCGTGCTTCAAGGTCTCAGAAGTATACTGTTGGCTATTGGGCATATTAAAAGGATGTAATACGTACTTTTTCCAACGTACTTTTTCCAAACCTAAAAAGTGTTGATTCATCGCTACGGGGGATATTCATCCAGTAAATTACTGGTTTTTCTAAATACTCATGGACTAAAGAAATCCGAGTCTGTAAGTTCTTTTTTGAAATATATGGCTTATGCTGAGCAATGCATCCACGCAAGTTTTTTTATTGAGTCTTTTTTTTATAGTTCTAGAGGAGATTGCAATACTGAATTTTGTTGAAAAATCTTTTTGAGTTGCGGTGGCGCTCTTAAATGTACCTGCAACTCAGGTTCTGCAATTAAATAGTCGCAAAGAGGACTTTTTAATTATATATGTAGGCAGTTTTTTACGTATTAGAGACGGTGTAACATTTTTATATGTTCCATACAAATTAAAATACTGGCAATCTCGTCAATCAATCAATCTGCAATCAATCTGGAGTTTATTTGGTGAATGATCTTACGCTGTTTCCTTTTCTTAATAAACAATTTAAATTTATAAATACAAAATAATTTATTCAAGCTATTTTTCATTATAAACTCCTATTTACTGGAAAGTTTTTTATAAATAAAAAAAAACACACACACAAATAATTGTATACAATGTACATTTGTTATATTATTATTTGTATATATATATATACGAGTATATATATTATTACACATATATACATATAAATAAAAAAAAAAATACAAGAAACAAATAAAAACAAGTCAGAGTGCAATATTCGGCTGTGCCAAATCTTAAATACCCTTCATCCTACCCTACAAAAAAACTACACTGTTGCTACGACCAGAATATCATTAAGGGTACTCATGATATTGTGCAATTGTGCAAAATTCCGAAACTTATTTCATGAAGCCTCTTTTTAAGTTTTGTGCAATCTAACAACGTCAGTTTGTGAGAAACGTCAATTCAAAAATAAATAAAATAAACTTAAAGGTTTTGTTTTAAAAAGGATGTTTATTTTAAAAATGCCTAAAGAAAACCAAAAGACTAAATTACTTAGATTATTTGAAGAAGTTACCGTTTGTGGTATGTTAGCACTTGCATTTTTTGGTAAATATGATGGTAAGCATAAATCCTTTTGTGTATGTCACTATGTTACTCTTCTTTTTTGGTTGTTTATAGATAATCAAGGTAAGACGTTTGAATATATTTTGGAAGAGTTCGCTTATGTTCTTGCAGCTGAAGAATAATTTCGTTATGCAATGGCACTTGTTCATCATTTAGTCCCGAAATCAAACAATTTTCTTTTTCAAATGACTTTTTTTGCAAACGTAAATAAAAATCAGCTGTTGATTTAAATGCATAATTGAACAACGCAAGTTTACGAGACAGAATTGTTGGGCAAATTTACGAAGTATATGAAAATTATGTTTTATGTAATTTTTGACAATTAATTTACGAGGGCGCAAAATCGCACAGTTTGTGAGACTTTTAAACGATATCACGAAGACCCTTAATATTCAGTTCTAATTCGGTGTGGGCGCAAATTTTAATAGTATTTTATATATTGTTTGATAGATAAGTTTATGCACAATATAATTTAATTCAAATGTTCTTAAATTTTATATACATATAAATAAATATCTATTACCAATTCTTAATATTATTTACAGAGTTTGATATTTATTATGACAATTTTAGTCCCATGTCACACACTGCCACTTTTGCTGCTCAACTTTTGAGTTTGTGGTTGAGAGAGAGGGGACCACTCTTCTTTCCCCTCTCACGACTTATATGTAACAATTTATGAAAGTATAAATAGGTTCAAAATGTTTCCATATTCACCAGGTTAAGGAAAAACAGTATTAAAACGATAGGGTTATAAGGCGAGACTTATTTTAGCCGAATTTCATCTCGATAACGTAGTTTAGGAAAGTTTACTGGTTGTTACAATGATACTTGAAGTTGACTTTAGTTGGGAGCTATGGCCAAATATGGACTGACAACTACAAAATCCAATAGTTCTAGTGCTGTATGATCGATATTAGTAAAATTGTTGGTTGATATTTATTATATATTTTTGTAGGTTTACTTGTTTTTATTTTAGCATATATATACATAATCTGTGAACAATTTTGGATCGGTACATATTTATACGTATTTGAGTTATTTTTAAAAGTGGACTTTGTATTGGAGCAATGGTCAAACATGGACCGAACTAATCAAATTTTTTTTTTTGTGTTTTACTTTCATATGAAACTTATTTTTGTTGAATTTTATATGGTTATTAGAATTTTATTTCATATTTCGGGAAGAAAATTGTATGGGGGCTATGAGAAGTCATGTACCGATTCTTACTGTCATCATAGTTTGTCCTTTTATCATAAAATTTAGGGCCTTTCGTAAATGCATCACTGCGCTGCATCTGATGCGCAGTACGTTAGGAAAATCAACAGTTGGCATAACTGCAAATGTATTTTGTTCTAAAATGCAACAGTGAATCAGCTGATGTGCAAACAACATAAAAACAAACATTACAAAAATGGCAGATGGAATAAATGTGCATCAGCATCAGCTGATTTGCATCAACTAATCGCAGATGCAGAACAGTGATGCATTTCCGAAGAAGCCCTTACTTGTGTAAAATTTCATGGCTTTATCTACGAAATATTTAAATAAATTAGCAAAAACTATATGAAAAATATAATTTTTTGGCGGTTGTCTCAGATTTTAATTCATAACTCCGGTTCTACTGTACCGATTTTAGTTATTTTCAATACCAAAATGCTTAGGAGAATTATACTTTTTTCTTAAAAAAAAAATTGCTGATTTTGGTTGCGTATTTTAGACGTGAGAGTGTTTTACACAGACAGACGGACACATGGACATATCAATCGACTTATAATTCCATAAGTATAACATCCTAATTGACCACTTGTGGTGTTGGAGGGTATAATAATAAAACAAAATACGAGTATAAAACATGTATTAGAAAACGCACACGTAAAGATCAATAAACTTTTTGTCCGCGCTCTTTACAGTTTACAAACAAAATGTATAAATTGTTATTATAATCGTAATAATACCACTATTGTAAAGACAACATTAATTATTTTAACAACAATAGCAACAAAACTCGTATGAATAAAATAAAAACGAAATTACTGACTTGTATTAAAAAAAAACTTTTTTTTAGCAACAACAACAAAAGACCAGTTAACAAAAGTTAAAAAAATAAAACACTTTTATTCTTGAGAATTTATCTGCCCCATTCCTAACAAAGTTATGGTTTAATAGCAAGACAAGCACATGTATTAAATGAATTTATACATACTTACATATATTTTTTAAATCTAATTTTTTACAAAGTCTGGCTTCCGTTACCCATAACATAGACTGAACCCATTATAAACCCTTAAAGGTGTCAAAATACAGGCTTTAAGAAATTAGTTTGCAACTTATTGTGTTGAATTTTATAAAAAAAAAAATAAAATAAGAACAATTTATTATTTTTTATTCGAACTGTTAATTTTTAAATTTTTGATATTTTATTTTAGTCGGGCTCGAGTTCATTAAATTTAATTTTCATTAAATTATTTTTCCTGAAGGTAGGAATTGTTATACAACTTGAAAAATTTTTATTATTAAAATTTAAATTTAATTAAAATTAAAATATTTAATGGTGCAGAGGGTTAGAAGGCAAAGAATTCTGATGAGAGAAAGTGGTGTTTCTCGAAACATATGTAAATTCAACAACCCAGGTTCGAATCCCAGCCAAGAAAATTATCATTAAAAATTTTAATAATAAAAATTTTTCAAGTTGTAAAACAATTCCTACCTTCAGTAAAAATAATTTAATGAAAATTAAATTTAATGAACTCGACCCCGACTAAAATAAAATATCAAAAATTTTAAAAATAAAATATATATTTTCTAATAAATTTGCTACAAGATTTTGTTACGTTACGTTCAAAAAAATGTTCCTGAAGCATAAACTATTGGTTTGCTTTAGAAAAAAATTAGATTTTGGGTTGAGTTTAAAGATAATTTCACAGTTATTATGGCTGTTATTGATTTAATTCAATCTGCAGTGGCTTACTACCTCCTTTATTCATTAAAAAGTGCGTATAAATATGTATCTACTATTATTAATAAAAACAAATGGGCAAAGTTAGCGATGTCGGATTTAAAAAATATTTGTTTGCCCTCCACCACCATAAGTGGTGAATGAGGGTATATACATACATACATATAAGTTTGTCATTCCGTGTGTAACACTGAGAAATACTCATCTGTCTACCTGTCCGTCTGTTTCCTAACTTTTTTCTGAAAAAGTTTCCGAACCACCCTCGTAGCATTATGAATCTAAATTGTTTGGAAAAAAAAATCTACCATTTCTAAATGCTAGATCCGATCGAGATTGTCTTGTATAGCATTGATTAGCCAAATTAGAGTTCTCTTCTGTATTTGCCTCTTTAGTCAGCAGCTTAAAATTACTTTCTTTCATTAAACTTAAAGTTCAATAACATTATAATTTAATAAATACATGTTCAAAAAAAATATATTGTTAAAAGGCAAATTAAATTTAAACGATATTCCCAATATCTGTATGTATGTATGTATAAACAAAAGGCAGAAATAGTAGAAATAAACAACTTTCATGCAGATTATATCATTTTATATGACTGCAGCTGGCTTTAGAAATTATAACTTGTGTACACTAAAAAATACTTGTTTTAAAAAATAATACTAACTACAGAGTAGCTACTTTATAAAGTTGTAAGTATGTATTTAATTAATAAAGTATTAAAAAAACAAGTATTCATATACATACATTCGTAAAAAAAAAAAAAAACATATATAAGTGTATAATTCTTTTTCATGTCCTTTTAAATATTTCAATGTCAAAATAATTCTTCATACATTAAGTTTTTTTAAGACCTTTATAAATCTTCTTAATGCAGAATTTTGTGCAAAATCTTTATACACAAAATCTTTATTTGAGCAAAGCAAGGTCATCCAGTCAGGATTTGTCGGTTTAATTTAACCCAATAATCATTGTATGTACATATATATGTAAAGAAAAAATTGCATTTCCAAAAATGTTTATTCATGATTTATTGATTGGTGTAGATAAGTATCATAAAGTTCGTTTTATGTAATTTAAATCTTAAAACAGGGGTTTCCACAAAGTTTTTATTTACCTCCATCCGGAGACACGCTCCATTCTTGGTATTAGTCTCCTCGTAGAATAAAATTCAGCAAAATTATTTTTATGTAAATAGAAATCACTAAAATTAATTATTCTTAACACTTTCCAAGAGACCCTCGTATTTCACGTGACCTATATTAAACAGTTTTTGTTTGTTTTTATACGTGCCGGGAAAAGTGAATGCATTAAAGACTTTTTCAAAATCAATAAAAATCAATGTAGCAATAAATATTCTTATTGTCAGAAGTTTTTATATGAAAGCCTGACTACAATTATGTTTGACCTAAATATTTTTGCGATTATGGTTAATGTCTTTGTTTTATGGCGAAATCTACAGAATATTCAATGTTTTAATAAATAAAAATCTTATTAATTTAAACAATCTGATGCATTTTTTAATGTACAAAACAAACAAAAAATAAAAACAACAATGAAATGAATGAATGAAATATTCAGTAGTTAGTTTCGAATTTTATACCCATCTAAAATAATTCAACAAAAATCTTAGCTCACTTTCGAGATTTGATTTTGTTTGCATAGCATTTATTTACATATCGCACCTGTTCAACAAAAAACTTTTTATTAAAAAACGATACATAATGATCTACTCTACCCACTGTAAAAATCTCCCATTATTTTGTCTACTCCAAGAATGATAAAATAAAGATTACGCCATGCGCATTATTTCCCGTTATGTGACGTAGAAGTTCCATTTTAAGGGTTACCAAGAATGTTTCATGTGTTAGAATTAAAATTTCTTGCGAAAAATTTATGTTTTATGTGATAGTTGGCAACGTTGCAATTGCAATCACATTGACAGT
Source organism: Bellardia bayeri (assembly GCA_950370525.1). NCBI lineage: Eukaryota > Metazoa > Arthropoda > Insecta > Diptera > Calliphoridae > Bellardia > Bellardia bayeri. Next base: position 48,740,548 of record OX493268.1, read on the forward strand.
TCTAAAAAATATTACATCGGTTTTGATAAAATAAATAAATTTGGCATTGCATATGGTGATAAATTATATTTAATTAATTAAAAACGTTCATTGTCGTGTAAAAAAGTGTAAATAAATAAAAGCTGTTTACAAAATTTTCTTAAAGTACACTTGAAGTCTACTTTAATTTCTTATAAATAATGCAGGAAGGTGCAGTGAGCAAATGCAAGCAAAACAACAGTAAAAAACAAGTAAGAAAGTATAGTCGGCCAAGCCCGACCATATAATACCCTACACCTAGTATATGTAAATATAAAACAGTTTTTCAGAAATGGGCGTTATTTGCAAGATATCACCTATTTTGGACCAAAATTCAGTGTCATGATTTCTGTGAATATAAATAATGTGTTAATCTTTATCTCGTTATAAATACTTTTAAAAGATTTATGGAAGGTAAAGTGAATTACGAAAAGGGTCTTATATTGGAGTTTCGACTTATTATGGACCGACCATTACAAAATTAGGTGTCATTATTTCTGTATATAAGAAACTTATTTGTGTCGAATTTTATTTGATTGCCAACATTTTTAAGAACTTTTGCTCTTTAAAGTGATTTTAGGAAGTGGGTCATATATGGGAGCTACAACTAGTTATGGACCGATCACAATAAAATTGTACCTTATTATTTGTATATATGTATATAAAATATATTTGTGTTCAATTTTATTTGGATACCAACATTTTTGAGTGAGTTATGCTCTTTAAAGTGATTTTCGGAAGTGGGTCTTATATGGGAGCTACGACTAATTATGGACCGATCGCAATAAAATTGTACTGTATTATTTGTATATATATGAAATATATTTGTGTTAAATATTATTTGGATAGCAACTTTTTTGAATGAGTTATGCTCTTTAAAGTGATTTTCAGAAGTGGGCCTTCTATGGGAGCTACGACTAATTATGGACTGCTCGTCATAAAATTCTACCATGTTATATGTGTATATACGAAACATGTTTGTGTTCAATATTATTTGTATACCAACATTTTTAAGAGAGTTATGCTCTTTTAAGTGATTTTTGGAAGTGAGCCTTATATGGGAGCTACGACTAATTATGGACCGATCTTCACGAAATTTGTAGATGTGGTTTAGCTTCATTTACTACTCATCTGTGGTTTGTGTACTTGCATATTTCAAAGATTTATGAACGGTAAACCCCATCATACAAACATGAGCATAAATCCAATATTCCTCCCCACTATGGTGGTGTAGGGTAAAAAAAAAATTTATATTTTATATGGTATATTTAAGTAAAATTAGGGCAATTTGTATACTATATACTAAAGCTAGATTTACACGATTGAAATTTTCTTCAAAATTGCTCTTCAAAATGCTTCAAACTCGTGTGAACAGCAAAAATTCTTTAAAATTTATTTATTTAATAGTTACTAATAGTTATTTTTTTGGTTTTAGAAGAAACGTTCAAGTTTGACTGATCGAATGGCTTAGTAAATATTAATAACATTTTCCATATAGGGTACTTGCCATACAAATGCAATTTTATCTCAAAACAAAAAAAAAACTCGTCTTAAGTTCAGTGAACTTATTATGTATTTATTTTGTTGTTGCATAGCGCTTGAAACTTTTAAACAGCTTCACAACAATACAAAAGAGTTTTATTAAACTTAATGAAAAAAAAAAAACTAAAACTAACGCAGTCGTTACATGTTAACACTGTGCGGGGCGAAAAATATCACAGCAGTTTACCTTCTCACTTGACCGCGTTTTATTTTAGTACTGTAAGACTCATACAGAGATAGTGAGATTGGATATACTACATATTTACAAACAATACACATGCATAATTTCTGTCTGTTTTTAATTGCACATTTACTTTTTAACGAAACATTTGATATTCAACGAAAATATATCACGCTAATAAGTATACATAACTAGACGGCAACTTACAAATAAAGCTGACTTAATGAAATGTAAAAGGAAATAAATTCGAGTGTTTAATCCACTTCAATCCACCTTGGACAATACACGATATATGATTTATATTGCTAAGTTGGACAATAAAAAAAGTCCGGGTTATAATAATATTACCCCTAGAATGCTTTTGATGAAAGAAAATGAAGTAGTTAATATGTTGACTGAGATTTTTAATAAAATGATCGACGAAGGGGATTATCCTGATGTACTCAAAGTACATAAGGTAATTCCAATACCAAAAGTTAGTACATCTAATAATATTGAAAGTTTTAGACCAGTTTCTGTCCTGTCAGCTGTGGATAAAATTTTTGAGAAAATCATATGTGAACAATTATCCAATTATCTTGATGATAATAATATTTTATTTCAAAGGCAGTATGGTTTAAAAAAAGGATCAGGAACAGAAGAAGCAGTGGTAGATGTTATTGAATACATTTGTGGAGAGCTTGATGCTAGGCACAGTGGTGTTGCAGGAGTTTTTTTTTTTGACTACTCAAAGGCGTTTGATCTTGTAAATCATGACATTTTAGTAAAAAAGCTTGCAATATTATGTGTAGCAAACAAAACTCTGGAACTATTTCGTCAATATTTAACAAACCGTATCCAATTTGTTCAAATTGGTGAATATAGCAGCTCTAAGCGTCTAGTCAAATGTGGAGTTCCACAGGGAAGTGTCCTTGGGCCATTATTATTCAAAATTTTCATCAACGATATAAAGAACATAAATAATAAAAAAAAAAAGTTATTTTGGGGCTACGGAAAGTTGATTTCCATACGCAGGCAGACATTGATATATCGACTCTGCTATTTGTAAGAATCGTATACACCATATCGTAAAAATTTTAAATGAAAAAAAGTCCGTCTCTGTAACATTACCCAGCAAAAACTTCACTTACATTCTTAATTTGAATGACTTCCAGAATTCATTATTCGTCCTTTTTATACCCTACACCACCATAGTGGGGAGGGTATATTGGGTTTGTGCTGATGTTTGTAACGCCCCTAAATATTGGTCCAACACCCACCTTAAAGTATACCGATCGACTCAGAATCACTTTCTGAGTAGATTTAACGATGTCCGTCCGTCTGGCTGGCTGGCTGTCCATGTAAAGCTTGTGCGCAGAGTACAGGTCGCAATTTTGAAGATATTTCGATAAAATTTGGTACGTGATATTTTTCGGCCCAAGGATGGATGGGATTGAAACTGGTGGAAATCGGTCCATTAGTTCACCTAGCCCCCATACAAATGTCCTCCCGAAATTGGGGTTTACCTGTCATAAATGTTTAACTTATGCAAGTATGCAAACAAAATTTACCACAGAAGAGTAGTAAATGAAGCTAAAGCACATCTACAAATTTCGTGAAGATCGGTCCATAATTAGTCGAAACTCCTATATAAGACCCTCTCCGTAATTCACTTTAATTTCCATAAATCTTTTAAACGTATTTATATCGAAATAAAGTTTAACACATATAATATTTATATTCACAGACATCATGACATTAAATTTTTAGATGATCGGTCCACAATAGGTTATATCTCCCATATTACGTACATTTCTGAAAAACTGTTTTATACATATAATATTATTATATAGTATTATATGGTCGGGCTTGACCGACTATACTTTCTTACTTGTTTGTATTACTAATAATATATTAAAGAAGTTCTTTATATAAGTATGTATATCTTAACAAGTTCATAATTATCAGATATGTATAAATACATTCAAACGTCTATTACTTGAATTTTCTATAAGTTGAAGCAAATCTCGTGGCAACAGCATCTTGGAGAGAAATTCTAATAGGTTTTGCTTCTTTAACTTGAACTTCCATAACATGAATTCCTCTATAACTTGAAAAGAAAACAGTAGTACATACAACATTTTTATAATTTGAATTTTTTGAAACAATTTTTGCAACACTTTATGCAAAATTATGTACATTAAATTGCCAACCATGAAATTTACTATTGTTATACCCTACACCACAATAATGGGGAGGGTATATTGAATTTGTGCTGATGTTTGTAACGTCCATAAATATTGGTCCAACACCCACCTTAAAGTATACCGATCGGCTCAGAATCACTTTCTGAGTCGATTTAACGATGTCCGTCCGTCTGGATGGCTGGCTGGCTGGCTGTCCATGTAAAGCTTGTGCGCATAGTACAGGTCGCAATTTTGAAAATATTTCGACAAAATTTGCTACGTGATATTTTTTCGGCCCAAAGATGGATGAGATTGAAACTGGTGGAAATTGGTTCATTATTTCACCTGGCCCCCATACAAATATCTTCCCGAAATGGGGGTTTACCGATCATAAATGTTTGAATTAAACACATTTCATCACAAATGAGTAGTAAATAGAGCAAAATCGCATCTACAAATTTCGTGAAGATCGGTTCATAATTAGTCGTAGCTCCCATATAAGGCCCACTTCCGAAAATTACTTAAAAGAACATAACTCTCTTAAAAATGTTGCTATCCAAATAATATTAAACACAAATATGTTTCGTACATATACATATAATATGGTAGAATTTTATGACGATCGGTCGATAATTAGTCGTAGCTCCCATATAAGGCCCACATCCGAAAATCACTTAAAAGAGCATAAATTTCTTGTTGGTAATCAATAAAATTCGACAGAAATAAGTTTCTTATATACAGAAATATTGACACCTAATTTTGTAATGGTCGGTCCATAATTAGGTGAAACTCCCACATAAGACCCTCTCCGTAGTTCACTTAAGCTCACTTAAATCTTTTAAAAGTATTTATAACGAGATAAAGATTAACACATTATTTATATTCACAGAAATCATGACACTGAATTTTGGTCCAAAATAGGTGATATCTCCCATATAACGCCCATTTCTGAAAAACTGTTTTATATTTACATATACTAGGTGTAGGGTATTATATGGTAGGGCTTGACCGACTATACTTTCTTACTTGTTTTTTATATTTCGGTAAATCCTTAAATAAAATTAAAATTTTTTACGTACATATTTCTTTTGCCTTAGTTATAAAGAACAAACAAACACTATTGTAATAAAGTACAATGGCACCGAAACGAAATTTACCAGTTGAAGAAAAGTTTAAATTAATAAAAGAAATAGACAGTGGATCGAAGAAAAAGACGTGACAGAAAAATATGGCATTTCAGAAAGTACCTACGGTTTCTATGATTTTAAGAAACAGGTTAAAAATTTTAAATTTTGCTAAATCTGGAACATCAAATGAAAAAAGCAAGAGAATAAAAAACCAAGATACGATAACATCGACAAAGCTGTTTTTAAGTGGTTTACGGCAACAAGAGACCAGAATATGCCGATATCTGGAGGAGTATTAAAGAAAAAAGAAGATGACATACCTTTAGTATTATTTACTGATTTTAACGAAAATGTATGAAAAGATAACTACTATAAAGTCTGGCTACATTTGAATGATGTGGAATCTATAAGTTGTACTGTTCAGACTTTTTGGGCATCGATAATGAATTGATTGCTTTTAAATTTCCAACTGATGAAGATATTATTGATAAATATGCCGTCGAATCAGAACCGCACTCTGGAAAATTAGTAGAAGTTGAGGAAACAGACAATCGTCCAGAGAAGTTATAACGGATTCGTTTAAGAATTTAAATGTATTCTTAAACACAAAAGACCACTACAAAGCATTGCACAACTTAGAATCACTTTTCGCTCAAAGCAAATGTGAACAAATTCAGTCAAAAAATACTCAGTATTTTAGTAAATAAATATCTAAATAATTAAAATAAAAATAGAAGAAATAGTATGGTGAAACATAAAAAAGAATTGTTATTAAAAGTATGTAGCTACATACATAGTTGTTCTTTATTTAGTTTGGAACATTTTTACATGTTATTCCCAAATTTAAAGTTTCTATAAGTTGATTTTTTTTTCTGGATAATGGTGATTCAATTTATAGAAGTTCGACTATAGATTTAAAGAAATTATTATATGATTATAAACCATTATTAGTAGATATCATTTTGCAATAAGTTTCCTTAGTATTTGTTAAGTCTGTTTATTTATTCTATAACATTTAAGGTGGCTATACACTACGTGTTTTTGCTTATGTATTTTTAAGTTTACAACTCACATGTTTTTCTTTATGTCTGTCAAAATTGTTTATTTTACATATGGGTTTAATTTTTGGTCACCAACTTGTATGTACAATTACACGTGACATCGCCATGATTAAAACAGCTGATACGCTTAAATATTATTCTTTTTTTTACACATAAATTTCCATGTCGTTTCTTTAACAAATGCGTTAAAGCCGCTACAAAGTGTCACTAAATTGCCGGCGTCAAAAATATTGATTTAAGGTTTTTCGTTTTTTAACAGACAAGATGTGGAGCTTGTATCAAAAAGTTTGAAATAATTTATATCATTGTTATTAAATTATCAAAATGGGATAAAAAAAAAATATTTAATTTATCACTTGTGCAAATTCTTCATACGGCCGGCTAATGATAGCGCAGATTTAACCATCGACAAATCTTTTCGCCTGGCATATACAATTGAAAACATGTGTTTGAACATAAGAAAATAGAGCGTGTTCTAATCGGAAAAAATACATATGTATTTTACACAAGCAAAGTTTTTGAGGTCACCAACTACATGTCTTTACTCCCATATGTAAAATTTGACATATACAATGTCAAAAACACGCAGTGTATATGCACCTTTAGTTGTAATCAGAACTATATATTTTTATAAAAGTATTAAGTATAAAACCAAGTTATTCATTTTTTGATTAAAACTGGCTAAATTATAACCGATTACTTTTGGAACATCCCGAACAAAAGTAAGTACTTTTTCTAGTAGATTTTTAAGTAGTCTGGTCAACAATTTCCTATTACTTTTTAACTTAATTAGTAAGTGAAGTTTTTGCTGGGTATTTCACTAAAACCTAAAGGTGTATATAAAAAATACAACAAAACTTCAAGTAGTGCATGACCAATATTTATTTACATGTGTTTCAAACCTAATGACAAACTAAATGTAACTTGCATCTATTTAGCGGTGTTAATAATGATCGCAATATTTAAAACTCGATAATGATGATGATGTACTATTCCAAGTTATTGTTTTTTTTTGTAGGGAGTTTTTAACCGATATTTTTTAACCTTATTTTTATTTAATAATGAACAAACAAATAGTCCCAACTATTACTGAGTATATGTATATGTTTAATAAATTCATGCGCTTAAACAAAAAAAAAACAATTATTTAAACAAAAACCGGAACTACCTTGAACTCGAAATATAGGTATGTGCTGTTAGCGGTTTTGGTGCTGTTTCATTCGATTTTCGTGCTTCGTTTTTTCGTTGTTAATGCATATATTATCTGTATTTTAATATCGTTTACTTCTAGATTTAAAATATTTCTAATTTTTTTATTTTTTTTGCAAACATAATTCTAAAATTTATTTTGTTTGTAAAAAAAATCAAAAAATATAAAGAATGTTAAAACAGAAAACAAAACATAAAAACTATAAACAATTCATATTCAGTTAATTTATCATTTGAAAACCTTTTTTTTTTTTTTTAATTTTACCCGTAAATTATTTAAATGTACATATGTATGTACGAATGGTAGAAGACGATACATAGAGTAATATACAAAAAAAAAATAAATATAAATACAGACATGCACGCTGACTTTAAGATACACGATAAAATTAAATGAACTGGCTAAAATGATGTATAAAAAAACGGTCAAGTTCAGGTTAATCATATTTAATCGTTTTTTTTCAGCGGTTTTTTGCTGTTACAAACTTGAAAACTGTGTTTCTAATTAATTTAAACTACAACAATGCAAATAGAATGAATGGATATGTTGAATAATTATTTTTTATGATTTTCAAATGTACAGACGGACAAAAGATTAAATCGTGTCACATGTTAGAAAAGTGCTTACTGAAATAAAACGTGTAACATGCATGAGTATAATTTATTGCTGCTACTAAAATCACACATAGTACCTACATTCCGGCAGAAATTCATAGACAAATTTATATGTACTGGATATTTAACGACATTTTACTTTAAACTTTTATCTGAAGATAAACGATTTTGTATCTAACACAATGCCGTTATTGTAATATATAAATCAGAAGTCTCTTCTCTATGGTTTTTATACCCACCACCAAAAAGATGGGGAGCATATTACGTTTGTCATTCTGTTTGTAACACATCGAAATAATGGTCGTAGAGCCAAAAAGTCTAGATATTCTGGGTCTTACAAGATTCTAAGACAATCTAGCCATGTCTGTTCGTCTGTTGAAATCACGGTAGAGCTTCGATAAAAAGGCATAGAACAATAAAATTATTACCAAACATTCTTTGATCTACCGAAATGTCCGAGTTATAGATCAAAATTCGTTAAGGATTGAATAAAATCCGTCTTTTTATAAGGGTATAGTTATGTAGAAGTAGCATGATATTACTCGACTGGCATTCTTAGAAAAATCCAATAAATTTCAAACACATATTTAAATAAAACATTTTTTTTTACTGTACACATTAATATTTTCATAATATTTGGATAGCTTTCCAAATAACTAAACACTGGTGTTTTCAATTTCAACTGAATATAATGGAAAGTTCCCATTCACTTTCACTTGTTCACTAGTTATGGTAGCAATACTCAATTTTAAATTCATACAATTGTTTTGAAACGTACAAACTTGTAAACTGTAATAATAATTTAGTTAGAGGGGAATAAATACAGCCACCGAAATAATAATAGGTTCATACATTTTTATATCAGGCATACATAGGTGATTTAAAAGATGCCATTCTGACAGTACACGCAGAGAAGAAACATGGTTGTGGTAAACATAATCTAAGAGCAACATATTATGATTGTAGTCAAAACATATTATGATTAATATAAGTGCCATAAAATATCATATTATGATCAATTATCATCGTAATATTTTATCATTATTTTCTTGTTAATCATAATTTGATATTATAACACCATATTATAACCTAATATAATCATAAAATTGTCATACGTGTTCATATTATGACCCAAGGTAACCATATTATAATTTAAAGTAATCATAATATGATCTAAACCAATCATATTATTATCTAAAGTAATTATATTATTTTCTAAAGTAATCATATTATGACATAAATTAACCATATTATGATATATAATAACCATATTATAATTTAGAGGGTGCTGTAGATTAATTTGTTAGCGCATTTGATCATTAAGCATGAGTTGGTATTTGTAGCCCGGGTTCGATTCCCAGCCGCTACCACTCAAACAACATCAGTTTCTGATAATTATTAGTTTTATTTCTTATAATCACAACTAATAATTATCACAGTGCCCTCCTTCGGTAGTATACCTACCATTCAAAGTAAAATATTTAAATAAAGGCTATAAAAACAATCTTTAAAAATAATGCGCCTACCCACCACCAGAGGCGCTGCAATGCTGCACTAAAACAAACATAATGCGCAATTGCAGAGTTGTGATAAAAAGAAAACTTTCTTCTACTTTAATTTAATTTAATTTATTTATTGAATTTTTTCATTTCCTATACAACAAGACTAAGTCTTATATTTATAGTACAGGAACGCATTACGTTATAAACAATTTTATCATGAGCATAAACAAATTAGTTACAGAAAAACCAATATTGATAACATCTTACGTGTAAAAGTCATATAAAAAATTTCTGCAACTATTAGCATTACTATTTATTTTTTGATTTCGTGGAAGATTGTTCCAAAGACGAGCGGCATGTACATAAAACTGCCATTCAGACACTAGATATTGATGTCGAAGTATTATAATATTTCGACTTCGAGACGATTGGAAGAAACATATTTTTTCAAATATTTATATGTATATTTGGGAGTTTGAGTATTTATTATTTTGTGCAAGAATACAAGAATACGAATTTTTAATAGGCTATCAAGTGAAACCCCGTAAAGTTTATTGGAAACAGCAGAAACATGATCAATCCTTCTTCAAGCCATACACATATCTTATAATGTTGTTAAACAATATATCAAGCTTTCTTTTACTACTTGAATCGCAGTTTCCAAATAACTCGCACCCATAAATTATAGAAGGAATCAGATACGTCTTGGCTAGTAAGGTTTTTATTCTTATTAGTACCAGAGAGCTCGTAACTTTATGTATGTTTGACCAACCAGTGAGTATATATAATCAGTCCATGTCAAATTGCTATTGAAAATTATACCAAGATTTTTCGTCGAATTAACAATTTAAATTTTTTCGCCATTTAAAACAATATCTTCAGAAATGTAACGATTTAAGCTCATTTTACATATTACAATGCATTTAGATTTAAACAGGGTCCGTGTGCACTAGCCCAGAGATAAATTATTCTGTCAATCCTCATTTAGAGATGATATGCCTGAAGCTATACATATTTTGAGCAGAGCTACTTAGAGTAAGTTGCACGTCATCTGCGTATAAATGTATGTTGCATTTAGAGAGTTGGTTTGGCAAATCGTTTATATATAAAGAAAATAAGAGTGGTCCTAAAATAGAACCTTGAGGTACTCCTCTATTAAGGGATACGCTATCTGACCATGTATTGTTCACAAACACCGATTGTGTGCGGATCGTAAGATACGAAGATATAAGTTTAGTAGAACTGTCGTTAAACCGAAAAAAGTGATCCAGTTTTTTAATAAGTATGTCATGGTCTACCGTATCGAACACCTTAGAATGGTCTAGAAGTACTAAAAAATGCATACTACCTTCATCTAATCCTTGAAGTATATTTTCGCTAACCTCCACAAGAGCCGTTTCATCCCCTTTACTTCTTCAAGCTATACCCTTTCCAAAGAAAGTAACGCAATTATATATAGGCATCTTAATTGCCTGAGTGTTACTTCTCTTAAAAAAAAAGAAATATTTTGATCTAATATTATGATAAAAAAAAAACATATTATAATATATAATAATCATATTGTGATCTAAAACAATTATACTATGACAGTACTTTATCATAATATGTTTAATTAATATCATTTTATTTTTACTATTATGTCAAATTATGATTTAATAATTATCATAATATGAATGCAAAATTAAGCAATGTGGTACCATTGCATTAAAACATTATTTATAATGAAGACCCAATTATTTCAGCATTTCGTATATGTATATATTTCGTATAATCGCAATTATTTCTTCACTTACAAGCACTGGTTAATATTTTTCTAAATAGAAATAAATATTTTTTGGCACTTTCAATGTACATAAAAAATTACATTTATTTACACTTTATTTAGATCTTTAACACTTCTTTGAAAATTGTGTATTCTGTAGTAAGAGCTAGTATATTTTAAATACAAATCCAACTAAATAATCTGATATCACGCAGATAAACTACTGAACTGATGCAAAAGTATTCTACAAATGGTAAAAAAAAATATTATTAAAATTAAACATATTTTGTTTGCATTTTAAACATAAAATGAGTACAAATATAGAAACCTATCATTTAATGGTTATTTGTAAGTTTAAATACATAGTTGTAAATAATATAATATGTTTGCATGATAATCAATATTTGTGGTAAACATTTTTTAAAAATAATAATTTTTCAGTGAACCATATTCAATCTTATAATTGCGATAAACATGCAAATGTTCATAATAACTAAATTATTGTTAAAATCAAATTAAAATAACAATTATTTGTGTATCACAATAATATATTGTTACCAAAAACACAGTGTAGTTGTCGTAACCATGTCCAACCATATTTATTGTTTCCATGATAATCACTATTTGTGGTAAACATTTTTTAAAAATAATAATTTTTCAGTGAACCATATTCAATCTTATAATTGCGTTTAACATACAAATGTTCATAATAACTAAATTATTGTTAAAATCAAATTAAATTTCTAAGTTTAAATACATAGTTGTAAATAATATAATATGTTTGCATGATAATCAATATTTGTGGTAAACATTTTTTAAAAATAATAATTTTTCAGTGCACCATATTCAATCTTATAATTGCGATAAACATACAAATGGTCATAATAACTAAATTATTGTTAAAATTAAATTCAAGTAACAATTATTTGTATGTATTTGTATATTGGTCCAACACCCACCTGAGTCGATTTAACGATGTCCGTCCGTCTGGCTGGCTGTCCATGTAAAGCTTGTGCGCAGAGTACAGGTCACAATTTTGAAGATATTTCAATAAAATTTGGTACATAATACTGTTCCGGCCCAAGGAGGGCTGGGATTGCAACTGGTGGAAATCGGCACATTATTTCACCTGGCCCCCAAATTGGAGTTTACCGATCATAAATCTTTGAATTATGCAAGTATGCAAACCAATTTCACCAAAAATGAGTAATAAATAAAGCTACATCACATTTACAAATTTTGTCAGGATCGGTCCATAATTAGTCGTAGCCTCCATATAAGGCCCACTTCCGAAAATCACTTTAAAGAGCATAACTAACTCTTTTAAAACTGTTGGTATCCAAATAATATTGAACAGAAATGTGTTTCGTATACATACATATAATACCGTAGAATTTTATTATGATCGGCCCATAATTAGTCGTAGTTCCAATATAAGGCCTACTTCCGAAAATCACTTTAACGACCATAAATTTCTTTAAATTGTTGGTATCCAAATAAAATTCAACACAAATAAGTTTCATATATATAGAAATGATGACACCTAATTTTATAATGGTCGGTCCATAATTAGTCGAAAATCCCATATAAGACCCTCATGTAATTCCCTTTAACCTCCATAAATCTTTTAAAAGCATTTATATCGAGATAACGTTTAACACATATAATATTTATATTCCTAGAAATCATGGCATGTTTTATAGGATATTATATACTTTCTTACTTGTTTTTCTGTGCGTGTATGGTCTACTTTAAAATAGACATTTTAATGTCAAAATAAAATAAAGGAGTAATTATAAATTGTTAATTTTTTTTTATTTCACTAAAGTAAGATTAATCTTTTTTTCTTGTAATTGAGGGTGAACCTATAATTAATAATTATATAACTAAACATTGTAAGCAAATAAATTTTGTTTAAATGTTGTATTAAAAGACAATAAAAACAGATTTCTTTAAATCGGAATACGTTAATTACTTTTTTTGTTTTACCAATGAACCTATCATTATTTCGTTCAATGTATTTCCATTTAAACATATTTCTTTAAAAAAAAAATCTTAACACAATCGAAAAAGCTGAAATATGGAAAAATATTATTAAAAAATAAATAAATCAATGAAAATCCCCATAAATTTGCATGTTTATGCGTATTAAACTTGTTCCAAAAATAGAAACCATTGTTACTTCCACCTCCTTAATTTGGTGATTTTTTGAGAAACTTTTGTATTTTCCAATAATTTTCAATGAATTTTATTTATTTAATTGACATAAACGTTAAAACATTACACAATATATATATTTCAATCGTTATGAAGTGGCCCAACGAAACCTTTCCCATATGTATGTATGTTTCACATTCGAAATTAATTAATTCGTAACAGAATAATGAAAACAGCAGCCCAACAACAATGATATTTACACCCTACACCACCATAGTGGGGAGGGTATATTGGATTTGTGCTGATGTTTGTAACGCCCAGAAATATTGGTCCAACACCCACCTTAAAGTATACCGATCGACTCAGAATCACTTTCTGAGTCGATTTAACGATGTCCGTCCGTCCGTCTGGCTGGCTGGCTGTCCATGTAAAGCTTGTGCGCAGAGTACAGGTCGCAATTTTGAAGATATTTCGATAAAATTCGGTACATAATATTTTTTCGGCCCAAGGCTGGATGGGATTGAAACTGGTGAAAATCGGTCCATTATTTCACCTAGCCCCCATACAAATGTCCTCCCGAAATTGGGGTTTACCTGTCATAAATCTTTTAATTATGCAAGTATGCAAACAAAATTTACCACAGATGAGTAGTAAATGAAGCTAAATTACATCTACAAATTTCGTGAAGATCGGTCCATAATTAGTCGTAGCCTCCATATAAGGCCCACTTCCGAAAATCACTTTAAAGAGCATAACTCTTTTAAAACTGTTGATATCCAAATAATATTGAACACAAATATGTTTCGTATATATACATATAACATGGTAGAATTTTATGACGATCGGTCCATAATTTGTCGAAATTTAATTGTTTGAAATTTAACGACCATAAATATCTTAAAAATGTTGGTATCCAAATAAAATTCGACACAAATAAGTTTCTTGTATAAAGAAATGATGACACCTAATTTTATAATAGTCGGTCCATAATTAGTCGAAACTCCTATATAAGACCCTATCCGTAATTCAATTCAAGCTCCATAAATCTTTTAAAAGTACTTATATCGAGATAAGGTTTAACATACATATTATTTATATTCACAGACATCATGACTCTAAATTTTTGGATGATCGGTGCACAGTAGGTTATATCTCGCATATTACGTACATTTCTGAAAAACTGTTTTATACATATAATGGGTGTAGGGTGATATATGGTCGGGCTTGACCGACTATACTTTCTTACTTGTTTTATTTATAACAATAATTTAATAGTAATTAAAACTTTTTATTGTATTGTAAGTTTTTGTTGCTGTTGTTGTTGTTGTTGTTGTGTAAATGTTTTTATGTATTGCCGTCCTCTTTTCTTATTGCCGATTGTTTTTGTTTGAATTATAAAATACTTTAGCTGCCCGAGAATCATTATTAGTTAAAATTTGAATTCATAAAGTGAACGTGAATATCACCAACAACGACTCCATTTAAAAAAGTTTTCGCTTGTTTCTAAATGTATTTAACTTATTTTTAATTTGTTCGTAGAAACGTTTTAACAATGTTTTCATCTTCACGCTTAATAACAAATGAAGTAAGTTCCTTTTTTCATAATTTACAAAAAAAAACATTTTGATAAAAATTCTTTCATTAAGTTTACAAGAGTATGAGCCCATCATACACATATAAAGTGGCGTTTTTACATTTAGCACTCTATAGAGAAAACTTATTTCGATGACCTCTACTGTACAACTGACTTTTTAGCCGACATGAATATGACATAATAACAAATGGTAATAAATATTTACCAAGCAAAACCATGGTAATGACATTCAATTACACATTAACTTACATTTTTTTATTCGGTTGTTACTAACAACTCATTCTGTGAGACTTAACCTATTAACGCCCAACTTTTAAAAATTAAAAATAAAAAGTTTTTTTTTAGTGAAACGTTTTTAATTGTAGTAAAATAATACGAAAATACAAACATTTATTAATTTTTTATAAAAATAACTTAAATATAGCCTGTCCTAAAAATACAACACTGGCACATTTATAGTACAGGAACGCATTACGTTATAAACAATTTTATCTTGAGCATAAAGAAACTTGTTACAGAAAAACCAATATTGATAACATGTTACGTGAAAAATATATATAAATTTTTTTTGAAACTACCAGCATTACTATTTATTTGTTGATTTCGTGGAAGATTGTTTCAAAGACGAGCGAAAATGTTATATCAAAACCCCTTTATGTAATATAAAATTAACATAATATGAACCCACTAAGTCTGCTACACTTCCGGCACGTGCCAATAAATTTTAACACAATTCATTAGAATTATTTCACAAATAATAAATTTATTAATTTCCATTTTTACACAAAATAATTCTTTGGAATTATTTTAAAAACAATAAATTTATTGATTTGCAATATTTATTCAAAACAATTCTTCGGAATTGTTTCACAAATTATAAATTTATCAAGCTTGCATTTTTAAAATTGTTTTAAACTTACTTAGTTGTATTTGCGGCACACGCCAATTCTTTGATTGTTTTAAAATACCAAGGCAACTGACCAAATATGCAAGATAAACATAAGAATTAATATAAAACAACGGTGGAAAAGTAGACAATGTTGGAGTCTACTTGTGAGTGTCAATCAGTTTAGATAAGTTTAGCTTTAATTTTAAAATAAGAAAAAGTAATAAATAAAGTTAAAAAAATATAAAATAGTTTTTTTTTTATTTCCTTTAAACTTTAACATAAAAATCTAAAACTGCCCTTCAGACACTAGGTATTGATGTCGATGTATTATAATCCGTGTTGCCAAAACATGCCAGCAAAAAATAGCCAGAATGGATAAAAAAAACGCCAGAAACCGCTAAACGTTCAAAATGAACCAGCTGAAATTCGGCTAAATACTACCATGTATAAACCTTAACTCTTACATGTATGATTTAAATGCTTTAATTACATGCGGTTTTTATACCCTACACCACCATAGTAAAGAGGGTATATTGGATTTGTGTTGATGTTTGTAACGCCCAGAAATATTGGTCCAACACCCACCTTAAATTATACCGATCGACACATAATCACTTCCTGAGTCTAATTAACGATGTCCGTTCGTCTGGCTGGCTGTCCATGTAAAGCTTGTGCGCAGAGTACAGGTCGCAATTTTGAAGATATTTCGATAAAATTTAGTACGTGAAATTTTTTATAAATGCTTGAATTATGAAAGTATGCAAACAGATTTCACCACAAATGAGTGGTAAATAAAGCCAATTCAGATCTACAAATTTTGTGCAGATCGGTCCATAATTTATCATAAATCCCATATAAGGCCTACTCCCGAAAATCACTTTAAATAGCATAACTCCCTCAAAAATGTTGGTATCTAAATAATATTGAACGCAAATATATTTCATATATATACGAATAATATGGTACAATTGTATGTTGATCGATCCATAATTAGTCATAGCTCCCACAAGGCCCACTTCCGAAAATTACTTTAATCATAATTCATAAATTTCTGAAAAATGTAGGTATCTACATATATAAAATTCAACACAAATAAGTTTCATATATACAGAAATGATGATGATGGTCGGTCCATAATTAGTTAATTAAAATCATCAGTTTCTTGAATCCAGTCTTTAAGAATTGGCTTAGTCTTCCACTCCTGTCTAAACTTTTGAACATTAATTCTATGTACAAATGAGTGGCATTTGATTAAAACTTACATATATTTAGTACGCTAATATAATAAGATGTTCTTTTTTAAGATTAAGAGTTTTTTCCCCTTTTCCCATTTTTCCTATTCAAATTCAATGTTAAAAAAAATAAAAAGGGAAAAAACTCCCGCGGAATTTTTATTCATGATTGGGCTGTATTAGTAAAAATACATCGCAAAATTAGAGTGCTGCCCACTAGAAAAAGGCAGAAATAAAAAAAGTAGCTAAAAAAATAGTTCAGCTATTTTTTCACAAACTTTCCCGTAATTGACAAAATAAAAACACCATATCTGGCCGAAAAACCGCTGAAATGGCAACGCTGATTATAATATTTCGATTTCGGGACGATTGGAAGAAACATATTTTTTCAAATATTTATATGTATATTTGGGAGTTTGAGTATTTATTATTTTGTGCAAGAATACAAGAATACGAATTTTTAATAGGCTATCAAGTGAAACTCCGTAAAGTTTATTGGAAACTTCAGAAACACGATCAATCCTTATTCAAGCCATACACATATCTTATAATGTTGTTAAACAATATATCAAGCTTTCTTTTACTACTTGAATCGCAGTTTCCAAATAACTCGCACCCATAAATTATAGAAGGAATCAGATACGTCTTGGCTAGTAAGGTTTTTATTCTTATTAGTGTAAAATATTGTGTAGACCAGAGAGCTCGTAACTTTATGTATGTTTGACCAACCAGTGAGTATATATAATCAGTCCATGTCAAATTGCTATTGAAAATTATACCAAGATTTTTCGTCGAATTAACAATTTAAATTTTTTCGCCATTTAAAACAATATCTTCAGAAATGTAACGATTTAAGCTCCTTTTACATATTACAATGGGTCCGTGTGCACTAGCCCAGAGATAAATTATTGTGTCAATCCTCATTTAGAGATGATATGCCTGAAGCTATACATATTTTGAACAGAGCTACTTAGAGTAAGTTGCACGTCATCTGTGTATAAATGGATGTTGCATTTAGAGAGTTGGTTTGACAAATCGTTTATATATATAATGAAAATAAGAGTAGTCCTAAAATATAACCTTGAGGCACTCGTCTATTAAGGGATACGCTATCTGACCATATATTGTTCACAATATATAATACGAAGATATATGTTTAGTGAAAGTGTCGTGAAATATTCCAAAATTATCAATAGCAATCTTCTTCAGGATAATACCTAATATGTATCAGTATGTTCATTATTTCCTCCAGATTTACATATGTACATACTTGCAAAATATTGAATATCGAAATTTCAAATTAAGATTTGTAAGCATTGAAAAAACTCTAATCTAACTGCAATATATATAGTAAACATAATTTAATTTATTAAAAATCGAAAAATACTTACTTTTCCATGTTCATTATCCATTTTCTTTAATTTTTCTTTTTCTTTCAAAACAAACCAGCTGTTTTGTTTATGTTTGTCACGGGAAAATAAAGCGTGTTCTAATCGAAAAAATCACATACATATGTATGTATTAACACATGTATTTTACAAATGCAAAGTTTCATACATATGTATCACACGATGTGTACAACTTTTACAGATGGAAAATTTGACAGTACATATGTATGTAAAATACATCCCGTCTAATAGCACCTTAAGTAAACCTATAAATAACTAAATTAATAATGACAAGCTATACCTAAGAAGGCAGCCATAATTAGTACAGCTCACTTAGGTCCATTCTCATTTTAAACAATGTAAAAAGTCATCAAACACTCAACAAATTTTTAAATAAAGCCTTGTTCACTTAAAATCCGGCCACACTACAGAAGATTTTTTACAATATTGGTGACAACACTTTCGCTGTTTTCAATTACAATATACAGGTTTTAGTGATTTGCATCTGGAAATGTTGTGCAACAGTTAATGTAATCCATCAAAACGAAAAACACGGATTTTTAAAAAGGAAATAATTTTTAGTTTCTTTATTAAGTTTTTCTTAAATACTCGTATTAATGAATGAATAAATCAATTTGTGGTTCAAAAGTATTAAATCGCTTATTTTGTTACATGAATATTACAACATTAATGCGACCGTATTTTATGTGAACAATGCTTTAAATAATAAAATTACCTTTACATACTCTGTACAGCATTTCTTTTGTATTTCTCTATCAATCAAACTATCTGGTCATCAATCAAATACTAAATAAAATCTTCCTGTTTTGCCAATGATTTATTTATTTAGCTGCCCATTCAGTCTAAGAAGGAAATCAAATAACTGGGCACTTTAGAACCTCTTTTTAACGTTTCCAAGTAGCGCTCTTAACTTTTGTTTATGTTACAAAAAAAAAAAAAGAAGAATCATTAGAATTATTTTGCTTCTAGCTTTTTCGACGTATTTCAAGTCATTATCATTCATCTCAAAATAGAAATAAACGAAAAAAAAATAATAATAAATATAACAACAAATCGAGTTTAATCATTAAAATGTAAGAAGACCAACCAGATAAAAAAAACTGTCTAGCAAAAACAAACATAAAAAACTAGTTTCGATTTTAATTTATTCCAACGTAATCAACTTTTTTTTTTTTTTTGTTTTTTTTTTTTGCAAATACATATTTTAGTTTGCTACGTTTTTTGGAGTTTTGCTTTTGTTTTCTTATTTTAATTTACATAAATAAATATATTAATATATAGTATACGAACTAAATGTATATATGTATGTACATACATAGTACATATTTAGATGTTATAGAATTTTGATACACAATAAAAAATATATTAGACAGACATTGGGTAAATAAATTTAAAAATAAAAACTCTTGTTTTCTAAAATTCTAAATTTTTTAAAAGCCATATAAAGTTTATATATACGAGTGTATCTGTGGGAAATTATATACATATGTACGAGTACATATAAATATTCTAATTAATCGAAACATCCCAGCAAGCCATATGAGTCCGAAATGAGTCTTTTCTGACACCTTTTCCGGAGCGTTCATGATCTTTATGAGCCCAAAAAACAATCACAATTGCTCCGAAAACCTTCAGAAAAGAGGTTCATTACATTCGAAAAAGCTCTTAGATAATGTCAGAATGATAATGTCTTTTATGCGGTTTTTTTTTTGGGCTCAGAAAGAGTTCTTACATCATGTCAAAAAGGAGTCATTGCAATTTTAAATGCAACAAATTTAAAGGTCGCATTTATTATGTTTTTTTTTTTTAATTGTGTTTTCTTAAACAAATAAATAAATTAGAAATAGAAAAAAATTAAATAAATGTATTTAGAGTAAAAAAATAAAATGGAATTCATTTAAATAAAATATATAAAAATGGAAAAAAATTAATTTTTTAGGTAATTTTTCTTTTGCTCGGAAAATGCTTTTTAGTTGGACTCTTTTCTGACTCCCTTTTCGGAGCGCTTCGAAAATGCTCTTTAGTTGGACTCTTTTTTGACTACTTTTTCGGAGCGCTCCTAGAATGGTATGCTGGGATGCTTACACTCGCTCAAACACATTTAAATAAAATACATGTTTAAGCTGTATTTAGTTGTATTCATAATTACATACATATGTATGTATATGTTAAGATCAGAAATCGAAAATGATGGGTCCACTTTAATTTTAGTGGTTAATTGGCAGCATTATCACTGAGAGCATGATTTATAAGAGAACATTTTAGGTTTGTGGTTGAGAGAAACAGAAAAGTAAATTACGGAAATAATCAAGATGAGTGATTTATAATTAAATTTTTTTCGTAAAGGGGCGGTTATAACTTTTATTTTCGAACTTTTAAAATTTTTTTTTTTTTTTTTTTTTTTTTTTTTTTTTTTTTTTTAGCCTTTATTTATTTATTGAATCTTCATATAATGAAATGACAATAAGTATTCAAATCTTAATACTAAAAAGAAAATAATAAGCCCAGCCAGTGCTAGACAAAAATTTTATGATACTAAAAAAATTTTACATCAACTGATCCAGTCATCTATTTTGCGCTTGAGTTAAAGCAAGGGTATCCCTCCTTCTCAACCGATTATGGCCACTAAAGTTAAGGATGTCTCGTGCAAGTGGGTTTGGGTGGTGTTCAAGTTTGCTGACATACTTTGACGCGTGTTTTGTAAATTCAACTTTTACTAATGGCACGCATAGATCTTTGTGAATTCGAGAATTTTTAACATACCATGGAGCTGCAGTAATTATACGTAGAATTTTATTTTGACCCCTTTGAATTTTTTCAATGTTTGATGCTGAGGCAGTACCCCATAATTGAATTCCATAGCACCAGATTGGCTTTAGAATTGCATTGTACAACAATAGTTTGCAGTCCAACTTTAGTGAAGAATTTCTGCCAATTAGCCAATTAAGTTGCACTGCTTTTAATCTCATCTGTGTAAGTTTCGCTTCAATATGAGACTTCCAAATTAAACGGCGGTCGAGGTGAATGCCGAGGTATTTGACTTCATTATGTTGAGGAATAATTTGATTATTTATTTTGATGAACGAGCAAGTTTCTTTTCGCAATGTGAAAGTGATATGAATACATTTCTGTTCATTAACCCTGATTTTCCAAAGCTCTAGCCAATTCTCTAGTTTATAAACATAATTCTGCAAATTCTGTGATGCTACTTGGTGGTCCTTGTGAACGCTGATAAAGGCTGTATCGTCTGCGAAAGTTGCCGTGTGGATTTTGGGGTCTGACGGCATGTCGGAGGCATAAATCAAATATAAAGTAGGACCCAGTATGCTACCTTGTGGCACACCTGTTTCAATTGGCTGAGCGGGGCTTAAAAAATTGCCTTCTTTGATTTTAAATTTGCGACCGTATATATAGCTTTCCATAAGTTTATGGGTGTTAGCAGGCAGAGTTAATTTTATTTTGTGCATTAAACCGTCATGCCAAACTTTGTCGAACGCTTGGGACACATCAATGAAAAGGGCGGAGCAGTATTTTTTGTCTTCAAACGACCCTCTTATCACATTTACCAATCTGTGTGTTTGTTCGATGGTGCTGTGTTTAGCTCTGAAGCCGAATTGATGATTAGGAATGCATTCAGTGTCGTTCAGAATTGGAATCAACTTAGTCATTAACAATTTTTCGAACAGTTTAGAAATTGTCGGCAATAGGCTAATTGGCCTATATGACTCTACTTTGGTGTGATCCTTCCCTGACTTAGGAATCATAGTGATCATAGACACCTTCCAATCTGCAGGATAGTATTCTAGGCGTAAAATAGCGTTGAAGATAAAGAGGATAATTCTTCTAGCTACACGAGGTAACTCCACAAGCATTTTATTGCTGATTTTATCCATACCTGGAGCCTTTCTAAGGTTCAGAGTACCAATAGCGCTTTGGACATCACCAAAGTTTAGTCTTAGAGGTACAGGAGGTCTAATAACGAGTGGTGGCAAGTCAGATACGGTATTTGAGTTGTTTTTAGTAAACACATTTCTTAAATGGTTAACAAATAATGTCCCTTTCTCGGAATCATTTCTAGCCCAGTCACCAGTCGGATTTCGCAAAGGAGGTTTTCCTCTCACTGGTCTTTTTAAACCTCTTGCCGCCCTCCATAACGAGTAGTCAGATTGTGGGGTACTATCAAGACCCTCCAAGTAGGATCTAAGTGAAGCCGTTCTTTGGGTTTCTAAGAAATGTCTTAGTATATCTCTGCATACCCGTAGCCTAGCTTTCAGTTCAGGAGACCTGTGAAGTTGCCACTCTCTTCTCATTCTTCTTTTTTCTGATAGGAGATGTTCGAGTTCAGATAAATAAGTTCTGTTTGTCCTATTTCTACATTCAACGTGATAAGTGGAAGCGTGATGCACAGCTCGTCGAAGGTCCTCGGTAAAGTTGCCAATCGACTGATCGATATCGTCGGTAGTTCTCAACACAATATTTTCCGTGCAATGAGAACTTAAATACTTTTTGTATTTTATCCAGCTTACTCGGGTCTTAGTCATGTTTCTAAATGGAGAGCCACACACTTGAGGGAAATGCATTGAAATGATAGTAGGAGAGTGATCTGAGGACAAGTCTAATGAAGGATCCACTTGCATCCATTCTACAGGGATATTTTTCACTACTCCAAAGTCAATAACATCGGGAATCTTCCGTCGGTCCGTCGGCCAGTAGGTGGGATGTCCGCTTGAGAGTACATCTAAGCCCATTTGAGCAATGGTGTTGAAGAGTACGCGACCCTTTGGGGTTACCAGACGTGAACCCCAAAATGTGTGTTTGGCGTTAAAGTCGCCAGCAACTAAAAATCTAGCTCCAAGGGAATTAAAGAAGTTATGGTATTGGTGTTCTTTTATTGAGAATCGAGGCGGAGAATAAATCGATGATAAAACAAATTTGTATTGACAGAATTCAATGCAAATGTTTGTTGCTTGGAGGTAATCCTCACTTATGTTATTCATTAGATAATGTTTTATTCTGTTCTTTATAAGAATTGCCGAACCTCCACAAGCTCTTCCGCGGGGATCTTTAGTATCGTACAGCACGTAGCCATTAATTTTGAAGTACCCTGTCGACGTCAAGTGAGTTTCAGCAATCATCATAACATCAATCTGTTTATCCATCAGGAAGTATTCCAGTTCGTTTTTATGTTGGCGGAGGCCGTTCGCGTTCCAAAAACAAAGTTTTAAATAAATCATTTCTTTAAAATGGCTTGCAAGATAGTGGATTGCATTTTCAGCATTTCCTGCATCATGGATGTCATGGTGGTCGTAAAAGTGTTCATAGTTTGGACAAGTGTCTGCAATGTTGTCTCTAGATTGTTGATATGTGGCTCAGAATATTGCGATATAGGTTCCTGCTCCAGACATGGCATATTAGATTTGACCACGTTTGCGTAAGAAACTTGCCTAGAATTAGGAGCGTTTACGTGAGTAGTTGGTCGTATAATTTGAGGAAAATTCTTACTCGACGTGAAATTAGGTTGTTGAGGATGGTCAGGTAATACTGGCGACTTATTGGTCCTTATGCCCTTCAAATAAGTATAAACTGGACAACCTCTATAATTAGCGGTATGATTTCCTCCACAGTTACTGCATTTTTTTATTTTTAAGTCCGTTTTGGACTTATTACATTGAGCAGTTGCATGTAGTTCCCCACATGCAACACAAACAGACGGCAATTTACAATACGCTTTGGTGTGACCAAATTCTTGACAATTAAGACACTGGACGGGTCCAACACGCTTATGCGGTTCCTCCACGGTAATTCTACGATGCAGAAGATAAATAAGATTGTAAATTGGATGGGACTCGTTTTTCTTTAAGGCAACATCTCCAGGTTCCAATTCTACCCTGAACATGGGCTGAGGAATCTTTTCACGGTTTCTAATATTCACTACGCTCTTGATTTTGAACCCTTTGTCCATTAATCCGTTCTTTATCTCCGCAGGATCAACACATGGGTCTATACCCTTTAGAACGACTTGGAGTCCTTTTGCGCTTTTGAGCTGATAGGTATAGAAATCCCTGGTCTCCCTCTCCAACTGGTTGGACAATTTTCGGAAATCATCTTCCCTATTCACTTGGATCTTTGTCTCGCTGATTTTTCCATGTTTAATTGAGGTTACGCTAAACATGTTCTCACCTATTACAGCAACAATTCCTTGTACCAGTTTATTGGAAGTGGGCTCTCTCAGGTAAATTGGTGGGGGCTTAAACGTCTTTTTCGGTATTTCTGGGTCATCCGTCTGAAGTAGAGCAAATCTGTTTTGATCATTTGGCTTATCACTGCTGACGGTCTTAGGAACTTTAGAATTGGAAGACATTTGAGGAGATGTCGGGCTCCTCTGTCGCTTGAGAACGGTGATGTACTTATCCATACCTACTTGTTTTTTGGGTTTGACTGCACTATTTGATGAAGATGATGATTTCTCATCGGATGAGATAACTATATTGGGCGAACAGGAACGGCGCCGTATTTCGGCTTTTGTAGTGAGAAGAGACTCCACGGATTTTCTTAAGGATTCTTCCTCAGAGATCCATAAATTTTTTCTACTGTAGCTTAGCTCTTTCTCAGAATTACATCTGAGCGGGACACTCATGCAGTTGTTATGCGATTTTTAAATTACCGAAAAACCACTATAGATATTTTTCCACCTATTACGATATCTTTTTTTTTTATATATATATATATATTTTTTTTCACTTATTACAAGTTTTTTTTTTTTTTTTTATTTTTTTTTCACCTATTACGAAAATTCAGCCGCACTAAAAATAACACGTCCGACCAGTTCAAGCAACACTATTAAAATACTTTTAAAATAAATGACAAAAGTTCATTTAATGCAAACTTTAATATAAAATTTGTGTTTCTTTACTTCTTGCCCAATATCGGCACTGCTTTGAAACATATATATATATAGTACTCGTATGTAAATAAAAGAGAAAGAATGTTAACGTTTATTAAGATCACAACCACAATTGAAATTGAATAGTTTGTCTCAACAACAACAAAAATTAATAAAGATTATACCAAACCTTGCAAACAAAAATTATTTTATAACAGTTATTATGAGGGATTTATTTTTTTTTTTATTATTTATTGAATCTGCCTTATTTCCTTAGGCCTAACAATAAGTATTCAAATCTTAAAACTAAAATAAATCTAATTACTCTCTAATAGAGCATTAATTCTTATTGGCTGTTAAGCTCTACGAAGCCTCGACTCCGTCTGGCTCTGAGCTAGAATCCTAGCCAGCGGATTCTGGTGGGTTTGTAGCTTTTTAATGCAGTTCTCGCGGACCCTTCTGAATTCATCCTTTTCCAATGGTACTTCTAGATCTCTGTGGATGTTTTCATTTCTTATGTACCATGGTGCGCCCGTCATGGTCCTAAGAATTTTTGATTGGGCCCTCTGTATAATTTCAATACTGGTATTACTAGCAGTTCCCCACAATTGGATGCCATATGTCCAAATTGGTTTTAAAATGATTTTATACAGGGTGACTTTATAGTCCAGGCTTAGCTTAGATTGGTCACTGATTAACCAGTGAAGGCTAGATGCTTTTAACTTCATGTGAAGTCTCTTGGTTTCTATATGACGACGCCAAGTAAGTCTTCTATCTAAGTGAATACCAAGGTATGTAACATAATCGGACTGAAGTATATTTACATTGTTAAGTGTGACAGGTGGACAGCATCCCCTCCTCAATGTGAACGTAACATGTTTGCTTTTTAACTCATTTACTCGTATTCTCCATTTGTTTAACCGTGGTTCCACACATCTTAGATAGCTATCTAGTATACTAGATGCAATATATGGATTTTCATGCGAGCTTATAATTGCGGTGTCATCATCATATGTAGAAATAGTATATCGTTCGTAGGCAAATCAGAGGTGTAAATCAAATAGAGGGTAGGTCCAAGAACACTTCCTTATGGTACTGCTGCCCCAATCCTATAGTCTCTTGTAACGTAATCGTTGTACTTAACTGTAAATAAGTGGTCCGAGAGATAAGATTCCAATAGTTTATGGGTACATGGTGGTAGCAAGCATTTTATTTTATATACCAGTCCTTTGTGCCATACCTTATGAAAGGCTTGAGCGACATCCAAAAATATTACTGAACAATATTTCTTTAATTCAAATGATGTTCTTATTTCTCCGGTTATACGATTAACTTGTTCAATTGTTCCGTGGCGTTCGCAGAAACCAAATTGATGAACTGGGACTATATTTTTCTCATTTAAAAATGGTATGATTTTCTTTTGGAACACCTTTTCGAACAGCTTAGATAAGCAAGGAAGTAAGCTTATTGGTCTATAGGTATCATAATTACCTGAGAAGTTTTCCAATTTGTCGGAAAAAATCCATGTTTAAAGATCGCATTAAATATTATATACAACACAATTATTGCCACACTCGGTAATTTGTATGGAAATTTGCTTTATAGACCTGTTATAAGTTTTTATGAATAAGGGGGTAAGTGTGTAAAAAGCAGAGTGTTCATTTAAAATTGTTTGTGTGTACATTTAAATAAATAAAGACTCGTTATATTTTTTTAAACTATTTGACTCTTTTATTTTGCAATTAATCCGGTTTATTTAAAGAAAATAAATCAATGTTTTTTAAAGGTAAAAAAGTAACAATACTATTCATTAGGTCATTAGCCCATATCGGACTGAACTAAGATTCCATCGAGTTACAATGAAGAGAGTTTTAGAAAATGTTTATTTATGTCCGACTAAGAAAAAAACAATTTTTTGGTCCAAATTGAATCACTGGGCGTGGCGCCAGCCCTTGTTGCGAAAACGCAACACCCACATTATCCTGTACCAGGACAATAGGCGTTGTGTTTTTTGGTTCCAAATCTTATATAAATGCATAGATATATGTATAATCTTCATACTATCACAGCTGTCCGTCGATATAATAAATATTATTACTAATTTTATAACAATTCATAAAAAATCGAAAAAAGTTGGAAAAATCCTTTTTTTTGTGATCTGATTTCAATATGAAAAAATCATTTCTGAGGAAAATCTCAATTCATGATTGCATATCGGGTTTAAGAAAAAGGTAGCCAAACTGAGAATCACACATCCCTAAAGTGAGTGTTGCGTTTTCGCAACCATAGTTCGATATGGGTTAGTATAAAAAGTCAACAAAATTTCCCTTTTTACACGTGGTTAGTTTGAATATCCTTAATGTATGTTGGTTGGTTGGTTTACGTGGTAGTTCACTACGTGCGAACACTTAAGTAGAGTCGAAGGGACCCCGTTTTAAAAGACCACACCACTCGTCAGATTTACTGTAGCTAATATGTATACAGAAAGTCGCGTTTTGCTAGACCCAACCTGTAGCTGTAAGATATCTCAGTAGGTCAGTGAGTTTTGACCCGGCTACCTCACCAACTCAGGGCTGGGCATTCGTTAATACTGCCAGCAACCTTGATACATCCTTCCTATTTCGGGTTATCAGTTGCGCAGTGCGTTTCTCGTTAAAAGATGGCCCCATCAACTTGGCTACCCTACATGTGTCTAAATTACGCCATCTATACTCAGCCTTTGTAAGGAAATGTCTGAAGATGATACCTTTGATAGTCCCCAGTGAAATTGCTACTGAGACCCCATCGGAGATATCCAAGGCAGATCCCGTTCTGGCTAGTTCGTCTATGTATGTCACATTTTAATATTATTTAAAATGTTAAAGATGCAGATTATTTATTACAAACTCCACTTTTTTGAAGATGGACTTTTGAAAAAATGCTTTTCTAATAAATTTATTTGAGAACAAAATATTAAAAGTTTTCACGTTATGCCGTGTTTTTTCCTTGCCAGTTTTGATGTAATTTTAAACATTGTTTCCCCCAATAACACAAAAATTAACCGACAGGTAGCTAATTACAAATCCAGCATTAAGGAGTATATTACACCAAAACGGATAAATTTGTTTAAAATATATATTTTTTTTTTTTTTTTGTTTGAAGAATTTTTAAATTTTGGTGAATTGACAAGTTTTCTTTTAATGTTACTTATTTAATATTTTAAGTTATCGACATAAAAGTTTTCTGATGTACATTAGAGTGAAGTGGGATTAAATGAGCTTAGTGATATTAAGATGTTTAAAGGCAGCACTAAGATACTTTTTTGTGCTTCTAATGACATGGTCCAGAATGAGTTAGATTTACTTACATGTACTTTTCCGACTAAAAAAAAAAAACCAAATAGTGGGTAGTGGGTAGTTTTATGGTACTTTTTAACAATTGGTAACTTTCTTCATGCTAATGGTACGTTTGGAATATTTAGATGATTCAGGGTTTTTTTAATAATGAGTAATTGAGAATCTACAATATCTGAGGAATTTCAACAAAGAGGAATTTATAATATATTTTATTTACAACACTTCTGAAAAATTGTATACTCGTATATTCATGAAACTAAAGCCATAAAATAATATACTTTTGACCTTTTGTACTTTCTTTTCTTTTAGTGTTGGTACTTTTAATGCACTTTAAATGGTGCTTTTCCAAAACATTATTACAAAGTTAATAATTGCGGTACCCAGTTCTTATAAAGGTCTTAACGAGTCTAATTTAATTTGTAATACCTAAAATTGATTGTATTTTGTAACCAAAATGTGTGCAACAGGATACTGTTTGTATCTTATTTTATTTTATATTGTCTAAAACTAATTTGGAACCGATCTAATAATTACTACTCGTATTTTAGTGTCTTATTAAATTTAATAATAATTTTAAAATTAACAGAATATAATGAAAATAGTCATCGTTCCGAGCCAGTTAATTTACTAAATACCAAAGAACTTTTTCGGACTTTATTTTCAAATTACTTAAATATCCCTTTCATTATTGTTTTTTATTGTTGTTATAAAATTTTTAATAAAAACGGTAGCTAAGTATTGTTGTTCGTCATCAAAATCATAATTTATTCAAACATTATTTTTCAGTTGTTTTATTTACAAATTTTAATGATGTGTTGTTATTCCCAATGTTTAATTTAATGTGATCTTCTGAGAAAGATATTGAATAAAGTCTTTGCTTAATGTCTACGTACACATGTATTTTAAAATTAGAAAAAACCGGATTTTTTTACCCTACACTACTATAGTGGGGAGGATATATTGGATTTGTGCTGATGGTTGTAACGCCCCTAAATATTGGTACAACATCAATTTTAAAGTATACCGATCGACTCAGAATCACTTCCTGGGCCGATTTAACAATTTCCGTCCGGCTGGCTGTCCACGTAAAGCTTATGCGCAGAGTAAAGGTTGCCATTTTGAAGATATTTTAATAAAATCTGGTACATGATATTTTTCGGCCCAAGGTGTGAATTGAAACTGGTGAATATCGGTCCATTATTTCACCTGGTCCCCATGCAAATGTCCTCCCGGCTTAGGGGTTTAGCGATCATTAATGTTTAAATTTATAAAATTTTGTGAAGATCAGTTCATAATTGATCATAGCTCTCATATAAGACCCACTTTCGAAAATTACTTTAAGTAGCATAACTCTCTTAAAAATATCGGTATCCAAATAATTTTAAACACAAATATATTTCATATACAAATAATATGGTAGAATTTTATGATGATCGACCCATAATTAGACGTAGCTCCCATATAAGGCCCACTTCCGAAAATCACTTTAAAGAGCATAACTCTCTTGAAAATGCTGATATCCAAGTAAAACTCAACACAAATAAGTTTCATATGTATAGAAATGATGACACCTAATTTCATAATGGTCGGTCCATAGTTAGTCGAAACTCCCATATAAGACACTCTCCGTAATTCTCTTTAAACTCCATAAATTGTTTAAAAGTATTTATATCGAGAGTATAACATACATAATATTTATATTCACAGAAGTCATGGCACTAAATTTTATGATGATCATATCTCCCATGTTTTATTTATATTCTACGTGTAGGGTATTATATGGACGGGCTTGATCGACTATACTTTCTTACTTGTTTATTTTAGAGTTTCTTACAAATAATCAAACATCAAACTCAGTACATATTCGTTTTTTAAGCAATTATGTAAGACCAGAGATTTAATAACAAGTTAACAAAACACATTAAGCATTAACATTAAGAATTTTAGAATCATAGGAATTTTATGACGCCAAATAAAGTAGCTTAAGTTTAGAAATGATCACAATATAAGAACATTACTGAATTGTTAACTGCTGTACTTTTAGAAAAGTAATTTAAGATCAAATAAATATTAGCTGATCATCGATCAATGTAAAGGTGATTTAGAAAATATTTATGATCTTAACTTTGAAGATATATTTTTTTAAGTTATGTCTCCAAACTTTTACAGCACATTTAACCAAGTATAACACTTGAGATAACCAATGATAACCCTACTAAGATATTAACTGGTAAATCCAATTACCATTCATTAATACTTCTACTAACTACCAAATATTTAGTTGTATGTGATTGCAAATCATTGCCCCTTAAATATAAACTTACATATTGTAGTTTATAGACACTTTAAATTCACATTTGTTTAAATTCAATTATTATATGATTATTAACAAACAAATAATATTTACAAACAGAAACAACAACAACATTATCCATTAACTCTTTTCACATGTAAATTAGCAATAATTAAACTACATCATTTAACAGGCAATTAAATAAAACAAAAAAAAAGACACATCATTATTTTACACTCTTTTATGATGTGTAGTATTGAAAAAATAATGTCATTTTTATAATTACAGTGGCTCTCAGCTTATCTAATGCAGTGCATTTTTTTGTTTTGTAACTAACAGGAACTTAAAAAAAGAACTTGGTGCCATCTAACAAACAAAAAACATTTATTGCAAAAATGTACATTTTAATATAGGGTGTTTTTTAAAATGTATCGAATTTTAAGTTGACAAGTTTAGTTTCTTGTTCTATACAAAAGACAATAATAATAACTGAACATTACATTTGTACATTCAATCACATTACATTTAACAGATTTGGTTTTTAATTTGAAACAAATTAATAATGTTTCTTTTAAATTTAAACACGTTGCTAATGGTTTGAGAACTGTGGGGGAGTGAGTTCCAGAGAGGTATTTCATATGTAAAGAATTGCCATTTAGAGATACGACTACGAGATTTAAATATAGAGCAATTCCATATGAAAGCGATCACCTTTTGGACGACCCCTCTCCGATTTTAAAATAAATAGTCTCAATTGATTGCCCAGCAAAAAATAATGTACCTACATATTTTTTTTTTTTTATAGTGACTGGTTTAGTGGTGGTGTACACCACTGTCACTGACAAAATTGAAGAATTCTTCCTAAGGGACCTCATTAAAAGTTGTTTAAAAAAAAAAACTACTAAAGCGATCGCAACGAGTGATAGCTCATTGGAAAGGTATTGAATCAGGCTTTAATTGAAAAATAAAATTTTCCTAATTTTTCTTAGAAATTTACCTTTAAATTTTCCCATGAAAATTAAATTTTCCGATTTTCCACAGAAGCTCCTAAATTTTCCGGCTAATTTTTTTTTTTGGATTCCTCATAATTTTTGCTTTAAGAATCAGCAATAAAAAAATGGGCCCCGATTAATATTTTCCTCTGTTTGATTTGCAAAATAGTAGTCGTTCATAAAGGTGGTTAGGTTGTCGCGTATATATTATCTTATGCAGGAAAATCAGTACTAATGTTCTAAGTAAGTTATCAAAACTAATTCCATGTACTTTATGCGAAAATGCTGAGATGTGATCGTATCTTTTTAATCCGTAAATATAGCGAACAATATTATTAAATGTTATGTTAAGTTTTCTTATTCTTAGTGAGTCACTGCTGGCAAATAGTTCACAACCATACAGAAGTATTGGCGTTAGATACTTTTTAGCCAGCATAATACGAATATTTAACAGAGTACAGTGTTGAGTGTGCCAAAGAGACCGGAGCATGGAGAATGTGCGCCCACAAACGTAATTAATATCATCTGACCACGTCAGAGTATTGTTGAACATAATACCAAGACTCTTAGCATTGTTTACAATTTAAATTGCTTGATTGTTTACAGTTATATTAACATTAGATGTTAAATAATTGGTTTTTAAGAGTTTTTCCGATAATTATGCATTTAGATTTCTTAGGATTAATACTCAGTCCATTTGCTGTTGCCCACAAATAAATATCCTTTAATTCTTTGTTCAATGTTTTAACACATAGTTCAAACGATGTAACTTTGCAGCTAATGTAAAGCTGGATATCATCCGCATACATTCGAATTTTACATTCATGTAGTTTTGTTTGTAAGTCGTTGGAATACAGTGAAAACAAAAGAGGGCCTAGGATTGAGCCTTGAGGAGCACCTCTTCTAATTGGCAAGGGCTTACCATTTGTGTTGAGAGCTTTAACATACTGAGTCCTCTTACTAAGATAGGAATGAATTAAATTCATGGCCGTTCTTGAAAACCCAAACATATTCCTCAATTTGTAACATAGAACATTGTGATCTACAGTATCAAATGCCTTTGAATGATCTAGTAGAACTAAGAATGTAACATGTCCACCGCCAACATCTTTCCTTATGTCTTCAGCAACATCCACCAGAGCAGTTATGCAACTATTCTTTTTTCGAAAGCCAGATTGTTTATCAGTTGATAAATTGTTATTATCAATAAAGTCTATTATTTGGATTTGACTTAGTTTTTCTAGAACTTTCGAAAGAAATGGTAAAATTGCTATGGGTCTATATTCAGAATTTGATTTGGGTATTGCAGTTTTCCAGCATGTAGGGTAAGAACTTGTAGTAAGAATTTTATTGAAAATAAATGTCAGGTGAGGAAGCAGTTTTGGTAAAATAATTTTAGGAAATTTGGGATGAATACCATCTGCGCCAACAGCATTGGAAGTAATTGATAGACAGCTTGATAGAACATCACATTGGTTAACACATGCAAAAGAGAAATGATTTCGAAATATATCACTATGGTTCCGGTAGTAATTGAGATCAGCAGTTATCATTGGTATATTAAGAAACTGTTCATTAATTTCATCTGCATTATCTTGTTGTAACTCCTGTTTCATTTTTTCAATGCCAATTTCACGTATTATTTGCCATTTTTTTCTACCATCCAGGGAATTTGTAAATTTTTTAGCATATAAATCAGATTTAGCTTTTTGGATTAACTTATTAACTGAATTTCTGAGTATGCGATATTGCTCATGTAACTGCGTGATTTTAAAACGTTTCCATCTAGAATAATCTAAGTCTCTAATATGAATGGCATTTTTTATTTTGTTAGTGAACCAAGGTTTTTTCTTCCTGCAGTTTTGGTTTTTAAAGGAACTGTTAGATTGAACAGCGTATTGACGTTATGTTCGAAGATCGAGAGTTGCTCATCCACTGTGTACATATAAAATAGACAACTCCAATCGATTTTATGGAATTCTAGTTCTAGAAAATGTAAATTGATATTTCTAAAATCCCGAAACGTTATGTATAGATCAGATACAACATATAAGTGAAAATTATAGGTAGCAAATATTAGATCATGTTTAGAGAAACAAGGTGCTGATAGTTGATCATAAATCAATATTTTAGATAAATTGTTAACGTAGAAGAGATGTCAAGTGATTTATGTGTGAAGTCGCTAGTCTACGCCGATAAGCCCGAAACGATTGACCAATTAGAGGACAATATTCGCCGCGTTATTGCCAAAATACAGCCACAAATGTTGTAAAGTCATCGAAAATTGTATCTCCATATTAAACTATATCCGACTCAGTCATATGCCAGAAGTCATATTTAAATTATAATCCCAAAAGATTATCTTTTGAATGTAGTAAATTTTATGTCTATTTAAAAAAATCATCTTTGTTTTATTCCATTTCTATAGATCTAAAAAACACAGAACCATGATTGTCAAAATAAATTTTCACAATTCGGAAGCGTTATTCCGGCGTCAGTCTATTCATGTTGAAACTCCAAACTAAACATAAATCACTTGACAGCTAACAAAATGGCCGCCAGTTAAATAGTGTTAGCAACTTAAAGTTCTATACATCTAAAAAAAAACACCATATATATCAAAACTAAAAAAACAAAGATATGCTAGTTTTTTCACGTCACAGCTTATTTTATGCAATCAATTTTGACTGCACTGCTAGCTCAATGCAGTGTTTTTCTTTTTTTTCTATCAATATTTTCTGTTGAATTGTGAGTCCGCAGAGGCAGATATCAATACAATTAGTAAACAAATAACCTTAGATTTATATTTAAGCGCAAGAATGGATTCCCAAAAGTCTAAGTAAACAGTAATATGTATTATGTAAAATAAGCTGTGAGCCACTGTATTTGTATTTATTTATTTGCCAGTAAAGCATTAAACACATTCGAGACAGCAGGCTACATGACTACACGAGTGCAAACGCCGCTGGGTACTTACAGCGCCCTGTAGCCAGCTACTTAATTATTTTAGAACGACAATAACATAATGGCTGAAGAGAATTTTGTTGATTTTATAGAAGCTATGTATTACTAAAATACAACGAAAAAGTAAATAAAAACTTTAAAAATAATAAACCTTAAACAATAAAACACTGACAAACTTTATTCAAACAAAACAATGAAAATATAAACAGCTGTTGTAGTAATAAATTTATATTTCAGTGGTGCCACTTAAGGCGTTTATTTTTTAAAGTAGCGTTTTATTTATAAACATGAAAAACATATGTATATGATTCCAGACATGCTAATAAACTTCAACCATTTTTATTAATATAAAATTTAATATTATTAATGTAATATTATTGATACATTTAACCAATCTTGATGCATAAATGCTCCTTACAGTTTGTATTTTGCTTTTTATTTTATTTAATTTGCCTTACACATTTTGCTATATGGTCAGCACTGTTTTTGTTTTGTAGCCAACAAAAATTGAAATTGGTTTAATTTGACAACGACGAAAATATCAGCATGGACAACAACCTGCTGTCTTGTTGACTGAAATCGTCAATTCATCGTCACTCTCATATAAACGTGTGTATTTTATTTTTGAGATATTGTAGTCGGTAGCCTGCTGACTCGAATGTGTTTAATGCTTAACAGTATAAAGCAACGAAAGATAGGTAAAACCCTTGTATTTCATTTTAATTTTTATACTATTAAGTGGTGTAAACATTACAGTTTAACGCCTTTAACGTCGTATGTGGGTGTGTTAATATATATAATATAGGCTGTTGCTGAAGCTATTTTCTCTTGCATAATATTTTTAAGATTAAACATCTTCAAACAAATTTGTGCCAAAAATAGTGGTTACACTTTTTGGATGAAAATTTCTCAATGACAAACTTGTATACCCTCATTCACCACAATTGTTGCTAAATAATATAAATAAAACATCCATAACTTGCCAAAGTATAAAGTTATTCGTTGCTGCCTAATATTTGCTTCCGTTTTAACAAGTGAATTTATAGTGAGAAAAAGAATAAATTTTTTATTGACATTATTAAATTTGTGTAAATTAATTTTAATTTACATTAAATACAACAAAAACAACAAAACAAAAGAAAAATACTATAGAATATCCAGGAAAAAACTAAAAAATATTATAATATAACGAAGCTGTGTTATCAACTGGTATACGGGTGTTTCCAAAGTAACGGTCGTTACCGATTTTCGGTGATTTTTAAAATAAAATTGCAACCTAAGCAAACATGCCACGAGGATTGCTTAATTTTGGCCCTATAAAAGTTCAAGCATCGGTAGCAATCGAAAGAATTCATAAAAAATTTAATTTCAATACTTTTTTTGGCCATTAAAGAGGTAACGGTCGTTACTTTATAAATGTACTGTTTACCTTACTGGTAACGACCGTTACTTTGGAAACACCCATACATAGAATAGAAGTTATTTTAATAAAAATTAGTGGTATATAAAAAAATTATATTATTCATGATTTTGTTTTCCAGTTCCATTGACTGTTGTTGTTTCTTGTTTGCGATTTCAAACGAAAATGAAAGTGATTTTGGTGAATAGAATGAGTAGACACAAATAAGAATAATAATAACAACGGGCATGAATTAATTAGTAGCAGACTTAATTCTTTTATTTATTTGTTTGTTTGTATAACTAATTCTTGTGAATTCTTAATAGTTAGTGGGAGATTTCTTTTATTTAGAAAACAAATCTTTAACCATGGCCGGTTTTAATGCCGAAAAGTTAAAAAATATTTTTTACATAGCTACGTATGTATGTACGAGGGCGGTTCGGAAAATAACAACAGTTTTATTTTTCAATATAATCTCCTGAACTTCATTACACTTAGTCCAACACTTATCTAGCAATTCTATCGCTTGATTAAAATAGTTTTCCTCCAGGCCTTCCAAATAGTGGTTTACAACTGTAATTGCAACTTCATTTGAGGTAAAACACTTGCCAGCTAGAAAGTTTTTTAGATTTGGGAAGAGGTAAAAGTCACTGGGAGCTAAATGAGGAGAATAAGGTGGGTGGTCAAGCAACTCGTACTTTAATTCGTTGATTTTAGCCATTGTTAAAACACTCTTGTGCGCTGGTGCGTTGTCTGGATTAAAAATTATTTGTTTGTGTTGTAAGCCAGAACGTTTTTCTCGAATTTTTACATTTAATTGATCCAAAATGTTGCAATAGTACTCTGAATTTATTGTTTTACCCTTTTGCAGATAGCCAATCAATAAAATACCTTTGAAGTCCCAAAAAATCGTTGCCATAACCTTACCAGCGGATTGAATTGTTTTTGCCTTCTTTGGGACAATTTCTCCAGGTTCAGTCCATTGCTTGGATTGTTATTTTGTCTCATCAACAGTTATATAACGACGCTTAAAGTATATTTTATTTTTCTTAAAATGATCCAAACAAGCTTCAGAAACTTTTATTCTTATGCGTTTTTAATAAATGCGGCACCTATCTTGCAGAAAGCTTTTTCATCTGTAGTTCTTCATGCAAAACTAAATGGACTCGATCATGATATTGGCTATTTAAAGCACTTTTATTCGTCGTTCATTTAATACCATATCATGTACTTTGGCCACAATTTCTGTTGTTGTTGCTGTTTTTGGACGTCCACTACGTGGTTCATCCTCAATGCTTGAACGACCACGTTTAAATTCAGCAATTCAATTTTTTACTCTTGCAAATGTAGGACCACTTTCACCTAACACATTCACCATATCATTATGAATTTCTTGTGCCGATAAACCTTTTTTATTTAAATATTTAATGACACCCCGAATTTCTAATTTTTTTCCATTGTAAAAAATCGCGGATATGTTTTTTTGAACACCTGTTTCTATATGAAGGAGTTGTCAGATCGAAAAGAAATTGAACATGTTTTCATAGCACAGATGAAAGTTTCGAAAACACTTAACTTTTCTGTTTATACCTTGTTTTCTGTTCTAGGCTAAGAAGTTTCCGAACCGCCCTCATATAGGCTATGCCATCAATATGGGTAAATAAGTTTTGTCTCTAAATTATGGAAATAACTATTGTATGTTAGGCTCTTTTAAATTATGTTTTGTGTTGTAAAAGTGTCCGCAATCCATAAACCATTATTAAATAATGTATCAATACATACTTAGAAAATTACCTAATCATTTTGAACACATGAATTCACATTTTTTCTTTAAACAAATTTAACATATACCCTTTTTTATTATCTGTGGGAGAAGAAAGTTTTGTAAGAATGTTAGGCATGCGAGTAGAAATACCAATAAAAAAACAAATATTTATGCAGCATTTACATTGTGAAAGTATTTTATTTCAACATTTTCTAAATGTTTATTTTCTAAATATTATTGTTTGCCAAATAAATTATATATTATTAGAGTAATAAATAAATCTATGATTATACAAACATATAGAATGTTTATACTTATACAAAAATACTTACTTAAAAAAAGATACACATCCTAACTCAATAAATGATACATATCCTTCTTTGTCTATGCCTAACAATAACACACAAGGAAAAGTGTATCATCCATCCATCCATTCAAATTTTACCCTTTTCCAAACATTTGCCATAAAGCAACAATGAAATAGAAAAATGTATTCAAAATAGAAATGAAATAAAAATGTTGATCCTTAATATGATGGATGATAAAATTTGTTGGTTGAAAAATCATGCAAACTTTTTATGCGAAATCCCCTGTATAAGTAAAATAATATTTAATATTGTATTGTTTTCATTTGCATTCCGTTTATTTTTTGTAATCCTCATAATATTTTGTTATAAAAGATAAATAGATTCTAATATTTTCCTTTAAGTTATCTACATAAAACGGATTTTTAACAAAAACATTATATGCAAATAAAATTGCCTTTCTTTCTTGTAGCTGTATGTTGAAGATGTATTTTTTATTGTTGAAGTACTGTAGGATTTATAAGAATGGCTAAATTTACAGTCTTTAGTTAGCTAATGTCAAAGGCTTAACTAATGAAACTTTATTCGCAATGCTTAGTATGCCGTAAGAATACCAAGTAATAGTTAGGATTTTAGTTTACCAATGGTTAACTAATGACCGAGAATTTAAAGGTCAGTATTCAAAATCAAAGCAGCAAGTAAACCCAGCTGTTCTGGTGTAACACCACTGGTTACTAGGGTACTATGTATTTGGTTTTACTTTTAGTTTCTGCTCCAAAGTGTTTATGCGTACACGCAGAGAAAAAACATAATTCTGGTAAACATAATCTAAGAGCAACAAGTTATGATAAGATTTATATTTGTAGTCAAAACATATTATGATGAATATAAGTGCCATGAAATATCATATTATGATTAAATATCATCGTAATATTTCATCATAATATTTTCTTTTTAATCATAATTTGATATTATAACATCATATTATAACCTAATATAATCATAAAATTATCATACCAAATTATGACCAAATTATGACCCAAGGTAACCATATTGTATACAATAAATGAATTCTCAGCTTCTCAAACTTCGTAACTATATATTTACTCTATATTTTTAATATTCTACAATAATATGTACATTAAAGCATTATTCACATAAAATCCAGCCACACTACAGAAACTCCCTATAAAAAACCTGGTGCAAACAATATATTTTTTTTTTCGTGATTTGTTTTTTAAGCATTACCAAAGTTATTAAATAAAAACATTAACTCCGAATATACTTGTTCGGCAGCTGAGTAATAGAAAGAAAATCATGCACAAATTCCTTGAGATTCCGACAATATCTAATTCACTGGTTACAAAACATCTAATAATTCCAAAAAGTATTAATAATGTTAAAAACAGATACAAGCAAACCTTTAGCACAGATCGTTAACAAAAACTATGTAGTAAGAAATTATAGTCGGTCAGCACGACCATATAATGCCCTACACGCAGTACATAAACAGTTTTTCAGAAATGGCCGCTTATCTACCTATGACCTATTTTGTTTTTTTTTTTTTTTTGCTTGGATCAGCACTCAGGGAACGACCCTGCATTGTGTTGGAACTAGGAAAATAGGTTATGGGAGGGAGGATAGAGGGAGCAGTGTTTGTGAACATTTGATTTGAAATTTTTTTTATTGAAAGTGGCAAGGAATATTTCTGCTAATAGTTTATTCTACATACGGACAGTTCCGCTCAAAAGCGAATTTTCCCTGTTCACGGTCCAGTCGACCGTGAATGGATGGGCCCTGACTGAGGAACGTGTATTACCTAAACAACTGCGTGTGTCGGGAACAATTTCTCTAATTTCAGCAGAACACATTCCATTATAGTATCGATAGAACAGTGAAACACAACCCACATTGCGACTATACTCCAATAAGTCAATAAAGTTGGATACTCTACTGTCGCCGATAAGCATCTTCGCCCACTCCTGTACGTGGTCGAGTAACTCCAAAATAGACTTCGAAGCACTGGCTCATACATGAGAGTTGTATTCCATTTTCGGACGAATATAGGTGGTGTAAATAGTATAAAAAACCAAAAAACGCTTCTTTTGAGACTTGAAAAATGTGTTTGGTCCAGCGGCAATTACACTGGATTCTCATGCCTAGAACAACAAGAGCGTCTGATTCCTTAATATTTACACCGGCCATAAAAATAGATAAAGAAACATGACCTGTTGTGAGTTTGTGCGTTAATAAACAACACTGAGTCTACGTGTATTAAAATTTACTCTGTTCGCACAACTCCATTCCGAAATTGTCTTTAGATCTTGGCTCAGCGTATCATTCATGTTTTGTCTCCTTTCCCCAATCTCCAATGAGTTAAATGAGTATGAATGGTAAATGTTGCTATCATCTGTAAAAGAATAAATAGGATTGGAAGTTTGACATAGGAGGTTATTTATAAATATGAGACCATATATGAAATATATATACACATATATATACATATATATATATATGAAATATATTTGTGTTGAATATTATTTGAATACCAACATTTTTAAAAGAGTTGTGCTCTTTAAAGTGCTTTTCGAAAGTGAGCCATATATGAGAGCTATATTCAATTATGGACCGCTCTGCACAAAATTTGTGGGTGCGATAAATCATTATTTCGGGAAGACATTTGTATGGAGGCTAAGTGATATAATGGACCGATTCCAACCACATTCAATTCTAAACGACTTTAGGACGAACAAAATTCTGATATTAAATTTTATCTAAATATCAGAAAGTGATTCTGAGTCGATCGGTATACTTAAGGTGGAGGTTAGACCAATATTTATGAGCGCTACAAACATCGACATAAATCCCCACTATATTGGAACTTAATAATAAATAATAATAAAAATTCTAAGTGTAATAAAGCACGAATCGGCCACTCCGACAATGACAGCGCAAACAATGACAACCAGTGTAGGTGACGCAAAAAGAATATATGTGGTTGCTGGCCTTAAACCTATCGTGCAATTAAATATCCAAATCATTGTGAAATGGTGTTGCTATAACACGGGCACGCATTTGTTACAAGAAAGTTTAAACAAAATCCAACAATATACTTACATTTGTAAAAGTGAATATTGCTGCAACATACGATTTTGGTAGCGGTGAAATTTTATTGTATGTTGCAGCGAATATATAGATAAATTTCGTGTAAAGCAAATTATTTGGCAAGCAATTTGCAGTTGTGGTCTGAAAACAACCCCTACTATGAATTCGGATATGATTGCACAAACTTTGGCTGCCTATTCAACTCAATGTCGTTATTTAATGGATTACTATTGAAGAAATCATTTCGACGTTATAGAAAAATATAAAACTTCTCTAATTGTCCCCAACATCGACTGGCGGCTATTGTCTAAAGGTACGTTCACATTTGGCAAATATTTGCCGAAAAAGACGTAACGACTATATTTTGACCAAATCACAACAAATATTTAGTTTTAATTTATTTGACGCTATTCGATCTTGCAAAACTCTTGTAAGAGTAAACAACGTCAAACAACTTTGTGTTACACATTCTTGAGTAAATATTTACATAATGTGACCGTACCTTAAGAAAAGTAAATATGTAGTAAAATGTGTAAAAACATGTTTGAGATTTGAAATAAGTGAGCAACGCAGGTGGATCGAGTGCTGTGCAACATTTAATGGGATCCATCAAAACAAAATCTTTTTGCTTAAAGTAAATTAATTTCGAGGTAAATTAATTGACTGTTTTTTAATTTGAATACTTGTTATATTAAGAAGCAAAAGTACTGTAGATTTAACAACATACATAAATATATGTACATATGCATATGTATATTTGTACCAATGCAAATGTTTTGTTGGTGAATTTAATATATTCATTGTTCGGTACAAAATTTTTATCCACCATTAAATCACTTGTATCATCTTCAAATCGCTATCCATTTCAAGAGTATTTAAATGCACTTAATGTCGCCATAGGATTTTTTAAGAACAACATGAACATTATAAGTCATATCAGGTTAAATGTAATAATTTTTGTTCAATACCTATCTCGCGAGTTTTTGATTTTGTCTAATATTGTTTAAACACTATTATGTACGAGTATATCAAAAATTATCAATTACATTTTTATCTTCATTAAAATTTAAAGGTATAAAAAATGTTGATGGCTTATCAAGTTTATGAAGTAAACATTTTCGCAAATATTACAATTGGTTAATACAGTGGTTTCCCGGTTTAACGTATACTCCATTTAAATCCATTTGGCGACATTAAGTGCATTCGCGATTTAACGAACAGTCATATTCTTTTCATTGAGTACCTTATATTACGAACAAATGAAAATGTCATGTACTCGGTTTAACGAATTTTTGCAAAAAAGTTAAAAAATAAATAAAATCAAAAGAGAGTCATTGCAATTACATTTGTACAATGTACAATGTACAACGCTTTACGAAAAAATGGATTAAGAGAAAATTTTTTTAAGAGAAAAGTTTTTTATTCAGGCTAATAGTTCGAATAATCAAGAATACTATTGTAAAGTACTGGAACAATTGGCAAATTGGAATGCATTTCC
The DNA here is from genome assembly GCA_950370525.1 of Bellardia bayeri. Classification (NCBI taxonomy): domain Eukaryota; kingdom Metazoa; phylum Arthropoda; class Insecta; order Diptera; family Calliphoridae; genus Bellardia; species Bellardia bayeri. The sequence goes on from OX493268.1 coordinate 48,783,550, forward strand.
TACCCTACCAAAGGCGTCATCAGCAATCTTCATTGTCCATGATCTATCTTTAAACATCATCTATTTAACTCACCGTTTTTTTTTTTCTTTTTTTGAGAAATAGAATCATCATATTTCTTTTTTCTATACGTGTTGTGAGTAGAACGAAATTTGTTTAAAAGTCAAAATATCTTATGCTCATACATTTTGTATGGAGCATACCGAAACAACGCGGCGGCAACGCTTTGCTATTGGAAAATCCGATTTTGAGAAGGCGTTTCACAGAGAAGTTAGTTGCAAAAGAAAACAAAACAAAAACAAAAAAAAGAGAAATAAAACAAAAATGTCCAGCAGTTACAATAAACAAGTTCGTTTTATTTATTTGTTTGATAACCCTGTTTATATTGTTTTGACATAACGTTGCCGCTTTTGTTTAGGGATGGAGTAGCAACGCTAATGCTCAGCGTAAGAATACGTTCCGCTTTCCGTCGGAATTTAGGGATGGCTGTAAAAAAATTTTCGCTACAGTCAGTTTTAGTTTTGTTTACCAAAAATATTTTGTCTTCTATTTGGAATATGTGATATGAACTAATTATTATTTTATTTTTGTTTTTGTTACGAATTAGAATAAATTAACTTGATTTTTTATTTAATAAAACATATTTAAAAAAACTGCCGGATTTAACGAATTTTTCGATATAATATTACAATATATAATTCGTTAAACCGGGAAACCACTGTATATATGGTTATTAGTCCTAGTTTACACAAATCAATGCTTTAAACTGATTAGCTTTTAGACATCGGGGTGAGGGGAAGATAAGACGAGTACATACTTGATTGTACTCTCTTATTCGTATTACTTATGTACGTGTATACAAATGTGTGTATACTTTAATATAAAAATACGAGTGCTTTAATTAAATTCAAATTGTGCTGTGTGAACCCCGAAGAAATTTTTTAGGAAAAAATACTATCAATCTTTTCAATAAAAATTGCTTTGTGTAAATTGCAACTTAAAAATAAATTTTTGAACTCATGTAAGTTATCCAATTACTGTAATTCTACTCGTTTTTGTAAGTTTTGTAATGCAATATTGTTTATTGTCTTCTTTCAAAGATTCATAAACAGCTTAATTCTATTTTTCAAAATTTGGAAAGCAAAAGTCAAAAGGATTTAATACGTGAACACCTTCATGGAAAATTTAATTTCTGGCAATTATTTTTTACTGTTACTCAAGCTTTGTACAGACGGTTGTGAGATCTTACAACGTTGTCCGAAAAATGTTCAGAAAATGTCTAACAAGCGTGTAAACTTAAAATTTTTGTCTTCCAACGTTGTAAGAAAAAGCATTGACAATTTACCTTTTGCCAACAATTTTTTAATGTCAGTACATTGCTAGATCTGACAACATTGTATGGTCTGACCGTCTATACCGGTCAGATCGTCTATACATAGCTTCAGTTTTAATAAAGCAAATTCAGAATATGTAATTAATCTACAGGAAATATACTACAGATTTTAATGATTTTTTACATTCTTACTTCTCAGTTAGTTAACCATTGGTAAACTAAAATACTAACTATTGTTTAACTATTACTTGGTATTCTTATGGCAAACTAAGCATTGCGAATAAAGAATCATTAGTTAAGCGTTTGACATTAGCTAACTAAAGACTGTGAATTTAGTCATAAGTCGATTAAACGATGTCCATCCGTCTGGCTGGCCATATAAAGCTTGTGCTCAAGGTACAGGTCGCAATTTTGGTGATATTTTAATCAAATTTGGTACATTGTTTTGGTCCAAGGACAATTGGAATTGAATTCGGCCCACTTCCAAACATGACATTAACGAGCATAACTATCGCAAAAATGTCAGTATCGCAATAATATTCAATACAAATATGTTGCATATACATATATATAAATAACGTCACCTAATTTTATAACAGTCGGTCCATAATAAGCCAAAGCTGCCATACAAGACCCTCTTCTGAAAATATGCATAATTACATATATTAAAAGTAAGTATATCGCTATATAATTGAACACAAACAATATTGATATGCTCAGAAGTCTTGGTACAAAATTTTTCAATGATCGGTCATAGCTCCCATATAGTGCTGATTTCTGAAAAACTGGTTTTGCATATATTCTTGGTGTGGGGTATTTTATGGTCGAGCTTGACCGACTATATTTTTTCTCATGTTAAACTTTAACAAATCGCAAGCAATGGAGATTACCTTTCAATTTCGATTGCAAACAATTGAATGTGTGTCAATTGAATTTATTTGTTTGTTACTGGCGGTTTTAATAAATTATTCTATACAAAAAAAAATTACAAATAGCATGATCATATTGAAGTGTCTGTAGTGGTTCTTGTTGGAAAAATAATGAAGAAAAATAGAAACATGTTTATGCTTGGTTTATTTACAACACGTTGCGGCAAGATGACCTTGTTGTAACCCACATTTTCTTACAAGTTTTTCATGATTTCTAAACACATTGTACTCGTATTGGCTTAGACAGGGCAAGAGAGACAGGGGGAGTTTTATAAAACTCGATTGTAACTAAAATGAATGTGTTTTAAAAATTTGCTAAAATACAAACCATTAGAAGTAATTTTACACTTAAATATTTTGTAAACAAAACCAACAATAGCAATAAAAACAGTAACTAAAATTGAAATTATCAAAAAAAAAAAAAAAAACAGAAAAAATTTAAACGTCAAGTTTAGATTTTCAATAGTACGGGTACATACCAACCAGCACTGTTATGGAAACTTATTTTGTTTGAATGGTGTAATTATAATTGCAGTTGTTTCTGTTTGGTGGTTATATTTTTTTTTTTTTGTTTTCAAAACTTATAATTACAAGCTTGGCTTGTTTTAAGCTGAAAACTTAAACTTTATATTCTACAATTTCAAAAAAAAAAAAAAATGTATTTATGGGAACGACTTTACAATAGCCGCAGTATAAATACATACAATACATTTTAAATAATTTATTATTAGTTGTATTTATAACAATTTTTTATTTTATTTTCTGATTTTGAATTATGTATACAAATTAAATTTAAGAAGATTGGGAAGGTAAGCTAAATATAAGCAATATACTCGTTTCATTACATTATGCCAATGTCCTTGCTGTAAATTTATGATTTAATAAAGTTGTTACTGTCTTTGGTATTCCAAAGGGCCCTAGATAAATACTGCTTTGTAGCAGTAATTAATCAGATATAATTTCATTATTGAAAATCTGTAAAAGTTGCATATACCACAAATATCGAATATTGACTATATATTTACTTTAGCAAATCATAACACCAGAAACAAACAAACAAACTTATATGTCCACCACCGATTTTTTAACATTTTGTATAAAAACATGTATCTGGTTCAACCGATTTGATTAATTTTATATTTTCTATTACTAGAAAATTTTAGTGGTACATTTGTATATGTATATACATATATGTATAAAGGTACGTTCGAACAAATTTGACTTTATTTTATAAAACAAAAATGATTTGCGCGGAATTTGAGAGGTAAATTAGACATTTATGATCAATAAATTCCCATTTCGGGAGGACATTTGTGTGAAGACTAAGTGTAATAACCAATTACCAATTTCAATACCAACCGTCGTTGGGATGAAAAAACGAATTTACAAAATTTAATCGAAATATCTTTAAAATTGCAACATGTACTTTGCACACAAAGTCTACAATGACAGCCAGTTAGCCAGGCGGGCGAACAGGCGGACAGGTATTATTAAATCGACTCAGGCAATGATTCTAAACCGATCAGACTAATACTTCTAGCTGTTACAAACATCAGCACAAATCCAGGATCCGTTAGAGCATCTCCAGTCGAATTTTCGAAGAAAATTACAGAATCGCAGAATCGATTTTTTTTAAATAAATCTTACATTACAAAAAAAATTATGGACGTAACCAAGGAGTATTCGAGTTTAAGTTTAAGATGAACTATCCAAACCCTCCAGGGATAGAGCTGTAAGGTACCTTTGACATGTAATTTGTTTAAACGCGTGCATTGTTTGTACCTTTTCTACGATTTTTATACCCTACACCACCATAGTGGGGAGGGTTTATTGGATTTGTGCTGATGTTTGTAACGCCCAGAAATATTGGTCCAACACCCACCTTAGAGTATACCGATCGACTCAGAATCACTTTCTGAGTCGTTTTAACGATGTCCGTCCGTCTGGATGGCTGGCTGGCTGGCTGTCCATGTAAAGCTTGTGAGCAGAGTACAGGTCGCAATTTTGAAGATATTTCGATAAAATTTGGTACGTGAAATTTTTTCGGCCCAAGGATGGATAGGATTGAAACTGGTGGAAATCGGTCCCTTATTTTACCTGGCCACCATACAAATGTTCTCCCGAAATTGGAGTTTACCGGTCATAAATCTTTGAATTATGCAAGTATGCAAACAAAATTCATCACAAATGAGTGGTAAATAAAGTAAAATCACATCTACGCATTTTGTGCAGATCGGTCATATAATTACTCGTAGCTCCCATATAAGGCCCACTTCCCAAAATTACTTTAAAGAGCATAACTCTCTCAAAAATATTGGTATCCAAATAATATTTAACGGAAATATATATTATATGTATACAAATGATACGGTAAAATTGTATAAGGTTCGGTACATAATTAGTCGAAACTCCCATAGAAGACCTCTCCGTAATTCACTTTAAGCTCCATAAATCTTTTAAAAACATTTATATTGCGATAAAGTTTAACACAGAAATAGGTCATTACTTCTATATAGCGCTCATTTCTGAAAAACTGTTTCATACATTTACTGGGTGTAGGGTATTATATGGTCGGGCTTGACCGACTATACTTTTGTACTTGTTATATTTTCTGAAGTCCCTGTCTACATCTTATATCTTGTGCTACTTTTGAGTTAAGTTTGTCTTTTTATTTTGTTAGACAATAAAATTTTTCAAATTTAAAATGTAGCTTTTACAGATCCACCATTAAAGCTTCTGCTACAGATATGTCAACAAGTAAAATGTCCAAAATCCAATATATTTGATCTCATAACAACCGGCTGTTAAAGTATCATGGTTGTTATGCATAATTGGTAACAAATCCAACAGTCACTGTAATTTTCTTTTCACATCCTGTTATAGTTAGTTTCCTACATATCACTTGTTACAATTTGGTATCCCTCTCCCCATTCACTTACTGATTATCCAAGAGTGTGTGTGTATGTGTGTGTATGTGTGTGTGTGTGTGTGTATTTGTCTAGTCGTGAGCCAGTCAACAGTGTTAACAATGAAAAGAAAAACAAGTATATCTTCAATTGCAATTCCTACCTACTTCATCTTTGTCTTTTTATGCTTCTTAAAAGTTGTTTTGGTTTTAATTTACTTATTTAGTTTCTTTTTCTGTTTTTCTTCTGTGTGCAAAATTTTCAAACATTTTCAAATTTAAGTGTCAGAATGTTTTCAACGATCAATCGGTTAAGTTCGCTAAAAAGACAAAACTCGCAACGGTGCGATCTATAGATCTACACTACGGGCTCAATAAAAGCAACATATCTAATATTTACCACAAAAAAAAAACTACAAAATAAATAAATAATTGTTGGCAGTGCAGTCTAACTCCTTTTTGCTACAAAACGTTAGATATCAAAACCTCATCTTACAACAACGAAAAAAAATTGCACTGCCACACAAAAAGTAGTGGTCCATGAAACAAATTTTTGTGGCACATAAATCTTACTTGAGTGTATTTGTTGTAGCAGCTGGTGTTTTTTTTTTCACACACATATATGTATATGTATGGATATACACATAAAGCATTAAACACATTCGAGACAGCAGGCTACAGACTACAATATGTCAAAAAAAAATAAAATAAACACGTTTATATGAGAGTGACTATACTGACGACATCAGTCAACACGACTGCAGGTTGTTGTACATGCTGATATTTTCGTCACTGCCAAATTAAACTAATTTCTATTTTTGTTGGCTACAAAACAAAAACAGTGTTGACCATATAGCAAAATGTGTAAGGCAAAATAAATAAAATAAAAAGCAAAATACAAACTGTAAGGAGCATTTATGCATCAAGATTGGTTAAATGTATCAATAATATAATATTAATAATATTATAGTTTATACTAATAAAAATGGTTGAAGTTAATTAGCATGTCTGGACTCATGTACATATGTTTTTCATGTTTCATAAAAAAAACACTACTTTAAACAAATAAAAGCCTTAAGTGCTACCACTGAAATAGTGGTGATTAAAGTGTCTTATTATTTAAGGTTTATTATTTTTAATTTTTTTATTTACTTTTTTGTTGTATTTTAGTAATAGCTTCTATAAAATCAACAAAATTCTCTTCAGCCATTATGTTATTTAGAAAGTTCGAAGAACAAATTTTTTTTGGTTTTATTAAAACCGTCAGATTTCGGGATCAGCTGCTGACTATGTAGCTGTCGTTTTCAAAATAATTATTACAGGGCGGCATAAATACCTAGCGGCATTTGTGTAGTCGTGTAGTCTGCTGCCTCGAATGTGTTTAATGTTTAAGATACACAAGTCTTAGATACGAAATACTAAAAGTGTATCTCTTCAAATGTCTTGAGCTTGACTTTGTGTGAACGAGAAAAAAACTAAAAAAAAAAACAAAGCATTAAAAACAACAAAAACAACTAACCATGCAACATTTAATTGTTGTAATTGTAATATAACAGCAAAAATATCAAGACTTTGGAAATAAAGCCAAGAAAAACTAACAATTCATTCATTTAAATTGAGGATTTAAGTATTGGTCGTTGTTGTTGGTGGTGTTGCTAAACATTTAACACTAAGCCGTCACAGTGTTGTGCGATCACTGGTGCAAGATCAATGTAGCATTTAAGATCGAAGTGAACTTTTGGAACGTCAGTGTGTATTGTATTATTGAGTGACTGTGCTTAAGTGTTCAATTAGTTTAATTTATTATTTTTGGTGTCTTAAGCGATTAATATAATTTTGTGTGATCATTTTTTTTGCTGCATTTATATTTTGCTACCATTTGTTTGCTGAATCATCCAAGATGAGTTTTAATAATGATGTTTGTATTGTATCTTACCAGAGTTTGAAAAGAATAAATTCTCCTATGAAACTATGGTTCAAAGTTGAAATCCAGCTGTACAAAATTATTTGTGGGCGATTTTATATGGGTTCAGAAATCATGATAATCAATTACATATGAAAGCGGACAGCAATCAGATTTAACAGCTCAGATTTTAACGAAAGACAGTTATTATGTAGTACAAGTGCTGACGAGTCCGGGTATACCAAACGATGTGTTGTCAGGCACATTTTTTAAAACGAAAAATTCGATATATCGAGATTTTTTGGCTCTCGTCCTAATTGTCCCTCTTTTTATACCCTCCACCACCATAAGTGGTGAATGAGGGTATATATAACTTTGTCATTCCGTGTGTAATACTAAGAAATATTTATCTGAGACCCAACAAAGTATATATGTACATATATTCTTGGTCCTTAAAATTCTAAGTCGATTGAGCCATGTCCGTCTGTCTGTCTGTGTAATACACTCTCACGTCCAAAGAACACAACCGAAATCAATAAAGTTACACAAAATCGCTTATGCAGTTTGGTATTGAAAATCAGCAAAATCGGTATAGTAGAACAAGAGGTTTGGGTCAAAATGTACATTTATATTTTTAAACATTTTTCTTCCAATTTTTTTAAAATATATTGTAGATATTCCCATGAAATTTTGTATACGTTGTTTTTATGATAAAGAAGAAAGCGTGAGGAAAATAGTAAGAATAGGTCCATGATTTCTCATAGCCACCATAAAAAATCTTCCTGAAATATTGCTCAATTATACATAGGTCCACTTCCGGAATATAATAATATATATCTTAATTATACCGTTATTATGTTGAACTGCGACGTGAAATATCCTCATATGCATAAAAATAACTGGTCCAAAATTTAAGAAGATCGGCCTATAATTTGTCATAGCTGCCATATAAGAACCATTTCCGAAAAACGAAACCCACAAAAATGTCTAATAAATTGTCGATATCGAACCAACTTTTATACAGATTAGTAATTTTAATTCAGAAATCACATTAATATCGGTTATACCGCAAATATGCTACTGGATTTTGTAGCTGTCTGTCAATAATTGGCAATAGCTCCCGAAGTAAGTTCACTTCCGAACACACCAACCAAGCATACAACTCTTGTAAATAACGTTATTGAAAATAAGCCTCAAAAACGTATAAACCATATAAGTGGATTTAGAAGCCATCGGTCCATAATTGGTCCACTTCTTCTATGCCACCCATAAATCTTTTTTAAATAATATTATTGAGATCAATTTCAAACAAAAAAGTCTGACCTTATAATCTCATACTTTTTTATACTCTGTTTCATAACTTGTTGTGAATATGGAAAAATGTTCTTTTAAGTTTATAAATTGTTAAATTATACTCCAGATGATTATGAAAATCAGGCAAACTCTGTAAATTACAGTAAGAATCGGTAATTACATCAATTATAAATGGTCGAAATTAGCTAAAATTTCAAAATATTTAACATAAATTATGTTGGTCGTAAAATTGTCTTTCAAACAATATATAAAATAATAATAAAATTTGCCCTAAGACTGAATGGAAAACACAGAATTCTAGTCCTAAAACCAGTGTAGTTTCTGTATTTCTTATAACGTTTAGGTGGAGGGTGTTAAAAATTCAGCACAACCGAATATAGCACTCTAACTTGTTTAGTTTAAGCTAATTACCCTTTCGGAGGCTGACTTGGGGCATCATCAAACATTAATAAAGTTTTCATTGTTGGCAGGGATTTCAGTTCTAACAATGATATATTTGTAACAAATAATTTAGAGGCAACAGTATGTTATGAAACGAGCGGGCTTTCTTTGACTTTCCATGAAGCAGAGGTGTCCTTTTCATTATTTTAAATATATTAGCGCAAAGTCAAATTATTACTTTATCCTCCGATGACTTCTTTGTATCTTCCATCATTTTCTAATTGACACAAATTTCGTCCACATTGAGAATTATCAGGAGTTAGATTGTGCTCAACTATATTTTTCTACGATAATTTCCCTTCTGATTCATTTTATAAGTTTTACATCGTAAATTTTGCTTAAATATTAAAACCAGAAAATAATTGCAACAAATGCTTCATTATGAAGTATTTTTGAATTTCTATGGCTTTGGTTTTTAAAGCAATTAAATTATTTGTCTTTTACATTGGTCGATAAACTTAACATTCTTTAGGAATTTTTTGAGCAATTTTTGATACCTTGATATGATTGTCAATGTTAAAAATTCAGTCGTTCATTTATCGACCATTAAATTGTTTAAGCAAGTCTTCCATTTCAAAGTATTTGATTTTTAAAATTTAGCTGTAAGAAATTTCTATAGGGTGAGATTTGTTATACTGGGATTTTCCTGAATACTTGTTTAGGTCCAAAACACTAAAAATACAAAAAAAAAAATAAAACTTAAATTTATAACTTAAACTATATGATTATGTGGCACCACTAGATCATGCTGACAATTGTCGGAAGATGTCGCTGGTGAATAAAAAATATGACATAGAGTTGCTGAATCAGTCGTTTTTTGAATTCCAATTTATACATTTTTTTAAATTTTATTTAATCCTTATTATTTTCCGAAAGATCAATCTCTGACATTTTCTTTGATAATTTCAGACAAATGTTGATCTCGACTAAATATGCTAAAGATGGTCTAACTTTCGATCACTCTCTCCAGCAAGAGTTCCAAGTAAAGGTCGATGATATGAACACTATATGTTGCACATTTTAATGCTGATTTCCATAATATGAGTTTTTCCATAACCAACTGTCAAACAATAAAATATAGATTTGTTCAGTTTAAAAGTTATGAGCCAAAATATACAATAAAACTTGTTTGTAGAATAAATTTTGTGAGAAAACAATTTCGTCATGGCAGGCGAATTTTGTCAGCTTCAGCATTTTAAAATCCCTTTTGATATAATTTTAAGGAAAATCAAATAAACAATTTACTAATTTATTACAACCACCAATAAAAAGTTGGATTTTGTACCATGTCAAAACATTGGTCGTAGGAACAAAAGGTATATATTTAATCAGGGTACTAATAAAATTCCAAGACCATCTAGCTATGTCTGCCCGTTAGTTAAACGCACATTATGGCCTCAAGCAGAGTTCTAAGAGCGATGAAATTTTCCCCAAATATTCTTTGTTTATTAGAAATCTTTGGCATTGAAAGTGTTATTGACCAATATTTGAGACAACCTCGATATTTTTCAAAAAATCGTATTACAGATATTATCATGGAGTTATGCGCACAATATTCCTATTACAAAAAGAAAATGTCTGTAGAAAGTCTTTGCTACATAAATGTCTAAAGAAAAGCAGTAAACATGGCAGGAAATTTAGCAAAAATAAGTTTCATAGAAAGAGAACAATATTACGATATATGAAATATATAACGATATTTTGTATAGAGCGGTACATATTTGACCATAGCCCCCATATAAAACCCACTTCCAAAATCACTTAAAATAGTTAGAATTTGACGCAAATAATCCCCATATGTATATATATCATTATACCGAATTCTAATAATATCGTTCTATAATTGGTTATAGCTCCCATGTAAGGAGCTATTACTTTAGTTGCAAATGAAAGTTGTAAAAACTTACATACATATCGCACCCTAAATACAAAAGGGTCACAACTCAAAATACTAAAATTTTTAGGACAGAGAAATGTTGAGTTGTGACCCTTTTGTATTTAGGGTGCGATATATCAATCGTTAAACTTCACAGTACAATGAATTATATAGAAAATTTTGTTTGCAGTCGTTGTTTAAAAATCAATAAATAAATAAAATTTGCTCGTACGACATATCTAGTGTTAAAACCACCTTTCATGATGAATACATTCATTTCAAACTCTGATTTAATATTAATATTTTATTAATAGCTTTCAGTCTATTTGTTTATATTATTATGTTTTCTTTTATCATCTACATATCTGCATCATCTGTATCTTAAATTCAAATTAAATTTATAATTTTATTTGATTTTTTTTTCAGATAATTATTACCGCTATGGATCGTTTTGTATGGTTTGTTTTACTAGTGGTAATGTCGCATCTTGTGACAGAATTTACCCGTGTCACTGGTTATACCAGAGGGCCTCGTCAAGATGTGGTCATGGTAAACGACGTAAGTAAGTAAATGTTGTGTATTTGTTGTTATTTATGTTTGCTTATTTCTGTTGGAACTTTAAATATTTACAAAAAAATTAATGAATATTTAGTTTTTAGTTTTTATTTTTTTTTGCAATTTCATATTTATTTAGTTGTGTGATTCTTGTTCGTGAGTTGCAATTTATAAATATTTATAATGCACTTGAAATAAAATTATTTTTTGTTTTCTTTTCTTGGCTTTAATGACTGAAAAGCAACAACTGTTTGCTTTGATAAAATAAATCGTGTCATGAACCGACATGTCATTGATATTTGCAGTAATTAAGGTTATTGAACTTACTAATTTTGTTTTATTTTTATACCCTCCATTAATGATGAATGAGGGTATATATATATAAGTTTTTCATTCCGTGTGTAACACTGAGAAATACTCATCTGAGACCCAACAAAGTATATATATTCTTGATCCTTACGAAATTCTAAGTCGACTGAGCCATGTCCGTTTGTCTGTCTGTGTAATACACTCTCACGTCCAAAGGACACAACCGAAAGTAACAAAGTTTACACAAAACCGCTTATACAGTTTGGTATTGAAATATCAGCAAAATCGGTATAGTAGAACAAGAGTTATGGACCAAAATGTAAGACAACTTCCATAAAAAATTTATATTTTTAAACAGTTTTCTTTCAATTTTTTTTTAAATATATTGCAGATATTCTCATGAAATTTTGTATACATAAGGAAAATACTATTCATGATTTCTTATAGCCCCCATAGAAAAATCTTCCCGAAATATTGCTCAATTATACATAAATACCTATAAAATGCAATATCAATACAAAATTCAGCAGGAATAAGTATCATGCCAAAAGAAATCGTAAAACGAATTTTTTTTAGTTCGGTTCATGTTTCACCATATAAAGTCCACTTCCAAAATTCACTTAAATACGTATAAAACTGGTATAAACAATGTTCAACGGTTAAAATTTGACATAATAAGTAAGTAAATTGTTGTACTAAATTTTATGGTGGTCGGCCCATAATTGGCCATAGCTTCCATATAAAGACCACATCCGAAAAAACCATTTATCTTTATATATATCGTATAAATAGCTTTGCACAGATCATTTGCATATATACAGAATTCATCTCACAAAATTTTGTAAATTTCGGTGCATTTTTAACCGTGTCGGTTCGGTTCATGAATTTTCATATCCCCCATACAAATTTCCTCCCGAAATATGGCTCAGTGTTATATAAATGCCTATAAAATTTCAATATCAATATAAAATTCAGCAAAACTAAGTTTCATATCGCCATAGTGAATGCAATAGGCTGTATGTCACAAAATCATACTTTTGCAGGAGAGACAAAAAACTGAATATTTCTGAGAAAAATTTAAATATACTAAACATTCGTCATATTGCAATAGCGCGCAATAAGATAAATTGCAGTTATATATACAACACTACAATAAAACCAAATTCAATTTTTTTGACATACAGCCTTTTGCATTCAGCACGACGATATGAAAATAAATCACAAAACGAAAATAGTTCAGTCCATGTTTGATCATTGTTCCGAAAATAACTTAAATACGTATAAATCTGTTATTTATAACCGATCCAAAATTTTTCAAAATCAAACTGCTAGATTTTGTAAATTTACGTCCATATCTGGCCATATACTCCATATAAGATCCACTTCCGAAAACTACATAAAATAAATATACCAACATGTTTGTGAAATTCGACATATCATCTTGATATATATATAAAATTCTCTGTACCGAATTTTACAAAGGGCAATCGATAATTGGTCATGGCTCTCATATAAGAACCAATTTCGAAAAACTGATAAAACCACAAAAATGTCAAATAAATGAAGATATCCAACCAACATTTTATACCGATCTATAATTTTAATCCAGAAATTATACATACATAAAAATTATACACAATCGGTCAAATGACATTTATACTACTGAATTTTGTAGTTGTCAGTCCTTATTTGGCAATAGCTCCCAAATAGAGTAAACTTCCGAGTATTATTATAACAACCATTAAACATTTGTAAACTGCGTTGTTCAGACGAAATTCTACCTAAATAAGCCTCAAATACATAGAAATAACGTTACTGGATACTGGATTTTGAAAATATCAGTCCATAATTGGTCCACTTCCACTATAACACATATAAACTCTTGTAAATAACCTTACCCTTCTTTATACTCTTTTCCTTAACCTGGTGAATATGGAAAAATGTTGAACTAATTTATAATTATAAATACGTCCTGGAATTAGAGAATAATATTTCTAGCTATTTTTATTGAGAAAATAGGTTTTGACAAAAAAGTACCAACAACGGATACAATTTTTAGACCTTAAAAATTAAAAATTCAAATTTCGAAAAAGCACTGAAAAGATTTCTGTTCTTCATTGATTTTAGCCGGATGCATTTTTAATTATATTTCTATGTTTATTTAGAAAATACCAAGGGTAGCAGATAGTTCAGGGGTACCATTTTTACCCGTTTAGATCAAGCCTTCTGCTTCTTTGATTAAAGGTAGGCAAAGGAATATAATTCCCGAATTTAATTTTTTTAGTTTTAGCGGTTTGAGCTGTGCAATATTGAATGAATCAATCAGTCAGTCACGTTACTATTTTATATAAATAGATACATGGCAAGTGTAACACTAACTTAAATAAAATTCATTTGGTTTAAATAAATCATACATTCTTACTTATGAAATGATTTAATAATTTATTTAATAATATTCGTATAAAATTAAAATAGAAACTCATTAACATTTAAATAACATTTGTAATTGTATTTGATTACAGTCCTCAATTCAACCTATAAAAGTGCAGAATCTAGTGCTGTATCCTGGTCAGGAATATGGACTTTACGAGCAGCAAAACCAACAGTATTACAACGGCAACAATCGTTACAACAATTACGACAATAGCAATAAACAACACAACAATAATAATAATAATTTTTTAAGTAGTTTATTTAATCAATTTACCAACAAAAACAACCAACAGTCACAACAGCCGAACAGCGGCAACATCACCAACGAGCCCACTGATCAGGGAGATGTCAGAACATTCAGTATTCGTCCAATTATCGACAGTATATTTGAGGTGGGTCATCTATGCAAATAATAATATCTCTACTTGCAACAGGTTCTTACTTATAATTATGAAGAACAGTGTGGTAACACAATAATGGTATTGATTTAAAAATGTTTACCTGCTTTTATTCTCCATGAAAATGCATATTAACATATTTTTAATTAAACCCAGAGAGTAAGGAACAGTATTTAATCGAATTTCTGTTTTCAATTATAACAGATACCCATATCAACATTACGTGCAATCAATAATTTGGTGGGACGTTTAACGGGTGGTTATCAGCAGCCTCAGCAACAGGATCAACAGCATCATCAATTGTTGCCACAACAGCAGCCACCAAAATACTCTTCTTATCCCTCATACCCTGCATCATTCTCATACTATGGCATGCAAAAATCTGCTGACACAATACAACCAAAAACAGAATTTGAAATGTTGAAACGAATACGCCAAACAACCGAAACACCAGCAGCAACAGCAGCTCCACTGCAACAAATAGAAGTAACAAAATCATCTCTCCAAAATGGGCAACAACGTTGAAAAGATATTTCAAAGCAAAACCAGTAAAATCTGCTAAAACATAAATCGTCCTCTACTATTTCTTAAAGTACCAACCAACCAACAGTTGTAAGTAAGTAAGTGTTCCTGTTGTCTCCTGCTTTTGTAGTTGTACACAAGTATTCCTTAATAATAGATTTTAATTAAATTCGCTTCAATTGATTTTAAAGAATTTTTCTTTCCGCCAATATTGGAATTAAAATTCTTTGTTGTTTCGGCTAAAGAGCACAACACAGTTTATGAACATTGTTTTAAAAAATCAATAGATTTAGCTTGTTGCACAAAAATTAAGGTGAAGGTTAAATACACAGAAAAAAAATCATGTTTTATTTCAATTAAACCTTTAATTGATTTTAAAATAATTTTCAATTAAAATTTTAATTGATTCAATTACTTTTGCTGATTTTTCTGATATTTTCAATTAAATCTCACATTTTTTTTAATTGATACTATCAATTAAAGGTCCGATTTCAATTAAATTTTTAATTGATTCTACAAATATTTTAATTGAAACTCATTTTTATTTTTTTCTGTGTAAAGAACAAATGTTTGGCATTGTATTGGAGAAAATCTTTAATTTAAATATACAAATACTGATTTTTCAATTTCTTACTAATTTATCTAAATGAATTTGAGAAATTTTGGTGTTATTGTCGTGAAAATTGTGTTATAGCAAATTGTGTTATTGTTTGACAGTAACACACAAATTTCTCAAATTCTCTTAGATAAATTATATATCATTCGAAAGATTTCAGCTCCAAATCTAGTCAGAAATTGAAAATCGGATCATTATCAACAAAATTAAAGGCTTATATGTGTGCAAAGGTACAAAAACCGGTTTTTTAACCGTAAAACCGGATTTTGGAGGTGTCCGGCATATTTCACTATTGGAATCTTGTTTTACTCGACAAGCCCTATAAGAAAAATAGTATCGGGTCCCAGGTGTAATTATTGAGTGTGATTTTAAGCTTTCGGAGAATTGATGTTGTATTCAATATTTTTTAATAATAATTTGGGTGTCAAAATAAACCACACCAAATGGTAACATCCACAAATGAAATCCGATTTGGATAATTTTGAATCTATTCTTTATAACCTACACCACCATAGTGGTACATGGGATTTTTGCTGATGCCTATAACGCATCCACCTTAAAGTATACGGATCTACTTGCAATCACTCAGAATTCCTGAGTCAATTTAACGATGTCCGCCCGTTTGGCTGGTTGTCCATGTAAATCTTGTGCGCAAAGTACAAGGCACAATTTTAAAGATATTTCAATAAAATCTGTTACACAATCACCCCTCCTATCGTGAATAAAAATTCCACGTAAAATTTGTTCACTTTTATTTTTTTAACATTGAATTTAAATTGGAAAAATGTGAAAAGTGAACAAATTTCACGTGGAATTTTTATTCACGATAGGGGTGAATATTTTTTCGGTCAAAGGACGGTTAGGATTGAAATTACTTACAATCGGTCTATTATTTCACCTAGGCCGCACACAAATGTCCTCCTGAAATATGACCCTATTGATCAAATAAAATTCAACATAAATAAGTTTTATATACTTATACACAAATCATGACACCTAATTTTATGACGATCGGTACATAATTAGTCGAAGGTCCCATATAAGACCGCCTTGTGTATATCTTTAGAACTGTTTATTATTCTGAGTCGATCGGTGTACATTAAGGTGAGTGTTGGACTAATATTTATGGCCATTACACACATCAACAAAAATCCAGTATATCCTCCCCAATATAGTGGCGTAGGATATAATACGACAGACAGTTAACTTTACCAAATTGTTTTTGATTTTATATACTTGTAACGCAATGAAAGGCAGAGAAGTGGCTTTTTAAAGGAAATAAATGTTATATTAAGAAAATATAGAAACTGTTCTCAAACCATCTGCTGCAAAATTTGACTTATTTTGAATTTGATTTAACAGTCAATTATAATTAATATATAAAGGAATGTAAACACAATGTGAATAATTTCATTAAAAGAAACATCAAAGATTATTTTTTTTTAAACAGAAAGTTCTTCGCAACTTTTCGACATCCTTAAAATTACATGTATTTCTTAAATTAAAAAATATCTAAATTTTTTTTTAAACGAATTATGGGTGTCTGGGCTTATTTAAATACATATAATAGAGTTTGTTGATAATTTTTAATTATATTATGAGAAAAATAAGACCAACTAACTCAAAAAAGACAGCCATAAAGTGCTTTGAGATCCTTAAAATTTGTCAGAATACTGCTTGGATGTGATTCACATCATACATTACATTAAAATATAAAGGTTTTACATATATAGAATTTGTTTTAACTTAGCAAAAGTTATAATTTGTTCATGCCACAAACACTTTCGATGATCGGTGCCTTATAGCGAACGTCTTGTAAATTGGAAATAATAAAATACAAAAGCTGTAGGCTTTTAAAAGGATGGATTAAACTGCTGGGAGTTAAATTGATAATTTCACTTTAATGTAGGAGGATTTCATTTGAAGTATTTTAAATCCGAGAGTGAAAAATACAATATAAATAATATAATAATAATAATTAATAATTACTTCAAAAAGCCGTTTCTCTGCCAAATCCAATTAAAAAAACAAAGTTCACTTATAAGGTACGATCACACTTGGCAAATATTTGTCGAAAACCACTAAATCAAATATTTTTGAACTCATTTATTTATAAAAGACACAACAAATATTTAGTCTTATTTTATTTGATGTTGGTTGCTCTTGCAAAACTCTTGTAAAAGTAAACAACGTCAAACAAACTTGTGCTAAAACAAGTGGTTACCTTTTTTTTGACTAAATACTTGCCATAAATTTAATAAATTGTTCCCAGTTATATATTTTCGGTTTAATTAAAAGTTGTTTTTATTATTAAAACAATTCAAGCTAAACAAAAACTAATGTTATAAATAATTTCAAATTCATTTAACCTGAATGATGTTGTGGTTACTTTTATGTCAAACAAACAACAACAAAAAACAGAAAGATTTATCATTCCAGTTGTTATGTAAATAGTTTGTCTCTGTAATGCCAAACATTTGTAGCTGTAGTCTCCATTAAATGTTCGTTTTTCATAAACTTTTGTGTTATTTTGCATAAGTATATGTATGTTACCTTATATCCTTTTCCTGCTCTTGTGTGTTTATGTTTGAGTGTGTGTGCATGTGTTTATATTAATAGTTGAACGACAAAATATTTGTATTTTGTATTTTTAGTTGTAGGTAGTTTTAAACTTGTTATAAAGTTTACATCAAATGTATGTATGTATGTATGTAGATGTTAGGATATGTTGTAAATTATAAACTAAATGTAATTTTATAAACAACAAGATACTTTATGGTTGTATCCTTATTTGTATGTATTTGTATTTGTTCATTTGTCTGCTGTTGTATATTGTAAAATACATATTACATCTGTTTGGTTGGTTCAACTACATACAAATGTAAATTTACCCTAGTGGTTTGCAAAATACACACATGTATAGATGTAGTAACTAATTTATATATGTTAAGTTAATACTTATGTATGTATGTATGTATATATGTATATGCGTTTGTATTTATATGTGATTATCTTCGATTACATATGTACATATATGTATAATATTGTAAGCATATGCCACAGATATTTTAAAGAGTAATTTCCATCCAAATATTTTAGAAACCTCAATTAATTTAGTAACAGGTTTTTTTGCCTGTTAACTTAGCAACGATTTAACACTTCTAAGGAAAAATAAACAGCCCTGAAATGCAAGTGGATCGTATTTCCAAAACTAGAATTCTCAAATAGTTATTGATGAATAAAACACGTTATTTCCATAATATGAAAACATTATGAAAGTGAGAAAAGAAAAAACCCAGGTAGGTTATTATATATGTGAATATCTTCAAGACCATACAAGTAAATATGACAAATTATGTCAAATTGGTTATACAGTGTTTAAGTCCACTGTTTAAGAAATTAAATTTGACCAACAGAGTTACAACCTAATATTCAATTATAAAAATTTAGTAAATCGTTATTAAAATGTACATACATATTAAATCTTAAATAAGTGAATTTCAAAATATATTTTAGATTTTGCCATAAATTATACATATTTTCTTTATACATACGTAGTTGTTAAAATTTCAAAGTTTTCTTTAATATTACAGTTTTCAAAAAACCGACTTTTATAGAGAACCGGTTTTTAAAAGATTCACATTTTTAAAAAACCCGATTTTAACCACGGTTTTATGTAATAAAACCGGTAAACTGGGTTTTCAATATATATGTACATATGTATTACTATTTTCACTCTTTCTATTTTGTACATCATATTGTTATAATAAAACAGGAAAGTGTGCTGAAAATAGTAAAAATCGGTGCATGATTTCTAATGGCCCCCATATAAATATCTTCCCGAAATATGGCTTAATGATAAATAAATGCCTGTAAAATTGGAATATTAATACAAAATTCAGCAAAAATAAGTCCCCTGTAAAAAGAAATCGCAAAACAAAATTTCGTTTTATTCAATCTATGTTTGAACATGGACCCCATATAAAGTCCACATCTAAAATTCACTTAAATACGTATAAATCTAGTACCTGGTTAAAATTCAACACAAAGTATTCTATAGATATATAAATTGTTGTACTAAATTGTATGATGATCGGTTCATAATTGATCATTGCTGCTCCCATATAAGGACCACATCCGAAATAACGGTTTCGACTCAAATCAAATCGACACATCCATATACACAAAAATCATACTACAGAAATTTGTGAATTTCGGTCCATATTTGACCAAATTCACCATATGAAGCGCTCTTCTGAAAATTACTTCAACACATATAAATTTCGTATAAATAATGATATCGATCCAAAATGTTACACGGAGCATTTGCATATACGAGTATACCAAAATTAAACTGCTGGATTTTGAAAATATCGGTCCAAATTTGACCATATCCCCCATATAAGATCCATTACCGAAATTCACGTTAATACTAATACGTATCTTAAATGTACTATAAGTATATTTAAATTCAACGTGTGATATCCTCATATGTATAAAATTTTCTGTTCCAAAATCTAAGAAGATCGGCCCATGTTTTGTAATTGCTCACATATACGTACCACTTCCGAAAAACAAGTTAACCCTCAATAATGTCTAATAAATATCGACGTCAAATCAATATTTTCAGATCAGAAATTGTAATGCAGAAATCATAATCTTGTAAATAACGCTATTGAGATGAATTTTAATCAAATCACATTACTGGATACTGGATTTAGAAGCTATTAGTCCATAATTGGCCCGTTTCTGTTATGCCACCCATATATCTTTTATACCCTGTTTCTTAACTTGTGGTGAATATGGAAAAATGTTTTTTTTTGGATAAATTAGATTAGTTAGATAAAATTTTTAAACATTTGAAATAAATTATGTTATCCGTAAAATTGCCTTTCAAACAATATATAAAACACTATAAAATTTGCTCTTAGACTGAATAGAAAACACTGAATAAGGATAGTCTAGTCCTATAACCAGTGCAGTTTTTGTATTTCTCATTATATTTAGATGGAGGGGTATTTAAGATTCTGCACAGCCGAATATTGCAATCTAACTTGTTTTTATTGAAAAGAATTTCAGTTAAATAATAAGCATAAAACTTAGGGGAAATCCCGAGCTATTAACATTTGAGTGCCAAATGTTAGTGGTCAAATCAACAAATGCACTTTTTAGTTAGTTTTTACATGTACGCAGACGCAAACGCATGTTTGCTTTTTAAGTGTTAATTAAAAGTGAATAATTTGTGTAATATTCATACAAAACAGCATAAATTTCTAACTTCAAAGGAAAAATATGAAGTTTTGGAGAATTTACAAATAGGTGCAAGTGTTACTAATTTAGCTAACAAATATGGAGTGACAAAGTCCACAAAATCTGGAATAAAAAAGTATAAAAATGCAATTTGAAAATGTGTCAGCAATACATTCATCGGACCAGGAAAAAGGAAAATCATGCGCAGACTTGGCTTTATTAAAATTTTGTACTATGTAAATATGAACAATCCAAAAAAAAATTGAACGGTCCTTGTTTTCATTAGTTCATTTTATTGCGAGTGCACTGTATGTACCATTTACGTTTTCAAATTCTTTTGAAGATTCGAAAAGTAAATTAAACACTGTTAGTACAGATCAGAGATGTCAAATTTTTATTTTCTTTTTTTTCAAAATTTTAACTTTTCCGGTCTAATATTTATTTAAATATTGAAAATTAATAAGAAATATTTCAAAATTTATTAACATTTGAAACCGGATATTCGTATTCAAATTCAAACATTTTAAACAAGTCGTCGTTTATGTACTTTCAGTTGCTTATTTACTACCATTAAAGTATACGTATGAACTCAGTTGTGTTTTCAGACTCGAATTGTACCAAAAAATTAAAATTTTACGAACTTTGCAATACCAGCTGCAGATATCAATATAATAAAAAAAACTTTTGACAGTTTTAAATGAACATAACTTTAGAAATGGAATTCCGCACACCCGATATGTGTCAATGGGTTTTTCATTTCGACATACGAAAGAAATACAAGTCGTCTGAATTTGTGAATTTCCTCTTACTTTCATTGTCAAGTAATAAGTTAAAATGGTAAATTCTGGCTCTTTCCTACTTGCATGCCAATAACACAAGTACTTATCACAGCTGCTTTAAAATATGTCATTACTTTTATATTACTAAAAGCAATTACAAGTGATGATTTAACACGTTCAGCACTCAGCGTCACATATGTGTGACATGGGAGTTTTCACAAAAACTCATGTCACATATATGTGTCACATTTTTGTTGAAATCTTTTTACTTATAATTTCGGGCCAGTTTGCTGAAAGTAATTTTCTTGTACGTTTGAGTTTTTGTTACCGTTTAAAATGTATAAAAAGCCCTGTGGTTTGTGAATAGACTAAGCAGTTATCTAAAAATCCAGCTTTTAATTTTGGTATTCCCCGAAATGTTACAAGTTAAATTTTATATGAGAATTAAGTTTAAAATATATTTGCAAATGCATTCGTTTCATAGAAGGATTGTATTTCATAGAGTAAAGTTCAATAATGTTGATGCTAGCCAGTGTTGCCATTTTAGCACTTTCAGTGCTAGCTCTAGCATTTTTTTTTTCTAAATGCTTTTTATTTTACTCCAAAAAATACTTTTGGAGAAATAAAAAATAACTTTTACTAATATTTCAACTAAATTTCTTTCGGTGTGGTAAGTAAATGAACACGTAAATTTTTGAATTAATATATGAAATGTATTCTATTAAAACAAGTCAACAATTGTTATAAACAAAATTAGAAAAATATATAATTTATATTTGTAACATTTGAAATAAAAATTGTATTGTTACATTGAAAAAATTTAGCACTTATTTTTTCTTCTGTAGAACATTTTAGCACTTAGTTTTTCAAGTTTTAGCATATTTTGAAAATATGAATTTCTGGCAACACTGATGCTCATCTCTAAGAACTCACTTCCAGATATGAGCAATACAATAAAGCGTTGCCGACAGTGCAGTAAAAACGAAATTGTATTATTGCCAGAATCTTGTTTTAAAATGTGGCACAATCTATAAAATTACTATTATCTACATATGTACATATGTATCCATGTATGAACATTTTTCATTTTTTTCCAGATTTTTGTTTTATATATTAAAATCAGACGATTTATTGACTCATATGTGACATCAATTCTATCCAAAACTCATGTCACAAATATTTGACACATAGTTTTTACTAGGAAAACTATTTAAAAAACTAGCGTCACATACAATATGTGACATATTTTTTTTTTGGTCTTGAGTTTATACAGAAAACGCAAAAAATTGTTGACTGGCGAACGTTTTAAATAACTCATTGATATTTGTGTCTCACACCTGGTTTTATCAGTAAAAACAGTAATTGAGAAATTGCAATTCATTATCAAGTTTTTGCTGGGACCTTTATCACTCATATTTAATATATGTAAATATAAATTTTGAACAAAAATATTTAATAAACGCCTTTAAGGATATCAGTAGAATAGCGATCTGTCTAAAGGTACATAAGATGATACTACGAATCTTCCAAATATAGGAGCTACACTACAATACTATAGTATTCCTACATGTTAATTTAAAAATACAAACGCCATTTAAAAATACAGAAGATAAAAAATATGTACCAACTTAGATTTCAAAAATTGTTTAGTAATTGTTAGGGAGGGTTCCAAAACCAGCCATTGTTTCTAAATGTAGTAAACTTTTACAATCTTACATACTCTAAACTGTTAGAAAACTGTAATTAATAGCTAACAAAACTTTATTTTCATGTTGATATCACTGCAAAGTTTTGTGAAGTTTTTGAAGGCAGCCTTACTTTTCGAACTGCAGGGTGGTAGTTATTATTTTATAAATAATGTAATATGTTAATTTGTATGTATTATACTTGTGTGTGTATTTGCTTATTTTGTTTTGATTTCCGCTTTATGAGAACATTAAACATTTACAGAAATATGTCTGTTGTGCATGTGCCTATATATATGTATTAGTAGGGTACTAAATAATATATGTATATAAAATGTTTGTAATTGTAGGTGTGTGTTTTTTCATGTTTTTTTTTTTAATTTCTCTAACTAGCACTAATTGTGTTTTTCTTTTTCTTTTCTGAATGTATGTATTTGTTTCTATGTACATATGTGAATGTGTTTGTTTTATTTGTGATATTTTTATATGTATTTAGATACTAAGTTAGTTAGTTTCCTTATAAATAATCTTAATTAATAATTAAAATACTTAAAATTAAAAATTTGTATAAGTAAATAGTAAAAGTATAAAAATAAATTGATGTTTATTGCAAAATGATTTTATTTTATGAACTAAAATTAATAAAAATATTTTAAAAAGTTATAATAATAAAATATAAATGAAATACAAACTGTGTTTTACAAATATGTATTTTGTTAGAAAAATATAATTCTTTAATATAGTCTTGCATTAAAAAAAATATATATTTGTAAATAGTTGGTGAGTATGAAGAATACAAAAAAAAAATAAGTTCTTTGTGGCTTTAAGGCGATGGATGTTCAGATAATATCATTCTTTAATACAAAGTTCACATAATAAATGATCTGAAGGACAAATAGTCGAAGTAATAGAAAAATATATAAACATTTCTATTACTTCGACCCGCTTTCTTCGATAAAAACCTATTTATTTTAATAATGAAAGTGGGCTAAATGGAAGCAAAACTTCACTTAAAGTGGTGACGTCTAATAAGAGGCCGCAAAAGATTTTTTATATAAAATGTTTAACTTTTTTTTTCAAATGAATACTATTTTGTATATTTAAATTTCGCTGGAAGAAGGCATTTTCAAGGTTTGTGTAGAGCTACACGTTACACATAAACAGACATCCGAAATGTATATGTATGGTTGTATTTATTTCAATTTTTTTGTATTCATTAATAATACAATAATTAAACATTTAACGCATTTAAACAATTAAACAAATAATTTTAAATTAACATAATTTATCAATTGTAATAATATTACATATATGTATGTTATTTAGAACTAAAATAAAGAAGTCAGTTAATAAATAATGAATACGGATGCAAGAGTACATTGGACCAGCAAACAAAAACATGTTACACTAGACATCTGCTGAAGAAGGCGGTTTAAAAACCATTTTGGAAGTTCGTTTTGAGACTTTTATACCCTACACAACCATAGTAGGGAGGGTATACTGGGTTTGTGCTGATGTTTGTAACGCCCATAAATACACACTGATACAAACTTTCCGAAAGGGAATGGAATGAGACCAATTGCAAATGAAAGTTGACATTCGCCGATGTTCTATTTTCCACTACGAAGTAAAACTAAATCGTTTTCAATTCCACATGGACAAATTTACGGCGTTCTAGAAAACGTGATGAAACATTTAACTACGATGAACGAAACGAAAAGTGATATTTTACTCTTTAAATCATTTTCACAAAATTTAGAACACAAAATTAATGAAAATTTCTCTTCCACTTCATTTTACAAATGTAGAACCCGGGTGTAGAACGCATTTCTGCTCCTAAAGATATGCTTTAAATTTGTACAACAGTGATTTATGAACTTGGTATTAGTACAAAAAATCAATTTAATCTTATTGCCCCCTAAGGTATGTTACACCATACACAATGTGTTTGTAAGGAACTACTAACTAAATATTGATTTAAAGACCATGTTTAGGCTGTTATTAAAATATTTCTATGTGTTAAAAATTTAATTTAATTTGCAGTTAATTTTTAATTAATAATGGTATCGTTGATTGTTATGTTAGATTATACCAACAACAAAACGTAAATTTGTTTTACAAATTACCATTTTCTAAGTTTGGGTAACAAAAATTACAATACAATATGTGCAAAAACAAGAGCCATTTACAATGGTTTAGAAACGTCTATGAGCCTTGAGAATATCTATAAAAAAATACGCACATGTGTGTGTTATATATTTTAATTTAAGAAATATATAGGTTTTTTTGTTTAATTCCTTATAAATGCATCCACAGTTGGAACATGTAAAAAGGTCCATAGTGTTTACGAATTTTCCAGAAAAAGTAAAATATTTTTATTTAATAGAAAAAATGTTCATTAGGACTATATACAATTTTATATGATCCGGATGAGAACTTCATGAATAAGCGTATAAAATAAAAGTTTACTCATTTTAGCGGACATAAACCCTCCCCTGTCTTATCTAAACTAGACCAATTTAGGAAAAAAAATTAGGTTAAAGATGAAAATTCTAAAAACGCAAAGCAGCGATCCTCTAAAAAGTTACACATTTGTAAAGCCACATTTTTTTTATTATCGCATGGTAAATAACGTCACAGTGGGCATGTTAATAAAAATATTCCTCGTTTTAGAAATTTCGGTATTTAAAAATTAAAAATTCCCAAAATTATATTTCATTATTATTAGTAGTTATATATTATCATATTATTAACAATTAAAATTTTACATTAATTAAAATTTTATGCTCTGCAAGTTTAGCTAAATGTCGGGAGCAAACATTGTTACATTCAATTTATTAACTACAAATTAATTTTTCATATAATTAAGTTTTCTTTACTTTTGATAAGCCTGTCGCATAACCAAATGAATATTTATGTAATTAAAATAATACGCTATAGTTTTAAGTTTTCTTATAATTAATGTTTGTAAATCTTAAATTATGAAAAAAAAGAAGTCTCAATAAAGTTAACTAACTAACTAACTAAAATTTTATATATTTGTTCAAGGAAAATAGCATATTATATATATTTTTTTTTGTTTTTAAGGTTTACATTTCACTAAATTATCAATATTAAAGTCATAAACTTTCCGCCAGTACCCAAAAGTTTTCAAAAAGCTTATATTTACTCTTCAGAAGCTCCATATACCTGGCTCTCTTTTACAAATTTAAATGTTTTTTCATATATGTACATAAGTATTGCATGCAAAATGTTTGTATTCACAATGAGGCAGAATCGAATGGAATCTGCGGAACAGTGGTTAAATTACGAAAAAATAAATATATTATTTTGGATTTTAAAACAAAATTTATTTTTTTCACCTACTCTACTAAAGTGAATCCAATTTTATGATGAATATTTTAGTTTTTTTTTTTTTTTTAATTGAAAACAATTTTAAAGTTGTTTAATGTTTTATTAAACTCGGACTATGTGTTCCGATTTATAGCTTTATAGCTTTCTTCTACCAATCAAAATTTTCTTGTGTGATTCAAGACACCAGAGATGTTACTACATTAGTTAGAAGAGGATCCACTTTTTGTTTGTCTAAAGTCTAAAGGGTGGCGGAATCCACCACCTAAGCCGCCCAATAAAATTTTGTGGTTTTATAGCGGTTAATTTAAAAAAATCAAAAAATTTATTGTAATTTTCTCTATTCTTAGTAATGATTCTAGGAACTACTTCTTAAAACACTGATTTTAATAAAATAGTGTAATTGCAGTGCACAATTTTTTGTAAAGCACTCCTTAGGAATTATCTCCGGAGATAAAAGTTGTTGTCATATTACATATTAACAAAATAACAACAAAAAACAATTTTCCGTTGAAAAATAATTTAATAAGATTGAACATATTCTTAAGAAATGCATTACAAATGATAAGAAATAATATTCGTTCAATTAAAAATGTCTTCCTATAGGGAAATGAAAAGCAAATTTTAAATTTTTATTAGTCAATAAATTATTGATAAGAATAAAATATTTATATACTTTCGCACAATTTAAACAAACATTTTGCACACAAAAAATGTATGATTAAATTAATTGCCGAAAAAAAATAAATATACAAAAATTATTCATGCGTAGAAATTGTAATTAAATAGCAAATAAAAAGAAACTTTTCATTCCTTCATCATTTAACTTAACTTAATTAATATGCAAAATTTAATTTATTTATTTATTCCCTTACATGAAAAATAGAAAGAGAAAAAACATCGAAAATATTAATAATAGTGGTCAACAAAATCAACACGTTTTATTTTTTATAAAATTTTATGCAACTTGGTCTATTGTAAAGAATTTTTGTTTTGTTAGGTCTTTCTTCTGTCTGTCTATTTGTCGTACGTACGAATAGGTTTTGTTTAACACATGAGCTGCTTTTTAATTAGTCAAAAATTCAACAAAATAAATTCAAAAAGCTCTATTATAGATATTTATTTATATTTGCATGCATAGTTAGTCGTAAGCCAATTTAATGTTTATTCATATTAGTTTTTTAAGATTTTTTTGAAAAGATTCTATGGTGAAACAAAAATCATCAACCCGCCCAACTGCTGTGGCCAAAGTGGTTTTATCAATATTTGAACTGTAGACGCTAATTTAAATATGAATGTAGAAAGAATAATAGAATTATACTCGTATGAATGCCGTTTAAGCATCATTTAAACAGATTCTAAGAATTAAATTTACACATATACAGTACAACCTGCCTAATCCGGACACTCGCTAATTCGGTCGATCCACTAATCCGGACAGTAGCTAAATCTATATCTGTCCGGATTAGGGAGGTTGTACTGTACATACTAGCACTCTCTCTCTCCTAAAAACCTTAGTAGGTTAATGGCAGAGGGGGGTGGTACTGTAAGGGACCTGGTTTTAAGGCTGCGATTTTAAAACGACAAGTTCTTCAGTTTCTTTATAACTACATTTGAATTTTTGTCTTATAATTAGCACTTTCATGAAAAGAATATTTGCAAAAAAAAAAAAAAAGAATCATATAAAGAGTGATTTTGTAAGAGCTTTCGAATTTGATTTAAAAAAACACATGCAATCTAGAAAAATGTCTGAAATCTATATTTAATTCGATAGAGCGATCTATACAATTAAATATTTGAAGATTATTTAATGTAAATGGTTCATATGCTGTGTACTATTTTGGCATACTCTCTTCAACATATCGGACGGTATCTCACTAATAAATTTTTCAATATTAGCTTCCAGTGCGTTAGTCGTTGCGGGCTTGTCCCCTATAGATATGAGCCTTAATATTGCCCCACAAGAAATAGTCTAAATGCGCTAAATCGCACGATCTAGTCGGACAATTGACCGGCTCAAAGCGTAAAACAAACTGTTCAACAAACTCGCCTCTTAATTGGTGTATGTGGCAACGTCTTGTTGAAAAAACATGTCAGCTAAGTAAAGATTCCATCTTAATCATGGGTAGCGCTCGCCATTCACAGTAACGTTACTGCCCTCGTGGTCTTTGAAAAAGTACGGTCCAATCCACCCAAACAATTGCAATGCTTCCATTTAACGATTTTCCGATAAAAAAGTGGATCTTCATCCAACTGAATTTTGATAATAAAATTCGATAACCTGCAAGCGTTGTTCGTTTGCGAGCCGCCAAACGGAAACTAAATATTCATAGATCTTTCCAATTAAAAGTACTTTACAAACAAATCGATCGATTCATGACACAAAGTTGATTGATAAAATCGTGTACCAAACTTCTAAAGATGGCTGTCGTGATAGGAGACGAATCATGGGTTCATACACAATAGTCGACTGTATGGGTCTTTCAATATGAATCGAATCCAACAAAAATTGTTGACCGAAGCAAATACTCTTAACATTGAATGGATCTGTCAAATCTGTACAAATGATAAAACTTTATTACTAAAATGAGTGTTAATTGCAAACTAGCGAAATTGGCATATATGGAATATCCATAATCTACAACAGATCCAATTACATCCACAAAATGTTACAGTATTTTGAGCCGGCGCATTATTGGTCCACACTTCTTTGGAAAGCGCTACAGATCAAAGATAGACCAATTATTTTCTTTCAAGTTGCACGTTATAGTCATGGACCGTACGTACTTCTATCAGGTCGGTACTGCCGCACACCAAACGCCACAGTTGACATACTGCAAAAACGATATGAGACATGTCTCTCTCGAAGTTGAAACGTGAAAAAAATAGAGACACATTATCTTAAGGTACGGTCACATTTGGCGTAAAGACGTAACCACTAAATAACATATATTTGAACTCGATTATACATATATTTAAAAATATTTCTTACTTAGGCCAAAGCACAACAAATATTTAGTTTTAATTTATTTGGTGCTGTTTGATCTTGCAAAATTCTTGTAAGAGTAAACAACGTCAAACAGATTTGTGCTAAAAGAAGTGGTTACGCTTTTGTGAGTAAGTATTTGACATATGTGACCGTACCATAATTAGTACAGCTCACTTAGGTCCATTCGGTGGTCCTTTTGCCTGTAAAGAGATAAATAGAAGAAAGGGATAGATGTGTTAGATACAGATAGAGAGTAGATGTGGACAGGTAGAAGAAGAAAAATGTCGAGAGAAGAAGAAGATGTCAGGTCGGGAAGGTTCACAAGAAAAGATGGAGTAAATACTCCGAGCCGCTTAACGACCAGTAGTTTTACTGTAAGTGAAGGGATTGGGTCTGAGATCATGATAGCCATTTGCTTTTCCCAATAAAGGCATTGATACGCTCTAATTTTAAGTCTGATATTTCAGATAGATTATTGAAGGATGGTTGTCCCAAGAAGGTGTTACGCAAGATACACATTGCTGTACAATGACAGAGAAAATGAGAGATTGTTTCCTCCTCTTTTTCATCTTTACAACTTCTGCAGAAATCATTATAGGGCAGACCTAATCTTCCGGCATGATTGCCGAATTTAAAGTGTCCAGTAATCAGTGACTCGAACTCACTTAATTGTGAATGTTGTGGTTTAGCACGGAATACCGCATATATGATCAATGTCATCACCAGGTAGCATGGAACCATTCTTTGCTAAGTTATCAGCAACAAGGTTCCCAATTGCGTCTCCATGTCCACGCACCAATACGAGTGAAGCTATTGAATGTCTCGCCATCCTATTTATGGATATGCGGCATTCTTGGACCAAGGTCGATGTAGTGTATACACCAGTTAGAGACTTTATTGCAGCCTGGTTATCAGTATATATACGAATATCCCTGCCTGATATTCCGTTATAACTGATCCAGTTAGCTGCTCTTTTTATAGCCGATATCTCAGACTGTAGAATGCTAGGAGTGCTCCTTATTCTTTACCCTTATTCTTTAAAAATTTTATACAAATTAGTTTCAAGTATGTAGAAATCATACCGCTGGATAAATAAACAAGTAAGAAAGTATAGTCGGTAAAGCCCGACCATATAATACCCTACACCCAGTATATGTATGAAACAGTTTTTCAGAAATGGGCGTTATATAGGAGATACAACCTATTATGGACCGATCATCCAAAAATTTATACAAATTAGTTTCAAGTATGTAGAAATCATACCGCTGGATAAATAAACAAGTAAGAAAGTATAGTCGGTAAAGCCCGACCATATAATACCCTACACCCAGTATATGTATGAAACAGTTTTTCAGAAATGGGCGTTATATGAGAGATACAACCTATTATGGACCGATCATCCAAAAATTTAGTGTCATGATGTCTGGATATAAATACTTTTAAACGATTTATGGAGCTTAAAGTGAATTATGGAGAGCGTCTTATATGGGAGTTTCGACTAATTATGGACCGATCATAATAAAATTGTACCGTATTATTTTAAAACATATGAAATATATTTTCGTTCAATATTATTTGGATATCAACATTTTTTAGAGAGTTATTCTCTTTAACGTGATTTTCGGAAGTGGGCCTTATATGGGAGCTATGAGTAATTATGACCCGATCTGCACAAAATTTGTAGATGTGATTTGGCTTTATTTACCACTCATTTGTGATAAAATTTGTTTGGTTCCTTTCATAATTCAAACATTTATGATCGGTAAACCCCAATTTCGGAAAGGCTTTTGTATGGGGGCTAGGTGAAATAATAGACCGATTGCCACCAGTTTCAATCTCATCCGTCCTTGGGCCGAAAAAATATCACGTACTAAATTTTATCGCAATATCTTCAAAATTGCAACCTGTACTCTGGTCACAAGCTTTACATGGACAGCCAGCCAGCCAACCAGACGGACGGACGGACATCGTTAAATCGACTCAGAAAGTGATCATGATTATCAGAAAGTGATTCTGAGTCGATCGGTATACTTTAAGGTGTTGGACCAATATTTCTGGGCACAAATCCAATATATATGGTGGTGTAGGGTATAAAAAGCTATTTTTGTCAAGACCCTTTGTAGAGCACACTAATTGAAATAGTACAGTAGCGCTCTTCAATATACAATTATAGGGAGTCGTTTGAAAATAATGAGTCATGAGATTTGAGATGATATGAATATAAATTTAATTAAGATTTATACATTTGGTTAAAACTGTTTTAAGTTCAAAAGGTTTTAAAGGTTTAACAATTTCTACCTTCAGATCTGTATGAACTATTTAAATACATAATTAAAAACAAGTTTAGGTTCTTCATGAAAAATAAACAAATGTTCAAAAATTGCAGCCTTAATGCTTCTGTATTTAATTAATGTGACTTTTGTATGTTTTGTTTACGATTTTAGGAAAATACTAAAAGTTTAGTACGTAATACTAACCATTAAAGTTTAACATGTATTGAATACTAAAAAAAAACAAGATTTTAATACATACATATATGTATCTGAAATCATTGAAATAGACACAACAATATTTTTATTGTTGCAACATACTTGGCCGTGGTAAAATGCAGTGGTGCATGGCCAGATATTAAGATTAATTACTCGTAAGTATATTAATTTTTTGTTTTATATAAATTAAAAAGCTTTCATGACTAAATGTCTTAAATATTTATTTAAGACAATTATTTATTAAGACAATTAAGTTTGAACTTAAAGTTCAAACTACCAACCAAAACATACCTACATATTGAACTGACAGTATTATAATAACATTTATTTGTTGTTACATATACATAAGCTGATAATTTGTAAAGAAGAGTGTGTGGCAATATACATACATACGAGTATACCAGAGTTGGAAAAGACAATACTATTTTACTTTTATCAGTACTTTTTTCTTATATATTATGACATATTAAGTTTAGAAAATAGATAATCACTCTATTAGAAAATAATTTTCATTTAAAAGCTGGTTATGAATATCATGATTATCAGGATATTTAGGACCATTTCTAATATATGCATTTCCTTCCCAAGAAATTTCAAAGTTGAGGGGTTTGAATGAAATGTTTAGTGTGTTATATTTAGTCCCTAAAAATCACAGAAATAAATTTTGTATGCCCCTGCAGTCTATATGTCCTTAGAAACAGGAAAGATTACACATTTTATTAAGAGACTAAAAATATTTGTAAAAAACAAGCCAATCATACGTAAAGTTCTCGTGAAACGAAAGTGGATAAATGGGCTTTATGATGTAAAAAATGCGGAGAATTATAGAATATTAGTGACAAAATCTAGAAGCAGTATTACTTACTACTGACGATTAATGGTTCAGTAGTATAAATTAAGCTATTTTGTAGTCAATTCTATTTCGATAGCGATATTTAGAAAATATTTATGTGTATTAATATGACTTTCGAAAGTGGTCCTTCTTTAGGAACATTAACCATTTATGGGCCTGAACTTATTTAAGTCTATGGATATAATTACAGAATATTAACTTAATTTTAAAATTGTTTAATGAATAACAATTAACATAATCGATGTTGTGAAAATCTATCTATCTATCTATCTACTAAGTAGTTCTTCCATAATTATATCTGCTATAATTGGAGAAGCTGGAGAACCCATAGGTAGACCTTTATGTTGAGAATATATTTTGTTGTTATATTGAAATTATCTGTTATCCTGTATGCAAAATTTTACGATTTCTAAAAATAATTCTCTCTCCATAGTTGTATATTCCTTAATTATATTCCATTTGTTTTCTATAATATTTAATATTTAATGCATTAAATAATAATATATATAATTATGGAAGATTTACTTAATACATGTATTAACAAATTGTCTATTAAACCAAAAATAATAACAAAATATGTGGATGATTTATTTTGTATTATTTCAGTTTATGAAATAACAAATATATTGAACATATTTAATTCTTTTCACCAAAATATTAAATTTACTATTGAAAAAGAATCTAATAATAAACTTCCATATTTAGATACAATTCAAAAAACTCAAAATTTTATGACAGGAATAATTATAAAAGTAAAGTAAAAGTAAAGTAAAGGATAAAACAGTAAAATTAGATAAATCCAATATTGTTTATAAAATACCGTGTAAGGGTAAAAATTTCATTATTTTGTAATGTAATAAAATATATGTAGGTACAACTAAAAACAAATTGAAAACTAGATTAGCTGGACATAAATCTGACCAAAAACACAAACATACTTTTTCTCAAAAAACTGCATTAACATCACATTGTTACAATTCAGATGATTATCCTGATTTTGAAAATACTACTGTATTAAATACAGAAAGAAATTATAAAAGACGATGTTACAGATTATTAATGTACCGATAGAAAAGAGAATTAATTTTAAAACAGATACAGACAATGTAGCTCAAAATTACAGACATTTAATTTATAAGAATAAGTTTAGAAACTAAAAATATTACATATATAATTTTTCATTTACTATTCCAAACAATTTTTTATATACATATGTATACTATATATCATAATTGTATATCATTATAAACTTTTTATTTTCTGTTAAAAAAATGTTCATTTTTATACTTCAATTATTAATTTATTATAATTCATAAATTGTATTATCCCTGAGGAAGCTATCCATTGTGATGGCGAAATATTGGATATTAAAATATATAAATATATAAAACATTTTTATATAAATATTAAAAGTGACCTAATTGCTTGAATTAAAGTAAATTTCGGAAGTGGACCTTATATAGGAGATATAGTCAAATAAGGACCGATATTCTCAAAATCCAGTAGTTTGATTTATCAGCATTGAAGTGAGGGCTTTATATGGGGGATACGGTCAAAAATGGACCAAAATTCATTTAAATTTTGTGGAATGATTTTTGTACATACGTAAATGATCTGTGAAAAGTTTTGAGTACCGATATTTATACGATATATATAAAGATAAATGGCTTTTTCGGATGTGGACCTTATATGGGAGCTATGAACCACCATAAAATTTAGTACAACAATTTATTTACCTATAAGGATTATATATGTCAAATTTTAACCTTTTAGCACTATTTATACCAGTTTTATACGTATTTAAGTCAATTTGGAAGAGCACTTTATATGGGTTCTATGTTCAACTATGGCCCGAAGTAAAAAAAAATTCGTTTTGCGATTTCTTTTTGCATGAAACTTATTTATGCTGAATTTTGTATTGGTATTTCAATTTTATAGGCGTTTATGTATAATTGAGTAATATTTCGGGAAGATTTTTGTATGGGGGTTGTAAGAAATTATGAACCTATTCCTACTAAATTCCTCACACTTTATACAAAATTTCATGACATTATTTGCAATACATTTAAATAAATCGCAATAAAATGAATAAAAAATATCAAAATTTTATGGAGGTTGCCTCACATTTTGGTCCATAACTCTGGTTTTACTATACCGATTTTGCTTGTTTTCCATACCAAAGTTACCTACAAAATAAGAAATGTTTTTCTGGAGATTTCGTTTAGCTAAGTTGTATCGTTTGAACGTGAGAGTGTTTTACAGAGACGTACAGACGGACTTAGAATTTCGTAAGGATCAAGAAAATATATACTTTGTTGGGTCTCAGATGAATATTAACAAAGTTTCACACGGAATGACAAACGTAATATACCCTCATTCACCACTGTGGTGGTGGAAGGTATAAAAAGTTTCATGTTTTCTTAACACATAACAATTTTTCTATACTCGTATGTACTTATGTATATTAAAAACTTTATTTAGCCATTGAAATAGTGCATTAGTACTACAAAATTGTGAAATTAAACTCATTGATCCTAAATATGTATATTAAAAGATTATTATATAATTCCATTGCAAATATTTTAAATAATTTATTGAACTTTGGTAAAGCTCCGCTTGAGCTATCTTTTCTTTAATAAATTTTAAATTCCTGGTAATATTTAATACACATTTTAAACAAGGAAAATCATTAACAAATTATAAAAAATCTCTATTCTAAATGCCTTAAGTAATTAATTAATACAATGTTAACACTCAGTCTGAGAGTTTTTATTAGGAGATTTAGAGAAATCCACCTGATATTTTCACTCATTCCTATTTACTCTCTGCTTATATTTAAGCTTAACTTGTATTGAGTAGATTTAAGCTTCCAAACAACAACATCAATTGGAACGGGCCTTAATAATCAACGAAACACAAAAAGTTTTAAGATTTCATATACAAAAAACATTGACCAATCTCTAGAGCAACAGTGTGCAAACAACCAGCAAAGTCAGCTGTCGGAATTTGACGAATAAAACGGTTTTTAAACTTAATTAAAACATTTCGAATAAAACAAACGTAACCCAACGTAGCGTAAGCCAACCACAACAGTTTGGTTTGAAACAGAAGCAAAAAAGAAAAAAACATAAAACCAGTTGAAAATAAATGTTTTTAACATTTTTTCCCCTTTCGATTTGTTGTAAATTTACAATACGTATAATAAAAGTTTATGCAGAAAACGTAAAATAAAATTTATTAAAAATACTTACGGCGAAAAAACACGATCCGTTTAAACGTGTTAGGCATTAATAAATATATGAATTATTTTTATTAATTCTATTAAAACGAACAAACTATTATAAAATTAAACCAAATCTGCAACAGAAAAAAAAACTTAAATAAGGATTCTGCGTGTTATAATTCTTTTTACAACCAAAGCTATAAACAATATTGCAAAAAATTGCAACAAATTTGTGTTAAAATTCAATTTCCGTGCAACAAATAAACCAAAAAACAAACAAAAACAAATAAAAATGAAAAGTTTAATTTTAATAACGTGTCTGCTACAAACTGCCCTTGCAGCACCTCAGGTACATACATATATCACATACGCACACTTGCCACTACCCTTCATATTGCAGCATTACGCATTCATTCATTCAATTCAATCATTGGTGGCCATGGTGGTGACAGTCACGGCGTAGAAAATTAAAATTTATATATATTTAAATTATATTTTTTACATAGGGTGATTCAAGATTTACGAAACATTTGAAAAGAAGACCGAGTTTCACTATTTTGTACCTAGTATCGAGTTTAATGATGAGTTTGCCTAGAACAGACTTCCTTTGTTTGTGATGGAATCATTGTTCACTTTATTGCACTAATGGCAGTAAATTCGAATATGGCATGAATTTTGGCACACCATATATAAAACCAATATTGGAATGTTTTGTTTGCCCCTTTGTGGAATTCGAATTTTTATTGGAAAAAATTGGTCCAATGTACATATAACTTTAATCTATATTTTAGGGATATCATATTTAATGAATTTTAATATCATACCCTTAACATCTTAATACTTTTTGGATATTAAAACCTTAAAGGGATTAAAATTTACCTTCTAACAGGTGATTCAAGTAGAGAAACTTTTTTCAATAGCATTTTTTACTTACGCCTGAACAACGTTTAAAAATCGTTCAGCTTTATTAAGAAAATTCACGTTCTGCGAGGAATGTGTTTCGTGCACTGCGCACAACTTATGATTAACATAATCGGCCATTTTGAGACCCAGTATTCATTATTGGATAATATTCAACCGCATAGACCACGTCCAGCACGCTGTGAAGAAAATATGGCGGCCGTAGCTGAGAGTGTACACGAAGACCGTGGAGAGTCGATTCCGTCAACGGCGACCGTTAGCGTGCCATGATAACCGACTATTTGATGCCTTAAATTGAAGCTCGTGATCTCGGCGACATTTGGTTTCCACAAGATGGCGCCATTTCCCACACATCGCATCATTTTTTTTTTTAAGAGAAGTAACATTCAGGCAAATAATATGCCTACATATAATTGTGTTACTTTCTTTGGAAAGGGGATAGTTGAAGAAGTAAAGGTGGTGAAAGAAGAAAGCTTTTTATATCACAGCTCTGCAATTGCGCCTCTGGTGGTGAGTAGGCGCATTAATGTTAAAGCTTGATTTTATAGCCATTATTTAATTATTTTACTTCGTTGGCGTTTGAATGCCATACCACCGAAGGAGGGCGCTGTGATAAATATTAGTTATGATGGATAGAAAGAAAACTAATAATTATCAGAAACTGATGTTGTTTTGTGGCAGCTGGAGGGAATCGTAGCCGGGCTACAAATACCAACTCATACTTAATGATCAAATGCGCTAACCAATTAAGCTACAGCACCTTTCGATGTGGACAAACCTGCTTCGATGCAGGCCTTGGAGGAAAACATCACGCATGTCATTCGCCAGTTACCAATCGAAATGCTCGAACGATTAATCGAAAATTAGACTCAACGGATAGACTATCTGGACGTAGCAACGGCCAACATTTGATAGACCTAATCTTCAAAAAATAAATGCCAAAGAATGTTCGTTGAAATGATAATAAACATTCCCCATTAAATTTGAATTTTCTGTATTTTTTTCTTTAAACAAATTGGGAACCTCGAAATGGATCACGCTTTATTATGCAATCATTCATAAAATATCTGCCTCTATACATTTCAATTTTTACATTCATTGCTATTGGTGTTAATTGACCACCATCATTAACATTTACTAATTAACCAGGTTACAGAACATCATGATGTTTATAAAAAAAATACTCATTTTTTTCTTTGTTATTAATGTTTAAAGCTCCCTTTAGACGGTATGTATTTTGCAGTGTGCTTGTCAAATTTTCCACTGTAAAATGCCTACACGTCGTGTAAAAGCAAAACAAAAATGCTTCTGCAAATGTCAGCCAGCATTTACAGTGTAAAATTTTCTATGTTCTATTTTCATCTGACAAAGCACCTGCCAAGAGCATAGTGTTTGTGTTTCAGCAAATTTATATTTAAAAAAATTGTATTAAACAAAACAATAAATTTGTATTAAAATATGTATTTAAAAAACGTATTAATACAATCAAATTTTTATTTAACTTAAATACAACAATTTTTAGCTCCATATTGAACATTTTCTCTTTAACTCTTGCTTAATTTTTTTATTTTTATATTTTATAGAAGCTATTATTACAATAATGCTGCAAGTAACAATTATTTAATTTTTTAATCCATCTTTTCAAACTATATTTGCAAGAACACAAAACTCCTGCGAAAATATTTACAACGAAAACAGCTGTTGTGTTCTATTTTAGATTATTTCACATGAAACTAAAAACCGACGTGTGAAAGCAAAAATTATAAACTGCCTGTAAATTGCCAATTTTGACACACATGCACAACTACATACATACATATGTATATAACTGACAAGTACACTGCAAAATACATACCGTCTAAAACCAGCATAATGAGTTTCAAAGTATGATTACAAATATGCATAAGTAGAAACATGTATTATAATACAAATCAGCTTAAATGTTGAATAATTATTGTATTAAATGCGGAAAATTTGTAAAAGGTGATTCAAAGAAGCCCGGTATAATTATTTTTTTTATTTTCTTGAATAAATCATCATAAATTGAAAACAATGTATGCTTCATATGGACCTTAAATGATTTAAGCCGATTTCATTATAGAAAATGTTCATTCTAAAACGTATTAAGTCTAAAAAAAAGTGTGTTTTGTTAAATTATTGCAGGGAAAAATATTTATTTAAATTGTATTTTAAATACGAGGGCAGTTCGGAAACTTCTTAGCCTAGAACAGAACGCGCGGTATAAACAAAAAAAAGTTAAGTGTTTTGGAAACTTCATCTGTGCTATGAACATATATTAAATTTCTTTTCGATCTGGCAATTCCTTCATATTGGAACTGGTGTTCAAAAAAGACGTATCAAATCTAAAAAAAATCCTAGCAAGCGTTTTACATCAAATGAAGTTGCAATTACAGTTGTAAACCACTATTTTGAAGGTCTTGAGAAAAATATTTTAATCAAGGGATAGAATTGTTAGATATGCGTTGGACTAAGTATATTAAAGTTTCAGGAGATTATATTGAAAAATAAAAATGTTTTGGAAAAAATTACTATTCTCTTCCTGTGCTAGGCTAAGAAGTCTCCAAACCTCCCAGGTATGCATTTTTGAACTATTTTCCATATTATCGTTCGTGGAAACTAGTCTTCCGACACAAGTTTAAAACTGGCCATGGTTGTAGGAAGGGAACAGTGTGCCTAAAATAATCCAGCCTAGTTTGAAAGTGCAACCTGTAAATTGTGGTACATAGTGCTTTTCTTTGTTCAGGACCGTCTGTATCAGCTTTAGCTTGTCGTCCGACCAAATAACTTTCGGAAATTCAGGCAGTAGTACACCAAATCGTACAATTTACACCACATCTTTATAGAAGGTAACGGAGTGGTATTAGTGCTAGCGCGTTTGGTCAACAGTATACCAACTGCAGCTGCATTTGCTATCCATTTGGAGGGCTTCGGCTATACGGGAGTTCATACGTCTGACCCATCCCTGTTCCTAGTGGTTTTAAGGTCATGCATCTCATTACGAACTTCCTTCTTCATTCTAAGGCACATTATTCTAGCATCATGGATTCACTTGCGTTACTCTGTATAGAGCTTGAGACGATAAGTAGAGTTTTTTGATGTTCTATGACATCGGTATTCTCGGATATGGAGATTTGTCTGTTAAGCATCTTCTACCCAGGTGCTTCAATTATTCAGGCAGGATCATAAGTCATAGGGACCTGTTCTGAATTTATAAAAATATGTTTAATAATAATATTTAGTTCGTTTATTTGACCTTTTCTAATATTTAATAGTTTCTTCTTTTTTCAAGCAATAAGGTCAATTGCATTTTATATACAAATATTTTATTTTATTTATATATATTAATTTCCGATATTTCGCTATCACAATGGATAGCTTCTTCAGGGATAATATAAGTTTTGAATTATAATGGCATTCAAACGCCAACGAAGTAAAATAATTAAATAATGGCTATAAAATCAAGCTTTATAATTCAAAACTTATATTATCCCTGAAGAAGCTATCCATTGTGATAGCGAAATATCGGAAATTAATATATATAAATAAAATAAAATATTTGTATATAAAATGCAATTGACCTTATTGCTTGAAAAAAGAAGAAACTATTTAATAATAATATTAATCCATATGTAATAAAGTGAATATTTTGATTAATGGGGAACAAACAGAAGATTGGGCAAAAGTACAACCGGTCAGTGCCTATGTCCGTTAGGAGACACATTAAGGTAAATCTACGATGTTGTATAAAAGACACCTTGTAAAGGATGTAACTCATCATGGCCATTGGATATTGAAGAAGCTCTGACCCGGCAATAACTGCTGCTTGAATATATAAAAATTAATTCAAAAAAATATACGGGTTTTCTTCATTTTAAACTTTACCATTTTCTATTTAAAACTCATAAATTGATTTTCAACCACAACCACTAATTTTAAACGATTAAATCATAAAACTTTTCTATATATGTATGTTATTTATTGTTATTTTATTCTCATTCTCCAAATATTTGCACACTCAATAGAAAAACATTTAATAAACTTTTTCCATTCATTTAAATTATAACTAAAAATATATTTTAGATTTTCACACATCTAAATACACTGCACATGAGTATAAACATAAACAAATGTGAGTAACAACAAATCCTATAAATTAAATAAATCTAGAGCAATTTTATTTTGTGTTTCATTTTCTACTGAAAAACTATTTAATGTTCCATGAATATAAAATTCGATGTGCATTAAGTCTCATAAATTGCATAAAATCTAAATTAAACAAAAATATGCTCGTAAATCCTAAAATTTGAAATATGTGTTAGAGTATTAGTAGCTCATATGTATGTATGTATAATTATATATACATATGTGCGGGAAAATTACTGAATTATGGTTATTATATCTCTATATTAACCCTCCGATGAGTGAGAAGGTCCCTAGGGACCTTTTTGACTTTTCAAATTGAAATTACTTCTACTTCGGCCACTACAGCCCAAAAAGTTACTCTGTATTCCAAGAGTATTGTTGCACATCTTTTGAAAAAAAAATAAAGCCGATCGGATCATTACTTTAGGATTTATTGAGGTTTTAGTGAGAATAGCACGCAGACGTGTGAATAGGTCCGTATGGACCTTGTACTAAATTTCACTAATATATGCATGTTTCTGGGCATCATTATAATTTTTTTATTGTTTCAACACATAATTTACTTGTGTTCTGAACACAAAGACCTAAACTCAAAGACATTAGGGATGATGATAAAAACAAAAAATTGTAAGAAAAATTCGAAGACATGAACTTTATTGCTTTCAAGGAAAGGCACAATATTCTAATTTTATACTACTAACAATAAACCAGTTCTTAGAATTTTTAGTTTCTATTATCATCCCTAATGTCTTTGAGTTAAAAAAATTGAAAAAATTATTTTTGTATGTAGAATTTAGTTATAAACAATAAAAACAAAAAAAAAAATTTATATGAAAAAACCATGATTTACAAAAAAGGTCCGTAGGGACCTTTTCACACGGCCTTGAAGTTCAGAACTGTTACTCATCGGAGGGTTAAGAATTGGTTATGAACTTAATGACTTAATTTTTAAATATATTATATATTTGAATCATTATATTTGTTAAATGTGGTCCGTTTTAGAAGTGTGATCAGCAACAGAATTATTTTATTAGATGCCTATTATGTGCAAATGTGTTCGAAAATGCTTATCGAACGAATTTTCATTTGGTATTATGGTGCACATTCGATGAAAAAACGCTATTGTGAAAATCACTCTTTTTGGGTTCTTCACAATAGTATATTTCTATCAGCTGGCGCTATACATATTTGTTTACAAATTCTCAAAGAGAAATAAATTAAATAAATGAAATGACTGTGGTTTGATGATTCGTCTGATGAAGATGAATTCTTACAAGAACTGCCCAAAAGCAGAAAAAGGCCCACCACTTGAGTTAATTTTTTGGTGAGATTTTAACAAGGATATTATAAATTTTATTTACAGATTTATAAAATATGTTGTGGACTTGCTCTACATTACTGATAAACTACTGCAACAAGGCTCAAAGGGCAGAACAATTTCAAACATACAAACATGAGAGAAACGAGCTTCTCCAATTGTTGTTTTGCACTTAGGACCATAGACCTGCAGGATATTAACAAAGTAATTTACAAGTAGTATTTGGTATTTTTAATAAATTTTCAACAGTTTTATACAGCGTCGACAGCAAATTTGTTTTCGATAAAAAATTCGTTGAACAACGAAATTTTCGATAGTGAGAGAAACGAGCTTCTCCAATTGTTGTTTTGCACTTAGGACCTTAGACCAATTTTGGACACACAAGTAATCTATTAGCAAAAAATATTTGTACCAATATTTTGGTTTCTTCATTTTTGTTTATTTGTACTTATTCTTAAACGTCAACCGGATGGTAGTTTTGTTCTAATTTTATACTAAACTTTTCTGAGCAACCGAGAATATTTATAACAGATAGCACCCCTATCAAGCTTTCAACAGACATACGGTCGCCATAACTAGATCGCCGTAGAATTTTTTAAGGACCCATATTATATATACCGTTGTGGGTCTACGACCCATACTTGGATGTGTTACAAACGGAATAATAAAATCAATATTGCCTCATCTTTGCTTTACAAAAACAAATATAATATACAATTTGCCCAAAAAAATATTATTAATATTGTCCAAAAAAACACCAATAAAATTATATCACTTACTTAGAAGAAAGTGAAGTGGCTAGTTACAAGATTGGTTTTTTGTTGATAGAGATTCATTCTGCACTTTAATTGCCTTAGATAATTGTGGACATCGACAGGTGAAGTTATGGGTGTTCATCTCCTGTTCACCACAGTATCTGCAAATTACTGATATATTAGCCGCATAGTTTTTTCGATGTTCGCCCCTAACAAGTGATCTTATTTGTCTAAAAGCACATTACATTACTTCCGAGAGTCTTCTTGGAATATGGTATTACCTATAGAACGATTTCGTTTTAAATAAACAAAAATTTACATTTTGAATAAATTAAATTGTGAATTAATTCTGATGTCAGCCATTACTGAACTACTTCTAAGTAATGCATATAGTATGAAGTATAGTTGTTCAGTAACTGCAAATCATTATTAAATGTTTACTAGGTAGATTAAAACGAATTGAAACTTTTATCAGATTTGATAAAAATTTACATCTCAACACAATTTATATATATTTCCCTCTGGTATTACATAAAATTCAACAACATGTAAATGTCTATATCACATGTTTAGAGGCAAACTCAACCCTTAGTCTTTTGTTTCAAAAGAAAAAGAGTTTATCATAACAAGTTTCGCTAAATAATAAATTATTATTATTATTAATAATGTAAAAAATGTAATTCAAATAATTATTCAAGATATATTCTTTTTGTCATTTAATTAAAACTTTATAAACTTTACTAAAATGTTGCACAAAATTCCGTTCACGCCCCTGTATATTTACACATTTATTTATTTACACAAATATTTGAATGCAAATTGTATTTCAAAACACACATAAGCTAAACCACAACCTATCCATACTAATATAATTTTTATAAATAATTAATTTCAAAACAGAAAACAACAAATAATGCTATTAGAGCGAAAACTTGTATAACAATAACAAAATGAATTTTATAGAATTTAAGAAAAAACAAAAAAAGATTTTTATTTTAAAAGATTTAAATAATAAATAAACAAAATCCACAGATGATTTACTTAATAGACTTGATCTTAAAGTTCAATCTTAATTAATTAAACTTGATTTACACACATACGTATGTATAAATACCTATTTATTTAGAAATTGTTATCAGACCTTTAAAACGCCGTAATGATTAAGGGATGCAAAAATTTAACAGATAACAAACAGAGATAATATGTTGTAAACGTCATGTTTATATTAAATATAATCAAACCTTCTATTCTAAACCACTGAATGATTAAGATTCTAAGCATTAAATATTAAATTAAAAAGTTTGCATTTATTCAATGAATTTTATTATTCAGAAGACTAATTATAATTAAAATAAATTTATTATTATGTATGACTAATTATGAACCGATCATTCTAAAATTAAGCCAAATGTTAAATTAAATTTTGATTTTGTTCGACCTTTCTTCGACCTTCATTATTGAAGGTGGAGACAATAATACGTCTCTTATAAAAATATAATTGTAACTCATTCCTTGATAATGATATCCGAAGGATATCGAAATATTGGAAGAAATAATTT
The DNA here is from genome assembly GCA_950370525.1 of Bellardia bayeri. Lineage (NCBI taxonomy): Eukaryota > Metazoa > Arthropoda > Insecta > Diptera > Calliphoridae > Bellardia > Bellardia bayeri. The sequence goes on from OX493268.1 coordinate 48,828,418, forward strand.
AATAAATAATATACACATTTTTTACAAATAATTGGCCTCGAGCTCGAAAAAACTTTTTTATTTTAAGCCAAATGATTTGTGTATACGATATATGAAACATATTTGTTTTACATACATATTATTTGGATACCAATATTTTTAAGAGAAGTGGGAAGTGGAAGATATTCACAAAATTTGTAGATGTGATTAGGCTTCATGTACAACTTATATTTTATAAATTTTATTGAAATATTTTCAAACTTGCGACCTGTACATTGCACTCAAACTTTACATGGACAGGCAGCCAGTCGGACATAGTTGAATTGACTCATTAAAAACATCAGCACAAATGCAATATACCCTCCATACTATCACAAAGTATACAGAGGTGACAATATTGAAGTTTCAAAAGCGCTACAATTAGCTTATAAGGCAGTTCTCTTAAAAAGAGAAAGAAAATACTTTTTAGTAGAATGTTGGTAATGTGAAAAAGCAAAGCATTATATGCAACAAGAATTTTGTGGACAAAGCAAAATAAAGACAACAATTTGAGTAAGAATATTTAAATCGAAATTTTGTTAGCTATATGCTTGTGATTTCAATAAGTTACTAAATTGAATATTAATAATTGTTATACTTCAGTGTTGTCATTTTAGCACTTTCAGTGCTAGATTTTGCATTTTGTTTCTCGAAAATGCATTGAAATTTCTAAAAATTATGCTAAATGCTTTTTATTTTACTCCAAAAAATACTTTTGGAGAAATAAAAAATAACTTTTACTAATATTTCAACTAAATTTCTTTCGGTGTGGTAAGTAAATGAATACGGAAATTTTTGAATTAATATATGAAATGTAATCTATTAAAACAAGTCAACAATTGTTATGAACAAAATTAGAAAAAGCTATAATTTATATTTGTAACATTGAAAAAATTTAGCACTTATTTTTTCTTCTGTAGAACATTTTAGCACTTAGTTTTTTAAAGTTTTAGCATATTTTTAAATTCATTTTCTGGCAACACTGTTATACTTTGTGGTCTGCATTGTGGAGTTTGTGCATTTTTTAGATGATATAAATGCAGTTTTTATACCTTCCACCACCATAAGTGGTTAGTGAGGGTTTATATACATAAGTTTGTCATTCCGTGTGTAACACTGAGAAATATTCATCTGAGACCATATAAGTATCGTGACACCTCTGTTTACTCTGTGCCGCTATGGTGGTAGAATGAATGAAAGTTTTAATGAAATGCAAAATATTCACAAAATTATTTTAATGGGTCTGAAGACCATGTTCATCTTTTTAACACTCATGCAAATCTTGTCATGCAAATCTGAACAATTCATTGTTCCAAGTTCCAAGTTAATTACCTTGTATATTAGTTTATTTAACAATACATAATTGAAACACGTTATTGGCGACAAACATTTAATGCAATTTAAAAGCTCATGAAATTAAAATATTTATAAATACAAAAATAAACAGAAACTTAAAAAAATATAATTATATTTCCAAAAAAAGTAGTCAGTACTTGGTTTTCACTTTATAGTTCATTTTTTTATCAGTTTAATTAAACTAAATACCAACTCAATACATAAAATCTTTTAAAATATTTAACAATTATAATTAGAAATTGTTTAATTCAATATTTTATTGCTAATGAATTGCAATTATCCATATCTACTATATACCGTCTGCATTACTTAGTGGTAATTGTATAATGACTTTATTGACTTTATTATCATTTCATTTGTATGCACATAGTCTATTTTTAACGATTTAATGGGAACTGACTATCAATAAGTTATTTAAGTCATTACATGTAACTGGTTTTAGTTATATTAAAGTAATGACATATTTATAAGCGGTTGCTTGCAATAACATCACAGTGTTATAATAATAAGTTAAAATGTTATTTAAACTCATTTCTTGGTAATGAAAGTTTTTGCTGAAAAATAATATAAATTTATTATTCTATTCGTACTTTCAATATTTTTATTTTACGTCTCCGGATCCTTATAGACAGTCAATATATTATACAAACTTAAACGAAGTCCGCAAATTGCTTACAAACATGATATCCGGAATAGTTCTAGGTCAGTATTAAAATCGATATAAACCCTCAAAAAAACACTAATATGTACATACATCGATTTGTTAACCTATTTATGCCTATATCTGAATTGCTATGTAATAAAATTAATTTCAGCAATATTTGCAATGAAACCAAATTACTTACAAACATTACTGGTACTCCAGTATATCAGGTATGGTGCCGGTTCGTTTACTAAAATCTGTATTGGACCACAAATGTGTGAAATATAAGTAAAAAACCACGTCTACCTGGATTTGTTGGCCTAGACAATATAAATTTAAAATTAGAGACTTTTCCAGCGATATGTATATCCCCGCTTAGAAATTTGCAGATACAATTAGTAATTTTAAAAAGCCTCCAAGATTTGTAATGACATTCAACAGCCTTGTTCGGCAAAAGCACTTTCTTTGATTTTACTAAATTATAGGATTGTTCTTTCTTTAGAGAATATTTAACAAAATTAGTGTCTTGCCTGATTCATTGGTTGTAGGGAGTGCTTAAAGTAAAAACCTTTAATATCAAGAGGAACTGTCATGTATATAAATTTCACAGAAATTATTGCAACTACCCTAATTGTTATTACCTCTAACGAAGTATTCAAGTAACGACTTTTGTTTCAGTTTCCTAATGATTAAATTCTATTCTCTTTAATTAAAAAAGTGCTTTATAATTTTAATTTTATTTAAAAACAAAAACATACATATTTAATTCCTGCAAAAATAACATTAGCACTTGATTTTTAAATTGAATGTGCATAGAATTAATAAATTTTTAAATTCATCATTAAATTTATAAAATAATCAACACATTGTTAACGTCATCGAAATTAAAGTCTACTACCATTTTAATTTGTACAAGCAACAATTTGTAATTGCCATTAGTGTCATTAATTATCATTAAACAAAACCAAATAACCAAAAACTTTCCAGAAATATGACAAGCAAAACCAACAAATATTTAAATGTTAATATTCGTTAATAACTAAAACAATTTTTGTTGGTATTAAAATCACTTTTTTTTTAATAGCTTAACTTAATGTCAAAAATTAACTACGCACATACATATGTACCTATAATTATAACTTTTATTAAAAAAAAATTATAAGTATTAATATTGTATGACATTCAGCCGTAATTGCATGACAATGACATTTGGCTTTCACATTCAGTGTGAAGAATAAAATTACGTTTTAATGTCTAAAACCAATTTTAACAAAATAAGACATGTGCCTGCTTATACATATGCTGTAAAATTTTAAAGTTTTAAATTTTTTTATAAATAAAGTTTTCTATAATTATTTAATAATGGAATGATACTGATGTGGTTTGGTGAAAAGAACAAATATTTAAATAATGTTATTGTAAACAGCGAGTGCAAGCTACCCAGCTTACCATTATAAGAGCGCTCCGAAAAAGGAGTCAGAAAAGAGTCCAACTAAAGAGCATTTTCGGAGCGAAAGAAAAATTTTGCTTGTTACTGTTCTGAGTCGGCACGCAGTATGACTCAAAAATTCCACTTAATTATGTGTGTACCAAAGCGTTGTTGTCCTGTTATTTGTGCTTTGAACAAAAAAAAAAACATAGCTGTACCACACAAGAATGATAAAAACAAGATTACACAGAGCCCAAAAAAAATCCTCATAAAAGACTCTTTTCTGACATTATCTAAGAGCTCTTTCAGAGCCCAAAAAACCCTCATAAAAGACTCTTTTCTGACATTATCTAAGAGCTCTTTAAGAGCCCAAAAAAAACCCCCTCATAAAAGACTCTTTTCTGACATAATCTAAGAGCTCTTTCTGACGGACCATTTTCGAATGTAATGACCCTCTTTTCTGAAGGTTTTCGGAGCAATTATGATTATTTTTTGGGCTCATTTTAACGCTCCGAAAAAGGTGTCAGAAAAGACTCTTTTCGGACTCATATGGCTTGCTGGGTAATTACTAAACAAATTTCGCAAAAAAAAGGTTTTAAACAAGTTATTACTATTAAATTCAGTACAAATAATCCTTGAAATTTGTTCGTTATTCATTTTCTAAGAGATAACAAAAAAAAATTAAGTGAAATTATTTGAAATCAATTTGGATTAGAAGTAAAGTCGAATGAATTTTACTGTGAGTTAATTGTGAATTTCGTAAACAAGTATTTATATCAGATTATATGTCAGCCATAAAGTAATGCAGATGGTATGAAGTAGTCATAGCCAAGTAAATTGTTTATTTCAGAGCAACTAAAAAGCAAGATAGTTGTTAGCATTTTCTATCCTAGTTAATGTTAATGTCTTAATTTAATATTTATAGTTCGAACACATCATATTTTCTTTTAAGAGATCTGACTCTGCAAATATTCTACAAATTATATATCGGAGTCTCTATTCGTTTTTGTGCCCATATAAATTAAGTACGGTAATGTCTTTTTTTTTAAGAGAAGTAACACTCAGGCAATTAATATGTCTATACTTGCGTTACTTTCTGTGGAAAGGTGATAGTTGACGAAGTAAAGGTGGTGCAAGAAGAAAGCTTTTTTATATCACAACTCTGCAATTGCGCATTATGTTTGTTTTTAGTGCAGAATTGCGCCTCTGGTGGTGAGTAGGCGCATTAATATTAAAGCTTGATTTTATAGCCTTTATTTAATTATTTTACTTCGGTGGCGTTTGAATGCTATACCACCGAAGGAGGGCGCTGTGATAAATATTAGTTATGATAGATAGAAGAAAACTATAATTATCAGAAACTGATGTTGTTTTGTGGCAGCTGGAGGGAATCGAAGCCGGGCTACAAATACCAACTCATACTTAATGATCAAATGCGCTAACCAATTAAGCTACAGCACCCTCAACAGTTATAATTGAATAGTTATAAATTAAATAATACTACGGAAATAACAACAAAGAGATCTAAAAGAATAAAACGTTTTAAATTATTCAAAATTATTTTAAACTTTAAGAAGGTGTTAGGAAAAATATAAACTAAAAGTACAGTTTAAATTGAAAACAGTTACGTGTGAAAAGGTTGGGAAATTTTGAGGTTATGAAGAAAATGGGCTAAAAATCCCTTTTTTATAAATTCAGTTTTATTAATAACAATCTGTTGTTTAATTATGATAATTAATATGATGTCGGATTAAGGTAAAATTCTAGTAAATCTTTTTTTACAAAATTTTGAACTCATTCATCGGCACAATTCATCATTCAGACCATCAGTTGATTAAGATCTATTCTACCGGTCTTTAAAATTGTGCGAGAAAAAATTATCCAGCGACGGTTAATCGGCAAATCGAGAAATTGCGGGATTGAATAACTGATGTCACAAAAAATCAGTAATAGTGCAGTAGAATTTTAGTTTTTAAAATTTTCGCAATTGTAATTCGTTGTTTAAGAGAATAGCATTCAATGGTCCAAGAATCAAATTTCCAAGATTGTACTTAATAAATGGTTTGTACTTAATAAATGTAACAATATATCTTTCATAGATATTTCCTGTTAATTGCAAAATAAAAACGTCAAGTAGTTTTAAGAAAATATTTTTTTTTTTTTTTTTTTTTTTTTTTTTTTTTTTTTTTTTTTTTAGCCTTTATTTATTTATTGAATCTTCATATAATGAAATGACAATAAGTTTTCGAATCTTAATACTAAAAGAAAATAATAAGTCCAGCCAGTGCTAGACAAAAATTTTATGATACTAAAAAAATTTCACATCAACTGATCCAGTCATCTATTTTGCGCTTGTGTTAAAGCAAGGGTATCCCTCCTTCTCAACCGATTATGGCCACTAAAGTTAAGGATGTCTCGTGCAAGTGGGTTTGGGTGGTGTTCAAGTTTGCTGACATACTTTGACGCGTGTTTTGTAAATTCAACTTTTACTAATGGCACGCATAGATCTTTGTGAATTCGAGAATTTTTAACATACCATGGAGCTGCAGTAATTATACGTAGAATTTTATTTTGACCCCTTTGAATTTTTTCAATGTTTGATGCTGAGGCAGTACCCCATAATTGAATTCCATAGCACCAGATTGGCTTTAGAATTGCATTGTACAACAATAGTTTGCAGTCCAACTTTAGTGAAGAATTTCTGCCAATTAGCCAATTAAGTTGCACTGCTTTTAATCTCATCTGTGTAAGTTTCGCTTCAATATGAGACTTCCAAGTTAAACGGCGGTCGAGGTGAATGCCGAGGTATTTGACTTCATTATGTTGAGGAATAATTTGATTATTTATTTTGATGAACGAGCAAGTTTCTTTTCGCAATGTGAAAGTGATATGAATACATTTCTGTTCATTAACCCTGATTTTCCAAAGCTCTAGCCAATTCTCTAGTTTATAAACATAATTCTGCAAATTCTGTGATGCTACTTGGTGGTCCTTATGAACGCTGATAAAGGCTGTATCGTCTGCGAAAGTTGACGTGTGGATTTTGGGGTCTGACGGCATGTCGGAGGCATAAATTAAATATAAAGTAGGACCCAGTATGCTACCCTGTGGCACACCTGTTTCAATTGGCTGAGCGGGGCTTAAAAAATTGCCTTCTTTGATTTTAAATTTGCGACCGTATAAATAGCTTTCCATAAGTTTATGGGTGTTAGCAGGCAGAGTTAATTTTATTTTGTGCATTAAACCGTCATGCCAAACTTTGTCGAACGCTTGGGACACATCAATGAAAAGGGCGGAGCAGTATTTTTTGTCTTCAAACGACCCTCTTATCACATTTACCAATCTGTGTGTTTGTTCGATGGTGCTGTGTTTAGCTCTGAAGCCGAATTGATGATTAGGAATGCATTCAGTGTCGTTCAGAATTGGAATCAACTTAGTCATTAACAATTTTTCGAACAGTTTAGAAATTGTCGGCAGTAGGCTAATTGGCCTATATGACTCTACTTTGGTGTGATCCTTCCCTGACTTAGGAATCATAGTGATCATAGACACCTTCCAATCTGCAGGATAGTATTCTAGGCGTAAAATAGCGTTGAAGATAAAGAGGATAATTCTTCTAGCTATACGAGGTAACTCCACAAGCATTTTATTGCTGATTTTATCCATACCTGGAGCTTTTTTAAGGTTCAGAGTACCAATAGCGCTTTGAATATCATTAAAGCTAAGTCTTAGAGGTACAGGAGGTCTAATAACGAGTGGTGGCAAATCAGTTGCATTATTTGAGTTGTTTATAGTAAACACATTTCTCAAATGGTTAACAAATAAAGTCCCCTTCTCGGAATCGTTTCTAGCCCAGTCACCAGTCGGATTTCGCAAAGGAGGTTTTCCTCTCACTGGTCTTTTTAAACCTCTTGCCGCCCTCCATAACGAGTAGTCAGATTGTGGGGTACTATCAAGACCCTCCAAGTAGGATCTAAGTGTAGCCGTTCTTTGGGTTTCTAAGAAATGTCTTAGTATATCTCTGCATACCCGTAGCCTAGCTTTCAGTTCAGGAGACCTGTGAAGTTGCCACTCTCTTCTCATTCTTCTTTTTTCTGATAGGAGATGTTCGAGTTCAGATAAATAAGTTCTGTTTGTCCTATTTCTACATTCAACGTGATAAGTGGAAGCGTGATGCACAGCTCGTCGAAGGTCCTCGGTAAAGTTGCCAATCGACTGATCGATATCGTCGGTAGTTCTCAACACAATATTTTCCGTGCAATGGGAACTTAAATACTTTTTGTATTTTATCCAGCTTACTCGGGTCTTAGTCATGTTTCTAAATGGAGAGCCACACACTTGAGGGAAATGCATTGAAATGATTGTAGGAGAGTGATCTGAGGACAAGTCTAATGAAGGATCCACTTGCATCCATTCTACAGGGATATTTTTCACTACTCCAAAGTCAATAACATCGGGAATCTTCCGTCGGTCCGTCGGCCAGTAGGTGGGATGTCCGCTTGAGAGTACATCTAAGCCCATTTGAGCAATGGTGTTGAAGAGTACGCGACCCTTTGGGGTTACCAGACGTGAACCCCAAAATGTGTGTTTGGCGTTAAAGTCGCCAGCAACTAAAAATCTAGCTCCAAGGGAATTAAAGAAGTTATGGTATTGGTGTTCTTTTATTGAGAATCGAGGCGGAGAATAAATCGATGATAAAACAAATTTGTATTGACAGAATTCAATGCAAATGTTTGTTGCTTGGAGGTAATCCTCACTTATGTTATTCATTAGATAATGTTTTATTCTGTTCTTTATAAGAATTGCCGAACCTCCACAAGCTCTTCCGCGGGGATCTTTAGTATCGTACAACACGTAGCCATTAATTTTGAAGTACCCTGTCGACGTCAAGTGAGTTTCAGCAATCATCATAACATCAATCTGCTTATCCATCAGGAAGTATTCCAGTTCGTTTTTATGTTGGCGGAGGCCGTTCGCGTTCCAAAAACAAATTTTTAAATAAATCATTTCTTTAAAATGGCTTGCAAGATAGTGGATTGCATTTTCAGCATTTCCTGCATCATGGATGTCATGGTGGTCGTAAAAGTGTTCATAGTTTGGACAAGTGTCTGCAATGTTGTCTCTAGATTGTTGATATGTGGCTCAGAATATTGCGATATAGGTTCCTGCTCCAGACCTGGCATATTAGATTTGACCACGTTTGCGTAAGAAACTTGTCTAGAATTAGGAGCGTTTACGTGAGTAGTTGGTCGTACAATTTGAGGAAAATTCTTACTCGACGTGAAATTAGGTTGTTGAGGATGGTCAGGTAATACTGGCGACTTATTGGTCCTTATGCCCTTCAAATAAGTATAAACTGGACAACCTCTATAATTAGCGGTATGATTTCCTCCACAGTTACTGCATTTTTTTATTTTTACGTCCGTTTTGGACTTATTACATTGAGCAGTTGCATGTAGTTCCCCACATGCAACACAAACAGACGGCAATTTACAATACGCTTTGGTGTGACCAAATTCTTGACAATTAAGACACTGGACGGGTCCAACACGCTTATGCGGTTCCTCCACGGTAATTCTACGATGCAGAAGATAAATAAGATTGTAAATTGGATGGGACTCGTTTTTCTTTAAGGCAACATCTCCAGGTTCCAATTCTACCCTGAACATGGGCTGAGGAATCTTATCACGGTTTCTAATATTCACTACGCTCTTGATTTTGAACCCTTTGTCCATTAATCCGTTCTTTATCTCCGCAGGATCAACACATGGGTCTATACCCTTTAGAACGACTTGGAGTCCTTTTGCGCTTTTGAGCTGATAGGTATAGAAATCCCTGGTCTCCCTCTCCAACTGGTTGGACAATTTTCGAAAATCATCTTCCCTATTCACTTGGATCTTTGTCTCGCTGATTTTTCCATGTTTAATTGAGGTTACGCTAAACATGTTCTCACCTATTACAGCAACAATTCCTTGTACCAGTTTATTGGAAGTGGGCTCTCTCAGGTAAATTGGTGGTGGCTTAAACGTCTTTTTCGGTATTTCTGGGTCATCCGTCTGAAGTAGAGCAAATCTGTTTTGATCATTTGGCTGCTGACGGTCTTAGGAACTTTAGAATTGGAAGACATTTGAGGAGATGTCGGGCTCCTCTGTCGCTTGAGAACGGTGATGTACTTATCCATGCCTACTTGTTTTTTGGGTTTGACTGCACTATTTAATGAAGATGATGATTTCTCATCGGATGAGATAACTATATTGGGCGAACAGGAACGGCGCCGTATTTCGGCTTTTGTAGTGAGAAGAGACTCCACGGATTTTCTTAAGGATTCTTCCTCAGAGATCCATAAATTTTTTCTACTGTAGCTTAGCTCTTTCTCAGAATTACATCTGAGCGGGACACTCATGCAGTTGTTATGCAATTTTTAAATTACCGAAAAACCACTATAGATATTTTTCCACCTATTACGATATCTTTTTTTTATATATATATATATTTTGTTTCACTTATTACAAGTTTTTTTTTTGTTTGTTTATTTTTTTTTTTCACCTATTACGAAAATTCAGCCGCACTAAAAATAACACGTCCGACCAGTTCAAGCAACACTATAAAACGATTTAAGAACACACTTAAATTACTATTTGAGAACACATCGATGTTTACTCAACGTAGACTTACAATCAACTGATTCTCTTGATTGGTCCTGTTAGTCTATTTGTACAGCAATCACAATTTCTGGAAGGTTCGGAGCTAAGATTCGGATGACTGCAAGTCTAGAATATTCATATTCAGCTAAGTTTATAAAATAATGTTTAAATTTTAAAACTTCTACAAATGCTAACCAAGTTGTATGTCGATCTGCTGATAAACATGCTGTAAATTGATACCGACCGTTAAATTTAAATTGAAATACAATTTCGTAATAATATGTGTGGTACTTTCTATGTATAAGTTAATTAAAATCTTCTCCATAATACATGCATATTATATATTTCTATATTCATTCATTTATAAAGCTCAGGAATGAAAAACAGGTATAATATTACAAAAGAAAATTCGACCAATGTTTAGCGCGCAAAGTCATGACTTATAAGTGGGTTTTTTTGTTTTTCCACCATTCAGACTTGCATAACTTAACAATGGATCAATGTATCTGTTTAAGTAGTGGTTTACTTTCACTTTAAAATAATTTTAAGTCATCTATCATCATTACAAATTAATTTAGTATCGCTTATATATTATTTATCTCCAATTTCATATTTGTTCTTATTTCAAAAATGATTTAACACATTCAACTAACTGACTGCAAGACGTAATTAAATAAAGTCTAAAAACTAGTTAACAAATTAATAAGGCCATAATTACAAATGACTGGCTTTAACGTTACAACACTCAACAACTAGGACGGACTTTTAAATACGTAATTATTTAGACATAAGTACAATTTAAAATTTAAAACGGACAAAACAAGGTTGTCTCATGCCGAGAGTTTTACTGGGAAACTAGTTTTATTTATAATTGCTTCAAGCTTTAACAGCGACGTGAAGAACAAAGCAACAACTTATAAAATAATAATTAAATCAGGAAATTATACAAATGGTTCTTAAAGTCTAACAAACAACAACAGTTTAGTAGTGAGACATTAACTTGAAATAAACTCAAATGAATTAAATTGAAAAAAAAAAATAAATTAAGATCAAGTGTAAAAAAGTTGCTCATCCGATTAGTTGTTTTGGTTATTTTCCATTAAATGTGGACTGAAAAAAAATAAGTAATAATTAAATTATTAAATCAAAAAAAACAAACAAACAAACTAATGGAACATAATTGTTTATTTTAATTAAAAATGTTACATTAAAATGTAAATTATACGTAAAGGTTTATTTTTTTACTTACGTCAAAATGTAAAGTTTTTATGTGTAAATCCATGTTTTTAAAGTCCATAACAATATTTTACGTTTTCACATTACAAAGAATTTCTTTTGGGAAATAAATTTTGTGTTAAGAATGCCCTACTTCGCTTATAAGAGTAATACTGATCTTGCGATCATTTCAATCCAGTAATTAAACTAGAATTCACAAAGTTTTTCTTAGAACGCAAAATGTTCTATAAAAAATTTGTGTCCGTGACAGAGTTTTCTATAGAAAATTTTTTTAAACAACAGTTTTCTATATAAAAATGCATAATTTTTGTATCCTATATATAACAATTTTAATGCAAACAATATTCATATGCACAGAAGTCGTGGCATTAAATTATTCTGAAAACCCTTTTTGCACATCGTATACTGCGTTCAGGGTATTATATTGTCAAGCTTGACCGACTATACTTTCTTGCTTGTTTTGATATGAAGAACTATCAAAAAGAACATATTTGTTTAAGATTAATATGGGTAATTGGACCTTGTGGCCTAAACTCACGGCGCACTTAAACTCGGCTCACCACCGCATTGTACGTCCTGCAAGAGCATGTCTTGCAAAGAGCATACTTGTATGAGTTGCCAGGAACATACGAGTACAATTTGCAATTTCTCGTACATGACTGCAACGATCAATGTACGAACACCTTGCTATAGTTTAGTCAATTAGTAGGGCCCAAGCCAATTACTAGAAAAGCAGCAATCGCTACATTGCACCAAACAACCAAGTGCCATGGACTTCAGAACCCGCTATGCCAGCACCCATGCAATGAAAGACACAATTTTCGTACATTTCTTGAGCACCGAGCCAAATGTCACCACTACTTTGAACATAGTTTAGGCAATTAGCATAACCTAATACTATGACTAGAAAAGCAGCAATCGCAATAACTGGCGACCACTACTGCCAGGGACAGGAGATCATAATTTACTATGGTTGTCCAAGAGAGGATCGTCACAATTCCATTACATATATTGAGCAGAGAGCTAAGTGCCATCACTATCTTCAAAATTGCCATTACCACAATTTGGTTTCCCAAAATTTGTTACTAAATATCAGTCATTTAACCAAGTGTCATTCTTCCCGCTTTGAGTGTTAACCACGTGCTTCCGCAGGGATCTCAAACAATTTCAGTTAGAAGACCAGCACTTCGACCCTGGGGCTTCTAACTGAACCGTGGTCCTAGATAGAGACTCTAGTCAGTTGTAAGTTTAAATGGAGTGAAACAATCAAACTGTTTACAGTTTCGAGCTCCGTGCTGCTGATGGCACCGTTTTCGCCATTTCTCTTAAGAGAATGTAATAGCGTCAAGGTAATGGAATTGCACCAAGAATTACTCCTTGGGTTAATCAAAAAAGAACAATAGTTTTCATTGTTTGTCACATTTTGACTACACATTACCTATAATATTACAAATATGCGTAGAGTGCATGCTATCAGAAAGAAACCCATTTGAAATTGCCTGCATTAAGTGATTTAATATAAAAGTAAAATCACCTCTAGAATAAAAAGGATTTGGTAGCAATAACATCAGCCCAGAAAAAGTATAAAATTATGTTAATTTCATTCAAATGTTTAAAATGATAAAAATCTGTTTTATAACCACAACTTTATTACTTATTTTAGCAAGTTCCCTAATAACGAAAAAAAAACTCTTTCAAAGTGATGCCAAAAGCACAAAAGATAAGAGAAAATAAAAATTCTTTAATCATAGATTTGAATCTATACAAAAGTCATGAAAAAGAATTCAGCAAGTGAAAATGTTAAAAATATAAGGAAAAAGAAATTAGATTTTCTTGAGCAGCAGTCTTAACACCCTTATAAATTTTATTGAGATGTTCTTTAAAATTTGAGCAGAAATGTCCTTAAACTACTTAAGCAGTCTTTACACTATACAAATTCTCAACTGAGACACTGTTTACGAATGTTTAACTATTCTTACTAGTTAAGAGGAATTTGATAAATGAGAATTCACATAGTGTGAAGTCGGCTTAAACAAATCTTAGCACTGACCTTGTTTTTACTCTATAGAAAAAAACTTAAAAGGAAAGTAGAATACAATTTATAGCGATTTAAATTCAGTTTTTTTATGGTATAATTGTAAATAAATACGCCAAATTTTGTTTGTACGAGTATAAATGATAACCAACAAATAGAAGGAAATAGTAGGATAAAAACCACTTGAAAATTCCATTAAAAATTCCTTAAGTTTGCCGGTGCAAAATGGCAAACGTTGATTGTGTACATTTGCGCGCTGTTAGTGACATTCTTACGAATATCATGCCACATTTTTTTTACTAATTTACAACTCTTACTACACAATAGCAGTTTAGGAAAATTACAAACAAAAAAATTATTCATAATAATTTTGAACCATTAAGGCCTTTTTGAACAATTGTTATACCCTACACCACAGTAGTGGGGAGGGTATATTGGATTTGTGCTGATATTTGTAATGCCCAGAAATATTGGCCCAAAACCCACCTTAATGTATACCAATCGACTCAGAATCACTTCCTGAGTCGATTTAACGATGTCCGTCCGTCCGTCTGGCTGGCTGTCCACGTAAAGCTTGTGCGCAGAGTATAGGTCGCAATTTTGAAATAGATATGTATTTTGATAAAATTTGGTACGTGAAATTTTTTCGGCCCAAGGACGGATGGGATTGAAACTGGTGGACAAATGTCCTCCCAAAATAGGAGTTTAACGATCATAAATGTTTGAATTATGCAAGTATTCAAACAAAGCCAAATCACATCAACAAATTTTGTGCAGATTGGTCCATAATTGATCATAGCTCCCATAAAAGGCCACTTCCGAAAATCACTTTAACGACAATAAATCTCTTAAAAATTTTGGTGTCCAAATAAAATTCAACACAAATAAGTTTGATATATACAGAAATGATGACACCTAATTTTATAATGGTTGTTCCATAATTCGTCGAAACTCCCATATAAGACCCTCTCCGTAATTCACTTCAACCTCTTCAACCCTTTTAAAAGTATTTATATCGAGACAAAGTTTAACATACACAATATTTATATTCACAGAAATCATGACACTAAATTTTTGGACGATCGATCCATAATAGGTTATATATCCCACATAGCGCCCATTTCTGAAAAAAAAAGATTATACATATAATGGGTGTAGGGTAATATATGGTCGGGCTTGACCGACTATACTTTTTTACTTGTTAAATTTAGTTTTGTTTGTAAGAATATATTCTTGAGCTATTTGTTATTTAAGTAAACATTATAAAAAATAATAATAAATTATTGTACTCACTCTATCGTATTATAACTACATATATTTCAATATATTTAGTTCAGCTATTTATTTTGCCACAAAACCATTATTTTTTTGTATAAACTATTGTGCTGTTAAAAAAAACCCCTTGTCCCCAGAGTCCTCGATGTCTACCACAGGCACTTATGTGAGTTAGAAAATAACATTACAAAATGAAATAAAACTCAACGTTGACATGAACTGTTAGTTATTTAAGCTTCCGGTGTTGGCATGTGCATGCATGCATTTCCTAGTCTGTATTTTTCTTGCTTTTCAGTTCCTTTCTTTGCATTTTTTGCACTTTGATGCACAATCGTACATAATGGGTGTGAATACATTTAAAAACATTAAATGCTTACAGACATATTAACATTATTTTGGTTGAGGTTTTTGTTATTTTCTAAGCAAATACTGGTACATACATCCCAGCATACCATTCTAGGAGCGCTCCGAAAAAGGAGTCAGAAAAGAGTCCAACTAAGGAGCATTTTCGGAGCGCTCCGAAAAAAGGAGTCAGAAAAGAGCCCAACAAAGGAGCATTTTCGGAGCGCTCCGAAAAAAGGAGTCAGAAAAGAGTCCAACAAAGGAGCATTTTCGGAGCGGTCCGAAAAAGGAGTCAGAAAAGAGTCCAACAAAAGAGTATTTTCGGAGCGAAAGAAAAATTTGCTTGTTACTGTCCTGAGTCGGCACGCAGTATGACTCAGAAATTCTACTTAATTATGTGTGTACCAAAGCGTTGTTGTCCTGTTATTTGTGCTTTGACCAAAAAAGAAAAACATAGCTGTACCACACAAGAATGATAAAAACAAGATTACACAGCGCCCAAAAAAAACCTCATAAAAGACTCTTTTCTGACATTATCTAAGAGCTCTTTAAGAGCCCAAAAAAACCTCATAAAAGACTCTTTTCTGACATTATCTAAGAGCTCTTTCTGACGGACCATTTTCGAACGTAATGACCCTTTTTTCTGAAGGTTTTCGGAGCAATTATGATTGTTTTTTGGGCTCATAAAGAGCGTTAACGCTCCGAAAAAGGTGTCAGAAAAGAGTCCAACAAAGGAGCATTTTCGGAGCGGTCCGAAAAAGGAGTCAGAAAAGAGTCCAACAAAAGAGTATTTTCGGAGCGAAAGAAAAATTTGCTTGTTACTGTCCTGAGTCGGCACGCAGTATGACTCAGAAATTCTACTTAATTATGTGTGTACCAAAGCGTTGTTGTCCTGTTATTTGTGCTTTGACCAAAAAAGAAAAACATAGCTGTACCACACAAGAATGATAAAAACAAGATTACACAGCGCCCAAAAAAAACCTCATAAAAGACTCTTTTCTGACATTATCTAAGAGCTCTTTAAGAGCCCAAAAAAAACCTCATAAAAGACTCTTTTCTGACATTATCTAAGAGCTCTTTCTGACGGACCATTTTCGAACGTAATGACCCTTTTTTCTGAAGGTTTTCGGAGCAATTATGATTGTTTTTTGGGCTCATAAAGAGCGTTAACGCTCCGAAAAAGGTGTCAGAAAAGACTCTTTTCGGACTCATATGGCTTGCTGGGATGTAATATGAAATATACATATGTATATGTATGTATGTATATGTATGTATAGCTAATTTTATGGAATTTAGTACATTCCCAGCAAAAACTAGGCATTTAAGCAATAACATACTTTTCAATAACTATTACATACAATCTGCATTACTTAGAAGTGATCGTATAATGACTTATTTATTACTTTTTATAAAGGTGATTATTTTCTATTAATTTCCATGAGCACATTCTATTTTCACCGGCAACTCTGTAAGACCTAATCAATGAGTTATTGAACTCATTAGTTGTAAGTTGTTTTAGTGCTATTTAAGTATGTACTGACAAAACCGTGTTGAAATAATTAGTTAAAATGTTATTGTGTAAGTAGTAAAGGCCAGAATTTAGTATTTTACTTATTAGTTAATAACACAAGTTTTGGTGGGTTGTGTTATTATAGAATAGAGAAAAAAAATTTTCCATTCACGCTGAACCCGCTGCCAAAGCCCACCCAAACAAGTTGGAGTTAATCAGTGTTGTTTATTAACGCACAAACGCACAACAGATCATGTTGCTTCATCTGTTATTTTTGGGCGGTGTATATATTAAGGAATCAGACGGTCTTGACGTTCTAGGCATGAGAATCCAGTGTGATGTCCGCTGGACCAAACACATCTTGGTTTTTTAAAACGGTGTAGAAAATGCTTCACTCCATCTGATCTTCTTACTATTTACACCACCTATATTCAACCGAAAATGAAATACAACTCTCATGTATGGGCCGGTGCTTCGAAGTTACTTGACCGCGTACAGGAGAGGGCGAAGATGCTTATCGGTGACAGTAGGGTGTCCAACTCCATTGATTCATTGGAGCATCGTCGCAATGTGGGTTGTGTTTCACTGTTCTATCGATACTATAATGGAATGTGGTCTGCTGAAATCAGGGAACTTGTTCTTGAAACACGCAGTTTTTTACGTAATATACGTTCTTCAGGCAGGGCTCATCCATTTGTAGTCGACTGGACAGTGGATCGCACAACACACTACAGGGAAAAACTACCAGCAGAAGTAATTTCTGCCACTTTCAATATAGGAAAATTCAAGCCAAATGTTCACAAACACTACTCCCTCTATCCTCACTCCCATAACCTATTTTCCTAGTTCCAACACAATGCATTGCATAAGTAGGGGTCATCCCCTGAGTGCTGGTCCAAAAAAAAGTATGTTTCCAATTATCTCTTTACAACTGATTACAAATCTTTAATCCAATTGAGGTCGGGACTTTTTGCTGGCCATTGTAGAAAAATGAAATTATGCTCGCTAAGCCATTCTTTCACGATTTTGGAAGTGTGGTTTGGGTCATCATCCAGTTAGAAATAACTCTATTCACATGATAGACAAAATCGGGAAGATAAGTTTGCAAAGCCGCAGATAGTTTTCCTTTCTCATTATACGTCCATTGTGCCACCATGTAAAGCAACCCCATACCATGAAGTTCTTCACACCTTGCTTCAATGTTTCCTTAAAATGGTGTCTTTGAATTCGTTGGCCAGCAATATTGTTAACCGTCGGATTGAAAACGATTAAATTTGGATTCGTCTAAACGGATTACACGTTTCCACACGCGGAAGAAAATATAATTGAACATGTTTATCACAGCAATGTCATCAGTTTTACAAGTTTTTTAACAATGTTATTTATGTCACTGTAATAATTTATATTATTGCGGTAACCGTAATATGATTAAACTGCGATTCAGACGATTACAACATACATATATATGATTGTATATATATGTGGCAAACATGTTAATGAATGTTACTCGTTAATTATGATACAGAACAACATAATGTGATATAATCTTTTATAATAAAACTGATCCCTATAAACATTACATAATTACTATAAACATACATAGTATTACTATAACTCTGTAAATCGCAACTTAACCATATTATGGTTAATGCAATCATATAAATAAGTACAGTGACAAAAATATTTTAAAACCATTTGTAAAAATATAAAAATAGTTGTGGTAAACATGCACAACTATATTTTTTCTCTGCGTGCTGTCATCTACTGTTCAATTTCTCTGCTCTTTGTCAAATTTTATATTTTTTATCGACAGCGGAGCTTTTAATTTTTTTACTGCTGAAATGTAACCAATATATCGAAGGGCTCTTCCATCTACTAATGGGTTCGCCTATTGCTATAGAAGCATCTTTTAGTGTTAGTGGGGATGGGAACAATAGAACGGAGTTTTTAAACTCTTATGACCACTGATTGACTTACTTTAAGCTGTTACTTTTGCGCATACAAATATTTATTGTGTTAAATTTTATCTCGATATAAACAATTTTTAAAAAATGTATACATGCTAAATTGATTTCCGAGCTTTGACCAATAATGGACTGACCATTCTAAAATTAGGTGGCATGTAGTATTTACTTATATAGTATATTTAAAACTTACGTGTGTTTAATTTTATTTGGATACCAACACTTTTAAGATTTTAGTCGTTAAAGTGATTTTCGGAAATAGGTCTTAAGTGGGAGCTATGTTTAATTATTGACCATTTTTTGTATGTGTAATAAGGCTTAATTTAAAATTTATTTGTGGTGAAATTTGTTTGGATACATGTATAAATCAAAAATTTATGACTGATAAACCCCTCTTTCGGGCTCGTGAATATCAACGACAGTGTTGATAGCAATCTCCACTAATGGTAATATGATTGATAAACATGAACAGTATTGAAACCAGCCGTTATTCGAAATTCCATAAAATTGGTTTCACACGAAATATGTATTTTACTTTCTATTAAGGTAAAGTTACAATGTTAGTGAAATATTTTTTTGGCTTCCAAAATGTTTGATAATGAAATTTAGAACTGATTACAAAGTACAACCTACTTTCTGCATTGATTGTAAATAATTAAAAATTTATACAAATTTAGAGTATGAAAATTTAAATTGCATTACTATTTCTTTTCTGCATTGGTATTTCTTTTCTATAAGAAAACTGTTTTTAATGAAAAAAAAATTGTCTATTGCGGTTTTCACATATGTATGCGTCCTGTGACTAGTTACAAAGAACATAACTTGTTCCATTGTGACCAAAAGTGAACCATACGGAAATAATTTGTTTGTGTTAGTTCTTTGCATATAATATGATGAAACTATAACCGATCCCTAACCCCAAATTACCAGTCACATAACTAGTTCTTATAAGTTTTTGCATGCACTAAAAGAAAAATGATAAAACCTAATTTTATATTATTATTGAGGTTTTTGTTTCTCCTCACGGGCTATTTGATCAACAAATGTAAATAAAAAACATTTATGGTTTTTTATATATTTGTTCTTACCCAACGTTTCGTTCGCTTTTTTCGAACTTCATCAGGGGTACTTTTATATTCGTAATAATGAATTAAACGTTACATTTGTATTGCACTTTTTTAATTATTTAATTTTTAAAAACTGGGACTACACGACACCGAATTAAATAATTAATAAATTAAATACTACACAAACACTGAATATACCATAACCAGAACCATAGTTTTATTGTGAATTGAATTGAGATTAGTCCTGCATACATTTTGTAAATCTAAATAGTACCAGAACATATATTTTTTTCTTTTTTTGCAGAAAAATAAAACTAACCCCCTGGCCCACGATGTCGAATGATAACGTTCGCTTAGATAAGACTTAAGACACAAACTTGATTGTGGAATAAACAAACTTGATTGATTTAAAAAATAGATACGATAAAAAGTTTGTGTCTTAAGTCTTATCTAAGCGAACGTTATCGTTCGACATCGTGGGCCAGGCGGTAAGTTTTTCAAAATCTATAATATCTATCTATCAGTCATGTCACAGAATTTAATTCCGTTCGGAAGTGAAATTAATTCCGTATTTTGCTTCTATAGAAAAAGTAAAACGAAACATTTTCTCGAAGTGACACCTAGAATTACTTAAAATTACAATTCCATATATCAACTTAAAAGTGGTTTTATTCCGAAAAAAATGTTCCTTGTAATTTTTCTATAGAAGCAAAATACAGAATTAATTCCACTTCCGAACGGAATTAAATTCTGTGACATGGCTGTATAATTCCTTTTATCATATACTCATACATTTACACCAAAAATTTTCAAATTATACTCCACATCCTTGAGTGCTTTCGATACAAAACGAACAGTAGTAAAATTGTAGCCAATACCACCCTCGATAAGTTGAACTGAAATATCCTCTGCCAAATTATTTCCCATAGCTGAATCTAATTTGAAACTGGCAAACGAGTAAATACCAATTATGGTATAGTCATTATCATTCAAATCATCCTGGAACAAAAACAAAATGCAGAGAATATTTTTATAAAACAAAAACAAATAAACTAATTTTAGTTTCACTCACATTTTTGGGATAATTTACATCCAACATTGTAGATCCTTTAACAATAATAGTTTCATCAAAGAGTATTGTTGAATATTTAGTATTGTGACCCCAGGCAAATACAGCTGATGGTGTCGGGTATTGTGGTGAGGACTGTGTTGCATCTATTGCGCTCGCATTAGTTGTCCTAGTCATTTCAGTTGTTATTGCTGTTGAGGCCACACTTGTTGCAAATAACATAAATATAAGCGATGATTGTCTTATTATATTTTTGGCAATATATTTATTTTGAAGCATTATCATTTGAAGCATTATGAAAAAATGTGTATTTTACAACAATTTTTTATTATGACATATAAATAGTTATTAATTGAATATGTATGATAGTTTTTATGTTTAATAACAGACTATTTTAGTTTTGTCAGTTTTTTTTTTTTCTTCTTTGGTAAACAACTTGTTAACACTCATAAATAATATCAACTACTTGTGTTGGCTGCCAACACTTGTATATTACTGCAAAGAACTTATTTTTAAATGTCAAACTTTAGTTCTGTTTTTAAGAATAGTATGTGGAATATTATGAATGCACTAAAGGCAGAGTAAATTTGAAAATGCTCTATATAATAATTATAAAGTATTATTTAAGAATAATAAAACAATTTTTTTTAAAGGCGGCCACATTGCCAAACAAATGTTCAGACAACAAGTACGAACATGTGTAAACAAATTTTTCACTCAGTCAATCAATTGCTGGCTTATCAAGACATGTCAAATTATGCATCAGGATGATCCAAAATTTAAGCATGATTTGAATAAAATAGAAAACATAGCACTCTTTTTTTCATGGAATGGTGCATCGTAAAAATTACCTCCAAGAAGTTTTTAAAGACAAATTTGCAGAAATGTGAATGAATTGCATCGATGTAGCGTTCAATTTCCTTATTTAATGTGGTTTTGTTTTCATTGACATTTGTTTACAAATAGCCATAGAAAATGAAATCCCGTGGTGTTAAATCAACTATGACCACCAAGACGAAAAAGTACAAGAACAAAGAACAGGAAATCTCTCAAACAGTAATTGAATAGTTTGACATGATGTGCAATACGATGGCAAACACAGTTGTTTTGGCAATACTGTTCAAACAAGCACATACCCCTGCAAAAAACGCGAGTACTACTCCACAATGGACCAGGAGTACTACAAACATAATCCATTTGTTTGAAAAAAACTAGTTCATTTAACATTACGATGTCCTAGGACTGCATAACTACTCCTTGTAACTACATTAAATGTTTTTAAACAACGATTACAGTCGTTAAAGCACGAATAATTGTCGTGTAACAAGAAATTCTGCTTTGAAAATTAAATGGTCCACATGTGCATTACATAGGACCATGATGTAGTCACTACATTTTAGCTACAATGAACTACGTACTCCACAGATTTTTGCAGGGACATAGTATGAACAAGAGTTGTTCACACATTGTTCAAAATCGTGTGCTATTGTTATTGCTTACTTATTGTAATTTTCAATGTTACGTACTGTTATAAATTTTTAAATCACTTATTTATTTAGTGTAGATTTTCAAACACTTACCGTAAAAATCTTATCAATTTTGTAATACTTTTTCGTTTTATGTTCAGTTTTTTTTCTTGCTTTAAATACTTTTATCATTTTAACAATTGTAACAAATTTTTCGAACGTGCGTATATATATTGAATATAAAATGTAGTATACAAATGTACTATCTATATTATTACACATGTTTCTTATTTGTTTAGACTAAAATTGATATTTATTTATTTCTTTAAAAATTTTGAAAATTGTAACAAATTTGTGCGTATAAATATTGAATATAAAATGTAGTATACAAATGTACTATCTATGTAAATACACATGTTTCTTATTTGTTCAGACTAAAATTAATATTGTTACGAAATTGTTCAATTTAAATTTAACGGCCGGTATCAACATACAGCATGTTTGTCAACATACAACTTGTTTATCAACATTTGCATAGGTAGAAGTTTCTATTTACAAAAATTGTTGATAACACACTGTTGAGCTCTAGTTGAGCTCTATGGCAACATTAAGTTTTAACGGTTTTGGCTGAATATTCTAGACATGAACTTCCTAATATCTTAGCTCGGAACCATCCCGGGCCACTCAAGTTAGATAATTTATTGGCATCGGTCATCGGTAAGTGAACATCAAAGCGTTCTCAACCTGTAATTTAATTTTGTGTTTAAAGTAAATTGTAAATGAGTTTAAAAGACAGAGTAATTATTAAAATTGTTTTGTTTTGTTTTTTTTTTTAACTACTTGATGCTTTCGAAATAAATATTGGACTGTATAAAAGAAACCCATAAAAATAATTTGTATAGGTTCAGAACAAAGTATACAAAAATTACCAATAATATAATTTTTCTCTTTTTTTGCTCTTTAATTTTGGATTTATCAAATATATGCTGTTTGATAACTTACATATGCAAAATTTCTATTTTTCCAGTTAAATGCATATTTTTGTTGTCTTAAAACAGCAGATACAAAAGGTACGAAAAACATACCAAAACACAAATATTTACCCTTTTTACCCCTTCAGTTTTAATTTTCCAAATGTGTGTTTTTCATCAGCGTTTTTTTTTTTTTTTTTTTTTCTTTTAAAATATCGATATTTAAAATTTCGAGTCAGTAGATCACTTATTAAAATCAAACGCAAAATTCCACTTTTAACACGTTTTTATCCCCTTGATGGTAGACTTGCAAAGAACTATTTTTTAATACACAACTTTTTGACTACAGAATGTTAAAATAAAAATGCTGTTGCTTCATAACAAAGGCAAATACTATTTCAAGTCGCACTGTTATAGTCCATTAAATTTTACCGGTTTTTACACAATTTATCACTTCCTGGACCAAGTCTTGAAAAACAATATAGCCTATTGATGCTTTCAAGCATAGATAGATCAAGCATCTATCTGCGTTCAACATTGCCATAAAATGGGTTTATCCGTTTGGGCTTACAAGTTTTCGCCTTTTTATCCCGACCTGGTCCAAATTAAAAAAAAAATCGGTTCAGCTGTTTAGGCGTTATAAACAAACAAACAAATAAAAAAACAAACATACAGAGACATTTATATTAATTTGTTTGTACTTTGCCTTACTGAACACAAATGAAAATATCAATTGAAATATTTTGCAACAACTTAATTTTGTCACAATAATTTAATTCTGCTCTATAAATTGCTTTAAATTTTGACTGGAACTTATGCCCTTATTTTTCAATGTATTTTGTTTTAACAAAACGTGCAGACCAACTAACAAAAAAAAATAATTCAATTTCCCAACTTTCTTTAAACGTTACAAACAAAGCTCTCTCTTTGTTCGACATTCCATTTTAAAATGGAATTAGAATTTGAAACATTTGTTGCAGACAAATTTTATTTTTACCAGTTTTCTTCATCAACCAGCCACTACTTGTTTGTTTGTCTTTATATAACTTTTTTTATAATTTTATTTCTGTTATTTTTCTTTGCTTTTGTGTAATTTCAACAACAATTGACCACAATAAAACGACCATTAAGCAATTGCCAAGAATTAAATTTCATTTTTAAAACCTACACCAACATAAGTGTTGAATGAGTTTGTCATTCCGTGTGTAACACTGAGAAATATTCATCTGAGACCCAATAAAGTATATATTATCTTGATGCTTTTGGAATTCTAAGTCGATTGAGCTATGTCCGTCTGCCTGTTTGTCTATCTGTCTGTCCAAAATATATAAACAAAATCGGAAAAGTTTACAAAAAAACCGTTTTAATTTCTCCTAAGCAGTTTGGTATTGAAAATCATCAAAATCAGTTCAGGCAAATCAGAGTTATGGTTCGAAATGTGTAACAACCTCCATCAAAATACGATATTTTTAAACAGTTTTTTGCTATTTTGTTTAAATATATTGCAGATAATACCATGAAATTTTGTACCTATTATTTCTACGAAGGAAGGAACAACTGTGATAAATATAATAAGAATCGGTCCATTAGTTTTCATAGCCCCCATACAAAGTTTTTCCTGAAATATGGCTCCATGTTACATAAATGCCTATTAAATTCCAATATCAATGTTATATTCAGCAAAACTAAGTTTCAAAACGAAAAATTGTTTAGTTCGGTCCATAGACCCCATATAAAGTCTGCTTTCAAAATTCATTTAAATGCCATCCAAAATTTTTCACATATCATGTATATTTATGTCAAAATCAAACTGTTGGATTTTGTAAATAAACGTCCATATTTAGCCAAATTACATAAATACTCAAATTTGTCTTAAATATACTGGTATTTGTTTAATCGACATGATATATCCGCATGTATATACATATGTATATAGAAATCTCTGTACCGAATTTTATAAAGATTAGTCCATAATTGGTCATGGCTCCCATATAAGAACCAATTTCGAAAAACAGATAAACCCACAAAAATGTCAAATAAATAAAAATATCCAACCAACATTTCATACCGATCAATAATTTTAATCCAGAAATTATATGTACATAATCGGTCATATGGAAATTATACTACTGAATTTTGTAGTTGTCATTCCTTATTGGGCAATAGCTCACAAATAGAGTAAACGTCCGAGTATTATTATAACAACCATTAAACATTTCCTATTATAGTTTAATTAACCTTTTTTATTATTAAGATTTTAGTAATTATTTAAGCTTAAGGTCTTTTTTTTTAAATTTTAATTTTATTTTCAATATTTCGCACGTCTTTTGTAGCTTCTTCAGGAAAAAATTTTTAATTTTATAAATTTCAAAATTATTTGTCTTAGGGAAAAGTATATGAAAATTTTTAACAATTATATTGTACTGTGTAAATACCGAAGAAATTTCAAGGAAAAAATTGTATAAATATTTTCAACAAAAATTGCTTTGTGTAAATTGGGACTATGCAAAATTGTATAAAGACTTCTTGCTAGAAAAAACTATAATTTGGTATTAAAAAATTCTCGGTGAAAAAAGCCCGACAAATTAGAAAGTGAAATAAGAATATAAGCATTCCTTCAAAATTTTCAAATATTCTACAAACATTAATTTTTAAACATAATATTAAGTATATGTGGTTCTTGATTTCAAAAAATTTACCAGGAAGACTCGAGCTTCGAATAAGCTCAAAATAAGTTCATATAATCAATTTAAATAGTTCAAAATGCATATTGCATTGTTGGTGCCTATTGTAAATCATAAAAATCAGTTTAGAATGTGGTCCGAGAAATTAAATGAGCCAGAAGACTAATTGATTTTAAATTAAAAATTGGTCCAATGGCTGGCCTGTACAGACTTTCTTCATTTGTTTCACCAAAAAAGAAAACAAAATATGTATTTTATCAACTTGTAGTACTTTTTTGTATTTATTTTATTTTTTTTTTAACATACAAGCTAAGTAACGTTTTGTAAGCCGTTAAAAGTTGTTACAAATCACTTTTAAAGTTATTATATTTTCTGTTTGTTCTTCTTTAAATCAATTTATCCTTCTTCAAAAAAAGAGTAAAAGTTCACCAGCAAAAAAGTACTGTTAAAGTAGGAAACACAAAACAATAGGAGAAAATCTAATATTCTCTTTAGTACACTCATACTCACACATGCTCATTTCTAAGTATACACGAATGTACATTCATACTAGGGTTCCTAATTTCCCGGACTTTTTCCATTTCCGGGGAATAAAATAAAGATTATACTGTCATACACATAATTTTCTATGGAGAATACTGTCATACACACAATTTTCTATACAGAATACTGTCATACACACATTTTTCTATAGAAAACACTGTTATACAGAAATTTTGCCATAGTAAATACAGTTGCATAGAAAATTTTCTAAGGAAAATACAGTTATACAAAAAATTTCTATAGAAAATATTGTTATACAGCAGTATATTGATTCAATCGATTCTATTCTATTGATTCTACTGTTATACAGAAAATATCCTGTAGAAAATAATGCCAAGTCGACAGAAATTTTTAATTTTATTTTAAATGTATTTCAGAAATTTATATTAGATATACAAATGGAATTTTCTGAAATACAAATTGAAAATTAAAATACAATTAGATAATTCCTAAATATAAATCGAAATTTCTGAAAAACAATTTGAAAGTAAAAAGTTATTTCTATATAATTTTCTAGTTTTAAATAAACATTCTTGTAACACGGAGAAAATAGTTTTGGCCTTGATAAGGGAATTAACTGCTAATAAAATAATTTGGTTAAGACTAAAAAATTTTAGCTGAGGTGACAAAAATTCGATTATTAAAATCGCATTTTTTCTATGTCAACTGATTTTTTTATAGCTAGTATCGAAAAACTATGAATATACGAGTAATCGAATCATTCGATTGACAATTAATCACAACGTGTCTGTTATATGTGTGCAGAATTAATAAGGTAACTTAAAAAAAAAATCTTATTAAAAAATTCCCGAAATGATCCAGTTGCCGATTTGAAACCCTGATACATACATACCTTTAGAGTAAATGTTTAACTGGCTGTGTGTGTGTAGAAGTAATTTTAGAAAGAATTTTCTTGTTGGTGAAAAAAGTTTTTCTTTTGCTTTAGTTATATTTGTAAGCATTCATTCATTTAGTTTGGTGTATATTAGAGTAAAATTGTTGTGGACATTCTGTTACGCAGTGTTTGAGGCTAAAAGTCACTTTCTTAACCACAAAGTCAACAAAGTGGTTGTTAGTTGGCTAAAACTTTTCTTTCTTTCTTTCTTTATTCGGACTGTTTTTGTTACAGCTTTGTTCTGCAACACTTATTACTATGACTTTCTATGGTTTTCTGTTGTTGTTGTTATTATTATTGTGATTGTCCTTTGTGGCAGTAATGAGGGAAAGAAGAAAAAAAAACTGTAACAAAAAGAACTTATAAAGTATGTTTATTTTCAAATGGAGATTTGTTTGTTTGGAATTAGAAATAAAAAACCTGGTGGAATTAAAGTTTTTTTATTTATTTGTTTGTGTTTCTTTCTTTGGTATTGAGTTTTTCTTGTGTTCTGTCAGCACTAAATGCAATGTCTGTATGATCGAATTAATATTAGGCATGAGTTTTTAGATAACAGTGGAAGTTAAAAACATTCACATATCGAAATATGATTTTGAAAAAACTCTAAGTTACAAAAAATTGAAAATCAACCTGCTGAATGTTAAACTCCTAAATTAAAAATTGTTGGTTAATAATTTATATTAGGGAGTTTTTTTCTTCTCTTGTAATTTTTTTTTTCAATGCAACTTGGGGCTTTTGTGAATGCACAATGTGGGAATCAGAAAGAAAATCTTTAATCACTCTGCTACAATACACAGGGAGCAAAATTTACCTGTATCAAAAATCCTCAACGTTTTAAAAGCAACAGTTTTTATTTCACACTGTACATTTGAAGGTAAACAAAAAGTATATTAGTTTTATATACATGTATGTATATAAATTAAAAAAGCTTCTTAAACAAATAGTTCTTAAGTTTCATTATTATTATTTTATGCTTTTATTGTATAAAAATAAATATCATGAAAACAACAACAACTACACTGGTTATAGGAAAAGACACTTCTACGAACAACATAATTTATTTCAAATGTTTTGAAATTTTATATAATTTTGATTATTTATAATAATTGATGTAATTACCAATTCTTACCATTATTTATAAAGTTTGGCAAATAATTACAATTTATAAAATTTTAAAAAAAAGTTTTCCATATTCACCACAAGTTATGAAACAGAGTATAAACAAGGGTAAGGTTATAAGATGAGGCTTCTTTTGGTTAAATTTGATCTCAATAACTTTATTTACAATAAGTAAGAAAGTATAGTCGATCAAGCCCGACTATAAACACACTGTTTTTCAGAAATTGGCACTTTGCGGTCATCCAAAATTTAGTACCATGACTTCTGTAAATATAAATATTATGTATTTTAATCGATATAAATACTTTTAAGAAATTTATGAAGGTATTACGGAGAGGGTCTTCTCAAATCTCCCATTTTGACTAATTATGGACCGACCATTATAAAATTAGTTGCCCTTATTTATCTGTATATACGAAACATATTTGTGTTAAATATTATTTGTATACCAACATTTTTAAGAGAGTTATGCTCTTTAAAGTGATTTTCGGAAGTGGGCCTTATATGGAAGCTATGATTAATTGTGGACCAATCTGCACAAAATATGTAGATGTGATTTGGCTTCAATTACCACTCATTTGTGGTAAAATTTGTGTAAAGACTTGCATAATTCAAAGATTTATGACCGGTAAACCCCTATTTTGGGAGGACATTTGTATGAGGGCCAGGTGAAATAATGAACCAATTTCCACCAGTTTCAATCCCATCCCTCCTTGAGCCAAAAAATATCATGTACCAAATTTTATCGAAATATCTTCAAAATTGCGACCTGTACTCTGCGCACAAGCTTTACATTGATAGCCAGCCAGTCAGACGGACAGACGGACCGACTCAGGAAGTGATTCTAAATCGATCGGTATACTTAAAGATGATGCTGGACCAATATTTATGGGAGTTACAAACATCAGCACTAATCCAATATACCCGCCCCACTATGGTGGTGTAGGTTATAAAAATGTTATTGGTGGCATAGTAGAAGTGAAACAATTATGGACTAATACCATCAAATTCTCGTATCCAGTAACGTGTTTTCTATGTATTTGAGGCTTATTTTGGATGAATTTTATCTCAATAACGTTATATAGAAGAGTTTTATGGTTGATTGTTATACTCGGAAGTGGACTTAATTTGGAAGCTTTTGCCATTTATGGACTGATGTATACAAAATCAAGCAGCATAAATGTCATATAATCTGTATAAAAGTTGGTTCGATATCGATATTTATTAAACATTTTTGTGGTTAAATTGGGCTATAAGTGGGCATTGAATGAATTTGTTTTATTGTTGTCTTGCTTCCCGCGTAAATGTTTTTCACTTTTGATTGTTTACATTTTCTTTTTTCATTTTTACAGCTCATCTCCTTTAAGGATGGTAAAGTGGGTGTAAATTTTTTTGGTTATCATGCTGAGGCCGGTTTGGGCGGCCAAAATGGACAGAATGGTGGCTTGTTAGGTGGCCTACATGCATCGGCTGGCACACCTTGGGGTCAAAACGCTGCTGCTGGTTTGGGAGGCAATGTTAATGGTGAGTTTTTCAAATAAAAATATAAATCAGTTAAGACAATTATTCCATCCAAAAATTTTATCAGTCGGAATACATTTGTACGAGCAAATGCAAAGAAAATTACATACAACTTTCTTAAAAATCCGACATTATTGAGATCAATAATTTCAAGCATATCCTGGAATGTAATTTTTCTCTATAAGTTCCCGGTTAAAAAAAAAACATGTGTGTTTCCTCAAGTTATTTAAATGATTAAATATTAGACTTTCAAAAT
Source organism: Bellardia bayeri (assembly GCA_950370525.1). Classification (NCBI taxonomy): domain Eukaryota; kingdom Metazoa; phylum Arthropoda; class Insecta; order Diptera; family Calliphoridae; genus Bellardia; species Bellardia bayeri. The sequence goes on from OX493268.1 coordinate 48,858,461, forward strand.
GTTTTGAAATATTAATGCAAATAATGTAATTCAACAGTTATACTCTTGGTTCAGCCACTGCTGTAACACTAGTCAGATTTAGTGTCTTATAGCACCAGTTATCTATCCTTAGCTGAGAATTTTTCCTTCATTTTACTATATTAAGATTTTTCCTTTTTTTGAAGCGGTAATTAATTTTATTAAATTTTAACGGTAATTAATTTCATTTCCTTGCACATTGTACATTTACAACCCTCCGCCCTGTGCACTTGCTAGCGAGTTAATAACGGCAAAAAGAATCCTTTTATTTAATATTTCTTATTTTCTACAATTGTCTGTTAATTAAAAAAATGAAATACATACATATATTTTACTTGGCCAAATATAGAAAAAAAGGCTGGCATAAAATTGTTATTTTTGTTTTTGGTGTTTTGTAATTTACAGTTGAAAGCTCTGCTTGTTATCACTTTGGTTAATTACAACACTGGGTATTTATTTTGTTCGTTTTTGAACACATCAACACAAACCCCCACCCACCACCGATCTCAGTCCATTAAACTATTCTGGCTCTCTACTATGCATTTCACCATTTGTTTTAACGAAAATTGTTTACCCAGTTTTGTATAATTAATTTTACTGACACATTGACAAATGTGGCCCTTGGCATCCATTTACACAGATGAGGTTCTAACAACAACTAGAACAACATTTATAGCACCGACAACAATGCCAAAGAAAACAATAAAAACGAGTTTAAAAACTTTAAGTTTAAGAAATAAATTCTTGTTAATTTAATGTTGTAAAAATACAAATATTTTATCAAGTTTTGTATAATCACTTCCAAAATGCATTCAGTATTAGCATATACAAGTATACATACTTGGTTTTATTTGGAAACGAGCGTACACACATACATACAAGAATTAAACTTTTCCAATAAATCTACTTAAAGGCTTAAACAGTGTTCCCCAAAATTAAACACTGATTATCTAAAGATAAAAATAAAGTTTGATTTATTTTAAATTCCCATTTAGAAAATTTTAGATCTTTGATTGACTATTAATTTGGTTACAAAAGCCAAAAGCTGCATTAAAGCATTTAAGAAAATTCGAGGTCTATCGTACATTTGGAGTGCATCATATATATACATACGTATAGTAATTTCCATATTTCTAGACGCTTCAAAAAAAATTGTTTAATATTTATTTCATTAAAATCTTTGTGTGCAAGTTAAAATATTTCGAGATTTAAATAAGTCTTATTATAGCCAAGTCCGTCTGTCGATCGGGCCAGCTATCCACCTAAATCTGATGTGCAAAGTACTGGTAGCAATTTGGAAAATATTTCGATAAAATTTAGTACAAGCGACTTTTCTAACCAAGGTATAAGCCTATTGAAATTGAACTTTATCGATCATAAATGTCTGATTTCTATAAGTACTCGTATGTAACACAAATGTCATAACAAATAAGTTCTAAATCACAATTTCTTAAATCATACAAATAAATTTAAGTGAATCTTTTCATATATAAAGTGGGGAGCACAAATGATTAAATGTTAGTACTTAATGCAATTTTAGTGCACTTTATGTTCAATATTTAACAAACTAATTTACAAAACATAAATAAAAGTATCAATTTCTCAGAAAAAAAGACAAACCAAACGAAATAGGAATATGTACTCAATTTTTTACCATACATAAACTTTATGAATACATATTAGTATTTTTAATATTTAGTCCAAAACTCTTTATTTCGGAAAACACTTTTTAAACGTTTTGGCATACTCTCCAACAATTGTTCAATTAATTCTTATACTTCTCCTATTCGAAATCTATCGACTAACGTTTGCGCCTATTTCTATAGAAGCATCTTTTGGTTAGAATATTACACACAATGGCTCTTGACAATTTCCTCATTATATATTATAATTTGATTTGCATCGAATAATTTGCAAAAAGTGTTTACCACATGCAATTAAATTAATATCAAACTAATATCTTGTTTTTAAAGTCATATCTATTAAAATAATTAAAAAAAACACCAAATTTTTTGTCATTTTTATTTTTAAATATGTATGTCCTACGGTGATCTAAAATTATAATAAAAAAATAATTTTTTATTTTATTTCATTAAAGACAAAAACAAAATATAATATGAACTTCATAAAAACATTAATTATTATTAATACAAAATGTTTGCTCTTTAAAAAAATATTTATTATAATAATACGATATGGTATTACGTTTACCCTTTTGTATTAAAACTTGTTGCAGCCTACGAGGCATTGATCCTGCCAAATTTTTTAGAGTTAATATGTATATGAATTTTACCCCCCTCTATCAATATTGCATTTTTTAAATCTTAACACTATACATATTTGGGACTTACCTCGAGCTCGAAATGCAGTCCATACCACCGTGGTTTCGCTTGAAGCACTTCTCACTTGGGCGTCTTGTATCACGTCAATGTTTGCGGTGACCGTCGGGACTAACTAAATTAAACTTGCTGAATATAACCGTTTAAAATTATATATCACAAAATTTTAATTTCTTCACCAAACGCAATACGTGCTCTTTTGTGACACTGAGTTAGGTACGATTTTGCTATTTTGTTTTCATATTTAAGACCAATATCCCCTTTTAGCAGTAGCTGTATACGCTGTCGGGTAACACTGAGGTCGAGTTCTACTTTTATTTGCCTGCAGCCCATGTTTTCACCTGCTGCTAAAGGTCGTGATACACTATTCTACATAATCATACGATTAATTCACTGAAAAATCTGAAAGATTTCTATCACACTCAAAAAAAATCGCAACAAAGTCTGTCATAGGTGCCACACGGTGGGGTGTCACAATGCCATGGGACATAAAACCATATTGCGTTAAGTCCCATTCCATTGAGACTTAAAGGCATATGCCCTTATGGGACTTAACGCCATAATTTTTTTCCAAAAATGAGACATAAAGCCATATTTTTAATAATGTTGCGTGTCACCCTATTTCATGTAAAAAATTCATTGCCGTAGGCCGGCAATACAAGAAATTTGTACAATGCGAAGCCGGTATTCTCCCTACGGCCGGGCGGAAGGATTTTCTCCTCCATGGTATACAGAACACCGGCTTCGCATAGTACAGATTCCCTGGTATGAGACTTAAGGCCATATCCAAATTATGGCCATTATGTTTTTATGTTCCATGGCATTGTGACACCCCACCGTGCCACACTATTACACAAAAAAGATGCAAAAACATATGTTTTTGCTAATATAAACAAACGCAGTTTTCCGCCATTCAATGAAGTCGACATTGTTGTTTTCTTATCAGCTGTATTAGAAAATACAACTCTGTTCGCATAGAAACTATCATTTTATGAAAATTTGTCAAAAAAATCTGTCATTTAGTTAAATTTTTAGGCCACACTATCATACTTTATGAACAGACACGATTTTTTTGACATACCGTACGACTAAATAGGATGGCCTTACATGTCGACTTCACCGTCAAAATTAAAGTAATGTTACGTTTATTATGAAAGAAAGAAAATATATACTCGTATTTGCACGTACATACATACGAGTATAATTATTTGTCATAGATGGGTATGAAGCTGACGAAAGACATCGTTCACATCATTCACATTGTTTGGGGGCAAAATTGTTAGCAAATTGTTGTATGCTGATTGCATAAATAATCCTTTCTCACCCATCGAAACAAATAAACCTAATTCTGTTTCAATATTTGATTCCATATCATAACAGACATTATTAGGTGTTGTGGGTGCCTTTACATGTTTCAGTAGTATTTATTATTTCATTCGTTTCGCAATCAACGTTTTTAATTCATTTTTAATAAGAAACATTTCTATCTCATTATCAAATTTATCCCTCAATTTTTTAAAAAATTTAAAAGTGTTGAGTAAATTATCCTTCTTTTTAGTTGCTTTTAAGAAGAGATCCAGTCCATCGCTTAATATGCAATCTCTTTTTGATATCTCTTTTAGTACTAATTAAATGATGTTGCAGATCAGCAAAGATTTATATCAAAAAGCTTTCTTTGTTACTTTAAAGCTTTCTTTATTACTATAACCGGCTTTAAAATGCCAACTATTTGTTTAAGTTAAACATATTCTTCATATGTGTTAAGCTTTTAAATCAATTAAAGCTTTTTTTTCTAGGAATTTTCAATTCCAAAAACCGTAGGCACTAGGCTGTTGCAAAAGTACAGAAAACAAATACATAAATACATTTACTTTTTTTCGGTTACTTGCTTTATTCGATCTTCTCTTTATAAAGTAAAATGCTCTTTCTCTTATAAAAAACAAACACAATAAATATTGTCTTTGTACTAAATGAATACAATAAGTGTTAAAGAATACGAATATGCACGTGTTTGGAGAGGCAGTTCTTAAACTACTTATTGAAATACTCGAGTATTTTGCAAGTTTTATTTTATTTATATGAAATTGGAAAAATATTATAGGAGAAGAAAAAGACTAAAATGCAATGCAAAATATGTAATGTTGCATATTAAAATAGAATTATAGAATTAAATCCCAATGTTTTTATTAATTAAAATATCTTTGTATTTTTATCGCAAATAATGAAAATTGCAACTTTTTCATAGACATTTTTGTACTAAGCATTTTTGGCTTAAGTTAGGCATTTTTTTAAATATAAGTTACGTTTTTTGGAATTTCAACTAACGATATGCGTGTTAAAAATAAAAAAATTATAATAATTAAAAATTAAATTTTATTAAAAAAAAATAAAAATAACTTCAAAAATTAATTGTTTAATATCCTTTTTTAATGTCCATTATCTACCCATTAATCTTCTAGTTCATTTATTTCATGATCACAACGATTTAAAAAAACGATGCAAAAAAGGCAAATTAAACAACTATAACCATTGCTTGCATTTAGTTCTTAAAATACCCATATTGTAAAATAAGAACCTTGCAAAATACTACAGTATATTAGCAAAAAAAAATGTTTACTTTACTTTACTTATAGTGAGCAAGAATGAGTAAATACAAATACTCTGAGAGTATAAAAAGAATACAATTTTTCTTTGTATTTTTTTTTTTTTGTTTGGCATTTATTTGCTTTGCTTCTCTTTTGTACTTGGAATTAGTATGATAATGTTTAAAAAATCAAATGTTTTTGAATTTAAATGTATTTAGTGCAACAGCCTAGTAGGCACATAAAATATTCGGGATTTGTCAAATTTTGTCAAAATCCGGGATTGGCATGCCTAGCCATTACTAAACACAAAATTAATCGATAATAGTCTTTCGAGTCTAAGAGTCCTTATTAACTCGAATCCTTTAATCAAGTCATTGTCTTTATTATTTCTAAAAAATTTTCATCCAAAACCGATTCGAAACCGGTTTTTAGAAAACTAAATTTTTCGAATAACACTAAACTTGATTTTAAAAAAGTCAATTTTTAAAATACTCTAGTCTGTGCCCTTCACCAAAGAGTTGAATGAAACCCTTGAAAAAAACCATTAAATTTTAAAAGAAACCCACGGGCTCGACCGACTTTACTCTTTTACATTTTTTACACAGACTTACAGTTTAGATATTTAGTTAAGATTGTTACACATTTTGGTTAGTACTAAAACTAGAACACATGGGAAATGAAAAAAAACATATTTTTACTTCTTAAATAACAAAAACAAGTAAGAAAGTATAATCGGTCAAGCCCGACCATATAGTGACCTACACCTAGTATATGTAAATATAAAACAGTTTTTTCAGAAATGGGCGTTATATGGGAGATATCACCTATTTTGGACCAAAAATCAGTGTCATGATTTCTGTAAATATATATATTATATGTGTTAAACTTTATCACGATATAAATACTTTTAAAAGATTTATGGAAGTTAAAGTGAATTACGGAGTTTCGACTAATTATGGACCGACCATTACAAAATGTCATTATTTGTGTATATAAGAAACTTATTTGTGTCGAATTTTATTTGATTACCAACATTTTTAAGAAATTTATGCTTTTTAAAGTGATTTCCGGAAGTGGGCCTTATATGCGAGCTACGACTAATTATGGACCGATCATAATAAAATTGTACCGTATTATTAGTATACATATGAAATATATTTGTGTTAAATTTTATTTGGATACCAACATTTTTGAATGAGTTATGCTCTTTTAAGTGATTTTCAGAAGTGGGCCTTATATGGGAGCTACAACTAATTATGGACCGATCTTCACGAAATTTGTAGATGTGCTTTAGTTTCATTTACTACTCATCTGTGGTAAATTTTGTTTGCATACTTGCGTAATTCAAAGATTTATGACCGGTAAACCCCAATTTCGGGAGGACATTTGTATGGGGGCTAGGTGAAATAATGGACCGATTTCCACCAGTTTCAATCCCATCCATCCTTGGGCCGAAAAAATATCACGTACCAAATTTTATCGAAATATCTTCAAAAGTGCGACCTGTACTCTGCGCACAGGCTTTACATTGACAGCCGGCTAGGCAGACGGACGGACGGACATCGTTAAATCGACTCAGAAAGTGATCCTGAGCCGATACTTTAAGGTGGGTGTTGGACCAATATTTATGGGCGTTACAAACATGAGCACAAATCCAATATACCCTCCCCTCCATTGTGCTGTAGGGTAGAGCTGTGTCGTTCATGAACGAACGGGTTAAAATGAACGGATCACTTCATTGAACGAAATCAGTCGGTCATTTAACTGAACGATTTTCGTTCAATAGTGTACAGATCAATTTCGTTCAGCTGCTGTTTATAAAAAGTCATTCGTTCAAAGTCAACGATTGAACGAATTGAATGAACGAATCAGTCTTGGATAAATGAACGAAAATGACCGGTCCCTGAAATGAACGACCGGGCACAACTCTAGTAAAGGGTATAAAAAAGGTTTAAAATTCCCATGGAGATTTATTACAAATATACATATGTATGTTCTTTAAAAATATTTAAAGATATTAAGTATAAAAGTAATTTTCGGAAGAAGGCCTTATATGGAAACTTTACTCAGTTTTTTACAGATCGTCAAAATTCACAAAACTTATCTCTGTTTAAGTTTATTAGGTAACGATTATTTATCGGATATTTATGAATGTTAAAGATATTTCCGATGATATAGCTACCATTAATATATCCAATTATGAACATAAATTTAAAATGCGATTTATTTATACATAAATCTTTGGTCAGCAGGTGACCTTTAATGGACAAAATGGACAAATATCGTTAAATGCACTCTGGAATATAATTTTAAGTTGTTATAATTTTGTAGTTACAAACATTAGCACAAACGCACAATATCCTCTCCATTTATAGGTATGTTTATATGTTGGTTCAGGTAGTACTATATACATATAAAAAGTTCTAAAACTTTTCAAACTTTTACCTTTCTATTGAACATTGTCATTAACATGTCATTAATCATACTTTATTTTCATCTTACAAGTATATAATAGAGTAAAACTATCCACCATACGAGGGCATCCTTAAAAATCTTAGAACAACATATAATTATACTTTGGCTCATTTATCATATACACACATATATAGGTAGAAATGTTGATATATCAATGTGCGCTTGTCCATACATTTGTTTTCATAAGTGAATAAAAAGATATGAGAAACATTTGTGCAATATAAATTTATTCAAAGTATTGGCCATTGCAATCTAGTTATGACCTTTTGTCATGTTTCTGGCAACATATGTATATAAACTTCCCAACCAATTTTTTCCAACATTTTTTTTCGTGATTTTAAATTACCTTAGCGCCAGGGATCGATTTGGCTTCGGTGCCGATTCGCTGGTTGAACGGGCTTTCATACGATCCATTTTTCATTGCAAGTAATGATTTAATACAAAAATGATTTCCTTTTATAGCATTTAAGCGGCATTTCTGACCTGCAAAACCTTTTTTTAAAGTTTCTCTCGGCTTTAATTCATATGGTGCCCAAATTAACTGACTTTGGATGAATCTGCTGCTCGAAAATGTTTTTAAATTGCTGCTTGAATAGCTCCCAATGATTTTGCAAGCTCTTGTTGAATTTAACGACAATCTTTAATCTTCATGGCGTAATGTCTCCAATTATTGGACTTCAAATTGTTTGGCTTATTGACTTGGTCTTCCATTTGTTTAAACTTTTTAGTGGCATGATTTCCGTATTTAAAATTTTTGGGAAACTTCTTGAAAATTTAGAAACACCTTTTCACATTACCCTCGTATAATATAGTTATAAATATTTGTAAATAAATGTTGTATGAACCACTAGTATACATACATACATAAATATATGAATATTAATAACACTATTGTTTCTTTTGCAGGACGTGCTGCTGGTGTTTTATATGCTGGAGCCCAGGCAACACCCGATGTTGGTGCCGGTGCTGTATTGGGTGGTGATACATCTCAAGGTGGTTATAGCGGTTCCGAAGCATATGCCAATGGTAAAGTTTCCAGCCGCACACGAACCATTGTGGCCGGAAATACTCAAGGCGCACATGACGCAACACACTCACAATTGCCAGCACAACCCGTAACAGAAAATGTTAATTCCATACAAAAGATACGACCACCCAAGAAATATCATTCATCAGAAACGGTAAGAGAGTGAGAAGAACGAAAAGAAATTAATTTTTAATTTTTATTAGATTTATTGTTTTTTGGACATTTAAAATCCTCCATGCAATTGATAAATTGACAGGAGGTTTTGAAGAGTAAAATGAGGGGGAAGGAAATTTATTTCAAAGCAAAATTTGTGTTTTTCATATATTTTTAATTCTATCCCACGACATGTTGTAGTATGATTTTGCAAATAGTGCTGGTAATAGTTTTAATAATGGTGTTGCCTTCTACACCAATAAAACCAAAAACATCTATGATATCGAACAAGAGAAGCCAGCAGCAGCCACATCAGCAATTGTTATTACAAAAACCATAAACAAAACCATATTTGCAACACCACCTTACCAGAGTGATGGCAAATTCCATAAGGCACTAGCACCATCATTAACTATTGATGCAAACGATAGTAATCATCATTATCATATTTCAAGAAATGAATCCAATGCAACTCCATTAGTAACGACATTAACATCATCCGCATTATCAGCAACACCTACAATCATTCATTCATCCGCTTCATTAAGCCATTCTGCAAATGGAGACAATACTAATGTAAACATTGCCCAAGGTGTTAATGATAATAATGATGCAACTGCCATAATTATAACAAGAGATAGAACTAAATTACGTACTAGGCAACACAATCATCATCCGCACAAACGTCATCGTGATCATCAACATCCAAAGCGTATTAATTTAAACCGACAACGTCAACGTTCTAAAACTATTGTTAAAGTTGTGGAACAACAACAGTATCAGCCACCTACATCCGAACATCAGCAACAATATCGTTCAACGGAAGAGTTGTATTCTTTAGAAACTAAACAACAACAACAAAATTATCCACAAACTTACCACCCCCAGGTAGAATAACCACATTATTATTAAATATAATATACAGGTCCTGTAACGGAACTAAAGAGAAGAAAAACAAATTTTAATTATTATTATTATTATTGTTACGTATGTATGTACATTGTACATATGCATATATGTACATATGTAGGTATGTATAATAAAATGGTGTAATGGTTTTATTTTTATGACACACACGCAAACAAACCCAACACACTGCTGCACCGACACGCTCAAATATCCACTCACACATCCAATGAAATTATTTTGTTATTTAATAAATTATTAGAAAGTGCGCCCAATAGGAAATTTCTAGTATTTGTTCTCTGGAATTACTGAGTAGTATGCGTTAAATTAAAGCTTAATGTATTGGGTATAAACTTCCTACCCATAAAATATTTACAACTTTCTTCGATCAAAATTTCTTATCTGCGTTTGGAAATAACTTTGAAATGTCTGTCCTTCATTTTATTTATCCAAAATATACCCCAAGACTGCTTGAAAGTAGTTTTTAAGTTATAAAAGCATTTACGTTCTTATTTTTCCATCGAAATAACAGTCTTCTCGGAATGTTAATATATAATTTTCTATCCCCGTAATAGTCCACCACCACAAAATGTTTGTATTTCCCTTATATAAATGAACCGATAAATAAATAATGTGAACTTACGTGCAAAACAATACAAAATAATTACTTTGGACTAACAATGCGGAATAAAACTTAATTTATGACAGGTTTTCTTATATTATAAAATTGTTTATATTAGTACAAATTACTTGTACATGCATTCAACAATAATTAAAAAAAAATTTAACAATAATATTATTTTCCCTTTTTCTTGAGTGACAACGACTTTTTTTATTTGTTTACAAAACAAAAATTTAAAAAATTCTCTTAACTTATTAAGAGATATTCACTTATGACCATTAAAGAGCTTAAGAGAAAGCTTATCATTATACATTTACCATAAGATCATCAGTAGTTGGCAGTGAGAATTAACAAAGTTATTCGTTTCTTCTTCGCTTTGTTTAAAATGCACAACAGTTATAATTATTTTTTCCAACACTGTATATTCCGAATTCTTACAAGATCCTCCAGGGAAGGTATTAGGCAGATGAAATGTTTGACATTGCAAATGGACCTACATAGTTCTAATAGATCGAACGTTCTGGACCAAAATGTGAGAAGAAATAGCAGTATATATACAAGATTTAACAAAAAAAAAAACAAGTTAGAGTGCTATATTCGGATGTGCCGAATTTTAAATACCATCCAACATAAATATAATGAGAAATACAAAAACTACACTTTGTTATTCAGACTTAACGCAAATGTTCTTATTATTTTATATATTGTTTGAAATACAATTAAACGAACAACGTAATTTATTTCAAATGTTTGGAAATTTTATCTAATTTTGACCATTCATAATTCATGTAATTACCAATTCTTACCATTACCAACAGTTTTCCACATGGACCACAAATTAAGAAACAGGGTAAGGTTATAAGATGAGGCTTCTTTTGGTTGAATTTGATTTCAAAACTTTATTTTCAAATGTTTTATTATTGGCATAGTAGAAGTGGATCTATAATGGTCTAATACCATCAAAAACTAGTATCCAGTAGCGTGATTTCTATGTATTTGTATTTGTTGCTTATATTGACTGCATTTTATTTGGAAGTGGACTTAATTTGGGAGCTATTTCTAATTATGGACTGACAGCAACAAAATCGAGTGGCATAATTTCCGTATAATCGATATTAGTATAATTTCTGGATTAAAATTTCTGCGCACGATAAAATTTGGTATGATATCGATATTTATTAAATATTTTTGAGTCTTAAATTGTTTTTCGGAATTGGTTATTATATGGCAGTTATGACCAATTATGGGCCGATATCATTAAATATCGGAACAGAGAATATTATGCATATAAGGATATCTCACGTCGAGTTTCAACATAATAATGGGATATTAGTATTAACGTAAATCTCAGAAGTGGGCCTTATATGGAGAAAAGGTAAAATATGGACCGACATTCTCAATAACCACCAGTAAATGCTCCGTGTAAAATTTTGAATCGGTACTGTTATTTATAAAAGATTTATGAGTATTGAACTGATTTCTGGAAGAGGGCTTTATATGGGGAACATGGTCTGAAATTCACAGAATTCTGTGGTATGTTTTGTGTGTATACATATGTAAATGATCTATGTAAAGTTCTAAGCCGCTACCGATATTTATAAGATATATATATATATAGATTAATTTATTTTTCGGATGTGGTCCTTATATGGGAGCTATGATCAATTATGGTCTGACCATCATAAAAATGGGCACAATCGGTCCAGTAAGATACGAGTTATAGATCAAAGTTTCAGACTACCTCGATATTTTTTAGATACTATAAAAAATATCTATAGAAAAGCCGTATCCATAAAAAAAATTCTGCAATAATAAGTTTCATGCAAAGTGAAATCTCAAAACGATATTTTGATTGCATCGGTCCATATTTCGACCATAGCCCCATACAAAGACAATTTCCGAAAATCACTTAAATGCGCATAAACCTTCTATAAAAATCACTAACAAGTCTAAATTTAACACAATTAACCGTATGTATATACATATATCTAAATTGTCGTAGTAAATTTCACGATGATATGTCTATATTTGGCCATAGCCCCCTTATAAAGTCTACATCCGGAAATCACTTAAATATGCTCAAATCTCTTATAAGCGTCAGCAGCAAGTTTGAATTCGACACAAATAGTACAAATAGTACATACATATAGAAATATTCACACCCAATTAAATGATGTTCGGTCCATATTTGACCATATTTACATATTTTACATAAAGTTCAATTTGAAAAATCACTTAAATGCGCATAAATCTCTTATAAAGCCATTATAACGTTGAAATTCAACACAAATAATTCGCATGTACATATAAATCGTCGTACATAATTTCATGACGATTGGCCCGTAATAGGTCATAGTTCCCATATGAGGACTACTCCCGAAAACTCATTAACCTACATAAACATCCATTTTGAACCGTAATTTCACACAGATCAGTTATAGGCATGTAAAAATTAATAACTATTAAATAAATAAATTTTGTAGAATTCTATTAAATTAATAAATTTTGAAGAATTCTTGGTGTTTACACGAGTTTGAAGCATTTTGAAGACCAATTTTGAAGAAAATTTCAATCGTGTAATCTAGCTTAAATCTATTTATGTTACACGCTGCAAAAAATATAAACAAAGTTTAGATTATTGATTATAACTAGAATATGTATAAAATTTATATAAATGTCGTTATTGAGATGAAATTCAATTAAAACAAACCTAAAAAATAGAAATTACGGTACAATATTTTATGAAGTTCGCCCCATAATAGGTGATTTGGTGGTGGGTATATAAGATTTGGCACAGCCGAATATATAAACTCGTACTTGTGATGGTCTCTGAAGATTTTGCTTTTAGCATTTTACGGGAGTTATAGCATTTGAGAGCATTTATTGCGGATCATTCTAGGGCTGGCTCGCTTGTTCATAACCGAAGTAGGCCCCATGCGTATGGACATAAACTAGCGTAATGTTAGGCCGCGTTTTCACTATGTCATTTTTGTTATCAAATTGTCCAAATTGTTGGCAATTGTATGAAAACGGGTTGTCATATGGCGTCATCTATGTTTGCAATCATGATTGCAATCATGAAAATCATGATATGACAACCCGTTTTCATACAATTGCCAACAATTTGGACAATTTGATAACAAAACTGACATAGTGAAAACCAAGCATTAGTTGGAAGTTCTAGCCTAGACAGTTCTTCCTTTCATGGTCTAACTCAAGAATATATCTTACTACAGGACGTTTTTTCTGTGAATAAAAATGGTGCTGCCGTACTTGTTTTCCTTATCACCAATATCTCAGCCTAAAATACAGTAGCTTTATCTGAAAGATGAATCCGACTACATCACAATGGTCAATATTTGAATCATCAGTATCCCAGAAATAATACTCAATCTACATGTACAAAGAATATTATGGTTTGCAATTCGAATGATTATTCTCAGTTGACTTTTATCTATTTCCAAAAGTTCTTACTATGGTTTGATACGTCTTATCACATACCTATATTAATATGTTATATTTTATAATGAATTTCGAAATATTTCCTTTAAGGTAACTTAATTACTTGAAGCGTAAAAAGTGGGGTTAAAAATGTATTTATGTACCTACAATAAAAGTTTAGTTGAAATTTACCAGACCCTATTTAACATTGTTTACTGGTATTTAAATATGTATTTATGTACATCTAACCTATTTATATATTAGGTATTACAACACAATTACAAAATATATGTACTGCAATTAGTAGTGTATCGTGAACTTAATGCAAAATTATATAAAACGAAAGTATGAAAAACTTTGGTTTCAGTGCATTTTTCCTATGGCTAAAAATTAATTAATTATCAATTCAATTACTTTATGTGCAATAAATTCCTTGGAAAATTAAGCTTTTACTAAGATTCTGCATTTTAGTTGTACACCCTCTATACCTCTATAGCTAGCTATTGAAATCCTTATTTATAGTTTGTAAATAGCTGCTCAACTAAAATTATTAATATGAAAAGTTTTAATCCTCTTTTAATAATTTAATTAAGTCAAAGAATATTTACAATGTTTATAGACGTCTGTCGGGCAAAAGGAAACAAAATAACAGCAACAACATTCATCCATCCACTTATTCATCCATCCATTAAGCATTAAATTGCTCTTAAATATCATGTGAAAGTAATTTAAAACAACTTCATGTGGTAAAGAAAAGGAAATGCAAGTACAGAGATTGAATTTGAAATGGAAGAGAAAGAAAAAGTAGTCAAAGAAACCACAGAATATTGTATGCATTTTAGAAATATTTACACTCGATCTCTGCCATATATGTAGCTACATATGGGCATTAGAGTGCGACAGAATTGTATGGCTAAAAGAAACAAATTAATTATTTTACGATCATTATTAGAAAAATATTCAAAAAGTATGGCTGAAGCGATTTTATTGAAATTTGGAACATAGATGGGTCCATGATGGGAAGCGCCAATAGGACTTGGACCAAGAGGCGTAAAAAGTGCATCTTGGTACATTTATTTCTTAAACCATTAAACCCAAACAAATAAGCCGATTTTGTTGAAATTTCCAACATACACAGATATCTTTTTTAAAAACTTTGACCAGTAAGGGATACAAATGAGGAAACGGGTAAATTTTGACATTTTGTTCCCCAATAATAATTAACTTTGCTGTGAAGCTTTCTGTAGTTTATTTTAGTTTTCTATAGTAACAGAAATTGTTTACAAGTATTTATTAGAGAAGTACCTTTTCGAAAGTCTACCTTCAAGGTGGTAAAAGCAGGTTAAAATGGTAAATTTGTGTTTATTTTAAAAAAATGTTATGCATACTTGAAATTTTAAATATCGAAATATTAAAGATTTCTGTGTGTTACGTTTTTGGTACCTTTTGTATCTTTTGTTGTAAGACAACACAATCAGTCCAATCATGAATAAAAATTCCGCGTGAGTTTTTTCCCTTTTCCCATTTTTCCTATTCAAATTCAATGTTAAAAAAAAGGAAAAAAAACTCCCGCTGATTTCTTATTCATGATTGGGCCGAATATGTGTTTGAGTAGTAATTTCTTCAAAGATAATAATAGATAAAAAGGCAATTTGGTATTTCTTTAAATTTAAAAATTAACATTCAGGATCATATACACTTAATTGCGTTAAATTCAAAAAGTACCATTTAAAGTACGAAAACGTAAAATTAAGTCTTAGTTTTAAAATGAGTTTCTATAAAAAATTCAACCTTTTTGGTACATTGTTCAATTCTTAGTCAGAGCTTAAGTTAAAGGGTGATTTTTTAGCTATTATCTTTTTGGCAACACTGGTTTAAACAGCTGACGCACGTTTCGTGTTTTGTTTCACTGTCAAACATCTTCAGTTTGGTCTATAATTTACTCATGAATCGTCTTACAAACGAATAACGCTTGCAAATTATTGAATTTTGTTATCAAAATGCGTGCTCTGTTAAGAAAGTTTATCGCGCGATGAATTACCGAAAAATCATGTTCAACGACGAAGCTCATTTTTGGCTCAATGGATACGTAAATAAGCAGAATTGTCGATTTTGGAGTGAATATCAGCCAGAAGCATTGCAAGAGCTACCAATGCATCCAGAAAAAGTCACAGTTTGGTGCGGTTTATGGGCTGGTGGCATCATTGGACCGTACTTCTACAAAGATAATGCGAATCGTAACGTAACTGTGAAAGGTGAGCGCTACCGTGAGATGATATCCAACTATTTTTTGCCCAAAATGCAAGAGCTTGACTTGCATGACATGTGGTTTCAACAAGACGGTGCCACATGCCATACAGCACGCGCAACAATGGACTTATTGAGAGGCGAGTTCGGTGAACATTTTATTTCACGTGCGGGACCGGTCAATTGGCCGCCTAGATTGTGCGATTTAACGCCTTTAGACTATTTTTTGTGGGGCTATGTTAAAGCTCATGTCTATACAGACAAGCCCGCTTCAATTGACGCATTGGAGGACAACATTGAAGCATTTATTCGTGAGATACCGGCCGATATGTTGGAAAGAGTATGCCAAAATTGGACTAAGCGGATGGACCATTTCAAGGTCAACATTTGCATGAAATAATCTTTAAACATTAAATTATATGGACCGTACTATCGATTCAAATAAAGATTTCATGCATTTTTCTCAATTTTATGTGTTTTTTTTAAACTTTCCTTTATTCATATATTCGTACATATTTATAGCCATATACTCGTATGTATAGGCAAAAAAGTACCAAAACATTTTTACAAATTTTAAAAAAGTACCCAATACATATTTGAAATTCGTTTATTAAGTGAATAATGTGATTTAATTGTTATGCTTAAGTTTATAAGTTTAATATAGGTAGATAGGTAGTCACGAAAAAAGTACCAAATTATCTGTGTTTAATTGTATTCTCCTCTCAATTCACATTTTTAAATAGTACTAACAAATTCCTAAGATTTTGTTTTATTCCTAATACTCGTTTAACAAACAATATTGTTTGTGGATACTTTTGTGTTTAGGTTTTACAGACTGAATATTTTATTTAATAACAAACATATGAATTCACACATATTAAACCCCTATACATGGTTAGTATTATATGGATTTGGCACATTATACTATATCTACTTATTAAACTATATGTACATTAGGGAGGCGCTTAAACTGTTGCCAATAAATTTTATGATCTCTTTTTTCATTTATGAACTGGATTTGTCTGTCTGTGAAAAGCGCTATGTATTTTGATATCAATGTTGTATACGATTTGATATTAAATCTTAGAATCTAATGTCAATTATTCTGCATGAGTTTAAGGTAATAACACAAATCTCATAAACATTTTGTAACTGTAAAACTTGGCTTTATGCCATTCCTAGGATTGCATTTTAAAGGTATTTTATATTGTAGATACTTTTAAAAATGTTAGCATAAAGTTGAGTTTAATTTAATTTTAGTTGGGAACATCAATTGCATTTTATTTGCTCCATAAAAACGGCACCAACCTAATGTACATAAATGTGTAAACTTTACAAATAAACACATTTACTTTTTAAAATACATTACCAAGTTTTTAGAAAACTATGTAAATGAAAAAATATAATTGTGGTTTAACTTTAGTTATATAGTTTACAAAAAATTTACCAATGTTTTTGGCATGTTGGCATGTTATAAATTTTATTCTAAATATGCAATCTCCTTAAAAAAAACAATGGAAATGAAATATTAAAAACATAAATATCTGTTTAAAATTTATTAAAAAAAAAATAATAATTTACCATTTCAATTTCAGCAGCATCCTGTTAGACGTCAATTGATTGCTCCACCACCAGCTACTCATAATGGTCCAGCACCTCCATGTGATAGTACCAGAAAAGAATGCGAAAATGTAAACCATGAAGTACGCTCCGATGTGGTACAAAATGCTCTACAGGTTAGATAAACATTTATTCAATTCACATCTGAAGTATAGATACAAATTTTAAACATGCAAAAGAAACTAAAGCAATGGAATATAATATTGTAGCTACAACTGTTGTAACTCCAATATATATACTCATAATTTCGTTTTTTTTTTTAATTTATTCCAGATTCCCATTGGTATTTTACAATCTTTACAACAAAGCTTTGGTAATTTTGGTGCTGCTCCCGCCAAAAGAAACTATTAAACGAGACAAGTAAACATATGTTTGAAGGACCTTAAAACTAACTCAATATATTTTATAAATTTTTGTATGTGTAGCATGAAAATAGGTTTGAGTTTTTTGAAATAAATATTGTTTTATAAAAATTAACTTAAGTTTATCGTTTATTACAATTATTTTTATATATGTACTTACATACTATATTTAAACATACTTAATAAAACAAATTTAAACTTACATATAAAAATTGTATTTATTTTTTATTTTATTAATCATTTACGATGCATTTTCCTTATTAATTTCCAGTAGTTTGTGTTGAATTTAATTAATAACATTATACTGTAGAGGCAATATTACATAGACCTCAGACACAAATCAAGTATATTTTCCGAAGCCATGTCTGAAAAATAAACCCATTAACAACTAGATATTAGTAGACTGCACCTAATAAAACTATTCATTTTATAAATATCTTAAATAACTAGATTTCATAACGTTTCTGATGAATCGGACTAGATACATCTGCAACAATTGACTAAAAAAATTGCTGTGTCCATGTTCTGTAACTCCCGCTTCGAGAAGCTTTTCGATTAAAATGTGTGGAATGAAACAGAAATGCCATAAATTGAAACAAACAGCTGTTTTTCTGGCACAAGTGTGTCTGTAACTTTTTTAGCGAGTAATCGTTGTCGCGTAAGAAAATTACTCGTCAGTTACAGAAAAAGTGTTTCTACAACTGTCAAATATACTCACAAAATAAAACGCGGCGAAACATAAATTTAAAAATAAAAAATATTCAAATCCCAATAAATGGTAACACATTACACTATATTTTAAATATTCTATTTTATGTACCACTTTACTAATTTTCTTTTAGCAAAACAAAGTTTTCTTTTTTACACCACGAAATAATTTTTATTTTATTGCAAATTATTTTGTAAACAACAAATATTAAAATAACTAGAGAAGGAATTAAACTGATATTTATCGTTTTAAGAGAAAAGTTTTTTATTCAGGCTAATAGTTCGAATAATCAAGAATACTATTGTAAAGTACTGGAACAATTGGCAAATTGGAATGCAATTTCTACCCTGGCAAAGGCGTCATCAGCAATCTTCATTGTCCATGATCAATCTGTAAACATCTATTTAACTCACCGTTTTTTGAGAAACAGAATGCGAGAATTATCATATTTCTTTTTTCTATACGTGTTGTGAGATAGAATGAAAATATTAAAGTTGTACTATACATTACTTTTTTTTGCCGCCGTAGTTGAAAATTTTAAAATTTTAGTAAATTTGAATCGCCAACAAAGATATCTTTGATTAGCGCTTTCAAACACTGAAATTTCACATCGACTTTGAGTTGTATATTTTAAGATTTATAACGTAACGTTTACGTTTGATAGTTTTCGACATGAGTTACAGACACATTCTTTTCTCACTTTTCGAGAAACGATCGCATATTTTGTTTCACATATTTTCGACGCGAGAAGTTTTCACTAAAGTTACAGAACATGGGCACTGATAATGTTATCTTAGTCTGCCAAGATGTCTTAGTCAGGGCTTTTGTAGAGCTGGGCAGAAGCCAAAAGACTTGCCAAAGGGGAAAGGTGCTACTTGGATATCCTACACGATTGTGTGTATTGCTGTATTAGTTAGCCTTCTCATTTCCACGGATTCCTTCATATGATGCACAACTTAGCACTTCACGATAAGTTCTAGTTGAGTTAAGAAATGTATAATACAACTCTTGATTGAATTCGTGCGTAATCTTCGCAACCGAAGCGATGGCATTATTTGTTCTCTTAGCAAACGGTGTAGATACTGGAAATTCTTAGAGATACCTAAAGGTCATCTTTGACTATGAAATTACAAATCCTTGTGGTAGAGTGTGAGGCCCACTTTTCTCCGGTCGGTATTATCGTCGTAAACGGTACATATCTCGAATTTCTTAATGGAAACCACGTAATCCGATTGTCCATAAATTGGCCAGACAATGCTCTGTAGAATGATAATATCTGTGTCTTAGGGCTTTGAACTTACAGCGGATTTTATTTACGATAATATTTCACAAGAAATTACTCTATGCCAAAACTTTAATTTTTTTACAAAAATAATTTCAATACATAGAAAGGAGTGCCGTGACCGAACACCGCGACATAGCTCATTACAACACTGAGTTTTTAGATTAGATAACTCATTCCTTGTGGCTTCGTAGTAATACATTTTAATCTGCGTCAACATCTGCGAAGCCGATTCAGTGTTACTTCAAAATGCTTTTCGAAGGCCGCAGGAGTCTAAGGTTTCACCCTAGATGAAGGGTACTGACTCAAAGCTATTTATGTGACCGGATGACTCTTTACATAAAAGTACCCTGTCGCTTTAACATTACGTTGATCCAGGAAGGAATTTAAGACACTCTGCAAAAGGTCATGAAATCAAGTCAAATAGACTTCTCTAGTTTACAAATAAATTGAAAATAATTGATATCATTAAATATTTATACCTAAAATTCATTAATATTCTTTAAACTTTTTGCTATATTTTGACAAGTTAAGTTTTCACTATATGTCACTTTCATCCAGTTGGCCGCAAATGCGGTTGTCTTAAAAAAACTATCTCTAGGTTTAATATTATTGAAATCAATAAGTAATAAATAAAATTTTAATTAAAAAATATTTTCTCTACTTTTAGTATTTTATAATTCATACTAAAAATTAATGTTCTTTAATGAATTTTACTGTTTTATTGAATGTTTCTGTTATAATTAACCAATTAATTTTTAAATAAATTCTTAAATTAATGACTCTTTTCAGGCTGATCAAAGCACGGTATTGCTGTTCCATAACTTATTAAGCAAGCTAAAATTGCACTTATTTGTTTCGGACATAATTCTCGGTAGTAGTAAGCTTTATTTTCAAGTGGTGATTTAAAACTCTATTATTTTTCAGTGAATGTTTAATACTATACGAAGCATACACATAAACGCACG
Source organism: Bellardia bayeri (assembly GCA_950370525.1). Classification (NCBI taxonomy): domain Eukaryota; kingdom Metazoa; phylum Arthropoda; class Insecta; order Diptera; family Calliphoridae; genus Bellardia; species Bellardia bayeri. The sequence goes on from OX493268.1 coordinate 48,879,215, forward strand.
TACATTAGGGTGTCCGGTATACGGGAAAAATAAGTTGTCGACGTTTTCTTTCGAAGACCTTTTAAATGATACCAATATAAAAATAAACTTTTTATATTTTAATCCAGCTTATAAAATACAAAAACCCAGTACATTTTGAGAAATTATATCTTAGAATCATTAAACTTTTATTTTAATTGAAACAGCCACTTTTTTGTGGTCACCCTGGTGTACATTTCTATAGATATATAATATACATGCATACATATTTATAAAGAAGTTCTATGTGTATTCATTTAATTTTTCACATACATACTCGTAAATGTTAAAATTCACACAGATATTTTTGCAAAGTGCTTTTGGGGGTTATAAACCAAACAAAAAAAAAACAAACGCCATTTTATTGAATTTGGCATAAAACTTGAGCAAAAATTAAATTTTGTCTCATTTACTTTCGCTATCATCCCCTACCTAATCGTAATTTAAATGCAAATAAGTAAGAACGTATAATCAAGCAAGCCCAACCTCATAATACACTACACTTAGAAATAAAAACTTACATTACAAAGTAATGAGTTGATATATTATTATACATAGTTACTCTTCTCACTGTCATTTTAGCACTTACCTCAAACGTTGAAATAAGGAGTTAATTAAGCTATTATCACGTTGGCTTACAATAGAGAGTTATTACTATTAAATCTATTACAAATTGTTCTTAAAACACGTCTGTACATTTATTTTCTAAAAGATTAGAAAAACAAATTGAATAAATTAAAAATATTTGAAATCTATTTGGATTAGTTTTGAATTAAAAAAATGTAATCATACAACGGTTTAATGAATTTTATTATGAATGAATTTTGAAACACGTTCTTATATAGCAGATTATTGTCAGCCATTACCAAACTACTTCTAACTAATGCAATTGTTCAGTAATTGCTAGACATTACCAAGTTTTAGCTGGGCATTTGTTTGAAACAAAGTAGTAGTTAAATATAATACTGTATAATTTCTGTCCATCCCTGGATCAAAAGGGAAGCGTCTACAAAAATTTATCAAATTACCTTCAGAATTGAGAAGGTTAGTTTAATAGTTTACATGCAAGATCTGACATTATTAAACTTACATAGAAGGTCGATTACCATTATTTGCGGTACATGGTGTAGGGTGTAAATAGAAAATATTAGTAAACAATTTTAATGCAAATGTTCTTGTTATCGTTTGTTGATTTTGGCACCATTTATTACGTGAAACAATTCACCAGACTATAAATCAACATTAAACCAGAATTTCAAATTGTTTTCTTGAATTGAGTAAAAATTAGTATTTTATGATTGCACTGCAAAAAACAACTGTCATAGTTTGTATTGTATGCATTCATATTCTTGTAAAAAGCGTAAAAATTAAATATTATGTATATGCTGATACGCAAATACCGAAAAATTTAACATTTTCCAAAACAAGTGATGTAGGGTATCATTTGTGCACATCTATGACTTTTATGACCAATCATTTCAAAATTGACTGACTACTGTGCATATAAATATTGTTTGCATTAAATTTTATCTCGATGAAAACACTAATAAACGTAAGATTACAAAATGCATTCAGAAATTGCGGAAATAATGGACAAATTACTTCTGGTACAAAAAGATTTTTTTACATAAAATTGTCCTTTTTCAAGATTTAATCCACTATAGGTTCGAATATATAAATACTCCAACATCAGTAATGCTTTAGCGTCCTCAGCCACAACTCATCTCAGTTGTAGTAGAAATAACTATTTCGTTTATAAATTATCGCTAACGAAACATCGTTTACATGCAATATTAGCAAAAATATGTAACATTCTGAGAGTTTTATAATAACCCTTCAAATTTTCGGTATGAGGCTTTAAATTCAATGTTGTAGAATATATAGTTTAATTATAGTATAGTTACGCTTATTTGGGGATTTTTTTCGCAACTGTAATTTTGATTCCAAGAGTTACTTGGAATTCTTAAAGGCTTCCCATGTTTAATTCAATTTTCTATATTAAGTCATACCATTTATTAATTACTCTGCCACTTGAGATCATGTAGCCGAATTGGATATAACGAATATTTTAAAAAGAATAATGGATGAATAGAACTCAAGCAAATATTCTCCAATTTGATATTTTCAGAAGAAAAATATCTATAGAATATCTATAGGGATATTAAAAAACAAACTATATGCAACAAAATTTGGTTATGTTAGAGAGCATTATTGGTTACCAGATATTGTTCGGTTCCGTAGGCAGCCACTTTTGGACATTACTTAGGTACATCCAAAGAATAGAACCCATTGCTCCTCTTAGTTTGAGCGGAAGATGCTTGTGATTACAAAACCCATATGTGATTGTCAACAAACAAAGGTATCATCAATGTGTAACTGTTTGGTCTGATGAATCATTGGGTTGTAATTCATCGTAATTCGTAGTCAAGTTGATGGTGCTTAATATCGCGTCATATAAACATAGTTATTTCTGCATAAAATGTATGATATTTCTGTAAACGAAACCTCTATGCCATCAAACCTACAACTATACAGACTTGTATTGAAGAAGGAAAATTAAGCCACATTTATGAAAAATGGTTTCTATATAAAGAAAAAATATATTTACCATTTGATTTAAATTCTGCGTAAAATTACGTAAATATGAAACACTCTAAAATATAATGCGTATCGTTACAAATACAAAACGATTATTAAATTAAAATTTTAAATCGAATTTCTTTCACTGTAATTGCACGTAATGTGATTAAAACGTGGCCACAAAATATTACCCGACACAAAACGTGAAACACATTTCATCCAAACAAATTAACCGCCTGGCTCACGATGTCGAACGATAACGTTCGCTTAGATAAGACTTAAGACACAAACTTTTTATCGTATCTATTTTTTACTCAATCAAGTTTGTTTATTCCACAATCAAGATTGTGTCTTAAGTCTTATCTAAGCGAACGTTATCGTTCGACATCGTGGGCCAGGGGGTAAGTGAAAATTCTTTAAGTAAACAAAAGAAGAAATAAAAGATACATTTAATAAAACTTGGTATAAATCGGTTGTTTTTTATTTTCCCTGGTCTACATTAATACAGCAACATAAGAAAACGAATTAAAATGTTTTATACAACAACCACTTGTACACAAATACACCAATGTACATACATACATACTATACATATGGCTATGTAGCACATATGCCCAGCGGGAAAAATTACAAATGCTTCCATTTGCAGGTCTTATAGAAGGCCTGTTTACACATTCTAAAAAATTCGATAGTCATTCCACCATGCCTTCTCTCAGAAGGCCTTCTAGAAGCCGTTTCATTCACATTCAAAATTGCATTTCAAAAGAATGGCAACAAATCACGATTTCAATATGTAAACACGAATGGTTTTGCAATAATTCCTATATATCGTCTCTACAACAACAAACATTATTTTACTCACTTTGTTATACGAGTAATAAAAATTAATAAAGAAAGATCTTCTATAAATTTAGTAATTTGTGAAATATTGTGTTGTAAAGTACGCGTGAAGCAGGACCTTATATACATGCGATTTTTTAAATTAATTTAAAATCCTTCTTTTTTTTAAAACCCCTTCTTTGGCTTTCCTAAATATAATAATTAATTTAGCAAACCTTTAATTACGCCTTGTATGAGGCATTAGTTGGTAGACTTTCCAATTGCCCTTCTCAAGTAGGCCTTCTAGCAGGCAAGTAACCAGTAGCAAGTTGGCAAGGCCTTGACTAATACATATTGACACGCCATGTAGAATTTAAACGATTTGGCAATGCGGCTGGAAGTACTTGGGACTGCCAAAGAAGACCTTCTAGAAGACATCTACAGCATTTGTTTCCCGCTGGGTGTATGTATGCATCTACATATGTATGTAAATTTAGTAGAAGACGTTGAGAGGTTTCTATGAGTGTTCCATACAAACTTAAGCAGACGAAAATTATGTAAAAACAACAATAACAATTATGATCTTCCAGGATTTTTATAAATGTGCCTGCTGCCATCTATGTACATAAATACCAGAAGCGAAAATGCTATTAAAAATTAATACTCAGATAAGTGTCTATGTACAGTGTATCACAAAACAATTCTGTCTATTAAGATTTAAGAGAAATTAGGCTTTTTATTTATACATACATACAATTAAAAACAACAGGTAATATACCCACCACTATAGTGTGGAGGGCATATTAGATTTGTGCTGATATTTATTTACAAAATACTTTTGTGACAGCAAATTAAAAAAAATACAAAAACTAAACAGAACTTTTCTACCAATTAAAAAACTAATTTCCCCTAAAAATAAGTAGACAAAAAAGTTTTGTGATACACTGTATGTTTGTGCCAATTTTGGTATTCTCAAAATAATATTTCACGCTACAAAACTTTTAATCTCAAAAAGAATTAATTGAAACATTCCACAAACAAATGTAAAAAATAAGCAAAAAATAAATATTTACTATGTACACTGTGTGGCATTACTCTAATTACACTTAAAGTTTGCTATTTGTTGTTAAGTTTGAAATAGTTTTTTAAACTGTGTAAAATTTTTAAGAGTATGTTTAACGCTTCCTTTTTATCCAACATTTTGGAGTCCACTTCATTAATTTAAGAAAGATTTATTAATTTAAGAATTTCATAACTATAATTACATTTTATGATAAACAAAGAAGAAGAATACTGGATAAACAAAAGAATAACTGTTATTTATTCTTATTAAGCAATTTCCCACAAATTAGTGATTTTGAAAAATATCAAATTTCAGTTAATTGGAAAAGTTTTCGGTTTAGAGCAAAGTTTTCGAGCAATTGCAAAGACTATAAAGCGCGGTATCATGTTGTAGTAACAAATTTTTCAAAAAAAGTCTGTATTATTATGGCAAAAATAAATGTTGTGGACCGAAAAAAGTTTTCTGCAAGGGAAAATTGCAGAATTATTTACTGTGCTAGTAGCACAATGAAGAGTCAAATCAACTTCTAAAAAAAAATCCACTGCTATTACTCGGCAAAAGCTATTGTCTGTGAAAAGACTATTACTTCGCCACAAAACTAAACATATATTTGTTTAAGGTGACTTTTTCGATTAGAAAATTTTCAATCTTGATGATCTAGATGGTTTTAACCACGATTTTTCTCAAAAAGAAATTTCAGAAGCGATTTTTGATTGTTTGAGCAGCTTTTTGTGACTTGTCGTTTCCAAGCGCTAAAATGACTTTTACTTATTACTCAATATTAGTAGTTGATCGAAGTTTTCACTTGATTTAAACAAAAGGAGTCCTAACATGTTTTTTGTGGATATTGGTATTTGAAGTTATTTTAATTCTAGTGTATTTAGAGTTATATGAAACACTAATATAGTTATTTATACATTTTTAAAAGGTAAAATAATAATATTTTTTTGTTCGTTTCACATACATACATGTAAGTTAAAATAGTTTTACAATGCAGATATTTTTTACCAGGACTACCAAATAATATAGAAACTTGCACATGCATCTTTACATTTGCAAAATATTAAAAGCACGTGCATGCTCTTGTACTTATCCATCAGTTCTGGGTGACTGTTACAATCTAGTGATTTTATCCATCATTTAGAATTACCACTGGTTATTTAAGTACCAGTTATTTTAGTTATTTTAACATGTACGTGTCCAAAAGACACATACTGCATGGATTACAAAGATAATGTCTGATTGCTGGTTCAAAAAAGTTAACGCAAGAGATTCACATCACGCTTACATAGAGTAAGTAACTAGTTATTTTAACATGTACCTAACTTAATTGACCCCACTTATGCCCGTAACTTCAACGAATAGATATCTACTAGTGCATATATACCAACCGTGTTAATAAAAATTGGTAACTTGAACACGCCGGTAGCCTTGCCGACTAGATAAAAAACAGTGTATTCTACACCAAGGATTGTAGCGGGTTAATCGTCAGGTAAGCATTTTTTTTTCTCAAATTGTAAAATAATTTTAAAAACAATTACAAAAAATATGAATTCAGAACTTCTAGAACTAAGAACTTTGAGAAAAATATTATAAAACAAAATTCTCAAAGGTTAACACACAAACTCAAGGAAAGAAATTTTAAAATTTGGAATTTATAAGAAGATTTCGTCTTTCAAAGAAAAGTGCATCAGCTGTTTTTTTCCTCCAAGAAATTAGCACTTCTTTTTGCACTTTTTCCAGACATTTCTGGACAAAACTAAAAAAGTCGTTGCAAAAATTAAATTTGGCAAGCCAGTAGTTACACGTAGGTAAAAAAAACGTTAAAATTACGAAATTCTTTTTAGCGGTTAGGTAAGGAAAACTAATAGGTATAAACTCTAGTAGTTATCAATTTGTTAAAATTACGGGCATTAGTTAGACTAAACGACATACAAACAGACAGTTTAATAATTACAAAGTTCCACTGTTCCACTAACCCGGTTTATTGCTAATTTAGAGTATAGAAAGAAAAAATCCAGTGGTGTCGTATCATACTACCAGTTGATAATTCCGGAACGCAAAGGAGACAAAAAACTTCTCCCAAAGAACGCTGATTTGCGTAGTTCAGCTCAAATACACCACTATCGGGAGGTCTGTGAAACAACAAATAAAAAACATATGTACATACGTAGGTGGTATTATATAGGTATTTTATTTTTATTGTGAGAATCTCAATAAACCCTAAATATTTTCATAATTTAAAACTAGAACAGTGATAACGATTATATCGGTAATTGTAATTGCATATCGATAATAGTAGTAAATATTGGTGATTTATTTTTTTTTTAAAGAGAAGTAACACTCAGGCAATTAATATGTCTATATATGTATACTTGCTTTACTTTCTCTGGGAAGGGGATAGTTGAAGAAGTAAAGGTGGTGAAAGAAGAAAGCTTTTTATATCACAAATCTGCAATTGCGCATTATGTTTGTTTTTAGTGCAGAATTGCAGCGCCTCTGGTGGTGAGTAGGCGCATTAATGTTAAAGCTTGATTTTATAGCCTTTATTTAATTATTTTCCTTCGGTGGCGTTTGAATGCTATACCACCGAAGGAGGGCGCTGTGATAAATATTAGTTATGAGATAGAAGAAAACTAATAATTATCAGAAACTGAAGTTGTTTGAGTGGCAGCGGCTGGGAATCGAACCGGGGCTACAAATACCAACTCATGCTTAATGATCAAATGCGCTAACCAATTAAGCTACAGCACCCAGCCGTAATTTTTATGTACGAGTATTTGAGGCTTATTTTGGTTGAATTTCAACTCAATAATGATATTTACAAAAAATTTTATGGGTATTCCAGTTATTCTCGGAAGTGGATCTTTTATTGGAGCTATGACCTATTGTTTAGCTGAAAAGCTCTTGAAAGTGGATTGGCAATTGGAAGAGATTATCAAACTCTCTGAGCCGAAACTAAATCGTTTAGAATTTGATACTCAGAACAATTTAACAAACAATATGAAAAGAAATGAAAGAAAACAAGGAAATTAGGAATTTTTTCTTATTATTTATTAAATTATTTGAACAAAGGATTTCTTACCAGTAAAGGAGAATGAAGTGAACAGTTGAACGGTTAGTTTGTATCTAGCCGAAATAAGTATTTACGAGCTTTTTAGAACATTGCCATTTTATTTAGCACTTTGTGACAAGTGGAAGTATACTGCAAGACATAGCTTTCTGCTATGTAGGAACTGTAGGGAAAATAAAGAGAATCGCTAAGTGCTGTTTTGGCGTAAACACCTATTATGGATCGATTTGAAATAGTTCGTTTTAATGAAGATACAAATTTATCGCGATATAAACACTTATAAAAGCTTTTTAGATATTAAAGTGATTTTCGAAGGGGATTTTATATGGAAGCTATGACTAATTATGGACCGACCGTTACAAAATTAATTGTTATGATTTCTGTATATATATACTTATTTGTGTTCAAATTTATTTGGATACTAACATTATTAAGAGGCTTATGGTTGATAAAGTGATTTTGGGAAGTGGGCCTTATATGAGAACTATGACTAATTATGGAAAGATTATTAAAAAATTGATTTTTTTACATATGAAACGCTCTTATGTCTTTAATTATTTTCGGCAGCGGGCTTATATGGGACCGATCTGCACAAAATTTTTAAATAAGATTAGGCTTCATGTACAACTTATTTCTGGAGAAACTTGTAGGGATACGTGCCTAAATTAAACATTAATGACCGATAAACTCCTATTTCGGAGGACATTTGAATGAGGACTAGGTGAAATATGGACCGATTTCAACCACTTCAAACGACTTCCGAAAATTACTTAAATGCAGAAAGCTGAGAGGAATGTTCGAAAAAGGAACCTCCAGATTATACTACGTCCGAGCCAGTCATATGTCAGAATACATTTTTAAAAATCTAATTCCAGAAGATTATCTTTCAAATAAAGTAAATTTCATGTCAACTTAAAAAAACCTCTTTCGAAAAAACACAGAACCATAATTTTTAAAATAAATTTGCCCAATTTGGAAGCGTTGTTCAGTCGTAAGTCTATTCATGCTGAAATGCCAAACCAAACTAAACATGACATAGCTGACAAAATGTGCGCAAGTTAAAAAAATGTTGCCAACTTAAAGTTATATACATCGAAAAATACCCTGTACATATAAATCGTCGTACAGAATTTTATGATAATCGGCCCGTAATAGGTCATAACTCCCTTATGACGACTACTCCCGAAAACTTATTAACCTAGATAAATATCCATATCAACACAGATTATACTATTGACTTTTGTGAAAGTTGGTCCATAATTGGCCATAGCTCCCATACAACATCCACTTCCGAGAATAATCATAGAATATACAGAGGTGAGGTTTCAAAAAGCCAAAATCAGTTTTCTAGGGTTTTTGGTACATAATTTTTTGCTTGTTAAAGTAAATCGCGTGTAACACGCTGCAAAAATATAAACAAAGCGCAGTTCTGAAAGAAAGAGACGAATATAAATTGTTGATTATAAAATTCTTGTAAATATCGTTATTGAGATGAAATTCAATCCAAATATGCCTAAAATAAAAAGAAATTATGGCACAATATTTTATGAAGATCGCCCCATAATAGGCGGTGGGTAATAAGATTTGACACAGTCTAATATAAACTCTGACATGGTTTTAATAATATGTGGTGTTGACTTTATTTTGACGTTCACAGTATGTTTATAACAAAAAAGAAAGAAGCCATTAAACTTATTTAAATTTAGAAATGAAACATAAAATTATTCGAATTATTCATTATTCGGAAAGATTGTTTTTAAATTCTTCGAATCATTTTTCGTAAGAAATTGTTCTATTATTCCAACGAACATTAGTAGTTTTTATATTCAGCCCAATCATGAATGAAAATTCCGCGGGATTTTTTTTTCTTTTCCCATTTTTCCCATTCAAATTTAATGTTTAAAAAAATAAAAAGGACCGATTGATTCTAAATCGTTTCAAGTCAGCCTTCTTATTTAATTAACTTTAATTAATTAAAGTTAATTTAACATAAAACAAAAATTTCCTACTTAAATTAGGGAAAATGCATTCTACAAAAAATATTTCCCTAAACCTCTAAAATGCTTGCTCTAAATTTTTAAAAACTGCCGCCTGCACAGAAAAAAAAATCATGTTTTTTTTTCAATTAAACCTTTAATTGATTTTAAAATAATTTTCAATTAAAATTTTAATTGATTCAATTACTTTTTCTGATTTTTCTGATATTTTCAATTAAATCTCACATTTTTTTTAATTGATACTATCATTTTGTTTACAGGTCCGATTTCAATTAAATTTTTAATTGATTTCACAAATATTTTAATTGAAACTCATTTTTATTTTTTTCTGTGTGTTGGTATCAAGACAGCAGCTACCCAAAGCAAATGAAATTTCAAACATATAACGTTATTTGTATTTGCGGTTACCGGAGCACATTTACATACTGACAACAGCACACATACATAAGTATGAACGCTCACATGTGTGTTAGCGGTAGTGGTTATTTACCAAATTATAGAGCATCCTTTCGAACAAGTAGGAGAAATTAAATTCCAAACGCGGATAGACACCATTGTTTTGTTTTAACGGTGTAAAATTTGCTTCAAAACATTATTGTGTTAAAATCCATATTAAAACTACAACAAATAAATATTTGTTTATACATCAACTTCTTAAAGTAAACCAATTTAAATATAATCTGTTTCAGGGGCTGTCTGTTGAAACCACATGTCTTATGCATCAATGTCATCAAATTTTGTAATCATGACGTGATATCGAGACCAGCAACAACCATTGCTTAAGCAGCGTCATTTTCAAAGAATGATGATGCTAATGATGTCACTAGCCCAAAAAATTACATGTGATGAATGAATTTGTTTTTCGACAAAAACCTTTTCTGAATCCCAACCAATCGGTTGATTTTGATCATAAAATAAAAACTGTTGTCTGCCAAGCATTCGCTATTTTCGAATTATCGTCGAATAATAACAACGCATTGTTTTCTCGTGTAATAGTCCATTTTTCCTAACCCTAAACTGTCATCCTAGATGCATTGGCACCTTCTCGTTATAAGACGATCAGTAAGTGCATGGAATCAGAGAACAATGCCGGTAGCAAGGCTACTGTTATGGCCTCCTAAGCCAGTAAGGTTAAAAGGGAGAACCAAAACCAAAACGTGGAATGTTAACGGAAAAGATTTCAGTATGGTGTACATCAAAGGCGGAAGAACTAAAGAGTGTCAGTACATCAAATTAATTCCGTGTAAGCTGTATCTGTAGGGCTCGCTATATAAATATGTTACACCATAAGGCAATACACATCCAATTAGGCTATGATTCAGACTTATACCAAATTTAGTATCGATTCAACAAGTCAATACAAGTGAATCTGATCGATAATGATGACGAACATGAATTGGAAACCTGAATGTAAGAAACATGTCTTGTCCAAATACAGAAAATTCTGTACGAATACAAATTGGAAATAATTGAACTCACCGAAACAAGGTGGAAACAAAGTGGTGAGATCAAAAAGACAAACAAACAGAACTATATCGATAAGACAACGTCACTACATCGATATTGGGTGTATTGAAAGCAGGTTTATGTGCGGTATTAGTAGGCTGACTATATAAATGTTTCGAAATCTGATGAATCCAAGTACCATTAGATAACAACATTAACTGTTATATAGACTACAGTGGGCCAATCGCCCGCTTATATCGAATTTACTAATGATTCAAAAAGTCAATACTATTGAAAATCGCATACGAAACAAAACAGTAACTAACCCATGCGATCGACAAACGAAAAGAACCATGCCTGATGTTATGGGAAATTACTTTAACTAATCAAAAAAAATTTAGTCCTGGAAAAATATGAGTCAAATTGTTCCTGATATTTGTAATAGGTAGTAAAATCTTTATTTATTAACATAATCATTCTAAAAAGTAAAAATTTCAAACGCCCTTGGAGATACTCCTTGGATACTTCCATGTAAAATTGTATCTCGATCGGACCTGCAGTTTATAAATACTAGATATATTTTCAAAAAATTCCGATTCCAATTCCTATGTTATGCGCCCACAGAAGGTAAATCCGACGAAATTAATAACGAAATCTGCCAACAACTAAAACCTCATTTTGAACTTATCGCACAATCAAGGTAAAATGTAATTGGTAAACATGGCTTGAATGAATACTATAAATTACAATACAATAAACAACTTTATTATTCCAGCACAGGAAAATTCATAAATACACGTGAACACAAACAGTCTAACTCGATATAGGGAATCATATTATTCGGCTTCATCGACTATACTTTCTAACATGTTCTGTTTTTGGTTGGTTGGTGCGTTTAAACCTTTTACACAAAATGTTGGGTTAAAATTCCAAAGGTTTATAAACATTATTTTTACATTTTTACATTTGTTCTTCTTTTTCAGTGTGTTAAAAATTTATTTAAATGTGTGTAAGTATGGAAAAGAATGTGCGTGTGTGTTATATGTATGTGCATATGTGTTGGTCTAACCACAACCAAATTTCAAAGCATTTCTATGAACTTGACAAACCCAGCATACCATTCTAGGAGCGCTCCGAAAAAGGAGTCAGAAAAGAGTCCACAAAAGAGCATTTTCGGAGCGCTCGGAAAAAAGGAGTCAGAAAAGAGCCCAACTAAAGAGCTTTTTCGGAGCGAAAGAAAAATTTGTTTGTTACTGTCCTGAGTCGGCACGCAGTATGACTCAAAAATTCCACTTAATTATGTGTGTACCAAAGCGTTGTTGTCCTGTTATTTGTGCTTTGAACAACAAAAAAAAAACATAGCTGTACCACACAAGAATGATAAAAACAAGACTCTTTTCTGACATTACCTAAGAGCTCTTTCAGAGCCCAAAAAACCCCTCAAAAAAGACTCTTTTCTGACATTATCTAAGAGCTCTTTCTGACGGACCATTTTCGAATGTAATGACCCTCTTTTCTGAAGATTTTCGGAGCAATTATGATTGTTTTTTGGACTCATAAAGAGCGTTAACGTTCCGAAAAAGGTGTCAGAAAAGACTCTTTTCGGACTCATATGGCTTGCTGGGAATTAACAACAAAAACAGTTTTATAAAGAAAGACACTTACACACACAGGCGAATTTATTCACTGCTTGATTGCCTCAAACATAAAGAAAAACCAAAACGCCTAAAACCGCGAAGGGTTCATTCAAAATAACGTTGTAACTGTTTATTTTAGATGTTGAATAATTGACTGGTTAGATGTTGAATGCCTGTTGGGTAAGCGCCGCTTTCAGCAATTTTTACAGTTGGGTTTTTAGTTCGAAGATTGTGTGATAAGTTTTTAACGCTTATTTTATTATAATGGGTTGAAAAATCATTTAGTTATAAAACTAAAATAAATAAGATCATTAAGAGTTTATATTTCGCTGTGCCGAATCTTATATACCCATTTATCACTCTTGAAACAAATGTGTGTTACATTTTATGTATGTCGAGTTTATTTAAATTTTATACGAGCTATTATAGGAGCTATTATTTATTATTGTACTTGATGATTTCAATTAGCAGCTTATTGTGGAGAATTTCTCTTAATAACGATATTTACAATAGTTTTGTGGTTATTCTAGTTATTCTTAAAAATGGACCTTATATAGGAGATATGGTCAATTATAGACTGACCTTCATAAAAGCCAGTAGTACAATTTTTACATAGAACTTTTCTGTGTAAAATTTCGGTTCGATTTCGATATTTATATGAATATATGTAGTTAAATGTTTTTTAGAAGTGGTTCTCATATGGGAGTTAAGACCAATTATAGACTGATCATCATAAAATTCATTATGATTATTTATATACTCGTATGTGTGTGGATTATTTGTGCCGTATTTCAACTTGATAAGAATGTGTATGAAATATATAGGCTTTAAATAAGGACCGGTCGTCATAAAATTTTGTACGCTGAGATATATATATATATATTTGCATTATTTGTGTTGAATTTCTACATAATAGTGATTATTATAAAAGATTTATACGGATTTAAGTTATCTTCCTAGGTGGAATTTATATGGTGGCTATGGTAAAATATGGACTGATGTAAAAAAATATATTTTTCTGATTTTCTTAGCATGAGATTTATTTTTGCTGAATTTTGTGTGTATACTGCTTTTCTATAGGCACTTATACATCATGTACCCAAATTCCGGGAACACCTTTGTATGGGGTCAGGAGGAAATCGCGTTCTATCATAATAAAAAAAGTTTACAAAACTTTATGGTATTATCTGCATTATATTTGAAGAAAATAACAAAAAATTTTTGAAAAATATCGTTGGTCTATAACTCCGAATAAATGAAATAATGTTTTGGGGAAAATTTCATTCCTCTAAGTTTATTTTTCGAACCTCTGTCATGCCTTTAATCGTTAGATCGTCTTAGAATCTCAGACGGATATAAGGAGAAAATACTCGAAGGTATATACTTTTTGGTTATACGACCAATATTTCGATGTGCTACAAACGGAATGACAAACTTAATATACCCACCATCTTTTTGGTACTGGCTATAAAAAGCAAAAGTATTATACACCTAATTCTGTTTTTACGCGATAGATACGTTCCTCGAAAACTCGCGTAAAAAAAGATAGAGTATCCATATTAAATGAGGGAATTGGTTTCACGTGTGAAATATCAGGTAAAATAAGATAAATAATTCAAATTCATGTTGCTTTATACACAAACATATTTTATTTAAAAGAAAACAACAACAAAAAAACATAAAAATAAATATTTTTCTTATATACATAAATATGAAAATGTACATAAATTTTTTATTCACTATCACTTTCTGTTAATCGCATTCGTTTACGAAAGGCATCACTTTCATCGCTGGAAATATTTTCGAAATCATGATCAGTTGCTGGTGATGGTTCAGTGATTTTGGTCACAAATTCCGTTATTAATCGTTGACTTCCAGTTTTATAAGACTGTTATGTAATTCACGATAACTACCCATTAATAATTTCAGTTCACGTTTGTTTTTCGTACCAGACGATTTTTTAGTGCTGTCAACTATGTGTTTAATTTAAAATTCACCAAAACCAGTGCAAGCAACGTTTTTCTATACATACATTTTTAGATCGCGTTAAATCAAATCTAGTCGCATAAAAACAGAATGAAATATTTATTTGGAAACGCGTTAAATCAAATTCGCGTAAAAAAACTCGCGTAAAAACAGAATTAGGTGTATTCGGATCTGCCGACATTTGGAAATTTTGCATAAAAACCTGTATCCAGTTCACACGATTTGCTTAATTTGAGAGGTAAATTATATATTTTATTTCTGTCAAATTTCATCTTAATAACAACGATTATAATAGATTTATACTTATTTGAGTTATTATCTAAAGTAGTTTTTATATGGGAACTATCACCAATTAGGGGTGATTAAAACTATCACCAATTACGTCAATGATAATTTATATAAGGATCATTAATCTCCAATAAGGATTTTTATAACAGAGCTATGCGTATTAAAGCGATTTGCGGAAGTAGATTTTAAATTTTGGTTCTTAACTCTGGTCATGCTAAATTGATCTTGCGTTTTTTTAACACCAAACAGCCTTGATTGCAAAGAATATAAGTTCCACACTAGAAGACCCATTATGCTAGATCGTTTAATTTTATAATGACGACGTTTAGAATTTTATAGCGACTCAGAATGGTTTTTACCTTTATAATAAACGGTGGTGTAATTCCTAAATAAACCGGGCTCTTTTCAATTGCAAATTAAAGGAATTCTTTATTTATTCAACAATTTAACCAGTCACTGTGTTTTATACAAATACACTGTTTATAATTTAAACACTTAATTTACGGATTTAATACGAAGATTTACAATATACCCAAGTGGCGGATGCTCTTGTTATCACTGTTTATGCGCCTGCGTCAATTTCCAGCATGATTTACAGTCGAAAGTTCAATCCATGGTGCAACTATACAAGGTGACTGCATATCGACAACAAATACAACACAAAACAGAAACAACAGGCATTTGTTTGTGTAAAATAATGTACTAATGTCAAAAATACTTGAAAAAGTATTATTTTTGACATAAGTAAATTGTAAACAAAGTCAGTCAGCTGGGCTACTGCACTCGCCTTGTATAGTTGCACCATGGTTCAATTACTAGAATGATCAACAAGAGCTTTAAAGCTTAATTTTTATTTAATGTTATCAAACTCCACAGCAATGTTAATAACAGTACGTTATCAACAGCGTGTTATAGAAATGTTGATAAACATGATGATATTTGATAGCAGCCGTTAGGATTAAGTTCAAATACAATTTTTCGTTTCTATGGCCATTATTTCGATATGTTAAAAACGGAAAAAAAGGAAATTAACAAAAATTAATTTAAATTTTAATTAAATGCATTAATTTATACATTTTTGACATTTCTTGTGCATTAAACAAAAATATATTTTGTATAATCATAAAGAATAAATTTCGTTCTTGCGATATAAAAACAAAGTTTAAAAATCATTTTCATCATGGCGTATGAGTAATAGAAGTCATACTCGTATGCAGTTAATTGCACTCATAAATTGACATGATAAATACAAAGAATATAAAGTAATAAAAGGTATTACTAATACAACTAATGGGTGAACTGTTTTCGGCCATTATTGGTGCACAAAATTGTTTTTATTTTTAAAATTACTATGTATACACTTATCAAACAACCCTTGCTGCTCTCTGTAATTTTTCACCAACCAAACAAATAACATTTCATTTACATTATTTAATTTCTCTTTTGCAGCCATTTTCAAAAACAAAGTTCTTGTGGTTCGTGAAACTCTCACCCGTCATTATATATTTTCACATACCTACTATTTAAGGTGCTATCATACGGGATGTATTTTACATATGTACTGTCACTTTTCTTACCCATATGTAATTTCGTGTGTATGCCAAAATTTCCATTTTACATACGATTCATAATTTTTGCTATCATACTTGCTTATGTTTTTCCGTATGACATAACCTATAAATGTAAACAAAAGTTTTAACGTGTATAAATTTCAAGAATTGTTTCTTTTGGCCAATCTAACTGAAGTAAATATAATATTATTATATTAGACTGTTCATAATTGGACATAAGTAGCTTCGATTCATAAATGGCCGTAGGTTTTTGTAATAATCAGATTATAATTAACCATAGCTCTCATAAAAGGCCCGAATTTAAGACTTACAAATATTCACCTATGATCCCATAAAGGTGTAATGAAATTCAATGTCAATTTAGCTACCTATTTTTTATTTTCTCTCTGTCACTCAAGTTGTGACCAATTTAATTTGGTCGAATACAGCATTCTTGTATATACATTTTAATTTTTTTCACCCTAACAATTTCTAATTTATTTTATACTTAAATACTGTGAGCGCCAATATAAAGCAAACTTCTAATATTGTTGAAAAAAATTATTTATTATATATACTACAAGTTCAAATTTAAAACAAAACATATTGCATAATTCATCAGTAACTTAAACAAAATATAACTCATTAACAACAACTAGAAAAATAAGGAACATAAAAATTTTGACAGAAAAGTACCAGATTTTTTGAATCAAAATAAAGTAAAAAGGCATATTAAAATTAAGTAAAACCACTTTTTAGTAAAATCAGGCAAAATTTTGTTCCATTCGTCCGCTCTCATTGCTTTTAGGTTATTCTTACAAGGAATATTTCTTAGCTTAATTTGTTTGTCCAGATATTCTAGGGACTGCGGAGGATGATCTAAAGTTTTTGAACAATGATTGAGCAACCACTCTTTCACAATTTTAAAGATATACTTAGGATCATTGTGCTGTTGTAAAATCCATTTCTGCGCTTGTTCTAAATTCTCTACACCAAGGACTACACTGTTGAGTGTATCGAGATAATCTTCCTTTTTAATTGTAGATTCTATAAATGTAAGATTACCGATCCTTCATGCCGCCATACAACTCCAGACTATTACAGATCCGCCGGCATGTATTACCGTCTTGGTAACATATTTATTATTAAGGGCTTCGTTCTTGGTTCGTCATATTTTTGGGGGATTTTTTGACTCCAAATATCTCAAACTTAAGGTACGGACACACTTGGCAAATATTTGCCGAAAAAGACGTAATCACTAAATAACATATATTTGAACTCGTTTACTTATATAAAAAAAAACTCTTCTTATTTAGGCCAAAGCACAACAAATATTTAATTTTAATTTATTTGATGCTGTTTGATCTTGCAAATCTCTTGTAAGAGTAAACAACGTCAAACAAATTTGTTCTAAAACAAGTGGTTACGCTTTTTTGAGTAAATATTAGTCAAATTTGACCGTACTTTTACTTTCATCGATGAAAAGAATATTATTTCAAAAAATCTGAGGCTCGTTTGTATAAATTTGTTTTTGCGAAATTTAAACGCTTGATTGTTCTTTGATATACGTGGCACTCTACCATGTAGGCCATTATAATGCAAATATCTTCTAATCGTACTCACTCTTACAGGCTTTCTAGAAGTTTTCATAAAATTTTTAGCTATTTTTAAGGTACTAGATATTGGATTTGTTCTTACTTCACTTACTATAGCTCTTACTTCAGTTTCTGTAAGACTCTTTGGTCATTTTGCACTAGCCAAGTTTCCTACGGTATTGTGTTTTGGTATACTTTTCTATATTTTTTTTTTTATTACAGAGGGAAACCTTCAAACGATTTCACCTTCATATTTTACGAAGGGATTAACTAACACCTTTTCTATGTAAGTCTATTATGATTTGCCAAATCTCAATTTATGTTCGTCTTCCCATTGTAAATGTTTCACTACTTAACGCCACAACTTAATTTTAATGTTAAATTATGTAAATTGCAATTATTTTGAACGGCACTTTACCGTGATATTTTCAAACAAAGAAAAATTAAAAGAATTGCCACTATTTTTGGAATGACAGGAGTTTTCTGAAAATCCTTCACAGTAGGTGGTTTTAACTGCATTTTTTGTCTTTTTGTCTATTTAAAAAAATGCAACAAATTTGTAATGTAATAAATATTTATCTAACAAGTAAGAAAGTATAGTCGGTCAAGCCCGACTATATAATACCCTGCGCCCAGTTTTTTTAGAAATGGGCGCTATATGGAATATATTACCTATTATGGTCCGATCATCCAAAAATTTTGTGCAATGACTTCCATGAATATAAATATATACATATGCTTTATTTCGATATAAATACTTTTAAAAGATTTATGGAGGATAAAGTGAATTGGAGAGGGTCTTATATGAGAGTTTTGACTAATTATGGACCGAGCATTATAAAACTAGGTGTCATTATTTCTATATATACGAAACTTATTTATGTTGAATTTTATTTGGATACCGACATTTTTAAGACAGTTATGCTCTCTAAAGTGATTTTCGAAAGTGGGCCTTATATGAGAGCTATGATCAATTATGGACCGATTTTCACAAAATTTATAGATTTGATTTGGCTTCATTTCCTAATCATTTGTGGTGAAATTTGACGGACGGACGGACATCGTTAAATCGACTCAGAAAGTGATTCTGAGTCGATCGGCATACTTTAAGGTGGGTGTTGGACCAATATTTCTGGGCGTTACAAACATCAGCACAAATCCAATATGCCCTCCCCAATATGGTATAAAAATTTGTGTATAAAAACCGACCAGAAAATAATTTTAAATTTTTTGTATGAAAAACACTCAAACAATATTTGAAAACTGACTGAAAAAGAAAAAGGATATTCAGGGATAACTGACTTTGTCAATAATCATTATTCAGTGGAGATTTATGACAATCATTTACCACCACCATTTATAATACCTATTGTGCTGCTTGTAGTTCGGCTGATAGTTGCAAATAAGTAAACAAAATGCCTTTTTTATATAAATAAGTATGTATATAAAAAGTATAAAAAGTATACATATGTCACTATAATAAACATGTATGTAAATATTATATTTATAATGGCATAAATAAATAAATATACTGGCGAGACAAAGTGGAGTCATGTTGATAAAAATATAACATTAACATTTTAATTAAACTTTGTAGAGCATCTCATGATGTTGAAATGATTTATTAGTTTATGTGTGTACATGTGCATATTCCACAGTGTCCTTAATTTCAAAATGTATCTCAAACTCTAACAATACAACAAAATGTTCATATTTATGAATTTATTTATTTGTTTCATTATTCCGACTGCATACAGTTTATTTATTTATTTTTTTGTTTATTTCCAATTCACTACAATCCAACTTGACCTTTAGTTACATATTCTACTGTTCTCACAATTGTTCCCTACTGAGTATTTTTAGCTCGTGCACATTAATATGTTCAGTATGATGTTCTAACAGCAGCAATAACATACACTATGTTTTTCCTATGTTGTTATTTGCGCTAAATGTTTGTAAGTGTTAATTTGAGCCTTTTGTTTTCGCAAGCCATTTTGCTTCTTGGCAAAATTTTGACAGCAATAGTTTGTTCTGTTTTAGGCACGGAAACTAGTGATGGCACTGTATTGTATGATGGTACTTTTTTGGTAAAATTTTAGCTTTAAAAGTACACTGGACAATACAAACATCATTGTCATTTCACACAAATTTCTCATTAAATTTAGATGTTGTTATTTAGTTAAAGTAGAGTATATTAGCCAATTATCTTTCTTTCAAGATATGTATATACAGTAAAACTCCTCAAAACCGGACACTCACCGTCGCAGTATTTTTGTCCGGTTATGGGAGGTGTCCGCTTATAGGAAGGATGATCGAAGGGGGCTCGGAAAAATTTTATTTAAATTGCTTCCAAATCATTAGAAGTTGTCGTTTATTTCATATTTTGTACGAATTTATGAATAATATGTAATTAATAATACATTGTATGTGCACTGTACAAGTTTTTACATTTCATTAATACTTTGGTTAAAAAAATTTTCTAATGGTTGATTGCTTAAATAGTAATTGTTTTAATTTAAAATGTTCATTTTCAAAATGTGTCTCGATATTTTTAATGTGTTGAAAATCTACAAAATCATTTTTGGCAAATTGTTTCAAACGCGCAACAAGTTTTAACAATGTGTGCATACATGTTAAAAGGAGAATCATCAAATTCGTGTTTATCAATGCAATGTGAAAAGGGGAAACACCAATTTTGGTTTTATCAGCACAAATGCGATTTCTTTTGTAAGGATTACAAGATTTTTAAAAAATTTGTTTGGGATTTTTTAAAATTTGTCCGTTTATGAGGGATTTTTTGGTCAAAATAGTTTGAAGTATGCGTCCGCGTCCGGTTATTGGAGTCATATTTGTATTGAAAAACTAATAAAATGGTTGTGTCCACGAAATTTGTCCGGTTATTGAAGGTGTCCGGTTATAAGAAGTGTCCGCAATGGGGAGTTTTACTGTATATACATAGTTAGCAAAAATCTTTATCAGTAGTCACTATTACTCAGATATAAATTCAATGAAAATAAATGTAGCCATGAAATTAAACTACACGCAGAGAAAAAATATGGTTGTGGTAAACATAATCTAAAAGCAACATATTATGATAAGATTTATGATTGTAGTCAAAACATATTATGATCAATATATGTAAGTGCCATGAAATATCACATTATAATTAATTATCATAATATTTTTTTGTTAATCATAATTTGATATTATAACCTAATATAATAATAAAATTGTTAAACATGATCATATTATGACCCAAGGTAACCATATTATAGTTAAAAGTAAGCATATTATTATATATAATAATCATAATATGATCTAAAGTCATCATATTATGATATAATCTAATCATATTATGATCTAAAGTAATCATATTATGATATATAATAATCATATTATGATCTAAAGTCATCATATTAGATCTAATGTAATCATATTATGATCTAAATCATATTATTCATAAAATTTACATTTATTTGTAATTATGTTTAATAGATTTTTATTTTGAGAAATTTAGGATTATTTATGTTATTATTATTTATTTTGAAAATTGTGTATTTTGTAGTAATATTTAGTTAGTATATTTATACCCTTAGTATATTTATACCCTTCACCTTCATGAGAAGGGTATATATAAGTTTGTCATTCCGTTTGTAATTTCCACAATATAATTTTCCGACCCTATAAATTATATATATTCTGGATCCTTATAAATAGCGGTGTCGATATAGCCATGTCCGTCTGTCTGGATGTTGAAATCAGTTTTCTGAAGTCCGCAACAATTCTGTCAGACATGCTTTCGAGAAGTTTGCTATTTAAAATCAGCAAAATCGGTTTAGGCCAAACAGAGTTATCGACCGATATGTGAGACAACCTCCATAAAAATTTGATATTTTTTGTACATTTTATTGCAATATTTTGAAATATATTGCAGATAATGCCATGAAATTTTGTATACGTCGTTTTTATGATAATAGAAGAAAGTGTGCGGAAAATAGTACGAATCGGTCCATGATTTCTCATAGCCCCCATACAAAAATCTTCCCGAAATATTGCTCAATTATACATAAATGCCTATAAAATTGGAATATCAAGACAACATTCAGCAAAAAAAAGTTTTATGCAAAAATAAATCGCAAAACGAAATTTTTTTTAGTTCGGTCCATGTTTGACCATAGCCCCCATATAAAGTCCACTTCCAAAATTCACTTAAATGCGTATAAAACAGATATAAATAATGGTTAACGACTAAAACTTGACATGAAGAATCTTTATAGGCAAATAAATTGTTGTACTAAATTTTATGGTGGTAGGCCCAGAATTGCTCCCATACAAGGAACATATCTGAAAAAGACATTTATCCCTATATATATTGTATAAATATCGGTACCGACTCAAAACTGTGCACAGATCATTTACATATATACAAAAATCATCCCACCAAATTTTGTGAATTTCGGTCTATTTTCAACCGTATGCGCCATATAAAGCCCTCTTCCGAAAATCACTTTAATACTCATAAATCTCTTATAAATAAGAGTACCAATCCAAAATTTTACACGGATCATTTGCATACATGCCTAAATCAAACTGCAGGATTTTGAGAATATCGGTCCATATTTGACTATGTCCCCCATATACGGTCCACTTCCGAAATCCACGCTAATACTAATATATATCTTAAATATACCGTTATTCTGTTGAAATTCTACGCGAAAATTCTCATATGCATGAGAATCACTGTTCCAAAATTTAAGAAGATCGGCCCATAATTTGTCATAGCTGCCATATAAAAATTTCCAAAAAAACAAAAAAATTCGGGTCAAAAAATATTCTTTTCGGATTTTACCCATATTCGGTCCATATTTTATATTCATGATATATATCGTTGGAAAGGTATTTTTATCTAATGTATTACAAATTATCATACACCCAGTAGTTCCCGAGATATAGGCCTATATATTTTCAACTTTACGGGCCCGCCCCCTCGAAAATAGGCGTGACCGACAACAATTTTTTTTTGCTCGCATCTTCTCTAAAAGCCCTTTTTTTTTGAGCAAAGGCACTAAAACCGAATTGTTCCCCTTTTTTTATACTCTGTTTGTTAAATTACACTCAAGATTATTATGAACATCAGACAAACTCTGTAAATTATGGTAAGAATTGGTAATTAAATCAATTAAAAATGGTGAAAATTAGACAAAATTTCAAAATATTTAACATAAATTATGTTGGTCGTAAAATTGTCTTTCAAACAATATTAAAAATAATAATTAAATTTGCACTAAGACTGAATAGCAAACACAGAATAAGGATATTCTAGTCCTATAATCAGTGTAGTTTTGTATTTCTTATTACGTTTAGGTGGAGGGTATTTGAGGTTCGGCGCAGCCGAATATAGCACTCTTACTTGTTTAAATACCAATTGTTTTTTTTTTAATTATTGAAACATTTAAATCCATCTAAATATTATTAAAATTAAACATATTTTGTTTGCATTTTAAACATAATATGAGTATAGAATATAGAATAAATAGTTGTACATAAATTAATATGTTCAATGGTTGTGGAAAACATTTTTTAAAAATAATTATGTTTCAGTGAACCATATTCAATTTTATAATTGCGATAAGCATAACTAAATTATGGTTAAAATCAAATTAAAATAACAATTATTTATATGTATACCACAACAATATATTTTTACCAAAAACACAGTGTAGGTGCCCACAAACTAGGTTAACCCACAAAAAGTGTAATGTTCACATAAATAAGTTTTCAACAGTTATTTCAAATCTGAGTGATTTCCATACAAATTTTTACAATGAAGTTTACTTTCGTATTTCTAAGTGAAGCTGAGATTAAGGAAGGTTGATTCCCCGAATTTTTTTATAATTATAACTTTGACTCTGTCTAAGATATTCGTCTTAAGGGAAAAAACTTCTTCGGAAATTAGGGGTTGTTTATAGTTACAAAATAAAGTTTTTTAATATACTAATTCAAAGTATTTATTTATGTTTGTGCTAGATTTGGCGGATTTAATTTAAGGAAATAAATTTTACATTAATATCATTTAATAGATTTAGTTTAATAAAATTTATACAAAGTCTCAGTAGTCTTAATTTCGTTGAATCATCACTGATGCAATCGTTTGAGTTGTATTAAAAACCCTGCAGTTTCAATTGTTAATCCCTTTGTTATTTGGCTGTCATTGGCTTTAATAATCTGTCCTGCACAATAACTGCTTTCTCGATTTTCAAAGAGATATTTAAATGTCATATTATTGTCTGACAAGGATAATAAATTCAGTACAATTGTGTTCTCACTTTCTGAGTCGATTTATCGATGTCTGTCTGTCCGTTCGTCTAGATTCCAATATAAAGCATGCGCGCAAGGTACACAACGCTATTTAGAAAATAATTCTAGCAAATTTAACACATTTTGTTTCGGTCCAAGGACGTTTGTTATATAAATTGTTTAAAACCAGTCATTATTTCCCATAGCCCACATACAAATATCCTCCCGGAATATGAACTTATCGGCCATAAATCTCTGATTTATATCACTTTAACGATCATAAATCTCTTAAAAATGTCAGCATCCAAACTAAATAAGTTTCATGTACACAATAGTCATGTCAACGAATTTTATAACGACTGGTCGTAGCTCCGGTATTAGACCTTTTCTGATATATCGGATTTCTATATATTTTATGCCAATTTTGGTTGAGTTTTGTTATTCTCGGAAGTTTAAAATATATGGTAGTATGTAATATATTTAAAGAAAAGAGCAAACAAAATGTTAAATTTCATCTTTTTTGGAAGTTGTCTTACGTTTTGGTTTTACTTGATCAATTTTGCTCATTTCCCATAACAAATATTTCTGATCAATAAAAAATATTTGGGAAAAATTTCAGCCGCACTTCTAAGCCGTTCTTACTTCTATTGTATAATAAAGTACTGTTGTACCATCAAATTCAAATTGGCTTAGCTGTAAACAGGGATAGTCAGGCACCCCGTTTCAATTCTGGTGTAATTAACGGGGTCTACAAAGTAGCAAAATCCATAGATAAGTAGCACATTTGATGAAAAGAGCCTTAAAACCGTAGAACATTCGCCAGAACTGCAGGGTATGACTGGCTCACTGACTGACACAATCATATACTCAAACGTCTACATATATTCCTGCTAAGAACAAACACAAAAGTTGCAGCCTACATTTCGGGGTTTGAAATTCAAATATTAAACAAACACAAAATTTCTAATTAGTATGCATCTCACAAACTGACTTTTAGCGGAATACGTGGCCTCGCGATTAAAGCCAACAATCTTTGTATTTGTTTTGGAAGTAAATACAAGAGATATTTTGCAATCACCCTGCAGAACGGCGGCACAGTACGTTCGACAAAACAACTTCAGACAGCAACATTTACAATTTCTACATTTAATATTGCAGGACAATTTCTCTACTGGCCCCATACACGCAAACAATTACATTCGATACTTATGTACATATGTATGCATGTGTGCATACGCATTTTGTTTTCTAATTATGAATGAAATTACATTAAATAACTTCATTATCATCACTAACATTCAGCTAGATTCAGATCATCATCATAATATTTGTTATTTTAGTGTGTTATTGTTTGTGAAAGTTAGAATGGAATTAATCATTTGGTCAACATTGTTTGTCAATGATTTGTGAGGTTTAAGCAAAACAGTAGTAGATTTATAGTTGTAAATAGGGCATGTAATTTTTGCTAACAATTTCTCATAATTCATTTATGATGTTTGTTCTTTAAATATTAAAACGCAGATAAGAAATTGCATTACGTTAAGTGTCAATTGTAACATGGTTTGATTAGAAGCCACTGGCCATACATTTTAAGTGCAAACTTTCAGGCAACCTCGCTAGTTTTCAGATATTTTTTTCTTATTTTCTTCAAATATAATACATTTTTGCACACTCTATTTATATTATAGAAGCACAAGGAATGTTTAAAACGGTAAGAATCGGTCCACGATTTCTCATAGCCCCCATGCAAATGTCTTCTCGAAATTTGGCAATATGGTACATAAATGCTTATTAAAAATCAGTATTCATACAAAATTCAGCAAAAATAAACTCTTGCTTAGAAAAATCTCAAAACGATATTTTGTTTGCATTGGTCCATATTTCAACATAGCCCCTGTATAAAGTACATTTTGAAAATCTATTATAACCATTTTGTGCCCAATTTTATGACGATCGGGCCTATATATCCTATATAAACTAACTTCCGAAAATCTCTTAAACTTCCGAAAAACTCATTAACACAGGTAAGTAAGTATCTTATAAATATCGAACAAAAATTTTACACGGATCTGATATATTTATGTTGAAACTACACTATTTGATTTTGTGAAGGTAAATCAATAATTGGCCATAGCTCCCATATAAGTAATTTTAACGTTATTTTTACCTACGTGTAAGTACCGACTACATTCGGTGAAAAATGTAGTAACATTGGTGTTTGACGTTTAGAATTACATCAATTAATTGTCAAATTTAATTGTTTGCAACGACTTTTTTAGTTCTGTCCAGAAATGTCTGGAAATGGTGCCAAAAGAAGTCCTAATTTCTTGATGCACTTTTCTTTGAAAGACGAAATCTTCTTATAAATTCCAAATTTTAAAATCGTCAATTCTTTCCCTGAATTTGTGTGTTAACCTTTGGGAATTTTTGTTTTATGATATTTCTCAAAGTTCTTAGTTCTAGAAGTTTTGAATTCATATTTTCTGTAATTGTTTTTAAAATTATTTTACAATTTGAGAAAAAAAAATGCTTACCTGACGATTAACCCGCTACAATCCTTGGTGTAAAATACATAATACGGCGTGTTAAAGTTACCAATTTTTATTAACACGGTTGGTATATATGCACTGATAGATATCTATTCTTTGAAGTTACGGGCATTAGTATATTTATACAGCAATCATAATTTCTATAAGGTTTAAAACTAATATACTAGAATCTTCATGACTGCAAGTCTAGAATGTTCGTGTTTAGAATATTCAGCCAAAGTCGTTAAAACTCAATGTTGCCATATTGCTCAGTTTATAAATTAAATTTCTATAAATGCTAATCAAGTTGAATATCGATAAAAACGGCATCTGTTGATAAAGATGTTGTACGTTGATAAACATGCTGTATGTTGATACCAACCGTTAAATTGAAATACAATTTCGTAACACTGGCCCCCGCTTAAGACTGTTCGTCCAGAATAGGCACAGATTCACATTTTCCACAGGCAGCTAATCATTCTTTATGTACAACTTTCATTTTAGACCTCGGGCTCTCATATTTCTGTATTCTATAGACCACGTCGTTCGATGCCTTAATCACCACATATGGTCCATCCCAGTGAGGTTGTAGTTTGGGAGACAAATCGTTCCTTCGTTATGGGCCACATAGTACAACTAATAATAGTTGGCCTGCGTTAAATCCTTCACAATTTAATATTTGACCATGTCTGGCTTGTCATTTTTATTTGTCTCCACACGAACTCATTGAACTCGCTAAAGTCATCATTCTCTTGGTAAACGCCTTCACTGCCTTTATCTGCAACACTATCCTCCAAATCACCAGGCAACCTGAGGTTAGTTTCAAAGTCGACCTTTGCAGACGTTCGAGAGGATGAGTCGTGAACAGCTGATCCGCATGCCAGCAGAAATCCTGCCATTATATTTGCAGTTTCCACCTTTTCCTCACAATTGAATACCGCCGATCTTGGAAAATGTTTTCATTGTCTTTATGTTTTGATATAGGCTTAACACGCTATTCCAAAACACCAGGTAATTTGAACTCAGTTTCAAAGATGATATTTGCAGGTGTCCCAGAGATGGAATCGTGAACAGCTGATCAGTAGACTAGCAAATTTTGATATTTGTTTATTCCAGTCCTGACCACTTTTTTTCAAACATTCCTTAAGAGTGCGAATGTCTTTCAACCATGCCGTTAGACTTCGGATGTAATGGAGTTGTTTTCGTTTTTCTTATACCGTATACATACATCACACATTTCCTTGAATACAGTGGATTCAAAATTTCTTCCCTGGTCAGAGTGTAACTCCAATAGAACATCATAGCGGCACAACCAGTTCTTTACAAATTTATCTAGTTGTTCACAAATTTATCTACATCCGTTGTAGCTTCCTGGTTGGGAATTGCATATATGTACCTCTGGCCACTTGCTGAAATAATCCATAACCATTACAACGTAACGGTTATTGCCATCACTAACGGGGAAAGGACCTGCCACATCCATTGGTATTCGCTTAAATGGTGCAACTCAGTTGTACTGCTGAAGTTATCCTCGACTTCTTCTTAATATTGGTACCCAATCGGCTACTACTTGTTGACAACCGATCCAATAAAATCGTTGTTTTAACTTCTTAGGGATTTTGTCACATCAAGATGACCATCACTGGGACCGTCATGTAATTCTCTCAGTGTTTTATTTATTTTAGAGGCTGAGACCACAATTAGATTTGTCACTGTGTTGCCGTATGCACTCTCCCATGTACGGTTAAAGCAGACATTTAACAACTGTGGACTATTCCATATGACATCATCAGTGGACAGTGGACGTCAGATATTTCTTTGCAGGTAGGTTTTCTCTCTTCTTCTTTAGCTGATATTATCTTGGGGTCATTTCTTTGCGTCACAGATCAATCTTCACTGAAATCTATATGGGTTAGGCAAACATCGATGACGCTTTCCTTTACCTCGGCTTTTATCAATGCTTACATTCAATGTTGCATGGTACCTATGATAGTGTTTTACATACTCGTGTGCTTCACATGGGTCCTCTAGGGGTTTACGTCGCGTTACACATTAGTGTCTCCCAGACTTCGAAAGTACTCGGCTAAAGTAATCAATAACTTTTTCTGTATCATCGACCACTTGTGAAAGCACAGCGCCTATTCCGTATTCGCTAACATCACTGTCCTCTACAAACTTCTCTCCAGTTATGGAATATGCCAAAATTTGTGCCGTTGCATCTGAGATACTAGTTCTTGTGCTTCAAGCCACTGGAATAGACAGCAATTAATTTAAATTCATCTGTTGATATGCCATCTGCTGTTACGCGATATCCCAAATACTTAACTTCTTTCTGGAACAATGCACACTTCTTTAACCTAAGTTTGAGTCCAGCTGCTGATATACGTTTGAAGACTTCTTCCAGATTTTTCAGATGTTCATCAAAAGTCTTTCCTAAGACAATTATATCACCGATGTACACCAGCAAGTCTTCGAGTGAAAGCCTTTTAACAAGTGGCTGGAGCATTCCAGAGTTCAAATGGTTAAACTGCCATAATTCATCACAAGCACTAAAAATGCAGTTTTCCCTTTGTCATTGTCCGAAATTTCTATCAGCCCAATCATGAATAAAAATTTCGTGGGATTTTTTCCCTTTTCCCATTTTTATACCCTACACCACAATAGTGGGGAGGGTATATTGGACTTGTGCTGATGTTTGTAACGCCCATAAATATTGGTCCAACAAACACCTTAAAGTATACCGATCGGCTCAGAATCACTTTCTGAGTCGATTTAACGATGTACGTCCGTCCGTCTGGCAGGATGTCCATGTAAAGCTTGTGCGCAGAGTACAGGTCGCAATTTTGAAGATATTTCGATAAATCTTAGTACGTGATATTTTTTCGGCCCAAGGATGAATGGGATTGAAACTGGTGGAAATCGGTCCATTATTTCACCTAGCCCCCATACAAATGTCCTCCCGAAATTGGCGTTTACCGGTCATAAATCTTTGAATTATGCAAGTATGCAAACAAAATTTACCACAGATGAGTAGTAAATGAAGCTAAAGCACATCTACAAATTTCGTGAAGACCGGTCTATAATTAGTCGTAGCTCCCATATAAGGCCCACTTCCGAAAATCACTTAAAAGACCATAACTCTTTTAAAAATGTTGGTATCCAAATAATATTGAACACAAATACATATATTTCATATATATACAAATAATACGGTACAATTTTATTGTGATCGGTCCGTAATTAGTCGTAGATCTCATATAAGACCCACTTCCGAAAATCACTTTAAAGAACATAAATTTCTTAAAAATGTTGGTAATCAAATAAAATTCGACACAAATAAGTTTCTTATATACAGAAATAATGACACTCAATTTTGTAATTGTCGGTCTATAATTAGTCGAAACTCCCATATAAGACCCTCTCCGTAATTCACTTTAACTTCCATAAATCTTTTAAAAGTATTTATTTCGAGATAAAGTTTAACACATATAATATTTATATTCACAGAAATCATAACACTGAATTTTGGTCCAAAATAGGTGATATCTCCCACATAACGCCCATTTCTGAAAAACTGTTTTACAGTGAACTCGCGGTAATGTGAACATCCAATATAATGAACTATCCACTAATGTGAACACTCAGTTTTTTATATGGGCGCTCTAAATAGCGAACAAAGTTTAATGGCTCTAAATAGTGAACAATTTTGTTTAATTTTTGGGGATTTTTTAATTTGTAGAAGCATTTATTTTTAATGCTGGGAATCCCCGAATTAATAAATACCATAGTATGTATGCCATTATTTTAAAGGTATTTAATGCTAGTCGCTTTATGTAACTTGTTGCGGTAGGTTCGTGAATTTATTTTTGAAATTAGTATGTAATGTCTAAAAACAGTTGAAAGTTTTTATCCTTAAATAAAAAATGCGAAATTTTGGAATATTTAAAAAAAGGATCGAGTGTTACAGTGTAAAGTAAAAAGTATAAAGTTGCAAAATTAACGATGTGTTCAATAAAAAATAAAAAAGACAATATTTTAAAATGTGTGAACAATACGTTTTATGGACCCGGAAAACGCAAAACATTACGATCTTCAGAGCTTTCAAAAATGGTAAAACCGCTCTATAAGTGGTTTATTTGCATGCGGAATAAAAACCTCCCTGTAAGTGGGTTGATGTTGAAAGAGAAAGCCAAACAAATTCACAAAAACATAAATGAAAACGGAAATGACTTCAATACTAGCGATGGGTGGCTACAAAAATTTAAAAAGAGATACGGAATTCGGCTCCTTCAGATAAGCGGTGAAAAACTTTCTGCGCAATCTCAGTTCGTAAATCCTTTTAAAATTAAATTGAAAGCAAAGATGGAAAATTTGGGTTTATCCAATCATCAGTTGTATAATGCCGATGAGTCTAGTCTATATTGGAAACTTCTCCCACAAAAGACATATGTAACGCCATTGGAGAAAAGCGCTCCAGGTGCAAAAATGGAAAAGCAAACACATTTTAATGCTGTGCAAATGCGTCAGGATCTCATAAAATAAAACTTTTAGTGATAGGAAAATCGAAAAATCCTCGCAGATTTAAAAATTTTATCTGTCCCGTAAACTACAGAAATTCAAAGTCTGCTTGGATGACTTCTTCCATTTTTAAAGAATGGTTTCACAACTGTTTTGTGCCAGAGGTAAGTAAACATGTAAAAATAGTTCAATTGGGATTCTTACTGTTTTAGTTTTCATTAAGGTGACAGATTTTTTAACGAAGAAAGAATTGCCAGTAAAAGCTTTACTCCTAATAGATAATGTCCCATCCCATCCACCAGAATCCGACCTTAAATCCGAGGATGGTTCCATAGAAGCTATGTTCATGCCTCCAAATGTAACGGCTCTGATCCAGCCAATGGATCAAAATGCAATTAGAATCACCAAACTTCATTATAGGAATAGTCTTCTGGCAACAATTATTGCAAAAGATGGAGATTTGCTTGAATCGATGAAAAAAATCACACTTAAAGGAGTTTCTATTCTAGAGGCATCCTGGAACCGAGTTGGTAAAGAAACTTTATCTAACTGTTGGAAAAATATTTTGACTATAGTAAATGATGAAGACGATCCTGAATTTAGTGTTCCTTTGAGCGTTTTAAAAGAAAAGTGGCAATCAGAGGTTAGATCTTTAAAAAATACTGCTGCAGATCTTCTACAGACATTGTGCCCTCAGGAAGTATTTGCTGCTGTAAACATTAGAGATTGGATCAATAATCCTTGTGAGGACGTCACGCCATTTGATGAAAATGATTTAATTGAAGAGTCCGACGATGATGACGACTGTTTTATTGAAGCGCCTGAAAACAACATTAAAGCCAAAGAAGCTGTCGAAATTTTTAACAAAGCTGTCCAATGGGCTGAATTTCAAATGGTCGATCAAACTGACATTAAAGTATTAAAAAAAATCAGTGAATTGGCGGTAAATAAGCTGGTCGAACAAAAGAAAAAACAGAAAATAATAACCGATTATTTCCATATTTAATTATATATGTATGTACCTATCTTTTTTCATTGTAAATTTTATTTATTTTTTTGTCGTAATATTTTGTTTGTTTTTTATGTACATACTACGTATGTACTCTTTATAAAATGGATTTTTAAAAACTTTTTATGTTCCAAATAAATTACAAAAAGTTTATTTAGTAATCTTTGCATTTTCATTCCTTGCAGAAATGATTTTTAG
This sequence comes from Bellardia bayeri, assembly GCA_950370525.1. Taxonomy (NCBI): domain Eukaryota; kingdom Metazoa; phylum Arthropoda; class Insecta; order Diptera; family Calliphoridae; genus Bellardia; species Bellardia bayeri. Next base: position 48,911,817 of record OX493268.1, read on the forward strand.
AAAGAATAACTTAGTAATATATATAAAAAAAAATCACAATCGAAAATGTGAACAAATTCGAAAATATGAACTACCCCGACATTAATTAGTTCACATTATCGAGAGTTCACTGTATATTTACATATACTAGGTGTAGGATATTATATGGTCGGGCTTGACCGACTATACTTTCTTACTTGTTTATATTCAAATTCAATGTTAAAAAAATAAATAGGGAAAAAACTCATTTTCATATAAATTTTAAAAGTTATAAAGCGTTATTTACGAGATTTATTGAAAAAATGTAATGTAGGGTACCTAAATGAGCAAATTCATTGCCAAAACTTATAGTTTTTTCACACAAAAATAAAGCTTGGACATTGTTCTTTTAAATTGTTTCCTCACAAGCGAAGAAAATGGAGGTTTTTGATACAGTTATGAAGAAAACTAAAAAAACAGCCGGCAAAAATAGCAAAAATGGCAAAAATTCAACTTGTGCGACCTTAAACCTTTTCCGAAAAATCTCAAAAATACTTTACCCTATAAGCTTTCAAAGTGATGAGCTGTATGCTTCGGATCGTTATCTTGTTGAAATATCCATGTTATTCGGCATGTTCTCATCAGCATACGGCATCATTGTATCGCTTAGAATTTTTGAAACTTATTTATATTTCCCTCAATTTTGTGCAGCGGCCCAACACCACGTGACGACATTGCACCCCAAAATATTATAGAACCTCCTTCATGCTTCAAAGTATCGCTTGTGTACTTTCAACTTTGGCCGGTCAACATATTTTTTCCATCTGGAGAGACTATAATTTTTGGTTCGTCCGAAAATGATAATCTTTTCCATTCTACGACCGTCCAATGGAGGTACGTCTTTGCGAATTCATGTCTCTTCTTTCGGTTTCGATCACCGGCCCGCTTCTTTTTTTTTTTTTTGCTTTTGCAATTTCCCGGCTATATTGACCACGCAAGTATGTTATTTTATGTCACTTGAAAATAGAACTCGTTCTAAATAAAAAATGTCATGTGTATTGTACACAGAGATAACTACATACATAAAAAATGGGAGTATTTTGTATTTTAAAAACATAGTTTACAAAATATATTTTGTTAGTTTATTGATGGTTGTTTGCATTTTGATCTACCAAAAACTTCATCAGATGATTAAATTAGATAGCCACATTTGCCCAGACACATCAGATGTGCCAGCCACACATTAAGCCTTTTGGCCACTACAGATATGAATAATCATATAAAAAACTCTCACGTTAGTAGAATTCATTATTCGGCAGTTGGTAAGTGTACTTTATTATGGAATATGTCTAGAAGGCCCAAATCGGCAGATATCATAAAAGATTGTCTTGGTCATCAATTAATATACACAAGGTGGAACTCTCTGTATGATTCTATAGCACAACTTATGAAAAGTAAATCCAAATTAAATGAATTATTTGGTAAGCACCTTACTGAGCACTTTCGCGGCTATAGAACTGGAATACTTAGAGGAATTCATTGTAGTTTTGAAACCAATTGCCACTGCTTTAGATTACCTTCAGGGTAACAACTGTTATTACGGAAAACGTTTGCCGACTTTATGTCTGTTAGAACAAGATTAAATCGGTTGAATAGAAACAATTTAAGACATTTAAGTCCTATTATACCACTACTAAAAAAGAGTTTGGAAAAAGATTCTATAAGTTTTTTAAACTATCACCGGAAATAAATAGAGCTATTTTGGCCTCCGTTATCATCCTGATTATAAGATGCGTTGGCTGCCAGAAAACATCACGACAGAAGAAAGGCAAAGAATCCAAAATCTCGCAATTTATACTCTGGAGGAAAATTACAAAAAACTTAAAATGACACCTGGAAATATCAGAAGTAGAAGCACCAGTAAAGAAGACGATGATTTTGTTGTTTTCGTAGATATTGATGATGGTGAATCTAGGACATCAGATTTGGAGTTGGAATTTGCCAGTTTCCTCAGTGATATGAGCAAAGACATTATCACTCCTGACAGCTTTCCAAATAGAAAAAGAGTATCCATAGACTTTAATACAAGTTTGTACTCATCAGGACCTGTGGAAAGATTATTTTCTTCAAAAATCTGATATTTATGAAAGGAAACAATTGTTTTGTTAATTAGTTTTATGTAATGTATTTTTTGGTTTGAATAAAAATTGTGTATTTCGTATTTTAAATATGTACATACATGTACATGACGTATGTATATCAATTTCTCTCTTATCAATTTGGGGAATGATCTTAAACTGGCTGCTTAACTTGCTGCCCAAACTCCCCGTCTAACTACTTAGATATAACAGAATTTACTCTGCAGATGTCGAACGCCTCTTAAATGAGAAAAGAAGAACTCGAAAGAGTGGCAATTGCACAGATCGGCCCAATTCAAATCTAAGCTAAAAGATTGCATAAAAAGACTTAAAGAGCTTCTGGAATATCACAAAATTTAATCACTAAATAAATATTAAGAAAATCTGAACGCAACTCCTCAATCATATTATTCACTATGGCGAGCAACTAAAAATCTTAAAAGACCCGTCTTATATAAGCCCCCCTTGCGAAACTTAAGTGGTGTTTTGGGAAAGAAATGACACTGAAAAAGGTCATTTGTAAATCATTTGAAAAAAGTATTTACCCCAAACCCATCAAATGAATCAATAGACTTGCCACCAGTCACACACCATTTAGGAGTAGACGTACCCCTGAGATGCGAGAGATCGAAAAGGCTATTGTTGATTTAAACTCTAAGAAAGCACCTGTTGATCCATTTTACGATCCATAGTATGGATCCACTTCATGGAACATAAAGTGAGAGGCTATTAATTTCATAAATTTCTTAGGAATTTTCGTAATAAGTTATGTGTTTTTTTATAGCTCCCAACTGTCAAACCGAAAAAGCAGCGTTGTCAACTTGGTGCGTTTCGCACCATTTTTGGTGCTTTTTTTAAATTTTTGGTTCGAAAAATTCTTTAGTTGGTGCGCGGTGCGCTTTTTTAAATTTTGGTGCGCTTTTTAATTTTTGGTGGCACCAAAGCAAATTCAACACAACTTTTTGTTTCAGTGTCAGAAAAAATCTTTTTACAATAAAATACACCTGTTTGTGTACCATTTCATTCAACACTGCAAAATTGTTTTTGTGTATTTCGGTGCGTATTTTAATTTTTTCGAAAATGTGATGAAATCTTTATTTTTACTAAATTTTAATTGCAGTTTTTTAATAATTCATAACCCATGAAATTTATACGATGAAAAAATGTATTTTAAATACGAATGTATGATGAATGAAATCAAATTCTTCAAAAATCTTTGTTTGAAAATCAAATTAACATTTTAAACATGTAAAAAAAATTCTTTTATAGCCTGATGGTATGGTCTACTGAACTGTAGACGAACAACCAGTGTTAGAGTACCAGTGGAATCCTAACAAATTAATTGGAAAAAATCAAATAGAAGTACTTTAACTAGAAAACAAAAAAATATAAAAAAAGTACCAAATATGTACTGAAATTAACGTTTTTACCAATTAGTACTTTAGTTCCGAATATCATATTGTGAGTTAAATTTTGAGTGGTTAAATGCTTATTTTATCTTTATTAGCTCATGTATTAAAAGAAGGCTTTTTACTATTATTACTTTTACTAATAATCGTTGATAAAAAGTTTTTTTTATAGAATTTATGATATTAAAAAATTTCAAATTAATTCAATAAATATTTGAAACAAAAATGAAATTCTAAACTTGGTGCGTTTTTTTTTTTTTTGTAAATGGTGCGCTTTTTTCTCCATTTTGGTGCGTTTTGAAATTTCAAAGTTGACAAGGCTGCTGAAAAGGCACACATTTCTTCCAACTCCATTCTTGAAAAAACATCTGGCATCATCATAGTATTTATCAATCTTGCATCACTAGTGTTTAATTGGCGCAAAATTTTTGACATTTAACAGCAACATTTTAATTTGTTTACATTTTTTGTTTGTATTTTTATTTTTTTGTAATCGCTTATTACGCGAATTTAAAAAGCTAAAAGTAATGGATGATTTGGCGAAATTAAAAAAGAAAATTGCAAATTCCTTTAAAATAAGTGGTTTCCTAATTAGATCTGAAAATAGTGTGTTCCTGGCTGAGCAGTTGCTGCCATTTGAAGAAGATGAACGTGACAAATGGTTAACTATAATCACAGAAAACCTACAGAGTCAACGTTTAAAATCAGCTCATGTAGAGAGAGCTGCTTTGGAAAAAGCCATCAATGAAATAAATCGAGTGGGTCTGGATGAAGGCGAGTCCGTTTTTTCTGTGATAAATGCATTTGACATTCCTCGATATGTTTACAATAATCTGAACAAAAAATTTGAACTGGACCAGGATAGAAGAGATATTTTGGCAAAACCTTGTTTAAAGTCGGGACAGCTGAGACAGCGCTATGAAATGTTATTACAGAAAACGCTTAGACATGAATTGTTTGCACCGGCAGTTATTGAAAATGGTGTAACCTCTGAATCGAGAGCAAAGAAATTTAAATTGCTGTATTGTGAAAATCTCCTGGCCAGTTCTTCGGTTGACGAGGCTGTTGTTTTGGGTTTATTAACTCAACTAAAGGAAGGTAAATTCTTTATAGAAGATCCGACGGGTTGTGTTGAATTGGATTTAAGTGCGGCTAGATTTCATGCCGGCTTCTTTTGTGAAGGATGTTTTGTCTTAGCCGAGGGAGCATTTAATGGTGGAGTTTTAAAAGGTACAAATAGAGATATATGCATCTAATATAGAATTTAATTAAACATTTGATAATATACCTATATAATAATTTTATCACATTATTTTAGTGGATGGATTAGGTTTTCCTCCTGCTGAACCGTCTACTAGTAGCCGAGCTTTCTTTGCAACACAAAACAGTTGGGGAGGAGAATCTATTAAATTATTAAAATATTCTACACGGCTCCAAGAGCTAGAGCGAACAAACACTGAAGCTACTATAGTTTTCCTCTCAGATGTCAGATTAGATGTACCAGTTGTTATGGAAAAATTACGTATGTTATTTGTGGGCTATGATTCCTGTCCTCCTGTAGCTATAGTACTCATGGGCCCTTTTGCGGCCAGTGAAAGACAACATCATGCCTTGAAACAGCACCTAAATGCCTTGGGCGCATTGGCAAATGGCTGCGAACAGCTGAAAAAACAAACAGAACTTATACTTATACCCTCTTGTGAAGATCCTTCGTCCCCCAACATATTTCCCCGTTCACCTATACCGAATACCTTAGCGGCAGGTTTGCTTAAGGTATGGCCACGCACACGTTTAGCCACCAATCCATGTCGTATACAATATTGTACACAACAAATTGTGGTTTGTCGTCTCGATTTGATGGCAAAATTTTGCCGAAACACACTTCATTTTCCACCGGATACATCGAAAATTGAACAGCACTTTGCTCGTACTCTGGTGTGTCAGGGACATTTAATACCGATTCACCCTATAGCCATGCCCGTGCATTGGGATTATGATGCTGCCTTGTGGTTGTATCCATTGCCCGATTTAATAGTCATTGGTGATTCATGTCAAAGTTTTTCGACGTCACAACATGGCTGCACGGTATTAAATACCGGATCATTTATCAAATCGAAATTTGCCTTTAAGGTTTATATACCATCGACGAAGACCATAGAAGATTCAGAGATCCCCGATCAAATGGAGGAATAGATAAGTTGTTTTATTTTTTGTTTATTTTATATAAAAATAATAGAATATCTTTCACCAGTGAACACCAAACCTTAAATTTGTAAATATATAAGATAAAAAATATGAATATTTACTCTTGTTCTGCTTAAACTAAATGAATCTCACTGAAATAACTATTAACATACAGCCATGTCACAGAACTCAATTCCGATCGCATGTGGTTTTGATTCCGTAAATTGAGTATTTAGAAAACGAAAAACGATTTTTTTCGGAATGAAACCACTTTAGATTTCTAAAGTGAAATTGTTTATTTTTAATGATTTTATACTGAAAAAAAACTCACTACTAATTTATAATGACAATTAAATAATTAATTTTATTATTTTTTTTTTAGTTCTCTCTTTGATACTTCTATTAAATTTTAAAAATTTCAAAGTTGGTGTCAGCAACAAGAAAACTTTTGTCAAAAAAATACAAAAATGTACACAGCACTGGAATATGACAGGAATTTCATCTTCGTAGCTTTTCAACTGCGTTTTGATGTTTTTGTTCATTTAAAACAGCAACAATTGAAATTCTGCGCATTTTAAAAAAATGTTTTTGTTTTTTTTTTAAAATTTCTTTGTTAGCATTTTTTTTTTTAAATTTCTTTGTTAGCATTTTTTTTTTAATTTCCTTGTTAGCATTTTTTTTTTCGCTTTTGTTACACTTTTTATTACAAAAAACTAATGTTTTAGGTTAAAAATCGATATTTAAAAATTTTTCTGGTAATAAACAAGTCGATCGGAATCTAGAGAACGCAAAGTAAAAACGATCGATTTGCAAATACAGAATTGAAACCATTCCGATCGCATTATGTGACGTGCCTGATAGAATCCGTTTTCGAAAAAATAAAATATTGCTAGTTAATAGAAAACTGAATTTGTTGTATGAAAATTTCTCTAAGTGCAAAGTGGTTTTTTAACCACTTACCAACACTTTGCCATTTGACAGTTTGCTATAAAGCTAAAAGAGGTTAACAATTTTGGATTATTGTAGACATTTTTGTAAATAAATATAATTTAAAGATTTTTCAATTTAAAACATTTGGAACATGTTTAAAATTACCAAAACCTCTACACAATTAATTAAAAGCACATTAAGTAAGTAAAAATGTATTAAATATAACTACATATTTTTCCTTTAATTTAAATATTGTAATTTTAAAACAGCTCGAAATGTCTCGTGTACAGCTAAATTGTCGCTAAATCAAAAGTGGCGTGAGGAACAGGGGTTAACAGCCAATCCCAATGAGTTTGGACCTCTTACCAATTTACCTGATTACACATTTTTAGACGGACGTCCCACACCAATGGGCGTGAGTATTTATATTGAGAATATATTAGTATCAATTGCATAAACATCAAATAAAAACGTTTTTTCACCCAATAGTCCAATCAGAAGAAACGTCTAATTAAACAGCAAGAAATTGCCGCAAAAATTGTTACCATGAGCAAGGAATTGGATTCCGCCAAACAACGTTACAATCAATTGCAAGAACAAAAACAAATGGAAAGGCAAAAGATTATGCAAGCAAAGTTAAAACCCAAAGGGAAATATTTGTTGGAACATAAAAAGTGAAGAAATAAACCTCTATGAGATATAATGAAATGATGTTAAGACGTTGAATGTTAAATTAAATTAAATACCTATATAAAATCTATTAATTTATTTTTATTTTCCGAAATAGAAAAGCAAAAAAGCATTTGTTTACTTTTTAATATTCTGCAACATTCACTTGTAACTAGTAACCCAAATTATAGTAAAACAGATGTAAATACCGGTCAAAATATAACTAAAAAAATAATTTATTTTATTAGTTTCGAAATTAAAATTTATTTTTAAAAAAGAATTTATTCGAAGTTTTACTTCAAGTTAAATATACAAATTGTTTGAAAACAATTGTATACACTACAATTAATTTTTGTATATTTCTGTTATATGTTTCACATAGCTTTCCGTTGGAAAACATAAATGTAAAATCATACAAAGAGACACTAGCAAAATGTAATGCATTTTCTGGGCTGCTAAAGCCGTCATCAGCATTCTTTGTGTCTAATAGTGTTTATTTTCAAACCTTGTATATTTAACTTTTTTTTTATATATTAAATGAGAATTATTCCTCTTGCGAGTATTTGAAAATTTTTATTCGAAGTTGTACTTCAAGTTAAATATACAAATTGTTTGAAAACAATTATATACGCTAGAATTTATTTTTGTATATTTCTGTTATATGCCATTACCGATTGTTTTAAATGTGCGTCAAAAACATGTTCATTTCAAATGCTTTTATGTACAAGAAGCTTTCGATTTAATGTTATAGAGCTTTAAAACTGAGATATATATTATTATATCTCTACGATTTTTAAACTGAAAGCTTCTTGTCCAAAATGCATATATCACTTATTTTAGATTTTAAAGCCGTATAAATGGTAAAAAGAATAAATTTAAGCCAGCATTGCTTCTAAATATTATATAACACTCTTATTCGTTTTTCTTTTGCATATGCATATCATTTGGCATCACTTCACTTTATACCTCACCACACAGCTGTTTGTGACATAACCTCCTTTTAACATAATTGTATAATTTTTCGTTTCTCCGAAAAAAGCGAAGAAATTTCATTTGTACAAATAATTGGAAAAAAAAAATGAATATAGCAACATTGCTTCGTTCAGGCACACTGATTGTGAATCGCCAATTGGTGCGCCAATATGCCTTTAAGTCAGATTTAAAAATAAAATGGGTGAGACCTGAAAAGATTCAATCTATTGAACCTGCAAAAAGTGGTGATTGCAGCAAACTGCCAACCGTTAGCGGCCAAATGCTAATGAAAGGATTTGACAAATCAAAGGAATTGGAAACGTAAGTTTATCTGTTGTGAATTAAAATATTTCTTACAATTTTTATTATTTTAGAGCTGATGCCACAGTGCGATCACTATTTGAATTGGGTAATAATCCCAACTATCATACATCTGACTACCATCGTGATCAAATGATAAAAGAAGTGCAAAGACATCCCTTAGATTATGGTTCCATGGAATCAAAATGTAAGAGTTATTTCATTATAATCTAATTATTATTAATTATTATATTTTTAGTGGCCCGCATGACCGCTACCATACGTCGTTACCAAGAGTACATGATACAAAATCCTCGCAACAAAAAACGGAAAGTTATTCTCAAGGAAATGATCGAAAAACGCAAAAAATTCCTTAAATACCTTAGACGTTGGGATTATAGACGTTTTGAGTGGATTTTGGAAAAATTGGATTTGGTCTACAAACCACCACCAGTTAAATTTCACTGGATTACCCGTAAAGAATCTTTACAAAAGCTAACCGATTTACATTGCGAAAAATTGAAACAAGAAAGATTGGACGAGTATCGTAAAACATTAGAAGAACAACAGATTCCCTTTCTGGAGGATGCTATTAGAAAAATGGAATTTATACGCCAAGAACAAATAGATTTGGATATACCAGTGACAGTAACGGTGGAAGAAATTGCAGATCATAAAAAACAATTGGAAGAATTGAAGCTCTTTAGGGAGGAGACCAAAGCAGCTGCGAAAAACGATCAATTATTATATTAATCAATAGTTGTTAGTTGTAAATGTTATACCTATTGAAATTGTTTAAAATATATTCATACATATGTATATCAAACATTTACAGCCATGTCACAGAGTTTAATTCCGTTCGGAAGTGGAATTATTTCCGTATTTTGCTTCTTCAGAAAAGGTAAAATGAAAAAGTTGTTCGGAATGAAACCTAAAATTCTTAAAATTCCTTATAGCAAATTAAAAGCGGTTGCATTTCGAAAAAATGTTTCGTTTTACTTTTTCTATAGAAGCAAAATACGGAATTAATTCCACTTCCGAACGGAATTAAACTCTGTGACATGGCTGATAATTTATATGCTCTTATTTATTTTGGAGCAAAATTCACGTAATTTTGTTTAAGTATTTTTTTAATCCTAACAATGAGTTTACGCTTTTTCTAAATGTTTGTTAGAACTTTCCAATTGCACATTATTTAAAATTCATTCATACATAAATAGCTTTTTCTAAATGTATTTTAGAACTTTCCAATTGCACATTATTTAAAAAAATTTAATTATTGGTAAATTCACAAAACGTTGCTGTGATATCCAGATGTTGAAACGTTTTGTTTACTAACAAGTAAGACGAATAAATTACGAGTATGTGCACTCGATTTAAAGAATTCCAAAATATAAGATATTTTTGGACATGTTAAGTTAACACAGTTGCGTTGTTATATAAATGTAAAGTATTAAATTTAAATCTACAGCTCCATATCGCGTGCATAAGATAAATCTAGTACTTTTAATGCTGCAACCAATTTTATAATCTACTAAATACAGGGAGCTTATTCTGTATTGCGATGCGCAAATGAATTGCTATCCGAAAGGTATTTGGTATTCTATAAGACTATAAGTATTTCGATTTGAAAAAAAATCGTTCGAATTTGTATACCTTTGACATTGTTTTTCGAAAGCTTTTGCTTTCGAATCGAAATACACAATAACCCCCTGAAGTTTTGGCCCAAACTTTTAAATTTAACCATTGTGCCTCGGCACATCTAAGTGACATCACAACTGTCCCTAAGAGAAATTTGAACGTCACCACAGCCAACACATAAAAAATCATAAAAAAAACAATTGGCCCAATCATGAATAAAAATTCGGCGGGAGTTTTTTCCCTTTTTATTTTTTTAACATTCACCCCTATCGTGAATAAAAATTCCACATGAAATTTGTTCCCTTTTATTTTTTGAACATTGAATTTTAATAGAAAAAATGTGAAAAGGGAACAAATTTAATGTGGAATTTTTATTCACGATAGGGGTGATTAAATTTGAATAGGAAAAAGGGAGAAAAGTCATGAATGGGCTGAAAAAATCGCCAGCTTCAGATGGGATAAATAAGTCAGCTAACTCTCCTCTGTCATAGAGACCAATAAGCTTACTTTCATCATTAAGTAAAATTTTGGAAAAAATTTAAAAGAAAATATTGCCTCCATTGACGAAAACAATATTTTATTTCCTTATCAATTTAGACGTGAACATAATACTTCACAGCCATTATTAAACATTAGAAAAATAATTTCAATGTTGGTAAATCAGCGGGTATAATCCTACTCGATATAAAATTTTCGATTCAGTATGGTACAATGGCTGTGACGTACAGGGAAATGAGGTGGCGGATGAACTGGCTAGACTTGGTTCTGGTTTGGACCATGATACTAGAGAAAGAGGGTTCAAACCACCTATATGTCACTTCTACAGGCTGATTTATGAAAGATTCCGTGACTGCAGACCAATCCTGGGGCAGTAGGTCGGATTGCATAGTGTCCAGGGCCTTATAGCCAAAAACTAAATACAAACGCGACCGAAACGCTGATAGAATTGGACAGGTATAGTCTCAGGATTCTGGTAGGAGTGATAACCGGTCATTGTTCGATTGGAGCCTTCAGAGGCAAATGGGATAATAACACACAGGACTTCTGTAGGGTGTGTGGGGATGCAGAGAAGCCAGAGACAATAGAGCACATCTTGTGCAACTGTTCTAGGTTACAGGGTCATAGACTTAAGTGGCTAGGAAATAGATTCCTGGACGAACTCAGTAATGTTACTGGTTGCAAACCGAGTAACATTCTGGGTTTCATTAGGGAAATATTAGGGCTATTTAAGGGACATTCTACGGCGACTCCAAATCCGTAAGGGGATATTTCTTTCTTTCCTTCTTTCTCCCCTTATCAGGCGATTTTGATTCTTCTTTCATTTTAAATCTATCTTTCTACTGAAGGGAATCACAATGGACCACAGGGTCTCCGAGTGGAAGTGCACATGGTGTACAACCCTTCCTATCCTATCCTATGGCACAATGGCTTAATTTTCAAATTAAAAAAAAAAATAAACTTTCCAACTGAGATTATAGAAATTATACAAAATTTCCTGCACAACAGATTCTTCAACGTCTTTTTGGGTAAAACTTTTTTTGGACAAAACATGCAATTTATTTTACAAGAAAATGCACACCATGTTTTATTCCTCAAAATTCATTGCTAATTTAATTTAACCTGGCATTATTACTCAACGTCTACATGATCTTGCTGGCTTCGAACTTGTCCACGATAGATTAATCAGACTGACACGAATTTCAGCAGAAGATGCTTAACTTCAATCTACCCACATATGAATGACGTTTTATCTTCGTAATATTACTAGTAATATAGTTGTTTTTACCTTAATCTGCTTTAAATAGGTGTTTGCAAAGTTTTCTCTATCACACTAAATAATAAAACATACATATATTGTAATTGAAAATGCTCTACTAAGTAGAAAAGAAGCGTTGCTTCTAAACTCTTTACCTTCTAAGATAAATGTATATATGCACAGATGTATAAATTATATTATCGAAATAAATAATACCAATTATACAAATAATCTTTGCTTGCATGCTTCAAATTAGGACTTTTTCATTTGAAATAAAGTGTGGACATCATCTTACTAAATATAAACAAGTGTATTGTTTTTTAATTAAATTTCATATTTTTTTCTACTTTTCAAGATTCCCTCTACTACGATCAACGTCTGCGTTTGGGTGTTTTTGAACGGGAGCGGGTAGTTCTCTTTCGGTGTGAATGTGGTGAACGTGAGTGTTTTCGCGCTGAACTAGTATTACGATTACGCTTATTGGGTGGAGATCGGGAGCTGTGATTCGAACTGTGCGATTTGGAGCGAGATTTTGAAGAATAGCCACGATGGCGCTCAGTTGTATTAAACTTTGATTTATCATGAGATCGTTTTTTTGTATTGTCGTCACGGGAGGACGATCTTCGTCGCGTAGATAGTGACCTTGGACTATGACTTCGAGAACGTGAATAAGAATGTTTTTTAAAGCGACTCTCTTTTTCGAGCGATCTTGACTGCTGAGACGAACTCGTTGCGGAGGAAGAGGAAGACGACGATGATGATGAGGTTGTTGAAGAGGATGACGATGATGAGGTTGAACTGGAAATGGATGAGGCTCTGGAGGATGCAAATGATTGCCGCCGTCTAATATCTGAACGAGTTCTTGATCTTGAACGTCTATTATTAGATTTTACTATTTCATTTGAAGATCTTATTAAAGTGTTTTTTAAATTGTCGTCCTTAACTTTGGGATTTTGTGATTTTACTGATGGCAAAACCTCCTCATCATCACTAAATAAATTGTATTTTGCCAAATTATCGTCATCGTCATCTTCTTCGTCGTCCTCATCCACTTCTTCTACAGTTGATTTTTCCCTGCTCAAATTATTTTTAATTCTACTTTCATCATTATTATAACCCTTTTTGGGTTTCTTTAAACGTCCAAACTCATCATATTCACTATCGGACTCCTCACGTTCCTTGTATTCCACTACGCCGCGATCATTATACCCACCGCCAAATCCTATAAATAATTTAAGTGAATATCACACGTTCTATTGACAGTTTTTCTAAATTGTAAAATATACACTAATTTTAACTCACCCGTTCTTTCCTCAACATCACAAAACTTTGGAGCATTACACATATTACATGTCATACGTCGGGCCCAATTTACGTTGGCACATTTATTACATTGCCAATCTTCGGCACTAAACAGCCCGCGGGATTTTTCCGCTGCAGCTTTTCCTATTTCCGTACCCAATTTCTTTTTATTCGAACCACTGCTTCCCACACTACTACTGCGTTCCAAGCTACGATCACGCTGACATTTGTTACACTGCTGACGGCGAGCGAAATTCGAATGATGACAGCTAGATATGTAAAAAAATTATACACAAAAATAAACACATTGGCCATGCCCGACAATGCCCCCACAATGACGTTATGGGTTAATAGTGTAAGCGCAAGGCATTCACCGAAAAGAAACGGGATTAAGTAAAAAATACATATTAGTGATTTTTCTTCATGCTTAGTACTTATAAATAAATTATATGATTGATAGATTTTGGTTGTGGATTGATAAGCGCCCAAAGCACACGATGCTTTACACTCACGTTACATCGCCACAAATCCAATCACCATTATTAACACCACCGGCTACACTGCCAGCAACGCCATCACGACTGCTACTACCGCACACATCTGATAAACTGGAAGACATCTTTCTGTATTGCTAATACAAAAAATGCCTTCTTTTTAGAAATAATCCTCAAATAACTTTGCTTCAATTTAGATAAATTATTTTTTCACAGGATGTTCTTTCTAAAAAAAGTTCTATCCAATTTTTTTCGCAAATTCTGCGTCAAGTTCTGCTGAGAAAAAATAAATACTACTTACATACTCTTTTTTCTACTACTCTTTTATTCAACTATGCTGTGGTAATGTTGTCAACATTGATTTTTTTCGGCAATGTGGCGTTTGAAACACGCAATTGCAAATTAAGATTGTCAGCACCATTGTTGCCAACTTGCATTCAAATACTTATCGATTGTTTATACGAACAAATTGTTATCGCCGCCTGTTTTTGTCTCCTTTGATTTTTTCTTTCTTGTTTTTTCTTCTTTATAATATTGCATTCTTCTAACGTTTTTCGGGCAAAATATATTTTTTCCACGAAAAAAGATTTTTCTTTGCAAAATTGTAACATTTCTTTTCAAGTTTAAAGTAAAAAAAAAACGTAAAAATAGTTTTTAAATGTTTAGTGTTTATTAAGTATTAAATTATAAATATAAGTAATTAATAAAATAGCAGATCTTTTCAAATATCAGGTGCTTTAAAAAAGTCATAAATTTAACAAAAAATTTCACCATAATAAAATCGTGTTTAAGACGCATTTCTCCCTATACAAAATATTCGATTTATGTACATATGTATATTGGGCACACACACATTTCTTTTTGATATATTTTTTTTATTAACAAAACGTTTAACTGAAAAGGGAGAAATCAAATAAATTACCACCGAAAAATCAAGCAGACTACAAAAACAAATTCAACAAAAGTACCAGCAAAAAAATCGAGAAGAATTTTTTTAAGCCAACCATAGTTGTATACAAGGGAAAGGCGCAATTAGCAAACAGCAATAGCCATTGACACGGACAGACGGAGTGACAGCAGAAATTGCATTGTACAATATATGGCTAATATGATTAGTAACAATAACAATCCAAAATCCAAAAATGGTGGTGGTATGACTAGGGGAGGTCTAATGTCTGCCTCATCCTCTGCTTCAAATATTTCTACTGCCACAGCAGCCAGCTCCGTTAACCTAGTAAATACAACAGTTGGAAGTGTTTGTAATAGCAGCAGCGGCGTTGTTGGTGCAATGCCAGTCCATCCTGCTAACGAGGGCGTTACTAGCCTTAGCGACATACGAAGCTATTTACAACCCATAAATAGTACAATGTCCCTGCCGCCTGGTGTTTGTCCCTATGATCACATAATCGAAATGATACGTGGTCTGGACCTTCAAGACGATGGCATAACCATGAATCACAAGATCAAATCTATCGAAACGGATTTTTGTAATATTGTACGTGATGAAAATATGTTGTGGTAAGTACCAGTGGTATTCAATTCTTATCAAACATCTTCTATTTCTATCATACAGTCTTTGTTGTTATTTATTTATTTGTTTGCACGAATTTGAACATTAGATCGATTAATATGAAAGCATCAATTGAGGTTATAATTTTGTATCAACGAATGTGTTTTTTTTTCTTTCTTCCTACTACAACTACTCGAGTACCCGTCAAACATAGTAGTGAATGTACGAGTATAATTATATGGATGGAGGGTAGTAGTATTATTTGTATACAAAAACATAATCTAATCATATAAATACATGAAATGTATGTTAGTGTAGATTATACTGAATAATTATTGTTATTTTACAGCATGTTAAGCACTCGTTGACATAGCACCAGCAGCAACAGCAATATGTACTAAATATCTGCTGCAGTTAGTTAGTGTTTACCCTGCAAATAACGCGACTAGTCCATACATGCATGTAAAGACCAAGAGGAGTAGGAGTACTCCAAAACAACTCCAAATGTATAAAAAAAAGGTGGTCGATTTAACATTGCGATGTCCTAGGATTGGACAATATAACCCATCGGAGTAGTCCCAAAACTACTCCATGGAGTACTAAAGAGAGTTAGTTTTAAACAACAACTCAATATGCAATCGTGTTAACACGAAACCATGTCGTTTAACTACAAACTCTTGTTTAACTATGACATGGTCCATGGATGCATTACATTGGACCATGTTGTAAGTAGTCCATTTCATCTAAAATGGATAACGTAGACCAATATTATTTGCAGGGTAGTTTGTGGTTAGTTGTATGTTTGATTGGTGTAGTGTGCTGCTGTGTAGTTGTATCTCTTTGTTACGTTGGTTGCAAATTTTTGTTGTTCGTTTTTTTTTTAATACAATTAATACAATTCAAATTCAACTACTGTGTGGTCACCATTTGGTTTGTCATTATTACTTTCTATCTTTTGTTATTACTTTTCCATTATTGTCATTTACTTTGTGTTTTGCTTTGCATTTTATTATGTTGTTGTTTAATTCTTATATACTTGTAGTACATAGTATGTAAATAATACGCTTTCGCTGTCATAGGTTTTCCATTTTTATAGATGATTTTAAGAAAATAAATCACTGTTGCTGCTTTTTATTCTTATTAGAAATGAGATGGCTATAATTTTGTTTATTTATTTATTTTATTTATTCAGGATCTATGTGGTATGTGTATCTTTTTTTAATTCGGCTGGAAATAGTAATCAGCCCTATTATGAGTGTCATTTTCTTTTTACGACAACGACTGTTTCGTAATAGATTAAAGAAACACACTTAATTTTTTCTTTAATCTATTAGGAAAGAAAACGACACTCATAATAAGGCGGATTAAATATAATTCATGGGGGGCTGTTTAACGCCACCAGGTTATTTTTTAAGTTAAATATAGAGTATTACAGTCTTAAAACTCAAAATCCGTGATGAATTATGAGAATAGGTGAAAATGTGATCTAAAAACGTACATCTTTATTCATGTTCGCGGTGGACAACAGTCCGAAATAATTTTCAATTTATAATTGTTTAACTTGACTCTTTCCAATACAATAAAAAATTGTAATGGTTTCTCTTTGTTTTATTTTGTTTTGAAAAATAAAGTTCTCGTTATAAAAGATTTAGAAATATGTATATAATTTACTAATTGGTCCATGGTGTAATTATGCAAGGTAGCACAAGCTGACTGACTTTGTTTACAATTTACTTATGTCAAAAGGTTGTTTATTTATGTATGTGCAGAGTTGCATTTATAAATAATTTCTATGACAATGCTGCCATTGGCAGATGCATAAACTTTGCACATATGACAATGAAAAGTGTTTGACAATTGTCTTAAAACAATGACAATGACAAAAATTTGTGTTTACACGATTGTTAGATGTCTGATAATATTTTTGTCTTGCAATGTACTGAAAATGATTTTTCTTACAACGTTGGAAGACAAAAGTTTTAAGTTCACACGGTTGTTAGACATTTTCTGAACATTTTTCGGACAACGTTGTAATATCTGACGATCGTCTATACATATGTAGCTATAGCTTCAGTAGTACATCAACAAATTACCTGTTGTTTCTGTATTGTGTTGTATTTATTGCCGATTTGCACTCACCTTGTATAATTACACCATGAATTGGTCGAAATTAAATTATGTTTTTTACATTTATACATATTTTCATATGAATTAGAAATAGGAAAAACAAAATTCTTAATTTCTAAATTAAAACGAAAAAAGTAAATTCGTTGGAAAAATTCAAACTAATCAGTTAACTTTAGCCATACACTACCGGGTTAACATATAAAAAAGAGTCTCCAATAATTTCTTTGTGGCATTTAATGTTCTTTACTCATCATTTTAATTAAGCCTGTTTAAAAATTTTTTTAATATATTTTTTTATTTTGTAATTTTACTTTTTTTCACGAATGTATGTATGTGCAACTCCCACACTAACAATATCAGATCTTAAATAAAAGAAAGTCAACACACTTAGAGTATAAATTAATAACACAAAAAATCTTAATTAATTTTGTACCAAAACAATAAATTATCATCAATTATATATGTACATATGTATTTTTATTTCAAATGTATTTATTTAATATAATTTTTTTTGTTTTAGTGAATCAATGGAATACATAAATGACAAGGCATTAGAGGATGGAGAAACTGCTTTAAAATTTGCTTTACTTTTCGCATCTCACAACTTTGATGTTCTGGCGATGAAAGAGACGAAAGTGCGAACGGCCATGCTAACGCTGCTACAAAAGAATTTCGTTAATGCTGAAAGCTATAGAATGCATGATCGTGAACGACTCTATAACTCAATAACCCTACTGGGCGAATATTATCATCGTGTGCGCTTGGCGGATAATTCTCCCATAAATATATTGGGTGAATCACTTTTGGGTCTGCTCATACGAGAAATAAAGGAGGAGAAGAATGTGAACGATGTCAAATTGGCGAAATTAATATTGTCACAAATTACACTCAATGGGGATTTGATGCGTAATCTGCATAAAACGGAAATATCACAATTACTATATCACATACGAAAGAATCTAATAGAGCAGCCAAATTTAAAGCCGACCGTTAAAGCCATTATGTTAATGACTTTAGATTTATTTTATAGTAATTTTGCAAGCTTAGGGTCACAATTAGAAGTTATGTATACAAAATACTTCGTTATGGAGGACGATGAAGAAGGCAACAACAATCAAAATTCAAATCAACCAAACCAACAGAAACCGCCGCCCTCGCCAGCTAATAATCTTGCGCAACAGCAACAAAACCAATCAAATAATAGTCCTCAACAACAACAACCGAATTTTACCTGCCCTTCAACTCAACTGCAGCAGCAGAATAATTGTTACGATGAAGTTCCACCGCCTTCGTCTTCGAATAATACCAGCCATGAAAATGGCGATTTTGGTAATGTTAACGACAACACCGAGGATGATCCCGACAACTACAAGAAGTGGAGCGAACAAGTTTGTGAGGATTCATTTGAGGAATGTAACGGTGTCGAAAGTGAATTGAACTTGAGCGACAATGGTGGTAATCAGGATCAATTAAACAGAAGTTTGAGCGATGATCGTAAACATCAGCATGCTTCTAATAGAAGTTATGACAAAGACAGCGATCGACATAGTCGCAACTTTAGGCGCTCATTTCAACCTAGACAATCACCAAGACCACTTAAACAAAATTTCACTAGGTAAGTTTTTTTTTTTGTAATGTAAGAGTACACGACGCTCTGGTAAATTTTTACACATATTGCATACATATAAAGTAGTAGTAATATTTATCATATACAGTTGTAAATTGTACGGAAATATATATGTCATGATTATGATTAAAACTAATTTGGAATAGTTTAATTTTGGGATGAATAATTCTGGTGATAATGGTTTTAGTTATTGATTTATTTACTTTTCTGATTTTACAAATTATATTTTGACGTGCTTATTCCTTATTTTGTTTTTTTTTCGTTCCATCATGTATTGTGTTATTTCATTCATATTTATTTTGTTATTTACTGAGTTACCATTCTAACAACATCTAAAAACCTTGAAATTAGTATGAAACATTCTGAAATTATTCGTTTTAAATTTTCACCCGCCGCCCTCTTAAAACAAAGATTTTCGTTTTTAATTATTTTGTTAAACAAATTCTAAATATTTTGCCACTTTGTGTGGTTTGGTATTGGAATGTCAAACAAAATGTTATCTATATATTTAGAGTGGGTAAATAAGACTAATTGTGTAAACAAAAAAAAAAAAAAATGCAACAAGCCACTTATAGTATATGGTTTTTACTGACCGAGTATTTGTTCTTTGTTTCGGGTTATGCCGAAAATCGTCCAGTATTCAGGCAAAATTTGGCAGAGTAACGAACCTGAAACTTTTATGAAGTAAAACAAAGATTATGCAATTTAAAAGAAAACATTAATAATCAAGGTAAATAAAAAGCATTTTCGTTTAAGATTAAAAACAAGGTTAATGGAGTCCACAATGCAAAGTGGAGGATGTAGGGCATCTAAAATGAGCTAAAACAGGGTCTACAATATGTGTTATTAGTAGTAGATTTTAAAATCGGATTAACGTGAATATTTATAAAAAAAAGCGGGTTTGGTCAGATTTTACATGATTTTAATCTTACTTGTTTAAAAAAATGCACCAAAAAAATAAAGCTAGCTTTCGAAACGGTTACAATGTAATAAAAGTTTGCATTATTTCGGTAAAGGCAATTTAATGATAACAGAAATTTTTGTCTGACTTAAATTAGAACTAAAATTAAAAAAAATATATATACATATATGTATAATAGTTTGGTATTTTAGATTAATTAATTTTTAAATTTCTTTTCTATATTATCTAGATTTCAATAAACTAGATTATGAAAAACAAATATTTTAAATTTTAAAACTAATTTTAGAATATGAGCAACGGTTTTAAGATATTATTTTGGTACGGTACAATATTTTTGTGGTAACAGCAATAGCTATTATCTGGATTAACTTTAGCCAACATTGGATTGGGTAAATGCATTACTGTGAGCATCAATATAAAGTATATACCTAATATTGTTTAAAAATTATTTTTTTTATTTATACTGCAAATACAAATTTAAAATAAACTACATATATTAAATAATTCATAAGTAATCTAAGCAAAATATAACAACTTGAAAAATAAGAAACAAAAAAATAATTAAATTTCAACAGAGAAATGCCAGATTTTTCTTGTCAATGTAAAGTAAACAGGTGTATTGAAATTATGTAAAACATTTGTAGTCCTCACAGCTGACAATCTTTTAGTCATAGAATAAACGAGTTTTTTAGTGAAACCAGACAAAATTTTGTTCTATTCGTTATTTATAACTGCCTTTAGATTATCATTGCCTTATTTTTTTGTCCAGATATTCCCACAGATGGTCAATTAGATTAGATTGAGGTCTTGGGACTGCGGAGATGATCTAAATATTTTGGATAATGATTGAGCAACCACTCTTTCACAATTTTGGAGGTATGCTTAGGATCATTGTCCTGCTAGAAATCCAATTCTGCGTTGGTTTTAATTTTTCTGCACTAAGGGTATTATTGTTTTTTAAAATGAGATAATCTTTCTTTTTCTACAATAAAAATGTAAGATAACCGACCCCTGATGACACCATAAAACCCCAGAGCATAACTAATTAGCCGCCATGTTTTACCATCCTGGAAACACATTTCTTACTAAAAGCTTCGTTCTTAGTTCGCCATATTTTTTTGGGGGTTTTTAATACTAAATACATCGATCGGCAAAAGAATATTATTCCAAAATATTGAATATATTTTTTTTTGTGAAATTCAAACGTTTGGTTCGGTTGTTCTTTAATACACGCTTTCCAGAAGTTTGCGTAATAGTTTCATCTATTTTTACAGCTGGTTTGCTCTTACTTCTCTTACTATAGTTCTTACTTCAATTTTTGGAAGAACCTTTGGTCGTTTTGCACCAGGCAAATTTGCAACTGTATATAATTTTTTAATATAATATTTCTTATTATAGTTAATTTAAACTTTTTTATTAATATTTTAATAATTGGTTAAGCTTGCGGTCTTTTTTAATGAAATCTTTATTTTCGATATTTCGCTACTTCGTTGTGTAGCATCTTCCTGAAGCGAAATATTGAAAATAAAGATTTTATTAAAAAAAAACACTACAAAATTGAACAATTAATGAAATACTAATAATATATTAATATAATTTAGCTTTTCTTTTAATAATCTGTGGTGTTGACTGTTTTTGACGCTCACAATATGTGAGCGACTATTAAACTCAATGAATATTTTAGGGAAGATGGAAAACAGAAATTAACTTTTTTATGCTGAATAAATATAAAAAGAGCATACTTTCCGAAGGGAAAATAAAATAAAATTTCACGTCTATGGGCACTGCTACACGTTCAATAAATATCGTGAATGTGTAGCATGCAATATTGATGGATCGCGATTCATATCGCAGAATGGTCTGAAATATGTAATCCAGATCACGGATCGTGGATCTCGTGATAAATATAGAACGTGTAGCATTTTCATGATATTAAATCATGATACATCTGTAAAAAGTAACAAATAAAAGAAATAAAATACGCAGTGGAAAAAATTAAACAAAGAGTAGTAAAACAATTGACAAAAGCAAGCAAAATAGCTAAACAGGCTTGCTTTTAGTTTTTTCGCGACATTGATAAACGACCCGCACAGCACAAAAATAACATAAATACTGACGCGATAAATATTGAACATGTAGCATACGCTTGTGATGATCCATCAATACTTTAAAATGGATCGCGATCCAAATATCACGATATTTATTGAACGTGTAGCAGTGCCCTATGACAGAAAAATTTATTAAAAAGGCGAGATAGCAGCCGTGTTAAAATACAAATGCATCCCAGATCTAATAAGACTTGAATTTATAAATTTTACTAGTACTTTTCTACAAAAACTTTTGGCGGATCATATTAATTGTGTGACAATGTGTGCTAGTCTTACTGAATTTACAGTAATAATAGAATGCGAAAAGTAAATATATTCATTTTTGACTACTTTTTTCTACAAAATGGTATGTTTAAGTATTCGCACTAAATCTGTGTAACGATTTCGTGTTTAAAACAAATTCCTGTATTTTAGTATTTTGTAAATAAAATACGTATTTTTTACAATTTTACTTTCGAGTAAACAAATCTGTTTCAATATTGAATAACACATTTCCGATCTTATCATCAGCAAAGTGCTACGCAGATTTTATAGAAGGTCATAGAAAAACTTTGTCATTGTATCTGTTATTTAAGGAGTAGGTAAATACTGGTTAATGAACACCATTTTCAGGCTATTGCGTTTTCTACGCCGTTTTTGAGTGCCTTTATTTAAAAAAGACGTATATCATTTTTTTGGTTTTGGTCTTTAAAACATTTAGATCTAGATGAAGCGTATCACTTTAAGTAGAGCAGTTGTTATAGCGTTGTCAATGTGTTTCTTTCAATCCACTTTTTGCAATTCTGTAAAATTGGTCCAATAATGCTTGAATTACAATGAAATATAAAAATCTCGAATTATAGAGACATCGATCTGTTACAAATAGTTGGTAGAATATATGTATTTGTTTTTATCCAAAAAGTTTATTTTTATTTAAATTACCGTATTAACATTCAAATTTCTTACAATTGATTAAATTTTTTTTGTTTTGTTTTTAAAATTGCAAATTTTTATTTTTTTGTATTTTTTTTTTTATACATATTTTCTAGTAATGAACAGTTACAAAATTGCCGTGACTCTCAAAATAGCGGCAATGAGGAACGTGACGAATCAAAACCTTTGCCACGTTGGCGTGCTCCACGATTTAATCGTGATGATCAGAACAAAGACAACCGGTCGCGCAATGCTCAAAGACGTTTTAGTGCCAGTTTTGACGATGATCGTCAAAGTGTACGCAGTGATGGTGGAAGTATACGCCTGTATAGCATTAACGATCGTCTGAAACATGCTCAAGAGAAAATTGAACGTTCTGGTAATCAGACAACGTACACTGGTATAGCGAATTCAAATTGGGATCGACAATCACAGCGAGACGATCGCAGTGAACGTTCCTACATGAGCAACTATGAGCGTGGCAACAACCATCGTAGAGGTGGTGGTGGTAGACACTATACCTATGATAAGCCACCACGTTTTCAGAAGAATAAAAATGCTGGAGGTAGTAATAATGCGGATAAAAATGCAGATACCTGGAGAACTTCAAATAGTAATTTACAATATGTGGACGAAAATTCTTCGTACAACACAAACGGTCCCGAGTCAAATAGTCGCAGCTCTTCAAGAGCACGAACATTGCCCAGGCCAGCCAAGTCTAGAATTGAAAGTAATAATCAAAACAATAGTTACAGACGTAGTCAAAGTCCCAACAGTTATCAGCGAGGCGGGGGTAATCATCACCATCACAATCAGCATCAAAATAAAAACAGAACACACAAAATCGGTAGCCGTTACAGTAGTCAAAACAGTTTGGCCAGTGATGCCTCTAGCACTTTAGATCGTCGCCACCATCAAAGAAATCGTTCGTTTTCTCGACGTTCTTCTTCGCAACAACAAGATCATTCCAATGATATTCAGCATTGGAATGATAAGGATACAAACAGTGAATTGGTACGTAATGCTCGTCAAACCACTGACTATATGAATTATTTATCATCAAAAAAATGAGTCTACACTAAATGTATCAAAAAAAATCGTTATACATATAAGTATAACGTATTTATTTCTTCACTTCTAGAAAATTATTTTTCGCATTTTCATATAAATACAAAAAGTGATTTTCCCTCCTTCTAACAAATATTTTTTTTAACATTTAAGAATGAAATTTTTTTTTTAATTAAGATTTATTTTGTATGTTTTTGTTTGAAACAAGATATATGTTGTATCTTTACATAGTGTGTGTGTGGTGTTAATATCTATGTTCTTAAAATTCAATTTTTATTATTTTGTATTAATTTTTTGTTTGTTTTTGTTTAATATTTTCAGACATTGAAAGGAATGTTGATTTAAATTTGTTTTGTAACTTGAGCATTTTACTTACTTCCCATAGATTTATTAAATTTACTCTGGTTTAGTTAATTTACTTATGGGGATTTGTACACCGTTTTTAATTTTTTCTCTATTGATTTGTTTTGGTCACAATTGTATTAAATTATTATGTGTTTTAATCGTATAAAGGTTTACATATTATTATTTTTAATTTTTAATAAATTTCACTATTATCGTATAACTAATTGACAAAATATTAATTAATTGTAAAAAATTACTACATTTTGAAAGTGATTATTTAATAAGTTCGTGACTGAATGACACATTTTGTATTTTTTGTAAGAGCTTGGGATAGAAGAGAAATCAGTTAAATTCGAATTTATTTGTATCACATTTCTTGACTAAATACTTTTTAATAATTCGTATTTGTCAGCTACGTTTTATTAGCTAGAAAAAAATAAGACATTGTTCAACAATTATTATTGAAATCGAATTTTGCCCAATTTTGTCATATAATGCCTGATAGAGATGAATGTGATATTTGGTAAATAAAAAGAAGTCATTGAGTGCCAAATGTTGTACGATGGATGTCAGCTCATATTAGTCATAGTTACCATATAAAGCCCACTTCCGAAAATCACTTTAACTACCATAAATCTCTTGAAAATGGTATCCATATAAAATTCTAAATAAGTTTCACATATATACATATCATGACACTTAATTTTATAAAGGTTGGTCCTTAATAAGTCAAAGCTCTAGTATAAATCCTGTTTGAAGATCACTTTAACAAGTATAAATCTTTTAAATCGCGATAAAATTTAACTCAAAGAAATATTTATATGCAAAGAAGTCACACCAATAAGTTTATGGCTGATCGGTCCATAATAAGACATAGCTCCCATATAGCGTCCATTTTTGAAAAACTGTTTTTACACATATACTGGGTATAGGGTATTATTGGACTTGGCCGACTATACTCTCTTACTTGTTTTATAACAGCGATTTGATAATTAGGTTTTGCATGATTCCTACATAAACATTTCATATATACAGATAATCATTATATATACGAGTTATTTTTTTTTTGTAAAAGGTTTTGATCTATTTGATATATAAATAATATAACATTATTATATTTAGTTCGTTTATTTGACCTTTTTTTAATATTTAATAGTTTTTTCTTTTTATAAGCAATTAGGTCATTTTTATATAAAATTAAAATGACCTAATTGCTTATAAAAAGAAGAAACTATTATAACATTATTATTTTATCTGTAATGTTTGTAATTGCAAATGTATGTATATAGTATGGGCATGTTGAATTTTACACAATGATAAGCTAGTAAAGTTATGTTCTTGTATATTGGTTTAAATTAAAATGCATACTTTGATAAATTGTCAGAATATGTTAAATTTATTGAAAATATTTCTTTCTTATTTAATTTTAGTGAGTTTTTTGGAAGATACGGCAAAGATAAAGAATGTTTACCTTTCAATGTCTGCTCTAGTAAAAATTTAACCAAAAACGAATACTCTGTGGTATAAAAGTTGTGTGTGTAACAATATGAATTGATCATATATTTGTACATTTTTTACAATTTAAAATGTCGGAAAGTAAAAACAAGATACAAAGATAAACATAAAAAAACATTTATTATAATTTAAATTACAACACAACTAACCTTTCTTTTACCTTCCCCTTTCCTTAGAATAAATATCTTATGTACTACAATTTATGATTATCGTTAACAAATTTTTTTTTATTATTTTTATTAACATTTATTTATAGTTTATTTTAATTAAATAAACAAAATTGTATAAAAACTATTTTAAAAAAATAAGTGGCCATTTTAAATGGTTTGTTGCAAATAACATGAAATAAAATTATATATAGGTTTAAATAAATAAATAATAAACAAAAATTTCCGCCGGAGCTCAGGTTAAAAAAATATTTAATTCAGTTCAAGAGAGAAAAAAGAAGAAATTTATTATGGAAACCTCTACTAACTAAAAATAAACTGCCTTTTAGCTCAAACGCAAACAACAAAAAATTATATGAACAATAAATTTTGTTACAAAAAATTAAACCACCTTTAAAGTAAATAGTTATTAATTCAGTTGCCATTTTGTTTATTGTATTTTACAAATTAATAATTAGTGCGTATCCTCCATTTCTTTGGTATGTCTTTTTCAAATCCCTTTACACCCGCATAATATATCATTGTTTATAGACTTTATGTATGTTTGCTCCATTTATCATCAGAATAATTATTTTATTTTTTGCTTTCATTTCCATATGTTTTATTTTACTACTTTATTTTATAGTGTAATAAATAAGATAAACATTTCTTTTCTCTGTGTGTTTAAGATTGATTGTTTAATAATAAAAACATGATTTTTAATGAATGTGTGTATTTGAATTTTATTATGTTTTCATTTACACTTTTTTAGTTATTTTTTTTTCTATTTTATTACAACAAACAGAAAAATACTTAAAAATGTATTACATTTAAAAATATCGCATTGTTATAAGAGAAATATAAAAATAAATAATATTAATACACAAAATCCATTAATAGTTTTTAAGAGATTTATTAAAAAATAAGTTTAAAACCAATGTTAAAAACAAATAAATTTATACTTACATTAGAACAAAAAACATTAAAAATTATATTACATAATTAAAATGTTTTATTTAACACATTTTGGCATAAAGAATTACATAACATTGGACAGACTATAAGGTAAATAAATTGTTGTTGTAAAATACATATTATTGTCATTGTATTTTATAGTACAAACGCAACGCAACTTTTTGGACATGGTTTTGATATATGTATGTATGTAAGTATACTTGAATCTACACATATAAATTTTCAGACTATAAAACTGAAAATTGACTTCCAAAACATTCGAAAGCTCTCAAACATAGTTTGTTTTATTCCTTAAAAATCGATAATAAAACCATAATGACATCGATTTAGATGCTAAAAATATCTTTCAAATCATAGTCTACTTTGCCAATCAATTTAAGATTATTCAAACGCTTTTCAAAACATTACACGGACCGCAAATTGAAATATCGTGTAAGTCATTAGCTTGCTGTGCTAGCATAATGCCAATTATTATATCCAAATACGTTTGTTCTGACCAGTCGTAGGACGTAGAAAGCCTAAAATAAGCGAAATTTACTAATGTTTTATAAGTCTGCTCTTGTTAAATCACTAACAGGGACGGAAGCTTGAATAAAATCGACTGTATGAAGGATGTGCTGTATTCGCCGACGTAGAAGTAGACACAGAAGCCGGTGTCTTGGGTCATATAGTCGGAGGGCTCTGAGAGAGTTAATTAGTCTGTATACTGTTGGGTTGTGATGGTTTCAGGGCGTTCCAGATAATAACATGGCGGATGAGGTCGCATGACGGGAGATTAGTATCAAGGGCAATATGGACCTTGTAGGTATAAAGATATTGTTAGGATTGAATAATGGGTCATTGCCCAATAAAAACCAGAATCTGTTTATGGGAAAATAGTACTCCAAATTTTCGAAGGGAATCGCAATTGATCCGAGTGGATGTGTTCACCTTTTGTACACAACTCTTCCTAACCTAAATAAAGATTAGTGAATTTTATCTTCTGTATCTTGTCAATATCTTATTAAAGTAAAATAAAAATGAAACTATTATTATAATATGTTCCAGGAAAACTTTCCATAATTATAAGAAATTGTCCGCAAATGACAATATGAGGGCTTAAACATTTTATTCAGCATCGTTACATTTTAGTTTTAAAAGTATATATGTAATAATGTATAACACATATATATTTATTTCAAGTGGAATGCTGTCAAAATACATGTTAAAAAATATCACATGAAATTTTCATGAAAAGATGTTGCAGAAGTATTACTCTTTCTGCTCATTTTGTGATAAACATATAAACAGCGTTGTCAACTTTGAAATTTCAAAACGCACCAAAATGGAGAAAAAAGCGCACCATTTACAAAAAAACGCACCAAGTTAAGAATTTCGTTTTTGTTTCAAATATTTATTGAACTAATTTGAAATTTTTTAAAATCATAAATTCTATAAACAACTTTTTATCAACGATTATTAGTAAAAGTAATAATAGTAAAAGCCTTTTTTTGAATAAATGAGCTAATAAAGATAAAATAAGCATTTAACCACTCAAAATTTAACTCACAATATAATATTCGGAACTAAAGTACTAATTGGTAAAACAGTTAATTTCAGTACATATTTGGTATTTGTTGATATATTTTTGTTTTCTAGTTAAAGTACTTCTATTTGATTTTTTCCAATAAAATGTGTTAGGATTCCACTGGTACTCTAACCCTGGTTGTTCGTCTACAGTTCAGTAGACCAAACCATCAGGTTATACAAGCATTTTTATTCACATGTTTAAAATGTTAATTGGATTTTCAAACAAAGATTTTTGAAGAATTTGATTTCATTTATCATACATTCGTATTTAAAATACATTTTTTCATCGTATAAATTTCATGGGTTATGAATTATTAAAAAACTGCAATTAAAATTTAGTAAAAATAAAGATTTCATCACATTTTCGAAAAAATTAAAATACGCACCGAAATACACGCGCGTGAACAAATCAAACTGAACGAAATATTTATCAAACCGTAACAGCTGATTAATCAAAACAAACATTTTTTTCTTGAGTGGTGAAAATTGTTTGTTGTTGTTTAAGTAGCATCGTGTAGATTTGTTAGTGTAAATGCGGTTTGATAAAGAGTCCATTCCATTCGTTTCTAATTTGCCAACTAACAAACCACAAACATAACCTAAAATACATTGTGTTTTATAAACAATAATATGCTAATGCAAATAAGTGAATGATGAAAACCATAATTTTTTTAGAAATAAATAATAAAACACATTTAATCAAAATAAACTTAATTAGTGAATTTTGTGGATTATTAGAATTTTGTGGATTATGTATTAAATTTTGTGATTAATAGAATTTTTGTGCATTATCATGTAAAAAAAGAGCACATTAGAAAATTCCCTATAATTTCTAAACAGGAACTTGTGCATCATATCGGAAAACAGGAATTAGTAGCTATTAAGTGTAGAAATCAAACTCCGTATAGATTTTTCCACAAAAAAATGGAACATAGGGAGTATGCCCTAACAAACTTTCATACTATAGGTAACATGTAAAAAAAGAGCACATTAGAAATTACCCTATAAATTCTAAACGGGAGCTTGTGCATCATATCGGAAAACAGGAATTAGTAGCTATTAAGTGTAGAAATCAAACTCCGTATAGATTTTTCCACAAAAAAATGGAACATAGGGGGTATACCCTAAAAAACTTTCATACTTTAGGTAACATGTAAAAAAAGAGCACATTAGAAAATTCCCTATAATTTCTAAACAGGAACTTGTGCATCATATCGGAAAACAGGAATTAGTAGCTATTAAGTGTAGAAATCAAACTCCGTATAGATTTTTCCACAAAAATATGGAACATAGAGGGTATACCCTAAAAAACTTTCATACTTTAGGTAACATGTAAAAAAAGAGCACATTAGAAATTACCCTATAAATTCTAAACGGGAGCTTGTGCATCATATCGGAAAACAGGAATTAGTAGCTATTAAGTGTAGAAAACAAAATCCGTATAGATTTTTCCACAAAAAAATGGAACATAGGGGGTATACCCTAAAAAACTTTCATACTTTAGGTAACATGTAAAAAAAGAGCACATTAGAAATTACCCTATAAATTCTAAACGGGAGCTTGTGCATCATATCGGAAAACAGGAATTAGTAGCTATTAAGTGTAGAAATCAAAATCCGTATAGATTTTTCCACAAAAAAATGGAACATAGGGGGTATGCCCTAACAAACTTTCATACTTTAGGTAACATGTAAAAAAAGAGCACATTAGAAATTACCCTATAAATTCTAAACGGGAGCTTGTGCATCATATCGGAAAACAGGAATTAGTAGCTATTAAGTGTAGAAATCAAAATCCGTATAGATTTTTCCACAAAAAAATGGAACATAGGGGGTATGCCCTAACAAACTTTCATACTTTAGGTAACATGTAAAAAAAGAGCACATTAGAAAATTCCCTATAATTTCTAAACAGGAACTTGTGCATCATATCGGAAAACAGGAATTAGTAGCTATTAAGTGTAGAAATCAAACTCCGTATAGATTTTTCCACAAAAAAATGGAACATAGAGGGTATACCCTAAAAAACTTTCATACTTTAGGTAACATGTAAAAAAAGAGCACATTAGAAATTACCCTATAAATTCTAAACGGGAGCTTGTGCATCATATCGGAAAACAGGAATTAGTAGCTATTAAGTGTAGAAATCAAAATCCGTATAGATTTTTCCACAAAAAAATGGAACATAGGGGGTATGCCCTAACAAACTTTCATACTTTAGGTAACATGTAAAAAAAGAGCACATTAGAAATTACCCTATAAATTCTAAACGGGAGCTTGTGCATCATATCGGAAAACAGGAATTAGTAGCTATTAAGTGTAGAAATCAAAATCCGTATAGATTTTTCCACAAAAAAATGGAACATAGGGGGTATGCCCTAACAAACTTTCATACTTTAGGTAACATGTAAAAAAAGAGCACATTAGAAAATTCCCTATAATTTCTAAACAGGAACTTGTGCATCATATCGGAAAACAGGAATTAGTAGCTATTAAGTGTAGAAATCAAACTCCGTATAGATTTTTCCACAAAAAAATGGAACATAGAGGGTATACCCTAAAAATCTTTCATACTTTAGGTAACATGTAAAAAAAGAGCACATTAGAAATTACCCTATAAATTCTAAACGGGAGCTTGTGCATCATATCGGAAAACAGGAATTAGTAGCTATTAAGTGTAGAAATCAAACTCCGTATAGATTTTTCCACAAAAAAATGGAACATAGGGAGTATGCCCTAACAAACTTTCATACTATAGGTAACATGTAAAAAAAGAGCACATTAGAAATTACCCTATAAATTCTAAACGGGAGCTTGTGCATCATATCGGAAAACAGGAATTAGTAGCTATTAAGTGTAGAAATCAAACTCCGTATAGATTTTTCCACAAAAAAATGGAACATAGGGGGTATACCCTAAAAAACTTTCATACTTTAGGTAACATGTAAAAAAAGAGCACATTAGAAATTACCCTATAAATTCTAAACGGGAGCTTGTGCATCATATCGGAAAACAGGAATTAGTAGCTATTAAGTGTAGAAATCAAACTCCGTATAGATTTTTCCACAAAAAAATGGAACATAGGGGGTATACCCTAAAAAACTTTCATACTTTAGGTAACATGTAAAAAAAGAGCACATTAGAAATTACCCTATAAATTCTAAACGGGAGCTTGTGCATCATATCGGAAAACAGGAATTAGTAGCTATTAAGTGTAGAAATCAAAATCCGTATAGATTTTTCCACAAAAAAATGGAACATAGGGGGTATACCCTAAAAAACTTTCATACTTTAGGTAACATGTAAAAAAAGAGCACATTAGAAATTACCCTATAAATTCTAAACGGGAGCTTGTGCATCATATCGGAAAACAGGAATTAGTAGCTATTAAGTGTAGAAATCAAACTCCGTATAGATTTTTCCACAAAAAAATGGAACATAGGGGGTATACCCTAAAAAACTTTCATACTTTAGGTAACATGTAAAAAAAGAGCACATTAGAAATTACCCTATAAATTCTAAACGGGAGCTTGTGCATCATATCGGAAAACAGGAATTAGTAGCTATTAAGTGTAGAAATCAAATTGCGTATAGATTTTTCCACAAAAAAATGGAACATAGGGAGTATGTCCTAAAAAACTTTCATACTTTAGGTAAAATGTAAAAAAACAGCACATTAGAAATTACCCTATAAATTCCAAACGGGAGCTTGTGCATCATATCGGAAAACTGGAAAAATGAAACATAGGGGGTATGATCTAACAAACTTTAATGCTGTAGGTTAAATGTTAAAAAAGTGCACTTTAGTAATTTTTCTACTGGAAACATTTCAGTTTGTTAGGTACGTCACCCGATTGCTACATTTACAAGCCATGCAATAGTTTTCGCATTCCAACACGCTGCATAAGATCCTGTTCAGGATTTATAGAGAAATTACTAAACTTAAAATTGTTCCCACATTTTACTTTTAAGTCCTAATTTTAGTAGGTAATATCTTTTACATTCCAAATTTTCCTGGGTAAAATTGGACTTCACCGATTGCTGCGGTTAAAAGCAAATAATTCCTTCATTCAGATATGATGCACAAGATGAAGTTGAAGTGTTATAGGAGGATTATTGCACTGGAATTTTTTATTTACTCATTGCTTATACATTATAATGCACACAATTCTTCTAATGCACAAAATTCATTTTTAAATTTTATTTTAATTTTAAAACAATAGTTATGGTTTTCATTACATATTTATTAATTTATTTGCATAACATTATTGTTTTTAAAAAAGCACAAGGTTTGTTCTATGTGATTTATAAAACCACATTTACAATAATAAATCTACAAGATGATGCATGAACAACAACAAACAATTTTTCACCACACAAAAAAAAAGTTTGTTTTGATAAAACAGCTGTTACGGTTTGATAAAGTTTCGTTCAGTTTGTTTTGTTCACGGCGATCCGAAATACACAAAAACAATTTTACAGTGTTGAATGAAATGGTACAAAAACAGGTGTATTTTATTGTAGAAAGATTTTTTCTGACACTGAAACAAAAAGTTGTGTTGAATTTGCTTTGGTGCCACCAAAAATTAAAAAGCGCACCAAAATTTAAAAATAGTCCACCGCACACCAACTAAAGAATTTTTCACACCTAAAATTTAAGCACCAAAAATGGTGCGAAACGCACCAAGTTGACAACGCTGCATATAAATGTATCTGGCTATTATATTTTCACAGCGAAATAATTAAAGTGGCATTTGTTTAATTTTCAATAACAACAGTTGACTGTCATCCAAAAGCTTTTCTGTCGCAACAACAATCAGCGTTGTCAATTTGGTACGTTTCGCACAATTTTTGGTGCTTGTTTAAATTTTTGGTGCAAACAATTTCTTAGTTCCCTGCAAATAACGCGACTAGTCCATACATGCATGTAAAGACTAGACCAAAGAGGAGTAGGAGTACTCCAAAACTACTCCAAGTATATGAAAAAAACGTGGTCGATTTAACATTGCGATGTCCTAGGATTGGACCATATAACCCATCGCAGTAGTCCCAAAGCTACTCCATAGAGTAGTCAAGAGGGTTAATTTTAAACAACAACAACTCAATATGCAATCGTGTTAACATGAAACCATGTCGTTTAACTACAAACTCTTGTTTAACTATGACATGGTCCATAACTGCATGTTGTAAGTAGTCCATTTCATCTAAAATTGATCACGTAGACCAATATTATTTACAGGGTTGGTGCGCGGTGCGCTTTTTTAAATTTCGGTGCGTTTTTTCATTTTTCCGAAAATGTAATGACATCTTTATTTTTACCAATTTTAATTACAGTTTTTTAATAATTCATTATCATGAAATCTATACGATGAAAAAGGACCCCATTGAATGCATTTTATATACGAATGTATGATAATCAAACATTCGTCACATGAAGGTATTGGCTAAAGCTGAATAGGATGAACATTTTTGTTTGAAAATAAAATTAACATTTTAAACATAAAAATAAAAATTCTTGTGTAGCCTGATTGGTCTACTAAACTGTAGACGAACAACCAGGGTTAGAGTCGCAGTGAAGCCTTAACAAATTTTATTGAATAGGGTCAACGAAGTACTAAAATAGAAAACAAAAATATTTAAAAAATATGTTGAAATTAGCCCTTTTTTTATCAATTAATTCCGAATAGCATATTGTGAGTATTTTTACTATTATTAATTTTACTATTAATCGTTAATCTCATTTTAAAAAGTCAAAAAAAAAAGAATAAATTTATTATAGGTATCTGGTATAAAAAACAAATTTGTTTTATTTAATTGCACTAGTACATGCTTTTACTAGTACATCTTTTAGATATATATTTCCTATCGGGTATTTAGTTATGTATTAATCATCATTCAGGTTGTTTACTATGTGTTGTGAAACTAGATGCAATCGTATTCGTATTGTAGTCTTCATACTTATAATAGACAAAGAAAAACACTTTGTTTTTTTTTAATATAAGTTTGACAAATATTTTTAACAAAAATAATGGAGGAAAATAAAGGCGACAATGAGGAAAATAAACCATCATCTTTAAATGTTTTGTGTGCAATTTGTAGTGAATTTTTTAAAAATACGGACATTATCTATAGCACTTCAAAGTGTGGCCATGTTTTTCATCGCCAATGCTTGTTCCGTTGGTTGACACGTTCCAATACATGTCCTCAGTGTCGAGCCAGTGTACATAAACATAATGTACATCGTTTGTTTTTGAATTTCAGTGAACCCACTGAAATTGATGAAATTAGTGCTGAACCCATTAAAAGTTTTGAGTGGCTGTATGTAGATGAGAGTATCACTGCCGAAGAACTAGCACAATTTGGTTTTATTATGGGTCTAGACAAAGAAGGTGATCCATTGTTTGCTGCTCGTGTCTATTTGGAGGAAGATCTCTTACCGGCGTATTATGTGCCAAAGTTAAAGGGTGTTTATGCCGCTTGGAATTGTGAATCTCATTTTCTTACCGAAGGTATAGAATTACTACAGATTAATAACGATAATGCTGATTACAAATGGGTGCCTGGCTCTAACGGCGAAGTACCACCAAATGCTTTAGCAACCGGATATTGTGAAACTGGTGAAATATTATACACTGCCCGTACTTTACACAATGAGAGGATGCGTTATGGAAAATTGCATCCATCACATGGATGTGCCTACGTACCATATAAAACGAAGGAAGTTAATAATAGAAATTATGACATACTGGTTAGAATGCCTAAAAACAAAGAATAAAAAAGTAATTAGTTGTTTGTTAAAAAATATGTGTTGATGAAATTAGTTTAGTACCTATATAACTATTCTATTTATTAAACCAATATGTAAATGTATGCAAGTATGCATATTGCTCATTTCTAAAAACAACGTCATAACTAAAATTTTGGTATTTTGCACTGATTATAGTATATACAAATTTCAACAATTTAATATATTCCAGTTATACCTATTACTTATTTATTTAAACTGTATGTTTTACATACTACTGATAGATGATAGTTTTTCAAAATTTGTTCAAAGAATAACAAAATTACTTAAAATATGTAAACCCAAATTTACTCGAATCTGGATATTTTTAGTTATTTCTGTTTTTAAAGCAAATCAATTTTTTTTGTATAATTTATATTAATACCTATCTCAAGAATGATAGAAATAATTTAAATGTATTATATTTTAAAGTGGAGAAAATTTACTTTATAATTTATTTTATTTATAAATCCTTAAATAATAAAATCCATTCATTACGAATTTAATTATTGAATATCTCTTAGGTATGTATGTGATGAAAATCGTTGGTATTCAAAACGATGAATTTGATCCATCCATTAAAAACATTTTTGAACCAATAACTTTTATTCTAGCAAAAAATTGCAAAGAATTTAGACAGTAAATGTAATAAAAATTAATTAAAAATTGCAATTTACATCGAAATCGATGTTAATCCATACATTTAAGTATGTTTGTTGATTTTATTTAAATCTAATTAGAAATAAATTTTATGTACATTATTTATTACGTATTCGATGAATTTATTGCAAAACAAATTTCCCTAGCTCATAATTTCACACGACTGTTAATTGGCGATTTAACAGCATTGGATTACATTTAAAACTTGCCAGCTGTATGCTAGTGGACAATTTTTGATACTTTCCTAGCTTTAATGATTTTCATTTTCGTACATACTCATTCTGGTTTCCTATAAATTTCTAAGACGATCTTGCAATGTAAGCCGTCTGTTGAAAGCACGATAGGACATATAGAGAAGGATCTAGGGTGATACAGGTCTCCTCAAATATTCTGTTGATTAAATAACATTTAATTAATGAGTTTATCAATATAAATTTTACCACTAATATTTTGTAGAAAATATAAAATTATCCAAATCGAGTGACCCAGATAAATTTTTTATACAAAATGTAACCGTATTATATAAAACTTTCGTTATTGGTTAGGTTAGGTTAGGTCTGCAGGCAGCCATATTTAGTACAGCTTAGGTCCATACGTTGATCCTTTTCTGTTGCCTGAAAAGAAATGAATAGAAGAAAACAGAAAGGGGATAGATGTTGTAGAGGTAGATAGAGAGTAGATGTGAATAGGTAGGAGAAGAAGACGTCAAGGGAAGATGAAGCTGTCGGGTCCGGAAGGTTAGAGGAAAAGATGGAGTAAGATACTCCGAGCCAGTAGTTCCATTTAAAGTGAAGGGATTGGGTCTCAAATCTTGATAGCCAATTGCTATTTGTTATGAAGGCATTGATATACATACTCTAATTTCAAGTCTGATACTTCTGTCCCAAGAAGGTGTTACGCATGGTGCCCACTGCTGTACAATGACAAAGAAGATGAGAGATTGTTTCCTCCTCTTCTTCATCTTAACAACTTCTACAGAAATTGGTTGAACTTAATTAAAAACAAGTAAGAGTGCTATATTCGGCTATGCCAAATCTTATATACCCTTCATCTTTGTTGTGGATGCATAATTATATTATATACATACATACATTATCTATATATATAAAAGAGTAACGTGACTGACTGAATGACTGATTCATCATCACAGCCCAAACGCTAAAGTTAGAAACTTGAAATTCGGGTAATGGGTTCCTTTTACAATATGTAGATCCACTAAGAAGGCATTTTTGGAAATTCGGTCGTTAAGGGGGGCAAAAACGGGTAAAACCAGTACCTCTATATCTCCAAAACAAATAAACTTAGAAATAATATTTTAAATGCGTCCGCCTTTAATCAAAGAAAGAGCCGCCAGGTACTTTTTTGAAATTCGAAATTCAAGTGACCATATGGGGTAAAAATAGTCCCAGTAGAACGCTCCGTTAACATGTATATCTCCTACATAAATAAACATAGAAATAATATATTAAATGCATCTGACTCAGATCAATAAAGACTAGAAATCGTTTTGGTACTTTTTTGAAATTCGAATTCCTATGGCCGAAAAATTGTATTCTTTTTTGGTACTTTTTTATCAAAATGTATTTTCACACTAAAAATTCCATGAACTATTATTTTCAAATAGTACGTAATACGAATAATTAAAAGGTACTTTTTTGAAAATTATTTTTTCACGGGTGACAAAAAAGGGACAAAAACGGGGTAAAACGGACATTTGATATTATTTATTCAATTTAAAATAAAAAAAAGATAAAATATTCTTCCATCCACACAAAAAAGAATCCAGAACATGCTATTCATGACTCAAATATAAA
The DNA here is from genome assembly GCA_950370525.1 of Bellardia bayeri. Taxonomy (NCBI): domain Eukaryota; kingdom Metazoa; phylum Arthropoda; class Insecta; order Diptera; family Calliphoridae; genus Bellardia; species Bellardia bayeri. Next base: position 48,949,651 of record OX493268.1, read on the forward strand.
GATGTACAAAGGGCCAAATTTCAGTACACTTATATTGGTACTTTTTTGAAATTCATTTCTACTATTCTATTCTCGCAAACTATGCATCTGATCATGTCATTATCTTCGGAAAAGTTGTTGTGCATGAGCTTGGGAAGGTTTCTGAGTTGGTACGGCCACACCTACTCTAACGCCCACTTTTTTTTAAATTGATTAATTGTTTCCGCATGGCTTTTTACAGATTTACTTCAAACAAGTTGTATACACATCTTACTGAAGGAGAGGTAAAAATTAAAATGTTATGTGCCACACCCACTTTCATGCCCCATCTTAAAAAATGAATGTTTGTATGTATGTCCTTTATAGAATCGTAAACTATGTATTTGATCATGTGATTATCTTTGGCAAAGTTGTTGTGCATGAGCCCGGAAATGTTTCTGAGTTGGTATGAACACGCCTACTCTAACGCCCACTTTTTTAATTAATTACAGCCTGCCGGGAAAGCCAGACCGCTGGACTGATCTTACTAAAACTTTGACGGGATATAACTAAGACTCCGGCATTACTAAGAATACTTTTTTCGACCGCCTACATTTTTTCAAAATGAACAAAATCAATAAAATTACTCATATTGAATACTTGTGTAATGACTTTCTTTCAAATTAATTTTAATTGGTGTCGTACAACGCGCGCAGGGTACAAAAATATTTTCAAACAAATAATCAATACATAGGTAAAAACTTAAATTTAATACAAAATTTAATAACATCACATGATTTACTATTCTATTAAATTATTTATTCTTTTAAAATAGACATCTCTAACTAGATGAATCTTCTGTGTACTAAAGAAATCTAACAAAATAAAATCTTCAAATGATCCTGCAATTCATTAATTTTATGAGTGCTTTGCCGCTAAAAGATGTTAGGAACCAATATTGGGGAAGACATTTGAATACACTGATCATTTGGGACTTGCGCTTGACGATCTCATTGCAGGAATTTAAAAAATGGTATTAGATATATTAGTCAAGTTAACATTAGTTTTATTCATATAGTATCACATTAATTAATCGTTGGATTAATCTGATGTGTCTGATAGGATATATAAATGTCTGCGGGAGGTTGAAATGATATTCCACTCAAAGAAGAAGAAGCTAAATTCTTCTTCGGTGGTTCTCTGACATCATGGTTTAAAAATATTGTTGTCATTATGTGCAACAAATAATGTAACTCAATAAATGTCAATCAAGAAAAATATTGGTAAAAAGTTTCATTTCTAAAAAATCATTTTGTATATTTAAAATTTTATGTTTCTTACAGCTAACGTTACACACATTCGCAAAACCGTTTTTTAAATTATCTAAACCAATTCTGCATTTCATATTTATCATGTACAAAATACTTTAAAGGCTATTGGACATCAATGATATTGAAGTTATGATACGCACTATTTATTTGACAGCCGCTGTACGATCTCAAATGTTTTCTAATGCAACATGTTCGATCAATAAGAATAATTTGTAAATTTCATAAAAGATTTTTCATCCAATCGTAATTCAAGATTCAGCATTTTTAGTATAGCCTATATCATGTTGTAAGGTGCATTTATTTTACACAATAATTAAAAGTTCTATAATAAATAATTTTTTTTTTTTTTATTTATTTCAAAAAATATGCCGCAAGCCCATGGGGCCAAAATTAGCAAATAATTTATGTACTTGTTTTGTTATTTCCACATTTTTTCGCTAACGAAGTAGCGGCATGCAACCCGTAGTATACATATTATACCTATTAATACATTTTGTTTGATAGTTTTTTTTGATGAAATTTTCAGAGGTTTTTGCTCATATCTCTGTTATTTATGGACGGATTTTGCTGATTTTAAATACCAAACTTCTCGAAAGCATGTCTGGCAGAATTATTGAAGATTTGGATCCCGAAAATATCTGGGGACTTCAGAAAATTGATTTCAACAGACAGACGGACATGGCTTAATGGCATGGGTAGGAAAATTATATTGTGGAAATTACAAGCGGAATGACAATCTTATATATACCCTTCTCATAAAAGTGAATTTGATCTCAATAACTTTACTTGTTTTGTGTGTGTTTTTTGGGTGGCATACAGTGAACCAATTATAGATTAATAGAACCAAAATCGAGGATCCAGTAACGTGATTTTAGGCCTATTTTGGTTAAATTTCATCTCAATAACGTTATTTACAAGAGTTTTATAGTTCGTTGTTATAAGATATATATTATCAATTACGGACTAACAGCTACAAAATCCAGTAGCGTAATTGTCGTATAACCGATATTAGATATTATGAGTTCTGGAGTAAATTGTTTTTCGAAAATTGTCCTTATATAGCAGGTATGAAAAATCATGGGCCGAACTTCTTAAATTTCTGAACAGAGAATTTTATGCATCTGAGGAACTTCAATATAATAACGGTATATTTAAGACATATTAGTATTATCGTGAATTTCGGAAGTGGACTTTATATGGGGGATATGGTTAAATATGGACAGATATACTCAAAATTCTGTAGATGATTTTTTTTATTTATAAGATATATATAAAAATTAATATCTTTTTCGGATGTGGTCCTTATATTGGAGCTTTGAAAAATTATTATATATGAAATTAAGTATTTATGTATCATTGAGCTACATTTCATGGGGGCTATATTTCATGGGCCGATTCTTCTTATTTTCATCACAGTTTGTCCTTCTGTCGTATAAACAAACTGTACGAAATTGCATGGTATTATCTTTTTTACTAATTTTCCATACTAAACTCCTTAGGAGAATTATAAACGGTGTTTGTAAACTTTGCTGTCTTTTGCTACGTATTTTGGACGTGAGAGTGTTTTACATAGGCAGACAGATAGACATAGCTCAATCGATCTTGAACTCTATAAGGATCAAGAATATATATGACGTAAGTTATTTCCGAAAATCGGAAAAGTAAACTTCCGATGTTTATTGGCTGTAATTAAAAAAAAAAATGAAAAACTGATTCTTCTTGCGGATTATTTTTATTTGGTCTTTTAATTTTTTTTACATCAAGTCGAGAATATGATGTCATGTAAATGGCCGCCGCCACAGTTGATTGCCATTTGAGCCCTTTTTATGGCATTTTCCATCACTTTGGCCAAAACTTCCGGCGATAGGTCCTCATATTCTTGACGGATATTGTCTTTAAGAGCTGCAAGAGTCTGAGGCTTGTTGACATAGACCCACAACTTCAAAAAGCCCCACAAAAAGAAGTCTGGAGCGGTCAAATAGGCGCCCGGGAAATGCATCCTTCAGCATATCGGTTGTGGCACGTGCAGTGTGTGCCGTTGCACCGTCCTGTTGAAACCACATGTTTTCCAATCCCAATTCATCAAGTTGCGGCAAAAAGAACTCGTTGATCATTGCTCTGTAGCGCTCACCATTCACAGTAATCGTTTGGCCCTCAGGACAAAAAAATTGAGAAACGTAGTCTTAAAATGAATCAAATTTTCATATTAGTCGGGAACATCGATACCTTATTTTTTCACTATACAAACAGGCCACCCTAATGTACATAAATGTAACTACATATATTTAACATCATATAAAAAAAACTTATATTATGATATGTATATATTATGATGATGTTGTTTTGGGTATCCGTACTAATATTTCGTAAGCCCCATTACAAACTTCTATGTCTTTATAAGGCATATATGCTAAATTATAACGCTGATCTAGTTTACCATACAGAATTTTATCTTCATGCTTCGCCCGGGCGGTATACAGAACATCACCATTGTTTGTGTGACCGGTTGCAAAGGCATTTTCGGGAATACCACCATTTGAGCACGCAACCCATTTGTACTCCGCATCATCATTTGAAATATCCAATAACTCTATGTCATCAGTAAGACAGTGCGATTTGAAGCCCCAAGGTGCAATAACTGCTCTCTTGTAAGGTACATAATAGGCTGGTATGAGGTCTCCGTTAAAACTACCCCGAGCTGCATAAATATCATTACCTTCCTCATCCTGACCAAACTTCAAAGCAAATGACAGGTCATCGGTGAGATCCATGTCGTGGTCTATATAAAACCACTCAAATATTTTTGAAATTTCTATTTCCGGCTCATTATCAAACAGTGATGTTTCAACAAAATTTATAAACAACTGATGACAATTATGCTGCAAACAGTGCTTCCGGCACTGTGGACATGTACGTGAACATTTCAACCAGTGAAATATACATCGTTTATGGAATACATGTCCACAACGGGTGCTGTATATAATATCGGTGTTTTGAAAATATTCGCTACAAATGGAACACAAAATATTCAGTGATGACATTTGCAATACTGTTGCTTTAAATAATTAATTTGGAATTAATTCTGCAGAAACTTTAATACTTTTAGTAAATATGAATTGTCCAATTCGGCACGATTTATACTTTGTATTGTTTTTTTTTAGCTACATATGTACATATGTGTTTATGTATGGATTGTTGTGAAATTAAATTTAGGTGAGCCAAGATAGCGTTAACTTTATAACGCGTATTTTAGGAATTTAAAAGCCGGAAAAGTAAAATATTAGGGAAATAAAATACCCAAATATAGGTAATTTTCATGTAAGCTACCAAAAATTGCGTCGGTTTGGGAATTCTGATGGGAATCTTGCAAGTTGGCAACAAAAAATCGTTGCTGATTTACTACAGGGAACTCTTATGTACCAGAGTTAAAAATGATACAGATTATTAAAGTACACTTTAAGGAACAAAATAAGCAAACCGTACTAGAAGTCGTTGGAGCAGTTTCTCCACAAAATGAGTGCATCCCTATGGACCACAAAAAATCCTTTCTGATTTATTTGTGACTATTTTGACTAACGCATACATTTTTTTAGCGAAACTGCTCCATTTGTAGCACGGTTCGCTTATTTTATCCCTTAAGGTGCCTACTTTAATAATCTGTATCATTTTTAACTCTGATTTTTTGTGACCAAAGATTTTTAGCACGGTTGGCTTATTTTGTATTGTGTCTACTTTAATAACCTTTTAATAATTTTTATTTTCCCGGTTATTGTACTTTCTCGGTTTTTAAATTCCTAAAATTTACGTTAACTTGTCGATGTTATCTTGCCCCGTATTTTGCAAATGCAGTTGACAGCCAGTGTTGCCAGAAAATTAATTTCAAAATATGCTAAAACTTGAAAAACTAAGTGCTAAAATGTTCTACAGAAGAAAAAATAAGTGCTAAATTTTTTCAATGTAACAATACAATTTTTATTTCAAATGTTACAAATATAAATTATAGTGTTCTCTAATTTTGTTCATAACAATTGTTGACTTGTTTTAATAGATGACATTTCATATACAAAATTTCCGTGTTTATTTACTTACCACACCGAAAGAAATTTAGTTGAAATATTAGTAAAAGTTATTTTTTATTTCTACAAAAGTATTTTTTGGAGTAAAATAGTAAAAATTTTTTCGAGAAAAAATTTTTTTTTATCAAGCAAATTATGCTAAAAAGCATTTAGCAAAATTTTTAAAAATTTCAATGCACGTTCGAGAAACAAAATGCTAAATCTAGCACTGAAAGTGCTAAAATGGCAACACTAGACAGTTAATTATTTTTCGTTTGCAGAAGTGTGTCAATATATCGTTGACATGTTAGCAAGATTTTGGGAATTCGGAAAACCAGGAAATGAAAATACCCAATTATTGTATATTTTATAATATCTAAAAATTAGATTCGATTAGAAAATGAAATCTGTTATGGTATTGTATTAAATTTAGACAACAATACATACTATGTATTAATATCTGTTTTAGTATTGTATTTCAATTTAAAGCTAACGGTTGGTAACAATATTCATTATGCTTATCAACATTTCCATTAATGGACACTTCTATTTACATATAAACAATGATTTTTTTTGGTTATAATTTGATTGCGATGTAAAAAACTCACAAATTGCCTTATTTTGGAAAATTTCAGAGTAATCCTAATTCTATAATTATATTGCCACAAACTTCGGAGGAAGTTTACAAGCTAATACATAAATGATATGAACAGTCGTAAAAGGAGTAAGTCCAATATTCTCAGATTAAAATTTTGAAAAGATTAATTTCTATGATCGATATAACGCATGGAATGAGCCGTTGTAGTTCTGGTATACTTAATCTTGCTCTGAATGAAAATCTTATAAAAATCCAGAGATATATCAGGTCTGATACCTCTTTAAAAGATTTATTGCAGAGAAACAGATTTGCAAGACAATAGCTTAGTGTTCCTTAACAAATAAACTATTCGTAATCCTTCTACCTAGAAATGTAAGAGAAAATACTTGCAGGATGGGAGTCATCCCAACCAACCGAGATGTTAACAGTCTTTTTTTTATTTATTTATTTAATCAGCACAATATGATAACAGCTGAGCAATTGAAATCATTTTATACATTTTAAACAATAACAACATAACATATTAAACAATAATAATATTAAATAAAAATCTATTAAATACAATTATAAGTATAGTCATTTGAGTTTAAGAATATAATAAGCTTTCTCTTTGAACTGTCAACAGAATCAGATAAATCTATTAGATTGTAGAATCGATTCACTTCAGCGGAGATTCAACGTAATGGATCGAAGTTTATATAATTTGATCTGTGAAAACTTAAATAAACTGGCTCATATGATCTAAATTTCCTGTTAGGTATATTGATGCTAATTTTATCATGAAGACATATGGAATCTATTTTACCATGAAGTAAATTTATAAAGAATGCAATGTTGAAGGCAATCCTTCGACTTTTTAATGTTGGCAGTTTTATAAGCGCTAGGCGTCTGCGATAGGGCGGCAGGTTTATATTAGGATTCCATCTCAAGTTACGAAGACAAAACAGCAAGAATTGTTTTTGTACAGATTCCAATTTTTTTATATAAACGTTATATTGAGAATCCCAAATTACAGACCCGTATTCAAGTATTGGCCTGACTAGTGTTGTAAATAAAGATTTCGTTACATAGGGATCATTAAATTCCTTTGCCCAACGTTTTATAAAGCTTAACATACCATTAGCCTTATTACTAGTCATTATAATGTGTGAATTGAATTTAAGTCTCATATCGAAAAGAATTCCAATATCCAAAAATGAGTCAACTGTATCTAACTTAGCGTCATTAATAAAGTAATCACTGGGTGATGGCGAATACCTAGAGAAAGTCATAGATTTACATTTTTTAAGATTGAGTTCCATTAGGTTTACACTGCACCAGTTACTGAAGCTATTTAGATCAGTTTGCAAATAAGTATTATCCGCAGCACTATCAAATGAAGAGAAAAGTTTGACGTCGTCAGCATACATGAGAATATTGCTGTGTTTAATGGCCTTTGGAAGATCATTTATATATATAAGAAAAAGTAGAGGCCCTAGATGGCTTCCCTGGGGAACACCTGAAGTTACATCTATATACTTTGATTTCGAGTTGTTGAATAAGACACACTGCTTACGATTTCTTAAATATGAAGATATCCATTTTAAAAAATGATCGGAAAATCCCACACTATTCAGTTTAGCTATTAATAAATCATGGTTGACCTTATCAAAAGCTTTACTAAAATCTGTGTATATAACATCAGTTTGTTTTCGGTTGCAAAAGCCAGAGTTGATATAGGACGTTAGTTCCATTAAGTTAGTAATCGTGGAACAGCCTCGACAAACCCCATGTTGAGCTGGTGATAGGATCGGTGATATTTATTTTATTTATTTATTTTATTTATTTAATCAATACAGTACAACAAGAACTAGTCTTATCTAATAGTACTGGGGAGATAGTGGCACAATATGATTTTTGTTGGTAAAAAAAATAAAATCACTTAATACTAATTTTAATGAATTAAATTTAACTCGGATAAAATTGGAAAAAAAAATTAAACGATATTTCAAAAATTACAAAATTATGATGTTTAAATTAAATAAGAAGAAAGCAAATAATATTACTAACATCAAATAAATATAAGTTAACACATTAAATATGTAAGAGTTATATATAATTAGTTTTTGTTACCCTAAACGATTAAATATTGCAATTTTGAAATGCTTTGCATTGCTAATAATTTGAATATTAGGGGGAAGTTGGCGCCAAAGATTTATAGCATTGAAGAAAAAATGTCTTTTCGATATATCTTTCGATATACGAAAGGTATTTACCCTCTTTCCACGGTCAGACCTTGAAAAGATTATTCTATTGTATAGGTATTCAGGCTGTTTAGTGTAAATTACTTTATGAAAAAATAATAATGTTCGAAGCTTTGGTATGGTAATATGGTATATTACATATTTGTCTAGAGTACTGTGAGATTCTGCTTCGTCTACTGCGGCCAAACACATATCTGGCAATATTATTGTACGTAACATTAAGCCTTATCATACTTAAAGTATCACAGTTAGCGAAAAGTTCACAACCGTACAAGAGCGTAGGCAATAAATATGTTTTAGCAAGTAACATTCGAACATCAAAGGGTGTGTAATGTTGCGATATCCAAAGGTTTCTCAACATCGCATATGTTTTACCACATATAACATTTATGTGATTAGACCAGTCTAATTTCTTGTTAAATATTACTCCTAAATTTGTGGCACTTTCGTCTATTGTGATTGTAGAGTCTCCGATCAGAATTGGTGGTAAAATAGTTTGCAATGATTCGGTTTTTCCAATAATCATAGCTTTTGACTTCTTGGCATTTATGGAGAGTCCATTGGCTGAAGCCCATTTTTTAACACTATCTAGGTCATTATTGATCCGACAAATGCAATTATTAATATCAGATGGTTCACAAAGTTGTACATCATCTGCGTACATATGTATTCCACAAGAACTGAGACGAGAAAGTAAATCATTAGAATATAATACATATAATAGCGGACCAAGTATGGAACCCTGTGGTACACCTCTCGGAGTTGAGCAACTATAAGACTCATCAGTCCCATGATACACAGATTGGCTTCTGTCACACAGATATGAATAAATCATCTTTACGGCAGTAGCCGAAAAGTGGAACATATGCCTAAGTTTTTGACAAAGAATTAAATGGTCTACTGTATCAAATGCTTTAGAATGATCAAGCAAAATTAATAATGATACCATACTGTTGTCTATGTTTGCTCTAAGCTCCTCTGAGACTTCGATTAAGGCAGTAATGCAACTGTGTTTGGGTCTAAAACCAGATTGCTTGTCGGTGAGCAAAGAATATTCATGTAAAAATTGGCTCATTTGAGTATGGATTAAACGTTCAAAGGCTTTAGATAAAAAGGGTAATATAGCTATCGGTCGATATGTGTTATCAGCTTTTGGTATAGGAACAATCTTTGCGTGTTTCCACGCTGATGGAAAAGTAGATGTTGTAACAATATTGTTGAAAAAATGTGTTATATGTAAAAGAGTATAAGTAATTATTAACTTTACGAACTTCGGATGGATTCCATCGTATCCCACAGAATGGGATTTAATACTTAAAATAGAACCTAGAACGTCTTCTTGAGTAAAATGTGTGAAGTTAAAGCACAGTGATGGGTTAGGATGTCTGTCACAATTTTTTCAAAGAGTTTGGGAATAGCATTAAGTTTCGCTATTGCTCGATAGTTTATTACTTCACTTCTGCTGCCACATTTATGAAGAGGAATAATAAATGAGTCTTTCCAATATTTCGGTAGCAGACCAAACTTAAGAGAATTATTATATAAATGAGCGATAGGGATAGCCAATACATCAGCACAATTTCTTAATATGCAAATTGGGATACCATCCGGTCCAGGAATAAACGAGTTTTTTTATACATTTGAGGTTTTTTAAAACAAGGAGGATATGTTTATTGTGGATATTCTTGAGATTTCATACGGGTATTTTGTGTTGCCAAGTGATTTTGTAGAGCAACTTGAGGCAAAGAAATCTGCGAACATATCGACATTATTGGATAACACAGTGTCATTCATTTTCATTATAGCAGAATGCATCGAAATTTTTCGCTTATAATTAACGAAATTATAGAACATTTTAGGATTCTTCTTGATATTGGATTTCATTTTGTTCACATATGATGAATAACATTTTTTATTTTCGAGATTAAAGTGACTTCTAGCTATAAGATAGCGGCACCTATCAATTTGGTTGTTACTGTTTTTAAATTTTTTATATAGTAGTCTGTTTTTTCGATTTTTCAACCATGTTAGCAAGTTAGAAGTCCATGTAGTACTATTTTTTACACCTTTTTTTATTAGGGGAACACTTGATGATATAAAATTTGAAAATTTAGTTTAGAATAAAATTTGTGTATGACAAAGTTACTTCCATCATTTTTAAATGCGAGATATTCCAGCCAGTTAACATCTAATAACAGTTGATTTAACATTTGATAGTTCGTACGCTTAAAACATAGTGACTCAAATACTTTAGAATTATCAGATATTAGAGGGAAAGGTGTGGAAATTAAAAGTGTTGGATGATGACGATCTTCAGGAGTACATACTGGACTAGTTCTTTGCACATCAAATAAAACGGAATTATTTACAGAGACGAGATCCAAAAGTCTGTTGTTGCAGTTGAAAATATTATTAATTTGAAAAACATTAATATTTGTCAGTAACGCTAGGAAATCTTCTGTCCAATCATTTGAAGTAATTGGTACCAAGAAATCAGTATCATCCGAAGTAAGCCATGGTACCTTTGGAAGGTTAAAGTCACCCAGTATAATCAAATAATCTGCTGGTTTAAGTTTTTGAGCTACAGATTGTATTAATAAGGCATGTTTTTCGTAGATCCGACATTCAGAATTAGGTGGAATATAAGAGCAAGTAATATAAATCACTATATTTTCAATGTGAGTGATGACAGCTACTATTTCCAAGTTATATGAGTTTTCAATTAAGATCTCCTCAGCAGGATACAAGCATGATACAGCAATCAATACTCCACCATCGAGTCTGCCAGTTCTATCACGTCTAAAAATTTGATATTTGTCACACATTATTTCAGAATTGTTTACATTGCTGTTCAACCAAGTTTCCGTAAAAGCAACAATATGAAACTCAAAATCAAAACTTTTTAGGAATAAATCAGATAATTTTGTATTCAAGCCATTTACATTCTGATAGACAATATCAACGGATGAAGCTGGTATTAGTTTTTGAATTTTTATTAAAGGTCGATGGAATACGTGCCAATTTTTCTTCGTTATAAATGAATTCACGTACGAGTGTATATTTTGGCCAAAAAATAGGATTGAGAACTTGTTCAAATAATTCCAGCGGTACAATTATTTTGAAGGAGGTCCTATTACTTGAATTTATTCTATAAACGAGGATATTTTCAGATAGCACATTATTGCATTTATGCTTAATGTAATTTTTTACTTCGTCCGCTGTTGTGTCATAATGGAAACGAGTAGCAAATATTGTTTTTCTACTAGGAGGAATAATACGCAATCCACTGGGCCTATTTACTGAATTTTCTACCATGATACCATTTGTAGATAATAGTGATGGTTTTCTATGATTAGTGGGACTTTCATCGGAAACAAGAGGCGACAAAATATTTGCAGATGAAGAAGACGTGCTAGGCATTATAGATATTGGAATAGAATCTTCAACTACAACACGGTTCTCAGAAGAAACCACTGAAGGAAGCGAGTTATGAGGTATGGATGAGGGCTTGTTGGTTGTTTTCTTTCTTTTTGGCAATTGCAGTCGCAAGCTTAATTGTAAAATTATCCAAAGTAGGAAATTTTGTGAACAATTCACCAAACTTTGATAATTTATCTTGCAGTGAAACAAAGTCTTTGTTAAGCTGATCGAACACTTCATTATAGCTTTTAAAAAACTTGTAGAACTCTACGCTAATGTTTTTGCAGCTAGGTAAAGTCCAATGGAGAGATTTCCCAGGGTCAGCAAGTGCATCCGCATCACGTGCCTTAAGTCCACAACATTTCAAGTGATATGTACCCAGGCATAACCAGCAAGATATCATACGATCATTGCTAGTAGTGTTACAATTATCATTCAAGCAATCCATAATTTACGAAAAATAAATATTTACTCAAAAACAATAAGGCGTTGATTGAGGTATAGATGTGTTATTGAAAACAGGTTACGTTTGTTGTGAAAAATATGAAAAAAAAAATAAAAATAGATTTCGAACAGCCAGATCAAAGAAAGAATTAAAGGAGACAAATTGTAACAAGTAAGTAAGTCGTCAGCAAATTGTAACAAAATATTGTTAGCATCCACATCGGAGACAAACAACTGCTCTGTGGAAGGCTATTGAAGACCCTAAACTAGCTTTCGCCCAGATAGAAATTTCTATCTGATAAGAAACACAAAGGGTCGAATTATTCATTCCGTTTCGCGATTACGGAAAGAAATTTTTTTTGCGAAAGCATAATTTGAAATTATTTATTCCGCTGCAGCATTAATTTCCTATTTGCGGTATCATCTCTACACAGGCAGTATTGCGGCATGCCGCAGGAATGAATAATTACATTTTACATATCTTTCCACTTAGTTTTTATTTCCGTGCGGAATAATCGATTAAATGAGATAAAGTAGTGTATTGTCGTCGAATAAAATTCTTTTCAATGTTGACGCAATCGTAAGCTGCCGAAATGTTAATAGTAGCAGCACTTATCTTGAGTCTTTGCGATTTAAATAGTGCTATTCTAAAGAAAATTTCATTGATACAAATTGGTGCCGAAAATTTTCTCCTATAAGTAATAAAGCGAGATGGAAGAAGAAGAGATTAGAAGCTATAGGACGGAAATTTGTAAAAATTTGCAAATCCTTGTTCCTTGGAACTATCCTAATATCCTTCAAGTAAGGAATAATTATACCATTCCAGCAATTAAAAGCATAATGAAAAGGTTCTCGAGAACAGGTATATAATGATCTTAACATCTAATATGTTATACGATCACAACCACACGCAGATTTCGAATTACTGCTATCAGTCACAGTATCAAGTTTAGCACGAGTCAGGGGAGAAGACAGACCAATGTGTGTTGATCGGAACTTAATCCCTCAGATACTCAAAGTACGGTAAATCGTTTTCATCATTCCATAAGGGCCAAAAGCATTCTTCACACTATTAACAAATCTCCAAGCACTACTGGTGTTCTGTTGACAATTTAATTCCTCCAATCTCTCTTAAAAAACTATGATTTCGCCTTTCAAAACAAAAACCAGTCAGACTAAAATTCCATCAAAATTTAGGTGTTAAAATGGCCGAAGTCCTAATCTGCCAATAGTTTCCTCGAAACAGAAAAGGAATGGTCGAAAGGTAGAAGAAATCTCCATAATTATTGGATAGTGATGACTACCACCGATACTATTCAAACAGTTATCCAGTGGTAGATATCTATTACGATAAGGAGAAAGATACACCGAAACTAGTACAAGAATGTTCCTGAGTGTCAAGATGTCCAAATCAGTCCTTAAAGAAATCCTAGAGACACGAATAGCCTTTCTGAAAGCAATATCACAAAAACCATAGCCATCGCCCCTGAGTTTACAGTAAATATTAAAATTTAAAAATTACTAGTTAAAATAGAGTCGTACACATCGAAAATTTCACAAAAAAAGAAACAAATGTCTATAAATAAATTGTTCATAAAGTACTCAGTTGAGCCCCTATTTGCACCCAAACTCTGAATATTATGCTGAAACAACTTCATTTTGTAGATATAGGAGATAGATTTGACGAGGAAATAAGTTGCCTGTGAATATCAAATACATACATACATACATACATACATATATACAATGAAATTTGTGTGCAATCTTAGATAAATTTACCTGAATAACTTACCAATACAGATATATTTAAAAACTAGCTGACCCGGTCCGCGTTGCTGGCCTTAAGCAAACATTAGTGTTGTAGTACCACACGATACCTATCATAAAGTTTTGTTACACAATAACTTACATATGGTGTCGATATGGGCTCAATTAAAAAGAGAAACGCATATATTTAAAGCAAATTGGAAATAATATTTATTCATTACTTCATCTTGGGGCCAGCGGATAGACAATGTTTTTTCTTTTTTTTTTTTGGTGTGCCTACTCGGGAGCATGCCACATACAACTGGCCGTTTGGAAAACATACATCTTTCAAAATTAAGCCAGCAATAATCAGTGATTGGACTTGTGCTTTATTGATGGCAATAGTAAAGGGAATTGAAGTCGCTTGAATTGGAATGGTAAATCGTCGGAATTTGTGGAATAAGTATGTCTTCGCCTTTGAATCTGCCACCGATGATTGTTGCATCGATTAAATTTGGTGAGCAGTTTTTATGGTCAATTTGGTTCCGTTGCATAACTTTGGTGCGTTTAAGTTGCGAATAAGAATTACCGGTGATCCAAACTTTAATGTTAGCAAATGCGGTGGCATTTCGGGTGGTTCCAATCAATTCAAAGATTCAGTGGGATAATTGACGGCTTGTTCTTCATCCATTACTGCGTCGATCGATTTGTATTTGATTAATTTGTCAGGCAGTTTCAATTGAATTTGCTCATTGAGCTTGTTGGCATCATCATTTTTTGGTTCCAAAATTGCAAGTTCTCACAAACAATCCGAATTTTTGTAGAAGATTGTTAGACTTGAATATTCATTTGCATTTGAAAGAAGTTAGGCGGGAACGAAATCTCGTTCGTTGCGTGATTAATTGGAATTTTTTCATTTCCGATGTCAAAAAGTTGTTCTGAGAATGTTTGGGCAGACGGGTCTTGCAACAAATGCACAAGCATTTTTGTCGATAGCGTGATTTTCTCGACTCGGTTCCAAAGATATAAAGCTTTCAAGCATGCGTTCAGCTCATCTGCGGGCATTGATCTTGGAATAACATGCAAAGTTTGACGGAAATCACCAACAAAAAGAATAAGAGCGCCTCCCATCGGTTTGTAGTTTCCTCGAAAATCACGTAGAGTCTGGTCAACCGTTTCGAGCAATTTGTTTGAATGTAATGAAATAAAATAAAAAAAGCAAATGTATATGTATGTATGTATACTCGTATGTCATTGGTGGTGCAATATGAAAATTGGATTTTGCCACGCCCCTCCGCCCATAACCGATTTAATAGTTTGTTATCTCGTTTTGAAAACCATGACAACGGCTTTCAAAATAAAATAAAATAAAATAAAAACAAGTTAGAGAATTATATTAGGCTTTGCCGAATCTTTAATACCCTCCACCTAAACGTACTAAAAAATAGAAAACTACACTGGTTATGAATATTCTGTGTTTTCTATTCAGTCTTAGTGCAAATTTTATTAGTATTTGATATATTGTTTGAAAGACAATTTTACGACCAACATAATTTATGTTAAATATTTTGAAATTTTATCTAATTTCGACCATTTATAATTGATGTAATTACCGATTCTTATTGTAATTTACAGAGTTTGTTTGATTTTCATAATAATCTTGATTGTAATTTAACAATTTATAAAATTAAAAGAACATTTTTCCATATACAACACTAGGGTACGGTATGTGGATCTGTGCATGTGTTTATAACGCCAAAAATATTAGTCTAACTAACACCCACTTTAAAATACATATACCGATCGAATATGCTCATGTAAAGCTTTTGGCCAAAGTGCAGTTTAAAAATATTTCTCTTTGTTCGGTCCAACAACGAATGGTATTGAAATTGGTCCTATTGGTATTATAAACGGTCCACTATTTCATACATTGTCTTCTTGAAATATGACGTCATAAATATCTGATTTTTATATTTATTCCTAAGATTTTTATATTTCCTGAAACTTCTCCTAGATCTTTAAGAACCATGTTCACGTGTGCTATTTATATTTTATAGTTTTGTAGTTATAAGCAATTTAAAATTAAAATTTCAAAATTTTGCCCAATTTAGGTCCGATTTTTGATTTGATTGATTTGTTGATTTCCCCCAAATTTATTTTATTAATAAAATAAGTATATCAAAGCAATATCTATACTAATTTCAAAACTTTTTTCAATTAAAGTTTAAAATATCGATTTATTTTCAATTTTCTGGATACGTAATCAAGTATTATTATCACATTTGGTCTTCTGAAAATCCAAGAGCAATTGTTAGAAGCCTTTGTATGCTTAATGTGTCTCTATATTATGCGCAATGTGGTATAATTTTACTTCTTTTTTTTCGAAAATTCGGATAGAAATGCGGATACGGTGAATGGATCACGGATGTGAAAAACTAAATTTTGGCCTATTAACAATGTATTTATTGTATACCGTTATGAACGAACATTATTTGAATTGATATCCTACTAGTTACATGTAACTTATATAATAACTTGCTGATCGCAAGGATTTTTCAAGACTTAATTTAAAAATACAGAATCTCTAAAAGCATTTTATTATATTGTATTTAATATTGTAGAAGTTACAAACGGAACGGTAATTAAAACATTTCAGCAGAATGTATCTTACATAAATGAGTTTCTCACTAGAACTTCACAAGTTTTACTGTCATCCATATTTACTTTAATCTCTTCGCTTCCAAAAGCTAAATAAATTTGATTGCTATTATCGTTATCTTTTGAGCACAATTTTCCATAAAGCATTTTACCCTTATGATCACCTCGAGCAATATATAGTTTCTCCTCCGATTTGTTTGATGCTTTTATGTCAGCATCACTGCCCAATAATTCACATGGGAACTCTGTTATATCCAAAGCATTTTCGGGAACCTTATCATTTTCATATTTTACCCATTCGTAAAAATCTGGATTGTCAGATGTAGTATCAAGAAGGTCGATGTCTTCGTTTAGCTCATAGGCATGCCCTCCAAAGGTAGCAATGGCACATTTCCTTGCTGGTATGTAGTATGCTGGTAACATGTTTCCATTCAAAAAAGCCCGAGCCGCGTAAATGTCATCGTTTCTGAAATCGGTTCCTAGCTTAAAGTAACATTTGGACACATCTTGCTGCTCAAAGTTGGTTTTATGATCACAGTACATCCAATCATACTCGTAGGGATACGAGTCGTCTTCATTGTTTGATTTCGAAGATAATTTTAATTTATGACATTGGCGGGCATCATATAATGTATGACAAATTGTACATATTCCTTTGTAACTTATTTTTCGCAGGCATTGTCCATGATAAACATGTCCGCATTTTGTTATACAATATACGTCCTTATAGTCGTTTAAATATTGAGCACACGAACTACACAGAGCACACAATGAACTCATTTTGTTTATTGAAATAAATGCTAACTGTTTTCGATATAAACTATATTTTGCAATTAAATCACTTTCATCGTTTATGGCACATATCCGTTTAAAAAAATATAATTATTAACAATGTTGTCAACATATTTTCTAAAGTTCCAGCCACACTTAAAGAATTTAGTACACCAACAACACCTCACTCGAGGTTACGTTCCAAAAAAACACGACGCAAATTGAAACGACGCACAGTGAATTAAGATTTTCTTTAGCAAACCATGTAAAGATCTGAGATAGGTTCTAGGGTTACAAAAATACAAAGTCGTCCTCTTTCTTTTACAAGAAATTGGTCCAATGTTTGCTGAACAGCTTTTTTTCAATGTAAAACTTGTAGCAATTGTCTATATTAGATACTACCATAATCGTTGGATAATGCTTTACTTTTTATGTCATCAAATAAGCTTTTTGCTTTTGTCTAAAAGACTATTTCACTTAATGGTATTCTATGCGCAACTTAATTTTCAATTCAAATAGATATACAGGTCATCGTTTTTCATCAAATGATATTGCAGATTTTGCAAAAATTTCAAAAACATACTAAAGACTCGAATCCAAAACAACGCAGCCTCGAAAATCTAACGACGCACAGTGAAAATTAGTACTAATTAAGCAGCAACGCAACTTCGAAAAAAACGCAAAACGAAACGACGCAAAGCGAGGTGTTAGTGTATTATTTAGATTTGATTTTTGTGCATTTCGTATAAAAACTGCATAACTCAATTTGGAAAATTTTATATTTTTTTTTACTAGAGAGTATCAGTGGTAAATTTTATTGGGAATAAAGTTTTTCATTTTGCCCATTTTTAATATAAAACCTCAACAAATATAAGATTTGGGAGAAATTAAATCGTATATCTTGGCTTTAGCGTTAAACATATAAAGATGTGCTACAAACAGAATGACAACATTAGTATATCTTATCTTATTGGTTGTGGTTTATTTCTGCGGATGTTGTTCCTATATAGGAACTATTTATTTAATTTCAAAAGTTTTAATTGTCTGGGAGCTATAGCTAATTATATATACAAAGTCTGATCTCCACAAAACCCAATAGTATGATTTTGCAAACATGTAACTGATCTGATTAAAACTTAAAGAAATTAAATCGTGTGAATACAATGTAATACTCTCTACTGGTTTTTATTGTTATGAAGTTACGGTAATCTCTAAATTAGCAACACTGCGTATAATTATTTATTTATGTGTGCGGTTTATATTCTAAGAAATATAAAACTTGAATTAAAATACATTAAGTTATTCATACATTCATATAATATTTTTAAATATACTATAATGTTCACTTTCTATGGGTGCTACTGAAATATCAACACAAAATATGGCACATTTGTTGTAAAGCTAACTATCCACCTAGTCTCCATGCAATCGTTCTCCCTTAATAAACTCTCATAATCAGGATACCAGACAATTACAAATGCCAGTTTTATTAAAAAAAATGATTCTGCTCCTCTGTGCATTAGCACAGCACAATATAATCCTTAATACAGTTCAACCTTGGTATAAAACGTTATATCGAATAATTCGTTACAATGAGGTTCGTTATATCGAGGTGAAGTTGCACTTCTATTCGTTATAACGAGGTAATAAAAAATTTTGTATGTATATTAATCATCATCTGCTTACCATGTTCTACCGAACGATTTCCGCTAATAAGTCAAAACAAATTTGAAGGAAAACACTGTATTTTGTAGTTTTAAAATTCAAAAATATTATTGTATTTAATTCAAAAATAGTTTACATTTATAAAATAATAAGTCTGAGCCATTGATTAACTAGCTAGATTGCAACAACAACTGCTGTAACAAGCGTATAAATAGAGGTAAATAATGATTTCTATTTCGTTAGTCTGCAGTGAATGAAAATTCGTTATAACGAAGCTATTGACAAATGTATTCGTAATAGAGAGGTTTATTTTGTATTAAATCTTATGGAGCGTTGTAGGGGATTTCAAAAAAGTCGTTAAATCGAGGATTTCGAGGGTTGTTATATCGAGGTTTGACTGTATATGTAAATAGAACCTTGTGAAATAAATATAATATTTTATTATTAGTTAATGTACTTACAACTTATAACGTTGTCAACTTTGAAATTTCAAAACGCGCCAAAATGGAGAAAAAAATCGCAATTTAAAAAAAACTTGGTGCGTTTTTCTTTTATACCCTTCACCACCATAAGTGGTGAATGAGGGTATAATAAGTTTGTCATTCCGTGTGTAACACTGAGAAATACTCATCTGAGACCCAACAAAGTATATATATTCTTGGTCCTTAAGAAATTTTAAGTCGATCGTGCCATATCCGTCTGTCTGTCTGTGTAAAACACTCTCACGTCCAAAGGACACAACCGAAATCAACAAGGTTTAAAAAAAACCGCTTACAGTTCTCCTAAGCAGTTTGGTATTCAAAATCAGCAAAATCAGTTATGGATCAAAATGTAAAACAACGAAATTTAGTTTTGTTCTGTCCATGTTTAATCATAGACCCACACATCTAAAATTCACTAAATACGTATAAGTCTGGCACAAATATAGTTACCAGGTTAAAATTCAACAAATATAATTTTTATAGATGGTCGGTCCATAATTGGTCATAGCTCCCATTTAAGGACCACATCCGAAAAAGTCATTAATCTTTATATATATCTTATAAATATCGGCATCTACTCAAAACTTTATATATATCAATCAACTATACACAAAAATTATTCCACAAATTTTGTGAATTTCGGTCCATATTTGACCATATCCCCCATAAAAACCCTCTTTCGAAAATCACTTCATACTCATAAATCTCTTATAAATAATGGTACCGATCCAAAATTCATTTACATACATGCCAAAATCAAACTAATGGATTTTGGGAATATTGGTCCATATTTGACTATATCCCTAATATAAGGCCCACTTCCAAAATTCACGTTAATACTAATTTGTATCTTAAATATACCGTTATTACGTTCAAATTCGACGTGAGATATCCTTATATGCATAAAATTCACTGTTCCAATACTTAAAAAGTTCGGCCCATGGTTTGTCATAGCTGTCATATAAGGACCATTTCCGAAAAAGGTTTCCAATATCGAACCAACTTTTATATGGGTCAGAAATTTTAATCCAGAAATCATATTAATATCGGTTATACGGCAATTATGCTACTGGATTTTGTAGCTGTCAGTCAATAATAGCTCCTGAATTAAGTCCACTTCCGAGCATAACAACCAACCATACAACTCTTGTAAACAACGCTATTGAGATCAAATTCAACAAAATAAGTTTATTTTACATAGAAATCACATTAGTAGATACTGGATTTAGAAGCTATCAGTCCATAATTGGCCCACTTCTACTATGCCACCTATAAATCTCTTGTAAATAATGTTTTTAAGATAAAATTCAACCAAAATAAGCATCACCTTATAATCTTACCCTTTTTTATACTGTGTTTCTTAACTTGTTGAAAAATTGTCTTTTAATTTTATAAATTGTTAAATTACACTCTAGATTATTATGAAAATCAGACAAACTCTGTAAATATGGTGAGAATTGGTAATTACATCAATTATAAATGGTCAAAATTAGATAACATTTGAAACATTTAAAATAACTTATGGTGGTCGTAAAATTCTCTTTCATAAAATAATAATAAAATTTGAACTAAGACTGAATAGGAAACACAGAATAAGGATATTCTAGTTCTTAAATCAGTGTAATTTTTGTATTTCTTATTACGTTTAGGTGGAGGGTATTTAAGATTCGGCACAGCCGAATATTGCACTCTAACTTGTTTTATTTAAAATGTTTATTGAATTAATTTTACATAAAAAGTATAATATTTTTGTATTATAAATATAACAATAAAAAAGTCTTCTACAATTCAGTGTTTTTAGAAACAATGGCAACAATATCAAACTGGAACTTGAGTACAGCGATTAAGTCACTGTAAGTAAGTTTGTGCTAAAACCACAATATTGTTACGGAATTGTATTTCAATTTAAATTTAACGGTTTGTAACGGCTGGCATAAACATACAGCATGTTTATCAACATACAGCATGATTTTTAACAGCAGTTATTAAAATAGTTGTGAAATATGTTTTAACGGCTTCGGTTGAAAATTATAGATAATAACTTTTATTATCTTAGCTTCGAAACATCCAGAGACTACTAGAAATGACGCTGTTATTTATTTATTTATTTTTATTATTTATTTTATATTTATTGTTCGTTAAACCGAATAACTAATGTATCTCTAACATTTTAAAAACGATTTAACGATTATAATAGCT
The DNA here is from genome assembly GCA_950370525.1 of Bellardia bayeri. Lineage (NCBI taxonomy): Eukaryota > Metazoa > Arthropoda > Insecta > Diptera > Calliphoridae > Bellardia > Bellardia bayeri. The sequence continues at coordinate 48,971,221 of OX493268.1, forward strand.
GTTATTTCTAATTGTAATTTATACTGAAAAAAGTTCATTAATTTTTTGTTTGATAAAAGTAACGACAACTTAATAAGTCTTTATTTATTTGTTAGCTAATTCAGCAACCACTCCGTAAAACTGTAAAAAATCACATAACATCACACAAAACTGTTTTATCATACTATCCGACTGAATTACTCTTCTTTTTCGTGGTAAATGTGTTTCTGCGTCTGTTATGAGTGACCTCCTAGTAAGACATTTATGCGGTGTCCTGTAACCGATTTTGTCTGATGGAGTTTGGACTTATTTTAGTATATTTTTCATGTGTATGCAAAGGACATGCCTGACATGCCTCAAGACTACAGCTGTGTGTTGTTAAAGCTGGAATGACTCGTCCGAGGACTGTTTCCACGTGTAACTTATTTTCCGAGGTAATATGCATGCAGCGTGTTATGGTACGTAACACCGCATTCAGGCAGTTTTGTATATTTCTTCACCATATGTCTCCAGAATCCTCGCAATATACAAATTTTATATTTCACTAACATAAGCATATACGAGTATTTTACCGCATAAGCTATTAATGTTGTTGAAATTACTCCCAACCCCATAATTGTTAAACAAGAGTGTTGACAGGACCCCTTTAGAGTCTTTAATAGTTGTCTAAATTGAAAATAAAGTATAATATCTGATCATTTATATTTTCTACCAAAAATCTATTTATTATATTGAACTAGCGAACCACCACTTCGTAGTAAAAAAAAATAAAAAAATCAATTCGAATTCATTTAAATTAGTGATAAATTGCTTTTATTGTAATGCTCTGTGTCAAATAACATTTGCTATTTTTCCATTTTCGGTGTAAATATACAAAAACGATGGTTTACCAACGCGCGAAAAGGCTACATACAACTGTTCATATGAGAAAACTGGATCCTATAAATTCACTCCACAAATTCCTAAGGATTGGCCTTGTGCCTTATTAATGGTAACCGCAAACGCAAGGCGGACAGGAAACTGAAGTCGTTTAAATTCAAATGGCATAACAGACGGATCATTGGGATGCGTGGAATGAATACATCTTCGCCTTTGAATTTTCCAGTTAAAATAGTAGCTTCAATTACATAAGCCATCAACCTTTTAATAACAAGTCTTGTACCATTACTCAAACGGGGTTGATTGATATTACGAAGCATAATAATAGTGGCTCCAACTTTCAATTGGATATTATTCGGAGGCAATCCTGGTAAGTCCAACGAATTCAAAAATTCTGTTGGATAATTCACAACATCTTCTTCATTGGTAACAGTATCACTCAACCATGCATAGCATGTATATTGTTGTGCTAGTGTTGTGTTAGTGAAAACACATTCAATCAGTTCCTCTTTTGACTGTTTGTGTACCGGCAGCTGTCGATCTAGGAATTACGGGTAATATTTGCCTAAAATTACCTGACAATAAAATCAACGCACTACCAAACAACTCTGAATTATCTCGGAGATCTTTCATTGTTCTTTCCAAAGTTTCAACAAATTTTTTATTCATCATATTTCAAATATAGCAAATAATGATACCGCAACGTTTCAATAATTTTGCCGTTCCAGCTGCTGTCCGACCACCATCTAACAAAGTGGCTGCAATGCCAGAAGACGCCAATGCATTTTTATTCTGGGAACGTACATCAATGAAATTAAGAACGTTTTTCCCGTGCCTCCTGGTGCATCCAGAAAATAAAATTCACTGGCTTCACTATTGATAGCTTACATAATAACAAAGTACGCTTTTTTTGCTTCGCATTCAATGTCGAAAGATTTGCGTGAACAAAAGCATTTAATTCGTTGCAGTTCTAACTCAAAAATGTCATGCATTGCACGACTAGGTGATGGCATTCCCAATTGGTTTGATTAAAATTGAATTGTAATGCATTTAAAAACGAATTGTATTTCAGTTTTTCAAAATATTGACTCATATATTTTCACTAAAATGGCTATAGCTCATTAACCAATACACATACAGAGACCTTGGTATGAACGTCACCTTTCCTATAAATCGATATTTTATATTGAATTATAGCAAAGTGCTTTTAATTGTGGTCCAAATTCAAAATAAATGTTGTGAGAAATCAAATTTTGTAGTCCTATGAACAGTGCTTTAAGGCTTAAAAATAATGTTTAAAATATAACAATTGTACACTATTGGCATATTTTTTGTGTTGAGAAAAGATGAAGGAATTTAATCTTGTTCATAACCTGTCAAGACATAGATTATGTACAATTAGCAATGTTGAATTTTATTATCAAAAACGTTTTGCTTATTATTACACAGAGTAAACAGATTCGTTATCACAATCGATTTTTTTTTGAATATAAATTAAGTTGGCGGAGAATTAATCCCCCAAATTGCCAGGTTATCCCACGATCGATTTAAGTAAGTCCCAAGTCGACCTATACCTTCATATAGGAAGCTGGAACTCTTAAATCTTGTATTTAGCATGTGACTAATGCACAACTCCGAAGAACCGTAATGCGGTACAGTTAGACGACGCCAAGCATTAACCAATGCAAAAGTAAGACGCAAATCTCTCGTAGGCAGCGATAAAAGGACGGCCTGATTGCCCTTAAGCGATAATGACAATGACGCGCGAGTTCTTTCTCCACCCAGAGCTGAATTACGACTGACCATGGTGAAATAACTCTACAAGGTGATGGAAATATTACAACAATACAAAAGCAACAGAAACAACATGGTATTTTTGTTTTTGCTTTCATGTTTGTAATGTCAAAAACCACTGGTTATTGTTTACAAAAATTTTTGCAGGAAAAAGCAACATGCATACAATTTTTTTAATTTCAAGATGAAAATAAAAATAATTTATAAATTTGTTAATTTATGAAACATTTAATTTATGGACAATTGTTTTTTTTTCACTTTTTTTTGTATAACTTGATACGTTTGCTATTTTTTTTAATACAACTTGAGCATACATACATACATATGTATATAAAGTTTGTTATCATGACTAAAAAAAACAGCTGGCGTTTCAACACCACCTTGTGGAGTTATTTCACCATGCGACTGACAATCGAATTACACTACAAAATATTTTAAAAAAATGTTTAATATGTGTATACATTCTCCAAAAGCTGTCTAATATCTCCACTTAGGTGACGTTTACCAAAGTGAAGATATACCATTGTTTTCGGATTATTGAAAGCACGCATTTAATACCTATTGTTTGGTTTTTTATTGGTATTGTATTGTAGACCATGCACAATTAATTGGTTGTAATTTCTAAAACTGCATTAAATAAAGATGTAGTGCAATGGGTTCGATCTGAAAAATTGACATGTTAAACCGATAACTTCGTCGATTGCAAAGTTATTTACGAATGAATCATTCAAAGGCTTCCTAAAAATTTATTTTGTGATCATTCTGTCGGAACACAAGTTGAGATACACAATGTAAATTAAATACGTCTGGTTAGAAAAACTTTGTACAACTCGTTACTTTTATAGATTATAATATATAAAATAATTTAAATTTGTATAAGTTATATTTTAAAACATATGGGGGTACATTGACTTTATCATTATGTTTGTAACACATCGAAATATTGTTCTTTTTAAGGATCAGAATACAGTCCTTCTACAATTCTATAACAAAGTATCTATGTCCGTCTGTTAAAGGCATATACGAAAGGACTTAGAGGAGAACGACAATAATAATCCTCAGATACAAAATGTGAGTTGTTAAGACTTAAAACTGTATATGATCGTGTATTTCATTTTATTTAATTTCACATTTATGCGCTATTTGAAGATTGAGATTTTAGTTTTTCAATATTTAATAAAAACTAATAAATAAAATATTTGTACATACATTTGAATAAAAAAGTGAATAGAAAAAAAAATTATTTCAAATTAATTTAACAGCATAAAAAAAGTTTTAAACTAAATTCTTCTTTAGTTTTTATAAGTTATCATCGCAGCTTTTGATGTATTTTTATTGATGTTCCGAATCATTGCTTATATCTAGAATTTTCTCTTGATATATTTTTTCAGTTACAATTTTATAGTAACATTTTATAACTTTATATTCTAGATTAACTCGGACTGCATAAATACTTTGTATTTTATTATTGAAACATACCCAGCTTTAAGATGCTTTCTTCAAATTTCTTTTCATCCCGTTTGAAGATTTTGGTTTTTATATTCATCCAATTAAAAAAAAACACACGATCACATTTTGTTGATGTGTAAATCATGTCATTATTGTGGGAGTTTTTTGTACAATTTAAGCACTGAACTTTTGATGATTCCATTATTATTATTTATTATGTATGAAATTGTTATTAGTCACTTAGATAATTGAGAATTTGTTGTTAATCTGAAAAACTCTTGTCTACTACCTGCAATGAATCTGAATCTGCTTATAAGTATGTGCGTATTTATATATATATTACTGCTGTATGAGATATTATCTAGTCATACCGGCACACGACATTTGATATTTATAATATCTATTTAATTTGTGGTTATACTTCAATCTTCTTGAAAATACGTTAGAAAAATGATTTATTACCTTTGTATGATTTGACTAGAATACGAAATTAGACATTATATCATTTAGATCTATATCCTTGATTCTTACTTCCACCAGAAGTATATCAGATAACTTTTATGACAAGATGTTAAACAATAAAAAATACAATTATGAGAAAAAGTTTCAATTTCCATTTTCTGTTTTCAATTTACCTTTCCGCCAAGTTTAAAATTTCAAATCTGTTATCATGTGCTCAAGAACAAAAGTTTTAAAAAAGTGTAAATGTGAATAAATTGGAAGAACACATTTACAAATCTTTTGAATTGGATCCGAGTTATAGACCAAAGTATCAAACAATCTCGATATTTTTCAGATATTTTTTACTATTTCCATCAAATATAATGCAGGTAATATGATGAAATTTTGTACACCTTATAATTATTATTGAGTGACAAGTTATGTTGAAAATGGTAAGAATCGGTGCACGATTTTTAATAGCCCCTATATAAATGTATTAACGGAATATGACTCTATGGAACATGAATGCTATTAGAATAGCAGTGACCATACAAAATTCAACAAATATTATTTTCACATCAAGATAAATCCCAAAACAGTATTTTGTTTGAATCGGACCATATTTGACCATAGCCCCCATAAAAGTCCATTTCCGATAATCACCTAAATCTCTTATAAATATCATTATTATATATTTGTAAATCATTGTAACCAACTTTATGGTTGGTTGGCCATATAAGGACCAATTCCGAAAACTACATTAACCTACGGAAATTTCTTTTAAAAACCGATATCGAAAAGAAACTTTTACCAATCAATTAGTTATATAGTAAAAATGTTACTATTGGATACTGGGGCACAGTTCCTATATAAGGTTAATTACCGAATAACTAAAAAATCCAAAGTACGAGTATATCGCTATTGAGATGAAAATATAGATATGAAAATCACCACACACTCAAATACAGTAATATGTACTGTATTATTACCTGTGGTTGGTAACTCCAATTTACTCAATTCTTCTGACTTCTGACACCAATTGTTACGTTTTTACCTTTTAAAAACGGTGGTTTATTTCCTTTAAATAAACCGGATTATTATTAATTGCAAAATAAAAGCGTCAAGTAGTTTAAGGAAAATATAATATGTATTTATTAATTTGAATGTACACAAAAAAAATTAAAAACAAGTAAGAAAGTATAGTCGGTCAATCCCGACCATATAATACCCTACACCCAGTATATTATAAAACAGTTTTTCAGAAATGTACGTAATATGGGAGATATAACCTATTGTGGACCGATCATCCAAAAATTAAGTGTCATGATGTCTATGAATATAAATATTATGTATGTAAACTTTATCTCGATATATATAATAAAAGATTTATGGAGCTTAAATTGAATTACGGAGAGTGTCTTATATGGGAGTTTCGACTAATTATGGACCGACCATTATAAAATTGAGTGTCATTATTATTACGACTAATTATGGACCGATAATAATAACATTGTACCGTATTATTTGCATACATATGAAATATATTTGGGTTCAATATTATTTGAATTATTTTGAACATTTTTGAGAGAGTTATGCTCTTTAAAGTGATTTTCGGAAGTGGGCTTAATATGAGAGCTACGGCCAATTATGAAATATATTTGTGTTAAATATTATTTGGAGCTACGAGTAATTATGGACCGATCTGTAGATGTGATTTGGCTTCATTTACCACTCATTTGTGATGAAATTTGTTTGGATACTTGCATAATTTAAACATTAATGATCGGTAAACCCCAATTTTGGGAGGACATTTGTATGGGGGCCAGGTGAAATAATGGACCGATTTCTACCAGTTTCAATCCCATTCATCCTTGGGGCGAAAAAATATTACGTACCAAATTTTATCGAAATATCTTCAAAATTGCGACCTGTACTCTGCGCACAAGCTTTACATGGACAGCCAGCCATCCAGACGGTCGGACGGACGGACGGAAGGACATCATTAAATCGACTCAGTGATTCGGGGATAAGATACTAGAATGTTCATGACTGCAAGTCTAGAATGTTCGTGTCTAGAATATTCAGCCAGAGTCGTTAAAACTCTATGTTGCCATATTGCTCAGCTCTGTTTATAATTAAAATTTATACAAATGCTAAATAAGTTGTATGTCGATAAAGTTGATAAAGATGTTATATGTAGATAAACATTCTGTATGTTGATACCGACCGTTAAATTTAAATTGAAATACAATTTCGTAACAATATATAGGTGGTGGGTATATAAGATTAGGCACAGCCGAATATAAACTCTTACCTGTTATAATTTAAACGGTTTTATATTGTATTACACGATGGATATATTTGTGTTACCCCTCCTGTGTTTAATAACACGTAATAAATCGTTGGTAGAATAATTGGAAATTATTGTTGTTTAATTTATATGAAAAGACGTAAATACTCGTACATTTGTCAAGATAAGTTGTCAAAATAATTTGTACGCAGTCTTTAGAAGAACTTTGATGGAAAGTTACAGATGATGATTAGGAATTACGTATTGCTGATTTTGTATGTAATTTTGATATACATAATCGTATGCTAAATTTCTTTCTGCAAATTTAAATTATTAATGACTTTAATGAAATTGTAGAAATTGTAATTTAGTACTATTTTTTTGTGACAATCTTTTTAATATGATGAAACTACCAATATAAATTTAAGTGATTCCTTATAACTGTCATTTAAAATTAAAAGATTTCAGGAACGAAAAACAGTTAATTTGTAATATTTTAGTTTGTTTTAACATTTTTCAGCTATAAGTGATTTTTCTTCTAATTTTTAATTTTTCCCATCATTAATTGTAAAAGGTTAAACTTAATTACATTTACATTTTACAAATGAGTATTTGTATTTATTTTTATTAACAACTAATAAATAATGCATAAATTTACATAAACAAGTTAATAAATAAAATTAAAGTAATAAATGTTAAGCAGCAAATACGAGTATTCAATTCAAAATTATATCCTTCCATTGTAATTTCCTATCATCATTACAGCTATGCTGGTATTCTTAACAATCTTTTATTGTTTCTAGAATAATCACTGCATGTTGTGATACAATTTTCCCAAACATATTGATAACCCGAATCATGGCTTATATCTAGAACTTCATATTGCTTAGAACAATATTCCGAATTACATTCAAAGTCCTGATATATTTTTTCTGTTGCAGCATTATAGTAACACTTTACAACTTTATTCTCTAGTTGAACTCGAGCTGCATAAATACTGTGTCCTTTATTATTAATGCCCAGCTTTAAGATGCTTCCTTCAAATACCTTTTCGTCCATTTTAAAGATTTTGGGGTTTATATTCACCCAATAGAAACTATTGAATTTCAAATAAACACGTCGGCAATAACGAGCATAACAAATTGCTGGACACTGTGCTGTGCCACCACATATCCGCGAGTCCTTGTTAAATTTGTCACTCAAACATTTTTGATGATATACATGACCACATTTTGTTGATGTGTAAATAATGTCACTATTGTGAAAGTTTTCTGCACAATTGGAGCATTGAACTTTTGATGATTCCATTATTATTATTTTTTATTTATGAATTTGGTATTAATCACTTAGATAATTGAGACCTTAGTTCTTGATAGTTATTGATTTGAAGAACTCTTGTCTACTACTTGCAATATTATAATAGCTCTGTCTTTTATATTTAAATCAATTTCACTATTAATCGGCTCATCATGTCGCTTGCCGTGTTGGTTTATCATATCTATTACTTTGAAAGAATGATTAATTGTCAATATATTTTTTTGTATAGATTAACAATTTCATCTTGGACATTTTATAATTTTCGAAAAATATAAATTTTATTACATACTAGCTTTTTCTTTCCGGCGTTGCTGATCTTTTATTCCTGACCGCTGATTATTTAACATTTTTGGATTCTGTTTTAGGAATAGCACACAAACGAAGCACATTTGGTGTTTAAAATTGCAGATCATTCTGTTCATGCTACTCAAATTCTTTTACGGGACAACATTTTTTCAAAATAAATTCATTAACTATTTCGAAAAACTAATTTTTGGACAAAACGTTATTGACATTCAGATTTTAAAGGGTGCTGATGATAGCTGTTAAATTTGTTTTACATTTAAGATTTGAATAGTCTTCATTGTTTTCACGACTTTTTCCATAATGTTTTAGATCCTAATTGCTATTGAAAATTGTGTGCTAATAAAGAGTTCTTTTTTTCATTAAAGCCGCAACAACAGGTACGAATTATTCAGTTGCATTCGAATAATGCAACGTGTTTTCGCGCTCTTCTAGCAACATATGGTTTATATAATCAACTTTCCTATAATGTTCTGTAATGTAAGGCTCAGTGAACGTCATTGGCAGATGCACACTCGAGTAGGTCACATTCAGTTTTCATCGACTTCCAAGACTTGGAAGTCTACATAAATCGCATTATTTCAGAATAATCTCGTCAATAATGAAGTTAACGCCATTTAGTTATAGTCATTAAAAAGTCTAAATGAATCACCCAATATTAAAATAATTGAAATACTATAAACACAAATTGTATCTCTTTAAAAAAAATTTATATAAAAGTCCACAAAAATATTAAGTATTACTCCATTTTACTTGAATTTCCTAACCTGTGTAAGAGACTATAAAGCTTTTGATCCCTTAAAAAAATCCTTACATAAAAAACTTTTCTAATAAATATTTTTCTGATGGCAGAGAGCGACAACACAAATTTTGTGACTGCAGCACAAAATACAAAAAAGTATCTTAGAATAATATAAATATTCAAAATTGTATTTTAGTAGTTCATTAAATTAAAGTACAAACAAATTTCCCTTATTATCCGTAATTACCGCCTAACTGACGTTTGAGGCAAATAAATGTTTGAGTGAATCTAAGAAGCCAAAAAATAATTTTTATCAGTTTAGAATAAGGTATACAAAAAGTACCAACTAAACACTTTTATTTCGTTTTGGCTCTCTAATTTTGGATTTACCAAACATATGCTGTTTGGTAACTTATATTTCATTATAAGAATCCATTTTTAAAACTGCAAGTCTGTTGGTGATTCATTTTAAAGAAATACAATATTTCCATTTTTACCCGTTATTGCCATTCAAGTGTCGTATTATGAAAAAATAACTTCTCAAATATATAATTTTCTGATTGCATAAAGTTACAACACAAATTTCGTTGTCTTAAAACAACAGATACAAAAGGTACCGAGAAAAGTACATTAGCAAAAACCTTTTTACTTTTTTATCCCTTTAGTTTGAATTTCCCAAATGTGTGTTATTGATAATTTTCCTTTTTTGTTTTTTAATATATCGGATATATGTAGCTCACACATTAAGATTAAACTTCTACTTCTTACCCGTTTTTTCTTTTCTAATACACAACTTTGTGACTACTACTACAGAAAGCTAAAAAGTTACGTCATAATAAAACGGTGGTATCTTCCTGGTTATAGTTTGTAAAATTTTACCGATTTTTAGTCAATTTATCACTTCCTGGTCCAAGCCTGGAAAATAGATCTATCTGCGTTCCACATTTCAAATTTTGAAAAAAGATAGAGATGGATCTACCTACGCTTTAAATTTCAATAAAATTGGTTTTGCCCCTTTTATCTCGACCTGATCCAAGTTTTGGAAAAAGATATAGTCTATTGACATGGATCTACCTACGCTTCAAATTTCAATAAAATCGGATTTGCAGTTTGGGTTACCGTTTATCCTTTTTTATTACGAATATAGCCTGTTGACGTGTTCAAGCATGGATCAACCAACGTTTCAAATTTCAATAAAATCCGTTCAACCGCTTTTTATCCCGACCTGGTCCAAGTTTTGAAAAAATATATAGCTATTTGCGCTTTAAAACATGGATAAATTTATGTTTTGTATAAACAGAAAAAAATTTTTTTTACTCGCTTTTACCCCCTTGAAAGAATACCTTTGGATAGGTACTTTTCTAATACACATTTTTGTGGCTATAAGAGCTAAAATAAAATTGCAGTAGCTCATAACAAAGTTATTCCTTATTTAAGCTGAAAGTCCATACCAAGCGTTTACGCGTTTCTCGCGTTCTAAACAACTGTCAAAAAAGTAGAATCAATGTAGTCGTACGTTTTAAGTTACACGAAAATTCGTTTACTTTCTACTTTTGAAAGCGTCGCAAGCTTCGAACAGCTGACATCGACAAATGAAAAGCAAATTTACTTTAAAGGTGATGTCACTAGGAAAAATGACAGTTGAAAAAACATTTTTTTATGAAATTGACAAACAAATCGATAAAAAAAAACTTCATATAAAAAAAAATCAGCTGAACTTACGACATCACCTCCGAAAGTACATTGCCGCAAAAAATCTTCACATGTAACTTGAAATACTTGACGCTAAAAACGTTTAGCAACAAACAAAGAAACTTACAAAGCCATTTATAATATATAGACTCGTATGTATATGGATATTGCTGTATCTACTACCAAGGATCCCAGCTAGCATTTTTTGAAATTTTTAATCAAATATGAGTCTTTTTTGACTCCCCCGCGCGATTAAAATAGGCATATATGAGCTCATTTTCTGATCATAAATGTGTGTTTTCTCGGGAGAAAATGGTTACCTACCCGCGACTCTACTTGAGGAGTCTTTTTTACCCGATTGTCTGATTAGTTTCGACACATTTGCTGTATGTTTTGTTATTGTATTTTCAATAAATTACTTTTGAGGCGTAAGCAAGAATCATTTTCGAGTCTTTTTTCAAGCGCCCAGGTGATTAATCAGTTCTTGATCGTCAAAAGTATTCGAGGAAGACTTAATTAAGTGATTTTTGATAAAACAATCTTCCAAATGCTAGTAGGGATAATTTCAATAAAAATATTGATTTACAAATATTATTATGAAATTATTTTTCAAATATATACATATGTATGTGTAATCACAATAATGTTTACAACATTTCCTTAAATAAATATAATGTAATATACTGTAAATGTAATGATTAATTCTCTTGAATAAATTTCACAATTAATGCGGTTATTTAATATTATAAATTTTAGTAGATATGTACCTTTTTTTCTTATTTATTATATCTTCATTAAACCACGAACTAACAATAAGTAATTTAATTCTTATAAATATCTAATGAATTTTAATTATTTAGTCCAGCCAATGCCGGACGAAGGCATTCTTCCTTTTTGTCTTCGGCTCAGATCCGCTGCATCCCTTCTTCTTAGTCGAATATAGCCACTATTATTTACTATGTTACGGGCTAATGGGTTTGGGTGTACTTCAAGATTTTTTTAATGTTTTTCTGCATTTTTTTTTTTTTTGGATCTCAGTTTTTAACAAAGTCACGTTTAGGTCTTTATTTTTTATATACCAGGGTGCAATTGTGATCATTTGTAGCAATTTGTTTTTGGCGTCTTTGAATTCTGTCTACATTTGAAGCTGAGGCTTTGTTCCTGTATTCCATAACACCATAGAGGTTTTATGATTGAGTTATAAAGTAGGAGTTTACAATCTAGACAAAGCCTAGAGTTTCTTCCAATGAGCAAATAATTTAATTTGGTTGAGTTTCAATTTCATTTAAGTCAATTTTGCATCTACATATGTATATGGGATTTCCATATAGACGATCGAGGTGTAACTATACCGAGGTATTTAAATTCGAATTATTGTGTTATTGCGTTAGCATGATTCTCTACGCAATGTAAAGATTGTGTGTGTGTGTATTTCTACTCATTAATTTTTATCCTCCATTGCTTTAACCAGTTTTCTAATTTGCAGATGCTTCTTGAGGGTTTTCATGAATGCTTAGAATTGCAGTATCATCAGCAAATATAGATGAATGAGTACAATTGTTTGTTGGCATATCAGATGTATATATCAAGTATAAAAAGGGTCACGATACTTCCTTGAGGTACTCCTGCTTCCTAGGTTGTGTAGAGCTTAAAAAATATCTTTCTTTAAGCTTAAATATTCGTCCAGTTAAATAGCTTTTCAATAGCGTATGTGTTTTTACAGGTAAGTTTAGTTTAAACTTGTATATTAGACCATCATTGAGAAATGTCGATGAAAAGATCTTCAAATATTTTTTACGATATTTATCGGTCTATGGGTTTATTCGATAGTACTGTGTTTTCTTCTACATCCAAATTGATGATTCGGAATACAATTGTTTTCAATAAAAATCGGGTATATTAAATTTGTTTAAAAAGATAAAATTTGTGTTTTTATTATTTCAATATAGGGTGAATCATTTAGACTTTTAAATAGAACCCTTAAAATAAAACTGAATGTCGGAAACTTCATTAGTCCCAATTTACACGAAGCGATTCTTATTGAAAAGATTGATACAATTTTTGCCTTGAAATTTCTTTGGTGTTCACACAGTACAATTCTTATTGCTTCAAACGCTCGTATGTGTTTGTTTTTAATAGTATACACACACTTGTATACGCATATGTAATACAAATAAGAGAGAAAAACGAATTGCAAGTACATTCAAGTGTGTACTTGTCTTATCTTTCTCTCACCCCGATTCTTTCTTATAGAGATTCTTTTGTAATTAAATTCTGATCTCTAACCCCTGGTAAGCTTTAAAGACCTTAATGTTTTTTGATACTACCCATATTTATTTATATAAACAGCAGTCTCACATACAAAACTACGTAATCGGGCATCTGTTACTTTAATGATAAAAAAAACTCTTTATTAGCACACAGTTTTCAATATGGACAAAAACGTAAAAACAATGAAGACTATTTTAAATTTTAAATGAAATTTTACTATTTTTCACAACATTTAAGCATATTAGCCAACTCAAATATATGTTTGGAAATGGAAAATAAAGAAAACAAATTTAACCTTTACCTTTAAAATCACCCTTTAAAATCTGAATGTCAATAACGTTTTGTCCAAAAAATAGTTTTTCGAAATAGTTAATGCATTTGTGTTGAAAAAATGTTGTCCCGTAAAATAATTTGAGTAGCTTGAATACTTGTTTTCACCTACAGAATGATCTGCAATTTTACGCACCAAATATGCTTCGTTAGTGTACTATTCCTAAAACAGATTCCAAAAATGTTAAATAATCAGCGGTCAGGAATAAAAGATCAATAATATCCCGGGCAACGCCGCACACTGTGGCCGTGTAGTGTATTTAATGGCCATAAATCAAGGAGGTTGCGGAGCTTCATGAAATTTTGCACATTTATTTTAAATTTTTTAAGAATTTTAATTTTTTTTTTACAAAAATACGCCCACTTTTACGACCACCTCCCATACAACTTAAATAGAAAATGTGACATAACTTCCATGATTTTAAATATATCAACTCAATTTTCATAAAAGATTAATCTTATTATTGTAGAATGAGCTCCTGAAAATATGAACTTAATCCGCCTATTTTTACGCCCACCTCCCATACAACTCCAATACAAAATTTTTGTCAGTTTCACTCTATTTCATTTATTAACAACTTTTTCACATCTTCGTGATAATCTAATTTTTTAAGCTTCAATTTCGTTCTAAATTTAAGTTTTTACTATATAGCACACATGCAATGAAATTTTCGCATTTCTCGCTCCCAAATTGGCACCGGCTACGTGTACGAGTAGCAAAGAAAGAAGGAACGCGCAGTTGTTTTTGCACGCGTAAAATAACGCATAACGCATACAGTAATTTTTTGGGCAAATTGGGGGAGGATTTTTTTTTAATCTGTTCTCAGCTTTAATTTGGTATAGGACTCCATGTGTCGCACCAATGGAGACATTTGCATGAAAATGTCCACACATGACCTTTAGATAGTTTTTAACCATCTGTGCAAAAATCATCAAAATCGGAGAGCAGGTCCAAATTGATTTATTGCCGCAGTGGACACAGTATGCGCCGGAAAAAAAAAGCTAGTATGTAATAAAATTTCTATTTTGCGAAAATTATAAAATGTCCAAGATTTATAGTGTGATGAAATTGTGCATCTATACAAAAAAAATATATTGACAATTAATCATTCTTTCAAAGTAATAGATATGATAAACCAACACGGCAAGCGACATGATGAGTCGATTAATAATAATAAACAGTTGTAAAATATGTACCGGATAGTGAAATTGATTTAAATATAAAAGACAGAGCTATTATAATATTGCAAGTAGTAGACAAGAGTTCTTCAAATCAATAACTATCAAGAACTAAGGTCTCAATTATCTAAGTGATTAATAACAAATTCATAAATAAAAAATAATAATAATGGAATCATCAAAAGTTCAATGCTCAAATTGTGCAGAATACTTTCACAATAGTGACATTATTTACACATCAACAAAATGTGGTCATGTATATCATCAAAAATGTTTGAGTGACAAATTTAACAAGGACTCGCGGATATGTGGTGGCACAGCACAGTGTCCAGCAATTTGTTATGCTCGTTATTGCCGACGTGTTTATTTGAAATTCAATAGTTTCTATTGGGTGAATATAAACCCCAAAATCTTTAAAATGGACGAAAAGGTATTTGAAGGAAGCATCTTAAAGCTGGGCATTAATAATAAAGGACACAGTATTTATGCAGCTCGAGTTCAACTACAGAATAAAGTTGTAAAGTGTTACTATAATGCTGCAACAGAAAAAATATATCAGGACTTTGAATGTAATTCGGAATATTGTTCTAAGCAATATGAAGTTCTAGATATAAGCCATGATTCGGGTTATCAATATGTTTGGGAGAATTGTATCACAACATGCAGTGATTATTCTAGAAACAATAAAAGATTGTTAAGAATACCAGCATAGCTGTAATGATGATAGGAAATTACAATGGAAGGATATAATTTTGAATTGAATACTCGTATTTGCTGCTTAACATTTATTACTTTAATTTTATTTATTAACTTGTTTATGTAAATTTATGCATTATTTATTAGTTGTTAATAAAAATAAATACAAATACTCATTTGTGAAAAGTAAATGTAATTAAGTTTAACCTTTTACAATTAATGATGGGAAAAATTAAAAATTAGAAGAAAAATCACTTATAGCTGAAAAATGTTAAAACAAACTTAAATAGGACAAATTAACTGTTTTTCGTTCCTGAAATCTTTCATTTTTCAATAACAATTATAAGTAATCACTTCGTTGTAAACGAAAATTTACATATGTAGGTATTTTTATTTTATTAAAAAATAAGTCATAAAAGTTTATAACGTATAAAACTTATAGAAAAAAGTACTAAAGAACATACACTGAACTACTAACGTGGTTTCTATCAATTCCACAAAATCCTACAATTTCATTAAAATCATTGATAATTCAAATTTGCAGAAAGAATTTTCCTGGAATAGTATATGAATGTCAAAATTACATACAAAATGATTAATTTCGGTGACACAAAAATGTTTGTGTTTTTTTCGTAGCTCTATCTATCTTCAAAAGACGGGCAGACTGACAGACGAACGCACATGGCTAGATCGTCTTAGAATCTAATAAGAACCGAGAATTTATAGACCAAAATATTAATGTGTTACAAACGGAATGACAAACTTAATATTTCCCCTCATCTTTTTGGTGTTGGGTATAAAAATGCATTTGCTGTCAAGCTTTTTGTACCCGTCGTTGCTCGGGATATTATTGATCTGCTTTAGGAATAGCACACAAGCGAAGCATATTTGGTGTGTAAAATTGCAGATCATTCTGTAGGTGAAAAAAAAAATCACTCATGCTACTTAAATTCTTTTATGGGAGAGCATTTTTTCAAAACAAATTCATAACTATTTCGAAAAACAAATTTTTGGACAAAATGTTATTGACATTCAGATTTTAAAGGGTGCTAATGATAGCTGTTTGTTTTCTTAATTTTCCCTTTCCAAACATATATTTGAGTTGGCTAATATGCTTAAATTTTGTAAAAAGTAGTAAAATTTCATTTAAAATTTAAAATAGTCGTCATTGTTTTCACGTCTTTGTCCATATTGAAAACTGTGTGCTAATAAAGAGTTTTTTTTTTATCATTAAAGTAACAGATGCCCGATTACGTAGTTTTGTATGTGAGACTGCTGTTTATATACACAAGTAAATATGCAAACGAATATCTGTTAAAAAAAAATATATATAGAAATATCATCTCTGGAAACTTTATTTAAAAATTCTATAATTTTTTAGTGCTAAGTTCATTACTAACCATCATTGAGTGATATTTATATATAGGGTGATTAATTTAGAGGTGTTTTATTATATTTATTATTATTTTATTTATCTCGCGTAACTATTGTCACATTTTCATACTGTCATCTTATTTTTATTCAGTCTTTCGCTATAGAAAAAGTCACACCGCAACAACATGTACAAATTATTCAGTTGTATGTATTACGAAAATCAAAATCAGTAATGTGTTCCCGCGCACTTCTAGCAAAATATGGATTGAATCATCGACTCTCCGATAATATTCTTTAATTTAAGTCTTAGTGAACGTCATTGGAAGATGCACGCCCGAATAGATCACACCCAGTTTTCATCGACTTCTAAGACTTGGAAGTCTACATTAATCGCATAATCTCAAAATAATCTCGTCAATAATAAAGTTTGCGCCATTCAGTTTCTTTTTACATTTTTTTATTTAAAAATCTAAATGGATCATTAAATAGTTATTGAAATACTAAAAACAAAAATTGTATCTCTTTAAATAAATTTTATATAAAAGGTAATAAAAAGTCCACAAAAATATTAAGTATTACTCCATTTTCCTTGAATTGAATGTAATAGACTATACAGGTTGAGACGTTCCGTCAACGTGATATTAATATTCCGTAAGCATTTACATTGATTTCAAAGAACAAAACGGGATCAGCTGTTTCGTTATAGTACAGTACGGGACGTAGACGTTCGGCTAATTCTACTTTAAAAATTTTGATCCCTTTAAATAAAAAACAACTTTTCTAATAAATATTTTTCTGATGGCAGAGAGCGACAACACAAATTTTGTGACTGCAGCACAAAATACAAAAAAGTATCTTAGAATAATATAAATATTCAAAATTGTATTTTAGTAGTTCATTAATTTAAAGTACAAACAAATTTCCCTTATTATCCGTAATTACCGCCTAACTGACGTTTGAGGCAAATAAATGTTTGAGTGAACCTAAGAAGCCAAAAAATAATTTTTATCAGTTTAGAATAAGGTATACAAAAAGTACCAACTAAACACTTTTATTTCGTTTTGGCTCTCTAATTTTGGATTTACCAAACATATGCTGTTTGGTAACTTATATTTCATTATAAGAATCCATTTTTAAAACTGCAAGTCTGTTGGTGATTCATTTTAAAGAAATACAATATTTCCATTTTTACCCGTTATTGCCATTCAAGTGTCGTATTATGAAAAAATAACTTCTCAAATATATAATTTTCTGATTGCATAAAGTTACAACACAAATTTCGTTGTCTTAAAACAACAGATACAAAAGGTACCGAGAAAAGTACATTAGCAAAAACCTTTTTACTTTTTTATCCCTTTAGTTTGAATTTCCCAAATGTGTGTTATTGATAATTTTCCTTTTTTGTTTTTTAATATATCGGATATATGTAGCTCACACATTAAGATTAAACTTCTACTTCTTACCCGTTTTTTCTTTTCTAATACACAACTTTGTGACTACTACTACAGAAAGCTAAAAAGTTACGTCATAATAATACGTCATAATAAAACGGTGGTATCTTCCCGGTTATAGTTTATAAAATTTTACCGGTTTTTAGTCAATTTATCACTTCCTGGTCCAAGCCTGGAAAATAGATCCATCTGCGTTCCACATTTCAAATTTTGAAAAAAGATAGAGCCTATTAACATGGATCTACCGATGCTTTAAATTTCAATAAAATTGGTTTTGCCGTTTTATCCTTTTTTTATTACGACCTGCCCAATTTTCAAGCACGAAAATATCAACATTTCAAGTTTCAATCAAATCGGTTTAACAATTTGGTCTTACCGGTTTTCCCATTTATTGTATAAACAGCAAATTTTTCTTTTTACAGAAAAAAGTGCTTTCCTAATACCCATTTTTGTGGCTATAGAAAGCTTAAATAAAAATGCAAACAAAGGTAAGCATTATTTAAGAACAAAATATTAAAATTTTACCCGTTTTCCACCTTTTAATCCCTTCTTGGTCCAGGTGTTGAAAAAGTATAACCAAATTTCAATGAAATCGGTTTAGCCGCTTGGGATTGGTTGTTTAAGAAACAAAGGTACCAATTTTACCGGTTTTTACCCATTTTATCCCTTTCTAGTCCAGGGCCAAGTGACGCTTCCAAGCATATATCTACCTGTTTTCCGAATTTCAATAAAATTGGTTTTAGGCGTGATTGCGGAACAAAGAAATAAATAAACAAACAAACTTATAAAGACATTTCAAATATATAGGATATGGATTCATCGCTTCTTAATATCTCTTTGAGCCTTAATAAAAGTGCACCACCAGCAGAGATTCATATCACTGCTACAACGCATTTAACTGGCTTTAAAATGACAACTATTTGTTTAAGTCAAGCAAATTATTCTTCTGTATTCTGTGGAGCTTTTAAATCAATTAGAGATTTTTTATAGGAATTTCCAATCTCAAAACCCGTAATCACATCAATTAGTGTGTTGAGTTTTTCAATCCAAAATTAATTTTAACTCTTTCACCTTTATTTCTTCGACATTTAAATTTTTGTTGATGACGAGATTTTGAGATTGGCATCCCTAGTGTACGGTAGCATATAATACACTCAGAAATCATGATTCAAATTCAAACATTGCCCAATTACATTACATATACAAAATATATTTTATTATACAACATGTAGCGTCATTACAGAATTTAAATTAACGGACGTTGCAATATTGTCTATACAGTGATTCTGAGACGAAAGAGATTATAAAATGTTTTAATGCGTTCATTTCTAATGGTTGAGAAACAGTAATCATCTGTTCATTGTTAATATTTAATGTATCTTGCAAGGAACAAAAATTGCCTATAACTCCAAAACGAGTGATGATATCTAAAACTTATCTGTAACCAAAATGTAGAAAATTCGATTTTATATAAATTGCGTAATAACTTCTAAACTCGTAATAAGCAAAAATTTGATTTTTGTAACCTTTGACCAGCAGTATTTCAGATAGCATAGATTTAAATAATTAATGCGTCTGACAATTTTTATTTTTTCATTATAGTAACATTTTATAAAATTATTTGTAAATGAACCTGTTCTTTATTATTGAGATTATTAAGCTTTAAGATGCTTCCTTCAAACGCCTTTTTATCCTGTTTGGAGATTTTGGGTACATATTAAAACGAGGATAACAAATTGCAGGACACTGTGTTGTGCCACTCAAACATTTTGTTGATGTCATTATTGTGAAAGTGTTCTGCACAATTTATGCACTGAACTTTGATGACTACATCATTATTATTTATTAATTTGTTATTAATCACTTAGATAATTAAGACCTTATTTGTTGATTTGAAGAACTCTTGTCTACTACTTGCAATGAGATAATAGCGTTGACTTATTTTTTGTAAATTTATAAATCTGACGTATTCATATTTATTTTATTGTTTTATTACGAATCATCCGGTTATACTGACACACGACACATAATATTTATAACTTTGCGGTTATACTTAAATTTTCAATCATCTTGAAGATATTTTAAAAATATGGCTTATTGCCACTTTAATTTAATTGGATATAGTACAAAATTTATAAGTGGTATTCACACGTTCTTTTGGTAAAAAAAGTATACAATAACATTAGCTATTGCTATATACCTACATATACCTACATATATGTATGTACATTATTTGATTTGATTTAAAAAATTACATTAAGTAGTAAAAAATACTCTTTTGACATGTTTAAAGTCTGAATACACTTTAAACAATATATTCTAAAATGTCTCTAGATCACGAGCTAATTTCTATGAATTTCATATAAAAACAAATTAGAGTGCTATATTCAGCTGTGCCGAATCTTAAATACCCTCTACCTAAATATAACAGGATATACAAAAACTACACTGGTTATAGGACTATGTTTTTTTATTCAGTCTTAGTGCGAATTTTACAAGCAATATAATATATTTAATTTCACCAATAAAGAAAAAATCATGCAAACAAAGGTTAAATCAATTAGAGCATATCAAACAGTGCGTTCGAGTTTGGCTATCCAAAATTAATTTTAATTCTTTCACCTTTATTTCTCAGACAAACGTTTTAAAATTAAATACTAGTAAATAAATACTAGTTTTTCCGTAACATTATTTGTTGTTAATTTCTTTTAAATCAGAAATGACGAAGCAATAGCTACATATTCTGGCCTTCTTCTACAGGCTTCTTTCTGCCTGTAATAATATTTGTAGTATTACACTATTACACTGCATAAAAATTTTAATTTGAAATGATCAACTGCAATGAAATAATATTGTATACAATGACACCTTTTTAATCTTAGAAAATTTTAACAGGTCTTCAAAATTATTCACTCTTTTAATTTTTTATGGGCTTGGTTTTCATTTTAATCGCTCCCTAAAAGTACTCTATAAAAAAATATATAAAATAATTGTGTATCAGGTCAGGAAAATTCAGTGGTATTGTACTTTTTCACTATCACATTGCACACTGGAGCAGAATCGAATGACTTTGACACTTTTTTATGTACACTTGAAAATACATGATTGGAGTGAACAAGCTATATCTTATAGTTTCCCAGATATACGCATTTAAAATTTCCAAATTTTTTTAGATCATTTTAAAGAAACTGAACTCATTTCACAGTATAGTTTTAGGGATCGATTAAAATTATACATGTCTATATATATTTATATGTTTATGTTAATTAAAGTACACATAAAGAACAAAGTTTGTAACAGAACCAAAAATTATAGAACTTCTCTTATAAATACTTCTGAGCGTTAAAATATCATCAACTCTAAAATTTACAAAGTAATATTTTCCCCGAGCTTCCAAAATTGTTTGTTTGCAGATAATATTTCTCATCTCGTGCTATTGTCGCATTTGTTAATAAAATTTTGACATAAATGCAGACATCAGCAACGTATCTTTTTAAAATATTAATTTTTCATTGAATCCGATGACAGTTTCGATTCATCAATCTGCAAAATCCTGATGATCAGGAAATGAATGTAGTTATAAGGATATCCGTTATGCGCATGTTAATAAAACCTAAGTCGAGCTAAACCTTTTAATCTCCAAAGTATGATCATGGCATAAACATAACATTTGCAACGTATGGACGCGTTAATTGGTGTCTTCACATAGAGGTCAAGAGGCTACATATGGACTAAATCCTTATAATATATTCGTATATTGGTTAAGCAATGATTTGTAGTTAAAGCGGTATAAGACTCTTTAAAAGCTAATTGGACAGATGTGGAATAATGGGGTACAGCAAGCACGTTTTACGTTTTAGACCACTACATAATATAAATGTAGAAGAAATGGCAGTATTTATGCATGGAAAGGAAATTGTTGAAGTGGACTCCATAAGATATTTGGGAGTTATTCTTCAAAACAATTTATCATGGCAAAATCATATTCAACATGTTCACTCAAAAATATCTCCAGCATTAGGTTTACTATTCAAACTAAAGTATAAACTTGATGAAAAAACCAAATTTATAATTTTTCAAGCCCTCATTCAAAGTCATTTAAACTATCTTACACTTGTTTATGGACTTAAAAGGATCGCTGACTTAAAACCTTTACATTAATGAATGAAATTAAAATGATAAAAATAAAATTGAACACGCTACATCCATTTAACTTTAAGTGTGTTTATATTTAGTTATGAAACACTTAGAAAAATATACTTTCCGTATTTATCGGAAAGCACAAGTGATAACTTTAAACAATATTTGTTTAAAATAACTATATTAACACATTAATAATCTATAAAAAGTTTGATTAAAACATGTCCATAAGTCTATATGAAATGAAAAATTCATTTGTTGTTATGGGACGCGGTGTATTTAAAAATTAAAAGTTGCACACAAAAAATACATTCCGTTTGTAACATATCAAAATATTGGTCGTAGACCCAAAAGGTATATTCTGTAACTTATAAGATTCTACGACGATCTAGCTTCGACCGTTCGTCTATTGTAGAAACGATAAGGTGTCAAGGGAAGATTACGTCCATCAAGATGTAATATTCCTTGTAGATCAGAAATGTTTGGTGTTGAAAATGGGCAATTACCATTCGATTTTCTGACTATCGATCCGACAGATGGAAAATACATTAAACGTGAATATATCTCTTATCATAACTAACACCACAAATATTTTTCATTCAGAAATATTGATAGTTGAATCACAAAATTATATAAATTCTGGGTTATTATAAAATTCTAAAATTAGCTATACCTGTCTGTCTGTTGAAGGACTAAAGGGAAGGACTGTTTTTCCCCAAATATTCTTTGTAGATAAAAAAAATTGCGGCAAAATTGGTTCAACTAAAAATTTTATAGCAAAGTGCTGGCCCCCGTGAATTTAAAAAAAAGAATTTGCCACATAACTTTATACATGTTTTGTGATCGGTAACATTTAAATGCGTCAATCTGGAATTTAGATGATAGTCACTATTAAGATTAACCAAATCGATATAACCCTTAAACCACCTATCAAATTTTCGTTTTGCACTTATCAAATTAAAATTTTTAGCAAGGTTATAAGTGTTTTAGTTCCACAAAATTCTTTGCAAATCTCACTTTGCACTAAGCTAAGACTGTGCAAAGTGTTCCACAAAGCATTTAATCATCTTTGCATTTTTGCATTATTAAAATGAACTGCAAAATAAAAACGCAAGAAAACTTGCAGTGGTTCATCTGATTAAAGAAAAAGATATTTTATTTGCTAGTTTTTAAAACAAATATTTAGAACATAATAAAGTTTAAATAAATTCCATTTAATTTAGACACGGGAATCTTTCTTTAAGAATGCCAATACTATTTTAAATTATGCGCCGCGTTTTTTGTGCCTCCTCAGCAGCGCTATTGGGATTTTGAAGTAATGGTGGTACCAACTACTTTTTCATCCGTAACCATTATCACCTAAAACTACAGCATCTGCAAATGGATTTCGTAAACTGTCAAATCTTTGACTTACAGCCGAATTTCGGAACACACTTGCATTTACAATGTAAAATGTGTAGTCTGACCCGCATATCATCATCACATTCAATAAGTTGCGCATCAATTTAAATGATTGTTCCATCCACGCAGGGCCATCATAGAAAACTTTTCAGCAATACCACTAAAGTTCCTTATATACTTCATTATTATATTTCCGTAATTATATTTAAAATTAAATCAACTTGGATTTGATTTAAACATAAGCACTCTTTAAAATTTAAGATTTGCAGTCCCGAATATTGTTTATTATCGTCGAACAAAAACTTACGTCTTAACATTTTCAAAGTTTCACTAGTTATAACAATATTATTTTGTAAAGCGAACGTTTACCTTGCAAATTTTCGACAAATTTATAAAGAATTTGCTTTGGAAATATAGAATTTACTGATTTTGTGGAACAAAACAGCATAATTATTTGCTTAGTTTTTGCAAATTACACTTTTCAATATTAACGTTGCACAAGAGGAGGTACGTGGAGCAAAAATTGCAAAGACAATAAAAATTTGCAAAAACTGCAAATTACACTTATTCATTTCAACTTTTCTTATTTTATAGTTTTAAAGGTAGGTCACACTTGGCAAATATTAAATTACATAAAGTTTTGCAAAAACGAAAAATTGCATAAATGCAAAGTGAAAAGTTAATAAGAGTTGAGGTGGACAACTTTGACAAGCAGTATTTTAACTGGGCATTATTTTGAGATACCTTTGGACGTCCTCTATAATTTTTACATACATACATTATATTGTAGAAGATACTTATTGACATTACTTACATTATTTGTACAGTTGTTACCACTGTTTATTGTAGTTTATTTAGAATACAGACTTTGTATTAATATGTTTTAAGTTAATCAAAAAGTACATTAACCTTGAACATTATGACGACAAACTCTTATGTATCTTTTAATATTTATCATTAAATTGCATTAACACAAACAATCATTCTGCTAAAATTTATTTCCCATAATAAATTCTAAAAACTGTTCTGTAGGGTATAAAACATTTCATTATTCAGTCGTTTGTCTTGACTTGACTTATTTTATTAATAATGTTTTCTAAAATAAGATAAAATATAAAAAAAAACAAAAAAGACCAATTAAAAAAACTAACTACATAGAAAGTAACTGGAATCGTAATACAAAAAGTAAATAAATAAATTAAATAAAAATAAAATAAAACAAAAAAATACTAATAAACAAATGTTTAAGTAGAAAAACAAACGAATTAAGATAAAAACAATTTTTTTAAAGAATTTAACATAAAACAAATAAGAGTGCAATATTCGTCTGTGCCGAATCTTTAATACCCTCCAGGCTAATTTGGTCAAATGTTTGTTTCCAAACGTAAGTAAAAAACTTGTTCGATTTTTATTTTATCGAAACGTTGGGTAAATAAAATAAAAATCGAACAAGTTTTTTATTTACGTTTGGAAACAAACATTTGACCAAATTAGCCTGAAGGAAACTCCTTAATAATTATAAACATTGGTCACAAAAACAAATTAATAATTTATTTTAAATGTTTATAAATTTTATCTAATTTTGACCATTTATAATTGACGTAATTACAAATTCTTATTATAATTTATAGTTTGTCTGATATTCATAATAATCTTTAGTGTAATTTAACAAAGAGAGGCTTTTTTGTTTGAATTTAGTCTTAATAATATTATTTACAAGCGATTTATGGGTGGCATAGTAGAAGTGAACCAATTATGGGCTAATAGATTCTAAATCCAGTATCCAGTAATGAGATTTGGTTAAAATCCATCTGAAAAACGTTATTTACCAGAGCTGTATGATTGATTGGTGTGCTCGGAAGTGGACTTAATTCGGGAGCTATTGCCGAGGTGGACCTTATATGGGGGATAT
Source organism: Bellardia bayeri (assembly GCA_950370525.1). NCBI lineage: Eukaryota > Metazoa > Arthropoda > Insecta > Diptera > Calliphoridae > Bellardia > Bellardia bayeri. The sequence goes on from OX493268.1 coordinate 48,996,861, forward strand.
AGTATGTTCAGTTTGGAAATTCAGTATCATCGACCAAGAATATTTTTCGGGGTGTACCACAGGGTTCTATATTGGGTCCATTAATATTTTTGTTGTATATAAACGATATATTGAACGATTTACATCCATTGAAAGGTTTTCTGTATGCTGATGATTTACAATTAGTGGCAGTCTCTAAGTTCATGAACTGATTAATATTTGTATGCACACTATTGATTCCTGGTGTATGGAAAATTTTATAATTTTGAACGTTTTAATGTCGAAAGCGATGTTTTTTTGGCGTAAATGGTATATTGAGACCAGTTATTTCATTAAATGGTGGACTTATTGATATACATAGTTTCATGTATCAAGGTTTTAGGAATTTATGTTGATGACAGGCTTTCTTTTTCTCAACATATTAATTTCATAATTTCAATGACTGCATTTGTATTGAGAAGAATTTACAACACTTGCCATAACTTACCCAGGAAAATTAGAAAACTAATTGGTCATTTACTTCTTATGCCATTGTTGAGGTATGTCTTGGAGATTTTTTCCGGAACAAACGCCATGAATTTATTATGATTAAGACGCATGTGTTTTAATAGGATCGTTCGTTTTGTCTACCGACTGCGACCTAGAGATCATGTATCGGAATTCGTTTTTGACTTCGTGGATTTTATTAATGTAAGGTGCTTACTGTTTTTTATAAGGTATTTAATCTTAATACTCCGTCATATCTAGTTACTAGATTCAATTTTTTGAATTCTTCGCGAACTTGCTCCCTTATTTGTCCCAGATTTAATACGACTTTTATGCAAAAATCCTTCGTTGTACGTGTAATTCGTTTATGGAATAACTTAATACCATATAGTGATCGATATTTTTCAAAATCTATTGAAAGCTTTGTAAGAATGGTTATTGGTCTCATGAACTGATATATGAAATTGTCATTGTTGATACTAAATTTTGTTAGATAATAATTTTTTCTAAAATTTATTACCCCTTATTCGTGCTTAGAAATAGAAGTAAATATAATTTAAATAATTAAACACTTTTAATATTAGAATTTTAGTTTATCATAAACCCTTGTATTAAAATTATGTGTTAAATGTGTAATCATTTTTGGCCTTCATAGGCTTCTCGATTACAATAAATAAATAAATAAAAAAAAAATATCGATATTCTCAGTTTGATTTTCGCATGTATGTAAATGATCCGTGTAAAATTTTGGATCGGTTCTGTTATTCATAAGAGATTTATGAGTATTACAGTGACTTTCGGAAGAGGGCTTTATATGGGGGATACGGTTGAAAATGGACCGAAATTCATAAAATTTTGTGGGATGATTTTTGTATATATGTAAATGATCTGTGCAAAGTTTTGAGTCTGTACCGATATTTTCAGATGTCGTCCTTGTATGGGAGCTATGACCAATTCTGGGCCGACCACCATAAAATTTAGTACAACAATTTATTTGCCTATAAAGATTATTCATGTTAAATTTTAGCCGTTTAACATTACTTATATCTGTTTTATACGTATTTAAGTGAATTTTGGAAGTGGACTTTATATGGTCAAACATGGACCGCACTAGGAAAAAATATCGTTTTGCGATTTTTTTTGCATGAAACTTATTCCTGCTGAATTTTGTATTGATATTCATTCACCACTTGTGCTGGTGGAGGGTATAAAAATATAATAAAATTATGTGTATAAATGAATTTCTGTTTCTTATCTTAGAAACTTAAGCAAACAAATTTTATACCATTTGTTAGTTAATTATATTTCAGAATTGATGGTTGTACGCAAGAATGATAAAATAAAGATTACGCCAACGCGCGTAAAATTTTAAAATGTGCTGCGCATTTTGGAACTGTGACGTCACACGTTCTGTGTTTCTATTGGCTAATTTTTTCTCGCTTGTTTTTTTACTATAGTTTTGCTTGCATTTGCTCACTGCACACTTCATGTTTATATTTTTTGTTGTTTGTTTTTCTTTTTTTAACAGCTTTTATTTTAGAACTCTCAGAGAGATTTCAATTTCAAGGTTGCCAACTATCACATAAAACATACATTTTACGCAATAAATTTTAATTCTAACACATGAAACATTCTTGGTAACCCTTAGAATGGAACATCTACATCACATAACGGGAAATCATGCGCATGGCGTAATCTTTATTTTATCATTCTTGGTTGTACGTATACACGTACCTACAAATAAATATGTATGTGTACTACATGAAGGGCCTTTCTAAAGAAATTAAAACAGAGCAGAGAGGACAAGTACAAAAATTAATTACTTCTTCTCCATCCAATCTTCACTCATAAATTTTTTTATTTTTTTCTATTTTCACTTTAATTGTATAGTATCTAGTAGTAAGTATATTTATATAAAAAGTGTTTATTGTGTATGTTGTTTTTGATCTACCGAAAAGTGTTGTAATAATTAATTATTTATATGAAAAATGACAAAACTATTTAAAACTGTTTAGTATTTAAAAGATACATATACAATATTAAAAAAAACTATACCTATAAAAGATACAAATTGCAGAAAGATAATTAAATAAAACAAAAACAAAACTCCTGCTATAAGGCAAACACGATTACATTATGATTTGACCTTTAGAAATCTTTTTCGTCGCGCTTTCTCTTATAATTATGCATGTTTGCATACATAAATATAATAATGATAATATTTTAATAATAATAATAAAAATAATGATGATAAAAACAAAATCAACAGGAACATTTGCTTTTGCCATCTAAAGCTGTTTGATCTCCCGAATTGTTGAGATTGAATTTTTCACTGTCGGCCAAATCTGCAGCACTTATCAGTTTATCGTTGAGTAAAATCTTTAAAATCAATACAATTTTAAGTTATTGATTGCTTTTCTTGTAATAAATAGTGTAATTAATTATGTTACCTTATTAACTAACGCTCTAGCTGCCTCATCTATGTTAATGTTTTCTTTGGCTGAGGTTTCAAACCATCCAGCAAAACCATGTTCCTTAACATATTCATCAATTTTTTCGGTATTCGTTACCACTCCTTGTTTATCTTGATCGCACTGGAAGAAAAGAACAAAAATGTATGAATCTGTAGTGTTGTTATAGGAATAGACATTAAATAGCTAGGAACATTTTTAGAACTTGTTCCAAAATCTCTAGCTGCAAAATTACTATAAACAAAACAATTTCTAATTCTTTGATAATATTGACAAAACTAATGATATGTTTATCACTTCCTCAACATGTAAAACGTTATTGAGATTCTTAAGAATTTTATTTCTACAGAGTTTTATAGGAACTAGTTGCATATACATATCGTCACCTAAAATGGCCAAAGACGTAACCTTCATTATCATAATTTTACAAGAGAAGCAAAAAACGTTATAACATGAAAACTGTTTAATTGAAAATCTTTCTTTCAAACCCGACCATGTAATACCCTACACCCAGTATATGTATAAAACAGTTTTTCAGAAATGGGCGTTATATGGGAGATATAACATATTGTGGACAGATCATTCAAAAATTTAGTGTCATGATGTCTGTGAATATAAGCATTATATGTGTTAAACCTTATCTCGATATAAATACTTTTAAACGATTTTTGGAGCTTAAAGTGAATTACGGAGAAGGTCTTATATGGTAGTGTCGTCTAATTATGGAACGATCATAATAAAATTGTACCGTATTCTTTTCAGAAATATGAAATATATTTTTATTCAATATTATTTGGATACCAACATTTTTGAGAGAGTTATTCTCTTTAAAGTGATTTTCGAAAGTCTGCTTAATATGGGAGCTACGAGTAATTATGGACCGATCTGCACAAAATTCGTAGATGTGATTTGGCTTTATTTACCACTCATTTGTGATGAAATTTGTTTGGATACTTGCATAATTCAAACATTTATAATCGGCAAATCCCAATTTCAGGAGGGCATTTGTATGGGGGCCAGGGGAAATAATGAACCGATTTCCACCAGTTTCAATCCCATCCATCCTTGGGCCAAAAAATATCACGTACCAAATTTAATAGAAATATATTCAAAATTGCGACAGCCAGTCACAGACGGACATCGTTAAATCGACTCAGAAACATCAGCACAAATATTGTATAATAATTGTAATAATTTGTAAAATTCAATATAAAATTGTATAATTTTGATCGGATCAGTTTTAAAATTAAACTTCAGAGGCGCTAAATATATTCAAATATATTATTTAATATATTAAGTATTTTTTAGCAAAAACTTTCTTTTTCAAAAGAGGCAAATTGGATAACATGAATATTTTGGCATTTTACTTATTGACATTTCGGTAGTTCCACTTCTTTCGAAAATCGCCAAAGTTTCGTTGAATTCATTCAAGAACAATCCACTCACTGGTTTTCTGGAGAAATTATTTTACAGAAATATAATTTTCTATTGTTTCGCCAACAATTATTTGGTTTTCTGAAAATCCAAGAACAATTGTTGGGAAGTCTATGCAGGCTGACCATGTCATTGTATGGAGCGCTATGTAATTTGGAAACATGTTTGGGTCATTTTTTTTTCAGAAAAATCGGCATGAAATGCGGTTATGGTGAATGGGCCACGCTATTGATAGATGTAATAACTAAATTTTATGATATTATTTATGATATGAATATCACTGCAAGGTCTCATGAGAACTCTGAAGGTATTCAGGGCAAAAATTATATTTCTGGCTGTTAATTGTGCTGGAGTTGAACGAGTTTGAATAGGTAATTGGCCGCATATAACCTGAAATCATTGATTGAGAATTTTTTTGTAAACGAGATGACTTTATTAGGATGACGCTGCAGTTACGTCGAAAGTCTAACTTGATGTGGCGAGGTGGGGGATCTTCCGTCAACATAAGATTGGTTGCGGTGACTTGGTACTACAACACAATACGTTGGTCTCTGACCAACAGCATCCTAACCTTCTAATGTATTCGATCCACATCATTTTGACATATCCGGAGTACATGATTCTGAACAGTCCACAATACTCGCTATTGAGAAATGTCGTCCACACTCTCCACAATCGTCCATGACCCCGAAGGGTCAGCATGTGATTTTAAGACTTTATTACAGGTTTTTAGCATCTGAATTAAGTGACATTCGACGAGGATTCCTTTGACGTTGATGTCGAGTTCCATTCAAGTATCTAGGTATACAAAAGTCTTAGCTTCTCGACCACATACAGGAGAAGGCGATGGTGATTATACTTGATATTAGGTTAAATAACACTTTTGATTCGCTTAAAAACAAACTCAATGTGGAGCGTGTTTCAAATCAATGAAATACATACATGTTTTTTTTTTAAATTACTAAACTTGTATTCGACGCATTTTTGAATATGAATAATCCTTATTTAGCCAAGCAAAAATGAATGAAAAAAATAAGATTCAAATAACATTTTAGAAGAGGATTAAGGGGATATGGCTTCACAAGATGCCAAAATAGAGCATCTCGAGTGTATGCAAAATTGTCAACGATGACAAGTTTCTGTTCCTCAACAATTTACTAAAATTTCATAATTTCACCTTCCTGCAGATATATGTACATACATATTTAATAAAAACAAAACGAATAAAAACTCACCTTGTTGGCCAGCAATATACAGGGAATTGGACTACCATCTGGCAATTGTACTTTTGAATCTAAATCCTCTTTCCACTTACTAACACAATCGAATGTACCACTACGTGTCACATCGAAAACAATAAAGGCACCAACGGCTTCCTTGTAATACACTCTTGTCATATTACCGAAACGCTCCTGACCGGCGATATCCCACAGCTGTAAACGTACGATTGTATTGGGATCCCAGTGTAAAACTTTTAAGGCAAAATCAACACCAATTGTGGCACGATAGTTTTGACTGAAGAACTGATGAACATAACGTTTGATGAATGATGTTTTGCCAGTGCCCAATTCACCGATGACTAGAATTTTATAAAGATGCTCACGCTTCTCAGTGCTTGATGATGTCATTACAGTCTAAAAGAAAATCCAAACAAAAATACAACATTTACATAGGTATACATATAAGAATATTATTGCAATTAGGTAAAAAGAAATCATCTTCCAAAGCCATTTGATAAACTTATTATTGACATTAAAGCTTAGTAGACAGTTTATAACATACGAGTACATGGTTGTAAACTTAAGCACTTAAATATTGGGAAAAAAAATATACATATGTAAGTATGTATGTATGACAAAAGTCTTTGTATTTTAATTACTAAATCTTAAAACCTTATTTCTTGGATTTTCTTATACCCTCTAGGGTTTCCTATATTGAAACAGTTTAATGACTTGTATTTGAACATGAACAAAAATTGAAAAACATGCTGGAAATAAATAATAATTTACATTAAACATCGATATGTATGTACATATGTATGTTAATATGTCTATGTTCATGTGTTGAAATAAAAGCAGCAACAGTAACTAACATTCAAATCAGGAAAAGAAATCAACAATTGCAGTTATATGGTTTCCAGACTCAAATTTCTCATGTCTCTTTCACTCAAAATCCAAAAAACAGCAACAAAATCAATGAGGAAATTGTCTGGGCAGGCAAAAGCACTGAGTGCTAACTACTATTTGACGAAACAAATGCAGAATTGCAATAATGCTACAATGATTCTTACATTCAGACATGCACATACATATAACAATAATAATTTAAATTATGAACATTATTTTAATTAACGCAACTCGTCGATACGGCAGCTAAAATTCCTATGATATTAACGAGTTTTCAGGAGAGCAAAAAAAAGTAAACTATTTTATGAAAGCCACGTAAAAATATGTATATGTATGTACATTAGTTTCTGGAATTATTTTAAGAACACTCCTTTTGTCACCTCTTCAACAATAATTTTATATATATTTATATGTAAAACATGTCTGCGGAAAAATTTATTGTACGAATTTAGTTCTACATACACTAAGCAGCATAAATCTGCGTACAAACATATAAATAACTTTTAATATCGAATTTTAGTGTTAAATAGTAGCTTTAATGATCTCAAAACGTTTTTAGCTTATAGAAAATTTTTAAAAAATTATGCTAGATCTTTTGTTTTTTTAATTTGCATATTATCTTCCTAATTGGCAGCTTAAATACAATGGTATGGCACCTTTAGGCATATGCAAAAGTCTGCGTACATAAAAATTAACGATACTTTAAATCAGTTTCATTTCGTTTAGAATTATTAATTGAATGCATTTTTAATTTGAACTCATTGTGAACACAATTAAAGTGATTTTCAGCTTTTTTTTTGTATCGAATTGTAAGAAATGGCTAAAAGAAAAGATATTAATGTTGCTAAACGCAAAATTATTGTTCATTTGTGAAAACAAGGTAAAACTTTGAGTGAAATCAGCCAGACAGCTGAACGAGCACACTCCTTTATCCAGAGAGTGATAAATAACTTTAAAACTACTGGAGTTTTGGTATTCAAGCCTCGTTCTGACCGTCCTCCAAAACAAACTGAACGTGAAAGAAGAGCTGTAGTGCAATCAGTGACAGTAAATCCAAGATTAACTGCATCCAAAATTGCTGAAAATGTTAACACACAATTTAGCAAAAAAGTATCGAACGACACTGTGCGCAGAATTTTGAAAAAAGCTAAATATAAGAGTCATGTAGCACGAAAAAAGCCATTGGTTTCATTGGTGAACCGACAAAAACGAGTTGCCTTTGTTAAAGAGCATATAAATAAGCCTCCAGAGTTTTGGAAAAAAGTACTTTTTACGGATGAGAGTAAATACTGCATATTTGGCATCAAAGGACGTCAACTTATATGGAGAAAACCCTGTACTTCCTTGGATCCCAAAAATTTAAAACCAACTGCGAAACATGGTGGTGGTGGAGTAAGGGTATGGGGTTGTTTGGCGAGCATGGGAGTTGGTAATTTGGAATTTATTACATCAACAATGGACCACAGGCTATATTTAGGCATTCTTCGAAGAAATTTAGCTGAAAGCGTTAAGAAATTGGGCATTGAACATGATTATATATTTCAACAGGACAATGACCCAAAGCATACTGCTGGAAACACTAAGCTTTGGTTGTTATATAGCGTAAAAAAACAATTGAAAACTCAACATCAATCACCGGATCTAAACCCCATAGAACATCTATGGGATTTACTGGAACGGAGAATACGCAGCCACCTTATTACATCAAAGGAGATGCTTCAAACCGTACTGTCGGAAGAATGGGCTAATATAAGCATTTGGTGGTATCAATGCCAAAACGCCTCAAAGAAGTTCTGGAACGACGAGGCTATCCGCCCTCTTACTAAACTGTGCTCTAATTTGAGATATCATATGCCTACAGTTGCCATACCATTGTATTTAAGCTGCCAATTAGGAAGATAATATACAAATTAAAAAAACAAAAGATCTAGCATAATTTTGTAAAAATTTTCTATAAGCTAAAAACATTTTGAGATCATTAAAGCTACTATTTAACACTAAAATTCGATATTAAAAGTTATTTATATGTTTGTACGCAGATTTATGCTGCTTAGTGTATGTATGTATGTCATTATTTAAAAGTTGCAATGGAGTGGTATCTAAGAAATATATGAATCCCTAAATTTCCCCCAACTGCAGCCAATTTAAAAATATTGTCAAAAGAAAGTTAAGGGCTGTTTCCTTGACAATAAAAAAGTTAGTGATTTTGAATAAGTGCATCCGCGATCCTTTAAAACAAAAGCATGTACTACATATTTTTTAAAAAGCAAATTCATTTAAAATTTTACTTAAATATTAATAAATGAATATTAATTTGTGGTTAAAAATTATTCAATCGCTTTTTTGTTACATTAATATGCGACCAGTTTTTATGTGAACAATGCTTAGTTTGGCAAGTAAATGGACTATCAACAAGGCTTACGAGTTGTCGAATAAAAAAGAATCCAAATAAATGTTAAAAAACTTTCTTATGTTTTGCTATGTTACATTTTAGCAATAAATTCAAATGAAAAGTCCGAATGTGTCCTTTCTATATTATTATTTATTTTATTGTCATCTTATTTTAACATTATTGTTTGAAAATGTAAAAAATAACACCGCAACAACATCTACAAATTATTCAGTTGTATTACAAAAATCAACGTTTTGCAATTAAGGCTTTATTGAAAAAACATTTTGGTGAACTGGGGTGAGGTTTTGAATTTGTCGTTCGTTTGTTTGTTATTTCAAATTTTTCATAACAACTTTCCGAAGCCTCCAAATAACTTACAAATACGATTCTTAACATATACTTATGTATCTCGATTATTAAGTTATGTACATAAACGATATGGATATTACAAACGGTATTTCAAAGACCTTATCAGCGACGTATATAACAATTTGTTTCAATATTTATCTTAAAGTAAACTTAGCAATGCTTGAAAGAGTGATGGACATTTTTTTATTTTATTGTTGCATTACTATAATTACACTTGATGTTTGCTAATTGTTTTAAAGTTACAAATAGTTTTTTTAAAGTATGCTAATTGATATCTTTTTCTTCAAAATTTGGGAGACCAGTTCATTTATTTAAGAGAGAAATTGTACATTAATATTTTGTTAGTGTTTCATAACTATAATTACATTTTATAATAAACAAAAAATATACTAAAAAACAAACTTTTAACTGTTATTTATTCTTAGTATGCAATTTTCAACAAATTGCTATAAAATTCCACGTGGTTTTTTCCTTAGCGATTTTAAAAAAGGTAAAATTTCGAGCAATTGCCACAAAAAAACTGGTCACATGTTGAAGTATCAAATTTTGCAAAAAATACTGATTATTATGGTAAAAATAAAAGTGGCGGCCCGAAAAAACAAACTTTCTGAATGGGACAATCGCAGAATTATAAACTATGCGGCTACACAATGAACAGTCTTGGTCAGATTATTAATAAATGTGAGGTATACATGTATTTCCAAATCAATCATAAGTAGACTGCCAGACAAAACTGGAAACAGTTAAGCCGATGTGTGTGAAGATAAATTCGAATTTAACTAGCACAGACAAAAACCAAAATTTTAACCATTAATAATGTTACAGTCAACAGAGCACTGTTAAGCACTTAACAGTCAAACTAATTGAACTATAATACAAAAATCTGCCTGAATTATATATTTGCAATAATTTCAGAAATAAAAGATACAAAAAAAAATAATTGTTGGCATCAATAGTATAGTAGGACATCTGAAATAATCTTGGAATCTGAGTAATTTGGATTTAAAAAATATGATATTTCTGGACAGGATTTGTGAAACTGGGTGAATGGTTCGCATATTACACTATATAGAAATGGTGGTCGAAGGGGTACTTGTTGGAACTGTATAAGTAGGATATCTGAAATAATCTTGGAATCTTTTTTTTAAATTCTATCTATTATTATTAATTATTAATTTTTTTTTAAAACCTAAATTCTTCCCTATCTGACAATCTCTGTTAACTGAATTCGTCAATGTAATGGGTATTAAAATAGCGTAAATTTTATAAGCTAAAAAACGGGAAAAACCATTTGGGTTAAATTGCATGATGTTTATAATCAAGAAATATCAACTATTTATTAAAGTAAATTCTATGAAAAAATAAAAAATTTTGTTATTGTTTCCTGAAGATGCTACACATTGTGTAGCGAAATATCGGAAAAAATAAAAACTGACCTTAATCTCGAAAAATAAAATTGTTAAAAAAAAAAAATTTTGTCTGAAATTTTCAAAATTTTTGAATTTAAAATTATTTTTTTTTATTTTTGATAACCCATTTGAATGCGTCTCTTAAATACCTTTTATATGATAACAGATTTACATATAGTTCCTTTGGAAGAAATTTAAAAAAAAATCAAAACACCTCCAAAAAGGACCTTTTTATCCTTTGATCCAGCTCACCAAATATTGACCCCAGGAAAAAAAAATTGAGAAACGTAGTCTTAAAATAAATCAAAATTTCATATTAGTCGGGAACATCCGCAACTTTATTTTGGGGCCACCCTAATGTACATATATGTGTATGAGATGTACATATATATCAAGGTTATAATGGTTTTTATAAGAGATTTATGCTCATTTAAGTGATTTTTCGAAGTGAACTTTATATGGGGATTACGTTCAAATATGGATCGATCATCTTAAAATTCGCTTGAATATTTCTATATATGTATGTATGAACTATTTGTGTCGAATTTAAATTTTCTGCTGATGCTCATTAAAGATTTATGTGCATTTAAGTGATTTCCGGAAGTGGACTTTATATGGGGGCTATGGTCATTTCTATAAAAGATTTATGCCCATTTAAGTGATTTTCGGAAGTCGTCTTTGTATGGACCGAATTTCTACTTAATAGTGATTATTTTTATCAAAGATTTATGCCCATTTAAGTGATTTTCGGAAGTTTTGAGATTTCACTTTGCATGAAACTTATTATTGCAGAATTTTGTATGGATACGGCTTTTCTATAGACATTGTACCACATTTGTATGGGGGCTATGAGAAATCGTGGATTGATTAATACCATTTTCAACAGGACTTGTCCTTCTATAATAAAAATAAAGTTCGCAAAATTTCATGATATTATCTTTAAAATATTTAAAGAAAAATACCAAAAAATACCTGAAAAATATCGAGGTAGTCTGAAACGTTGATCTATAACTCGGATCCTGCTGATTATGCCCATTTTCAATACTAAACTTTTTGGTACATCAAAATATGTTTGGTAAAAATTGCATTGTTATGTCTTTTTTTCGAAGCTCTATCGTGATTTCAACAGACGGACGGACATGACTAGATTGTCTTAGAATCTTATAAGGACTCAGAATATATAGACTTTTTGGCTTAAGTATATTGGACGTGAAAGCGTTTTACACAGACTGACGGACATATGTAGCTCAATCGATATAGAATTTCATTAGGATCAATAATATTTTTATATTGTTGGGTCTTAGATTACAATTTATCAATTTTACATACGTAATGAAAAACTTATATATACCCTTATTCCCCACCTGGTTTACACAAACCTTTCTATACAAAGTACTGTAATACACAACATTTTTAATAAAAATACTATTATACACAAAGCGTTCTAGAAATAATACAAAATATTTACTAGTAAAAGCTGATATACCCAAAATTTGCTAAAGAAAATACTCTTACGAGTATACGGGTATACAATATTTTGTACGAGTATTGTTAATAGACTATTTTTTTCTTAAAATCCTACCTAAAAATAATTATAACTGCTAGAAAGGATATAAGATTTTAAATCTTTTTTTAAGGTACATACCAAATAAATTGGAAAGTATGTGTCATTCCTGTACTGTACACTAACATAATACGGAAGGGTGGTGATCACGTTTTGAGACGGTTAAATTATGTCCGTCTCTTCGATTGGCTACTGAATGTCCATGTAAATCATCTTATAATTTTTAAGTTTATTGAAACGGGTGGTGATCGATCCATTATTTTTCTCCCTCATTTTGATGAAACATTACAGAGAGTATGACCGATTACAATTTTTTACAAATTTTTCATAAATTGCATTACTGGATTTCTCAAAAATTTTTAAAATCTTTAGTATATCCTTATACATGTATTATTATATTATATTATGTGAATTAGGATACATTCTATCTGGACACAAAATAATCAGGATTATTCCATTAAAATAAAATTTGTCTTTAAACACAGTCTTATTCAGAAAAAATTAAAGTAGACTTCAAATGTACTTTAAGAAGATTTTGTCTAAAAGCACACTTCAAACCTACTTTATTTTTTCTGAATACGGCAGTATATGTATATGTGAACACACGACACTGGTCAGAATGACAATTTCATTTACACTTTCTGGTATAGATATTCTTACCGGTTCCATTTCTTGATCCATGGTTAAATCACCAAAAGCTGGCATCTGTTTTAAGTCTTCAACAGGATATTCGCTTTCGTCCGTATCCAAGGATAAATCACTAACACCCGATTGATAACGGTAATGGGAACGTTTCAATTCCAAACTATTTAATTCGTCGTATAAAGTCGATTGCGATATATAATGTATACGGCGACGATTTGCCTCAGTTATGGATGAATCTTTGTCGTCGATGTAAATTTCCAAATTGGGCTCTTGATTGGTAAACTCAAAAATTGACTGGTGGAAGGGAGCACTAACTGGACTACCTACGGCAAATTGTATGGATACCGGTTCCTTTATTGCTTCAAGAGAATCGTAATGCGTGTCACCCGAATATTCACTAGGCTTGACACTTTCCGCTAATGAGATATGATCGTCTGTTTGTGGAAAGGTTTTCAATAAAACTGAATTCGATTTGTCAGTGGTAGGTGATTGTATATTTTCCTGTTGCTGCTGTCTACTAGTGGAAATGTCGTCTGTTGTTGCTGGTGTTGTTGTTATTGAAGGCGGCGACGGCGGTGGTGGTGGTGATGGTGATGCCAATGAAGCGTTAGTTGAAGAAGATTGAATTTCAGATGATGTTTGTGGTAAACTTTTAAAAGTAGTCAGACTGTCGGGTGTTGTTGTTTGTAGCTGTGTTTGGGTTGATGAATTCGTTGGCAGTGATGTATGATCTATGGCTAGAGTTTCATGTGTGGCTGTTGTTATTGCTGCTGCTGTTGCCACAAGTTGGGGTTCCTTAACGGTAATTATTGTTGTTGTTGAGGTAGGTCTTGGTAGTCTATGACCTCTTTGTGGATTTATCATTAAATCTGTTTCCTTTTTAGGTGCTGCTGCAGCTGCTGTCGAATTGCCGGCTGTGCTCGTATTGCTGACGCTGGATCCTTTTGAGGTCTTTGAAGATGTTGTTTTCTGTTTGGATTTTGCACCCGTTACTAGTTTAATAGCTGCTCTAGTTGTGGTGGCTGTTTTGCGTATTGCACCACTGCTTGTACTCGAGTGATTGGTCGGTGTGGATGTACTCGCGCTTGTAGTTGTTGACGTTGTTAAGCGCAATGGTTTAGTGGGTGCTCTCTCTTTTGGTGGCGTATCTTTAGAACTTTGAGTGATTGTTATCTCTTCTTGTTGCTGCTGCTGTTGTTTACTTTTAGATTGTGCTGTTGTTGTTGTTGAGGATTTCTGCGACGTTTGAGTTGTAACTTTTTGTTTGAGTTTTTTACTTTTATCTAGTTGTTCGTTAGATGGTTTCGTCTCGGTATCTGTGATTTTAGGTTTACTGTCTTTTAAGGTGTAGGTTTTATTGGTTGGTGATGGTGATGAAGGAGTTGATGGGTTTTTGTTAAGTTGCTCTTGCGAAGCCACGGTTTCAATTTTCTTTGATTTTATCGTTATTTGAACTTTACTTCTAGAGTTCTGTGGTGTAAGACGCTCTGTAGTAACAACTACTTCATTTTCGTTATCGAGAAAAATCGGTTCTAAAAGATTCGAAGTCTCTTGTTGATCAAAACTTATTTTTGAATCGTCTTGTTTGGGCACCACCTTTGACTTTTTTAAACCAAATATGGATTTTGCGGATTTTTTCTTTTTTTTTGATTTCTTATCCACATCCGCTATGAGATTTGATTCGGGCAAATCTTCAGCTCCACTCGATATAATCTGTTCTGAAGATTCGGTAGCTGTGGAAGAGCCTTTAATACTTGGTTTCTCCTTTTTGCGAGTAGAACGTGAAAGTTTTCTTAGAGCAGTTGAAAAACGCGATCGTGTTTTAGCTTTAGCTTGTGTCTCCTCTGGGTCGGAGTGTATGTTACGCGAACTTTCAGCTTTAGGGCAATTGTCTAAAAGTTTGTGTTGTTCACACGTTAGACTTTCCAATGACGTGGGTTGTGTTAGTTGCAAGTTTTCAAACTTGTTTAGAGTATCGTTATTTTCTCCAGGGTCAATATTTTGCATATTATTTTAAGTTTTAAATACGCTCGTAAGGAATCAGGGGGATATTTTGCAGGATATAGAGGACAAAGGGTTTTAAAGAATCAAATTTCAGTTGATTTAACATAAATAATTGCCAAAGATTCTCTTGATTGCACTAAAGACACTTGTAAGGTTTCTATAATGTAATTATTTTCTTAGTTTTTTTTTCTCTTTTTAATAGAGCACGTCAATTCATAAAACACTTTTCAACATTCTTATGTGAAATTCCATTTAACTTTTTTTTGCTCTTAATCATACACTTCTCCCAATATCCTTGGCCATTCCGATTTAGGATTGACAAGATTCTAGATTATATCCTTTATTGCGGTCGAGGCTTTTTACCGTTTGTGGCTGCAAGCAGTATTTAACTGTAAATATTTGTCCGTTATTTAATCGTATTGAAATCACCACCGTTTTCAACGCCAATTTAAACATAACTATTCTCTTCTAGGTATTTGTAGGCTTTTTATAATTTTTTTTTGTTGTTTTTGCTTTATTTTGCATTTAACAACAAAATATATCACAACAAACGTCATCATCTGCTCTATGCAATTGAGGGCCAAACCAACCACGAACAACCGACGAACAAATAAAGTGTTTCAGTCAGTCAGTCAGTGCATTTGCAATTTGTTTGAAAAAGAAGGTTTTGGATTACACTACTATTGCATTTTATTAATGTTTCGGTTGGTAAAGGTATGTTTATAGCCAATTCTAACTAGTCTAGTATAAGTTAAAGGGACCAACAAACGAAATGAGTACAATTTGAGGTGGAAATTTGAGTTATACTCAAAACTGATTGCGGTCAATGTACAGTGCTCACAACAAGTGCTCCACACCAATTACATATGTACCTACATATATGATAGTCACAACCACCTGTATTTATATATGTTGCTAACCATACTCACTATGGATTTTTCATAAGAAGATTATTTTAAAAGAAACAAGTACGAAATGTTGAACTTACAAGTTAAAGCTTAAAAGCTAAAATTAAATACATACTATAAAATATCAAAAAAGTTTCCTCATCTATTATAACGTAATGGTAATATAAACTGAATTATCATCAAAACTAGTACATATATACATATATCTCAGAACACAAGGAAAATAAAATATAAACTAATATTTTATTTTTACGAGAAAAGTTTTTGTTCAGGCTAGTAGTTCGAGAATTTTTAAAGAATACTATTGTAACGTATTGGAACAATTGGCAAATTATATTTTTTGGAAATCATTAATTTTATCGTTCTCGATTTGTTTGATACCATTATTATCTGAACTACAATAATAAAACTGTTTCCCTATTATATATGTATAATGACTAATAGCACGATAAAATTAATCAAATCAATTCTGGATATCGGCATATACCAATAATTTTTACTTTTAATAGTACCAAAATCGGAAAAGTCTAACTTTTTGCATTATTTAGAATTTATTTCTGGGTTTCTTCATAAATATTTAAAGATAAAGCATTGTCCATATAAAATCGGTTCGTATACATTTTTTAATTTGTGTAATTCATAATAATTAATACTGAAGAAAATCATATTTTGTTTTGACCGATCTCATTAACTGCTACATTTTGTTATTGTCAAGAACAACAGTACCACGCCCATTTAATTTTCATTTGACAATAGCCCAATAGGCAAAAGATGGGGATAATTAGGTGCCTGTATATACGTTTCTATTACGTCGTCCCTATTTCTTCCATAATGATAATGACAGAAAACCAAAATCTAGCCAAAAATATACTGAAGAGTTGTGACGTTTTAGTAGACTTAAATTTATATAAATATCCGAATTCATAGTTTTAGAGGAGAAAAAGCGGGTGCTCTTCAGAACACACCTAAAACCATTGCCTTTTTACCAACTTTATAAAATTTTAATTTCGGCAACTAGTTATTTGAGAGCCATTTTTACATATGTTTCATTATTCATAATAAGGCAGTTGTTGAATGTTGTTTAAACTTTGTTGATATTTACATATACTTCTTGCGATACTTATGTATACCCAGCTAGCATTTGGATGATTGTTTGACGAACGCGATCATTTCACGACTCTTTTTTTAATCGTTCAGACGATTGTTAGAGTAGATTTATATTTTTCGCTTCCAAACGGTGCTTTTGCGAGTCATTTCGACGTTTGTTGGACGAGTGAATCGTCGTTTACGCATTTTGGCGAGCATTGCAAGATTGTTTGCAGTCAACGATCGTATTTAGCTCTTCAAAATGATACTTTCATCGCATCGTAGACGACTCGTATGAAAGAGTCGCCGTCATGACACAATTTCTCCCGTTGCACTAAACTTCCTCGATCGGAATACGACATCGCGGACGATTAATTTAATCGGCAGCTCCGATCGCAGAAGTGTCCTCTACGATTAAAAATGCTAGCTGGGTACGGGTGTTGTATTTTTTATGCATTGAACCCGACCATGTTGAATTTTCAACAATTTTAAATCTGGTGAAATACTTTTTTAGAAGTTTCATTATAATCCGACGTTTTGTATGTAACTAAACTGGATCAAAATCTTCCAGATAACTTTAAATATTTACTCCCAGACCCTTCTTAAGAAACTTCGGTTTTTCAATTCCGAATGGGTATTGCAGTATTCAGGCTAAAGTATAGAACAAAACAATGGCGAATAACTAGCTCAAATATAGCAGTATATCGGGTACTTATTCGTATATATACGTACCAATATTTAAGCTGCCATAAAGTCTTCTGATAGGTGTCCATCGCTCTGGGGGCTCTAAGTATTACATCGTGAGACAAATTCCCACAAAATATATCAATATTCATATTATGACAAAAAATCTATGTAGAGGTATTTAAGAATATTAAATATGTCATCATATTCTGCAGTTTTTGAAAGTGACGATATTTAAAATAGAAAATTTGTGTATGGAATTGAGTATAATCTCGCTTTAAAAAAAATTAAAAATAGGTAAAATACACACTCTTTTGTAATGCACTGTCTACAAAATAATTTTGAAATAATGACCTACTTAAAGTGATAAATAGTAAATCAACTGTCTTGTACACAACAATAATGAGTGTTGTTTAATAGTTTGTCTCACTAATTTTAAACACAAGACCTAATAAATTGTTTTAGATAAGTGTTTAATCAGTAACAAAACCCTGACATTCCAATCAAATGAATAAAAATCTTAAAATATTTACAAATAAATTATAAACAAAAAAACCTATTGAATTAATACAAATTTTCAACTATTTACATGGTGCAATTATACAAGGTGAGTGCAGTAGCCCAGCTGACTGACTTTGTTTACAATTTACTTATGTCAAAAGTAATACTTTTTCAAGTATTTTTGACAGTAGTACATTATTTTACACAAACAAAATGCCTGTTGTTTCTGTTTTGTGTTGTATTTGTTGTCGATTTGCACTCACCTTGTATAGTTGCACCATGACTATTTACTTACTGCAAAAGAAGATTTGTTTAAAATAATGATTAGAATTTTAATCACAAAAATTAGCAGTCTCTTCCATTCAATACCAATGAAATATTGATGCATTTTTGATGAATGATTTACATATGAGAATATTAATATGTAAGTATCTGTATTATGTTGACTGACTGTAATTTAAGTTATTAATCGATGGTTAACCAGATCCGTTGCCTTTTATGCCTGACTAGAGTTAACAGCAATTCGCATTTCGATGCGAAGGCAAACATATTAAACAGGTAAATAAAGTTGATCTATGTCGACCTGTTTTGCTACATAATTTCAATTATATTTTGTAGGTTTTAAAAGTTTGAAGAAATGTCTAACTAAACAATAACTGGCTCAGGTTTGTTGCGATTCATTGGTAATAAATCTTTGATTGATGTGGATCTACTATATATTCGTGTTGGTGATTTTATGGTGTGCAGAACACATGTGAACTTATAGTTTATGTGTCTGTCTGATCGCAAAATATTTCAGCCAGAAATATGTTGGCTATTAGCAAAGATTATGTATATAGTGTATATTCTTTGCTATTAGTTAAAGACATATCGAAAACCTTAAAACGTGTTTATTTCAGGAGACACGATATCTAACGTGACAGTTCCTCTTGGAACCAGTGGTGCGCACGTTTTTGTTATTCGTTGCGGTTCACCAAAATAGAGATCAATAAATGAATATTGGCTTAAATAGTAAGCTACTGTATCCCTGTAAATCGTGGGCACGTACGTTCAGTCTCAATGACAATTTCGAGTCCAGAATAATACATAGATTTTTTTCTTCCCTGATAAATATATTTAATAGCCGCACATTTGTGGCTGAGTTTGAGTTATGAGGCCCAGTTATTGAGCATTTTCAAGGCATTGTCTATGATATTGATGATCATATCCAAGAATATACCTGGAACTACCAGTACTAAAACATCACCATAAGCAACAGCTTATTTACAATTCAAAAAAATCGGGGTAGCATCAATCTGTCACAGTAGAGCAAGGAAATGTTTCACGTCTAAATTGATTTGACTTTTCAAGCTGATTGATAACTCTTGATATCATAATTTTCACTATCTTGTTCGAGAGTTGGTAAGAGCCTACTAACTCGTATGTCTTATATGTATATGAGTCAATGATTCTCTGCAGGGATTTTAACAGTAGCAATGAAATGATTGGACGGAAGACTTTATCCTTCCCACACAGTCAGAACATAATTCAGCCATAGGCGAAGTTTGTATATTCTATAGATCTAGGGAATTATATATAATTACAATTTCGCGGCCGCCTACTATCTGGTCGTTGTTGTTTATATATATAGAAAAACTTATAATCATAATTATCATAGAGAAATCCTTACATGAATTTTTCCCGATTTTAATTGGCATCTTATAGGCATTTGTTTATAAACGTAGTCTATTTAAATTTTTAAGCTGGGCCTAAAACTAAAAGATTATTTGGTGTTGTTCATAATTGCTTATCAAGCTAATCATGTTCCACATTAAAGTCGAAAGTCCAACCTGTGTTTATTTTTGGTCATAACCATGATAAATTTAATGAATCAGATCAAGGTATTACATCTAATCCGCAAGAATTATTTTATTTAGTAATCACTGCATTTTATTATGAAAACTAATGCACTCATGTGTAAAAAAATTTTATCACACGCACTTGTTAGGTTTTAAATAAATATGTACATAAATAAATGTAAATCAGTATCATTGAAGTAAGTGTAATGTTTACTTAAGCAAAAATGTTAATCCTAATTTTGTATTCTTTTATTTAATATGTATACAGTTTTATATATCCACTAGCACTATAATTTATAAGATTTTCATCTTGTTGTGCTAGGCTATCTAATAATAATAAATAAAATATATAAAACTGTGTAAACAATGATAAAAAAAATTGTAATCACTGACTTCTAAACGATTTGAACTATTAACCACAGGAAATGTATCATGTTAATCTTTATCATTAAAAGATATTTCCTCAAAAATTGTTCAAGAATATGTTTACTATTCACATTCAAAACAAGTAAGAAAGCCCGTCCGTCCGTCCGCCCGTCTGGCTGGCTGTCCATGTAAAGCTTGTGCTTGTGCTTGTTCAATAAAATTTGGTATATGATATTTTCTCGAACTATGAACAGATGGGATTTAAACTGGTGGAAATCGGTCCATTATTTCACCTGACCTCCATACAAATGTTCTGCCGAAATAGGGGTTTAACGATCATAAATGTTTGAATTATGCAAGTATCCAAACAAATTTCAAAACAAAAAATGAGTGGTAAAATCACATCTACAAAATTTGTGCAGATCGGTGCATAATTGATCATAGCTCCCATATAAGGCCCATTTCCGATAATCGCTTTAAAGAGTAGGTATCTTTCTCTGAAAAATATTGGTATCTAAATAAAATTCAACGCAGATAAGTTTCATACATACAGAAATGACTTTCTTACTTCTTACTTTTTTAAGAACTGACTAAACAGAAACTCCTTCAGAATGAAATAATTACTAATAATTTAAATTTTACAGCATTTATTTATATTAAAATGTTGTATTTAACCAAGATATACTTAACAATAATTGGTAAAAATATATATGTATGCCTTTATGAATCACTAACAAATAATATTGTTATATTCTATATCCTACCCACACAATAGCGATTTTACGCTTCCTGATCGAAACTGGACTTATTCGCCTGTGCACCCGATAAATGTTTGTTAAATAATTTATCAGATTCATTTGATTTGGTTTATTTTTTATTTTCTATTGATAGAAAATATCTGATCAACAAAGTAGAAATGGGGGTAAATTTCATTCTCGATGTGTTAAAAAGCTCTGGAATTATACAAATATCAACATAAATTATGACGAAATCTTACGGTCTTAAGTCTTTTAAAAATGTATTAGATAAACATTCGTAATCAGGTTACTTTATTACTATGTTTATTTGTTTAGAAGAAAATATGTATAACAAATGTGTTTTAGATTTTACTTCTATCTCTATTTATTAAGGCACCACTGTATTACATTACTATAATTACACTTGATGTTTGTTATTTGTTGTAAAGTTACAAACAGTTTTTTTTTAACTTGTAAAATGTTTTAAGGGTATGTTTAATGACATCTTTTTATTCAAAATTTGGACTATTAATAGGACTATTTCTTTGCACTAATATGTGAGATGTTTCCTGAAAATGAACAGACAATTAGACCGTCTGTTTACAGCTGATATCTGGTTGAGTTGAGTACTACAAGATGTATATTAGACTGACTATTTGGCGTCAATTAACTTCTGCCTAATGCACGTAGATGTCCAAATAACTAATTATTTCGCTAGTCAAGTAACAACTTTGTGAATTTAATGCGTTGACTTTTTTGTACCAGCTATCAGACAGTATTTTTGAGGAGAATTAAGAAGGCGGACACGCATATTTTAAAATATCTAATTATGTTGATTCAAAATAGTTAAAATCACTAGTTCGATTACTAGTCACCCAAAACTGCTGGAAAAGTAATTACAATTACAAAATTTCTGAAAAAAATTTACACAAATCTTAAAGCACACAAGTCATAGTGTATTTTAATAATCTTACACTCAAACACTTTTAATTTATTTGAAAGTGAATCTAACAAATCTTATTAGAACTTTCTTATGTACGAGTATATTAATATAACTACATGCTCGCTAGAGCTGTGTCGTTCATGAACGAACGGGTTAAAATGAACGGATCACTTCATTGAACGGAATGAGCCGGTTATTTAACTGAACGGATTTCGTTCAATAGTGTACGGATCAATTTCGTTCAGCTGCTGTTTATCAAAATACAAGAAGAAAATCACATTCCATAAGGGTTGTATTCATTCGTTCAAAGTGAACGATTGAACGAATTGAATGAACGAATCAGTCTTGGATAAATGAACGAAAATGACCGGTCACTGAAATGAACGACCGGGCACAATTCTAATGCTCGCTAGTCGTACATATATTTATATTTGTTTAATGACCCATATTTATAAAGAATATACGATGTTTAAGAAAAAGGCACGTAATATTTTGTTTAATACTTATATAGTTGCATCATCCACTTTGTTTATGGACTAAATAAATAGTAGAAGACACATCACATACATACTTACATTAGGGGACAAACTAATGAAAGTAGACATTTCATGTAAGTATGTATCTACTATTTACCAAAGTTGAGTAATCTTCCATTTAGTTTTATACGCCTGTTTGTCTGTCTGTATGTCTGTATAAGACACACTCACCTCCAAAATATACAACCGAAATTAATAAGATTTAACCAAAAATCTTAACATTATCCTAAGCAGTTTGGTATTCAAAATCAGCTAACTTGGTTTAGTAGAAAAACTTGTTTCGCAGCACATTACAAAACATGTTTCTATATATTTCACATTTACAACAACAAGCAACGAATATGTGTACAATAATTTAAAGATGATCCTAAATAGTAGGTGGAGTTTGTTTAAGATATAGCCAAACATTCTATCCTGTTTTATTTGAGTCCAGCGACAAATTTTTTGCGCCTGTCTAATGTTCTGGATGATTACGTCAATACTCCCTCCTACCAATGCTGTACATTTTGAAGCGCTCACAAAAAATAGTTCCTTTTAATTATTATGCAAGCATGATGCCATTTTGCTACCGGTATCTGTAAGAAATCATACCCTATTGGTAACTTCACATCAATACTGATAAAAACCATGATGACACCTTGTGAATTTTTTTTGTATTTGTTTAAATACATACATTAATTAGTGGCGCTGTGAAAAATGACCCCAATATTTTACAATATTCTACGATTTTGTGATAATTTTTCATTTCTCTTCAAATGCAAAATTACCCCAAAGAAAAAGTGCATTATAAACCCAACAAAAATGAAAAAAGGTTCAAAAATGTCGTGTTTTTGTAATCACATACTTTTCAATGATTACTACATACCCTCTACATTACTAAGAAGTAGTCTAATAATGACTTAGTATTACATGATGTGTCAGTTCTTTAGATCAATGCGTTATTAAAGTTATTACTTGTAACTAGTTTTAGTGTTATCAAAATAATACCTATTTGTAAGCGGCTGTCGACAAGCAACAAGTGAAATATTAGAATATTACCATTTTAACACATTATTTGTTAATAAATGTTTTAGTGGTACTTGAACAAGAAATGTATAACACATTAATTTTTGCAGAAGCTCAAATTTTAAAGAAAACGAATATACACTGCGTTGCATAACTATAAATACATAAAACATTTCTTAATTTTATAAGTTAAAGAAAAATTATCTGCAGAAAACACTCAGAGTCTTTGGCGGGAATCGAACCCGCCACCCTCTGACTGATAGTCCGGAACACTATTGCCTAGTCTATCGGGGCACCCATTTTAATAATGTGTTTGCCCTCCATTTTTTGAACTCGAAGACTCAGATATAGGTTTTCAGCATAAATTCGACAGCTTAATGTTTACAATATTTTTTGACGACTTATTTTCCAAAAATCATACTAATTTCTCATCTAGTAATTTTGTGTAATCAGAAGAATTCAATTCAATTCAAGCTCCCAAAACCATCAAAAACCGCCTCCGAAATTTCTTTTTGGGAAATATCATGTTCCTTCCGTAGGTCTCTTCAGTAACACTTGAAAGCATCTGGAACATTAAGATTGAATTGTTTCTCATTGAAAAAAAATTACTTAAACAAATATTTATAATCTGACCAACACTCTTTATTGTGTTGAAATTTGACCTTTTTCAAAATCACTTATTTTCTACGCGGCATTTTATAACAAATTATTGAAAATTGCATAATTAGAATAATTATAAGTTATACTTTTATTTGGAAAGAAGAAACTGAGATCTTTCGAATGACATATAATTTATCTAAGAAAACTTGAGAAATTTTAAACATTACATTATAATGTATGAAAACGTCACCAAAGTTGAAAAATTTTTTAAAAATCTACAAAATTTGTGTTTGCTCGACAATAACACCCAAATTTCTCAAGTTTTCTTAGATATATTCGTGTTGGTGGTTTTATGGTGTGCGGAACACATGTGAACTTATAGTTCACGTGCCTGTCTGATCGCAAAATATTTCAGCCAGAAATACGTTGGCTATTAGCAAAGATTATGTATGTATGTATATATATAGTGTATATTCTTTGCTATTAGTCAAAGACATATTGAAAACCTTAAAACGTGTTTATTTCAGGAGACACGATATCTAACGTGACAGTTCCTCTTGGAACCAGTGGTGCGCACGTATTTGTTATTCGTTGCGGTTCACCAAAATAGAGAACAATAAATAAATATTGGCTTAAATAGTAAGCTACCGTATCCCTGTAAATTCTGGGCACGTACATGACAATTTCGAGTCCAGAATAATACATAGATTTTTTTCTTCCCTGATGGATATATTTAATAGCTGCACATTTGTGGCTGAGTATGAGTTATGAGTCTCAGTTATTGAGCATTTCCAAGGCATTGTCTATGATATTGATGATCATATCCAACTTGTTCGAGAGTTGGTAAGAGTCTACTTACTCGTATGTCTTATATGTATATGAGTCGATGATTCTCTGCAGGTATTTTAACAGTAGCAATGAAATGATTATTGGACGGAAGACTTTATCCTTCTCACATAATCAGAACATAATTCAGCCATATGCGAAGTTGGTATATTCTATAGATCTAGGGAATTATATATAATTATAATTTCGCGGCCGCCTACTATCTGGTCGTTGTTATTTATATAAATAGAAAAACTTATAATCATAATTATCATAGAGTGAATCACTGCGGTGTTACTTACTATCATTTACTATTGGCAGAAATCCTTACATGAATTTTCCCGATTTTAATTGGCATCTAATGCACTCATGTGTAAAAATATTTATCACACGCACTTGTTAGGTTTTAATTAAAATCAGTATCATTTCTCAAGTTTTCATAGATAAATTATATATCATTCGAAAGATCTCAGTTTCTTCTTTCAAAAGCTAGTAAGAAATTCGGCTCATTATCAACAGATTTAGAGGCTTATAAGTGCGCAAAGGTACAAAAACCGGCTTTTTAACCATAAATCCGGATTTTGGAGGTGTCCGGCATATTTCACTTTAGGAATCTTTTTTTACTCGACAAGCCCTACAAGAAAAATAATATCCGGTCCCAGGTTTTTTGGACTGTCGCACCGTGTTATTTGTGTCGAAATTTGTTAGGATACGTGTATTAATCAAACATTTATAACCGATGCAGTCCTATTACGAAGGGCCATTTGTATGGGGGCTATGATAAATAATAGACCGATTTTAACCAATATCAATTTTAATCGTTGGCATAAATTAGTTCAAGTACTTATATTTAAAAAATAATTAAAAAAATATTCTTGGGAGTTGCTTAGCAATTATGAATTGGAAAGAATATCCTGGTAAAACACTTAGAATACTCTTATATATATGTATACATATAAATTCCATTAAAATGAAAATTTAAAATTAGCTACGTAGTAGTTTAACTTCACATGATACTTATGTATGTATTTACGTTGAACTTTTTTCCCGATAGTTTGAATTTCGTTGAGTGTATTACTTACGTATTTTAACCTACTTCTAACAACGTAACTATGAATGTTTATGATATAATGACACATAAATACATAAAATCATACATTTTAGCACATACCGAGGAGTAAAAGTGGCGTGTAGTAGTTGCAATACTTTGGATTTATGACAAATAAACTGAACATAAAACTTAATGGTTTTTTCTCTTTTGATATAAACTTTAAAAGTAAAAGGGAGAAAAAATAACGAAATGCATAAAAAGCGTATGATGGGTCTGTACCTACATACATCTGTATGTACATTAGGGCGGGTCAAATTGTATGGAACGATTTTTTTCGATGAAGCGGATAGCAAAAACGTAATTTATAGATGATTCTGAGAAATTTTGCTCAAGAGACCATAGCTCTAAGTCGGATTTGGAGCCCCCCACAATTTCAAAATAGATTTCTTTCCATATATATGTACATAGAATAATTTAAGTAAATTAGTCATAAAATCGGATAGAATTATAGTAGATTTCTCAATCCGGGCTTGTTTGAAAGGTATTTTTATCACCTTTCAGAATCTGGGGCCAAATCACCGCATTCGTGATAGAATGAGGTATCGTATCGAAAAATTATTTCGATATCGAAATTATGATAAAATGTACTTAATTTTTTGCTCGATATCGAATGCCATAATCTCAAATAAGAAAATTACGATAACTTTTACTCGATATCGAATGCGGTGATTTGGCCCCTGCATTGATACCAATATTTTCTTTTTTTTTACTTTCGAACTCCTTTGTAGGAAAATCGATCTGAAAAAATGAAAATCTACTATAATTCTATCCGATTTTATGACGAATTCAATTAAATTATTCTATGCATATATGGAAAAATATCTATTTTGAAATTTTGGGGGGCTCCAAATCTGACTTAGAGCTATGGTCTTTTGAGCAAAATTTCTCAGAATCACCCATAGATTATATTTTTGCTATACGCTTCATCAAAAAAAATTAACCCGCCCTAATGTACATATATTAAAAATATGCAATTAAGAATCAAAAACTAAAAAAAAACTCTTTTTAAAGAAATTTAAATAAATATTGAAACAAAACTGAACATGGTTGTACAAGTAAAATAAGAAATTTACATTTGCATTTGTATGAAATGTGTTAAAGAATATGCATTCACATTTAAACAACAATAATAAATATTTATTTTATCTTACTTTGTTTCTAGTTTAAGCATCATTTCATTTTATATAAAAAAGCGGATAGAATGTTTGTAATCTTATCTTCTTGTAGTTATTTGGATATCTATAGTCATATCAGTGTACATATGTAGCTGTTTTGAACATTTTATGTGTACATATGTTGGTGTCTTTTTAAATGTTTGTGCGTCTTCAAGAGATTTTTAATTTTAATGATTTTATTTATTTTTGTGCTCACAACTGGTTATAAAGTTATCTACATATATTATAGCATGACAAAAGTCAATTAAATTTACTTAAATTAGAAAAGAAAAAATTTCGCATCACAAAAGGTCCACTCAGTGACAATTTACTCTCCAATAGAAAGCTTCTGTCTAAAGAGCAGTACAAAATAGTTTACTTAGAGATACTACAGTGGCAATTGACTGCATGCTAAATTACCTGCGATATATAAATAAATATATTGACTTATCTCACAGTCAAAGTCAGCCGAGTAGTTCGACATTACTAGTAGTTACAATACTGTCTAAAAGAGATATATAAACTTTTTCAGTAGTCAATGCAAAACAGCTGTATGTGAATTGGTTAGTACATACTCATTTTTCTTTTTATACCCTACACCACCATAGTGGGGAGGGTATATTTGATTTGTGCTCATGTTTGTAACGCCCAGAAATATTGGTCCAACACCCACCTTATAGTATACCGACCGACTCAGAAACACTTCCTGATTCGATCTAACGATGTCCGTCCGTCCGCCTGGCTGGCTGTCCATGTAAAGCTTGTGCGCAGAGTACAGGTCGCAATTTTGAAGACATTTCGATAAAATTTGGTACATAATATTTTTCGGCCCAAGGAAGGATGGTATTGAAACTGTTGGAAATCGGTCCATTATTTCACCTGTCCCCCATACAAATGTCCTCCCGAAATTGGGGTTTACCAATCATAAATGTTTGAATTATGCAAGTATGCAAACAAATTTCACCACATAGCTCCCATATAATGCCCACCTCCGAAAATCGCTTTAAAGATCATAAATTTCTTAAAAATGTTGGTATCTAAATAAAATTCAACACATACTTTCATATATACAGAAATGACGACACCTAATTTTATAATGGTCGGTCCATAATTAGTCGAAACTCCCATATAAGACCCTCTCCGTAATTCACTTTAACCTCCATAAATCTTTTAAAAGTTTATATCGAGATAAAGTTTAAAACAGAAATCATGACACTAAATTTTTGGATGATCAGTCCATAATACATAGGTTATATCTCTCATATAGCGCCTATTTCTAAAAAAACTGATTTAGACATATACTGGGTGTAGGGTATTATATGGTGGAGCTTGACCGACTATACTTTTTTACTTGTTTATTTTTTTTAGATTTTATAAAATATTAATAAATAAGTATCAATTTGTGGTTAAAAAGTATTCAATTGCTTATATCTGAACCATACATTAGATTATAGTGGTAGAATAATAAACGTTTACATTTTTATTTAATATGTTTCTATAATAAAAACTCAGCTTCCATAAAATGCCTACTTCTCAACAGTTCTGTAATAAATACTTGTGAAATTTAAACGGCAAAAAAAACCTAAAACCTGTTCGAATTTTATAACTGTGGTTTAAGAAATTTTGGCTAGACAACCGTAGCTACCCTAATTTCAAATGTGGCAGACTTAAAAACCAAGATATTTAAATTGACAGAAGCTCTAAAAATTGTCCCATTCTACAAGATATCTGGTATTAAAAAAAATTTGGAGCTTACAAAAGCTGAACTGGCGAAAATGGAAGCCGGGTTACAACAAAAAGTTGTGGACTTAAAGAAAAACATAGCTACTCTAAAAGCGGATGTGATTACTCTAAAATCAAATTTACATAATTTAAACGGACAACTGACCACTGCACCAAGTGACAAAATAGATTCTATCAAGGCAACAATATATTTTGTCAAACATCAATTGACGCAACAGCAAACTGAATTACAAGGGTTATTAGATACCAAGAAGGCTACTTTAGAGTTAGCCATAGCTGGTGATGAATTAAAATCAGATGTGGATATATTGCAAGTGACAATGCAGATTCTATTAACGAAGCATTAAACTTAGTTGAAAATCACTTTTAGCAAAAACAAACCGAGTTACAACAAAAATCAATGAATTATTAGATATGTTGATACATATCTAAGCTAAGTACTTTAGAGTCAGTCATAGCTGGCCTCATTTCAACTGTTGGACACTTGAAAGCAAGTGTGGAAGATCTAACATAACATTTGGAAGCTGCACCAAACGGCAAACTAGATTCTATTAACGCAGCATTCAATTTAGTGCAAACTTAAATGACGCAAAAACCAACCTAGTTTAAAGATTTATTAAATACCGAGAAAGCTACTTTAGATACAGCCATGTCTGATCTAACTTCAAAAATTGGAGAATTAAAAGTAAGGTTGGAAGATATAACACAAAAGTTGACAACTACACTAAGCGCCAAAACAGATTCTATTAAGAAAGCATTGTCTTTGGTCCAAACTCAATAGACGCAAAAACAAACCGAGTTACAACAAAAAATTCATGAATTATAATTCCAATAATTATTGGATGCGAAGAATGCTGTTTTAGAGGCAGCCTTAGCCAATTTAAATTTAATTTTGGATCACTTAAAACAAAGTTAGTTAAGATAGAAGAGTTAACTTGCCTTAGCGGCGAAATAAATAATATAAAAACCATTTCGGACCAAGCCGAAGCTAAGTTGAAGATAGCAACCTTGCAATGTAAAATAAAATATTAATAATATTATGTCTTTTTAATTATGTAATTAAATAATGCTCAAAAATTTATAAAGTTGTATAGATTATGTATTTATGTCTAAAAATATACTTTTTAAATCGAAGAATATCTTTTTTATATCAAGACTTCTAGCAAAGAACACAGAAAAATACAAATACATATACTATGAGCCTCAAAAGTGAGTAAACACAACAAATTATTTGATTTTTTTAAGATAATGAAAATCCTAAAATCTATCCATCGATTGAAATTTCAAAGTTTCGTTTTGTTGGATATTTGGTTGAATAATAGATTCGGTTATAAAAAAAATTTAAGTTGAACTATAATGCTTTTCATAATCTTAAAAAAATCAAAAAATTCAATGGTGCTTACACACTTTTGAAGCTGTGTGTACATTTTTACCATAGTTAAAGTACTTTGAACGTACACGTATAGATCTTTTCATGTTTAAATAGTAATAATTAAATAATTAATAATTAATTTTATTCTATTTTATTCGACCTTTTTGTATGATTTTTTATTAAATAATTTTCAAGCTTGAGGTCACTTTTTGTTTTTTTATAAAAGATTCTTTATTTTTATATATAAATTACTCGATATTTCGATTTCCTTTGGAAACCTTCTTAAGGAGTATATTTAAAAAAATAATAATAACATAGAAAATTTGTTATTTTTTAAATATACTCCTTCAGACAATCTTCAGACAACCTTGATATTTTTAAGATATTTTTTGTGATTTCATCAAATATAATGCAAATAATATCATAATATTTAGCACAATTTATTTTTATTATAGAGGGACAAGTCCTGTTGAAAATGGTAGGAATCGGTCAACGATTTATTATAGCCCCCATACAAATGTCTTCCCGGAATATGGCATTATGGTACATATCCATTCAAAATTCTGCAATAATAAGTTTCAAGCAAAAAATTTTATGATGATCGGTCCATATTTGACCATATCCCCCATATTAATTCCACTTGCGAAATCACTTAAATGCGCATAAATATTTTATAAAAATCACTATCCAGTTGGAATTCAACACAAATAGCCCATACATATGTATATTGACCGGCCCATATTTGACCGTAGTCTCATATAAAGTTCACTTCAAAAAATCAAAATGGTGGGTATACAAGATTCGGCATAACCGAATATAAAATCTAACTTGGTTTTTTGTTGTAATCTGGCCAGTTATATATAGTGATTTTATTTCTTTTTTAATAATCACCCCTATCGTAAATAAAAATTCCACATGAAATTTGTTCCTTTTCACATTTTTCCTATTAAAATTCAATGTTAAAAAAATAAAAGGGAACAAATTTCATGTGGAATTTTTATTAATGATAAGGGTGAATTTTTATGAACTTTGATGGATGACATTCGTGTTGTTTAGAGCTAAATAACCGATTTTGTTAGACCCCTGGTGGCTATGAATGTCAACCACCGATTTGTAGTAAATATAGTTGAAGGTATATTGTGGTAACTGCTAACATGTCTCTATCGTATTGTTTCTTATGGTAAAAATAAAAGAAAAAGGGGAAACATAATAAAATGTTCTTGTTGCGTTCATGAACAACAATTTCTCTTTTTCTGTAACTATAGGATAAGACATTTTTAATAACACGGATTTCAGAGAAATGACTTAATTTTAACAAAATAAGTATATAAAAATATGTATTTCTTATTATTGTTTATTTGACCTTTTTTGTATTAAGATTTTGGTAAATGTTTATTTCTGAAATAAAATTTAAATTTTTTATAAAAAAGACCTAAAGCTTAAATAATTACTAAAATCTTAAAAATTATATATATAACTAAATAAATAAAATAAATAAAAAAAATCCATTATAAAGCGGACAGCATTTGAATTCTTTTCTTTAATAAATTTAACCTACTCCAAACAGCAATGAGTGGATCAAATTGCAAATATTACTGATGATAATCCAGTCATTCAGAAAATTGAGTTTATAACCAATCAGTTTATATTCAAAGTGAATTTCTGGATATCAGAGCACCTGACTTCAAAATTGCATTAAGAACTGACTTCATGGCCCCTAAAGTTATAAGCAACAAAACTCTAGGAGCCATGAACAAGAATGTAGGAGAATCCACTCATCTATTTGTAATTTAGTTTAGATCAAAGAGAGCAAAATCTGAACCTCTAATCAAAAAAAAAAACAAATCTCCAAAATTATCATTTAATAATTTCTTTAATGCAATTATAATTTATTTGAAGGAAAATATGAAAATGTTTCCAGTGTTTCTAAAAAATCGTACAACAGTTGTCTTGTTGGATATTTTACAAGTGGTAATCAAAGATCACTTGAGTTTCGTCTCTTTTAACGCTCATTCATCAATCACACTCCTTAGAGCAACCAATGACGAATTTTTGGTTGCGCATTCATTAGCAATTTCATCACAAGTAGTTGTCTGACCTTATTATGTTGGAGTTGAGAGCTTTGAATGATACAATGCTGTACACATAGATATCAGTGGTCAAAATCTCGAAATTGAAATCTCGGATTATTTTCGCGGCAGTATCCATGGCAAATGATGCAGGAAGTCTGAAGAAAACAAAGCGGTCAATTTCATGAGAAATTGTTAAAAAAAACCAGTTCATTTTCCTTCTATGAACCGCCAGTTGAGAGAATAAGTTCGAATCGCTAACTATAACCTTTTATTATTTTCTAACTTTACATTTATTCGATAAACTATATTTCGGTTTGAACGAATTTTTGTATTACAAATTATATTTTAAAATCTTCTAAATTATGTCAATCTAGGAAAATGTTAACAACACGTTAAAATTTATTTATCAAATAATTCAAATTAAAAACTAAAGTATATAAGGTCAAACACATTATTATTTTCAATCCTGAAACATTTCCAAATTTTTTTCGAAGCAAAAAATCTGCCTGAAAAACCATTACGAGTATAAACATTTACCCCCTTATTCAAAAACGATTATTAAATTTAACAAACGTTTATTAAGCAAATTTTTATATACAAATCTGTCTTCATAAACGTTTATTAAATTTAATAATCGTTTTTGAATAAGGGGGTTAAACTTTTTCTTTACACACAATCATTCTTTAATGATTAAATAAAAAGAAGAAAATTAATATTTTTGAATTTCCAAGGGGATGTAATTTAGCATGAAAGTGGAACAACAAATCAATTAGATTAAAGATAATTTGTGTGTAGTGTGTAATGTAAACGACCTTGACCATTTGTTTGTTTATATTCTGTAATAAAACATGTTTGCTGGCTTTTAATTTCAACGGAATTCTTTAGAGACATCAAGAAACACAAACACTTTTTTATTAATTACACGGTGCTACAGTGAAAATATACTTGGAAAGTGACCTAGTGTAAGTTGTAGGCCTTATTGAGTACATCATAAATTAATTTTTAAAAGTTCGGAAACACCCTCAAATTTCGGAGTTTTTCCGGACGTATATTAATTAAATATTGGTAGTAATTTTCGTAATAACATCTGCAATTTTTTTATGTTTTTTTAACTTTGAGTTCTTTTTTTTATATATTTTTCTATAAAAGCAGATATATTTGTATAACAAATTTTAAATAGAATTTTATTACAAATAAAATGAACTTTAGTATTTTTTAAATCGGATAATGTTTGTGAAAGTTATAAAACTTCATTTCAAGAGCTTTAAATATCACTTGATATCCCCAAGCGGAAAAAAATTTAAGTGAGAATATTTTTTTTTTATATTGAGATAAAAGAGAACCCCATTTAGTGACAAATGATCTTGTTCGAAATTTGAAACTATCATGGAGACAAACAGTGGAATATCACTAAAAGTGACTTTAAAGTAACATTTGCAAGAGACAATCCCCAAATACAGTTTGAGCACATATTTAAAACTGACAATGATAATAACAACCTTGTATATTGCTCACTTTGTGTGATCAGCGCCATCTGTTTATGAAATTATTCGTAACAATATTAATACACTTAGATTTTTTGATGAAATTTTCAGAGGTTGTCTCGGATTTTTGCTCATATCTCCGTTATTTATGGACGGATTTTGCTGATTTTAAATAGCAAACTTCTCGAAAGCATGTCTGACAGAATTATTGAAGATTTGGATCCCGAAGATATCTGGCGACTTCAGAAAATTGATTTCAACAGTCAGACAGACAGACAGACGGACATGGCTTAATAGACTCCGCTATCTATATGGATCCAGAATATATATACTTTATTGGGTCGGAAAATTATATTGTGGAAATTACAAACGGAATGACAAACTTTAATATGTATACCCTTCTCATGAAGGTGAAGGGTATAAAAATGGCACCAAATTAAAAAACCTAGAAAAAAAAATTAAAATCAGATATAATTAAAAATAACACTGCAAAAATTTAATATATAATGTGTACATATTTAAAAAGGCACGTTTAAAAATTGAAAATATGATTAAAATCAACTGAGTTACGTGTTAATAAGTATTCGAACCTACCCGAAAATAGTTTTTTTCCGAATAACTCCGAAATTTGAGGGTGTTTCCGAACTTTTAAAAATTGATTTATGATCTACTCAATAAGGTCTATGACCTACACTAGGTCTCTATTCGAGTATAAAAAAGTGCTCATTTGTAGCACCGTGGTATTTAATTCAACAATTTGTGTTTGTCTTTTTTTTAAACGTAGAATATGGTTAAATACTTGTACGCTTTGTAATAGACAAATGTCCATTCATAAATAAATAAACGTTTTGAAATTGTACACTTTATTTTGTATTTCTCTTTTTTTTTTTAGTGATTAAACTTTATTCCATTACTTCGCACTTTAAAGTATATTGTTGTGTGTACATTAAGTCCACCATTGTATATTTGCTCGTAAAAATTTCCGTATAAAAATAAATTATTTGTTTATTTCAAACACGTCTGCGGTTTGATATTTTTAAGTGTTTTTCTTTCCCTATTTGTTTAAACGCAATTGAATATTCATTGAATGTGGTAAAAGAGAGCAAAAGCTAAGTTTTTTGATAGTTGTGCAAAACAATATCAGACCAAAACTAAAATATTTAAAATAATACTATTAATTATTTAGAGAAATTGTTTACGAGTTCAGTTTTTATATACGAATATCAATGAATTTTGAAAGAAATAATTGATTTTCTTTAGCATTTCCAAGCTAAATAAACATACAGTGATATCTGAACTTCACACAGAAAAAAATAAAAATGAGTTTCAATTAAAATATTTGTGGAATCCATTAAAAATTTAATTGAAATCGGACCTGTAAACAAAATGATAGTATCAATTAAAAAAAATTGATATTTAATTGAAAATATCAGTAAAATCAGAAAAAGTAATTGAATCAATTAAAATTTTAATTGAAAATTATTTTAAAATCAATTAAAGGTTTAATTGAAAAAAAACATGATTTTTTTCTGTGCAGCTAACCGTACCTATATATCTTCTGTGTTCTTCTTTGAAGGAGTTCAAAAAAGAGGCCCACATTATTTTTTGACTCCAAATATCACAAACTTATTTTCATCGGTAAAAAAAATATTGTTCCAAAAAATTTGGGGCTCGTTCAGATATTTTTTTTCCAAAATTCAAACGTTTGGTTGGGTTGTTCTTCGTAATAAAGAGTTTCTTACGTTGAACTCTACCATGTTAGTCATTTTAATGCAAAGATCTTCTAATCTTTGCTCATACTTCTTTTAGTATAGCTCTTACTTCAGTTTTTGTAAGACGCTTTGGTCGTTTTGCACCAGGCGAATTTTCTACAGTATTGTGTTTGGTATACATGTCTATAATTTTGTTTATTGTACAGTGATGCCTTCCAACGATTTTAGCTATTTCACGCAGGATTTATCTGTTCTGTGTAAGTCTATTACGATATGCCGAGTCTCAATAAAAATTTTTCACTACTTAACGTCAGAACTTATTCTGTTTTAATGATAAGTTATGAAACTTGCAATTATTTTGAACCACATTTCAAATCTA
Source organism: Bellardia bayeri (assembly GCA_950370525.1). Taxonomy (NCBI): domain Eukaryota; kingdom Metazoa; phylum Arthropoda; class Insecta; order Diptera; family Calliphoridae; genus Bellardia; species Bellardia bayeri. The sequence continues at coordinate 49,032,796 of OX493268.1, forward strand.
CTTAAATAATTATATGTGATTGACTTAAGGAGCCTTCTAAAGTCTATGTCATTCTTAATCTATATACCTACATAAAATATGTACATATAATTTGCTAATCGCTTAAATTATAAGTTCATGTAGTAATACATTATAAACGAGTACATAACTTACCCAATTTCTAGGTGCGCCATTATTACGATTTATATCAGTTCCACCATTGCCTACGCCTCCAGTTAAATTTGATTTTGTAAATGTGCCTAATGGTCCATTATTTGACTGCTTACCGCCATTCATACTTATTGCTTGAGTTGCTGTATAATCGATGTTTTCCCTAAACTTCTTAGCAGATTTGGATGATATGAGATCTTCTGGCTGCAATATAAGCTGCGTATAATATGGCTTATGGCTACGCAATGACACACCTTTGGAGGGTGTATTCAAGGGTGGTCCAAATAGAGGTGAACGCTTCTCTTGCAATATACCCAAAGCTGTATAGTTAGAGCTGTATTCTTTGGGTGGCGTTTGAGAAGAACCCGAGTCGATGACCTCTTCGCAGGAGGTATTTTCAAATGCCGTAGATGACGAAATGTTTAGACTGGAAAACGTTGCAATTGAGTGAAATTTAAAATATTCCTTTAGACGATTCGAGCGAAAAGACTCTTCTGAACTTGTATATGAGTTGCGAAAATCTAAAGTTTCATTATTTAAATCAGTGGTATTGTGGTGGCTGTCGTTGCTGGTTTTCGTATAGACCGGCAAAAATTTGCATTTCAAGTACTGCATACATATATTGGGGTGAATCAGCAGAGAGCTTTGAAGTGCGACAGACACACGAACATACAAAATCAACTAAACGGTGGGTTGTTTAAGTATAACTATCGATAGTGATGGTGCTGGTGGTATTATCAGTTTCTTTATTACAGTTTTTGCTGTTTAATGTTCGCTTTTTTGTTGCTGATGCGTTTGGAATAACAACGTCACGTAAAATTGCATTCACCCTACACAATATGACAAAACAAAAATTGAATTGTTTAAATTATACATACATACTATTGTTGTATTTCTTTTTATAAAATTTTTCGTTTATTTATTACTGTTGTTATTGTTGTTTTTTTTTTAATTCAGCACGTGGTAGAACAATGTAGTTTTTTATTTATGAAATGTTTATCTCTCTACAAAATTAAAAAACCAACTAAGGGGGAGAATCAAAAATGTTAATGAATCATACGGTTATTATTTTGAAGAGCGCCTAATTGACAGCTAAAAAAGTTTAAGAGAGTAAGTAGATCGGTCATAGATCCATGTGTACTGTATACCACACAAACAACACTCACTTAATATTATCAATTGCTCAAGGTCGCCATCATAACTAATGGCAAAAATAACGCAAACAATGCATCACTGTTTGTTATCTTAATATTATTTTGGAGTACAATAACAAAATCAGACACTGGCATATAAAATTTAATTTATGAATTAAAGTGATATTTTTATTTTAAGAATACAATACACCACACATTATTCTACTAATGAATTATGGCCATTAGGCTGACTTTTGATCGTAATTCTACTTAGAATTGTTAATATGACGGCGGAAACAGGTTGTGGAAAAATATAATTATCGGAGATCCGTCTAAATGTTTCTTAAGTTCTTAAAACAGTAAAATTAGAAAATGCTCTAGTTGTTATTTGTTCTATAACCTTCATCATGTCGGAATGTTATTACCTATGTATGTATGTATATGTTTATTAACATATGGTATCAGATATATTCGATACTCATGGATTTTTCCATTTGAAAATTGTTATATAAATACATACATACATACATAATTAATCTCAGTCAAGCAAAAGCCCATAGTGGAATCTTATCGAAAATACTTTTTTAGTGATGGATTAGGAACCAAAACGTAAACAATAAAAATATCATCGATAAAAATACATTCATATGTATATTTACATACATATGTATATCTGTACTCGTGTATAATTTTTTAGAAATACATTTTTAAATTTGTCAAATACATACAATCAATACGCTAAAAATTAAAAAGAGTTTTAACCAAGTAAAGTCAGGATATCAATAATGTCTCAAAAAATCGTTGAGCTCTAATGGAAATGGTGCTTTGGAGTTGATTTATCGACAAAAGGAAAAGCATACAATATTTCAGTTGATTGACATGCTTTAAAAATCATAGCCATAGAAATACAAAAAGATATTATAATGATGGATTTATTGCAAAACTATACGGTTCTAAAATATCAGGACAGAAACTATCATACGGAGTTATTTTCTAAATGCGACAAAACTGTTATCTTTTGGAATATGCTACCAGATAAAAAAAACTAGTGCTACAGAAAAAAAGTTATCAAAGAATGGAGTAACAATTTTATTTTGCTGTAATGCATCTGTAACAAAGAAAATTAAACGTCTTCTTCTTGAAAAGGTAAAAAAGCAAAGCTCGTTTCCTAATACATAAAAGGTTTTCTGCAAATAATCTTCATTTAAAAAAATCATGTTTAGAATAATGTATACTCGTAGAGCCTAATCCCTCCCAATGATGACTTATGAGATTGTCACATCGTTTTTGACATAAAGAAAATATGGATCCTTCTATTGCATTTCCAAAATTAATAGATTTATTCTTTTAAGAATATATTTTGAAAAAATAGTAGGTATAACTTCTAAAGTTTTTGAAATCCTGATTAACTAAATTTTAAGCTTTTGTTTTTGGATCCAGCCTCAGAATCATTTAATGTGAAATAAAACTTCAGAGACTCCCATTGTCCGACAAATCAACCAACAATGTATTATCGTGATAACCATCTTTTAGATAGATATATAAGAATTATATGGATATTAGTTCCAAAATGTTCATGTAATTTAATAAAATCAAACGAACACACCTGTGTAATTACAAGACTTATTTGGCCTAGGCTAAATAAAGAATGGACGTTATATATGCTGAAATTACAGCGGTCACAATTGCGCGATTTGGTGTCAATAATCACCGGACACTGCAAATTCGGCAATTATGCCAGAAGATTAGGACTCCCTTACAATGATTTCTGTAGGAGTTGTAATGATGAAGAAGAGGAGGATACAATAGCTTATCTTCTATATCATTGTACGGCAATGGACATCATGCGCAACACCCTCTTGGGACAACCGTACTTCAATGACCTATCTGAAATATCAGACTTGAAATTAGATCAACACTTTCATTAGAAATAGCAATTGGTTGTCATGATGACATCCGATCCCTTCACTTGAAATGGAAATACTGGCTATTTAGGTGGCTCGGAGTTTTTACTCCATCTTTTTCTCTAAACTTCTGGATCCGACATCTTCATCTTCTCTTGATATATTTTTCTCTTTCTACTACCTATTCACATACAATCTCTTTCTACCTCTAAATATCTATCCCCTGTTCCGTTTTCTTCCATTAATGTCTTTTCAGGCAACACAAAAGGACAATGCTTGGACCTAAGTGGGCTATACTAGTTATGGCTGCCTGCTGACCTAACCCAACCTAACCTAATAAAATCATTTCTTCGGCTTGCACTATAACACAAATGGTAACTTAATTCATATATTACTATATAGTTCATCTGGAATACCAAATTTTGGTGCAATAGTCTTTTGAAATTGTGCCGAAAATGAATCAATAATCTAAAATATAAGTATAATTTGACCATGTTTGCCAACCTTGCTGTGATATTTTCTAGTAATATAAAATTAACGGAATCGAATCAACCAAATAAATGTTTTTACACAAAATGTCCATTAATCGTTAACCGTATTATATTGGTGGTGAGTATATAAGATTCGGCATATCCGAATAACATTCGTCCTACTTCATACTGAATTTTATCTGGATACTAATAAATTCATAGTTGCTATCTTTAGAAAAGGTTGATTTAAGAAAACTAGAGACCAAAGAACGCGCTTTGTGACTATCCAATGATGCGTCCAGTTGGGCGTAATGCCTCGGAAGGAGCTTAAAAACTTTTGGGGATGTTTTCGTTTTTACATCAAACAGAATAATTGCCTTTATATAACCAGTTACGATGAAGTTCAGGTCTACGCAAAAGATGATATGTGTTGAAGAAGAAGTAGTCTCACAAGTGGGCCCTATATGAAAGTTTTTTCCAATTATGGACCAGTCGTAACAAAAATTGGTAGCATGTTGTCCAATATCCGGGTTTAATAATTGTCATTATAAGCGTTTAACTTATTTTCGGAAGTAGATCTTATATGACCACAAAAAGTGGTGAATGAGGAATATATACGTCTGATCCAAAAATAACCGTTATTTTTAAATTTCGTGAGTTACGTATTTTCGATTTTCGCATATTATTCTGTTATGTTGGTACACATGTCTGTTATATATGTTGGTAATATCAGTCATTTTGGATTGTCAGTTTGTTTTTGATAGATAAAAAGGTTAGTCGTGTTTTGGTGTGCTCTTAGATTTTTTACTATTCGAAAAAATTGATCAAAGAAACTGTATTAAGTTTTGTGTAAAAAATTAAATTAAATGCACAAGGACATTTGAAATGTTGCCTGTGGCGTTTGGCGAGTCTACTATTCGCAGAACACAAGTTCAATTGTGGTATAACCGGTTTAAGCAAGGCCGAGAAGATGTCAATGACGATGCTCGTCCTGGTCGCCCGAGCACGTCAACAACCGATGAAAACATTGAAGCAGTGAAAAAAAAATGATTTTGGATAATCGTCGAATTACTATCAGAGAGGTTGCTGATGATGTTGGCATATCGTTCGGCTCATGCCAAGCAATTTTTACGGATGTTTTAGGCATGAAACGTGCGGCAGCGAAGATTGTTCCACAATTGCTAAATTTTGAACAAAAAAAAAAACGTCGCATGGACATCGCTCAGGAACTGTTGAACATCGTCAACAACGATCCAGATTTCCTCAAAAAGGTCGTAACTGGTGACGAATCATAGGTGTATGGCTATGACATTGAAATTAAAGCCCAATCATCCCAATGGAAACGTCCAGAAAAGCCAAGACCAAAAAAAGCACGTCAAATTCGGTCAAATGTAAAGGTTTTGCTCACTGTTTTCTTCGACTGCAATGGCGTGGTGCATCATGAATTCTTGCCACAAGGTCGTACGGTCAATAAGGAATAATACCTTGAAGTTATGCGCCGTTTGCGCGAAGCAGTTCGTCAGAAACGCACAGAATTGTGGAAAACCCAAAAACCCTGATAACGTACCAGCTCACACATCGATGCTTGTGCGTGAGTTTTCAGCCAAAAACAAAACCGTATCATGCCGTATTCTCCGGACTTGGCCCCCGCTGACTTTTTCCACTTTCCAAAACTGACGACACCGATGAAAGGAAAGCGTTTTGCTATGATTGAGGAGATAAAAGAAAAATCGAAACAGGAGCTGCTGTTGGCGATACCAAATAGCGCGTTTCAGAAGTGTTTTGAGAATTGGAAAAAACGCTGGCATAAGTGTATTATATCTGAGGGGGATTACTTTGAAGGAGATAAGATAATTATTGATGAATAAATAAATACTTTTTGAAAAAATTTAAAACAACGGTTATTTTTTTGGTCGGACCTCGTACAATTGTCATTCAGTGTGTAACATTGAGGTAGTAATTTGATACACAATAAAGCCTTTAAAATCCTTATGAAATTATATACTGTCTCTGCTTGTTTACCACTATCCTAAGCAGTTTTGTATTGAAAATTAGATAACCTCCAAAACAGTTTATACCTTTTGGAGGTTGTTATCCAATGAAATTTTGCACACGTAATTCCTATAATAAAAGAAAAAACACCGATGAAAATCTTTCCGGAATACCTATAGAATCGTACTCAAATAAATTCTAGAGAATTTTCTTCTTTATTTAGTTTCAAACGAGTTTCCGGAAAAAGTCTAAAGAATATCGTTGTGTATTTGGCCCCCATTTTAACACAACATAAACTATTTCTGAACCCACTGCATTTGTTGGTTTTGTAAAGTAGTTGTTTTGCTGGATGAATGATGTAGTTGTTTTAATAATTAATTCTCAGGCAGAAATTATCTAGTTAAACTTTTAACAGAACAATTTTTTGTTTTATTTTTGCTTGTACACAGTATCATTTACAATTCTTATCACATTCATATAAATGAAATGTGAATGATATCGAAAATATGTACATATGTATGTATTCGTATGTCTTCACAGAAAAAAAATATAAAAAAACATAAAAACTGCCAAATTGGTAAAATGAAACCATGAAGAAATAAATAAAAAGTTCAAAGAACTTCAATAAATAAAATTACTGAGAACAAACACTTTTGGATGATTGTATTTTTTTCATACAAAAATGTATTTACCTATACCTATAAAAAATCATTAAAAAAACACTTGGCCATAACAAAAAATATCACAACAACAGCAAAAACAAATTCAATAAAAAGAAATTGATAAATTAAGCTTAAATTAACAAAGCATGATGAGAAAAACACGCAAAAATCATAAAATAAACAAAAACACACAAATAATAACAAACTCACACAGTGAAGGTATTAATTTGCCAACAACGGTCACCGTATATTGGTCTCTTTTCGATAAAACTTTTTTATTTTCAACAATATTTTCAATTATTTTAGTTATTTTTCTTTGCTTTCAGTAGTTATTTGACATTTAATGAAACCGTTATAATTTGTATTATCTTTCTGTGGCTTTTAATCTTTGTTTGTTAAAAATGCTTGATAAAGAAAAAAACTCCCAAAAATAAAAGTAAAACCAACAAACATTAACTTTTTTCACTTGCACTTCAAACACTCACGGCGACATTGTTTGTTAAACAATTCAGCACAAAAACAGAACATGTAAAACTATAACTGAAAGAAATTAAAAACGAGTTGGCGGAAAAATGTACGGTGAATTCGTGAAATTTTACTTAATTTTCACTTCAACGTCCGGTCACAAGTGTCTCAATATAACAACTAAACTTTATAACGTAATATGACTCTAACTTTGTTATTGTTTTTGTATTTTTATTTTAGTGTGTTTTTTTTGTGTTTTCTTGTTTATTTTTGTCTCTGGTAAAAACAAACAGAAGCAAAGAAGTGAGAGTAAGCTCTTTCGATGCTCGTGCTTTTGCTTCCTATCTAGCGCTACACTTACTCATTTACAGATTTTTCTTTATAGCTTTAAGTTTGTCCCCTAATATATTTGAAAATTTTACTACCTTTGTTGTTGTGTACTAAATACCAGCAGCAAAACTAACGTGCTTTTATAATCGACGTCATCATCGGCTGGCTTCCTTACGAAAAGTCACGTAACAGAGAACATAAATTTTTACAAGAAATAATATTATCCCTTTCACTTTTAATGTGCATGCTGCTTTGTTACGTTTTTGTTTTATTTTTTTTTTTACTGTAGTTTTTGTTATTGTTATTGTTAACTTAGTTGGTGGTTAGTTAGCCACTCTTTCATGCGAAAAGCGCATGTAAAAACCATAAGAGCATTATTTCATGTAAAAGAAAAAGTAACATGGATTTTTGTTCTCTGTTGTAACCTGATGAGCTATTGATACTGATTTTTGTTTTTTATTTGACATTAGTGTTCGCCTAATCAGAGGAAAGCACTAATGCAATGATACTAAAATATTCTTCGTTGATCAGAAATAGAAAATGTCAAACAACCTCTCAAAGTTAGAATTTAAAATTGTCTCTTTTGGGGAACAGAGAGGGAAGGTGCCTCTGGTATATTTTGAAATTTGATTATGATATATGATATCTGTTCGAATTTCAAATTTTACTTCACCAAAAATAAAAATAAATAACAATATTATTCAAGTTCTGATGACGAATATTATTAATATTAAGTGGAAATAATTCCTCAAGTAATAAAGCTTTCAGTAATATAATATTTATAGTGCTTATATCTGACCTTCAAGGGACTCGTAAACCTCAGCCTTGACTGTGTAAAATTTCAGTAAGTTATTTCAAATCATTAACGAATTTCGAATTATTTCCACAAAAAAAAAAAGGTTTATAACCAGTGTGCAATTAAAAAAAAAAAACGAGATAAAGTAAATATGTAATGTATTTTTACTTATTTTAACGCTTTGTATAAAAATGACAATTTTCATAAAAAGTGAACTTAAGGATATTGGCTCATTAAGCTAAAGACAAACTCTTATGGCGAATAGTAGAATAAAAACAAGTAAGAAAGTATATTCGGTCAAGCCCGACCATATAATACCCTACACCCAGTAAAATAATTTTTCAGAAATGGGCGTTATATGGGAGATATAACCTATTGTGGACCGATCATCCAAAAATTTAGTGTCATGATGTCTATGAATATAAATATTATGTATGTTAAACTTTATCTCGATGTAAATACTTTCAAAAGATTTATGGATCTTAAAGTGATTTTCGAAAGTGGGCCTTATATGGGAGCTACGACTAATTATGGACCGATCATCATAAAATTCTACCATGTTATATGTATATGTACGAAACATATTTGTGTTCAATATTATTTGAATACCAACATTTTTAAACGAGTTATGCTCTTTTAAGTGATTTTCGAAGTGGGCCTTATATGGGAGCTACGATTAATTATGAACCGATCACCATAAACTTCTACCATATTATATGTATACACACAAAACATATTTGTGTTCAATATTATTTGTATACCAACATTTTTAAGAGAGTTATGCTTTTTTAAGTGATTTTTGGAAGTGGTCCTTATATGGGAGCTACGACTAATTATCAACCGATCTTCACGAAATTTATAGATGTGCTTTAGCTTCATTTACTACTCATCTGTGGTAAATTTTGTTTGCATACTTGCATAATTCAAAGATTTATGACCGGTAAACCCCAATTTCGGGAGGACATTTGTATGGGGGCTAGGTGAAATAATGGACCGATTTCCACCAGTTTCAATCCCATACATCCTTGGGCCGTAAAAATATCACGTACTAAATTTTATCGAAATATCTTCAAAATTGCGACCTGGGGGGGTTACTCCGTATTTCGATTCGAAAGCAAAAGCTTTCGAAATACAATGTAAAAAGTATACAAATTCGAATGATTTTCTTTTCGAATCGAAATACGGAGTAACCCCCCTGTACTCTGCGCACAAGCTTTACATGGACAGCCAGCCAGCCAGACGGACGGACGGGCGGACATCGTTAAATCGACTCAGAAAGTGATTCTGAGCCGATCGGTATACTTAAAGGTGGGTGTTGGACCAATATTTATGGGCGTTACAAACATCAGCACAAATCCAATATACCCTCCCCACTATTGTGGTGTAGGGTATAATGAATGAAGTGTTATACAAAAAATGATTATAGTTAAAATAAGTTACTTTGTTTTTTTTATGCAACCAAATAAAAATAGAAGTTTAACAACTGACTTCCATGAGTGCAAGAAACAAATGCAAATCTATAATAGACCTTGAATACAAGTTGGAACAAAAACTAAAATCTAAACAAATGAAAGTAAAAGTATGTGAGACAAGTTTTATTTCATAGATAAATCTGAAACAATTTGCAATACACAATAGTTAGTATACGAGTATGTGCAGAAATAGTATAAACAGTTATAAACATTTGACTTTAAAGTTTAAACTTTTGCAAGAAAAACACAAATTTTAACTGGATTTTTTTATTGTTAAAATAGTAACACTCACTTCACTGTAATGATGCAAGTAAAAACTAAACTAAAACACAGATATTATTTAAGCTATTGTTTGTACCAAGTAATCTTGGACAGCATGCGATTAAATGTGAAGTCATGCTTCCAAAGCTGTAAATGTAATTGCACTCAAAGCAATATTTTTTTCTGGTTGCCATTTGATTACAAAATGCAATTTCATTTAAGCAAATTTAAAGGAAAACTGCAATTAAATGGGTCGGCCATAAAAGATTGAATATTGGAAAACAAGGCTGGAGCTAATAACACTATGCTACAAAAATAAATTAAATATACTAGGCAAGTCATTATGACTGGATTGTTTGATGCTTAATAGCCACAAAAAAAACTATTTTAATAATTTTTTAACATATAAAACATTGTTTACATAAAATCTGTTTGCATAAATATTTCAATATTTCTGTGAAGGGTCATTTATTTTCACTTAGTTATTGAACATTATGGTTGAAACATGCGGGAAGTTTTGCTTTACTTCTTTAATTTGGAAACAAGTAAGAAAGTATAGTCGACCACATAATACCCTACACGCAGTATATGTGCAAAAAAAAGTTTTTCACCAATCGGCACTATATGGGAGCTTGACCTATTATGGACCGATCATCAAAAATTATTGTGGCATGACTTTTGAGCATATTGTTTATGTTCATTTTTTATCTCGATATAAACACTTTTCAAAGATTTATGCATGTTAAAGTAATTTTCAGAAGTGGCAGCTTTGACTAATTATGGACCGATTGCTACAAACATGATTTCTGTATATATGAAACTTATTTGTGTTGAATTGTACTTTATACCAACATTTTTAAGAGAGTTATACTCGTTAAAATGATTTTCGGAACTAGGCCTTATATGAGAGCTATGACTGATTATGGACCGATAAAATTAGACCACCGAATGATTTGTGTATATATGAAACTAATGTATTTGTGTTGAATTTTATTTGTATACCAACATTTTTAAGAGAGTTATATTCGTTAAAGTGATTTTCGGAAGTGACCTTATATGGGAGCTATGGTCAATTAAAAACCGATCTGCACACAATTTGTAGCTGTGATTTGGTTTTATATATAACTTATTTATGCAGATTTTTCACCGAAGCTTAAGGTGAATGTTTTCCTTCGGTATCATTATTTTAGAGATGGTTTAAATGGTTCAGCAATGCTGATTTTGAAACGAAAGTCAAAGTTCGCCTAGCCAAGCAAAAAAGTTTAAAAACCAGAAATTAGAAGCATTACTCCATGAAAATGGTTATCAAACTATACAAGAGCTTGAAAAATCATTGTTGCTACTCAAGCAGCAAATTCAAAATGTTTTCGAGTTGCAGGGTGCATCCAAAAGCAGGGAAATAGGTATCATATGAATTGAAGTCGAGAGACCTTGAAAACATTTTTCCATGTCCAAAATACAGCTTAAACTCTATAAATCATTACTTGCGATGAAGACTGGATTCATTACGATAATTTGAAGCAAAAAAGATCATCGAATCGACACCATAGCCAAACATCCACTCCGCTAAGGTTATGAATGCTCTGTATTTAGTGGGACCAAAAGGTTGCTATCTATTATGAGCTGCTGACATCTGGACAGACCAACGCATTTGCTCACATATCTATCATGACAACGATCGGCCACATGTTGCAATGTCTATTAAGAAACTATTTAGTAATAAGTGGTTGAGAAGTTTTGACTCATCTGCCTTATAGTCTAGATCTTCCCTGTCCGACTACTATTTGTTTCGATCGATGCAGAACGCTTTCTCTAGGATACACTTCACTTTACAGAACATGATACCAGTAATTGGGTTGATTCGTTCAGAAGATGTGTTGATGACAAATACTTGGAATAAATGTTTTAAAATAGAAACCAAAATTTGAACAAATTGAAAAAAAAAAATTTGAAAAATATCAACTCTTTAAACCATAACTATAACAATTTTGTTCATCTTTAATACCAAACATTTCTGATTAACAAATAATAGTCGGTAATTTCATCTCCCTATGTTCGTCACTCTGTACACCCAATTTATTTAAAAAACAAAACATTTTTGAACAAGTAAGAGTGCTATATTCGGCAATGCCGAATCTTATATACCCTTCACCTTTGTTGTGGATGCATAATTATATTATATACATACATACATACATATATATATATATATAATATTGTTACGTTTTTACCTTTTAAAAACGGTGGTTTATTTCCTTTAAATAAACCAGATTCTTTTTAATTGCAAAATAAAAGCGTCAAGTAGTTTGAAGAACATATAACGAGTCTTTGTTTATTTAAATGTATAATGAACACACTGTCTTTTTACACACTTATATTACGGTTTAATAACACACCTAAATACTTTGTTTGATCAGCGCCATCTGTTTATGAAATTCGTAACAATATTAATACACTGAGTTTTTCTGATGAAATTTTCAGAGGTTGTCTCGTATTTTTGCTCATATCTCCGTTATTTGTGGACGGATTTTGCTGATTTTAAATAGCAAACTTCTCGAAAGCATGTCTGACAGAATTATTGAAGATTTGGATCCCGAAGATATCTGGGGACTTCAGAAAATTGATTTCAACAGAGAGAAATGGCTTAATAGACTCCGCTATCTATAAGGATCCAGAATATATATACTTTATAGGGTCGGAAAATTATATTGTGGAAATTACAAACGGAATGGCAAACTTATATGTATATACCCTTCTCATGAAGGTGAAGGGTATAAAAATAAAATATCAACTTTTTGCTCCATAACTAAACCAATTTTGCCCAAATTATTTTAAAGATCCAGATTAGAATTAATTTTGTGGTTCTACGACCAATATCCTAACATTATGCATTCTTTGACAATATGTGTTTCCAAAATGTTTTTTTTTTTTTTTTTTTTTTTAACAAACACAAACTGCGAAGCTTTTTGGCTTGTCTGCAGAAAACACCCAGACTCGGGAATCGAAACCGCAACCCTCTGACTGATAGTCCGGCACACATCGCCTAGTCTATCGGGGCACCCAAATATGTATAAATAAAGCCCCAAAGTGCAATATTTTTACAATTTAATTATGGAATTTCCAAAAAATCGTATAAGGGACAAAGAATCGTATAAGGGACTTGTTTGGTTCCTTTTAGTTTTTTCCATTCTTTTTTATTTATGTATTTGGAATAATACCTATATCGTTCACGCATGCTTTTTGTGGGCGTAAATTATATTTGTTATATGTATGTATGTATGTAGTAATTACGCGCTTTAGCACACATTCCTGAATCCATACATATCATTCACATGTACTACGTACGAGTACATTTTGTCTTCTATCATCAACTAATGATGGTAGAGGCCATAAAATAACACAACAAAAATTAAAGATTATCGCAAAATTTTGTTTTTGCAAAATGCATTAAATTTGTTTTAGTTCAACAAAAGGTCAATGAAACAAAATAAAAATTCATTTAATTGTTTCTAAAAAGCTCAAAATCACAAATAAACTGTACTTCTTTATTAGTGTTGCTGCAAATGAAATCAATAAACAAAATAAAAATTTATTTATAAACAATACACAATTTCAAATAGAGAAATTGCAGAATATGCTCGTCTCCATTTGCAGTTAGTTTGTATGTGTTTCTTATCATTAGTACCAGCAATAATAAAAATGGCAATAATAATCAGTAAAAGTGAAGACTGCAAAACAAAATATGTACATATGTACTATATGCATTTGTACATCTGTAGATATGTATGAATGTATAATTATAAAATTTTGAAATTATCACGATTTTTATGTTGTTATTGTCATAGAATTTTTACAAAAATATCACATTTACAGACATCCTATTATTACATTTGTAACGGATTTTTTAATACAAATATTAGCGTTGCCAGAGAATGCCTTCTCTTTAACTTAAGGTATCACACTTGGTCACACTTGGCAAATATTTACTCAAAACAGCGTAACCACTTGTATTAGCACAAATTTGTGTTTTAAAAATAAATGTTTTGCAAGATCAATCAATCATCATCGAATAAAATAGAACTAAATATTTGTTGTGTCTTGTTTTAAATAAAGCTCCCTTTAGACGATATGTATTTTGCAGTGTGCTTGTCAAATTTTCCACTGCAAAATGCATACACGTCGTGTAAAAGCAGAAAAAAATGCTTCTGCAAATGTCAGCCTACATTTACAATTAGAACATGTTCTATTTTCATCTGACAAAGCACCTGCAATCAGCTGTTTTGCAAGTCAATTGCTTATGGCGCCAAGAACATAAGCTACGTATAGACGGTTATCAGATCTAGCAATGTGCTAGTAATGTACTGACATCGAAAAATTGTTAGCAAAAGGTAAATTGTCAATGCTTTTTCTTACGACGTTGGAAGACAAAAATTTAAAGTTCACACGGTTGTTAGACATTTTCTGAACATTTTTCGGACAACGTTGTAAGATCTGAAAACTGTCTATACAAAGCTATAGTGTTTGTGATTCAGCAAATTTATATTAAACAAAAAATTGTAGTAAACAAAAAAATTAATTTGTATTGAAATATTTATTGAAAAAACGTATTTACTTGTCTACATAATAATTTTTATTTAACTTAAATACAACAATTTTTGGCTCCATATTGTACCTTTTCTCTTTAACTCTTGCTTAATTTTTTTATTTTTACATTTTATAGAAGCTATTATTACAATAATGCTGCAAGTAAAAATTATTTAATTTTTTAATCCATCTTTTCAAACTACTATATATTTGCAAGTACACAAAACTCCCACGAAAATATTCGCAACGAAAACAACTGTTGTCTTCTATTGTAGATTATGTCACATAAAACTAAAAAACGACGTGTGTAAACAAAAAATATAAACTGCCTGTAAATTGCCAATTTTGACAGACATGCACAATTACATATGTACGAGTATCGTACAACTGACAAGTACACTGCAAAATACATACCGTGTAAAACCAGCATAAATAAACGAATTTAAATACATACATATATTTTATTTAGTGGTTACGTATTTTTCGGCAAATATTTGCCAAGGGTATGTAAATTTTTAATAAATTATCTCTGGATACGGATAATTTTTGCTGATATACTGTGAGCGTCAACACCTACCATTGTTTAAAAATGTTTTATTATACCTATATGTATATACCTATTACAATTACTAATTTAAAACAATATACGAGTATATAGAAAAATTCATACTCGTAGTAAATTTTATTTTAATTAACATTGTCAATTAGATATCAGAATAGTGAAATTTATTAAATAATAATAATAATAATAATAATAATAATATGTTATAAATATAAAAAACCTTTATACAAATTAAACACTAATAATAATTTAATACAATTGTGACCAAAAGAAATAAATTATGAACAGAAAATTAAAAACGGAAAGAAATCCCCATAAGTAAATTAACTAAACCAGAGTAAATTTAAAAAATCTATGGGAAGTAAGTAAAATGATTAGTATACTCAAGTTACAAATGAAATTTAAATCAAGAAAAAAAGAGTAGAAAATAATAAAAAATAGAATATTAAGAAAATAAAGTCATCAGGACCACAAGCGTCAACTTCAACGAGGATGGATAGTGACAATAATTGAAAATGTTCTAAATGTTGCCTAAAACGTGACAAATTCCCCTATACGATACTTACTAACTTCAAATATTTTTAATTCTGAGAATCATACTTTATCAAAGAATTTTGTGCATATCTCGAGCAAATTTTTGAATTTCATACCTTTACTTAATTGTGAATAAAAGCGAAACGCGTTAATCGATTTTCATGATTTATGTCTCATTTTGTTCATATGTTATGCGACTTTACGTGAACGTAATAGGGCTGGACATTTTTTTTTACGATAGGGGTGATTATGAATAAAATAAGTGGTGAATGTGTTAACTATTTGTCCAACCCCATTAACGATTTTCTCATACTATCATCTCCTCATTCTACCGATCGGTCCATATTTCATCCTAGCTTCCATATAAAACTAACTTCTGAACATTTCTTTAAAACTAATAAAACTGCAATACACACTTGTAAAATTTAACGTTACAGAAATTATACTAAAACATGTTCGAATTTTATAATTGCAATTATATATTTCTATGTAGTATGTACATTAGAGTGTCTCGCCTTACATGCAAAAAAAAAGTTCGCGGTATACCACCGAATATCAAGTATTGTTGCAAGACAATTTCGAAAAAAAAATTTTTTGTTTTTTTTGCCGAAAGTAGGGGTTGCCAAAATACATTTGTTGTTATATCACCAGATCTCAGTTCCTACCACCCTAATATCAGAAAATAAAAGCTCACAAAAAATCATTAAACTTTTGTAAAGGAAGTTTTTCGATAATTTCAACAGAACTATTGAAAAAATGAATTTTTATTTTTTTGCCGAACGTAGGGGTTACCTTTTTAAATTTTTTTGTCATATCATCGGCATTTATAGTCTGATCTCAAAGTGCGATATATTAATATTTTTGTTTTGAGGAGACCAATGTTTTGCATTTACTTACCAGATCTCAGTTCCTACCACCCTAATATTAGAAAATTAAAGCTTCATATTCGGTGGTGTACCGCGAACTTTTTTTTCGAGACACTCTAATGTACATATGTATACAATGATATAAGGCTAGCGTCAAATATAAATTGAATAAAAATATTCCCAGCCAGCATTTACATAAAAAATAAGCGTTTTGTAAGCGTTCAAATGTAAGCAAAACACTTATAAAATGCTGCTGTGACCTTTACAAAAGACATCAAAGCAAGGGTTTTATAATCGAAAATCACCCAACTTTATAAGCGTTGAAAAGACGATTGCAAAACATGTTTTTTAAGTAACGTAATTACACGTTTTCTAAATGCTTAAAAAACACGTATTTTTAATGAAATTAGTAAGCGTTTATAACATTTACTTTGTTTTGGATATGTTTTTTTATTGATACATTTAAAAAATAATTTTTGCGTACTGGAAATATGACTTAGAGGCAAACACTCCTCCTTGCCTCCATTTTCAGCGAAAGTCTCTGCAGTAGAATTCAAATATGAATATAAAAATGTAACTAGAAACCTATTAAACGTATTTCACTTACGACGAATGGCAGTGGTGACAGTGAAGGCCCTAATGTATGTCTTATCTGCAGTTTCTCGCCAGGAAAAGCTCTCAGGAGCGTTGTCAGTCATGATCTTCTGCCAAAAAATCTGTCAAGCAGTCTCTAAAGCCATAATGGGCATATTTTGCACGAGAAAGTTGGAGCATCAGTCGGCGTACGTTTTAGCGCTTAATAAGTCCAGAATGAGAATGACATGTTTTGCTTAAATTAATGAAACACTTGCATTTGCAAGCAAATTGTCAACGACATTCGCAAAACTCTTATTTATGCAAGCTTGCTGCAATCTTAATTTACAAAACGCTTGCCAATCACCCCTATCGTGAATAAAAATTCCAAATGAAATTTGTTCCCTTTTATTTTTTCAACATTGAATTTTAATAGGAAAATGTGAAAAGGGAACAAATTTCATGTGGAATTTTATTCACGATAAGGGTGAATATGTTTATTGGGCATTTGTCTAAATAAGCAGACAAACAAATTTCAGCAATTTTGTCAAGAGTCTGTGTTTAATTAAATGAATTAAATTTTATATCTATTATAAGTTTAAGTTTTCATTATTAAGATGAACGTTGTTCTGAAAAGCCACC
Organism: Bellardia bayeri; assembly: GCA_950370525.1. Lineage (NCBI taxonomy): Eukaryota > Metazoa > Arthropoda > Insecta > Diptera > Calliphoridae > Bellardia > Bellardia bayeri. Next base: position 49,050,192 of record OX493268.1, read on the forward strand.
AGAGAACAACAAATATATGAATCTGATGACAAAATATTGCTTAAGTATGTTTTTATAATATTTACTTATTTATTTTTTAATGTTTTCTAGCGTCTTGTAAACATCTAATTTATACTAATTTATACCATTATGATTAGAATTTTCAATTTAACTCACTCTTTTTTTCTTAAATTTTCCAGTTAAATTTTAACTAAATTTGGTGAAAATGTGACATTCTAACTCGTCGTTACAATATTAGTTAAATTGAAATTCAAATTGGTAAATAATAATAGAAAAATACTGACAAATTTGCTTAAAATTACAAATTAAATTAAGACAATTGTATGACTGAAAATATAACGAAAACGTAGATCAATTGGTAAAAACGCCTAAATAATATCCTACAACTCAACAGTACTACAATAGCAATGGCAAAACTATGCATTCATACGAAAACCATGAAGTGTTTTAATCTGTTTATGCTATTTATTGGCATATTTGCTCTAGTGGCTGAAGCTGGAACAGTTGATGAAGAAGATGTTGCAGTTCAAGTAGATTCTGGGAAAAACAAAAATGCGGATGATGACAAATATGATATTTCCCCCAAGATATAATATCGACAGCTCAATTCCAAAACATGCTAAGTCGAAAAAGTGATTTTGCAGGAAAAGCTCCTAAAGTTTACAGGCGATATCTAAAAAACCATATGAGGTGAACCAAAATTTGACAGAATTTAAGTTGAAAAAATCTAATTTCAAAAACGCAAAAAAATTAAAAACATGCTAAGTCGACATAGCATGGTTTGGAATTGAACTGTCGATATGGAGTTTCTAAGACCAACACCGCGCACTTTCAAAGCAACAAGAGCTGTTATAAAAGGAAAAAAGAGGAAAATTAATGATTTCACTTGGCTTTGGCTTGATATAAAATTCTCTTTCCAAACTATGAATATTTTACTTCATCGACGAAGTACTGTATCAAGCTATCTTCGAGATGTACTCTCTATAAATAAGGATTCTATCTGTACCCTGTAAAAGTTGTTTGACATATATAAATCGTTGCAACTGATTCCAAACAGCATTATTCTCAAGCCAATTATTAACCTCAATATTATCAGTGCCACAAAACGATGTTAAATAATCTTCCATGTCTCACTTCTTTCCAGTATATACAATTTTGCCAACTTCATTCGCAAAAGTGTAGATCCATATCACCATAGAAACCCATCATAATTAAACGTGAATTTTATATATGTACATAGGTATGTAACTTATATTTAAAGCTTTATTTGGCTTCCACTACATACTTCTTCGACGATCTGAACCAAAATGTGACATTTGCTTTCATAATAGAATATAACATAATATTGCCTATACGCAAAATTAATATTCTGATGGATCCCAGCTAATGATAACCTCTTTAATCTGTTAATTTCCAAACAAATAGATATTACGTTGCCAGACAACCATATAAACATATTTATGGCTCTTAGACCTGTTTCATACTCATCAGTTCTGACTGTCAAGTCAAGTATTTTTCAATGAGAAGGAAAAAGATAAAATATAATTTTCTCTTTGAAAAATACTTGACTTGACAGTCAGAACTGATGAGTATGAAACAGGACTTAGCAACCTATGGACTTTTTCGTTGTTACATTGGTATATAGTGTTCTTTTTAGTTAGTAATTAATGTCTGGTCCGGATAAATGTGGGTTTAAGCGGTTTCCATGAGTATTAGTCTTTCCTCTCCTGGGGGGTTATTGTGTATTTCGATCCGAAAAGAAAATTTGCATTTAATCCTGTATAAACGATAACTGCTTCTGTGACTATAGACCAATTTATTAAATTGTTTATTGCTTTACAACATCTATTAAACATATCACAAATGTTTTACTTAATTAACTTATTTTCGCTAGTAGTAAAACTGTAAAATTATGTTTCCTTCAGAAATGTTCAATGTGCACAATAAAGGCGGAATTATTGTTAATAACATTTAGAAAATAACTGTAATTTCCAAAAAAAACAATTTATTTTATGACCTAAAAGTTGTGATGCAAATTAATCAAATTTAATAACTAAACAAAAGAGAACGGAATTTTCCATTTTACACAATGTCTATTATCAACTACAAAATAATAAAAAATATTTTATTTTTGCTAAAAATGTGATCAGTTGGAATTTTGCGATAGCTGAAAAATCAAAATAGAGTACAAATTCCTGATGCATCGTCGGGTTCAATGATTGCAAAAAATCTAAAGCTTGAAAAAATTATTTTAAATGATATTATGAAACGATACAAGTAAACAAAATAAAAGTAAAAATAAAAGAAACCAGGAACTTATAAAGAAAATATTACATCTTTTTAAGAAAAAAATAACTTGAATTTCCAAAAAGCAATGGGTGGTATTATTCCACACGGAAAGGAAAACTAATCGGTAAAAATATCGATCGATATGTAAAATGTTATTATTCTTTCCTGCGGCATGCCGCAATACTGCCTGTGTAGAGTTGATACCGCAAAGAGGAAAAATACCGCAGCAACGGAATGAATAATTCGACCCAATATATATTTTTATCTGAGGGGTCATTTTGTAATGCGTTTTGAAAAGAAAGTCGTTCGAATTTGTATACTTTTGTATACGTTTGCTTTCGAATCTAAATACACAATAACCTCTGCTGTTTATGTATGGATGAAAAACAGATTTCTCTTGAAAATTAATATGCAATATACAGCCATGTCACAGAATTCAATTCCTTTCGGAAGTGGAATTGATTCCGTTTTTTGCTTCTATAGAAAAAGCAAAACCAAAAATTTTTTCGGAATGAAAAACCACTTTTAATTTGCTATATGGAATTGTAATTTTGATAATTTCTAGGTTTCATTCCGAAAAAATTCTTCGTTTTACCTTTTCTATAAAAGCAAAAAACGGAATCAATTCCACTTCCGAACGGAATTAAATTCTTTGACATGGCTGATAGTTTTGTGAGGCACTGTATGTTATTTCGGTATGTTGTGCGTTCTTAGAAAAGTATTAAGCTAGATTTACAGGATTGAAATTTTCTTCAAAATCGGTCTTCAGAATGCTTCAAACTCGTGTATATTAATATATATAACTATTAAATAAATAAATTTTGAAGAATTTTTGCTGTTTACACGAGTTTGAAGCATTTTGAAGAAAATTTCAATCGTGTAAATCTAGCTTTAGTTTTGCAGTGATTTTCAATTTAAATTCCTAAGATATTCCAATGGCGCAAAGTCCATATAAACGCGTTCGTCTTCAATTCGACCAAAAGCAGGACATTGATACTTTCAACATCGTTAGATACCTACAATATGTGAATTCATGGATATTGGCCCATGTTTGTTATTATTCCCAAAATAAAATGTTAGAAACTGATTTGATATTTACTTTACCTTATTGTTACTAGTTTTAAAAACATTATTTGTTCATTCTTACCATTTTCGTGTTTAACTTGCAATTAGTTTTGTATTACGTCTGTCATAAAAGAAAATACAATCAAGTGTTGTTGCTAAGCAAAAAAGTAATAAATATAGCATACCTTAAGGAGTTGACTTTAAACTAATATACGTTGAGTTTGTTTAGCCCATGCTAAGCGTGTTATTTTTAGAAGCCTAAAAGTATACTACAATTATGAAGGTCAAATTCAATAAAAATAGTGACTAAATCCTTAAAGATTTCTAAAACGGAGAGTCTGAGAAGAGTATTTATTAAAATATTACCAGTTTAAATAAATAAAACACATACTATACACAGCTAGTTGTTTAAAGTTTTAACAATTCTTTTTTATTTAGTTAAAAAGTTCTTTATATGGAGCAATGAATTAAATAAATTGAATTCAATATTTGAAGAAAAGATTTAAAAAAAATAGTCACAAAACAGACCAAAAAGAAAGTTGAAATAAAATTAAAGTCAACATATCAGCAAAAATGATATGGTTATTAGTTAGTAAGTATGTTAAGTTAAATAATCTGAGTGTACGTAAGTGCAATTTCATTGTTTTATAAATTAACAACAAACAAAATTAAAACTCAAGGCAAACTTTGGTTATAACAATCACTGGATATTAAGAAGTTTGGTCATAAGCCAATTAGAAAATAAGCAAATTATTTAAATTAACTTTCTTTCTCTAGCCTCTGCTTCTCTTTGGAACGTTTTAATAAATAATACGAGACATTTTCGTAAACTAAAAATGTAACCATAGTGGCAGGAACTACTCTTATTAGACTGGCCTGCAAACCTTTATAAAAACCCCGAGGACCTTCAAAACTGTAATGAGACAATAAGAAAAGTGATATTTGTACATTAGCAAAGTTTGAACAAAATGCTTACCTTTTTTGTATCTAACACACTACATAACACTACGACAACAATGACTTTTTCTTAATGTGATTACCAGATTTTTCAGTTTTTTTTAGTTTTTATATGACTTTTTTAAGATATGTAGTTTGTTCCGCTTACGAAAACAGCAAATAAAAAAAATTAGTTAAAATTCATTTAGCAAAAAGAGAAGAAAAGTAACAAATTATTATATAAAACAAACAACAAGGCAGCACAGGTTTTTAATACACAATCAAACTTAAACAATTATTAGCTTTAATGGTTAGTTGGAATGTAAATATTTTTGGTTTCTTTAAATTTAATTTAAAGCGTTTAAACACTTACTTTACCCAAAGCTTTAAATCAAAAGTATATTGACATATTTTGTTTAAAATCCCACTCACTCTCATGACAAATAAAGAAAACTATATTGTAGATAATATTTCATTATAGAATTTGACGCATATTTTAAAAGTATACTTGTGTTTAATGTACAACAAATAACTAGTACAACACCTTTTTTAATAAGTTGTTACTAATATATCTTGTATTCAACTCATATTTTAATTATTTAACATTAATTTAATTGTTTACTTAAAAAATCTTTTTGCCAAAGAATGTTTAATTAATCTTTTTTATCAGTTTTCTTTAGAACATTTTTTTTGCTTAAGCTAAATGATATTTTAGGAAAAAAGCCTTAAATGCTTAATAAATTTTAAAGGTTTTTTATAAGTTTGTTTATATATTTTTTTTTTGCTTAATTTCTAAGAAAACTCTTTGTAGTTGTAAATTTATTTAAATAAATTAGTTTTCTGTTTTTTTTTAACTATAACTTATAGTGTAAATGTAGGAAAAGGTTCGTTTTTCTATTTAAGACCAAGTTTTCAAATAAATTTTATAAAAACTATATCATGTTATTAAACTTGGGTGTTAATTCTGATAATTTAACACCAAAATTTTTATAAAATGGCCGCAGGAAAGTGTTTAAAATATAGGAGTTAATATTGTTTTAAAACTGTTCTGTAAACCGAATCAAAGTAACGAGTTTGTTTATAAAACGGATTCATATATATTGGTGTTCTGTAAATCGAATTCGCATCATTTACACGTTTAACTTTGAAAAAAAAAACAAACTAATGCGTGCGATTTACAAAACATCAATTTGTCAATTATTTGTTTTTAAAAATCACTCGTTTCTGAAAACTTTCGATTTAGAGAAGAGGGGCGTTTAATTCACTTAGTAGAGTCCGACCGAGTATTCCGTTACGGTTTCGGATTAGGTCAAAAATTGGCCGAATACCAATATTCGGTTTTCGGCCATATTTTGACCAAATACCGAAACTGAAACTTTTAAAAAGGAAAAACATAGATGATGGAATTTTAAGGTGATACAAGTTTTTAATATATAGAATACAAAAATTTATATTTTTCCTTTAAAAAAAATTGTCAGTTCAAGATGAAAAAACTAGATTTATGAAGTAATGTCGGTAATTTAGGTCACCTTTTATTAATCTAAACATGTTATAAAATTAAAATAAATATTTTTTTTTTTGGAAATTAATGGTATATTTTAAAAGTTTCTGTTTGTTTTGGATTAGACCGAATATCGATTTTTTGGCCGGATATTAGTTTCGGTTTCGGCCTCAAAAAAAAACAGTTTCGATCGGATTCGCAAAGTTTGTCAGAATAATTCGATAGAAATTTTTGAAACTAAAACAAATTTCAACAATTTTGTTTACATTCGATTTGAAGATTAAAATGTTAAATTTTAATTTAACACAATAGGACCAGCGATATGGACTGTAATACCAAACTTCCAATATATGTTAATAATGAAAATTTTGCATTATCTATAGCAGAAAAACAAATACTAACACCACCATAGAAACACTTTCTTTAGCCATTAACTTAAAATTAAGTAAATTTAATAAGTTTGAATGAAATATTTAAAAAAAAATCTTTCACAACTGTATTTGAAAAAATTTCTATAAAACTTAATAGCTAAGAACAAAAAAAAAATATAATAGTAAAGTAAATTAAGAACTAAATTCAGGAGCTTAGCGTTCATGGAATTGTTAAAAACCAAACATAAAATATTAAGATTGAGTAACTACATTAAAAAAATAATAATAACTGTAATACATAAATAGTTAAATTTTTAAAACTCTTGCCAAAAGAGCATGTCATTTTTATGCTGGTTTTTAGATATCCTAGATTCGCTTGAAATCTGTAATACATATTTCTATTCTTTTATTTCAGTTTACCTTAATTTAATAATATTTTTGTTTTTCTTTCAATTATTTTTTTCTTAAATTAATATAGTTCAAAAAACAAAACTTATTTCATTTAATTGCTGTTGCATTGAAGATTCTTGGTTTTCTTTTACTTGTTTTTCATGTTTAATTTGTTTATATTAAATAATATTTAGTAGTTTCTAGAGCAGTGGAGAAATTTAAGTATGCAGATAAAATGAATGTTTTCTTTCTTTCTATTAGGCTACGCTTTTTTTAACTTCTTATCTATCTAATTGGTCAATTTTTCCCATATTAGCATGACCATACAAATATTTGGTGTGACATGCACTAGATATGGTATGAGACCTTTATAAAAACCACCCATACGTTCGTACCTCCATGTTTGTTTAATACAATCCAAAGTTCCCCGGTAATTGTGGTGGTGATCTTGTAGACGTGCCCGCACAACTTGATATGGGTAAGTAGCGGCAGCTGCTATTAGTTTGGATATAGCCGCAAAAGCTAAATATTCCGATGTGGCCTGAAAGTATGGTGAAAGTAAGGTTTAAGATTATTTATTTCGCTTATAAGTTATGTTTAAATTTTATTTATTTATTTATTTTTCGTATTTCGTAATATTAAATTAAATAAAATAAATTTGTTTAACATAATCAAACAATTCTCATTAATGTTAAGTCCTGACAATAAAATTTTACGAAAAAATTGTTTTTTTAATAGAATTCATAACAATAAAATAAAAGAGTAATAATTGTATAGCAGGCACACTTGTGTTACTATTCCCAAGAAACATTTGTTTTCGCCAAAGACATTAATTAAATCATACACAATAAAATCAAGTAGTAGTCGTAGTATCAAATAAATAACAATAAAATATATTAAATAATTGCTATCAGTGATAACAAAAATAAAAAATTCTCATAAAGATGTAATCTAATCTATGGCACGTGTAATGGAATGGAAGTAAAACAAAAAATTGTTGCCCAATTTTTTGCTCTTAAAAAAATATTTGTTTAAAGCCTATTTATTATATTATTCAACTAAACTATTGACTTGCAAACATATGTATGTATATTATACAACAAAAATATAATTAGTTGTGTTTGACTGAATAAAATTTATTCGTTTTATTAAAATAATATACATATATACATATATAATACAATACGAAGCAAGGAAAAAACTAATAATAAACAGCTATGTGGTCATTGTCATACAACGTGATAGATGTATTTTAATAAAAATTTTGTAAAATTACTAAATATGTATATTAAAATAGGGTTATACATACATATATACATTTATGTATAGTGTACTTTACGAATTTATGCATTTATTATTATTATTTATTTATTTTATTAATCAAATTGTTAAAACGATACAAAAACACAACCTTTAGATTGAACTTCAACAGCCATGAAAAAATAGCAGTTATGACATATTTGTTATCTTTATACGATTTTAACAGATAAAGAACAACCAAATGTATAGAGAATTGTGTATGTTTAATTGATTGTTTAAATAAATAAACATCTATGGGAAAGCATGGAAAATATGTATGTATATAATTGTTAGTGGTCGCTTATTTAGTCAATTATTTGATTACCAAATCAGTTAATCATTTCTCTCTTTCTAAACTAAGATACATATAAAAATCCGTCTAATTTATGGCAAATGTACCCAGCCTTGTTTTTAATCTTAATAGTTGGTAATGCCTGCCGCAAAACAATCGTTACCAAAAAAAAACGTTAAATATCGTTTGCCACTTAAATACCATTAAAAGTATTCTATAAATGAAGCTAGTTTTCCTAGTTTGTTAAAATCTGCGTAGTTAAAAGATATTACTATATAATTAATGTATTGCATTTTCAAGTGAATTACTTTCTATACTACAGTTTCGAGAAGTAATAATTTTATTTTCGAATCTAATGCCGTTTAATTTCTTTACTCAGATTACTGGATGTTTACATAATCAGTTTGTTGGTTAAATCAGTCTGTTTTTTATTCGTCAGTCTTCAAACAGAAAAGTTGAAGCAATCAGACTTTTTGGTCATACAATTTGTTTGTAAAATTGTCTGTTTCTAATTAATCAGTGTTATGAAAAATCGTCGGTCTTTAGGTCATCAGTTTCTAAAATAGGGAATCCTATTAATTTAATTTGCTAATATAATTTTGAGGAAATTGTTATTGATAACATCAGTATTTAAACAAAATTTTTTGATAATTAAGTTGTAATTTTTTTTGTAAATCTTCATTTTTCAACGATCTGCATCTAAACAGAAACAAGTACATTTTAGTGATATAGTAAAATATAGAGTCTTTAAGCAGTTAGTATTAGTATCCTTGCAATCTATGTCATAAGCCTCTAAAGAGGAACCAATCAGTCTCCAAATTGAAATGGGTGTATGTATTTAAGTAAATGTGGGAGTGTTTAAGTATGTAGCAATTTTATTAAAAAAATCATGAGATTCTTGTGTAGTAACCCCCTTATTCATAAAATTTGTCAAAGCAAATTGTGTATGGATATTTGCTTTATAAGCCTGTTATAAACCCTTGATAAGTTTTTATGAATTAGGCTATAAATCTTTTGCAAATCGTCGCATCTATATTACCTCATTTAAAGTAATAAAATCAAGAGCATTATTTGTGCATTAAATTTTTTATTTTTTTAAACAATCAGTTTTTTAATAAAATAGTCTAAACGGGTGAGTTCCTACGCCGAAAGTTTGTTTGTAAAATCTTGAGTCTTTTAGCCACCTGTATGTATATAAATGACAGTCTTTAAACAGTCAATTTGTTAGTTTGTAAGCAGTTGGTTTTTTAAGTAAAACAGGTAGTTAGTAAGCAGTAATTTTCTAAACAGTTGAGTTTTTGTCAGTCTTTAATTTAAGTCTATATTTAAATACCATATTTTATATACAATAATTGTATATTATAGTACCAAAATACGACTTTATCGAAATGCAAACGGAATAAGTAATATAATTTTATTTATTAAATTATTTTTATACATTTTTTTTGATCCTTCTGCTAATCGTAATTTAAAATTATTTAATTTGCCGGCATTATGAACTTGAAATTTTTGGACTACAGCCAAAAAAATAAATGTAAAAAAGGAAATACAATGGCTGTATTATAAAATGTATTATATATGACGGTTTTATTAATTCAATACAAAGAAAACAAATGACCAACAGCACCAGTAAATAAAAAAGAATAAGTCATGTGATAAACCTAAAGAGCAGGCGGCGGAACTTGCTCTTATTTAGAAAATAAAAATAATAATAATAACATACAAACTAAATGATGGAGAAACGCAAAATATTTCTTCATAGCAATAATAAATGCAATTTTGTCATAAACAGCGGCGGCATGAAGAAGAAAACTAATCAAATGGAAAAATCCACACAGATTTTAAGGCGTTTAGTATAGAAAATGTGCATAGTATGTATACATAACACGATATAATACAAATACATATGTATTATATTTAAAAGGAGACCATTAAACTTTCCACTGTTTGTGTGCGTACACAAGAAAATCATGTGATAAATCGAGCAAAGAGCGCCAAAAATTGAGCAAAGAGCGCCTTAGAAATTAAATTGTTAAAAAAAACAAAAATAATATGTTTTAAACTACCTAATGTCAATACGCTTTAAACTTATAATATGGAAATAATTTGAAATTTGTAAAATTTGTCTGTACAATTATAACTTACCAATTTCGTATCGATTGGTAATTTTCGATACTCATTATAGCAATTCTTCATTTCTTCATATGTCATAAATTGTATGGCACCATGAGAAACACCCAGCATGCCAGGAACGAAACCCTATAAACATAATTAAAAATAAGAACACAATTAGAATTGTCTATAAATAATAAGTTAAGTTGTCTTGCTTATCGTACCTTATACAAGCCTCTAATGCCTTCTTCTTTGTATATATGACCCAGCGCTTGAACCATACCACGGTATTCTGTACCTTTACTCTCGGATCCATATTGTAAGCAAAGGCGTGTCTTTACCACCCAAATGGGATTAGTTAAAACCAAAGTCAAAGCTCCCGATTGTGCGGCAGCTACCATATGCATAGCAGGTCCCAAAGGCAAAGTCGTGTTGCCTCCTTGTATGAAAGTCTTAATGCTATTGTAACTGAAAACAAAAGTCGAAGTCTTGAAAATAAAATTTCAATTTCAAGGGAAAACGTTTGTAATACTTACAACATAAAGTAAAGACCCCAGGACGAGCCAGAGCCCCAAACATTAGGTGTTACACCTTTGTAAAGACCACGAAAACCTTCCTGACGGAAAATGGTGGCAAAGGCGCTGCCCAAACCACGATATTGTGGCACAGCTGCAGTACGACCATCATTAACTGTAAATGAGAAATGTTTTTTTTTATTATTTATTTAAATTTTATAATTGTTTTTTTTTTTTTTTTTTTTTTTTTTTTTTTTTTTTTTTTTTTTTTTTTTGTTATTATTGTTTGACGTTAGAAATTTTTTATTTAATAGGCTTTATTTTCGACATAGTTTGTTTAATAAATACATACATACATATTGAGGCATGTGTTGGCTATTAACATGGTGTATCTATACAAGACGAGTGCAAATCGGCAATAAATACAACACAATACAGAAACAACAGGCATTTTTTTTGTGTAAAATAATGTACTACCGTCAAAAACACTTGAAAAAGTATTACTTTTGACATAAGTAAATTTTAAACAGTCAGTCAGCTGTGCTACTGCACTCACCTTGTATAGTTACACCATGGCTATTAATAAAAACAAATTCCTAAAGTAAACAAACAAATTTGATTTGTTATTTAATTTTTAGTCAAATCTGTTTTGTTCAGAAGTTTACTTAAACGGTCTCCAACTCCTCATAACATTTTATACAGAAGTCCGGAGTGTTGTTAACCAATCTATTTGTCTTTATCCTTACCGGAAAGTGACCCGTGGTCTCTCTAACACTACTTTTATCTAAGCCAATTAGAGTTCTTGTACCTGAAGTATTCAGATTTGGCCATACGGTTCTCACTGTCCTAGTCTGTTCTACGTAGTAGGATATCCTGTAATAATATCCTCTGATAATTGCACATCCAAGGATAGTTCCGAACCGTGCCTCGCCAGCCAGCTCATCTGTTATTTCATTACCTATATATATCGCAATGACCTGGTCCCCAACATAAACGAACTTCGTAATACTCTAATAATCCACCTAGGGCCTTCTAATATTATTTTACCAGCCTTGACCCAGGGCCTTTATTGGTGCCTGACTGTCTATATATGTATCTGATCTGAATAAACAACTTATCTCATTTTACACCAGTCAGAAATTTGAATTTAGCTTTTGAAACAGGTGTAATTCAAAACCAATTGACTTATAGAAATAAAGTTTATAATCTCATTCTGCTGTCCTACATTAATAAAGAGTTTTTTAACATTAAAAAAATAATATTTACAATTTATGAATTTTTACTGTACCTAAAATAAAATATAAACAATAAACATAAACTATTCATTTACATATATTAAGTTCAAAGTTTTATTAGTAATTTTACACAAAAAAGACCCTGAATTGATATGAATTTTACAAATATACATATGTACGTATGTATGTATGTATATTGTGTACAATAATTAAGCGGAAATAAGTTTAATTAAAAAATCATGAGTACAAAAAACCGATTAATAAAATGACAACTCAAAACTAGTATTTATTAAGAAAAGGTTAAATTGTTAGTGAAAGGACATACACGCTTCTAAACTAATGTAATATTTTATGGGAGAAGTTGTCCACAGTAACAAATAATTAAACAGTTTAAAGAAATTTGAACAAATTGATTTACCCATGATCTCATTTGTTTTGATATTGTTATCGCTTCTTTTATATATATATAACGTCGTTGAAAACAACAATTCACGTGACTGTACACACCTAAAATCGCTTTTTTCAAACATACAGCTTATTGCTTTTTGTTTATATTTTTCAAAAACCACAGTTGCTTTGTTTTGTGCTATATGTACGTGGTTTATATTTGTTTTTTTCTTATAAATTTATCAATTTGTTGTTGCCAAGTGTTAAAAAAACGATAAATCAACACATTATTTTATTGTATGTTCCTATTTGGAAACAAATGTTTACATTATAAACTGAGTCATATGAAGGAGAAATATACTAAAATGCAATTTTTAGAACACTTTAAAAAATGTTTTGTTCTTGTAAAAATGTTATCTAATAAAGTTATTTACCATTCAATTTCCTATAATTTAGTTAATAGTATGTATATTGTTAGACAAAAGGTCTGTTCAGAAAATTAAAAAATTATTGCAGCACACGACGTAAATATATAAAACAGCAGTTGACAAATTTATATAAAAACCTAAAGCGGTAACATTATTAAATTCATAAAAAATTAAATCCATGTTAAACAAGAAAAAAAAAGTATAGTCGGTCAAGCCCGACCATATAATACCCTACACCCAGTACATATATGTATAAAAAGTTTTTCAGAAATGAGCGCTATAACCTATTATACCTGTTATTATAACCGATCACCCGAAAAATTAGTGTCATTATTTCTGTGAAAATAAATATTATGTATGTTATACTTTATCTCGATATATGTCAATACTTTTAAAAGATTTATGGAGGTTAAAGTAAATTACGGTCTCTTATATGGGAGTTTCGACTAATTATGGACCGACCATTATAAAATTAGGTGTCATCATTTATGTATATAAGAAATTTTTTTTTGTGTTAAATTTCATTTAGATACCAATATTTTTAAGAAATTTATGGTCGTTAAAGTGATTTTTGGAAGTGAGCCTTATATGGGAGCTATGACTAATTATGGACTGATCTGCACTAAATTTGTAGATCTGATTTGGCTTCATTTACCACTCATTTGTTGGGAAATTTGTTTGGATACTTGCATAATTCCAACATTTATGATCTTTAAACCCTAATTTCGGGAGGACATTTGTATGGGGTCCAGGTGAAATAATGGACCGATTTCCACTAGTTTCAAACTTTACATGGACAGTCAGCCAGACGGACGGACGGACATCGTTAAATCGACTCAGGAAGTGATTCAAGTCCCGCTACAAAATATGTATACAAATATCAAGCGAGTTTTGCGTTGGATGTAGGTGTCATTTTAAACAGTATTTTAAAGCTGTTAAAACATTTTAAACAGTATTTTAAAGCTCTTAAAATACTGTTTAAAATGTATTTTAAGAGCTTGTCAGAAGGAAGGGAATATTTTACCGGGAAGACAACTCAGCCTAAGATAAGGAGGTAGTTCAAGCAGACATGTTCTGTAAATCATAATCAAGCTATTTAAAAAAATAAGTGACAAATAGATACGATTTTTTACATTGACACATTAAAACGAGTAAATGATGTGGACTTGATTTACAGAACACCAAAATACAATGTGAATTCGTCTTAAAAATACAATGGTTGTTCGCATTTTATTAATATCTGTCGCTCTTGGGCGGTGTTTGTTTGCTCACCGACATTCATGTCCTATGTGAATATCGTTAAAGATGTGTAATGTTGTGTTCCAATTCTGGAACAGAAGAGTCCTTAAGTTTTTAAAAGTTCTATTCCAGAAGTGTAACTGACCACCGTTCAAACAATCACCTTGTAGGTGGACAACATGTTTTCTTTTATCATGTCCTCAGAGATGGGTATAAAAAATATGCAATGGAAAACATACTTACGTTATACAAAAAGTAAAAATAGCTTTTTGCAAAAAAAAAAAAAAAAAACATAAAATTCATTGTTGTTTTTCATTTTTTCATAGACTTCAAGGGTTTTTAAATGACACGAATAATAATGTATATGTTTTGAATTGGCAGTGTTATATTCCCTATGATATTTTTATAGACGCAATGATTGTCTTTAAAAAATTAAAAAGATCATGGCAAGGTTAGACGAGCCCCCATTTTTTTTAACTCTACTTTTTTTTGTTTTTTTAAACGAAAGAAATTGCAAAAAAAAAAATTTATTTACCTCTAACTATAATTTGTTTTTGTTTATTTTATTTCGCAGTGATAAGGCAAAAAGTTGTTGCTGTTTGTTGAATGATTTGCATTTACTTATTATTGAAAACACCCAAATTTTTTTCAAATTCAGAATTTTATGTAAAACGCGTGATGTTATTTTCTAAAATGAGCGCTCATGTGCTTATCAACAATATATTTGTATCGTGTATTTGTGTTTTATTGTTGGAATTATATTTTTAATAATTGTATTTTGTGTTAGCAAAAACATTTTGCCAGTGAAAATAGAATATATGTATGTATATTATAATGTTGGTGTTTTTGGGTTGGAGATAGGCCGAATTTAGCGATAAGAAAGTAAAAATATAACAAAGAAATTTAATACTTTTAAAAAATAAAACTCTAAGGAACTTTAAACTTTCGAAATTATACTTTAATTCAGAAAACTATGTTCTACAATTAAAAAATGTATAAAAAAATTGTAAAATTGTTATATAATGTTCATACAGTTTATACATTTTTTGCATGTATTAAAACTAACTATTTCTATTTCAATTTGGTAACGTTCTTATCATCGGCTAACAATTAAATATTCATCATTTTAATTCCAAGATTACCCCCTAGTTAGTTAATAATGTTTACAATTCTTTAGTTCAAAATATTTTCCACAAGTTGAGATAGGTTATCAATTACCACATACGTCATCATTCAGCTACGTATTACATTTAGCTTTTTATAAATAATTGAAATATTTGTAAAAGGAAACGAATGACTGATTGATTAAATATTTTTTTTTAATTAAACAAGGGTTATTGCACATGTTTCACAAATATTAAAATAATAAGAATACGAAATCAAAAGTAATTAAATTAAATAATTTGCACAATCACTGCGATAATTTTCAACAATTGCCGAATAATTCGCTTCCACGTTGGTTCAGTTTCATAGATTTCCAAATTTAATAAAAATTCCATTTTAATTTTGGAGGAAGCCAAGATTGTTTTTTTTTTTGCTGTTTAGTACCCGATTTTACAAAGTCGTGAATATATTCCAATCATTTCTGCCGAACACACTGAAGTCAAGTAATTTAAAATTAAAATCTATTGTTTAATGTCTACTTCTCCAAACTATCTGAACCAGCACTTGGTGTGAAAATGATTTCATACGCTAACGACTGTACGATTGGTAAACTTTTTTCTTTAATTCGACAAAACATCACCGTCTAACATGAGACAGGCTCTTCACATGCCACTGAAATACCGTATAAATTGCTTAGCACAAGATACTTAAAGCACTTGCTTACAGCATACCTTGTTGGTAAAATAAAAAACTAGTGGTCGGTCAGTGGTAATTTAATGCAGCCAAAAATACCTCTCTCGGGACCGTTAGGGGCTGCCTTCAAATCTTTTAGGACCAACTCAACTTATAGATATCGCTCCACCCACTGCCTAATGCAAAATAAAAACTCAATATCTAGGTATACATGGGGAAGAAATACTCAGGAAAGGCTTAGAAAGGGTCTCAATGCCTACTATGCTTGCAGATCATCGATAGGTAGGAGCTGGGGACTTCGGGCGTCAGTGGTGGGATGGCTATACACTTCGGTGGTTAGGCCCATTTATACGTATGGATGCTGTGTTTGGTGGGAGGCAATGAGACTGGCAATCGAAGAAACCTTCTGTCTAAGGCTCAGAGGTGTGCTTCAATCGGCATAACAGGGGCCATGAGAACCACTCCTCAAGCGGCTCTGGATGTCATTCTTTATCTTCTGCCCATAGAGCAGTGTGATGGGAATGGCAGCCAGAAGCATTCTTAGACTGAGGGAGCTGGGACTGTTAAAGGGTCACACGCAGGGTCACTCGCGGATCCTGTGTGAGATTGAGGCAGGTGGGTATTGCCTGGGATTGCCCGGCTCTACGGACTATGTGAGCACTGGGGTAGATTTTAGGCGGTTGCCGAAGGTGATATTACCGTCCAGGGAGAGCTGGTCGGGAAGGGGCAAATTATATGATGGATTTGCTATTTTCACGGACGGCTCGAAGATGAGCGGCACGGGCGCGGGGGTCTATATTGAGGATCATGACATTAGAATGTCATATAGGCTTCCTGACGACTGCAGTGTTTTTGAGGCGGAAGTTCTGGCGATCTTGAAGGCCGTGGAACTGATAAGGGACAACATTGACAGAGATTCGGAAGTCACGACATATGTGGACAGCCAGGCGACCCTTTTGGCCATACGGGGCTGTTATGTAAACTCCAAGCTAGTTGACAGTTGTAGGAGGGCTCTAGAGGAAGTCTTAGAGGAGTATACGGTTAGGCTGTGCTGGGTACCGGGTCACTCGGACATCGCCGGCAATGAGGTGGCTGATGAGTTGACAAGAATGGGCTAAGCGACAGAGGAGAATAACCGTATGGAGGCAGTTGGGCCTCCAATAGGCTTCAATTATGGAAGGATTAGCGAATGGGTCCTAAGTGCCACCAATGGGATCCAAATTGTCGAATATGTGCAGATTATGTGAGGACCCGGATGAGCTGAAGACGGTTGAGCACATTCTGTGCCATTGCCCCAGGTTGCAGGGCAGTAGGCTGAGTAATAGATTCTTGGGCGAATTAGGGGATGTCTCGAGTTGTGGGCTGTAGAGTCTAATGGAATACGTAATGGGAATGGCCTGGCTACGCGGCAGTAGACTGGGTGCTAGTCGCACAAGTGGAGGACATATGTCTGAGTAGGATTTGGTCAGACTTCTCTCTTCCCTCTTTGCACTCTACTATTCCTTTCTTATCTTTTACTTTCGCTTTTATTTCACCTTCTTTCTTACTTCTATTCCTATCTAAGGCATTACAATGGACCATATTGGTCTCTGGGTGAGGGTGTGCGGATGACACACCAGCCTTTCTTACCTACTTACCTAGGTATACAACCAGTCGAAGTAGTATTATATCTTGTAATGATCTCAACGATGCAAGTCTCATTAAATTTATGATTGCCAATTAAGCCTGATTAACTATGGACTTGTCGATAGACATTGGGTGAATTTAATAAATATTATATGTATATCAAATCAATACTTATTTCCATTTAATAAAAAAAATATAAACGTCATAAATGAAAACCCACTCAACAACTGTGGCTACTGTAATAAACCATATTTCCAAAAATATACAATACAAATTACATATATAGTAGGTATGTGTTACCATGCTAAACAAATTGTACAACAACGCTCGATATGCGTCAAGTAAGTAATTTAATTCAAACACCCCCCATTAATGATGACATATACAATACAAATGGAAATTTTCACTCTATCTTAAACAAACGACTTTATTACAAAAAAAATAAAACAAAGTCCGACAAAAGATAGACAACAATAGTTGATTAAATATTGAACAACCAATATCTATAAAAATAATAAATTTATTTAACAAATGCAACTAGTTGATTTAGATAAATATTTAATAAATACAAGAAAGTAGTGCTAAACTAAATTAATAAAATATAAACTAGTAGTTTATGAAATAAAACTCTTTGAAATACACGTTTGTGCGTATCACGATTACAGCACGTGATAAAAAGTTGATTTTAATGCATGCTGACTTAGACTTATATTAACACAGCATGAATCTTATCGTTTCTTTTCAAATGACTAATGAAATTAATTTCATTTACAATTTTCTGCTTAAAATACTGAGGGGTTATTGTGTATTTCGATTCGAAAGCCAAAGCTTTTCGAAATACAATGTAAAATGAATACAAATTCGAACGATTTTCTTTTCGAATCGAAATACACAATAACCCCCCTGAAAGCTATTGTTATAGATATTAATTTATTTATGTACATATCTATGTATGTACATATACCTATGTACAATATTACATATATGTACATATTATAAGTAACATAAAATGTAGTATTTCTTCTAGGTATAATATATTTATAATCCAGCTTCCTTCTTCCATATTTTTGCTACTTATTTATGGCGTTTTCTTTTCTGGCAAAAATGTTACATACATATATGTTACACTTTTTACCCATTTCCCTTATAAAAAAGGAAAAAAGTGTAACATTTTTGCCAGAAAAGAAAACGCCATTAATTTAATATGTTTTTTCATTGCTGTTCATTTTCAAAGTTAATAATTTCATTTTGAAAACAAGATACAAACATATATTTATTTTGAATTTTCAGTTATATTCAAGCCAAGTTCTGTATTTTTCTGTAAACAAAATAACAACATTATATTGCATCTAATGTGCTAAATGTACGTAGTCATAATTATTACGGATGTTATTGTTTTTCTATGTTTACGCAGTTGTTGTTGGTTTTACAAATTATTATTTTGCTACAGATTTGCGTAAACAATATTAAAAAACAAGTAAATATTTGTTTTTTGCACTTTTAAATTTAAAGGCTTAGCTTGTTAATTTAAATAAAATAGATAATAGTAGGTACAAAGAAATAAAAATAAGTTACAAATACCGACTTTAAAATTCTCTTTAAGAAATGAAGTTTAAACGTTATTTGCCAGTATAAAACATCGTCGTTTAAAATAATAGAATCACAAAACATGGTTTAATTTGTAACTGTACATTTAATTTTATAAATTACTTCTTTTCTTTGTAATGGAGTTATATCTGGGCTGAGAAAATTGAAAAAATTGATTTCAAGACCAGTTTGGTGGCATTTGAGGTATTTTAACAATATTCAGTGATATACTTATGTACATACATACATATTTTTAGGGATTTAAAATTTTTATTTTTTAACCATTTCTTCCTAATTTAATTAACAATAAAAAAATGCATTTCTAGGCTTTTTTGGGCCTAATATCACATACATATGTTAAGTAGGCACTGAATCCTGTTCAATGTATGCCTAAGAAGAAATTATTGCCGAAAATTAAATTTGTGTGCTAAATTCGCTCAGAATTTGTATTAAACCGATATAAAATTAAGAAATAAAACTCTAAATATTAAAAAAAAACACAAAAAAGTAGGGTTTGAAATCTTACATAGCCATTTAATTCATGATCACAAAACGCTCAGGATTAGTATTGGCTAATATTATAACATATGTATGTACAGTCGGTTCCATAGAAGCGTTAAGAGGACTGATTACTAAGTTCACTGTTGAGTTGTGCTATGTTGCAAGGGACTGAGCCATTCTGCGCAATGAAATTGCGGATTAACGTGCTCTACTTGCATATACACATATATGTATTTTTATAAATAAGATATTTAGGTAAAAAAATGGAAAAGTTTTAAAATTGAATATTCTTCATAAGATGGTATTTAATTACATGCATATGTATATGATTTTGCGGAACAAGTCGGTTTTGTAACACTGTTCAAAAAAAATATCAGAAGACATCATTTGAAAGGTTATGAAATATAGCACTTTTAGATGAAATCTCGTGCTTATCTGTAGGTATGTATTTGTATTTATTTAAGTTAGCTCCTTACCAGGAGCATTTACTTGGCCTGATATATATCAATAACGTCATCATTAATATCCGGCTTACGCCTAAAGAAGTCTCGTCAAGGAAGATCCACCGACCTATACCTTCGTATGGGAAACCGGACTTCCCGAACTCCACTCCTGAGTTTTAATGGTCTTCACCGCGACAAACTTATAGGTTATAAAACCATAAAAAAATATAGCATGTGGTCAATGCAACTTCGAGAAACTGTAACGCGGTACAGTTATACATACGACACCAAACATTAACCAATGCGAGTGAGTCGCAAGACTCTCGAAGGCAGCGAAACAAGGACGGCCTGATTACCATTAAAATATAATGGCAATGACGCACGAGTTCTTTCTCCACCCAGAACTGAATTACGACAGCTCGTGCTTATTGAAAATACAATGAACCAGCATGCTTATTTAGACATTATGTCAACGATTACTACTTCCAACAAGACAACGACCCGAAGTACACAGCCCATAAGGTAAAAATGTGGATCTTGTATAACACCCCACACATACTAGTTACACCACTACAAAGTCCCGACATAAATATCATAGAGCTCATATGGGAAATTTTGGAAAGAAATGTGCGAAAGCATGAATAGTGGATTCCATGAATAAGAGATTAAAAGCTGTCTTACATAATAAAATATTAGTTAGGTAAAATTTTCTAAATACATATTTGCACTTTTTTAAAATAATTTGGTAATTATTTTACAGGTGTGTCCTTACTTATGCAATGTAAATTTATGTTCTAAAACAAACATTTTCTGTATTTTTCTAATACGACCAAATATTATAGGTATTGTTTCGCTTTATATACATAGATACATAGGTAATTGGTTTTGTTTGTAGAATAAATCTAGTTTTTTTATGTTTACCAAAATATACATATGTGACTGTCCTTAGTTTTGCGGTCAACTGTACTACATATTGCCTTTGAAACTAAAGCATTAAACACATTCGAGACAGCAGACTATAATATGTCAAGAATGAAATACACACGTTTATATGAGAGTGATTATATTGACGACAGCAGGCAACACAACTGCAGGTTGTTGTCCATGCTGATTTTTTCGTCGCTGTTAAATTAAACTAATTTCTACTTTTGTTGGCGACAAAACAAAAACAGTGTTGACCATATAGCAAAATGTGTAAAGCAAATTAAATAAAATAAAAAGCAAAATACACAATTAAAATGTCGTGATCATTTATGCGTCAAGAGTTGTTAAATGTATCAATAATATTACATTAATAACAGTAAATTTTATATTAATAAAAATGAGTGAAGTTTATCAGCATGTCTGGAATCATATATATATGTTTTTCATGTTTTATAAATAAAACGCTACTTTAAACAAAAAAAAGCCTTAAAACACTGAAATATAAATGGATTACTACAACAGCTGTTTGTATTTTTATTGTTTTGTTTGATTAAAGTTTGTAAGTGTCTTATTGTTTAAGATTTATTATATTTAATATTTTTATTTACTTTTTTGTTGTATTTTAGTAATAGCTTCTATAAAATCAACAAACTTCTTATCAGCCATTATGTTATTTAAAAAATTCGAAGAACAAATTTATTTTTTATTAAAACGTCAGATTTCGGGATCAGCTGCTGACTATGTAGCTGTCGTTTTCAAAATAATTAAGTAGCTGACTAGAGGGCGGCATAAGTACCCAGCGGCATTTGCACTCGTGTAGTCGTGTAGCCTGCTGTCTCGAATGTGTTTAATGCTTAAAGCTGGAGGTCCACACCAAGCGTCTACGCGTTTTAATCAACTGTCAAAAAAGTAGAATCAATGTAGTTGTATGAGTTAAGTTACAACTCAAAAGCGTGACGCTTGAAACGCGAAAAGTTCGTTTACTTTCTGACTTTGACAAATGCAACACAAATTTATTTTAAAGATGATGTCACCAGAAAAAATGACAGTTGAAATAACATTTTTTATATGAGTTTGACAAACAAACCGATAAAAAAAACTTCATATAAAAAAAAAATCAGCTGGGCATACGGCATCACCTCCAAAAGTACATACATATAAAAAAAAATATTGACGCGAAAATCTTCGCATGTAACTTGAAATGCCTGACGCTTAAAACGCGAGTTGTGGACCTCCAGCTTAAAGCTATGTATACACGATTGTGTGAACTTAAAATTTTTGTCTTCAAACGTTGTAAGAAAAAGCATTTTCAGTACATTGGAAGACAAAAATATTGTCAGACATCTAACAATCATTCATTGTCATTGTTTTAAGATAATTGTCAAACACTTTTCATTGTCATATGTGCAAAGTTTATGCATCTGCCAATGGCAGCATTGCCATAGAAATTATTTCTAAATTCAACTCTGCATATAAATAAATAAACAAACAAGTGTGCATTAATAACATTTTGGAAAAACAATTTCGGTTGACAGATAAATTCATTGTGTGACAATTATGTGCCAATAAAATTGTTAGTTTTCTTACAGTCGTCTAAACTGACAATTTACCTTTTGCTAACAATTTTTCAATGTCAGTACATTGCTAGCACATTGATAGATCTGACAACGTAGTAATATCTGACGATCGTCTATACATAGCTTAAACAAAAAAAACTTTTTAATTTTTAAACCTATATACCGGGCCTTTTCAGAAATGCATCAGTGCGATGCATCTAGTGCGCAACTGTGATTGGTTGTAATGCTGATGCTCATTTATAGCATCAGCCATTTTTATGCTGCTTGTTTTTATATTGTTTGCGCATCAGCAGCTCCCCTAAAAAACACAATACAATTGCAGTGATGCCAACTGTTGCTTTTCCGAAGGTACTTCGCATCAGGTGCAGCGCAGTAACGAATTTTCGAAAAAGCCCTTCATTTATAAATATATACATACCTATATATAAAATATATATCAAATGAAACGTTGAAATGTTTTCTATTTATCACATTAAAAATTAAAATCGAAAGCTTGGACATACACGTTTTTTGAAATGTTCATTTTTGACGTTTATTAAAAAAAAATAAAATCGGTCACTTGCACCAATGGTGTTGAGTTCCATTTTCTCTCAATTTTATGCGCAACTCCCTTTACAATTTTTTATGTATACCTACAAACAAACACCTTAATTATATTTAATTAACTCACCAGCAAAACGAATTTTTATCAAGTCCAACGGATGCAATATTAATGTGGATGTTACACCACCTGAAATGCCAGCAACTAAATGCTCATACTTAACGTGTGATGATAATTTGAATTTTCCATTGGCAACAGCTGCAGGAGACTTTGTAGAATTCATGGCGGACATTTATATATTTGTTTTATTTTCTAACTTAAGACAAAATTTATTTGAACAGGAACTTTGCAAGTTTATATAAGGTTTAAATATTTTCGTTTTTATTTCACTCTTTGCTCTCAAACTTATAAAAGTTACTTTGTTAATCTCACTCGATTTTTTTAAAATTGTTGCAGTTTTAGTTTTACTACATGTGTTTTTTTTTCACAAAATAGCAATATCACGATATTTATTTAAATATTTGTTTATATTAGTAAATTGTTGAATTGTGCTACGAAGTGTGTTTTGTTAATTTAAGGCTTTGTTGCCAGTTGCTTTGTTTGCTGCTAATTGTAGAAGGGGGACTGGGGTATTGTTAATATACAATTGTGTTGATTTTTCTAAACTTATTATAAATCTTTGGTATTTATAGAAATATTGTAAAAATTTAAGCTATAAATCAAAGATTATCTTTAGTTTTCTTTAATAGATCTAAATTCAATTCTAGACTGGTGTCGGCTGAAGCGTTCGCAGAAAAATCAATAGTCCTTGTACTGCTTCTTTTATTGTCTTGCTGTTTTAATGTTGTGTTATTAAAGCACATCTTTTTCCCCTTGGAATTTCTATATTAAATTTTTTTTACAACTTATAAAGTGTCTACTGTAGCGTAGCTTATATATTTTACTTGTGAGTCTGGTTGTTATGCAGAAATGATGAAATTCCAAATAACGATTGTATCACGTTTTTTGTTCCCAAAATATTGTTTTAGTATTTGCTTTTTAGTTGTTCGTTCATTCCGTTTGAAACTTTATTTTTCAGTTTTCCTTCTCTTGTCTCTTACTTCCTTTTTGTTGTATATTTCATTACTGCTTTCTTAGCATCTTTTCTCTATATGTATTATTATTCAGCTTATGTAATTTGTAAGAAAACTATAAATCATTTTCAATTGCTGTTTTACTTTTCTTTAATATGCATTAAATTTCACTTTTATAGATTACTTTTCATTCATTCCGTTTAATAATTTCACTTTTAATATTGTTGATTTTTATTCCCAAACAATACTTTTAAAATAATTCTTGGTATACGAATTTTTTCTGTATACCTTTTTGCGTATTCTCCACAGAGTATTCTCTGAGAACAGGTCTAAACACGATAAACTGTTAAATTGGAATGTTGCAGAAAATTGAATTTCTGCTTGTCTGCACCATAGTGAAATTATATCAGGTGAGTGCAAATCGGCAACAAATACAACACAATACAGACACAACAGGCATTTTGTTTGTGTAAAATAGTGTACTACTGTCAAAAATACCTGACAAAATATTACTTTTGACATAAGTAAATTGGACAGAATGTCAGTCAGCTGTGCTCCTGCACTCACCTGATATAAATTTACCATGGTCTGCACAAAGCGAAAATAAATTAACTGAGTTGTAAAAAGTAGTATTAAAACACAGAGTTGTTTTAATGTATGTGCTTGTTAACTGCTAAACTAGGCAGCATTTTTTAGAGATGACAAAACTTACCGAAATTTCTAAAAAAAATTCGCCCTTGTATTCTTTTTTTTTAAATCCTCAGTTAGCCGACTGTAACGGAATGTAACCGCAACAGTAAGAAACAGCTGATGAATATTGTTATGCGTAAAGTAATGCAAATGGTTACAGAGATGTAAAGGTAACGCAACACCGTAATGTATGAATCTGTAAGAAATAGAATTTCCTTACATTTTTTGTCATTACATAACATTCCGTTACAGTAGGCTAACTCAGGCTTAAAGTTCGCATAAATAAATACCATCATTAACCCGATTTTCTTCTAAATCAGCCAGCAGCTAGCGGCACGACAAGACAGACAGCGCCGACGATGGACAAAAAAAACTTAACAAATCCACTCTTCTTACTTTAGAAAATATAATCTATCAATTTCAAAAATGTAAAAAACTTGTGTCAACTATGGCGGTATAAAACATCCTTACATATTTAAAGTTACGTAAAGAAAAGAAGAAATAAATCTCAAATAAAATTTTGTAATTACGTTTGTGTTTATTCTTTATACTTTCTGTAAAATCTTAGCTATTTAATCCTGTTTTATTTGCTGACAGCACAAGGATGAATTGTATGCCAGATTGAATAAATGAACAGATAGATCATGCAACTATACATGTAGATAGATGATGTGAATACAACCAAAGAATAAAAATCATACATATTTATTTTGATATTGGATGAAACACAGATTTATTTATTATAGTAGAGAAGTAGAATTTAAATAAAAACCATGACAACAAATAATTAAAATAACTGTGTGAAATGTCAAAACCACGGCGAATAAAAATTAAAATATGTAAATAAATTTGTTTTGTTTAAACACCAAAAAAATCGTAATTAACAGACAAATATTTAATTTTTTTTTTACATTTCATTCAGGGACCGTAACTGTTATGACTTATATAAAAAAAAATTAAGAAATAAGAGTTATTTTTGATTTTTATATTTTTAGATAGAAAATAACAGTTATTTTTGATTTTTATATTAATAATAAAAATCAATTCAAAATTCGTGACATAGGTAATATATTTATTAATCTTTGTTACGTCACATAATATATTATATTCATATAGAAATTTGAATGAAGCAGCATATTATAATACATACGGCATCAACAAATAAATAAGAGTTTTCAATTGATTTTTATTATTGATATAAAAATCAAAAATAACTCTCATTTTCTATCTAAAAATATAAAAATCAAAAATAACTTTTTATTTTTCATTTAAAAATATAAAAATCAAAAATAACTCTTATTTTTGATTGTTAAAATAAAAATCAAAAATAACTCTTATTTTTGATTGTTAAAATAAAAATCAAAAATTTAAAAATCATGCAATATGTTGGATGCATTTCGCCTAAGAATCATGATGGTGTAATA
This sequence comes from Bellardia bayeri, assembly GCA_950370525.1. Taxonomy (NCBI): domain Eukaryota; kingdom Metazoa; phylum Arthropoda; class Insecta; order Diptera; family Calliphoridae; genus Bellardia; species Bellardia bayeri. The sequence continues at coordinate 49,076,434 of OX493268.1, forward strand.
AAAAGTTTTCTACGATGTTCATTTATGTATGATTTATTTCTTTAGAAATTGAAAAATAACTCTTATTTCCGGTCCCTGATTTCATTTATTACGTACATATGTATGTATATAAATAATAGCCGATTTCTCGGTCATTAGTTAACCATTGGTAAACTAAAATACATACTAACTATTGTTTAACTATTACTTGTTATTATTATGGCAAACTAAGCATTGCGAATAAAGAATCATTAGTTAAGCCTTTGCCATTAGCTAACTAAAGACTTGAGAATTTAGCCATAAGTCGATAGAACAGCTTTCCTCGAGCAGGTGCTGACAAAGGTTCCGCATATGTGATATTTTATTGAATTCTTGTGGTAAGGGGTGAAAAAAAACGATAAAATAAAACGAAACAAATCCAATTAATTTTGCTTATATGTATTTCTATTCGCCATATTAAATGCAAACGGACGTAACTACACTTTTTATTTTTTACAGGAGAAGCAAAAAACCTTCTAAAATCAACAAATATTATGGTTTCTTTGCAATTTTTGGAAATTGTACTTAAATTGTGGGGATTTATTTATTGGTGAAGATATTTTTATTTTTTTTTCGAACATTTAAGTTTTTATGTTAGTTACGTTCTTTTGACTTACTACTTTTTTAAACAAAAAGACGTAACTGCAAAAAGTCACAGTAGTGGGTAAAAGGCTTTCTTTTTGGTATTAATACATTAACTTCTAAACTTCTGAACAGATTTTGACGAAATTTGAAGACTCAGCAGAAGAGATGTTAGACTTTCAAAGCGATGTTTTAGTTCTTGTGTATTTCTAGCACAGTGGATTTTACAGTTAAACAAAGTTGACAATCGGGTATGTAAAATCTATTGGTTCGTATAACTTTCCGATTAAAAATAAATTTGAATTTTCGAAAACTATTTGAAAAAGTTAAGAAAAAACATACTCACTATATACTAGTATTTAAGTCTCTTACAGTTTATGAGATATTTGACTTTATTATTTATGTTATCGCTTATAGTTTACCAGAAATCTGCCAAAAACCTTACCTATTGTTTTGAATTTTACCATTTTAAATTGTTTACACTTTTGAATAAAAATATGTTTCCTTTTTTAACTTTTTTATTATGAATTTTGTGGATGAAAGAACATAGAAAACAAAAAGGAAAACCGTTAGTTAAAAATCAGTGTTACCAATAGGGGATCATGGGATTCGGGATTTTGAAATTATAAATAATTTATAAATTATAAAATTATATAATTATAAAATTATTGAATTATAAACTACAAAATTATAAATTCTTACTTACGACTAATACATAATAATATTGGCAAAATTCCGAAAAATTTCATGATTTTCGGGATTTTTCGTTAATCGGAAAATGCAAGGATTATTTTTTGGCAAATCCTGGGATTTGGGATTTCGTAAATCCCGAAAATCATATTATTTTCAGGATAAGGATTGGCATCCCTATGTACAACAAATGAGTTTGTATGTAAGGTTTTCATATAAATGTGTAGTTACGTCTTCTTGCATTTCGAAATACACGCACTTGTAGTTACGTCCGTTTGAATTTCGTTAATAAACTCGCTATTTTTGATCGTAGGAATCTAAAATTTTGCACGAGCATGTATTTTGATAAAACGAACCATAATCGATAAAAAACTCAATTTCGAAATTTTGTGTAGTTACGTCCGTTTGCATTTAATATGACGATATATATGTATAGTTACACCATGATATTAACAAAACAAAATGCCTGTTGTTTTTGGATTGTAGTATTTGTTTTCGGTTTTATGGACATTTTTAAAATCACTACCAAAATTTTAAATTCTGATTAAAATAAAAAAACGTTGTCGGCCACACCTATTTTCGAGTGGGCGGGGCTTCAAAGGTTGTAATATATTTAGTTATATCTGGAAAAGTACTGATAGGTAGCTTTCCAACGATATATAACATGATGAAATGGACCATCTATAGGTCAATTTCGGAAAATTATTTTTTGTTCCGATATTTTTTTCAAAAATATAAAAAAATTCCGTCTATATATAAATTACAAAATTTAAAATTCAAAAAATTAAGCTTTAATTTGAGGTATAATATGACCGTGAGGTAATATAGATCCGAAGATATTAAAAAAAGATTATGACGGCAATACAAGACATCTATACTATGAGAAGCCGGTGTTCTGTACATATACCATAGAGGAGAAAACTAAATTTTGAAAATTAAGGAAACATATATTTTTTTTAATTTTTCAGATCTTATAATTCTGTGATTATTGATACTTATCATACCTTCAATTAAAACTTATTTATATTAATAAACTAAAATAACACTTATATAGAGTTTTTAAGATTTTTTAGATATTAAAAAAATCGGGTCAACAAATATATTTCTCGGATTTAACCCATAGTCGGTCCATATTGTATAACCAATATATACATATTCGTTAGAGAGGTATTTTTAATATCTTTAATTTAAAAAATGATGTGATTTGATAATTTTTTTTTATCAATGTCCCTAAAATTGACTTGTTCGGACTTCAAACTTGTTAAAATAATAAAAAAAAAAAATATAAAATCAATCACTTTCCTTTTTATTACAGTTTTTCCATTGGTCAGCTCTCGAAGAAATCAATTCTGCCTGATTGTTTAGGCAAAAACCCATGTTTTTTGTTAAAAAGTTTCTCTAGTTGGCCAGATTTAATGTGCACCATTGTATCAAAGACATACTATCACAACATTTTACCACTATTTTGAGCATACATACAGACATGTTCTGAAATCACGGTATTTTTAAATCACGAACGATTTTGAAATCACGGGAGGAATATTTTGGTGTTCTGAAAATCACGACTAACAGCTGACTTTCTTTGTGTTGACTACTAAAAAGTAAATCACAAAAAATGTAAACATATCTAGAAAAAATGGTCCGCAAAAAATACAACGTCTTACTAAATTTTTAAATTTTAAGTTTTTTCTGTGTAAAATAGTTAGTTTTATTTCAAAAACAAATAAAGAACAAATAACTTTAAGTGTATGTGATAATTTTATTACATGAGTTCAATGAAAAATGCTTAAAAAAACTCTAAGTGATTTGAAATCATTAGGCTGTTAGATGACCGGTTTTAAATCACGAGATTTCAATAATTTTTGTGCACAGAACACCTTTTCAGTGATTTCAAATCACTTTACGAAAAAGTGATTTTCAGAACATGCCTGATATTTACATACAAATGAAAAACATTTTTTGTTTGTTTTCTTTTTATTTAACTTTAATTTTTATTTTCTTTGAAAAAAATTACAAAAAGTATTTTTTTATTTGGGAGAAGGCTAATATAATATTTGTTATAATTAATGGGGGGTGGTGTTTCTTATAAGTTTTTCGATTTTATTAAAAATAAATTGTTTTGTTTTTAATTTTAGTTTTTATCTTGGCTTCACAAATTATTTGTATAATGAACATTTATTATTTATTGAAAATATTGAATTAAAAAAAAAAACGGGCGGATTTATAAAACAGTTTGTATTATTTGTTTAGTTTGTTATAAATATATTTGGAGGGTGGTTGTTGCTTTGTTTTATTAGTTTTTCAAGAAGAAAGAAGAAGATCATTTAAATAAACTATAGTCGCATGTTAAGAAAAGAAGGCCGGTTGTTATGTTGTTTATTATTTACGATAATGTATGTAAGTGTACGAAGTGGTATTTTGTAACAAATTAAATTCAACAAAATAAATTAAAAAAATAAAAAAAATTGTTTTTTTTTTTTCATTTTTTGTTATAGTCATCATACTTAATTAAAGTTGAGCTTTTTGAGGCTTTTAAAAATTAATTAAAAAACGATGATTTAATGGTTGTTTACGATTAAAAATTAATTAAGTTTTGTTTTTTTTTGTTTATTTTATAATTAATAAAAAATAATAATAATAAAAAATTAATTTATAGAAATTAAAAAAATAACACAAATAAAAACAATTTTATATAGTAAAAGAAATTGGTGTTAAAAATAATAAATACAGAGAGGGTACGTAGGAAGAGAGAGAGATAGAGGGGATCAAACTATTTAAAGAGCGATACGCAATTTATAGAAATTGCAAGAGAACTAAGATGACAAGTGTTTTAATAATATAAAAAGTATAATTTATAATAAAAAGGGAGTAAGTAATACGAATAAAAAATTATAAGTTATAGAGAAAATAATTAAATAAAGAACATATGTATATAATAATTTCCTTTGTTGTTGTTGTTTTTCTTCTTTGTGGTTTGTGTAATAATTATAATTAATAATTATGTATATTATCATAATAAAACAAAAATAATAAAAGAAAGGCACGACACAACGTGATGCTTCCTTTTCCTTCGCTTTGCATTATTCTTATTACATTAATTTGTAGTTTTTGTTTGAAGTTTTTGAAAATTGTTTCTTTGTAGTTTGACGTTTTGAAGTAGTTTGTAGTAGTGTAAAAGGTAGTAGATTATTTAACTACAAAATTTTGTAGCAGTAGTAGTTGTAGTACTAGTAAGAAGGACGCAAACAGCATTTACGCATCGTCCGACGCTGCAGTAGCCAAGGTGCCATTATCATTATTGGCGCTTGAGTCGTTGGTATCCTTTTTATTGCTATCGGAGGCTTTGGTGTCATTGCTGTTGGCATTATTATTGGCATTCCTAGTAGCTACAGCATCGGTATCATCTTCTTGGGCCCTCACAGCTGCTTCCAAGGCTCTTATGCGATTTTCATGTTTAACAATAATCGCTTTGAGTTTACGTATTTCATCGGTGATATCACGCAAATCTTTTTCCTATAATTACATACATTAAATTTATAGTTTAAGGATTTAAAAAATGCAATTTTTTGTTTACTCACAGTTATACCACTAACCGTCGCTGACCCACTGGAGACACCACTATCGGTAGCATGATTTCCACCACCCAATGTCGCTGTGGTGGCACTTTTTGAGGTTCCGGCTGATGCTTTATTGAGTATATTGGCCTTCTTGGATACCGAAAGCGATTTGTTGGCCGATTGTGACACATAACCACCCTGTACAATAGAAACACGATCCTATTTAGATTTTTTAGTAATTCTGTTCGTTAAAGTTTTGTGGAACAAACAAGCAACACAAAACACAACTAGCAGGAGCATGAACAAGTGTCGTAATAAAGAATAAATTCTTTAAATGTCGACAAGAAATATTTCTTGTTTACAATATTTAAAGAACGGGTTTCTTCTCAAGTTGAAAATTTCACTTCCTTAATGACTTTTTTTCACATAAACAAATGTTATCCTTGACATTTTTTTCAATACTACAATATTAGCAACATAGTATTGACAATAAGCTAATTTTTAGTTTAATTTTATTTTAAAAGTCATGTGATAGTTTCAATTTTCATCTTTCATTTACAGCTTTCTTTTTATGATGATGGCGAAATTTTTTTTATATTTTCTTCGATAATGGAATGAGCAAATGAGTTAATTAAGCATTTTAAAATTAAAGGATTTTCAACACAGGCTTTATGTTTATGGGGCTAGCATGGTCAGCAGCATTAAAAGAACACATTCAGAATCCATCCAAAATTCAAGCAATAACAATATAGTCTTAACATTATAACCGAACAAATTTTTAGTTATTTCATTATTTATAGCAAAAACAGGACGAATCAAATACAATCCAGAACATTTTAAAAATATTGGAATACATTGAATAAGCTAAAGTTTAAACACCTATCACCTCTGATAACGTTGATTAATGTATTCCTTCTTATCCTACCAGCAAAAGTGATTTTGGTTCTTTCATATCTGAGGAAATATCGGAGTTCTCTTTCTTAGATAAGTTTCTGTATGTATAGGTACACTGAACGGTTTCAAAAGTGGAAGGGTTGGTTGTAATATCTTCATTAAGGAATTTGGAATTAAAATTATATTTAGACTGAATGACGAATTAAAAGGACGGCAAAATGGCTACTGCATTATCGCATATCCGATGAATATATGAATTCTATACGTAAAATTGGATATTACGACCAAACGTTCGAAGCTAGATCTACGTGATATCGATAATGCTAATAATTTCTAACAATTTTAATGTAGGCGTTAACCATAATCAATTTTCTTGTTTCAAAATATGCTATTGCAATAGAAAAAATTCGATCAAAATTCATTAAGGTCTCAGTTTAGGCCTGGATGAATATAGTCATTGAACTGTTTAATACAGACAGCTCGGAACTTGTCCGATTTTGGTCACGACTAAATAATCTAAACTCACTGTCGCAAAAGACACATTTCACATACAAAACGTGGTGAAATTTACAGTGCAGATTTTATTTCGTTCGTTTTCAATGTATTTTTTTATAATAGCCCCATTAAATTAGAAAATTAATTGAAACTTTTAGGTACAATGTTAGGTATACCCTATTAATTGATAAAAATTATATGAAAAATGTTGCATTTTTCACAAAAGATTGAGAAGAAATGGAACATTGTCGAGAAATTATCAAATTGATGAGACTAGTTCATTTAAAAACATACATACAAAGTACACCCGCAATTATTTCAAAATGAAAAATCAAAATTCAAAAACATACTACTCATCTCAATAACTAAAAACAAGCATTACTGCTAGTTTGTTGATCAACAAAAGTTTTCGTAAAAGAAATTCATTTTTTCTAGAACTCTTTATTGTGTGAAATAAAGACGGTTCCGTATATAAGAAAAGTGGTAGAATTTCTTAAACTACATTTTATATTGATAGCTACTATGCACTCAAACATTTTGGTGGCCATGGTCGAATCATCAATGAAATTTACATGATACCACAGCAATAATTGGCACCTTGAGTACTGTATTCCAATATTTGTATAGCGTTGTTTGCAGGCAAAGCAAATGAAAACTTACTTTAAGCGAGAAGGTGACGGGATCAGCATCTTCACCCATAATCCATTTTTCGGCGGTAATAGCAGCATCTTCGGCTAAAGTGTCGGGATATAAATCCTCTTGGAACAAGTCCGATTTGCGGGGTACAGTCATTGATATAACTTGACACAAGCCATTATTGTTGAGACGATAGAATTTGGCAATTTCACAGGTGGTAACATCGCAGCCACGTTTTGGCATCATGCCAATACCACGTTGGGGATCGGGTGTTTGGAAGGTATTGATATAATGGACAAATGGAGGTTCGGGTGTGACCTAAAAGAAATACAACAAAATAATAAGAAATCTTGCCAAATTAAAAAATATTGTTTTAATTACTTCAAAATATCTGATGACAGAGTCACCTTTACCACAGAGGAATATCAGATTTGTATCGGGATCGTATAGAGGGAACATTACACCGTTAGATGTATCCAATTCAACCATAACAATAGGTTCGCTTAAAGCATCGGGTGCTCTAAGAGAATATTGTCGCTCTGAGGAACGATTAAAACCGGTGGTAAAAATTAAACCATGACGTAGGAAAATTGCTCTTGTCGCCTTTGAGCCTTCATGACACAAGGCCTCACTCTCCACTTCACCTGTGCGCGGATCATAGATGCGAATCTTTTTATCTTTGCAGGTGGTTACAAGTTTTGAGCCATCCCAATTAAAGCAGGCACTGTAGACAATGTCCGGATGTGAATCAATGTGTACCAAGATTTCACCTGTGCCAACATTCCAAATAACAACCTAAAATAGAATACAATTTAATAAATTTCAATTGTATATAAAAACACCAGACATCCTACCTGATTGTCAGAGCCCGCCGTTAAGAGAACATTTAGAGCAGAGGGATGCCATAGTACCAAACCAACACGTCTTTGATGGAAAACTAAATCCACAACAGGTTCAGTTAAAGTTCTGGATAGACCACCATCAGGTATTTGCCAAACTTTAACAACACAATCTTCCGAACCGGAGGCAATTACATTGTCATTGTGGGGACACCAAGCAATATCAAGCACGGGACCTTTATGACCACCAACAAGGGGATGATCAGCAGCAATACGTCCCACCTGGTAAGAAAAAAAAATTAATTTGTGCAAATTATCATAAATATTTTTTATTTCGAAAAAATGTCTAGTTTTTGTTTTTTTTTAATAAAATATATCTACTTAAGAGACAAACAACACCCATTCACATCCTCCCACCCACTCGCATTTAAAACATGGCATACATTTTAACTGAAATATTATTATTTATATGTATATTATTGCTCTACCTCCCTGTACATTACCCTCTCTGCTCTGCTCCTATTTCAATCTCAACCTAGATTTTCGATTTTTTTTTCAGATTTTTTTTTGTGTTCATTAATTTTCTTGTTTGATATTTTTGTTCTCATTTTTTTTTTGTATAGAAAAATAAGTTTAAAAGTTGTTTTAGTTTTTTGCAGTTTTCAAAATTGCAACATTTACACCATTTCTCAATTAAAACGGACTGTAGTAAAAATAAATCAATTAGCAATTCGAAATAGATTTATGTTTCGCAAAGTATTTATGTTTAAAATCTATGAAACAGAAGAAAGTTGCCTTTTGCCATTTTTGGATCTGCAGTATCAACAATATTTATGCGGTTTAAGAACAAAATAGATCGTTGAAATATATGGAAAAGTATTGTAAAGTTTATTTAAAATTTAAATTGTATTGTCTATTAATGCTCTTCAATGTCGTCAAGAGATTAGCATGTTCTTCAGATTAAGCTAAACATTTCATGTAGTAATTGATTACACACAGTGGAATATAGTAACAAAGGAAGCAGTTTATGTTAGCATTTGTCTAATTATACACTATCACCAATATGCGAGTGAATATTGATGTTTCCACATGCATTTTAAAGGGTCCACCAAATAACTTTTTTTTTTGAAAATGCTATAAAAAATTTCTTTTTTCTAATAATGGAAAATAATTTCATTCAAATGGCTGCCTCGGCTGGCCATGCCGTAGCCTACACTATCGGTACAATTTTTAAGCACATTATTATTTCATTATTATTATTTCGCCAATGGCTTCACGAATATTGTCCTTCACAGCGTCTCTGGCTTGTCGGCGTAACACTTATATTTGACGGCACCCCACAAATAATAGTCCAACGGTGTCAAATCGCAGCTCCGAGGTGGCCAAACGACATCAGCTCTGCGGCTGATAATAATAAGAATAATAAGAACAGGGCGCAAAACATCGAGTGTAGCTTCGGCTGTGTGGCACGTAGCGCCGTCCTGTTAAAACCAAATGTTGCCAATATCCTCCTCTTCAAATTTTGTGAACAAAAATTCGTTCAACATGGCCCGATAAGGATCGCCATTGGCTGTAACGGCCACTCCTTGCTCATTTTCGAAGAAAAATGGCCCAATTATGGCTCTGGACCAAAATCCGCACCAAACAGTGACTCGTTTTGGGTGCATCGGCTTTTCAATATATGCGTGCGGGTTTTCTGTGCCCCAAATGCGACAATTTTGCTTGTTTACATACCCGCCAAGATCAAAATGAGCTTCATCTGAAAAGATAATTTTTTTTTTTTGCAAAATCGGCATCTTCTGTAAGTCGATCGCAGGCCCACTTAGCGAAGCGAAAACGCATTGGATGGCGTCAACTCCTATACCAATAGGATTTTGTATGGCGTCATACCAAGGTCTTTATGCAAAATTCGTCTTAATAATGTCTCCTAAATGTTCAATTGTTGAGAACGACGGTGAATTGATGTTGATGGCGCTTCACGCATACTTACTGCCATAGCAGCAATATTCTCGGGTGTACGCACTTTTCACGCTTTGTTTTATCGATGAGGATGCCAGTTTCTTTCACTTTTTTCACAAGATAAAGAAAATACGGAGCTGACGGTGCTTCTCTTCTTCCAAAAACCGTATGCAATTTTCGCACACATTCTACAACATTATCATGATTTTCAAAGTAATGTCGCAATATTTGCCGGCGTTGTTCAAGCGTATACACAACCATATTTGTTCAGCAGAAGGATAAAACTAATTATCTGTCAAATCAGGCTTGAGCTAAGTGTTACCATTCACGAAATAAGCACCAGTTGAAAAAAACGTTAGATGGTGGACCCGTTACATGAATTTATAAAGTTTCAGTATTTTCATTTGTGTAAGATATTTTTGTGTAAGATATTTTTAACTACATATTTTGTTTTGGCAGTTTCAGAAATTATTTTTAAACTCGTTAATACAAGTATAAGTATGAAAAATTCAAGGCATATACAAAAGAAGTTTAGAAGACAGTATTTCTAAGGAAATTATTGTATTTTAAATATCGATTATTTTCAATTGTATGAGTATATAGCTTTTTAACCAATGTTGTTTGTAGGCAATAATCGAAAACCCCAAATATTTTTTTTTAATAATTAACAAACACAAACTGCGAAGCTTTTGGCTTATCTGCAGAAACACCCAGAGTCTTTGGAGGGAATCGAACCCGCAACCCTCTGACTGATAGTCTGGCACACTATCGACTAGTGTATCGGGGCACTCCAAACATATCTTTATAAACAGATTTCTGATTTGCATATTCTTAGACTTGTATAAATTACAGGACTTTAATAATCTGATTATCTCATTAAATTGAAGATGATAGACGATAATGTAAATATATACATACATATATGTCAAAAATATCAATTGATAGCTTGATATAATAATACATAATAAGTTCTTAAAAATTATAGTTAGGGTACTCATGATATTGCTTAAAATTGTCGTTTGTGCAATTGAGAAAACTTGTCTTAAAAAAGATATTTATTTTTAAAAATGCCTAAAGAAAGCCAAACGAATAAATTTCTAAAATTTTTTGTAAAAATGATGGTAAGCATTAATTCTTTTGTTTATGTCACTATGTTACTTTTCTATTTTGGTTGTTTATATGTATGTACATAGATAATCAACGTAAGTCGGAAGAAGAGATTTTGGAAGATTTCACTTAAGTATGTTCTTGCAGCTGGAAATTATTTTCGCTATGCAATGCCATTTGTTTATCATTCAGTCCCTAGATCACACAATTTTATTTTTCAAATGTGTTTTTTTTTTTTAGTAAATAAAAATCAGCTGTTGAGTTAAATTTACAATTGAAAAACGCAAGTTTACGAGCCAGAATTGTTGGGAAATTTTTCATGTTCATAATTTTTGACGATTCATTTACGAGGGTGTAAAATGCACAGTGACATACATGACTTTTAAACCATATTATTTTGAATGACTATATAGATTTTTCAAAATAGAAATATTTCTCATCTTCACCGTCATGTTCTGCAAGTGAACTTTTAAGTTAGAGAATTATTCATACTAATCGCATAAAAAATTAAATTTTTTAAATTTTAAATTTCCTCTTACAAAAATCCGTATTCTTGTTTTGATGGATTGTATTAGCTGTTGCACAACAATCCATAACACCTAGGCTGCAAAAGTTTTTTTTTAACTTCTGTTGTGTGTTCTAACTTAAATAAATGACTTACTTAAAATCATCATGACAGTAGTACATTTGGCAAATATTTACTCAAAAAAGTGTAACAACTTGTTTTAGCACAATTTTTTTTTGACATTGTTTACTCTTACAAGAGTTTTGCAAGATCAAACAGCACATAATAAATTAAAAAAATTGTTGTGCTTTGGCCTAAATAAGAAAAGTTTTTTTTTTATATAAATAAACGTGTTCAAATACATATATGTTATTTAGTGGTTACGTTTTTTTTTGGCAAATATTTGCCAAATGTGACCGTACCTTAAGACATTAAACCAAACTGTTGATTTTATACAGGCTCTAACCCAAGCTCAATATATGTATCTTTCTGAAAGTCAAATTGGAATGATTTTTTTTTTTTTAATTTGGAAATGGTTTGGTTTGATATGTAAATATGTATATGTATATGCAGCTCTGTCGTCATTCAATGTGACTCTCGCCAAAAAAATATTTGTATTTAGTAATTGAATGGGTATTTCTGTGGCTAGCTGCTATAAGTCATAATATCCGCCGGATACTGTACGAAAATATATGTATACATACATTTATATGTATGTATATATGTATATAGCGTATCAGTGTCGTGTGTATAAAACAGGTGTCAAAAAAATAAAAGATTTTAATACAAACTGACAGGTTCATATAATATAGAATTTCTCATAGAAACATATTTTAATTTAAAATATTTTTTTCATAATTTATGTATTTAGAATTTTTTAATGTATCTGTAATAGTTAGAATATAGACCAGCAGGATTTAGAAACTATAAGTAAAGTCATATATGAATTATGAAAGGATTTTCAAAACTTCATCAAAATGAAAAATAACATCTTACATGGAAAGTATGTAAGATACTTCTTTTCAGAGTTATTGAAAGCAGAGTTATTGCAAGATCTAGAATGTTGAAAATCGGAATACTTAATAAGCGCACTTTACAAGTAAATCTTAATGGAGCCAAATTTTAAATGACATGAGCATGCTTATACATAGTTTATATTATATTATATACTATATATGTATGTAGTCGAGATAATATTTGGCAGAAATCAGTTTTATGCTAATATGAAATGAAAAGACCTAAAACACTGCACTTCATATCGCATGAATCGGGAAGAAATATATTTTCGGTATCAAAATAATACTATTAGATATTATTCTCACGAGTAGTAAAATTTAAAATTTTAATAATTTTTTATATTAGAGTAATTCTGCGGTAAAAACTGTTTATACGACGTACTGTTTCTATAAATTTCTACTATTCATTTTTCTATTCTATTCTATCATTCATAGTTTTTAGTTTATAACTTAGTTTTTCTTGAAATCCAACCATAATTTCTTGAAAACCAAATTCATAATAAACTGATTTGTAATTGACATACCATAGTATCTTTACAATACCCAAATGAGTTCAACTTCTTTACAATGAATGGGTTATTACGTTTGTCTGACTGTCTGCTTTAGAATATGGCGCTATTAAGAGAAACCCAAAAGAAAAAAACTATCATTACGACATGAAAGGACAAGTGTATATCGAACAGCAAGTACTTCAATAAGAATGCCTATTTGATATAAAATACTGAAAAGTGTTTGTAGTACCAAATACGTCGCGAAGTACTAAGGTACTTACGAATATAAAATATTATTAACAAGTTAAAGTGATATATTCGGCCTCCACCTAAATATAATGAGAATTACAAAAACTACGCTGCTGTTAGATTAGGTCAGCAGGCAGTCATAGTTAGTACAGCTCACTTAGGTCCATTCGTTGGTCCTTTTGTGTTGCCTGAAAAGAGATGAATGGAAGAAAGCAGAAAGGGGATAGATGTTGAAGAGACAGCGATAGTAGTTGTATATAGGTAGGAGAAGAAAATATCAAGTTAAGAAGATGTCGGGTCCGGAAGGTGTAGAAGAAAATATGGAGTAAATACTCCGAGCCGCTTAGTGGCAAGTATTTCCATGATCCAAAATCATGATAGCCAATTGCTATTCCTAATGAAGGCATTGATACGCTCTAATTTCAAGTCTGATATTTCAGATAGATTATTGAAGGATGGTTGTCCCAAGAAGGTGTTACGCAAGGTACACATTTCTTTGCAATGACAGAGAAGATGATAGATTGTTTCCTCCTCTTTTTCATTATTACAACTCCTGCAGAAATCATTATAGGGCAGACCTAATCTTCCGGCATGATTGCCGAATTTGCAGTGCCCAGTAATCACTGACACTAAGTCGCTTAATTGTGATCGTTGTAGTTTTAGCACGTACAACGTGTGTTATTACACACAGGTGTGTACATTTATCCACCTTGTATGAGCAAGCTCATAGTAAAATTTGCTTATTCGTTGCTTGCATGCTGATAGCGGAATACCGCATAGATGATCAATGTCATCATCAGGTAGCATGGAACCATTATTTGCTAAGTTATCAGCAACAATGTTTCCAATTGTGTCTCCATGTCAACGCACCCATACGAGTGAAACTATTGAATGTCTCGCCATCTTATTTAAGGATTTGCGGCATTCCTGGACCAAGGTCGATGTAGTGTATACGCCAGTTAGAGTCTTTATTGCAGCCTGGCTATCAGTATATATACGAATATCCCTGCCTGATATTTTGTTATAACTGATCCAGTTACCTGCTGTTTTTATGGCCGATATCTCGGACTGTTGAATGCTGCATTCATTTGGAATCCTAAACGATATTCTAATTCCAAATTCTTGCATGTAGACACCGCCGCCAACTCTCTCCCCTTTTTTGGAGCCGTTGAATCTAGGAAGCTTGAAAGTGGGAATCTTATATTTTCTAGTGAATAATACAAGTTCTGTTTTACCTGGATTCACACTTAAACCACTATCAGTACTCCATTCACTTAGTGTTCTGAGTGCATCTTCCATTCTTAGCGAAATAGTTTGGAAATGGAATCCTGAGACATCCACTGTCACGTCGTACGCGTAAGCAACAGTCTTATGTCCAGTGATATCCAATTTTCTAAGCATACTATTTATGGCTATGTTCCACAAGAGTATCGATAACACGCTTCCCTGAGGAATGCCTCTTCGGGCAAATCATGTGATTTTTGTTGCACCAATTTTGGAACTTATGGTCCTATTGTCAAGTAGATTCTTTATAAATCTAGTCATCGACTCGTCCATACCTAAGTCATGTATAGTAGCGATAGTAGTGTTTGATCAATAGAGCTCCTTATGTGAATATCTATGATTCTCTCCAATATTTTCAAAGAGAATGATGATAGACTGATTGGTCTGAAGTCCTTTGCTTTTGTATGAGAGGTTTTTCCTCCTTTTGGGATGAATGATGCATTACATTCAGTCCACGCTGCTGTTAGCACCATAATATTATTATTCAGTACTAGATGGCATTTGCGCACGTTACTACGCCACCAATTAAAATTAATTTGAAAGAAAGGCATTACACAAATATTCAATTCCTTTTGAGTAATTTTTTTTACCTCGCCTTCAGTAAGATGTGTATACAACTTGTTTGAAGTAAATCTGTAAAAAGTCATGCAAAAGCAATTAATCAATTTAAAAAAAGTGGGCGTAAAAGTAGGCGTGGTGCTACCAACTCAGAAACCTTCCCGGGCTCATGCACAACAACTTTGCCGAAGATAATAACATGATCAGATTAGTGCTGGCAAATTCTACTACTTTCCATTACTCAAAAATATTAAATACTTTTCATTTGGGCACACAATACTACTCGATACTTTTAACGGATTTTTTGAAATTGTAACGCATACTTTTTATCTGCAAATTGAAGTAGTTTCTTTAAAAAATAAAAATAGATCTTCAACTATTATTGGTTTTGTATGTCTTTTATTATTAAATCAAAAATAAATGTAAAGCTAACTTTTAATTCAACGTTAACAACAACTTAAGAAATAATAGACAGCTTTATTTCGACGGTTGGTTTAATTTTGTAGCTTACACATTGTTGTCTTTTTATACAGTGATGTATTTTTATGCACTATTTTACCCACTCAACTTGCTTAAAAATACAACTCAGAAAGTATCAGGTAACTACTTTTGAGTATTGAATATCCGAAGAAAAGGGCAAATACTCGATACTCGGTACCCATTACTCAATACTTTGCCAGCACTAGATCAGATGTATAGTTTGCGAGAATAGAATAGTAGAAATGAATTTCAAAAAAGTACCAATATAAGTGTACTAAAATTTGGCCCTTTTTACACCTTTATATTTGAGTCATGAATAGCATGTTCTGGGTTATTTTTTGTGTGGAGGGAAGAATATTTAATCGTTTTTTATTTTTAAATTGAATAAATAATATCAAATGTCCGTTTTTACCCCGTTTTTGTCACTTTTTGTCACCCATGGAAAAAAAATTTTCAAGAAAGTACATATTAATTATCCCTAATACGTACTATTTTAAAATAATAGTTCATGGAATTTTTAGTGAGAAAATACATTTTGATAAAGAAGTACCAAAAAAGAATACAATTTTTAGGCCATAGGAATTCGAATTTTAAAAAAGTAGTATTTCTATGTTTATTTATGTAGGAGATCTACATGTTAACGGAGCGTTCTACGGTTACTATTATTACCCCATATGGTCACTTTAATTTCGAATTTCAAAAAAGTATCGGCTCTATTTTTGATTACAGGCAGACGCATTTAAAATATTATTTCTAAGTTTATTTGTCTTGGAGATATAGAGGTACTGATTTTACCCGTTTTTGCCCCATTTGTCCCCCCTTAACGACGGAATTTCCAAAAATCCCTTCTTAGTGGATCTACATGTTGTAAAAGGAACCCATCACCCGAATTTCAAGTTTATAGCTTTAGTGGCTTGGGCTGTGAGATGATGAATGAATCAGTCAGTCAGCACGTTACTCTTTTATATACTATCAGTCTTATTCAGAAAAAATTAAAGTAGACTTCAAATGTACTTTAAGAAAATTTCGTATGAAAATTTTGTCTAAAAGCACACTTCAAACCTACTTTATTTTTTATGAATACGGCAGTATATATATATAGATTTCTAATTCAGTTTTAGCGCATAATTTTATTTATTTCAAAATTTTTTAAATTTCATCTATTTTAACCATTTATAATTCATATAGTTACCAATTATTACCATTATTTACAGAGTAAGTGTATATTTGTCATAGCAATCTTACATGTAAGGTAACAATTTGTAGAACTAAAAATTCGTTCAACATTTTACCATATTCAGCAGGTTAAAGAAAATAGTATAAAAAGAGTGCAGTTGTAAGATGATGCTTATATAATCTCATTAGCGCTATTTATAAGGTGTTATAGTGGAAGTGGGCCTGATGGACCCACTTATTTACGTTATTTTAATACCCATTAAATTAACGAATTGAGTTAACAGAGATTGTCAAATAGGGAAGAATTTAGGCTTAAAAAAAATTAATAAAAATTTAAATAGATAGAATTTTAAAAAACGGGAAAAACCATTTGGGTTAAATTGCAAGATGTTTATAATCAAGAAAATTCAACTATTTATTTAAGTAAATTCTATGACAAAATAAAAATTAACTAAAAAAAAATTTGCTGAAATTTTGAAAATTTTTGAATTTAAAAAAATTTTTTTTTAATTTTTGATAACCCATTGAATGCGCCTCTCAAAGACCTTCCAACCTTCCATATGATACCAAATTTACATATAGTTCCTTTAAAAGAAATGTAAAAAAAATCAAAAAACCTCTAAAAATGACCTTTTTATCCTTTGATCCAGCTCACCAAATATTGACTCCAGGACAAAAAAATTGAGAAACGTAGTCTTAAAATTAATCAAATTTTCATATTAGTTGGGAACATCGATACCTTATTTTTTCTCCATACAAACGGAGCCACCCTAATGTATATACATGATTTGTGATTGGGCCGGTACAGTTATTTATAACAGATTTATACGTATTTAAGTGATTTTCGCAAATGGACTTTGTATGGGGCTATGGTCAAACATGGACCGACCCGAAACAAATATTGTTTTGTGATTTAATTATACATATGAAACTATTTTTTGCTAAATTTTGTATTGATATTTTCATTTTAAAGGCATTTATGAATAAATTCAGCCATATTTCTGAAAGAAATTTGTATGTGGCTATGAGAAATCATTGACCGATTCTTACTATTTTCATCACAGTTTGCCCTTTTATTATAAAAATTACTTGTGTAAAATTACACGGCTTTATCTACAAAATATTTAAACAAATTAGCAAAAAAATATTATTTTTTGTTGGAAGTTGCTCAGATTTTGATTCATAACTCCGGTTCTACTAGACCAATTTCACTGATTATCAATACCAAACTGCTTAGGAGAATTATAAGTGTTGTTTTGTAAACTTTGCTGATTTTGGTTACCTATTTTGTTACACACAGACAAACACACGGACGTAGCTCAATCGGCTTTGTTGGGTCTCAGGTAAATATTTCTCATTGTTACACACGAAAAGACAAACTTATATTCACCCCTTGTGGTGGTTGAAGGTATAAAAGGAAGTACAATTGCAATTAAAGTTCCTCCCTGAGTGAAATTAATGTTCTAAATTATGCGGCCCCGATATCGATCTCATTCCTTAGTGAAACCCAATGCCGAGGTTTACAAATAGACCACATTTATGCACTCAGTACGGATGCTATTTTAATAAATTAATGAACGCAATTCTTGCGATTTCAGATAATGAAGAGCTACTTAAAAGCCGGTTGGTTGATACGCTTTTCTCTGCTGCTACCGTAAACGAATTGTTCCTGGTATTTAAATCCGTTACCGTTTATTCATTTAGATCAAAAATTTCAAACGTTGGCTAGTTAGTTAGTATTTATTTTAATCCCTAGATCCTCACATTTTTAAATGAGATTCTGTTAATTCCGATTTTGAAAATGCTTTAACCATGTTTTAGCAATAATTTTACAAAACCTATAATAATTATTACAAACAATTATTACCTCAAGTGCATACTCGTATTCATAAAGGAAAAATAAGATAATAATATTCTGACATCATTTCTCAAGACAGTAAGGTGTTAATACGGAATCATTAAAGTTTTAAATAATTATTTCTGTTAAAACAACACAAATCCATAAACACATGCATCACACTACACCGAGAAAGAGAGTATCGGAAAAAAATATTCCAAATTTATTTTTCAAATCAAAATTTTGAATATAAAAGATACGATTTTGTTGTTGTTTTTGTAGTACGTTGTGACTATTTCGAAAAAATGAAACAGAAAATTATTTTTAAAAATAGAATACTTGATTGTTTCATGCGTTATACTATAAACTAATACTTAAACAAAATGTTGTACATAAATACATCCATACATACATATATTTAAACAATTTGTTTCTTTTCGTTTATGTGTTTGAATGCTTTTCTTTTTTGGCCAATGGCCAACTAAATGGGGTAACGCGCGCAAAAAAACACACAAAAGAAAAAAAGTAGGAAAAATATAAATAAATATTGGAAAAAAGTAAAAATTAACGGAAATTTAAATTAAATAAATAAATATATAGATGAGATGATATACAAAAATTAAAATAATATAAACAAAATTATTTTAAGAAAGACTTTAAAATCCAATGAAATGGTTTTTCAATTATTTTACCTTATTGTGAACTATTTGTATTCTCAGGTAATAATTTGTTAATGGAATAAAATATGTCATCTACTAGTGGCGAATAATAGATTTTTTAACTGATGACTAATTTGAAAAATTTAATCAAAGCGCTTTTAAGATAAAATGTATTTCCCAACAACTTAAAACTAAACTACTTATTTAAAGAATTAGTTATTGTTCAGTTTAATTGACATTTCTGTAGAATATATTCGTATCCTTACGCTCTAAAACTTCGAAATACTAAAAAATTTATCAATTTAAAATTGAGATTAATGTCCTGAAACCGTTTCATAATCTTGATTTCTTTTCAATAAGGAATTGCTGGAATGAATTTCAATTCTTAGCGAAAGCCAACGGTAAGGTATACGACCGTCAGGTTTCAGATTATATTGCAAGGGTCATAATAAATAATAAAAAGAATAACGGCTCGGAAGTTTAGAGGTGCATTTACAAGTAAAAAAATATGCAATTTTTTTAGTTTTTGAAAAATTTTGCCATTAAATAATTATTTTTGCATTTTAATGTTTTAATCGTACACATTGCAATTCTTTTACATTATATAAATTATTAAAAATCGATAAAAATGTAAAGTTATTAAGTATTCCGCAGACCATTTACGTGTTTCAGACCACTTGTAACACTTGTAAGAAAAATATTAACAAATTTTGAGAAATATTCGAATAAAATCATATTTTTACTTTAAATATACATATGCATTCTATCTTCGTAGCATAACCTTAACCTATCTAATATAGTATGATACAAAATTTTTGATTTTTTAACTGCCGTTTCAAAACTCTATTTAAAAAAAATGTATTTCTAATCTATTTTTTAAAAATTTTGTTAAACAAAATTTAGAATTTTTATAATATCTCTTTGGGAATTATTAAGGACTAGCAGACCCGGTCCGCGTTGCTGGCCTTAAGCAAACACCAGTGTTGTATTACCACACGATTTAAATTTAGCTTTTCACGAAATTTACGGCCTTTAAATAAAAATCAATGGAATACCTATCATAAAATTTTGTTACACAATAACTTACATATGGTATCGATATGGGCTCAATCAAAAAAGAAACGCATCTATTTAAGGCAAATTGGAAATTATATTTATTTATTACTTCATCTTAGGGCCAGCGGATAGACAATGTTTTTTGTTTTTTTGGCGTGCCAACTCGGGAGCAAGCCACATACAACTGGCCGTGTGGAAAACATGAATTTTCCAAAATTAAGCCAACAATAGTCAATGATTGGGCATGTGCTTTATTGATGGTAATAGTAAAGGCAAGACGCAAAGGGAATTGGAGCCGCTTGAATTGGAATGGTAAATCGTTGGAAGTCATCGCAATTCATGGAATAAGTACGTCTTCGCCTTTGAATCTGCCACCGATAATTGTTGCCTCGATTAAATTTGGCGAGCAGTTTTTGATGGTCAATCTGAGTCCGTTGCATAACTTTTGTGCGTTTAAGTTGCGAATAAGAATTACCGGTGATCCAACCTTTAATGATAGCACATGCAGTGGCATTCCTGGTGGTTCCAATGAATTCAAAAATTCAGTGGGATAATTGACGACGGCTTGTTCTTCATTCATTACTGTGTCGATCGATTTGTATTTGATTAATTTACCGGGCAGTTTTAATTGAGCTTGCTGACATCATCATTTTTTGGTGCCAAAATTGCACGTTCCCACAGCCAATCCGAAATTTTGTAGAATATTGTTAAACTTGGGAATACCTTGTCGACAACAGCTTGAATATTCATTTGCATTCGACAGAAGTTAGACGGGAACGAAATCTCGTTCGTGGCGCGATTAATTGCAATTTTTCCATTTCCGATGTCAAAAAGTTGTTTTGAGAATGTTTGGGCAGACGGGTCTTGCAACAAATGAACACGCATGTTCGTTGATAGCGTGATTTTCTCGACTTGGTTCCAAAGATGCGTTCAGCTTATCTGCGGGCATTGATCTTGGAATAACGGGCAAAGTTTGACGGAAATCACCAACAAAAAGAATAAGAGCGCCTACCATCGGTTTGTAGTTTTCTCGAAAATCACGTAGAGTCCGGTCAAGCGCTTCGAACAATTTGTTTTAATGTACTGTTATTTTTTTTTATCAGCGTTTGAAAAAAAACTCAAAATCATCGATTGATAATACAATATTATTTTTAACTTAGTGTACAATGTTGCACCTTAGTAAGCGCGAAATATATTCTGTAATCGAATGATGTAAATATTTTGTAAATATGTAAACCGAAAACTCGGATTTTTGAATGCAACATTTCGAAACTTTTAAAATTTTGATATTGGATTGTTAATAACATAAGTTTTTTGTAAATATCTTCGGAACTACATAACCGATTTATGAGTTTAATATCTCATTTTGAAAAACATGGCAACGGCTTTAAAAAAAAAATAAAATAAAATAGAAAAAAATCAAAATATATGTATGTATACTCGTATGTCATTGGTGGTGCAATATGAAAATTGGATTTTGCTACGCTTTACGCCCGCAGACTGAAAATCGTAAATCAGACTTCACAGTGTCACCCGCCTGAATATTCTTAAGATTCCCTGAAAATTTCATCATAATCGGCCTAGCCGTTTTGGAGTCCATACGTTACATACATACACACATCCTGTTTTATATACATATCTATCTATATGTATATAGATAGATATATGAGGGAAGAAAAATTTTAAAAAATTATGTCAATACGCGATTTGAATTTTTGGGATTTCGGGGAAAACAAATTTTGTTTGCCATATTTTGGTGAATAAGCTTAATTTCTTTAGTGTTATAAATTTAAAATAAAACCCATCCAAAATAATATATTTCAGATACTGTTAAATAATTTTCAAAAGTTTTACTCAAAACGGACAGCATTAACTAACGTGGGCCAAAATTTTCGGAAATTTCGAAAATTTTATTTTATAACATAGCTTTTCTTGTAATCCAACCAAGAGTGTCAAGATGACGACCCATCAGATCACAATGACGGATACCCTTTGCCGACATACCCGGATAGAGTTCCGCTGCTATTGTAATAACATCCAGGACATCATACCATAATCGACGCACTGTTTAAATGAACACCATACCTGCGATTTCGGAAAATAAAAACTATTTAAGAGCCGGTTGTTCTATAGAATATACAGTTTTACACAAGATTTTCTATAGAACATACAGTTTCACACAATATTTTCTATAGAAAATACTGAATTTCTTGAGAGTATCTTGAGTCATGTTTTTCTATAATGAAAGAAAATACGTACAAAATTACATAAACGGACATGAAATAATTCTAAGTATATAGGATTAAATAAATTTATCTATTTTTATAAAATAGAGTCACTATTTTTTGTTGTAATTATTTTGAATATGAAACAGTATAAAACAATATCACTTACATTACATTATGTAATTTTTACTCGGATTTGAGTCGAATATTTGATTAAAAATGAGGTAGGTATAAAGATAAAATAGCTTAATTTAGGAAGGGCCTAGAAACCTTTTTCTAAGCCCACTGCAAAATTTGACATTTGACCTATTAACATTGTCTGATTTTAGTAAGATTATCTACCGTTGCTGTTCCAGTTAATTTCATCCTATAATCCTATTATATTTCAGGACGTGTTTCTACAATCCATAGTGACATTTCAGCTGGAGGACAACCTGTAGCTTAATTTATTTTTTGTTGGGCATAAAATTTTGTAACACTCTATATGTAATATTATGGCTAGAGTTCCAATAAAACAACCACAATTGTACCAATTGGTACAATTTAATTTAAAGAAAATACTCTCACCATATTAATTTTATAAACACTTCCATATGCGAACGGTGCCATAACAAACTAGAAGCCACATTTCCACTTATTCACAACTATATTTATGTATTTCTGTCGTTAGGCAAATAAATCCAAGTTGGTGCTTTTCAATACACTAGAGCCCCGATTTGCGTCTATCCTATTTGCGTCGCTTTTCTAAATGTGGTTTAACCCGCTTTGCGTCGACTTTGAAATTTTGTGTCAATCTGTTTTGCATCGTTTCGATTTGCGTCGCATTTCCCCGGTCCCTATTAACGACGCAAATCGGTGCTCTAGTGTATTTCTATCTACGTATTTTCAAAATTCTATATATAACTTTAAACTAAAAACAAACAAAACAAGAGAGTAAAAAAACATGACTACGTGTGAGTGATGGTTTGTTGGTTGGTGTTTGAATAAGTGTCTGCCGGTAGTATAACTAACTGTGCAACCAAATACTAAAAAATAACAACATTTTTGTGGAAACGTGTAATGTTTTCCTAATGAATATACATACATACATATGTATGTATAAATAAAGGAAGAACCAAATGTCTTTAAAAACAAAACTGTATAAAAATAAATAAATAAATATTCTATATATGACTTACTTACCTTATTATGAGGTAAAACTATAAATGCACCACCACCTGCCGATTCAACAATGATGGCCAAAAATTTTGGATTCACTGCACAAAATGTTGAATCCCAACTACTTTTGGAGACACGTATATTATCGTAGCATTGTTCACGTTTCAAAGCTTGACCGTAAACGTGACGAAATTTTGAACTTCTTACTACACGAAAAGACATTTTCTATTATTTCTTTTGCTTCTATGATTGTTTATTCTTGTTGTTGTTGATGTTAATAATGATAATAACAGGGTTGTTGTAGTTGTGTTACAGTTATTTTGTTGTACTAGTAGTTGCTGATCTATGTTTATTTGTTTTGTTTACTTTTCCTTAGTCAATCACACAGCAAAGAACGTACAATACAATAACAATAAATTTATAGGAAAAGTTTCTGTTTTTTACAACTTTGAATTTATTTTAAAACTAAAAAATTTTGCTTAGAAAGAAATTTTAACTCTCTATCTAGTTTTATTTTCTTATTTTGCCTCATTCAACATGCAAGAGAGTGTAAAGAAGTTGCAGTTGTTGCAGGAGGTTGTTGTTTCTATACAAAAATAAACTCTATATTAAAATACATTATTTATTTATTTAAGTTATTTTTTGTTTTATTTTGTGATAAAAAGGCGGCAAAATAATCACATTCGTTCAATGAAACTGAAAAGAAGAAATGAAATGAAAAAAAATTTAATTAAATAAATATAGTTACATTATTTTTTAACACTATTTCATGTTTATATTTTGCATTTCTTTTTTAAGTAGTTTTAATAATACATATTTAATATGCAAGGTTTGTTTGATGGTAAAGTATAAATTTTATTTGTATTTCAATGTATATAATTCATTTCGACATTCCGGAACAATTCTTTTTTTCTGCCGCGTAGAGTTAATTTAGATCGGTGTTTGACATAATGTGTTATCTACAGGTAAATAAACGAGCATGTTCAGCCACTGGTGTGTATGAGTGCCAAACACTGACTTAATACCATAATTAAGTTCTATGCTCAAATATTACTTTTATTACTGTTTCTTGTATATTTTTTTTAAATTTCACGACTAAATCTTTTCACATGTGTAAATTATTAAAAAAAAATCTGCCTATAGACATATGTATGTATGTATGTATATAAAATCTGCCATCATGTTTAATTTTGTTACAAACAAAATGCTTAACAAAATTATTTGTTTCCACTTGTTTCCTTGCATTTATTTGAACATAGTGAATAAATTTTTTCCATATTATCTAATACATAAATTAAGCACACAAAAACAATAACATTTAATCACTAAGATAGAAAAAAATAAATATTTACAACTAATATTTTTTAATCAAACCAAACGTCAAACGTATGAAAAAAAAAATAATAATAATAAAACAAATAAATACAACAACAAACCAATCAACAGAAAATCTATTTTTGCCCGATGATTTAACTAACAGCGCCCGCAAGCACCACAACAACCAATAAAACTACTGAGCAAACAATGAATTTTTGTTCCATACAAAGAAAGCAAAAAAAAAATCAAATAACAATAAAAACAGAAAATAAAAACTTTAGTATAATCAACTACTACTATTTGTACAACAATAACAACAAAATGTTTGTTAAAACTGAAGAAAGAAAGAAAGATACGAACGAGCAGTTGTATCATTGAACTTGTTGACAACAACCATAATGGTTAGTTTCAAATAAAAAAAAAAATTAAATAATAGAGAAATATACTAATACATAAATATTTTTATTTAAATTCATACAATGCATAATATCTAGTCTTTTGTTATTAATTGTTAGTATAAAGTTTTTTTATATTTTAATATGCGCTCTAATATAACAACAAAAACTGTTATAAAAAATGAAAGCAAATTCAATAACATTTTCGCATAGAAATTTAAATATGTATGTAGGTATATACGAGTACATACACACATACACTGTCTCAAACAATTGTCCGTACCCCATACAACTGAAAATATATTTGATTATAATTCGAAAAAATATTACCGGAATCGAGTGAAGTAATTTTTTTTTAAAAGTCCAACAAGTTGTTATAAAAATTGCCAATTATAGTAAAATAAAAAAAAGATTCACTTTTATTTTTAACAAAAAACTTAAAACTAGTTCAAAATATTAACTCAAAAAATTGTCCGTACCCTATGAAAAAATGTACATATGTATTTATAAAATGTATATTATGAAGATGTATGATGTCCTTAATATTTCGTGTGGTATCCTTTAGCAGCGATTACGTCTCTTAAGCGATTTCTCATCGATAAAGCCAGTTTTTCTGTGGTTTCTGCACCGCCAATATTCCGCCATTCTTGAACGATGACATCTTTCAGCATTTGCTTATTAGTTATTTTATGCTGGCGAATACCCCATAGATGTTCTATGGGATTTAAATCTGGGCTCTGGGGAGGATGAGGCACCACTTCCTTAACGTTGTAGAGCAGCCATTCTCGCACAACCACGGAGGTGTGCTTTGGGTCGTTATCGTGCAAGAAACGATAATCGTCTTGTATTCCCAAATTAGTGGCGCTAGCTTTTAAATTTTCTTTTAAAATATTCAAATAACTAAATGTGTCCATTGTGGTTTCCACAAACACGAGATTTCCCACACCTCCAGCTGCCATTACACCCCACACCATCACCGAGCCACCACCGTGTTTGACTGTTGCTTTTAGATGCGTTAACTGCAACGCTATGTTTCCTCTTCGCCACACAAAACGTCTTCCATCTGACCCAAAAATATTAAATATTTAAATGATGAAAGCAATGCTGTGTCATCGCCATTGTGCACAGAAATTGGATATGTGTCCATCCACTTTATATTGCGGACAGATCTTGGTTTGCGCGCTTACAAAATCCAACTCGTGCAAGAATTGAAGACACACGATCACCTAGCAGGGCGTAAATTCGGTGAATGGGTGAAAAACAAATTGCCGATCCCGATTTTCATAAACGAATTTTTGGAGCTCACTTTGGATGAAGGGTGATGATAATCCTTAAGTGTATTTTGAGACACCGTTACATTCAGAAAAACTGAGAGTTTGGTTGTGGCGCAACATGTCACACAGCTCGTAACACAATTGATAACTACAGTGGAAATTAGTAACCACATAGTTTCCAAGATCGTGCGATTTAACGCCTCTTCACTATTTTCTGTGGGATATGTAAAATTGCTAGTTTACGCCGATAAGTACGAAACGATTGATTACGATTGAGTACAACATTTGCCGCGTTATTGCCAATATACGGAAACAAATGTTGAAAAAAGTCATCGAAAATTGGACTTCCCGATTATACTACGTCCGAGCCAGCCGTGGCGGTCATATGACAGAAGTCATATTTAAATTATAATGACAGCTTATTTACTTTTAAATAATATAAATTTCACTTCAATTTAAAATAATAATTTTTGTTTTATTCCATTTCCAAATTTTGCTTGTTTATTTATCTAAAAAAACAGCCTCTATTAATCAAATAAATGGTACTATAACAACTGTCCTCAATTGAAACAAAAAGAGCGGCCTACGTTTCAAGAATCCAGCAAAAATTCTTATTTACAAGACTCTTCAAATGCCAAGACGTTGAGGAATATCATAAAATAAAGTACGGTTTCAATTAATCGTGTTGGCATCAAATACAAAAGATCCTTGGAAGTACATGCATACATAAGTCATTGGTTTAATGAGGTTTCTCCAACTTACATTTTAATTTGAATAAATATTCTTAAATCAGTTTTATTCAAATTTATGGTATAATTCTAAATTTTAGGAACTTATTAAATTGATATAAGAATAAATTATTTTCTTTCCGTGTAATGATTATCAAAAAAACGCGACATGAAAATGATATCACACAACAATAGCCTTAAGATGAATATGCAAAAAAAAACAATAACAACAAGTGAATAATATTGTGCATACAATATTTTTTAGACAATTGTTAACTTCCAGACTTGCATAATAACAATAAGTATGTATGTGTGTATGTATGTATATGAAAAAGATAAAAAAAAAACGAAAAAAATAAAACAAATGATAAGAAAATTAAAAAAAAACAGACACACACTATTTTCCATGGTAATGTTTGTTAATATTGTATGAAAATGCTACAAAGAGTCCAAAAGCTAACGAAACTAAAGGATGGAGAGGAGCAAAGAAGAAATACAAAAAATCAATGGATTTTATTTTGTTCATTCATTTATTTTTCAATTTATAAAACAACAACTATAACAAGAGTAATAACAGTCACATTTCGTATAAAGAAATAAAATAAAAACAACAACAACAGGTGGCGCTATTCGAAACTGACATTGAACTTTATTTTGTTTACATGTTCGCTGCATGCATACGAACATGAATATGTTTGTATGAATGGAATAGTTATGCACTTACATCCATTCCTACCTACATACATACATATGCACATTTGAATGTTTCTTTGAGTGAATAGGTGTAACCAACATGTTTTATAGAGTAAAGGTGCTATCAGACGGAATGTATTTTACATACATATGTACTGTCAAATTTTCCATCTGTAAAAGTTGTACACATCGTGTGATACATATGAAACTTTGCATGTGTAAAATACATATGGAAATACATACATACATATGTAATTTTTTCGATTAGAACACGCTCTATTTTCGTGTGACAAACATAAACAAAACAGCTGGTTTGTTTTGAAACAAAATTGTTTGAAAAAATATATTGTAAAGGAAAATTAAAGAAAATGGATAATGAACATGGAAAAGGAAGTAGGTATTTTTCGATTTTTATATAAATTAAATTATGTTTACTATATTTATTGCAGTTAAATTGGGCAAAAGAAGCAATTCTTGAAATTTATACACATTAAAAAGTCAGCTTTTGTTTACATTTATGTCATACGGAAAAACATAAGCAGGTGTGATAGCAAAATTATGAATCATACATGGTGTAACTATACAAGGTGAGTGCAAATCGACAACAAATACAACACAAAACAGAAACAACAGGTATTTTGTTTGTGTAAAATAATGTACTACTGTCAAAAATACTTGAAAAAGTATTACTTTTGGCAGTCAGTCAGCTGGGCTACTGCACTCACCTTGTATAGTTGCACCATGGAATCGTATGTAAAATGGAAATTTTGACATATGTATGTACATACGGAATTACATATGGGTAAGAAAAGTGACAGTACATATGTAAAATACATCCCGTCTGTTTAGACATGTTTGTTTACAAAGTAATTTAATGGTAATGACGGTTCAAACAAATATTAATATCAAAATAAATATTTATGTGCAAGTTGAATAAATCAAAACTTTGTTAAAATAAATTAAAAATATAAATTTGTACCTATTTTTATTTATCTCGTAAAGCAAAACACGTAAATACTTAGATATGTACATACATACATATGTGTGGCTATAAAAATCCGTAATAGGTAAACAAGGTTTTTGTTTAAAATAAAGTTTATTTGTTAGGTCTTTTGCTATGATTTGATATTTTCCTTCCATGTGTCTATTAAAAGTTTGTACAACTTTTTTTGATTCTTATTTTACACGTATTTCTGATTGGCTGGTTCACATTAATGCTCGTCGTTTTGAGATGATCGATATCGGTGAACTAGATCAAATGAATACTGGATCCAACCTGTCTCGATTACGATTGCCATACGGCTTTGAATGAGCTTGATTGTCAAGTTTTTTAAAGCTTATCAAGTTACATGCTAAAATATAATTTGTCAAGCTTACAAATATGTGTTAATTTAGAAATAAGATACGACAAAGTATTTTAGTTAGAAATTGATACAATAAGTTTTTCTTGAAATGGTCATTATTAGATTTACTTCTACATAAGTGTTCTTCAATTTATATTTTGAACTCTTTTATAAAATACATTTTAAAAAACTTTCAAAAATCAAAAGTTCATAGGAGTCCAATCATCATGAATTTAACAACTTGTTCCCCAGAAGTGCGATTATTCCAAAAAAAAAGTAACAAATTGAAACATACTGAGGAATAATCTATAAATTAAGGTGTTAACTGCGGAATAAACGAAAGAACTGTTGCCTTTCTTACATGTAACTGTTGAAAGGAAGTCTGCTTATTTGCTTAGGAGTGATCTATTAAAACTGTCATTTACATCGGTTCAAGCTTTGGTTCTCATTTTGTCGCAAATTTCCATGCAATCTTGTCTTCTGAAAATCCTTGTTGGATTTCCTGCATTGTGACAGATATTTAAAGCGGATATTTTTTTTGCCAGCTTGTTTACATCTCATAACAATATCAGTCTTTATGCGTAGATAGCCATGGATGATAGTCGTCCACACCTGAACAGCTCTTCCTTGTGCTGGTAGAAGATGTTTTTTAAAATATGAGTGGCAAAATTCATTTCCTGATTGTGAACATATATATATGTCAATTCTCGCACGGACATTCGCAAGCAAAAGTATTAATTTTTTCCATCTAGAGTAGTAAATATTATCGATTTTAACATTTTCACTGTGTGTTCACACTGTGGAGCAAGTTACGTCTGTAATTGGCAATAAGTAAAACAACCTGTTACTCCGTTAAAGATTATAAGTAGCAGTAAAGACTGTAGAGAGCCTTGGCTCCAAAAGAGAAATATGTATGTGTTTTAGATCTACATAGATACCCAGAAATATCGCTATGAATATTAATGCTATTATTTTACAATGTCTAGCAGTGTTACTTACATACAACTTTATTAACACCTTGTCAACCAAGTTAGTTCTAAAGCATCTAAACATCCATCATAATTTTCAAACAAAATCATATAACTAAACATTTCTATTCCCTAAAAAGTAAACATCTATATCTATTTCCATATGACAACATATCAATTTGCAATTTACATCTATAACCTACATTTCAGATGTCAAAGTAAAAAAAAACTCACATAACAAATCATTGTATTATAGTTTATTTTTCTTAATGTAAAAAATGCAGCTTTTAAATTTGAATAAAAATTTTAAAATGCAAATATGAAATTTAATAAAAAATAAACCGTATAAAATAATTTAGAGCAAATGTAAAACAAATTAATTGAAGCATAGAATACTTACAAATTTTGTTTGTTTGTTTGTTTTTTTTTTATTCTTAAATTAATAGATGAGATATCGAAGCTTGAATAGACAGACACTAATAACACACTTTGAATTCACAATTAAACATTTGTGTTTGGCCGGCTAATTATTCAAATGAATCAAATGTTCAATGATTTATAAAATGAAAATATAAAATTATTAATAATGCGAGCAGAACAGAAACCGAGATTGTGGACGATACAAATTAAAACTTAGGTAAACAAAAAAAAATAAAAATCGAAGCTGTTGTGTATTTATAGAAGATTTAAATAAATAATTACAGTGAACTCGCAGAAACGTGAACATCCAGTAACATGAACTACCCAAAAACATGAACATTTATTTTTTAACATTTACTAAAAAGGCTGAAGGCTCTAAAACGTGAACTTTTTATCGAACGTTATAATTCAATTTTGTAAGCTTATTTAAAAACTTTGGGATTCCCCGTGTTTTCGTTTGTTGTATAATAAGTGGCTTCTTTTGTAGTTGTAGTTGCTCCTTTTCAATAAAAACTATCAGGCATGTGATGTAAATCGAAAACGGAAACGAATGAGTTTTAGAAGTCAATTTTTTCGTAATATTATGGCAGGAACTTACAAAAAGTAGCATTAAAACATGTTTCATAGGTGAAAAATTACGTACATACTTTATTTAAATTAAATAAAAGATAAAAGTTATAGAAAAAATGCAATCTAAAACGTGAACAATATCGAAAACGTGAACACCCTCGGTAAAAATTAGTTCACGTTTCTGCGAGTTCACTGTATGTTAGTTACAAAAATCTTTAGAATATGATTGCGTGTGAGTCATTACAATAAAATGAAGAGAAAGAGAAACATATTATGTTAATCAAAATTGGTTGTGAATAGGTTAGTTGAATGAATATACTGGGATCTGTTGTTTGCAGATTTTCAGTTCTGTAAATTACGGAAAACATAAATGGGTATTTTTCTAATATATGTAAAATTATTTATATGATAGGGGAAACCACATTTTATACGTAACGTCTTGAAATATTTTAGGTCCCGATTACCATTCACAACACTAAGTATTTTGAGTTGTATGTTGTAAAATGCGATTACGATTATCGGCTTAATCGTATAAAAAATGTATGCTGTGTTGTAGACGAGACAACACAACATTTTAGTATTGTGAACGATAATCGGACCCTTAATTTTTTAAAAATGGCTTATGACGGTTAGAACTCAGATCATGTAAGAATTTAAATATTTCAGTACGAAAGGACCTGATTGATTGCAGTAACAGTGGTTGAGCTGAAAATGTATTTTAGGCGTAACGGCAGCTTAGCGGCAACGAAAGCCTGCCATTTAGACTTCAAATTTGATTAAAAACAAAAAATTAAATTATGAAAACAACTGCAAAATATTTCTTTTGACATTTATTTTTGCCATACAATATTTGGCAATTTAAACACCATCGGGTTTCTCTAGTGTTAAAATTTTAGTAGTGTGTCTTGTTCAGTTTTGTTTATTGTCGTGTACTCGTATTCGCAGTTTATATCTCGTCACCTAAGGCGTTCTACTTTCATTTTGTTTTTATTGTTTTCTTTAAATAAAAATATTATAAACAAAGTATGTAGTAGTTGCTGTGTTCTGCGATGTTTTATTATTATTATTATTATTATTGCAAAATTTTACTTATGAATAACTAGTCATACACATTTGCTGTGTTTAAATTCAAAATATAACGAACATAATTGTTGTTAACAATATGTTGAGTGTGAAATTTAAAACTTTCTTATTTAGTTAGTGAAAATATTTAGCATTTGAAACCAGATTCAAAACCTCCCTAATTTTTTAATTATATCATTAAAAATTAGTATATTTTTTTTTATTAATAATTTATGAATCAAGGTTATATTTTTTACTGATAATATGCTCTAAATAAATTAACTACTATGCATATATACATACAAACATACATATTTTACATTTATTTATAGCAAAAAAAAAAATATTTTATAAGCATATAATAAATACTTAAGTGGGCCATTGAATATTTATCGATTATTTTACTTTGAATTAAATGTATGTGTCTATTTATAATAAAAAATAGAAAATTATGCAGTAAGTAGCGCTACCAAAGAAGCGTTTGATTTTCTTTAATGTTTAAGCGAAGTGGGGAATTCTTTTTCTAAAAGCATTTATACGGCACTTATAAATGTTAAAATCAATAAAATAAACAAAAACGATTTTTATAGTATTTTTAATTAATATCTGAATTATTTAGGCATTCATACAAAATTCTCTACAATTAAGTTTGATGTAAAAAGAAATCAAACTTCAAAAGTTTGTACAGATCGGTCAATAACTGGATCAATCTTCCTATAACCCCTAATCCCTAAAATTAAACATTGATTAGTTTTGTAAATACGAAAATTATGCTGTGGAATTTTTAAGTTATAATTGTTTTAATTATGCAGTGGGTAGCGAAATAAAAGGAAGTAATACAGCTTTATTATTTTAAAAAAGTGTTCATGTTATTTTTCAGATTGTTGTAAAAAAGAATGGGGAAATTAAAAAACGAAAAAAGTGAGCGTTAGAGTAGGCGTAGTCGTACCAACTGAGAAACCTTCCCGGACTCATGCATAATAACTTTGCCGAAGATCATCACATGACCAAATGCATAGTTTACGATTCTATAAATTAATTTTTTGTGATGGGGCGTGAAAGTGGGCGTGGCACATAACAGTTTTATTTTTACCTCGCCTTCAGTAAGAAGAAATTAATCAATTAAAAAAGTAAGCGTTAGAGTAGGCGTGGTCGTAAAAACTCAGAAACCTTCCCGGTCTCATGCACAACAACTTTGCCGAAGATCATCACATGTTCAGATGCATAGTTTAGGAGTCTGTAAAGGACATACATACAAACATTAATTTTTATATATATAGAAGATATAGAACCCTAGATATTTAATATTAATTTTAATTTTGTGTATGAGCTAAATATTCACTTTGTATGGGAGCTGCCACTCCCACTGCTCCGATCACGCCCATTTTTCCCATGACTATTCACATTAACAAATAATCAACGTGCACAAATTTCTAAGACTATGGCTATTATAGTACTGTAGATATATGATATTAAATATTTACTTTGTATGGGAGCTGCCACTCCCACTGCTCCAATTCCGCCCATTTTTTTCCTGATTATTCAAACCAGTAACATATGGGATACTGCAATGTAATTTAAATAAATTTAACTTCAATTTAATAATTTTTTTTTCGTTTGAGTCGGTGTCGGGATACTTAACGCCACCACACGCCGATTAAGCACATAACATAGGGTTATCGCGTTATTTTATTGAGTTACGGTGCCAAAACACAAAAAAACTAAATATTGCGCCATCTGTCGGTCGAACTTCAAACTACACAGAAACACTACTCACGGCCCATAGAGCATGCATATACAAAAGAATTACGTGAAATTATGCGATAGGGAAATTTTGTTTCAATAAATTGATTATTTCGGTTTTGTGTGACATGTGGCATAGCTTCTGTTGAAACCACACGTCAGTGAAATTTAACTACATATTTGTAAGAATTGACAAATATTTCGATATTGCACATAATATGCACATCAAATGTAATGTATTTTGAAAGGGCTTTCTTACAAGCAATTGTCATTATAGTCGTTAAATGTAACTAGTTACTTGAGTGATGTCAAAGTAATGACTTATTCAACACGCTATTTTTAGGCATTACTATCTCGTGTTATACATATAATATACTAAAATATTGTTGTGCAAAATAATATTTCAAAATCATTTATAACAAACTATTTTAGAAACGGCCGCATTGTGTTACTATTTTTAATTTACGACGTATTTTAAATTATATTTTATAACTAAATTCCTTTACAAGTTTATTTATATTTATAGGCAACTACTCTACATAATAAACATGTAAACATTATTCTTAAAATATAGAAGAAAAAACTTTCCATTTATACATACTAACATACATATTTTATTTTGCAGATTTGTGTTTTAATTAAATTTACTTTTCTTCTCTATTTTGCACATAAATATTTTCAAAAAATAAAGACATTTATAAAAATTATTTTAGAAAAAAATTATAGAAAATTTCAAAATGACCTTCAAAATTGGAACTGATAAAATACTAGTGAAAACTGAAAGACGTCAGTTTTTATTTATAAATTTGTTTGTAAGTTTTAAACAAAATATATGAAATTTTTATACATATCTACTATAGAACGAGTGAAATATATATGTACATATTTTAGTTTTACAACAAAATTTATATATCCAATCATTCATTCTAAAGCTCACGTTTTATTATTTGTCATTTGCGTCTTTATATGAATTCCCTAAATAACCATTAAGTAAAGTAATTTTTCATTCGTTTTATATACTGAAGTTGGCCAATGATTCATTTCATTTTATATTTATACGTAATATTTTAATTTTAAATATATTTATTTATGACATTTAAAACACATTTTAACATACAAACTAACTAATATATACCACATCATAATAACTCTCTGTTATTTCTTTTTTGCTTTCATTCCCTTTTCCATCGCATAAAGATCTGTCTTATTAAAAGTATTGTTTTTGAATTTTTGTTTGTTTTATTTTTTTTTTATTAGTTTTGGTTTCTAATCAGTCAGAAATAATATAAAATAAAACAAATAAAGCAGCCAATGAATTCATATAACTTTTACTTTTCAACGCTTTTGCAATCAACTTGTTTTTGGGTTAATAAAAGTTGGGAATTTCTTCTATATAATAGGAATGAGTCAGATATTTGAAATTGTTATTGTACTTTGAGTTAGTAATAAAGATAAGAAGGGTTTCTGTGTGATTGTGTTTGACCATTATTATCGGTTATAACATAACATAAATTACTAAAGTATGTAGCAAACTTGGTAATGATGTGTCATTATTGATTAACAGACTTTTCAATGACAACTATATACCATATGCATTACTTAAAGTATGGTCACATGCGACAAATATTGACTGAAGAAATTATACATGCTATTTAATCTTACAAGTGTTCTGTAAGATAAAAGGACATCAAATAAAATAAAATTGCATTTTTTGTGTAACTTGTCCTAAATAAAAAGTTTTTGAAAGAAATAAAAAAAGTATATATATATATATATATATACTATATTACTTAGTGGTTACCTTTAGAAATAGTTTTCATTGAAATTTAGTTATAACTGAATTGGTTAAATTCAAAGTACAAGAGATCATGAAATTCCCATTAGTTGCTGAGATATAGCACTTCAATCTTGATAAGACCTGTTGCACTTAAAACATTGTTTATATAAAATTCCGTCGCACTAATGTTATTTATATAGTTACAATTTCCAAATAGCTTATATTTTTTATTGTCAAGAACCACTCCGCTATAACTCTCGTTTAACGATAGCCTAGTATAGCTCTATCTATCACGTCAACATGATTTCATGGACACCAATCCATGGCATCTTTTGAATATCTATAATGGCTTAGCTCCTTGTCGGGCCCAAATAGTGATGAAGTCTAATAAAACGGAATTCTTCTATAGTATATGAAAATCCGAAATCATACGTAGATATGACAAAAGGAGTGCTCTAAACCACACCTGCAAATTGCTTGTCAATAAATACATTTCAGTTCCCAAAAATGTTGATCATATAGCCTAACTTTGTTTCACACATAGTAAATATTTGACGAAAAATCGTTACAATTAAATCAAATATGTATACCTATATTTAAATTAATTTATTTAGTTCAAAAATACGCTGTATAACTAATTCATACTAAAAATGTGGTTGTTTTTTTTATTAAATAAATGCCATGTGTAACCCAACCTTTAGGCATAAACAGTACGTGCTGCTTCCGCAGAGTAAGTCAATAGTAATCCAATTTTGGTTAAGAATTATCCTGATGACTGGTGTTTCCATAGGTTACTGGGAGTTTGTAAAGGAAACACTTTAACATTATGAATAAATAACGCTATATCTTGTTGTTTATATATCAACGGAGTTAAACTAATTTTGTCTAGCAAATGGTATAATTTTGTATGATCTGCCTTCGAATACCACACATACAATTTAATCAGCCGATGTAAGGGTATTTAACCATTGAAAGCAGAATTGAAGAAATCCGTCAGAGCTATAACTATCTCTGATACATTCCATGAGTTCGGAATATATCCGATGTAACCATTGATAATGCTGGGTTATCAATAATTTTATTTGCTGCATTCGCTTCATTTGTAGAAGTAGAATTGGTTCTATTTGGGATATATTCGTTCTCTAAGTGATTAGCTGATATGCCTTGACCTTTTCGGTTGTATTGTTCGCCCATTGGACATACGGATGCCTGTATATGGTATTCAGGCATAATATTACATTGGGTAATGGGACTAAATTTTGCAGATAGTTTTAAATATTTGATTCCTTTTTATTCTTGACATTGATTGAACTGAATTTTTAGGTTTGGAAAACGCGAGAGTTCTTATCTCTCTCATAAGAAAGGGGACATTTTGAATAACATTTACTTTTAAAGGAGACTGGTATCAACAGAAATTTTGAAAGTTTAAACGATATTTTAAAGTTATAATATATACATATAATATAAGAAATCTAAATAATGAATATTTTTCTATTAGTTTAGGTGAAATATACAAACAAATTTTATCATGAAATGTTTTCGTTACTGTATAGAACATAGTTTGTAGCTTTGTATAGTTTTGTAGTGCATCTGCATAAATGACTAAATTATTTATTTTTGTTTATTTGTTGATTAGAATTGAATTAATGGGTTATTTGTTAGATTTCACCTGTTTTTTCATTTATTTTAAGAAGAAATCTAAAAAATGTAAAACAAAAAATAAAACAACCATAACTGTGTATTGCAAAATGTATATATTTTATAGAATTGCTTTTCGCACTTCTTAATTTTCAATTTTAACATTTTGCCAACATATTATGTATTATAAACAGGGTGATATATTAAGTGGTGTTAATATTTAGAGAAACTGAAGTAGCAGGTGGTTTTCTGCTGTGTGTATTATGCTAGAAACACAACTGGGACGAACGACGAATTTCGCCCAACATGACGAACTAGTAAATTCGTCGTATGAAGCACAATAATAAAGAATTTTTAAAATTTGTATGTTTTTGTTTCCGTATAACAGCTGACAGGTAGTGTTACCATTTTAAAAATTAATATTTTGTATAATTATTTAAATTATATAAAGTAAAAAAAAAATAAAACAATAATCGAAGTAAAAATTAATATTAACTTTAAAAAAATGTAATATTGATTTTGCCCTGCTGCATGTTATAATTATGAGATCATCTTATATTCTTTCACAATCTTTGAGTCTGTTAAATATTTTAGAGTGATAACTATCACCTTACTTCAAAATTTATCAAATAACGCAAATAATCACTCTTTTGTGAACACATTTTTAGTATTCTTCCAACCTCTAAACTGTAACACGCGTTCAATATACATATTTGTTATAAACTCTCAACACCATCTCCATCATCACCTCCTCTACAAATCATTCGCTTTAAACATTTTGCTCAAAATTGTTTTTGTTTAAATCCATAAAATAATTTGGTTGTTTTAAGTTTATTTTTTTCGAAATGTGGTTTTTTGGAGGTCAAAACTTATAATACCAGCATGTGGGCGTACTTTGACAAAGAAAAATTTATATATAAAATAAAATAAAAAAAAATTTAGAAATCTACAGTAGTTGTAAATATTTATAATAAACTGACATTGAAATTCTATAATAGTATAAAGCAAGAATGCATTTTTTAATGTTTCAATTTTCTTTTCTTTTCATTTAGCTGTTTTCCAAAAATTTTGATAAAATATAAACACACATGAATTATAAATGCAAGTTAAGTATAAATATTATTGAAGCCGTATTTGGATAAATATTTAAGAGAAATACTTCCGAAACGGAAGTTAAAATGTTTTTAAATTGATAAGTGTTAAATGAAAGAATGAGTTTTTTAATAGAAAAGTTTTTCCTAACTGCAATAAGAAAATATATTTCTTGGCGCCACTTTACTTTAAAATTTTCTTTGATAAGATAATCGTTTAAATTTAGTTATTCTAAGTATAGGTTATGGTAATACAAAATTTTTATTTAAAAAATTTGGCTTAACATCGGCTATCATTTGAAAATTATTATAAAACTAAAAAAAAAAAATGAACAAAAAAGAAATACGAATGCACTAAAAATTACAATAACTACCATGCATCTCTTTTTTAGACTGGTGCTCCGGAACTGTTCCGAACCTAATCAACCTAAAGAAGTGGTTGAATAGCTTAATTGACCCATACTACCAACAGCGTACAGCATGCAGACTGAAAACAAAGGACCAGAGGCAACAGTTGAGCCATCAGCAACAATTTCTTTAGTATCAGACCAAATAAAACGACTAATTAAATCAGCCAAATGACTAGCAGGGCTTCAAAGAATTAACCGAACCCATCTTCGATGATCTTCCTATACCCTCCAATTTAAACGAATCAGAGAGAAAGGTCATAATTGTTCATTGTTGCTCTTCAATGACCTTTCTATAGGTATATGAACTGTTTTGCTAGTCACATTTTTGCTAGTCAAGTAATAAAGACAATTAACGCACATCTGAATCGCGACATTAGTAGAATAATGAGAATAAAAGTAAAACCGCTTAAGCTTTTAAAGAACTTTAACAGCCAACTAATGTTGTGCAGATAATCAGCACAGCCTCACCATCCAAAGATATTATTCCTCAGTGTTTCTGAAATAACTTGTTTAGTGGGGACTTGAGTAAATAACAACATCAGGAGGCTGATTTTACAAACATCTGAGAAATATAGGAGAGGGACAATCTTACATGTCGATATCCTTCTTATCTCCATTCAAAAATACTCTAAAAGCTTTTCTCCTTCCCTAATTATGCTTTATAGACTATCAGAAGAAAACTACCAGGGTATTAATCGAAATTTTAATATTCAGTACTCATAAGGCATAAACCAAGACATGCCTTGTGAAAGGACCTTGTCATTGTTTCATATACTTCATATTATTCCAGGACATACAGCAGTAGGCATTTCGTAGAGATTTTAGCAAGGAGTTCGTTACGACGGGGTCTAGAATCTACTCATATTTAAATACTTCTAAAGTATATCAGAAAAGATATGTTAGTTGGAGAACGTACATAATCCATTGAATCTGAGATGATATACGACAGCTTTGAACGCATAATTTTTGGGACTTGACTTCAGTGCAGAATACTCAGTTTAGGCAATGTGATTGCTTTTGTACTATACATTGCTGAATAGTTTTTATAACTATTTGAAGGAAGAATAACTTAAAAAGTTACCAACATCTATTTCGATACAAAAATTTGTTGCAGAAAAGATATTTTATTTTGTTACTACTGCCATAAAAATTTTAAAAATGCATTCTGAAAATAGTTTCATGTATAAATAGATATACAATATATTTCCTGTAATTGGAGGTTATATGACACATTTTTCATAAAATAGGCTTGCATTTTATAACCAACATTTTACAATATTTTCTGAATCACCAACGATAACAAAACTAAAATGAAATAAACTGCAAACTCACCAAAAATTATCGATAAAAGATAGAT
Source organism: Bellardia bayeri (assembly GCA_950370525.1). Lineage (NCBI taxonomy): Eukaryota > Metazoa > Arthropoda > Insecta > Diptera > Calliphoridae > Bellardia > Bellardia bayeri. Next base: position 49,116,691 of record OX493268.1, read on the forward strand.
ACGTACCTATAAGATCGAAAGAACAAAAGTAAACCCAATAATTAAGCAAACATTTTTGTATAATGTCACAGATTAAGCACATACGAATACGAAAAAAAAGTTTCAAATCATGAATCATACAACAATGAAACAAATAAAAATAAACAAGAAGAAGTATGATGATTATGTGGATATTTTTTGTAAAAAATAAATTACAAAATGTGGCAAACTCATTAAATATCTCATCACATAAACTGAGAATGCACATAAACAGCATACGGACGATAGCTGAACAATACAATAACAATACACAAATGCACAATGCAGCACAATAATATTCATCAGATACAACTATCTAAAGATCCAACGGGGCATAGCGCGTTAAAAGTACGAAAGAAATAATAATGAAGAGAAAGATTGAGAGGGGAGTACATATTCAGCAGTAGGTAAGGAAATTATTAAAAAAAAAAAAGAGGAAAACGAATTTGTCATTCAGTTACCCTGCTAAATATGTACATATGTATGTATGTATGTATGTTCATACACTTTTAAGAAAAAAAAAATTAGTTTCAACAAATCGGGAAAAATGTATGTAAAACTGTATGAATTATTTGGATTATCTATTACTCTGTTTCTTTTATCTAAAAATCGCATATTTAAAGGGATATATAAAAGGTTTCTCCACAAGAAACTTGGATTTTTAAAACAAAATAGGTATATAAAAATCATGCATGAAAATCATATCCACCACGACCAGGCATACAGATGTCGATTCCTGTCAACAACTAAAATATCAAAACATTCATGTTATTTTTATATGCCCCTGTTTAAGAACAAAAAAGAAATCCTTTATACCTACGTTGCAATTTTTTTGAGTTTTAACATTTGAAATTTATTTCAAAACTCTTTTCTCGTTACAATTATTTTTAGCTTTCCAGTTATTGAAAAAAATATTTTATTTCCAAGCGTATATGTAGGTACAGTATGTATTAAAAAATTTCGTTCATCTCGTCACACAACATGTTCATGATTTTTCTAGCCGTTATATGTTACAATTTTACCCAATTATCACTCAAGCAAAATAAAAACCAATAAATTTAATTTTTTTATTTGCAACCAAGACAAACAGACAAAAAAAAACGAAACAAAATTAATAAAAGAAACATGATTTTTTGGGGACATGTAATGTCAGACAAATAGACAGACTAACAGACGACAACTATGAACCTGTAAAGTGTTCAAGCCAAGAGGAGATATTTGAACCTGTGTATAACAGTGTCAGCAGCATTAAAAACCACCAAAAGAAAATAAACAATTTGTGTAATTTCATAAAAGGATCTTGCCCACAAAGACTAACAAAAAACATATGATGGAAAATGTGTATTACTTGTGTGGAAAAACTCCTTTTTCTAGTCGCTACCAGTAAGAAATTTTTAAATGAAGAAGTATAAAAACGTTGCTGGTGATAATATAATTTCAAGTGAAAATTAAAATAAATGTCTAAAAAATAAAATCACCAAAGACGGGGGGTAATTGTCATTGCAGGAACAGTTTGCAGCACAGACAAAAACACACACACGCACATTCACTCTTGATACCCGACGAAAAATTAAAAATTTTTGTTGATCATCATCATTATCATCAAATAGAAAATAAAAAAGCAAAAATATTTTTACACACACTGGCACTCTACATCACAACAAAAACAATAGCAACTAAATGAGTGTTAGATTTAGAATTATGCAGCATGAATTTGTGGCGTTTTAAACAGTGAATCAAAAAAGTTGTCTTACTTTTAAGTTCTACTAAATGATTTCTACAAAAATAGAAAAAGATATTTAGAATGATCAACACTACCGCAAAATACAGCTTACTAAATTTAAAATGTCATGACGATGTTGAATATGTCTTAATAATCAATTCCTGAATACCTATTGTACTTTAATATATCTTCATATTAGAAGCAAGATTGGAGAATTTATTGGCCTTTAGGATAAATAATACATGATAGCTGATTTCTTTAAAATCGTGCAGAGGAAGCCTTTAATAATACTAAGATTGGAGTATTTAAGAATTCATTAGAGTTTCTTAGGGTCCAGTATATCCTGTTAATTTGGACATCCGGACTATCAATTCGAGAAGAAAGATGACTAGAGTAACGTTTTAAAAAGGGGTGTTATCTTTATCTTTACTGTGGCAACTGGCTTCGAAGATATTTACTTTTACCGACCACATATCAATCAGGAATCGACTTCCTTCCTGGTCTAGAATCAAGGACGCGAAGTTAACACGAATAAGTCAGAATTGCAACAATTCTATTTATATTTCGAAATACATATGTATACGCCTAGAGGAGTTTCATATATAAAAGACGGTTATTCACTTGATATAACTTTAGATGTCTAATTCAGACAGCTTTGGATATCTTTTCTTTTGCAGTATATAGAACTAGAATGGCGGTAAGATGTTTACAATATGACACTATGCGTCTGCTTTAAGGCCTAATTAGTTTTTACGTTCTGTTCTGTTATGAGTCAGTTGTTTTGTTTCTGCACAATTAGAAATGTGTACCTATATGCGGTTTGATTTTACTTTTTCGTTCTGTTCTGTTACGAACAGTTCTGTAGAAAATAGAATTCAACGTTAAGTGGCAGCTTGAAGTGCGTTTGTATGAGTTTGTTGTCAATCAGAAAATAGAGAATAAGGTAATTAAATTTCTGTGTGAAATTTAAAGAATTGAATTTTAAAAAAGTTTTTTTCCTCAGATTTTCACAATAAATTTTACAGGTTGTCAGAAAAAAAAGCGAGCTGTATGGTCACAAATTTCGATGGAAATGTGTTTACAAGGTATGTAAATATCAGGTATTAAAATTTTTTTTTTAATTTTTACAAATGTTTACATTTTTAAAAGAAATTTGCATGAGGGGATGGACTGCAATTAGGGACGGGTTTGCCAAGGAAAAGAAAAACGAAAGAATTTCATCTGGTAGTGGCGCAGATTTTAAACATCGATGACCTTTAATGGGGCATTTAGAGTTTTTGACGCCTCATATTAGTCCTCGTCCGTAAGTTTTTGTTAAAAACTAATTGCATTGTGTTCAGTCAAAAACTTACAAACACACCTTTTGTATGTGTGCCTTTCTTTTAGAGTGCGTGGAATGACAAATATTTGTGATCAAAACTTTAAAAATTGCTTAACCAATAACACCGGAATCGTTAGAACAAAACTTAAGTTTTTTGGAAATGCAAGAAGAATCTCAAGAATCCCTGCTATCCTGCACATCAACACCAAAAAATGGCTTAAAAATAGTTCCTGAAGCACCAAAAGTGCGAAAAAAACAAGAAAGAATCAGATGATACTGACAAATTGTTTGTGGAGGCAGTAGACACATCAAACGATTTTGCAAATCAAGGGAAGAAAAGCATGAAATCATGAAATAAATTATAAAAAACAGAACTTTTTAGGTTTTTTATTTTTACAATTTCTTTACATTTGTTTTGAACTTTTAAAATAGCTGATACCTTTCACGTCAAAAGTAATTAGAAAATATAAGCTACAGAAAAGAACGACACAGAACGGCAACAGAACGTAAAAACTAATGAGGCCTTTAGAGAAACAAAGTATTTTGTACGAAATCGAATGGCTGAGACAAAACGATATTCATCTAAGAATTATGAACCACAAGAGATTAGTTGACTCAATGACAGCAGAGTTTAAATTATAGTAGCTCTAGTATATTGTTCTAGTGTTAATGGAAATGTGTTCATAGTGCATATCTACACCTAATCTAACATTTTGTGACTCTCTGTATATATTTTGCAGATTATGGATGAATATAGTGTCTGTCTAATGACGTTAAGACCAAATTTACACGAAGCAATTCTTTAAGCTAAGCTGATTACTTTTAAGACATCATGGTGAGGGGAAGATAAGACGAATACACACTTGATTGTACTAGCAATTCGTGTTACACTCTTATTCGTATTACATATGTGTATAGAAAAAATTCTATACTCTCAAATAAAAATACCTTCGAGGGATTTAAGTAAAAAATTATAGGTACCTATCAATCTTTTCAATAAAAATTACTTCTATATTATCAAGATTATTACTAAGCTGATGATGTTAATGGCTCTGCATGTGGCCACCTTATATTGAATAAAAAATTGTATTTAGTTTAATTTTTAAAGCTAACACTTTATTCCTGGCTGCAAAAAAATTGTCAACAAGTTTTTGGCGCGTTTCTTCTTCTTCATCTGTCTCGTTGTCAAACAAATTGCATTAAAGTGAAAGTGGTTCAAGTGGGGAGTTTTCCGTTAAGTAAATCATAAAATTATTTTTTTTTTACGGCGGTAGTAATATTGCTATTTCAGACGTCTTTTAAAAATGTGTAATACACATATTAATTGAGGTAAGAAATTATTTTTTATTTCAGCTGTTGATAATGCAATTTATTTTAACCAAATAAAATTTTTAATTGCAACAAGAGTTTGGAGATTTGTCTAGATGTATCTATTGTTTGTGTTATCAAAACCATAAATGGCACGGCTAAAGTATTTATTCCTTAAAAATATTTATTTTTGGTCTTTGCGTGGGATTTGTTTAAATTTTAAACAGTTTTCTTGTTTTTTTTTTATCAACTTAAACGTGCGTAACCACCAATGAGTAGTGCTTACAAATGTGTGAATTGTTTAAAGAAATTTGAATAAAAAATAGATTTGGTGAAAAAACAATACTGTACGAACCTCATATATGTAGGTATAAATGTTTAAAATGTAGGTTTATAGTGTCCGCTTGTTGTTTTTGTTGTTATGTACCTATCAGATTCATTTTTATTTAAAAATCATGTGTTTTTTTGATGGGTAACAAAGATATGATATAAAATTTACATAGGTAGGTACATATATGAAGGTCTTTACAACTATTTATAAAACATTATTTTAAAAACTTTTCATATAATAGGTTCCTATAAACTTCCTTTTTATTCCTTTGTAGGAGTGAATCAGAATAATTACATTCATCAAACAATGGATTTAAATTGTCATGATAAATGTACCTAATAAGCAGTATAAATTTATTGCTTAAATACCTAGGTACAATTTTTGTACATTCGCTATTATCGATATTTATACCTCCTTATATATTTAAAAATGGGCTAAGTTGTTTTAACATTTTAACAGCTGGTGATATTTATTTATTAAAAATATGGTCACAATTTCTAATTTTTATTTCTGTATTATTGAGTGACAAAGTGACTCCCAACTTCGATTCTTATGAAAAGTTATCCTTCTGATCATATTTCCAGTAATAAAATAATTCTGAAATATCGATTACTTAATTATCCCTTGTTAACTATTTGATCTTATACAGAGAACTCAATCCAAAATTCTTAGGACCATGATGGCAACACCATTGAAATAAAAAACACTGGCGTGCGAAACCGAGTGCTTGTTTAATATGATTCAACTTAAAGGATCATAAAATGATAAACAAAAGAAATTTTGTCATATTATTACCATTTACACTTTATTGTAGGTATTAGCAAAATAATATAATATTGAAGGTAATGATAACATAACAAAAAGGAAAACATTCAGTATAAAAAACATAAATCAACTCAATTAACTCAGTTTTACAGCAGTTTAGAGTTGCAAAAAAAAAAAACTAAATCAACCGAACTTAAGAGGCCCATCATTACTGAGGAAATTCAAATAAACTGCATTATTCGCTACAGATAAAATTTGTTTGTTGATCTTACAACCAAAACTAAACACATAATTTTCTAATATGTACGAGGATTTTTTCAAATTGCATACAGAGGATCTGTGGTAGATACTTCTACTGGACATATGTATATACAAGGTGAGCGAACTCAGCAATATTCATGCGGTAACCTGAGCAGTGTTGTCATTTTAGCACTTTCAGAGTTAGATTTAGCATTTTGTTTCTCGAAAATGCATTGAAATTTTTAAAAATTATGCTAAATGCTTTTTAGCATAATTTGCTTGATAAAAAACAATTCTTTTCCGAAAAAATTTTACTATTTTACTCCAAAAAATACTTTTGGAGAAATAAAAAAAAATAACTTTTTATTAATATTTCAACTAAATTTCTTTCGGTGTGGTAAGTAAATGAACACGGAATTTTTGAAATGAAATGTATATTAATACAAGTCAACAATTGTTATGAACAAAATTAGAAAAAAACTATAATTTATATTTGTAATATGTGAAATAAAAATTGTATTGTTACATTGAAAAAATATAGCACTTATTTTTTCTTCTGTAGAGCATTTTAGCACTTAGTTTTTCAAGTTTTAGCATATTTTGAAATTCATTTTCTGGCAACACTGAACCTGAGACCCGAAATCCAGTAACAATTACAAAAAAAAATGTACTGAGTCTGATTTATTTCCATAGTTAAAAATTAGAATTTGACTGTATTTTGAACCAGATACATATGTATGTAAGTATTAAATTTGTAATAATAAAATGACAACACCAAAAACACAGGATAAATTAAAGCTTTTCCATTAAATTTTTCTTGTATAGAGTAAAAACAACTTGTTGCATACTTTAATGACCACAACAAACATCCAGAAGAATTAAAAATAGGAATGATTTAAGAATAAATAAACCAACATAAAACACTCAATATTCACAAATAGAATGGCTTTTGATTTATTTTTCCAAATAAACACAGATTATTTATTAGCTTGTTTTTATTTTGCTGTAAAAATTTTGTTTCTTCTCTCATACCACCAGCGAATAATATTTATTCCAAACAAAAAATAAAAAAATTAAATGAGCACAAAAACTGACATAGCGGTAAAAAAGACACGCAAAAGCAGCTGCAAACACAAGAACAAAACGAAGTGAAAAGAAATCACAAGAACGGCGAGGAAGTAGCAACCGAAAAAAAAAACATTTTTATTCCCTTTTTTGGGTGTTGGACTCGTATAACACGCCGCACACACAAGATAACACAACATCAAAAACTCACTGTGAAATATTTGCAAATAAATGACCGGCAACAATGCGAGCAACTGAGATAAATTGCTACAAAACAATAGAAATCACCATACAGTTGTACTACTTACTCTCACGCAAAGAGCCTAAAAGTAGAATATCACACAAAAACTGCAGAAAATAGAAATAAAAGAAAAACCACACTTTTTTCTTTATTTTTTGCTTTTACTTTGCTATCACTTTTTTGTTGTTTTTAAATTTTTTTTTTCTAATTTTGCTGTGATTTTGTAACTTGGAAATGCAAAAAGAGAATAGATTTATAATTTATTAAATCTTAACCGTTTATTTGGCTTAAATATAAGTAGATTAATCACTGATTTATTTTTTTTACTTTTTACTTAAAAATAATGCAAAATAAAAGCACTTTCTTATTTATTTATATAAAACAACTAGAATTTATTTACTCCCAATATTTTTGTACATGACAAAAGGGAGTGAAATCTGTTGCACCACCACACTCACTCACTTTTTCTTTAGGTTTTGATATTGCAATTTATTTTCTATTGGAGTTTGTTTTTATTGTTTACTAAAATAACGCACGTTTTTAATTAATGGATTTTCGTTCAAACACTTTGTTACTAAAAAATAATAATAGAAGAATAATTGTGGAAAAGTTTTCAAAAAAATTTCAACCGAGAACGAATGAAGAATTGAAAAATTAAAAAAAACACCGCACTCGTTGAACGTCAAACAACAACTAAAAATGGTGGAACACAGTGATGGTGGCACTGCCAGATTTGACGATTTATCATTATCATTTTGACGTTTTTTTTTTGTTTGAAAAATAGCATAAAATAAGTGTGGATTTGATGAATTTTTCTTTAAAAGTGACGATTCTGAATTATTGAAATTTTTTCAATCGTGTTTTGTTTTTGTATCTTGTTTATGTAAATTACTTTTTATACATAAAAAAAATAATGAAAGGACTTTTTTCTTCTTTCTTTCGTTAGCTTATTGCGCAACCACCCCCTAAAACTGTAAGAAGCACTTTGCCTACTTTTAGAATGACAAATATTCAATGACCTTGAAAAATTTCGAATAGCGGTATTTGTGGTGAATTTCTAAAAAGCTCACCATGATTGTTTTTACTCATCACGATTTTTATACTCTCTACAATTTTATTCACCACTTTTTTTTCCATACGAGCAAAAAAAATTTCTGGTGGCCCGACTGGAGGACTATTTTCCCTCTACCACTTTTATCGTTTCACTTTTTCCCGTTCGTCCCGCTTTTATCTTTTTTCCTTCGGCATCATCACTCTTCCACGTTTTATTTCTTTCTCTTTCTTCCTCTTTTTCTGTCGCGTGTCATCACTGAAAAAGTGCGCCCTCTATTGGCTGCTGATATAAGTAGCTGTTACCGTTGTTGCTTCTGACAAAACAGTGTTGCATTTTTGCGTGCTGAGAAATAAATGTTGACGATTTTTATTTTTTCGGGACTTGACGATTTTTTGCGAAATTATATGTCAGCCCTGATGGTAACGTAGAAAAATCTATCGATTGTGAAAACGTTTTGGCAGGAAAAATAATAAAATAGTCTCGGCTATTAGTGGGACATTCAAAAATAGAATTTTTGTACATCATTTCACAAAACATATGTATATGATTATGTAAAATTATTAGAAAATACATTAACTTTAATAACACCAATAGTCCTAAATCGAAGAAATTTCTGAGCCATTTTAGACAAACGAATTGTTATTTAATATTTGCTAGTATATTAAAAATAATAAGCCGGTATCTTCAAATGCTTATTAGAAAATGTTATGGATAGACTTCTTTTACTTTATTTTAAAAACGGTTTGACTCAAAATAATTTGCCAACGAACGCCGTGCTTTGCTACAAAAAAGTCTTTTCCCTTTTTATTGTAAATATTTTATTGGATACTATTATTAATCGATTAAAAACTTAATTTTCTTGTTTTAAGGCGCTTAAAATAAGTAATTATTTTGTTCAATTTGATAGTAATAAGTAGTTTTGCTACAATAATGTTTTTTTTTTGTCTTCCATAGACATAAGTTTAAAAATATTTTCAAAAACACAATAAAAATATTATGAATAAACACAATATTTACTTAAAAAACTCTTGCGCACATTTGGCGGGTTTCTGCGGAACAAACGTTTTGTCACATTGACAGCAGATGTTCTTATTTTTTTCATAAGTTGTTAAAACCATAGTCTGTGGTTAAAACACTACATTCTAAGTAAAATAAAAAAAAATTTGTATTTGTATTTGTATTTGTATAATATATAAACATTTCTATTACTTCGACCCGCTTTCTTCGATAAAAACCTATTTATTTTAATAATGAAAGTGGGCTAAATGGAAGCAAAACTTCACTAAAAGTGGTGACGTGTAATAAGAGGCCGCAAAAGATTTTTTTATATAAAATGTTTAACTTTTTTTTTCAAATGAATACTATTTTGTATATTTAAATTTCGCTGGAAGAAGGCATTTTCAAGGTTTGTGTAGAGCTACACGTTACACATAAACAAACATCCGAAATGTATATGTATGATTGTATTTATTTCAATTTTTTTGTATTCATTAATAATACAATAATTAAACATTTAACGCATTTAAACAATTAAACAAATAATTTTAAATTAACATAATTTATCAATTGTAATAATATTACATATATGTATGTTATTTAGAACTAAAATAAAGAAGTCAGTTAATAAATAATGAATACGGATGCAAGAGTACATTGGACCAGCAAACAAAAACATGTTACACTAGACATCTGCTGAAGAAGGCGGTTTAAAAACCATTTTGGAAGTTCGTTTTGAGACTTTTATACCCTACACAACCATAGTAGGGAGGGTATACTGGGTTTGTGCTGATGTTTGTAACGCCCATAAATACACACTGATACAAACTTTCCGAAAGGGAATGGGATGAGACCAATTGCAAATGAAAGTTGACATTCGCCGATGTTCTATATTCCACTACGAAGTAAAACTAAATCGTTTTCAATTCCACATGGACAAATTTACGGCGTTCTAGAAAACGTGATGAAACATTTTCACAAAATTTAGAACACAAAATTAATGAAAATTTCTCTTCCACTTCATTTTACAAATGTAAAACCCGGGTGTAGAACGAATTTCTGCTCCTAAAGATATGCTTTAAATTTGTACAACAGTGATTTATGAACTTGGTATTAGTACAAAAAATCAATTTAATATTATTGCCCCCTAAGGTAGGTTACACCATACACAATGTGTTTGTAAGGAACTACTAACTAAATATTGATTTAAAGACCATGTTTAGGCTGTTATTAAAATATTTCTATGTGTTAAAAATTTAATTTAATTTGCAGTTAATTTTTAATTAATAATGGTATCGTTGATTGTTATGTTAGATTATACCAACAACAAAACGTAAATTTGTTTTACAAATTACCATTTTCTAAGTTTGGGTAACAAAAATTACAATACAATATGTGCAAAAACAAGAGCCATTTACAATGGTTTAGAAACGTCTATGAGCCTTGAGAATATCTATAAAAAAATACGCACATGTGTGTGTTATATATTTTAGTTTTTTTTTAGTTAGTTAGTTAACTTTATTGAGACTTCTTTTTTTTCATAATTTAAGATTTACAAACATTAATTATAAGAAAACTTAAAACTATAGCGTATTATTTTAATTACATAAATATTCATTTGGTTATGCGACAGGCTTATCAAAAGTAAAGAAAACTTAATTATATGAAAAATTAATTTGTAGTTAATAAATTGAATGTAACAATGTTTGCTCCCGACATTTAGCTAAACTTGCAGAGTTATATCTACCTTAATAAACTTAAAACTAAAAAACACTTAAAACTAAATCTTAAAATTAATTTAAACCAAAAATAATAAAACTAAATAAAAATAACAAATTTACCCCCTGTGTATTCCAGGAGTTGTACATGAGTAAAAGTTTTCACCAGGAAAATTATTGTGTTGTTCATATAAAATTCCAACCGTGGAAAGGTAATTAGTGTTTGACCAACTAATTCCTTGCTCGTTTGACAAAATATCTTGCATTATATTGCCTTCGAAGAAAGACCGTCTATAAACAAAACATTTCATCAAATGTAGAGCATAAAAGGAAATTGGAGATATTTTGGCCTTCTCATAAATAAATTTATTTGAAAACCTTTTATTATAAGTTTTAAAATTCTTCTCTATGCATTTTCGTAAAATGTGGCGTTCAAATATTTTTGAAATATTAAATATTAAACCATATTGGAAATGCATATAAAAGAATTGGTCTAATACTTACTTCATATAAAAGTAATTTAGTCGTAATTGGCAAAGTTCTACTATTAAATAGTTTTGAAAAGGCACCTTTAACCCGATTAGCCTTCTCCAAATTAAATACAACATGCTTGTTGAACTTTAAAAGCTTACTAAAATTTACTCCTAGGTATTTTATATTGTCCTTAAATATGATTTCAGAACCATTTAATTTTAATTTCAAATTTTTGCTATCCGGACCAAAAGCGTAATCTTCAAGGCGTTTATTTTTATTCCCCAATGAGAATAATATTCATCGGCATATTGAAGGTGTGCAGAAACATTTTGTAGAGCATAAAGTAAAGAGTCGTCAGCATAAAGTATACCTTTGGATTTACCGAATTCATGTGGAAAATCGTACATAAATATGTTATATAAATGAGGTGCCAATACAGAGCCTTGCGGAACACCACAAAAAACATCACCATGAGAGGATGAAACATTGTCAACCTGGACGCGGAATATCCTGCCTTCGAAAAAGTTTAACTATTTACGCATCAAAACCGATCTGAATCGTTTTGTATAGTATGCCATTTTGGTATGCTTTATCATATGCTTTTTCATTGTCAAGCGAAACCGCGACAGTGCAACCATTTCTCACCAGTATGGAATTTTAAAAGAGCATATACAGTAGAATTACAGTAAAATTACCCTTCTTAAAGCCAAACAGACTTTGAGGAATATACTTTTCATTTAAGCCTGTATTCATTTTATTTCGTATGACTCTCTCAAATAGCTTTTCCAGATTAGAAAGTAATGAAATTGGTCTAAAGTTATTTATATCGTTATTATCTTTATTTTTCGGAGTTGGAACAATTTTTGCTATTTTCCAAACATTAGGAAAATAACTATTATTTAAACAATTGTTGAAAAGTAAAGCCACTAGATTTCTTATTATTTACCGATCTAGAAATATCTAAAATATCATTTAAATTTGTAAATTTACCGTTACTTTTCTAACAGAAGATCGCTTTCTATTTCCGATCCCATTTCCGGCCCATGAACCTGGTGTGATTTCCTTTAATCTTTCATTAAACAAATTTGCCTGCTCTATTTCAATTTGCTCCTTTATAATAATTTTAATGAGATCAATTTGCTTTGAAATTAGTAATAAATCAGAATTTCTTCTGTTTAAGTTTCTTTGGAATATTCTCTTCAAATCCCTTTGCCAGCCATATTTAATCCTTAACAAATTTTTTACTTTATCGGATACAATAAACTTTCGATTCTTGTTATCGATTTTCTTGGAATGAATTAGTCATAAAGTGAACGGAGATATTAAATCCATCTATAAAACTATCTATTTCCCTTTTTAATAAATTTCTATTTTTCGGTGGAAAGTGATTCATTAAGTTGTTACTTAAGTCAGTTTTGAATGTGTTCCAATTAGTGTCTTTAAAATAAAATCTTTATTAAAATCCGATAAAGATATTTGAAGTTTTAAAAGATCCTAAAAAGGGGGAAGTGTTGATGTTTTAAAATTTGGTTGAGAACAATCAATAATATTAGTGCTTACAATAAAGTGGTCTAAATGAGAGGATCCGCCAGGGTAAGTTGGATATGAATCACAAATTCTTACAACAGATACAGATTCATCTTGTAGCCAACTCGATAACACTTCACCATTAAAATTGTTATTAACATCATCCCCTAAATTGTGGTTTGCATTAAAATCTATTATTAGTTCATCATAATTGTTTGAAAAATTCAAAATCGAAAATAGACCCCTAACAATATTATTGCGGTTACAATTACATTGAAAATATATATTGAACCACAAAGAATTTTTTTAACACTACCGTTTATACGTTTAATTCAAGAAACAAATTTGGAAACTGCAGATTTGGTATACTAATCCTTGAAAATGAAATGGAATATTTGAATGCTATGCCAACACCTAATGAGCTTTTGTCCCTCAGAACAATATATGTACATAGTCATCAAAATATACATTTGTGTCCAAGGACAGGCGATTTCAATTTTAATTTGATTTAATAATCTATTCAGTTCAATCTTCCTCCCTATATGGATAAGAGAACCAACTGTAAACGTTATTACATTTAGAGAATTACGTACCACAAACATTTTGAATTTCAGTAATTTAAATCAAGCATTCTTTCTTAGCTTGATCTCTTGTCATTAACTTGTAATCTATATATATAAAAGAGTAACGTGACTGACTGATTTATTCATCATCGCACAGCCCAAACCGCTAAAGCTAGAAACGTGAAATTCGGGTAATCGGTTCCTTTTACAACATGTAGATCCACTAAGAAAGGATTTTTGGAAATTCGGTCTTTAAGGGGGACAAAAACGGGTAAAATCAGTACCTCTATATCTCCAAAACAAATAAACTTTGAAATTATAATTTAAATGCGTTCGCCTTTAATCAAAAAAAGAGCCGACAGATGTCTGGTACTTTTTTGAAATTCGAAATTCATGTGATTATGTGGTAAAAATAGTCCCCGTAGAACGCTCCGTTAACATGTATATCTTCTACATAAATAAACATAGAAATACTATATTAAATGCATCTGGCTCAGATCAATAAAGACTAGAATTTTTTTTGGTACTTTTTTGAACTTCGAATTCCTATGGCCTAAAAATGGTATTCTTTTTTGGTACTTTTTTTTTATCAAAATGTATTTTCTCATTAAAAATTCCATGAACTATTATTTCCAAATAGTACGTATTTGCCATGTGAAAGACAACTGAATTGAAAGAGCATAACAAAGTAGTGGGTTGGGCAAATACGCAATTGCACTATGAAATGATCATCTCTGGTCTAAAATCGCTTTTAAGAATCATTATTGTTGTTGTTATTTAATTGAGTTGTGTTGAAAGCTTTACAAATACAGTGGCTAATAGCTTATTTTATGCAGTGCATTTTTGTTTTCAAAACTCCATAAAAAGAAAACTAACAGGAACTTTGTCAATTTGTCAATGTGAGCGTCAATATAAAGTAAACACCTGATGATATAAAATTTTGGGACATTCACCCCTATCGTGAATAAAAATTCCACGTGAAATTTGTCCACTTTTCACATATTTCCTATTTAAATTCAATGTAAAAAAAATAAAAGTGAACAAATTTCACGTGGAATTTTTATTCACGATAGGGGTGAATGAATACTCTAATTTCTCTACAATAGTTTTATGAAATGTTGATATAATCTTACTTTTCATTGTAGTTTCTATAAATGTGAGATTACCGACAACTGATGCTGCCATACAACCCCAGACCATTCAAACGTTTCATTTGGTTGTTCTTTAATATAAAGGGCTTATTACGTGGAACTCTACCATGTAGGATGTAAAGATCTTCTAATCGTACTCGCGCTTACATTTGCAGCTATTTTTACAGCACTAGATGTTGGGTTTGCTTTTACTTTTTTTACTATAGCTCATACTAACCGCCTGGCCCACGATGTCGAACGATAACGTTCGCTTAGATAAGACTTAAGACACAAACTTTTTATCGTATCTATTTTTTAATCAATCAAGTTTGTTTATTCCACAATCAAGTTTGTGTCTTAAGTCTTATCTAAGCGAACGTTATCGTTCGACATCGGGGGCCAGGGGGTAAATATTTTGTAAGACGCTTAGATCGTTTTCCACCAGGCAAATTTTCTGCGGTAATGTGTTTGGTATACTTGTCTATAATTCTTTTAAATGTACAGTGATGCATAAATGTCTCTATTAATGTTTGTTTTTGTTTCCTTTTTTTTGTGAGTTCCATTCTATTCCACAACAAGTTCAATTTCATTTGCAGCATAGATCTTCAATCATGTATCTAAATTTAATGAGTTTTCCATAAGATTCTCTTGACCTCCATTTAAGAGATGCAAATCATTTCACTCATTCGCGAAGTACAAAAAATTAAGACGATGCAAATGATTTCTAAAGTTTTCTAAATAGGAAAAAAGTAGAATTGAAAATAATTTTTCCAATACTCATTTTAGTATATAAGAGACATGTTGAACGACTCTAGACATCAGTTACAGTTCAATTAAGAACTTTGTAAATTAAGACTTGCTAATTTTTTCTTTTTGCAAATCTCTGCTTAGAAATTCAATATGGCAAAGGTACGTGTGAAATGTATGGAGGTGAAGAATCGGAGAAAGTTGTTTAACTAAGGTTTGTTTGGAATATTTTTATTTTGCAGTTTTCAATCGCATATGTTTTCATCTTAATGAGTCTAGTGTATCGGAGTGTGGCAGGACCTGTAGAAGTGGTGAGTGAAATCAATTTTGTTTTATTGCTGAGCAAAAACTGGGCTTAAAATAAATAAATAACTTAATGACAAGAATTTGTTTGAGAAGTGATGTACTTATATATTTAAATTAATTATATTGATTAATTAATGGAGTATTTCAAGTTTCGAGGAGTACGGTTCGGATTAATGAGATTCTTGTTATAATATTCCAACATCGTCTTGCTAAACTTTAACCCTGTTTTATTATTCTAGGAAAAATCTGCAGATGATGATTTAAGGACCTTGGAAACTTTTGGTTATGGCTATTATCAGCCTGGCGTATATTCTGCCCCCTTGGATACCAGAGTCCCTTTGGTCTCTACTGCAGCTATAGCTGCACCTTTAACCACCACCACTACAACTCTCAATTCAGCATCTGGTGGTTATGCCCGTTCTGGTTATGGTTATGGCAGTGGTTATAAATATGGCAGTGGTTACGACTATGGTAAGCGTTGGGGTTATGGCGGCGGCAGTGCTGTTAATGAATTTTATCGTCGTCATCCCGTCTATGTTGCCTGGGGCTAAGCAAACATTAGACCAGATTCCAAACGAATTTCAAACAACAACCTAAAAGTGCCATGTTCTTTTAATCCCTATTGTTTCTTTTTAAGTTCTTTGCAATTAACAATAAAATATAATCGCTTATAAACAAAAATAATTTATTAGTTTTATACTTTAATATTTCCTAAAGAGATTTAAATATGTATGATAGTCAAATGAATCACTCAGTCGACTCTTTTTTATCAATGCAGCAAAATGTATGTATTAATTGACCACAGACACGTAAGTGGTTCTGAAGTGAAGGTATTGTTGATACGCGTGCAATATTTTTTCAGCCATTTTGATATTTATTCACGCGACGTGTTTAGCTTTAACAGTAATTGAGGACTAATAAGTGGATAATGTTGTCATAGTGCTTGATAAATTAAATTTTTTATTATACTTTCATATGCTCCCGCAAAATAAGTTGTCAGAACTAGTTTCCAATAAAAATTAAATTTAAAGCTTTGTTCACATAAAATCTGGTCTCATCATATAATAAAATTGATGGAAATCTAAAAGAAAAAACTAAACCTAAGATCCTTATATAGAAACCTGTATTTTTATTTTGACCGATTGCATTAACAGTCTACCTGTGTTTTATACTGTTCCAAATCATTCAGATTTCTTTATTATCAAGAACCATTCCCTTTTTAACTTTCCTTGACAACAGACATTTAAAAGCCATCAAGATGGATGGCAGAAAAAACATTCCTCTCTAAGACTAAGATCTTTAAAGTTTAAACCATCAAAATATCTTTTTTCTGATAAAGACTCAATTATGTTTACTTTAGATCATTGCTTGAGCCAGGAACTCTAATCTCAAGGCAGAAAAAACATTCCTCTCTAGACTAAGATCTTTAAAGTTTAAACCATTAAAATATCTTTTTTTCTGATAAAGACTCAATTATGTTTACTTTAGATCATTGCTTGAGCCAGGGACTCTAATCTCAAGGCTTAAAATCTTTGTAAGAAGTGTAGAAAGTGAAATGGCGCTACACTCACTATAGATCTATGTTGAATGAATGATCTGAAAAATACAGGAAATTTACTTTAATTGCCTTCTTCCTTTTTTTTTTTTTTTTAAATTTGATCATTAAGCATGAGTTGGTATTTGTAGCCCAGGTTCGATTCCCAGCCGCTGCCACTCAAGCAACATCAGTTTCTGATAATTATTAGTTTTCTTCTATCTATCATAACTAATATTTATCACAGCGCCCTCCCTCGGTGGTATAGCATTTAAACGCCACCGAAGTAAAATAATTAAATGAAGGCTATAAAATCAATCTTAAACATTAAAGCGCCTACTCACCACCAGAGGGGCTGCAATTCTGCACTTAAAACAAACATACAGTTAGAAAAAGTAAAACGAAAAATTTTTTCGGAATGCAACCTAGATGTGCTTAAAACTACAATTCCACATAGCAAACTAAAAGTGGTTTCATTCCGAAAAAAAATTGTTTTGATTTTTCTATAGAAGCAAAAAACGGAACTAATTCCGAACGGAATTAAATTCTGTGACATGGCTGATAATGCGCAATTGCAGAGTTGTGATATAAAAAGCTTTCTTCTTTCACCACCTTTACTTCTTCAACTATCTCCTTTCCAAAGAAAGTAACGCAAAAGGCATATTGCCTGAGTGTTACTTCTCTTAAAAAAAAAAGGCGAGGCCGTGATTGATTATTTCTTCTATCTTGACATTTGTTGGAAAGTTTCACACCTTCAGGTGAATATATCTAGGGACATCTACTATTGTAGTTGCAACACAAATCTGAATAGTTTATTTATGAGGATACTGTACCTGTGGCCGAAATGGGCAAATATCCTAGACTATCAGACGTTTTGAAATAAACGCTCAATCTATTTTTTTTAAATATTGCTAAGAATACGAACCAAGGTAAAATTGTACTCTTACTGCACATTAGGCGATATAAGATTCCAAATTTTATTTGTCCAAAATTTTTTGTAGCAACCATATCGGATTATCGGTTTCTAATATGGTCTTGCGATTATATTGCAAAATTAATTGGTATCTGAATACACAAAACAGATCTGCAAAAGTTGCAAAATGATATTGACACTATCTGGGAAGTTAACCCGAACAGCGATATTCCTTATATACATTGCGTTGCATTACTATAATTACACTTGATGTTTGCTATAAAGTTACAATTTATTAAAACTTCTAAAATTTTTTAAGTGTATGGCTAACGATATCTTTTTATCCGAAACTTGGGAGACCACTTCAATAATTTAAGAGAGAAATTGTGCATAAATATTTTGTCAGTGTTTCATAACTGTAATTACATTTTATGAAAACAAAGAATAATATTAAAATAACAAAAATATAACTGTTTTTTATTCTTATTATGCAATTTTCAATAATTTGCCGCGTGGTTCATACCTTTGTGGATTAAGTTTTCGAGCAATTGATAAAAAATGATCGAATTTAATTTTGCATGAAGAACTACAGATGAAACAGCTTCCTGCAAGATGGGATGAAAATTTCTCAAGCTTGTTTGGATCGTTTTAAGAAAAATAAATTGGATTTTAAGCGTCGTTTCATAACTGTTGCTGAGACATGGATACACTACTATACTCCAGAGACAAAAGAACAATCCAAGCAATGGACTGAAGCTGGAGGAAGTGCCCCAGAGGAGGCAAAAACAAATCAATCAGCTGGTAAGGTTATGGCAGCGGGTTTTTTTTGGGACTTCAAAGGTATTTTATCGACTATCTGCGAAAGGGTAAAACAATAAATTCAACATTTTGGATCAATTAATTGTAATTTAAGAAAAATAAATTGGATTTTAAGCGTCGTTTCATAACTGTTGATGAGACATGGATACACTACTATACTCCAGAGACAAAAGAACAATACAAGCAATGGACTGAAACTGGAGGAAGTGCCCCAAAGGAGGCAAAAACAAATCAATCGGCTGGTAAGGTTATGGCAGCGGGTTTTTTTGGAACTTCAAAGGTATTTTATCGACTGACTATCTGCGAAAGGGTAAAACAATAAATTCAGATTACTATTGCAAACATTTTGGATCAATTAATTGTAAAAATTCGAGAAAAACGTCCTGGCTTACAACACAAAAAAATAATTTTTCATCATGACAACGCACTAGCGCCAGGCTGAGACTCTTACCTATTCCCAAATCTAAAAAAATCCTAGCTGGCAAGCGTTTTAGCTCAAATAAAGATGAAATTATAGTTATAACCACTATTTTGAAGGCCTTGAGGAAAACTATTTTAATCAAGGAATAGAATTGCTAGATAAGCGTTGGACTAAGTGTATTGAAGTTTCATGTTATTATATATAAAAAATGCGTTAGTTTATTTTTCTTTCCAAAATCATCCCATTTCGTGCTATCAAGAACTTTGCATAAATTCAATAATTTAATAGTTAAGTAAATATTTGTTAACTTAACATTATTTGCCAAGTTTTTAGTTGATTCATTTAGAAAAATTTATGAAAGTATGTATTACGATTAATAATGTTTAATTTCAAAATATTTACACAAGAAAATCCATACATACATATATACTTTTGTACATATGTATGTATTAAGCTTATTTGGCATTTAATTTCGTTTTGTTTGTTGATCTTTTTGCTTTTTTTTAATAATTTTTGTTAAGTAACTTTTCTTTTAATAAGTTTTAGGTTTTGTTTTCTTGTTTTAAACCATTAAAATTATTTGTACGTATAATCGTAACCATGCAAAATGTACAGCAAAATTCAAATGTTGAATGAATGAAAATGAACTCTGGTTTAATTAATAAAACTAAACTCAGCTCTTGCTTTTGTTTCTTTGTTTTCTTATTGTTTTACTGTACCCTACACCACCACCATAGGGAGGGTATATTGGATTTGTGCTGATGTTTGTAACGCCCAGAAATATTGGTCCAACACCCACCTTAAAGTATACCGATCGACTCAGAATCACTTTCTGAGTCGATTTAACGATGTCCGTCCGTCCTTCTGGATGGCTGGCTGTCCATGTAAAGCTTGTACGCAGAGTACAGGTCGCAATTTTGAAGATATTTCTATAAAATTTGGTACGTTGTATTTTTTCGACCCAAGGATCGATGGGATTGAAACTGGTGGAAATCTGTCCATTATTTTACCTGGCCCCCATACAAATGTCCGCCCGAAATTGGGGTTTACTGATCATAAATGTTTGGATCATGCAAGTATCCAAACAAATTTCATCACAAATGAGTGGTAAATAAAGCCAAATCACATCTACGAATTTTGTGCAGATCGGTCCATAATTACTCGTAGCTCCCATATAAGGCCCACTTCCGAAAATCACTTTAAAGAGCATAACTCTCTCAAAAATGTTGGCATCCAAATAATATTTAACACAAATATATTTCATATGTATACAAACAATACGGTACAATTTTCTTGTGATCGGTCCATAATTAGTCGTAGCTCCCATATAAGGCCCACTTCCGAAAATCACTTTAACGAGTATATCTCTCTCAAAAATGTTGGTATCCAAATAAAATTTGACACAAATAAGTTTCTTATATACAGAAATAATGACACCAAGTTTTATAATGGCCGGTCCATAATTAGTCGAAACTCCCATATAAGACCCTCTCAGTAATTCAATTACTCCATAATTTTTTTAAAAGATTTTTTATCGAGGTAAAGCCTAACACATATAATACTTATATTCACAGACATCATGACACTAAATAGTGTCACACAATAGGTTATATCTCCCATATAACGCCCATTTCTGAAAAACTGTTTTATACATATACTGGGTGTAGGGTATTATATGGTCGGGCTTGACCGACTATACTTTCTTACTTGTTTTTTTTCTTATTATTTCTAGTTTTACATTTTAATGATTGACTTGACCCCTCCACTACTGACACACACATGAATTTAGCAATGAAGTAAGCACAGTGGTCTCGATATAAAAAATGCAGTAAATATATTTTTTAATAAGTAGAACGTTTTAATATTTTGCCGAAGATTAAAGGTGGATTCAGCCATTCGTTCTGAAAAAATATTTGTTTTTACAAAGTTTTTTTCATATGAAGTTTGACGTGTGTCTTTTTAAGAGAGGAAAAATATTTTTACGAAAAACTCTGAGCTTCAATTGGTTTAATATTATATTTTGTCTGGACTAAAATGAACTGAGTTGTCAATAGGTTACTTTTCTATCTGTGGTGTTTGTGAAATTAAATTATTCATTTCATTTATTCATTAAACATTTTGTAAATTGTTTTTGAAAAATATACAAAATATTTTAAAATAAATAAATATTTGTTTTCTGACACTTACCACTTGTTTACATATGGCAGCTTTGATTTTCCAAAAATATCGTTCGAAATGGATGAATCGTGCTGTAAAAAACTCTCAGTAAAAAATTTTCCTCTGGACAAATATTTTTTCGAAACACATGTTAATGTTATTTTGCCACTTACATATGCACTCGTATGTGGCCAAAAAGTTGAATTTTTGATTTTTATTGTACCTAAAAAATATTTATTTATTTATTTATTTATTTAATCAATACAGTACAACAAGAACTAGTCTTATCTAATAGTACTGGGGAGATAGTGGCACAATATGATTTTTGTTGGTAAAAAAAAAAAAATAAAATCAATTAATACTAATTTTAATGAATTAAATGTAACTCGGATAAAATTGGAAAAAAATTAAACGATATTTCAAAAATTACAAAATTATGATGCTTAAATTAAATAAGAAGAAAGCAAATAATATTACTAACATCAAATAAATATAAGTTAACACATTAAATATGTAAGAGTTATATATAATTAGTTTTTGTTACCCTAAACGATTAAATATTGCAATTTTGAAATGCTTTGCATTGCTAATAATTTGAATATTAGGGGGAAGTTGGCGCCAAAGATTTATAGCATTGAAGAAAAAATGTCTTTTCGATATATCTTTCGATATACGAAAGGTATTTACCCTCTTTCCACGGTCAGACCTTGAAAAGATTATTCTATTGTATAGGTATTCAGGCTGTTTAGTGTAAATTACTTTATGAAAAAATAATAATGTTCGAAGCTTTAATAGGCCATCAAATGGTATATTACATATTTGTCTAGAGTACTGTGAGATTCTGCTTCGTCTACTGCGGCCAAACAAATATCTGGCAATATTATTGTACGTAACATTAAGCCTTTTCATACTTAAAGTATCACAGTTAGCGAAAAGTTCACAACCGTACAAGAGCGTAGGCAATAAATATGTTTTAGCAAGTAACATTCGAACATCAAAGGGTGTGTAATGTTGCGATATCCATAGGTTTCTCAACATCGCATATGTTTTACCACATATAGCATTTATGTGATTAGACCAGTCTAATTTCTTGTTAAATATTACTCCTAAATTTCTGGCAGTTTCGTCTATTGTGATTGTAGAGTCTCCGATCAGAATTGGTGGTAAAATAGTTTGCAATGATTCGGTTTTTCCAATTATCATGGCTTTTGACTTCTTGGCATTTATGGAGAGTCCATTGGCTGAAGCCCATTTTTTAACACTATCTAGGTCATTATTGATCCGACAAATGCAATTATTAATATCAGATGGTTCACAACTTATAAAAAGTTGTACATCATCTGCGTACATATGTATTCCACAAGAACTGAGACGAGAAGGTAAATCATTAGAATATAATACATATAATAGCGGACCAAGTATGGAACCCTGTGGTACACCTCTCGGAGTTGAGCAACTATAAGACTCATCAGTCCCATGATACACAGATTGGCTTCTGTCACACAGATATGAATAAATCATCTTTACGGCAGTAGCCGAAAAATGAAACATATGCCTAAGTTTTTGACAAAGAATTAAATGGTCTACTGTATCAAATGCTTTAGAATGATCAAGCAAAATTAATAATGATACCATACTGTTGTCTATGTTTGCTCTAAGCTCCTCTGAGACTTCGATTAAGGCAGTAATGCAACTGTGTTTGGGTCTAAAACCAGATTGCTTGTCGGTGAGCAAAGAATTTTCATGTAAAAATTGGCTCATTTGAGTATGGATTAAACGTTCAAAGGCTTTAGATAAAAAGGGTAATATAGCTATCGGTCGATATGTGTTATCAGCTTTTGGTATAGGAACAATCTTTGCGTGTTTCCACGCTGATGGAAAAGTAGATGTTGTAACAATATTGTTGAAAAAATGTGTTATATGTAAAAGAGTATAAGTAATTATTAACTTTACGAACTTCGGATGGATTCCATCGTATCCCACAGAATGGGATTTAATACTTATAATGCCAAGTACAATAAGGGAACTGACTAGTAGGTTCTATATTTTTTACATTTTAATAACCCCACTGTTGTACGTGTGTTTGTTAAACATTTAGATATGAATGCTTGCACGAAGTAAGAGTTTTTTGTACATGATCACGATAATGATGATGATGACTACAACAATGATGATCATTATTATGAAGTGTAAGTATGTGTGAAATGTTTAAAGTACTAACAACAATTATTTTAAAGTGTAGAGCCGGACAAAGTGTAAATTAAAATATAAAAAATAAAAAAAAGTATTGAAATTAAAACTTTGTTTTAACTTTATTATTGTACATACATATTTCGTGGATGTTGTTTTTTATATTTTGAAGATGTTTTAAAAAAAGAGGCAAACTATGTGTTTTTTATGGCTTCCAGTTAAATTGACGATGATGATGCATTATGGTTGTATAAAAACGGGAAAAACAGAATGTACGCGAAAGCGTGTCTTAAGATTTTGTTTAGAAGCTAAATATTTCTGGGTTGCTTTAGATTTTCTAATTAAGCAGGCCATAACATTAAATATTATTTTATACCCATCACAAAAAATATGGAGTCTTTGTTATTCCGTTTGCAACACATTGGAAATTTGGTCATAGAAATAAAAAGTTTATACATATGTATATACTGGGTCCATATAAAATTCTAAGTCCGTCTGTTTGTTGAAGGCACAATAGTGCCTCTATGGAAGGGATTGCCTTGTTTATCAAAAATATTTGGAATTAAAAACTACAGAAGGCCAATATTTTGCGTTATTCACGGCGCACAATCACCGTGAGCAACTAGTGAATCAACCAACGTTAAGCATGTTCCTGAGCATCAACACAACACCATCGATATTTTTCTAACCTCACATCCTGATAAGTATCAGGTAGAGGTGTTTGCACCTCTTGATAATTCAGATCAGTGTACCATTCCGTTTCCTTTTCGCTCTTCAAACTTCGTAACGTTTCATGACCAGCTACGAAACGTTTATCTTTAATATACGAAAATGCTAGTTGGGCTGAGATCAACGAATTCTTTCGGCAATTCAATTGGAAACTATGTTTGTCATAGCGAAAATGGTCGAAAATATAATTATGATTTGGATGAAAAAATTCATACCATCATAACCATAACTCCAAATTACTGATTGAACATTTAAAAAAAGTAATACAAAATAATTTATTTATCAACAAGACAATGCAAATATACGAGTGTATACATGTATGTAAGTCGACAAGCAAAGAGATGTTTGCATTCGAAAAATATTAATGTACTTAAATGGCCCGCATGTTCTCCAGATCAGAGCCCAATCAAGAACATGTGGGGAATATGAAGCCGTCGAATTTTTGCTGAAACAAGACAATATAAAAGCGTATATCACCTAAAAGAAGCTGTTATACTCGTAGATGCTTGGATATCTATCTATATATCTGAAGATATAATAATAAATCTGGCAAATAGTATGCACGATTAAATTTTTGAGTTTTGAATTTTGAGATTTCATCAGAAATATGCAAAAAGAAAAATTTGATGAATTTATTTATAAGTTTCTTTAAAATTGTATAAATATTTTTGGCAATAATACGAAATACAAATATGTATTTACTTGGTATAATAAAAATTACAATATAAGTTACAATTTTTGTATTTAAAATAGTTTAATAACAAATGATGCCTTCACAATTTACAATTACAATTTAATTCAAATACAATTTAATTTAAAATAGTTTTAATTCGAAAAAATCATAGAATTTTGACCTAAAATTTTGAGTTTAATTATGGCAAACTTTAGTAAAACGTTCTGTGACTTCACAAATAGTTCTAATGTTATCAATTAGAATATTTCAAAACCAATTTCCTTTCATTTAAAAAAACCGCTCGGTTTCGAATATTTTATATTTTCGAATTATTGACAAGCTAGTTTTTTGTATCTTTAAACGGATTTTATAATAAAAACTTTGAGTTTTGCCATGTTATAGCAATAGTCTCCTTCCTTATAAAGTGTTGGAATTGGTCTCTACAGCACAGGATGCTATTTTTAGTCAATTGGTGCCTGTTATGTTGTTCGTTACCCCACGTCTTGATCAACCGCCGTTTTGTGCATACATAAACAAAACGTCGCAAAATTTTTCACACAAATTTGTCCATGTTCTTCTGTGTGGGGAAGACATATTGATGTTCAAATTCAAAATTTTAAAAAATAACGGGTCATATTCATTCATGAAAAATAAACTTTACAATATTTTATTTGGGAGTTTTCTGGTAATATTGGTCCCAATGTCATAAAAGGGTTAAGTACTACTTCAATCGCTAATAAACCACAATTATATTATTCTATATTTGCTTTCTGAATAATAGTTCAAACAAACTGCACTTTTCCCTAAATCCTTTTGGCTTTGGCCGAATTAATTTAGGCTTTAATTATCTCTTAATAAACTTCAGTAGAGAAATTACTTCTAGAATTTGTTTGAAATTGTCGTAGACTTTCAATCTGTGAAGAAAGAACTGCTGTATTAGTGTAAAACAAAGGAACAATTATACACGGACCATAATCTAATAATTTCTTCACAAACAAACCATGCTGTATATCGTTGGTCTCATGTAGAAAGGCCCTAACTCGCTATTTTTTCGAAATTTGTTTTTTTGCGATTCCAATGCATTTAACGCAAATACACCTCCTCACAAAAATTTATTGCAATAGTGTAAAAAATAACGCTTTTATAAGCAGTTGTACAAAAAAGTTACATGTTGAATATTACAGTTTCTATTATGTTTTTACCTTCTCCTGTAAAGTTTCAAATATGCGAGTTAGGGCCTTTCTACATGAGACCATCGATATAAAACTAATAATTGAGTAGCTACATAGTAAATAAAAATACAGCAGGTGGTAAAATTGTGGCGCCGTGTTAGATATAGTGACCATACTGTACTCTTGAGTAAAAAGTATATTTATTTAATAGAAGCTTGTTTTTTTGTGTAACCTCTTTAAATCAATTGTTTTAATACAAAGAATAAACTAATCAAAATTCGGCGGATCAATTTCTTAAATAAAAATAACAGAATGTCTTGTGAAATTGTGTTTTAAGAAATGCTAAAAAATCATTTAAAACTTGAATTATCCCTTTTCGTCTCGTACTAGACCTTTACCCATTTTGTTGGCAGCTAATTTCCATTTACTGTGAGCGTCAAAATAAAGTAAACACATAATATATTGTTTAAAAATATTTTATTATATATACTGCAAGTATAAATTTAAAACAAAATATATCGCATAATTCATAAGTAACTCAAGGAAAATATAACTCATTAACAAAAATAAGAAACATAAAATATAATTCAATATTACCGCAGGTGCTTAATTGGATTGAGGTCTGCGGAGGATGATCTAAAGTTTTTGTACAATTATTGAGCAATCACTCTTTGACAATTTTGGGGGAATGTTTATCATTGTTGGAAAATCCAGTTCCGCGCTAGTTCTAATGTCTCTACACTTCTAATCGTACTCGCGCTAAGAGGTTTTCCAGGAGTTTTCGTAACATTTTCAGCCATTTTTACAGTACTAGATCTTAGGGTTGCTCTAACTTCTAGTTGTATAGTTCTTACTTTAGTTTTTATAAGACACTTTGGTCGCTTTGCACCAAACAAAGTGTTTGGTATACTTACTTGTCTATATATATATATATATATATATATATATATATATATATATATAGACTCGTAAAATCATAATAGACTTACAAAGAAAAGGTAAATACCTGCTTGAAATAGGTAAAATCGTTGGAATCCATCACTGTATAATAAATTGATGTTTGTCCTCCAATTGTAAATTTTTCACAACTTAACGTCGCAACTTAATCTAATTTAATGATAAATTATGAAGCTTACAATTATTTTAAACGGCACTTTACCGTTATACTTTCAAACAGTAAAAAAATTAAAAGAATTACCAGTACTTTTGGATCGACAAGGGTTTTTAGACATAAGGATGATGCCACTGTTTACCTTATTTTGTTGCGCAAAAATTTATATATTTGAACAATAAATCAATTAAATTGTTATACACTTTTGTTTCTATTTCTTTATTTCTGAATTAAAAATGCAATATAATTTTCTAAAATAATATTATTTATAATAAAAAATTTAAAAATTGTATTAAAATACAATACATGTGCTGTTGTATTTATTTTGACGCTCACTGTAGATCTGAAGTTGAAATTGTCATCTCCGACTTCTATAAGGATTCTTTTACAATTCAAACCTAGTAATAGTCTAAAAAATATTATGCAAACATATTATGATTCGGTTACAAAAATATAAAAATAATTACTTAATTTTTAATAAAAATTTCTCTCGTTTTTAAACGCATGCACATTTATTTTATTGGAAAAAATATGATATAGCCCACAAACTTATCAAGAATATTTGAACTTTAATATATCCAACAATGAAACAAATATGGTTTTTATCAGGTTTTCACATAAACTTTAATCAGAATAAGAATAACACACACAATATAACATATCAGTCCAAGTACTTTTACTTACGTCAAATAATTTAATTGGCATTTTTAAGGGAAATCCATAAGTTAATCGGAAGATACGATATTGTTTTGCAGTGCCTTAACCTCTCAATGTTTTTGTCTTATGAGAAAAAAGATAAAATTAATTGGTGAAGTTATTATATTATTGAACCATTTTACAAAACTACGGTGTTATACGCAAATTCAGAAATTGTATTGAAAAAATGGATCAATTGATTGGGATTTTCATTATTTGACTAATTATTAAAGGATTTTTTATTCATTATTTTGCAAATTTTGATAATCAACATAACTGCCGTCTGATGCAAGAAAAATTTCTGATCTCAAATAATTTGTTCACATAAAATTTGGTTGAAAAAATGCTTTAATACTTATGTAACAAATAAAGCGAATAAATATTAAAGTATCGTTATTCAATATATGTAAGTACATACTTATGTGTGTATATATAAAGATAAAGATATCACGATGGCTTGATTTTTTAAATTACAGGTTCTATAATCGCGACAATTTAAGAAAAAAACGGGTTCTATTTTTGCGACTTTTATCTGTTTTTTTTTTTAATTTGATTACAATGTCTATAACCAAAAAACGTGAATCCCCGTCTTTTGATTGATTAGCCTTTTTGGATGATTTTGATCGTGAATTTTGTCAGTTTATTCGTGTCATTTGTTGTGTAAATACATTTCTTAATATGGGAAAAGTTGAACATATTTTAAAGCCAACGATTTCTTCAAAATTAGATATTTAAAAAAAATTTAAAAGTGGAGATTCCATAAATTCAATTTGCATGAATTACAAGTTGCATAAATCTTCGCAAGAAAATTCATTAAAATGCATCTATAAACATATGCATACAATGGGCTTTGGAAAATGATAAGCCGACAACTGCACGATATGAACTACGTGATTCAGCTGTTATTTAAAAAAATAATTTGCCAAAAAAGCAACTAAAAATCTCCAATTTCTTTAACAATCTTTAAAATGTAAATATATCAATAAAAACAACTTTAATTTTAAAAATTACATACAATTTTTAAATAAAATTTTGGGTTCTGTTATCGCGAAAATTTAGTTTTGGCGACTAGCCTGGTTTTTAATTAGTCGCGAATACCGAGCTTGCACTGTAGATATATATGTTTTATATATATTTTGCAGTAAGATGGGATAAGGTCATATCTAACAATGGCCAGTACTTTAAATAAATTTATATTGTACAAATGTTTCAAAAGCTAATGTTTCGCAGTTGTGTCTTAAGAGCGTTTCGCTGGATATACATACGAGTACATGCTTATGTATGTGTTAATTTGTTAATGTTTACTGAGTATTACTCACTTTGACACATAGGGATGCCAAACGCGACTGGATTTTCAAATTTCGCGATTTGGGATTTTAAAAATGTAAGTCACAGGATTTTTCAGGATTTTTTTAATAAAACAAATTGGTTTATTAATTTTAAAAACTATATACTTTAAAAAAGTAACTTGTATGAATTATAAATATGTTTGAAATATATGTTTTCCGTCCTCATAGCTATAATTTTTAAATTTACTTTATAAAGCAAATTTTGTATTTTATAAACAACATTTTATAAACCATTAATAATTTAAAAACATAATAATATATCATTTCGCCTTTAATTTCTATATTAATTTAAAAGCAATATAAATTAAAAAAGCTTCTTAAAATTATTAAGGCATCTAAAGTAAAGTGAATATTGATTTAATTTTGTTACCAATATGACGAAAAACATCGTTCGCAATTAACGCAAGTGGGCAAAATTGTTAACAAATTATTTTATGATGATTAATTTTGGATTTTTTTTCAAAAAAAAAAAATTAAAGTTTTGTGTAAATCATCCGTAATCGCTTAATATGTATGTATGTATGTCTTTGAGCTTTAATAAAAGTGCAACATCGGCAGAGATTCATACCACTCGAA
Organism: Bellardia bayeri; assembly: GCA_950370525.1. Lineage (NCBI taxonomy): Eukaryota > Metazoa > Arthropoda > Insecta > Diptera > Calliphoridae > Bellardia > Bellardia bayeri. Next base: position 49,146,558 of record OX493268.1, read on the forward strand.
AACGCCTTCGCAGTTACTTTAACCGGATTTAAAACAACTATGTATTTGTTTAAGTAAAACAAATAGTTCGTTCGTGTTTGGTAATCAAACATTAATTTTTATTCTTTCACCTTCATTTCTTCAACAATTGTACAATTTTAATTTTTGTTGGTGACTTCGTAAATAATTTTGAAACGTTTCAGACCTTTCAATTTGTGTTTTATTTTCTTTTTATTTATCTTTATTTTCTCTTATTAAAAATGCTAAAAAAAAAACATTGAAGCTGTTTTGTATTTGTGTATGCCAAAAAAAAAACAGATAAGAACAATTATACATCACTGGATTTATTAATCTCGAAATCCCGGGATTTTCAGGAATATAGACTTTAGTTTTAGACTTATGTAAATGCTACATTTTATCTAGTCTAATACTGACCTTAAGTTCTCCAACAGTTAGTATCATTATTTGTTAAGAAAATTAAATGCAAATATGTATCAAGCACTATCGCTTAACTGCTTAATTGTGTTTACATGCCATGAGAGTAGAACATGCAAACAAATTAGTTAAATATCGTTCTATTTTTGTTTTCTAATGTTTAGTACACAAATGCTGTTTGTTTATGAAAACTTAGATTTGAATGTTTTATTTGTTTTTTTAGAGGTTGTATTAAATAAATTTAAATAGTTTCTTCTTTTAAAGTTTATAATGAAACACATTCACCACAGCAGGCTACCGACTACAATATGTCAAAAATAAAATACACACGTTTATAAGTGAATGATTATTTTGACCACAGCAGGGAATAATGAAACATTACATTTTGAACTGTTTTCTAATTTAATTTTTCTTAAGGATAATGACTAAATCTATTGGGTCTGTTTGCCACGCCCATGCTTACGTCCATGATTTTTATTGTGGGCTTTTTGACCGTTGTGTTTGTTGGGTTTCGTTTGCAGTTTACGGGAACGTCCGGTATGGGCATCAGTGTTAGCGCCCTTTTTATTTTTGCCATGATGATTGTTGCGATGTTTACGTCCAGAGCCGCCAGGTAGGGGAGCAACCTGGTCATTTGTGGGATTGTGGCTTTTAAGTTCAGCTTCGTCCTTGTTTAGAGGTTGCACTGCAGAGTGTTTTTTGTGTTCCTCATGGCCACTTTTCAAAAGTTTTCCTTGATGTTTATGGGATTTATCAGCGGTTATGGCCGAGGCCATAATGCATAAGCATAGCGATACTAAGATTATCTATAAAAAGAGAGAATTGATTAATGTACATAGTTGTTTTTGATTTTCAATTCCATTTGGGGGTTGCAATATTTAATTTAAAGAAATATATCGTGTTATCTTTATACAATAATTATTTATAGTTTTTTAGTGATACGTTTGTATGTCGGAGTTTTGTTTATTTTAAATTGGAATAGGGAACTGTTATTGTCTACCCCAAAAAAAGTTGAAAAGCAAGAACGAACCCTGATAAGATAAATATATTGTTTGTATTTTAATTTATTGTCTAAAAATATATGCATATGTATGTATTTTGTTTTATATGTGATAACAAATTTATTTAGAAATACAGTTTATATTATTTGTGTTTTTTTTTTTTAATTTTCAAAAAGGAAAAAACTTTTCACTGGTTTTGTTCAACTTCCTTTAACTGCTGATTACACTTACTGTTTTCATTTTTAGGTTAATAGTTGTTAATATTATTGTAGATTGTATTTGAAAATAAAATATTGATAAAATCACTTGGTGTCCACTATTTTTATAAATTTTATTTTGAGTTAATTAAGCTTCTTTCCACTACGTACGTATTGTTGTCAACTTTACGCTGGTTGATTGTGTACTAAATTTGAAAACCCTTTAGTTAATGCTTTTTATGATTTATCTTTATTTTTTTCTTGCTTACTTTCCTTTCCCTCCACGCACTCGGTTCTTTACATTTTGGATTTTAACACTCTATTGGTTGGTTGGTTGGTCGATTGGTTGGTCATTATTATCTTTTTAAATATGCGTTGCATATGTGTAATATATGGCCTGCTCTGCTTTATGTTGCTGTTGTTATTGTTGCTATACTTTTTCGGTTTTTGTAGAAGATAACAGCATTTGCTGTTATTATTGTTGCTATTTTTGGAATTTCGGTCTCTTATTGTTTTATCACTTCTTTTTCCATATTGTACTCATTAGACGAGCATGTTTATGTGTTTAATTTATTTTTTATAGCCTACACCACAATAGTGGGGAGGGTATATTGGATTTGTGCTGATGTTTGTAACGCCCATAATTATTGGTCCAACACGCACCTTAAAGTATACTGATCGACTCAGAATCACTCCCTGAGTCGATTTAATGATGTCCGTCCGTCCGTCCGTCTGGCTGGCTGTCCAAGTAAAGCTTGTGCGCAGAGTACAGGTCGCAATTTTGAAGATATTTCAATAAAATTTAGTACGTGATATTTTTCGGCCCAAGGACGGTTGGGATTGAATCTTGTTTTAAATCGGTCCATTATTTCACCTTGCCACCATACAAATGTCCTCCCGAAATTGGGGTTTACCGATCATAAATGTTTGAATTATGCAAGTATCCAAACAAATTTCACCACAAATGAGTAATAAATGAAGCTAAATCACATTTAAAAATTTTGTGAAAATCGGTCCATAATTAGTCGTAGCTCCCATATAAGGCCCACTTACGAAAACCCCTTTAAAGAGCATAACTCTTTTAAAAATTTCGGTATCCAAATAATATTGAACACAAATATGTTTAGTATAGTGCCCCCATAGACTAGGCGATAGACTGCCGGACTATCAGTCAAAGGGTTGCGGGTTCGATTCCCGCCAAAGACTCTGGGTGTTTTCTGCAGATAAGCCAAAAGCTTCGCAGTTTGTGTTTGTTAATTATTCAAAAATAGTCGTAGCTCCCATATAAGGCCTACTTTTGAAAATCACTTTAAGGACCATAAATCTCTTAAAAATGTTGTTATCCGAATAAAATTTAACCAAAATGACTTTTGTATGTACATAAATGAAACTCCCATATAAGGTCATCTTCGTAATTTACTTTAACCTCCATAAATCTTTTAAAATTATTTATATCGATATAAGTTTAACATACATAATATTTATATTCACAGAAGTCATGGCACTAAATTTGTAGATGATCGGTCCATAATAGGATATATCTTCCATATAGCGCCCATTTCTGAAAATATGTTGCATTTATATAATGGGTGTAGGGTATCATATGGTCGGGCTTGACCGACTATACTTTCTTACTTGTCTTTACTTTTCAATTGTAATTTCCCATCACTATATAAGTAGGAGCCTACTCTTTACACTTTTTATTACTTTTACAACTAAGATTTAATTTTCTTCAATTTTAACCGAAGTACGTGGTGTTAAGTTTAGTCAGTCAGTTTTTATTTTACGAGTATACATATCAAACACTTGTGTAGTTTGTTTATAAAGCTAGATTTACACGATTGAAATTTTCTTCAAAATTGCTCTTCAAAATGCTTCAAATTCCTGTAAACAGCAAAAAATTTCAAAATTTATTTATTTAATAACCTTTAATAACTATTAAATAAATAAATTTTGAAGAATTTTTGCTGTTTATACGAGTTAACATTTTGAAGAGCAATTTTGAAGAAAATTTCAATCGTGTAAAGCTAGCTTAACACGTCATCGTTATTTAAATCTTTTTGATGAAATTTTGACCCCATGTTTTGTCATATAATTGCTATATTTTATTAAGTAGCTTTTATTTCGTTTGCAAATTTTGAAATTATGCTTCGTAAAATTTTTTTTATATTGTAATTTTTTTTGAAGATATCCTTAATATTTTGAACGCTAAAAATTATTGTATATTGTTTTTATACCTAATGCGAAAGCAAAGGTGAAATTAGTTTTGGAACAAGTCGGTTTTAGTGACTGCTCAAAAAAAAAAAATTTCATCAAATAGGGATTTTAGAAGAGATGACAGCAAAAAAAAAATTTGTTTGCGATCACGCCTATTTTTGAGGGGGCGGGCCCTTAAAGTTGAAATTATATATGCCTATATCTCGGGAACTACTGGGTGTCTGATAATTTGTAATACAATAAATTAAAAGTATTAAAAATACTTTTCCATGATTATAAAATATGGACCGACTAAATCCGAAAAGAATAATTTTTGACCCGAATTTTTTTTAATATCTAAAAAAATTAAAAAAAAGTCTACATAAGTATTATTTTAGTTTATTAATTTAAATAGCAAAGACATTTAACTTTAATTTAAGTTATCATATGTGTCTGTAGGTACTATAATCATAGAATCTGAAAGATCTGAAAAATTAAAAAAACACATTTTTTCAAAATTTTGTATGCAGGACAGGATTTTTTCCTCTATGGTATACAGAATACCGGCTTCGCATTGTACAAATTGTCTGTATTGCCGGCCTATGGGCGTGCGGAAAGATTTTCTGCTCCATGGTATACAGAACACTGGCTTCGCATAGTACAGATTGCCTGTATTGCCGGCCTACGACCGTGCGGAATGATTTTTTTCCTCCATTGTATACAGAACACCGACTTTGCATAGTACAGATTCCCTGTATTGCCGGCCTAGGGCCGGGCGGAAGGATTTTCTCCTATATGGTATACAGAACACCGGCTTCGCATAGTACAGATTGTATTTTTTATGGTAAAATGTCATAATCTTTCTGTAATATCTTCGGATTTATTACCAACATGGTCATGTTATACCCTTAGTTAAAGCTTAATTTCTTGACTTGAAAATATTGTAATTTATCTACTTACTCATATAGCAATTTTTCCCGGATTTTTTTAGATTTTTAAAAAAATTTCGGATCAAAAAATAATTTTGCGCAATTTATCAATATGTCATGTTACATATCGTTGGAAAGGTCTCTAAAATACCTATCATTTGATATATATATCGTCTAATATATTACAAACTTTTGAGCCCCGCCCACTCGAAAATAGGCGTGACCGCCCCAATTTTTTTTAATCAGAATTTAAAATTCTATTAGTGATAAAATTTTGATAGTGATTTGAAAAAAGTCAGTAAAACCGACTTAAGCCTTAGTGTTTTCCATAAAATCAAAAATCAGAATTGTTTATATTTTGTTTTTATTAATAAATCACCATAATAACTGTTATGAAATGATTATTGTTTACCTGGTTTGGTATGAGCTTTATTAGTTTTTGTTGTTTTTTAATGCTTTAGTGAGAGACAAACTATTTCAATTGTGGTTGATCTTTATAAACGTTACTGTACTCGTATGTATGTATTTATGTACATATGTGAATAATTATTTTGACGACAACAGGACATTTTGCCATTTCTATTAAAAGTTCGAAAATAAAAGTTATAGCCTGACCTTTACGAAAAAAAGATTAATTATTATAAATCACTCATCTTGAATATTTCCTAATTTTTTCTGTTTCTCTCAACCACAAATCTAAAATGTTCTCTTATAAATCTCTCTCTCAGTGATATAAAACAAAGAACTACATAATTTTAAACGGTAAATTATTAATTACATTAATTTAATAAAAAAATTAATAACTAAAATTAAAGTGGACTCGTTATTTTCAGTCCCTGTTTTTTTTAATGTTTACAAAAATTGTTGGTATGTATCCGCCTTAACGGTCGGATTTTATTACGGTTCAACAAAATGGGACGTTGGGCATTTTGCCATAAATCTAGCAAATCCATTACCAAAACTAACTATTGAGCTGTTCTCCTATTTCCTTATAACACATCCCAGCTTTAGGAAGCTCAAAAATGGAGCTATGCTGAAATAATTATATTAAATGTCATATATGAGGGGTTAAATTCAAAGTAATATTTACCAAAAATCTACGAAATTTTTATGAAAATAACTATGTATAATATTTTTGATTTCATCTTTTTATAATTTAACTAAATTGAAAAGGGAATAAGTAGTGAACAACAACAAAACCGTTCATCAATGTTCCCTATTAGCGATTAAATCTCAAGATCTAAATACAATTTGTGCACATTTGTTTAACGAATTCGAATACGATGAATAAATATTATTGTTTATAGCCCTATATACAAGACTTTGTCATGTCATCGGTTATTTAAAATAAATTAAATTGGATCATTCGTTATTTGAAAATTTTAAACTTATATTTAATTATTTCAACAGTTTATACACTAAAATTATACAGATTTACATACATATGTATATAGGTTAGTCTTTTAAAATACCCAAATATTTACATAATTATTTATTTATGTATCATCTATGTGAAATATAAACCATTGGATAGGTCTCTCACAACTAACTGCAAGCTAAAGTATTAGTTTATTTAAATTTTTTAAATACCATTGCAAAATAAAAATAACAGACAGTCGTGTGTCATTTTGTTTTTTACATAAATATTTGCAGTCAAATTTTCATCCTAAAAGTACTCTACACAACTATGAGTTAAATATAATACAGTGTAATCTGCATTATAAGTACGATAAGAATTTTTAAATATAATTTTTTTTTATTTTACACGTTATTCAGCAGAGTACAGTGCGCCGATTTTCGTAAATTTATATATTTTATGGTTATACCGATTTTAAAAATTTTTGGGAACTAATTCACAGTCAATAAATATTATATTTGATATTTCATGTTTTTATATACATATATGTATGTATATATTTTAAAACGTTAAGCTATATTTACACGATTGAAATTTTCTTTAAAATTGCTCTTTAAAATGTTTCAAACTCGTGTAAACAGCAAAATTTATTAAATAAATAACTATTAAATAAATAAATTTTGAAGATTTTTTTCTGTTTACACGAGTTTAAAGCATTTTGAAGAAAATTTCAATCGTGTAAATCTAGCTCTAGACTTGTTAGAATATATTGCCTGGCACTGCCTGCGCATTTTGTTGAACATTTTATTTCTGGTCAACCTATTTTATTAATTTGTTTGGAAGTCTAATTTGTTTATGTCTGACTGATTTAGTAGAGTATGGATATAATAGAAAAGGTTATGACTAGACTTTGAAATATTTAAGCAATTCCTAACCACGTTTTCATGGAATACAGACTTTTATAAATCTATATACATATATGTTAGTATATAAAATGGAATGTGTGTTTGTTTATTTGTTTGTTTGTACCTTATAGGAGACCAAACCTCTTGACCGATATTTTTGAAATTTTCACAACATTTAACTGGGACTCTGGCATGATTAATATGGTACTTTTTTTGACCATGCCCACTTTTTTAAAATTATGTAATTGACCCCATATAGTTTTTAACAGATTTACTTGAAATTGTATACACATTATATACTCCAGGCGAGGTAGAAATACACATTTCTTACGCCATGCCTCCTTTCACGCCCCTTTTCACGCCAAATTTTGTTTGAAAGTTTTAAACTTTTTGTTCTCTATACAAATTTGTTCCTTCCTTCAGATACTTATACTTTGCTATACAAAATACTTTTTTTTGTAATATGTGTTTACCTAAAGTTTTATATACTTTTTATCTACAGATAAGGTAGTCATACATTTTTTTATTACCAAATCCCCCTTTTTCGCCCCATTTTACCTTAAATTAGAATTAATCTGCTTTCAATCTATATATATAAAAACTAATGTCTGTCTGTTTGTTTGTGCTTTATAGGAGGCCAAACCCTTGGACCGATCTTTCTGACATTTTTACAGTATGTTGCTGTGACTCTGGAAGGAATAATAGGCTATATTAAGTTTTGATTGGACAAAGGGGTGTGGTGCCGCCCATATAACCCAAAAATTTAAATCGCCAATTTTTGGTCATTTTTTGACCTACGTCGATGATATTTGGAACATATGGTATTTGCAAAATTAGGAATACGTACTAGGAGAACGGTTGGTGGGACCACACCCCTTTTTAAAATCGTAATAAAGTCTTAACTACTGGACCGATCGTCATTAAATTTTCACAATAGAATATTCTTACAAAATAATAAATTCTGGACTATATAAAGTTGTGAGTGGAAAAAGGGCGTGGCCTCGCCCATATAACCCCAAATTTAAAATCGTCATATCTTGGGCATTTTTTGACCAACAGAGGTAGTATTTGACATGAATAGAAATACGTACCAAGAGAAAAATGGGAGGAGCAGGCCTTTTGTTTGCGATATATTGGAGGCTGGAGGTAGCTTTGACTCGGGAATACTTATTACATGATAATATTTTTCGATCATGCACACTTCTGCACCTAATTTTTTACTACGTTTATTAACGGCTTTACTTCAAAGGGAGTAGCGAAGTACACCGGGTTCAGCTAGTATATTATAATCTTAAGAAAAAGTTTTATCGGATAATATTTGAATTATGATACATATCAAACGTATGATAGAAAAATGGGACCCAGCCGCATTGCAAAGTCGTTCCAATTTTAAACGGCGTGTCATTGGCAGTCAAAGCCTTGCCTACTCGCTAGATGCCTTATAAAATGCATACTTGAAAAGGGCAATTAAAAGAGCTACAAAGTAATGCCTCACAGAAAGCAATTACGGATATATTCTTTATGAATTCAGCATAAGGACCTTGAAGAAGTCTTTTAAGACTAAATTTATAGACGCTATTTTTATTAATTATACCCTACATCACAATAGTGGGGAGGGTATATTGGATTTGTGCATATTTTTGTAACGCCCAGAAATATTGGTCCAACACCCACCTTAAATTATACCGACCGACTCAGAATCACTTTCTGAGTCGATTTAACGATGTCCGTCCGTCCGTCTGGCTGGCTGGCTGGCTGGCTGTCCATGTAAAGCTTGTGCGCAGAGTACAGGTCGCAATTTTGAAGATATTTTGATAAAATTTGGTAAGTGATATTTTTTCGGCCCACAGACGGATGGGATTGAAACTGGTGGAAATCGGTCTATTATTTCACCTGGCCCCCATACAAATGTCCTCTCCAAATTGGGGTTTACCGGTCATAAATCTTTGAATTATGCAAGTATGCTAACAAAATTAACCACAGATGAGTAGCATATAAAGCTACAAATTTAGTGAAGATCGGTCCATAATTAGTCGTAGCTCCCATATAAAGCCCACTTCCAAAAATCACTTAAAAGGGCATAACTCTCTTAAAAACATTGGTATCCAAATAATATTGAACACAAATATGTTTCGTACATATACATATAATATGGTAGAATTTTATGACGATCGGTCCATAATTAGTCGTAGCTCTTATATAAGGCCCACTTCCGAAAATCACTTTAAAGAGCATAACTCTCTCAAAAATATTGGTATCCAAATAATATTGAACCCAAATATATTTCGTATGTATACGAATAATACGGTACAATTTTATTACGATCGTTACATAATTAGTCGTAGCTCCCATATATGGCCCACTTCCGAAAATCACTTTAACGATCATAAATTTCTTATGAATGTTGGTAATAAAATAAATTTGACACAAATAAGTTTCTTATGTACAGAAATGATGACACCTAATTTTATAATGGTCGGTCAGTAATTAGTCGAAACTCCCATATAAGACCCTCCCCGTACTCCAGTTTAATATCCATAAATCTTTTAAAAGTTTTATATCGAGATAAATGTTAACATACACAAAATTTATATTCACAGAAATCATGACACTAAATTTTTGGATGATCGGTCCATAATAGGTAATATCTCCCATTAAACGCCCATATCTGAAAAACTGTTTTATTGATATACTGGGTGTAGGGTATTATATGGTCGGGCTTGACCGACTATACTTTCTTACTTGTTTTATTTCTATTTATTAATTCTATCTTCATTAAAAACGAACTAACAATAAGTATTTCAAATCTTATATCTAATGAATTTTAATTTTTTGGTCCAGCCAGTGGCGGATGAAAAATGTTTAACCATTGTTGTTTATACCACAGATTATACAATTTTGGCATTACAAAATCGCTACAATCTTCTGATAAGGCAGTTAGTTCTCTTAAAAAGAGAAAGAAAATATTTTCTAGTACAGGGTGGGCCAAGTTTGACTGATTGATTTGAACTGCTTATAACTTTTGTGGCTCTTGCGGTATGAGCTGTAGCTCCATCTTGCTGGAACCATATGTTACGATTATTGAGAACTATCGGACGTAAAAAATTTTCCAAATTTTCCAACATTAAGCTCATTTTCGAAGAAATATGGACCAATAACTTTATCAGCCATGATTCCACACCAAACAGTGCATCTGACAGGGTGTAATTGTCGCTGATGCAATGCTCTTGGATTCTCTGTACCCCAAATTCGGCAGTTCTGTTTATTCACATATCCATTTAAATGAAAATGTGCTTCATCGCTCATAATCAGATTATCCAAAAAATTGTCATTTTCTGTAGCTAGCAAAATCAATCTATTGGCATATTTTTTTTTACACGTTCTTCCACTGAGTATGATGACATTATGAAATTTTATAAAATTCTGTATTATCTGCAAAAAAAAAAAAATTAAAAATGCAAAAGTTATAAGCATTTCAAATCAGTCAGTCCAAGTTGGCCCACCCTGTATGTAGCATGGTGAAATTATACCAGGTGACAGCATAGCGCCAGCTGCTTATTTTTTGCTCTATTCATGGTGAAATTGAAAATGTCAAAAAGGTGTTTTACAAATAGTCAAAGTTTATATAAAAACGTTACAAAATTATTTTGTTTTTCAAAAATTGAGTTTTTGTCACCGTTTTATCTGCGTAAAATAGCTTAAGTGTTAAAAAAACTATATTATATTAAATAGTGTGTTTGTTTTTTGAGTTGTTTTGCTAAAAATGTTAGTTTTTTTTTGTAAGATAAATATTAAGATTCCTCTTTAAAGTGATTTTTTTTTGCTGCAGAAAAATGTGTTGTTGTTGTACAATACCTATACATACATTAATTTTGAAAATAAAGAATTTTGCATGTTTTACTTTGCAAAATTACGTATTATTTGTATATTTAAATAAATATTATGCGTAAAATAATTTGAGAAAATAAAAGAAACAAAAACAATCACAATTGTTTTCTGTTTTTATCCATGTTTGTATATTTGTTTTCTTTATTTTATGCCAGATGTTTTTGACAGTAACGAAAGTATTACACAAACAAAAATGCCTGTTGTTCTTGCCTTGTTGTAATTGTTGTAGCAATGCTGTCACCTGGTATTTAATTTCACCATGGTATGTAGTAAATTTGTAATGTGAAAAAGCAAAGCCCTATATAAAACAAGAATTTTGTGGACAAAACAAAATAAACAAAACAATTTGAGTTAGAATATTTAAATTGAAATTTTGTTTATATATGTATGTTTGTGATTTCAATAACTTACTAAATTGTATTTGAATAATTGTTATACTTTGTGGTATGCATTGTTGAGTTTGTGCATTCGTTAGATGATATAATGCATTTTTTTATGATTGTATCAAACAATATAAAAATAGTTTGTGCCAAAAATTAATTTCATTCCGCCAGAAAAATAAAGAAAAATAGTAAAAATAGTATCTGTCGTCGCCGTATACTCTGTGGCATGGTGCAAATATACAAGGTGAGTTCAGTATCCCAGCTGACTGACTTTAGCTGTGTTTACATTATGTGTATTTGTCATGTGGAATGTCACTTTTCTACCCATATGTAATTTCATATGTGTGTCAAAATTTGAGTTTTTTTTTAATTTTTCCCTACATTTTCAATAATAAATTTGTGTAGCTTTTTTTTTTGTATTTTTGTTTTGTACAAATTATATTTATTAAAATTTTAATTAATTTTTGCCGCCACAAAATTTTGGTTATAAAAAACAGCTGATGTCAGATGGTTTGTCACTTGAAAATAGAACTCGTTCTAAATAAAAAATGTCATATGTATTGTACACAGAGAAATAACACATGATATTGTTTGCAGGTGTTCAGACTATATGTACAAATTTGACATGCGAAAAAGTGACAGTCCACATGACAAATACACACAATGTGAACACAGCTTTTGTTTACAATTTACTTATGTCAAAAGTAATACTTTTTCAAGTATTTTTGACAGTAGTAAATTGTTTTACACAAACAAAATGCCTGTTGTTTCTGTATTGTGTTGTATTTGTTGTCGATTTGCACTCACCTTGTATAGTTGCACCATGCTCTGTGGTTTATACATATGTATTAAGTTGGATTATACCTTCTTGTCTTCGACTCAAATCCGCTGTATTCCTTCGTCTTAGTCGAATATAGCCACTATTATGAGATCATTCTTAGCAATTTTTGGCGTCTTTGAACTCTATCTACATTTGAAGTTGAGGCCGTTCCCATAGTTGTTTTCCATAACACCATAGAGGTTTTATGATTGCGTTATAAAGTAGGAGGGAGTTTAAGATCTAAACACTAAGCCACTGAGCCACTTAATTTCAATGTCATTTGAGTTAATTTTGCATCTACATATATGAGATTTCCATGTAAGGCGACGATCGAAGTGTATGCGGAAGTATTTAACTTCAGATTGTTATGTTATTGCTAGATTATTGATATAAATAGGAGAGCATGATTATCTATCCTTCACTACTTAAGACTTTAAGTGACTCGTTATAATGAATAATCTGATTGTGAAGTTTCGTCCACATTTCCTATATATTTATTTAGCGATATATGCGATTTAGAGATTTTCCGATATTCCCAGAGTTTTTTCAGTTTTTTTATGCAACATTTTAGCTTAGATTTGAGTTGGGGCGGTCTGTGAAATTATAACTCTCAACATATATACAAATGTTATTTCACTTAATTTTTTAACGACCGGTTCAAAATTAGTGGGTATATACGATTCGGTACAACGTCTAGTGACTTCAGCAAGGGAATAAACTTATTCTGAATTTTCGAAAAACCATGCTTTTGTAATGAATTATAATTTTGTTTTTATTTAAACATTATTTCCATATAAAAATACAACAATAGAAATTTTTCTTTATTACTAACTACAAATATATATAATTTCGCTTGTTTAAATATTTATAAACATAAACAAAAAAAAAAAAACAAAAAGCTACATAGAAAAATACTTAAAAAACTAATTTAATGTTTTTAGATAAAATTAAATAAAAAATGGTGCATTAGTTTTTTTTAGTTCGAAATAGATTAGATGAATACGAGTACATGCTACCTACATACATACATATGTATGTATACATTTAAGTATGCGTATGCTGATACATTAACATACATATATAAAAAATATGACTTGAAAAAGGGAGGTGACTTTTGGGATTTTGAAATAAAAAAAGCGAAAAATAAACTACAACAAAATTAAAAATAAAAGGAGTTACTCTGCTTTGCAGAAAGTAACATAACCTGTACACAATTAAAAGAATAATTTAATTTAATTATCAAATGATGATTAAAATTCATTTAAACACGACGTTTACGTTCATTTTGAATTTGTTGTTTTCGAACTTCCTGTTGTCTGTATACGAATAGGGGACGGAAAACAATGGCTCTTTCGCTGCGTTTATTTTGGGCACCGACGTCTAAGGGTAGAGGGGCTGCTGCAACAGCCTCACGACGGGTACGAGCATAGGGACGGAACAATTGGCTCTTGTCAGCATCACGTCTGTACAAGGTGCTCAAGAAGTCGAAGTAGGGACGAGATCTCAAGCTATCGGGCTGTCTCAGTGGTGAGTTGTAGCTCAAAACAGTAGGCACTTCGTTGTCACTGTATTGCTGAAAGTGCTGCTGGCAACAGGCCATAGCCAAGAGCATGGACAGCACCAAAAATGTCTGCAAAGAATAAGAAATTAAAAAAAAAAAACAAAATTAATAAAAATATTCACGTGTTTTTCTAAAGATTTTTTTATTTCTGATATTATTTAAAAATAACATAAAAACTACTACTTAAACCTGAGGTGTGAATAATAATTTAGCATAAATTAAAACTAATTATATTAAGTTGAAACAATAGGAAATAATTTATGACGTCACTTGAAAGAATACAAGTATTTATGCAAATTAAACTCACAGAAAAGTGTCTATAAAAAACCATACATGAATTTTAATGTTTATTTCTTGGTGTTTGTTTGTATTGTTTAAGTTGTTAAAGTTAAACAAAAACAAAATTAAATTTATTTAGCATATTTCTATGTGTTGTTATTGTTTAAACATTTTAATTTCCAGAGCAGGAAGTTGTTGACTTTTGTATTAAAATACTTTTTGAAATCATCCCCTCATCATCATCATCATCAGCATCATTGTGATTCACACACCCTCAACATCTTAAATATTCAGTGCTTAATTTCAGATTATTATTTGTGATTTTGATTAAAATCTTAGTAATTATTGAGTGTTTGTTTCGTCTTCTTAATTATAAGTTGTACAAAATCTATGCATCTCATAGGTTTCTTCTACTGCTTACAGTATTTTGTTGCAGTTAATAGACACAGTTCGTGCTTCTTTCAAACATGATTTATGTTTACAAATTAATACTATAATTATTATTATTTTTTGGTTTATTCATGTTCTTTGCTGTTGTTAAATGATTGAGTATTAATTAATGTTTCTTACGTAAATTGTTTGAATTTTTAATAAGTTTCAAATATTTTATTGTCGTTTTTTTTTTGCATCAGACTAGGCACAGTGGGGTATTTAGAATGATATTGTAAATAAATCTGTAATTTCTAAATGTATAGACCGATTATCTTATAATTTCGCCTGATGGAGGAGGTATAGTTAAGATCCAAATTCAAGACTTAAACTCAACCAAATCTCAATTTAAAAATAAACATTTTTTTAAATATACTTACTGTGCCGGGTTTGTTTACTGTAATAGTCTATGCAGATTTTATAAAATTTATTATTAAAATCACAGCAAATATTCTCATATAGCTATAAAATTATAATAATAGAAGTTTTAGAATTGATGTTTTTAACATTCAGAAAATGTCTATAATATTTTATGAAATAAAAACAAAATAACAATAAGTACATACTTAAAACAAGCTTGGGAGTTCCCAACTTAAAAATAAAGTTGTTTTAAATGTTGTTTTATTTAAAAAAAAATTGTATGCACAAATAGTACAATGTTTATAGAATTATTAACAAATTTGCTTACGTTTGTTTTTTTTTTAAAGACAAGAATCTTTTTGAAGATATTTTTCGTTGGTAGCCGAAAATGTTTGAAAACAAAAACCAGTACGAATATTAAATTTTTTTTTGTTTTTTGCTAAAACATGTTAATATTCTATCTTTTCAAAAGAAGTTAGCATTTTTTTTTTAACAAAAATTATAAATAAAATAAAAATATTTTGATTTAAAACCAGTTGAAGTGCTACAGTAGTTTCACATATGATAAATACCCTACCGTGAGTTAATACGACACTTTATATAATACTCCAACTGTGAAAATTTTAATAAAAATGAAAGATTTTATGATGGTTGTCCGCATCACATAAAGGAAATGAAATTTCTATACGAATTCCTCCTAAAGTGGAAAAATTTGGGTTTGAAAAAAAAACGATAAGATTTTAAATTTGTCGAATAATTCGATTATATGTATATTAAAAATTAGTATTATTCATATTAAGAGTAACAAAAAATGCAAACATATTTTAGACACGTCTCATTATATACATAATTATAAAGGAATAGGCATGGTGAGTGCAAATCGACAACAAATACAACACAATGCAGAAACAACAGGCATTTTGTTTGTGTAAAATAATGTACTACTGTCAAAAACACTTAAAAAAGTATAATTTTTGACATAAGTAATTTGTAAACAAAGTCAGTCAGCTGTGCTATTGCACTCACCATGGGAATAGTGTTATGAAATATTTAAAAAAAATTATAAATCAAAGCAAATATATTCATTCGTTTTGTTTGATTATTCTGCATAAAATTGTTATATTTGTTATTCCAAAATAAAAAATTATTCGAAAGATATTATTTGATTATTCGAACGAACATGATCTAAAAATGTAAATAGTTTATAGACAATATTATAAAGGAAAGCTAATTTCAAAATGTTTGTTATTACGGGGACCAATGTACGAGTATATAAAAATTCATATTTTAAAAAATTAAAAAATTTTTTTACCCAGCAAAGTTAAAAAGTAATAAGAAAATTACAAATCTAGTAGAAAAAGTACTTATTTTTGTTCGAGATGTCCCAAAAGTAATCCGTTATAATTTTGCCACTTTTAATCAAAAAATGAATAACTTATTTTTATACTTAAAAGTTTTATAAAAATGTTTAGCTGTAGACTTATTAGAACAAAATGTTATAAAATAAGTAAACAAACTTAATAAATATTAGGTAAACTTATTGCAAATGATATTAATAAAGATATGTATATAATCGTATACTAAGTGCTGTTTCACACATTTAAGTTTTAGCTGCCCAGTTTTTGTTCTAGTATGTACCCCTTTTATTCTCTTATCCCTTCTCAACCAAAAATATTTGCCTTGAAGAGTAAGAATTGAAACGTGCGAAAGCGGAAGTCATTAAAATTAAGAATGTAAGTAAAGTTTTTGCTGGGTAAATTATAAAATTTCTGACATCGTTAACTCATTATAACTTGGCATCGAAAAAAATCATAAAACTTCATGGGTGCGCAAATCGGCAACAAATACAACACAATACAAAAACAAATATGTGTAAAATAATGTACTCCTGTCAAAAACACTTGAAAAAGCATGGTGAAATTACTTTACAAGGTGACAGCATTGCTACAACAAGGCAAGAAAAATAGGCATTTTTGGTTTGTGTAATACATTCGTTACTGTCAAAAACATCTGGCATAAAATAAAGAAAATAAACTAACATTTTTAGTAAAACAACTCATAAAACAAACACACTATTTAATATAAAATATTTTTTTTAAACTATTCTACGCAGATAAAACGGCGACAAAAACTCACTTTTTCAAATACAAAATAATTTTTTATCTTTTTAATATAAACTTTGACTATTTGTAAACAAGTTTTTGACATTTTCATGATATCAAGAATTTCACCATGAATAGAGCAAAAAATTGTAAACAAAGTCAATCAGCTGTGCTACTGCACTCACCTTGTATAGTTACACTATGGGATATAAAATCAAAAATTTTATAATTTTTAGCTTTCAATTTGAAACATTTGTACAATAACTGCCGTATTAAAAAAAATAAAGTAGGTTTGAAGTGTGCTTTTAGACAAAATTTTCATACAAAATTTTCTTAAAGTACATTTAAAGCCTACTTTAATGTTTTATGAGTACAGCAGTAATAATAAATTTATTAAAAGTATTAGCCATTGTTCTGGCTTTACCTATCCTTCTATCCTTCTGGGTACATATGGATTACGCGCCAAAAGTACTGCTCATCTTTTGAGGATATATGTATAATGAATCAAGCCAATACCGATACCCTGCTCTGAACAAAAGCGTGTCGCAGAGAGAGCGGTCTGCATCGATCGAAACAGATAGTAGTTCGTGTATTCCGGACTATAAGAAGTGGTGAGCAGAACTTTTCAACCACTTCTTTTTAAATAGTTTTTATTAACAGGTATTGTAACATGTGGCCGAGCATTGTCAAATTTCAAACTTTTATGTATGTCTGATCGCATCTTCTGGGCATTTTTTGGTCAATGCTCGCTTCAGACGAATACGTTGCATTCGTTACTGGTTGGTGATGGCCAGATTTCAGCAGCTTGTAATAGATACGACCCTTTTAGTCCCACCAAACACCATGGCTATTTGGCTTTGATCTCTTAAGCTTCAGGTTATCGTAATGCATCTATTTTTAATCGCTAGTAATGATTTGGTGCAAAAATGATTTCCATTTCGAACAAACTAAATTGTCTTTCAACCTCTGTTGAGTTTGACAACAATCTATCTGAGTAATACTTTCAATTCTTGGTATTCAAACTTTATTGGCTGGCCTAAGCGATCTTTGTCTTTCGTATCAAAATCACTAACTCTGAACCGCACATACCATATTCCGTATGTTGGAACCATTGAAACACATTATCCATAAGCTTCCTTCGGTAAGCACACTTTACACTATAAAATAACTAAGTCAGAATAAATGACAGATACATACAGATTCAGAATGACATATAACTAAAGGCAAAAAGCACGTCCAAAAGATCCGCTTTCTGTTATGAATCCCGCATTTTAAAAGTATAAATGTATTTTAGTATTAGATAAAATCATTTTAACAATTAATTTGGCTGCTAATTTCGTAGTTTAATTCTCATTTATGGTCTAAATTATCAAATATCTTTAAATGGGTTATTGAATAAAAAATTTTAAGCATAGTTGAAAGTTGAAAGAGAACAATTTTAGATTTTAGAAGCTTTCAAAATCTAATGTAAAATTCAATTTGATTTGACTATTGGAATATATATAAAAGTGTGAAATTCATCAAAGACTTTCAAATGAAATGAAACTTTATTTTCAGTTGTACAGCGAAATCTAAGTAAAAAGTTAAGTCAAACAAATTAAACAAATTCGAATGCGAATATCGCGTAATCTATAATGATCTCGGAGTCTCTCAAAGTGTAAAACAGATTACTTATGACTCTGCCTTTTGTTGGTTCAAATTGAAAACTTGAATTCAACTTACCTCTACAGAATTCATGAAATTGCATACTGTGCGGTTCAGTACTTGCTAAAATTGTTCCATTTGGTTTAAAATGTTTAATGTTACAATTTGTTGTGTGCGTGGTGTATAAAATGTTTAAAGTGGCCAGATTGTGGAGTGTGCTGGTATGCTCGCTTATGCCGGGCTGAGGCTCGCCGGATGGTGTGGTTCTTTCAACAATGCTGCGCTTGATACACACAAACAAAAAAATTCATACCAGCTTTGATTATAAATATTAATAAAACGGGGTCGAAGCAGAACTACCGGGAAACTACACAACTTTAAAATACTATATACAATTTTTACTGGCTGATGTTGTGCCAGGAAAGCTTGCCCTCCCACTTGAGATTGAATCTCACCATGACATCCTTCATCAGTTTGGATGTCCCAATCACTACCCTGCAAAGATTTTACCTGTGCTCTACTTACCACCGATTATATTATTTAGCAATCCATATTAAAAATAACCGGTAAATATTTCATTTTAAAACGTTATAAAATAAAGATTCGCCATCTTCTATTTTTATTTGATATAAAATGACCGACATGTTAATTTCGTAATTTCATTTAAAAATTTTTTTCTTTTTGGAACCGTTAAAATAAATTTATTTTTCCTTATAAATTTTATGTAATAAAAAGTATTAAAGAATGAACTATATATCATAAATTACTTGGATTTCTTTTTTCTAAATTTAAATTTAAATAACAGGAATTTCACAGGTCTGCCGTTATCGTTTTCCGTTTGCGTGTTACGGTTAGTATTTCATAAAATTTTTGTATACACATATATTTGACTTTTAATAAGAAACCATTTTTTTATAGGGAAAACTACAATGTTCGGGTTTAATTACCCTACCGCGAACGCTTCCAAGGCTTGAGCTCAACCCTAAACCGCGCACTCTAAGCTATAAATAACCTAGAGGACTAGTATTTCGTGAACGTAAGTTATTTTTCCCTAACCAAAAT
Organism: Bellardia bayeri; assembly: GCA_950370525.1. Lineage (NCBI taxonomy): Eukaryota > Metazoa > Arthropoda > Insecta > Diptera > Calliphoridae > Bellardia > Bellardia bayeri. The sequence goes on from OX493268.1 coordinate 49,166,085, forward strand.
TATAATTTAAGGTAAAAGTTTAATACATATGTATATATATTTTTTTTGTTTTGTCCGTAGGCCGTACGTAGTTCAGTCCAGAAGTCTAGGCAGATACCTGTACACCTCAGAATAGATTGGGCGGGAAGATTTCCAAAGTGGTCCCTCTGTTGTAGGTGACGATGAGAATCCCAATTGAGCGGCGCTTTTCCCAGGAGTTGTATTTATTTGCTCTTATTTTATTTGTTTGTTTTCTGTGTTTCGTTTGTTGTTGATTTTATGTTTTGTTTTTTACAATAATAGAAGACTGATTTAAATAAAAAAATTTTATTTTAAAACTTCAATTTTTTTTGTGCAGGTTTTAATTTTTTGCTACTTTTCTTTTTCAGCTTCAAAATCAAGTCTCCATTTTAAGAAAAAATGGTTCCCACGAAACCTCGGGACGCTTATTTTTTTCCACCTCCTTTCCATTTTATTAATTCCTCTTCTACTTCTCCTGTTTATAACATATGATCTACCATATTCTGGGTTTAACAAAAAATATATAAAAACTGCCTTATCGGCAATAAGGTGACCATAACAAATTTCACAACAAATGTCTAATTATTCCTACTTCTAATGGAGATGGAATCATCTTACTATAGACTCAAATTAGAAAGTTTCAAACATTATGTATTTTGAAAAAATTTTTCATTCCTCCCTATAAAGTCCCCATTAGCAATAATAAAAGGTGTGTAACTGGAATACTGTTATATATATATGTATGCATATTTTAAACATTCTAAATTTTGTCATCATCTATTAAAAAAAAACACTCTCTAACACGGGTATTCAAACACTTAATTATTGTCAGATAAAAAGAGAAGATTGGATTTTCATTTAATTTGCTGTGGTATTAAATTTATGGCCAAACAAATTAAAACAGGATGCCCATTATTTCTTTCGTTTTAATGTTATTTTTTATTTTAATGTTATTATTTATATATCAAATGAACGATACAAATTATATTAATTAATTTAATTAAATGCAAATTCAATAAAACTGTCTAAATCTTTCAAGAGCTGTTTCAGTAAATATTTTTTATACATACATACATATATACATTTTTTTTGGTTTTTGGTTTTGGTTTTACTCCTATTGAAAACGTGTTTTTTATAAGTTTTATTTTTTTTTTATTAATGATAATGTTTGACGATCTACAATCCATAAAACAAGAACCTGCAGAAGCTTCTTTCTTATTGTTTTAAGAGTTCAAAAAATTGTGTGATTTTATTTGTCAGGTTTGCTGTAGGAATCAACCAAAGAATTTTAGTCTCAGTCAGTCACATTTTACAAGGTCGACAAGAGAGACAATGATCAACAATCACGTAAGAAAAATTTACACATACAAGTGTACGAGTATAACTGACTGTTATCTGTTCTAATAGAAATTGGATTAGAAACCAACAAATAAAAGCAATACACATATTTATATTTGATTTGAAGTACAAAACATTTGTATTGATTTGAGTGTGACAGTCAATTAAAAATCATAAGGAAGTGGGTTTTGATTTACTCTACGCAATGAAGCGAAAATAGTCATAAAAAGACTAAAATCGATTTTTATTTTATTTAAGTATCAAATAAATTTATATGTATTTAAATTTGATGTACGAGTTTTAAGATGAAACGTTTGAAATATGTTTGTATTATAATTAAGATCAGTTAAGGCTGATCATCAGCGGAACCTTGTTAGGAATTTTAATACAGTATAACTTGTAATAAGGGCCACACACAAGTGAGAAATTAAAGAAATTAGGTCTAATTTCAGAACTAATAAAGATATTTTTAAGTAAATACATAAACCATCAAGAAGGCTTTGAGAATAAAAAAAAAAATTGCAAATAATTTCAGATGACAATAAGTTTTGACAGATTCATACAAACTCAAAGTGGTCCAACTGTTCTTAAAAATCGCGACTATGTTCTGAGTTATTTTCCTTTGGTAAATAATTTAGAACATATAGACATACAAATAATGTTTTAAAATTTTCAGTACACTAATCCGATGAAATTTGTTTAATTCGCTTTAAATTTGAAACTTACATAAAATTTTTGCAATGTTTGCAGAAACAAAAATATTTAAATTTAATGTTCAATATATTTTATTATGATAATATTTCGTAAACTATAAAATCTAATCTATAGATGTATAAAGATTTTTTTTTTTAAATTTTCAACTAGTAGATTGTACGATTTTTGTATGCGGATCACAATATCAGTTCAATTTTAAGTTAAAAGTTTAAAAACAAGTTATTTTTTTATTCGATCTACTGAAAAATTTAAATATTATAAAATTCGTATAAATTGGTTTTAATAAAAATAAAATTTCTCCGAACACCGTGTAGGTTTCATAAATGTATTTTTAATTTCTGTTTTTGAAAGATATTCAGCACAAATAATTTTCATATACAGATAAATCTCATAAACCAGTATACTGAGTATCAATTTAGAACTCATCCAGCTCCCATATAAGTTGTTCCGCTGAAATTTACTTCAAGTTTTATAAATCGTTTCAAGATTAAACTATAATTTATTTAATTTATCATACATTACTTACATAAATATAAAGAAAACAGAAATTTTGGTTACATGATCTATGCTCTCCTTCCAAATTTTGTCAAAGTTCTGAAAAGCTTTTCACTATTTTAGTTCCCTGTTTTTTTTTCTAATTTTAAAATTAAGATTTCTGCTCTCTACAGAATTTGTTGTTTATGCTGAAGTAAATTTAATTTTATTTATTTATCTCTTAATATTCAATTTACATTATTAATATTTATAATTTCGCTTTTATTGCAAATAAAGTTTTGCATAAAATTATATTTATTTTCTGAATTCAAGCACGTCTTCCAATTTTAAGGTTAACAGAAATGAATATGGATGTTGCTGGTCTTGTGTTGGTTTTAATGTTGGTGCTGCCAACGCCAACAGTTTGTTGTTGCTGATATTTATTACTGATGTTGGTTTTCTAGTTGTTATTATTGCTATTTTTAATTCAACAATATTTATTTGCCTATATTAACCATGATCCAATAAAACCAGCACCTCTGTTTTTTTTGGTGTGTTTACATATTTTGCGTCAGTCATACTGTCTGTCTGATTCTTTGTTTGTATGTTTGCATTGCGGTTTTTTAACAAGACTAGTATTTGCACTGATAAAACTGATTTGCGTTTTTTTTTAGTTTTAATGTGATTTTTTAAACAAAAAATTACAATAAATGTTTATACATGTTTTTATGCAAGTCTGCCTCTCTTTCCCGTTTGGTGACTTTCAGTTATAGGTCAAGGATTTAAGTTGAATTGTAAAGAAAAATATGTTTAAATGTTGTAGATGGATAATGGCTTTTGCCGGTGTTGTTAATTTTCAATATTTATGCTTAATTGGTGTAGATAATATGAATTTGTGTTAATGTTTATAACATTGCAAAATAATGGCCCCACCTTTTAAATATTATATTAATCGGTTTCTAACACTCATTAGTTAAATAAATTTGTAAGTATTTTAGTGTGTATGTAACTCATACTAGGTTCGTGACTAGTTCCTGGTTGACAGGGAATAGTTCTCATTCTAACTCTTTGGGGCCTGCAACTTTAACATTGAGGGTGGTCAATTGAACACTTAATAACATAATTTTCAATGTCTACTACATTTCATATGAATTACATAGAAATAGTCGAATTATTTACTAGACACGTGCTTACACAAATATGTAATTGTATTATTAAGAGCCAAAATTTTGAGTATAAAAGTATTTTCAACAAAAATTTTATATATCAGCCATGTCACAGAATTTAATTCCGTTCGGAAGTGGAATTAACTCCGTATTTTGCTTCTATAGAAAAGTAATACTGTATAACAGTATTTTCTATAAAAAATTTTGTGTATAACAGTATTTTCTAAAGACAATTTTGTGTATAACAGTATTTTCTATAGACAATATTGTGTATAGCATTCTTTTTTTATAGACAATTTTGTGTATAACAGTATTTTATATAAAAAATTTTGTGTATAACAGTATTTAGTATAGATAATTTTGTTTATAACAGTATTTTCTATAGACAATTTTGTGTATAACAGTATTTTCTATAGACAATTTTGTATATAACAGTATTTTCTATAGACAATTTTGTGTATAACAGTATTTCCTATAGACAATTTTGTATATAACAGTATTTTCTATACAAATTTTGTGTATAACAATATTTTCTATAGAAAATTTTGTGTATAAAAGTATTTACTACAGATAATTTTGTGTATAACAGTATTTTCTATAAAAAATTTTGTGTATAACAGTTTTTTCTATAGAAAATTTTGTGTATATAACAGTATATAACAGTAATTAATAAAAAGATTTTCAAATTGTACAACTTATCCAAAAATACAATTGTTTAATTCACAACTTATGTTGTATGTTGTCTATTTTATGATACAAATATCGGAAAAATATAAATAAACTTTTGGCGACAGTTAAACTTGCATACAGCATTCGAAAAACATATGTAAAAATGACGCAGGCTTTATATAGAAATTACTTACAACATTTGTAAAACTATTGTAAATTCAGACGACTTACAACTCTTACGACACTAGAGTATTAGTCGTGAATTGAACAAATGTTTATAAATATCAGAAAATACTTTTAATTTGGTACTAAATCTGCCAAAGCTATACTTAATCAAAAGAGGCAACATTTATGAGAGTTATGACCCATTATGGGTCGATGGATATAAAGTTCGGTAACATGATTTCTGAACAATTTATTAAGAAATCAATTTATGCTCTATAAAATATTTTAGGAAGTGATTCCTATATGAAGCAATAAAGACCTACATATTTCAAGGCCAATAAAATCGTATTTCAGTCCTATTTATATAGTTTGATTACAATGTTTATATGGACAGCCACACGGGCGGACAAAATTGAAATCAAGCATGTCCTATACCGATTGAGTGTTTCAAAACTTTTTGTGTATAACAGTAATATTAAACAAAATTCTGCGAATTTTGTGAAAATCATACGTTTTGGCAATAATTTATGCAATAGTCCAATAACTCTACTCGTATAACAATATATTTCAAATTTCAGAGTCAATGCGGATGGATTAACTGTGTCTAATTTGATTCAAAGTTTGAGTCTTACTTGAATTATCAGTAACACTGATAACCCCAGATCATATTAAATTGCATTATTATTGTTTGTGTTAAACTAATACGCGGAGTTAGAAATAATAATTAGAGGACGAAATATGTTGTAGTTTTGAGCCTAAAGAAAATGTTACCTTTATACTTATTTATATAAATCAGATTATTATTATTTATTAAATAATCGATTTCTAATATAACATTTTTTCTGGCGAATTTTTGTCAATTAACGACTTACCTTTCCATTAAAAACTGTCATTTTGTATTGATTTATTTGATTAGGAAATTGATGTTTTGAGCGAGAAAATTTTAATTAATTCACAATCACAAAATACGCAAAATGTCAAATAGTAGTTATACAAATAATTAACACTTTGTAGTTGATTTATGTTTAATATTTGTTTGGTTTTTTTTTATAAAATTTACTTATTTTTTTTAGTAAAAATATCTTTTTTCGTTTTACTTTGCCACTGGCTGGTTATATTAGTTAGTAATCCTTTAATTTAGAACAATTTAAAGCCAAATATGTATTTTTTGGTAACACTTGTGTATTGTGTTTTGATTTTTGGTTTTTGTTTATTTTGTTTTGAATTTGTTGTGCAAATAATGTTTTGTTGTTTACTGTTTGGATTCTGATACGCTACTGTCAATAAAATACGTTGACAAAATCACTTTTATATGTATATAAAGCAAAAGCAAGCTAATCAGCTTCAATGAGCTTTGTCTGCTGGATCGATCGATTTCAATTTCGCGTTTTATTATTCTGTAGCATCTTCTTCGCAGCGTCTTCGCGTAAGCAAACAACAACTACACAAACATCATTATCATCATTTTGAAGTCATGCTCGTTAATTATTTTTGCTGCTGCAGAAGCTATCGCTTGTGGATTTTCGCTTAATGCTCGCTTAATAGTTGTTTGATGGGAATGTATCGTATATCGGCCCGGTATGTTTTGCCTGCAGCCACCAACCACATCGCCAACGTCGACCGCACACAAACTCGTTTTGAAACTCAAACTCTACCCGTGTGTGTCTGTCTCATTTTTTTTTACAAATTAGCTGAAATCAAAATTGTTTATTTTGTTCAAATATTCTTAGATTCAGCATCACCATAAAAAAAAAAAACAAAAATCAATGAGTTTCCAATTTTATAGTACATATTTTATGTTTTAACATCTTTTTTTTATTTCTTCTAATAAAGAAACAAAACTAAAGTTGTAGTTTTTTATTTTTTATATTTTCAAATGTGCACAAAAAACTCAATCATTTCAATGACGTTTTTCTGTGATTTTTGAAAAAAAAATCATAAATAACATAAAATATTATGCGTAAATGCGTTTTTATTTTTGATGAATATTTTTTTCCCACTTCAATGAATGTTTGAAGTTTTAATTGAGAATTTTCCCATAATTTATGACTTTTTGGATTTAACGTATTTTTATATTTAAAAGATACCAGAATTAGCATCATCTATAATTTAGTTCGTTAGATTGATTTTGGCTGTAGAAAATTACGAATTTTTTTTGAAGCAGATTGATTGTATTTCATTGACTGTAGTTGAACTGACCCTATGAAAAATAGTTCTAAAAAAAAACAAAAAGTTACTCACAAATTCTTTTACAAAAAATTAAAAATAACTCGATTTCTAATTCGTAATTTTTGGGGAAATAATTAAGGTACATATTAGATAATTTTAACTCCTATATTTATAATACATGTATAATTTGATAGCTATACCCTACACCACCATAGCGGGGAGGGTATATTGGATATGTGCTGATGCTTGTAACACCCATAAATTTTGGTCCAACACCCACCTTAAAGTATACCGATCGACGAAGAATCACTTCCATTTCGATAAAATTTGGTACATGATATTTTTTCGGCCCAAGGACGGTTGGGATTGAATCTTGTATTAAATCGGTCCATTATTTCAGCTGGCCCTCATACAAATGTCCTCCCAAAATAAGGGTTTAACGATCATAAATGTATCCAAATAAATTTCACCACAAACGAGTGGTAAATGAAGCCCAATCACATCTACAAATTTTGTACAGATCGGTCCGTAATTGATCATAGCTCCCATATAAGGCCCACTTTCGAAAATCACTTTGCAGAGCACAAATCTCTTCAAAATGTAGGAATCCCAATAATATTGAACACAAATATGTTTCATATACGAGTATATAGACAAATAATATGGTACAATTTTATGATGATCGGTTCATAATCGTAGCTCTCATATTAGACCACTATTAAAAATGTTGGTATCCAAATAAAATTCAACACAAATAAGTTTCATATATACAAAAATGAGGATACCTAATTTTATAATGGTCGGGTCCATAATTAGTCGAAACTCTCATATAAGACCCTAACCGTAATTCACTTTAACCTCCATAAATCTTTCAAAAGCATTTATATGGAGATAAAGTTTAAATACATAATATTTAATATTTCACAGAAGTCATTGCACCAAATAAATAAATAGTTTTTATTATTAGAAAACCAATTTGTTTTAATATGAAATAAAAATCCCGAAATCCCGAAAAATCCGAGATTTTTGAAATCCTGAATTGCAAAACCAGTCCCATTTGGTATTCCTGTTTAAACAGTGACTGAATTCTATTCAAATTTAATTCTACTGAATGAAAACAAAGATTTTGTTTTGTATTGTTGTAAATAATTTAGTGGCATGAATTGCAGACGTTTTATAAGTCTGAATTACTTTTACAAGCATAAATTGTGTTACATAAAATACAGTGGGGAGCACAAATGAGTACATTTTAGTACTTTTTTGCACTTGTTATTGCACGAAAATAACTTTATTCACATGATCGGGATGATGAGTTTGAAAAATACGGAGATAGTCCTCTTTCCTTATCCGAGGTGCTACAATGTAGAGCTAAGCCATACCATGACGCTCTCTCCATCGCGCTTTATTATTTTTTATGCGCCGGCAATTTTATATCATCATCAATTTGCGTTTGGGTTTGCCTATTGTTATCGAAGCATCGTTTGGTGTTAAACACTTGTCTCTTTTCATTTGTGTTATCATGAGATGTGAGTCAGTATTCGTTGATAGCTTTTTGCAACAATGCAATGTGGTTTGGGAACAATAAAACGCCTTTTTTGGACTCCTAGGAACACTGCTTGACTTACTTTAAGCTTAACTCACGTAGAATATTTACTTTTTGTCATTACTTGTCAATATTTGGCATTAACATGTACTCATATGTGCTCCCCACTGTATATACGAAGATTTGTGGCGTGTATACAAAATTCGGCAAAGTCGAATATAAAATCTTTACTTGTTATTTTATTCAAATAGTTTTTAATATCACGTAGATTACATTTTCAATAGGTCTCATTTCTTGTTTAGTTGGCTTATTCTGACTAAAACCGACAAATCTAAATAAAATGGGATTAAGAAGAGATTTTGTGTTTAAAAAAAAATTGTTTATATAAATCGTAAACACATGATAACGATTAAATTAAATTATAATTATACAACAAAATCATTAATTTTGGAATAACAAAATTCAAACTGATTAAATTAAAATAAATGCGTTCTATATTTATTAAGGTTAAAACTGGTTATAACGGCATTTTGATTTATACTGAATTATCTTTCTAACATCCCAGCAACAACTTGATAATGACTTGCAATTATGGCCGTAATTTTAACAAATAGATAACTACTAGAGTTTATACCTATTAGTTTTCCTTACCTAACCGGTAATAAAAATTTGGTAATTTTAACGTTTTTTTTACCTACGTGTAACAACCGACTGCATTCGGTGAAAAATGTGGTAACATTGGTGTTTGACGTTTAGAGTTACATCAATTAATTCCCATTTTTAATTGTTTGCAACGATTTTTTTTAGTTTTGTCCAGAAATTTCTGGAAAACGTGTCAAAAGAAGTGCTAATTTCTTGGAGGAGGAAAAACAGCTGATGCACTCTTCTTTGAAAGACAAAATCTTCTTATAAATTCCAAATCATTTCAAATTTTAAAATGGTCAATTCTTTCCCTGAATTTGTGTGTTAATTAACCTTTAGAAATTTGGTTTTATGATATTTTTCAAAGTTCTTAGTTCTAGAAGTTCTGAATTTATATTTTCTGTAATTGTTTTTAAAATTATTTTACAATTTGAGAAAAAAAATGTTTACCTAACGATTAACCCGCTACAATCCTTGGTGTAAAATACACTGTTGTTTATCTAGTCGGCAAGGCTACCGGCGTGTTAAAGTTACCAATTTTTATTAACACGGTTGGTATATATGCACTGGTAGAGTCGTTGAAGTTACGTGCATTATTCAATAACTTATACCATCTGCATTATTTAGAATTTAGAAGTTGTATAATGACTTATATGTAATTTTTTATATACATACATAACTGCTTATTTCCTAGTTATTTGAGCATATTTTGTTACGGCTTCCGAGAGACTTAAATATTAATGAGTTATTTAAGTCATTACTTGTAACTAGTTATAGGGATATTAAATTAATTAAAAAACTCGATGGGAAATATTGAAATAATTAAAAGTTTAGCTGACCACATGAATCAAAAAAACGCTCATGATTGAAATTCTCCAATTAGGACCTAATTATGCTAATTTCTTTCAAATTTCCTTAATAAAACCACAAAGAACCAAAACTACATTAAGAATTTGTTTAACAATTTTTCTAAATTTAAACTTTTTCTAAATACATATATTTTCACAAAAACATAAAAAAAACATATAAAAGCATTATTATTTGGTGAATGAGTAATAAAGATTTTATCACGTTTTGAAAAATTCCAATGTACATTTACTATTACATCAAATTCACACTTTGTCAACAAATAATTAAGTATGTGTGTATGTATGTACGTGCATATGAGTATGTATGTTTTATTTTTAAAATTTATGACTAATTAGTTTGTCATAAATCAGTTGTAAATTTCTCAATTATTAAAAACTGTCCAATTCGTTTATTTTCCATTATTAACACTTATTTTGTAAAACTAGACAAATATCATAATGTCTTAAATTAATTTCATTTGAATCAGATTAGTAAATAACATATAAGTTATTTATTGCAATAAGCAATGAAGATTGTGACGTTAATACGGATTTTTATCAAAAATATTCCAGAGTAGTAAACAAATTAATCCAACGGAAATATTTTTATTATCATATTAATTTACTTCATTTCAAAACCTTTTCATTTTATTTTATTTGATATTGCTTTAGATAACAGGATTTGCTTAGAGATGTTATTTAAGAAGCTGACAATATAAAAACAGCTTTTTAATTAGAGCTGAGTTCGTTATTAACATCTTAGAAGTATTAAAATGTTTAACAATATTTGCATTACGGTTTTTAATAGAAATTAACTATGTATAATTATTTAGTTTAAGTTTCAATTCAATTATTTAAGGAGTTTAAGAATCGATGAATTTATACAATTAAAATTTATATACATATACATATATGTATATATTTCTAAGAATCTACAAAACATTATTATATTATGATTAAAAAATACAATAATAATAATTTATAAAGTGTACAAAACTTTTATATTTGTATGACATTTCCATACAAATATTGTAAATCATTTACATTTTTCATTTTCATATTCTGAAAATTCGCTATCCACATACAAAATTTAGTTCTGAGTTTAGTTAAATTATAATAAGTATGATTGTTTGTTATATGTATTCAGTTGCACCGAATCATTTATGCCCACCACCACTATAATACGTGCACCAATTTTTGTTCATTTTGTATTCAATTTGACTTCAATAATTTTAAATATTCTATTACTAGAAAATACCAATGGTAAAATACAAAGATTTCTGCATTTAAATGTTATCGACAAAAAAAGGTCGAATTTTTTAAGGATCCACTCACTGTACACCCAACATCGAATGACAAAATTAACATCTTAGGTGATAAGTATACAATTATTCCGACTGAAAAGGCAAGATATTGCCATCATGGGATTTAACACCGCAGGATTATATTATGTTGAACTATGTTTATACATACAGAGCTAAACAAATCGATTACAGCTTTAAAACTCAAAATCCATGACGTGATTAACAAAATAAACCCGTCATATTGCAAAATGTGATTGAAAATTGTTAGACAAGAACCGACATCTGTATGCGTGATTTCAGCTCGAATTCGTACTTGATATAATCCTAAAATAAGAATGACTTAAGAATGACAAAAATCATAAATTAATCTATGACCGCTTGTTTCGGGAATTCTGAACTCTTAATTTTTAAGCTCGAATTTGTATTGAATATAATTTTATAATAGAATTTAAAATTGAATCTGCGAAAATTTAAATTGAAATTTAGGGAATTCCAAATGAAATTTCAAATCAAATAAAAATTTAGAAAATTTAATATGAGGTTGAGAAAATTCCAAATAAAATTGAGCAAAATTTACACATATCCAGAAGCGTTCTTTCAATACCTACTTCCAGTGGCCCCAACAAGTACCCGATGCTATTGGTACTGTAGTGAATATTTAAATGTAGATGTAGTAGATGGAAAGAGTTGAGGAATCAGTTATCGTTTTAGTATGTGTCAATGCCCCTGTCGTAATATTCTACATACAATTGTCGACAACTCTAAGGAAATACATTTTTACGATTGAGTTCCTATTCGCCGATGTTTAATGCTAATGAATAAATTTGATCGGATACCAAAAGTATTGTGAAGTCAAGAATGAATACACCAACAGTAAATAACCCACGACAGCCGGTTCTACGCCCCGGAATGATCCGATATCACTCGGCCAAGGGCTGTTACAACAACAACAACAACTATTAATATAGAAGAGCAAAGGCCAACCACCAAACCGTTCTGGAGTTGCAAGATATAAAATAGAATAAAATAAAAATTATATAAATTAAAAAGGTCGCAGTTTCATTACAATTTTTCTGGTTTCCATCAAGTAGAATTGAATTAAAAAAAAAGAAACAAAAACAAAATCATAAATAAACCAATTTTACATTCCAAAATAAATTAAACATTGGTATTGTCCCTGTGCAAAAAAATCCCTGTCGTTTCAAAAGTAGTGGCAATGCTTTTAATTTTTTTGGAATAATTTTTTGTTTTGCCAATGAAAGTAAGTTTGAAATATTTGTAAAATATGGTGGCGGCTCAGTAATGGTCCGAGGTTGTATAGGTTTGGTGACATCCGGGCTCGCTAATCTTACATTTATAGAATCTACCATGAAAAAGGAAGGTTATAAAAAACAATATAGCCCATATTGTAGAGAAATTAGAACTAGCGCATAAATGGATTTTCCAACAGGGCAATGATTCTAAGCATACCTCCAAAATTGTAAAAAAAGTTACTCATTTTCCAAAAACTTTAGATCACCCTCCGCAGTCCCCAGAGCATCTGTGGGAATATATGAACAAAATAATTATGCAAAGGAATATTTCTTGTAAGGATAACCTAAAGGCAGTTATACAGGATGAATTAAATAAAATTTCGCCTGATTTCACTAAAAACTCCTTGATTCTTTAGGAAGAAGATTATCAGCTGTGATAAAGGCAAAAGGAAACACATAATACTAAATACAACGTTTTACATAATTTTAGTATACGGCTACGTGCAACTAATTAAGGACACGATACTAACATGTGAACTTGAAGCAAATAATACGAAAGATTTTATGATTAACACTTACTCCTAGAAAATAACTGAATATTGTGTCAAATTAATTATTATTTATGAATCTGTGAGACATATTTTGAAATAAGATTGATATCAGTCGTGCATATAATTAAGGACATATTTTACAAAAAAAAAGTATTTATTTAAAAATAAATCAATATTTTATTGCAAATCCATTGTTATAGATAACAGATTGACATGTGCAAAGCATTGACTACTGTCCTTAATTAGTTGTACACAGCTGTACATACCTGTTTGCTTTGTTTTGACGGCAAACAAACTGATACATTTTCGTTAAAATTTAATTATTTTTTTATGTTCCTTATTTTTCTAGTTTTTGCCAATGAATTATGTAAATATATTTTGCTTAAGTTACTTATGAATTTTGCAATATATGTACGAAATCCAGAAGCTTTATCGATCGATAATATTCTGTTAAATTAATATAGAAATTAAAGGCGAAATGACATATTATTTTTGTCAATCTAAAATTTTAATATACATGTTATTATGTTTTTTATTTATTAATGGTTTATAAACTTTTAATCAATTTCAAATTTTTGTTTTCAAACATATTTATATTGAACTTTTTTTTAAATAAATTGTTATTATTTATAAAGTCCCGGTTTACATTATGCAATTTTTGTCGCTACGATTCTTGCTTTGTAGGCGAGAACGGTGAGTCGTATTAAAAGAGGTACGCATATGCATGTACTCGTGAGACACGCTTTGTTCCCTCATTCGTTCGTTTTCATACATGTATGTATGTATGTATGTATGTGCTAGCTACAAAATATATAAAAACATGTATCCATCCACAAAAAATCTCTGCAACAAAAATCTCACAATGTAGACGCAAATATAATTTTAAAGCAGATACGACAAGAATCGCAGCGACAAAAATTTCATAATGTAAACCGGGACAAACCAATTTGTTTTAATATGAAACAAAAATCCCGAAATCCTGGAAATCCCGATTCCGGGATTCCGGGATCCCGGGATTAATTTTTGAAATCCCGAATCTTGGGATTTGAAAAACCAGTCCCGTTTGGCATCCCCAATATGTACATATTTTGTTTTTTATTTGTAATTGTAGTATATATAGTATAATAAAACATATTTTTAACAATATTAGGTGTTTACTTTATATTGACGATCACAGTATATCAATTTTCAATCCGGCAATTTTCATATAAAATATTATTATTATTTTTCACTTTAAATATTCCAAACTTTACTACTCTTCTTTGTTAAGATTTTTAACATCTAGTCACAAATAAGCGATGTTTTTTTATGGAAAATAACATAAACGTCATAAAAACGGGAAGTTCAAAAAATTTACAAAAACAAACAAGATCCCGCAAAGACTGTTTAAAGTTAATTATTTTATAACATAATAATTTTCAATGTTTGCATACAAAATTTTTGCTTAAGGTGAATTCACCCATACGTTCCGAACAAAATATTTAAGAGAACGGAACTAAATAAATATATGTATGTATTTGCAATTTTATTAAAGAATGCTGAAGGAATTAAATAGATACATTTTATTTAATACAATTGTAACAGCAATTTAAATTAGGAGAATTTGTGGAAAATCTGAAATTAATTAAAAAAAGGAAACACCAAGTATTTGATAATAAAGATGAAAACTAGCTTTATCGCTAAAGATGTTTTTGTTATGAATTTTGTTACTTTTGATTTTGCAAATTCTTGCTTTAATTATCACATTTTTAATGATACAAAATAAATTAACGATAAAGATATTAATAGTATCGTAAACGAGTATAGCTACATATGTATAGGTACATACATAGTACTTATATTTAAATTATTTATATAAAAATGTTGAATCGAAACTTGAATTTGACTAATAAAAATTAATGTGAATAAATATTTAAGAGTGTTTGGGGAAGAAATTAACTAACCCTGCATCTGACACATCTGTCAGTAATTAACACTGCATTTTGCATGGAGGAATTGAAGAAATTTCAAAGGAAATTCGCGATGCATTTAACTGATATTATAGGAGTACATACTTACATACATATGTATATTTGCAGTAAGTTAGTAGCTGCATTGATTTGAAAACAAACATCTTAGACACCGTGAAGGTGTGATATGAGTATTTTTTACAATTTCGGCGAAGACGTTATAATATTTCAGATACTTCACAGATACGTCATCACAGCTGGATGTTTTTGTAAATAATATTTTTTTAGTTATTTTCATTATACACCTTGATTTGTGCTGATGTTTCTAACGCCTAGAAATATTGGTCCAACTCCCACCTTAAATTATACCGATCGACTCAGAATCACTTTCTGAGTCGATTTAACGATGTGCGTCCTTCCGTCCGTCCGTCTGGCTAGCTGGCTGGCCATGTTAAGCTTGTGCGCAGAGTACAGGTCGCAATTTAGAAGATATTTCGATAAAATTTGGTAGGTGATATTTTTCGGCCCAAGGATGGATGGTATTGAAACTGGTGGAAAACGGTCCATTATTTCACCTGGCCCCCATACAAATGTCCTACTGAAAGTGGGATTTACCAAACAAATTTCATCACAAATGAGTGGTAAATGAAGCCAAATTACATTTAAAAATTTTGTGCAGATCGGTTCATAATTACTCGTAGCTACCATATAAGGCCCACTTCCGAAAATCACTTTAAAGAGCATAACTCTCTCAAAAATGTTGGTATCCAAATAATATTGAACGCAAATATATTTCATATGTATAAAAATAATATGGTACAATTTTATTATGATCGGTCCATAATTAGTCGTAGCTCCCATATAAGGCCCACTTCCGAAATTCAATTTATCGATCATAAATTTCTTAAAAATGTTAGTATCCAAATTAAATTTGACACAAATAAGTTTTTTATATACAAAAATAATGACACCTAATTTTATAATGGTCGGTACATAGTTAGTCGAAACTCCCATATAAGACCCTCTACGTAATTCACTTTAACCTCCATAAATCTTTTAAAAGTATTTATATCGAGATAAAGTTTAACACATATAATGTTTATATTCACATACATCATTACACTAAATTTTTGGATGATCGGTCCACAATAGGTTATATCTCCTATATAATGCCTATTTCTGTAAAACTGTTTTATACATATACTGGGTGTAGGGTATTATATGGTCGGACTTGACCGACTATACTTTCTTACTTGTTTTTTACGCGGTTTTGATTTAACATGGTTTGAAAATAAACAAATTTAAAATTTTTTTACACGATTTTATTCCATTAACACGATTCAAAATCTTTTGGGCTTAAATTTTTTTTTGTTAAATTTAATTTTGAGAAATATGTTCATATCACAAATTTAGCCGAATTACTTTTTTTCAGAACAATTGTAAATATGTAGCACAAATTTAGAGAAAATCCGTTTTAGCGCATACAAACCAATGAACTCAATGATTTCGATTTTTAATAATTTAAAAATTTCTAAACGATCTTTGGTTTTATATCTTTTTAGAAATATAATTCCGTATGTATTACCATTCAGTTATATTTAGTTAAATGTTAATTGGTGCGGGTAAACATTATACAATGTGTTTAAATCCGAACCTCGAAATTCCCATACAAAATACCTATAAATGTATTGTAATGAAATAATTATTGTTATTAGTCTAAGAATTTCTAAAGTTTGTTTTTAATTTTTTGTTTATTAGCAAAACAACACAGACTAAACTTGTGTTTTAGAAGCATATATTAATTTCCAGGAATACTAAAAATTCCGCAATTTTTATTAATATACACAACCATAAGGGTATACTGGATTTATGCTGATTTTTGTAACGCCCATTATACCGATCGACTCAAAATCACTTTTTGAGTCGATTTAACGATGTCCGTCGGTCCGTCTGGCTGGCTGGCTGTCCATGTAAAGCTTGTGCGCAGAGAATAGGTAATAATTTTGAAGATATTTTGATTAAATTTGGTACATAATATTTTCTGGATGGGTTTGAAACTGGTGGAAATCATTATTTCACCTGGCCCTCATACAAATGCCCTCCCGAAATAGGAGTTTACCGATCATAAATGTTTGAATTATGAAAGCATTTAAACAAATTTCATCACAAATGAGTGGTAAATGAAGCCAAATCACACCTACAAATTTTGTGCAGAGCCACTTCCGAAAATCGCTTTAAAGAGCGTAACTGTCTTAAAAATGTTGGTATCCAAATAAAATTCAACGCAAATATGTTTCATGTAAACAGAAATTAATTAATCGAAACTTCTATATTAGACCCTTTTTGCAATTCACTTAACCTCCATAAATCTTCTAAAAGTATTTATATCGAGATAAAGTTTAACATACATAATATTTATATTCACAGAAGTCATTACAATAAATTTTTGGACGATCGGTCCATAATAGGTCATATCGCCCATTCTGAAAACTGTTTTATACATATACTGGGTCGGTCTTGATCGACTATACCTTTTTACTTGTTTTTTTTTTATTTTAAAGTTTACATTTACAGTTGGGGGTTTTATTTTGAAATATGTGTGACAAAATTAAAAGAAGAATAATAATTAAATTGATAAGAATTATTGCTTTGAAAACAGGCTGATAACAGTATTTTCGCTTTAATTATTTTTTTAGTTTAAACCGGTTTTTTAACGAATTCAAAATAAATAAAATTAGTAGAGTTTTATTTCTTTTTTATACCCTTCACCGCCATAAGTGGAGAGTGAGGGTATATATAAGCTTTTCATTCCGTGTGTAACACTGAGAAATATTCATCTGAGACCCAACAAAGTAAATATATTCTTGATCCTTACCAAATTCTAAGTTGATTGAGTCTGTTCAGTCCATGATTTCCCTCAATTATACATAAATACCTATAAAATTGGAATATCAATACAAAGATCAGCAGGAATAAGTTTCACACAAAAATAAATCGTTAAACTAATTTTTTTTTTATTTCGGTCCATGTTTGACCATAGACCCCATATAAAGTACACCAAAATTCACTTAAAAACTTATAAAACTGGTATAAATACGGTTAAACGGTTAAAATTTGACATAAATATTCCTTATTTATATTATATATAAATTGTTGTACTAAATTTTATGGTGGTCGGCTCATAATTGGTCATAGCTCTCATATAGGACCACAACCGAAAAAGTCATTTATCTATTTATATATGTTGTACATATACCTATAAAAGTTTGTACATATAATTTACATATACACAAAAATTATTCTGCAGAATTTTGTGAATTTCGGTCCATATATAAAATCACTTCAATACTCATAAATCTCTTATAAATAACGTTACCGATACAAAATTTTACATGGATCATTTACAAACATGCCAAAATCAAACTGCTGGATTTTGAGAATATCGGTCCATATTTAAAAATATTCCCCACATAAGGTCCACTCTCGAAATCCACGTTAATACTAATATATATCTTAAATACTCGTATACCGTTATTATGTTTAAATTCGACGTGAAATATCCTCATATGCATAAAAATAAAAAATCAAAATCCAAAATTTTGGATGTGTATAGCTGTCATTTAAGAACAATTTCCGAAAATCAAATAAACCCACAAACATGTCTAATAATTATCGACATCGAACCAACTTTTATATAGATCAGTAATTTTAATACAGAAATTATATTAATAAAGTCAATAATTGGCAATAGCTCCCGAATTAAGTCCGCTTCCGAGCATACTAAACAACCATACAACTCTTGTAAATAACGTTATTGAGATTGAATTCAACCAAAATAAGCGTCAAATACGTAGAAATACATTAGTGGATACTGTGTTTAGAAGCTATCAATCCATAACTGGTCCACTTCTACTATCTTTTGTAAATAATATTATTGAGATCAAATTCAAATAAAAAAGCCCAACCTTATATCTTATCAGTTTTTACACTCTGTTTTATACTCTGTTTCTGTTTTATAAATTTTGTTAAATTACACTCAAAGAAGAATCGGCAATTACATCAATTATAAATGGTCAAAATTAGATAAAATTTCAAAACATTTAAAATAAATTCTGTTGGTTGTAAAATTGTCTTTCAAACAATTATAATATAATAAAATTTGCACTAAGACTGAATAGAAAACACAGAATTAGGATATACTAGTCCTATCTATAACCAGTGTAGTTTCTGTATTTCTTATTACGTTTAGGTGGAGGGTATTAAAGATTCGGCACAGCCGAATATAGCACTCTAACTTGTTTATACATACATACATATATATTTTTTAATAATTTATACAAAATTCTAACGATTGTTTTTTGAAACACATTTAATACAAGAAACAAATTGAAAGTAAAATAACTTGAAATTTCATACTTTAAAATCATTTAATATCAAATCATTAATTAATTTTTTTATTTTATATTTGTTGTGTTTTGAATAGCAATATAAAAACATACAGAAGAAAATAACTGAATGAGTTATTAAAATTTTATATAGAACGTTACTTAGATTATTAATTAAAAGGTTTTTGACATTATGAAAATATCCAAATATTATTATTTTAAATTGAAACATTAAAATTAAAACATTAAAAAATATACTACATAAACATACATACATATATATGTGTATGTATTAAATATATATTTAATAAAAAGTATTAATCACGTGTAGCATTTTGTTGTCGGCTCTATGCGTAAATTATTAAACTGAAACGTGACGTAGACTATAAAAACGTGATTTGTTTGCATGAATAAAAAAAAACACAAAACTTCCAGGTGTTAAAAGATTTCCGAAGTGAAGCTGCGGTTATTTTAAAAAACATAGAACTGTTTCCTGTATTTTGATTTACGTCATAGAAATAAAAGTTGTTGTTTCTCACAATTTTGATACAAGTAGATAGAATCGTTGTTGGAAGCTAAAAAAATTAAACAACAATTTAGTTTTTATTGAAATTACGAGTAGTAAGGGTCTTATAGTTATAACACTTGCTTTAATAATCAAGTTTTTAAGTTTTGTAATGGCTGTAATTTAATTTTTTCAGTTTTTGTTCAAAAAAATATTTATATTGGAATCGTTAACTATAGAAATTAATCTTTCAAAAAAATACATAAAGTGGGGAGCACAAATGTGTACTTGTTTGTGCCTTGTGCACTTTTAATTGCATAAAAATAAAGCTAATAAAGAAAATTTAAAAATGTTTCTTTGTCGTTCATTTTCGGTTTAATGCTCACTCAACAAATTAATTTATAATAAAAAATTGAAATTAATAATTTTCGGATATTAAACAATTAGTGCAAACAAACTTGCATGCACTAAATTTTGCAGAGGTATGTCTTTAGAAATATTTGCATAAAAATATCAATGACTAGTTATGAATTAGTTAGGCAGTAATTTAATTGCATGTGGTAAACACTTTTTGCAAATTATCAAACATAACTCAAATTATAATAAATAATGTAGAAACTGTCAACAGCCATTGAGGACAATATTCTAGTAATGACAAAAAGTAGCTGTTCCTCGCGAGTAATAACTAAACAGTCGTTATAACAGTCCAAAACAGCGTTCTATTGTTCTCCAACCACAAATAATATGCGAACGTACGACCCATGTTAACACAAATGTAAAAAAAATACAATGTTTAACAGCTAAAGATGCTTCTATAGGAATAGGCAAACCCGTAAGTCGATGGATAGCCAGACGAGCACTTCCCATTACATATCAGCAGTAAAAATATAAAAACCTGCATGTTAAGTTTGCAAAGAGCACAGAAGATGATGGACAGTAGATGACTGGTAACTTGTGATCTAGTCAGCCGAATCCAAATTAAATCGTTTTTAACAAACAGTAAACAATGTTGCGCCGAACAGATCAAATAATTCAAAGACATCATTTTAAGGAAACATTGAAGCATAGTGGGAGGAACGTCATTATATGGCGTTACTATACATGGTGTCAACTCGGACCAATGTAAAGAATCGAGAGAATAATGAGGAAAGAAGACTATCTGCGTATTTTGCCGTATAACCGATATTAGTATAATTTCTGGCTGAAATTTACTGATCGTTAATAAAGAATCATATTAATATCAGTTATGGGGCAATTATACTATTCGATTTTGTTGCGGTCAGTCTATAATTGGCAATAGCTCCCAAAAAAACCATTAAACTTTTGTGATAGACGTTATTCAGATGAAAGTCAACAATAAAAGCCTCACCTTATAAGCTTGCCGTTTTTATACTCAGCACAGCACACAGCCAAATATAAAACTCTAACTTTCAATTCAATTATTGCCTTGCCGCCTGAATGAAACTTTTGGTGTATAAAAAACTCCAAATAGAATGTTAAAGACAAAAATAGTGTTAATAAGAGTAATAAGATGACATTTATTTAAATAGAAAATATCACATCTCTCAGTTACGAACGTGTGATTATGAAGTCTTCTCTAAATGCGCCATAAGCAAGATAGACAAGATAAGGTCGTTAAATTTAACAGATACTTATATAAATATCTACAGCTTCGAATTGAATTGCTCGACCTTGGACTAATTTAAGCGATGACTGTTAAATTAAAATTGAATACGGTAAATATTTTTTCTTTGTTAATTAGTCCCAAATTAAATTTATTACATTTAAAATAGAAAATAATTTGCATAATCTGTCGAATATTCTAATTAAATTTATTTTCATTTTGAGAAATTGCATCGCAAGACACAAAATATTATTGTCTATACTTTGTTACATGTACATACATACACACAAATGAATGATATAAACAATTTTGATTTTACATCAAAAAGCCAGTTATACATACATATATAGTGGATCGGACTCACCATTTCGTATTTTCATTTATAACTCATTAATTCATTTACTAAAAATTTAAATCATTCCTTTAAATTTAAAAGCATCTTCTGCAATATATTCAAATAATGCTAACCCGTATCGCATCGAATTGAAATGACAAAAAACTGTCCGTTCCAGTTTGGGTACATTTGTGTCAATTGTTTTAAACGTACAAACTACCTTGACATGTGAAAAGCGGTTAGTTTCATTTCCTTTAAGGTGGAGGAAAATTAATTTTGTATACCCTACACCACCATAGAAATATTGGTCTAACACCCACCTTAAAGTATACCGATCGACTCAGAATCACTTTCTGAGTCGATTTAACGATGTCCGTCCGTTCGTCCGTCTGGCTGGTTGGCTGGCTGGCTGTCCATGTAAAGCTTGTGCGCAGAGTACAAGTCGCAATTTTTAAGATATTTAGACAAAATTTGGTACGTGATATTTTTTCGTCCCAAGGATGGATGGGATTGAAACTAGTGAAAGTCGGTCCATTATTTCACCTGGCCCCCATACAAATGTCGTCCCGAAATTGGGGTTTACCGATCATAAATGTTTGAATTATGCAAGTATCCAAACAAATTTTATCACAAATGAGTGGCAAATGAAGCCAAATCACATCAACAAATTTTGTGCAGATCGGTCCATAATTAGTCGTAGCTCCCATATAAGGCCCACTTCCGAAAATTACTTTAAAGAGCATAACTCAATCAAAAATGTTGGTATCCAAATAATATTTAATGCAAATATATTTCATATGTATGCAAATAATACGGTACAATTTTATTATGATCGGTCCATAATTAGTCGTAGCTCCCATATAAAGCCCACTTTCGAAATTAACTTTAACGATAATAAATTTCTTAAAAATGTTGGTATCCAAATAAAATTTGACACAAATAAGTTTCTTATATACAGAAATAATGACACCTAATTTTATAATGGTCGGTCCATTATTAGTCGAAACTCCCATATAAGACCCTCTCCGTAATTCAATCTAACCCCCATACATCTTTTAAAAGTATTTGTATCGAGATAAAGACTAACGCGTATAATATTAATATTCTTAGACATCATGACACTAAATTTTTGGATGATCGGTCAACAATAGGTTATATCTCCCATTTAACGCCCATTTCTAAAAAACTGTTTTATACATATACTGGGTATATGGGACTATACTTTCTTACTTGTTTTTAATTTAAAATTGAATATGTATTTAATTAAAAAAATAGTTTAATATATTTTCAAAAGGAGCAGACAACTGTAGGGAACTTTATTCTCTTTTAAGGAATTCTTCGTTACCAATTTATTGCAGCTTTTGAATAATGGCAGGTAGCTAAATTATACCAATTGTTAGTAAAGTCAGGTGATGTCCATGAATCAAATAATAAAGACTACGCATTGCGCAGGTTCGTTATATTTTACAAAAACTGTAAGAGGAGCATTGAGAGAAAAATTTCTTCTTGTTACGTCACAAGTCAAAAATATTTTTATGTTTGCTTAACTTCTATATAAATTTTAATAAAAATAAAAGTTTTAAAAAGAAGTGTGCAGTTTTTAATTGTGCAAATATTAAAAAATCTTGGTTTTCAAAAGAAAATAAATTTAAAAAAAAAAAACAATTGATGAACAAAAATTAAATTGAACACTTTAAAGCAGATGATATAAAATGAGATATGAAATTAAAACTGGGTAACTGAAATGTTTTGCGTTTAAGATACTTTATGTTAGGTATGCCTACTGACGAATTTGTGTCAAATTAAAAATCTGGAAGCTGTATTCAAATCTTTGAATGGTGAAAATCTCTTGATTTGCAACGAGTATTTAAAAAACATATATGTAAATGAGTTGAGTAATATTAATACGAATATTAAAGCTAAAACCCTTTTTACGATCGAGAATGTTTTTTCAAATAAGAAAACTAAATCAATTCCAAACAAAAATAATAAATTGATAATACAAAAATATAATATATAACAAATACTAAAATATAGTTCACTTTTTTGATACATTTTATATGTATGTACATATGTATATGTATATGTATATGTATATGTATATGTATATGTATATGTATATGTATATGTATATGTATATGTATATGTATATGTATATGTATATGTATATGTATATGTATATGTATATGTATATGTATATGTATATGTATATGTATATGTATATGTATATGTATATGTATATGTATATGTATATGTATATGTATATGTATAAAAAAATAAATAATTAAATGTTTTATTTTGAATCAAAAAAAATTATGAAAAATAATTTTTTTTAAAATATTGTTAACAAAAGTTATTTTTTTACATTTTGATTATTCGGAAAAAATAGCCTGTGACACATGTGCAGAGAGAGGAAATTTTGTTTACATTCTTTGCGAAATCTTTATTATTTGATTCATGGGCTGCCAGATGAATTTCGGAAATAATAGTCAAAATCCCGAAAAAAAAGAAAAATATCGTCGTTTCAAATTTTAAAAATCGTCAAAAAAACCGGAAAAATAAAATGTCACTATTTCTAATATGTAGTATTTTTAAGTATTTTAAAACGAAAACAATTTTTTTTAAACATGGGCGCGCTCAGGCTGTTTTCTCAAACAACTCCATTTCTGAGGTTCTTCCAGTATTAAGAGGTGTACCACAGGATTCCATCCTGGGTCCTCTGTTATTTTCACTATATATTAATGACCTCCCTTTGCAGTTATCGCATTGTAATATACATATGTATGCTGATGACGTGCAATTGACACTCGGATTTCCCCTTAATGACTTAAAAGAATATGTGGCCAAGTTGAATAGCGATCTGTCAAGTGTACATTGCTGAGCAACGGCAAATGGACTTTGTCTCAACCCAAAAAAATCTAAATGCTTGCTAATACAAAAGAGACGTTCTGCATAGACTTGCGAACTTAACATATTTCTGAATAACGTACCAATAGAAATGGTCTCACATTCAAAAAATCTTGGGATAGTTTTTAATGATAGGTTGACCTGGTCAAATCATATTAATGTTATTGTAGGTCAAACGTATGCTAAACTTCGATCACTCTGGCGAACCCAACATTTTACTGCGCAAAATATTAGAATGCTACTAGCAAAAACGTACATTATGACCGGTTTACTCTATGGCTGTGAGCTTTTCGCCAGCTGTGATTCCATAAGTAAGCAGAAGTTAATTGTAGTTTTCAATAATGTAGTTCGATACGTATATAGTATAAATGTCAGAACTCTTGTGCTCCTTCATAAAATTATTTATACTGGTAAGCCTTCTTACCTTTATCAGAAAATTAACTTTAATAGAAGCAACAGGGGAAGGAAAATTGTACCATTAAGGCGTTGCAGTCTTGTTTCCGAGTGGCAATTCTTCATACATGCTGTTCGTCTTTGGAATTTGCTTCCACATAACATTCAGCTCCTTAGTAATGCAAATGCACTTAAGAATAATCTTTTTGAAATCTTTAAGTGATTTTTTAAGTATTTTGTTTTAAAAACTTCCTAACTTTTTTATGGGTACTCGTACATACAATTTCATAATACTTTAATTTAACTTTATTTCCATTTTACTACTGCTTTAAATTTTTTATTGATATTTCTTTCTTTTTTTTAACCTCTTACATTTTTTATTAAGTACTAATTGTTTCAATATTAATATTATATCTTATAATTATTTTTTACTTATTTTTGTACTTTGTCTTCTCCATTTGTATTCATACCTTTTATTCAATTGACTTTAAAATTAAGATTTTCAAATCTAAAATTCCTGTACTATAATTATAAGATGTAATCTTGTTGTTCAGGATAAGCACATTAAATAAATAAACATAAATCAAAATACATAAATTTTAACTTTTTAAATAAGAAATCACAAAAAATATAATGTTAAACACAACTTGTGTAATCTTAGAATATTTTATAAATATATATGTATCTGAATTTAGCATAAAACAAATGATAGAAAATTTTAATAATTCAGAAAATCGTTACTTTCAAAGAAAAAATCGTCAAATCGTCACTTTGCTATTTTTGAAACAAGCAATCGTCAAAATGACGATAAATCGTCAAATCTGGCAGCTATGTTCATGGGTGATGTCTAATACATATATAAATTTCG
Organism: Bellardia bayeri; assembly: GCA_950370525.1. Taxonomy (NCBI): domain Eukaryota; kingdom Metazoa; phylum Arthropoda; class Insecta; order Diptera; family Calliphoridae; genus Bellardia; species Bellardia bayeri. The sequence continues at coordinate 49,191,886 of OX493268.1, forward strand.
TAAGAGTTGCTGAAAGAAGTACTCGTTTGACAACATAGTAGTACAATATAGTTTATTTTAAGTCGTAGCCTCTTTTAATAATATTTTTGCTTACGATCTGTACTTAAAGTTAGTTTGCACCGTTTTATAATATCATTTTACTGTATTTTTTAGGAAATGCAGGAATTTATGGTTTTATTTCTATATTGATTTCCCATTGCTCAGCATTCTCGTACAAATATAAATTGGTTTGGCATAAGGTTTAGCAAAAAACTCATTTAAAATAAACAAAATTGTTATCACCAGGCCCTTTTTAAACAGGGGTTTGTTTGGATTTTACTTTATATATTATTTTCAAAATGAAATGTTTGTAAACCACTGTGCTACATTCATGCTATATGAAAACATATATCCTCAAAATTTCACCAAAAACTGGAAAATACTATCATTTATTTTCCTCAGTCAAAAGTATAATATTAGGAATTATTCATTGAAATAAAACGTTACCAAAGCTTTAATTAATACTTTAATAAAGTTCAAAACCATTCTACTAAACTATTAAGTACACACACACTTGGTTTTTTAAAATAACAGTTATCTAATTTTGATTGTTACACATCAAAATAATCTTGCCTACTTTAAGGCACCACAATAAACACTAAACATTATTGTCTATTTTAAAGATCAATTATTATGCCAAAAAGAAAGAATTAAATAACAATAAAAAACAAAATACAATTATCCAAAAATATTTACATTAAATTTTGAACAACAATACAAAAATGTTAACAATTTATACAATTAACAAGATTATGGCAAATTGCACGTTTTAACAATATTTACGAGTAAATAAACAAATTAGTAAATAAACAAAAAATATGTATTCATTTAGGAGTAAAATTTAAAAAAAAAATGTAAAAAAGATAAAAAAAACCATTGTTGTTATTATTAATAGAAATGATTTAGAGGAATAAGTCTGAATTTATTGAATTCCGTCAATAATAAATTATAATAATTACAATAATAATTTAATAATTTGCACATAGCAGTAGAGCCAGTTGAGTTCTGCGTCTTTGAATCGAAATTGCCGATATTGACTTAAAATATTTAAAATCAAAAGTGGCAAATAATACGAGTATGTTGGCGATTTAATACATATAGGATTTTTTCAAGTTAATTATACCCTACACCACCATAGTGGGGAGGGTATATTGGATTTGTGCATATGTTTGTAACGCCCAGAAATATTGGTCCAACACCCACCTACTCAGAATAATTTTTTGAGTCGATTTAACGATGCCCGTCCGTCCGTCTGGCTGGCTGGCTGCCTGCCCATGTAAAGCTTGTGCGCAGAGTACAGGTCGCAAATTAGAAGATATTTTGAATTTAGCGTGATATTTTTTCTGCCCAAGGATGGATGGGATTGAAACTGGTGGAAATCGGTCCATTATTTCTCCTGGCCCCCATACAAATGTCCTCCCGAAATTGGGGTTTACCGATCATAAATGTTTGAATTATGCAAGTATCCCAACAAATTTCATCACAAATGAGTGATAAATGAAGCCAAAACACATCAACATTTTGTGCAGATCGGTCCATAATTACTCTTAGCTCCCATATAAGGCCCAATTCCGAAAATCACTTTAAAGAGCATTACTCTCTCAAAAATGTTGATACCCAAATAATATTGAACGCAAATATATTTCATATGAATGTAAATAATACGGTACAATTTTATGATGATCGGTTCATAATTATTCGAAACTCCCATATAAGACCCTCTCCGTAATTCACTTTAAGCTCCATAAATCGTTTAAAAATATTTTATATCAAGACAAAGTTTAACATATATAATATTTTTTATTATAGACATCATGACACTAAATTTTTGGATGATCAGTCAATAATAGGTAATATCTCCCATATAACGCCCATTTCTGAAAAACTGTTTTATACATATACTGGGTGTAGGGTATTATAAAGCCGGGCTTGACAGACTATACTTTCTCACTTGTTTTTTTTTTGTAAACAAAAAAACTGTATGAAAAAGATAGCAATGTATTTTTTAAATTAAATAGATCTAATTACTAAGAATTGATGTGTAGCTAGATAGTGTACAGGGGATTTTTAGGGAATTGGGGGTATGTAGAAGTTTTTAATGGTTTAATTATTATTTATTATAGCTTTCACCTTCATGAGAAGGGTATATATAAGTTTGTCTTTCCGTTTGTAATTTCCATAATATAATTTTCCGACCCTATATAGTATATATATTCTGGATCCTTATAGATAGCGGAGTCTATTAAGCCATGTCCGTCTGTCTGTCTGTTGAAATCAATTTTCTGAAGTCCACAGATATCTTCGAGATCCAAATCTTTAATAATTCTGTCAGACATGCTTTGGAGAAGTTTGCTATTTGAAATCAGCAAAATCCGTTCATAAATAACAAAGATATGAGCAAAAATCCGAGGCAACCTCTGAAAATTTCATCAAAAAAACTTAGTGTATTAATATTGTTCATCTACAGATGGCGTTGATCAAACAAAGTGTTCGAAAACTTTAAGTGTGTTCTTAAACCGTAATATAAGTGTGTAAAAAGACAGTGTGTTCATTTTTAATTGTGTTTGTGTACATTTAAATAAATAAAGAATCGTTATATTTTCTTCAAACTACTTGACGCTTTTATTTTGCAATTAAAAAGAATCCGGTTTATTTAAAGGAAATAAACCACCGTTTTTAAAAGGTAAAAACGTAACAATATAATATATATATATGTATGTATGTATATAATATAATTATGCATCCACAACAAAGGTGAAGGGTATATAAGATTCGGCATAGCCGAATATAGCACTCTTACTGGTTTAGTGTTTCACTTGGTAACGGATTATTAACTTTTAAGTACGTCAAAATTGCTGATATTTAAACAATTTTTTATTTGATTATTTAGTTTCCATTCAAACTTAGTCAATCGTAAAAGCTTTATAATTTAGGTAGATTTATGTAGATAATCTACTACTGACAGACACAGTGTCGAAAATTTAACGATTCTCTTTCTGTTTGTTTAATAGAACAAACTCGTAAATAACAAACTATTTGCATTACACCCATAAGAAACAAAACTTAAAATCCTTTTGTAATATGCTATATTTTGCAAAACTGAAAAGCAGTAATTTGGTTTAATAGAAATCTACATCAACCAAAGATAACGTAGAAAACTTACTTCAGTTCTAGATAGTCGATAGACGGCGGGAGTCTTTTTGAGCTAGCTTCAATCGGATAGTCCAGTTCCAGGTCCAATCTAGTCCAGTTGTAACATAAAAATATTTATTAAATATATATGAAATATATTTATTTGTGTTCAATATTATTTGATACCAACATTTTTGAGAGAGTAATGGTCTTTAAAGTGATTTTCGAAAATGGGCCTTATATGGCAGCTATGACTAATTATGGACCGATCATCATAAAATTCTACTATATTATATGTATGTATACGAAACATATGTATTTATGTTCAATATTATTTGGATACCACTAGTTTTAAAAGAGTTATACTCCTTAAAGTGATTTTCGAAAGTGGGAGTTATATGGAGGCTACGACTAATTATGGACCGATCTTGACAAAATTCGTAAATGTGATTTAGGGTATAATAAGTTGTATTATACGAACTCGGGACTAATGTCCAAGAATATATAGAATTATTAACATTTTAAATACAAAGTGAAGAAACTTGTAATTCTGTCTGGAAAATTTTGAGGTTAAAACTCGATGTGCCGGAATATGTCCGCTTGAGACAATTTGAGTTCTTCTTTAGATCATGTATACACCGTTTAGGCTTTTGTTGAATGAGAAGCTCGTACTAAAGTTAATTTATTTGTTAAAATATGCAAGAAACGAAATAGCAAAAACACTGGTGAAAAATATCATATCTTGACGGATGTTGTCACACATTGTGGTCCATAACTTTTGTTATACTATTCCGATTTGGCTGATTTTCAATACCAAATTGCTTAAAAGAATTATAAACAGTTTTTGTAAATTTTGCCAATTATGGTTACAGATTTTGGACGTGAGAGTGTTTTACACAGACAAACGGACATACCTGAATCGACTTAGAATTCCATAAGATCAAGAATATACATACGTAAATATTTTGTTGGGTATCAGATAAATATTTCTCAGTGTTATATACTCTTACCCTCATTCACCATTTGTGGTGGTGGAGGGTATACAAATATCAATTTATTAATTCGACGAGCAGTTTCTTGTCCGCACAAGTCGCGTGTGTACAACATTTGTCGATTTCATGTTCTCTTTTTTAACAACATTGTCGCAACATTTGTTTGCACAACAAAGTTTGCGTTATTAATTACAAAAATGAACTCAAGCCGAATGAAAAATTTTCTCTAATAATAAAATTTAATTATCACAAAGAAAGATCGCAATTTTAAAAGAATTACAAAGAAAACATTGTATCGACATGTTATCTAAACACAGAGAGAAATGTGATGCGTGTCCGTAATTCTGTCGACGGTTTGTTCTTGTGTTCGAAAAAGGCTAAATTATAAGCAGCGTTGCCGTTTTACCAAATTTGGTAGGATTTTTTTTTTGATTTTGGTAGGCTAACTTTGATTTTGATAGGATCGGTCAGGAATAATTTTTTAGAAATTCGAGGGAAATTTTGAAAATTTATTTATGTTTCTTAAATTTACAATACACATTATTCAGCTTTTGACGATAATTGTATTTAATCAGAAAACTGTCAGCTTTAAATGAGTTTAAAAACAAACATTAAACATTACATACAATCTGATTTATAGGTAAAACAGAGACCGGATTAAGACATTCGTGAGGGAGTATAATGTAACGTAATTTGCTCAATTGTGAATATGGTCATCAAGTCTATCAAAAAATTAGTGTTTGTGTCTTGTAAGCTATATTTGGCAATAATTTGGCTTTTACAGATTTAATAAATATCAATTAGTCTACGAGTTATAGCCAAAAAATAATATAAACAATATGCTGAAAATCGGCATTTGACTGCAAAGTTCGAAGGTCGATTAAAAAAAAAATTCGAACTAACATAAACAAACGCCGCGATACGGGTCTTCTAATTTAGCCTTTATTTTCACCCCTCACTCTCAGAATCGACCTAAATTTTGCTAACCTGAATTTGTCCCACAGTGTAATTTTAATGTATCTGAATTGGAAATTCAAACATTTAGGTATGGCTTACATAATGTCACTGATTCAACTGCTGAGAGTAACCATCCATTGGAGTTCCGTTCTTGGTACTCCGCTTATTCAACAGACTTTGTCCGCTAATAAACTTGAAAAGATAAGAGAGTATCTGCACTTCAATGACAACAGCAAATGTCTTCCAAGAAACAGTACCGTTTCTGATAGAATCTGAAAATTTCATCCCGTAGTTGATGATTTATATGCAGAATATTTAAAAGTTTCGCTAGAACCATGACTTTGTGTATGTGAGCAAATGTGTTCCACAAAAGCGCAAATTACTTTGAAAAAAATATAAAAATTTTGATGTTAATTTTTTATAACTTTATGAAATTTTATTTGCCATTGTAACCTATTATTGCCTATAAGCTACAATCCCTTTTTATGAAATTGTTTCTTTTTAATAACAAATTTTAAAATTTTAAAAATACATGTTTTATTATTTAGCAGATTTTTTTTGTTGCAAACATATTTCTTTTCACTTTCATACTCACTTATGCTGTCTTTATTCGTCTATTACTCGTGAGCTACTCGTAAGCAGTACTTTCAAATAATTTGAAACAAATTTGAATAAAAACTTATGCTTCAAATGTTTCGTTTTATGTATGTTTGTATATGAAATTGTTAATACGTTTTTAATTGTTAATGCTGTTTAACCATATTTAGAGCAAAAGAGATGAAAATGTGATATGGAATGAGCAGATATCAGATTCATATAAAAACCATTTAAACATGAATAATATTTGTTCAAATGTTTGAAAGAATTTAAAATTTCCAAAATGTTGCCTTATTATTTTTCAAATGTTATAAAAGCGTTGAAAAAATAAGTGCCTGTTGTTGTTTTCAATACAAACTTTCGAAAAAGATGTGTCTTTGAATTTTATAAAATTTAATTTTGTATTAAATTTGTTCTGAAATTCCTATACAATAAAATTTTTTGATTAAAAAGTCTTTATTTGTATATTTTCATAATATTTATTTAAACTTAATACTATTAAATAGTATTTATAATAAATACATATAAATTATTTAGTTTTTCAATAAACCAGTTATATTTTTTCATCACTGATCTTATGATTTTGTTATTTTTTTCAACAATCTTAGAAAATAAAACTAAAACTTATTTAAAAAAGTAAATTATTTAACCTAATACTTGCTTAGTTATTATACTTTTAAATTAAGAATATATGTATATATACATATACTATATATTTACAATTAAAAATCCCAGTCTGTACTCTCATTTACAAGCAACCGGAACTCTTTGTAACTCCCGGACAACAGGACACAAACAAACTTTCCAGAGCTTCCATTTACCCAAAGAAGTTGGGAACAAACAACTTCTTGCGTTTGGCATGGGTTTGATGGTAATGCACCAATGGTGCATACTTCACTCTATTCTGTTGCGAATCATTGGAATTGTAAGAGTCGCCGTTGTCTAGACGTCTGTGAGCGGTTTGATTGATATCAGTGGGATTTACGGGTATTATCTCACCTTCATCAATGTAGTAGTAACCACTTCGCAGACGATTTAATAGGGAATATTTGGGAGCCACTGGACGAGTTTGGTAGCTGCCAAGGTATTCATCATTGAAACTATCGTCAATGTTAACCGGTGTTGAAATAAAAGTATCCAAATCGGTAAACGCCCGAGCAGTGCTTTCAGCGATGAGGGTAAAGAGTAGGCAGAGCAAGAGAGTTATGTATGGTAATAAGTGCTAAAATAAGAAAAGAAGAGAAGGGAAGCAAATTAATTGTAAAATTTCACTAGACAATTTTATAAGAATGTTTTTTTTTTTATTAAGATTAAAATGAAAAGAAATTCGACATTTTAAAGTTTTTTTTTTTTGGTTTATTTAAAGTTATTATGTATTATATTTTTAAAGTAATAAATAAAATGTAATGTATTTTCTAGACCGCTGCATCCATCTTCTGGGTGAGTGAAATATATGAATTTATTGCAGGTCAGAAGAGCACAGCAGCTCTTTAGAAAACACATTTCCTTTTGACAAAGTTCAATTAAAATTTTCTTCAAAATATTTAATTGAATTAATAACATATTTGTAGGTTGTTGTTTAAATATAAAAAGAAATTTTTAAAAGCATAAAATCTTTAAACAAAACATTAAATGCCGTTACTAACTAAAATACTTAATTTTCTTCACTGTAAAACTTTTTTTTAACATTTTTATTCCATTTATGAATTTATCTCTTACCGTTAAATCCATTATAATTGTTGCTGCTGAGATATTTCGTAGAATAATTTGCTGAAATTTTCAGATATTTTTTCACCTTTTTAATTCTTGATAATCCTTTTTTTCTGCAGTTGCTTTGCCGTTTACGAAAAATATTCTTCGCGTTCTCCGTTTTTCTGTTTGTAAGAAATGGAGGACGATTTTGAAATGTTTAAAGTTCTTAATCCGTGCGTTGTTAGCAATTTGAAATTCAATATAATTCTGTTGCTTAAATGACAATCATAGAGAGTTTTTATAGGAAATCAATAAATTAGAAATTGAAAAAACATATTTAATTGAATATTATTTTCACACTAACCTGTGAAAAGAAAAAAAAGCATATCTTCTCACTCTCCCTGCAAAAGTTCGCCAACCGCATGGACTTGAATATATCTACTATATATTTATATTTTAATATGTATGTGGAAATAAAGTACATAATGGAAAAAACAAAATACTTACTCTATAGAATCTAGTCAATCAACTCCCTAAGAAAAATTTTTAACGATTCCCTCTGAAGTGACATACGCTTGGAATATTTTAGAACTTTTGTTTTAGCATCATGCCTATATTTCTAAATGCTTAATTTTCTAAACGTAATAAATTCTATAAATAACAATTTATTAGCAAAATCATAAACATTGAATGTTTACTCGTACCATCCAGAAATTGATTTACCAAATGAAACAAACTCTCATAAAATGTCTTTAGCACGTAGTACAAAAACCTCAAGGTTGTTAAATGTTTTTGCTCCAGACTTTTACCCATAACAAAGACTTGATTTAAATATTCACAAACATAGGTGCCCACTTTCTTTTGAAACTTCTCTTTTGGTGTCCCTTCTAAATTCATTTTCCGTTTACATGATGCAACATTTGTTGCAACATTCTTGCGACATTTTGCCATTAAATTCTTCATTTCTCCTATTTATCTCATTCGTAGATGTGTTACCATATAGGACATATTACTGATATTTCTCTATTAAATTTTCTATTAAGTTTTTTGACCACGCAGTTATTATTTATTTAAAACTAAAACAACAATTTGTTTTCTTTCTAACTTACATTTATTTATTCGCAGCTATCCCGTACTCTCCACTACGAATATAATCTATGTATAAACTCGAGACGCAGGAGAAAAGTCGCAGCGTGTAAACTCCCTCTAACTAAATAAGTGCAAAAAGTTAAAGTTTATTTAAAAAGTTGTTTATTTGTTAGGCAAACATCTGAAGTGTTTAGTGACAAATACCAAATAAAAGACAACATATTTGGGGGCTATTTACTCATCTAAGTAGAGTAATCCGGACACGAGAATTTTATTTGTATGTCATGGGGTGTAGAGGGTGCTAAAATTGGTCCAGTTTAAATGAATTTTTCTGTTAGACAATTGATGAAATGTTAGAAAAAATTTTATGAAATTATTTAGGTAAATTTTTGTGTAAAATATTTAGATAGACTTCGCGAGATTCTGTTTATATTTTAGTCATTTATGTGCCGATTTTGAAGACATTTAATATGAAAATTCTGATGAGTTTTTGGTAAAATATCAGGGATAATCGGAAAACCTACTGATAGACGCACATGCCTTAATCTAGCTGGCTGTTAAGAGCAACGAGTATTTATATTTATTCGTTGCAATTCTAAGTAATCTTGATTCAGTTTTGAAAATGACCACACCACTCGATGAGATGGGCGACAAGACTAGATCATATTCAGATGAAAGCTTGATGTCTGTACTAGGTTGTTTAGTATACGAGTGTTGAAAAGTTGTGAAGAGCCAAACACTCACAGAGAAGATGAAATACTGTTTCTTCTTTATCACGATCCTGACAACTGCGGCAGCGTTTATTGAAAGAAAGTCAGTCAAGTCATGGCCACATTTTTCTAGTTGTCTTGCATATTTCCAGGTGGCGCCACCTATTTTCAGCCATTCGCAATTAGTGCTTGAGGATTTATTTTTCGATGGTCCCAAGCGGTATTGTGACAGATATAGCTGTTGAGATATTTAAAGAGGATCTTTCTCTGGAAAGTTCACTACCGTGGTAGTCCCTATGAGTAATGTCAGTTAGGCGACCCAGCCTAGACAGTTCTTCCTTACAATGCCTGACTAGAATATATGTTGTAGTATGAGATTAAGTGACATGAGTATTCTTGATAAGCACTACTAAGTATTCTTGTTATTAACTATATTCTTGTTTGAGTAGAACACCATAAGTTGTAATATTAACGTCAATGAAAAGCAATAATAAAACAATGAAGCAAGATGACATGAACGCCATAATACGGGGTTGCTTTACATGATGGCATCTCCTAACACTGCAAAGAATCGAAGGTATATGGGATTATGGTATAAAGCGACGCAAATAGGAAGCAAAACGACGCAAAGCAGATTGATACAAAATTTCAAAGCCGACGCATATCGAAATCAAAACGGCGCAAAGAGGATTAAACCACATTTAGAAAGGCGATGCAAATAGGATAGACGCAAATCGGGGTTTTAGGGTATTGTTTTCGTTTCGTTCATATTTTTTCTTAGAACTAGATGTTTTTAGTTTTGATCTATAAATTATTTTCTTAAATATTAAACACTAAATAAAATTATTTTAAAGTTCTTTATGAGTTTTATTTTAATTCAATAACAAGTACAGAAGCACAAACATGTACTCATTTGTGCTCCCCACTGTGTATGCTGAAGCAAGATTTTAAACAAAGTATAACAAAATAACTACTTTGCTTTTATATTCCCACAGGGTCGAATTTTCAAAAAGTGCGAAACATCTATCTGTTCCTTTTTGCAATATATGAATATGAGTTCCAAATTTTACTTGTATCTGTATTTGTTTAGAGTAATTAGAATAATTAACTGTGTTTTATTTTAAACATGCATTAGCAGCAAATTTCTGTCAAATCTATCAAAATCTCTATTTTTATGATATTGTAGAAGATGTGTGTGGATGAAACTATCAATTTTTGATTAAGAATACATTTTATTACATAAAAATAAAAATATCTATGCGAACGGATTTTATGTGAACAATACAAATCAGTATTGTAATTTTAAGTACATTGAAAAATTGTTGTTATTATATAAAAACATTCGTCTTGGAAAACATACTGGCATGAACAGTTTTCTAAACTTTGGCTTGTGCTAATAACAATTTAACTTTGTTAGAAGTATTATTACGAAATGATATGAATTTAACATTAAACTACATAAGTATCAGAACTATCTTATAATTATGACTTAACTATTTTTTGAGTCAAAACTTCACACTCTTGATATGTGTTTTTTCTGTTATTTGTTTTTTATATTATAAGCTAGGAAGTTCATTAAGAAAATAGATAGATAGCATTAGTAATAGAAACAGAAATTATTTGTAAAGTATAATTGTTATAAAGTAGCGAATATATTTACAAAATGACCTAAAACTGTTATATACACAAACATAATCGAATACGAGTATTATAGGTATAATTATTAATAAAATATTTTCACTAAAAAGTATATCTGTTTAGTAATCAAATACGTTTACAAATTATTACAAATTTTTTGTTATTAATTACTATTAATTAATTCAATATAATTCAATATAATTAATATTAATATAATTAATTTCAATATAACTGTTTAATAAATCAGCTAAATTTTATATAATTCTGTATATCCAGTGTTTTGAAGACCAATTCTAAAAAGAAACTTTCTGTCACTGAGTACAAGTTTTTTTTTTTTTTAAATTTTCCTTTCAAAAATAATGCTGAATCAGCCACAATGATGTTTTTATTTTTAAAATCACGATTTCATTTTGATCCGTTATTTTATAAATCATAGTCATATGAATATTTTTTTCTTATAATTGTTTCTTAGTGAGTACACATGTACGAACTGGCTAAATTTCACACTCAAAAAATAAAAACTTCGCATCATGCGAAATAAAAATAAACTTTTTACAAGAGACAAAAATGAAATCATATTCAATTTTTAGAAAATAGTAAAAGTAAAATAACCACGACAGAATTAATTAGCAGCAGTTCAAACAAATTGTCTTAAAATAAACCACTAGGGGCAAAAAAACTAAATGATACAAACAAAACAAAAGATTCAAGAAAGAAGCGCTTTTTATTAAATTGATTAAATTTTTGCAAAAAACTGTGAAAAAACACACATACATCTAATTCCAAAATGAATAATATTACAATTATGATTTTCGACAAACGATAATGAAATATACAATATCTAAATTTAAGTCTACCGCTTATAAAAACCAATAAAAAATTTGATTTTTTAAATAAACAACAACATATGGATGTGCTTTTTTTTGAAAACTTTTGAAACTCTCGACACTCAGACTCCAAGTGATGTTTAGTATACTTCCTCATTATAATAATACAACAATAAAATTTAATACATTTTTACAAACTTGCAAATATTTATTTATGTGTGAAATTTGCAAAGAGAAGTGAAGATGAACAAAAAAAAACATTTAATGAAATTTTAATTTCATAGGTAAATAAACAAATTGTTAAATATTTATATTAGTGGAAAATTTTCCAATCAAATTGTTAATTTAATAAATAATTCGATCCATATAAATATTTGCATATTCATCCATTCATTGATTAGTACATTCATAGTTACATACTTAAATATTCTAACACAAATGTATGTATGAAATCTATGTATATTTATCTGTGAGTAGATTGTATTTCTTTTGTACGATCGTTACGTAAACAAATAATTAGTATCAATGCAATCTGGCGGATGATTTTAGAAATTTCTTTCAATCTCCTTTTAATTGTTTAATATTTTTGTATATAAACAACGCTAGCAAAATTCAATGACAGTGACTTCAGCAAGTTGAAATTAAGAAGACAACAAAAATTGAAAATACAGATTTTATTTTAAAACCTCAGTTTAAAAATTGTTTTTATTATGTAAGTGTTCAATTATTATTATACTTAGCGAATTAATTAGTTCAACAGTATGAAATTTACTGTATAGATACGAGAGTCAATATATTGAGATTAGGAATAAATCGTTATAAAATTTGCTGAAATGGTTTCTTTGCATATCAACATTTTAAACATATTTATAATCGCTTAAGAGATTTTTCGGAAGTGGGTCTTATATGGGAGCTATGTTCAATCGGCACAAAATTTGTAAGTGTGATTAGGTTTTATATATAACTTATGTATTTCAACCATTTATGACCGATAAAATTCCATTTCGAGAGAACGTTTGTATGGGGGCTAAGAGAAATAATGTACCAGAAAAAAGGTTACATACTTAATTTCATCGAAATATGTATCTTCAAAATTACAACCAATATTTTTGAGCTTTATAAATATCAGCACAAATCCAATAGAGTGGATTATGACAGTTCTGCCACAAAATACTTTTATGTTCAAGAAGAAGAAAAAAACGAGTTAGAGTCTATATTCCGCTGTGCCGAATCTTTAATACCCTCCACCTAAACGTAATAAGAAATACAAAAACTACACTGGTTATAGGACTAGAATATCCTTATTCTGTGTTTTCTATTCAGTCTTAGTGCAAATTTTATTAGTATTTATATTGTTTGAAAGACAATTTTACAACCAACAGAATTTATTTATAATTGATTCTTACTGTAATTTACAGAGTTTGTCTAATTTTCGTAATAATCTTAAGTGTAATTTAACAATTTATAAAATTAAAAGAACATTTTTCCATACTCACAACAAGTTAAGATATAAGGTGAGGCTTTTTTGTTTGAGTTTCATCTCAATTATGTTATTTACAAAAGTTGTATGGTTGTTTAGTATGCGCGGAAGTTGACTTAATTCGGGACCTATTGCCAATTATTGACTGACATTTTTGTGGGTTTATTTGTTTTTCTGAAATGGTTCTTATATGGCAGCTTGACAAATTATGAGGCGATCTTCTTAAATTTTGGAACAGTGATTTTTATGCATATGAGGATATTTCACGTCGAATTTCAACACAATAACGGTATATTTAAGAAAGATATTAGTACATATTACTGTAGATTTCGGAAGTGGACCTTATATGGGGTATATAGTCATATATAGACCGATATTCTCAAAATCCTGCAGTTTGATTTTGGCATGCATGTAAATGATCCGTGTAAAATTTTGTATCGGTACCGTTATTTATAAGAGATTTATAAGTAGATTCCATTTATTACAGTTAAAATGGAATGGTATATAAATGATCTGTGCAAAGTTTTGTGTTGGTACCGATATTTATACGATATATATATATGAGAGCTATGACCAATTATGGGCCGATTAGCATAAAATTTAGTACAACAATTTATTTGCCTATAAGGATTATTTATGTCAAATTTTAACCGTTTAACATTATTAAGACCAGTTTTATACGTATTTAAGTGAATTTTAGAAGTGGACTTTATATGGGGTTTATGGTCAAACATAGACCAAACTAAACAAAATTCGTTTTACGATACCTTTTTGCGTGAAACTTATTTTTGCTGCATTTTGTATAGATACTTTAATTTTATAGGCATTTATGTATCATTGGGAAATATTTCGGGAAGATTTTTGTATGGGGGCTATCAGAAATCATGGACTTATTCTTACTATTTTCCTCATATTTTCTTCTTTAACATAAAAAAGTATGCAAAATGTCATGGGAATATCAGCAATATATTTAAAAAATTTGAAGAAAAATGCTAAAAAATATCAATTTTTTATGGTGGTTGTCTTACATTTTGATCCATAACTTTTGTTCTACTACACCGATTTTGATGATTTACAATATCAAACTGTTTAGGAGAACTATAAACGGTTTTTTGTAAACTTTGTTGATTTCGGTTGTATCCTTTGGACGTGAGAGTGTTTTACACATACAGACAGACAGACGGACATGGCTCAATCGACCTAGAATTTCGTAAGGATCAATAATATATATACTTTGTTGGGTCTCAGATGAGTATTTCTCAGTGTTACACACGGAATGACAAACTTATATATACCCTCATTCACCACTTATGGTGGTGAAGGGTATAATAATGAAGTCCAACTCCTAAAAATAAGCCGAAACTTATGGTGGTGGAGGGTATAATAATGGAGCAAAATTCCTCTTCGAAACATGTTCTAAAATGAAGATAATTTAATTATTTCCGTACAGTACATTTGAAATATTTCAGTTTGATTCAGATTTTTTTCTGCCAAATACTGATTTTTTTTGTCAGACTCTAGTTATGCAGGTGCATTAGAGTGTGTCAATTGTTTTAAGAAACTTTTCATACTCCTCCTCTATTTTTATATGCTTTACTATCTAAACTAACTAACATATATTTTGAAGTCAATCGGATAACGATAATCATTGCTGGAAGTCGACTAAAACAGTACAGAATCATCAGAAATATTAAAAGCAAATTTACTAAACGCCAACAAATACATGTACCGAATCTCTAATCTCATACAAATGTTGGACGGGGGACTAGGAGGAAGATGAAAACTGCTGAGCAGTAAATGAACTCCACCCCGAAGTAATGCGGTAGCGATCCCGGTTGTGGTGGTTCTTGTGAAGGACCACTAGATGATATTACTATGTGCATTAAAAAAGGATCCATATCTGGTCAGTTCGTCTTCAGTTCATTACCGTATGCATAGGACAACTAATTAGACTGAGGTAAGATAGACGTCCTAGCCTTGGCAAAACTTTTTTACACTGTCTTAATAGATGTAGTAGTGTAGAACTTATGTGACAAAGGTGCCGGCTGTCGAAAAAATGTCAGCACTCCCTCGAATATTCTAACGGTGTTTTCAACAAAAGCTTTTAAAATAGCACGTAAATTTTGAGAATGTACTTGCTGACATATCAGTAGTAAAAGCTTTGATAATTGTTATAATGAATTTTATTGAATATGAAAATAATGGATTTGCAAAAGCTATATTTCGTAGAAACCTAGATATTTTATATATACGGTATATCTTTGGTCTATCATCGTTCTGACATCGCTATTAAGAATTTTGTAGATACATTTGAGTTGACAGGTTCGCTACATTAGGTGCCAACACTAGCACTTGTTCGACCGAAGTGCTGAAGAATAATTTGTCAATTCCTCGGCCTTTTCAACAAATGGTGATGCAACTGGTGTATGAATTAAAGCCGGCCCATCATTCGCCGTAGATTCGATGAATTCAGACGAGGCCCATTTTTACTTATCTGGATACGTCAACAAGCAAAATTCCCGCATTTGGAAGATAAAGCCTTAAAACATAAAATCTGTGACTTGATAAATGAAATAGACCCACCATTTTGCCAAAATGTGATTGAAAATGTCGTTTAAATAATTGACATGTATATGCGTGGTCGTGGTGAACATCTGTCCGACATAATTTTTCATTTATAATTGTCAAACCTTATTCTTACAGTTTTTTTATGTTTTAGAACAGAATAGTGTTCTGAAGGACGATGTAAGCAAATCTCTGAATTTTGCTGTTTTACAAAAATATATGTATCATAAATATAATTTCCAATATTTTACTTAAATAATTTTTTGTTGTTTGCTTTCAACCTACCTCATAAGAAATGAAATGAAAAATTCGGCAATTATACATACATATACACATCACTGTATTACATTTATACTCTAATAACCTTATTCACACATCCATTGTTCATTATTTTGTTTAATTTGTCTGTTTATTTATTTATTTATGTACATATATAAATTTTATTATACCCTACAACACACCCACCTTAAAGTATACCTATCTACTCAGAATCATATTCACGGAAGTCATGACACTAAATTTTTGGATGATCGGTCCATAATAGGTAATATCTCCCATATAGCGCCCATATCTGAAAAATTATTTTATTGTTATACTGGGTGTAGGGTATTATATGGCCGGGTTTGACCGACTATACTTTGTTACTTGTTTTTTTATTTTCTTTCTCGTCTTAAAGTCTGAAAGTTATTGCCATTTGGCAATAATAAATAAAATTGTTGCAGTTATTATACGGTCTATTACGTTTTTGAATAAATTGCAAAATGTTCAACTCCAAATGGCGTGGCATCGGCGTGACATGGATTAGATTGTATTTGATTAGGTAAATTGTTTAGGTGTAAATATATTTGTTAATTTCAATGCATATATTAATTGACGTTAAATAGATGTTTATCAAATTTTTAACTAATTTTGTTTATATTTGTATTTGGTTAGAGAGTCTACATTTAAAGCATTTTGGTTCTTGATTTGGTAGAATGCTAATTTTGAAGCTATAAAAATCAGTAATTAAAAAGTAATTACAAGCTATGGTTTAAATCCCAAGTGCTTAAATTAAAAGTAAAGGTTTTTGACGGCTCGTGACTTGTGAAAGTAGTTGGGCGAGTCTCTTTAAATATGTTATTGTGGAAAAATGTTTAAAATTTAACAAAGAATTTCGAAGACATTTTTGCAAAATAGTATCGCCTAATTTGAATTACGGAACCAGTATCTGGTAAAGTTTTTTTTTATAGCCTATTACAGAGTATCTTAAAAGGTGACCAACGTCATGTGAAACTAACAGTTTTTTTTATGAAAAAATCATAAGCGGTCCCCACCCCGAAGAACCGGTTAAGTTCCAGCATTTCTTAAACAGTTTTTAAATTATACTAAAAGTTTTTGGAAAACTTGAATGTAGGGTATACACTAAGTTTGACCTAACCCAATAGCTAAACAAAAAAGCCATTTGAAATATTTGTTTAAAATATTATTTTGCCAAAAGTTGACCTCCCATTAGAATTTGTTTATTTCTAATTCAATTAACATGTAAATAATAATCCATACAATAAATAAATTAAACAATATTGACATAATTGTTTTTCACATTAGTCTAATACAACAACAATAACATTTATTAATTTCTATGTGGTAAAATCTGTAAACAGGAAATGAAATATTTTATAAAAAATTACCAATAAATAGTTATACATATTTAAATATTTTTTCTGTAACTTTTGAATCCAACTTTTATAAATAAAAGCTGTAAATTGTAAAAATTACAACACAAAGTGCTTCACAGCAGGAGCCTCTGATTATGGCAACGTGATAAAGATATTTGTACAACAAGTAAATTTGTAAGACATGTGTCATTTAATTATTGAATCTGGTTTTACTTCTAATAAAAAGTAATAAACTAAACATATATGTAATTAAAGATGTTTGCTCTCAATTAAAAGCCTTAATAAACAAAAGGTCCAAAATTTATCGTAGTGATATCAGTGATATCGCCTCTACGATTTCACATATGTGAATGAGTTTGTTTCAATAGTCTTTCAAGTAACTGGGAGATGTTGTAATTTGAATTTGTTTTTCTTGTGAAACGTATTGTTAAGTCTCTGTTGCTATGTATCATTGCTTTTCTCTCATGGTTCTAAGAATTTTAGATTGTACCCTCTGTATGAAATCAATACTAACTATTCTCATATTTATTGTTAATTACATCTTTACCCCCTTATTCATAAACGATTATTAAATTTAACAAACGTTTATTAAGCAAATTTTTATATGCAAATCTGTCTTAATAAATGTTTGTTAAATTTAATAATCGTTTATGAATAAGGGGTTTAATCTTTATGTACATAATCACCCCTATCGTGAATAAAAATTCCACATGAAATTTGTTCCCTATTATTTTTTTAACATTGGATTTTAATAGGAAAAATATGAAAAGTGAACAAATTTCACATGGAATTTTTATTCACGATAGGGGTGATTGATTCACAGGATGTCAAAAAGCCAAAGTCACTTATCAAATTGCATTTTTTTTTGCAAAGATAGTATTTCTTTTCCATAATATTATTTGCAAATTTTTACAGAGACTTTGCACTCTTTGTTAAGACTTTGCGCTCTCCTGCAAAGTGAGTGTGTAAACTTTACATACTTACTTTACACATTACACTGTAAAGTGTTCCACAAAGCATTTAATCATCTTTGCATCATCTTTGTATTACCACTATTCTCTTTGCATTGCTAAATACAACTTGATGAAATGAGCCGCAAAATAAAAAAGGAGAAAAACTTGAAGTGTTACATGTTATAAAAGAACAAGTTAGAGTGCGCAATATTTAGCTGTGACGAATCTTAAATACCTCTACCTAAATATAAAAAGAAATACAAAAAATACACTGGCTGTAGGATTAGAATATTCGAATTCTGTGTTTTCTATTCAGTCTTAACGCAAATTTTTTAGTATTTTAAATATTGATTGAAAGACAATTTTACGACCAACATAATTTATTAAATATTTTGAAATTTTATATAATTTTGACCATTTATAATTGATGTAATTACCGATTCTTACTGTAATTAACAGAGTTTGTCTGATTTTTATAACAATCTTGAGTGTAATTTAAAAATTGCTTAAATTAAAAAAAATTTTTTTCCATATTCACCACAAGTTAAAAACCGGAGTATAAAAAGGGTAAGATTATATTGTTGGGGTTCTTTTGGTAGAATTTGATATAAATGACTTTATTTAAAAGAGATTTATAGGTGACATAGTATTGCGTTATACTATAATGTTCAATAACTAAAGCTCAATTTAGGTGATGAATTTTGATCATGAATTTTTTTAACCTCTAAAACATCTTCTAAAAATACGGTATACAAGGTGAGTGCAATAGCACAGCTGACTGAATTTGTTTACAATTTACTTATGTCAAAAGTAATACTTTTTCAAGTGTTTGTTACAGTAGTACAGTATTTTACGCAAACAAAATGCCTGTATATTTACATCATGTACGGTGGTTTATAATTCATGTATATTTTTATTTCAGGATTGATTTATTTCTTTATAATATATATTTGTTCATTTGTATTTTGAATTTTAATTTGTATAAAACAAAATATAAAAATTATTTTTTTATTCCCTCCACCACCATAAGTGGTGAATAAGGAATAAGGAAAATAGTAAGAATCGGTCCACGATTTCTCATAGCCCCCATACAAAAATATTCCCGAAATATTTCTCAATTATACATAAATGCCAATAAAATTGGAATATCAATACAAAATTCAGCAGGAATAAGTTCCATGCAAAACAAAACCGTAACACGAAATTTTTTTTAGTTCGGTCCATGTTTGACTATAGATCCTATATAAAGTCCACTTCCAAAATTCACTTAAATACGTATAAAACTAATAAATAATGTTAAACTGCTAAAATTTGACATAAATCATCTCTATAGGCAAATAAATTGTTATGCTAAATTTTATGGTGGTCGGCCCATAATTGGTCATAGCTCCCATATAAAGACCACATCCGAAAAAGCCATTTATCTTTATATATATCGTATAAAAATCGGTACCTCCTCAAAACTTTTCACAGATCATTTATATATCATTTAATTTTTAACCGTATCCCCCATATAAAGCCCTCTTCCGAAAATCTCTTTGGTACCGAGCCAAAATTTTACACGGATCTCAAGATTATTATGAAAATCAGACAAACTCTGTAAATTACAGTAAGAAGCGGTAATTACATCAATTATAAATGCAAAATTATATATTATTTATTTATTTACATGATATTAAAATTATATAAATACAATTATAATATAATAAAAAAAAGTAATAGCACTGGCTGCCTAGGCCATCAGCTAAAAAAAAAAAAATTATATAAAATTTCAAAATATTTAACATAAATTATGTTGGTCGTAAAATTGTCTTTCAAACAATATATAAAATACTAATAAAATTTTCACTACGACTGAATAGAAAATACAGAATTAGGATATACTTGTCCTATAACCAGTGTAGTTTCTGTATTTTTTTTATTACGTTTAGGTGGAGGGTATTACAGATTCGGCACAGCCGAATATAGCACTCTAACTTATTTTTTTCTTTAAAATATAATAACCAAACTAAATATAAATAAATGTGTAAAAATTTAAAAACAATTTTAGCATCTTACTAATTAAAACAGGACACGATATGCTTGTGCTATTGCAAAACAGAAAATACTTTGTAAAAATATATTTGTCAAAAATTCACTTATGCATAAAAAAAACTAAAACTATACAAAAGAAAATCGGCAAGTATTTCAACAGTTTAATTAACATAACAAATATTGTATAAATAACACAGTACAACACATGATTTCGGGACTCAATTCTGATAATTGTTTATGAAAGTAGCCCCAAAAAGAAGAACTTCTGCATCATTCGTTTGGTCATGTTACATCAAATAATAATTTAAAAACTAATTCAAAGTTATTAAGTGTCGTACAGGGAATTTGTCACGTTTTAGGCTCTTTTGTTTGCCATAACTCGAGAACCACTAGTCCGAATAAGCTGAAACAAATTTAAAATTAATAATTACAATTCCTTTAATCTGTTCATACAACGTTTCGGTACATAACCAACAGTTTTGCAGTTATAAATGAATGTATGAAGAAAAAAACTATTTTTTGCCTAAAAAATTTAACTTTTTTATTTTTAATTCATAAAAAATCCAAAACGGTAAAAAAGTGTCCATTTACCACTCATTTGTAGTGAAATTGGTTTTGTTACTTGCATAATTAAAACATTTATGATCGGTAAACCCCTATTTTGGGTGGATATTTCTTTGGGGATTAGGTAAAATAATGGACCGATTTCCATCAGTTTCAATACCATCCTTTCTTGGGTCGATAAAATATCATGTACCAAATCTAATCGGAATGTCTTCAAAATTGCGAAATAAAAATTGTTAAATACACTCAGGAAGTGATTCTGAGTCGATCATTATACTTTAAGGTGTCTGTTTCAAACATCAGCACAAATTCAACATACCCTCTCCACTATGGTGGTGTAGAGTATAATTAATAAATTATGAAATAATATTGTAAACTATTTAGGAGTATAATTAGTAATAATTAAGGAAAAACGTTCGTTTGACTAAAGATATTCTGTCACATATTGAGTTTAGTTGTTTTTTACAAAGTATAAGTCGAATTTTTGAGTATCAAATGATATTTATATTTTATTTAAACGCGAAAAGCTGTCGTCCATGTTCATACATCGTGTTTACCAGTACTTGACAATTAATACTTGATTGTTAGAAGAATAGGCTGCGGAATTTGTATTCCATATCCGACTTTCACTAAGTTTTTTTTCTTGAACATCATAAAATTTTTCAAGGAATATATCCGAATACATTTTGATTAAAATAAAACAAATGCGAAACTGTAAATAGTATCAGAAACATCTTCACCACTGAAATTTTATTATAATCAATAACGGGGAGGGGGTGTGATTTAAATTGTAATAAAAACTACTTTAACAGTCAGGATCATCCATATTGCATTGGTTTTTATTTATAAAGATTAGTTTTAATACCCTTCACCACCAAAAGTGGTAAATGAGGGAATATTTAAGTTTGTCATTTCGTGTGTAACACTGAGAAATATTAATCTGAGACCCAAAAGAGTTCATATATATATTCTTGATCCTTATAAAATTCATCTGTCTGTCGGTCTGTTTGTGTAAAACACTCTCACGTCCAAAATATGTAACCGAAATAAGCAAAGTTTACAAAAAAATGTTTATAATTCTCTTAAGCAGTTTGGTATTGAAAATCATCAAAATCGGTTTAGGCGAGCCAGAGTTATGGACCAAAATGTGTAACAATCTAATACTCCAACAACTATTTCTACGATGGAAGGACAAATTGTGATAAAAATATGACTTCTCATATCCCCCATACAAATATCTTCCCGAAGTATGGCTCAATGTTACATAAATAACTATAAAATTGCAATATAAATACAAAATTCAGCGAAAGTAAGTTTCATATGAAGATAAATCACAAAACGAAAATTTGATTAGTTCGGTCCAAGTTTAACCCTTGCTCCACTTCCAAAAATTACTTAAATACGTATAAATTTGTCATAAATAACGGTACCGCCAAAATCAAACTGTTTGATTTCGTGAATTTAGGTCCATATTTGGTCATATCCTCCACTTCCGAAAATTACTTTAATACTCATAAATTGTTGAAATTCGACATGATACATCCTCATATATATATATAAAATTCTTTGTACCGAGTTTTTTGAAAATCGGTCCATAATTGGTCATATCTCCCATATTATACCAGATTTACACATATTTAAGTGAATTTTGGAAGTGGATTTTATATGGGGTCTATGGTCAAACATGGACCGAACTAAACCAAATTTCGTTTTGCGAATTCTTTTTACATTGAACTTATTTTTGCATTTATGTAACATTGAGCCATATTTAGGGAAGATATTTGTATGGGGACTATGAGAAATCATGGACCGATTCTTACTATTTTCTTTTAAAGTTTCTTCTTTTATCTTAGAAATAACGTTTAAAAATTTTCACAAATCACATAGCGATTTTTTGTATACTTCTACACCAGTTAATTACTTAAACTAATAAATTTATTTAAACCCCTAATACTTTGATTTAAAACTTAAATAACTTTTTCTCTCTTTAAATTAATATTTAAACAATTGAAAGTTTATATAACAGTATAAAAGCTTCATACTAAATAGACTCTTCAAAAAGCTTTCTCATAAAGACTGATAAGATAACAGAGTTGTCATTATGATCAATTACATTAAGCTTTACACAATTCATATGACAGTGATGATAATGCAACAATTTTACAGTTTTTCTATACAATTAGTACTCCATTTAAAGTTTTCAGGCAATTTAACAAATGTTATCATATAAATAAATATTAAACATTACAATCATTTTTTTTTTAATTTTATTGACATTTTACAATATTATTATACCTAGATATAAATGAAAAAAAATATGGAAACATTTACATATATGAAGAAATACCCCCTTATTCAAAAACGATTATTAAATTTAACAAACGTTTATTAAGACAGATTTGTATATAAAAATTTGCTTAATAAACGTTTGTTAAATTTACCCCCTGGCATACGATGTCAAACGATAACGTTCGCTTATATAAGACTTAAGACACAAACTTGATTGTGGAATAAACAAACATGATTGAGTCAAAAATAGATACGATAAAAAGTTTGTGTCTTAAGTCTAATCTAAACGAACGTTATCGTTCGACATCGTGGGCCAGGGGGTTAATAATCGTTTTTGAATAAGGGGGTTAGACATTTATTTATTAAAGTAAAATATCTTTAAAAAAATCAAAATATTTATTTCTTATAAAATTAATTAAAACGATTGAAAAGGAGATCATAAAACTAATTTTATTTCAATTTTGTTCAATTTGATGAAAAAAGTGCTATTTTTACAATTAGTACAATATTGAAAACGCATCACTCATCTCTGTCACGTGATAATAGAGAGAGAGAGAGAGAGAGAGCATTAAAAGAGATAAAAAAAATTATTATGTAGAGGTGTAGAGGACAAATAATTTAATTGTAGAACCGGTGTTACCAGAAATATTATTTATTATTTACTTCTGAAAAAAAAACTCTACTGTAAGTAAGAGTGAATTAAGCAGAAATATTTAGTATTTTACAATATCCAATTTATATAATTTCCTAATCCTAGGCTAACACCTTTCAGCTTTTTGTTGGAAAATTAAAAACCTTGCAAACGAATAGTAAATAGGATTTCGATAAAGCAAGTAGGTATATAACTAAGACATTAAGCTATATTTTAATGATGCACCACGTATTACAATTCTGAATATATTAGCCGAATTTTTACAAAAACTAGGTTGCCTGCATTTCATACAAAATCTATGTTCTATATTTACAAAATACTGTTTTCTATTAAGTTAAAAATATTAAATATCATTAGCAGAATTCAATCTGATAAATATTGCTGAAAATTTGACAAAATGGCAACTCCCATTATATAAACTAACAAAACTAATGCGCTCTATATATTTCGAGCCAATTAATTAGTATTACTTATTATTCTCCTGAGTAAAGACGTATCGGTTCAGAATTTCGATTTCGCCCTGTGTTTGTCCGTCTGCACACGTATTCGTTTGGTGCTAAAGTTAAAAAAAAAACAAAATAAATAAACATATCTATTAACTAAACTTTAATACCAAAAACAAGAAAAACTTCGTAAACAAAAGAAATGCCAATTCGCTATAATATCTTACCACGCCGTATAGTCGATTGGTTGTGTTTTTTATTGATTAATCTTGCAACGTTTATTATATTCATTTCTGAATTGGTAGTCGTGGTACCGGGAATACATGAACAAGGCGGCTTTTGGCATCTATTTACCTTAATACTTGCCACATTTATAATTTTCCAAATCAAAGGAAATTATATGGGATGTCTGATTACTGCCACTAATGTCGATTGTAAGTATTTATGAAAGCTAGCAATTTTAAAATGTTGCATTTTTAAATTTTCAAAGCTTATCTTGGACTGCAACTGAAAGTATTAATGATTTGAACGTGTTTCATAACTTCAGGTTGTCGAACAATGCAATAAAATGAAGATATACCTAGTTAGTTTGTTATAGAGCATTCAATATGCAAAAATTTTTTATCTATTCCAATACGCTTCAATATCTAACTCCTTTAGGAATCAATGGACGATGGAAACATGTAAATACAATACATATGTATGTGCGATATACAAACAGTATCGAATTTATGTATCTGTATTTCAGAAGTGTATGAAAATTCGCTCGCACAAATCTTTTCTGCCGAATAAACCAACATGCATCCTTGAAAGCAAATATGTACGACTAATTAAGAAACTCGGCATGATTCTGTAAATCTAAAGAATTTGCCATTCTTGATTAAGCATTAAACACATTAGCCGCAGCAGGCTACCGACTACAATATGTCAAAAATAAAATACACACGTTTATATATGAATGATTAATTTGGCGAAAGCATTGCCTGCACGACTGCAGGTTGTTGTCCATGCTGCTTTTTCCGTCGCTGTCCAATTAAGTATTAAACAAACTCGAGACAGCAGGCTACATGACTAAACACTGGGTACTTATGCCGCACTGTAGCCAGCTAATTATTTTGAAAACGACATCTACATAGTCAGCAGCTGATTCCGAAATCTGTCGTTTTAATAAAAAATAAATTTGTTCTTCGAATTTTTGAAATAACATAATGGCTGAAGAGAATTTTGTTGATTTTATAGAAGCTATTACTAAAATACAACAAAAAAGTACATAAAAAAATTTTAAAAAAAATAAATCTTAAACAATAAATCACTTACAAAGTTTAATTAAACAAAACAATAAAGCTGTTGCACTAATCCATTTATATTTCAGTGGTGCCACTGTACATTAATGAAGTTGGTAATGTTGGTGGGTAATGTTACTGGTTTTCTGTAAGTGTGGGTTTGCAAATACACACACATATTAAAAATAAAGCACTTCCTAGCAAGCAATATGAGTCCGAAAAGAGCTCTTGGATAATGTCAGAAAAGAGTCTTGTATGAGGGGTTTTTGGGCTCAGAAAGATATCTTACATCATGTCAGAAAATAGTCATTGCAATTTTAAATACAAAAAATTAAAAGTTCACATTTATTGTTGTTTTTTAAATTGTTTTTACTTAAACAAAAATTTAGAAATCGAAAAAATTAAATAAATTGTATTTACAATAAAAGAAATAAAATTGAATTAATTTAAATAAAATATATTAAAATGGAAAAAAAAATAATTTTTTAACCAAATTTTTCTTTCGCTCCGAAAATGCTCTGTAGTTGGACTCTTTTCTAACTATTTTTTCGGAGCGCTCCTAGAATGGTATGCTGGGTTGTTTGGTTGTTGTTATTATTATTATTATTTATAATAAGTTTTCTTTTTTAGTATTTTCTTTTTAATTATAACACTTTAATAGTCTCACAGGCGGCAGTAACCAGTGATCGCAAGTAAGTACTTAAATAGTATACGAAAAGCATGAGTACTTACTTTTGATACCACTGCTAATGCCAAAGTTCCACTTTTATATGAAAAAAGAACATAATTGCGAAAATCCAAAAAACTACTAATTTGCTGTGTTTCTTCTTTGCTTTGAGGTGTTTGTTGCGTACAACAACATGTTGTTACTATAGTCTCCCTTAAAAGAGGGAATGCAAAAATGTGCCGTTATCCCACATAAATTCTAGTTGCGGCTATGCCACAAACGAAATGACTTCTGAGAGGTAATGACATAGGTAACAAGTGACTACATCCTATGACATCCCCATGTTAAACTCGTCACTCATTAACATTGCCAGTGGTATGGCCGGTAAGTACTGGTGATTATTGGTAAGTAGTCAGTTTCACACTCATCAGTTCTGACTGTCAAGTCAATTTATTTTTCAATGAGAAGGAAAGAGAAAAAAAAACAAAAATAAGAGATTGATCAGAGAGGAATATGCAACAAAAAAACATAATTCTCAAATTTGTATGTTTGTTTTTTTTTTGTTTATTTAGAATGATATTTTGTTTCTCCCTCTGACTGCTTCCATACAAAAGCATGTGTCCCCCGTTAGAATTTTTAGTAAACAAAATAAAATAAAATCAAGAAAAAAGTAAATATGCAACATTTAATAAAAGTATTCGAATTATTGTGTTTTGATTTGTTATAGTCGTCAAAATTTAATTAGTGCGAATTTGGCGTTGCAAAGCAAGGATGTCCCCACAATTTGCATTGAACGTCACTTTTTTATAAATCAAGTAATATTACTAGTTTTCAAAGTAAGTACAAACTTTAATTATTACAAAAGCGAAAAAAAATCTATCAA
Source organism: Bellardia bayeri (assembly GCA_950370525.1). Classification (NCBI taxonomy): domain Eukaryota; kingdom Metazoa; phylum Arthropoda; class Insecta; order Diptera; family Calliphoridae; genus Bellardia; species Bellardia bayeri. Next base: position 49,219,027 of record OX493268.1, read on the forward strand.
AAAAAGTGTGCATTTGCGTAGTTTTTGTGAACACCATGGTAAGGGCGCGATAAAATTTCTTAAGCATCACGCTAGTTTTTTTTAAAAGTGAATAAATGTAAAAAATTGAAGTTGACAATCATTGTTTACATGGTTTCAACTCATTTTTTTTATAATTTGTGAATTTGAGAAATAAATTGCCTACGAAAAAAAAACAAAATATTTTATGAGCACCACTTTTGAAATATATTGCTTCATAGCTTAAAATGCTTAATTTTTAATTTATTTTTTAATTTTCAAGAGTAAAGAAAGAGAAAGAATATATCGAGAGAAAATAAAGCTCGATAAAGCGCGCAATGACAAATATATAAAAGAAAGTAGAAAGAAAGATATAATCGTGGTATATTTGAGTTTAATTTTTATTGTTACTGACTGATACTGTTTTTGCCACAAACTAAATTCGAAAGTGGTAAAAATGAATGAAAATAAAAAAAACCAAATCCGCTTGTTATTTCATGAAGTTTATACAGATTCAGAAAAAGAATTCGAATGAAAATTTATAAATTAAATTAAGTTATTGTTTTGTGTCAAATATTTACATTCAAGAATTACTTCCTTTTTTCCATTTTTGTTAAAGACATTAAAGAATATGTACATGCTTAGTTTTGTATGAAAATTTTTGTTTTTTGAAGAATTTTTGTTTATTTTTATTTTCTTTTTATAAAAGAATAAACTTTTTTTTCGTTAAACTTTAGATTTGACATTATTTCTTGTTTACGTGCAACAAAATCTCTTGATCGTCACAAAATATCTTGAGCGTCACACTTAAATTTTTTCCCTTAAAATGCTTATAATTGCATTTTTTTATACATTGTTACAAGCCTATTACTTTGCAAGTAACCTTTAAGTTCAAGTCTTTTTTTTAACAAAAATTTACATATTTTCATCTTAAAATTTTAAAATAACTTAAGTCACTTTAAAAAAAAATATTAAAAATCAAGTTTTGTTTATAATCGAAAAGATGATTTTCGCAAAAGTCAATCTTGAGAAACAAAAGAACATCGTAGTAAGCTTGAATTTAAAATATTTTTGCATTTTTTGCGATTTTTTATACATATTTGGTGTGTGTCGCTCAAGATAGAAATCATAGAAAACCTAAAAAAAAAATTCAAAAATATTGAGTTTTTGAGAGCCTAAAAGTACCGCCGGATTCTTCATCAATTTCTACATAAATTGGCCACTCTTAAAGGCGAATTGAAAAAATTTCAAAAATAAGCAAAACAAAACACGTTGTGTACGTGTTTTTTTTAATTAACCCATATACAAAAAGAACTGTAACTTTGTAAATTAACATTTTTAAATTGCCGACGTTTGTCCCATTTGTTTTGATGAGCAAAAAGTAAAAAAGTGGTTTTAAACGATCATCATATTGACTTGAGAAACAATTTGAACCATTGATTTAGGCGAAAAACAATTTATATCAAATACGGCAATGTGATTGTTAATCTAACTTGATTAATAGGGTTTATAGTATAATTACCATCCATGTTTCTTACCATCCATGATTTCTAGATTTCCATCAGTCTCTTTAGTAACCATTTTCTTAGTTTTTATTAAACCAATAAAATGGATTATGTTACTTCCACCAGAATCCAACTCCACTATGATGTATGAAGTCGTACAAACAGCAATTAGGATAAACATCCCTAATCAACATTAGCAAAAAATCAATAATCTAATCAAAGTTTAATCCAAGTTCCAGAAATAATTAATATTCCTAAATTAGTCAAAACGCACACGTAATTTCACAGGATTTAGTTAACTCTTTTTAAGTTTTTCACGTTTAATGTATGTTTCTATTGTCGTGTGGCTTCAATTCTTGCGTCAGCTCTTTTTTAAAAGGTTTTACACCTAAATTCTTCCTTAAAATTTTCCACGTAGTCGAATCTATAATTCACGGTCATCAACAATACTGGCGTGTTTGTGGTGTAATGTCCAATAATTTTAATTTGGTAAGAAAGTTAGTCACAAGCTGACCATAAAATGGAATAAGTGTACGATGCACTTTCTTAACCTTCTTAACAGCTGAGCTGCCAAAAACAGCCTTGCAAAAAGAAGTTGCTCAAAAACACCCTTTATAATGACTGCTAATAATGTCGATAGTGAGTATTGAAACAAGCAAGAAAGTATAGTCGGTCAAGACCGACCATATAATAACCTACACCCAGCATATGTATAAAACAATTTTTCAGATATGCGTGCTATATGGGAGATATTACCTATTATTGACTGATCATCCAAAAATTTAGTGTCATGACTTCCGTGAATATATATATTATGTGTGTTATACTTTATCTCAATATAAATACTTTTAAAAGATTTATAGAGGTTAAAGTGAATTACGAAGAGGGTCTAATATGGGAGTTTCGACTAATTATGGACCGACCATTATAAAATTATATATCATAATTTCTGTATATATGAAACTTATTTGTGTTGAAATTTATTTGGTTACCGACATTTTTAAGAAATTTATGGTCGTTAAAGTGATTTTCGGAAGTGAACCTTATGTAGGAGCTACAACTAATTATGGACCGATCATCATAAAATTGTACCATATTATTTATATATATATGAAATATGTTTGTGTTCAATATTATTTGGATAGCGACATTTTTAAGTAAGTTACGGTCTTTAAAGTGATTTTCTGAAGTGGGCTTTATATGGGAGCAACGACTAAATATGGACCGATCTTCACAAAATTTGTAGATGTGATTTGGCTTCATTTACTACTCATTTGTGATGAAATTTGTTTGTTTGCATACATACTCAGAAAGTAATTCTGAGTCGATCGGTATACTTTAAGGTGAGTGTTGGACCAATATTTCTGGGCGTTACAAACATCAGCACTAATCCAATATACCGTCGCCACTATGGTGGTGTAGGGTATAAGAAATGATTTCATAATTTCAACTTGCTAAGAATAGCAAGCAACAGAACGGCAAGTACATACAGTAGGTTTGTCTCTCACAGGGCTTTCACAACTTGAAAATGAATCTAACAAAGTATAAATCACAACTGATCTTCGAAACGTATGCTCTTGTTGTCTATCTAATCTAATTAAAGATTATTAAAATTATATATACTCGTATATCTTTAAAATCCCTAAACGTATCCCTTGTACGTTTTAAATATTTTTGGATGCACTGTTTCATATTGTAGTAAAAGGCAGTTTACAGTTGCAAATTCTGCCAGAGAAGCTGAATATATTGCTCTGAGTTTAGGTACTAGGGATTCCATATGTTTAAAGGAACTATTTCATGATCTAGATGTCATATCTGTAGATGGTTGGTTGCATTTTAATAACTACAAATTTAGAAAGTAAAAACACCTGGCATAATGACATTACTCATAATTTTGTTCATGATGTGTGTGTGGCTAATAATAAAATCATGATAAATTTTATTGTAAAAAATGATGAGCTGGCAGTTATTTTCATAACAGATGCAACACGTGAAAAATTTCGAAGTATTCTTATTTTTAGGACGTTTTAAATAACATATCAATCAGAAAAAAAATATGTACGAGGGCGGTGCGGAAACTTCTTAACCTAGAACAGAAAGCAAGGTATAAACAGAAAAAAGTTAAGTGTTTTGGAAACTTCCATCTGTGCTACGAAAACATGTTAAATTTCTTTTCGATCTGCCAACTCCTTCATATTGAAACACATGTTCAAAAAAGTCGCATCCGCGATTTTTTTACAATGGAAAAATTAGAAATTGTAGCCAAAAAGCATGATATGGTATTAAATGATCGACGAATAAAAATGCGTAAAAAAGCCAATATCATAGGCATCTCAAATGATCGAGTCCATTTAATTTTGCATGAAGAACTACTGATGAAAAAGCTCTCTGCAAGATGGGTGCCGTATTTGTTAAAGCTGTGTTCACATTATGTGTATGTGGACTGTCATTTTTTCGCATGTCAAATTTGTACATTCTCTGTTATTTCTCTGTGCGCAATACATATGACATTTTTGTATTTAGAACGAGTTCTATTTTCAAGCGACAAACCATCTGACGTCAGCTGTTTTTTATAACCAAAATTTTGTGGCGGCAAAAATTAATTGAAATTATTAATTTCATAATCGAACTGTTAATTTTACTTCTTGATAAATTTTAGTTAGGCTTGAGTTCATTAAATTTAATTTTCATTAAATTATTTTTACTGAAGTTTGGAATTACAACTTGAAAAATTTATTATTAAAAATTTTTTGATAATTTTTCTTGACTAGGATTCGAACCTGGGTTATTGAATTTACATATGTTTCGAGAAATCCCACTTTCTCTCATCAGAATTCTTTGCGTTCTACCACCTACACCACAGCGGTGCCGGTCAGCCAACAGACAAACATCAATCCTTTAACCAGTGTTAGTTCTGGTAGTTCGAAGTTTTTTGCTGTAATTATCATTTGTTTATTAATTTCTATTCATAGTTGTTTTTTCCCTTTTCTTCAGTTTTTTCGTATTCATGTCAAGACTTCGTCTCGAAAACTTGAATACATTTGTTTTTGTTTATTATGTTTTTTGTCCACTTTCGTACAACATGTAAACATTATGGCTTGTGCCCTAGCTATTTTTATAGAATAATTATTAATTTCATAATCGAACTGTTAATTTTACTTCTTGATAAATTTTAGTTAGGCTTGAGTTCATTAAATTTAATTTTCATTAAATTATTTTTACTGAAGTTTGGAATTACAACTTGAAAAATTTATTATTAAAAATTTTTTTGATAATTTTTCTTGACTAGGATTCGAACCTGGGTTATTGAATTTACATATGTTTCGAGAAATCCCACTTTCTCTCATCAGAATTCTTTGCGTTCTACCACCTACACCACAGCGGTGCCGGTCAGCCAACAGACAAACATCAATCCTTTAACCAGTGTTAGTTCTGGTAGTTCGAAGTTTTTTGCTGTAATTATCATTTGTTTATTAATTTCTATTCATAGTTGTTTTTTCCTTTTTCTTCAGTTTTTTCGTATTCATGTCAAGACTTCGTCTCGAAAACTTGAATACATTTGTTTTTGTTTATTATGTTTTTTGTCCACTTTCGTACAACATGTAAACATTATGGCTTGTGCCCTAGCTATTTTTATAGAATAATTATTAATTTCATAATCGAACTGTTAATTTTACTTCTTGATAAATTTTAGTTAGGCTTGAGTTCATTAAATTTAATTTTCATTAAATTATTTTTACTGAAGTTTGGAATTACAACTTGAAAAATTTATTATTAAAAATTTTTTGATAATTTTTCCTTGACTAGGATTCGAACCTGGGTTATTGAATTTACATATGTTTCGAGAAATCCCACTTTCTCTCATCAGAATTCTTTGCGTTCTACCACCTACACCACAGCGGTGCCGGTCAGCCAACAGACAAACATCAATCCTTTAACCAGTGTTAGTTCTGGTAGTTCGAAGTTTTTTGCTGTAATTATCATTTGTTTATTAATTTCTATTCATAGTTGTTTTTTCCCTTTTCTTCAGTTTTTTCGTATTCATGTCAAGACTTCGTCTCGAAAACTTGAATACATTTGTTTTTGTTTATTATGTTTTTTGTCCACTTTCGTACAACATGTAAACATTATGGCTTGTGCCCTAGCTATTTTTATAGAATAATTATTAATTTCATAATCGAACTGTTAATTTTACTTCTTGATAAATTTTAGTTAGGCTTGAGTTCATTAAATTTAATTTTCATTAAATTATTTTTACTGAAGTTTGGAATTACAACTTGAAAAATTTATTATTAAAAATTTTTTGATAATTTTTCTTGACTAGGATTCGAACCTGGGTTATTGAATTTACATATGTTTCGAGAAATCCCACTTTCTCTCATCAGAATTCTTTGCGTTCTACCACCTACACCACAGCGGTGCCGGTCAGCCAACAGACAAACATCAATCCTTTAACCAGTGTTAGTTCTGGTAGTTCGAAGTTTTTTGCTGTAATTATCATTTGTTTATTAATTTCTATTCATAGTTGTTTTTTCCCTTTTCTTCAGTTTTTTCGTATTCATGTCAAGACTTCGTCTCGAAAACTTGAATACATTTGTTTTTGTTTATTATGTTTTTTGTCCACTTTCGTACAACATGTAAACATTATGGCTTGTGCCCTAGCTATTTTTATAGAATAATTATTAATTTCATAATCGAACTGTTAATTTTACTTCTTGATAAATTTTAGTTAGGCTTGAGTTCATTAAATTTAATTTTCATTAAATTATTTTTACTGAAGTTTGGAATTACAACTTGAAAAATTTATTATTAAAAATTTTTTTTTGATAATTTTTCTTGACTAGGATTCGAACCTGGGTTATTGAATTTACATATGTTTCGAGAAATCCCACTTTCTCTCATCAGAATTCTTTGCGTTCTACCACCTACACCACAGCGGTGCCGGTCAGCCAACAGACAAACATCAATCCTTTAACCAGTGTTAGTTCTGGTAGTTCGAAGTTTTTTGCTGTAATTATCATTTGTTTATTAATTTCTATTCATAGTTGTTTTTTCCCTTTTCTTCAGTTTTTTCGTATTCATGTCAAGACTTCGTCTCGAAAACTTGAATACATTTGTTTTTGTTTATTATGTTTTTTGTCCACTTTCGTACAACATGTAAACATTATGGCTTGTGCCCTAGCTATTTTTATAGAATAATTATTAATTTCATAATCGAACTGTTAATTTTACTTCTTGATAAATTTTAGTTAGGCTTGAGTTCATTAAATTTAATTTTCATTAAATTATTTTTACTGAAGTTTGGAATTACAACTTGAAAAATTTATTATTAAAAATTTTTTGATAATTTTTCTTGACTAGGATTCGAACCTGGGTTATTGAATTTACATATGTTTCGAGAAATCCCACTTTCTCTCATCAGAATTCTTTGCGTTCTACCACCTACACCACAGCGGTGCCGGTCAGCCAACAGACAAACATCAATCAAAAAATTTTTAATAATAAATTTTTCAAGTTGTAATTCCAAACTTCAGTAAAAATAATTTAATGAAAATTAAATTTAATGAACTCAAGCCTAACTAAAATTTATCAAGAAATTAATTGAAATTTTAATAAATATAATAGTAAAACAAAAATACAAAAAAAACTACAAAAATTTATTATTGAAAATGGAGGGAAAACTTGAAAAGGAGTTAACAAGAGTAAGTACATATGTATGTGAAATAACCAACATATGAACATGTAATTTATAAACCGTATGTAAAACTCAAATTTTGACATACACATGAAATCACATATGGGTAGAAAAGTGACATTCCACATGACAAATACACATAATGTGAACACAGCTTAACAGTCGATTAAAAACGCATAAGAATGAAAATTTCTTACGCTTATTTTAAGAATAATAAAGTGGATTTTAAGCGTCGTTTCATAACTGCGGATGAGACATGAATCCACCACTATACTCCAGAGACAGAAGAACAATCCAAGCAATGAACTGAAGCTGGAGGAAGTGCCCCAAAGAACGCAAAAACAATTCAATCGGCTGGTAAGGTTATGGCAACGTTTTTTGTTACTTCAAGGATATTTTATTGATTGACTATCTGCAAAAGGGTAAAACAATAAATTCAGAGTACTATATTTTATTGATTGACTATCTGCAAAAGGGTAAAACAATAAATTCAGAGTACTATTGCAACATTTTGGATCAATTAAGTGTAAAAATTCGAGAAAAATGTCCTGGCTTACAACACAAAAAATAATTTTTCATAAAGTCAACGTACCGGCACACAAGAGGGTTTTAACAATTTCTAAAATCAACGAATTTAAGTACGAGTTGCTTGACCACCCACATTATTATCCTGATTTTGCTTCCAGTGACTTTTATCTGTTCCCAAATCTAAAAAAACTTTCTAGCTGGCAAGCGTTTTACCGCAAATGAAGTTGCAATTACAGTTGTAAACAACTATTTTGAAGGCCTTGAGGAAAACAATTTTAATCAAGGGATAGAATTGTTAGATAAGCGTTGGATTAAGTGTGTTGAAGTTCAGGAGATTATATTGAAAAATAAAACTGTTTTTATTTTCCGAACTGCCCTCGTACATACATACGTAGCTATTTATAAAATATTTTTTAACTTTTCGTTTTTAAAATGGGTCATGGTTAAAATGATTTGTTTTCTAAATAAAAGAAATCCCCCACTATTAAGAATCCACAAGAATGCCACACTCAATTCATTGAAATAGTTTTTACAAGATTTTCATATAAAATTCAAATAACTGGTTGTTAATATTGAAATATAATACGGATATTTAGGAACTTATAATGTTTTTACAAGAAAATCTGTCAAAATTGCTTTAAAAACGCTTTTTTTTAAAAAGGGAGATCAGTAGACAAAATCTTTCGAGTTAATCACGGTACTATACATGATACTGACATTTCTAATTTTGTTAATTTTTATATTCGTTACAGACAATGCTCTTCGTCCACCTAGTGGCGATACAGAGGAACTGGACTGCCAAGGCTGGCATGAATGTAAAGAGTGTGAAAAATTCGCACCACCCCGTAGCTGGCATTGTTCAGTATGCAAAACGTGTATTTTAAAACGTGATCATCATTGTCTTTTTACTGCTTGTTGTATTGGCCATAACAATGCGCGTTATTTCATTATGTATATCATATACTTGTTTATCGGTTCTGCTTATGCTTTCATCTACAACTCTATATATATCTGGGTAATAAGGGGCGATATTTATCTGAATCCAATAACCATTTTACGCATGGTCTGCCCACTAATTATTTTGGTTAGTGGTGACTTCATGGAAAATACGTTATTGGTATTTTATAATCTCAATATATTGGCGCTCGTCTACAGTATCATAATGTTGGCCTACCATGCTCCAGCCCTTTTGAAGGGTGGTGTTGCCCATGAAAAAGATAAAAACGAATATTTGTACAATAAAGGATCATGGAAGCGCAACTTGGAGACGGTTCTTGGCAAACGTATGCATTTAGTATGGCTGTCCCCGATAATTCAAAGTGACCTTCCAGATGATGGTATTAACTGGAAAATGACAATGAAACCCAAGACTGAGAGCAAGACGAAGAAAACAAAGTAAATAATTATTTTAATGAAATTTATTTATATTTATCTATTTTTAAATTGTAATTTAAATTAAATATTTAAATATATGTATACTAATTAATCCTTAAATATAACGGTATTATTAAATTTAATTTCAATAAATACATTTACGCTACAATACATAAATACATACATTTACGCTATAATATGATAAATTTATGTATTTTAAATTTAAAAAACTATAATAATATTTTATCTTATCTTATAATAGTTCACATTTTTGGTGTGAATTCTTGTTATGGGGAACATAATAATACATAAATCAAAAAGCCATTATTCGGTAGTACATTTGTATAAAACTGTTTATTTCAATTACATTTTTAATGAAATTGCCACACCGTGACAAGTATTACGTTTTTCTACGGTTATTACTAAAAAAAATTTAAAAATGTTATACCTATTTAATAAAGGATTTTTCAAAAAGAACTTTTTTCAAAAGAAAAATTTTATATGAAAACAAGTAAAAAAGTATAGTCGGTCAAGCCCGACCATATAATACCCTACACCCAGTATATCAATAAAACAGTTTTTCAGATATGGGCGCTATATGGGAGATTTTATCTACCTATTAGGGACCTATGATCCAAAAATTTAGTGCCATGACTTTCGTGAATATAAATATTATGTGTTAAACTTTATCGCCATATAAATACGTTTAAAAGATTTATGGAGGTTAAAGTGAATTACGAAGAGAGTCTCATATGGTAGTTTCGACTAAGTATGGACCGACCATTATAAAATTAGGTGTCATCTTATTTGTATATAAGAAACTCATTTTTGTTAAATTTTATTCGGATAACATTTTTAATAAATTTATGCTCTTTTAAGTGATTTTCGGAAGTGGGCCTTATATGGGAGCTACGACTAATTATGGACCAATCTTCACGGTGATTTAGCTTTATTTATTCCTTATTTATGGTGAAATTTGTTTGCATACTTGCATAATTTAAACATTTATGATCGGTAAACCCCAATTTCGGGAGGACATTTGTATGGGGGCCAGGTGAAATAATGGACCGATTGCCACCAGTTTCAATCCCATCCATCCTTGGGCCGAAAAAATATTATGTACCAAATTTTATCGAAATATCTTCAAAATTGCGACCTGTATTCTGCGCACAAGCTTTACATAGACAGCCAGCCAGCCAGACGTACGGACGGACAGCGTTAAATCGACTTAGAAAATGATTCTGAGTCGATCGGTATACTTTAAGATGGGTGTTGGACCAATATTTCTGGGCGTTACAAACATCAGCACAAATCCAATATACCCTCCCCACTATGGTGGTGTAGGGTATAACAAGTAAGAAAGTCCACTTAATATCCTACACTCAGTATTATGGACTGACCGTTATAAAATTAGGTGTCATGATTTGTATATGAAACTTATTTGTGTTGAATTTTATTTGGATACGAACATTTATGGTCTTTAAAGTGATTAATTATGGGCCGATCATCATAAAATTGGGCCGAATGATTTGTGTATATGTATGAAACATATTTGTGTTAAACATTATACCGAGCTATTGTCAATTATGAAGTGATCTGCACAAAATTTGTAGATGTGATTAGGCTTCAGATACAGCTTATTTGTGCCAAAATTTGTTTGGAAAGATTTATGACAGATAGGGTCATATTTTGGGAGGACATTTATATAGGGGCTAGGTGAAATAATTGACCGATGTCAGTCAATTTCAATCCAAACCGGCTTTTGGGCCGAAAAAAATTTCATGTACCAAATTTTATCAAAATATATTTACAATTTTAGACCTGTACTTTGCGCACAAAGTTTACATGGACGGACGGACATCGTTAAATCGTTTTAGAAACTGATTCATCAAACAATAGCACAAATCCAATATATGGCGTAGGGTGTAATTATTAAAATTTTTTAAAATTTCTAGTTCAATTTTTGATAAAAATTTTCTAATTACGCTTTTAGAGAACATACCGGACCATACAATCATACGTTCAGCGTACAAAGGCTTAAACTGTTCTACTACAAAGTTCTTATCCGTAGCTATCCGTTGGTACTAAATTGTATTTCACTTTAAACTTAACTGTTTGTAACGTCTGGTTTCAACAGCCAGCAAGTATAAATTGTAACAGAAAAAACATAGTTATGTCGTAAGCACTGATTGTGTAATTGAACATCAAACCGTGTTGTAATAGATATAAGTGAGTGTATTGAAGAAAATTCTGTACTCTAGAACAGAAATTAATTATTTAAATTTTTGTTTTTTTAGGTATATGATTTCTGATTTGCAATTTAAAAGAATCTGATTTATTTAAAGGCAATAATCTTACGTTGTTAAAAGGTAAAATTAACAATAATTTTTATGAATTTTATCAGAAATTATATTAAGTGATAAATATATTTGGTACAGTTTTATTATATATTAAGGGTCAAAATATCGTTATAACATATACAACTGCTGAATGTTATAAAAAGGTCACTGAAAGCCTTAACAAAATTTGGCATCACTTTTTGAAGAGTGTATGTTTGATGTTACAGTTATCTTGTTTCTGTTGTTTCAACATCAAAAGGAAGGAAATGTGAAATGGATACATACGTAAAAGAAAATTGAGAACAAAAATAAACAAGACACAAGGAAATATAAAAAACACCAACATTCAAAATAATTTAATAAAGAAATACCTGACCTGACCTGATTTTTAAAAGAGAGAATAAAACCAACATAGGTATTTTGCAAGAAATAAACATCATGTTTAAAATTAGATCTCTGCGGGAAATGCCACAATCTCCAGCTGATGTGGGCTGCTTAATATTTTTGCTGTCTTTTGTGCCTATAAGTTTTGTTTTTGAATTGTGTATTGTCATGCCAGCATTTCATGAACCGGGCAGTATAATGTGTGTATTGACATGGCTGGGAGGTGTTTACGTTGTCTACAATATAATGGGAAACTATATCGCATGTATACTAGAGGATCCCAGTATAAGAAGTAAGTAACTGAGATTTTACGTACATAAATATTTGATATAAAATTAACGCTTTAACGTTTTGCAGGTCTAATGTTGAAGCCTCCTTTGGAACCGCAATTGCGCAAACATTGGAGATTGTGCACAGTGTGTGAGCTTTTGGCACCACCCCGTTCTTGGCATTGTGACACTTGTAAAACTTGCGTTTTGAAACGAGACCACCACTGTATTTTCACCGCCAATTGCGTGGGTCATCGAAATCAGCGTTACTTTTTGCTGTTATTGCTCTACTCCCTCATAGGTTGTGGCTACTCGTTTATCTATAACAATTTATACATCTGGTGGCTGCATAAAGACGTCTTTTGGAATTTACGTACTGCCTTCAAACTCGTTTGCCCATTTTTAGGAGTTTTTGCTGAATTTTCGTGGCTTAATGTGTACCTCTTTTTGTATGAAATCAATTTTGTTTTATTCATCTACATCATTGTACTTCTATGTTTTCACCTGCCCAATATACTCAAGGGCGCCACTACATATGAACGTGATTTTGCTCACTACGATTTGGGCTGGAAGAGAAATATTGAAATGATTTTGGGCAAACGTTGGTATTTAGTGTGGTTGTCACCATTTGTGAAAAGTTCTCTGCCACATGATGGCATACATTGGGAAAACATTTTGAAACAGACGACAAAAAATCGTTAAGATTGTTTAATAGCGAAATTAGCAATAGTTTATCAAAGGCATTTCATTTTAAAATTAAGTAGTATAAAAAATAAATTTAATGTTTTTTTTAAAGCACTTGCAATGACATTTTATTTCTTTCATTTGTTTTGCATAGTTGTTTTTAATGTGTCAAACTAGAATTCTTTCCCCTCATTAAACAATGATTACTTTAGGTTAACTTTTCGTGCAATATTTATTTCTTTCATTTCATTTGTTTTGCATAGTTGTTTTTAATGTGTCAAACTAGAATTCTTTCCCCTCATTAAACAATGATTACTTTAGGTTAACTTTTCGTGCAATATTTATTTCTTCGTTCTAAACAAAAAACAATTCATCTTCATGTGTATAAACTCCTCTAAATTAATTAAAAATAAATATACATAATTAAATTATTCCTTTAAAAAACTATCACCTACCAAAGATTTAATCTTTGACAGATGTACCTCATTCAAAGTGAATCCTTTATTGATGCGTTGAGCCAACACCAAGCCATCCATGTTGTTTTCAACAGCATATTGCAGACACAATAAAGCTTGAGAAGGAACCTTATTTACTATAGAGCCATCAATAAATTCCATAAGACAAGCTTCGGAGGGAGTGCCAGGAATACGATGTTGGTTTTTATCTATATTGGCGAAAACTTCGACAGCCTTTTCCCAATTGTTGCCACGCACCAACAGCGACAAAATATCACCAATCATTTGGCCAGTAAAGGATAATTTCTTTTGTCTACTCTCGGATAATTCTACTTTGTTGTAAATATCTAATGCCACTTTAGCGAACTGTTCGGGTAATTGTTCTTGGTATTTTTTACTAACATCGGGTTTGTTGGACATCATAATTTTCAGCGTACGTGTCAAGAGACTCTCACGATTTATATGATCAAACACAACCATATCAGACCATAAACGAGGTATCAATTCAAAGGCGACATTGACTTCGACCATTTTTAAAATCTCTTCCATTATACCCGGTTCGGGTATGTAAATATTGGGCACCAGCAAATCATAAATTTCCATAAATTCATCTATGGTCGAGGTTTGACTTATCAAAGCAAAGTAATGTCTATAGTAAATGGCCTCCATGTAGGTGTCACCAATCAAGTCATAGTTATTGCCCGTGTGCAACAAGTCATTGACCTTTTTGGCTAAAGAACGATCATGTAAATGATTGCGACACACATCCATGGCAGTGGTAAAGAAGTATGTATCTCTGGGATGTTGTATTTTAAATTCTTGTCCTTCAATTTCTTTTAAAATATCTACAATAACATGTGAAACGGGACCTCTTTCGCGGCAGAAGATGATGAGGACATAGTAATATGTTCCAAAGCTGGGATTAATGTCCAACTTTTTGAATTCCGACAAAACTTGTAGAGCAGAGTTACGTGCCAATTTATAATTGCCAAAGGTGCTTATACATTCCAATAAAGAATTCATGGTGCCTAAATTTGGCTTCAGTTGTTGTTGTTTCATTTGCTGCAACAGATCTTTACACAGTTCCCAACGTTGATCAACGTTTTCCTTGATGAAGTTTACGTTGCTAATAATAGAATTGTAGGTTTCAGTATCTAATTGGAATTGTTTTTCCATTGCCTCCTGGAAGAGAGCATATGCACGATCGGCCTGAGAAAGACAATAAGTGAAACTTATTATTATTGAATGAATTTTAATTTACAAAAACCTTGCAGATAAAATTCACATAATCTTATTATTTAGACAAAATTTCTATCTTTGTCTTTGATTTTCCATAACTTTTTTAATACTTAAGTGTCATCATATTCACCTGATAATATTTAGCCATGCCCCTTATTATAGCCGCATAAGTACTAGCAGTTTTAGGTTCAATTTCATTGAAAATCTGTTCAGCTAAATCACCATCCTTCCAGGTCTTACGGTGACGTTGTTGAGCTTCATTGTTTCGCTTAAACGAAAGTTCCTCATAATACTCTTGGGGCAAAGGTTCCTCATTATTATAGAACGAAATCAATTCCAATAGCCTCTGTTTTTGTTCAGCACTAATCTCTACACCCTTTTGTTTCATGAGGTTATAGACCAAAATAGCATCTTGTATTTCAGAATGCTTAATCAATTTATCGAGTGTTTGGTCAGAAACTTCGGATTCTTCAGTGAAAACCATTTTGGGGGCAAAAGCTTCAATTGATGGCTGAGCTTCTTTATGCTTAAAGTACAAAATTACTTATTTAAAATAGGTAATATGTATAAAGAATATAATAAAGGTGTTACCTGAAATAATTGCCTATGTTCATTTTTAATCCATTTGGCCGCTTTACGGCCCGACTCTTGGGCCATGGCATATGTGCGCTTGGCGACATTGGAGTTTGGAATTAAAAAGGGATCATCGTGGTATTTATAATGAGGAGCTGTGGTATCTCTTCCCACGGTGGCCGACAAAGCTTGTAAGATTTCTGTGGGCGACCTGTGAATGCGATTGGGTATGACAATTTTTTCTTCTGTGTTGCTAGTTGTAGTCGCGCTCACTTTTGTGGTGGTTTTAAACAAGCGTGCATTTACATTTTTGGGTAAATGTTGTAAACGTCGTGCTAAATGCATTATGAATTTACTATTTTGAGAAAAATGTAAAATAAAATTTGCGATTTTTATTTAGAAATTGATTACAAAATAAATTTTCCAATAACACACGACCGACTTCTGACATAAATGCAACAAAATAGTAGAACATACGGTAAGTGTCAAAATGTTATAATACTTATTTTGAGGTTAGAATTCGCACAGCTGTTGATGTATACATTTATAAAACGAGTTGCCAGATCAGCTGGCCACCAAATTAAGGTTGTGTGCGTTAGCAAATACTACAACCTTATAAATAGTAAATGGTGAATATGAACTTAATTCGAATTTCGTTAAAAAATTAAGTGTTTTAAGATCGCATTGGTTTAGTTAGTTTTAATTTGTTTTTGACATTGTAAGCACGTCTTGGGTAGTGTACGGTACAATGAAACTGGTTTTATATTACGATCAGCGCAGTCCCCCTGTGCGCAGTGTTTTGATGTTGTTGAAAATACTTAAAATTGATTTGGATTTAAAGTTTATCGATTTGTTTAAGGGGGAACAATTGAAGCCGGCATTTAAAGAAGTACATACTACCTATATAATATTAGTTTATAAAATAAATGGCATATTAGGTAGGTACAATTTATTTTTTATGTATTTTTAAATTTCAGCTCAACCCTGCTCATACTGTGCCCACTCTAGTCGATGATGATTTAGTTTTAACCGATTCCCATGCGATTTTAATGCATTTGTGTGACAAATATCAGAAAAACAATTTGAAATTGTGGCCTCAGCAGTATAAGGAACGTATGCAAGTCACTAATATGCTTTTATTTGAAGGATCTTTGATATTTCGACGCGACAGTGAAATGATGGTAAGTTTATAAAAAAATATTAAAATTTTCCAACGTTTTAATTCACAGAAAATCTTGTGCAATGTAACAGTGTTTTGCTACAGAAAATCTTTGTGTTACAGTATTTTCCTATGTGTAACTGTAATCTACAGAAAATCTTGTGTGTAACTGTATATCCTATAGGATAGACTATTTCCTCTAAAAAATGTTCTATACTGTACAAATATTCAGTATATATATATATATATATACATACTCGTATGTATTATATACAAAAGTATTTTTATGGATGATTTAAATAGATATATTTTGTAGGTCTATTTAGTATTTTTCAATTTCCATTTTTCCAGTCTGAAATTGTTCGTAAATCATATGCCAATGTCGATATATCATATCATCAACGAAAAATGCATGAAATCTACGATATGTGTGAAGAACATCTGAAGAAACACAAATATTTGGCCACCGATTATGTAAGTGTTCAAAAAAAAAAAAAATAAATAATAAAACGAATAAATAAATAATAAAATATATTCGTATCTTATTATACAAGCAAAGAAACCCACAAATAAACCAAAAAATCTTTATCATGTTTCATTTGTTAGTTGACAATTGCTGATATTTCTGCTGTAACCACATTGAGTACGGTTGATCTCATGTTTCCAATTACATCCGCACAATGGCCTTCGCTGTCAACATGGTTAAACGGTATGAAATCGATGACAGAATATGAAATAAATCAAAAAGGTTTGCAAGAATTAAAAAATGTTATTGAAGAATATGGCAAATTTAAATTTCCTGCTAGAGAGGAGAATATATAAAATTTATTACATATGTATTATTATTAATGCAACTAATTTGATATTGTAGTTTTATTTAGAAAAAAATTTCATATTTACTCATAACTGCGATGTAAATTCTGAAGATTTTGGCAATAAACTAAATTGCTTACTCACTTTCAAGAGAAATTTGTTTTTCATTCAAGCATAAAATTGTAAAAAACAGGTAAAAATATTTTTTTTTTGTGTAACATTGTGTAACTTGGAAAAATTCAAAAAAATTGTAACAATGTCTTTGTGGTGGTGGAGGGTATAAGAATCGGTCTATGATTTCTCATAGCCTCCATACAAATTTCTTCCCGAAATATGGCCAAATGGTACATAAATTCAGCAAAAATAAGTTTCCTATAAAATTAAATCACAAAAAAATATTTGTATCGGTTCGGTCCATGTTTCACCATAGCCCTCATACAAAGTCCACTTCATAGAATCACTTAAATATGTATAAATCTGTTATAAATAACGGCAACGATTAAATAATTTTCACACATCATATATGTATGCCAAAATCAAACTTTTAGATTTTGCGAATATATTTGACCATATCCTCCATATAAAGTCCTCTTCTTAATTACTAATATCTGTCTTAAATATACTGGTATTTTGTTGAAATTCGATATTATTTATTATGAAGTACGGTCTATAATAGCTCCCATATATGTTGGCAGTCAATATTTGGCAACAGTTTTCAAATAAAGTAAACTTCTAAAGGTACGGTCACACTTGGCAAATATTTGCCGAAAAAGACGTAACCACTAAATAAAGTGTATTTGAACTCGTTTATTTATTTAAAATAACTTCGTTTATTGTTGTAATTAATTTTCTAAATCAAGTAACCCATTTTTATATTTCAAATTCGTTAATAATTTTTCATTCTGGTTTTAATCTTTTCAATAAATTGTTGTATGTATTTCTTTATAAAGAAAACTGCCTTAACTAATTTTTGGAAAATCAAATTAAGTATCATTTCATTTATTTAAGACAAGATACAACAAATATTTAGTTTAATTTTATTTGATGCTGTTTGATCTTGCAAAACTCTTGTAAGAATAAACAACATCCAACAAATTTGTGCTAAAATAAGTGGATATGCTTTTTTGAATAAATATTTGCCAAGTGTGACCGAACCTTAAGTATCATTATAACAACCATTAATCTTTCGCAAACTGCGTTATTCAGATGAAATTCTACCAAAATAGGCCTCAAATACATAAAAATCACTTTACTGGAAATTGGATTTTGAAGATATCAGTCCATAATTGCTCCACTCTCACTATAACACCTATAAATACTTGTAAATAACGTTATTGAGATGAAATTCGGCTAAAATAAACCCCACATTAGAACTTTACCCTTTTCTATACTCTTCGTTAACCTGGTGAATATTGAATCTATTTTTAACAAGTAAGAAAGTATAGTCGGTCAAGCCCGACCATATAATACCCTACACCCAGTATATCAATAAAACAGTTTTTCTGATATGTGCGCTATATGGGAGATATTACCTCTTATGGACCGATCATCAAAAATTTAGTGCCATGACTTCCGTGAATATAAATATTTTTTGTGTTAACCTTTATCTCGATATAAATACGTTTAAAAGATTTATGGAGGTTAAAGTGAATTATGAAGAGGGTCTTATATATATGAACTGACTATTATAAAATTAGGTGTCATCTTATTTGTAAATAAGAAACTCATTTTTGTTAAATTTTATTCGGCTAACAACATTTTTAAGAGATTTATGGTCCTTAAAGTGATTGTGGGAAGTGGGCCTTATATGGCAGCTACCACTTATTATGCACCGATCAACATAAACTTCTACCATATTATATGTATATACACGAAACATATTTGTGTTCAATATTATTTGAATACCAACATTTTTAAAAGAGTTGTGATCTTTTAAGTGATTTTCGGAAGTGGGCCTTATATGGGAGCTACGAGTAATTATGGACCGATCATCATAATATTCTACCATGTTATATGTATATGTACGGAACATATTTGTGTTCAATATTATTTGGATACCAACATTTTTAAATTAGTCGTAGTTCCCATATGAAAATCACATAAACGAGCTTAACTCTTTTAAAAATGTTGGTATCCAAATAATATTGAACACAAATATGTTTCGTACATATACATATAACATTGTAGAATTTTATGACGATCGGTCCATTTACTATACTACTATTATATGGTCGGGCTTGACCGACTATACTTTCTTACTTGTTTTATATACATATTGTTACATTACATATAATATTGTTATGATAAATATGCAATATATTTAAATAATGGTAAGAATTGGTAATTACATCAATTATAAATGTTTAAAATTAGATAAAATTTAAAAGCATTTGAAATAATTTATATAAAAATGTCTGTCTGTCTGTATGTTTGTGCTTAATAGGAAGCCAAACCCTTGGACCGATCTTCCTGAAAATTTGACAGCATGTTACTGTAAATCTGGAATAATAGGCTATATGATGTGTTGATTGGACAAACGGGAGTGACACCGCCCTTATAACCCAAAAATTTAAATCGCAATATTTTGGGCATTTTTTGACGTACGTCGATGATATTTGGTGCATATGGTATTGGCATAATTAGGAATACGTACCAGTAGAAAAGTGGCTTGGACCACGCCCCACTAAACTAAAAATCGTAATATAGTCTTAACTACTGGACCGATCGTCATTAAATTTTCACAATAGGATATTCTTACGAAATAATAAATTATTGACTATATAAAGTTGTAAGTGGACAAAGGAGCATGACCTTGTCCACTAAAATGAATCGCTCCTATGACGCGCTTCGGTATCCTATTATTTTTCCGTATGGAGAAGATGGATATCACTTTGAAATGCGTCAAATCAATCAAACAACCCGTAAGGCTGTTAATTATCCTGTTGAGTTCTTAAATTCATTGGAGCTCCAATTATTTTACTGCGACTTGCAGTAAAAAAACTGAGAAATAATTTAATAGAAGCGACCATTATAACAGGAAAATAGAAAGGTACAGATGTACTTTTGTCACGCATTCCAATGCTACCAACAGATTTACCATTCGATTTTAAACAATTGCAGTTTCCTGTTCGGTTAGCGTTTGCGATGACTGTTAACAAAGCTCAAGGTTAATATCCTGTGTAGGAAAACCCACCGATTTATATGTGTATGCTTCTGATGGGCAAACTAAAAAAATTGTATATCCTAAAGCATTGCAATAAATAAATTAAAATTAAATAAATACATTTTTGTAAATATATAAATACGTTTTATTTCATTTTATAACGAAGAGGTAGCGAAGCACACCGGGTTTAGCTAGTAATCAATATTGTATGGAAACTTGTCTATCAAACAATATACAAAATACTAATAAAAACTTGCGCTAAAACTGAATTAGAAATACTGAATAATGATATAGTGGTGCTAACAACAGCGCAGTTTTTGTAATTCTCATTATATTTGGGTGGAGGGTGTTTAAGAAATTAACTTTTACAATTTTATGTATGAAGAAATACTTTCTTTTAATAAGTGTTAATGTCACAGGATAAACAGAAGTGTCACGAAACAGAAGATAATGAAGTTTTATATTTGTCTCTTTCTTCGAGAACTGCTGGCGCAATAAAATTCTTAAAATACAAAATTATTAAAATACAATTTATTAACTTTTATTAAAATCACAACCACATGAACAAAATTTAAAATTTCAATAAAAATATTCTAACTCAAATTGTTTTTTTATTTTGCTTTGTTCACAAAATTCTTGTTGTATATAATGCTTTGCTTTTTCACATTACCAACATACTAGCACAAAATATTTTCTTTCTCTTTTTAAGAGAACTGTCTTATAAGCTGATTGCAGCACTTTTGAAACGTCAAAATTGTCACCTCTGTATACTTTGTGATTTCTGTTCCACAGTATTCTTTACAAATCGCTTGTACACAAAGTACAAGTAGCAATTTTAAAGATATTTTGATAAAATATTATGCAATATGTATATTTTTTCGGTCGAAGAATTGAAGTTGGTTTAAGTCAGTGTTATTTCACGTAGCCCCTTACAAATATCTTCCCGAACGCAAACAATATTGATATGCTCAGAAGTAATAGGTCATAGCTCCCATATAGTGGTGATTTTTGAAATGCGCATCAATTTTCCTTTCTATGCCATCCACGCAAATACACACACAAGGGAATCCATTATAAAAAACTTTTCAGCAATACCACTGACGTTATCGGGCCACCGCATTGTATTTTAAATAAAACGTCTATTATAAAGACAATTACTCCTTGGATATTCTTGCAAACTGTTGATTTTGCAACACTATGCATAGCAGCAAATTTTAGTAACGTTAAAGGGTTTGAGGGCCTGATTTGTCTTATTTGGTAAGTATGAAGGTATTCTATTATACTTTCCTTTGTAGCATGTAACGTATTTCAATATGAATAATTTCTATGTTCAAGTGTTTTAATGGCTTCAGAATGCATTTTTCTCCAGCTTCTTGCTCGTCGGCTAATGGGGGAATTCGTTGCCATTATGTATCTTGTTTAGCTACATTAATTATTTTAGTTTAGCATGCTGCATTTACAAAGAAAGGGAGAAAATAGATTGGACAGACAAAGGAAGCCCAAGCAAAGAAATATAGGATTCTAAAAAGTTTACCTTCTGCTCATTAGGTGTTTTTACGCAATAAGCCCTCCCAACCATGATCATGAACCAATTCATCCAAAATTTTGATAACATGATCCCATTTCTACAAACCTACCTAGAGTGAAACTCGGAAATCAAAACAAAAAGATTTTTAGAATTTCATGCTAAATTTATTCGTAAGAAAAAATATATTCATATCTATATATATATATAAAAATGGTGTAAAAAATGTATAGTAATTTATAAAATGAGAACGGCTGGGCCGATTTCTGTAAAATTTTTTCTCAGTTGTTCGTATTTTCGAGGAGAAGGTTTTACTGAAGAAAATATTGCAAAATCCCTCCGGAAAAGTTGGAAAAATCGAAAATCGAGTTTTTGTACAAAATTGTATGTGAAATTATTCCTTATTGGCTTTCCAAATGAAAAAATACAAAGTTTTTGGTGTAAAGCATGGAAAATTGCGAAAAATACGAAATGCGGAAAATTTGAAAAATCGAAAATTGATTTTTTTGTACGAAATCTTGTGTGACATTATTCCTGTTGTATTATATTATTACCCTAAAGTTTGTCTGAAGGCTTAAAATTGAGGCGAGGCGAAGTTCGCCGGGTCCGCTTGTAGTTTATAAAACTTGGGACATTTTACGGAAATTAGCTTATTTTTATCTCTGATATATACTAACAGAAAAACTAAATCATAATGAGAATACATATATGTACATATAAAAAAAATATAATTTTAAAGTTTGAAATTTCAACAATAAGCAAATTTTAACGTGACAACAAAATTAAATAGCAACAATAAAAAAAATCAACAAATAAAAAATTTGCTTTTAATTTCATAAAATTTATCAATAATTTAATTAAATTCAATTAATTTTCGAAAGAAAAAAAAATATATATAACAATATAATAAAAAAAAAAATGAATATATGTAAATAAAATGTTAATTTGCAAAAATAAAAAATACAAAAAACAAAAAAAATGTAGGGTTGAGGTGGGATTCGAACCCGGGATTCGGTAGATCTATTCAAAAAAATTTATATTTTGATAAAAGAATAATTTGTTCACACTATATGTAACGGGTGGTTAAATTTCAAGGGCCGATGTTGATTTTGAATAAAACACAAACTATTTAAGAAATTATTGTAATTTTATTTTATTATGATATATTGGTATTACTCAATTATGTATGGAACAAAATATCTTCCAAATGGGCGCCGCGACCACGGCGGCACACCTCCATCCGATGGTCCAAATTTTCGATGACCCTGAGGGATAATGGAGGTTCTATGCCGTTAATGTGCCGAATTATCTCATCCTTTAGCTCTTGAATTGTTGCTGGCTTATCGACGTACACCTTTTCTTTCAAATAACCCCAAAGAAAAAAGTCCAACGGTGTCAAATCACAATTGACATCGCCATTACGTGAGATAACACGGCCATTGAATTTGTTGCGCAAAAGAGCCATTGTTTCGTTAGCTGTGTGGCAAGTGGCACCGTCCTGCTGAAACCACATATCGTCCACATCCATATCTTCCAATTCGGGCCATAAAAAGTTCGTTATCATCTCACAATAGCGAACACCATTCACAGTAACTGCCTGACCGGCCTGATTTTGGAAAAAATACGGCCCGATGATGCCGCCAGCCCATAAACCGCACCAAACAGTCACTCTTTGTGGGTGCATTGGTTTTTCGACAATCACTCTTGGATTCTCATTCGCCCAAATGCGGCAATTCTGTTTATTGACGAATCCACTGAGGTGAAAATGTGCCTCATTACTGAAGATGATTTTCTTCGAAAATTGATCATCCACTGTTGCCATTTCTTGCCACCATTCTGCCCATTCACAACGTTTGGAATGATCAAGAGGCTTTAGTTCTTGAGCCAATTGCACCTTGTAAGCGTGTAAATGCAAGTCTTTATGCATAATGTTCATCAACGACGAGCGTGAGAGGTGTAATTGTTGGGCACGACGACGAGTTGAGGTGGACGGCTCTTCAGCCACACTATCGCGAACAGCAGCAATATTTTCTGCAGTACGAGCTGTACGAGCATGCACTGGTGTTCTCACATTTTCTACAGACCCGGTTTGCCCGAATTTTTCCACGATTTTTGCGATTGTACGCACATTTGGACGATCAAATTGACCAAAAAAATCACGAAGTGCACGATATGCATTTTGATTTTAACGCCCATTTTCATAATAAGTCTGGATAACTTTAACACGTTGTTGGATTGTGTATCTCTCCATAGTTCAAATTGAGTAAGTCTGAAATAGAGAAATGTCAAATAAAATTCGGACGAAAGCTTAGCGTTTAGGTGTGGTTCACATTCAACATCGGCCCTTACAATTTAACCACCCTTTATATAACGATGATAATGTTGTGATAAAAAATTTAAATTGTTCATTTTCATATTGATTAAAAATATTTATTAGTTTATTTAATTAATAATATTTATCTTTCTTTATATTCACCTTAAATTTTGTTTATTATTTTTTTTTTGCAAAATAAACAACAACAAAACTTCTGATATTTTTCACCATACTGTGGTGCATAACCGAAGAACAAAATAATTTTATTAAATTTCTAGTAATTAAACACAAAAATTATATTTAATTAACAACTTTATAATTTTTAACCGACATATTTTGTATTATTTTCATGGTATTTGAATTTCCGATTTAAATTTTTAATAAGATTTGCAATATTTTATATCCGGGCTACTAAATTTATATTTGTCACTTTACAAGTTAACATTAAATATAACGTTTTCATTATACTCTACATCTTTTGGAGAAAAATTCTAAATAAACCTGACAAAAAATCAAGTAAGAGTTTATATTTGGCTGTGCCGAATTGAATCTATGCATACTTAAAAGAAATTTGTGTAACATTTTGTATCGCTCGTCATACAATACTTTATGTTTATGTAAGATAAATAACTAAACAAACGCCAAAAATAATTGACGGTTTTCCTATTTTGGGCTATGTAGCACGAAAGTCAAATTTTTTGACAAATAACGTAACAATTGACAAATTTTTTTTGGTTTGTGTATCGCGTTTTTACATGTCAAACTAACGAAAGAAAGACGAATAAAATATTTCATTCGTTCAAAAGAAATATACATACATATGTATAAGAAACAGAAAAATTTTAAAAATTTTTAAATTGATTTATGTAAAAGCAATGTATAATAATGATGAGAACATATTTTTTTTTATTAATTTAATATGCTTTCAAAAATACACAAATTTGTAAATAATTTGATTTGTTTATAATGTAAATCCAGATGTTTATTTTTTTTTGCTCTTATTAGGGTAGCCATTGTTTATAGTAAATTAAAATATTCAATATAAGCAAAAAGTAAACAACAAAAATATATTTACATACAGGCAATACTGTGATTTGACACATTGTTAATTTATACGTCCATAACGCAAATGAAGACGAATAATAGATAGCGCGTTACATAAACGCAAATTGTTAATGTATTTGAGTCTTATGGTTATTTTCAATAACGATATTTTCATCTCAATAACGATATATTTTGGAGTTTTTTTTTTGGTATTCCAGTTGTTCTCGAAAATGGACCGCATGTGGTAACTGTGGTCAATTATAGACTGACCTTCACAAAATCCAATAGAAAAATATTTACTTGCATATAACTGATCGGTGAAAATTTTCAGTTTGATATCGATATTTATAAGATACTAGCGGGCCCGGCGAACTTTGGCTCGCCCCAATTTTAAGCCTTCAGACAAACTTTAGAGTAATAATATAATACAACAGGAATAATTTCACACAAAATTTAGTACAAAAAAATCAATTTTCCTACTTTTGCGGAATAATTTTTTCCATTAAGGAATAATTTCACACAAAATTTCGTACAAAAAATCAATTTTCGATTTTTCCAATTTTCCGCATTTCGCATTTTCCGCAATTTTCCATGTTTTACACCAAGAACTTTCTATTTTTTCATTTGGAAAGCCATTAAGGAATAATTTCACACAACATTTCGTACAAAAAAATCAACTTTCCAATTTTTCCAATTTTCCGACTTTTGCGGAGAGATTTTCCAATTTTCCGCATTTCACATTTTCCGCAATTTCCCATGATTTACACTAAGAACTTTCTATTTTTTAATTTGGAAAGCAATTAAGGAATAATTTCCCACACAAAATTTCATACAAAAACTCGATTTTCGAGATTTCGAATTTTCCTAAGAAATTTATATTTTTTGATTTGGAAAGCCATTAAGGAATAATTCCATACAAAAACTCGATTTTTCCAATTTTCGGACTTTTCCGGAGGGTAAAAACTTTCTCCTCGAAAATACGAACATTTGACAAAAAATTTTACAGAAATCGACCTTGCCGTTCTCATTTTATGAATTACTATACATTTTTTACACCATTTTTATATATATAGATTTACAAATTTTAATGTGTTTTTTGGTAGCTATGACCAATTATGGGCCGATCATCATAAAGTTAGTTACTATGATTTATTTTTAATTTTTATACTTCAATTATTAGTTTATTATAATTCAAAAATTGTATTATCCCTGAGGAAGCTATTCATTGTGATAGCGAAATATTGGATTTTAAAATATATTTATATATAAAACATTTTTATATAAATATTAAAAGTGACCGAATTGCTTGAAAAAACAAATTATACAATTATAATAATGTTTAAATTCCGACTACGTGTTTGTTTAAATACGATTATTTTATCGGTATAACATACATCTCTGATTTTATAATTATTGATTCATTATTTTACATTAAAACAATTTTTTGTTTGATATACATACATAAAAAAGTTTAAAAATTGTCAGTTCTAATTTCAGAATTATGGCTCAGGAATATAGTTATACACAGGTGCCAATATTGTATTACGATGCACTAAGTTCTCAAGCGCGCAGTTGTCATATGCTCATAAAAATGCTAAAGATTGATGTAGAACTTCGGCCTACAGATGCTATTAATGATGTTAACTTTTATGATACCTATACCTGGGTATGTTTGAGATTGAATACTTTCACTAAATAACTTTGTTAATGATTTTCAGATAAACTCCTTTTGCCTGTTACCAACTTTGGTGGATGGCAATGTAATTTTGAGTAATGGTCACTCAATTTTGATTTACTTGTGTGAAAAATATGCCCCTTTGAATTTAGTAAATGTATGTCCCTCCGATTATATATCAAGAATTCGGCTAATGAGTTTGCTATTCTATGAGGGCTGTATTCTATTTCGGCGTTTAAATCAATTATTGGTAAGTATAGAAGCAATTAGTCCAGAAAGGAATATGCACTGTCTGACAAGTGTCAGAATTACATTTGCTTAAACTCTAATACTGATCTACATATTCCCTTAGGCCGATATATTTTTAGCTAAATATCCAAACTTTGATACGGATTATCATAAACGTAAAGTGTCAAATGTCTTTAAAACCCTGAATACATTTTTAAAAGCTCAAACTTTCATGGTCGGAAATCGTGTAAGTTTTAAACAACTATTATCAATTTTTTGCTTTTCAAATGTATAATTCAAAACAGAAGTACATATGTAACTAATTTACTATGTGTATTTATTAATCACTTTGTAAAGTTGACTATAGCTGATATATCGTGTGTTTCCACAGTGAGTGCCCTAAATATAATATTTCCCATAGACTATGAAAAGTATCAAAATTTATTTGATTGGTTTCAACGTATTAAGAAAATGGATTTTTATAGTTACAATGAAGAAGGCATTCAAAAGTTGCGATATTTATTAAAGAACCTTGGCAAATTTCCATTTCCTTCACCACTTTACAAAGCTGATGGGCAGGGCTATAGGGAATCCGATGAGAAAAACAATAATGCATTTGACTCGATAATAAAGCAACATAAACATGAAGCTACAAAACCAAAAACGGTTGATTCCACAAATGTTAAACAAATTTATAAGGCCGATAAAATATCAAGCTCTGATAGTTTTGAGTATTTAATGAAGCCAGAACAATTCACTTTGTCTAATATAAATGCCTCCAAATGCGTTTGTGCTTGCATACAGCTGGGAACTAATAAATATTTTAACAGCAATAATTCCCCAATAAAGAAGGATGGCTTTAATGAAAATAATGAAATGCACCCACGAACAGAAGGTAATAGTGAGTATAAGTATTGCAATAATATTATGACAAATATTGTGGACCATTTGACTTGTTTTAACTTTCAATTTGAAGAGATCTGAATAGTTTCAAAGATTATGTGTGGCATCCACATTTAAGCATTTTATACGGTCAAATATGGTCAAGTGGTTTTTGTTGAGTTAATATTTAAAGATCAATTTGCGATTGCTATAATTTCAGGTAGGTATTCAAAAATAGGTTATGTATAAATATTGACCCAACAAACGCCACTAGATCATATTCGACCTAACAAAAAACTTAAATGTGGTTATTACACATAATCTTTAAAACTTTTTTTTCAGATTTCTGAAATAAGATGTCTATTCATTAGACCGGTTCATAAAAATAGATTTGATTTGGAATGATCTAAAAAAATGCCTTTAACATAGTTTTTTCTTCACTCGACAATCTTTGTTTTATACTTTGTTAAAAATATAATTATATCTAGATGATGAAATGTGAATATTTTGTATTTAAGTACCAACCTTGGTACTTAAAAGGTACCATTATTTAGTCAATTTTAAAAATTTTAAACTATTTTCGGAACAGGTTCTCATTGACCGATTGTACTTAAATTTTTACATAAGCTAGTTTTAGTTACTAAGGAACTAAATTATCAAAATCTGAACTACTGTCAATGAAAGCCTTTTATATCTAATGATTTTGATTACAATCTGTTTATACTCGTATATTCTCAGCGATCCAGCATACAAATATCCATCTAGGAAAAAAAGTACTAGTCCTACTAAATATCTTAAACATGTTGGTTATTTTATACTGACCATAATTGACTATAGCACCATAAAAAAACTCAAATCCGAAACGTCTTAAACGCCCTTAAATATCTTAAATGTACATACATACATATTTGTTTTGAAATTTAATTGACACCAAGTCTTACATAAAAGCTGTGACCAATTATTGACTGATGCCGTTGTACAGAAAGGCGATTGCAAAACCTTCCTTCTGTCAACTTTTACACAATGGCGGACTTGTTTAAAATGAAATTTAATGAAAAGAGTGAATAGTTGACAGTTATTCAAGTTTAATTTTCATTTAATAAAAGTTTTTAGTTTTTTTTTCAATTGCTGGATTATTTGACCTGTACAAAATATTATTCGAATATTTCATTTCAATCATCCAATAATTTGTAACGAATAATGCAAAATTATTGAATATAAATTTTATACAAAATTTATAAAACTTGTTTGAGAATAACTAGTTCCAGAACCACTTCAGTTTCTACCATGAAAACATACGAACTAGTGATGCCGTAATCAATTATGGAGAAATGCATCTATAGAATTGTACTAAAATTAAATTGGAAATTTCTAAAATACATTTAGCAACTTATGAAATACAATTGTAATGATGTAGTTATATTTACATTGGATCTAGACTAGATATTCGATTATTAGAGATCACTTTTTAGTTTTAAAACAACTTTTTGGAAAATATAGATTTTTTTTTGGAAAAACATAAACACACAAATTAATATTACCTATTATTATATCATTTTGTTCCCAAAAAGGCAATGATAGTATTTTTAATAATTAGTCCAAACACCCTTATTTCTTACAAGTTTTGGCAAACTCTCCACCAATTTTTCAATTAATTCAAATTCAACGAGCTACAAAAGCTCATCTAAATAAGTTGGTGGTTATCGCTGTTGTCCCAATTATCTCTTCACGATTGACCACAAATTCTCAATCGGATTGAGGACTCTTTGCTGGCCATGAACAAAATAAAATTCTGTTCGTTAAGCCATTCTTTCACGATTTTAAAAGTGTAATTTAGGTAAAAGTAATTTCATTAAATTGATAAATTGAATAGTCACTCTTATCTATAACATCGGGAAGATGAGTTGGAGAAATACGCAGATAGTTTCCTTCCTCATTAATTCTTCGATTCTTTATAGTGGTTCGCGTTGCTACCATGTATATCAACCCCAAGTCATGACGTTCCTCCCATGGTATTTTATTGTTCCATCACCAAAGGCTCGTCTATCGACTAACGTGTTTACCTATTGCTATAAAAGCATATTGTCTTCTTTTTATTTGTTTTATCATAAAACTTTTTGTTGTATTGGATAATTTGCAAAAAATGTTCACCATATGCAATTAAATTAATATCAAACTAGTGTTTTTTTAAGTCACAAACAAAGCAAACACATACAAATTTAACGGTAAACTTTAATATTTTTGTGCAAATATATAAGAAGACACATTTGCGCAAAATTGAGCACATGCAAGTTTTTTTTGGTACTAATTGTTTATTCCCGAAAATTATTATTTTCCATTTTGTATTGTAAATTATTTTGTTTTCTTTATTAGTTTTATTTGTAAGCAATAAAAAGAGCACAAGGCACAAATACTCGTATGTACTCATTTGTTCTCCCCACTGTATGTATATAAATTCAAAGATATGTATATTAAGTATATTAAAAGTAACTATCAGTCTATAAATGAACCAAGGCCAATTTCAATAAAAAACACACCGATAAAAGAACTAGTTCTTTAATTGTCCTAAAAATGTATGTTTGCTCCGTAAAGCAATTTCAAGCAAAAGAACTGGTTTCAGAACTGTTCCAAATAAAGTGTGCTAGGTTTGCAAAGAAACATTTCTGAAGGGCAAAATTACAAACAAAGATCATAGGTCGAAACTCCAAACTAGAAAGAGTACTGGCTACATGCATGCATTCAAGAAATAGTTTTTCTTTTTGATTTCGTAATCTGTTCTACTGTGAGTGATTTTAATTTGTCATTAACAAAAACGATTTCTCTTTAAGATATCAACTTGGAGCAGGAGAATGGAACATATTCAACTGCGAATAACTACACAATTTGTAGATGTTGTTACTCCCCCAACAGCGTTTATAGAGTAAAAGAATTTGATGAAGTGGTTGAATGTGACTGCTCCATTCAAACTCTGCCGACTGTGAACAATCCAGTAATAGGGATGGAATCATGTGTGTATGTTCAATATAATGGCACTAATATAGACCATCAAGATTGCCGGTCTTCCTGTTCAAGAAGGAAAAAAGGACATATGGAAGATAAACAAATATCTTGTTCTTCTTTCGTCAATAAAGAATTATATAGAGCCAACAAAACTAAAACTATTACAAAGAGGTCAAAAAATAATAAGAAATCAGATTTTGAAAACTCGAAAATTAATGAAAAAGACAATAAGGAAGTCGAAGATGCTGATTCTGAAGAAAATGCAGAGCAACAAAGTGTAAAATGCGATGAAACTCGTATTATTAACAAACCATTTACGAAAAACTTTAACCCAAACGAAGAATTTGAAATCATAAGACAAAAAGATAATATAATCGAAAATACTGGGTCATCTATAGGTACACCTATAAAACAAAGCAAAAAACGTAAGAACATTACTTCCGCGAATAATGGATTTACAAATCTAGAAGTTAAAAATTTACTGGCAAAAGTTCGCAGCTTAGAGAACATTTTAGGTAATTGAAAATATTTTTAGTTGGATACTCTTTAAAATTATAATTTTTTGTAGAAAATTCAACATCAGAGATGATTAAAAAGAATATCCAGATGAATTTACCAAGATTTAACAAAAATGCAAAAGTTTCGAAAGATTCTTCGTTTGGGTCATTAAAAAACGGGGAATTATCACACAATTCTCTTATAATTGATACGTGTAAAAATAACCAAGTCTCTGGATTTACATATAAAGATGTTGAACATTTACTGTCCAAAGTTCGTAGCTTGGAGAACATTTTAAGTAATTGAATAATGTATTTTCAACGTATACTTTTTAAAATTATTATTTTTTGCAGAAAATGATAAAGTAATGGTGAATAAGAGTAACCAGATGCATTTGCCTAATATTAAGAACAAGTTAGACAGAAATCCAATATTGAATACAAATGTTTCGGATGATTTTTCGGTTGAGTCTTTAACACAAGAGGAAGAGAATTTCATCAATAATAGTAGTATGTTAAATAAGAAAATATGTTTAGCTGGTTAATTTAATTTATTTTTTATTTCTTGAATAAATCTCTTAAACAGAATTAACTGACAAAGTAAAAATGAGCAAAAGTAGCCCAACGAAATTGTCGAGATTTAATAACAAGTCCTATAAAAGTCCAGTGTTGGATACCACGACATCAGCTGAGTCTCTAACAGAAGAAGAGGAAAATAATTTCGCACACGCTTCTAGTAGTCTAAAAGGGAATAATATAAAAGAAGATATTCTTGATTTAGAAGAATCTTTACTAGAAGAAGATGATTTAAATAATGATTTTTTGAACAGCTCAATAGATACTGTCTCCATTTCACGTCACATACTGATACCCAACTTTATAGTAACTAATTCTGAAAGTGAACTTCAAAATCCAATTACTAGTAATGTTAAAGAAACCCCAAATAAATACTCTGAAACACACAGTTCTGGCAGATATTGTTGCAATTGTAATAAAAATTTAATAAAAAACAAACGTTTGGAGGCTGGCAGTAATCCTAAACCACAAGAAACCTTATCCTTTGAAGATGATTTACCAATAACATCTGCACAGTTTAAACAAAGGGACGTAAGAGTGGAGGATAACGTATCGCATAACAGCGAAATACTTACCAAAGTAATTTATCACATCTGCATGAAAAATACTTCCAAATATAGAAAGAATTGTCACTGTGATGATTGCCTAAAGAAGGAACAAATAAAGCTGAATAAAAAATCAAAAATACCACGCTTAATTTCAAATAAATTGGCTGCTATCAAAAAGGAAACTAAATAAAATGTCTTCAAAAGTAACACCAGAAATCGGCAGTAATTGTCCAAACAAAGAAAGTTTTCAAAATATGCTACAAGTAAATGAAAATAATTAAGAATTTTTGGAATAAATAAAAAGTATATTAATTTTATATTAAAAAAAGTGTTTGTTCGCGATCGATAAGTTTAAGACCAATTGCAAAAAATTTAACAATGAAACATATATATGTATGTACGACCAAGTATGTCAAATAAAACACATGTTAAGATAATAAAACAGGTTTAAGATAACGATTAATTTAGTGAAGAGTGCTAAGATAATTTAGTGGAATATAATATTACTCTTCCTTTATTTAAATATAAATTTATGTATATAGATAAATATATTTTTCGGATGTGGTTCTTATATGGGAGCTATGACCAATTATGGGCCGACCATCATAAAATTGATTACAATTACAATTTATTTACCTATAAAAACTTAATACATAACTTATTGTATTCACCACGAAAAAGATGGGGAATATATTAAGTTTGCCATTCCATTTGTAACACATCGAAACAATGGTCGTAGAACCAAAAAGACTATCCCCCTTATTCAAAAACGATTATTAAATTTAACAAACGTTTATTAAGCAAAATTTTATATGCAAATCTGTCTTAATAAACGTTTGTTAAATTTAATAATCGTTTTTGAATAAGGGGGTATATATTCTAGGTCCTTATAAGATTCTAAGATGATCTAGTTACATCCGTCCGTTTGTTAGTATGTGTAAATTTTTACAAAACATTTTTTGATTTACCCAAAAGTTTGGTATTAAAATAGGCAAAATTGGTCCAATAGGATTCGAGTTATAGATCAAAATTTCAGAATACCTCGATATTTTTCCCATATTTTTTTTTTACTATTTTCATCAAATATAATGCACACCATAGTGGGGAGGGTATATTGGATTTGTGCTGATGTTTGTAACGCCCAGAAATATTGCTCCACCTTAAAGTATACCGATCGGCTCAGAATCACTTTCTGAGTAGATTTAACGACGTTCCTCCGTCCGTTTGGCTGGTCGCAATTTTGAAGATATTTCGATAAAATTTGGTACTTAATATTTTTTCGGCCCAAGGATGGATGGAATTGAAACTGGTGGAAATCGGTCTATTATTTAACCTGGCCCCAATACAAATGTACTCCCGGAATTGGGGTTTACCGATCATAAATATTTGAATTATGCAAGTATCCAAACATATTTCACCACAAATGAGTAATATGGAGCTAAATCACATTTTGTGAAGATCGGTCTATAATTAGTCGTAGCTCCCATATAAGGCCCACTCCCGAAAATCACTTTTGACGAATAACGTAACAATTGACAGATTTTTTTTGGTTTGTGTATCGCGTTTTTACATGTCAAACTAACGAAAGAAAGACGAATAAAATATTTCATTCGTTCAAAAGAAATATACATACATATGTATAAGAAACAGAAAAATTTTAAAAATTTTTAAATTGATTTATGTAAAAGCAATGTATAATAATGATGAGAACATATTTTTTTTTATTAATTTAATATGCTTTCAAAAATACACAAATTTGTAAATAATTTGATTTGTTTATAATGTAAATCCAGATGTTTATTTTTTTTTTGCTCTTATTAGGGTAGCCATTGTTTATAGTAAATTAAAATATTCAATATAAGCAAAAAGTAAACAAAAAAAATATATTTACATACAGGCAATACTGTGATTTGACACATTGTTAATTTATACTTCCGTAACGCAAATGAAGACGAATAATAGATAGCGCGTTACATAAACGCAAATTGTTACGTTATCGTTGACGTTTCGTCCAGTTTCGTTAACCTTTCAACGTGTAACATAAACAGGCTGTTAATGTATTTGAGTCTTATGGTTATTTTCAATAACGATATTTTCATCTCAATAACGATATATTTTGGAGTTTTTTTTGGTATTCCAGTTGTTCTCGAAAATGGACCGCATGTGGTAACTGTGGTCAATTATAGACTGACCTTCACAAAATCCAATAGAAAAATATTTACTTGCATATAACTGATCGGTGAAAATTTTCAGTTTGATATCGATATTTATAAGATACTAGCGGGCCCGGCGAACTTTGCCTCGCCCCAATTTTAAGCCTTCAGACAAACTTTAGAGTAATAATATAATACAACAGGAATAATTTCACACAAAATTTAGTACAAAAAAATCAATTTTCCTACTTTTGCGGAATAATTTTTTCCATTAAGGAATAATTTCACACAAAATTTCGTACAAAAAATCAATTTTCGATTTTTCCAATTTTCCGCATTTCGCATTTTCCGCAATTTTCCATGTTTTACACCAAGAACTTTCTATTTTTTCATTTGGAAAGCCATTAAGGAATAATTTCACACAACATTTCGTACAAAAAAATCAACTTTCCAATTTTTCCAATTTTCCGACTTTTGCGGAGAGATTTTCCAATTTTCCGCATTTCACATTTTCCGCAATTTCCCATGATTTACACTAAGAACTTTCTATTTTTTAATTTGGAAAGCAATTAAGGAATAATTTCCCACACAAAATTTCATACAAAAACTCGATTTTCGAGATTTCGAATTTTCCTAAGAAATTTATATTTTTTGATTTGGAAAGCCATTAAGGAATAATTCCATACAAAAACTCTATTTTTCCAATTTTCGGACTTTTCCGGAGGGTAAAAACCTTCTCCTCGAAAATACGAACATTTGACAAAAAATTTTACAGAAATCGACCTTGCCGTTCTCATTTTATGAATTACTATACATTTTTTACACCATTTTTATATATATAGATTTACAAATTTTAATGTGTTTTTTGGTAGCTATGACCAATTATGGGCCGATCATCATAAAGTTAGTTACTATGATTTATTTTTAATTTTTATACTTCAATTATTAATTTATTATAATTCAAAAATTGTATTATCCCTGAGGAAGCTATTCATTGTGATAGCGAAATATTGGATTTTAAAATATATTTATATATAAAACATTTTTATATAAATATTAAAAGTGACCGAATTGCTTGAAAAAACAAATTATACAATTATAATAATGTTTAAATTCCGACTACGTGTTTGTTTAAATACGATTATTTTATCGGTATAACATACATCTCTGATTTTATAATTATTGATTCATTATTTTACATTAAAACAATTTTTTGTTTGATATACATACATAAAAAAGTTTAAAAATTGTCAGTTCTAATTTCAGAATTATGGCTCAGGAATATAGTTATACACAGGTGCCAATATTGTATTACGATGCACTAAGTTCTCAAGCGCGCAGTTGTCATATGCTCATAAAAATGCTAAAGATTGATGTAGAACTTCGGCCTACAGATGCTATTAATGATGTTAACTTTTATGATACCTATACCTGGGTATGTTTGAGATTGAATACTTTCACTAAATAACTTTGTTAATGATTTTCAGATAAACTCCTTTTGCCTGTTACCAACTTTGGTGGATGGCAATGTAATTTTGAGTAATGGTCACTCAATTTTGATTTACTTGTGTGAAAAATATGCCCCTTTGAATTTAGTAAATGTATGTCCCTCCGATTATATATCAAGAATTCGGCTAATGAGTTTGCTATTCTATGAGGGCTGTATTCTATTTCGGCGTTTAAATCAATTATTGGTAAGTATAGAAGCAATTAGTCCAGAAAGGAATATGCACTGTCTGACAAGTGTCAGAATTACATTTGCTTAAACTCTAATACTGATCTACATATTCCCTTAGGCCGATATATTTTTAGCTAAATATCCAAACTTTGATACGGATTATCATAAACGTAAAGTGTCAAATGTCTTTAAAACCCTGAATACATTTTTAAAAGCTCAAACTTTCATGGTCGGAAATCGTGTAAGTTTTAAACAACTATTATCAATTTTTTGCTTTTCAAATGTATAATTCAAAACAGAAGTACATATGTAACTAATTTACTATGTGTATTTATTAATCACTTTGTAAAGTTGACTATAGCTGATATATCGTGTGTTTCCACAGTGAGTGCCCTAAATATAATATTTCCCATAGACTATGAAAAGTATCAAAATTTATTTGATTGGTTTCAACGTATTAAGAAAATGGATTTTTATAGTTACAATGAAGAAGGCATTCAAAAGTTGCGATATTTATTAAAGAACCTTGGCAAATTTCCATTTCCTTCACCACTTTACAAAGCTGATGGGCAGGGCTATAGGGAATCCGATGAGAAAAACAATAATGCATTTGACTCGATAATAAAGCAACATAAACATGAAGCTACAAAACCAAAAACGGTTGATTCCACAAATGTTAAACAAATTTATAAGGCCGATAAAATATCAAGCTCTGATAGTTTTGAGTATTTAATGAAGCCAGAACAATTCACTTTGTCTAATATAAATGCCTCCAAATGCGTTTGTGCTTGCATACAGCTGGGAACTAATAAATATTTTAACAGCAATAATTCCCCAATAAAGAAGGATGGCTTTAATGAAAATAATGAAATGCACCCACGAACAGAAGGTAATAGTGAGTATAAGTATTGCAATAATATTATGACAAATATTGTGGACCATTTGACTTGTTTTAACTTTCAATTTGAAGAGATCTGAATAGTTTCAAAGATTATGTGTGGCATCCACATTTAAGCATTTTATACGGTCAAATATGGTCAAGTGGTTTTTGTTGAGTTAATATTTAAAGATCAATTTGCGATTGCTATAATTTCAGGTAGGTATTCAAAAATAGGTTATGTATAAATATTGACCCAACAAACGCCACTAGATCATATTCGACCTAACAAAAAACTTAAATGTGGTTATTACACATAATCTTTAAAACTTTTTTTTCAGATTTCTGAAATAAGATGTCTATTCATTAGACCGGTTCATAAAAATAGATTTGATTTGGAATGATCTAAAAAAATGCCTTTAACATAGTTTTTTCTTCACTCGACAATCTTTGTTTTATACTTTGTTAAAAATATAATTATATCTAGATGATGAAATGTGAATATTTTGTATTTAAGTACCAACCTTGGTACTTAAAAGGTACCATTATTTAGTCAATTTTAAAAATTTTAAACTATTTTCGGAACAGGTTCTCATTGACCGATTGTACTTAAATTTTTACATAAGCTAGTTTTAGTTACTAAGGAACTAAATTATCAAAATCTGAACTACTGTCAATGAAAGCCTTTTATATCTAATGATTTTGATTACAATCTGTTTATACTCGTATATTCTCAGCGATCCAGCATACAAATATCCATCTAGGAAAAAAAGTACTAGTCCTACTAAATATCTTAAACATGTTGGTTATTTTATACTGACCATAATTGACTATAGCACCATAAAAAAACTCAAATCCGAAACGTCTTAAACGCCCTTAAATATCTTAAATGTACATACATACATATTTGTTTTGAAATTTAATTGACACCAAGTCTTACATAAAAGCTGTGACCAATTATTGACTGATGCCGTTGTACAGAAAGGCGATTGCAAAACCTTCCTTCTGTCAACTTTTACACAATGGCGGACTTGTTTAAAATGAAATTTAATGAAAAGAGTGAATAGTTGACAGTTATTCAAGTTTAATTTTCATTTAATAAAAGTTTTTAGTTTTTTTTTCAATTGCTGGATTATTTGAACAAACAACCTGTACAAAATATTATTCGAATATTTCATTTCAATAATCCAATAATTTGTAACGAATAATGCAAAATTATTGAATATAAATTTTATACAAAATTTATAAAACTTGTTTGAGAATAACTAGTTCCAGAACCACTTCAGTTTCTACCATGAAAACATACGAACTAGTGATGCCGTAATCAATTATGGAGAAATGCATCTATAGAATTGTACTAAAATTAAATTGGAAATTTCTAAAATACATTTAGCAACTTATGAAATACAATTGTAATGATGTAGTTATATTTACATTGGATCTAGACTAGATATTCGATTATTAGAGATCACTTTTTAGTTTTAAAACAACTTTTTGGAAAATATAGATTTTTTTTTGGAAAAACATAAACACACAAATTAATATTACCTATTATTATATCATTTTGTTCCCAAAAAGGCAATGATAGTATTTTTAATAATTAGTCCAAACACCCTTATTTCTTACAAGTTTTGGCAAACTCTCCACCAATTTTTCAATTAATTCAAATTCAACGAGCTACAAAAGCTCATCTAAATAAGTTGGTGGTTATCGCTGTTGTCCCAATTATCTCTTCACGATTGACCACAAATTCTCAATCGGATTGAGGACTCTTTGCTGGCCATGAACAAAATAAAATTCTGTTCGTTAAGCCATTCT
The DNA here is from genome assembly GCA_950370525.1 of Bellardia bayeri. Classification (NCBI taxonomy): domain Eukaryota; kingdom Metazoa; phylum Arthropoda; class Insecta; order Diptera; family Calliphoridae; genus Bellardia; species Bellardia bayeri. Next base: position 49,258,019 of record OX493268.1, read on the forward strand.
TTCACGATTTTAAAAGTGTAATTTAGGTAAAAGTAATTTCATTAAATTGATAAATTGAATAGTCACTCTTATCTATAACATCGGGAAGATGAGTTGGAGAAATACGCAGATAGTTTCCTTCCTCATTAATTCTTCGATTCTTTATAGTGGTTCGCGTTGCTACCATGTATATCAACCCCAAGTCATGACGTTCCTCCCATGGTATTTTATTGTTCCATCACCAAAGGCTCGTCTATCGACTAACGTGTTTACCTATTGCTATAAAAGCATATTGTCTTCTTTTTATTTGTTTTATCATAAAACTTTTTGTTGTATTGGATAATTTGCAAAAAATGTTCACCATATGCAATTAAATTAATATCAAACTAGTGTTTTTTTAAGTCACAAACAAAGCAAACACATACAAATTTAACGGTAAACTTTAATATTTTTGTGCAAATATATAAGAAGACACATTTGCGCAAAATTGAGCACATGCAAGTTTTTTTTGGTACTAATTGTTTATTCCCGAAAATTATTATTTTCCATTTTGTATTGTAAATTATTTTGTTTTCTTTATTAGTTTTATTTGTAAGCAATAAAAAGAGCACAAGGCACAAATACTCGTATGTACTCATTTGTTCTCCCCACTGTATGTATATAAATTCAAAGATATGTATATTAAGTATATTAAAAGTAACTATCAGTCTATAAATGAACCAAGGCCAATTTCAATAAAAAACACACCGATAAAAGAACTAGTTCTTTAATTGTCCTAAAAATGTATGTTTGCTCCGTAAAGCAATTTCAAGCAAAAGAACTGGTTTCAGAACTGTTCCAAATAAAGTGTGCTAGGTTTGCAAAGAAACATTTCTGAAGGGCAAAATTACAAACAAAGATCATAGGTCGAAACTCCAAACTAGAAAGAGTACTGGCTACATGCATGCATTCAAGAAATAGTTTTTCTTTTTGATTTCGTAATCTGTTCTACTGTGAGTGATTTTAATTTGTCATTAACAAAAACGATTTCTCTTTAAGATATCAACTTGGAGCAGGAGAATGGAACATATTCAACTGCGAATAACTACACAATTTGTAGATGTTGTTACTCCCCCAACAGCGTTTATAGAGTAAAAGAATTTGATGAAGTGGTTGAATGTGACTGCTCCATTCAAACTCTGCCGACTGTGAACAATCCAGTAATAGGGATGGAATCATGTGTGTATGTTCAATATAATGGCACTAATATAGACCATCAAGATTGCCGGTCTTCCTGTTCAAGAAGGAAAAAAGGACATATGGAAGATAAACAAATATCTTGTTCTTCTTTCGTCAATAAAGAATTATATAGAGCCAACAAAACTAAAACTATTACAAAGAGGTCAAAAAATAATAAGAAATCAGATTTTGAAAACTCGAAAATTAATGAAAAAGACAATAAGGAAGTCGAAGATGCTGATTCTGAAGAAAATGCAGAGCAACAAAGTGTAAAATGCGATGAAACTCGTATTATTAACAAACCATTTACGAAAAACTTTAACCCAAACGAAGAATTTGAAATCATAAGACAAAAAGATAATATAATCGAAAATACTGGGTCATCTATAGGTACACCTATAAAACAAAGCAAAAAACGTAAGAACATTACTTCCGCGAATAATGGATTTACAAATCTAGAAGTTAAAAATTTACTGGCAAAAGTTCGCAGCTTAGAGAACATTTTAGGTAATTGAAAATATTTTTAGTTGGATACTCTTTAAAATTATAATTTTTTGTAGAAAATTCAACATCAGAGATGATTAAAAAGAATATCCAGATGAATTTACCAAGATTTAACAAAAATGCAAAAGTTTCGAAAGATTCTTCGTTTGGGTCATTAAAAAACGGGGAATTATCACACAATTCTCTTATAATTGATACGTGTAAAAATAACCAAGTCTCTGGATTTACATATAAAGATGTTGAACATTTACTGTCCAAAGTTCGTAGCTTGGAGAACATTTTAAGTAATTGAATAATGTATTTTCAACGTATACTTTTTAAAATTATTATTTTTTGCAGAAAATGATAAAGTAATGGTGAATAAGAGTAACCAGATGCATTTGCCTAATATTAAGAACAAGTTAGACAGAAATCCAATATTGAATACAAATGTTTCGGATGATTTTTCGGTTGAGTCTTTAACACAAGAGGAAGAGAATTTCATCAATAATAGTAGTATGTTAAATAAGAAAATATGTTTAGCTGGTTAATTTAATTTATTTTTTATTTCTTGAATAAATCTCTTAAACAGAATTAACTGACAAAGTAAAAATGAGCAAAAGTAGCCCAACGAAATTGTCGAGATTTAATAACAAGTCCTATAAAAGTCCAGTGTTGGATACCACGACATCAGCTGAGTCTCTAACAGAAGAAGAGGAAAATAATTTCGCACACGCTTCTAGTAGTCTAAAAGGGAATAATATAAAAGAAGATATTCTTGATTTAGAAGAATCTTTACTAGAAGAAGATGATTTAAATAATGATTTTTTGAACAGCTCAATAGATACTGTCTCCATTTCACGTCACATACTGATACCCAACTTTATAGTAACTAATTCTGAAAGTGAACTTCAAAATCCAATTACTAGTAATGTTAAAGAAACCCCAAATAAATACTCTGAAACACACAGTTCTGGCAGATATTGTTGCAATTGTAATAAAAATTTAATAAAAAACAAACGTTTGGAGGCTGGCAGTAATCCTAAACCACAAGAAACCTTATCCTTTGAAGATGATTTACCAATAACATCTGCACAGTTTAAACAAAGGGACGTAAGAGTGGAGGATAACGTATCGCATAACAGTGAAATACTTACCAAAGTAATTTATCACATCTGCATGAAAAATACTTCCAAATATAGAAAGAATTGTCACTGTGATGATTGCCTAAAGAAGGAACAAATAAAGCTGAATAAAAAATCAAAAATACCACGCTTAATTTCAAATAAATTGGCTGCTATCAAAAAGGAAACTAAATAAAATGTCTTCAAAAGTAACACCAGAAATCGGCAGTAATTGTCCAAACAAAGAAAGTTTTCAAAATATGCTACAAGTAAATGAAAATAATTAAGAATTTTTGGAATAAATAAAAAGTATATTAATTTTATATTAAAAAAAGTGTTTGTTCGCGATCGATAAGTTTAAGACCAATTGGAAAAAATTTAACAATGAAACATATATATGTATGTACGACCAAGTATGTCAAATAAAACACATGTTAAGATAATAAAACAGGTTTAAGATAACGATTAATTTAGTGAAGAGTGCTAAGATAATTTAGTGGAATATAATATTACTCTTCCTTTATTTAAATAGAATTTTATGTATATAGATAAATATATTTTTCGGATGTGGTCCTTAAATGGGAGCTATGACCAATTATGGGCCGACCATCATAAAATTGATTACAATTACAATTTATTTACCTATAAAAACTTAATACATAACTTATTGTATTCACCACGAAAAAGATGGGGAATATATTAAGTTTGCCATTCCATTTGTAACACATCGAAACAATGGTCGTAGAACCAAAAAGACTATCCCCCTTATTCAAAAACGATTATTAAATTTAACAAACGTTTATTAAGCAAAATTTTATATGCAAATCTGTCTTAATAAACGTTTGTTAAATTTAATAATCGTTTTTGAATAAGGGGGTATATATTCTAGGTCCTTATAAGATTCTAAGATGATCTAGTTACATCCGTCCGTTTGTTAGTATGTGTAAATTTTTACAAAACATTTTTTCATTTACCCAAAAGTTTGCAATTAAAATAGGCAAAATTGGTCCAATAGGATTCGAGTTATAGATCAAAATTTCAGAATACCTCGATATTTTTCCCATCTTTTTTTTACTATTTTCATCAAATATAATGCACACCATAGTGGGGAGGGTATATTGGATTTGTGCTGATGTTTGTAACGCCCAGAAATATAAAATAATATCGAAATATTGAAGATATTTCGATAAAATTTGGTACGTAATATTTTTTCGGCCCAAGGATGGATGGAATTGAAACTGGTGGAAATCGGTCTATTATTTAACCTGGCCCCAATATAAATGTACTCCCGGAATTGGGGTTTACCGATCATAAATATTTGAATTATGCAAGTATCCAAACATATTTCACCACAAATGAGTAATATGGAGCTAAATCACATTTTGTGAAGATCGGTCTATAATTAGTCGTAGCTCCCATATAAGGCCCACTTCCGAAAATCACTTTAAAGATCATTACTCACTCAAAAATGTAGGTATCTAAATAATATTTAATACAAATATATTTCATATATATACAAATAGTACGGTACAATTTTATTGTGATCGGTCCATAATTAGTCGTAACTACCATATAAGGTCCACTTACGAAAATCACTTTAAAGCGCATAACTCACTCAAAAATGTTGGTATCCAAATAATATTTAACACAAATATATTTTATATGCATACAAATAATACTGTACAATTTTATTATAATCTGTCGATAATTAGTCGTAGCTCCCATATGGGGTTGCCAGATATAAAATCGGCAAAAAAAGTACAGATATCAAATCGAAGTAAAAAACAGCACTACAAATAAGAAAAAAAAGTACACTTTTTATTTTAAAAAAATCATAAAATTTAGTACATAAAAGAAATATTTGATGTAACTAAAGCTATGTGTCCACGATCGTCAGATATTACAACGTTATCCGAAAAATGTTCAGAAAATGTCTAACAACCGTGTAAACTTAAAATTTTTGCCTTCCAACGTTGTAGGAAAAATCATTTTCAGTACATTGAAAAACAAAAATATTGTCAGACATCTAACAATCGTGTAAACACACAATTTTGTAATTTTCATTGTTTTAAGACAATTGTCAAACACTTTTCATTGTCATATGTGTTGAATTTAGTCAAGTGTATTAGATTTTATTTTAAAAAAACAAAATAATTTTTTTCTATTCTATATTAAATGTTTTAATACAACTTGTTTTTTGGCAACTTGAAAAAATTATAAATATTTATCGCTTTTTTGGACTTGGTTAACTATTCCATTTTTACCATCTTCCGTTTTTAAAAAATTGCAAAATTCATTATAAGTGTACTCAAGATTTGTTTTTATTATTAATTTGTTTTCTACATTTTCAATTAGAAGCTTGTTTCGTTCCTTTTTCCAAAAATTTAACATCAAACTAAAAATTCTCTCGGTTGCCGTATTAGAATGAGGAATTGAAAATATAAACATACAAATTTTTTCGAAATTGGATATGATCCACTTTTTAGGAATGTTTTCCATTTTTCTTCAACAGAATTTTCTTCCGGAATATTTTGAGCAAAAGTCTTTAAAGAGATAAATATATATATTTGCTATCAAATAAGAAACTGTTCCGTAAAAATAAAATAAAAAAAGTACAAAAAAAAGTACAGGGGCTGAAAAAAAGTACATTTGCGTACTTCTTTAGGTCTTATGTAGACAGAAGTACAATTAGTAAAAAAAGTACGCGTACTTCTAAATGCAGTGCATCTGGCAAGCCTACTCCCATATAAGGCAAAATTCCAAAAATCAGTTTAACCCTTAAATACCTGAAATTGAAAATACGTTTCAATTGCAGAAATAAATTTTTGTTCTAGCATGTATTTCATCTGGAAATTACGAATTTCAGTTCCAATTCAGAAAAAAATACTCCTGGAAAGCTCCAGCACAAAAACAAGGAAGACAGTCTGTAGACGGTCTTAGTAGCTAAACAGGAAAACCCCGTGTTTTTTAATACTCAACTGATGAGTGTGTGCGACGGTCTTAGGCGTTAAAGGATTAAAGAGCATAACTCACTCAAAAATGTTGGTATCTAAATAATATTTAACACAAATATATTTTATATGTATAAAAATAATATTATTATGATCGGTCCATAATTAGTCGTAGCTCCCATATAAGGTCCACTTTCGAAAATCTATTTAACGGTCATAAATTTTTTTAAAATGTTGGTAATTAAATAAAATTCGACACAAATAAGTTTCTTATATACAGAAATAATGACACTTAATTTTATAATGGTCGGTACATAATTAGTCGAAACTCCCATGTAAGACCCTCTCCGTAATTCACTTTAACCTCCATAAATCTTTTATAGCCGAATTCTCGGTCATTAGTTAACCATTGTTAAACTAAAATACTAACTATTGTTTACCTATTACTTGTTATTCTTATGGCGAACTAGGCATTGCGAATTAAGATTCATTAGTTAAGCCTTTGCCATTAGCTAACTAAGGACTGTGAATTTAGCCATTAAAAGAATTTATAATGAGATAAAGAAATCATGACACTAAATTTTGGTCCCAAATAGGTGATATCTTCCATTTCTGAAAAACTGTTTTATACATATACTAGGTGTAGGGTATTACATGGTCGGGCTTGACCGACTATACTTTTTTACTTGTTTTTATTATAGAAAGAAAGTCCTGTTGAAAATGACTGGGTCAATGATTTCTAATAGCCCTCATATAAATGTCGGTATATGGCTTTATGGTACATAAATGTCTATAGAAAAGACGAAACCATACAAAATTCTGCAATAATAAATTTCATGCAAAGTGAAATCTCAAACCGATATTTTGCTTGCATCTGTCCATATTTTGACTATATGGGACTATATAAAGTATACTTCCAAAAATCACTTAACAGCGCATAAACTTTTATAAAATTCGCTATCAAGTTGATATTCAACAAGCATAATTCAAATAAATATTTCAATTGTAGTATTAAATTTCATGATTATCGGTTCATATTTGACCATAGCCCCCATATAATGTGTACTTCCGGAAATGACTTAAATGCGCATAAATTTCTTATAAAAACCAATATCAAGATGGAATTCAATACAAATAGTATATATATATATATATAAATCGTCGGTGTCAATTTTATAATGATCGGTCTATATTTGACCATAGCCACCATACAAAGTCTACTTCCGGAAATCTCTTAAGCATCAGCAGCAAGTGTAAATTCGACAGAAATAGACCATAGTGTTTTCAAAAGCAGCATCACATCAATTTGATGATTTTTTTTTAGGAAATATTAGAGTTCGTTTTTATGTTGGCAAATGCTGTTTGCTTTCCAGAAACATTTTCGAACAGTTCATGGCTTATTAAATACAGCTCGCAGTAGCATGGATTGCATTCTAAGAATTGCCTGCATCATGCTACTCTTAGAATTCGTAAAATTATTAACCGATTGTACAAAGGTTTCTACTGACTTTAGTTGGCCCGAGGGTTTGATTGTTTGGCTCCATGTTGTTATTGGGTAATGCGTTCTGCAGAATTTGACTGTCGGCTCCTCATTTTGTGGACAATTTGCATTTCGAAGGTTCGGATCTTGTACCGTGGGTACTTTATTTCTAAGAGCACTTTACAAAAGAAAATACTGGGCGACTTCTACGAGTACGAGTATAGTTAGCAGTCTGATTTCCATTACAATTGAATCATTTCTTGGTTTATCACTGAAATGAACAATGTAGTTCACCACATGCGATGCAAACTGGTGGCAACTTACAATATGATCTAGTATGACCATATTTTTCGCAGTTTAAACATTGAATCGTTTGTTTGGTTCTTCTACTGTTCTTCTTCGGTGCAATAAAAACCTCAGATCATAGATTGGATGTGATTCACATTTCTTTAGTTTAACATCACCAGGTTCCAATTCCACTCGAAAATGTGATTGGAGATTTTTTCATGATTTTTAATGTTTATCAGGTTCTTTATTTTCTGGGGTTCTACACAGGAGTCGATACTCTTAATAACAATTTAAAGGCTTCTACTACTTCATGATTAACCAGATTTTGGTTTCATTATTATTACCTCTCTTGAATGGGACGACAAAAAATTAATTTTTGTCAATTAAAGAAATTAAATCTTTCACTAGTTTGGTGGTCTAAACGATTTTGTTATTGGGGTATCAGTTGTTTCATTATCTAATACAGCAAAACGATTTACAAAGTTTGGCCTATCATTTCCATTATACTTTGATATTTTTGAGTTAGATGCCACTTTGGAGGACTTCGGACTTCGTCCTCCTTTTAAGGCAATAATGTACTTATCAATATCTATTTGTACTGGGAATTTTTTTTTTGGCAATTTTATCAGATTGAGCAGTTTTGGGTATAGCTCTCGTTTTAGTGTTAGTATTTGTACTCTCTTCGTTTAATTCATTGGATATATGTATGTATTTTATGCATATTGAAAATATCAGTGTTGTTTATTAAAGTAATAACTAACACAGCTGCTGGTAACACATAAGCTTTTGTTGAAATGTAATTATTTACAAACAAAGCTTCTCCCGCTTACTACCAAGGGTTTGGTAGTCAATTCTTTCATTATTTTCTTTTACATCGCTCTCTTCTGCATTTATTATAAGGTATGCATTTCTGTTATTTACACTATAATCTAGGCTCGCAAAAGTCATAAAAATAATTGTTTAAGCAATCTCTTATTTATTAATTTTGCCACTATTTGAATTTTTCTTTTATTGAATTATTTCGTTGATTTTTTACACAGTTTATTTTATATTTTTATAACTTTATTTAATAAAAAAGATAGCGTCCATTCGCTTATTTATTATTAAGATTTAAATATAAAATACAAGATATATTTAGAATTTTGGAATATTGGTCAATTTAGGACAATACTGATTATTTTCAACCCATTTCAGCTCGAATTAGATAGTATTACAAATAAATAATTTTAAAAATTAGTGTGCATGTCAAAACTTGCAATAAGGGTTTTGCGAAATAAGGGGCTTTGGACTAAATATTCAAAATACTATCATTACTTAAAGTTTTTGGATGGTGTAAAATTTAGTCTCTCTCTTCTTAGAAGTTGATAATTTTAGATTTGTTTTATAAATTCCTAGCAAACCCTGCACACTTCGCAGTGCCAAAAAGAAAATTAAAAAATCAATTCGAATTCATTTAAATTAGTGATAAATTGCTTTTATTGTAATGCTCTGTGGTAAACAACATTTGTTGTTTTTCCATTTTCGGTGTAAAAATACAAAACCGATGGTTTGCCAACGCGCGAACAGGCTACATACAACTGTCCATGTGAGAAAACTGGATACTCTAAATTCACTTTACTAATTCCTAAGGATTGACCTTGCGCCTTATTAATGGTAACCGCAAACGCTAGGCGAACAGGAAACTGAAGTCGTTTAAATTCAAATGGCATATCAGGAGGAATTATTGGGATGCGTGGAATGAATTTTCCAGTTAAAATAGTAGCTTCAATTACATAAGCCATCAACCTCTTAATAGCAAGTATTGTACCATTACACAAACGGGGTTGATTGATATTGCGAAGCATAATAATATTGGCTCCAACTTTCATTTGGGGATTATTTGGAGGCAATCCTTGTACTCAAAAATTATGTTGGATAATTCACAACATCTTCTTCATTGGTAACAGTATCCACAGACTTGTACAACAGCAATATGCCATGAATCTTTGATTGTATAGCCGTGTTTAATTTAGTAACATCTTTGTTTTTTGCCGCTAAAATTGCCAATTTGCCATGAATCTTTGATTGTATAGCCGTGTTTAATTTAGTAACATCTTTGTTTTTTGCCGCTAAAATTGCTCTGTCATTTAACCATGCGTGGCATGTATATTGTTGTGCTATGTTAATGAAAACACATTCAATAAATTCCTCTTTTGACTGTTTGTGTACCGGCAGCTGCCGATCTAGGAATGACGGGTAATGTTTGCCTAAAATCGCCTGACTATAAAATCAACGCACCACCAAACAAGTCTGAATTATCTCGGAGATCTTTAAGTGTTCTTTCCAAAGCTTCAACAGATTGCTTATTCGCCATAGCGCATTCGTTCCAAATAATGATACCGCAACATTTTAATAATTTTGCCGTTCCAGCTGCTGTCCGACTACCATCTAACAAAGTGGCTGTAATGCCAGAAGACACCAATTCCAATGCATTTTTATTCTGGGAACGTAGCGTTGCCAACATCAATGAAATCAAGAACGTTTTTCCGGTGCCTCCTAGTGCATCCAGAAATTAAAATTAACCGGCTTCACTACTGAAAGCTTGCATAATAGTATCGTACGTCTTTTTTTGCTTCGCATTCAATGTCCAAAGATTTACGTGAACAAAAGCATTTAATTCGTTGCGATCGTATGTTGTTCACATTGTAGTTCTAACTCAAAAATGTCATGCATTGCACGATTAGGTGATGGCATTCCCAATTGGTTTGGCTAAAATTGAATTGTAATGAATTTAAGAACGAATTGTATTTCAGTTTTTCAAAATATTAACTCAAATATTTTCAAATATTTCCAAATGAATGCAGTGTTCACATGGCTATAACTTATGAACCAATATACATACAGAGACCGTTTATACATAAAAACTTTGGTATTGACGGCACCTTTCATATAAACAAAATTGGTTCACGCATTCCAGAAAATATCAATTACTAACATAATGCAACTTATTTATATATATATAGATTTTGTTTAATATTAAACATTAACAGTCTTATTCAGAAAAAATTAAAGTAGACTTTAAATGTACTTTAAGAAAATTTTGCATGAAAATTTTGTCTAAAAGCACACCTCATGGTGCAACTATACCTATTACAAATTGTAATTGTAATTTACAATCTATGTATAAAAAATGTTACCCACTGAAAATACATAACTTCATGTAGCAAAACAACAACATTATCAATATTAAAAGAATGTAAGCGAGAAACAAATATTCAAAACTAACGGGTTACAACCAAAACAAGAAACAGTGGGATAAGATGTAATAAAATGTGATCAAATTACAATGGGTCATTAAGGGCAAAAAATGAATACAATTTAATGCAAGATTAGATAAAAAATAAAATGAATAAATTTCAATACAATACAAATTCAACATAAATTAAAAATAATGAATAATAAAATATGATTTTTATGCGGTGCCCTAACACAGTTCATTTTTTCAATTTCATACATTTGTTTAATTTTATAACTTATTTGTATGTTTATAACAAACCTACTATAAAATAAATTTTGTTGGCGGCATATTTTTACAGAAAAAAAGTTCTTTCGGAACTAATAAGTTCTCTAGAGAACTAGTCTAGAACCAATGTATAACTAGTGTCAAAGAACTAGTTCCATTAAAACTATTTTAGAATCTCAATCGCTTTCCACTGAAATTGTTGTATAAGCTTCCAAGGCTGCCATTAAATAATCTAATCACTTATTCTAGAACTAGTTATTTTAAAACAAGTTCTGAAAGCGTAGAAACACTCATATTAAACATACAGAAGTGCCCAAACATATGGTACAAACTAAAAAAGTATTGAAACGTAAATAAATTTGTCACATGATTAAAATCACCTCATTAATAGGTAAACAAATGAGGTTAATTATGTAACGATATGCTTTTGTTTGTATTTCGTATAATTAACATAATAATGAGATGGGTACATTTGGGCTTCCTTTAGTCATTTCACTTATCAACATGCTATTCCAAAAAACATTCAGAAATTGTAATGTCGTTAAGTGTTTGCGCAAGTGTCACTTATTTTCGTTATAGAATAAACAATTGAACAAATACCCTTTTTAAGCGAAAAAATTAAACTACACAAAACAAATATAGAAAAACACTTAAATGATTGTTGAATGAACAAACAATAAAAAATGTCATTAACATAAGAACAATGATGATTGACAAAAAAAATTTTTTTTTACACAGAAAAAGGATTTAAACTTTTGTATGGGGTTTATAATAATTTATTATTTTTGGAAACTGAATACAAAACATTGAAGGTTGGGTTTAATCAACCATGTTCTAATCAAAATTAAATTAGTTGTAGACGTGTAAAGCTTGTTTAATGAGGATGAATTGTTGATGGAAAGAGTAAGTAAGTCCCAATTTACACAAAGCAGTTTGTAGTCAAAATATTGACACAATTTTTTCCTTGATATTTCTTCGGTGTTCACACAGCACAATTCTTATTATGGACCAAAATGTGAGAGTAACACGAATTGCTGGTACAATCAAGTGTGTACCCGTCTTATCTTTCTCTCACCCCGATGTCAGCTTAGCTTAAAGAATTGCTTCGTGTAAATTGGGACTAAGACATAAGTAGTCAACCATATAACACAAAAAAGGTTGAAAAGGGAAAAAGTTGTGAATTTAAATTCAATTCAGCACATAGACATGTAAAAGTTTTATACAATTTCAGTATTTTTCACATACTCGTATGTAGATTATAAAAATATGTATGTAGAAAAAATCATTACGGTACAAACTAAAACTGACTTAAAAAATTATTCATTATGCTCTTAAAGCACATTCTACTGCAATAAAGCAGGCATTTTGAGATGTGTTTACAAAAAAATAATATTTTTTTGTTTAATTTTCGCAAAACAAATTTAATTTAATATAATATAATTTAATATAATAAATACTAAAACTACTACATAATACTATTATTAATTAACAATATCAATATGCGAATTAATGTATTTGTAAATGGGCCTTATTTGATGCTAATTTTACAGTTATTCTGCCTCCAAATATGGACTAATGCAAATAAAATTTAGTTTTATGTTTTCTCTTTTTAAATAATATGTACTTATTTTTGTTGAATTTTGACTAGATACTGCTTTTCTATAGTCATTTATGTACCGTAGAGTCATATTCTTGGAATGGTTCTATGATATCTAGGAGAAATCATGGACCGATTCTTAGCATTTACATTTATTTGCAATACCATTTGTCCTTTTATATATAAAATGTATATAGATAAAATTTAATCAGGGGCCAAATTACCGCATTCGATATCGAGTAAAATTGATCGTAATTTTATTATTTGAGATTATGGCATTCGATATCGAGCAAGAAATTTAGTACATTTTATCATAATTTCGATATCGAAATCATATTTTGATACGATAGCTCATTCGATCACGAATGCGGTAATTTGGCCCCAGTATTTCGATGTATTACAAACGGAATAACAAACTCAATTTCAATTTTCAACAATATATGAAACGATTTTTTTTGTCGTTTTGTGAATGAGGATATATACTCGTATAAGTTTGTCATTCCGTGTGTAACACTGAGAAATATTCATCTTAGAAACAAAATTATATACATATATAATTCTTGATCCTTATGAAATTCTAAGTCGATTGAGCTTCATCCGTCTGTTTGTCTGTCTGTCTGTCTGTGTAAAACACTCTCACGCGCAGAAGACACAAAACAAATCAACAGAGTTGACAAAAAAATCAGCATAATCGGTATAGTGGAACCAGATATATGGACCAAAATGTGAGACAACCTTCATAAAAATTTGATTTTTTAAACATTTTTCTTGCAATTTTTTAAAATATATTCCAGATATTACCACCTTATTTTTATAATAAAAAAAGTGTTAGGAAAATAGTAAAAATCGGTTCCTGATTTCTCATAGCCCCCATACAAATATCTTCCCGAAATATGGCTTAATTAAAATAACACTGAATAAGGATAATCTAGTCCTATATAAAGTGTAGTTTTAGTATTTCTTATTACGTTTAGGTGGGGGGTATTAAAGATTTGGCACAGCCGAATATTGCACTATGACTTGTGTATACTATTAAAATATAATAAATAATAATAAGAAACTTTTAACTTTTTATTAATACAATGTTAATATGATATTTTATGCTCCTTTTGTGTTAAAACTTATTGCAGACTGCGAGGCATTGATCGTGCCAAGTGTTTTGGAGTTGTTAGATCAATTTTATCCAGTTGTGTTAATATTGTATTTTTTAAATCTGTTAAATTTGTATATTGATTTGCTTTTGAAAACACTTTGGTGAAAAAAGTCCCCTAAAGATCTTCTATTGAACTGAGTTCGGGACTTACGGCTGGCCACTCTAATACTGGTATACTATGGATGTTAAAAATATTCTTTGTTTTACGTAATTCGGAGCCTTATCTTGTTGGCATGTCTAATTATCACTATCTTACTCTGCTGCAGTCTATTAAATTATTCCTTAGTAAATCTACATATATCCAGCATTCATTTTGCTTATCACTATACATATTCGGAAATTTCACGAGCTTCAAATGCAGCCCACAGCATCAGAGATCCACCACCGTGTGTTCGATTAAAAAACGTCTTAGGTGGGCGTCTTGTATTACGCCAATGTTTGTAGTGATCGTCAGGACTATCCAAATTAAGGTTTTTTTTTGTATCTGAATATAACCGTTTCATATTCTTTATCTCAAAATTTTTCAGCAAACGCAATACACCCTCTTTTGTGGCGCTGAGTTAGGAAGGGTTTTGCTATTTTGTTTTCATATTTAAGTCCAATATCCTCTTTTAGCAATGCACTGCCGGATTAGACTGACGTCGAGTTTTATTTTTATTTGCATGTACATAGCTCATATTTTCACCTGCTGGTCGAATTCGCCACTTAGTCCTGGTGTTTATGGTGGAAAATTTTAGAAAATTAGAGATTTCGATACCGGTTAATTGCACTAGCGATCGATCCCACCAATCGGTTTCCCAGCAAGCCGCATTCCCTCACATTTTCCTCGTTTCTACACAGTTAATGCAGTTCCACATGGCATTGTTTACTGAAAACATTGCCGAAACCATTTTTTCTATATATATACTCCTATATTGAAAGGTATGCACATTTAATTATTTGTTAAAGATATATCAAAAAAAAACAGACTTTAAACTGCTTTCTTTTAGAGGATTTTAACCTATTCTACTGATTGTTTTGGTTCTAGTATGTGAGGTCGATTATTAATATTTTAACTTTTGTTTGAACATTTTTATAACGTAGTAAATGTTGATTTTTATTTTATTTCAACTTTTAAAATTTGAAAATTTTTTTGTTTGATTTATGTATATTTGATTTTTTGTAAAAAAAGCATGGTGCAACTATACAAGGTGAGTGCAGTAGCCCAGCTGACTGACTTTGTTTACAATTTACTTATGTCAAAAGTTATACTTTTCAAGTATTTTTAACAGTAGTACATTATTTTACAGAAGCAAAATGCCTGTTGTTTCTGTTTTGTGTTGTATTTGTTGTCGATTTGCACTCACCTTGTATAGTTGCAGCACGAAAAAAAAGTTTAATTTCTCTCTGACAAATAAAAATTGTGGGAACATAAAAATTTTTTTGGCAAACAAAATTTTTAAGAGTCGTTGTATATATGATTTGTATAATTTCACGTCAAGTGACCCAATTTTAAAATCGATTTTCGGTAAAATTTTCAGCTCTATCATTCAAGAACTGCCGGAGTTAGAGGGGTTCAAAGTTGGACATTTTGGTCATTCAGGGTTTTTTTTTAAATGAGTGTAACTTTTTACCTATTGGTCCTAGCAAAAATTGTCTAAAGGACTTTAGGTAGCTATTTCTTCAATCATTCCAAAAATATTTTTTTTAAAAATTATTTTTTTTATAGAATAATTATTATTTCATAATTGAACTGTTAGTTAATTTTACTTCTTGATAATTTTTAGTCAGGCTTGAGTTCATTAAATTATTTTTACTGAAGTTAGGAATTACAACTTGAAAAATTTTATTATTAAAAATTTTTGATAATTTTTCTTGATATGTTTCGAGAAATCCCACTTTCTCTCATCAGAATTCTTTGCGTTCTAACCACATACACCACTGCGGTGCCGGCCAGTCAACATACAAACATCAATCCTTTAACCAGTGTTAGTTCTGGTAGTTCGAAGTTTTTGCTGTAATTATCATTTTATGCACTATTTTAATTTTTTTCCTATTTGTTTGTAAGTATTATTAAAATGATAAAAATAAAAACTCCAATGATGGGAAAGTTGGACACATTACCGGTTATTCCAGATGAGAACAAAATCAATTCTGAAAATGCAGGAGATGATGGTTATTCTAACTTTTCAGAAAAACTTATAAGACCTGATAATGAGTGCCAAAATCGACATCATAAGGATGCAGTAGAAGTTTTTGAACAAATAAAAAAGAAGTACAAATCGTCACAGAGTACATCTGAAAGAATTCAACTTCCTACTCTTGCCCCATCGTCATGGAGTTGTTTAAAAATAATGACCGAGTTGGGAACGTCTCAACGAAAATCAAGAATTGTTAAAAACTTGGTTGCTGAGCATGGGATTCACACACTTCCAAACGAGAAGAAGGGAAAAACTTTAGCGTGCGAAACTGAAGCTCTAGTAACTCAATTTAATCAGCGAGATGATATGAGTCGAATGATGCCAGGAATGAAAGACTGTATCTGTTCGAATCGATGGCCAGAAAGTCTAAATGCAGAAGAGGATGGTTCTCTTTAACCTGAACGAGTTATATGCAACATTTCAATCTGAATACGAGGACGTCAAAATTGGATTTACAAAATTTACCCAACTGAGAAAGCAGCGGAACAGACACAGTATGCGTTTGCATTTACCATGAAAATGTTAAACTCATGTTGAAGGAAATCAACTTAAAGTATTTGACACTTAGGCGAATGTTCAAATTGCCCGGATACCACATTCATTAAGGAGAATTTAATGAACTCTTGATGAGATAAAATTTTAATCTTGGCTTCAGACTGAAGGATGTACCTTAAAAACAGTAATTTTAAATGTGGATGATTTTGTGGAAGAAATATGCAAAGGTTTGCTAAATTTGAGAACCCATGACTTTTTAGTCAAACAGCAATGGTCATTTTTGAATGATTTGAAGACACATTTGAAGCCTGGTGAATTCGTGTCTTCATATGATTTCGCAGAGAACTATAAATATGTTATTCAGGATGCCATACAAGGATTCCACTTCAATAATGACCAAGTAACTATATTCACAGTTGTTATTTACTACATAGAATATGAAAAACTGGAACACAAAAGTATGGCAATCATATACGATGACTTAAAACATGATACCGCTACAGTTTATGAATACCAGAAGATAATTCTAAATTATCTAAAATCTAAATTTATAGTGGAGATGGTATACTACGTTTCGGATGGAGTTCGTCAACATTTTAAAAACAACAATAGTTTCGCAAATCTTATAGCTCACGAAAAAGATTTTGGAATTCCAGCTGAATGGCATTTTCATCCAACTGCACATGACAAAGGGGCATGTGATGGTATTGGAGCAAATATCAAAAGAAATGCAGCGAGGTATAGCCTGAAGTGCTCTCATTATGATCGCATCTTAGATGCGAACGCTTTATTCCGATGGGCAAAGAACCATTGTAAAGAAACTGAACTAGTTTTTAGTAGCAAAGCTGATCATGAGTAAACATTGAAGAGTAGATTCGACGCTGCTGTAACAATTGATGGCACATCTCAATACCATGCTTTTATACCAATTATCGATGGAAGACTGCAGTTGAAAAAGTTTTCTGCATCTACTCAATGCGATTTCTTTCCAAAGCCAAAAAATACAGCATCAGAAATCAGCAGCTGAACCTAGTAACTCCAAGAAAGGATTGGCAAAAATAAAAGCTAAAAATAAATGCAATAAATAAGAAGGAAAAAAGATTGGCAATTTCAAAATTTATATACTAATTTTATTAAATTATTTATTTTTATTATTATATTTAGTATTATAAGTAATAAATAGGAAAAAATGAAAATAGTGCATATGGTGAAATTTAAACAATTTCTTCTTTGAGTTGCAAATTTTTTTTTAAAGATGCAAGTGGGGTGCATCCCATTAAGTGACCACAAAGATCTTAAAGGAAATGGTCTAAAGTTTCTTTTGAGGAAAAATAAAAAAATGGGGGAAAATAAAAATGATACATGTGCCAAATATTGCAAAATCTTATTCTTGAGTTAAAAAATAATTTTTTTGGCCTTAAAGTAAATTGTATAAGCTTTCTTTTGAGGAAAAAAAGGGCCCAAATTGAAAAAAAATTAAAAAAAAATAATTTAAAAAAAAAAGTTTTTTTAAAAATGAAAAAAAATAATTTTTGGAATGATTGAAGAAATAGCTATCTAAAGTCCTTTGGACAATTTTTGCTAGGACCAATAGGTGAAAAGTTACACTCATTTAAAAAAAAAAACCCTGTATGACCAAAATGTCCAACTTTGACCCCTCTAACTCCGGCAGTTCTTGAATAATAGAGCTGGAAATTTGGGTCTGGCATACTATCCAATAGTACTAACTTTGGTGCAAATTTCATCCACATCGGAAGACATCGATTTTAAAATTAAGTCACTTGACGTGAACTTGCCCATATATATACATATATATTTTTTTTTTAAATTTATTTTTATTATTGAATCTCTCTTATCGAAATTTACAATAAGTATTCAAATCTTAATTCTAATTGTTGTTTATTATATTAGTTGTTACCAATGTAACCACTAACTGCTGTATTCAAATTTTAAAAATGTCTTCTAGTTAGGCTCAAAGCATCGGTTCTTTTTAGCCTCTGGTGACCTTCGAACTGAAGCAGACCCCGAGCGAGGTAGTTAGGGTGGGCCATTAGTTTATCGATGTAGCTGATTGAATATTTTTTAATTTCCTCCTGGATAGTGGGGACGTTGAGATCTCTGTGGAAAATATCATTACTTATAAGTATATAATTATATATCATGGGAAGCAGACAATTTGTCGTAATATTCTAGACTGTCTTCTTTGAAGCTTTTGGATGTTAGATGCGCATGCACTACCCCATAATTGGATGCCATATGTCCATATTGTTTTTATGATGGACTTGTAAAGGAGAATTTTGTTGTCTAAAGACAAGTTTGAGTTTCGACCGAGAAGCCAATGTAGTTGAGCTGCTTTAAGTTTCATAGCCGTTATTTTCGCTTCAATATGACGAGACCAGGTCAATCGTCTATCTATATGAATTCCCAAGTACTTAACATGGTTTTCTACCGGAACAGTGATGTTATGAATACAATCTTCTTCGAACTCTGGCAATGGTAAGTGTCTGATGTGTTTGTGCACAATTATGGCTGTGCCACCACAAGCCCGTCCACTGGTATCCGTTTACCCTAAACCAGTTTTTATGAGTAAAGTGTGTTTCAGAGACAAGAAGTACGTCTATTTCATGCCTATGAAGAAAGTTTGCAACTTATGTTTATGTTGGGATAACCCGTTTAGATTTTTAGCTGGTTTATTTGTTGTTGAGTAGAACTTGCAGGAGCATGTTCTGGTTTCGCATCATTTCTTGAAACATGTTCTGCATAGAGGCCATGAAGTTTTTCATAGTTAGAATTAAATTTTCAATTGAGCTAGGCATATTTCCAGAAGCTATTTGTAGACCTTCCCTAGGAACATTAGCGTATGGAGGTTGCTTTGCGTTGGAAGTACTCGGGGAATTTTTCGCATTTGGGTTTCCTTTTAAGACTTGGGCATATGATTGGGCTTGTTTGTTTGTTTCTGTAGTACTAGTAATAGAGCCAGCGGCTTGGCTGGGCGCATATGACGGACCATATTGGGAGTGAGTATATTTTTGAACTAACGCACGTTTTTTTTTTGAATGTAAGAAGACTTTACAACCGTGTGATTTTTGCCACAGTTGCTGAATATCTTAACATTCTGGTCAGCTTTGGAACGATTACATTCGGCGGTTTTATGAGCGTCGCCACAAACCACACATACGTGAGGCAATTTACAATATGATTTTGTATGCCCATATTCCTGACAGTTTGTGCATTGGGAGGGACCCTTTCGTTTTAATGGCTCCTCAACAGTTATTTTTCTGTTGAGTAGGTAACGCAAGTTGTATATGGGATGAACTGAATTTTTGGTTTTGAGAATCGATGAATCAAACGATATCTCAATGCGGTGCATTGGTTGAGGAACTTTATTCCTGTTCAAAATGTTATGAACAGATTTTACCTCATACCCCTCTTGCTCTACAGCAGATTTTATTTCCTCTGTAGGAACAGAACTATCTATGCCTTTTATGACAATAATTAAACCCTTAGCACTTTTTAATTGATATGTATAGTAACTTTTATTTTCTGCGTCCAGGTGTCTTGATATAATACGAAAGTTCGTTTCTGTACTGGCTTGAATTTTGGTCTCTTGAATTTGCCCGCGTTTTAAAGAAACGACGTAGAAATTATTCTTACCTACAAGTTGAGTCAACTCCCGTAGATAGATAGGTGGCGGTTTAACTTCTTTAGTGGCTGTTCCATTAGCTGATTCTGCTTCTACATCGTCAGGTATGGAGCTTATCTATACATAAGCAATTTCAATCTACTACTCAATTCTGGACTCCTTGTACCAAAATAAATGTTCAGCCATAATTTTCTAAGTTATTTTGGAGGAGAAAATCCAAAACAACTCGGCTTATTGACATGAAACATTTGGCTTTAAGTGGTCATAACTCCCAGCTGGCTTAAGGCATATCCATGATGTTGGTACTCAGTAGAAGCTATCCGGAAAAATAAGTGCCATTTAAATATATTGTATAGTTTCAGAATTAGAAGCGAATTTGTAAAATTTTACGATTAAACATCCGCTTATCGTGGAAGTTAAAAATTTTGTTTAGATTGAGGAGAAAGCTGAATTCATGCGCTTTTCACGAATATCAATATCTTCAATATTGATATTTTACAATATCTTTGTAAAATTTTACTTAGAATATTATCGATTATTGACATTTTAATTTCCACCTGGCTTAAGGCGTAATGAAGTCATCTATCCGGAAAAATAAGTTCCATTTGAATATATTGTATAGTTTCAGAATTAGAAGCGAATTTGTAAAATTTTACGATTAAACATCCGCTTATCGTGGAAGCTTAAAATTTTGTTTAGATTGAGGAGAAAGCTGAATTTGACAACAAAAATGACATAGTGAAAACCAAGGATTAGACACTTAATTCAAACCAGGAGATTTTGATGATTTAAGGAAAGAAACTGAGAAATTTAATTCACTTAAAGCTTTTGGTGTAATATTGTCAGAATAAACTTCTATGGATTTAAATTCGTTAACCAAAATCAGTCGAGTATAACCAGAGCTATATATATATATAGTATATACATATATATATATATAGTTAGCGAAAGTATACACCCAATACTAAAAATTTTTATACACATTGTTTTTTAAAATGTCGAGATAATCTTGCTTTTTCATTGTAGATTCTATAAATGTAAGATTACAGATCCCTGATGCCGCCATAGAACCTCAGACCATTACTAGGCCGCCTCCATGTTTTACCGTCTTGATAACATATTTATTACTAAAGGCTTCATTCTAGGTTTGCAATATTTTTTTGACTCCAAATATCTCAAACTTGCTCTTTAAAAAATTGGTGAAAAGAATATTATTCCAAAAATAATTCTCTTTGATATAAAGACCTTCTAAGTAACACTCTATCAAAATGGGAAATTTTGATGCAAAGATCTTCTAATTGTTTTTGCGCTTACATGTTTTTCAGAGGTTTTCTTAATATTTTCAGATATTTTTAGAGCACGAGATAGTGGGTTTGCTCTTACTTCCCTTACCGTACCGAAAATTTCAAAAACATCGGCAATGGCTCTCATATAATGATCACATCTGTAGAACACATTAACCAACATAAATATTTTTAAAAAATCGATATCTAAATTTGATTATATGCCCTCCATTATTGGAAAATAATGTTAATAATGTTTTAAGAGGAGGAAATAAGCTTCCCAAACATTGTAACCACCCAGCTAATGCTATATTCGAAAAGTCTTTTATATTGATTAATGTTTTTAATTTAACATCGGTTTAATTAGATTTACTTTAATATTATTATTTCAAACATACAATATTTTGTTTAGTCTTTAGCATTTTTCTCATCTTTGTTTTTAGCTCTGTATAGTTTGAAACTTCTAAAAAAACTTTTCTTTTGCACGAGTATTATTAAATTTTACCGAGTTTTGCAAGATGTACCTATAGATACAAAATAGAGATTGAAAACTGTTTACACTTCATGAATAATGTAAAAAGCCAAACAGCGCATAAGTTTTATAAACAGAAACATTAAAAACTTAAGATGTACATTGTACATACATATTCAGATACATATTTGCGAGTCTCATATGATATGATTACCAAACCTGTAGTTCACGGGACATGCAGTGAATTGTATGTCAATTTTTCTTAGGATTGGTTCAAAATTGTAAATGACACTTTAGAATATTTGTAAATGTTGGCTTATTTTCTAAATTATAAAGAGACAGTTAAGTAACTGAAGAGATAACTTGGCATAAGTTAAGAAGACAATAACTGATCTACAAAGCCACAATAAAGTGCAAATGATGTTCACACTAGTCTACCTGACTCTTTAGAAAATTACTCGAATAGAGTAGCGTGTTTTAGTTGGCGTCAAATTGTCACATATAGAAACACCGGGTAGTAGATTACTTTATAATTTAGTTACTAAGATTAACACATCAGATGTGCTGAAAAAAATATTCAATAAACTTGCACCCTCTTCATTGCAACCACAAAAAGCTATAAATCAAATTCTTTTGTCATTCATAAACTATGGAAAATTCAAACTTTATCTGTTGAAGAGTGTATTTTTGAACATTGTAGTGCTGCACACAAAATATGACATAATGCACACTTATTGTCATTTCAAAAGGGAAATAAGAAATGATTTAAAAAAACTGGTTTCAAAACTTTCGTTTTTTCCAGTGAATTGTGTTGTTTAAACATAAGTTTTTTAATAGTATTCAATCGCTTTTTTGTTACATACATAAATGTAAAAGAATTTATGCAACTGTATTTTGTGTGAACAATGTTTTACGTATTCGCATAATTTTTATTGCCTTTGCCTTTTTTGGTTATTATTTTCACTATGAGTGCAAATTAATTGAACGGAATTGCACAATTTTTTAAAATTTAAATACTCGTATATCTGATGTTGGTTGCCAATCAATATATTCTACTCAATTGTTTAAAATGTATTGGATATATTAAAAATGATTAAACTCCAAAACAATATTAAATTTTTTTTGGTTTAATTTATTTAAAAATATCTCTTAAAGATGTGTCTGTAGTAATCAAAATTTCTTAAAAGAAAATTCCTTTAGTTTTACACTAACTGAATAGAGCTATAATAATGCAAAAAAAAAACTTTTATTTATAAAGTTTTTAAATTTTAAGCACGTTGTTTTTTGTAGCAGTCGTCAAAAACATGATTGATATAATCATTTTGTGCTTTCGTTTGTAACAGAATATTTGTAGTAGTTTTCATATACGAGTATGTTTATTCTGCATACGTATGTAATGTATATACATATATGTAGGGTATAATAAAGAAAATTTCAAAATGATTTTTGTCATTTACTCTAGGTTTAATACTAAACAAATAATTTATAAACACTTTTTGCAAATTATCAAACACGAATCAAATTATAATACAAATTATAATGAATAAACGGTCAAGTGCCATTATGAAAGATATTCAAGCTGACAACAATTTAATATTATATACGAGTAATTGCCAAACAGGTCAAACTAACGCATAAGACTCCAAATAGATGTTTTATTAATCCCAAGGCTATTAACGAATGCGGACGCACGTCTCATGATAACACAAATGAAAAGAGATAAGTGTTTAATACCAAAATATGCTTCTATAGCTTTACACAAACCCGTTGGTCGATAGATTGCAACACGAGCCCTTCGCGATATTGGTTACATCTCAGCGGTAAAAAAATAAAAACCTGCATTGTTTATAAAAATTTTAAGGCATGGTTAAAGTTTGCCAGAAGGCACTGAAACTGGACAGTAGCTCATGTAATCTTTTTCAATCCTACGATAAATAATATGCTGGCGAGAGCTTTAAAAAATATCATGTTAAGGAAACATTGAAAGAAGCTTGGAGGAATGTTATGATATGGGGTTACTTTACATGGTGGTACATCGTCCCACTGCAAAGAATCGAATGAATAATTCTGCAACCCGATTTTGAATTGTGGTCAATAGTCAAGAGACATTTGGGACAATACCGATTAACTTCAACTCATTCAACGCGAGAGTATGCCAAAACGTGTCAGTTTCTACTGTTCAGTTATAACTGACAGACTTAACTGTGAACTGAGATATACATACATACACGTGCAGTTCAATACTTCAGTTTTTAACATGGATTCGATACAGCAGGACGGTTTGGCCGCTCTCGGTGTACTTTTTGTAATTGAAAAAAAAGTAAACAGCGTAAAAAGTGGTGCAAGAAGTGGTTATTACAACGAAATTTATCAGGTTCTACTTCTTGTAACTTCTTTGCCAGCTTGTTGTAGGCAGCATATTTTTTGGCGCGATCATGGTACTCGCTAGATATAACTTGCCATAGGCAAGGTTCAGAAATATATATTGCAATAAAATCAATTATCACTTGGTTCTGTTTACGCGACATAATAAGCACTTTCGCTCGACATAAATTGAACTGAGAAAGGTACAGTTGAACCCCCCCTACACACACATTCACTTCAGTTGAAACTGTCAGTTAAAAATATAAAAATTGATATATTTATTTAGTTAGGCATGAGTTCATTAAATTTAATTTTCATTAAATTAACTGAAGGTAGGAATTGTTTTACAACATGACATTTTTTATTAAATTTTTTTTTTTTTATTGATAATTTTCTTGGCTGAGCTGGGGATCGAACCTGGGTTGAATTTACATGTTTCGAGAATCACCACATTCTCTCATCAGAGGTTAGAACACAAAGAATTCTGATGAGAGAATTTGGTGATTCTCGAAACATGTAAATGACAGTTAAACTGAATGTGAGTGGTCGCCTTAAAGGTGCTATCAGACGGGATGTATTTTACATATGTACTGTCAAATTTTCCATTTGTAAAAGTTGTACACATCGTGTGATACATATGAAACTTTGCATGTGTAAAATACATGTGGAAATACATATGTAATTTTTTCGATTAAAACACGCTCTATTTTCGTGTGACAAATATAAACAAAACAGCTGGTTTGTTTTGAAATAAAATTTATTGAAAAAATATATTGTAAAGAAAATGGATAATGAATATTGAAAAGGAAGTATTTTTCGATTTTTAATAAATTAAATTATGTTTATTATATTTATTGCAGTTAGATTAGGCAAAAAAAGCAATTCTTGAAATTTATACACGTTAAAAAGTCAGCTTTTGTTTACATTTATAGGTTATGGTCATAAGAAAAAACATAAGCAGGTGTGATAGCAAAAATTATGAATCGTATGTAAAATGAAAATTTTGACATACGTACGGAATTACATATGGGTAAGAAAAGTGACAGTACATATGTAAAATACATCCCGTGTGATAGCACCTTAAGAAGTGTTTTACGAAATAACGGGCTGTTTACTTTATATTTAAAATATATATTTTACACATTTTCAACTGCTTTTATCTGTACAAAGATTATTTGAATATCGAAATTAAAGGTATTTCTTCTTTTTCATAAAAATTGATTTTAGCTACATATAAAATTTAAATTAATATTAAGATGAAGTGTAAATAAGAATCTGCGCAACCGAATACCTATATTGCCCTTAGTTGTTTTGACACAGTTTATTTTGTTTTTATTCTCTTCGATAACAAATGGAAACGCTAAATGACCTGCAGATATAAAATTAATGGGTATTTTAAAATAAAGTATATAAAAGACATAAGAAACTTTTAACTTTAAATGAAATATAAGATAATAATAAAACAGCAAAACAGGGACAAAAGCAGCAAACAGATGAACATACGCTATATCTCTTTCTATTGCTAAAAAAAAGAATGGTTTACATTAAAACAAATTGTTTTTGAAATATTTCAACACCTTTATTTTTATCCACTACTTTTCGTATTACGTTTCATTTTCTTTTCTTTTACTTACAACCCCATTTGTTATTTAAGGACACAACTACAAAAAATATTCTTGTTTTTTAAAGAAATTTTACGGTATAAATTCCACCTTAAAGAATAAGTTTTAAATGGGTTTTTGTAACTGGTTTAAACTGTGATTAAATATAAAATATGTTTTGTTTTAAGGCGTTGCAACGCCGCATGATATTATAGCGATTTTTTGCATATTAAGTAAAAGGCTTGCCCCCTTATTCAAAAACGATTATTAACTTTAACAAACGGTTATTAAGCAAATTATTATATGCAAATCTGTCTTAAGAAACGTTTGTTAAATTTCATAATCGTTTTTGAATAAGGGGGTTGGAGTTTAAATAACAAAATTGTATTTAACACAGACATATCATATTAAATACTTGAATTAGTACATGTAATAAATTTTAACATACAGTGGTGGACGATGCTTTGATATAATAAACGATGCTTTGATATAATAAAATCGCTGTGTAGCTTTTTTAAAGACCTCTACTGTAAATTGTTTTTACCGTTATTAAATGAGTAAATACGCAATATTGTTGTTGATGCACAACACGTTGAGTTCTAAGCTAACCCCCTGGCTCACGATGTCGAACGATAACGTTCGCTTAGATAAGACTTAAGACACAAACTTTTTATCGTATCTATTTTTTTTACTCAATCCAGTTTGTTTATTCCACAATCAAGTTTGTGGCTTAAGTCTTATCTAAGCGAACGATATCGTTCGACATCGTGGGCCAGGGGGTAAATTAAAAAAATATAAAAATATTATTTTCACGTAATTAGAAACGCGCATTTGTTAAACAATAGATTAACTTGTAATTAATTTAATACGGTTTAATTTCGCAAACGGGCAAAAATTAGTCCTGTACTCCAGAAATGAGACAGTTAATTGTGCAGTGTTAAATGAAAAACTTCCAAACCTTTTCGTGCTCAAAAAAATGATATTTGGTGCAATTCGCTTGTACAAAAATACAAAGGAGTTTGCAACCCCAGCTAGGAAAACTATGATATCAAAGACCACTTTAACAGACGATGGAGTTATTTGTAAAGGCAATAAAAAATCCATTTTTATCTTCGCGCGAAATAAAGGCTGAAATTGGACAACAAATAAGCGCAGAAATATCCACACGGACAATAAGAAGACGTTTTAATGAATCGAGACTAATAATTTGCTACTTTACTATTTCTAGTTATTAGTTTTAATATGTTGAACTAAATTTTTAAAATATATAAACAAATATATACATATGCTGAAAAGTCGTTTCTAATTATAAGTCCAGCACTGTAGTTTCAGAAAATTATTTAAAAATATAAATTTACATGTATAACATTAATTAATAACATTCATAACAATCGGAATTCGTTCATTTTTTGCAAAAACAAGGAATATCGGTTTGTATAATCATTTTAGAATCAAATCGGATATGGTGGAACTTAATCAAATTTCTTTTATATAGTTCAATGAGTTTCTAAAAGTAATTTCAAGTGAAATCATTTCAGATAAGCCCTACCGTGACTTGAACAGATAGATGGACATATCTAGGTCGTCATAGAACTTTATTCTTTTTACTTTAAACATAGAACTTTATAAGCATCCACAATAATGTACGAGTAATATTATAAACCTGGTGTCTTTCGTTTTATGCAGTGATTTGTTTATGAAACATAACTATCCATATTCGGTCAAACATTGAATCACTCAGAATATATATGGAAAATCAAAACATAAAGAACAAGTATTTATTTATATATACTACCAGTAGTTTGATCGAATTTTTCGGATCCCTTATATGGGATCTATTATATATTATGGGAATATATAATAGATATTTGAGTATTATGGTGAATTTCATCGCAATAAAGATATATATTACAGTTTTTTTTTCTATTCCAGTTATTCTCGAAAATGGTTGATATGACTAATTATCGACTGACGTTTACAAAATCCAATAATAAAATATTTACTTATGTATATAAAACTGATCTTTGTAAAATGTCAGTTCGATATCGATATTTATAAAATATTTACATGGGTTCATGGGTTTATCGGAATTGGTCGCCATTAGCTACCATCAATTATGGGCCGATAATTATAATGTTCATTACGATAATTTATAAATACATACATATATACATATGTATGTGTTTTTTTATGTCGAATTTCAACATGATAATGATGTTTAGAAGAGAATTAGGTGACTATATATAGACTTTATATGGAGGCTATGGTAAAATAGTTCGATGTGAGACAAACGGAATGACAAACTTAATATATTCCTTATATTTTTATTGGTGGGTATAAAAACACAAACAAATTTCTTTAAAATCCGAAAATGTCAGCTTCAATGATTGTATAACAGCTAAAGCTGTAAATTGTTTTGGATATTTTTATAAAAGAAAGCTTGCAGTCTCTTCTTATACGTCACCACTCTTCAGTAAAGTTTTGACCCTATTTATCTTGTTTTTTTTTGAGAAGAAATACATTTCTGTTTTTTTGTTTATCAATGTGTTACAATCAGAATGACTCACAAGGTTCAAATTTTTTCGAGGATCGTAAAATACTTTGAGGATAAATAAGGAAACTTGTTTTTTAAACGCGTTTAAAAGATGCCCCACATTGAGCCCCCATAGCGCCAAATTCACAACTTAAACTCGAATACTTATTGGTTACAAGAATTTAATTATTGTTGAATTATTTATACATAAAACATTCGATTCTGCCCCAATCTGCTCTGGGTAACATATCGAATTGAATAATTATATATTTTCTTAATGTTCGACGAGTGTATGACTGCTTTTTTTTTACCACTGAAATATGCTGCTGATTACTTTGGCTGCCATTGTGACACCATAACAAAAACATTTTTCAAACTTTTTACCACAAATAACTAATAAACATATGTAGATCTAATGGGAACTTATTATCTAATAATGGACACACAATAAACTTAAGTACCAACATTAAAAACATTATACGTAGTAGTTTTATGGCGAATAAATAGTATTTTTGTTTCATGTTGTAAATGCTTTTTCCAATAATAAAAATTTAATGAATATAACAATTTGATAGAAAAGTAATCAATAGAAATAATGTTATTTTGGAAATTTGAATTTGTTGCGTATTTTGCCCATTTGGTCGGTTTCGTCTTTTGAACGAATTTCTCTTTAGGTGACATAATAAAAAAAGGAAACTGCTAACTTCTAACAGTCGTATATATTTAGTTATTAAAGTTTATGTGCCAGTTTGTAGGCGGCAGGAATAATATTTTTTTTATATGTTTAAATACCAATGTGTTTTATTATTTAAGGTTTTTATCAAGTAAAGGGTGTTTTTTTTAGA
The DNA here is from genome assembly GCA_950370525.1 of Bellardia bayeri. Taxonomy (NCBI): domain Eukaryota; kingdom Metazoa; phylum Arthropoda; class Insecta; order Diptera; family Calliphoridae; genus Bellardia; species Bellardia bayeri. Next base: position 49,287,210 of record OX493268.1, read on the forward strand.
TGTCTAGAACTTTACTTTGTCAATACTTTTTTAATTGAAGGCCATTTTGTCAGCTGTCAAGTGATTTATATTTAGTTTGGTTCGGCATCTCAACATGAGTAGACTGATGCCTGGGCAATGCTTTCAAATTGTGGAAGTTTATTTTGAAAATCATAGTTTTGTTGCAAATTCGAAATCCTGATTTTCAAAAGCGAATTTTGTTCAACGGTGAAGCTCACTTTTCGTGTAATGGATACGTCAGTAAACAAAACTGCCATATTTGGAGTGATGATAATCCTCAAGTGAATGTTGAGACACCGTTACATCCAGAAAAACTGACTGTTTGATGTGTTTTATGGGCTGTCCAGAACGTTACAGTCAATGGAGACCGCTATAGAGCCATGACTAAACGTTTAGTAACCGCATAGTTTCAAGTTTCGGACCCGTGAATTGGCCTTAAAGATCGTGCGATTTAACACCGCTTGATTATTTTCTGTGGGAATATTTGAAGTCGCTACTATACGCCGATAAGCCCGAACGATGGACCACTTGGAGGACAACATTCGCCGCATTATTGCCCATATGCGGCCACAAATGTTGGAAAAAGTTATCCAAAATTAGACCTCCAGATTAAGCTACGGTTAAACCAGCCATGGCGGTCATATACCAGAAGTCATATATAAATTATAATGCTAAAATATTATCTTTCAAATAAAGTAAATTTCATATGAATTTAAAAAAATTATCTTTGTTTTATTCCATTCCAAAATTCTAGACATCTAAAAAAAACAGCCTTTATTTCCATTTAGATTTGTATTTTTATTTTATAACTTTTTTTATGATATTTACAAACCCTGCTGCTGCTTCTATTGTGGTATGTTATTGGCAACAGCTTATTTTTAACGATCTGTCAACTACGGCAGAGTGTGATATACAGCGGTGGTCACTTGGTATCTATTGCTTATTAAAGCTAATATTTTCTGTTGTTTGTAATATGAAATATTTTATTTTTCAAACGTGTTAAATGGCAGGCTAAGATCACGCCACTCCATTTATTGTTGGACTAATTTGTTGTATTTCGGTAGTTTTCTTTCCAGAAAACAACTACCCAAGAAAAAACTATGGACAGTAATTTAACACTAAATAAAAATGTTATTCACAAAACCAAAAAAAAAACAAAAATCCGCGAAAATCCTAAAATTTAGTAGAATTAGAATATCCTTCGTTTTAAGAAGAGCTGCACACATTCCTCCAACATAATTATGGTTTTTCTAACTAAATAAATCCAGGACTATAGGTTATTTTTCAAATGTGCGGCTTATGCTGAAAAATATATCCACGCAAGTTTTTTAACCCATTTACGCCCGCTGTGACAATTTAGGAACACTTCAATATTGGCGCCATACAACAAAGTTTTTGAGATTATACATAATATGTTTGCATTATTGATTAACTGAAAGTTCAGACATTATGTATAACATCGAAAAATTTTATTGCATTAAGTGATTTTGTTAGATAGATCTTATAATTTTCACTATAAAGCAGAGGTACGCAAAGCGTAAAATGAGGTTGTGTGTGTGAGCGAACTACCCAGCAAACATAAACATAATTATATAAATTATACAAAACAACTTAGATAGGAAACATACACTCACAATTATTTTCCGTAACATATAAGAAATTAACAAACGGAACTTCTAATACTTCAAAAGCTGATTAAATGCATGTTACCAAATGCATTATCAATCATAAAATATTTTTCGTAATTCAATATTAATTTAGAATGTTTGTTGGAAAAATGTTTCTGAAAAAAAAATATAAAAGCATCCACCGAATGTGCACACATTGCTGTCTCAATGACGACTGAATGCAAGAGATTAACCCCCTTATTCAAAAACGATTATTAATTTTAACACACGTTTATTAAGACAGATTTGCATATAAAAAGTATATGTGTGAAGTGCTCTCTGCACAATTGTGCTATAGGATGCCGACCTATGCTATAAAGGCACATGTGGGGTGGGTATGGTCTTATGATTATTATTTTTTATACAAAGTGAAACTCGCCATTGTTATATATTTTTCAATAAATCCCGTAAATAACAAAATATTAACAAGTCTTTTCAATCTGATAACTTTAATTTATATGATTTTATAGCACTTCAAATATTGATGTGCCAGTTTTGGTACAACGGGCACAAGTTCTCTAAATCTTAGAAGTCTGCAAACACACAAGTTGTGTGACCAGGTCTCAAACATTTTTGCAACTAAATCCAATCCAAAATAATGCTAAAAAAATGCTAAATAGATTTTTAAATGCCAGAAAAAAATGCAAAATTTTTTTTTAATAATATTATGAAGAAATTCTTCACTATTTGTACCGCTGTTTCTACAAATTATGTTTGATTATATAAATAAAACCACATCTAACTCAAAAACAAAATATGAGGTTGACTGTAGCTTAATTGATTAACTTGGTATTTGTTGCCCGGGTTCGATTCCCAGCCGCTGTCACTCAAACAATAATTATTAATTATTAGTTTTCTTTTCTATCCATCATAACTAATATTTATCACAACGCCCTCCTTCGGTGGACCGATTCTTATAATTTTCAACAGGACTTGTTTTTCTAAAATAAAATTAAAATGTTCAAAATTTAATTTAAATTTAATTTAAATATTTAAATTATCTGCATTATATTTGTAGAAAACACACATTGTATACGTATGTAAATTAATTGTAACTCAGAAGGCATTTCAAAATGCAAATTCTCTAAAAAAAATACTTTACAATGCACTATGGTTTTTTTTTTGTTTATTTTGGCATAAACTCTAATTTTAAAACCATTGAATTGAAATTTTGTTTGTGTACATTTTTGATGCTTCCAAAATGACCTACCAAGTTTCATATGATTTGGTGCACTATCTCATATAGCTGCTATATAGCCAATCTGGCCAACATGCAACTAGGTTTTTGACGTTTCCATTAAAAATATTATTTTTAAAGTTTCTATTATATTTGATGAAAAGAAAAAAATAATAATTATACAAATTCAAATTTCAGGGAGCTAAGTTGTTATTCTCGTCTGAGAGTTCCGCGACTAATTTTTTTTTCAGACGAGGACCAGCACTTTTGTAATCACATTTTGGGCGATCCACTTTATTTGCTAACGCATAATGACCAGTGAATTCTATGAATATGCTTTTGGCAAGCTATTTTGAGGGCTTTCCCTTAAATCTTTCCAGAGTTAAATTGCACTTCGGCAAGTGTTTATTTATATAATTACGAAGGCTTTCACTTTTTCATTTATTGACTTAATGTTCTCGTTATTTAATTGTTTATTGAGCAATGCTTTCTAATATGTGCTATTGTACGGCGTCTCCTGAGCGATTGTTGTTGCTCCAAATGTCAACCAGCTCAGCACGACTAAACACATATTGTACTAGAAAAATTTAATATTTTCGAAATCTGCACACTGTGGTTAATAACTTCTTGCAACGCTTTGCCATGCAAAAGTACTGACCCACGAAACACAACAACACTTGTTAAGCTCATTCTAAAAATACACATAAACAAAACACGGTACAATTGGACAAAAACACATAAAAACTACACAAACATTAGTAAACTATAGTTTTACATACCTGGACAATCGTTTTCCATATTAATCCTTTTCACTTTTGTGTAAACTTTCGCCAGAACAAACAATCAAAATTGAACAATTTTACCCGCCAATTACACATGAAACGTCTGTTACATAATCAGCTGACTTTAACAGCACGCAAACAGAATAATGTTGCTCCACATGTTAAAGTTAAATATGTTTTTATCTAACTAGGGTGTTTAAAAATTAAAAATCAACAAAATTTTAAAATACTTAACAAAAAAAAAATTGACTTGATGAAAAAAAAAAAACGAAAAAAACCATTGTACACTAAAAATTAACTCCAGCCGAATAAAATAAAATTTCTCTAATAATTTCTCTAGAAATTTGAGAAATAACTCGGATCATACTGGACAGATTAATTAAGGCTAGATCTCCTTAAAATCTGTTGCAAACAAGCTCTATCGTGCCTTCAGCAGACGGTGGGACATGGCTAGATTGTCCCTAAAATCTTATAAAGACCTAGAATATATACACTTATTGGTTACACGATCAATATTTCGATGTGTTACAAACGGAATGACAAACTTAATATGTTACACTACTGGACAAAAATTACAGTTAATAATTATAATACTATAAATAAAAACACGCTTTAAAACAGCATATATGAAAGTCTGCTAACCTTTAAATATAAGTTGATAAACACTTATTAACGGCCATAATTTTCTAAGGAGTGTTAAGTACGAGGGCGGTTTGGAAACTTCTTAGTCTAGAACAGGTGTTCAAAAAAAAAAAAAACATGTGCAATTTTTTTACAATGAAAAAATTAGAAATTCGTTGTGTCATTAAATATTTAAATAAAAAAGGTGTATCGGGACAAGAAATTCATAATGATATGGTGAATTTGTTCCACCACTATACTCCAGAAACAAAAGAACAATCCAAGCAATTGACTAAAGCCGGACGAAGTGCCCCAAAGAAGCCAAAAACAATTCAATCGGCTGGTAAGGTTATGGCAACGGGTTTTTGGGACTTCAAAGGTATTTTATTGATTGATTATCTGCAAAAGAGTAAAACAATAAATTCAGAGTGCTATTGCAACATTTTGGCTCAATTAAATGTAAAAATTCGAGAAAAACGTCCTGGCTTACAACACAAAACAATAATTTTTCATCAAGACAATGCACCAGCGCACAAGAGTGTTTTAACAATGGCTAAAATAAACGAATTAAAGTACGACCACCCATCTTATTCTCCTGATTTAGCTCCCAATTAATTTTACCTGTTCCCAAATCTAAAGAAATCCTAGCTAGCAAGCGTTTTACCTTAAAGGAAGATGCATTTACAGTTGGAAGGCCTTGAGGAAAACTATTTTAATCAAGAGATAGAATTGCTAGATAAGCGTTTTAGTAAATGTGTTGAAGTTTCAGGAGATTATATTGAAAAATAAAAATGTTTTTGAAAAACTAACTATTCTCTTTTTTTGCTAGGCTAAGAAGTTTTCGAACCGCCCTCGTAGAAATTTATCAATCCAAATAATGTTCCCATATACAATAATCAAAACATATTTAAACCTAACGCTATCGTAAGTAATATTGTAGTAAGTTTTAAGAATATGCTACAAATTAAACTTCAAAAGGGACACTCTATATAATTTGTAAAATTTTGTACATATTTTAGCACCAACAATTTGCATCACACACAAAAAAAATATATATTATTGATCCTTAAAAATTTGTATGTCTAAAATCAAGAAAATCAATCTATAAACGTTTATTATTTTTCTAAGAATTAAAAATCAGTAAAATCTGTCAAGTAGAATCAGAGTTATGAACTAAAATGTGAGGACAGCTCCAATACTTTTGCCGTTTGATATCAGTAATGAAGAGATAATTGACTTCAAAATGATTTAAAATTTCCATAATACATTTCCTATCAAAATAATACTTTTATTTATTATGTAAAAATAATACTCGTACTTGTTTTATTTATATGTATGATATGATAAAATAAATTGCCTTAGTTATTTCCAAGAGCAGGCATTATTACTGCACTCACAAATAATAAACTAAATTTCAAACATCTTCTTTCAAGATGTGTAATTCGGACACTGAAAATAAATAACATCTCTTTTTTTTATACCAATAGCACAAATATGTGAAATGAAAAAATAAAATCAATTTAACTCGATTATTCTGCGGACCATAAAAAATAAATTTATTACAATGGAGTATAAATAATTTATGATCAAAAATGCCACAAAATGAATGTATTTGTTATTAATCAAACCCCCAAATATTTTACAGTAAATTGACCTTAACAAAATTATATTATTTTCAGTAAAATTTTATTGGAATTTAAGAATTTCACTCAGCAAAGCCGTAAAAGCAAACAAATGCGCGCGTTTTATTATGTTGGTTTTTTGACGGCACAAATAAAAGTGTTGAAAGAAATAAATATAAGTACATAAGTTCCAATTTACACGAAGCAATTCTTATTGATAAAAGTTTTTCCTTGAAATTTGTTCGCTGTTTACACAGCACAATATAATTGCTTAAATCACTAGTACTTTTATTTCAAATTATATTTTGATATGTTTTTCGTCATTTGACCCAGTACATATTATATGGTCTAAATAATTTACACAGCCTGAAATGCCGGAAATGGGTTGTTCAATTATTCTCTGAAAAATGGCTGGTGCACTGGCTACTGCAAATGGTAACCGTTGGTACTGGTATAAACTCAATGGGGTATTTACTACTAATAGATGCTTAGATTCTTCATCAATTTCAATTTGCAAATAAGCATCAGAAAGATCAATTTTCGAAAATAACTTCCCATTGTTGCAATGTTTGGAATTAGCAACAACAACATCTAAAACCTTCGTTTCATCACGAATTTTCACATATACTTTACATGATCCTAATACTGAGATCTCTGATTAACCGTAAGCGGAAAGTTTAATAGTGGATGGAGTTAAATGTAATTTTTTCAATTTATATGTATTTAAACCTATAATGGAACGACCAGCTCCTGTATCAAATTGAAATTGTACTAACTGATTATTTAACTCAACATCGATCAACATCTTATTACTACATCTTTTTATAATGTCATCAATTACATTACAATTTGTTACTTCAGAAACAATAGTTTCATCAATTATAACATTTGTATTACTATTTGGAATGGACTTACATACTCATGCAATGTGTCCTTTACGTTTGCATTTGAAACATTGTGTCCTTCTTCTCATGCGTAATGAAACATTTACTTTGGAAATTTCATTATTCAAATAATTTTTATTTTGGAATGCGACTAGAGTTTTCTGTGTTGTTTCATATGTCTCAGCAATTTGTAGTACCTCTTGAAGTGAAAGATCGTCCTTGTGTAATGCAGTAGTACGTACAGGTTCATCCGGAGTATATAAAATAATAATATCTCTTATTAATTGATCCACATATTCACAATTACAATTGCTGTTTTTACAAATAAAGTTGCACTCTCTTGCCTTACCTCGTAATTCCATAACCCACTGGTTGTACGTTTCACCCTCATGCTTTTCTCTTTTATAATACTCATACCTACTCTTCATGATATGAATTTTATAATGATCGTCTAAATTAGAAATTAAATCAGTATGTGATGCATTTTGAAGGAAATGTTTTCCAATAAATTTTTGAAGTAGATGAAATACCACGAAAGGAAAAATGAGCGCTTTTTATTATTGTCTTCTACACCGTACGCTTTAAAATGCTCTTCAAGTTAGTTGTCTTTTGTGAGTATCGAAATCATTTTGTTCATCATCAAAATTGTGAAATTTTGGGACTGCCATAGAAGCCGATGCTAAACTAGAAACTGGACTATCAGTACGATACAAGAATCTCTCAAAAAATTGGTGTTCTTCAGCTATCATTTGTTGAGCCCATTGCTGTTGCATTGTAAGGACTTCTCATTACGCTCTTCATATTTTAGCTATAAGAATCCTCGTCGCCAATAAAATGTTTTTCAATACAATATTTTACAGAATTAAATAGTAGTGTTTTTATTGCAATTAAATTAATAAATTTCAAAGAATATCAGCCCAATCATGAATAAAAAATCCGCGGGAGTTTTTTTTTTATTTTTTTAACATTGAATTTAATAGGAAAAATGAGAAAAGGGAAAAAACTCCCGCGGAATTTTTATTCATGTTTGGGCTGTATATGATTATACAAATTATTTAATTATTTTTAAACAAGCAAGAAAATATAGTCGGTCAAGCCCGACCATATAATACCCTACACCTAGTATATGCAAATATAAAAGAGTTTTTCAGAAATGGGCGTTATATGTGAGATATCACCTATTTTGGACCAAAATTCAGTGTCACCGTATTATTTGTATATATATGAAATATATTTGTGTTAAATTTTATTTGCATACCAACATTTTTGAGAGAGTAATGCTCTTTAAAGTGATTTTCGGAAGTGGGCCTTATATGGGAGCTACGACTAATTATAGACCGATCTTCACAAAATGTGATTTAGCTCCATTTACTACTCATTTGTGGTGAAATATGTTTGGATAGTTGCATAATTCAAATATTTATGATCGGTAAACCCCAATTTCGGGAGTACATTTGTATTGGGGCCAGGTTAAATAATAGACCGATTTCCACCAGTTTCCCCACTATTGTGGTGTAGGGTATAAAAACATATTAATGTGTAGACACATATGTAATACAATTGAAACAGTAACATAAATTGCTAGTACAATAAAGTGTGTAGTCGTCTTATCTTTCCCTCACCCTGATGTCTAAAAGGTAATTAGCTAAGCTTACAGAATTGCTTCGTGTAAATAGGGAATAAGAAATTGTTTAAAATTATTCAAACTCACTGCTGCACGAGTTCAACATACATTAGGATGGCCCGATGTAAATTTTATGTAGGAATACGTTTTGTATTCATAAAGGCAACTTCACACCAAAAAAATCGGTTCAACAAACACTAAATTACAAATATCTGAAGAACAACTTCGAAGAAATTCAGTAAAATTATGTTTTTTGGTCTCAAATTGTTTGCTTTTTCAAAAATCATATACTCGTAGTTAGTATAAAATAAATATTTCTATACTCCATTAAATATTTAAATGAAGTAAATGTTGTTTATCTTGGTTCAAATTCTATATATGTACTTGTATCCCAATATACTACATTGTTTGCTGGGACATCCTAAAATGAATACAATTATAATTGTATAATTATACATCTATGTTTGTACTTATATGGCGGAAATTGGTTAGGAAAAGTTTATTTATTTTGTATTTGTACACGTTTGCATTTAATACCATCATATGTTAAAATAGCCAAAATGGAGAGGATGAATAAAAAACATATTTTCACCATGAATTTATTAAATTTTAAATAAACTTTTGCTCATTCACAGCTGAGATTCAAAAATAATTTAAACTAAATATTTCTGAAAATTTAAAAATATATATAGAGATTACTCTACGTGCAGTATTTGTGTCACTTCGAATGCAAGGTATTGAAAATGTTGTTCTGACAAATATGTTTTAAATAGTATCGTGTAATAGCATTATGATTTGTTTGCAGCTTCTTTATTACAGGCCTTTAAATATATAAGACTATTACAGCTAATGGCGATTATATAAGACAGGCACTGAAGCAAACAACCGATTATGGTTTCCTTTAAACGTTAATATTTCGCGTAAACGATGAATAATTGCTTCAAAGTTTAATATATCGCTGTCATACGTTTCGCTATTGTATCGCAATCCTACACGAGTTACTATTTTATTGCAAAATCAGACAAAATCTGTAAATTACAGTAAGAATCGGTAATTAGATCAATTATAAATAGTCAAAATTAGATAAAATTTCAAAAGATTTAAAATAAAATCACATTAGTGAATTACGAACAACAGGTAATATTCAGGGGTGTCATAGAAACCAATATTGTCAGAATTGGTTTTAAAACCGTCAAGAAAAAATGCTTTGGCGTCATAGGGCACTGGCACTCATGATGGAAGTTTACGCTTTTATGTCTGGCCGCATATTCTGGGCGTTTTTTTTTTTTTTGGCAATACACGCTTCAAACAAATCAGTTGCATTCGTTACAGCTCATAATTGATAGGACCCTTTTGGTGTTACCAAGTACAGATAATTAACTTAGCGCCATGGGTATTTGACTTTGGTGTTGATTCGACTGGTTGATTGGGCTTCACATATGATCTCTTATGTTTCTGTGCAAAAATGATTTTCTTTTATAGCGTTTAAGCAGCATTTCGGACTTGCAAAATCGTCAGTCAAGGTCTCTATTTAATCAGACATGTCACAGAAATTAATTTCGTTTAAAAGTGTAATTAATTCCGTATTTTGCTTTTATACAAAAAGTAAAACGAACAATTTTTTCGAAACGAAACCTAGAAATGCTTAAAATTACAATTCCACATAGCAAATTAAAAGTGGTTTCATTCCGAAAACATTTTTCGTTTTGATTTTTCTATAGAAGCATAAAACGGAATTAATTCTACTTTGGTATTATGTTAATTTGTTTATTAAACAAAATTAAATACAAAACATTAAACACACACCAAAATATAAAATATACATGTCGTTAGCTTAAGGTGGATATACACTACGTGTTTTTGCTTTTGTATTTGTATTTTTAAGTTTACAACTCATATGTTTTTCTTTATGTATGTCAAAATTGGTTATTTTACATATGGGTTTTAATTTTTGGTCACCAACTTGTATGTACAATTACACGTGACATCGCCATGATTAAAAAAGCTGATACGCTTAAATATTATTATTTTTTTACACATAAATTTCCATGAAGTTTCTTTAAAAAAATGCGTTAAAGCCGCTACAAAGCGTCACTAAATTACCGGCGTGAAAAATATCGATTTAAGGTTTTTCGTTTTTTAATATACAAGATGTGGAGCTTGTATCAAAAATTTTTAAATAATTTATATCATTATTATTAAATTATCAAAATGGGATAAAAAAATATTTAATTTATCACTTATGCAAATTCTTCATACGGCCGGCTAATGATAGCGCAGATTTAACCGTCGACAAATCTTTTCGCCTGGCATATACATTTGAAAACATGTGTTTGAACATAAGAAAATAGAGCGTGTTCTAATCAAAAAAATACATATGTATTTCCACATGTATTTTACATAAGCAAAGTTTTTGAGGTCACCAACTAGATGTTTTTATTCCCATATGTAAAATTTGACATATACAATGCAAAAAACACGTAGTGTATATGCACCTTTAGTGTGCACAGGTGGTAAGTCAATTCATATACAAATTAAGTTTGAAATAATAAAAAACGAAAGTTAGTTATTTTGACATTACCAGTTAAGTTGTGGCATGCCGCAAAGACTACAGGTGAATTCACCCATTCGTTCGTGTGGACACATTCCCTGTTTATTAAATTTATAAAAAGGCACTTAGTGGCTTTAGAATCTAAACTACCTATATGACGAGCAAAAACAAGAATGTTTACAATGTCACGTACTTGTCGGTGTGGTTAGGTTTAATGACCAAATAAAATAATAAAATTTTCACAAAAAATTGCTGTAGTTGTTTTGTTTATTGCTTGAGAGGTTTAGTTATTTTTCTATTAAATTTTCTCAGTTTCTTATTTAAGTCAAGGTAGCTTCATTATTTTAATCGGCTATAATGACGATTGTATTGATTTACTAAAGAGTTTGGCAACAGAAAGAAAAATAATAGATTTTTCTTTTCAAATGTACAGTGGGAATCAAAAATGTCCGGATGTTTTGCTTTTAGGATGGTACTTTTGGATGCGCTCATGGGATTTATGTCAATAGTATTCTTTTTCATCAGACTGGTATCGGTTGACTTTCGTTTCGTCGCTCCAAATAACCCATTTTCAGTCATCTACTGTCCAATTTTTGTGGGTTTTACAGAAATGAAGGCGTTTTTTTCACATTTTTAATTTTTTATTTAAAAATCAAGTTAATCACTTCACATGTCAAACAATAATAAATAAATAAAGCAATAAAAGCTTGCTAATTAGATCGCAAAAAAACAAAAAAGCCTACGGTTACATTTTACCACAGCAATATCGTGATAATGTCTATTTCTTGTACTGTGCTAGGTACTGTGCAAAGTTAAATTGAATAAAAAAAAAATACATACAAAACGTTTTTCAACAGGGACGCTACAAAAATAAACTGATAGAGACAGCAAACGACGCCATATTTTTGCCGCTCTTTTGACATTTCTCTTCAGTATGGTTTGACATTTCATGATGGAAAGATATACAACGAGTCGATTGGCCGCCTCAGTCGTGCTACGTCAAGTCTATGGTCTATGCCAACAAGCCAGCAACGATTGATGAACTTCGTACGAATATCGAACGTGAAATTGCAGCAGTATCGGCCGATTTATGCTTGAAAACCGTCGAAAATTGGGTTCAGCGTCTGGACTTCTGTAAGCTTGCCCATGATGGCCATACAAAAGAAATCGAGTTCCATACATAATGGCATCAAACATACTTTCACATGAATAAAGAATTTCATTGATATCCAAAACCGTTTTTGTTTTATTTAAAATACCTTTTGTAGCGCTCTTAATGGAAAACCCGATATATGATAATATACCTATATTTGTATTATTTTAATTATCTTACTTCCTTAATGCAAAACATCCGCATAGTTTTGCTTCCCACTGTAGCTCCAAGAAATATTTAAAAAAATAAGAATTTACTTGACAGTGATGAGGTGTGAAAGTGAAAATTAAAAAGAACAACATTTTTCCTCTTCCATTATTTAATTTCTTGTTAATTAGATTACGTAATAAAAGCAAAACAACAATGAATATTAATTATTAAAAAATACTTATGAACATATTTACCTTAATATCTTCTTTACATTGAGGATATATAATTGCAATATAATTGAATTAAGTTACAAGTTTTTTAATTATTTTTAATATGCAATATTTAGTCTTATGCTTGGTATTCACTATGTCATTTTTGTTGTCAAATTGTACAAATTGTTGGCAATTGTATGAAAACGGGATGTCTATGGCGTCTAATGAGATTGCAATCATGATTGTAAACATAGATGACGCCATATGACAACCCGTTTTCATACAACTGCCATCAATTTGGACAACTTGACAACAAAAATGACAGTGAAAACCATGCATTATACTTAAAGCTTTTTTTTTAACTTTATGGATTTAGTTTCATTTATTTAGGTCAAGACACAACAAATATTTAGTCTTATTTTATTTGATGCTGTTTGAACTTGCAAAACTCTTGTAATAATAAACAACGTCAAACAAATTTGTGCTAAAATAGTGGCTACGCTTTTCTGAGTAAATATTTGGCAAGTGTGACCGTACCTTTATGTTTAACTCCCGATATACTTCTTCTTTAGCTTTATTTTAAAAGCTTAAGAATATTTGAATTATAAATTACAGAGCTATAGCAAATTTACCAGACAGATTTTCGACATTAATTAAATTTTGTTAACAATTCATTCAGCATTTTTGAGCGGACTATAAAATCTTTAAAAGTCATTAAAAAAGTATTAATTTGTTTGTTGTTATTTCTGACGCACGCGATTTATTTTTTATCACTGAAACGTGCGGCAACTAAAAGTGACCCATAATAAAATTTTCAAACCTAATTTTTTATTTAAAAAAATGTGTGTACATTTTTATTTGTTTGTCTTATAATATTTCTATCAAAAAATAGGCGCATACGTGTATATTTTTATTATAAAATGATTTTTAAATGCTAATAAAAGTTCGTAAAAATACTTTTTAAAGTATTTTAATACTGGTTACTTTTTTTTATACAAACTCGTCATTTCCTTGTTTTATTTACGTAAACAAGTATTGCATAAGTTTTAGGCGTGGTCTAATAATAAGAATTATTTCCATATTTACGAATGTTATAAACAATATTTTAAATTAATAAGATATTAAATTTGTATCTTTTGCAATAGTAATATTTTGTACGCAAACATAAAAACTTTTTCTATGAAAATTAAAAACAAAAACTGTTTCACAAGCTAAAGTATTATTATATAAAATCCGGCCACACTACAGAAGCTTTTTTAAAAAAACGTGGTCGAAATACTTTCGTTTTGTTCATTAAAATATTTTTGAAACATAGCTACCGATATTCTATAAAAAAAATTCAATCAGTCGTAATATATTTGTACTAGGGCTGAGCAATGGAAATTCGTGCACTAAATTCCTTGAAATTCCAACCTTGTCGAATTCAATGATTGCAAAAAAGATCAAGCTTCCAAAAAGTTCTGTGAGTGATTTTATAATATGATATTAGTGAATAAATTTAGTAAAAACCAATTTAGAGTTGATTTAAATGAAACTCAGCAACCTTTTTGTAATGTCTTCAACTATGACTTCGGATATTTATTTAGAAGAATGCCTGCTGAACCGTGTGCTGCGTCTTAGTAGATCCCTCGACTCTTAGGTGAAGTATTGGCCTGATCTAGATCCCTGGTATTATTCACAATAAATAATTTTTCGAATATATCAGGTCGATGAAACATAAAAATATATGAAACTTCCTAATTTTCCTCTGCTTAAGCCAATTAAATAATACTGAACTATTGTTAAAGAAAAGGAAAGGTCCACTCCACCTTACCCGTACCATATATTAACCATAACATTGTAATTTTTTTGTAATCCAATAGTGGCCTCGACTTCCATGGTCTCAGATGCTGTTGGAGCATCTTTAGCAGATTCATCCATAAATTATTTTTGTTAAGGTTCTCATACTAATATACATTATTGTTTTTGTAGCGTTTATAGAGATTCCCTGATTTTGTTCTGATTCGAGCGATGATTTCATAGCATTGAAATAAGCTCTGTAGTTCTTGGATAATTAAATTTAAAGATATTAAATCTTTTCTGTATTAAATTTTGCCTATTTATAGCAGAGATTTATCTTATTATTACAATAATTTGATTTACGCCAGGCTTTGCTATATGATCAATTTACTTTTGAGTTCTGTAATCTGGAATCATTTTCTGAGTCGATTTAACAATGTCTGTCTGGCTGCCTGGCTGACAATGTAGAGCTTGTGCGCAGAGTACTGGTCGCAATTTTGAAGATATTTCGATCAAATTTTATACATGATATTTTTTGGGATTCTAACTGGTTAAAATCGGTCCATTATTTCACCTAGCCGCCATACAAATTTCCTTCCGAAATAGGGGTTTATGGTTCATAAATGTTTGATTTATGCACGTATCCCAACAATTTCCTTCAGAAATAAGTTTTACATGAAGCCTAATCTGATTAACACATTTTGTGCAGATCTATAATTGACCAAAGCTCCCATAAAGAGCACAACTCTCTTGAAAATTTTGGTATCCAAATCATATTCAACAAAAGCCTGTTTCATATACACGCAGAGAAAAATTATGGTTGGACATGGTTACGACAACTACACTGTGTTTTTGGCAACAATATATTGTTGTGGTACACAAATAATTGTTATTTCAATTTCATTTTAATGATAATTTATTTACTAAAAACATTTTTATGTTCATCGCAATTATAAAATTTAATATGGTTCACTGAAACATAATTATTTTTAAAAAATGTTTACCACAACCACGATTTTACAACGTTTTAAACTTTCAAATAAACATTAAATGATAAGTTTCTATATTTGTACTCATATTATGTTTAAAATGCAAACAAAATATGTTTAATTTAAATAGTATTTTGCTTTTACCATTTGTAGAATGCAGCATCAGTTTAGTAGTTTATCTGTGCGATATCGGATTATTTATTTGGATTTAAATGTTTCAATAATTGAAAAAAAAAACAATTCGTATTTAAAATATTACTACAAAATACAAAAATGTCAAAGAAGTGTAAAAGACCTAAATAAATTGTACACAAAAGTAATAATCCTAAATATCACAAAATAAAATTCCATTAAACATATCTAAAACTAAATGTGAATTTTTTTATATACGTTGAAATTGCATAAATATTTATTTCTATTTACAAAAATATCATAACGTGATTAGTTTAGATCATAATATGATTATTATATATCATAATATGATTACTTTAGATTATAAGATGATTAGTTTAGATCATAATATGCTTACTTTAGGTCATATTATGATTACTTTAAACTATAATATGGTGGCATTGGGTCATAATATGATCATGTATGACAATTTTGTGATTGTATTAGATTATAATATTCAATTATGCTTATCAAGAAAATATTATGATGAAATATTACGATGATAGTTGATCATAATATGATATTTCATGGCACTTATATTCTTCAGAATATGTTTTGATTACAATCATAAATCTTATCATAATATGTTGCTCTTAGATTATGTTTACCACAACCATGTTTTTATACAAAAATCAGTTGCTCCAATTTAGTGATGATCAGTCCATTTTTAGTCATAGCTCTTATATAAGATCTCCTGCGGAAATCACTTTAATAAATGTTTATATCGAGATATATTTTAACACAAAGAATATTAGTATGCACAAAAGTCATGCCACTACATATTTAATAATTTGACACATAGAATTCCTATAATTCCTATATTTCAGAAAATCTGTTTTACACATATACTGGTTGTAGGATATTATATGGTCGAGTGTGACCGACTATACTTTCCTACTTGTTAAATATATGTTTGTCAATAAAATGTTAACGACAAACAAATGAATTTAATTAAAGACATTTTGTTGATGTGATTGTGAACAGCAAATAACTGCTATTATTAATTTAAGAGAAATAACTTCAAGCAAAATTTCATGTGGGTTACACCTGTCATTTTATAAAATTTATATATTTTATATAAAACATATGTGCTATTAAGCTTAATTAATTAAATATTTTTAGTAGTAACAGTATTTGTGTTTTATTTTCAATCTTCTGAATTTTTTACAATTTTGGAAATTTAATTTTTCTCTTCTACGCGCACAACTGTATTTAAGAGTTTTTACATACAAATTAAAAAACTTGCTTATCGAATATCCTGAAAAGTATGCAAGATGCAAAAAGTAAAAATAAAAGCTGATAAATTTCTTTAAATAACATTTTTTTATTATCTTTCTATTATTCGTAACATATTAACGGCTGGATATCAATAAATGTCAGCGAAGAAATCGTGGTCTAAATAAAAACATATACACTTCCATTTTGGGGAAGGTAATCCAATTATCAAATTTACTTTTCAAAGTCTTAAATTTATAAAACTCTTGTTTTCTATAAAATTACATTTTAGGGATTCAGTAGAATTTAATAAGGTATTTACGAGTATATTTCTGTTCTTCTGGAATAATAAGTGTAGGTCACACAAGGTCTTATTTGTACTTATTTCTAGTAAATTTAACTTTTTGGGTAGCAAATTTTGAAGTAATTTTTAAAGAATTGTTGCAGAAAAGTTGTTAGTAGAGATGGACATTATACTTTGGTTTAACTTCTTAACTACTAAAGCATTGCTCACATAAAATTCGGTCACACTAAAGGAAACATTTTTACAATCTAGTAGCAACAAACTGGTTAATTTTTTCATTTTTAAAATCATCTTTATTAACACGTTTTTTTTTTATATGCTATTTACAATTTTCGAGATTTTATCTAAATATTGTTGATACTTTATAATTTTATTTAAATGAAAAATAGGAAAACCTTTATATGATAAAAATATATTTCAAATTAGCTAGAAAATATATATGTATATAATATAATTATATAATTATATTATAATTTAACATATTATTTTCGGTTTGGTGACATTATTTTTGGTTCCTCTTAAGCCTATTCTCTACATTCCCTTATCAGTTGATAAGGAGAATTTGCTATGGTTTCATGATATCTACTGTTTAGCCTCTTTATGAAATCAACAAATTTAATTACTCGGTATATAAAAAGTCATTAAGAACTTACAGAGTTTTCAGACATTTAGAGAAATGCATGAAATCTTTATTTGAGTTGATAGAACGACATACACTGTCAGACAAAATAATATGACGTTTCAAATATTTTCTGTTTTTTGATTAAAACATGTATTTGGGATTTTCTAATAATTACAAATTATAGTTTTATTTTTAATTCAGTTACTATTTTATCTAATATGCAAAGTGTAACCGTTTTTTTATATTTGCAGCTCGTAGAAGAGGCGTTTCCTTAGCGAACATACTTTTTAGACCGCTTTTGTTAAGTCTTCTTTGGACAGTTCGAGTCGAAATATTTAATTCTAGTTCCTCCTTTACGAGTGTAACTCTGACTGTCTCAAAAGAATTTATTTTTGCTAAAATGGTATTATGATCATCGTCTAGCATCGTGGTCTTACGTTTTCTGTCACATAATTTCTTTAAGCTTTTGTTTGACTTTCTTATTTCATGCAAAGCTATTATTTTTCTGACCGCAGATTCCTATATCTTATACTTAGAACTCAAAGCATTCTGTTTCATCCCAATTTCATTTCAATTTCATGTTCTAGTACCAATAAATCTTTTCCCTTTTCGGTTAAAGTCCTACCCCCTTATTCATAAAAACTTACAACAGGTTTATAAAGCAAATTTCCATACAAAATTTGTTTTATATACCTCTTATAAACCTGTTGTAAGTTTTATGAATAAGACATCTAATTTCGTGAAAGTCTCGGTATAGCCTTATTTTGTGTATATTTAATATTTAATAAGAACTTCACTATAATTTAGAATTTCTTTAAAAACTTACCACAAATTTTTCAAAAAAAAAAAAATCAATAATACGACTTTTATTTTAAAGTTAACAGAAATCCGCACTTTATTATGTCGCGGAGATTTCTTGTGCACTTCAATATTTTTACTTGAGACATATAAATGAGCGACTTTATAAAATTGCAATGTTTATGTAAGTAATTCATATACTCCAAAACAAAAAAAAAAATAACGTGAAAAAATAAATAGAAATAATACATGTAAAAGAAAAATATCAAAGAGGAATGAAGGTCACAAAACCGCACTTTATTTTGTCCAACCGTGTATATAATTCAATATTAAGAGAAGATTTCATACAAATGTTGACTGCGACTACGCTTCAGATGGTTCAAAAACTGGGTTAAATTTTGGTATCTACTCTCCATCATAGCGGCCGGTATCTCAAAAACAAGTTCTTCAATATTAGCTTCCAGTGCGTCAACCTTTGCGGGCTTGTCTGATATACATACAAATATGAGCTTTACCATAGCTTCACAAAAGTAACCTTAGGGCGTTAAATCGCACGATCTAGGCGCCATTTTGACCGGCCCTTAAAAGTGATATAAACTGTTCACTTAAATCTCCTCTCAATTGGGCCATTGTTTCGCATGCTGTGTGGCGTATGCTATCGTCTTGTTGAAACCACATGCCAGCCGTGGTCAGGTCTTCCATTTTGGGCAAACAAAAAAAAAAAATTATATTCATCGCACGGTAACGCTCGCCATTCACAGTAAACATTACTGCCTTCGTCATCTTTGATCAAATGATGCCAGTGGCCCATAACTCGCACCAAAAAGTGATTTTGTAGATGCATTGGCACTATTTGTAATGCTGCTGCCTGCTCTTTACACAAAATACGACAATTTTACTTGTTTACGTATAAATTCGACAAGAGTTTCATCGCAGAACACAATTTCCGGCCTTTTATTCATCGGGCATGAATTTTCATAATAAAATTTAATAATCTGCAAGCGTAAGTAAGACGATTCATGGTTAAATTATAGACCAAACAGAACATGTTTAACAATAACATGTTACACAAAAACAGTTAAGCTGCCAAAAACAGTCTTGCCAAAAATAAAGTTGCTAAAAAATCTACCTTTACTTGTACGTGTACTGAGCAATAGAAAATCAAAACTGCAATTACATTTAAACTAACTATAGTTTTGTTCAGTAATTTATTTATACTGATATTCTATCAAAGAATTCAAACAATCGGAATATATTTGTACTAGGGCTGATCAATCAAAATTCCCAAATTTCAACAGTCGGGTTCAATGATTGCAGAAAGCTAAAAAACGGTTTTGTAATTTCTCTTTACACGAAATTAATCTTTGCTGAATTGTGAAGGGATACTGTTTTTAAACTTTTTGGGGTAGGTATGATGAAACATACAATAAAAATGGATCACAAAGAGCTAGTGTTACTAAATTTTAATATACAGAAATTTTTACAATATAACAATGTACAGAAATGGATAAATTTTTGTAAAAATGGCTGTTGTGGCGAGAAATTGATGTGACCTCATGTGCAACTGGATTTTATATGAACAACGATTTATCACACAATACATATACATTTTGTGTGAATATTCTTGATGTTCAACACTTGTTCTTTTTTCTTTATATTTTAACACACATGACAAATGGATTCCATTTATACATGTCGAAAGTAGTATTTATCCATCTTCTAACACATATAAATTTATTTTATTTTCCAAATAATGCAAAAGCAAAGGAAAACAAGTAAGAGTTTCTATTCGGCTGTACCGAATCTTATACACCCACCACTAAATACCAGTAGTGTCATCTATTAATGCTTGAAACTAATTTTTGTTACATTTTGTAATTATACTGGTTATTTTATTTTGCGGATCGCTTACATGAGTGCTAACAATTATTATGGGGCGATTGTCATAAAATATTGTATCGTAATTTCATTTATTTTAAGTTTATTTTGTTTGAATTTCATCTGAGTAAAAACATTTACAAGAATTTTATGCATATTCCAGTTATTCCGCAAAGTATACGGGGTGTCACGAAACGGAAGTACTGCCCTTTTGCAGCTTGTCCTACCAAACTGATTTTGGCTTTTTGAAACTTCGAAATTGTCTCCTCTAGATACTTTGTGGTTATTCTCGGAAGTGTGTGTTGTATGGGAGTCATTGGCAAATTGTGGACTTATTTTCTCACAAGTCAATAGTATAATTTTTACATACTTATAACTGTTTTATGTAAAACCAAACGTTCGATATAGATGTTTATGTAGGTTAATGAGTTTTTCAGAAGTACTCCTTATGTACGACGATTTATATGTACATATGGATGATTTATGTTTAATTTCAACTTGATAGTGATGTTTATAAGAGATTTATGCGCATTTAAGTGATTTTTGAACGTGAAACGATGCAAACAAAATATCGTTTTGAGATTTCTCGTTGCATAAAACTTATTTTTGCTGAATTCGGTATGGATACTGCTTTTCTATAGAAATTTATGTACATATGTATCATACAGGCATATTTGTTGAGGGCTATGAGAAGTCGTGGACCGATTCTTACCATTTTCAAGAGGACTTGTCTTTCTATAATAAAAATAAAGTGTGAAAAATTTTGTATTATCTGCTTTAAAGGCAATTGTGAAAAATATCGAGGGTCTCTGAAACTTTTTGATATAACTCGGATCCAATTTTATCCATTGTTAATACCAAACATTTCGATGAAACAATGTTTGGTAAAAGTTTCATGGTTTTATGTCTTGTTTTCGAAGTTTTATCGTGCCTTTAATAGACGAACGCAAATTTCTAGATCGTCTAAGAATCTTCAAAGGGCCCAGAATATATAGAATTTTTGATTCTACGACCAATATTTCGATGTGTTACAAAGGTAATGACGAACATAATATACCCCTATCTTTTTGGTCATGGGTATAACAAAATAATAATAGTAAAATATAGAGAATAAGAAATAAGAACTTAGCAAAATATATATGTATATTTTCTACTCGTACAGGATTGATTTGCATCAAATCGACTTCATATTTATCAAATAATTTGCTTTTATAGACAGACCAACAAATACATGCACACATACAAGATAAGGCAAGACGTGAAAGGAATAAATTAAATGTATCTAATGTATATTTTCTTACACATATTCATACTGGAATAAATATTAACTTTATATACCTTTGCACAATAAATCGCATGCTGTAGTGAAAATTATATTAAATCATTTGTTGGTTGAATAATTGAGTGTTTCAAAAGTAGCATTCAATTGAAAAATAAATATGAATAGAATAATATTTTTAAATGAAGAATATTTATATTTTTATATCCTCCACCACCATAAATAAGTTGGTAAATGAGGGTATACATAAATTTGTCATTCCGTGTGTAACACTGAGAAATATTCATCTGCGACCCAACAAAGTATATATATTCTTGGTCCTTACAAAATTCTAAATCGATTGAGCCATGTCCTTCTGCCTGTCTGTCTTTCTCTGTAAAGCACTCTCACGTCCAAATGACACAACCGAAATCAACAAAGTTTACAAAAACCCGATTGAGCCATGTCCTTCTGCCTGTCTGTCTTTCTCTGTAAAACACTCTCACGTCCAAATGACACAACCGAAATCAACAAAGTTTACAAAAACCCGCTTATAGTTCTGCGAAGCAATTCGATATTGAAAATCAGCAAAATCGGTATAGTTGAACAAGAATTATAGATCAAAATGTAATACAACCTCCATAAAAAATTTATATTTTAAAACATTTTTTGTCAAATTTTTTTAAATAGATTGCCGATATTCTCATACGTTTTGTATACGTTGTTTTTATGGTAAAATAAGAAAGTGTGAGGAAAATAGTAAGAATCGGTCAATGAGTTATTACAGCCCCCATACAAAAGTCTTCCCGAAATATTGCTCAATTATAAATAACTGCCTATAAAATTGAAATATCAATACAAAATTCAGATAGAATAAGTTTCATGTAAACAGAAATCGTTAAACGAAAATTTTTTTAGTTCGGTTCATGTTTGACAATAGACCCCATATACAGAACACTTCCAAAATTCACTTAAACATCTACATATAAAACAGATATACATAATGGTAAACGGCTAAAATTTGACATAAATAATTTTTGTAGGCAAATAAATTGTTGTACTAAATTTTATGGTGGTCGGCCCATAATTGGTCATAGCTCTCACATAAGGACCACATCCGAAAAAGCCATTTATTTCTATATACTCAAAACTTTGCATAGATCATTTACATATGTACGAAAATCATCCCACAAAATTTTGTGAATTTTGGTTTATTTTTAACCGTATGTCCCATATAAAGCCCTATTTTGAAAATCACTCTAATACTCATAAATCTCTGAAGGTACGGTTACATTTGGCAAATATTTGCCGAAAAAGACGTAGCCATTAAATAAAATATATTTGAACTCCTTTATGTATTAAAAAAAACTTTGACACAACAAATATTTAGTTTTATTTTATTTGATGCTGGTTGGTCTTACAAAACTCTTGTAAGAGTAAACAACGTCAAACAAATTTGTGCGAAAACAAGTGGTTACGCTTTTTTGAGTAAATATTTGCCAAGTGTGATCGCACCTTTATAAATAACGGTACCGATACAAAACTTTCCACGGATAATTTACATACATACATGCCAAAATCAAACTGCTGAATTTTGAGAATATCGGTGTATATTTGACTATATCCCCCATGTAAGGTCCACTTCCGAAATCCACGGGAATACTAATATATATCTTAAATATACCGTTATTATGTTGAAATTCGACGTGAAATATCCTCATATGCATAAAAATCACTATTCGAAAATTTAAGAAGATCGGCCCATAATTTGTCATAACTGCCGTATAAAAACCATTTCTGAAAAACAACTAAACCCACAAAAATGTCTAATAAATATCGATATCGAACGAACTTTTATATACATAGATCAATAATTTTAGTCCAGAAATCAATCTAATATCGGGTATACGGCAATTATGCTACTGGATTTTGTAGCTGTCTGTCAATTATTGGCAATAGCTCCCGAATTAAGTAAGTTAGTTAAAAGATTTTATGAGTATTAAAGTGATTTTCGGTAGAGGGCTTTATATGGCGTATATGGGTAAAAATGGACCGCAATTCACAAAATTTTGGGGGACGATTTTTGTATATATGTCAATGATCCTTGCAAAGTTTTGAGTTGGTACCACTTAAGATAAATGGCTTTTTCGGATGTGGTCCCTATATGGAAGCTATGACCAATAATGGGCCGACTACCACCAAACTCAGTACAACAAGTTATTTATCTATAAGGATTATTTGTGTCAAATTTTAGCCATTTAGCATTATTTATATCAGTTTTATACGTATTTAAGTGAATTTTGGAAGTGAACTTTATATGGGGTCTATGGTCAAACATGGACCGAACTAAAAAAATTTCGCTTTACGATTTGTTTTTGCATAAAACTTATTTCTGCTGAATTTTGGATTGATATTCCAATTTTATATGCATTTATGTATAATTGAGCAATATTTCGGGAAGATTTTTGTTTTTTGGAGCTGTAAGAAATCATGGACCTATTCTTACTATTTTACTTCACACTTTCTTCTTTTATCATAAAAACAACGTATACAAAATTTAATGTTATTATCTGCAATATAATGAAAAATATGGCAAGAAAAATGTTTAAAAATATCAATTTTTTATGGAGGTTGTCTTACATTTTGATCCATAACTCTTGTTCTACTACACCGATTTTGCTGATTTTCAATATCAAACGTTTTAAACTTTGTTGAGTTCGGTTGTGTCCTTTGGACGTAAGACTGTTTTAAACAGACAGACGGACAGACAGACAGACGGACATGGCTCAATCGACTTAGAATTTCGTAAGGACCAAGAATATATATACTTTGTTGGATCTCGGATGAGTATTTCTCAGTGTTACACACGGAATGACAGACTTATACATATATACCCTCAGTCAACACTTATGGTGGTGGAGGGTATAAAAAGTGAATGAAAATTGAAGAATTAAATTGAAAAAATTTAATTTAGTTTATGAATCCTGCGTCATAGAGACCAGTTATGAAAAATAAAAGACGAAAGCAAAGTCCTCATATTATTATTTTCTAAATCTCCTCAGCAGTTTAAATGCTGAAGAAATTTTTGCTGAACATTTTACTTTTGGAGAAAAACTAATGTCCGATTATTACAGTCTATCAAAAAAGTCATTCCATGGATATTAATGTACATCGGTCAATTTAAAAAAAAACGCTTATTTTTAAAGTTTTTTTAATTCGCCAATTTTAATGGCCAATTTATGTAGAAATTGATGAAGAATCCGGTGGTACTTTTAGACTCTCAAAGAAATAAATATTTTTGGAGTTTTTTTTAGGTTTTCTATGATTTCTATCTTGAGCGTCACCCACCAAATATGTATAAAAAATCGCTAAAAATGCAAAAATATTTGAAATTCAAGCTTATTACGATGTTCTTTTGTTTCTCAAGATTGACTTTTGCGAAAATCATCTTTTCGATTATAAACACAAAATCACGATTCACCTTGATTTTTAATTATTTTTAAAGTGACTAGTTACACTTTTAAAATTTTAAGATAAAAAATATGTAACTTTTTGTTAAAAAAGACTTGAACTTAGAGGTTACTTGCAAAGTAATAGGCTTGTAAATAAATAAAAAAACAAAAATTCTTCAAAAAACAAAAATATTCATATACAACTAAACATGTACATATTCTTCGCTGTCTTTAACAAAAATGGAAAATAGGAAGTAATTCTTGAAGAAACTTATACACATATGTAAATATTTGACGCAAAACACTTAACTTAATTTATAATTATTTATTTATAAATTTTCATTCGAATTCTTTTTTTTGAATTTGTATAAACTTCATGAAATGACAAGCGGCTTTGTTTTTTTTATTTTCATTAATTTTTACCACTTTCGAATTTAGTTTGTGGCAAAAACAGAGTCGTCAGTAACAATAAAAATTAATCTCTAATTTCTTTTTACTTTCTTTTATATTCATCATTACGCGCTTTATCGAGCTTTAATTTATCTCGATATCTCCATGCTCTTTCAGCCGCCGTTAATTTTGTTGTTTTACTCTTGAAAATTAAAAAATAAAATCAAAATTAAGCATTTTAAGCTATGAAGCAATATATTTCAAAAGTGATGCTCATGAAATGTTTGCCTATTTTGGTTTGGCAATTTATTTCTCAATATCACAAATTATAAAAAATGAGTTGAAACCATGTAAACTTCAATTTTTTACATTGAATATATTCACTTTCAAAAAAATTAGCGTGACGCGCCCTTACCATGGTGTTCACAAAAACTACGCAAATGTACAGTTTTTTTAAGAAATTTTTTTTTCGCTTTTTCACTTTTGTAATAATTAAAGTTTGTACTTTCCTTACGTTATTTACTTTATTTAAACTTGAAATTGAAAACTAGTAATATTACTTGATTTATAAAAAAACGTGACGCTCAATGCAAATTGTGGGGACATATTTACTTTTTTCTTGATTTTATTTTATTTTGTTTACTAAAAATTCTAACAGGGGAGACATGCTTTTGTATGGAAGCAGTTAAAGGGAGAAACAAAATACCATTCTGAATAAACAAAAAAAAACAAACATACAAATTTGAGAATTACGTTTTTTTGTTACATATTCCTCGGTGATCACTCTCATATTTTTTTTTGTTTTTTCTTACCTAAAATAGTAGTGTAAAGTGCGGGGACACAAAATTTGCGTTTTTTTTTAAATTGACCCACATACATATGCATGTCTTTAATTGCAACCAATGCACACATACATACATGTGTGTTAACTATTGTAATTAAACAATCAAATAGTCATATCAATAAAACTACAATTACTATAAACATTCAATACCACATATTGCATTATAATAAATGAATTGGATATGTGTTGCCCATTGTCACCCAACTGAAGTGTACTGATATTCACACCTGTCTCTATCATTGTTTCGTTTCATCATTACGAGGATTACAATCGTTATTCACACTGCATGAATGTTTGAAAATTTCTATTTATTTTTCTATAGCTATGCAAATATTGTTTACGATTCTGTGGCATGCAACAAATTTAGATTAGTATTGAAATTGTATTTACATTGTGCTCAACCAATGGCATTTATTGCACTACACTGTAAAATGTTCATTAATTTCTAATTTTGTATTCCGCACCACAGTTAACATGTGTATGTATTGTGAAGCATTGATACGTTTTTATTTGCAGATGAAAGTATGAATTAGAATTGATTAGAAATAAAATATATATTGCGTCGTATTTATCGGAATGACAAGTGTGTACTTTAATAACTGCATAAGTTAGAAATTTGACTTAACTTGAACTACAATATAATTGTTATGAATTCTATTTTTATTGAAGCAAAAAATATTGTCATATAGTTTAGAAGTACGGTCACACTTGGCAAATATTTACTCAAAAAAGCTTAACTAATTGTTTTAGCACAAATTTGTTTAACGTTGTTTACTCTTACAAAAGTTTTGCAAGATCAAACAGCATCAAATAAAATAAAACTAAATATTTGTCCTAAATAAACGAAGTTTTTTTTTAAATAAATAAACAAGTTTAAATATATTTTATTTAGTGGTTATGTCTGTTTCGGCAAATATTTGCCAAGTGTGACCGTACCTTAAGAATAATTTAAAATAAAATTTATAGGATGATAAAATAAGCACTGCGTTTTTTTTTTGTTGGCAAGACTCTTACATGACTTTGGAATTTTTCTTGTGGTGATTTGTTTTTTAACAGTTATTCTGTTAAAAATTTAATAAGTTGGAATACGTTTGTACGAGTGCAGAGGTAAGTAAAATCAACAAGTAAAGGCAGAATTAGTCTTTACTTTCTGTTCCGTTCCGAATCAGCTGACTTGATTCTGTTAAATAGAAAATGTGTAGAAGTCGTTAGTTATTTTGTTACTTTCCGTGCCGTTGTGGACGAACCTGTTGACAACAAAAATTTGCTAAGTTATTGTAAGTGACAGCACATTACAGCTGACATCCGCACAACAAAAAATTATTGGTTTATTACAAAAATGTTCAATTTCTTTGAACTTAATTAAATTTATAAAAATATAAAAAATAAACGATGGATGACGAAAAAGTCATTACTTTAGTCGAAAGTAATGGCATATTGTACAATAAAAAAAACTTTGGTTTGTATTTTTTGATTTATTTTCGCGGTGTATTGTCTGTTTACCTAATACAGCTGATACGTTTATACGGAAAAACTAACTACAAAAATTTGAAAACAGAACGACACGGAACAGAACAGCAACAGAAAGTAAAGACTAATGAAGCCTTTAGAGTTTATATTCGGTTGTACAGAATCTTATACACCCACCACCAAATACCAATAGTGTAATCTCTGAATGCTAATTTTTATTACATTTTATATCGGTAACGATAATTTTACTGATCCCTTACATGAGTTTTATCAAATATTATAGGGCAATAGTCATGAAATATTGTTTAAATTTCATCTCAACAACAACATTTACAAGAATTTCATGCATATTCCACAAGTGTTTAGAAATCACAGATACTGGATTTAGAAGTTATCAGTCCATAACTGGTCCACTTCTACTATGCCACCCATAAATCTTTTGTGAATAATATTATTAAGATAAATTTCAAACAAAAAAATCTCACCTTTTATCTTATCCTTTTTATACTCTGTTTTATACTCTGTTTCTTAACTTGTGGCGAATAAGGAAAAATGTTCTGTTAATTTTATAAATTCTTAAATTACACTCAAGAGTTTTATGAAAATCAGAGAAGCTCTGTAAATTATCTTAAGACCTGATAATTACAGCAATTATAAATGGTCAAAATTAGATAAAATTGCAAAACATTTAAAATAAATTATGTTGCTCGTTAAATTGTTTTTCAAAAAATCATAATAAAATTTGCACTAAGACTGAATAGAAAACACAGAATAAGGATATTCTAGTCCTATAACCAGTATAGTTTTTGTATTTCTTATTACGTTTATGTGGAGGGTATTTAAGATATTGCACTCTAGCTTGTTAATACATAAAAAAATCAGATTTTTATATTTTTTTTTGGCAATATTTATATTTATACAGATCAGTTATTTTTAAATATAAAAATCACATGCATTCATATTATTGTCCATACATAGTTGTGGTTTTGACCAACAGAATATTAGTAATAAAAACCAAGGGAGTTATTCTCTATTGCGATGCGAAAGCAAATTCGATTCGTAAGTGTATCAATTTGTACGCTTATCGCATCGCAATAGAGATCGCATCGCAATAGAGAATAACCCCCCAAGTTTTTTTTTCAATTGTTGTACAATTTGTGTAAAGAAGTACACGTTTTTACATAATTTAGTACAATATTTAATATTCCCTTTCTCATTATTGGTGTACGCTGCTATTTATGAATTTGCGTATGCCAAATATTCGATTATAAACATGATATATATAACATTTGTTTATTTATTTTAAAATGTTTAAGTTGTTCTCTGTTTATGTGTTGTTCCAATTGTTTGGCGAAAATATATTTTTAGCTTCTTATCACATTTTCGGCTTTACTCATTTTATAGAAATACATATTCACATGCAAACTTTTACAATATTTCTGTAGTTTGTTTCTGAACTGTCACTTGAATAAATGAATAATTATTTATGTACATAACAATTCGTTTGAAATGCAAAGAAGAAACTAATCTGTTTGTACAATAAAATACCAAATTTGTTTGTATATTTATTATTTTATGTATTGGTTTTGTATAATAGTGCTGGCAATTTCTCCTACTTTCCATTACTCAATAATATTCAATACTTTTCATTTGGGTACTCAATACTACTCGATACTTTTAACGGATTGAACATTGAAGTAGTTTTTTTCAAAAAATAAAAATAGATCTTTGGTTTTTTATGTCTTTTATTATTAAATCAAAAATAAATGTAAAGCTAACTTTTAATTCAACGTTAACAACAACTTAAGAAATAATTAAAAAAATTTTTGCAGCATTACACATTGTTGTCTTTTTAGACAGTGCTGTATTTTTATGCACTATTTTACCCACTCAACTTGCTTAAAAATACAACTCAGAAAGTATCGAGTAACTACTTTTGAGTTTTGAGTATCCAAAAAAAAGGTAAATACTCGATACTCGGTACCCATTACTCAATACTTTGCCAGCACTACTGTATATATTCATACCTTGTTGTCTAACGATCTCCTTTAAAACAGACACTGACAGATAAACAAGAAAATTTAATTTTCAAAAAAGCCAAGAAACGGAATAAAAACAATGTGAACATAAATAAAACAAGTAAGAGTTTATATTCGGCTGTGCCGAATCTTATACACCCAACACCAAATACCAGTAGTGTGATCTATGAATGCTTGGAACTAATTTTTATTACATTTTGTATGGATAACGATAATTATACTGGTTATTTTATTTTGAGGATCACTTACATGAGTACCAACAACTAATATGGGGCGATCGTCATAAAATATTGTACCGTTTTATTTATTTGAACTTTATTTTGTTTACATTTCATTTCTATAACAACATTTATCAGAATTTTATGCATATTCCGGTTATTCCACAAAGTATACAAAGGTGCCACGAGACGGAATATGATCACATTTTATATTTATCTCTTTCTTCTACAACTGCCCTTTGTTTATATTATTGCAGCGTACGAGTTTCTTTGACATTAGCTACCAAAAATCCCTAGATTTTGGCTTTTTGAAATGTCAAAATTGCCTCCTCTGTATACTCTGTGTTTATTCTATGGAATAATTTTCACAAAAGCCAATAGTATAATTTTTACATACTTTTAACTGATCTGTGTAAAAGTAATTAGTAAGTACGATGTAGTCCTCATAATGGAGCTATGATTATGGGCCAATCATCATAAAATTCTGTTAGACGTTTTTTATATATATGTATGTGTGAATTAGTTGTGTACTTGATAGTGATTTCTATAAGAGATTTATGTGCATTTAAGTGATTTTCCGAAGTGAACTTTATATAGGGGTTACGGTCAAATATGGACCGATCGTAAAAAAGTTGTGTTTGAATATTTCTATATATGTTTTGATTTGAGTCGAATTCAAACTTGATAGTTATTTTTATAAGAGATTTGTGCTCACTTAAATAATTTTCGGAATTGGACTTGGTGGCTACCGACAAATATTGACCGATCGTCATGAAATTAAGTATGACTGCTTGTGTTAAATCGCAACTTGATAGTAATATTTATAAAAGATTTATGCGCTATGGACTATGTAAAAATATGGACCGATGCAAAAAAAACTATTTATTAGAGGTTTCAATTTGCGTGAAACTTATTTTTGCAGAATTTTGTATGGATACCATACAAAATATTCGGGGAAGTAATTTGTATTTGTATATTAGAAATCGTGGATAAACTGGACGTGTTCTCTCTACAATAAAAATAAAGTGTGCAAAATTTCAAGATTTGTTTATATGGGTAGAAAATCCTGATAGATTTTTTATAGAAAATTAAATTAGACAAAAGATTTTTGGCTTTTGTTGAAATCCAACTATAAAATATTTGTAAAGTAAGTAAGGAAAATGTAACATTTCATAAATATTACAAATATTTATTTCATGAAGTATGTTTACAAGTCATTGTAGCTCATATGTTTACTTGTACGAGTATGTTTATTATTTTAATAATACAAATATTTTGTCGGTATTTGTTATTATTTTCTTTATATATGATTTTTTTTAAAGATTGTGTAACTTTTATATTTATTTATTATTTTGTGGCTTCTTGCATTCCAAGAACGTAGCGAAATAAGCGCCATGTGCCATTAAATTAACCAGATTTTATTTTTATACCCACTACCACCGCAATTGGTGAAAGAGGATATATGTATATAAGTATATAAATTTGTCATCCCATGTGTAATATTGAGAAATATTCATCTGAGACCCAGATCCTTATGAAATTCTAATTCCATCTGTGTCTCTGTGTAAAACACTTTCACGTCTAAAAGACGTAACCAAAATCAGCAAAGTTTACAAAACACCATTTATAGTTCTCCTAAGCAGTTTGCTATTGAAAATCAGCAAAATCGGTATTTCCGAACCAGAGTTAGGGACCAAAATGTGAGAACACCTCCATAAAAATTTGATATTTTTAAACATTTTTCTTCCAATTTTTTTAAATATATTGCAGATAGAATAATTATTATTTCATAATCGAACTGTTAATATTTACTTTTTGATAATTTTATTGCAGATATTGCCCTCAAATTTTGTAGGCGTTATTTTTATAATTAAAGAAGAAAGTTTGAGGAAAATAGTAAGAATCGGTCCATGATTTCTCATAGCCCCCATACAACAATCTTCCCCAAAAATTGCTCATTTATACATAAATGCATATAAAATTGGAATATCAATACAAAATTCAGCAGGAAAACGAAATTTTGTTAGTTCGGTCTATGTTTGACCATAGACCCCATATAAAGTCCACTTCCAAAATTCACTTAAATACGTATAAAACTGGTATAAATAATATTAAACGGTTAATATTTGACATAAATAATCCTTATAAGTAAATAAATTGTTATACTAAATTTTATGGTGTTCGGTCCATAATTGGTCATAGCTCTCATATAAGGACCACATCCGAAAAAGCCATTTATCTTTATATATATCGTATATATATCGGTACCGACTAAAAACTTTGCACAGATCATTTACATATACACAAAAATCATCCCACAAAATTTTGTGAAATTTTGTTCATATATCCCCCATATAAAGACCTCTTCCGATAATCACTCTAATACTGATAAATCTCTTATAAATAACGGTACCGATACAAAATTTTCCACGGCTCATTTACATACATACATGCTAAAATCAAACTGCTGGATTTTGAGAATATCGGTCCATATTTGACTATATACCCCATATAAGGTCCACTTCCGAAATCTACGGGAATACTAATATACACGTTGAAATTCAACGTGAAATATCCTCGTATGCATAAAAATCACTGTTCCAAAATTTAAGAAGATCGGCCCATAATTTGTCATAGATGAACCATTTTCGAAAAACAAATAAACCCACAAAAATGTCTAATAAATATCAATATCGAGATCAGTAGTTTTAATCCAGAAATCATACTAATATTGGTTATACGGCAATTATGCTACTGGATTTTGTAGCTGTCTGTCAATAATTGGCAATAGCTCCCGAATTAAGTCCACTTTCGAGAATACTAGACAACCGTATAACTCTTGTAAATAACGTCATTGAGATGAAATTCAACCCAAAGAAGCCTTAAATACGTAGAAAACACAATAGTGGATACTGGATTTAGAAGCTCTCAATAAATAATAGCTATTATTGAGATCAATTTCAAACAACATAGCCTCACCTTATACATATCTTATCCTTTTTTATACTCTGTTTTACGCTCTGTTTCTTAACTTGTTGTGAATATGGAAAAAAGTTCTTTTAATTTAATAAATTGTTAAATTACACTAAAGATTATTATGATGATCAGACAAACTCTGTAAATTGTGGTGAGAATTGGTAACTACATCAATTATAAATGGTCAAAATTAGAAAAAATTTCAAAACATTCAAAATAAAATTAGTGAATTACGACCAAACTAAATAGAAAACACAGAATTAGGATATACCTACTAGGCCTATAACCAGTGTAGTTTATGTATTTATTATTACGTTTAGATGGAGGGTATTAAAGATTCGGCATAGCCGAATATAGCACTCTAACTTGTTCTACATATTTTTCTACTATTTGAGAGTGATCCAAGTAACTATTACCAAAAGGGGTTGGTTAACACAAGATGTTTAGCGGATCTGGCTTTTGGACACATGATGTAACTAACGGTATTAAAACTGTATCTAGTTCAGGGTCAAAATAGGCTTAGAAAAATCAACCTAATACACACACAATAATAACTTACAAAAACGTTTCATAACTTAAAAAACAACTTCATAACTTCAAGTTCTATAATCTAAGAAATTCAACACTTTTGGGAAGCACAAACAATTTGGAGTTACAAAGAGTAAATAATCGAACGAAGTAGTCGTAATTACTATTTAATCGAATGAAGCTCAGGAAATTCGAGATGTTTTTAACTACTATAAAACAAAAAATTCTGGTCACAAAATTTTCTATTTTAAACTTATCTAACTCAACTGTAGGTCATAAAAAGGACATTTAAAGATCAAGAAATAAAAAAAAAACATTGATTATAAACGTGGGACACAACTGAATATAATAACCTGACGTGTTCCAATTATTTTTCAAATATGACTATGGGAAATTTTGTTTTTTTTCTGGAACACTTTCATATTGGTATTTCTAGTTTGTGTGTGTGTGTGAGTTTTTTTAAATAAAAATAATATTTAAAATAACAGAAAAACAAAAATTAGAAATTTTCAAATGACGATGCTAGACTATTTTTAAATTTAAAGACAAAGGATGAAAAAAATACTACCCACCACATCATTCATGCCGTTCATTATAACTATGTATGTGTGAATGTACAAAAATGTATGATTTCATTCGCTCGTTTATTTGTCTGTCTGTCCGCTTGACTCGCTTTCCACCTGTTTTTCTTTCAATAATTTTCGTTAATATTTTGGTTTTTTGGTTGATGTTGTATTTGTTCTATTCGTTCAGCTTTACCTCGAAGGCAGAGTGTCATTTAGTGGCCGTTACCAGTGATGGAAAATGGGTTTTTGGATTTCGTACCAATTATATAAATAAAATGTACTTTTTACATCTCCGCTGTATCATTTTTAATATTTGTTAAATAATAATAAAATTTTACCACAAACTTAATTTATCGAAAATTCGATATATGTATCGTAGGGCAACAGTTTTAATATTACCTTATATAACGAATGTTTAAACAATTTTATACTCGATTGCTATTATCTAACTTCTGGTGATTTTTTATTTTAATGCAACTGAATCGAAGAAAATTAAACCTCTTGTCCTTGGAGAGACAAAGAAACAGAGCTCGTTTCGTAATCTAATATGTTTCCTGTAAATAATCTTCATTTGGGATTTGTCTGTATTTGTTTAAATATATAGTTAGGCGGCTACTTCTGAATAATATTATTTGCATTAATTGTCGCGATTATCTAAAATATTCTTATTTATGAAGTATCAGTTTATTTGCAAAAAGTTAACTTTTAGTTTTTGAATTCAGTCTCAAAATCATTTAATATAAGTTAATATGTCAAAGGCTAACATTGTTCGATAATTCAGCCAACATTTCTTATCGTAATAATCATCTTATGGATGCCTATTTGAAGTTTAATAAATCTCTTTTGCTTGCACTATTACACAAATAGTAACTTAAATGATATATTTATCTATTTCATCTGAAATACCAAATTTTGATGCAACAGTATTTTGAAA
The DNA here is from genome assembly GCA_950370525.1 of Bellardia bayeri. Lineage (NCBI taxonomy): Eukaryota > Metazoa > Arthropoda > Insecta > Diptera > Calliphoridae > Bellardia > Bellardia bayeri. The sequence goes on from OX493268.1 coordinate 49,322,084, forward strand.
TTGTACCAAATGACTCGTGGTAGTACCACGGTACAACTGTGTCTAAAATGTATTAAAAAAAGTACAATTGTACCATGTTTGCCATCACTGGCTGTTACCCATACATAGTGGTCTGGCATTGAGTGTAGAAGGTGTTCGAGAGTGGAGCCATCCAAACGACCTCTCATTCATATTTGTATCCAGTAGTTTGAAGAGGATTTTGAAATATTTGTACATGAACAAAGATTAGACGACACATTTAAAATAATTGTGTGTGTTGATGTTTTTAGTTTATAGTATAATAGTGGCGTTTTTTATATTTTTTTAAATTTATTTGCTTGTTTATGTTTTGAAATCACAAAAATTGAAAAAAAAACATAATAAGTACTAAATCTAATATCTGCAATTAAGTTATTTAAAGATTTAATAATTTTTGGAAATGTTTATATTAGGATTTTGGTTTAATTAGACTTGTTTAGTTTTGGGATAAATGTTAATTCTCTGTGGTGACTATGTTTCATTAAACGATAAATTTGCTGATGTTTTACATATTTTTTTGTATGACTTTTTTGTTTGTGGCCATAAATATTGTTAGCAACAGGGAGAAAACCCATCGTAAATCATTTGAATTGTCAGCTTAATCATGAATATAAATTAAATGAATATGTATTAAGAAATCCACAAAATTGTTTATGATTGTATATTTTATGCATTTATGTATTTAAAACCATTTAAAAGATCTACATATTGCGAAAACTTTAAATTTAACCTTTAGGTATTTTAATACTGATTCAATGAAATTTGCACTTATTAAAAATACAATGAAAAATAATGACAAAAATACAGGATAAAAAAACAAGTTAGAGTGCTATATTCGGCTGTGCCGAATCTTTAATACCCTCCGCCTAAACGTAATAAGAAATGCAGAAACTACACTGGTTATAGAACTAGTATATGAGCCATTTCGTGTCAAGTGACCCAACTTTTAAAATCGATGTCTTCCGACAAATTTTGACCTCTATCAGTCAAGAACTGTCGGAGTTAGAGGGGGTCAAAGTTGGTCATACAGAGTTTTTTTTTTTAAATGAGTGTAACTTTTCACCTATTGGTGCTAGCAAAAATTGTCCAAAGGATTTTAGATAACTATTTCTTCAATCATTCCAAAAATATTTTTTTTAAATGAGATGCGAGATATATTTAAAAAAAAATTATTTTTTAACTCAAGAATAAGATTTTTCAATATTTGGCACATGTATAATTTTCATTTCCCCCCATTTTTTTTTTTTTTTTTTTCAGAAAGAAGTTTTTTTTATTTTTCCTCAAAACAAACTTTAGACATACAAATTGTACACTTATCGATCGCATCGCATTTTCTTTCGCAATAGATACTAACCCCACAGAGATACTTTAATTACACAAGGAAAAGAACTAAGTTTGTTCGCTCATAAATGCACTGAAAATTGTCAATTCATTATTTGAAAAAGAAGTGTTGACATAAAGTATTGCTTTGAATTGAATTTGAATTGCACGTCATATTGCATTTATGAAGTCAGTCCCTGTGTACGTTGGTTCCTTTTAGCTTTATCCTCAGAATTAATAAAAGGACAAATGGGTCTTGGAGCAAATTATTCGTAGTGAATTTCTCTATTCTTTCTTTATTTATAAATAATTTTATTCTATTTTCTGCGACCTTTTTGATATTTATTAAATAATTTGTAAGCTTGAGGTCACTTTTTTGTTTTTTATAAAAGATTTTTTAATTTTTTTATTTATAATAAACTCGATATTTCGATTTCCTTTGGAAATCTTCTTTAGGAGTATATTTAAAAATAAAAAATTTTCTATGTGTAAATATTTTGATATAAGTTTGAAAGGGGTTGACAAAATTGAAAAATATGTTTTACAGAAAAATAATTTTAAATTTTCAATAATAACATTGAAGAGTAAATAATTTTAACATTTTGAATAATAACATTTTGGTATGATAACATTTTTTAAATACATAAATTGTGCTAATTTCTCCGATTGTTAATATTTATATTTTTGTTCAATAGGTGTCTATAATTTTGAGCTAAGTTTTCGGTGTATTTTTTAAAATTTATTCTTCTTTCTGATGGTACATTATTGATATGTAACATTTGTAACATGTATCTTCGTTTTGTATGATTTTCTGTGTTCAATATAGATGTGTTATCGAAATCTGGATAGTGGATAAAATCTCTACAATGGATTGATAAAGCTGTTTTTTGTGTTGAATTATAATTTCTATATTTCTGGTCATGTCTATGTCCTGCTAATCTAGTTTTAAGTTTTGTCCCTGTTGTTCCTATATATATTTTGTTACATTGCTCGTTACTATTACCACCACAAGGAATTTTATATACTAAATTTGACATGTGTATCTTTCTTTTCTAATCTATCTTTAGTTTTTGTGAATAATCTTCCTACGTTATTATTCACCTTATGTGCCATTTTGTATGTTGTTTTGTTATATACATATGTTTAAATGTTCTATTCTTTCTGAAAATCCAGATATTGAAATATAGATATTGACTTATACATTTTTGGTTCTGAAATTCCATTATTAATATAGGATTTCTTTGTATTAAATTGTTTTATTAATCTGCAAATGAGTTCATTAAGAGAACTATTATCTTTTAATATATTTCTAATTATTTCTTATGAAATCTAATGCCACTAATTGTTAATTGTCTTAGCAGTGTTAATAATTCTTCTTGGGCGTTTTGAGAAATAATTTAAAATTCTTCCTGTTTAAGTTGGTTTTTTATACAAATCAAATACTAAATTATTTTCCTTTTTTGTAACTAATATGTCTAAATATGAAATTGAGGAATTTAATTATTTTTCAATAGTAAATTTTATATTATGACCAAATGAGTTGAATGTTGATAATAAAAAATCAATTTTATTATCTTCAATTATACAAAATAACTCATCTATATATTTTGTTAGTATTTTTGGTTTTATTGATAATTTTTCAATACATGTGTCTAATAATTTTGCCAATACAATATCTACTATTATTGGAGATGCTGGTGAACCCATTGGAAGTCCCTTTTTTTGTGTATATATTTAACCATCATATTGGAAATACCTATTGTCAATTACATATACAGAATTTTATGATTCGTAGGAATAAATTTTTATTGATATCAGTAAATTCGGAAATTTTGTTTAAATTTTCTTTTATAATTTTTATTGCTAGGTCAACTGGAATACTTGGGAATAATGAAACCAACATCAAGTGATATTAATTTTTCATTATTTTTGATTGAAATATTTTCTAATTTATCTTTAAATTATATTGAATTATTAACATAATATTTTGAATTTTCTGTTAAATTTTTAAAAATTTTAACAATATATTTATATAGATTATGTGACGGTGAATTTATTGATGAACAAATTGGTCTTAATGGAAAATTTTCTTTGTGTATTTTAGGTAATCCATATAATCTGGGAGCTATAGCTATGGAAGTTTTTAGTTTATTTTTCTCTATTGGTGTTATTATATTTAATTTAAAAAGTTCATCTATTAAATTATTGTTAATTTTTTGGAATCTGTTTGTTGGATCTTTTTTTAAAATTTGAAAAGTTTCATTGTCGTTTAAAATGTTTTCAATTGTAGATATGTAATCTATTGTATTGATTGCTACTGTTGTGTTACCTTTATCTGCTCTTAAAAATCATTATATTTCTATTCTTTTTTTAGAAATGTTTGGCAATTTTGTACCTTATTTATTGTAAATCTATCTTTATTATTTAATGAAACTTTGTTCAAATGATTATCAATTACCGTTGTAAATTTTGACCTTGTAATTTCTCTTTCTTCTTTATTTTCTATAGTTTCTATAAAATCTTGTCCTTCAGATATAATTTTTAACATTGGAAAATGCTCTCTATTTTCGGGAAGTGCGTGTTTTTCTGGTATATCTTTGTTTATTAATTAATTTCTTTATTTATTCATTTATTTTTTATCAGAATTTTTTCAAGTTGCTTTTCTTTTAATATTAATCTTAACCATTTATTGTGTAATGCAAATATACTGTATTATAAATAGTTTTTAAATTATAGTTTTTATGATGTCAAATATAGTCGATACAATTCTTTATGCAATTACTGACAAATTTTGAAATAATTCCTGAATTTCTACAACGCATAAAAAAAACTTATTGTTGATCTTAATTTTATAAATGTTTCACTTATTGTTTTGAATATACCGATATATTCTCATTCTTTTGTTGCAACTTCACAAATAATATTCCAAATCCTTAAAATAAAAAGAAAACGTTCTTTCACATTTTTTTTAAATAAATGTGTTTTAATCAAAATCACATAAGTAGTCCATACCTCAGAATTAAGATTTATTTGGAATCAAATGATAATATTCATTACATTTAGAATATATGTAGTTCAAATTGTTGACCTAGGCGCCATTGTTGGATTGGAATGGATGCAATAAAATTGAGTAAAACTCGATTTCGTTTAATATTTTCACACTTTAATAAAGCCGTGAATAACGTTTCACGTTGATAAATTAACTGGAAGTAATTACATACTAGTCAGATCACAGGCTAAAATATTCCGAAAGCATTACTGAGCCATCATCAAAACCATTAATCCTTCAAATTGAGCCGCCTTTTTATCATATGTGTTTAATATCCCGTTTTGTCGATTCACTTACAGGGTTTCCAATGATGGCTTATGGACTTTGTGCGAATGTTTTTTATAATTAAATACCGCAATTCACAATCGTGTGCAAATGGTATTGCATCATTGCATTTGCAAAAACCTTAAGCTTATTTTTTCTCGCTATGTATTTTGTTAGTGTAGAGCAAAAAGTTGCTAAACCTTTTTGCTAATGCAATGATGCAATACCAATTGCACAAGATTGTGAATTGTGCTAATGATTTTGCGTTAATTGTTGTTTTTTATATATTTTTGACAAGTTCATATAATATTTGGAAGTTTTTCTTACATATGTTTTTATATTGCACATCCGATAAGCCGTTATAAATTTCGTCTTAATCTTAACTCGACTGGAATATTCATAATTTAGTGGTTTTGACATTTATAGATTTAAACAATAAAAATAAATAGCTAGAAAACATCTGACGTTATTTTCAAAGATTGAAAAAAGCATTTTTAACGACTTAAATAAATCATTTCAAAATACACGCCTTGGTGTAACTATACAAGGCGAGTGCAGTACCACAGCTGACTGACTTACGTCAAAAGTAATACTTTTTCAAGTGTTTTTGACAGTAGTACATTATTTTAGACACACAAAATGCATGTTGTTTCTGTATTGTGTTGTATTTGTTGCCGATTTGCACTTACCTTGTATAATTACACCATGATACACACACTTATATTTGAAATTTTTATTTTTAAAAATGTTTAAAAAATGTTTAACCAACCTTATTCAAAAACGATTATTAAATTTAAAAAACGTTTATTAAGCAAATTTTTATATGGAAATCTGTCTTAATAGATAAACGTTTGTTAAAATTAATAATCGTTTTTGAATAAGTGGGCTTTATGGATTGCAATATAGATTTTTTTTTAAAATTCTCTTTCATACTTTTAACAAATCATTTTACAATTTTAAAATAAATATTCTTCATATGTATGTATGCATTTCACATAAATTGTTGATTAATCAAGGGAAATTATTATGAATTTAACAAAAATGATAGATGATAAACAAAAATGTTCACGATTTCCAATAATTCAGTGCACCAAACAAAAAACATATTTCACATACATATTTTATTTTTTTGGGATTTTTTTCTCCATTCACATATTTAAATAAACAATTTTGGTGCAACAGTAATTTAAAAACAAATTACAAAAATTTGGTTTATAATTTATTGGTGTGATACAAAGAAATCACATTCCTTAGGTATGTATGAGATATTAGAAAATACTTTTCGAGAAGTGTGAATTTGGGTGTTAGAATTTGAATTGGATGCTAGTACGATTTTAAAAACTATGTACTATAATTATAAATGTACACTCATCTTGTTAGGCACACAAACAAACAAGAAAACAAATGTTTAATTTTGTAACTTTGTACTTAATGATGAAAATTTTTATTCAAATTTACTAATAGAATTTGAAAATGCGTGGGCGTGCCTCTAAATTTATACTCTTGAGTGAGTTTTTTTTTTTTTGGTTGATATTTTTGGAAATTGTTTTTAAGAAAATTTTCCGTTAAACTGAGTAGTTTTCTTATGGACTGTGTAGCGGACTGTAAAGAGAGAGTGAGAGACATCAGGAATTGAGTGTTTGTTGATTGTTTGGGCGAGAGTGTGTGGGTGCTGTGGAAAAATAACGTTAATAACGAATCTGGTGGATGAAAATCAAGGTGTTTATAAACTGTAGCATCACAGAGGATCAATATCAGTCTACTTTGGATTTTTAACAAAGCAACTTTTCCAAAACAACACAAACCAACTACCAAACTAAACATGTCTCTTGAACGTGCTATTAAGGCTAAGGTGAATATTAATTAAGTGAATAAAAAAAAGGAAACAAGTCTAGTGAAACAAATGAAATTAAAAATAAAATTTTGAAATTTTCAAAATTATTGAAAAAATTATGAAATCAAAATAAAAATAGAAAAATCTATTATAGATTCTATCTATAGTGACCAAATTTAGTGAAAATTGTGAAAAACCGTTTTTTGACTTCACTGTGAATATTTTCTAATTAAAAAGAAATATATATAAAAATTAAATTTCATATGTTTTAGTAAAGCAATTATGTGCCTAAATGTGCAAAATTTTAAATAATTAAAAAAATTAAACATTTTAAAATAAAAAAGTTTTTAAAATAAAATTTAAATTATTTAAAAGAAAATTCAGAAATGTTTAAAGCAAAGTTTCCTTAAACTTAAAATTTTATTGAATATAAAATCTTATCAGCTATGATCTATTTACAAATGTACATAAAAAATAATTTAAAGATGATACAACAAAAATGTTGATATTCATGAAATAAACTAAACAATTCCTTTTTTTCGACTCTTCCAGATCGCTGGCAAGCGTAACCCCGAGATGGACAAGGAAGCTCAAGAATGGATGGAAGCCATTATGGGTGAGAAATTCCCCGCCGGTATTGAATACGAAGAACATCTTAAGGACGGTCAAGTTTTGTGCAAATTGCTCAACATTTTGTCCCCCAATGCCATACCCAAGATCAACTCTTCAGGTGGTCAATTCAAGATGATGGAAAACATCAACAATTTCCAAAAGGCCTTGAAGGCTTACGGTGTACCCGATATTGATGTCTTCCAAACTGTTGATTTGTGGGAAAAGAAGGATATTGCCACAGTAACCAACACCATCTTTGCTTTGGGTCGCGCTTGCTATAAGCACGACGAATTCAAAGGTCCCTTCTTGGGCCCCAAGCCCGCTGATGAGTGCAAGCGTGACTTCACTGATGAGCAATTGAAGGCTGGCCAAACCGTTATTGGCTTGCAAGCCGGTAACAACAAGGGTGCCACCCAAGCTGGTCAAAACATGGGTGCTGGCCGTAAAATCTTGCTCGGCAAGTAAATTAAGCACAACCCCCCACCCCCTCCATCATCTTACAACATTTTTTACGGTTTTAGTTTAAGTTAAAAATTCTTTTGAAAACATATACACTCACACAAACACACTCTCATGATAAAAACAACCGAAAAAACCTTTTCTTTTCTATATAACCACATCTCTTATTAAAAAGAAATTGTATTTCTAATTAAAAGTGTAAAAAAAATTTTGTATTTTATATAAAGTAAACATAAGTTTAAGTAATTTTAAAATTAAAAACAAATGTAAAATTAGTTAAAATAATAAAAACAATAAAGAAACGCGTTTCACATAATAGAAAAATGAACTGATCACACTAATTAATGGGTTTTATTTAATTAGTTGACAAGCACCACAAACCACAAGCAATTATTCGCCGAGTAAACTAATTCAACGTGTAAAGCTAATGTTCTCTAAAATGTATTCTCCAGTACCTTATCAACTTAAAAGTGACGCACAAAGGAATTTAGATGCGAATTCTCTTTTAAAGGATGCACTTCTAAATTACATTTGACAATTATTATATCAAAGAAATTTCAAACAAGCAAATTTTTATGAAAAGAGTTTTGTTAGAGTTGCCTGAATAGATTAGTTAACTCTTTATCTTTACACAATTCTCACGCATTGAAAAATATGGCTGACTTCATATATGGAGTTTGCAATTCAACGCTGCAATGCGTACTGTATATAAATACATTAGACTTAAAGTACGTCAAATTTGGCATATATTTACTTGTATTAGCACAAATTTGTTTGACATTGTTTACTCTTACAATAGTTTTGCAAGATCGAACAACATTAAATAAATTAAAACTAAATATTTGCTGCTTATTCTTTATTTTTGAAATGTTTATTTTTCAAATAAATAAAGGAATTCAAATATATGTTATTTAGTGTGATCGTACCTTTAGTATTGACGACGGCGCAAGTTCATTATTGCATGTCAATGCCTTTCAAAGCGAAACACTTGTAAAATTTAAAATTTTTAACAGTTTTTAAAATATTAATTCGCCAGAAGCCTTTTTGTAAAATGGATGTAATTTAATATTCAGCAGTGATTCTGATTGTGCTAGTTTTAGAATTAATGATTTTGCAAAAAACATAAATACTTTTAAAAGTTTTAAATTTAATAAATATGAGATTATGTATAAAACCAACTTTTTCATATCAATATACCCATAGTGGAGAGCGTATATTGGCTTTGTGCTGATGTGTATAACGCCCAGAAATATTGGTCCAACACCCACCTTAGAGTATACCGCTCGTCTCAGAATCACTTCCTGAGTCGATTTAACGATCTCCGTCCGTCCGTCCGTCTGGCTGGCTGGCTGTCCATGTAAAGCTTCTGCGCAGAGTACAGGTCGCAATTTTGAAGATATTCCGATAAAATTTGGTACGTGATATTTTTTCGGTACAAGGATGGATGGGATTGAAACTGGTGGAAATCGGTCCATTATTTCACCTATCCCCCATACAAATGTCCTCCCGAAATTGGGGTTTTCCGCTCATAAATCTTTGAATTATGCAAGTATGCAAACAAAATTTACCACAAATGAGTAGTAAATGAAGCTAACGCACATCTACAAATTTTGTGAAGATCGGTCCATAATTAGTCGTAGCTCCCATATAAGACCCACTTCCAAAAATCACGTAAAAGAGCATAACTTTCTTAAAAACGTTGGTATCTAAATAATATTGAACACAAATATGTTTCGTAAATATACATATAATATGGTAGAATTTTTTTTCGATCGGTCCATAATTAGTCGTAGCTCCCATATAAGGCCCACTTCCGAAAATCACTTAAACGAGCATAACTCTTTTAAAAATGTTGGTATCCAAATAATATTTAACACAAATATATTTAATATGGATATTAATAATAGGATACAATTTTATTATGAGCGGTCGATAATTAGTCTAGCTCCCATGTAAGGCCCACTTCCAAAAATCACTTTAAAGAGCATAAATTTCTTAAAAAATGTTGGTAATCAAATAAAATTCGACACAAATAAGTTTCTTATATACAGAAATAATGACACCTAATTTTGTAATGGTCGGTCCATAATTAGTCGAAACTCCCATATAAGACCCTCTCCGTAATTCACTTTAATTTCCATAAATCTTTTAAAAATATTTATATCAAGATAAGGTTTAACACATATAATATTTATATTCGCAGAAATCATGACACTGAATTTTGGTCAAAAATAGGTGATATCTCGCAAATAACGCCCATTTCTGAAAAACTTTTTTATATTTACATATACTAGGGTATTATATGGTCGGGCTTGACCGACTATACTTTCTTACTTGTTAAATTGTCATGATGGTCGGTTCATATTTGACCGTAGTCCCCATATAAAGTACAGTTCCGAAAATCACTTAAATGACCATAAATCCCTTATAAAAATCACTATCAAGTTTAAATTCGACACATAGAGTTAATACATATGTATATATAATTCGTCACGCTCAATATGATGATGATCGGTCCATATTTGACCGTAGCCCCCATATAAAGTCTACTTCCGGCAATCACTTAAATCCGTATAAATCTCCATAATATGTAATTTGTTTTATTTAAAATTTTCATTTGCTGTTGACTTTTTATAAAATAAAGGAAAACTATTTTGGAAAATCGTTTAGAGTGTTTTGTTATTAATGTTTTTCAATTGTTTTAATAGTTTCACAGTATAAAAAATAGAACATAACCAATTATGGCAAACATTTGGGAATTTATTTATGAAATAAAAACCTCGAATAATTTTAATTAAATTTTGAGACCAATATTTTATGTGTGTTGTTTCTTTAATCAGTTTCTTAGTTGAATTTAGACAAAATTTTTGGTATATTTGAACTATTTTTTTATTTCATAAGTCGCCATAAATAAAAAATCTACTTCAACCCACTCATTTGAATAACACAATCATCTTTATCTAATTAATTTTAAAAGAGTTTCTTACAAAAAAATACAAATCTCAAACCAATTTCAAATTCATATACATATTTCTTCAAATTAACAAAATATTAAACCGAAAAGAGAAAAAAAATCTACTTAAATTTATTTATATTTAAAGACTACTCTTCTATACAAAGCGTGTCGAGGCTGTGAAAAAAGAAAAAATTGTGAAAGGCAAAAAAAAAAAAATAATAAATAAAATTATTTTTTGTTTAGTTTAAATTTCGGGCCATAAACATTCAGTCAATGTTACATTTTTATTTTATAAACGAAATATTGTTTGAATGTATTGGTATTTTTTACTCACATGTACGAATAATTATTTAAGTGTATGTTTTTTCTTTTATTTGTTATTTTGTTTTCGTTTTGATGTGTGAATAATAAATTTGGAAATTCTGCAGAAAAAAATATCGAAAATGTATTTTTCTTAAAAATGTTTTCGTCTGCCTGAATGCTTGTTTGTCTTTTCGTTGCTGGTTTGCTTTCACACTTATGTGTGTTTTTTTTTTTAATATTTGCCATGCGCCAATTTGAATTAAATGTTTGCTATTCTACTTACCGACATGTTCAATATACAATTCAATTCATAAAATGTATTGATTTATAATTTGAATTGTGTTAAATAACAAAAGACAATTATTTAATGGGCTCATTTGCATTAAATAAATTGAGCTCCCACAATAATACAATGTAAGGCGTGTCTTTAAAAACTTATTTAATAGAAAATAGAATAAAACAAGTAAGAAAGTATAGTCGGTCAAGCCCGACCATATCACCTTCACCTTCGAGATATCACCTATTTTGGACCAAAATTCAGTGTCATGATTTCTGTGAATATAATTATTATATGTGTTAAACTTTATCTCGATATAAATACTTTTAAAATTAAATTATGGAAATTAAAGTGAATTACGGAGAGGATCTTATATGGGAGTTTCGACTAATTATGGACCGACCATTACAAAATTAGGTGTCATTATTTCTGTATATAAGAAACTTATTTGTGTCGAATTTTATTTGATTACCAACATTTTTGAGAAATTTATGCTCTTTAAAGTGATTTTCGGAAGTGGGCCTTATATGGGAGCTACGACTAATTATGGACCGATCGTCATAAAATTTTACCATATTATATGTATATGTACGAAAAATATTTGTGTTCAATATTATTTGGATACTAACATTTTTAAAAGAGTTATGTTCTTTTAAGTAATTTTTGGAAGTGGACCTTATATGGGAGCTACGACTAATTATGGACCGATCTTCACGAAATTTGTAGATGTGCGTTAGCTTCATTTACTACTTATCTGTGGTAAATTTTGTTTGCAGACTTGCATAATTCAAAGATTTATGACTGGTAAACCCCAATTTCGGGAGGACATTTGTATGGGGGCTAGGTGAAATAATGGACCGATTTCCATTAGTTTCAATCCAATCTGTCCTTGGGCCGAAAATATTTCACGTATCAAATTTTATCGAAATATCTTCAAAATTGCGACCTGTACTCTGCGCAGAAGCTTTACATGGACAGCCAGCCAGCCAGACGGACGGACGGACGGACATCGTTAGATCGACTCAGAAAGTGATTCTGACGCGATCGGTATACTTTAAGGTGGGTGTTGGACCAATATTTATGGGCGTTACAAACATCAGCATAAATCCAATATACCCTCCTTACTCTTGTGTATTTAAAAACAATACGTTGTTGTTTGTTTGAATATAAAAATCAGAGTGAAAAAATTTATTACAATACATCAAATATTGTAAACACAAAACATAAATTACTTGATTCAAAATTATATTAATTCGGAAAGTGTTATTTTATAAAGTACATTTTGTTGGATTTCCAACACTTACTATTGTGGTGTAGGGTATAAATATATTCATGGTTTTAATATAAAATACACTGTGTTACAAAAATGAGGAAATGTTTACATTTTTTTTTAATTGTCATTGGATTTGCAAAGCATTTTAAAAGTTTTTGTCGGAATATATTTTTAAATTGAGATAATAAAAAAATAAAATAAATACTGCGTATTTCAATTTAAATATTAATCATACGCCAATTATATAAAAGTTCCCGAAAACATTAAACAAGACATTTTTTATTTGATATTTTAACGCTGTACAATAAAATCTTTTAATATTATAAACAAAAACAAGTAAGAAAGTATATTCGGTAAAGTCCGATCATTTAATACCCTATACCCAGTATGTGATCAAAAATGGATTTTCAGATATGGGCGCCATTTATAGTAGCATTACTTCTGTGCATATGGACTGGAATTATTTCACATAATAATTTTTTTGGAATAAATTCAAAATTGCCACCTGTTTTTTGCGCACAAGTTTACTTGTACAGGTTGCCAGCGAGCAGACATAATTAAATCGACTCGGAAAGTGGTTCCGATTCAATTGGCCTACCTTACGGTGTTAGACGTCTTCAATATGTTGGTGTAGGATATACAAAGCGATTAAATACTTTTTAAACAATATTTTTCTTTTTTGTTTGGGACGTTATAAGATTGATGTGTTCAAATGACCAGCCCTATCTCCAGAAAAATGCTTGGTACGCAATTCCATAAGAGCGCTGTATGGCTCTGTTCCAGAGATGTGCATCTGTTATTAAAAACAAATGATATCCTACTAAATATAAGGATTTTAAATATAGTTTTTTTTGTTTCTATTATAAGAATAATTTTTTTATTTAGTGCTAATTCACTGTCCAAATTTCTCTTGGGTAGTTGTATTCTGGAAAATAAATGGTTTTCAAACAAAAAAATATTTCCATTAAATTAAATTTTGATTTCTTCGACCTTTCTTTTGATAAAATACAAAAACTTTTTCGAGCTCGAGGCCAATTATTTCATTATTGAATGTGGAGACAATAATACGTCTCTTAAAAATATAATTGTAACACATTCCTTGATAATGATATCCGATAAATATCGAAATATTGGAAGAGATAATTTAATAAATAATATATATATTTCCTACAAATAATTGGCATCGAGCTCGAAAAAACTTTTTTATTTTATTTCCATTAATTTGCAACAGATACCAAGTGTGCAAACTTTGTGTCTCCCACTGTATATGAAATATGGGTTTGACTGAATATGTATTCTTTCTTAATAATTAAGTAAAACTTAATAAAGAAGAAACTGATATTAATTTCCTCTTATAAAAATCCTTGCATTTACCTTTAAGGATCCCACTAACTGTTGTAAAACTATATTGATTCAGCTGCGCTTCTTACTTCAAATCGCTAACATTGTTGATGGTTAAGAACTACAGGACCATTCCACTTTAAATATCCTTTGATAATAGCTCAATATTATTTAATCGAAACAGGGGACAATCGGATATGTTAATATATTTTTCAATCACGTCAAGCTGATTTTTTCGATAACTACCACTTTATTGTTACTTTTGAACTAAATCGTGCGAACTCTATACTGAGAGGTATTCTTTAGACCACAACGTCATTTTGCTTTTTTGCTTTTTTTCTAAATTTATTCATTTCTGTTTATATATGTTTTGGGTTGGCATCCCCTACAGTTTAAAGGCCAGTTGTTGAATTTTGTTCAAAATGATTTATTCTTCTTTTCGATACGATTTGGATATTCAATACCCACACGTACTCTTACATTCTTGTTATGCAGTCATTTTCCGAAAGACCCGATGTGCTTTATTGATAAGTTTCTAATTTCTTGTAATAATATTTTGACTTTCGTTCCGATTCCAAAATGTAAATTTAAATCATACACATTTTCTTCTCTGCAAACATTGAACCCCCCCAATGACAGATTTGAAAGTAATTTGTGGACAATTTTCATTCTGTTTTTAATTTCCATTACTGAGAACTTTGTCTAATTCTAGACAAAACTAAAAAAAAACAGTCATCAAATAACTGTCTATGAGCCTGACCAGAAATATGGTCCACCAAACCTTGGGATCATGTTTTGTTCTAAATTTTATTTGTTTTCAAAATGTACATATACAATCATATTCATATATGATTGATATAGTCATTTGAATCTTAACTTAACAAAATTTCGGATGCCGCCATCATAAACATAATTACACTAATCGTAATATTGTTTAAAAAAATATAAAATGTGGTGAACATGTACAACTAAGTGTATTTCACCACCACAAGTGGTGAATGAGAATATATATACTTACATACTCGTACATACATTTGTTATTTCATGTGAAAATTGATAATATTCATCAGTATATGTATTCGTTAGTTTCCTTGCAAAACACTCCAACACGTCCAAAATACATAACAGAATTCCCAGAAAAATGTTTTGCATTTTGTCATAAAGTTTTGTATTGAAAAGCAACAAAAATCGTATTGTAGAACCAGAGTTCTGAACCAAAATATGAGACAACCTCAATTAATTTTTTTTTTCAAATATATTGCAGATAATACCATGAAAATTTTACACGTTATTTCTATGATAGAAGAAGAAACTGTGATCAAAATATTAAGAATGGGTCCATGATTTCTTATAGCTCTCATATAAATTTCTCCCCGAAATATGGCTCAATGATACATATATGCCTATAAAATTTAAATACGAGTATCAATACAAAATTCAGCAAAAATAAGTTTCCTATAAATCAAATCGCAAAACGAAATTTTGTTTAGTTCAGGCCAAGTTCCAAAATACATATAAATTTAGTATAAACATTGTTACAAGATTAATATTCCACACTAACAATACTTATAGATATAAAAATAGCTGGATTTTAAGAATATCGGTCCAAATTGATTGATCTTCTAACGTATAGAAAATTTTAAGGCAATATCTGAATATCAAATTTTTATAGAGGTAACCTCAGATTTTGCTCCATAACTCTGGTTCTGCTATACCCATTTTGCTGATTTTCAATACCAAAAATACCTGCAAAATATTTTTCTGTTAAGTTGCGTAGTTTGGAAGTGAGAGTGGACAGACAGACGGAGATGGTTCAATCGACTTAGAATTTTATAAGGATCAAAAAAATATATATTTTGTTGGGTCTCAGATGAATATTAAAAAAAGTTTCACACTGTGGTGGTGGAGGGTATAATAAGTCTCAAATACAAATACGTTACAGAATACTGAATTTTGAAGCTATCGGTCTATAATTTGTCCATTTTTACTAGTTATGCCACCCATAGAATTCTAATAAATAAAGCTATTGCGATCAAATTCGACCAAAATATAATCTTGCCTTTTTAGACTCTGTTTATTTACTTGTGTTGAATATAGAAATGTGTTTTTTTTTAATTTTATAAATTCTGAAATTACACTCAAGATTAATATGAAAATAATTACATCAATTGTAAATAGTCGAGATTAGATAAAATTTCAAAACATTTGAAATAAATTATGAATAAAAAAACACTGAAATAGGTTGTTCTAGTCCTATAACCAGTATAGTTTTTGTATTTCTCATTATTTAATATTCGGCACAGCCAAACATAGCACTCTAACCTGTTTACTCTGCGTGTACCTGATATCAATCGTACTTGTAGTATATAAAAAATGAAGTAATGATTTGAAAACATTTTGTAAATCTCAAATCTTATTTTAATTTATTATTATAATTTATTCGCTTATAAATTATAATTTATTATTATAATTATAATTTATTATTATAATTTATTCGCTTATAAATATAAGCTTATATAAAATCTACTTTAGAAACTGTACATATGTTATATTGATCTGAATACATTTCTTATTTCTTATTGTTATACAAACTTATACATATTACAATGGTAAGCCTCAAGTAATTAATAAATATTCTATTTTTGTATTTATTTATTATATTGCTGTTCAAAAACGACAGCCAATTTAGTAAATCTATTGTTAATTAACACGAATTATTCAAAATCACTCATATATGTATATCCATATTATTAATTTTACGGCTTTTGTTTTAACGCCATCGCTAATTAATTCGTATTTTTTTTTTTACTTGGACCAGCATTCCAGGGGACGACCACTACTCATGCAATGCATTGTGTTTGAACTAGGAAAATAGGTTATGGGAGGGAGGATAGAGGGAGTAGTGTTTGTGAACATCTGATTTGAATTTTCCTATATTGAAAGTGGCAGGGATAACTTCGGCTGGTAGTTTATTCCACATACGCACAGTACGTCTAAAGAACGAATTTTCTCTGTAATTAATTATGTAATTAATTTGTAATACACTGAACTACAGCTTGTTTTTATACCCTACACCACCATAGTGGGGAGGGTATATTAGATTATCGTTCCAACACCCACCTTAAATTATACCGATCGACTCAGAATCGATTTAACGATGTCTGTGTGTCCGTCAGTTCGTTCGTCTATGTAAAGCTTGTGCGCAGAATACAGCTCGCAATTTCGATAAAATTTGGTACGTGATATTTTTTCGGCCAGATTTTACCTGGCCCCCATACAAATATCCTCCCGAAATAGGAATTTAACGATCATAAATGTTTGAATTATGCAAGTATCCAAACAAATTTCATCAGAAATGAGTGATAAATAAAGCCAAATCACATCTGTAAATTTTGTACAGATCGGTCTAAAATTTATCACAGCTACCAACTTCCGTAAATCACTTTAAAGAGCATAACTCTCACAAAAATTTTGGTATCGAAATAATATTTAAGGCAAATTTTTTTTATATTTATGTAAATAATACGATACAATTTTATTGTGATCGGTCAACAATTAGTCGTAGCTCCCATATAAGGCCCACTTCCGAAAATCACTTTAACGATCATAAATTTCTGAAAAATATTGGTATCCAAATAAAATTCGACACAAATAAGTTTCTTATATACAGAAGTAATGGTCGGTCAATAATTAGTCGAAACTCCCTCTCCGTAGTTCACTTTAACCTCCATACATTTTTTAAAAGTATTAATATCGAGATAAAATTTTACACATATAATATTTATATTCACAGAAATCATGACACTAATTTTTTGGATCATCGGTCCATAATAGGTCCCCCCATTTCTAAAAAAAAAAATGTTTTGTACATATACTGGGTGTAGGGTATTATATGGTCGGCTTGACCGACTATACTTTTTTACTTATTTTAATTACGGCAAATTATTTAACATGTACTACAACATTACATAAAATTTATCATATTTAGCTTATGGTTCTTATTTTGTCTAGGAACAGTTTAATTCTTTTAAAACCAATTATTTGGAATTAAAAATCCGATGATATTATCTATATAATTTTAGCCAACATCGAGATCATCTGATAATCTACTAAGATATTGAACCGTGCAGTTTGAAGAAACTTTGTGCAATAAGCTAAAAATTATACACTTGAATTTATTTCATGCTGGCTTTCAGTGTAATAGTTAGTAGAAAGTAATAAAATTTTAATTTTTTGTGAAGGATATATAAATAAATTATATAGACATATATGATTCATAAGTTTGGCAATACTGATAGTAATGCACCTTATCAACCTATTATATACGACTATACTCGTATTACAGGGTATGTAAAATGTATGATAACGAGATAAATTTAATTTTTTTTTCATTATAAAATTGTTTATTGCTGCCGAATACAACAAGTAAAATTCTTAAGGTATGGTCACACATGGCAAATATTTACTAAAAAAAGCACACATTTGTTTAACGTTGTTTGCTTTTACAAAAGTTTTGCAAGATCAAACAGCATCATATTAAATAAGACTAAATATTTTTTGTATCTTGTCCTAAATAAACCATTTCAAAAATATTTTTTTTAATAAAACTAAAAATAAGCTAAACATAAGTTAGCTTATTCAAAAACGATTATTAAATTTAACAAACGTTTATTAAGCAAACTTTTATATGCAAATCTGTCTTAATAAACGTTTGTTAAAATTAATAATCATTTTTGAATAAGGGGGTTAGTGAATAGCAAAATGGTTGAATCGCACTACTGGTATACAAATGTGTGTATATTCTCATTTATGTATACACACTTTTGTATAAACATACATATGTAATAAATATTAGAGAATATATGTATTCAAATGTGTGTATACTCTCAAATACAAATACGAGTGATTTAAGCAATTATATTATGCTGTGTAAACACCGAATAAATTTCAAGAAAAAAATTGTATTAATATTTTCCACAAAAATTGCTTCGTGTAAATTAGGACAAAGGAAAATTAATGGTCTTGGCAATAAGTTATTTATTAATTTGGTATAATTATAAAATAATATAAGTATATGGTGGATCGAAATATTGCACAGAGGAAATAAACTTTAGTTTTCAGCTTATTCCATTTGGGGTTCAAAAGTATACAATCCCTTTTTTTTGTTATTTACGCAACTGGATTTTATGAGAAAATTCTTTAAGTCTACCATTTTTTAAAATACGCACTTGTACAATTTTTGATATAGATATCCTATATGCCTGAATTATATTGTAGGGCACAATATTATTCTATTAATTGGCCTATAGAAACACAAAACAACAAAAATAATTTTGTAAAGAGGTTTCATTTACCAAAAAAATATGAATAGATAATCAAACGTTTTTGTTTACTTTGTTGTTTATTCTATCATTATGTTTTTTTTTTGCAATTTTTTTATTTTGTACATATAAATACTAAATGCAGGAAAACATAGAAATGACTAATACTGTTTCCTATTCAAATAGAATATTCCATGAAAATAGTTGAACAGTAGCAGAAAAAGAACAACAACACGAATCAAATTAAAAACATTTGTTTAATGTTGAAAACAAACAAGAAATAAATAAAGCAGAGAAAAATTCCTGTCTATATAAATAAACGCTTTTTACGCATACACTGTTATATCCGATGTACGAGACTGGTTGCTAATGTTTGGTTTTATTTTTGTTACTATATTTTGACCTTAACGAGAAAAATAGCATTACACTGTGCAGCAAATTGTGCGTAATGGAATTTTGGCTGATTTTTTTTAAAACTGAAAAAAGTTGAGTGTTTTTGGATACTTCTATTTGTGCTATGAACACACGTTAAATTTCTTTTTAATCTGCCAACTCCTTCATATAGGAACAGGTGTTCAAAAAAGACGTATCCGCGATTTTTCTACAATGGAAAAATTAGAAATTCGTGGTGTTATTAAATATTTAAATAAAAAAGGTTTATCGGGACAAAAAATTCATAATTTGTTAGGTGAAAGTGCTCCTTCATATGCAACAGTAAAAAGTTGGGTTGCTAAATTTAAACGTGGTCGTACAAGCATTGAGGATGAACCACGTAGTGGACGTCCAAAAACAGCAAGAAAAACAGAAATTGTAGCCAAAGTGCATGATATGATATTAAATGATCGACGAATAAAAGTGCGTAAAAAAGCCAATATCATAGACATCTCAAATGATCGAGTCCATTTAATTTTGCATGAAGAACTAGAGATGAAAAAGCTTTCTGCAAGATGGGTGCCGCATTTGTTAACAGTCGACCAAAAACGCATAAGAATGAAAATTTCTCAAGCTTGTTTGGATCGTTTTAAGAGAAATAAAATGGATTTTAAGCGTCGTTTCATAACTGTTGATGAGACATACTCCACTATGCTCCAGAGACAAAAGAATCATCCAAGCAATGGACTGAAGTGTTACAAAGAAGCCAAAAACAATTCAATCGGCTTGGAAGGTTATGGCAACGTTTTTTTTTTGGACTTCAAAGGTATTTTATTAATTGACTATCTGCAAAACGGTAAAACAATAAATTCAGAGTACTATTGCAACATTTTGAATCAAATAAATGTAAAAATTCGAGAAAAACCTTCTCGCTTACAACACAAAAAAATAATTTTTCATCAACGCACCAGCGCACAAAAGTGTTTTAACAATAGCTAAAATCAACGAAATAAGTACGAGTTGCTTGACCACCCACCTTATTCTCCTGATTTAGCTCCCAGTGACTTTTACCTGTTCCCAAATCTAAAAAATCTTCCTAGCTGGCAAGCGTTTTACCTCAAATGAAGATGCAATTACAGTTGGAAACCACTATTTTAAACTACTTGAGGAAAACTATTTTAATCAAGGGGTAATAATTGCTAGATAAGCGTTGGACTAAGTGTATTGAAGTTTCAGGACATTATTTTGAAAAATAAAAATGTTTTTGAAAAACTAACTATTCTCTTTCTGCGCTAGGCCAAGAAGTTTTCGAACCGCCCTCGTATTTTTGGGAATTACACACATAAGCATATTAGAATCTAATATTGGTGTTTATAATTGTATAGAATAGCATCCTTTACACATCTCAGGCGGGACACCGAAGAGTTAGTTATAATGGAGAGAAGATCCGGAAAATTACAATGTGTTACAACAGGATATTTCTACCATGAAGAAAGCGGCAAAATGGCAGTGGTATCGATATTGTATTATCGATAAAAATCCTGTCAACTTGCTAACTTCAGGGGCTGAATGTAGAGGCCTATCAATGCATATTCATCAGATGCTGGCAAGAAGGATTGGAGTTAAGTTGTAGTGAAATCAGTCTTTCCGTATTAAAATAAGTGTATATATGTATGTACATAATGCCTTTAAAAATTGAATAACCCCTATGCAAAATCTTCTCTGTTTTATTTAATTAACTAAACAATTTCATGGTCAAGTTTAAATAAAATATCTGAATATGTATTATTTATACAAAAACTTTCAATACTAAAATTCTAAATACGTGGGATGACAAATGAATGCTGTTTTCATGTTTATGAACTCTTCGAAAAAAACATGATTTGTGGCAGATAAACAAATTGAAAAACAAGTAAGAGTGATATATTCGGCTATGCCGAATCTTATATACCCTTCACCCTTGTTGTAGATGCATAATTATATTATATACATACATACATACATACATATATTTATTATATTACCTTTTAAAAACGGTGTTTTATTTCCTTTAAATAAACCGGATTCTTTTTAATTGCAAAATAAAAGCGTCATTTTACACACTTATATTACGGTTTAAGAACACACTTAAAGTTTTCGAACACTTTGATGTTAAACACGCCATCTGTTGATGAATTTGTTCGTAACAATATTAATACACTTTGTGTGATCAACGCCATCTGTTGATGAAATTATTTGTTACAATATTAATACACTTAGTTTTTTTGATGAAATTTTCAGAGGTTGTCTCGGATTTTTGCTCATATCTCCGTTATTTATGGATGGATTTTGCTGATTTTAAATAGCCAACTTCTCGAAAGCATGTCTGACAGAATTATTGAAGATTTGGATCCCGAAAATATCTGGCGACTTCAGAAAATTGATTTCAACAGACAGACAGACGGAAATGACTTAATATACCCCGCTATCTATAATAATATGGTGTTCAGATATGCATTTTGAATTGGGTCAATTATTGGTTAATTAAAAAGTGTTCACATATGCTCAATATTGCTAATATAATTAGCATTTGACAGCAGCTGACAAAAAAGAATACATTTACATATTTGGTTCTAATATTATAATTTTCAGCCTAAAAATATTCTTTATTAATTTAAAAGCGAAACAACTGCCATTTTAGTTATTACGCGTTAATTAAAAAATGTCAATTAAAAATGTATGTGTGGACACCATATAAGGATCCAGAATATATTTACCTATAGGGTCAGAAAATTATATTATACATACATACATACATACATACATATAATGTCAGTGAATTTGATTATATAATTTCCGTATAATAATTTCATAAACAAAAACTTAACATACAAATTTCGCACTTAAATGAATACTGATTTAAATTTGTATGTACATATATGCAATGAATGAAAAAAGTATATTACATGAATTATTTGTTCAACGTGTTAATATCGATTTGAAATGTGTATAATAAATGTATGTAAGTAATTAATGAAGCAATTAAAATTGCCTTTAACTATTTAAATAATTAAAGTCAAAAATGTTTGATTTTTTCTTGAGAATGTGTGTGTTTAATTTAAACCTAACATACATATATGTACATACTTAATTATTTAGTACATATACACATTGAACTTAACCAATCGAATAATAGTCACTGAATATATACATAATTAAAATAAGCTTGATGTTTCTCAACTTTCGTTAAAGTCATTTTTAATGTGATAATATATTGTACTTATTCTTAATATTCAGGTATGGGGTGTCAAAATGGATTTAACACCTAGCCGGCAAATGATTATTGATATATTGAATTCAGCTGGGATATCTTTTCCCGAACAAGCGACAATATCTCAATTGAGAAATATGTACATACATAAATTTAATTAATACTGATGTGACTGATAAAGCTCCCGATACTTTAAATATTACCGCTGTTGCCGTGTCTTCTAGTCAGCGTTGCCATTTGCTAAGTTTTCCCTTTTTTTGCCAGGTTTTTGAGAGGAAAAAAGTTTTGTTTTTATGAAAAAAAGTTTTTTTTTATTTAAAAATTACGAACAATGTTCACAAAACTAATAGAAAATAAAAGATATGTATATGGTATTGCTGCTTCTGGTGAGATCAATTGTATTTTAACCGCTGCTGATGTTAGTAATTCTAATTCGTGTGAGATTTTGTTTGATCGTGAAAATATGCCTGTTTCTAGTGGCAGAATATCTGATGTTAATCCTCAAACGGTCTCAAACGTAATTCCTGTTATAAATAATCGAGATTAAAAATTAAATATATTAAAAATTCATGAAATTATTAATTTACAATGACAACTAAAGTCACTAGAAGGATGCTCGCTTCATTCATCTACCAGTCGTCATATTAATTATGAAGAACTAGATGCAGTTTTACAAAAATTCGATGGTGATGACCATCAAGATATTTTGAAATTGTTCAATCATTTTGTGGAATATACATTGATGGCTCGGTTTAATAGCAATGAATTAATGTTGGGACTGAAGTGGTTATGACGTGACAGGGCTCGCATGCATACTCAAAATTTAAACAT
The DNA here is from genome assembly GCA_950370525.1 of Bellardia bayeri. NCBI lineage: Eukaryota > Metazoa > Arthropoda > Insecta > Diptera > Calliphoridae > Bellardia > Bellardia bayeri. The sequence continues at coordinate 49,345,564 of OX493268.1, forward strand.
AGCAAAGTATAGATAATTTCTATAGCATATTTCTATATAATTCTTTTCTCCTTGTTCATCAATGATCTTCCAAATGTTTTAAATTTTTGTCACATTCTAATGTATGCTGCCGATGTTAAAATATTTTTGAGCTTCTCTAAATTTTTGGATCATATATATCTCCATTTTGATTTCAACAATTTCTTTTTGTGATGCAGTCTCAACTTAATGGAATTAAATTTAAACAAATGTAAACTTATGCGTTTTTCAAGAAGTAATTATATTCCTGCTAATTATACTTTGGGTGATTACCGGCTTGAAATTGTTGAAAATTTTCTTGATATAAGAATTTTACTAGACAACAAATTCAACTTTGTTTCGCACATCACCATGATGATAAATAAAGCTAGAGGTGTACTTGCATTTATAAAGCGATGGGCTAAGGAATTTGATGATCCCTAACTAAACAACTTTAAATTTCCTTAGTAAGACCCATATTGGAACATGGCTCTATTATCTGGGATCCTTATTATAATATTTATATTCAGCGTATAGAGTCTGTACAGAAACAATTTTTACTCTTTTGTCTACGTGGGTTACCTTGGAATCCTGATATTAACCTTCCTTCATGCATCGATAGACTTAAATAAATTAAATTACCAACTCTATCTAGAAGGACTATGCTTAATGTAACATTTATGATCAATATAATTAATGGTTAAGTCTGCTCCGAGTTCCTTGTAAATAATGTTACTTTTAATGTTCCTCAACGATTTTCCCGCCATTTTAAGCCACTGTATGTCAAACATGTTAGAACTAATTATGCTCAAGCTGACCCATTAAGAAGATTATTTTGTGAATTTAACAATCTGTATTACATCAAATAATTAGTTTATTAAATAATTAATCTTTTGTAATTAATTGTAATTTTCAATATACTTTTTTTTTAATAGTCTGTAAGGATTTAATCCATTGAGTTAATAATTAAATAAATAAATAAATAATGATATGAAACAATCATTAATAAAAATATTCAAAAGAACTGTAACCTGTGAGGAAGTATATCGGAAATATAAATGAAAATGAATCTTGTGTAATTTACGTTATTCCAATGCAAACAATTGTCTCCCAAGCAAATGTTAGTGAAAAGGAATTAGTGTAATATTCACTGTAGTTTATTTACGCTTGTTAAAATAATTGAGTTGTCTTTAATAAAATTGTAAAATATGTCAAAGAAAATAAAATATAATTTCGGTTTAAATCACGCAACCAAAAAGAAATATATACTTATTCTTAAACATTGTAAATATAAGAATCATTTTCTTTTCACAACTAAATTATCATTTAAACAAGTTCGAGTGCTATATTCGACTGTGCCGAATCTTAAATACCCTCCAGCTAAACGTACTAGGAAATAGAAAAACTACATAATTAGTATTTGATATATTGTGTGAAAGACAATTTAAGACCAACATAATTTATGTTCAATAATTTGAAAATTTATCTAATTTTGACCATTTATAATTGATGTAATTACCAATTCCCATCATAATTTCCAGAGTTTGTTTGATTTTCATAATAATCTTGATTGTAATTTAACAATTTATAAAATTGACAGAACATTTTTCCATATTCACAAGTTAAGAAATAGAGTATAAAAAAGGAAAGATATAAGATGAGGCTTTTTTGTTTGAATTTGATCTCAATAACATTATTTACAATGGGTGGCATAGAAGAAATGGACCAATTATGGGCTGATAGCTTCTAAATCTAGTATCCACTAATGTGAGTTCTATGTATTTTAGGACTATATTGGTTGAATTTCATCTCAATAGCGTTATTTACAAGAGTTGTATGGTTGTTTAGTATGCTCGGAAGTGGACTTAATTCAGGAGCTATTATTGTAGCTGTCAGTACAAAATCCAGTAGCTTAATTGCCGTATAACCGATACTAATATGATTTATGGATTAAAATTTCTGATCCATGTAAAAGTTGGTTCGATATCGATATTTATTAGACATTTTTTTTAGGTTAAATTGTTTTTCGGAAATGGTTTTTATATGGCAGCTATGACAAATTATGGGCCGTTCTTCTTAAATTTTGGAACAGTTATTTTCATGCATATGAGGATATTTCACGTCGAGTTTCAACATAATAACGGTATATTTAAGATATATATTAGTATTCCCGTGGATTTCGGTAGTGGACCTTATGTGGGGGATATAGTGTTATATTGGACTTATATAAATACATAGAAATCACATTGGTGGATACTGGATTTAGAAGCTATTGATAATTGGTCATAAATCTCTTGTAAATAATGTTATTGAGATCATATTCAACAAAAAGAACCCTTCACTTTATAATATATTGTTCTTGTGACACTTATACTGGTGTTTTTTTTCGGAGAGACCCGGATTTTACATTATTGGGTGTAGTATTTACATTGTAAGTTCCTGGTTTCTTTTAATTTAAATACTTTTTATTTAAATACTTTTAGTCAAATTCATAAACATTGTGAAATTTCTCTATATACACTTACAAGATCGGAAATTAAAATTACAAAAATTTCAAATTAAAGTTGTTAACTTTAATTGTATTTTAGAAATCAAACTTGAAATTATTTTTAATTTTCTATTTGTATAAAAATTCTTGTTGCATTAACGAAACATTTTTAATATAATCATTAACAATTCTTAATGGTTCATTTAGAATTCCTGGCAGTTTGTCACAAATTTGTGTGTTTTATTTCCACCTTATGATAACAAATAAATAAATTATTAAAATATAAAATGTTTCTGAATCTCACAAAGAAATGTAAAAGAAACAATTACCTTGAAATTACAGGTGTGTCTTTAGAATGCTATAAATAAAAATTGTTATTTATAAGTTATACATACATACATTATTAAGTCTTAGCGCATACATACATATCTACATATATACATACTTATGTATAATGTTTGAAAGACAAATTTACGTAAACATAATGTATTTAAATTTTTTTATATTTTGACCATTATTTCCAAAATTTGTCTGTTTATTATAACAATCGTCTGTGTAATTTAACAATTTATAAAATAAAATATTGGTATACATTACCCGATTGGTTCCACATTTTTTCATATTCAAGACAAGTTAAGGAACATAGTATACAACAAGTAAGAGTTAATAAAGCATAAAATATTGTATTGTAATTTCTATTTAGTACCGTGTTATTTGTATACGTATAATATATATATGCTTTCAATATTATTTGGATACTAACAATTTTGCGACAGTAATGCTCTTTAAAGTAATTTTCGGAAGTGGGTCTTATATGGGAGCCACAACTAATTATAGACCGATCATTATAAACTTGTATGGTATTATTTGTATACATATGAAACATATTTGCGTTCAATATTATTTGGATACCAAAATTTTTGAGAGAGTTATGCTCTTTAAAGTGATTTTCGGAAGTAGGCCTTATATCGCAGCTACGAGTAATTATGGGCCGATCTGCACAAAATTTATAGATGTGATTTGGCTTGATTGTGATGAAATTTGTTGGGAAGCTTGCATAATTTAAACATTTATGATCGTTAAACCACAACTACGGGAGGATATTTGTATGGGGACCAGGTGAAACTACTTTTTGATTTACTTTTTTTTTAAATAATTTACAAATTTTTGTACATACTTATTAATCGGAATAGGTAATTCTATGCCGAATATTTATGTTTTCTTCAGAGCAGTGATTTTGGTATTTAAATTTACTATAGTACTTTTTAAATATTTAATAGTTTGTCGTAATTTATTTGACGTTTCTACTGTTTCATCATAGTCCTTCATTAGCAACGGTTTATCTAGTAGGCCACTCTGGAAGCTGACATTACGTATATCAGACCATAGTTGCTTACTTTTGTATTTAAGTTGAAATATAAATGTTTGATACATTTTCTTTTCGTCATCTAATTCCTGAAAATATTGTTTTTGTGCGATTACAATGTCTCGTAACATTTTTTGTTTCTCTTGCAAATGAACCATATTGTGCAAATCAAAATTCCAATGTTTGTGAAGCAGACTTTCCTTCTGAAAGAAGCAGATATTTATTAATTTTAAATATTGTCTAACACGCAATTAAATTTAATTTCAACTAATAAGGTAAGGATACGAGGAGGATTGGGAATCACGTGGTTTTAAGAATTAAAGGTTGGGGCATACTTGTGACATGATCATATTGATCATGGTTTCCGGGCCCTGACACCTGGGCATAAATTGTGATTCATCCTGTGACATGTTCTTTTCTTTGTCTTATATGCGTAACATACGAGTATATGCGGTATCCTGCAACCGTGGAATTTTTTTATATAAATGTTTTGCTAAACTGCCATATATGACAAAGGAGGTAAAAAGCTTGGCATCGTAGTAGACGGCTCACAAATTCCTACTGTGAACCACTCAAAAATCTTGGTCATGTTGGCTATGTCACTGCGATCTCGAACAAATTGCGAAGTAAAAATAAGGCCTTTAAAACGCTAGTCAGTCAGCAGCATTTGGGTATGTACAAAAAAACCTTGTTGGTTGGATGATACCCAGTGGAGAATACAATTTCTGGATTCATGCAAATTACCTCAGAACACCAACTACATGAGGAAACAAAGGTTCTACCTGTAATGGAACCTAATATCATGTAGACGAAACAGCTTTAACATCACACAGCTGAAGTCTCCTCCCAGGCATGACAGGACGGATCTTTGAGTATACGAGGAAAATATACGAAGGTACGTACAGAATCTGTTAGATCAAAACTCGTATGTAATAGCTTTGAACGACATTGACACAGACAATAATAGAAGAGACAGAAAAACAACTTCGGTAATTTTGGCACAACTGAGGTCAGGATGGAGCAACAGACCAATTGGTCCTGCATAACATGTGGCCGGGAGCGCCATGATACTCCCAGCCAATCCTAATACACTTCGCCCAATGCAACCCAATAAAAGTAGCGCAATTCCTTGGCTTGAACCTCACTGCAGCACTCCCCGATTAGAACATTATATAGTCTAGCTGTTAAAACAACAATCTACGATTCAATGAATGTCACACATATCTCTGCATGCTCTCCTAGCAATAAAAAGTTGAAAAGGTTTCGAAATATGTTTTGAAAAAACATCAATGTGAATTACTTTTGCAAAAAAAAACTTATTTCATATACACAAAATCGGACAATCATTAGTTTAAAGCCACGTACCTTCAAGCTTTTTGCTCAGAACTATCGTTTGTGTTTCTATAGTTTCGTATTGCGTCAAATTTAAACCATTGCCTGAATCTTCTACATTTTTCCTTTGCTGGAAAATATAGTTTTCGATATTATTTTAAAAGCTAATGATGTTTTAGCAAACGTCTAAAACGAACTTAGGAAATTTCCTTCCTAATCACAGCGATCCTTGCTAAAGCTTTAATAACAACTGTCTGCAATTTAGCAAAATGTTCCCGCTGAAATGTTGTCCTAATATACTCTTCAAGTTGATCAACTTCGTTTTTAGATTGTTGTTCGACCACTTTAAATTGATCTCTTGTTTCAAGAAGCTGAACTGAACATTGAGTTTTAGTTTTCTCCTTTTTTATCAGCCATTTATCTAAATTATCAAGAGCATTATGTGAAATTTTCACTACCAATATTTAAGGTCTTGGGATGGTCAGATGAAATTAACGAAAGCATGATTTACGTTTAAAGTATTCAAAACATTTACGATTAAGAATTTATGTTACTATTTTTTCCTTTTTCAATAAATCATATGTTGCTTTTAGTTCCTTCAATATTAACTTTTATCTAAAGGTTTGCGTAATATCATGTCGGCATGTATGAACTCGAATTTGTCTACACAGTGATCTATTAATTTATTCAGAAATTCCAAAGTATGTTGTTTTAGTAGACGTTCCTAGCTGCATTATATTCGTCTTGTGCAGTTGTTTCCATTTGCATTTCTGTTTCAAGAAAGAGTCGAAACAACTCATTATCGTCTTTGTCACGATCTCTGGCATCCTCAAAGTCAAAGTCATCAGCAGGTTCAAAGCTATAATTTTCAAAGACATCTCTATTAGAAGTCACACTTTCGTATTCCTGGGATTGTTTTTCCTCTTTTGAGCCCTCTTGAGATTCACTTTCTTCTGTACTGGGATAATCATTTTCCACCTTGGATATTCTGCTTAACGTTGAAGATGATGATTTAACACCAGTTAAAGGATTAACAAATTTTCCCGCTTCCGTGAAAACAGTTGGCTCGATTTCTTCAGAAATTGGCTGTTTAAATACTAATTCATTCGTCAGCCCTAGCGAAAGTTCATCCAGCCGTGGTACATTTTCGAACATACCTAATACGTCTGGTTCAGTTTCCAGCGTATGTTGATTTGTATAATCTGATTTATCCTGACTCAATGATATATCATCGGTAAGTAGGTAAAGGTAATTGTAGAAAGTTCTCTGATTACGGGAATGATCCACTAGACTCAATTTCAGCTATAGCGTTTTCCAAGGCCTCGTTGATAGCAATTTTTTGTAATAATCGACCATTTTTGAGCTCTATTTTAATATTTCCAGTTGATTGGCTCTTATTTATCAGCGAATCCAAGGATGTTTTGGATAATTCTGAGACTGGTGCACTGGTTTCCAGAGCGACTTTTTTAGTTGATTCTGTTTTAATAGTTTTACTGAATTTTCTAGTAACTCTGGCTGTTGGCGTTGAGGTCTTAGTTTTCTTTGGTTTGCTGGATCCATTTTGCGGACTCTTTTCCATCAAATTATAAAAATAAAAGTGATACAAAGGAAAAAAAAACAATTATAAAAAAATTATTAAAAAAAATATAAAAATTATAAGCATATTAAAATATTTTTTTTTCTTTCATTAGAAGTTTTGTAAAAATACTGAAAGTAAAACACATGGCGTAATAATACGAGGTGAGTGCAAATCGACAACAAATACAACACAATATAGAAACACGAGGAATTTTGTTTGTGTAAAATACCGTACTATTGTCAAAACCACTTGGCAAAATATTACTTTTGGCATAAGTAAATAGTAAACAAAGTAATTCAGCTATGCTCCTGCACTCACCTTGTATAATTACACCATGGTAAAACAATAGATTTCGGTATTTCTTTGCCTAAAATACAAAAAGACCCAACTACAATTTCGATAATTTTAAGGGGTTGTAAAAGGCGTTATATAATAAATTATATGTATTCTATTTCAAATCAATTTACTTGTTCATACTATAATGGTACTTTTAGTATATCTCAAAATATTAGATTTAGAAAAATGATAGAAATATTTTCTAGTACTTATAACGATACTTTATACATTAAACTTATTTTTGCAGAATTTTGTATGGCTATAGCTTTTTTATAGACATTTATGTACAATAAAGTCCTATTTTGGGAGGACATTTGTATGGCGGCTAGGTGAAATAATGAACCGACTTCCACCAGTCTCAATCAATCTCAATTGCTTGTGCGCAAAGTACAGGCCTCAATTTTGAAGATCCACAAATAAGTGATATAAAAAAAAATCTGCAAATTGTATGCAGATCGGTTCATAATTGACCATAGCTCCCATATAATGCTCTCTTCCTAGAATCACTTTAAAGAGCCTTACTCTCTTAAAATTGTCGATATCCAAATAGTATTCAGTATTTTTTCATGTATACACAAATTATTCGTCCAAAAACGGATTTTAGACATATACTGGGTGTAGGGTAGGCTTGACCGGATATACTTTCTTACTTGTTGCTATTAGAAATATATTAAAAGCGTTGATTGCGAAGCTAATGAAAAAATTAATGTAATTGAAATACATGCATACATATCTCGTATGTATGTAAAAGAACCCCGCAACACTCCACAATATCTGTAATATAATCAAATATTGAATAAGAAATGTAATTATTTATTTCAGAGGGTTAGAAAGGATTGTTTATGCAATCAGCGTACAACAATTTTGCCCTCAAGCGTTGATTGTGAACGATGTTTTTCGTCAGCTTTATACACTGGTAACAAAATTAAATCAAGATTTTCTTTACTTTATATGCCTTAATATTTTTAAGAAGCTTTTTTAAGATCGAACGATAATATGCTATTATTAGCACAGAAAATGTTTGTCTTCAAACATATAGGTACGAAATTGTATTTCAATACATATAAATTTATCGACCGGTATCAATATAGAACATGTATAAAGCATAGTACTCTGTTCAAAATTTCAATAATATAATCTTACCCTTATTTATACGCCGTTTCTTAACTTGTTGTGAATATGGAAATTTTTTTTAATTATATAAATTGTTAAATTCACTGAAGATTGTTATGAAAATCAGACAAACTCTATAAATTATGGTGAGAATTGGTAATTAGATCAATTTTAAATGGTGAAAATTAGATAAAATTTAAAATTTTAAAGAAATTATGTTGGTCATAAAATTGTCTTTCAAATAATACATAACAGAAAATAAGGCTTTATTTTTTATTTAGGTGGAGGGTATTTAAGATTCGGCACAGCTGAATATTGCAATCTAAAGCTTCCTTTAGACGGTATGTATTTTGCAGTGTTCTTGTCAAATGTTCCACTGCAAAATGCATACACGTCGTGTAAAAGTGTAACATTTACAGTGTAACATTTTCAATTAGAACATGTTCTATTTTCCTCTGACAAAGCACCTGCATCCAGCATTTTGCAAGTCAATTGTTTATGGCGCCAAGAACATAGTGTTTGTGCTTCAGCAAATTTATATTAAGAAAAATTGTAGAAAACAAAAAAAATTAATTTGTATTGAAATATTTATTAAAAAAAATGTTTTTATACATATTCATTTTTATTTAACTTAAATACAACAATTTTTGGCCCAACTGCTAATATAACTAAACTACCAATAACAAGTATTTCAAAATTATTTTTTATAACTTCCAAAAAAAAAATATATAATTTCAACTACCATAATTTAGTACATTTTCTCTTTAACTCTTGCTTAATTTTTTTTATTTTTATATTTTATAAAAGCTGATATTACAATAATGCTGCAAGTAACAATTATTTAATTTTTTTAATTCATCTTTTCAAACTATGTATATTTGCCAGAACACAAAACTCCCGCGAAAATATTCACAACGAAAACAGCTGTTGTCTTCTATTGTATTTAGATTATGTCACATGAAACTAAACACCGACGTGTTAAATCAAAAATTATAAACTGCCTGTAAATTGCCAATTTTGATAGACATGCACAATTACCTATGTATCATACATCTGTCATGTACACTGCAAAATACATATCGTCTAAAACCAGCATAACTTGTTTAGTTTACGTAATACTTCATGGATTGAATGTTTAATAACAATTTTTTTTGAATTTCAAGTTTATGGACTATTTTTTATAATTTATACAAATCCTTAAAGTATGCTGTGATTTTTGTTAAATATTCAATATAAAATATACTGTACCAAATCACCCACCTTATGTCTATTATTTATAATGTATTTAACATATTGACTTCAAAGTTAAATCTCAAGCATGTATTGAAACGAAATTAAAATTCAAAAGCGTTTTTCATTTTTATTTGTTCTACTTTTATTGTGAATGACTAGACAATATTTGTGCAAAAGCAAACTTTGCATAATCAATCATAGGGAAAAGGTAGACGATGAAAGCAAAATATAAATAAAAGATTTTAATACATGTAAATACATATTGTTGAAATACACAAAGAGCAGAAACTTGAGGAAATAAAACAATTTTTTTTTGTTGCTTAGATTTCCAAAAGCAGAATTTTTTCTGTGTTTCCTTTATTTTTGATTAAAAAAAAATACAAATTCAAAAAAGAATCTGCAAAAACCCTTAAAATTCACACATACAAATATTTTTTTGTATTCATAGATACAGTTGTGTATTTGCGAATACATTCTTACTACTTATTATTTCCTCTCTGTATCTATTTTTTGTGTGTCTATTTTTTTAATATATACATACATACATACATAAAGTTTTTTTAAATAACTAGAATACAATAATATTATATTGAAATATTTTGATCGTGATTTCAAATAAATATATATGTAGAAATTATTTCCAAATGCTAACACATTATTATAAACAGAACAATAACTGCAATGCGACAAATTTAATTTTAATGAATTTTTAAGAATAATCAATGTATTTATTATTCGATTGTCATTTTAATGCTAATATTTTTATGCATTTAGCTACATATTTTTTTGCGTTGAATAAATACAATTTCCATTTAAGTTACAGATGTTAATGCAAGTGAAAATATATATGTATGGATTATTATTATTACAAATTTTAGATTATAATTAAATAATTGGATAATTAGCAACCAGAAAAATTAACTTACTTCAACTTACAAAATATATATGTATGTAGATAACATATATCATATTATGTATTAAGACTTATCTCTTAACTTTTCGCAACGAATTTTTTAAATCGTAAAAATCACACCTCTCCAAAAATATTTAGAACGATCTAATTAAAAGCTGTGTTATCATTTCCCGTTTTCTTTTTTGATTTTATAACGTAGACACAGAATGTCTTGAGGTGTAAAATAAGATTATTTGATTTTGATATGCTCAATATTATTGATACGTGCTTGCCTTTTAAAAACGGTAATTTACTTCGTTAAAATAAACCGGATTCCTTTTAATTGCAAAATAAAAGCGTTAAGTAGTTTAAAGAAAATATAACGAGATTTTAGTTATTCAAATGTATACAAAAACAAACTTAATAAGCACTCTGACTTCCGCTACTCCTAAATAACAGTTTAAGTTCCTCTTAAATCTTAGTTTGAAGACGCTTAGATGTTCACTTAACGATGACTCATAACAAACTAATTAACTTGAGTAATCCTGTTAGTCTATTTATAAACTAAGTACAATTTCTGGATGGTTCGGAACCAAGATTCCCGAATGTTCAGCCAAAGCTTTTAAAACTTTATGGTGGCATAGTATTCAACTATATTTATAACAAGGGGTTATCAATAATGTTTATAAATAGAAACTTCTAAAAATGCAAATTTTGCTAAACAAGTTGTATGTTGATAAACATGCTGTATATTGAAACCGACCGTTAAATTTAAAATAATATACAATTTCGCAACAATATGCTGCAGATAATAATCTTATATATACATGAGTACACATATGTATGTATCTATATTGTTACGTTTTTAACTTTAAAAAACGGTGGTTTATTTCCTTTAAACAAGCCGGATTACGTTTAATTCCAAAATAAAAGCGTCAAGTAGTTTGAAGAAAATATAACGCGTCTTTATTAATTTAAATGTAAACAAAATAAGTAAGAGAGTAAAGTTGGTCAAGCCCGACCATATATGTATAAAACAGTTCTTCAGAAATTGGCGTTATATGGGATATATAACCTATTGTGGACCGATCATCCAAAAATTTAGTGTCATGATGTCTGTGAAATATTAAATGTGTTAAACTTTATCTCGATATAAATACTTTTAAAAGATTTATGGAGCTTAAAGTGAATTACAGAGAGGGTCTTATATGGGAGTTTCGCCTAATTATGGACCGACCTTTTGTGATGAAATTTGTTTGGATACTTGCATAATTCAAACATTTATTATCAGTAAACCTCAATTTTGGGAGGACATTTGTATGGGAGTCAGGTGAAATAATGGACCGATTTACAACAGTTTCAATCCCATTTATCCTTGGGCCGAAAAAATATCACGTACCAAACTTTATCGAAATATCTTCAAAATTCCGACCTGTACTCTGCGCACAAGCTTTACATGGACAGCCATACGGACGGACGGGCATCTTTAAATCGACTCAGAAAGTGATTCTGAGTCGATCGGTATACTTTGAGGTGGGTGTTGGGCCAATATTTCTGGGCGTTACAAACATATGCACAAATCCAATATACCCTCCCCACTATGGTGGTGTAGGGTATAAAAATTGTTACTTTCTTTAAAAAAAATATCATATTAATAATTTTATTACTTTTAGGTCAAAAATATCAAAAAAAATTTTACCCATGCCTAAAACGTCTTTTGAATCTAGAAAAACACATACATACATACTTTAATACATATGTATGTATGTACACGGAAATAAACCACAATTTTTAAATATAATATATATATATGTATGTATATAATATAATTATGCATCCCCAATAAAGGTGAAGGGTATATAAGATTCGGCATAGCCGAATATAGCACTCTTGTTTGTTTACATTTTCTTTTATTCAGTGTTGTGATACGTACTTATTTAAGTTTTTTACAACACTGAAGCAAAGAATCGATTCGATTCGTATCGAGTACCATCATTAGAAAATTTTGCACTGTCGAAATAAATTTCGATTCGAAAACAATTTCGATTACGACTGCCAGAATTAGCCCCCCGTACTCTGCGCACAAGCTTTACTTGGTCAGCCAGCCAGCCAGATGGACGGACGGACGGACACACCGACATCGTTAAGTCGACTCAGAAAGTAGTAAGTTGATACTGACCGTTAAATTTAAATTGAAATACAATTTCGTAACGAAATATACCATAAATATGCAGAAGAGTGTTGTCCACCAAAATGTTAAAAAATAAGATTGACAAGTGACAGATTAGGTTTAGTAAAAATGGAGCTACACGAGAGAACAAATACAAATTTTAAAATTTAGGAGGCTAAGTTCGAATAAAATCAGTCAAACTCGATAGTTTTGTTAATGGAAATGTTTGTTTGTTAATGGAAATGAAAATATTTTGAGATCAAAGAAACCACATATATAACCACGGATTGTATAATTTCATCTTATTCATATATTTTCTTATGTGGTGTTTTGAAATCTAAAGTCTATCCCACAATATAGCCAACAAATTCACAACTTCTTTGGAAAATGGCCATTAAAATTGTCTGCAGAAAGGCTTGTATAACTAGTTAATTCGTGAAGGCCATTTATTTTAAATATTTGGAACATTTTCTTTGATCTCAGCTTCTATAAATTACACACTTTGTTAAATTTGTAAAATCAACCATGACGTTTACATCAACCAAAAACTAGTAGTTATACTCTACACCACCATATAGGAGAGGGTATATTGTATTAGTGCTGATATATGTAACTCTCAATAATATTAATTTAATATCTACCATAAGTTTCAACAGAATCTAAAAGTTTTTAAAGAATCACTTTCTGAGTCGATTTAACGATGTTCGTTCGTTCATCTGTCTAGGTAGCTGTCAATGAAAACCAAATCCCACCATAAAATTATGTGTAGACATAAATATATTTCCAAACATAAGGATAGATAGTTCCAACGAGTATATATTATGTGGCCTTGATGATTTATTCATATTATTAGCTACTAAAACACAATTTTAAAGGCAATTTGTTCACAGTATATTTTAGAAATGTTTAGAATTTAAGTTTAATAATATGTTTGTATATAAACTGTCTCCTATTCATTACAAGCAATTTCATACAAAATACGAAATCAAAAAAAAAAAAAAAAAAATTGGTAAATAGGAATCATGGTGCAACTATACAAGGTAAGTGCAGTAGCCCAGCTGACTGACTTTGTCTACAACTTACTTATGTCAAAAGTAATACTTTTTCAGGTATTTTTGACAGTAGTACATTATTTTACACAAACAAAATACCTGTTGTTTCTGTTTTGTGTTGTATTTGTTGTCAATGTGCATTCACCTTGTATAGTTGCACCATGATAGGCATTTTATATTATATACATATATGTATGTTGAATATATTTTTTTGAAACTCTTACTGCCGTATTTATAAAAAATAAAGTAGGCTTGAAGTGTGGTTCAAGACAAAACCATGGTGCAACTATACAAGGTGAGTGCAAATAGACAACAAATACAACACAAAACAGAAACAACAGGCATTTTGTTTGTGTAAAATAATGTACTACTATCAAAAACACTTGAAAAAGTATTACTTTTGACATAAGTAAATTGTAAACAAAGTCAGTCAGCTGTGGTACTGCACTCACCTTGTATATTTGCACCATGGACAAAACTTTCATACAAAATTTTTTTAAAGTACACTTCAAGTGTACTACTTTATTTTTTTATAAATACGGCAGATTGAATCTGTTTAGAATTTAAGTCGATCGTCAATAATATTTGAAATAAATATGTATGTATGTATATTTAAGAATCACTACTACTACTTCTATTACTCTCCATATAATCGATTGATCTTGCCAGAAAATCATTATATTTTCTCCAAAATATATCACTTTCCAATTTCGATTTACGTCTTAAAAATCTATCCCTTGTTCTCTTCATGCGATCTTCTTCAAAACTGGAATCCGATGAGTTTGTGGGTAAATTTTGCGCTACAATGCGACGCTTTTCCATCATTTGTCTTATTACCGTACTCATATAATGTTTGTTGCAAGGAAGCCTCTGCAACGTAGTACCAGATGATTCTGCATAAGCTTCTTCAGTTATATCGGACTGTGTGGTAAGATTTTGGAAGACATTTCTGTGTATTGGGCACAAGTTTCTTATTTTTTGTAAATCTTTTGAGTCAGTTTTTTGCTGCTGTTTTATTTTATTATCTTGGATCTGTTTTTCTAATTCCGTTGTAATATTTTCAGTTTTGAGAGCTATTTCGTTATTTTCGGCTGGGTTTTTGGTTGGTTGTCGAAACATTTTTGATAGAAGGGATTGTTAGTAACTTTTTTCTGAAATTTTGAAATAAAAATAATATTATACACTTTGAAAAATTCTTACGCATTTTTTTGGATTGGAAAATATGGAATAAAATCTAGTTCATGGTGTAATTATACAAGGTGAGTGCAAATCGGCAACAATTACGACATAATACAGAAACAACAGGCATTTTGTTTGTGTAAAATAATGTACTACTGTCAAAAATACTTGAAAAAGTATTACTTTTGATATAAGTAAGTTGTAAACAAATTCAGTCAGCTATGCTACTGTATAGTTTTACACACACCATGGTGTTGTATTTGTTGCCGATTTGCACTCACCTTGTATAGTTGCACCATGGAATTAATTTTCAGTTGAAAATAAATGTCAGTACTGAAATAATTTCGGTAGTTAAAAAATATATTTTGTTTTTCACCCAAATATTTAATCAAGCAGTATACGAGTATACACATACATGTACATGTACAATTGAGAAAATAATTTTATGCAAGAAAAGATTTGATCTGGAGATACCACATTATATACATACCGGAACCAGAACTTAACAAAAATGACCAAAGGATATCAAAGCAAAGCTAAAAAATCTACAAATATAAAGCAACAGGAGACAGAAAGGAAAAAAGACGCTGATTTCCAAAAGCAAATAGAATCACAAGAACTGAATTTCGAGTCACGCTCAACAACAACATCATTAACAACAACAGAATCAAATGAATTTCAAATCGACCAATATGAAGAGGAGGAAACTTTAGTTAATATTTTAGATACCTTGTGTGACTTTACAGCTGAATCTACAGATGAGGAATTAGTGGATAAAGATCAAGAACATTTGGAAACCAAAACATTAGCAGAAGATATTAATTTCTTAGAACATTTTGGGGAAATACCAGATATTGCAAATATATCAGAAGATATTAGTGTGTGTACCATAATTGAGGAAAAGGAAGCAGCATCAAAGGATACTACGAAAGATGTAGGACATTTTGTAGATCCTTTAACTGGCTCAGAATTGCAAACTCATATGACAGGTTATGACGAGGGTGAATCTAAAGAAATGCTTGTGGCAAGTGATGAACATTCAGTTTCCGCATCACAGCAATCTGATTTTAGTGATATTTTATTACCAGAAGACATACCATTCGAAGACACACGCAAGACTTCTTACGATAAAGAGTACGAGAGAGATCTTCTTGAAAAATTTCTAAAGTTAGATATTAAAAAAGTTGATGTCATTGTAGATGATATTGATTGGGAGGCTTTAGCTCGGCAGCAAGAAGCTAAACTTATACGCCAGCATACTTTAGATTTCATTAATGATCTTGTTCATAGAGTGGTGGAAGTGGTCGAATTTGTTACACCCGATCAATTACTAAGACAGAATCTGGACAGACGTAAACTTCTATGGAAAATTTCACATGTCTATAACCAATACAAAGTTGAACTCAAAGTCTCAGAGTTCTTGAATCGCAAAGTGGTGATATTTTTTAAACATAAGCAATTGTATCATCCTATTATACATGAAAATACCAAGAATTTGGCAAAGGAAAGTGAAAATTATTTGAAAGCCATACATCGTTTAGATGAGCTGCTAGCTAAAGAAAATGCAATGACCGATTCATTTTCAGGTCTTGCAAAGAAATTTCGCAATGAATTGGAAGCGGCAAAGCAGAAAGTTAAGAGTGAAGTAAAGATGTTCGAAGATATGGTTAAGAAAAAATTATTTAAGGAAACACGCCCACAATCTAATGCGGTAAGTTTGGTTGTTTTCTTACATAAAGGGGGTGTAGTTGAGAAGCTAATCAAAAATATTATAAATACTAAATAGCATTATTTCATGTAAACAAATTTAGACAGGTGATTTTTAAATTGTAACAATATATTTAAAATTCGATTGTCTTATATTTTAAAAATTGTGGTCAATTCTAAATGAGTCGATATTGATATATTATGATGCAATACACAATCGTTAATTTATAATTGCTAATATTAGGATTAGATTTTTTTTAGAATTAACATACCCTGACTTTTCCATTCAATAAAATAAAAACACAAGTTTAGCATTTGCTGAATTGCCGCTGCCAATGACGAAGGAAATTAGCATATATCATGGCACGTGACTAGTTCCAAAGTAATAAGAATCGGTTCTAGCTAACACTTTGTATGAAAAGAACCAAACACTTACATAGCGATGTTGCATAAATATTGTCTATTGGTCAGAAATGTTGCTCATCGGAAAAGAAGTTGAAGAGCAAATTTCTTCCCATTTTAACATGTATTGTGGAAATAGATTTTGGAACAAATAAGCATTTTTCGTGCTTCCAACAGCTATTTTGTTATTATTTACATATACGAGGGCGGTTCGGAAACATCTTAGCATAGCTCGGAAGGAGAATAGTTAGTTTTTCAAAAACATTTTTATTTTTCAACATAATCTCTTGAAATTCCAATACACTTAGTCCAACGCATATCTAGCAGTTATATCCTAGATAGGCCTCAAGGCCTTCAAAATAGTGGTTTACAACTGTAATTGCATCTTCATTTGAGGTAAAACGCTAGGATTTTCAGATTTGGGAACAGGTAAAAGTCACTGGGAGCTAAATCAAGAGAATAAGGTAGGTGGTCAAGCAACTCGCACTTTAATTCGTTGACTTGATGAAAAATAATTTTTTTTGTATTCCAGGACGTTTTTCTCGATTTTGATCCAAAATGTTGCAATAGTACTCTGAATTTATTATTTTATCCTTTTGCAGATAGTCAATCAATAAAATAGCCTTGAAGTAACAAAAAATCGTTGCCATAACCTTAGCAGCCGATTGAATTATTTTTGCCTTTTTGGGGGAACTTCCTCCAGCTTCAGTCCATTGCTTGGATGATTCTTTTGTCTCTGGAGCATAGTGGAGTATGTCTCATCAACAGTTATGAAACGACGCTTAAAATCCATTTTATTTCTCTTAAAACGATCCAAACAAGCTTGAGAAATTTTCAATCTTATGCGTTTTTGGTCGACTGTTAACAACTGCGGCACCCATCTTGCAGAAAGCTTTTTCATCTCTAGTTCTTCATGCAAAATTAAATGGACTCGATTATTTGAGATGCCTATGATTTTGGCTTTTTTACGCACTTTTATTCGTCGATTATTTAATACCATATCATGCACTTTGGCTACAATTTCTGTTGTTGTTGCTTTTTTTTGGACGTCCACTACGTGGTTCATCCTCAATGCTTGTACGACCACGTTAAAATTTAGCAACCCAACTTTTTACTGTTGCATATGAAGGAGCACTTTCACCTAACAAATTCAGCATATCATTATGAATTTCTTGTCCCGATAAACCTTTTTTATTTAAATATTTAATAACACCACGAATTTCTAATTTTTCCATTGTAGAAAAATCGCGGATACGTTTTTTTTGAACACCTGTTTCTATATGAAGCAGTTGCCAGATCGAAAAGAAATTTAACATGTGTTCATAGCAGAGATGAAAGTTTCAAAAACATTTAAGTTTTAATACCACTAGGCTAAGAAATTTCTGAACCGCCCTCGTATATATATGTTATATTTTTAAATAAATGCTCATATGTTAAAAAGGAAATCACAACTATCATTTTTATCAACCCAAACATAAAGCAGAGGTGGTGAAAAGTGTAATGACAGTTTCAATAACACTTGTACCTTATGAATTAACTAGATGGAGTTACTTGTTAGTATGTTTATGTGTTTTTTTTCCCGAATTAACCAAAACTAACATTGTTTAATAGATATAAATAAATAATAATAGATAACTGAACAAAATATAATTAAAACCAGCAAGAATAATGTAAAAAAACAGCATTTACAATACAAAGTATATATAGATCTGACCATGGCTCTGGTGCTACTAATGTGATGTGTGCAGCAAAATATTCGTCCTTCTATATCCTTTTCAGGATTTCTTTTTTAAGTATTTATAGCGAACTAAATTGTAGAAGGGTACCTGAAATTTCAAGTATCTAACTAAGTCGTAAATATATTATAATAACATTTCAAATTGAAAAATGCCTGGCCAGACTCATGTGTAAGACGAAGGCTTAATTTATATAATATTAGCAATTAGTTCCGTTGTGGCATATAATAAATTAATACAAAAAATATATTTTTATTGCAGCTTATTG
The DNA here is from genome assembly GCA_950370525.1 of Bellardia bayeri. Taxonomy (NCBI): domain Eukaryota; kingdom Metazoa; phylum Arthropoda; class Insecta; order Diptera; family Calliphoridae; genus Bellardia; species Bellardia bayeri. The sequence goes on from OX493268.1 coordinate 49,364,414, forward strand.
AACTACTATTAAGAAGAATGGCAAAAAATCGTAATGAAGTTAGCGAAGTGCGCTATCGAATGATAACAAAACAACATACTCATGCTCTTCTTATAGAGGTAAGATAAGAAAACTACCTTAATATGATAGCAATCATATCATATTGGTATGTCTGTATATACCTAAATTAACCATTAATCCATTAAAGAAATTGACTTCACTCGAAGATTTGGGCAATGGTTTGACTTTGAAAGACTATGATCACATACAAACCGAAAATCAAAACTTGGATAAGAAAATTGAAGGTATTACCACAATAATACTCTTAGTGATAAATAAATTTCCATTATATTTTTCCCAGAACGCAATGTTGACTTGAAAAAACTCCACCTACGCTTGCGTAATTCCCAGCATCTTATGGCCCATTTTAAGGATAAACAAACCATGATCAATGAAATTATTGGCACACAAAATTCTGCTTTAAGCAATTTCTATGAAGAACTTAGTTCCTTGCGCAAATATATTTATCAAATGAAATTGAAACGTAGTCGCATTCGACAGGAGATCAAAAAATTGAGCCTACAGGCTGGTCTTCTGGATAAGCCTGCTTTAATGCACGACTATGATCAAACAGTGGAGGTTTTATGTGAAAAGCGAGAAATCGTTAACCGTTTAAGGATAACCCTAGAGACTATTCAGCAAAGACTTGTTAAGCTGGAAGAGCGATTAACTAGAGATAATTATAATTTTACAATGATATAAAATGCAAAATATTTAAAATATATATGTACATACATATGTTTTTTAACGCCCAAAAATATTAGTTAACATTCATCTTAACTAATACCGATCGACTCAGAATCATTTTCTGGTGCCAAATTACCGCATTCGTGATCGAATGAGCTATCGTATCGAAAAATGATTTCGATATCGAAATTATGATAAAATTTACTTAATTTCTTGCTCGATATCGAATGCCATAATCTCAAATAAGAAAATTACGATCAATTTTACTCGATATCGAATGCGGTAATTTGGCCCCTGAATAGATATTACGCAAAGTACAGGTCGCAATTTTGAATATATTTATTTGTTTAAGTGTATGTATGCAATATTATGCTCACAGACTATAATCTTAATTTTAAAATTTATTAACTTAAAATAAATTATCTAATATTTTTTAAACTCCATAATTGAAACATTTTATTTATTATAATATATGACCACATATGGGGAAATATTTGAATTTAAGAAATTTAAGCAAGAAAGAGCTTGTTTTAAAGAAATTATACATATGTATGTATGTAAGTATGATATAACAGAGCATACATAGCTGTAAATATTGACATACGTATAAACCTGTAAATTTGTGTTTGACATTTCAATGTAGTAATAAAATACAAAATAGTAATGACAATAATGTTGACAGCATTACAAGAATACAGCAAGACAATAAAATGTTTTGTTATTATACCCTACACCACCATAGTGGGGAGGGTATATCGGATTTGTGCTGATGTCTGTAACGCCCAGAAATATTGTTCCAGCACCCACCTTAAAGTGTACCGATCGACTCAGAATCACTTTCTGGCAGTTTTGAACATATTTCGATAAAATTTGGTACGTGATATTTTTTCGGCCCAAGGATAAATGGGACTGAAACTGGTACATTATTTCACCTGGCCCCCATACAAATGTCCTCCCGAAATTGGGGTTCACTGATCATAAATGTTTGAATTATGCAAGTATCCAAACACATTTCATCACAAATGAGTGGTAAATGAAGCCAAATCACATTTGAAAATTTTGTGCAGATCGGTCTATAATTATTCGTAGCTCCCATATAAGACCCCCCCGTAATTCACTTTAAGCTCCATAAATCTTTTAAAAGGATTTATATCGAGATAAAGTTTAACACAGATAATATTTATATTCACAGACATCATGACACTAAATTTTTGGACGATCGATCCACATATAACGCCCATTTCTCAAAACTGTTTTATACATATACTGGGTGTAGGGTATTATATGGTCGGGCTTGACCGACTATACTTTCTTACTTATTGTTTTTGTTTGTGGTCTGCAATAGAATATTGATGGATTTTTTCAGAGACCATAATTTATATTTTTTTCATACAAATGCATAATTTTTAAAGTATTTACAATAGGGTGGTTACGTGTTGTTTGTAACGGAATTTTAGATATCATCTAAGACCTCTGGAATTGTAGAAGTGTATAAATATAAAAAATGTATACATATAGGAACAATCATAATAATATTCACCGAAAAAATCTTTTTTTTTTATGATATATGTATGTAAGTACATAATCCAAATCATTTTATGCAGAAACTTTTTTGTACATGGTAAAATATATTTCTCATTATATTTATATGGAACTAGAAATTTGAAAAAAATTAATTAATGCAACCACCCAAGTGTACTGTGCGTACTTGTGCATACTGACATTTTACATAGTATACAGTGTGTGCTTAATGTATAAAAATTATATGTTAGCTTTAAAACAGCTTTGCCAGCAGAAAATCCGAAAATAATAAATTTTCTCTATTCCAGAATACGCGCAGAGTAAAATTAAACAAACAGTTATTACAAAATTTGTAGAAAATAAAAATATATTCTACCTTTTACACATCTTTAAATAGTATATATTTCTTTATTGTGATGGTTATGACTCGCAAACAGTCAAATTTAGTCGAAAGCATTTCGATTTGGACAACATCACACCACTAGTCAGATGAAGTGTTCCTTACATCATAAAGTAAGCTAATTGGGAATGTACCAATTCCATTCTATAATCGTGAGATATCTGAATAGAATACGTATTTATATAACCCACCAATGTTGGTTAGTATCTCAGCATCTCTTGACAGTAAGCACTGGGCAATCGCAGAGAAGGTGGCAGACCATTTCCTCCTTTTCCCTGTCCTTGTAACTATGAAAGTGAATGTTGAAGGGAAGTCATAGATTCGTTTATGCTATAAATATAATACTATCAGTGTAGTATATGCAGCAATATTATGTGAATATTGATTTAAAATCCGAGGTAATAGGCACCAAATTCCACAATGTCATATGTTTTTATCTCCAACATCCATATGATCTAATCATCTTTGCGCTGCATATAGAGGCAATCATGTATACAGTGCCTCAGAACGTTTAGTTTTTAGTGGGCCAGTTATACTGATAATTACAGAGCACAGAACTTTATGTAGTTAGTCTATGACACATTTTTTTACAGTTGCAGTTCACTATATTTAACTGTATTATAGGTGAGTCCCCAATTTATACATCTTGCGATATGTGTAGTAGGTCACCATTGCCTTCTTGGTCTTATGTTGTGTATTCTGTTTTCATGATAACTTAAATTTCATATTCATTTCATTTGTTCCCTTTTCACATTTTTACTAAATTTTCATTTCATTTGTTCCCTTTTCACATTTTTACTATTAAAATTCAATGTTAAAAAAATAATAAAAATAAAAAATAAAAAAAAAATTTCATGTGGAATTTTTATTCCCGATAGGGGTGATTATGTATTGTTCGATAGGTGAATTTCACAATTCCTTCAACTCAGTTCTTTATACCGAACATCCTTCATCTGTCGTAGTAGGTCACCATAGTCTACTTGACCCTGTTTTCATAATAATATAGTGTAGATATAACCTAGATATCTCTCATTGTACGATAGGGGAATTTCGCAGTTCTTCAAAGCTGAAATCTTGGTCTTTATTGTGAACAGTACCAGTTCAGGGTTTATTCATAGGCTACATTTAGTATCCAGTTATTGAGTAACCCCAAATCATTAGACATGATGTCAGCAACGCTATCCTAATATTAGTATTACCTTTTCATCTTTATTACCAGTTTTATAAGAATCAAGTTAACAACTACAAGCCAAAGTAGTTAAGATAACACGCCGCCCTAAACATTAATACTAACCAGCTGCTGATGTATTCTTTGTTTAGAAAGCATCCTCCCTCCATGTCCAATGAGGCTACCGAGAGATCTCTCTATAGCACATACAACCTTATGTAGAAAGGTTTGCTAGAGCGATCTTTAAGGTAGGTATGCTGATTACTTGAAACTGTCAGTAAGCCTTTCCAACGTTTTATGTTGAAAAATGTTGCATTCTCATGCCAATTTCGAGTTGGCCTGAATATGGTTAAGAGAGATGCAAATTCTGTGATATCAGCGATAAGGTGCTTATTGTCACTTTGCTGTATTTTTTTGCAGATAAGTAAGTGAGACCAGCAGTTATCTTTCCATTTCATATAGGTTGGGTTTAACTTAGAATGTCTGCTGAGTCTAGTAGAGTTTTTTGTGTTGTCAATAGATTCACAGCAGCTCCTCCGTGAGCTTTTTTGTAAACTGTTATTATCATAATGTGTTGTTATAGATCATATATAGGCTGTTTCATAAACGTAACTTATATATCAGCATGTTCCACCATGAACATTTTATTTATCTTTGCAATAGGTTTGGAAAATTCGTGTCTTCTAATCGGAGACTAGATCAGATTCTTACACTAGATTTTAGTGCTCTAAGAAATGACGTAGCACTATCATTACTTTTTGCATAGAGAGAGTTGTATCCTCAGGGCAGGAGTCCTTTTGCCTCTCAATCTGAAACTCAGGATTCATGCGCCAAACCAATTTACAGGTCCACTTCGGTTAAGAATAATCGCCGGTTATCTGTAGCATATATATAGTGCTGCGGATTTATCTCAATTCTGTAGGCCGAAACACATTCATCTTTGCATTCCTCCTTCCGAAGAGCACCTTTAAATTTATATTGTCGATCTTAACTAAACCCAATTCCCAGATAACAAGAATTAGGCAGTTGTTACTTTCCCTTCCTCTGTAATCCATAAAAATGTTGGCATTTTAAAGATTCAAACACTCCAAAGTTGTCTGCGCTTAGACAAACATTTTTGGTAACCAAATTCGTACACGTGGTTCCATCGGAATTTTCTCAGCATATATGGGTTTAAAACTTTAACCTTCTAATGCAATGATCTTACTATGAAAGTGCTCTGAGAACTTAATAAGGCATTTGATCACCCTTTATCCACGGTATATCTCACCAAAGTCAAAACGTAATCAAATGTTCTATAACAAAGTCAGCTAGTTTGGGTTTGATAGAACCCCATTCTGTTACCACATGGTTATTAAGACCTTATTTTTTAGTTGCTAGAGCAAGTATAAGGTGAACCTCAATGTCAGATGGATGTTGCCGTGATAGTTTTGTTGTCCGGAGAGCATTTTTTTTATTGGTAAGCTGAGTTACATCCTTCTGTCTGATAGCAATTGCGCTTATATCTTTCAGTATTTTTTGCTGTTGTGTACTGAATCCATTCGGATTACATTTACTTGACCAAAACAATTTGTTCCGAAGTGGAGTTATCTGTACACAAAATGGGTAAAAAACCTCACTATCTATTAATTGTTTTGCAAACAACTTTTGACTCCCACAGTACTACATATGTAGTAAAGTATTGTTTAGAATTGAAGCAATTTTAGAGTTATGTCATGTTAAGCCACATAAGCGCACTTATATGGAGCAAACATATGACATTTTCATACATGGGAAGATAAACTAATGACAATATAATGTATAAATATTAAATAATCTAACAATTCTCTACTCTCACCACTTAGAATCCAATCGAATGCATAAACATAAAACAAACATGTCTTAAAGTTTGGTCAAATTAAATAAATATTAAATTTGTTACAAGCATTTAGTTCATCTATAATGCAGAACTTTGCGTATACTTGTAAGTAGAAGCTACTCTATTTCTGAAAATATTTCATTTTTTCATGTTTCGCACATAAACTGGTCTATTAACTTTAAAAGCCAATGTTCTACTTAGTTGTGACCTCATTTTGGAAATTGGGGTGAAATCAATACGTTTACTATTATGTTTTACACTCCTCTTAGTGTGATTGGGTCTTTTACACAAACTTTATGTAAAGAGAGGGTGGACGTTTAAGTAAAAACCAACAGCCATAAATTATGGTTAGCTTTTAGTTGCGAAAATGTTAAAGTAAAAATTTTCCTACAAGTGAAAATATACAGATGTATGTGCCTTTTCTAAACGTACGGTCACGCTTAGCAAATATTTACCGAAAAGGACGTTATATGGGGACTACGGTCAAATATAAACCGATCATCATGAAATTTAGTATGACACTTTAAATGTATATTTTGATTGTGCTTGTTGAATTTCAACTTGATAGTAATTTTTAAAAACGATTTATGTTCATTTAAGTGATTTTCACAAGTGGTCTTTGTATAGGGCTATGTCAAAATTATGGGCCGATACAAACAAAATATTGTCTTAAGATTTCACTTTGCATGAAACTTATTATTGCAGAATTTTGTTTAGATACGGTTTTTTTATATACAATTATGTACCATAAAGCCATATTCCGGGAAGACATTTGTATGGGGGCTATGAGAAATCGTAGACCGATTCCCACCATTTTCAACATGACTTATCCTTCTATAATAAAAATAAAGTGTGCAAAATTTCATGATATTATCTGTATTATATTTGAAAAAAAACAGCAAAAAATATTTAAAAAATATCGAGGTAGTCTGATACTTTGATGTATGCCACAGATCCTGCTGAAGCGATTTTGCCCATTTGTAACACCAAATATTTCGGTAGATTAAAGACTGTTTGGTAAAAAATTCATTGTACTAGATAGTTTTTTTGAAGCTCTATCGTGCCAAATCGTCTTAGAATCTTATAAAGACCCAGAATATATAGACTTAGACTTGGTTCTACGACCTTTATTGTGATGTGTTACAAAGAGAATGACAAACGCAATATACCCCCATCTTTTTGGTAGTATGTATAAAAATATAACTTTAATTTAACTGAAATATAATATGTTTGAAAAATATAGTAATGAGAACATAGACACTAGCCATTAGGGATGCCAAACGGGACTGGTTTTTCAAATCCCTGGATTTCATAATGGTAAATCTGGGATTCCAAAAAATCCCGAGAATGGATTTTGGGATTTTTTTTCATATTAAATCAAATTGGTTTAGTTATAATAAAACCTATTTATTTCAAAAAATATAAATATGTTTGAAAACAAAAATTTTCTGTTCTTATAGCTACGAGTATGTATTTATAATTTATAAATTGTTTAAAAGTTTCTAAACAATTAATAAAGAAAACATATAATAACATTATATTGAAATGTGAAATTGGCAACAGAATATTATCGATCGATAAAGCTTCTTAAAAATATTAAGGTATCTACGAGGGCGCTTCGGAAACTTCTTACTAAGAAGTTCTTAGCCTAGCACAGAAACAGAATATCGTTAACTTAATACGAAAAGGCCCTAACTTATGTTTTTCATAGTTTACAGGAGGAGAAAAAAACTAAATAAAAAAGATGCAATATTAATACAAAATTTTAGTTAGGGCTTTTCTTTTTTAGGCTATAACTTGGGTATTTTTTTCCGAATTCATCTGAGGAGGTGTATCTAGTAATAGTCTATCGAAATATGTAAAAATATCGATTTCGAAAAATTATGAGTTGGGTCCTTTTCGTATTAAGTTAACGATATGTAGTCTCTCTCTCCTAAAACTTCAATACACTTAGTCCAACGGTTAGAAATTTAACTTGTGTTCATAGCACAGATGGACGTTTCCAAAACACTTAACTTTTTTCTGTTTATATCGCGCTTTCTGTTTTAGGCTAAGAAGTTTTCGAACTGCCTCGTATAGTAAAGACAATCTTGATTTAATTTTTTTTTACCAATATATGAAGCTGACGAAAAACATCGTTTTCATAGTTTGTGGGCAAAATTGTTAGAAATTTCTGGTATTCTGATTGCATAAACAATCATTTCTCACCCTCCGAAACAAGTAAATCTTGTTCAATATTTTATTCCATATTATTACAGACTTTATTAGATGTTGTGGGGACTTTTACATATTTAAGGGTGATTTTTAGCTATTATCTTTTTGGCAACACTGGTTTTAACAGCTGACGCACGTTTCGTGTTTTGTTTCTCTGTCAAACATCTTCAGTTTCGTCTTACCCTGCCTTTACACATGCAAGTACTTGCAAGGGTAACAAACAAACTACGCTTGCAAATTATTGAATTTTATTATCAAAATGCGTGAAAGTTCATCGCGCGCTTTTTCGTGTGCAGCGAAGAAACTCATTTTTGGCTCAATGGGTACGTAAATAAGCAGAATTGTCGATTTTGGAGTGAATATCAGCCAGAAGCATTGCAAGAGCTATCAATGTATTCAGAAAAAGTCACAGTTTGGTGCGGTTTATGTCTATACAGACAGCTCGCTTCAATTGACGCATTGGAAGACAACATTGAAACATTTAATCGTGAGATACCGGCCGAAATGTTGCAAAGAGTATGCCAAAATTGGACTTAGCGGATGGACCATTTGAGGCGTAGTCAAGGTCAACATTTGCATGAAATAATCTGGACCGTATAAAACAGTTTTTCAGAAATGGGCGTTATATGGGACATATAACCTATTATGCACCGATCATCCAAAAATTTTGTGTCATGATGTCTATGAATATAAATATTATATGTGTTAAACTTTATCTCGATATAGATACTTTTAAAAGATTTATGGAGCTTAAATTGAATTACGGAGAGGGCTTTATGGGACATTCGAATAATTATGGACCGACCACTATAAAATTAGGTGTCGTTATATTATGGACCGACCACTATAAAATTAGGTGTCGTTATTTCTATATATAGGAAACTTATTTGTGTCAAATTTTATTTGGATACCAACAATTTTTAGAAATTTATGATCGTTAAAGTGATTTTCGGAAATGGGCCTTATATGGGAGCTATGACTAATTATGGGCCGATCATAATAAAATTGTACCGTATTATTTGTATACGTTGGATACTGGTTTCCAAAGCGTCAATCGTTGCTGGTTTATCCACGTAAACCAATGACTTCAGGTAAACCCACAAAAAGTAATCGAGTGGCGTCAAATCACACGAACGCGGAGGCCAATTCACCGGTCGATTTCTCGAAATAATGTTGTCGTTGAAATGTGCATTCAATAAGTCCATTGTTTCGCCCGCAGTATTACAAGTGGCACCATCCTGTTGAAACCACATTTTGTTTACATCCATATCTTGGAGTTTTGGCAACAAAAATTCATTGATCATGATTCTGTATCAATTTCCATTTACGGTAACGCGTCGTCCTTCCTCATTTTTAAAGAAATAAGGACCGATGATTCCACCAGCCCATAGACCGCACCAAACAGTACATTTAAAGGGATGCATTGGTAATTATTGAACGGCGTGTGGATTATCTTTGCTCCAAATACGGAAATTTGGTAATTACGTTCTTTATGGTGGTCGCAGACGGACGATTATGTGCACCATAAAATTCACGAAGTGCTCTATAAACATTTTTAATTGAACACTGTTTTTGAAAATAAATTTTCACGATTTGGAAGCGTTGTTCTGGAGTTAACCTGTTCATGATGATTTGTCAAACAATACTGAGTAGAGACGTCACTTTAAACTGTCAAAACAGCTGTCAGACAACAGAGTGATTCATGTAAAAAAAAACTTGACAAAAAAACACCCTTTATATATATGAAATATATTCGGGTTCAATATTATTTGGATACCAACATTTTTGAACGAGTTATGCTCTTTAAAGTGATTTTCGGAAGTGGGCCCAATATGGGAGCTACGAGTAATTATGGACTGATCTGCACAAAATTTGTAGATGTGATTTGGTTGCATTTACCACTCATTTGTTTTGAAACTTGTTCGGTTACTTGCATAATTAAAACATTTATGATCGGTAAACCCCGATTTGTATGGGGGCCAGGGGAAAATATCACGTACCAAATTTTATTGAAATATCTTTAAAATTGTGACCTGTACTCTGCGCACAAGCTTTACATGGACAGCTAGCCAGCCAGCCAGCCAGACGGACATCGTTAAATTGACTCAGGAAGTGATTCTGAGTCGATCGGTATACTTTAAGGTGGGTGTTGGACCAATATTACAAACATCAGCACAAATCGAATATACCCTTCCCACTATTTTGGTGTAGGGTATAAACATTTCTATTTCATTATCAAATTCATTCTTCAGTTTCTTGTTAAAAAAGAAATAAAATGTTGAGTAAATCCTTCTTTCTTGGTTTCTTTTATATATATAGTATTTCACCAGATCACTTTTTTATATTTCTTTGAGCATAAGTAAAAGGGCAACATCAACAGAGAAGCATATCACTGTGACAAAGGACTTTGTCTGTTACTTTAACCGGATTTAAAACGATAACTATTTGCTTAAGTAAAACAAGTTCTTCATCTGTCGAGCTTTCAAATCAGTGAAAGCTTTTTATATAGCAATTTCCAAATTCCAGAAACCACATCCATATCAAATATTGCGTTCGAATTTAGCAATCCAAAATAATTTTTTATTCTTTCACCTTTATTTCTTCGACATACTTTTGTAAAATTTAAATTTTTGGTTTTGGGATTTATTAATCCCGAAAATCTCGGGATTGGCATCCCTACTAGCCGTGTATCGCACATTCAATTGAGTTAAACTATCCAAAGTAGTTTGGGGTTATAAAAAACGCATAAAAATGCAAAAATGTCCTTCTCATTTAATTGTATACTTTAGCCTTTCAGATAAATCACACACATCAAATTTAGCAATCGCTCACATAAATCTTCTATCAGTTAAAAAGTAAAACCAAATATGTTTAAAACAAAATTAATTAAAAATTCATTACAACTAAATTAAAAATATTTATACATACACACATGTGCTTGTTTGACTGTTGGAAAATGCTCATTATGCAAACAAACCACAGATATAAAGTTACTTACCAGAAACTTTTGTTGCAACATAAAGCGGAAAAACGTGAGTGCAGTTCGCATCCTCATAAATCATGTTTTAGGTAAACAAAAAAAAAAAAAAAAAACAATAACGACGTGTTGCAAATTTTTAAATTAGATGATTTTAAACCACTGAATGGAATACAAAGTGTGTTTCAAATGTACTTTATTTTTATTGTGCAACACCTCCAGGTACTTGAGAGTTTTTTGTTAAGTCTGTAATTTAGTTAATTTAAAACACTGCATATTTTCTACACATTTTTGTCATACGAAGGTTGTGTGATAAATCAACGATATTATTATTTTATAATGTTATAAAAAAATTATAAAAAAATAAAATTTTATCCTGAAGAAGCTACTCAAAGAGTAGCAAAATATTGAAATAAAAATTTATATATTTTATAAAAAAAACCTAAAGCTTTAATAATTACCAAAATCTGAAAAATAAAATTGTATGTGATTTTTTTTATGTATTTGCTGACGTACTACAAAATGGTGAAAACAAAAAATTAATTCTTTTCCGGATTTTCCACATTAAATGAGATAATAAATGTCTTAGAGGAAACTGATGAAGAGTTCTTGCAAAATTCTTACGACATCTGAATTGTGCCTACTTAAAGTGCGAACAACTACGTTACAGATGAAGATTCTGGAGAAGAAGATGAAGTGAATTTTGTAAACTCAACAGCCCTATTATTAAATGCTGAGGCTGAGCTTTTTTTGAAATTATCATTCCAAAGTAATGCTCCGAAAACCATACAGCATTCAGTGGACGAACAGATGGTTCCATACTATGGTAGTCACTTACATAAAACTTGCTGAATAATAAAAAACTTGAATTAAATCACAAGAAAATACTCTCTTTTGCGTCTATATGTGCCGAGCGTGGTACGGGCTCAAAATCCATGTTAAAAAATATTTTTTTTATTCTTTCTTCAGTTTTGTAATATAATGTGTCAGAATAAAACTGTTTTGGAAAACTACGAAGATTGTTGCACATCGAAGATTGTCGATATATGTATCTGGGTTGGGGTATATTAAGTTTGTCAGACCGTTCGTAACTTATCAAAATATTGGCCGTAGAACCAAAAAGTATACAAATTCTTGGTCCTTATGAAATTATTAGACTCTATTCTTTGTTAATCAAGGCTGCACTATTGCAAGTGGGCCAAGCCAGCCAACGGACGGTCGGTCATCGTTAAATCGATTCAGGAAGTTATTCTGAGTCGATTGGATTTGGGAACATTGGTGTTAGAGTAATATTAATGGGCGTTACAAACATCAGCACAAATCCAATATATCTTCCCCACTATGGTGGTGTAGGCTAAAATTATACCCTATAATAGGTGATAGCTTCCATATAATATCGTTATTAAAACAAAATGAAACGCAAATTAGTTTCAAATATTCATAGATCACACTACTGGTACATATATGTACATACATACTTATTCTTTTTTTTTTGGTTTTTGACAGGGGTTCTCGTTATCCGATTTACTGTTAGTTTTAGCTGTAAAAGAAGATCCAGCCTTGAAGAATTTTTGAACTCATATTTCACTTTGCTGCATCATATGATTTACTAAAAACACTACAAAAAAATCAAAATCTATTTAACACGGGGATACCCAAGTTTTTGTTTATAAGTAACAGGGGAAACGTAAATTAAATGACGTGGGAAATCAAAGTTTAAAAGATCAAAATGTTTGACGACGAAAACTTTATACAATTTTGTTTATCTTTCAATAAACCAATAGTGTGTTCTTTTCTATAAATGTCACACTGTAAATTTAAAAAATGTTGCACCATTCACACTCTGTATTTTTAGAGGGGGAGAATCGCACAATAAAACAGCTGACATTTGTTTTGTTTATGAATGTGTATTTTTGTTAAGAAACAACAAAAAAATATACAAAATGAAAAATATTTATTTTTTTTTTACTTTTTTCCACTTCAATTTCCATTTTATAAATAAAATAAAATTTTAATAAATTTTAATAAATATATATGTATGCATGTATGTATGTATGTATTTCTACTTTTGAGCTATCTGCTTCTTCTTTTTTAACAAAAGAAAAAATCAAGAACAGCTGTACATAAAGAAAAAGTGTTACACTGTTGTGATTTTATGTTCTATTCTGGCCATTAAAAATGCGACATCTTTAAAATGTGGGGCAAACATTATAAAAATGTACATAATAAAGGTGTAACATATTATTTTAGAAAAAAAAACACCAATAGTTTCATATGAAGACACCCCGAATCAAAAGAAAAGACCATGAATTAATTTTGTACAACTAGATTAAAATTTAGAACCACATTAAGTCGGTCTAATACACATTATTATTATTAATATTATTGAAAGTCATTGAAGTGACTAAAATTGTTTCATGATTTCTCAAATCTTTTTCATCTAATCTTTAATGCTCAACTTTATTCTTTGTATAGCTGATAATAATATTGTCACTTTTTTATTGTAAATATGTATGTTAAAATTGAACGCAATAGAAAATGTTTACAAAATGCCATCAGAGATAATTATAATCTATTTAAATTACGGAAAAATATAAACAAAACGGAATATTTATTTAGTGACAATTTTGCATTATTTCGTTTTTAACAGCAACAAGAGGTGGGCAATTCCCAGCATCAGTTGATTCACCAAAAAAAAAAAATCCATTTGTCAATTTAAATGTTTATTTATGACAGCAATTTTTTTGAAAATCAAGTTCATCTTGTTTATGACCTTTTTATATATTTTTAATGGCCATAGTCGTTATAAGTATTTTTAACTTTTAATTTTAAGATTACAAAAAATGTAAACTGTAAGTACGAATGCAATTCTTACAACGAGGTGGCTAGTCATTTTGTTACCACTCGTGGTGAATAAGGTAATACAATTACATGTGTAATACTTAAAATATCCTTCTTCGATCGACATTCTTAGTCGATTTAGCTAGACAAATATCTAAAATTCAATAAATATTGTTGATTTTTATATTGCAAATTAGTAAAATTCAGTGCAGTATTAAATAAAACGCGACACATATATTGCAAATAAAAATGTGCAAACTTTACTTTTTTGTTACTTAATCTACATATAATGAAAATGATTCTAAAAATTTAGTAATATTAAACCAATTTTAGCTTTAAGGGATCGATATATATTGTTCTTAACTTTTTTTGTTACTTGTAAACAAGTAAGAAGGTATAGCCGGTCAAGCCCGACCATATAATAATACGTATAAACAGATATAAAACAGTTTTTCAGAAATGGGCGCTATGGCCTATTATGGACAGATCATCCAAAAATTTAGTGCCATGACTTCTGTGAATATAAATATTATGTGTATTATACTTCATCACAATATAAATACTTTTAAAAGATTTATGAAGGTTAAAGTGAATTACGGAGAGGGTATTATATGGAAGTTTCATCTAATTATGGACCGACCATTATAAAATTAGGTGGCATCATTTCTATATATATAAAACTTATTTCTGTTGAATTTTAGTTGGATACCAACAATAATTCAAACTTGCCGGAAAGCAATCAACCACTGCCCGTGCTCGAAAGGGTATCAGTAACATGCCAAATATATTCTTTCGCACGCGAGCAGTTAAGTCTCCTGGGCCAGATGGTATACCAGCACTGGTCTTGAAGCAGTGTTCTTCGGCGCTAGGTCGTTCATTAGCTTACCTTTTCAGCACCTTATACCGTGCCGGTGAATTTCCCATGTGTTGGAAGGTTGCTAATGTAACGCCAATTCCTAAAAAGGGAATCCTGAAAATTATCGCCCAGTTGCAATCTGTTCTGCACTTAAGAAAGTTATGGTAAATTATCATCTTGTGAAATATCTAGAGTCCAACAATTTACTTAGCGACCGCTAGTACGGCTTCCGTAGGGGCCGCTCTACGGGTGACGTACTGCCTTCCTAACGGAAAAATGGTGTCGTTCTATACATCGTTTTGGCGAAAGTAAAGTGGTGGCTCTAGATATTTCTAAGGCGTTCGACAGAGTCTGGCACCACTCTTATCGAAACTCATTGCTTTTGGTGTTGTTGATAACTTCTCTCGATTTATATCCAGTTTCCTCAGAAATCGCACCATACTAGTTGTTATAGATCAGACGAGTTCAAGATTAATTCAGGGGTACCGTAAGGCTCCGTTCTTTCTCCCACTTTATTTCTCATCTTTATAAATGACCTTCTTTGTCAAACTTCAAACCCTATCTATTCTTTTGCAGATGATAGCAACATTTGCCATTCATACTTATTTAACCATAGACCAAACCCTTTGGAGATTGGGGAAATAGACAAAAAATTAAAGATACACTGAGCAGAGATCTTAAGACAATCTCGGAATGGGGTTGTGCGAACAGAGTCAATTTTAACGCCCGTAAGACTCAGTGTTGTTTATTAACTCACAAACGCACAACAGATCATGTTGCTTTATCTGTTTTTATGGGCAATGTAGATATTAAGGAATCAGACGCTCTTGACGTTCTAGGCATGAGAATTCAGTGTGATGTCCGCTGGGCCCAACACATTTTGCAAGTGTCAAAAGAAGCGCTCAAGTGCCTTGGTTTTTTAAAACGGTGTAGTAAATACTTCACTCCATCTGATCTTCTTACTATTTACACCACCTATATTCGGCCGAAAATGAAATACAACTCTCATGTATAGGCCGGTGCTTCGATGTCTATTTTGGAGCATCATCGCAATGTGGGTTGTGTTTCACTGTTCTATCGATACTATAATGGAATGTGTTCTGCTGAAATCAGGGAACTTGTTCCTAAAACACGTAGTTTTTTACGTAATACACGTTCTTCAGTCAGGGCTCATCCATTTGTGGTCGACTGGACAGTGGATCGCACAACACACTACAGGGAAAATTCTTTCTTTAGCCGTACTGTCCGTATGTGGAACAAACTACCAGCAGAAGTATTCCCAGCCACTTTCAATATGGGAAAATTCAAGTCAAATGTATCCTCCCTTCCATAACATATTTTCCTAGTTCCAACACAATGCATTGCATAAGTAGGGGTCGTCCCCTGAGTGCTGCTCCAAGAAAAACATTTTTTTAAGAGATTTATGGTCGTTAAAGTGATTTTCGGAAGTGGGCCTTATATGGGAGCTACGACTAATTGTTGACCGTAGCCCGATCATGATAAAATGGGGTCGAATGATTTTGGTATATATGATTCAATGTTGTTTGGAAAGTGGGCCTTATATGGGAGCTACGACTAATTATGGACCGATCATCATAAAATGTTACCAAATCATTTGTATATATAGGAAACATATTTGTATTCAATATTATAGATACCGACATTTTAAGTGAGGTAGAGCATACCAAGTGATTTGCGACAGTGATCCCTATAATGGAGCCGATCCGATCTTATGGATAATTTGTAGATGTGATTTGTCTACATTTACCACTTATTTGTGGTGAAATTTGTTTGGATAATTGCATAATTCAAACATTTATGATCGTTAAACACCTATTTCGGGAGGAAATTTGTATGGGAGCTAGGTAAATATCGGACCGAGTTTCACCAGTTTCAATCCCATCTGTCCTTGGTCCTCGGTTCTTTTATCGAAATATCTTCAAAATTGCGACTTGTACAAACATTACATCGACAGCCAGCCAGACGGACGGACATCTTTAAATAGAATCAGGAAGTGATTCTGAGGCGATCGGTATACTGGACCGGTGGGAGTTGGACTAATATGAGCGTTATAAACATCAGCACAAAGCCAATACATCCCTTCCACTATGGTGGTGTAGGGTATAAAAAAGAAAAAAGGCTGAAAAATATTAAACTTACACTGTACGCACAGTGCGGCATAACCGATTGTTTTTGGAAATTGGGACACAATTTTACATACCCTACTGAGCAATGGAAGCTTTGGAATGAATTTAAGCTCGATTTATTTGATATTTATGTATATGTATATGTCCAATTATAGAATCATGTAGGATTTTTTTTTATCAAATACATTTATATATTGACTTCTATTGAAGTTATGTACAATGATGTAGTAAGATTTGCTCTAACATATAACTAATCTGTATTATTTGATTTTATATAAATATTATTAAATTTGGTAGCTGTTATGAGCCAGTAATTTCAAAATTCAGTTTACGATAGAAATAAGGCTTGAAAACCTGTTATTGACTGTGATTTTTGAATTTTGATTATTTGATAACAAAAATAATCAAAAACCAGTAAGAGTGTTATTTTTAGCTATGCCGATTCTTAAATACCCTCTGAAATAACGCAGTGACAAACAATTTTACAGAGTGGTCAATATTCATGAAGAGTTTATATAGGGTGTTTTTTTTTAGATCTATAGAACTTGATTTATGTTTAAAGTCGCTAGTCTACGCTGATAAGCCCGAAACGATAGACCACTTATAGGACTACATACGCCGCGTTATTGCCGATATACGGCCATGAATGTTGGAAAAAGTCATGGTAAATTGGACGTCATATTTAAATTATATTGCCAGAAGATTATCTTTCGAATAAAGTAAATTCAATTCAATAAAATCAATTTAAAAAAATCATCTTTGCTTTATTCCATTTCAAAGTTCTATTCATATAAAAAACACAGAACCATAATTTTCAAAATAAACTTGCACAATTTGGAAGCGCTGTTCAGGCGTAAGTCTATTCATGTTGAAATTTCAAACCAAACTTCAGTAGGATTCGAGTTATAGATCAAAGTGTTAGACTACCTCGATATTTTTCAGATATTTATTGCCATGAAATGTTGAACACTTTAGTTTTATTACAGAACGACAAGTAATGTTGAAAATATTAGGAATCGGTCCACGATTTATTTTAGCCCCAATACAATAGTCTTCCCGAAATATTGTACATAAATGTTTATAGAAAAACCGTATCTATCCAAAATTCTTCAATAACAAATTTCATGCAAAGGGAAATCGTACAACAATATTTTGTTTGCATCGGTACATATTTTGACCATAGCCCCCATATAAAGTTTTCTTCGGAAAATCTCTAAAATCCGCATAAATCTTTTATAAAAGTCACTAACAAGTTGAAATTTAACACAAGTAATTCGTAGGCGCAGCTAAATTGCCGTACTGAATTTCATGATGATCGGTCCATATTTGACCCTAGTCGTCGTATAAAGTTCGCTTTGAAAAGTCACTTAAATGCGCATAAATCTCTTATAAAAATCATTATTACGTTGAAGTATAACAAAGTACATTTGTACATATATATCGTCATACAAAATCATGAGTATTGGGGCGTGCCCTTATGAGGACTATTTCCGAAAACTCATTAACCTACATCAACATCCATATCGAACTGAAATTTTACACAGATCAGTTATAAGTATGTAAAAATTATACTATTGACTTTTGTGAAAGTGGGTCAATAATTGAGGATAGCTCCCGTACAAGCTCCACTTCCAACAAGAACCAGAGAGTATACAGAGTTGACAATTTTGACGTTTTTTTGAAGCCAAAATCAGTTAGTCACCCTAGGACTTTTTCGTATTTAATTTATAGTTTGTTAAAGTAAATTTCTTATACGCTTCAAAAATATAAACAAAGTGTAAATTATTGATTATAACTAGAATATGCAGAGATGAAATTCAACAAAAGCGAACCTACAACAAATAGAAATTACGGAACAATATTTTATGAAGTTCGCCTCATAATAGGTGATTTTGTGATGGGTATATAAGATTCGGCGCAGCCGAATATAAACTCTTACTTGTTCTTTTTTGGAACTGTTTCATCAATTGTGACACTTTTATATTAAGGTTTTATGGAAACCTTGAGGAAAAACTGTTCGGGAAATTTATCATATTTATATGATGATCAACTTGCCACAACAATATATTGTTAACAAAAACACAGGGTAGTTGTCGTAACCATGCCTAACCATGTTTTTCTCTGCATGTAATTATCAGCAGTTGATTCGTCACACTTTTTTCACTTTGTCACAGTCTCGTATTGTAGTAGATGTTGCTGCCTTTTGTAGGGCATTAGTACGAGTATGATTTAAAAATATTTATTTAAAATATAATTTCTTTGGAAATAGTCAATAATCCCACAAATTCTTATCAGCGTTTTGGGATTTTTTCATAGTTAAAGATCATTTAAAGTCACATAAATACTGACAACTCAAGTGATGAACGATTAGTCTTAGTTTCAAATTACATTCAGAGGGAGATCGCGTACTTAAAGTTGGTTTTAAAATAAATAAGATTTATTTTTATATTAAAAAAAAAAAACACAAAATGAGGATTATAATATCAGCATTACTCTTACTTGGAGGCTTAAATCTAGTACTGGCACGTTCTGTTTTTTGGAATTACCAAGACTCGATGGCAAACAAGTGGTTGAGTGACTACTATTACGAAGACGAATTATTTAACAATCATGATGATATCAACAAATTGTTAACGGGTAAAAGTTCAGAGGAATCAAAAGAAACTCCAATTCCCACAGAGACTGAAATATATGATGATATCCTTACCAAGGACGAAGACGATGAACTGGTCAAGTACTTCAGTGCTTTGTTAAACACATTTCATGTTGATGACTCTACAAATAATAAGATAAGCAAAGAAGATACGGAAAATAATGATGAGTTTTCTAAAAATCAACATGGTGCTGATGATACTATAAACAATAATGAAGATGCCAAGAACGACGATAGCAATGAGAAAGGTAATGCGGATGAGGAAATTAATCAATTTGAGGTTTTCTTACATGTTCCATCTGACAGTATGGAAACCGATTTGAAAGTATCCAAGTCATCTGAAGAAAAGAAAGATGATGATGATGTATCGACAGATTTGGTAGAAATAATTGATTTGACCAAATCTTCTGAAGAAAATAAAAAAGTTGTTGAAGGAGTTGATCTTTCCGAAAAGGACATTGAAGAATTGGCTGCTTTGATCATAACTCTATCTGCAATAGATGATTTAATGAAAATTGCAAATGAAGCTCCAGATTATGCAGATAACGAACACGATGATGAGTTGAAATCCAATGAAGTAAATAAATATTTAAATTTATTTAGTTCTATTTTGGATAAGATGATAGAAGATGCAGAAAATTATAATGATGATGTTACTACGCCCAAAAACGAAAGCGATGAAGACCAGGATATCGATTACACCACCCCCAAAAATGAGAGCAACGAAGATGAAGATGATGATACAGATGATGTCTATACTACTCCCAAAACTGACAGCAACAAAGATGATGAAGATGATACAGATGAAAGTACTACTCCCAAAACTGACAGCAATGAAGATGATGACACCAATACCAGCAATGAAAATAAAATTGTATTTTACAGCATTGATGATGACCACCGTGAGTCCAATCTAGAGGATAGCAAATATAACATTGTAGAAATATTACCAGAACGAAATGTCAGAGATTATCCTGCGTGGCCAGACAATCAAAATGTCATACAGGAATATGTTGAAATTCGCAAAGACTTGGATATTGAACAGAATGCCCTGGAAAAGAGTAAATTAAAATTAGACCAGGGTTTTTATAACGTAATTTCCAGTGACTACAATCAAGACAGTATGAACAAATTCGGAAAGGACTTCTTTGTTATAAACGAGAATTTGGATAGAATCAAACGTAATATTAATGCCATGCAAAATCTTAGTTCCAAACTATATTTCCATAAATTGATTAGGGATGCTGTCAAGGATGTTTAACATAACTAGAGTGTATGAGGAACGCTATTATTCTTTTTTAATTATAAATAAACTTTTTTAGAAGTTTTAAAATAATAAATATTTATATTTGTAATACAATTAAATTAAAATATAAACATATTTAAACTGTGATAAAAACTGTAAACTTTTTTATTTCAAAAGTAATAAATAAAATGAATGTTTTTAAAGACATATTTAAAAATGAGCTAATTTTTCATGATTATGATGAGGAAATTGGAAATACAGCAAAGAAATAGTAGAGCTATTTGTAAAGAATATGTTTCCATTATTTATATGAAAAAAAAAACAGAATTATTTTAAAGTATTATTTAAAATTTGTACAAGAGTTTAATTTGTTTGTAATAAAACTGGTATTGTATGGTTTATTATAAATAAAAATTGATTTTGGAAATCAATTGACGTTGGTTTTGCGCAATATTTGAATTAAATTAAATAGAAACCCCAAAAGAACATTGGCTTCCAATAAGCTTATAAAAAGAAATACAATAGTATTAAATGACACTATCTTATCTAATTCAATTACTAAAACGAATTTTATGAGCTGCAGCCTATGCTATATACACACATATATACTTCACTTTGCGGCCGGGTTACGTTCAAAAAAAAAAAACACGAAGCAAATTGAAACGAATTAAGATTTTCTAAAGAAAAGCATGTAAAGATCGAAGATAGGTTCCAGGGTTACGAAAATACTAAGTCGTCGGCTTTCTTTCACAAAAAAATTGGTTCAATGTTTGCTAAACAGCTTTTTTAACGTAAAATAAAATTCCTTGTAGCAGTGATCTGGGGGCTAATTCTGGCAGTCGTGATCGAAATTTATTTCGACAGTGCAAAATTTTCTAATGATGGTACTCGATACGAATCGAATCGATTCTTTGCTTCAGTGTTTCAAAAAAACTTAAACAAGTACGTATTACAATACTGAATAAAAAAAAAAATGTCAACAAAAACAAGTAAGAAAGTATAGTCGGTCAAGCCCGAC
The DNA here is from genome assembly GCA_950370525.1 of Bellardia bayeri. Lineage (NCBI taxonomy): Eukaryota > Metazoa > Arthropoda > Insecta > Diptera > Calliphoridae > Bellardia > Bellardia bayeri. The sequence continues at coordinate 49,386,039 of OX493268.1, forward strand.
CATATAATACCCTACACCTAGTATATGTAAATATAAAAAAGTTTTTCAGAAATGGGCGTTATATGGGAGATATCACCTATTTTGGACCAAAATTCAGTGTCATGATTTCTGTGAATATAAATATTATGTGTTAAACTTCATGTCGATATAAATACTTTTAAAAGATTTATCGAAGTTAAACTGAATTACGGAGAGGGTATTATATGGAAGTTTCGACTAATTATGGACCGACCATTACAAAATTAGGTGTCATTATTTCTGTATATAAGAAACTTATTTGTGTCGAATTTTATTTGATTACCAACATTTTTAAGAAATTAATGCTATTTAAAGTGATTTTCGGAAGTGGGCCTTATATGGGAGCTACGACTAATTATGGACCGATCATAATAAAATTGTACCGTATTATTTGTATACATATGAAATATATTTGCGTTAAATTTTATTTGGATATCAACATTTTTGAGTAAGTTATGCTCTTTAAAATGAATTTCGGAAGTGGGCCTTATATGGGAGCTACGACTAATTATGAACCGATCATAATAAAATTATACCGTATTATTTATATATATATGAAATATATTTGTGTTAAATTTTATTTGGATACCAACATTTTTAAAAGAGTTATGGTCTTTTAAGTGATTTTGGAGTGGGCCTTATATTGGAGCTACGATTAACTATGGACCGATCATAATAAAATTGTACCGTATTATTTATATATATATGAAATATATTTGCGTTAAATTTTATTTGGATACAAACATTTTTGAGTGAGTTATGCTCTATAAAGTAATTTTTGGAAGTGGGCCTTATATGGGAGCTACGACTAATTATGGACCGATCTTCACGAAATTTGTAGATGTGCTTTAGCTTCATTAACTACTTATCTGTAGTCAATTTTGTTTGCATACTTGCATAATTCAAAGATTTATGACCGGTAAACCCTAATTTCGGGAGGACATTTGTATGGGGGCTAGGTGAAATAATGGACCGATTTTCAGCACTTTCAATCCTATCCATCCTTGGGCCGAAAATGTATGACGTACCAAATTTTATGGAAATATCTTCAAAATTGCGACCAGTACTCTGCGCACAAGCTTTACATGGACAGCCAGCCAGCCAGACGGACGGACATCGTTAAATCGACTCAGAAAGTGATTCTGACCCGATCGGTATACTTTAAGGTGGGTGTTGGACCAATATTTATGGGCGTTACATACATCAGCACAAATCCAATATTATGGTGTAGGGTATAAAAAACATATGGTTCTGAAAAAAATAATTCAAGTAAAAGCAAAATTTTTTAAAGAAATTATTTTAAATTAAAAATGGATCCAGTTATGTTTTTTTACTCATCGTCTTTTGATTCTGACGAGATTGAAAACATTAATGACATAAGGAAACAAATAAGAAACACTTCCCACCCCTTAAGATTGACAAACAATGAGTAAGTATAAATAAGTACATACATATGTACATACATACATATCGATGGTCTCATGTAGAAAGGCCCTAACTAGCATATTTGAAACTTTACAGGAGAAGGTAAAAACATAATAGAAACTGTAATATTCAACATGTAACTTTTTTTGTACAACTGCTTATAAAAGCGTTATTTTTTACACTATTGCAATAACTTTTTGTGAGGAGGTGTATTTGCGTTAAATGCATTGGAATCGCAAAAAAAAAAACAAATTTCGAAAAAATAGCGAGTTAGGGCCTTTCTACATGAGACCAACGATATGTATTAAGGAATGTATGTGTTTTTCTAGACTCAAAAGATGTTTTAGGCTCACAAAGCAAGCATAGGTAAAATTTATTTTTGATATTTTTGACCTAAAAATAATAAAATTATTAATACATATTATAATATTTTTTAAAGTAAGTAACACATTTTTTACTAACATTTTTTTTGCTTCTTTGCTTACGAGTAAAAACTCGCATAGTTGCGTTCGAATAATCATTCGTTATCGAATGTCATCATTAGAAATTTCGATATATTTTATTCGCTATCGAATGCGAGAATCCCAAATGTTAAAAAATTCGAACGTTCGAATGAAAATTTTCTCGCATACGAATGCGAGAATTAGCCCCCTGTATTACTACTGGATAATGCTTTACTTTTTATTTCATCAAATAAGCTTTTGGTTTTTGTCTGAAATACTTAATGGTATTCTCTGCGCAACTTCATTTTCAATCTAAATAGAAAGCAAGGACTCCATTTTCATCATCTATCATCAAAGCACTTCTTGTACGGGTCATCGTTTTAGCACCTAATGATGTTGCAGATTTTGCAAAATTTAAAAAAAAAATTAAAAACTCGAACTCAAAACAACACAACCTCTAAAATCTAACGACACACATTAAAAATTAATACTAGTTTAATCAGCGACGCAACTACGAAAAAACGCAAAACAAAACGCTGCACAGTGGCACCACCCCATACATTTGTTGGAAAAAAATAAAAGGAGTAGTCGTACAGCAATGAAATTTTTCAGAAACACTTCTCTGGACTAAATAAGAAATTTTGAAAAAATCTTGGAAAACCGCCCACTACCACACCCACCTCCCATATAACTGCACTTGCAAAAATTTTTATTTTTGGACCTAGGGATTTGAAATTCGGAAAACTTCTTAATTGTGTTCTCCTTATGAAAAAAAATTAAACATATTGGGGATGCCACGCCTACTGTAGATTTTACGCCCATTGAAAGTTGTAGATTTTATTTGTTTTTCTTCCCTGTCTAGAATCATATGAAAATTTCATATAAGTAAAAAATTTTAATTTTTATCCAAAAGTTAAACATGTGTTGTCTCCATACAAAAGAAGAGAATATCCCTCCGCGAAAGATATTAGCCTTCAAATACACCGAAAATATCGCACAAAAGCATGCCGCTTTTCTAGTCAAGTATGCCAAGTTAGAGTGTGTAATAACTAAGTCATTGAAACAAATTGATATAAAATACAATACGGCGCGCCGCAAAGCGAGATATTGGTGTATATGAGCATAATTATTTATGCCGAATTTCAATCTGATAATTATATTTTATAATGTAGTTATGTGTATTTAAGTGATTGTTGTAAATCATGTATGGGCCGATCTTCAAAAAGATGGTCTTATAATTTCTTTTAAAGCGACACTAGTTTTTGCCAAATTTCACCATTGTTTGCCTTGTTATCATAAGAATGATGTGTGCAAAACAAACTTCATGATATTTCCTAGAATAAATTTAATAAAAATACAAACACAATATAGTAAAATATTAACTTCTTTGGAACTTAATAATTAGAGTGATATTACTGGGTTTCAATACCAAAATTACTAGAAGAATGATAAACGATTTTTTGTAAATCTTGTTGAACTTTTCTGTGTGATTTGGATGTGAGAGTGTTTTACACAGCCAGACGGTATAACACAATCGGCTTAGAATTTTATAAGCATCAAAAATTTACATTGCAGGCAAATATAATAAGAACGTCTTCTTAATTTTCAATCATGCGAAGAAGAAAAACTTTGCTAATTCTTACTATATTGATATTTGAGATAGCTGAGTTAATTGGCTAAATTGTTATGAATTTTTATACCCTACACCACCATAGTGGGGAGGATATATTGGATTTGTGCTGATGTTTGTAACACCCAGAAATATTGGTCCAACACCCACCTTAAAGTATACCGATCGACTCATAATCACTTTCTGAGTCGATTTAACGATGTCCGTCCGTCCGTCCGTCCTTTATGGATGGATGGGATTGAAACTAGTGGAAATCGGTCCATTATTTCACCTGGCCCCATACAAATGTCCTCCCGAAATGGGGGTTTACTGATCATAAATGTTTTAATTATGTAAGTATCTAAACAAATTTCAAAACAAATGAGTGTTAAATGTAGCCAAATCACATCTACAAATTTTGTGCAGATCGGTCAATAATTAGTCGTAGCTCCCATTTAAGGCCCACTTCCGAAAATCACTTTAAAGAGCATAACTCTCTCAAAAATGTTGGTATCTAAATAATATTCAACACAAATATGTTTCATACGTATATGTACAAGCAGTACGGTACAATTTTATTATGATCGGTCCATAATTAGTTGTATGGGGGCCCACTTTCGAGATTTACTTTAACGATCATATATTTCTAAAAAATGTTGGTATTCAAATAAAATTTGACACAAATAAGTTTCTTATATACATAAACAACGGCACCTAATTTTATAATGGTCGGGCCATAATTATTCGAATCTCCCATATAAGACGCTCTCCGTAATTAAATTTAAGCTCCATAAATCTTTTAAAAGTATTTATATCGAGATAAAGTTTAACACATATAATATTTATATTCACAGACATCATGACACTAAATTTTTGGATGATCTGTCCACAATAGGTTATATCTCCCATATAACTCCCATTTCTGAAAAACTGTTTTATACATATATATTTATACATGTATATGATAATTTACCTATATTTGTATTATCTTCATTACCTTAGTTTCTTAATGCAAAACATCCGGACAGTTTTGCTTCCCACTGTATGTATATGCAAATGTTATTTCTTTATTCAAATAATTTAATAATAATAGTAGCTTTTAAACGAGTATTGTAAAATTATAAATAAAAACAAGTATGAAAGTATAGTCGTTTAAACCCGATTATATAAAACCCTACACTTAGTAAATTATTATACAAATATTGAGAGATTTACCCACTTATTCAAAAACGACTATTAAATTTAACAAACGTTTATTAAGACAGATTTGCATATACAAATTTGCTTAATAAACGTTTGTTAAATTTAATAATCGTTTTTGAATAAGGGGGTTATTCGCTTTCAAATGTAGCATGTTTAATGTAGATATGTAGATTATTTCTGTTGAATTTCACTTGTTAGATATTTATGCGCGTTAAAGTGAAATTAAGCGACCCGATATCTACAAACACCAAATATAATTATGCTGGTAAAGTTGGCATACATCAATAATTCAGTGTCAATTATTCAAATTTAATTGACCAAATATTTTTCAATGTTACAAACATCAGCACAAACTTATTATACCCTCCCCACTAAGGGCAGTATAGCGTATAAATATTGAAATACATATACCTATTTAAATATATTATTTGAATAACACTTGAATTATCTTCTCAAAAGCAAAAAACATTGTTAATATTGTTAATATTATAATTAATGTTTTAGTTTGAATTCTATCAGTAATTAAGACGATTGAGCACGAATACAAATATATTTAAAAAAAATGAGAATCTTTGCAATCCCATTATTGCTAGCAATATTTCTATTGATTTTTTCCTTGGCCAAACCTTTAGAAGATCACGAATTGTTTGGAAACAAAAATACAAAGTTGATATTCGGACCAACAGAACCTTTTTATAATGAAGTTCATAATGGAGAAGTGCAGATGGAAGTGACAGTCGCCAGTAATCCAATATATTTTCGGCCAAGAAATAATAGGCCCAAGGCAATACAACTGGATGGAGTTAAAGCGGAATAATTACAATTATAATTTATTTGAAATAAAATGAATAAGATTAAAAATGTTATTATACAAATAATGTTTGATTTGGCTCTGTTTATCTATTTATTTATTTTTATTTATTTTATTTTTTTTATACCCTTCACCTTCATGAGAAGGGTATATACATATAAGTTTGTCATTCCGTTTGTAATTTCCACAATCTAATTTTCCGACCCTATAAAGTATATATATTCTGGATCCTTATAGATAGCGGAGTCTATTTAGCCATGTCCGTCTGTCTGTCTGTCTGTTGAAATCAATTTTCTGAAGTCCCCAGATATCTTCGGGATCCAAATCTTCAATAATTCTATCAGACATGCTTCCGAGAAGTTTGCTATTTAAAATCAGCAAAATCCGTCCATAAATAACGGAGATATGAGCAGAAATCTCATCAAAAAACTTAGTGTATTAATATTGTTACGAATAATTTCATAAACAGATGGCGCTGATCAAACAAAGTTTTTAAGTGTGTTCTTAAACCGTAATATAAGTGTGTAAAAAGACAGTGTGTTCATTCTTAATTGTGTTTGTGTACATTAAAATAAATAAAGACTCATTATATTTTCTTCAAACTATTTGACGCTTTTATAAAAAGAATTAAAGAAAATAAACAACCGTTTTTAAAAGGTAAAAACGTAACAATATATATATGTATGGATGTATGTATGTATATAATATAATTATGCATCCACTACAAAGATTCGGCATAGCCGAATATACCACTCTTACTTGTTTTTATTTATTTTTATTTTATTTATATTTATTTTTTATGAAGCTCAGATGAAATATCTTTATCTAAACTCTTGCATAGTGGAGCCCTCGCATAGAAGGAGTTTTGTTAAATCATCCTATTCTTCGTTCTGACAACTTTATTAATAGTTGTTATATAAGAAGTCCAATCGTGTTTCTACCAAGAGACAAGTCCTGGCACCTACATTTGTGAATGGGCTGAGAATCTCACTGAAAGAGACGAGACATTTACTAAGTCCCAATTTACACGTAGCAATTTTTATTGCAAATATTGATACAATTTTTTCCTTGATATTTCTTCATTTTTCACACAGCACAATTTTATTGGTAAATCGCTAGTATTTTTATCTGAGAGTATATACACATTTGTATACACATATGTAATACAAATATGAGCGTAACACGAATTGCTAGTAAAATAAAGTGTGTACTCGTCTTATCTTTCTCTCACCCCGATGTATATACATAAATACAAATGGTAATCAACTTAGCTTAAAGAATTGCTTCGTGTAAATTTGGATACTTCTACTCTAATTAATGAGTTGGTGCCACCTCAAAAAAGTTCCGATTCTCTATCATGAAGACAGAATCAATGATCCTAAGGCAGGAAATTCTCCTGATACAGATAAATTCACTTCCACAATGCCAAGTAACCTGCACTAATATTTCTCATGAAAAGTTTCAGAGATAGTTTTGATACCTAAAGTTGGAATATACGTTAGTAATTGACGTCATGTCGCCTTTATTGCTTATATTTCTAAAATTATTTAAAAAAGTTCTCCCTCAAAGCATGATACTACAATTTGGTTTCACAAAGAAACGCATCAAATAGCAACCTTAATCAGGTTATCCTTCGGGAGTAAATAGTAATATAAAGTTTGACAAGATGCACTTATAACAAAATCACCATGTTATTATCTGCTAATCTACACAATAATTTCCTTTTATTTGAAGATTTAAAGATTTCTGAAAAACATTCTAAATTCCTGTATAAATACTCTCAGTTAGGCGAAAGTTTTTTATATATGGGCTTTTAATTTCAATAGAATTTGAGTGACTGACTTTCTGTTTTTATTGCATTGCATAAAGCAATAAATCGAATTTTATTTACTAGAAGAATATCGTTTGGAAATTTATTAAGTCTAAAGATATGTATAGACGATCGTCAGATATTACAACGTTGTCCGAAAAATGTTCAGAAAATGTCTAACAACCGTGTGAACTTAAAAATTTTGTTCTCCAACGTTGTAAGATATACCATTTTCAGTACATTGGAAGACAAAAATATTGTCAGACATTTAACAATCGTGTAAACACACAATGTTGTCATTGTCATTGTTTTAAGACAATTGTCAAACATTGTCATATGTACAAAGTTTATGCATCTGCCAATGGCAACATTGTCATAGAAATTATTTTTAAACTCTGCATATACACAAATTAACAAACAAGTGTACATTAATAACATTTTGGAAAAACAATTTCGTTTGACAGATAAATTCATTGTGTGACAATTGTGTTTTCTTACAGGCGTCTAAACTGACAATTTACCTTTTGCTAACAATTTTTAAATGCCAGTACATTTCTAGCACATTGATAGAAATGACAACGTTGTAATATCTGACGATCGTCTATACATAGCTTAAGTTCGTTTTAATATTTTTAAAGAAAATGTAATATTTTAAAATGAAAGCCGCCGATTATTTTTCTTCCGCATCTTTTTGAAAATGAAAACAAATTCATATTTGTTATTAATACCAGTGATCTTACAATGGCTTGCCCGCTCTGTAGAACAAACTTACACATATAGAGTATATGATGGATTTTTCCAACAGGATTTCAAGATGATTGAAATCTAATGAAATGACCCATAAACGAATTTAAGAACCCCCAAAAAAACCATTACACAATTGCACACACTTTAATTCAAGCAAGTGTAATTCAAGCATTAATTACAATTTATAAGAAGGAAATAAAAATTCAAACCAAATGTTTTTAATTTTACAAATACTTTTTAAGTTAAAAATTTATATTTTTAGGTTCCTAGTGCTTATTAGTCTATAAACGACCATTATTACACAGAAGTATTTCCAATAGTGACAATTTCAAGCAAAAATTATTTAATAAAAAACAAGCGTTTGCGAGGCTTTCATAAAAATTATTCCGAAGTAACATGTGCCTACAAAAACCATTGGTATTGGGTAAGTACAAGCAATATGGATTTAAAAATTTGTTATTAACTTAGTGAAATTTAGCTTGAGAAATTATATTATAGTTTGAGACTTGTCAATATTTTAAATAACTTCAATCAAGCCCATTCAAGATGGCCCTAATTTAGTTATTCTGACCTTAAAGGTTAAGAACCTGACTGTTTTTCGTTGGATGGTGTGAAGACCAATTTGACTCCTTGAGTCTGAAAGTCGACTTAGCAAAGATAAATTTAGAAGATGTATGTCTAGCATAATCTATCAATATAACCAATAATATAAACTGGTTGAAGTTGGTCTATTATTTCACTTAATACCCATAAAAATGTCCACCCGAAATAGAGGTTAATCGCTCAAAAATTTTTGATTTATGCACATATCTAAACAAATTTCGGCACAAATAAATTCTAAATGAAGCTTAATCACATCTGAAAATTTTGTGCAGATCGGTCCATAATTGACCATAGCTCCCATATAAGGCCCACTTCCGAAAACTACTTTAAAAATGTTGGAATTAGGTGATTGGTATAATATTCAACACAAATTTGTTACTTCTATACACATATCATTCGTACCAATTTTATGATGATCGGTCCGTTATTAGTCGTAGCTCCCATATAAGGCCCACTTCCGAAAATCACTTTAAAGCGTAACAGTAACAAATTTATAAAAAAAAAAATTAATTTAATGTATCCACTTTAGTCCACTACTGTGTATGCACAGAAGTCATGCTTGCTCCATAACAGGTCATAGCTTCCATTTAGAAAAGTTTCAGAAATACTGTTTTTGCACATATACTGCATGCAGGGTATTATATGGTCGGACTTGACCAGGCTTACTTGTTTAATCTTAATTTTTGTAAACATAAATTAATGGATTTAACCTTGTGTTATAATATACGTGAGTACGTACGTGAGTTACACAGTGTATTTCCCAGAATTGACAATCTGTAAAATGTAAAAGTAGAAATTCCAATGAATACACAAAAGACAAGTAAGTACTCGTATTATGAAAAACAATAATTCCGATTATCAGTTTATTTGCATAAATAAGCGAATATGTATATAGTGGAAATTTCTTGCAACATCCCATAGTCACTTGCAATTTTCTACTTAATAAAGAGTTTAATTAAGAAAATATTTGTTTTGCAATAATTAATTTTTCACAAGATGAAATTAAATCTATTAATTTTATTGATTACACTATTTTGCTTTGGCGATTGTTTTGGAAAACCCTTCAACTCAGATTTAAATAAATTTTTTAAAAATAACGACATTTCCGATGACTATAATGAAATGGATCCCATTGACAACGATTTAATGCAGGAAAACTTAGTAAAAAAACAGCAGAAACTCAATTATTTATTAAGTTTGCCGGGGAATTCGCATGAATTGGAAGTCTATAGAAAATTGAATCGACAAGATATGAAATTTTGAAAATATGTATTACTGAAAATATTTTGTAGTAGTGTATTAATAAAATAAAAAGATTTTTGTAAAATAAAATTTTAGTTTTATACAATTGTTAAATAAAATACATACACAAATCTATCATTAACGAGTATTGAGTAAACATGATAATGTTTCGGCACTTCACTTCAGATAAAAATTTTCATAACCCCTTCGTTTGCATTCAAATATGAGCGATTGCATTGGCATTGGAAGTTATGGATCTTAATTGGTATGCGAAATGTTGCCACGACTCTTTTGGCATGTGTTAGAAGCTCGCTTACACTTCACATAGGTATAGTTACTGAACACTGTATGATTGGAAATATGCCATAAAGTATGGGTTAAATATATACAAATTGATAGTAAAGTTGTCAGAACGAAAAATAGGATGATTTGATAAAACTTCTTCTATGTGAGTTTTAATGTGAATGGTGAGCGCTACAGAGCAATGATCAACGAGTTCTTTTTGCCGCAACTTGATGAATTCGGATTGGAAAACATGTGATTCCAACAGGACGGTGCAACGGCACACACTGCACGTGCCACAACCGATATGCTGAAGGATGCATTTCCCGGGCGCCTAATCTCCCGTTTTGGGGATTTGCATTGACCAGCAAGATCGCCTGATTTGACCGCTCCAGACTTCTTTTTGTGGGGCTTTTTGAAGTCGCGGGTTTATGTCAACAAGCCTCAGACTCTTGTAGCTCTTAAAGACAATATCCGTCAAGAATGTGAGGACCTATCGCAGGAAGTTTTGGCGAAAGTTATGGAAAATGCCATAAAAAGGGCTCAAATGACAATCAACTGTGGCGGCGGCCATTTACATGAGATCATATTCTCGACTTGATATAAAAAAATTAAAAGACCAAATAAAAATAATAAGAATAATCAAAGTTTTTCATTTTTTTTAATTACAGCCAAAAAACATCGGAAGTTTACTTTTGCGCCACCTTGTATATACAAATTGATACTAAAGTTGTCAGAACGAAAAATAGGATAATTTGATAAAACTTCTTCTATGTGAGTTTTAATATATTTCATAATCTGGACTTTCTTACATTATTTTAATAAAAATCATAGGATTTTTCAAACCGTACTGGATTATGTAGTGCCATGTTTATTAGTTACGTATAATTATGGACTTAAGGAATATGTAAGACATATGTAACCTAATCGAACAAAGTCTAATATAATTTTTAATCTCACTAATATTTTTTCACATACGAGAAATACAAAATTTCAATTATTCCGCTTTAACACCGGCCAGTTATATTGCCCTAGGCATTTTTTTCCTTTGCCGAAAATATATTAATTGTCAATTCCATTCGCACTTCTCCATTATGGACTTCATTTTAAGCTGGGGTCTGAAAAACAACTTTGTATATCTGTTTACAAACGGTTCAGAATTTTGTTAGAATTTGACCATGTAATGCGATTACAAAGACTCCCATAAAAACCTGAATTCACTTATGCAAGTGACAAATGAAAACAAACAGCTTTATAACAGATGATTAATAAGATATTATATGGCTACTTCTAAGACGATATGCAAGTTATTCATCAATTGCAATTGCAAAAATTTGATTTTGTCTATTTTCTGTAACAAGACATTTCTGGCCAACATAGAATACTTAAGAAAAATGTTATCCCTCCAAGTCCTCTATAGTTCAGTTGTCTTAGAATTGTATATGGATCTTGAAAATATATACTTTACTGGATCTACGACCGATATTTTCGTGTGTTAATAATGAATGACAAACCCCGTATCCCACAATATTTTTGGTAGTGGTGGTAAAGTGAAATATTTAAAAGTTAGCATAGAAATTTCTTAAAGTTCCAGCAATTTGATGGTTTCTTGCTTTCCCAATGCCATGAATTCAATTCCGAAACCAATCGCTAATCGTCAATAAAATATAACCATGTATTAGGTAATTGTGTAGCTATTGTAAGGTAAACCGTCTTCTAACATTAATTCCTAATTTATAGTGCTTCGTTATAGCTGTTATATCCCCATTCTTTTGACCAGTCTTTAGATCAAAGACTTTTACATTCTTGAACGAATTATCTAAAATAGGTCAAAATAACGGTAATAATTGATTGACCCAACCAAATTATTCGAATTTCCTATAAGTCTCGTGGCTACAGCATCTTGGAAAGAAATTCTATAAGGTTTTTTTTTAACTTGAACTTCCATAACATAAATTCCTTGAAGAAAAACAGTAGTACATCGTTTCTATAATTTGATTTATTTCAAAAAAAAATTTTTTTTTTGCTGGCCAAAATTAACGAATTAGCCGCTAATAATAAATATACATACGTACATAATATGTACGTTCTTTTCAACTTAATTTGCTATAAAAAACGCAAAATTATGTACATTAAATTGCCAACACTGAAATGTATCTTTACATACATATGGCAGTACTATTGTTTACGTACAAATTTCGTTTGTTTTAAAGAACAAACAAAGAATATTGCAATAGAGTAGAATGGCACCGAAACGTAATTAACCAGTTAACGTGGCAGAAAAATAAGAGAATAAAAAAACCAAGATACGATAACACCGACAAAGCTGTTTTTGAGTGGTTACGGCAACGGATTACTTCGATATTTGGAGAAATATTAACGGAAGTCAAGGTGAATGACTTTAAGGCAAGCAATGGTTGGCTGAATAAATGGATGATAAGGTAATGTGAGGGGAAAAAATAAATTTTAAGTACATACTCGTATATGTATGTACTATACATTAGTGGTGGAATAGTGCTATATGGAAATCCTTAGTAACAAGATTTGGATACTCTAGAACCCTTAATTTTGTGGGGTTTGACAAAAAAAAAATGCATAAGCCAAAAAATAATGGTGTGAGATGGGGGTAAATGGCCTCTCATTGGGGTCAAAAGTAGGAGAAAACGAGACAAAATCCAATTAAAGCTTCATAATTGTCCCTGAGTCGCATTTACAGGGTTAAAATGTGAGACCGACGCTCACTAATATTTCCCCTCCTACATTTTTTATGGACAAACCTACCCCCTATCTGCCCTCCTTAAAGGGATTCCCATACAAAATATTAAATTTTATAAAATTAACTCTCACCGCCCTAACTAGCCCCAGATTGCTCCTAGAGGGGTAAAATGTATGACCGACTTCAATATTTTTGTTACCTCAACATTTTTTCAGAATATACCTTATCCTCCATCTTCAGTCATTAGGGTGGTCCCCATACAAAAACTTGAATTAAAAAAAATATATATTTTTTTGAAATTGAATAATGTTTACGAGTATTATAATGATAATTAAATTAAATCGTTTTTATTATGCGAAGGATATTTTTCCTATTTTCAGCAACAATTTGAAGAAAAAATATTTTTTCTTCATCGTAACGGCACAATATATTGTTATATTGTCATTGACAACATGTAATTTACGCAATATTTCTTGCTGGTAATCTTTGCGGATCGACTTCCTGTTATCGTCACATATGACCGCGTTCAAGCTATTTCATTTGATACCACATCCACAAATACTGGCCACTTTCAAGGTGCGTCTCTTTTCCTGGAGCAAATACTAGAGCGATATTTTTTCTATATATATGCTCGTTTTAAAGGGCAATGACAAAAAATTAAAGATAAAACTTATAGTTGTGGCATAAAAGATAATACTATTGCAAAGAAAATACCAATTGAAGTTAATTTAGAAAACTTTTTGGTTAGCCCAACTGAAGGAAAAGCAACCTAGAGACGAATATAAAGAGTTTCTTGAAATAATTTTATTGTTCCTTGATGTAAATATTCCAAATGATCGTTTTATAGCAATAGAAGCCATCAGCCATGCTCGGTGGATGACGAAAGGCATACGAGTGTATACTGCACAAACATTTTTTATTCCGAAAATATCTGGGCTTGCGTGAAGAAGAAGAACTAAGTGGACTTCGCGATATTACCGTTTTCATTGTAATACTTTACTTGAAAGCAATCACAGCTCGAAATAATGACTTTAATTTCTGAAAAGGGATAGCTGAATATGCTTTGATTGATGATGTTGTGTCGCAAAGATCGTGAAAAAGATTTTCTGAATATCTTTGGTATCTCAGCGGAGAGGCTGTCTCTCTAGCATTATTTGATAAAAATGTCCTTTACGACACCAAACGTAAAATGGCGAACGCAATTCGTTTATTTAAGAATCATACGTATAAGAAAAGTGAAGACAGCGAGCAAGAAAACGACGTGAACGAGTTAAAAGAAGAGGGCGATAGACGATTGCGACAGTAGTGGCAATCAAAATCTTCTAGCCCATATTTTTGATTTAAAGTTGTAAAAAGAAATACCGTGGACTCAAGACAAATAAAAGAAGAATAGTGATTTAAGCCAAAACATAACAATCAAATTTTTTGTACGCTTTGGACTATCATTGGACTTTATAAAATGGTTTTTCCCGTTTTTTAGCTTATAAAATTTACGTTATTTTAATACGCATTACATTAACGTATTGAGTTAAAAGAGATTGTCAGATGGGGAAGAATTTAGGTTTTAAAAAAAATTAATACAAATTGAACTAGTTAGAATTTTCAAAAACGGAAAAAACCATTTGGGTTAAATTGCATGATGTTTATAATCAAGAAATTTCAACTATTTATTTAAGTAAATTCCATGAAAAAATAAAAAATGAATAAAATTTTGTCTGAAATTTTAAAAAATTTTGAATTTAAAATTTTTTTTTTTAATTTTTGATAACCCATTGAATGCGCCTTTTAAAGACCTTTCATATGATACCAAATTTACATATAGTTACTTTGGAAGAAATGTGAAAAAAATCAAAAAACCTGTATAAAGGACATTTTTATCCTTTGATCCAGCTCACCAAATATTGATCCCAGTACAAAAAAATTGAGAAACGTAGTCTTAAAATGAATCAAATTTTCATATTATTCGGGAACATCGATATCTTATTTTTTCTCCATACAAATGTACATAATTCCTGTTTATTTAATTTGGAACATTTTTAAATTTTATTTCCAAAGTTGATGTTTCTATAAGTTGAAGTTTTTTTCTGGAAAATGCTAATGGTAAAGGTTTTTTCCGAACTACCTTGGTAAAGTAACGTTGTCGAAATAATCCGAATCAGCACTCAAACATATTTTGATTTAACACTTTTCTAGTATTTATTCGCAAACAATTTCCAAACATTTATTATCAGTTCACTATATTTGTTAAAAAATAATTATAATGAATAGCATATTTCTACTACGTCTCTGTAATTTACATTAATAAAAAATCGTCTATACGAATTAATGATCATTTTGACCTATTACATGTGTTAAGAAAAAAAAATCATTGTCTTATCATTCATTACTTTAAAAATGCTGTAAAAATAAAAACTACGTTTTAATAAATATTAAAAAAAATCTCAATGGATGATGACTATATCAGAAATACACAAAAATTTTGCAACATCTAGGAAAATAATAAATATTACAGTCTACTTGTTGCTGTTTTTTTTTTCTTTCTGACAACAAATATTAATAATTTTTTATGAATATTAAAGTTTATTTATAAATCTTTTGAGAATATTTTTAAAAAATGTTCGCATTGTTTTGCACGCAATTAATCACATGAAGAAAAAAAGGAAAGATCGCATTAATAGCGCAAAAATGATACGAACGATTTAGTGGTGGTAAATAATCGGCTCAGTTGAATAAGTGTTTAAACTGAGAACAGTGTGACTTCAAATGGGTATCATTAACTAAAAGTACTTTGGCTATAAAAGTTAGAAATTGTTAAATTTATCTTCCAAAATAATATTTTTAAATAAGTATTTTTTACTTCTGAAAATTCATACTAAGAAAAACAAACAAACTATAATTGGTTCTTTACCACGGTTTACAGTGTCAAAAAGTACTGGTCGAATTAATGTAACACTTTATATAAAAGCCCAACTCTCAAAATTTAGGCTTGAATCAACAGTATGGCTTAGTAAATATATACAGTACCAACCCTGTATTAAACGACATCCCTTACACTCTTTCAGGACATACATTTAAAATTATCTGGGGTTTCCAGTCGGTTCAGGATTTAAAAAAAAAGTTAATCATATAATCTCCTTTGACCTTTGTCACCACTCCCGTGTAACTATTACATCGCCAAAGTTACCGTATTTTCACAATGAGAGGAAGTGATGCCAACTAGGTAAGACATTGGAAATTGTTATCACCACCTGGGCAAAGGGGAAGAAACTTAATCTTGGCGTCATAGCCGATGTGATCAAGATTATACGCAACTTCAGCTTCATTGAGTGGAGAATTATTCAAAACTGCTTTAACGACTGTCACTGGCTACAGTAAAATAAATCTTCCTAGTCATGGAACATATTGTCATGTTTACAAAACAATTTCTTCTGCAATGTCATCGGATTATACAACCTAGATACCATATAACACAATAATACAGTAGGAGTCTCTTCCGAAGCAAGTCAGAAAGGACTTCAGGTATACCAAGACATTGAAAAATGTGATATTTGCTCATTACTGACACTGATTGCTTTCTGCGACCACATAGACCGTATAACTAATTTATACACGAATTTTGTCTAGATTCTTCCTAATAACAAATTCATTCATAACAAATTCAAGTGCTCAACCAAACCTGATTCATTTCTAATGGTCTAACCCATTTGTTTTCTTAGATAACAATTCATTGCAGATTTCGTAAAGATTAAAACTTTCGGGTTTGATTAGAAAACACACACAATTTAGAGAAATATATGAAGTCTTCATTTGAGTCAATAGAACGATTTATATAATTCAATGTTTAAAAATGATTTCATGTAAATATTGAACGCGACTACGCTTCAAATGGTTCATACGCTGTGTCCAATTTTGGCATACTCTCTCCAAAATATCAACCGAAGTGTAGATCTTCATCCAACTTTGCCAGCGTCCATTGTCATTGTGGTAGGACGTGTGGCTTCAATTCTAGCACCAGCTGTATTTTAAAAAGTTTTACACCATATAGAGGAGAGGAGGCCTAATCGATAATTTACGGTCATTAACAACACTGGCGGTTGCAGCTGCAATATCTTCCATGTCCGCAGTCTACGAACGCGTGTTGGTGGTTTAATGTCTAATAATTTAAATTTGGACCGAAATTTAGTCACAATATTCTGAATAGCCGGCTCAGAACTGGCCCCAAATTGAAAGAATTGCACAATGTATTTTCTTAGCCTTGCATGAATTTTTATAATAAAATTCAAAAATCTGCTAGTGTTGTTCGTTTGTAAATCGATTTATGGTTAAATTCTAGACCACACTGAACATGTTTAACAGTAAAATAGTCTTGTCAAAAAGAAAGTTGTTAAAAAAAATCCCCCTTTGTTATGAGAGAGAGCCAAATCGATACAATATAAGATGATCCAATATCAGTAAGCATTTCTGCGTGTGTGCTTTTATATAAATGTGCGAAGTCATGGTTGAAGACATGACAAAAGAGGTGCTCTTAGATCACAACTGCAAACTTCTTGTCGAACTATTGTCTATTTTCCAAATTCATAAATTTTTGTATATTTATATTTTTGTCGGCATCATTTCGTGCCGGTATGTGCTTAACCCTTTAACGTCTAAGACCGTCTATAGACGGTCATCAGTTGAGTATTAAAAAAACCGGATTTTTCCCGTTTAGCTACTAAGACCGTCTACAGACTGTCTTCCTTGTTTTTGTCCTGGAGCTTTCCAGGAGTATTTTTTTCTGAATTGGAACTGAAATTCGTAATTTGCAGATGAAATACATGCTAGAACGAAAATTTATTTCTGCAATTTTAACATATTTTCAATTTCAGGTAATTAAGGGTTAAGGTCCATTTTTCAATATGTTTATATATCGATAATAACGTAATTGTTGAATACTGTTATAACTTTGTCATAAAGAATGAGCGGCCGTTTTATTACACCATTCTGTTTATCAACCATCTGGAAATTTATTTGCACTCTAGGTGTTCATTACTTTTGTTGCATCTTTTTGTCTGGCTATTACCGGAGGTACTTTGTTTAACGTAGTATTTTTGCTTCCATTATGTTAACGATCTGTGATTGAGGTTTCGCTATCGTTTAATAACATCATTGGAGTTTTTCTTTTGAAGTTTTGGATGACAACGTCTGATTTCAAGTTCAGTATAACGAAACTCTGTATGAAAAATAAATCTCTGAAAAGAAGAGAATCGAAAGTCTTGCTACCCGATTTTCTGAAAAACTTCTAAAGTGTGACCGGATTTTATGTGAAAGGCTTCATTTTATGGAAATGACTGTAATAAAGTTGACTAATTCGTTCTGATCAAAATATTTGTTCTGATAAAGTTTTTTTCATATGAATGTTTTCTCTCTCTTTAAAAGAGAGGCGTCAAACGTCATATGAAAACAACTTTGTCCGAACAAATATTTTGTTCGCAACGCATGGGTGAATTCACCTTAAGCAAGCGTTTCTACATTTGTGAATTTGTCATCCATCAGTGTTGAAGCGGGTGTAATTTTCTGTTATAGGTAAATAGTACATTAAATACCTCAGTGTACTATTCGCTATTGCTTGTGTTTTATTTAACAATTATTTTCTATACAACACTTTGCTTTGAATATTTGTTGATGGTATGGATCTCTTCGTTTCATCACACATTATAGTCATGAATTCATTGTATTCGTTATGACGTGGTTAGCAACTGAATCGAGTAATCGATTAATAGAATTAAAAGTTACTAGAATGTTGAGACAAACTGATAAGAAATTGCTAAAAATCAATAAAAACTTAATAGGAATTTATGTTAAGGGAACAGTATACAAACGAATTGAGCCGTAAAAACAACGTTGCGAATTTAAGCAGAAGTGTTAAAATTAAAAATAAAAAAAATAATACATACATAATTTTGTTTATATATTTTATATTGAAAGAAAAGCAAATTTATTGAAAAGCAGGATAATGAGATTATTAACATTGTGCGCAGTATTGAGTGTGATATTAGCAGTGTCTTTAGCTAGTCCCGTTAAAACACAAGTTCGTGATGTGTCCGACTCGTATTCTTCCTCAGAGGAAAAGGAGGATATTAAAGTGAAAAACATTGTGAAGGATAATAGTAGTGAAGAGGACAACTCTGCCAGCTCGAGTGAAGAACAACAGGCTCAAAAGATAACTGTTGTTAAAGATGAGGGTAAAGTTGATAGCAGTTCGGAAGAGGATGTAGAAAAACCCAAGGAACATAATATTATAGTGGTGGTGGATGATGATGAAGTTTTGGATATTAAAAAGGCAGCACCAAGCAGATCTAAGAGATCTTTTGATATCGATACTACATCCAACTCCAATAATCATCTTAACGTTAAAGATGAAGGTTCGATTAAATACGACAAATATTTTAAACTGAAACGCCGTGCTTTACAAAATGTTGAATCTGGAAGACGTTTTGAACGCAGTGCCGACACTTCAGAGGAAAATTCCTCAGAAGAGCAGAAGAAACCTAATGAACAAGGACATAATCAGGCGGCTGGCCAAGAACACTCCGCAACACCAGCCGAAGCCCAAGCCGCTGCTCCAGCCGAAAATCCCGATGCAGCTCCTGCAAAAGATTTAAACTTGGCTGCCAAACCAGATACAGCTCCTGCAGAAGAAATACATTTGGCTGTCAAGCCTGATACTGCTCCTGCAGAAAGTTTACTCAAGCCAGAAGAAGAAAACCACGCTCAAACAGACAGCGCTAGACGTAGGAGAAGTCTAGATGTCTACGGCGATGACAATCTATCTGAGCAGGAACAGGATGTTAATGAAGTTTTTATTTTCAGCAACGAAAATCAACAGGCTTCCGAAGAGAACTTCACAGGCGATCAATTGAAAAACAATGAATATGTAGTATTAAACGACAACGATTTAGAAAAACAAGATGTGTACCTGGAAAAGAAAACTTCTGAAGAAGATTATGCCCAAGGATGTGGTGGTAGCAACGATAATCAAGACGAAGATTCAAATGAAAATTCCAATGAAGACAATGAAACCACATATAACACTCGATAAATTAGAAAATTAAAAAAAGAAAAACTATATTTATAAAAAGTAAAGTTCAATAATTGTTGAATAAAAAACAATATTAAAAAAATAGCTAATTAAACGGCTTTAAATGTTATTTAAAAAAATTAAACACGCGCTAAAATGTTAAGACATTTTAAGCCGTATTTAATACGAAAATAAATAAATAAAACAAAAAATTATAACACATATTCAAACTCAAGTACATTTATAATTAATACGTTGTACTAGTTTTTAAAAACATACTAAATGCTTCACTTTTTGCTTTATTTTGTTTTCATTATCATGGTTTTCACACATTTTGCCTTATCATTGCCTTTTGTCGTTCATGCTCACATTAAAATATATGATGACTTTAATCGTCTTCACTGTCAAAGTACATTTAATGAACAAAAAAAGCAACAAACAGACATGTAGAATATGTAATATCAGAATGTTTAAGAACTGCATACATATTTCATTAAATGAAAGTAAACAGCTTTAGACTAAATTCAACTGATAAGAAACATTAGAAATAAAATTAAAAAAAAAAAAAATAAATAATAATAATAACAAACGTTGTATACTGCTGCCGTCCACCACGTCGTAGATAAGAACATCTGACTTTAGGCAGGTATTATTCAAATTTATATCACTGAATGTGTAGTTAAGAGTTGTGTACTTTTTGTTCACTGCGCCGAAATATTAAACTTAAAGCAATATACTAAATGCACCATTCAAATAAATATGGCTCGAATATTTTCTACGCTTACTGCTTTCTTCTATCTGAAACCAATACCCTCCAGTGGGACTTTAACTTGATGGCATATTTCTTAAACATATTTAACAAGTAAGAGTTTATATTCGGCTGCGCCGAAACTTATATACCTACCACCATGGAATTTTTTAAGAGATTTATGCGCATTCAAGTGATTTCCGGAACGGTCAAGTATGAACCGATCATCATCAGAATATTCAGAAGGACAATTTTTATATACAATTTCAACTTAATAGTGGGTTTTGTAAGGGATTTATGCGCATTTAAGTAATTTTTACATCTCATTTAAGTGACTTTCGGAAGTGGCTATGCCAAAATTATAGACCGATGCAAGCAAAATATTGTTTTGAATTTCACTTTGCATGAAACTTATTATTGCAAAATTTTGCTTAGATCGGTTATGCTATAGACACTTATGTACCATAAAGCCATATTTCGGGAAGACATTTGTATGGAGGCTATGAAAAATCCTAGACCGATTCCTACCATTTTCAACAGAACTTGTCCTTTCGTAATAGAAATAAAGTATGCAAAATTTCATAACATTATCTGCATTTTATTTGAAGAAAACAGCAAAGAAAATCTGAAAAATATCGAGGTAGTCTGAAACTTTGATATTTTTTTTTTTTTTTTTTTTTTTTTTTTTTTTTTAAGAAGAATTTTATTGAGTATTATTGTAATTCATTACATTTCATTTAATATTAAAGGGACCCACGAAGCCATGAATTGGCTTGTCTGTCTATATAACCCAGATACTACTGGACCGATTTTTCCTGTGAATATAAATAATGTGTTAAACTTTAATTCGATCTAAATACTTATAAAAGATTTATGGAAGTTAAAGTGAATTAATGTATTTATTTATTTGAAAATGGTTGCAATGAATTCAGTTTCGCTCAAAAATTCGCCCTTCTGAGACCGCTATTAAGAAGTTGGTTGATGGTATTGCTGCAGCATTTGGTCTTGTTAAAATCCAAGGGCAATTTTTGAGAAGCCTTTGCATGCTAATTGTGTCATTGAATTGGAGTGCTATGTGGTCTGGATGCGTGGATGGTTAAGATGAATGGGAAACGCTAACGAGAGCTGTTAACAACTAAATTTTGGCCAATTAAAAATGATCACAGCCACTGAAACAATGAATTTATTTTAAACCAAATTTCACGAAATTCAAAAATTTAGTGGATTTTTTTTGTGAGGCTCAACTAAATATAAAGTCTATACAGATCGAATCTAAATATCCGTGATATTATTAAGACATTATTTTTCACTTATGTATATTTGTCAAATACATGTAAATTTTTTGTTTTGAAAAACGAAGTTCTCGAATCTAGCAGACTTTCAAATGTGTTTCATAAATTACCAATAAAAAAACATAACCATGGTGTAACTATACAAGGTGAGTGCAGTTGCCCAGCTGACTGGCTTTGTTTACAATTTACTTATATCAAAAGTAATACATTTTCAAGTATTTTTGACAGTAGTACATTATTTTACACAAACAAAATGCCTGTTGTTTCTGTAATGTGTTGTATTTGTTGCCGATTTGCACTCACCTTGTATAGTTACACCATGAACATAACTTTGAATATTTATTAAAAAAAATGCCTGCAGGAACGTTTCTTTCCCAGTATTAGTTTAGAAACACAATTGCGGTAATTATGCCCTAATCCACCATAGTGGGAATGGTATATTGGATTTGTGCTGATGTTTGTAACGCCAATAATTATTATAATTATTAGTTCAACACCCACCTTAAAATATGCTGATCAACCCAGAATCACTTTCGGTGTCGATTAAACGATGCCCGTCCGCCCGTCAGGTTAACTGTTCATTTAAACCTTGTTCGCAGAGTACAAGTCGAATTTTTGAAGATATTTCGATAAAATTAGGTACATGATATTTTTTCAGCCCAAGGCCGGATGGGATTGAAACTGGTTGAAATCGGTCATTATATCACCTGGCTCCCATACAAATGTCCTAGTGAAAGAGGGTTTATCGGTGATAGGTGTTTTATTTATACACGTATCCAAACAAATTTCAACACAAATATGTTGTACATAAAGTCAAAACTTACCTAGAAATTTTGTGCAGATCGGTCTATAATTGACCATAGCTCTTATATAAGCCCCACTTCTAAAAATCACTTTAAGAAGCATCTCTGTTAAAAATGTTGGTATCCAAATAATATTCAACACAAATATGTTTCTTCGCCTAGAACAGAAAGCGCGATATAAACAGCAAAAAGTTAAGTGTTTTGAAAACTTACATCTCTGCTGTGAACAGATGTTAAATATCTTTTCGATCTGCCAACTCCTTCATATAGGTGTTAAAAAAAACGCATCTGCGATTTTTTTACAATGGAAAAATTAGAATTTCGTGGCGTCATTAAAAATTTAAATAAAAAATGTTCATCGGGACAAGAAATTCATAATGATATGGTGAATGTGTTAGGGGAAAGTGCTCCTTCATATGCAACAGTAAAAAGTTGGGTTGCTAAATTTAAACGTGGTCGTACAAGCATTGAGGATGAACCATGTAGTGGACGTCCAAAAACAGCAACAACAACAGAAATTGTTGACAAAGTGCATGATATGGTATTAAATGATCAACGAATAAAATTGCGTAAAATAATAGTGGCTATTTTGGGCATCTCAAATAATCGAGTCCATTTAATTTTGCATGAAGAACCAGAGATGAAAAAGCTTTCTACAAGATGGGTGCCGCATTTGTTAACAGTCGACCAAAAACGCATAAGAATGAAAACTTATCAAGCTTGCTTGGATCGTTTGAAGAAAAATCAAATGGATTTTAAGCATCGTTTCATAATTGTTGATGAGAAATGATTCCACCACTATACTATACTCCAGACAAAAGAACAATCCAAGCAATGGACTGAAGCTGAAGGAAGTGTCACAAAGAAGGCAAACATAATTCAATCGGCTGGGAAGGTTATGGCAACGTTTTTTGGGACTTCAAAGGTATTTTATTGATTGAATATCTGCAAAAGGGTAAAACAATAAATTCAGAGTACTATTGCAACATTTTGGATCAATTAAATGTAAAAATTCGAGAACAACGTCCTGGCTTACAACACAAAAAATAATTTTTCATCAAGTCAACAACGTGTTTTAGTAGTGGCTAAAATCAACCAATTAAAGTGAAAGTTGCATGCATATGGTCCTGATTTAGCTCCCAATGACTATTATATGTTCCGAAATCTAAAACAATTCCAAGCTGGCAAGCGCTTTACGTCAAATGAAGATGTAAAAACAGTTGTAAACCACTATTTTGAGGGCCTTTAGGAAAGCTATTTTAATCAAGGGATATAATTGCTAGATAAGCGTTGGACTAATGACTACATTAATTGATCAAGTTAACAAACTTGATATTTAAATACGAAATTAGTTAATTTTTTTTAAACTTAAGTTGTATTTAAATACGGTTTCATTTTTTCAAACTCAAATTAAGATTGGTATTTAATTATGATAAAAGTATAGTAGCCCTAATGAATGTCAAAAAAATATAAAGAACTTCTTCATTTACTATTTAGTTTACAAATTGTTGTTCTCATCATGTCCTCTTTATCTAAATTCATTGTTTTAGTTGATATTAGTTGATATTGATAATAATAAGAACAATGTTTTTATTCGCAGCGATTTTATTCATTATATATTTTTATCAAATAAGAAAAAAACTTCAATGCGCAATTTTCATAATTTGCAGAACTGTCAAAATCATATGGCAGTATGAAAAACTTAAGTTGTATTTAAATGGACGTAGTCAGTGATTTAGGTTATATTTAAATATGATCTATAAAAATGAATTTGGTATTTAAACAGAACTTAAGTTTAAACATACTTTAATTTTTAAGTTAAAAACTGGTCATAAGTTTATGGAAGTTTCAGGAGATTATATTGAAAAGTAGAAATGCTTTTAAAAAACAAACTATTCTCTTTCTGCGCTAGGCTAATAAGTTTCCGAACCGCCCTCGTATACAGAAGTTATGGCACCTAATTTTGTAACCATTGGTCCATATTTATTAATATTCTTCGGAAAATCACTTTAGCACGCATAAATCTTTTAAAAGTGGTAATATCGATATAAAATTTACTGAAAATAATTTATATATGTACAGAAGTCACGCTACTACGGGCGCTATCATTTCTAAAAAACTGCTTTTACTCGCATACTCGTTGTAGGACATTATATGGTCTTTCTAACATACAAGAAAGCTACTCGATAGAGTTTAATTATATGGTATTTGGCTTAAGGCTCATTTTAATTTAATAATTTGATCGAAAATCGCAACATCTTAAGTGTGTAGAAAATATATAAAATATTGAAATCGATTTGTACTTAAAAAACTATTTGACAATTTTCTTTTTTACTGCACTATAAAATACAAACCTTTCTTCGTATTTTTACCACTTTAAAAGTTTATTGACTTTTTGAGGAAGTACATGTTTGATTTTAAAAACGCACACAGAACACAACTATTTGCTGTGGAATTTATTTAGGAAAAATTTATGTACATATGCAATCTATGTTTTATTTTATATTTTCTTTTGCTTTGTTTAATTGTCTGGCAAAAGAAAAGAACTTTGTTTAAGTAGACTAATAATACAAGTTGGCTTATGTAGAGTGTGTAAGGGAAAAAGAAACATAAAGACAGACATTTGGACAATTAGGAAATGTGGTGAAAAGCAATTCGTTTAGAATAATATTATAAATGATTTAGTAATAAATCTTGTAAAAGGTTGTTGTGTAATTAATGAAAAGTGTAAAATTGTTATTGATAACAAATTTTTTTTTTTGGATATTTTCATTGAATGTATAATGTTAATAAAATGTATACATAAGTCTTAAAGTGAATTTATATAGTGAAAGAACGTATTCAGTAGTATTTTTATACTTTATTTAATTAAAACCTATGTATAGTTTTTCGTGTTTATTCGATTTCCTATTGGGTATTTTAGATTAAACACAACAAACCATTCATTTCCACACAGAGTGTAAACAAACAAATAAATAGACCTATCCCAAAATAACTTATATTGACCCAAAATAGCAACTCTTGACACACGCTAAAAGCAGATGGATGCTAACGAGTGATGAAAACACACAGCAGAAATTAAGAAATTCACAGAGATACTTACGAAAGAAGCTACATAGGTACATACATAAAAAACCATTACTGCAACAAAAAAACTATATAAAAAAATCTGTATCTTTTTATTTTCAGTGGTCAGAGAGAAGCAACTAATAGAATGAACAAATCTTCGAATAGACCACAAAGGAATAAAATTATAACTTTAAAAATAATCAGTCGCCAAATTGCTCTGTAAAAAAGAAAACGTAAAAATTAAAGCAAAGTTGAAACGGAAAAATTTAAGTGCTAATATAGAAAGTTGAAATTTGTAAAAATATCTAAATATTTTATATTAAAAAAAATTTAGAAAAATATTTTAAAATCTAACAATTAAATTAATTGATTTAAAAACTGATTTTTTTTTTGGTTCACTTATTGTAATTAAAAAAGAAATATTCATTTCTAGTGACATTCACAATTACGTAATTTAGAAAATTTTAAAACCATTTTTCCTACCAAGTAATTTTTGTGGTTCAAATTGTGTTTTTCATTAAATAAAATATAAATATAAACAAACCGGCATTTAATAAAACATGCAAATATATATTCTTCATAATTTTGTAGATATTGTTTCAAAAATTTTTATCTCATAACAGAAATGATTTACTATTTTATTAAATAAATAAATAAGAGTGAAACAAATTAAGAGAGCTATTGTTTAGTAGCTCTTTTTATACCAACCATTGCTCTTTATTAATCTGAAAAGTGTGGCTAATGAGTGATTTTTCAGTGTATAATTTTTATAGAAGTGATTTTTTAAGAACTGCTAAAATAATTATGTTAAACAAAAATTTTATATTGTAACAGGTTTATCAACTAGACCTTTGTTTTGCAAAACAAAATAAAACCAAAGAATTTTTAAGAAAATTATTAAAATTTTTTATTGTTTTGGAAAGAGTAAAGTTTGGCAATTATAAATAAGTAAGAAGGTATAGTCGGTCAAACCCGACCTTATAATACCCTACACCCAGTATATGTATAAAACAGTTTTTCAGAAATGGGCGCTATATGGAAGATATCACCTGTTATGGACCGATCATTAAAATATTTAGAGCCATAACTTCCGTGAATATAAATATTATATGTGTTATACTTTATCTCGAAAAAAATACTTTTAAAATATTTACAGAGGTTAAATTGAATTAGGGATAGGGTCTTATATGGGAGTTTAGACTATTTATGGAACCATCATTTTAAAATTTGGTGTCATTATTTCTGTATATATGATTTTTTTTTTGATCAATATTATTTGGATACCAACATTTTTAAAAGAGTTATGCTCTTTAGAGTGATTTTCGGTAGTGGGCCTTTTTTGGGAGCTTCGTCTATTTATGGACCGATTATCATAAAATTCTACCGTATTAGTTGTATATATACGAAACATATTTGTGTTTAATTTTATTTGCATAGCGACATTTTTAAGAGAGTTATTCACTTTAAAGTGATTTTCGGAAGTGGGAGCTATGATCAATTATAGACCGATCTTTACAGAATGTATAGATGTGATTTGGTTTCATTTACTACTCATTTGTGGTGAAATTTGATTGGATACTTGCCTAATTCAAACATTTATGATCGTTAAACTCATATTTTTGGAGGATAAAATTGCGAAATGTACTCTGCGCAAAAGCTTTACATGGACAGCCAGCCGGCCAGCCAGCCAGCCAGCCAGACGGACGGACATCGTTAAATCGACTCAGGGAGTGAATCTGAGTCGATCCGTATACGTTAAGGTGGGTGTTGGACCAATATTTATGGGCATTACAAAACTTAAGCACAAATCCAATATACCCTCCCCTCTATTGTGGTGTAGGGTATAATGAATAATGATATCGGCCAGATAACCACCATGACCATGTACACAGATATCGATTTCTTTAACAAAATTTTTAATCACATTTTGCCTGGACTTATTCGATAATCACGTCACGGATATTTTTTAAAAGAATTAATCTATTCGATTAGCTCTGTGTAGACTTACCTCCTTATTCATAAAAACTTACAACAGGTTTATAACAGGTTTATGAAGCAAATTTCCATACAAAATTTGCTTTAAAAACCTCTTATAAACCTGTTGTAAGTTTTATGAATAAGGCCATTTATATTTAACATAGCCTTCCAAAAAAGTCAAGTGGTATTAAAACACCTGATGTTAACTAAAAGAATTGGTGAAATTATGTGAATGGGAAATTTGGTTTTCAATTAAAACCACATGTCAGTGATATCGACATCATTAATCAAAGGAATACATATTGTTATTAACCTCTCTCGAAAACGTTATCCATCCATCGTTACCGCATTTTCTGACGAAATTTTTGAAATTTTTTAGCGACACGTTCAGCATGCAATTGCTCCTATATTAGGGAATGCAGCAATATTGCTTATTGACCTTTTTAAACAAAAGAAAAACATTTTTTTTCAGAAAAACGAGAGGATTGTTGCGATACTGAATACATAGTAATAATTTCCAAAGCTTCTACTAATGATATGGCAACAAGTATATTGTTAAATCTTTTATGTTATTCCAATATATCCCTCTTACAAAACAAAGTTCTTGTTGAAAAATATTATAACAGACATAAAAAAGAATATATCAAAATCTGTCTGTTTTTATTGGCGATTAATGTTTACTTTCAATTAAAAACAAGTAAGAGTGGGTTCACACGCTGCGACTTGTCGCTGCGACTCTGATGACGTTCTCTTTTGGTGTCACTTCTAAATTTATCGTCTGTTCACATGATGACACATTTGTTGCACCATTCTTATTCTTATTGTTAATTTCTCCTATTTTGCTCATTCGCAGATGTGTTGCCATATAGAACCTAGTTACATTATAGGTACATTATACAAGGTATTCATATTCCTGATATTTCACTATTAAATTTTCTATAAAATACCACAGTTTGTTGTCTTTTTAATTTACAGTTACTTATACGCAGTGTTGTCAAACATTTTCTGTAATCCCATAAAATAAAATTTCATCGTGGCAACACTGCTGGCAAATTAAATAAAAAAAATACAAGAGACAAAAAAGTAATGTCAAATTTGTTGCTTCGTTTTACAAAACCTGCGACACTAGCTACCCCGTACTCTCCACTATGTATTTCATCTATTGACTAGAATCACAGGAGAAAAGTCGCAGCGTGTGAACTCTCTCTCAGAAACTTGTATTCGGCTGTGACGAATGCGTTATAAGAGCAACATTAAAAAACCTTTAATGTATTAAAATTGAGTTACCAAATTATATGAGAATTGCTTGATTATTGCACTTAACTTCCATATAAATTACTTAAGAATAAAACACCAATAATTCCCATATTTTTTACGACGATCAGTCCATAATTGACCATATAGCTAGCAACTTTCGAGGCTAACTATGAATATCATACATACATATACATATTATGTGTCTCTATAAAATTCTAAGATTTAGAATCTACATACAACGCAATATCTATGTCCGTCTGCCTTCTGTAGGCCTACAGGGATATACATTTTCAAAATATTATTTGTTAATCCAAAATATTTAGTATTGAAATGTGCAAAATCGGTCTAATCGAAAATTTTCGAATAAAATGTCCGTCCGCCCATTAATTAAACACAATTAAAACGGAGATGATCAAAAAGAATTTATTAATATAATTTGCCAAAATAAACTATTTAATCTATAATATATATATATGACTGGTTAAACTATGAAACTAAAGATAGGAAAATATTTGTGCGGACTTATCACTATACATTATATATTTCGATATCATATAAACGCAGTAATCTAGAATTCCATTGAAATTGGCCACTATAATTGACCACTAAAATCAACTAGAATGCACGAAAATTCCGTACCCGTATTATGTATATTGGTGATGTATTTATATATAAGATTCGGCGCATTTGAATATAACACTTTTACCTATTGCTATAGTTTTCGTCTGAGAATCACATGAAATATACAAATAAATTATTACAGTTTAAAAAATCGCTCAATTTCTGCATTAATTTCCCATACTCGCTAGCACATAAAAAATAATCTGTTCAATTATTCAACATACTGGTATATAGAAGAGCTCAAACAGCTGCTCTGTGAAAATAAAACACCAATAACATTAACAATTCACCTGTAAAATGCCAGAACCAAATTTTCTTACCCTCTACTCGTTAACACCGGAACCACCGAGAAAACTTCCCACCATTAAATTGTCATGTGGCATTGGTGATACCGATGGCTTCCCAGCATTTGATGTTGATTCAGATCAATACGCCGCTAAAGATGACTCAAAATGGGGTTTCCTCATAACGGGTGGTGCTGAATTTCACATGCCGCTAACCGTTTTTCAGGTGAGTAAACATCAATGCACACATAAACATGCCAATTCATGCAAATGTATAACATACATATACGAGTAGGTACTAACAAATATACATACATACATGAAATACACGAATTCTCAACCACACGTGTTCAAATGTTTGCGTTTATTCACATCAGTATTTATAAGATATTTTCTGAAATTTATTTTTATTTATTTGTGTTGTTGTGTGTGTGTTTTTTTTATAATGTTCTACAGGGTGGTCATAAAAGATATATGTATATTGCAAAGATACATTTACAATAATGGTTTCCTTAAAAATCTTAGTGGTCAATCATTTTCCGCAAAACTAGCCGAGCCAATCCGCTACTTCGTGACGGACAATCAACACCGCTAAATCAGCTGTTTACATGATTACCAAACATAGTTTTTAGCAGGTATTGCAACATATGATCCAGCGTTGTCATGATAGAATATTCACTTTCATATCTGGCTTCAAAAGAATGAATTGCTTTCAGTACAGGTTCCCTGTGTCATATAGATGGCGCTGTAATAATGACCACAAAGAAAAACAAAACGAAAAATGGTCCAAATTTTAAGGTCACATTTCATTATGAAATTTAGCCCGTATGTTTTTATGAAAAATCACCCCAAAGGGTGAAAAAATACCTCAATGTTAAAATGGAAGGTGGCTCCAAATATTGGGGTCATTTTTCATAGCGAAAAATTGCCCAAATATGTATATAAATAAATGTTCAACCCAAATTTTTTAATTTTTAAAAAATATTTGTAAATAGTAAATGAAAACCCGTGCGTTTTTTGGGGTAATTTTTAAGTTTTAGTGTATTTAGTATATTTTATCCCCCTTATTCATAAAAAAATTAAAGTAGACTTTAAATGTACTTTAAGAAAATTTTGTATGAAAATTTTGTCTAAAAGCACACTTTAAACCTACTTTAGCAGTATAACTAATATTAACGAATGAAATTTAGACACAAAGTGCAAAAACAAAATTTCTTAGGGTTTTTCATTTTAGGATTTTGGGTCATATTTCATGTCGCTTAAAATGCAAAATTACTCCAAAGAAAAAGTGAAATTATTATATGATATTAATTCAAAGAAAAATTATAACTCCAACAGAAATGAAAATATGGCCCAAAAATTAAGTGGTTTTTTAATTAGTTTAATTAAAGTTATTTTTCACAGCGCGCTTTTGGGCCCATCAAATACTGAGCCCTACTTTAGTGCTATGGACATTTGGCTTGGGAGCGTCACTGCTTGTCACGATCTGTCATACTTATGGATACAATATTCATTGCAAATAATGTAAATTGCAACAATGTTGTTCTTTTTAATAATTTAAGCAGAATTTCGAACATGAAAAATAGTCTTTCAGTATCTCTTGGCTTCCGTTTATATGGTACTAAATTTCCCTGCTTTAGGATGAATCCTGGTATCGTAAACGTTATGAAATTACTGTTTCAGTAGCTCACAATGATTGAAGCTCTTGCTGAGTTTGATAATAGTATTTATTGTAATCAACAAGTAAACCTTAGTCTTCAAACTTTTTTTTGTCTTCCAAGTCAAAATGACCACTTCTGAACCATACAAACCACTTCTCGAACTTTGAAATCGGTGGAACATATTCACCATAAGCACCTGCCGATGCTTTTGCTTCAGCAGCACTTTTTTTTCAAATAAAAAAGTAAAGCAAAACTTTAAAACAATTTTCAAAGCAAAAAATCTTTGTTGTTTACACTATAATGTTCAATAACAAAGACGAAAACCGTGTTCAAAGCAAACGCCATCTATTATCCCGGTGTATAATTTAAATGAATCTCGCATTTTTAAGTTATACACCCAATACTAAAAACTCCAACTCTGATTAATCGAAATTTAAATCGAAGCGGATAATGAAATTTGAGTAAAAAATAAGGAAATTAGTATAACAAAATGTTTTACGGCTCTATTTTCAAACATTTACAAATACATAGTAGACAGTTTTTCAAGAGCTTTAAATATTAGATATTTTATAGACTTAACAATCAATGTATAAATGTATAAGAGGTAGTAGTAGGAACTTTTTGCTCCGTGCTAAAATAAAAGTTTACAGAATTTAGTATTTTAACTCATTACTTGACAGCTACTCAGCTACTAAAGAATGTTAACTGAAACATAATTTTAAACATGCACAGAACTCCCAACGAATGCAATACATTTAAAGTTGTCTGTATGTTAATTAATTTTTTTTAGATTTTACAAAATTCTAAAAGAAATATTGAACCGTTTCTATTACATTGACGTATATTTTATAAAAATTAATTCTTTAGCATTTCTGTCTTTGGCACAGATATTTTCTACTAACTAGCAGACTAGTGATGTAAAATTAAAAAATAAATTGTACAAATAAATTTAAAAATAGTATTTCTCCGACAGTAATTGTTCGAACAAATGTTTCGAGTAAATTTTTTCGTTAAAGGAAAGAAATCATTTTTTTTTTAAATTTCAGCTACTGAAATAAGAATTGTTGAAAGGATTTGGTACTAAAGCTGTGTTCTATTGAATGGTGGTAGAATTTTTAGAAACAAAAATCAGTGTTATCCAATTTCAAAAGTTATTTATTTGGGTAGTATTTATTATAGTTTAAAAAACGGACTTACAGAATTATAATACAGGCCATTCCCGGTATAACGAATCGCACCTTTAAGAAAATTCATTATAATGTACAGACAAGTTTACAGTTTTAACTACTTTATATAGCAAATGATTTATTTGTTAATACATAAGGCATAATACAGTGAGCGTCAATATAAAGTAAACAATACTTACTACAAGTACAAATTTAAAACAAAAAATATATTGCATAATTCATATGTAACTTAAGACTAGCATAACATAAAATATAATTAAGTTTTCGCATCAAAATAAGGTAAACAGGTAAATTAAAATTATGTAAAACCTTGTATTTAATATTTTTTTGTAGTCCCTTTGTCTTTATCACAGCTGACTATCTTCTAGACACAGAATCAATGAGTTCAGCAGAAATTTTTTTCCTGTAATCCTGTTTTACAGCTCTTAGGTTTTCCTTGCAAGAAATATTTCTTTGATTAATTTTTTTGTCCAGATATTGCTCATTTGGATTGTGGTCTGGAGACTGCGGAGCATGATCTAAAGTTTTTGAACAATGATTTTCTTGTTGGAAAATTTAATTCTGCGCTAATTCTAATTTCTTTACACTAGGCACTACATTGCTTTTAAAAATATCGAGATAATCTTCTTTTTTATTGTAGATTATATAAATGAAAGATTAGCGACCCCTGATGCAGTCATACAACCCCAGAGCAATACTGAGCCGCAGCCATGTTTTACCTTTTTATTTATTACTAAAGGCTTCGTGTTTAGTTCGCCATATTTTGACTCCAATTATCTCAAACGCGTTTTCATCAGTGAAAATAATATTTTTCCAAAAAATTTTAGGCTCGTGTGTATTTTTTTTTTTTTTTTTAATTCAAATGTTTGGTTTGGTTGTTCTTTGATACAATGGGCTTTTTAAGTGTCACTTTATCATGTAGGCCATTTTGATGCAAAGATCTTTTAATCGTTTTCCAGAAGTTTCCGTAACATTGTCAGCCATTGTTACCGCACTAGATGTTGGATTTGCTCTTACTTCACTTGCTATAGTTCTTACTTTAATTTCTGTAAGAAGATATTGTCGTTTTGCACCGGACAAACTTTCTACGGTATTGTGTTTGTTAAAGTTGTCTTTATTTTTTGTACTGTACAGTTTTTATCTATTTTATAAAGCAATTTACCTTTTCTATGTAAGTCTATTGTGATGTTTGTCTTCCCATTATAATTTTTTCACTACTTGACGGCACAACTTAATCTCTTTTTTCAATAAATTACGAAACCTGCAATTAGTTTAAACACTTCACCGCTATACTTTCAAGCAATAAAAAAAATAGAAACAAGTTAGAGTGTAAATTCGTCTGTGCCAAATTTTAAATACCCTCCACCTAAATATATTGAGAAATACATAAACTACACTGATCATAGGACTAGAATATTCTTATTCAGTGTTTTTTAATACTAATAGCTTAACATTTTATATATTGTTTAAAAGACAATTTTTCGAATAACATAATTTGTTACAAATTTTTAGAAATTTTATCTAATTTTGTAAATTTTTCCATATTCACCACAAGTTAAGAAACAGGCTATAAAAGGGCTTCTTTTGTTTGAATTTTATTTCAATAACTTTGATTACAAGCAGTCCAATTATCCAATATCCAGTAATGTGATTTGGTTGAAATTCATTTCAATAACGTTATTTACTTTTTTTTAATAGGAAAATTTGCGTGAACTACTGGTCATAAAATGTTTTTTAAAGAGGGACTTAATTGGTTACTGCCAATAAGCCGACCACAGGTCATGAAATGTTTTGTAAATTTTTTAAATTACCAGGTAATAAATATTTCCCCATATTTATGGAAAAACCGTGTTTTATGACTTGTTTCTGCACGTGTCATTTTAGGCGAAATATTTATTACCTTGTAATTTAAAAAATTTACAAAACATTTTATGACCTGTAGCTTCAGTCGGATTTGGTGTGCCATTATATGCCACTGCTACTATTATCCATGGATTTATGGCCGATCTTGTAAAGGCAGGCAGACCATATTCACTACACACTCAACTTGGGGCTCTTAAAAAAAAATTGATTTTTTCTTCATAAATGTATTTTTAACTGTAAAATAATTTTTAAAATGTATTTTTAACAAGGTGGTCTCTTAAATGCTCTTCTCCTGTCCAAACAAGGAGTCGGGGCCCATTTTTTTATTGCTGATTCTTAAAGCAAAAATTATGAGGAATCCAAAAAAAAAAATTAGCCGGAAAATTTAGGAGCTTCTGTGGAAAATCGGAAAATTTAATTTTCATGGGAAAATTTAAAGGTAAATTTCTAGGAAAAATTAAGAAAATTTTATTTTTCAATTAAAGCCTGATTCAATACCTTTCCAACGAGCTATTACTCGTTGCGATCGCTTTAGTAGTTTTTTTTTAAAACAACTTTCAATGAGGCCCCTTATGAAGAATTCTTCAATTTTGCCACATGACAGTGGTGTACACCACCACTAAACCAGTCACTATAAAAAAAAAAAAAAAAATATGTAGGTACATTATTTTTTGCTGGGCAATCTATTGAGACTATTTATTTTAAAATAGGAGAGGGGTCGTCCAAAAGGTGATCGTGAATTTTAGATGTGAACTTTATATGGGGTCAAACATAGACCGAACAAAACAAAATTTCGTTTTGCGATTTCTTTTTACATTGCACTTATTTTTGCCGAATTTTGTATTGATAATCCAATTTTATAGGCATTTATTTATCATTAAGCCATATTTCGGGAAGATTTTTGTATGGGCGCTATGAGAAATTATAGACCGGATCATACTATTTTCTTCACACTCTCTTATTTAATTATAAAAGAACGTGTACAAGATTTCATGGCAATATCTACAATATATTTTAAAAAAAATTGCAAGAAAATATTTAAAAATATCAAATATGTTGAGGGGTGTATCAGATTTTGGTCCATAACTCTGGTACTACTACACCAATTTTGCTGATTTGCAATACCAAACTGCTTAGAAGATTTATAAACGCTTTTTTGTAAACTTTGTTGATTTTGGTTGTGTCTTTTGGACGTGAGAGTGTTTTACACAGACAGACGGTCAGACAGACAGACGGACATAGCTAAATCGACTTAGAATTTTATAAGGATCAAGAATAAATATACTTTGATGAATATTTCTCAATGTTACACACGGAATGACAAACTTATATATACTCTCATTCACCACCTGTGGTGGTTGAGGGTAGAAAAACTTAATTCATTAATATAAAGCGTGGATATTTTTTATAGTAGAATCGTTTTCTAAGTCACCCTCGCGAAGTACAATTAGTAAAAACTATTAAAGGTGAAAAAATTTGAACGACAGCTAGGTCTTCGAATGTCACCATTTTATTCAAAAATTACATCTGGATATAACGAGTTTGTCAATTTAACTAATAGGCCTGACAAAATATCATTAGTTATGTCAGGATTTGTCTGTATCAGTCCTTAACATTTCTATTATATCCATATTCACAATTTCTCTTATAAGTGCCTGCTTGATAAGCAAATCAAAAGTTTTTGATAAGCAGACATTTATTTATTCATGCTCGTGTATATTTACTCATTTGTGCAGACGTGTTTCGTTCTTCTTAATTTTGCCTGTATTTCACAATTCACATTGTGGGCAATGTTCAGTTTTGGGTTTTATTGTTTACGTTGTCAATGGAAAATTTAAATTTTCTAACACAAATTCATGGTATGAAAATTCTCATATTAAGTCCCTGATGATTACTTCATTATAATATTATTCATATTAAGGAGACTGTAAGAAAGGTTGGAATTATGTAGATAAGTAACTTTTTCGATATCATATTTAGAAATTACTTGGGCAATATGGACAATTATGAAGAGAACTGTACTAAATCTTGTAGTATGAAAATATAACACAATTACGAATACAGCAAGAACAAAGTTTGTGGAGGAAAAGCAGAATGATGTTTCTACGACAAAGTTTTAAACATATTACACAACTGCCTTATTTTGGATGAATAATATGTAAAAATGGACCTTAAATTACCGTGACCAACATTTTATGTTGTACAGAAACTAGGGGATGTCGATCGAAAATACCAAACAATTTATAAGATAAGATTTTATGGGAACAGTGCTTTTGTCTCCTCAATATACCTATAATTTCTTAGTGATTTCCATTTTGAATTCCAAGGATATAACATGTGTGGCATATCCACACAAACATTTTTCTAACTAGCTATGCCAAACATTGGCACAGATAAAGTTCCAGTTTTCTTTCTTCCATGCTCTTTAGATGGTTTTGTCGACAGACTAATATGATCCAGATGCCAGTTGGCACCTATTTAAGTTTGGAATCTCCATTGTTCTCTTTAGCTTTGGGGTTTTTCATAGAATGACGGACAATCTGCCGCAGATAGCGTTTTGTCAGTTTCTGACATACTCATATTGCACCACAGACGTCTATGCACCACAGATTTTATATACATAGGTATTTTGGAAGATATTTATATAATATGTACCTTCTTTTCTTAAGATATCATAATACAGTCTTGTATAACCATTTTGTCGGGCTTATGTCCAATTTCGAACATATCGCTCTTCTATAGAAATTAGCCTTTTTTTTACCTTGCTATCAATGTGGTCCTTCTACATTAGTCTCCAATCGGGTACTACTCTTAGGTATTTGACTTTTATTGTTATTTATGTTGTCTGGTATTGAAATACATTGCAATCATAATTAAAAATTTTCTGCTTTCTAGTGAACACACAAATTACCATTTTACCGAAGTTTACCCAGGTATAAGTTATGTTGAGAGCTTTCCAGTCACTTTTTCACAACATATTATAATGCTTTCCTCACAAAAGTCATCATGGGTTTGGAATCTTCATCGGATAGAGTTAGAGTAACTACACATAGTAGTGGAAATAAACTACCACCTAGGGGACCCCTCCTTTTTGTGTTATTTGCAAAATCGGCATTCAAATTGACATAGGAATCAATAAGTATCGTAAGCTTTCTCATTTTAAATGATGCGAAGAAGAAATATTTTAAAACTATTCAGTTGGAAAAAATGTTTTACTGAATATTAAACCCTGCTAATAACTTTGTTAATTCTTACAGTCAAACTAATGATGATCTTATGGTGCATCTATACTGATAAGCTTTCTATGAATGTCTTTAATGGTCATAAGTTGCCTTAATTTAAGGGAACATCTTAAGTTGCTTGAAAGAAGTAACAAAAACGATATTTGAAATTTTGTATTTAAGACATCATAAAAACCGTTGAAAACCTTACATATGTTTTCAATCAATATAGAGAAATAGTTTTAGTTATTGAATCCAATATTTTACTGTTGAAATAATAATCGTTCTTATTTTGTTTTCTGATTGTACCCTTAAACTGAATATGTATTTCCCATAGAATTGACTTTCGTATCTTTAGTAATCTGCATATAAAACTATACATACGTACTATGAGCCTCAAAAGTAAGTAAACACAACAAATTATTTAATTTTTTTAAGATAATGAAAATCCTAAAATCTATCCATCGATTGAAATTTAAAAGTTTCGTTTTGTTGGATATTTGGTTGAATAATAGATTCGGTTATGAAAAAAAAAAATTTAAGTT
This sequence comes from Bellardia bayeri, assembly GCA_950370525.1. NCBI lineage: Eukaryota > Metazoa > Arthropoda > Insecta > Diptera > Calliphoridae > Bellardia > Bellardia bayeri. Next base: position 49,424,533 of record OX493268.1, read on the forward strand.
GAACTATAATACTTTTCATAATCTTAAAAAAATCTAAAAATTCACTGGTGCTTACACACTTTTAAAGCTGTGTGTATGTACTTCCTCTGACTGGTGTGGAAATATTACTGCCTTCACAATAAAATCGTTTTATATCAAGCATCTAAAAATTAAAGAGCAAACAATTTTTTTTAATTTCTCGTTTTTACATATGAATCTCTGGCATAATTGAATATTCCTTCATCTTTCATGCTAAATCAATAGCGATAGGTTATCGATAAAACTTCAAACTAAATTTATAATAAATTTTTAATTATTAGAACATTGTAACAAAATCAGGAGTTTGGGTTGAAAAGCATAGCCGTCATCTTTTTAACCTCCTTTTTCCAAATGATTGAGCATTTGTTTTTCAATGAAATATTTGTATTAAATTGTGAATAAAAGATTAAATAAAATTGCCTTTTTAGGTATTTGAAAAGTTTATAAAGTTTTCTTGGAATTAACAGTTTGATAAAAGATTAAAGAAAACAGTTTTTTATGTTTATAAAATGTTACAAAGCCTTATTTCAATTATAAATTATTTAAATATAAATTAGTTGAATTATTATACCCAACATCAAAAATAGGGAGGTATATTAAGTTTGACATTCCGTTTGTAACACATCAATGTATTGGTCGTAGAACCAAAAAGTCAATATATTCTGGATCCTTATAAGATTGTAAGAGGATATAGCCGTCTGATGAAGGCACGATAGACATGAAACAAGGAAATTTTAACAAACATTCTTTGATCCACCAATGTTTGGTTTTAAAAATGGGCAAAATCGGCCTAGTAACATCAGAGTTATAGTCCAAGGTTTCAGACAACCCCGATATTTTCTACAAATATAACTTAGATAGTATCATGCAATTTTGTATACTTTATTTTTATTATGGAACCACAAGACCTGTTGATTATTGTAAGAATCGCCCCACGATTTCTCATAGCCCCATACTAATGTCTTCGCGGTATATGGCTGTATGGTACATAAATGTCTATAGAGAAACAGTATCTAAAATTACATAATGATATTTTGTTTGCATCGATATATTCCCATATAAAGTGTTGTATTTCCAAAAATCACTTAAATGATAAAAATTACTATCACACGTATATGGAAATCTTCAAGCTTAATTTTATAACGGTCGATCCATATTTGACCGTAGCCCTCATATAAAGCCAATTTCCGAAAATCATTTAAATGAGCATAAAACACAAGTAGTCCATACATATATAGAAATATTCATACTCAATTTTTCGACAATCGGTTCATATTTCACCGAAGTTTCCATATAAATTCCACTTTCAAAAATCATAAATCTCATATAAAAATCAGTATTAACACACACAATAATTCACATATGCCTATACATCGTCGTACGTAACTTTTCCATATTGAAACGAAATTTTACACAGGTATAAGTATGTAAAATTTATACTATTGACTTTCGTGAAAGACTATCCCTAATTAGCCATGAACTCCCATATAAGCTTCACTTCCGAGAATAAGCACAGAGATAGATGACAATTTTCATATTTCAAAAAGCCAAAATCAGTTTCCTAGGTCTTTTTGATACCTAATTTATTGTGTGTTTAAATAAATCGCTTTATGTTACACGCTGGAGAAATATAAACAAAGCGCAGATCTAACAGAACGAAATTCCTGATTATAACTGGAATATGCATAAAATTCTTGTAAATATCCTTCTTGAGATGATAGGAAAATAAACCTAAAATTAATAGAAATTATGGTACAAGATTTTATAAAGTTGATTTGATGGTGGGTATATAAGATTCGGCACATCGGAATATAAACTCTTTCTTATTTGAATTAAGCATTGTGCATAGAAAATCTGGTAGTACAAAACATTTAATATTAATGCAACATCATATTTTAATCACAAAGTGTTATTTTAGTTAATTAATGTAAATAGCCGAGAAATTTAGTTTAATTTAAGGTATGACATGTGTCTGTAGGTACTATAACCACAGAATTATTAGATCTGAAATATTAAAAAAACATATTTTTTCAAAATTTTGTATAAAGCTAAGGATTTTCTCCACTATGGAGATACTACGGAAGGGGTTTCTTCTATGTGGTATGCAGAACACCGGGTTCGCAGTTTCTAGATTGCATTTCTTATGGCGAAATGGCCTAATATTTCTTTAATGTCTTCGGATCTATATTACCTACATGGTTATATTATACCTTAAATTACAGCATAATTTCTTGACTTTAAAATTTTGTAATTTATATACTTACTCATATAGACCTTTGATATATATATATATTGTCGAATAATATATGTAGTTTTTAAGATATAGCTAAATAACTTTGGAGCCCCGCCCACTTGAATATAGGCGAGGCCGCCAAAATATTTTTATTTTAATCAGAATTTAAAACTCTATTAGTGATAAAATTTTGGAAAACCGACTTAACCCCTAAATATCTTTTAGCTATTTTTACAGCACTAGATGTTGGGTTTGCTCTTAGTGCCAATTTAGACGAAGCAATTTTTATTGCAAAGATTGATACAGCATAATTCTTATTGCTTAAATCGCACTTATTTTTATTTGATAGTATACACATATGTAATACGAATAAAGTTAAAACTTAATCAGCTTCGTGTAAATTGGGACTATCTTCCCCTCACTTAAGGATTTGCTTCAATAACACGGGTTTTTAGCCATAAGAATAAGGTCACTGCTTACTCAATTTGGACCCGTTAAAATTGGTATATTTTAACAATAAATCAATGAAATTTGTTCAATTGATTTTTAAATAACTATACCATGGTGTAATTGGTGTAATTATACAACAAAGTCAGTCAGCTGTGCTACTGCACTCACCTAGTATAATTACACCATGAACTATAGTATACAAAAATGCTATTTGATGACTATTGATTCCTGGTGTGCTAAAAAATTGAACATCCAAAGCGATGTTTTTTTTTTTGCGTAAATGGTATAATGAGACCAGTTTTTTCAGTAATTGGTGGACTTATTGACACAGTTTTATGTATTAATGTAAGAATGATTATTGGTTCATGAGACCAACTGTTATAAGAAATTGTCGTTGTTGATACTAAATTTTGGTAGATAATTATTTTTTTCTAAAATTTATTACTCCTTATTCGTGCCTAGAATTAGAAATAAATATAATTTTAATAATTTCATACTTTTAATATTAAGATTTTAGTTTTATTAGCAACTCTTGTGTTAATATTATGTTTTAAATATGTAATTATTTTTGGCCTACATAGGCTTTTCGATTACAATTATTAAGTAAATAAATAAAATAAAAAATGCAATATAATTTTTTAATAAAATATTATTTTTAGTATATTAATAAATATAATTAGGCTTTTCTTCTAATAATATGTGGTGTTGACTTTTTTTTGACGCTCACAGTAAATATGTAAATGTCGTAATTGATATACTCGTACGTTCACTATGTCTTGTAAAGGGGAAATAATTTTGTAGCACGCGTCTGGCATAACATCATTGTTGCTTAATTTTATAAACAAAATTTTAATTTAAATAATTATAAATTCTTGCCAAAACTCTGTCACAATTACGTATATCACACACATCATCACATATTGTGACAAGTAAATAAACAAATGAAAATATAGACAACAATTGTTTGGCGAACGTCTTCTAACGTACGCAGAATTTACCCAATTGATGAAATTTATGATGAAATTTCAATTATTTTTTTTCAGTTGTCTATAATTAAATAATAGGATTCAACACAGATTAAAACATAATTGCAATGTGGTATTAATATTGTTATTAATCGTATTCAAGGTTTTAGTCATTAACTTAAAATCGATTTTGAGCAAATATGTGAATATAAATATTATATGTGTTAAATTTTATCTCGATATAAATACTTTTAAAAGATTTATGGAGGGTAAAGTGAATTACGGAGAGGGTCTCATATGGGAGATTCGACTAATTATGGACCGACCATTATAAAATTAAGTGTCATTATTTCTGTATATAAGAAACTTATTTGTGTCGAATTTTATTTGATTACCAACATTTTTAAGAAATTTATGACCGTTCAAGAGATCTTCGAAAGTGGGCCTTATATGGAAGCTACGACTAATTATGGACCGATCATAATAAAATTGTACCGTATTATTTGTATATATATAAAATATATTTGTGTTAAATATTATTTGGATACCAACAATTTTGAGTGAGTAATGCTCTTTAAAGTGATTTTCGGAAGTGAGCTACGACTAACTATAGACCGATCTTCACAAAATTTTTAGATGTGATTTCGCTCTGTCCAAAATACATTGGATATTATCAATTTTTAAATAAAAAATTAAAATGTTTATAAAAAATGAATTAAAATGAAGTTAAATGAATTGTATTATATTTATATTGTTATTACAATTATTATTATGACTTAAATTAATGAATTATTACCTGGAATTAAATAGAATTATGTAAAACAAGAATATCTACATGTATTATGTTATTAAAATGTAACAGAATTGTTTTAAACGTCAAATCGTTTAAAACAAATCTATTACAAACCCTTTGGCTACTCGTTTTAAAAAGTTAATGTCAAATTTCCACTCAAATAAGATTTGCACGAATCCGAAGTTTTGTGCAAACCGAATTAAGTAAAAATGGACACTTACTATCTAGCACTTGAACCCATAAGGTGCTAACTCTTATTAACTCTCATTATCCAGCAATTAAAATCATAAGTCGCAAAATTTTTTATTATCTAGCACTTGAACTCACAAGTCGCTAAAAAAAATAATTCTCAGCATTGATCGCTCTTATTTATTTATTAACGTGCTTTTTACCCATATTGTGAAACCCAAAGGAAAAGAAAGGAAATAAATCCTTATATTTAATAATTTTTAAATTATAATTACCAACGACTTTTCTCTCTGAAAGGCATTTCAAGGTAAGCACACCCAACCGAACATTATATAAGGAAAGAATAATACATGAAACCCCTCTTTTCTTTTCCCTTTTCTCTTTTACACCCACAATTATATGTATCACCTGCCGAAAAAATATCCATATTTCATAACTATCGCGTTATCAGATTGGACTTAAATTTAAAATCAATGAGTTATAGATTCTAAAAAATAAAATAAGACCCAACCGATGAAAATATAAACTTGGGTATATATATTTATACCCTACATTACCATAGTGGGGAAAGTATATTGGATTTGTGCTGAAGTTTGTAACGTCCAAAAATATTATTCTAACACCCAACCTTAAAGTATAGCCATCAACTCAGAATTACTTTTAGAGTCAATTAAAATATATATTTACTAACAAAATAAAAAAAATTATTTGCAAATAGTCGTTAATAGTAATAATGTTACATGTTTTATACGTGAAGTACTTTTTAATTTTATTACTTTATGTTACTTTTACTTTTTAATATGAAAAACGAGAAAATTCGAATTAAAATTGTATTCACTTTTTTTTGCTTTTTTTTAAGGGATATAACTTTTTCTGGCTGTTTTTAAAGCCCATTTAGCTTCTTTTTTTCAAGCTCCAGGCAACACTGTTAAAAAAAGACTCAACTAAGAAGCTGCTGTAAAACAAATTAGGGATTAACGAAATTCTATAGCCTACATTATTTAAGCAGTAATTTTTTGACTAAAAGACTTTTTCACACTTTAGCTGCGAGAAGAAAAATTTATTCGTTGAAAATAAATCCGTAAAGGTTTACAAAGTTTGTGGTTGTTTATACCCTACACCACCATAGTGGGGAGGGTATATTGGATTTGTGCTGATGTTTATAGCGACCAGAAATATTGGTCCAACACCCACCTTAAAGTATACCGATCGGCTCAAAATCACTTTCTGAGTCGATTTAAAGATGTCCGTCCGTGTGGCTGTCCATGTAAAGCTTGTGCGCAGAGTACAGGTCGCAATTTTGAAGATATTTCGATACAATTTGGTACGTGATGTTTTTTCGGCCCAAGGATGGATGGGATGGAAACTGGTGTAAATCGGTCCATTATTTCACCTGGCCCCCAAACAAATGTCCTCCCGAAATTGGGGATTACTAATCATAAATGCTTGAATTATCAAGACAAATCACATCTGAGCATTTTGTACAGACCGCTCCATAATTACTCGTAGCTCCCATATAAGCCCCACTTACGAAAATCACTTTAAAGAGCATAACTCTCTCAAAAATGTTGGTATCCAAATAATATTTAACGCAAATATATTTCATATGTGTATAAATAACATGGTCTTATCTTATGATGATCGGTCCATAATTAGTCGTAGCTCCCATATAAGCCCCACTTCCGAAAATCACTTTAAAGAGCATAACTCTCTCAAAAATGTTGGTATGCAAATAATATTTAACACAAATATATTTCATATGTACGCAAATAATATGGTCTAATTTTATTATGATCGGTCCATAATTAGCCGCAATTCCATATAAGACCCTCTCCGTAATTTACTTTAAGCTCCATAAATCTTTTGAAAGTATTTATATCGAGATAAAGTTTAAAACATATAATACTTATATTCACAGACATCGTGACACTAAATTTTTGGATGATCGGTCCACAATGGGTTATATCTCCCATATAACGCCCATTTCTGAAAAACTGTTTGATACATATACTGGGTGTAGGGTATTATATGGTCGGGCTTGACCGACTATACTTTCTTACTTGTTTTCTTTATGTTTAATACATTTACAAATCCTAAAAAATTCCTTAGCTTAATTTACTTTTATATCTACTAAAATATTTAAATAGTCTTATTGTCTAGATTGCAAAGGATAATACTCGTATATCTGTCTGTGAATATTAAACAAAAGAAAATGTTGCCTATTTTGAATACGAGTGCAAGTGCGTGTAAAACTTTGCTTAAGCAAATGTGTAAAGACAGAATAATATTGAATAAAATATCAAATTCGCAGCTACAATGTGTGTAGTGGGGTATAAAAAGCAATTTATTACGTACTAAAATGTATAAATAAAACCAGACACTTTTTATGACGTCTACAGCATATTTCTGGTTTGGCAAATGTTACCAACGTTACAGCATTTCTAAAGCCCTACACTTTTCCACAAGCATTGAGCAACTACAGATGTTTAATAGATGAGTTTAAAGGTAAAATTTGCAGGTTTTTCGTAAAGGATTTTGTTGAAATGTTGTTGTTAAATTTTACAATTATTTTAAAGTCGAACAAATATAATCCAGAATGCTTTTCAAATAAATAAATTTGCTGGGACACTATTAACATTTCTCAATCCTAACCCTGCCACTTTGCACCCATTAAATGATGCCATCTCATCAGCACATTCATTTAGTGTACGAGGCAGAGTGTGTTTGAACAAACATGAAATTCTCGTCAAACAATAAAAATACATTTAAATGAAAAGTAAAATATTCTTTTGCCAAAAATTAATTAAAAACAAACTGAAATACAGATAAACAAACTATTTGTTTTTCTTCTACAAAATATTAAAGACGGAAAATAAATGCTTTATAAACTGACGTCAAATCGAAAATTGTTTTCAGTTTTTAAAAAAATTATTTTGTATAAAATATTAATTCCAATATGTTGCAATAGTACTATGAATTCATTGTTTTACCATTTAGCAGATAGTCAATCAATAAAATACCTTTGAAGTAACAAAAAAACGTTGCCATAACCATCCCAGCTGATTGAATTGTTTTTGGCTTCTTTGTGGCACTTCAGTCCATTGCTTGGATTGTTTTTCTGTCTCTGGAGTATAGTGGTGTTCCAATGTATCATCAACAGTTATGAAGCGACGCTTGAAATCCATTTTATTATTCTTAAAACGATCCAACAAGCTTGAGAAATTTTCATTCTTTTGCGTTTTTAATCGACTATTAACAAATGCGGCACACATCTTGCAGAAAGCTTTTGCATCTGTGGTTCTTCATGCAAAATTAAATGGACTCGATCATTTGAGATGCCCACGATATTGGCTATTTTACGCACTTTTATTCGTCGATCATTTAATACCATATCATGCACTTTGGCTACAATTTCTGTTGTTGTTGCTGTTTTCGGCCGTCCACTACTTGGTTCACCCTCAATGCTTATACGACCAAGTTTAAATTCAGCGACCCAATTTTTTACTGTTGCATATGAAGGAGCACTTTCTCCTAACACAGTCACTATATCATTATGAATTTCTTCTCCCGATAATCCTTTTTTATTTAAATATTTAATGACGGCACGAATTTCTAATTTTTCCATTGTAAAAAAATCGCAGATGCGTTTTTTTTTTGAACACCTGTTTCTATATGAAGGATTTGGCAGATCGAAAAGAAATTTAACATGTGTTCATAGCAGAGATGGAAGTTTCCAAAACACTAAACTTTTTTCTGTTTATACCGCGCTTTCTGTTCTAAGCTATAAAGTTTTCGAACCGCCCTCGTATATGTCAACCATTACCAAACTACTGCTGAGTAATGTAGATGGTATGTAATTGTCACTGTAAATTAAGTTGATCATATATATGGTGTATATGGTGTTTGTGTATGACTTTTTAGGATTTCATGAACTACAGTGTTAAGAAATATACCAAGAACGGTGTCAATGGTGCGAAGAATAATAATATCATTGATTCCTAGTGTAAATTAATGCCTACTATGAGCTCATGGTGAATCAATGCTGATATTATTCATATGCATCTCTTATGGCCGAATTCACAGCCTTTAGTTAGCTAATGCCTAGTTTACCAATGGTTAACTAATGACCGAGAATTCGGCCATTAGTGGTCATAATTTTAATTTTTAAGAAAAATCTAAAGTAATAAGAACTATATTTAAAATTTTTTTATTTAAGATATGATTGAATTTTGTTAGCTTATGTTTTCAGTCAACTATTGTCCAGAAATGTGTTATAAATGGGTCTTGCAAAGCACTGCACTTTTTTTGAAAAATAAATTATTTTAAAGCTTCGAAAACTAAAGTTCAAGTGAAATTTTAATATTTGAAAAATAAATTATTTTAAAGCTTCGAAAACTAAAGTACGAGTGAAATTTCAATACTGGTGGATTTTCAACAATTCATGGAAAGCTGTAACCACAGACTAGAGGCAGAAAGCGGAAAGAATACAACACGATTTAATAAGTCTTTAAAAATTTATTTACGTGCATCTAGTCGCACAATTAGAAATAGTGCACACAAAGTACCTTTATTGAGTAAACAGAATGTAAGAACAAGTAAGAAAGTATAATCGGTCAAGCCCGACCATATACTTATATACCCAGTATATGCGCCAAAAAACGTTTTTCAGAAATGGCAGCTATGACCTATTATGCACCGGTCATTCAAAAATTTTATGACACGACTTTTGAGCATATAAATATTATTTGTGTTGAATTTATTTTCGATATAAAAACTTTTAAAAAAATTATGTATCATGTATGTTAAAGTAATTTTCAGAAATAGGTCTTATATGATAGCTTTGACAACTTATGGACCAACCCTTATAAAATTGGGCCAAATGATTTTTATATATATGAAACATATTTGTTTTGAATATTATCTAGATAATAATATTTTAAAAGAGTTATACTCGTTAAAGTGTTTTTCGGAAGTAGGCCTTATTTTTTGGCCTCCTGAATATGGTGGTGTAGGGTATAAATATGAAACTATGAAATATCTACTCTCGATAAAATTTATTAAATATTTATATATTAATAGATGATCTATTAATCCCTATTGGTATATAGACTTAAAATAAATTTATTATTTTTATTATTATTATATTTATTTTATAAAATTTAGATAGGTATAAATTATTATATAATTTCTATTGTAATAGAAATTTATTTAAGAAAAAAAAATTTCAAAGAATAAATTGGAAATGTTTTTATTGTAATTTTTTTTAACTTAAATTGCAAAATCAATTGCTATCCTATGTCACAGAAAAAATACTGCTCCTATTGGAATTCATACAGGACAATAATCCTAAGCACACATAAAAACAAGTAAGAAAGTATAGTCGGTCAAGCCCGACCATATAATACCCTACTCCCAGTATATGCATAAAACAATTTTTCAGAAATGGGCGTTATATGGGAGATATAACCTATTGAGGACCGATCATCCAAAAATTGTGTGTCATGATGTCTGTGAATATAAGTATTATATGTGTAAAACTTATATATAAATATTTTCAAAAGATTTATGGAGCTTAAAGTAAAGTACGGTGAGGGTCCTATATGGAATTTCGACTAATTATGGACCGATCATAATAAAATTAGACCATATTACTTTCATACATATGAAATATATTTGCGTTAAATATTATTTGGATACCAACATTTTTGAGAGAGTTATGCTCTTTATAGTGATTTTCGAAAGTGGGCTTATATGGAATTTCGACTAATTATGGACCGATCATAATAAAATTAGACCATATTACTTTCATACATATGAAATATATTTGCGTTAAATATTATTTGGATACCAACATTTTTGAGAGAGTTATGCTCTTTATAGTGATTTTCGGAAGTGGGCTTATATGGGAGCTACGACTAATTATTGACCGATCGTCATAAAATTAGACCATATTATTTGTATACATATGAAATATATTTGCGTTAAATATTATTTGGATACCAACATTTTTGAGAGAGTTATGCTATTTCAAGTGATTTTCGGAAGTGGGCTTATATGGGAGCTACGACTAATTATGGACCGACCATTACAAAATTAGGTGTCATTATTTCTGTATTTAGGAAACTTATTTGTGTCGAATTTTATTTGATTACCAACATTTTTAAGAAATTTATGCTCTTTAAAGTGATTTTTGGAAGTAGGCCATGTATGGGAGCTACGAGTAATTATGGACCAATCTGCACAAAATTTGCAGATGTGATTTGGCTTCATTTACCACTCATTTTTGATGAAATTTGTTTGGATACTTGCATAATTCAAGTATTTATGATCAGTAAACCCCAATTTCGGGAGGACATTTAAATAATGGACCGATTTACACCAGTTTCAATTCCATCCATCCTTGGGCCGAAAAAATATTACGTACCAAATTTTTTCGAAATATCTTCAAAATTGCGACCTGTACTCTGCGCACAAGCTTTACATGGACAGCCAGCCAGCCAGACGGACGGACGGACATCGTTAAATCGACTCAGAAAGTAATTCTGAGCCGATCGGTATACTTTAAGGTGGGTGTTGGACCAATATTTCTGGGCATTACAAACATCAGCATAAATCCAATATACCCTCCCCACTAGGGGGTGTATGGTATAAATAGTTAAGGCTGGATGTGGTGTTATTGGTTATATTTTTACCAGACTTAAGTGCTTTAATTTGACATATGTACATACATATGTATGTGAACATTTTATTAATGAAATATTAACAAAAATTAATAGAAAAGAATCCTTCTTTCTTTCGTTCTTTCAAATACTTTATACTGTTGCTCAGTTTAGAAAGAAGAGTTCAGAATATTATTACTCAACCCGCATTTAAAATATATTGAAGATTTTAATGAAAATTGGCAATCGTTAAACTGTTCATCACCGAGATCATAATTATATAATTTAAGTAATGTAAGGTATGTATTTATTGGTGAATTGCAATGAAACGTCAGAAAAGTATTATCATACTTAGAAAATTATTGCTTAGAATTTGTGTCTAAGAGGCTATTGACCTAATTATTATTTTTTTTTTTTTTTGAGTAAACTTCCAAAGTATAAGTTTTTAAGTATTTTTCGATTGGTTTATCAAAAGTTTTTAAATTTTGATAATTTAGATTGCAATATGTAAATGTTGTCCTAATTTGATAATATATACATATATATTCCTTTACATTTAATTAAATTCGTTCTCAAAATTTATATAACTAATCTAATTTTCCACTTTCTAAATTTGCCGATGCGAGATTATTTAAACTATCCGATTTGATACTCATTGTCTGCAAGCATTCGTTATGATCCAAAATGGATGCGTTTTGGGGCCTGCTCATATAAGAGCGTCGCATTCCATTTTATATTTACGATTAAGGTTTTGGACAGATTTTTAAACGAATAATTCTTTCTATTACCTTATTTGCGTCTATAATGTGAAAATTATATCAGTGCATTTTAAACACTTTATTGCAATCGTATGTTTTGAACACCCCTACTATATAATGCACTCGACATTTCAGCACATGTTGTATTTATTAATGTACATACGAACATTTAATGTACTAAATAGTAAATATTATTTTGAATACTAAAAAGTAGGTTAACAAAAGCTTAATGTTTTTTGCTTTTATTTTCCTACATACATCTACATATTATAAATGCAAACATACATACATTTATTTAAAAATTTCATTATATCAATTCACAAAGAAATATTCGCCCCAAAAGATGTGAATGACCAAACAGTAGTAATTTAGTTTTGAAAGCCTACACAACTAAACTCGTTCAAATAAAACAAATTTAAAAAAATTATATAAAAAAATATCCATTAATTTCATTGTTTTTTTTTTTGTTTTTGTTCAAAAAAACAAATTTCCAGGTAACACCCGACAGTTTAGCTGATAAGGGTGGTATTTGTTTGGGTGACATTATATTGGAAATCAACGAAGAGGACGCCACACAATTGACTTTGTCGCAGGCCCACGAAAAAATAGACAATAGTGGCAAGAAAATTCAATTAATGGTGAAAAGGTAAAGTATTGGTTTCATTTAACAATAAAAAGTAGCTAATGTATTTCTAATATTAAATATTATATCGAATTATTTAACTTTGTATTGTAAGACTCTTGTATAATAGCTGGCGGTTATGTTTTAATTGAAAACAATATCTAATAGTTTTTTTTTTGGCATAATGAGACTATGTTTGAAATTATTTTGTAACAAATTTTAAAAAAAAAATCTACATAGACTTGTCGTCTGTTTATATAAATAAACAGCTGCCGAATTACAATATAAAATTTAACACAAAGCGAAACTTTATATTTAAAAAACGGCTAAAGAATGCCCTCAATAAAGCCTACAATACACATTCGAAATTTCTATAGATAAGTGAAATGTGTTTAGCAGAATATAATTATTTTTAAGCAGATTTGTCCTTTCTAAGTTTAGAACATATTTTCCGTAGATTTATATTTATTTATTGAATATTTGTTATTTATTGGTTTTTAAGAAATTCTGAATACTTATTCTGAAAATCCAAAAATGGCCAAAAAATTCTGTAAAAAATTACTAAAGATATGGTCGTACATGGCAAATATTTGCTCAAAAAAGCTTAAACACTTGTTTTAGAACAAATTTGTTTGACGTTGTTTACTCTTACAAGAGTTTTGCAAGATCAAACAGCATCAAAGAAAATAAAACTAAATATTTGTGTTGTGTCTTGCCCTAAATAAACGAAGTTTTTTTTTTAAATAAATAAACGAGTTTAAATATATTTTATTTCATAGTTACGCCTTTTTCGGCTAATATTTGCCAAGTGTAATCGTACCTTAAGAACTGGCATCTGCTACCTGGATGCACAAAGGTAGAATCTCTAGGCGAGGAATCACATAAAAAATCATGTAACATTTCAATAGTATCGGAATTATCGGAATTTTTGTAATGTACAAAATCTAAAAAAGTACTCCTGATTGTACTGCAGTATTATTATACGATTTTTTGTTCGAGATTTCTTGCCAGGAGCCTCTTCCTTATTTGATTTGTTCTCTTTTTTTTAAGCTTTATCGAAGCAAAAACGATGATGTACCAATTTCTACTTCTTGCAAAACCGTAAGGTTTTTTGCAGCGTTAAATTAAAATGAAAATACTAGAACTTTTAACAAACCATGTTTGAGTAATCAATTAAAAATACTTAAAATTCATAAAGAATGAAATGTTCCCACATTTTTTCATTGAAATTTGAAGATATAAAATTGTCTTTTTATGTAAGTACTTCGTATCGTGAATGAAATTTGATTGATAAAAAAATTATATCACGTTGACTTGACTTGACATCTAGAGAAATTTAAGAATAAAGCATTACACACATTTGAGACACGAGTGCAAGTGCCGCTGGGTACATATGCCGCCCTCTAGCCAGCTAGTTAATTATTTTAAAAAAGACAGCTACATAGTCAGCAGCTGATCCCGAAATCTGATGTTCAAATTTTTTTGAATAACATAGTGGCTGAAGAGAATTTTGTTGATTTTATAGAAATTATTACTAAAATACAACAAAAGAGTAAATAAAAACATTAAAAATAATAAATCTTAAACAATAAAACACTTACAAACTTTAATCAAACAAAACAATGAAAATATAAACAGCTGTTGAGGCAATTCATTTCTATTATTGTATTTTTTTTTCAGTAGCGTTTTTTAATGGAACAGGTTCCTTGAAAATTAAAAAAAAAATCCCATTAAATAAAGTCTTAAAGACTAAAGAAAACTGTTAAATTTTCTTTTTTACGGTCACGCTTATAACATAATAGAAATATAATAACATAGTATAAAATAAAATAAATATTTCTAAGCACTAATTTGCTTTGCATATTTTGTTATATGGTCAACACTGTTTACGTTTTGTCGCCAACAAAAATAGAAATTAATTAAATTTAACAGCGATGAAAAAATCAGCATGGACAGCAACATGCAGGCGTGTTGCCTGCTGTCGTCAATATAGTCACTCTCATATTAACGAGTGTATTTTATTTTTGACATATTGTAGTCGGTAGCCTGCTGTCTCGAATGTGTTTGATGCTTAAAAACTTAATCTATTCATTTATTAATGGTTTATCTTCTTCTGTTTAATTTTTTTTAAACACATGTTGTAATTTTTAAATTTTTTACCTCAATGATTGCTTTGAGTTTAATAGTTTTTAAACAATACACGCAAATGTTTTTAAGACCATAATGTTGGGAACAGAAGGTGGAAGATTGGGGTTCACCTTATCGAAGTTATAAATTTAGTTGAATATCTATAAGCCATAAGTATACAGCTCAATTAGGTCCATATCACTGTTCCTTTTGTGTTGCCTGAAAAGATAAGAGAAAGAAGAAAGGGGAAGGAGGTTGAAAGAGACAGATACTAAATAAATATAGACAAGGGACAAAAGGTTTGTAGAAAAAAAGAAGGAGTAAAAAGAGCGAGTCGCTCAACGACTCAATAGTTAAACTATAAGAACGGATTTGAATGTCAAATCATGGTAGGCAAATACTTTTAAATGAGATACGTTCTAATTTAAAATCTGATTTCTCAGACTATTAAAGACTGGTTGTCCCAGAAATATATTACGCGAATTACTCATTGCTGTACATTGATACAGAAGATGAAAGACGGTTTCCTCCTCTTCTTTTTGCTACTTCTGAAAAACTCATTGTAGGGTAGACCAAATCTGTTTGCTGGTTTCCATATTTACAGAGTCTTGTCATCACTGACACCAAGTTACTTCATTGTGATCGCTGTAGTTTTAGTAAGTACAACGTATCTTCTCTATTTAGCCTGGGCCAAATCAGTCGTGTAATAGCACAGTTGTTTACATTTGCCCACCTGGTCTGAGCAAGCCATAGTAAGAGTTACTAATTTGTTGCAGATAGAGGAAAACCGCATAAATGGTCAATGTCACCATCAGGTAGCATGGTACCCCTCTTAGTTAAGTTATCAGCAATATGGTTGCCTATTATACCTCTATGTCCACTGTTGAATGTCTCGCCATATTATTTAAGAATATGCGGCATTCATGGTCCTTGAATATCTAAGAACGTAATGAATTAGGAATGGAAAGAATGAAAATTAAAGTGACAGAAATTCCGTCACTATATTTTTGTATAACGCACTGAGGAAAAATTCCCTTTTTTACAACCACTAATACTTTGTATGCCCTCCGTGCGCCTCTTGTACTACTTTGTTCCTTTTTGGCATACTTTTCACAAGGTTATTAAGAATTTCTAGATCGATGCTTTCCCATTGAAGCCTAGAAATTCTGCCTCTGGACCAAAATCCGCACCAAATAGTGACTCGTTTTGGTTGCATTGGCTTTTCAATGTATGCGTTCGGGTTTTCTGTGCCCCAAATGCGACAATTTTGCTTGTTTACATACCCGCCAAGATCAAAATGAGCTTCATCTGCAAAGATGATTTTTTTTTGCAAAATCAGCACCTTCTGTAAGTCGATCTTCTGTAAGTCGATCGCAGGCCCACTTAGCTAACGAAGACAAACGTATACACAACCATATTCATTCAGCGGAAGGATAAAACTTATTATCTGTCATACAGACATGAGCTAAATGTTATCATTCACGAAATAAGCACTAGTTGAAAAAAAAAATGTTAAATGGCGCACCCGTTATTTAGTTTTATTTTATTTACTGCTGTTTGATCTTGCAAAACTCGTGTAGGAGTAAACAACGTCAAACAAATTTGTGCTTAAACAAGTAGTTACACTTTTTTGAGTAAATATTTGCCAAGTGTGACCGACTTAACTTTAACCCAATAACATTATGGTTGCTATTGCAATCATTTGGAGTACACAGAAAAAAAATCATGTTTATTTTTTCAATTAAACCTTTAATTGATTTTAAAAGAATTTTCAATTAAAATTTTAATTGATTCAATTACTTTTTCTGATATTTTCAATTAAATATCAATTTTTTTTTAATTGATACTATCATTTTGTTTACAGGTCCGATTTCAATTTTTAATTGATTCCACAAATATTTTAATTGAAACTCATTTTTATTTTTTTCAGTGTAGATATCTTTAGCATTTTTGATAACATTTAAAGACCATCTCTAGCTCTATAACCATGATAAGTATTTATGTTTACCATAAGATTTTTTATGGAATATAGACAAGACATTAATTAGCTAAAATTTACTACGACCAGTATATAACGTTTCGAATGAGCCTTCTACTATTCTCCTATATTCTTTTCTATTTCTTTCTGAGAAATTATTGCTATTATCAAGAATGCAAAATTTTTACAAATTTCTTGATATTCTGTCTATGGTCCCTACAAGATGGATCCTCTTTGCTATGACTAGCATAAGAAATCTCAGGTCATCTTCTGCAAATAGACCAGAGACATTTTTGTACCACTTAGCTTTTCCTTAACTTACATTTTTTAAGGTGAATTGCCGAACTATTTTCATATTATTTGCAACAGGCGGTCAAATTTCTGATCCTTTTAAAAAATTATTATGTTTCACCTTTTTAAGGGGATATGAATGTGAAGAGACTAGGCTTTTCCAGTGGTTTGGTGCGAGTTTTTCCAAAAATATGTCCAATTCTGTAATTGTGTTGTCTTTCACCGGACAAAAAGTTTTTGCTCAATATAAAAACAATAACGTTTTTAAAAAGATCAATAAATAACAAGAGGAACATTTGACTAAATTTTTAAATTGAACTAGTAAAACTACATTTTGAATGAAGGTTATTTATTGTATCCCATAATTAATAATTGTTGCTTATTGGACTGAAAGCTGGTGGCCCTATGCATGCTAGATGTGGCTTTAATTCAGTATAACTAGACAGAAGTCCTTTT
This sequence comes from Bellardia bayeri, assembly GCA_950370525.1. NCBI lineage: Eukaryota > Metazoa > Arthropoda > Insecta > Diptera > Calliphoridae > Bellardia > Bellardia bayeri. Next base: position 49,442,072 of record OX493268.1, read on the forward strand.
AGCTTGTCTTACACAAATTCAGAGCGCACAGCATGATCTATACTTATCGGAATGGCTCCATGTCCCATATAGTGTCAATTTTTTTTCTCTTCTAAATTTTAGAAGTTAGTTTTAATGCTGACAGTATAAATTCTTATTTATAGTTTAATTTTTTCCAGCATGGAGGATGAACCAATGGAAGGCTATGAGCCCGGTGAAGAAAGAGTTATCGTGCTAAGGGTGCCAAAACCACCCCCACCACCCAAAGGTAAGTAAATAACAGCAAACGTTAAAAGACAATTTATTTTTTTTTCTGTATGCATGTTAAATGACCATGTTTTGCTTGCTCTGCTCCTCACCTGTTTAAATGCTAAATCTAACCTAAAATAAATAATAACACTAAAATTAATTCTTATTTGTAGAATTTACCCCCACTCCATTGCTAGGCTCCCGTTGTTGGCATCCCATTATGTGGACAGAACCTCCAGCACCACCAAAACCAAAGAAAAAGAAAACTAAAACTGAAATCGATGCAGATGGCAACGAAGTTATAATTGAATTGAGCGAAGATGAGTCTTCCGATGAAGAGGAGGTATTGCCAACAACTTTTTGTTTTAGTTTTGTTTTGAATCATAATTAACCCATTAATCATTTTTTGTTTGTATATATGCACAACATGCATTTTTTTTTGAAACAAAATTGGACATTTCCCAAGGAGTTGCCACATTATCGTATCGTGCGCAATATCAGACGTTTCTTTGCCGAAGTCAAAGATAAAGATTTAAGAGCTCGCATCACAGAGGACATGTTGCTGGCATTGCCTTCAGCTTCCAAAGATAATTAATTTCGAAGTTTCTTTAAACTCAAATTGTTTTATAATTTTTTTTTATTTATTTATTTAATAATTAACCTGTTATACATATTTATTTCTCAAATACAAATTTATTATTATTATTTAGTTAAGTAGAGAATGTTAGAAAATAAAGATAAAAAAACATTTTTGAAAATAAATAAAACAAACATCAATAAACTTTTATAGTTTCCACAATTGAAAAACGTTTACAAGAATTGCAACGAAAACTGTCGGAAATTGCTGAAATACCAAAAATTCTCTCATCCACCCTGGCAACCGTGTCACAAACTTTCGACAAACTCACCACAACACTGCCACCACCAGTGCCCGCAACACATTGCCGCCATAATTTCCCAAACGGAAATGAGTATTGCCCTCATTTTTATGGTAATGAGCAGAGACGCAAATTATCATATGATGAAGATGTCTATGATTTCGAGTTAAGTGATGAAGCTGATGGGGTTGATGCCGAGAAGAATGATTTCGATGCAAAACAAGCGTATTTGCAACTTAAACGTTATGTGGCAAAGCAAAGAAAGTCAAAGGATGTAACACCGGAATCAGATTATGCATCGGAAAGCAATTACCAACCAAACGAAACAGACAGCGAAGACCAAGCCGATTTGAAACGTGCCAATGATGATGATGATAGTGACGTCACTGATGACGATAACAATTACGATGAAAACGCTGCCGCTACAACTTCCAACGACGAGGACGATGATACTGAAAAAATCTGTGACATGTATGAAGAATTTAACTTGTCTGTGCTTAAAATACCTTTAGGTCATGTCAACGATGAGTGCGATATTGATGAGTACGAGGACGATGTGGATGTTGATGTTGATGCTGATGTTGATGAAAAAGATAGCGATAATGATGATGACTTTTTAACAACAACTTTTACATGGAATTTACGCAACAAACCAAAACTACAAATAAATGACAGGGATAAAAATGACATTGTTAATAAACGAGACAATGGTGATGAAGCCGATGATAAATTAAATGCTTCACAACAAAAATCCTTAAATGAATCCGTCGACATTTTATGCCAAAAACAACAACACATAAACGCAGATACACCAGATAAGGAACAAAAGGTATGTTAAAGTAATTTTAGTTTTATTGAAAAGTTTTTCTTTACAAAAACATATTTACATTTATGGTACCATAAAAAAAACAAAAAATTTTGCAATCCCTTAACGTTAAAACACCAACTTCGAGTATTTCCAGCTGAATTGGCCTGGCCATAAGTTTTATAAGTTTTTGCAAATATTTTGCCATTAAATAATAATGTTTACATTGTAATGTAAAAAATCGTAAATTGTGTACAATAAGTAGTTAATAAGATAAAAAGATATGAAAGACAAAGATTGCTTAAAAAATGTTAAACATATTTACTACTCCCCAAGCCAATAACGTGTCTCAGACAATTTAAATAAGAAATGTAAGAAAAAATTATCGTAGCATAACATTAACCTTTTATCTAGTATGGTCAACAATTTTTGGTTTTTTAATGGTCGTTTAAAAACTCCATTTTAAAATTTTGAAAAATTTTGTTAAACGGAATTAAGAGTTTTTAGAACATCTCTTTAGGATCTACTGAGCAATGTGAACAATACATTATACAAAATAAAATAAGTCATTATGAAATTTTCAAATAATATTTCACCCTCAATTTTATGACTGGTGAGTGGTCAGTTGATAAATTATATGATATTTCTAAAGACATCAAATTTCGAGTAATATTTTTGGTTATGGCAAAGTCTATATAGACAGTTCAATTCCAAACCATGCTATGTCGACTTAGCATGTTTTTAATTTTTTTTTGCGTTTTTGAATTTAGATTTTTTTAACTTAAATTCTGTCAAATTTTGGTTGTGATTGGCTAGTCCAATCAATAGTTATAAACAACAAAGTTCTACCTCATATGGGTTTTTAGATATAGCCTGTAAACATTAGGAGCTTTTCCTGCAAAACTCACTTTTTCGACTTAGCATGTTTTGGAATTGTGCTGTAGATCGTCTAAGAAAATTAGTTAATTTATTTTATTATAGGACTTAGTTAGACAAGTTATAATTTAAATGTACCTGAGACTTGAAGACTGTGAATAAAAAAGATTGTTAGTAAAGGAAAAAAATATGAAATTTCAAACTGAAAAGAAATTCATTATTCATAAACCCCCTTATTCAAAAACGATTATTAAATTTAACAAACGTTTATTAAGACAGATTTGCATATAAAAATTTGCTTAATAAACGTTTGTTAAATTTAATAATCGTTTTTAAATAAGGGGGAAACTCTTTTGTTATTTGTCCAACTGATTCTCTTTGTAAACTCTATATTTATTTTAAGTATGCAACAGTAAGTTATGGAGTAAAATTCAACAAAGTTTGTTCACATTCAAATATAATTTGGTTGCATATCTATCGATGGTTTTATGTTATTACTCGCAGTACCTCGGATCCCAGCATAACACAATATTTTACAAACTCAGCAGCCCTCGTAAATTGTTTCTATCAGACTACATGGTTTTTTAAAGTTTTCAATTTAGATTAACAATCAATATATTTAGTCAGAATCAGATCTGGGAGCATATAGACCATCATTCCTTGGATACACTGTCTTAGGCTCTCGATCTCAAACCAGAATCTAGTGTGATCCTCTCACAATGAATTGCAATGGTTTAACTGAATCAATTTCGTTATAGCCACAAACGTCGCATATTGTTCAGACCTTTAGCCCAGGAGGACCATTTACCTAATGCTACCTGCGTTAGTTTATTTCCCCTTCGTTAGCCTTTAAAATATTTAGGTTAGTTCAAAAACCTATTTCGAACAATTTTGTTCAGAGAATGTTGATTAAATAAAAACAAGTAAGAGTGCTATATTCGGCTATGCGGAATCTTATATACCCTTTACCTTTGTTGTGGATTCATAATTATGTCGATAAACACGCCATCTGTTGATGAATTTGTTCGTAACAATATTAATACACTTAGTTTTTTTGATGAAATTTTCAGAGGTTGTTTCGGATTTTTGCTCATATCTCCGTTATTTATGGACGGATTTTGCTGATTTTAAATAGCAAACTTCTCGAAAGCATTATTGATTTGTTTAGAAATTTCTAAATCGGGCTTATTAAGGTCATGTATTCTATGCAAATAAAAGATTATTTCATAATTTATTTTTCCGACGTTTCGTTGGAGATTCCCAACATCATCAGGGATATTTTATTAGATATATAATCTTTCGTCAATAGTTTTGCATTTAGAATATTTTATATACATTTTGTTTTACATAAACACAACATAAAACATAAATTTAATTAAACAAAACAAATGCAAAAATATAAATAAAATAATATCACAGTATAGTTTGATTTTACTGCTGTGATACTTAGTTTAATACAATTTAATTATACTGTGATATTATTTTATTTATATTTTTGCATTTGTTTTGTTTAATTAAATTTATGTTTTATGTTGTGTTTATGTAAAACAAAATGTATATAAAATATTCTAAATGCAAAACTATTGACGAAAGATTATATATCTAATAAAATATCCCTGATGATGTTGGGAATCTCCAACGAAACGTCGGAAAAATAAATTATGAAATAATCTTTTATTTGCATAGAATACATGACCTTAATAAGCCCGATTTAGAAATTTCTAAACAAATCAATAATAGAATAAGGAAAAGGTCGATAAAAACCTTAAATATATAAAAGCATGTCTGACAGAATTTTTGAAGATTTGGATCCCGAAGATATCTGGGGACTTCAGAAAATTGATTTCAACAGCCAGACAGACAGACGGACATGGCTTAATAGATTCCGCTATCTATAAGGATCCAGAATATATATACTTGATAGGGTCAGAAAATTATATTGTGGAAATTACAAACGGAATGACAAACATATTATACCCTTCTCAAGAAGGTGAAGGGTATAAAAATAATATATTGGTATAATGTGAAATTACTTTAGGTTCTAACAGATTTAAGTTGCTCGTTTCTGTTGGTTTACAAAAATATAGTACTTGCTATGAACATTTTTTTAAGAATAAAAAAATAACATTGAACACATTTTTCCATGAATCTGAATATTTTCAAGTTGTGTTACACAGAAAACTACACAGTAGTGTTAAAAGTGTTTGTGTACTTAGTTTAGTTTATATATTTAAAAGTAATTTATACAATAATTTAACTAATTTATATTTTCGTATAAATATATTTATAATTTCATCTTATATGTTTTTCTTTTGTACTTTTCATAGTTGGACAAATTGGAGCGTTCATGGCCTTGGGCAGATCGTGAGAAAATCATTTATAAGTAAATTTATTCATTAGTTTTTTTTTTATTTTTCGTTTTTGCATTCTTATCTAAATGAGCGTTTATTATTTAATGTGCTTTTGCTTTTGTGTACTTTTGCAGACAATCAACTTGCCATTTGGTGCCACACAAACCGCTGGGTTTAATTGAGAAGCGCATACAATTACTGGTCAAACGTAACCTTTTGGAGCACATAAACAAAACCCAGAATCCTCAATAATTTCCAGAGCAAAAGAACAAAGAGTAGTACGTAGTATAATTAATATTTAATTTTAATTAACGCTGGATGCTGCCCCATTTACTAAAGTGTATTTTTGAATTTTAATTCGAAATTTATCTTGTTTTTATATTTTACTTTTCTTGTAAAGTTAAATAAAAATAAAAAAATATAAATAAATATTTAGATTTATAAATTTGGGGCTTTTATTTATTTAAGCGTGGAACATAGCACTGATTTTTATGAACACAAAAACAGTTTAGAAAAATCTTAAAATTTAATATTTCCGTCATCTAAATTTAGTTGTGCTGGTAGAGTGCCCGCAAATGTTTACTTTAAATATAAAATAATATAATTTGTCTAGTTATACCCTACGCCACCATAATGGGGAGGGTATATTGGATTTGTGCTGATGCTGCTAACGCCCATCGGCTCAGAATCACTTTCTGAGTCGATTTAACGATGTCCGTCCGTCTGTCTGTCTGGCTGGCTGGCTGGCTGTCCATGTAAAGCTTGTGCGCAGAGTACTGGTCGCAATTTTGAAGATATTTTGATAAAATTTTGTATGTGACATTTTTTTTTGGCCCAAGGATGGATGGGATTGAAACTGGTGGAAATCGGTCCATTATTTCACCTGGCCCCCATACAAATGTCTTCCCGAAATGGGGGTTTACCGATCATAAATGTTGGAATTATGCAAGTATCCAAACAAATTTCACCACAAATGAGTAGTAAATGGAGCTAAATCACATATAAAAACTCTGTGCAGATCGGTCCATAATTACTCATAGCTCCCATATAAGGCCTACTTCCGAAAATCACTTTAAATAGCATAACTGTCTCAAAAATGTTGGTATCCAAATAATATTGAACACAAACATGTTTCGTATATATACAAATAATATGATATAATTTTATGATGATCGGTCCATAATTAGTCGTAGCTCCCATATAAGGCCCACTTCCGAAAATTGCTTTAAAGAGCATAACTCTCTCTAAAATGTTGGTATCGAAATAATATTGAACAGAAATATATTTTATATACATACAAATAATACGGTACAATTTTATTATGATCGGTCAATAATTAGTCGTAGCCCCCATATAAGGCCCACTTTTGAAATTTACTTTAACGATCATAAGTTTCTAAAAAAATTTTGGTATCCAAATAAAATTTGACACAAATAAGTTTCTTATATACAAAAATAACGGCACCTAATTTTATAATGGTCGGGCCATAGTTATTCGAAACTCCCATATAAGACCCTCGCCGTAATTCACTTTAACCTTCATAAATCGTTTAAAAATATTTATATATAGATAAAGTTTAACACATATAATACTTATATTTACAGACATCATGACACTAAATTTTTGGATGATCGGTCCACAATGGGTTATTTCTCCCATATAACGCCCATTTCTGAAAAACTGTTTTATACATATAGGTACTGGGTGTAGGGTATTATATGGTCGGGCTTGACCGACTATACTTTCTTACTTGTTTTCTAATATTTTTAGTACAGTGTGATTATATGAATTAAACCATTTCATCAGTCAAGGCCGACTATACAATACCCTACACCAAGTATTGAGCAAACACAGTTTTTAGAAATATAAGCTAATTAAGAACCGATCATCATACATACAAATTATTTGCATTAAATAAAATTAGTAAAATCTCGATATCAACACTTCAAAAGTATGTATGCATGTTAATGTGATTTTCAGAAAAGGGTTTTAAATGGATGCTACGACTATTTATGGTTCGAGCATTATAAAATTAGGTGATATTTGTATTTATGAAACTTATAGGTACTTGTATTGCTTTCTATTTGGATATTAATATTTTTAAGAGAATAATGGTTGTTAAATGATTTTCGGAAATGGGGTAATATGGGAGCTATGGGACCGATCATCATTAAGTCAGACCAAATGACCAAATTCATATATGAAACATATTGGCGTTGAACATTATTTGTATGCAGACCGTTCTGCATACAATTTTTAGATGTGATTTGTTTTTGTATATACATTTTTTGTGACTCGACGTTAATTACCGGTAAAGTCCTGTTTTTGGAATACATTTGAGCGATTTCAACCAATTTATTGAAAATTTACGAAACTGACGAAGGGACATTTTTAAATCGAAAATGATTGTGAGTTTAAGATGGGGTGTTATACTAATATTTTTGGGCGTTACAAACATCAGCACAAATCTAATATACCCTCCCCAATATGGTGTGATAGAATGTATAAAGTATTTATGATTCAATTTTATTTCACATTTTTGTGGTTAAAACTTTTTATTATTCCTTGTTTATTTTTTTTTTGGGTAGTTTGTTAACGTCACGTTAGTAAAAACATAAAACTATGAATGGCGCCATATTTACTTGCTTTTAGAAATTATGTTAATCTGCACAAATGTAATAATAAATTTATACATACATATGTCAGGGTTGCTATAAAGAAAACTATATACATATGTATATACGAGTACTGTGAGTGTCAAAATAAAGTGTTGTTGTTGTTTAGTATGCTCGGAAGTGGGCTTAACTCGGGAGCTATTGCCAATTATGGACTGACAGCTACAAAATCCAGTAGTTTAATTGCCGTATAACCGATACTAATATGATTTCTGGATTAAAATTGCTGATCCATATAAAAGATGGTTCGATATCAATATTTATTAGATATTTTTGTGGGTTTATTTGTTTTTCGGAAATGGTTCTTATATGGCAGCTATGACAAATTATGGGCCGATCCTCTTAAATTTTGGAACAGTTATTTTCATACATATGCGGATATTTAACGTCGAATTTCAACATAATAACAATATATTTAAGATACATATTAGTATGAACGTGGATTTCGGAAGTGGACCTTATGTGGGCGATATGGTCAAATATGGACCGATATTCTCAAAATCCAGCAGTTTGATTTAGGCATGCATGTAAATTATCGGTGTAAAATTTTGGATCGGTACCCTAATTTATAAGCGATTTATGAGTATTAAAGTGATTTTCGGAAGAGGGCTTTATATGGGGCATACGGTTAAAAATAGACCGAAATTCACAAAATTTTGTGGGATGATTTTTGTGTATATGTAAATGATCTGTGCGACGTTTTGAGTCGGTACCGATATTTATACAATATATATATAGGGATAAATGTCTTTTTCAGATGTTGTCCTTTATGGGAGCTATGACCAATTCTGGGCCGACCACCATAAAATTTAGTACAACAATTTATTTGCCTATAAAGATTATTCATGTCAAATTTTAGCCGTCTAACATTATTTATACGTTTTATACGTATTTAAGTGAATTTTGGTAGTGGACTTTATGTGGGGGCTATGGTCAAACATGGACCGAACTAAAAAAAATTTCGTTTTGCGATTTATTTTTGCATAAAACTTGTTTTTGCTGAATGAATGTCTTGATATGCCAATTTTATAGGCAGTTATGTTTGTAGCAATATTTCGGGAAAATTTTTACATGGGGGATATGAGAAATCATGGACCGATTTCCTGCACACTTTCTTCTTTTATCATAAAAACAACGTATGCAATTGCATGTTATTATCTGTAATAGATTTGAAAATATTGCAATAAAATGGACAAAAAATATCAAATTTTTATGGAGGTTGTCTCACATATTGGTCCATAACTCTGGTGGGCCTGAACCGATTTTGCTGATTTTCAATACGAAAGTTACCTGCAAAATAAGAAATATTTTTCTGGAAATTTCGTTTAGTTACGTTTTATAGTTTGGACGTGAGAGTGTTTTACAGAGACGGACAGACAGACAGACGGACACGGCTAAATCGCCTTAGAATTTCATACTTTGTTGGGTCTCAGATGAATATTAAAAAAGTTTCACACGGAATGACAAACGTAATATACCCTCATTCACCACTCTTGGTGGTGGAGGGTATACAAATAATACGGTACAATTTTATTATTGTCGGTCCATAAGTAGTCGTAGCTCCCATTTATGACCCTCTCCGTAATACAGTTTAACCACCATAAGTCTTTTAAAAGTATTTATATCGAGATAAAGTTTAACACAGAAATTATGTTTGGATGATCGGTCCATAATAGGTTATATCTCCCATATAGCGACCATTTCTGAAAAACTGTTTTATACATAGATTGGGTGTAGGGTATTTTATAGTCGGGCTTGGCCGACAATACTTTTTTACTTGTTTGTTTTAAATTTGTACTTGCAGTATACATGTATATGTATAATAAAAGATTTTTTAAGCAACATTAGGTGACGCTCATAGTATATTTAAATTTTAAAGTAACACGTTTAAAGTGATTTTAGTTTAAGGAATTTAAAAGAATAATAATATGGCACTGAAAAGCATTTTATTCAAAAATTTAAATTTTAATATAGATTCTGATATCAAGTGGTCGTTATATTTTCTTTACTTAATAGAATAATCAAACCATTATTCTAGTTACTTTTTCACATCTTTAAGTGATACTTCACTCAAGTTATTGTGTATATATATCGTATATATTTTAGTTTAGTTTTTTTTTTTTTTGAAAGTTAGCATAAAATAGCTAAAAGAAAACATTGGATAACATTTTTATTATCCATACATTATACAGTATTTTATGTGTTTTTGAAGTATGTACATGTTGTCTTGTAGTATTTTTTAAGCATCCTAATACGAGTATAAATCAAATACAGTAGATCTTTGCTAAAACTGAAACTACAATAGCAAATGAATTACTTTTTATTTAAGACTAGTTGGTATTCAATATAAATTAACGGGGATGTTAAAAAACGGATGGTATGTGATGATTGTTTTAAGTAATGCCGGAAATGAAGAAACCAAAACAAAAGTTTATTTATTTATTGAATTTTTTTCATTTCCTATACAACAAGACTAAGGCCCGTTTTCTCAATGTGTCGACAAACTGCCTGGTACTAAATGTCGACATAAATTTATTAGACTGATAATATGTCTGTTAACAATTTTGGTTTTCGCAATATACCGACAGAAACATTATTTTCATTTGGCAATACCTCTTAAAATGTATGTGAAAATTGGGAACTCTGTCTTCAAGTGACAAGTTGTTGACATAAATCAGCTGTTTTCCAAATGTGAAAAAATAAAATCAAAAAAAAACAAATATTTTAAAAAATAAATAATATCCATGTCTGCCAGGTAGTTAGGTCTGGCATGATAAACACTTTCAACATTCACTTGGAATTCATGTTCTTCGAGTTCATCCTCCATCAAATTAATGTTTATTCCTCTATTAAACATTCACTTGGAATTCATGTTCTTCGAGTTCATCCTCCATCAAATTAATGTTTATTCCTCTATTAAACATTTTTTCTGAAATCTATTTAATTTTTTACAAAAACTCAAGGTATTGCCACATAAAAATTATGAACAGCAGTAAGCTGATTGAATTTATCTGTACAACAAAAATCGGCAGATGTGGGCTGGTTAGTTTTGCGTCACAATAGAAGCAAATGAGAAATTGAGAAAACCAAATTTCTTTAATCGGAAGTTTTTCGTTGCGAAAAAAAGATAATCGCCTAATGAGAAAACAGCCCTAAGTCTTATATTTATAGTACAGGAACGCATTACGTTATAAATAATTTTATCATGAGCATAAACAAACTATTAGGATTACTATTTATTTGTTGATTTCGTGGAAGATTGTTCCAAAAACGAGCGGCATGTACATAAAACTGCCACTCAGACACTAGGTATTGATGTCGAGGTATTACAATATTTCGATTTCGATACGATTGGAAGAAACGTATATTATATATTTTGTATATATGTATATTTGGGAGTTTGGGTATATATTATTTTGTGCAAGAATACAAGAATACGAATTTTTAATAGGCTATCAAGTGAAACTCCGTAAAGTTTATTGGAAACAGCAGAAACATGATCAAACCTTCTCAATCCATGCACATATCTTATAATGTTGTTAAACAATATATTAAGCTTACTTTTACTACTTGAATCACAGTTTCCAAATAACTCGCACCCTTAAATTAGAGAAGGAATCAGATACGTCTTGGCTAGTAAAGCTCTTATTCTTATTGGTGTAAAATATTGTGTAGACCAGAGAGCTCGTAACTTTATGTATGTTTGACCAACCATTTATATGATCAGTCCATGTCAAATTGCTATTGAAAATTATACCAAGATTTTTCGCTGAAATTAAATTTTTTCGCCATTTAAAACAATATCTTCATAAATGTAACGATTTAAGCTGTGGATTCAAACAGAGTCTGATATGCCCAGAGAGATGATATGCCTGAAACTATATTTTGAACAGAGCTACTTAGAGTAAGTTGGACGTCATCTGCGTATAAATGGATGTTGCATTTAGAGAGTTGGTTTGACAAATCGTTTATATATAATGAAAATGAAGACAGTGATCCTAAAATAAAACCTTGAGGCACTGTTCTTTAGTTTAGTAGAAGAATCGTGAAACCGAAAAAAAGTGTTTCAGGTTTTTAAGGCGTATCGAACGCCTTAGAATGATCTAGAAGCACTAAAAAATTCATACTACCTTCATCTAATCCTTGACGTATATTTTTCCTAACCTCCACAAGAGCCGTAACGCAGCAGTGATTCTGACAAAAACCCGATTGCGTGCTGGAAAGTTAACTATGAGTATCAATATATTCCATCATTTGTTTCTACAAAAGCTTCTCTACAACCTTTGATAGAAAACACAATTTAGCTATCGGTCTATATTCTCCATTCGATTTAGGTAATGGTACAATTTTTGCGTGTTTCCAGTTTAACGGATACGTACTTGACATTATAATAGTACTAAATAGATAAGTAACATACGGTAGAATTACGGGTAAAAGTAATCTTATAAACTTCGGGTGTATGTCGTCAATTCCTACTGCATTTGATTTTATCAAAGAGCTTGTTCAAATGACGTCATATTGAGTAACGCACGAAAATTATTCCAGTATCTGTGTTTAACGAGCTTGAGGAAAAATTAAAAAAGTAGGATTTGCCTGTACAACTACAAAAGTTTAGGATGTAAAATGTATATAAATTATCAGGTCACTGACTAAGGCCACTTAAAATTGTCCCACAAGTAATAGCGATCTTAATTTTGATTAATGAAATTGTTTAAACGTAACTCACTAACCGCTAGAAAGGCAACAGAAAAATTTTCATGCTTTCATCAGATTTCTTTTTTTGGGATATACTAATGAATTTTTATTTAGTTTTCTCTTTGCAAGTCTTATCATCTAAAGCCAGCTTCAATTCGCAAGTCATGATCATAAATGTTTTTTAATTTAATTATGATTCAAGTACTTTTTTGAGATAAAATATTGTTTGTTTATTTATAAAAATGCACAAAGCTTGATGCAATCTGTAATAACTGAATTCAGTTGTAGTTTCTTGTTTCATATTGATGAGTAGTTTTAGCACAATCATTACAAACAGAATCAATAAATATTGTTTTTGAACACACATACACACATGTTAACACGTACAATGTTAACAAGCGTACAAGCTCCCTTTAGACGGTATGTATTTTGCAGTGTGCTTGTCACAATAAAATGCATACACGTCGTGTAAAAGCAAAACAAAAATGCTTCTGCAAATGTCAGCCTGCGTTTACAGTGTAAAATTTTCAATTAGAACATGTTCTATTTTCATCTGACAAAGCACCTGCAACCAGCTGTTTCATGATACTTTTCGGCCCAAGGACGGATGGAATTGAAACTGGTGGAAATCGGTCCATTATTTCACCTGGCACCCATACAAATGTCCTCCCGAATAGGGGTTCAATGATCATAAATGTTTGAAATATGCAAGTATCCAAACAAAATTCACCACAAATGAGTGGTAAATGAAGCCAAATTTTGTGCAGATCCCATATAAGGCCCACTTCCGAAAATCACTTTAACGAGCATAAATCTCTTAAAAATTTTTGAATCCAAATAAAATTCAACACAAAGCCTGATTAGAAAATTCTAAAACATAAAACAGTTATTATAGAAAAGGTCGATATATATTGAAAATTACTAAACATCAACACAAATAAGTGTCATATATGTGTACAGAAATGATGACACCTAATTTTAATATTTATATTCACAGAACTATATTTTTGGATCATGAGAATCTGTTTATGCATAAACTGGATGTATGGTATTATATGGTCGGGCTTGACCTTGTTTTAGTTTATAAAAGCTACTATTGCAATAAAGCTGCAAATTAAAATTATTTCATTTCTTAATCCATTTTGTCAAACTATATTTGCAAGTACACAAAACTCCCGCGAAAATAATCATAACAATGACAAGCTGTTGTGTTCTATGATAGATTATGTCAGATGAAACTAAAAACCGATGTGTGAAAGCCAATTTGGACAGACATGCACAATTACATACATATGTATCGTACAACTGACAAGTACACTGCAAAATACATACCGTCTAAAACCAGCATTTACAATATTCGTATTTAAGTGTAAATAGTACATGTGAAGTGTTCTTATGACAAATACGGTTAATTTAGTGAGCAAAATTGTTAAGTCAAATTTTTATGAAAATTAAGATTTGAATACAAACGTTCGAATAAGTAAAAATATTTTAGTTGTGCAAAAGTGCATTTTTGTTTTCAAATATAGAAGACCGCCAAACTTGTATTAATTATTACATTTAGTTCTAATAAAAAAAGGTAAATTTTTGTAGGAAATATTGAATCATTTTGAAAATAATAACCAGATGATTATATCAAAAATATTGGCTTTTAAGTGGAACTTTAGTGATAATAGAAAGAGCCTTTTCGGAAATACATTACTACGCTGCATCTGATGCGGAAAATCAGCAGTTGGCATAACTGCAAACTGTTGGCGATTTTTTGTTTTAAAACTAGCAAAGTCACGATTTGATGATTTTTTGTTACCAACTTCTTTCTTTTTTTGACACAACAACTATTTTTCTCATACATATTATTAAGAACATGACATATTTCAAAAACAAAACTAAGTAATAGTAGTTTTTTCTTAATTATTGACAAATGTTAAGTTTAAATAAAATAATTCCAAATAATAGTAGATATTACTTATTTATCTGTAAACATAAAATTATAAATGAACTATAATTTTTAGGGGAAATAATTTTTGAATTTAAACGGGGAAATTCTAAAAAAAAACTTTTCCTATTTTAACAAAACGTCTAAAGAATATTTAGCCAAATAAATTTAAATAACAAAAATATGGAAATCTTTGAAAATAAGTACCTCTATATGATGGATGAATTGGATTCTTAATGGTTTTTACATTGCAATTTAACCTGAATTAATAAAATATGCTAGAATCAGCTATTTATTTATAAAATACTGCAAGTCTTCTTTAACACTCTTTAGTTTTAACTGACCAGTTTTTCTTCAATTCTCCTTTAAACTTGCCATTTAATTCACACACGTCAATTAAATTTTCGTACTTTTTAATGCAAATCAACATGCATGTAAGAAAAGAACGAAAGGAAATAAGAAAATTGACTAGTACCACTTTTGTTCTCTTTTCACTTCTCAACCAAAAATACTTGCCTTGACAAGTCAGAATTGAAAAGTGTGAAAGCGGATTAAGGTATTATAAAAATACTACACCAGTTGTGTTTAACAATAAATTTTTTTGATTTCTTATTTAAAAGTTAAGATTTATATATTTTGTACGTATTGTACAAAAGACTATTTCGAAAAAATTGATCAAAAAAATTTTACTTATCTCGTAAACCAGCAATCAATATTGAAGTTAAGTTATAACTACTAATTATTTAGCTGAAACACTATTTGATTTAAATGATAAGCATAATCACTAGAAATTCTTTTTTTTTCAAATTTTATACACACTACGTAAAGTATGTTTGCCATGCCGTTTGTAACACATCAATATATTGATCGTAATACCTAAAAGTTACTATATTCTGGGTTGTTATGAAATTGTTAAACGATCTAGCAATTTTTGTCCGTCTGCTGTAATCACAATATGGCCTCGTAGGAAGCACTAAGGAGAAAGAAATATCTCGTAAAAATTCTTTGTCAATCAGGGCTGTTTTGAAAATGAAAATGGAATTTGGTTTATTAGAACCAGAATTATGGACTAATTGCCATGGTATATGTTTACAAAGTTCTCTGTTTGTTGTATCCGGAAAAAGATACAAGAAAAAAAAAAATTAAAAATGCCTTCCCTTCGTCAGCCCGATACGATCACAGCTGCTTGAAATCTTGACTTACTTTCTTATAACAGAAAATCTAGTAAGTCCATGTCCAATATAGTGATAACGCCAGACATAAAATCTTTACTCAAAATACGGAAGCTCCTCTCCGAACCATTTGCTATGAAACCAAGCGTCAGCAAGACGATAATTATTCTTATCAACTGTTTTAAGTGCTGCTGCACAGTTGGTAAGCATCGACATTTTTTGGAAATATAAATGACATTTAATTTAGGTTTTAAACAAATTACATGTCAAAGATGCCGTATTTTGAAGCCATACAATTCTGTCCCTGGAGGGTTGGTTTTTACTTGACAATGCCCACATAAAATTTTATCGATCCGTTTAGAAATGCCAGATTTATTTCCAAAAAAAAATTCGGTTCTACCCCACTGTGATGCTGCATGAATTGTAGAAAAAACAACCATCGACACTGAATACAGGAAGAACAGTAATTGCAGAAAGTACCATCACAAAACAAAATTTCGCATACATAGATGACATCATTAACAAAATAACGATATCAATTCGGAAATTGAAAAAGGATAAGCTCTCGAAGAAGAAAAATGACGCTCTACAACACGTTTATAATACCAGTAATTCTTTATGGCGAATCATGTAGTACGACTGAATAAAAACGTTTCAGCACAAAAATCTTCGAGGGTGATTTCCAGGGTCCAAGTTAAAGTGTATCTGATGAAATATGGTTAAACAGCTGGTTATAGACCCTTTAAGGTTGGGTATAGTCATATAAGAAAGTGTAAACATTTTTGCTGGAATGCCTCTTTACTAAAAATTTATGCATTAAATATACGGTCACGAAATCACGATGTTTAAATATATTTTAAAAATTCATATTTTTTCTTATTAAAATCAATATTACTCATACGCTGAAATGGTTCATGCGAAAAATATTACTTTAAAAATGTTTTCTTTTATAAAAGTTAACGTCTATATGAGCCGTCAAAAAGGAAACAAACATTAATAATTTGCTATTGACAATAGGGTTCAACGAAAAACAAATTTTCATTCGTGTTTTTCTTTTATAAAGGTTTATTTTTAATGGCAAGTTGCAAGTATGTATGTATGTCTTAGGGTGACTCCAAAGAACTTGTGGATTTTGTTAACTTTAATTAAAATGGTTTATATTTCCAGATACAATTTTTAAAGATTTTTGCTCTAGCTCTAGCCTTTGGTGTGCAGCAACAACGAATAATAATTTCATTTTAATAGTTTTTCTATTTTTCTCATAAGTAGGTGTTGTAAAGAAACAATGTGCTGGTTCAACTTTAATGCGAAGTACACTTTCATTTTACTTCAAAACATCTGCTATGTTTTCTATACATATATATATATAGTATATGATTCATGCAATGAAAAAAAGTAGTAAAAAAACAAGTAAGAGTATATAGCCGGTCATGCCCGACCATATAATACCCTACACATAGTATGTGTTAAAACAGATTTTCAGAAATGGGCTGTATATAGAAGCTACGACCTTTTATGGACTGATCATCCAAAAAGGTAGTAGCATGACTTTTTTGTGTTAAATTTTATCTCGATATAAATATTTATAAAAGATTTAAACATTTTAAAGTCATTTTCGAAGGGGATAGCTCCCCTGGGAGCTATCATTAATTATGGATCGATCGTTATAAAATTAATATGAAACTTAATTGTGTTCAATTTTATTTGGATAGCAACATTATTAAGAGATTTATGGCTGTTAAGGTGATTTTGGGCAGTGGGCCAAAAGAGCTATGACTGATTATGGACCGATCTTCACAAAATTCTGCCAAATGACTTTGTATATATGAAACAGGCTGATGTTGAATATGATTTGGATACCAATATTTTTAAAAGATTTGTGCTCTTTAAGAACATGGACAGCCAGCCAGACGAATGGACAGACATCGTTAAATCCACCTAAAAAATGATTCTTAGTCGATCGGTATACTTTAAGGTGGGTATTGGACTAATGTAAGCACAAATCTAATATACCCTCTCCACTGTGGTGGTATAGGGTACAATTACAATATATGTATGTATATCACGGATAAATTCAGGATAGTCATTAACATGCATTTAAAATGAAGGAAATGTTTAATACTTTTACAGTAGACATAAATGTCTTCACATGCAGATTATTCGAACTTTCTTTACTTTCTGTGCTAATTTGTCATTTAGGATCTTATTTAAATGGCTGTATTAAAATAATAAATGAAAATGACAAAGTTTAAAGTGGGTCCGACTTGAAATTAGATTTTAGTCATATATTTTTTTTAATTATTTACGATTTTATAATTTTAAATTTAAATAAAATGTAAATTGAATTTATTTTTT
Organism: Bellardia bayeri; assembly: GCA_950370525.1. Taxonomy (NCBI): domain Eukaryota; kingdom Metazoa; phylum Arthropoda; class Insecta; order Diptera; family Calliphoridae; genus Bellardia; species Bellardia bayeri. The sequence continues at coordinate 49,460,043 of OX493268.1, forward strand.
ATATAATAATTTTCGTAAACTAATTGTAGTATAGTAAATAAAGCCCAAATCTGCCAATATAGAAAATCATTTCACTTTTCTCCCCAAATAGCTTTTGTTTAAAACTAATTAAAAAACTAACCACCATTACTTTAAGCATTTGCTCAGTTATAAAATTTGTAGATGAATGTTCCACTGAATTCCATTAAAATTAATTCTCATAAATATGTAAACCTAAGCCATTAAAACTTTTTTGATAAATATTTATTTACTCGTCACATAAACAATATTTTAAAGTTTTATTAAATAAGAGTTTAAAATCATGCACCACACGAATATCGCACAAGCATTAACACAGTGTTTTTTCCGCTATACAGTATCCTGTCATCAACTTGACAGATGTTTCATAATTGTTTTGTCGCTGGTGTTAACTGAGATCAACATACTGTGGTAAAGATTTATGTATGTTTTGGGTAAAATATTGTGAATAAAAATACACGTTTATTTATATTTCACCATTAAATATCCTTGCACAATATGTCCGTCATCTTTTATTTAATACAAAATAAATTCAAAAGGAAAAATTAGAAAAATATGGTTTGAAATTATGTGTTGTAATGAGTAAATTGACGTAAAAAAAATCACTCATTTTAACAAACTCATTATTATACCCACCAACAAAAATATGCAGGGTATATTAGATTTATCATAATGTTTGTAACACATCGAAATAATCGTCGTAGAACGAAAAAGTCTGTATATTCTGGGTCCTTATAAGATTCTAAGACGTTCTAACCATGTCTGTTCGTCTGTTGAGAGCACGATAGAGCTTCGAAAAAAAGACATAGAGCAATGAAATTGTTATCAAACATTCGATGATTCACCGAAATGTTTAATATTGAAAATGGGCCAACTCAGCCTAGTAGGATATAGTGTTATAGACCAATGTTTCAGGCAAGTTTGATATTTTCAGATAGTTTTTGCTATTTGCTTGAATTTTGCACACTTTATTTTTATTACAGAAAGACAAGTCCTGTTAGAAATGGTAGGAAATTGTGCACGATTTCTCATAGCCCCCATAAAAAATGTCTTGCCGGGATATGTCTTTATGGTACATAAATGTTTATAGAGAAGCCATATCCATACAAAATTCTGCAAAAATAAGTTTCATACAAAGTGAAATCCCAAAAGGATATTTTGATTGCATCGGCATATATTTTGACATAGCTCCATATAAAGTCCACTTCCGAAAATCACTTAAACCCGCATAAATATTTTATAACAATCACTATCAAATTAAAATTCAACAAGTACAATTTAATTATATATTTAAAGTGCCATATCAAATTAAATACGCATAAATCTCGTAAAAAATCACTCTTACAAAATAAATCTAAAATAAATAGAAATTACGGTACAATATTTTATGAAGTTTGCCCCATAATATGTGATTTGGTGGTGGGTATAAAAGATTCGGCATAGTCGAATAAAAACTCTGACTTGTTGTCTATTTCTTTTTTTGCAAAAATGCTCGTCTATGCTCCGTCGAATTTATTATTTCAGTGTACAGTTGTTTGCACTTTGTTCACATAAACTCAGAATGACCCGAGATAACATAGTGCAGTCGCTAATTCAGCGGTCAAAAATATATATGTTTAGCCCATGATTATTTATATTTATTTGATACCCATGTTGATGCCCATACAGGCAAATCTCGATATAAGGAACACCACATTTATCAAAAATTTCGATAAATCGAAAATTTTGTTATATCGAGATATATGTTTTAAATAATTTGTATGCGGTTTTTTATAGGCATGAATATCGTTCAAATTTGTTCATCTTTTGCAATTATTTTTGGGGATTTATAATGAATTAATAGAGTCTTCATTAGGAGGGATTTTGGTTCTAAAAATAATTCAACAATTAAAAATATTTACACTTTAAATAAATAAAGATAATTTACAGGCAACATTTTGCAAACTTGTTACTATCTCCTGCGAGAGCTTTTAATCAGTAGTGTGAACAAACGTGTTATCTGATAACATTTTCCAAAAAGGGAACTGTTTCTTCCGTATCAAGAATAACAATTTAATTAACTAGAATTTTTTCTTCGGTTGAGAAACCATTAATAAAGCTGCATTTATATTAGAAGATACTCAGCATTCTTTGGAGAACGACTATTTAAAAGTACATCTGACCCGATAAATAAAATATAAAAAGAAAAACATTTGACCATGTCTCAGTCTCCTTCGATGACATAAATAATCTAATTCATTATTTGTATTAATGCTAAAATTTGTTGGATAAATATAAAAACTTAACTGCTGCAGACTTATCATAATCCATTACGACAGTGCAAACACATAGTGGTGACGATGATCACAAACTCGGTATAAGTTGGAGAAGGCAAGGCCAGCCCAACCTCAATTGTGGTTGTAGATCTTATATTGTCAGTGTGGCCATGGAAATGATGGTTTCTTTATGTGTTACACACGGAATGACAAACTTATATATTCACATACCACTTATAAAATTCCTTATAAATAGAAATAGGGCCTGTGGACCTTATACTTCGTATAAGGACAACTAATGGCTCACTCATCGGAGGATTAACATAAGTTTGTAGTTTAAAAGTAGTCAAGCTATTTCACACTTTTAAGCCTTCATTACTTGCGTGATTTACGAGATACCGGTATCAATATTGAAAAGTGTGGTGGAATATTGGCCAACCTATTGCCAACATAATGTATTTAAAAAGATATTTTTTCGCAGTACATACTCGTACTATTAGAACCTTACTTCTAAAGAATTAATGTTTTTATATATAAATTATAACAGTCTAATTCATAAAAATTATCAAGGGTTTATAACAGGCTTATAAAGCAAATATCCATACAAAATTTTCTTTATAAGCCTGTTATAAACCTTTGATAATTTTATGAATAAGGGGGTAAATATTCAGCTTCTTATGTATCAAATTCAGTGAAACCTTTTAGCGGGGGTATATTAAATTTCATTTTGTCTAAGAGGGAATAAAATATATATTCCCTATTAATATTAATTAAAATTACAATAAATCTAAAAGTTAAAAGCACAAGCATCAATGGCTATCGGCTAAAAATTTCTTAAATAAGTTTTATTATTATTTTCTTGCTAGATATTGATTAGAATTTAAATTAGGTAATGAAAAGAAGTTTACTTTAAGAATTTAAAGACTATTACTATTTGAAGTTATTAAAAATTCAACAATGTTAGAGGATTTAAAAATGTATGCACTTAGATTGATGAGTACTGGACAGTCTACTAAGATGTGGAAGATATTGGCTGTGCAGTTTTGTTCATTAAATATTGATGTGTGAGACAGGTATGTGTTAATCGCAGCCTTGTGAAACATTTATTTTGCAGGCAATTGGTTGATGTTGGTAGAATAACAGGTTGTTTTGTTGGTTTAAAGGTTTTGTAGGGGTGATTATATTCGTTCCATTTACGTTCTAAAGAAATATTAAGTTTTGTGTTGGCACATCTGGCTACAAATTGTTTTGACTTTGGAATGAATAAGTATGTGGCTTTGACTTTGCCGCGAGGTCTGCTGCCTCGTTGCCATCAATTCCAATGTGGCAGGGAATCCATAGTAACTTAACATATTTTCAACTTTTTATCATTAGCTGTAGTATTAAAATAATTAATTCATATTTATTCTTTTGGTTTAAAGTAGCATCAAATACCGACCGACTACTGTCTGTGCAGATTATATAAGTATGTATGTATTTGCTTGAATTATCGCTAAGCTGTAGGGCCTCAATAACTTCAATGGCTTCAACTTTAAATATAGTCGTATTTTGAGATAATATTCCGTTTTGTTTTGTGGTTTCACTATGGTCTGTTACGGCAAAACCTACGTGGTTTTTGGTCTTTGATCCGTCTGTAAAAGAGAAGTGCCAGCCTTTGGGGTTATGTTCGCAGTACTTTTTGTTAAATAAGGATTTAAAGACAAAAGGATTTGTAATGCTTTTATTGAAGTTTTGAAGCACATTTAAAAAATAACTGGAATCTAGAAACCATGGAGGTTGATTTTCCAAAAGAGAAGTGTATTCAAATACATTGTATTTTTTTTTTAGCAGTTTTACAGTTGTTGCATAGAGTATACGGATGCTTAAGCGTTGTTTTCATTTTTTTAAACCGGTTGATGGGTTTATGAAGAGCAAAGAGTTGGAGAAGTTAGTTTTGTGTAGTAGTCGCAGCAAAAGTCTATTGGAGTAAACGCGAAAAGGCTCAAAGCCGCCCTCTGGCTGCAAGTTCATGATTGGGATCGTACAAAATGCTCTAAGACTGGTTCTATTGGCAGCGTTAAGAATATTTTGCACAGTTTTCAGAGTCGTCTTGGAAGTCTTGTTGTACATGAATAATACATAATCAATTTTAGACAGAATATCTGAGTTCACTATTCTTCGTAGACTCTTTGTATTTGACTTTTAGTTAATAATAAATACTTCATAACATTAAAGTTACTTGTTAAATCTCTTTTTAAATAATAACAATGATTCTTAAAGCTACATTAACTATCAAAATTTAGATGTAAAATTGCAATTGCTTACAGTTGTAATATTTACGTTATTAAAATTGCGTTTTTTGCAGACATGCAGATAGCATGTTTTTTCAAAGTCGATATCTGCTCCAGAAGTTGTTGTCAATGTTTATTAAAATTTCTTGTAAAACTTGTGAGATTATTTAGTTTTTTTATGATATTTTGCTATTACGTAGATATCATTAGATCATCAGCATAGATGCAGTGATCGACTCTCTTATCCATGTTTAGAAGACGGCTAAGGTCGTTTAAAGCAATTATAAAAAAGGTGCCATCATTCTGAGCAAAATATTTGAAAACTCGTCGTTAACACGAACAGAGAATTTTCTTTTCAGAGAATTTTGAAATTTGTTAAAGTACAATATGAACTCCTATTCTATCAAAGGCTTTAATAAAGTCAATAGAAAGTATGGATGTGTGTTTGAATAAAACACAGCGACCGTAAATAACAGTTATCATGAAAAGTTAAACTCAAAAACTCTCCATGTCAAGAGTTATGTTTCAACGAAAAAATAAAAGATCGAATGAAACTCTTAAAAAGAGAGTTTTATTTTGCAGTATAAAATAAAACTCTTTTGAGGAGTTTAATTTTTTCCGTCTCAAATAAAACTCTTCTTCGTTTTAAATACAACTCAAAGGGTAATTTTTCTGTTGTGACTAACTCAACACACGCTTTCTTCATTTCTTCAGGAGTCACTGTTACCGAAAATCGAACTTTTTTTTAATGGTACATCACATTTATTATACTCATTATTCAGTTCCATGTCGTATTGTTGTTTATGCTTTTTGATTAAATGACGGTTTAAATTCTAACATAATTGCCTTTAAAAACGATTTTACAAAGCCGACATACATGTGTATTATCAATTTTTTCATAAAAACTACGACTAGAAATATGTATCAGGATTGCGACCAATATTCACGATTATAACTTATTGCAAAAGTAAAATTAATAAAGGTGCTATCAGACGGGATGTATTTTACATATGTACTGTCAAATTTTCCATCTGTAAAAGTTGTACACATCGTGTGATACATATGAAACTTTGCATGTGTAAAATACATGTGGAAATACATATGTAATTTTTTCGATTAGAACACGCTCTATTTTCGTGTGACAAACACAAACAAAACAGCTGGTTTGTTTTGAAACAAAATTGTTTGAAAAAATATATTGTAAAGAAAATGGATAATGAACATGGAAAAGTAAGTATTTTTCGATTTTTAATAAATAAAATTATGTTTATTATATTTATTACAGTTAAATTGGCCAAAAGAAGCAATTCTTGAAATTGATACACGTTAAAAAGACAGCTTTTATTTACATTTATAGTTTATGTCATATGGAAAAACATAAGCAGGTGTGATAGCAAAAATTATGAATCGTACGTAAAATGGAAATTTTGACATACATACGGAATTATATATGGATAAGAAAAGTGACAGTACATATGTAAAATACATCCCGTCTGATAGCACCTTAACTAAATCGAATTTATTACTTTGCCTACTTACGTAAAGCAAAAATGCATAATAAAAACGTGTCTTTTTAAATTATGATGCATTAAACACATTGACACATTGATGTCAAAAATAAAACACACATATTTTTACTGTATTCTACCGAGCGATTTTATATCTATTATTATATAAATATAAATAGTTAGCTGCCGTCTTTAAAATAATTCAGTAGCGACCACTGCAGCATTTGAAGTTGTGTAGTCGTGTAGCCTGCCGCGGTCAATGTGTTTAAAGCATTATTGTTTTATTTATCCTAAAGAATGAAACATTAGCAAAGTAAGCAGCTGTTCGTTCCAAAAGTTACACATTTTAATATTTAAAATCTGAAAAAACTATTACCATTTTTAAAATAAAGCAACTAAAAATTTCGTGTGATTTTAATTTTCAATGCCTGAAAAAATAAGTTTTATTTCTGTCGGAAAAAATAAAACTCTTTTGAGGAGTTCTATTTTAGACGGGAAAAATAAAACTTCCTCAAATGAGTTTTATTTTATGATAGCAAAATAAAACTTTCTTTTTAAGAGTTTTATCTGACTTTTATTTTTACGTTGAAAAATAACCGTTTTAGATGAAGTTTTTGTTTTATAAGCCACAATATAAATGTTATAAAAGAACTTTTTTGATATCACTTTAACCGTTACGGTATCTGATAAAATATTAAAAAACACATTATCTTGTAAATTTGCTTAACACTCAAATTTAACTTTTTCTACAACAGAAACCCGCTAAAACACTTTACAGGAATCTGTTTAAAATGCTAATTAGAGTTAATATAAAATCATTAGACATTTGCATATATGAGAAAAATTAGACTCCCAAATGTAATCTAATAATATTTGAAAAAAAAAAAAAAACTGACAAGAGAAGAAAGAAAATTGTAAAATTTAATACAGTTAAAAAAGTGTTATTCGGATGTGAAAATAAACAAATAAATTTGTTTAAAAGTTTCATATACATACATACAAGCAAGAAAGTGAACTTCTATTTGTAAACATAAACAAGTTTACATACGATATTTATACATACTCGTATACACTGTCGGGCAAAATAAAGTGCAGTTTAAAATATTTCCTGTTTTTTTTTTTTTTTATTAAAATATGTATGTATTATTTTCTAATAATTAGATATACATTATAGTTTTATTTTTAATGCAGTTACCATTTTATCTAATATTTATGTACTTCTTTGCAAAGTCTAATCGCTTTTTTATATTTGCAGCCCGTAGAAGAGGCTTTCTCTTAGCGAATGTACTTTTTGGACCGGTTTTGATAAGTCTTCTTTGGATATCTATTGATGTTGTAAAAGAATTTGTTTTTGCTAGAACTGCAATATTATCATCATCTAGCTTCATGGTCTTACGTTTTCTGCCACATAAGTGCTTAAGGCTTTTGTTTGTCTTTCTTTTTTTTATACAAAGCAATTATTTTTCTGACGCAGACTTTGATATCTTAAACTTAGAACTCAAACCTTTCTGTTTTATCACATTTTTACGATCTAGTACCAAAAAATCTTTTTCCTTTTCGTTTAAAATCCTCATTTCGAAAAAGTCTGGGTCTGGCCTTATTTTGAGTATATTTAAATAATATTAAATTAAAAGAGTAACTACTTCACTATAATTTACTATTTTTCAAAAACTTACCATAAATTAAAAAAAAAATCAGGATTACAACTCTTCTTTTAAGGTTAACAGAAAAGCAGACTTTAAGATGTCACGGAGATTTTCTGTGCACTTCAATATATTTACATCAGAAATCAAGAAGGTTACAAAAACCCACTTTATTTTGTCCGACAGTGTACATATATTTGAATTAAAAATATATTTCGAAACTTACCTTTTGAGACTGAAAATCTTAGAAAAGTTAAGGTGGATTCACCCATTTGTTCTTAACAAAAATTTTTTCCGGAGAAAAATTTTTTTACTGAGAGTTTTTTGCAGCACGATTCACACATTTCGAACGATTTTTTTTGAAAAATCAAAGCTGCCATATGTAAACAAAATCTATTAGTTTTACAAGTGCGACCATTGATTTATTTTACTTTGGGTTTTAAGTGTCAAAAAACAAATATTAAGTTATTTTAAACTATTGTGTATTCAAAATCGCAAATATTAATTCAAAATGAATGAAAAAAGAAAGTTGCTTTTGCTGATGGCCATGGAAATACATGAGGCTTATTGTTATTTGTATGAAAAAATGCAACCTATTGGCAACTCAATTCATTTTTGTCCAGAAAAAATATAAAATTAAACCAATTCAAGTTTGGAAAAAAATTTTCTCTCTCTGAAAAAGACAGACGTCAAACTTCATATAAAAAAAATTGTTCGAACAAAATTGTTGTTAAGAACGAATGGATGAATCCACCTTTAATTTAAAATGTTTATGATTTTCGAATTAAATTTTATTTTTTGTTTTTCAATAGATTTGTTACATTTTTTATTCATTCCTTCATTTTATTTATTACATTTTATTTTTACATTAGTTATTTTGTTAGTTTGTTTTTCTTGTTGTATGATTTTGGTATAAGTTTTATATTAAATTAAAAAATCATTTAAGTTCAAAATTCAGCATTAAATACTTAAAAGTAAATTCTTTAATTTACTTTTGCACTTTTCAAGTACAAAATTCTTACGTTTAAATACACACAAGCATTTATGAGACTATTGTATAATTTGTTTATAGAAAATTATAAAAAAAAGTATTAAAATATTTAAACATTTACATACATACACATATATTTATTATTTTTAATGTAATACACTGCAGTGTTGAGAATGCGCTTGCTGGAGTAGTGATGTAGAGCAGATTTTGTTGCTTGGTTTAATTGAAACCGAGGTTTTTCAATAATCGGTCTCACAACTTGTTTTGTGTTAGGAATAATATATGTAGGTACATACATATGGGCCAAATGATTTAATAAATTTCAACTTCTAAGCAAACATGGAGGTGAAATTAAGATCAAACATATAACTATAATGCAAACTTTTGATAAAGCGTACTTAAAATTTTGTCGTTTTTTTTCAAAAGTCTCTTTTGAAAAAACATTTGATATCTAATGAAAGCACCATTACTTTTTTAACGTTTGACTTTGTGTATGTTGAGTTATAATTATTTAATATTAATAATTTCAATTTACAATAAAAATAATTTCAATAATTTCAGTTTATTTAATTGTTCTGCCATTTTTTAAAGGAGATTTGCACAATAAAAAAAATTGGATCCACTATTAATAAAAAAGGGTGGGTGAAATAAACTGACAAACTTTGAATGGCCACTGATATTTAAGGGAAATAAACAGGCCGCCATTAGTGATTTTCCAGAGTATGGCCGGTGTTGCAACAGGTTGATGGCGTAAGTATGTGTCATATGACACATGCTATATGAACTTGTTCAGTTCGTTTAATTATGGAAATTTTCCATTTTATCCAAATTCATTTATTTTTAAAAATTCATTGTATAATGCACACTAAGGCTGAATCTAAATAAATCCGATAGGCAGATAGGCGTAGCAGAGTAGTCTTGAGTTTGAGTTTTGACAAAGGAAACCTAAGAGCTTTTAAGGTACGGCATATAAGATATGATAATTATTAAATCATTTCAACATTTTTGAGGTTCCAGCAAAACCTTTGAATCTATATATATAAAAATGGTGTAAAAAATTCATAAAATTAGAACGGCTGGGCCAGTTGCTGTAAACTTTGTTGCCAGTTGTTCGTATTTTCGAGGAGAAGGTTTTTACGGAAGAAATTTGAAAAATCGGAAATCGATTTTGTGTATGAAATCTTGTTTGAAATTATTCCTTAATGCCTTTCCAAATCAAAAAATAGAAATTTCTTAGTGTAAATCATGAAAAATACAAATTGCGAAACGCGGAAAATTGGAAAATCTCTTCGCAAAAGTCGGAAAATGGGAAAATTAATTTTTTTGTACGAAATTTTGTGTGAAATTATTCCTGTTGTAATATATTATTTCTCTAAAGTTTTGGGGCGAGGCAAAGTTCGCCGGGTCCGCTAGTATAATATATTAATATGTTCAATATATATTCTTAAAACTCTCGATTCAGTGTCCTTTTTACTTCCTATAGTTAGCAAGTTAAACGTATTTTAAAATTAAAATGTCAGTTCTTTTTAAATTGGTCATACATTTTTTTTCTCCAAAGTGCCATTAAACAAAAAAACTTTACTTACAAATTAAGTTAAAAAGTAATAGGAAATTGTTGATCAGACTACTTACAAACCTACTGGAAAAAGTACTTATTTTTGTTCGCAATGTCCCAAAAGTCATCCGTTATAATTTTGCCACTTTTAACCTAAAAATTAATAACTTATTTTTATACTTAAAAGCTTTATAAAAAATATGTAGTTGTAGACTGATTACAACAAAATGGTATAAAATAAATAAATAAACAAACTAAATAAATATTAAGGAAACTTATTGCAAAATAGATATTAATAAAGCTTTATTTATGATCATATAATAAGTGCTGTTTCACACGTTTCAGTTTCCACTGAAAATTTTATGTTCAATTCTTTTTTTAACCTGTCATTTCGTTCACACGCATATCTTAAATTTTCGTACTCTTTACCATCAAGTTTGTACTTTTTCATGCAGACAACTTCACGCAGAATAAGAAGGAGAAAATAAAAGAAGAAAACAAAAGGAAGTAAGAAAATTTACTAGTACCGTCAAGTATGTACCCCTTTTATACTTTTTTCCCGTCTCACTCAAAAGTACTTGCCTTAAAGAGTCAGAATTGAAACGTGTGAAAGCAGACTAACTTCCTTAAATATATTTATTTGAAGTAATTTTTTTGGATTTTATAATTATGAACCCTTTAAGATATATAGTATATATATATATATATATACATATATTAAAGTAATTCTTGAATATATAATTAGTAATACAAAAACTGGCGAATTAAGCTACGAAATAATGAATTCTAAAAGTCATTAAAATTAAAAATGTAAGTAAAGTTTTTGCTGGGTAGTTTATAGAATAAATTTTTTAAAGTATTTAATGAAAATCTTAACAGGGATAATCTTAAAATAGATTAACAAACAATTGAAATATATTAAAAAGGCCTTCCGAATTTAAAAAAATTGTTTAACGAAATTTTGAATTTAGGCTATATGTTCTTAAAATCCTAAAGCCGAGATTCATAAACCAGCAACTGTGTTAATCATTTATACTATTCCTCTAGCAGACCCGAACTAAATGTGAACTTTATAGACAAAGTTCCGAAATATACAATATTGGAAGTTTTCATATTTTTGTTTTTTTTTTATATTGTAGGATTTGCTTTTCTTCTATTGTAAATACATACGTATGTTTTCGTATTTACAATTGTTATCAGAAAGTAACAAACAATCCTTTTATTGAATATTACATATATAAAAGTTGGTTAAATTCTAAGAACCGATGTTAAATGTAAACCACATCTAAACGTCAAGTTTTATTCTGAATTTCATTTGAAATTTCTCAATTTCAGACTATTGAACATCAATTTGAAGCGTGGAAAGATACACAATCGAGCAATGCGTTAAAGTTATTCAGGCTTATTATGAAAATATACGTTCAAATCAAAATGTATATCGTGCTCTTCGACAAATTTAGTTGAAAACTTTTAGCAAAAGGTAAATTGTCAGTTTAGACGACTGTAAGAAAACTAACAATTTCATTTGCATACAATTGTCACACAATGAATTTATCTGTCAACCGAAATTGTCAGTTCACATGGTTGTCAGATTGTTGTGTGGCATTGTCAAATTTGTTTTGCAGCTCTGTGTGTGTGCTTAAAAATTTTAAATATTGTCATTGAAGAAAAAGAGCAAGTGGAACCATTTTATCTGTTTATGTCCTAATGCACACTTTAATTTAATTCTTTAATTTTCTTCTACATTTTTTCAAAAATTTTATCAATGCACACTTGTTTGTTTATTTATGTACATATACAAAGAGTTGCATTTAGAAATAATTTCTATGACAATGCTGCCATTGGCAGATGCATAATTTTGCACATATGACAATAAAAAGTGTTTGACAATTGTCTTAAAACAATGACAATGACAACATTGTGTGTTTACACGATTGTTAGATGTCTGACAATATTTTTGTCTTCCAATGTACTGAAAATGCTTTTTCTTACAACGTTGGAAGGCAAAAAATTTAAGTTTACACGGTTGTTAGAGATTTGCTGAACATTTTTCGGACAACGTTGTAATATCTGACGATCGTGGACACATAGCTTTACTAAATTGTACTTTAATAATTGTCATACTTTGTGGTATGGATTGTGGAGTTTGTGCATTTGTTAGAAGATATTAACGCAGTGTTTTCTGATTGTTTTGCGCCAGAAAAATAAGAAAAATTAGTAGCATAAAGAAAACAAAGACAGAGACAAACATAAAATTTTATTATCTTCCTTTTCGTGACACTTCTGTTTACGATGTGTTGCTCAACGACGACGAAAGTTTTTAAAAGAGCATAACAAATGTGTGTAAATTTTTTAAACAATTGCTGTATGGGCTGAACATTACTGGCATAGAACCTCAATTATGTCTCAGCATTAACAAAAATTTGGACCATTGGATGGAGGTGTGCCGCCGAGGTTTCGGCAGCCATTTGGCCGATATTTTGTTCCATACATAATTGACCAATACCATATTATCATCATAAAAACATTAAGAATAATTTCCTAAATAATTTGTGTTTTATTCAAAATCAACATCGGCGTTTAAAATTTAACCAGCAGCCTTTATTTATTTATAAATTTGAATGATTGTTGTTGCATTTAGTTTTATATGCTTTAAATAATTTACTAAGTGGAACGAATGTTTTCAAAATAATTGACATAAATTCCTTGTAGGTTCCTAACAGATCAAATTGGCCATTATAGGAATGATAACAAAACTAGATTAATATTAATTGATAGTAAACTTTTTTTTTTAATTAAATTCGGAATATGAAAAATACGAATATCGAAAATTATTTTTGCATATTTTAAAACTTATTTTAAAAATATTTTTCCAACAAAAGTTATAATTTGTTGTTGTATTTCCTATTCAAGAGCTCTGAGACCTGAACATGTACAAATTTTAATATGACCTCAAAGACTGTATAAAATTTTATTTCATTTTATTTTATTTTATTTTATTTTATTTCATTGTAAGTTAAATTAACATTACTTACCTGCTCTATACCACTACAACATAATTTAAAGTTTACTTGAGTTGTGTCCACTTCAGCGTTTAAAAAAAAAAACATAAATTAAAGCAATTAAACAACAATGTTTTTAAAAGAAAAGACTTAATTTAGCAATTATGAAATAAAAGTTTTTAATACAAAACACAGGATACAACTGGACAGTGTGAGAAATAATACAGAGAACAACTTTAAATTAATAGCCACTACTATTATTTTGTTACTGATTTCCTAAAATCTGATCTTAAAATTAAAATTCTGTTAAACTGTCTTACAATTTGCTTTAGAAATGTTCGTTATTAAAAATTACTACTCATTTGAAATGTTTCCAAATTCTTTGTTACACTGTTAAAATTGTATATAACTTAACATAAATTAACAAGATACTGTATTTATTCACACATTTGAAACCCTTTAAATGTATTTGTCTATTTTACAAAATACAAACAAATATTAAAGTTGATTTAAGTTTTTTTTTGTACTTTTTTGCAATGTGAAAAATATCAAGGAACTTAAACATGTTTCTATTTATTTTGGTCCAACGAATACACGCAGTTTTGAAATTAAAGTGCCTCATCGACCAATTTATGCTCAAGGGAAGTTGAATTGTTATTGGTAGCGGGGTTGGAATTGAAGGTGGCTACAGCTACAAAACAGTCGGGTTCAATTGATGCAGCTGTCGTTGTTTTTGTGGGACTTTGGTTGTGTATATTTATGTTAATGCACGTACTACTCGTACTAATACTAGTTTCCTGGATTACTGGTAATGTACCTAAAGGGTTAATTATTCTAGTAGGTGATGATGGTACTGCTGCTGTAGCTGTTGCTGTTGCCACAGTTGCAGTTGAATATATTGGGGATACTGTTGTAATCGTAACTAATGCTGTCGTTGTATGTTGTAACACTTTTTCATATGTTGGTATTAATGTTGTTGTCGCAATGGTATTTTTGCCGGTGTTGTTAGCATCAGTAATTTGTTGCATTTCATCTCTGTCATCGGTGGCAGCTGTTGTTATTTCCATTAGGCTACAGTCGATTGCATTTTTCTCTGTTGGTTGCATTGTTATTGACGTACTTTGTGCTTCCTCCATTAGCGGTTGAGTAATGCGTGAATTGGTGGCATCTAATGTTTTGCGTCGTAATAAATGAGCTTTCCTTAAGCCATTTAGAAAACCCATTGCACCACGACTATGATGCGATGTTACTTGTTGTTGATGATGTTGATGTTGTAATGCTGGTTGTGCTGTGCTATGGGATCGTTGACGTTGCTGTTGTTGATACTGATGACGCACGGATGAAGATGTTGCTGATGTAACTGCACTGGACGCTCTTCGTTTAGCCACTGACGACAACTCTTTTAGTCATACTTTCTCTTCACCAGGCATTGCGGGTCCACAGCGTACGAACTATAATCAAAAGAACTGAGATTTTGTGATTTTCTATTAACAAGGAAAAAACTGCTTGTGTTTAAAGCCAATTGGATTAATTGCGATTTATTTAGATAAAGTGCCATTTAAGATTTTTGAAGCAGAAGCAATTTTCTATATACATACATATATTTTTAGATTAAACAAAAAAGTAATAAATGCACAATGAATATAAGCACGAGAAAATAATAATATTATAAAATATTTCCTTAAATTTTCATTACAAAAAATGTTCTTTATGCAGATGAAAAATGGTTGTTACAGATTAATAGTTTGATGTATTATGTTGAGTCTCAAAAATAATATCAGCTAATACATTTTACGTTAACAAGATATTTTTACAAGATTCAGTTTTAAATTTTCAATTAAACTAATCGCATATTTTAAATTTAATGTATGTACTTAGCCGCATTTATTATACCCTCCACCATCACAAGTGGTGAATGAGGATATATTACGTTTGTTTTTCCGTGAGAAACTTTGATAATATTCAACTGAGACCCAACAAAGTATGTCCGTCTGTCTGTTTGCGTAAAACACTCTCACGTCCAATACACATGTACACTAGAGTGTCTCGCCTTAAATGCAAAAAAAAAAAAAATCGCGGTACACCACCGAAAATGAAGTATTGTTGCAAGACAATTTCGAAAAAAAAAATTTTTGTTTTTTTTGCCAAAATACATTTTTTGTTATATCTTCGGCATTTATAGTCCGATCTTAAAGTGTGATATATCGATATTTTTGCCTTGACGTTATTATCTTGCATTTTTCTCAAATATCCCGTTTTTGCATTTACTCACCATATCTCAGTTTCTACCCTAATGTACGACCCTAATGATGATTTTTTGTGAGCTTTAATTTTCTGATATTAGGGTCGTAGGAACTGAGATCTGCTGAGTAAATGCAAAACATTGGTCTCCTCAAGACAAACATCGATATATCACACTTTGAGATCGGACTATAAATGCCGATGATATGCCAAAAAAAAATTAAAAATGTAACCCCTACGTTCGGCAAAAAAAAATAAAAATTCATTTTTTCAATAGTTCTGTTGAAATTATCGAAAAACTTCCTTTACAAAAGTTTAATGATTTTTTGTGAGCTTTGATTTTCTGAAATTAGGGTGGTACATTAGGGTGGTAAGAACTGAGATCTAGTAAGCAAATACTAAAACGGGATATTTGAGGTAAATGCAAGATAATAAAAACGATAGATCTCCTCAAGACAAAAACATCGATATATCACACTTTGAGATCGGACTATAAATGCCGAAGATATAACGAAAAATGTATTTTGGCGACCCCTACTTTCGGCAAAAAAAAACAAAAAAAAATTTCAAATTTGTCTTGCACCAGTACTTTATATTCGGTGGTGTACCGCGAACTTTTTTTCGAGACACTCTAATGTACACTTCACAAAATTTCCATAAACGTGTTTTGTATTTTGTCAACCAGTATGGTTTTGAAAACCAGCAACATCGGTATACTCAGAGTTATAGACCAAAATGTGAAACTTGCATAAAAATTTGATATTTTTAACAATCTTTTGTACAATATTTTGAAATATATGCAGATTTAAATTTTGTATATGTTAAAAGGAGATACAATAAGAAACTGCGATAAATATATTAAGAATCGGTCAATGATTTTTCATAGCCCCCATACAAATTTCCTCTCGAAATATGGCTCAATGTTACAAAACTGCCTGTAAAAAGAAATTGCAAAACGAAATATATAGTTCGGTCCATGTTTGGCCATAGAAACCGTATAAAGTCCACATCCAAAATCCACTTAAATACGTATAAAACTATTATAAATATTTTTACCAGGTTACCTAGCTCCCATAAAAGATCACATCCGAAAAAGTCATTAATCTTTATATATCGAAAATCAAATGGCGCAGAGAAAAGCATTAATTGAACTGGTGTTTCAGACAAAAGCAAATAGTTTATTTGATGACATAAAAAGTAAAGCATTATCCAACGATAATGCTAGTGCTAGTAATACAGAAAATCGCTACGTTGAAAAAAAGCTGTTCAGGAAACATTGGGCCAATTTTTGTGAAAGAAAGCCGAGAACTTAGTACTTCGTACTTCTAGAACATATTTTCGATTTTTACATGGTTTGCTATAGAAAATCTTAATTTACTTTGCATCGTTTCAATTTGCGTGGTGTTTTTTTTTTTGGAACGTAATCCCGTGAGATATTGGAGTAAACAAAAATCATTCTACAGAATTTTGTGTATTTCGGTCCATATTTGACCGTATCTGCCATATAAAGCCTTCTTTCGAAAATCACTTCAATACTCATAAATCTCTTATAAATAACGCTACTGATCGAATATTTTACGCGGATCATTTACATACAAGCCAAAATCAAACTCTTGGATTTTAAGAATATGGGTCCTTATTTGACTACATCCCCTATATAAGGTCCACTTCCGAAGTTCACATTAATACTAATATATATCTTAAATACACCGTTATTATCTTGAAATTCGACGAGAGATATTCACATATGCATAAAATTGACTCATCCAAAATTTAAGAAGATTGGCCCATTATTTGTCATAACTTTCATAAAGGAACCATTTTCGAAAAAAAATTAACCCTCAAAAATGTTTAATAAATATCGATATCGAACCAATTTTTATACAGGTCAGATATTTTAATTCAGAAATCATACTAATATCGGTTATACGGCAATTATGCTACTGGCTTTTGTAGGTGTCAATAATTGCCAATAGCTTCCGAATTAAGTCCACATCCGAGCATAACAATTACAACAACCCAACTCTTGCAAATAACGTTGTTAAAATGAAATTCAATCAAAATAAATCTAAAGTACCTAGAAATCACATTAGTGGATACTGGATTTAGAATCTATCAGTCCACAAGTGTACACTTCTACTATGTCACCCACAAATCTCTTCTAAATAATGTTATTGACATCAAATTCAACCAAAAGAAGCCTAAACCTATAATTTTACCATTTTGTATATCCTGTTTCTTAACTTGTGCTAAATAAGGAAAAATATTCTTTCAATGTTATAAATTGTAAAAATTACACGCAAGATTATTATGAACATCAGACAAACTCTGTAAATTATGGTAAGAATTAAATTAAAAATTGTGAAAATTAGACAAAATTTCAAAATGTTTAACATAAATTATGTTGTTCGTAAAATTGTCTTTCAAATAATATATAAAATACTAATAAAATTTGCACTAAGACTGAAAAGGAAACACAGAATAAGGATATTCTAGTCCTATAACCAGTGTAGTTTTTTTTATTTCTTAGTACGTTTAGGTGGAGGGTATTTAAGATTCGGCACAGCCGAATATTGCCTTCTAACTTGTTTTCTTTCCTCTTGTTGTTTTAATCAGTGTTTGCATACAAATTCTATCAACATAAACCATACAGTATTTCTCTTATAACATTTTATCAATAAAATTAATCATATTGCAGTTTTACTCTGCCTTTTACAAATATGTATCAATTTTGTTTTAATTTAACTGGCATAAGCTATACACAAGTAAAATCACAGCAATAAATTGTCTAATTCTAACACAAGGACTTGACATTTTACTCTTGCAAAAGTGTATCACTATCATCTGTCTCATATAAAGCTTAAGGACTTTGTAAGGCTTCACTTCTCTAACGCCATAACTTTTCAAATTAAGTTTAGATTACATGTTTCAAAAACAAGTATGAAAGTATGGTTGGCGCAACCCGACCATATAATACCCTAACTCAGCATATGTGTAAAAGCAGATTTTCAGAAATAGCTATAGAACCTTGACCTATTATTGAACGATCATCCAAAAATATAGTGGCATGACTTCTGCGCATATACTATAAATATTGTTTGTGTTAAAATTTATCTCGAGAGAAACACTTATAAAAGATTTTTATATATTAAAGTGATTTCCAAAGGGGATTTTATATGTGAACTATGACTGATTATGGACCGACCGTTACAAAATTAACTGTCATGATTTCTGTATATGTTACCCGGCCTATGAAAAGTTGGCTTATGACTCAAAAAAGAAATTGCGAGACACAGCTGGTTTTCTTTTGCATTATGAACAGTCATGCCCAATACTGCAATACTTAATACTGCTTAATAAATTTTTTTTGTGCAAAACAGCTTTTTTTTTTTTGGTAAAATAGTTTTTGCAGCGTTCAATCCTGTTTTCAAATTTTTTAATTCCATTTACTATCTTGATTCTGGCTTTTCAATAAAATTCAGTTTTTCTTTCATTTGTGCTCTTTTTTCTCTACATTTTTCGTACACTTCTAAGCAAGTTAGAACTTTCTAGTTTTTACCACGTGAAAGAGCGTCTCAAAAACTATCGAAACCAAAAAAAAGTGAACAATTTTTTTTTCATAGGCCGGGTCACATATATGATATTTATTTGTGTTCAATTTTATTCGGTTACAGACATTATTATTGATTTGTGGTTATTAAAGTAATTTTAGAAATTCGGCCAAATGATTTTTGTAGATATGAAAAAGGCTTAAGTTGAATATGATTTAGATCGCAGCATTTTTAAAAAAGTTATGATTTGTTAAATCGACTCGGAAACGATTCTAAGTTTTTTTTTATTAACAAACACAAACTGCGAAGCTTTTTGGACTATCTGCAGAAAACACCCAAAGTCTTTGGCGAGAATTGAACAAGCAATCCTCTGATTAATAGTTCGACATACTATCGCCTATTCTATCGATCGATCGGTATACGTTAAGGAGGCTGTTTGACTAATATTTTTGGGCGTTACAAACATCAGCACTAATCTAATATATTCTGCCCACAATGGTGGTGTAGGGTATAAATATTTGCTGCAAGTCAAACCAAAAATTTAAACAAACCTGAAAATGAAGCTTTGACAACAGAAACTTTAAGTAACAACATTAAATAAACAACCGAACGAAGACACAACCCTTCTGGTTTATTCTTGGCATGACCTGACCTCTAACTGCAACATCATTCATTTATTCCTTCAATCTGGCTCTCATTGCAAATGCAAAAGAACATTTAACTTGAACATTATGAATGAAAACCTTACTATCAAACCTTGGCAATACTCGTTGTCAATGTCTTACACATTCTGTGGAATTTTGCGATTACTTGAACCATGCTTTATTTATGTGTTTATTTTCTTTTCAAAACAACATCTAACTTGAATTTCCCCCCCCCCCCCCCCAAAAAAAAAATAAGAAAAAAACATCTTTTGTTTTCTAAAGAAAACCTCAACATTTTTGTTGAGCAACTGTTGAACATGAAATTTAATATTTATTAAGTTTGTACTATTCTGCCAATGGCTGGTTGCTTTAAGGAAATTTAAATCAGAAATTGTTGGTTCAATATTGTAAGTTTAATATAAACAATACCAAAAAAAAAAAAAAAATTAAAAACACAAGGATATAAATAATAAGTAAGAATGGGGCTGTGCCGAAAAGACCTTAAAGATTAAAAATGATTAAATTGTTGAAAAAAATTGTGAATACTTTCCTAAAATTGGCCCATTGTGGGTTCGAAAATCGAATCTATTATTATTTCTTTGGTTGGTCTGCATATAAAAATTATTATCTTGACATTGGCTAATTGTTGGTCCAAATTTCCATTATATACTCGTACGTCTTTCGAAAGGTTTTTGAAATACCGTAATTTAAAAGGAAGCAGAACACAAAAGGCAGTTACAGTTTATAAATAAAGCACGCGAAAAAGAATTTAAAAGAATAACTTAAAAGCATTAAACAAAACAGGTGGCAACTACATTTACAGCACTTACACGCACACACACATAATATACGAAATCTTACCGAGACCTGAGTGGCTGTGTAGGAGTTTGCACGCGGCCGATTACTTAGAAATGTTGTACGCCATTTACGCTTCATCTGAGCAATTACTTCGCCATTGAAGAAACAGAAAAAGGTGGCTACACAGAGACCCTGGAAAGAAAAAAAAAAGATCGAGTTTACATGGGAAGTTAAAGTTAAGGATAATATTTTTAATTTAGCACAAAATATGTATTGAGCCGTTAATTATATCCAGAATAGTTGTTGATGTTTATAACGCCCATAAATATTAGTGCAACACCAACCTTAAAGTACGAGTATACCGATGGACTCAGAATCACTTTCTGAGTCGATTTAAAGATGTCCGTCCGTCTGAAGATATTTCGATAAAATTTGGTGCTTGATATTTTTTTTCGGTCCAAGAATTGAAATTGTCTGAAATCGGTCGATTATTTCAACTAGCACCCACACAAATGTCCTCCCGAATTATCGTTTATCGGTTATATTTGATTTATGAATGTCTCCAAATAAATTTCCCTATAAATAAGTTGTACATTAAACATAATCACAACTACAAATTTTGTGCAGATCGGTCTATAATCTATAGCTCCCAAATAAGACCCACATCCGAAAATCAGTTTAACGGCCATAAATCTCTTAAAATTTTGGTATCCAAATAAAACAAGTCCAAGTTAAAGTGCTAAAATAGTTTTTTAGAAATGGGCCTTATATTGGAGCTATCATCTAAAAAATTAGTGGCATGACTTCTGTGCATAGATATATATGTAAATGTTAAAGTGATTTTCTTATATGTGAGTCATGACTAATAATGGACGGACCGTTATAAAATTAGTTGTCATGATTTCTGTATATATGAAACATATTTGTGTTCCATTTTATTTGGTTACTAAGATTGTTAAGAGATTTATGGTAGTTAAAGTGATTTCGGGAAGTGGGTCTTATACAGGAGCTCTGACTAATTATGTAACGAACATCATAAAATTGGGTCAAATGACTTGGCTGATATGTGATATAGCTTCATTTAAAATTTATTTGTGGTGAAAGTTGTTAAAAACCTTTAAATCTTTAAAAAAGTTTAAATCAAGATAAAATTTAATACAAAAAATATTTATTTGCTTAGAAGTCATATTACTAAATTTATGGATGATCGGTCCATAATAAGTCATATATCCTATATAGCTCCAATTTCTGAAAAAATATTTTTACACATATACTGGGTGTAGGGCATTATACGGTTGGGCTTGACCGAATATACTTTCTTATTTGTTTTTTGTTGGAATTGTTGAAATAAAACAAGTAAGAAAGTGTAGTCGGTCAAGCCCGACTGGGTGTAATACCCTACACCCAGTATATTTAATGACGGTTATCCAAAAATTTTGTGAGATGACTTCGGTGAGGGTTTTATATGGGAGATTTGACTAATTACGGAGCCACTATTATAAAATTAGGTGTCCTTATTTATGTATATATGAAACTAATTTGTGTTGAATTTTATTTGGATACCAAATTTTTAAGAGAGTTATGTTCCTTAAAGCAAATTTTGCTCTTTAAACTGATTTTTGCAAGTGGGTATGATCAATTATTAACCAATCTGCACAAAATTTGTAGATGTGACTTGGCTTTATTTACCACTCATTTGTGGTGCAATTTGTGTGGATACTTACATAATTCAAACATTTATAATCGGTAAACCCCGATTTCGGGAGGACATTTGTATGGGGGCCAGGTGAAATAATGGACCGATTTCTACCAGTTTCAATGTCATCCATCCTTGGGCCGAAAAAATATCACGTACCAAATTTTATCGAAATAACTTTAAAATTGCGTCCTATACTCTGCGCACAAGCTTTACATGGACAGCCAGCCAGCCAGACGGACGGACGGACGGACATCGTTACATGGACTCAGAAAGTGATTTGAAGTCGATCCGTATACTCTAAGGTGGCTGTTGAACCAATATTTATTGGCGTTACAAACATCAGCACTAATCCGATATACCTTCCCCACTATGGTGGTGTAGGGTATAACTAAACAAAGCTATTTAATGTGCCTATTAATATTTAATTTATTTTTGCTAAAACATGATTTTCACAATTTCCAATCAAATGATTTTGTTAAATTCAAGCACAAAGAAGTCGTATCATATAAGCATATATAAATATATTCTAAAATGTGAGAATATGGTGAAAATTAGAACAGAAATAAAGTAATTAAATGTTATGTTAAATGTTGTATGCTTTTTCACTACTTTATTTTAATTATCCTTTTAGACAATAAAGCTCATTGAAAATTTATTACAATGTTTCAAACCCTATTATCATGATGACAGTCTTTATTAATAATTTTCCAAAAAAGAATAATGCCAAGTTATTCAAAGTTTCACGATTTACGAAAGCTTTTGTTTGCAGCGTCTTCTGTATTTATAAGAACTAAAATAATAAACGTAAAGTTTCACTTGAATGAATCAGTCAGTCACACGTACATTAGTCTGAGTTGTTACTGCAGTGTTGTCAACTATGAAATACTTTTATTTAGAGTTTAGGCTAGAAACAATTAGCAAATAATTTTGTTTTCATTTGCTAATAACAATAATAAGTAAATTTTATTTTATAAAAAAATTAATATGATAAGACCTTTAGATCGTCTTGTACGGCAAAAGGGAAACAATAAGTCAATAAAATTAGATATTAAGAAATTCGTTTATTTCCACTGTATGAGTATACTTTTGTTACGCACTCATCTATAGTACAAATATTTGCTGTTGTCATGTACTTACATACATACTAGTACTCTTACTATTATAAAGAAACTAATGGAAGGGAGTTTGCATAAAAATATTATTATATAAAATTATTTTATTCGAAGTTGCCTTCTAGTTAAACATAAAAATTTAATTTGAAATTTATTTTTGTATACTTCATTATATGTTCTACATTAGCTTTCCGTTGGAAAGCATAAATGTAAAATCATACAGAAATATACAAAGAGACACCAGCAAAATGTAACGTTTTCTGGCCTGCTAAAGCCGTCATCAGCATTCTTTGTGTCTAATACTGTTTATTTTGAAATTTTTATATTTAACTTTTCTAATATACTAAATGAGAATTTTTGTTCCTCTTACGAGTAAAAAATTGTTATATAAAATTATTTTATTCGAAGTTGCCTTCTAGTTAAACATAAAAATTTAATTTGAAATTTATTTTTGTATACTTCATTATATGTTCTACATTAGCTTTCCGTTGGAAAGCATAAATGTAAAATCATACAGAAATATACAAAGAGACACCAGCAAAATGTAACGTTTTCTGGCCTGCTAAAGCCGTCATCAGCATTCTTTGTGTCTAATACTGTTTATTTTGAAATTTTTATATTTAACTTTTCTAATATACTAAATGAGAATTTTTGTTCCTCTTACGAGTAAAAAATTGTTATATAAAATTATTTTATTCGAAGTTGCCTTCTAGTTAAACATAAAAATTTAATTTGAAATTTATTTTTGTATACTTCATTATATGTTCTTAAATTTAAATTTTTATGTTTAACTAGAAGGCAACTTCGAATAAAATAATTTTATATAACAATTTTTTACTCGTAAGAGGAACAAAAATTCTCATTTAGTATATTAGAAAAGTTAAATATAAAAATTTCAAAATAAACAGTATTAGACACAAAGAATGCTGATGACGGCTTTAGCAGGCCAGAAAACGTTACATTTTGCTGGTGTCTCTTTGTATATTTCTGTATGATTTTACATTTATGCTTTCCAACGGAAAGCTAATGTAGAACATATAATGAAGTATACAAAAATAAATTTCAAATTAAATTTTTATGTTTAACTAGAAGGCAACTTCGAATAAAATAATTTTATATAACAATTTTTTACTCGTAAGAGGAACAAAAATTCTCATTTAGTATATTAGAAAAGTTAAATATAAAAATTTCAAAATAAACAGTATTAGACACAAAGAATGCTGATGACGGCTTTAGCAGGCCAGAAAACGTTACATTTTGCTGGTGTCTCTTTGTATATTTCTGTATGATTTTACATTTATGCTTTCCAACGGAAAGCTAATGTAGAACATATAATGAAGTATACAAAAATAAATTTCAAATTAAATTTTTATGTTTAACTAGAAGGCAACTTCGAATAAAATAATTTTATATAACAATTTTTTACTCGTAAGAGGAACAAAAATTCTCATTTAGTATATTAGAAAAGTTAAATATAAAAATTTCAAAATAAACAGTATTAGACACAAAGAATGCTGATGACGGCTTTAGCAGGCCAGAAAACGTTACATTTTGCTGGTGTCTCTTTGTATATTTCTGTATGATTTTACATTTATGCTTTCCAACGGAAAGCTAATGTAGAACATATAATGAAGTATACAAAAATAAATTTCAAATTAAATTTTTATGTTTAACTAGAAGGCAACTTCGAATAAAATAATTTTATATAACAATTTTTTACTCGTAAGAGGAACAAAAATTCTCATTTAGTATAAAAATATTATTCTTTAATTTTCCACACTAATTTGAAATATATAACGGGTGATTCAAGAAGAGATACTTTTTTACATATCACGTGTGAGTCGTGTATTGCTGTCATGTTATTTTTGTTTAGTATTGTTTGGCATTTCATAATGGAAAGACATACGACTGAACAACGTTTACAAATCGTTCAACTTTATTACGAAAATTCGTGTTCTGTGAGGAATGTGTTTCGTGCACTTCGCTCAACTTATGGTAAACATAATCGGCCTACAGAGCGTACTATTTGCAACACCATCTCCCATTTTGAGACCCAGCATTCATTATCGGATAACCTTCGACCGAATAGACCATGTCCACCACGCTGTGAAGAAAATATATAAATTCTTTGCTTGTCTACGACTTGCTAAGAGTGTGGGCAAACCAACAACTAGAGTAAGATTCTTTTGTAAATATTATACAAAAAATTCACAAATATTTAAAGCAGAACATTTATCTCGCAAATCTATTAGTACAAGCAAATGGAAAACAAATTGGATTTCTTTTATAACGAGAGAAGACGGACTTTGATGTTACAAAAAAAAAAAAAAAAACATTATGAACACCTCCATGCTATCATATATAATTTATTATTTCGCTTCACTAGCTAAAATTTCACTAAATACAAATCGAAAATCTCAGCTTAAATGAAATTTCTGTTCCCATGAATCAAAAGAGTTTGTTTTGGTGAAACATATGACAGTTTTTTGAATTCTTTTTCAGTTCCTCTAAAAAGATCAAAAAGTTATAAAAATACTAAAAAATAAGTTTTAAAACTAATTCTCTATTTGATACTCGTATACATACATATGAAATATTTGGCTCCGCCTGGTTGATGGACACCAAGACTAGACTTTCGTGTCATCAATACGAAACGATATCGTTTTGTGTCTATTGTTGTAAATTGGTTTGCCCATTGTCAATATCAAGTGTTAACGATGAGCGTCGATGTGTTTTTGGTATGTCGTACGCAACGTTAACGCCGGCATCAATATAAATAGACTCTGATTTTATCGTCAGTCTTATTGCTGTCGAAACAGTTTTATTCCTTTTCGATTTTTTTCAATAATAATCTTGACTTAAAAAAATGGAATTCAATAAGTTAGTGTAAGAGATGGAAAAAGATCCTTCACTTGCCAAATGTTTTTAAAAAGGCAGTCACCTTGTGATTTTTAAAATCAGTGGTAAAGAATTTTAACGATACTAAATGTCCTTGGTCCACCGAAAACGGTTGGCAAAAATGAAAGTGAAATATTGTCATCTTTAACCTCTACTCAAAGCGTCGAAGAGTGCACCCCTTTAAAAGGAAAGGAAACATCTGTAATTGAAATATGTTTCATTTCTGCCTTGTTAACTCTTCTTTGGAACACCAATTCGTTTCAAAATAACAAACAGGAACAAAAAAACATTTTGGTTGTTTAAAGTTATCAAGAAAATTTGTTTAATAAAAATTTTAAACAAAACAAACCAACTGTCTACTTTATTAGAGATTTACTTTAAAAAAAACGATAAACAATCGACGTCATCACATTGCTGTTATGGAACACAAGTTTTGTATCGAATTGATGACGAAGTCGATAAAAATTGATGTTGATATTAAATTGATGACGACGCTAAATGGAATAAGGGTGATTACATCTTAGCAGTAAAAT
The DNA here is from genome assembly GCA_950370525.1 of Bellardia bayeri. Lineage (NCBI taxonomy): Eukaryota > Metazoa > Arthropoda > Insecta > Diptera > Calliphoridae > Bellardia > Bellardia bayeri. The sequence continues at coordinate 49,486,761 of OX493268.1, forward strand.
AATAAACCCTACATTGTCTATAACAAATTTTAAGGTACAGTTAAATTTTGCCAGACAGCAGCAAAATGGGACAGTAGATATCTGAAAACGTGTAATCTGGCGACACTAATCTAAATTTAATTGTGAGGTTGCTTTATGAGGCTGCACCACATAGAGTTGATGGAAAAATGAGGAACGAAGACTATCAAAACGAAGTATTAATCCTATTTATGGCTGAAACGTATTTAAAATTCAAAGTATTCATTGTAATTATTGTCTTATATAAATAGTAAAAATACGCATAAAAACATTTAAAACATCTATCATGATATCTATCAAAGATATCATGTATCTTCAACTTTTTACAACATCATCCAACTCCTGAATGGTGTGTTGTAGATGGTTGAAAATTTCAAAAGGATGTGGCATTAAGTAATATGAAAACAAACTTCCTCCAAAGGCCATAAACGAATTAAACATAAATCTATAAAAACATTTCTGCACTTCCTTCAACGAAATCATATTTTTTTACGATAAAAGAAAATATTTTCTGTTATTTTCTTCAACAACACAGCAACAATATTTGTAAAGAACTTTTACAAGCATTTCATGTGTGACAAAGGGAAAATCACAAATAAAAAGTATTACGTGGTGAAAGGAAACTAGAACAAAATGTGCAATAAACTGCACAAAAGACATGTTTTGAAAATAAAAAAAAAGAAATAGTTTTTAAAGCTTTTTCTGGGAGCATCTTTAAAGTGTAAAAAGAAAAATGGGATAAACACTTCATGCCATCACTCGAATATGACATAAATGGAGCTGAAATAGCAAAAACACTGAAAGTAACTAAATCGAATGTAATAGAAAAGGTAAAAAGTTGTGTAATCGAAATTCTTTAAACAAAACACAGGAAATGTGCTGCCATTGACTTAAAAGTTTTTAGTTTTAGTTTGAAATGATACATAAGATGCAAAGAATATTTATTGTTGCTTGCTTTTACTTTAAGCAAAGTTTATATGAAAAAAAAACATTGTAATACAAGAATAAAGTGGTGTAATTTTTTTCATTTAAATAAACGAATGTTAAATATTGAAATTTAAAATTTAAATATGAAAAGTATAGTTTACTTTTAATATTTTAAGACAAATGTACTGAGACGTATGATTAATATTTAATTCAAAATACTAGATATTCATACGTTCGAATATGTTAACCCTTAAGCAAACACCAAAATGTGTTCACATAAGCGTACTCCAGTGCCTAGCTGGGAATTATTATACTTTGTATGGATTTAAATTAAAAATCTTCAATTTTATTATCAACTTTTAACTCGTCCCCAATATCAGCAGCATCGTCTTCATTTACATCAACCTCATTCTGAGTTTCGGTTTCTATATCATTGGCAACTGCCACTGCCAGTCTATAATAATAGTTAGGGTCATATTTGGAAACTGTTTGAAAGAATTGGTCTACTTTAGTACTCATTGTAACACTATATACTTGTTAACTGCCAACACAATACTAAAAACCTTTGTGTATCTCTATCTCTCTCTTTCTCTTTTGTTTTGATTTTATTTGCTGCATTTTCTACATATGTAATACTATAGGGCCTGGCTGGGCCCTGGTGTTACAAACATGTTGAGAGCAATTACCACGCCTGCAGGTAAACAATTTTAGTTTTTTTTTAATTTTTTTTTTTTGTTTGTACAAAACACCTTCATTTAGGAATTAATGAAAATCTGGCTCCGCCTGGCTAGGCCCTAATGTTTACTTAAGGGTTAATTTGCACAAAAACTTAAGTGTCAAACTTTCTGTCTTTGCTTTTACAAAACTACTTTTACGAATTTTTGAATTATATAATTTTTTTTACATTTTGAAAAGAAGAAAAACTTGTTTACACTTTGACTTTTATGTAAACAAGTAATGTTCACATTTAATCCAGCCACACTACAAAAACTTTTTCTAAAAGAACTGTTCTCAGTACTTACGTTTTTCTCCAGTGATTTGTTTTTTAAACATAACTATAAAAATATAATCGGAAAATCAAAATAGAAACAAATCGTGAAAAATCCCATATTGTACGATTAAACGAGGAATTTACAACAGCAGCGTAAATACCGTAAGAAGAATTGTGGATGCTGGTCCGAAGAGCACCTTTTTTGTCACCTCTTTAATTATGATTTCGGAAATATCTCCGGCTTTTTGATAGGCTTTGTGTAAAAGTTTCAATCAATTGTTATAAAAGAAATCAGGTCGCCATAATAGAAAAAAATAAATGAACCACTGTGGAAAAAATACTTTTTTTAAGCGGTCTACCTCATGCATGGGTATCGCATATAAACATCTGTAAATAAATCTAATATACATAGTTTGCATCTAAATATATGTAATACAAATATACCAACTTGAAATTTTGCAAATACTTTTGGGAGCAATCCTCGTACACAGAAAAAAAAATCATGTTTCTTTTTCAATTAAACCTTTAATTGATTTTAAATTAAATTTCAATTAAAATTTTAATTGATTCAATTACTTTTTCTGATATTTTCAATTAAATCTCACATTTTTTTTTAATTGATACTATCATTTTGTTACAGGTCCGATTTCAATTAAATTTTTAATTGATTCCACAAATATTTTAATTGAAACTCATTTTTATTTTTTTCTGTGTATGTGTGCTGAAATATGCTTTGTTGTAAAGTAAGTATTCACTTTTTCAATAATATTTCTTTTATTCCAAACACAATTTAAATTCTTTATTTCTTTCTTGCACTTGATACTGATTTATGATAAAAAGCTTTGCACAATGATGCTTCAGAAATGTGTAAAAAAATAAAGTGATTTGCATGCTCCTCTATGGTACGTTTTACAAGTGTTAATAAAAACAGTTTTAAAAATAAATCCATGTTTTATTTTTGTAATAGATACCATGGATAAATACATGAAAATGCGCTCTGATTTGAAAAAGATTTATGTGAAAAAATATTACTACTTACAATTGGTTATAAATATTGTAAATATAAGATTGTCGTTGATAACAAAAATATAGAAATATTTAAATCTTTAGCTAAGTTTGCAAAGGTGCTAAGTCTTGTATAACTAATTTTAAAAGGAGACATTAAAAGTTTTAAAAAGTTTTGCAAAAAGCCAATAACAATACACACACTTTAAATATCTTGTATTCTTTTAACCAGGGTTGGCCAGGCAATTTTAAATATTTTTATAGTTTTATACTTAGATATCTTAGGCGGAGCAGCTTATGGAAACAGAAGCTTTTCTAAATAAAACCAGTCAGTCATTTCGAATCAAAGGAAATTAGTTAGAATATATAATAATATTTCATATATTACAGGATCCTAAGAAAATTTTAAGTCAAGAAAACGGTCCTGAGGTCTTAAAAAACAAATTCAAGTCTACTATTTGTAAGAACAAAGATAATGTAAAACGCAACACAAGATTATTTTGAAAATTTTGTAAAAATCCCGTTGGCCTTCAGCGCTCTTTACACCCAATGTATGATTTCAGAAGTATATTCTTTATTTGTAAGATTTTATTGAATTTTTTGCTTTTTATTACTTGAGCATGAATTAAAAATGAAGTTAAACCTATTATATAAATATATATATATATTATGCAGAGCAATTTAAATCCATATAAAATATAAAAAGTCCCAGCTACGCCCTGGGGTTCGCTTATGTGAACAGATTTTTGTGTTTGCTTAAGGGTTAAGCGGACAAAAAAAAACCTTCTAACAAAATAATTTTAAAATTGGCACTTGTATATTAATGGAACACATTAATATTGGAGTTTCTTTATGTTGCCAATATCAAACAATAATTGGATTCAATTGGATTGTCTGAATGTTTGCATTTTGTAATATAAGATTTTAATGGAACCATGATATTTCTCAAATAGAAATTTCGGAGGCAAATCTTTGAGGGTTTGGTGCGTTTTTGTGAAGACTGTATGCTTGATTTGGCGTTTTCAAGTACCATAATGAATTACAGTGGAAGGACAATGTAAGCTGCTTGCGGCCGCGGGCGGCAATCAGCTGTTCTTTTTGCCGTTTATACATTTTGTAGGTAGGCAAATGTGCGCGGCATATTTAAAGCGGGAAATGTCAAAAAATTAAATTTATTTGTTTTTTACATAAATAATTTCCTATTAACAAAATGAAAAAACAATTTTTTTTAATTTTAACTAAACTCATAATATGTGACATATATTATATAAATGTGTATAGTAACATCGTTTTAAGTTGAACAAAATTCTACTTTGCCGCGCGTTCGCTTCTCACAGCATTGCCAAATAATGTAAATTGCTATACTTCAAAATTTTTGTATGAATAATTTTGCAAAGAAACAAAACTTTTATTCACTGGTAATACTGTTGCCGCCCGCGACCGCATGCCGCTTACATTGGCCCTACACTATATATTATTCTGATTAGTGATAGTAAAAAGTATGTCTGACAACTAACCTAAAAAACGGTTAACACCACTTGATTCAGCGTACTCGATTTAGCTTTACCCATTAGTTTCCCACTGTCAAAATCGAGCACAGTGTAATTAGCTAATAAAAATTAGGAGCAATAATAGCGATAACCTAAAAACTTTGCACCAAAAATTAGAGTAGTTAGCTCCATATCAAGAAAATAGTTATTTTCGAATATTTTGAGAACAATAATTTCAAGACTGTAAACTTTTTGTTGGCCCCTCCTATGGCCTTTCTTATAAAAAAAACAGAACAGTATCAGAACAGTGGGCGTGTTACCCTTATTGATAAGTTTTTTTTTGTCATTTGAAGAACTATTATTGTCAGAGTTTTAAAGTTTTATATGAATTACTTTCATATAATTGTAAGTATGAGCGAGCGCAACATTTTGCATGATTAAGCATTGAAAATCCAAAAGTTAAGTACCATCCTAACATACATAAAAGTCATATTATAAACCTAAATGTAATATTCATTTGATTATCTTTCTTTCCTTTTTTTAAGATTTAGAAATTTAAATTTTCATAAATTTATCTACAATAAAACCAATTTTATGTTAAAATTCAACAATGATATCTTAATATTTTAGAGCCACACATTGAAAACTTCTTTTAACTAAAACTAAATCAATTTAATATGCTTGACCTTCAAAATTTATATAATTTATTTTTAAACAAAATCAGTTCTTTTGTATATTCTGAAAAAGAAAATCACAACAATATATGGGGTCTCTGTTGTTTACCTTTGCGTATTTATGTAAATACTTTGAATATCCTTAAGAATATATTTCAAAATGTTTCATTTATTTTGTTCTTCTCCTTCTTATCCCGTTTATTGTTGCCTTTTTATTTGTAACCATCATATTATCTATAAACACATGCACAAAGTGGACGAAGAAATATTTTAATATTTAATTTAAAACAAAGTTACTTAATCCTCTGTATAAAAACCAAAAACTCAATCCCTTTTCATTACAAAAGAATTTTCTTTAATAAATAATAAATAATTAGTGTATGATATGATACGAGTGTTATTAATTGTAATGTAAACTATAATAAACAATAAACATTTATACAAGTATCTACAAATAATAGGATTATAAAACTAAAACATTCGTTATATCGAGAATAAAATGTTGACATTAAGAGGCCATATTATTGTTTAAATTTTTACAACTTTGTAGTTTTTTCTTTTTTCTTGCGAGGGTTACTTGGAGTATTATGATGTATTAATAAATACTTCATTAGGGGGGTTTCATTTTTAAAAATTATCCTAACATAAAAAATATTCACGCCTTATGTTAATGAATAGGCCATACAGCGAGGTAGCCAGAAACCCACTTGCTAGGACTATTATTGACAGGAGCATGAGTGACGGGGCAATCTCGCATGAGAAATGGATGAAAATCCGTCAAAAAGTGTTACTGGTTACGATCAAGGCCATTTCAAGTTGCTAGCGTATACTAATGAACGTTCAGCCCTCCTAATTAAGCTTACAATTGCGTCCCTAGGGGAAGTGTGGTCTGGTGCGAAGGATGTGATACTGTTAAGCGAAATGCCACCCAGAGGAGGAGATCCCCAGGAAAATTCAGATTGGAAACCTTGACTTACCTACCTATAATTGGAAAGCGGTAAATGTGTTTGCTACTGAAGGTGGCAAAAGGAAGGTGCTCGTAGTCCTGAATAATGAATCTATGGCACCACTTCGAGTGAGGCAAAGCAGGCGCATATCGATAGCAACAAGCTCGAACTCGAAACTTCTGGTGTCAAAGTGGAATCTATGCAGTATATGGGCAAAGCGGAGGACAAAGGCATGCTTTCGGAATCCGATTCAGAAGACGTCGACATAGCGTTCGTCTATGATCCTGACCATAGTGAAGGTGATTCAAGTGCACTACTCCTCCACATCGCTAAATATGGGGAGAAGATAGCGTTGGTTCAGGAGCCATGGACCCATATTGGCGACGTTCATGGACTTAATGCAAAAGGGTACAAAATTGTTTACATTAAGAATTCAGGGGCCAAAATGCAAGAATGGATTTTACCTGCGGCCAAATCACGGCATTCGTGATCGAATGAGCTATAGTATCGAAAAATTATTTCGATATCGAAATTATGATAAAATGTACTAAATTTCTTGCTCGATATCGAATACCATAATCTCAAATAAGAAAATTACGATCAATTTTACTCGATATCGAATGCGGTAATTTGGCCACAGGTTGAATTGCCACCAAACAACCTAGTGAACAACATGATCCGTCCTGCAACCACAAGCAGATGAAAATCATTCGAGGCGATGCAAATGCTCACCATTTGGTGTTGCTTAAATGTTAACCTACGGGTTGAGTACATACTAGACTTCGCCCTAGACTACAATCTGATAGTAGTCAATAAAGGTTCAGAAACAACTTTTGTAGTTGCAAATATACAAAAGGTTCTGGACATTACGCTAGCCAACGCTAGCAATGAGCAAATGATTAGGAATTGGAAAGTTTCGGGCGACAGCTTTTTTTCAGACCATAAGTACCTGGCATTCTCAATAGATACTCGTACAAAACAGATCCCTTACTCCCAAATGGGATGTATATAAACGGATTCTAAGTGATTTCGTGATTCTAAGGAGATTCCCACCTCCTACTATAAATTATATTATGGATATTGAAGGGGCTGTAAAAAAGCTTACTTGCTATTTTAAAAATCAGGACCTCCATGGTGGTCTGTGGACATAGAAAAATACCGCAAGCTTTTCAATGAGGTAAAAAGATCAGCCAACTGGTCTGTCTATAAGTCTAAGTTGATTTCAATAATCAGGTTAAAAGTGCTAAACGGAAATCTTGGAGAAGCTTTAGTAGCTGCGTCGAAAGCTAATTTGAGACTAGTCGCCAAGTTATGTTCAAAAACATGAGGGCGCGTGGATCGTAGATAGACTTGAGATACGAGAAGTGCTCATGAACACACACTTGCCGGGAAACTTACCTTTAAATTCGGCTTCCAGATTCTAACTGAATTATCATCATCGATTATTAACTGGTATAATTATATTTAAAAACGAAATCCTCCCAAAGAACTATTTATTAATCCATCATGGTGCGAAGAACAATTAGTAGAAGAACTACAAAAGATGGACACATTTGGATGATAATTAGATCTTCTATTGTGATCATTTTATTCAAAACAAAAATCTCCATATAACGAATTATTCTATTTTACAAATAGGCCTGACAAGATATCATTCGTTATACTGGGATTCGCCTGCATTTTTTGTTTCTGTTAGTCTAAGAGGAAATATTTGTATTATTTTTTAATGAATTTACTATGGATCATCAATTCATATCATTTTCAACAGAGTTTGCTCTTTTGTCTTAGAATCAATGTGTAGAAAATTTCATGGTATTATCTGCAATATATGTATGTGTGTAATGTATCGAAACAATTATCAAATAAATTTTGAAAACTATCAATTTTTTTTAGGGATTGTCTCATATTTTGCTGCATAAATCTGCATTTGTAAAAACCAACATGTCTGGCTAACTGAGAATATTTAAGCGGTAATTGCTGTTATTTCGGTACATATGCTCATATAAAGGGCTACTGAGATCCAACTTTGAATTTTAACATTTGATCTCCAACAGGTCAAGTCTTGGTCACTTCTTTTATGGTAATTTTAGGACCTTATTTAGACATAAAGAAGAAGTTCTATGAAAAGTTTTTCTTAGTATATTTCATTGAAATAAGCATTTTTCATTTCAAAGTATTTTTATTTTTTTGTATATCTTAAATAACAATCAACAATACACACTGCCGATTAATTAATTAATTACAAGAATATATAATTAAAACTGTCTACATAGCCAAGTTATTGCGTCTTAAAGAAGAAATTAGTAAATATGTAATTCTGCTTTAATCGGCTCAAGGAGGAATTAAAGTTATAAGTTACAAAAGTTAGGTTTAATTTTTGGTTAGTCATCTTGCTCATCATACAAAAGATAAGCATTTGCTGATTAAAATGATTATAAATACAACCCAGATAAAGCAAGTAAGAATATATAGTCGTTCAAGCCCGATCATATAATAAATATATGTATATATGTAAAAACAGTTTTTCAGTAATAGGCGCTATATGTGTTCTACATATAACTTATTATGGACCAATCGTCCAAAAATTTAGTGGTATGACTTTTGTACATATAAATATTTCTAGTGTTTAATTTTATTTCGATATGAACACTTTTTAAAGATTTATACATGTTAAAGAAATTTTCGACGTTTTACACATATTTATGTATATTAGCGATGTTTATTTTAAGTTATTAATTAACATATAAGTATAACATATATGTATGTTCATACATGTAACTGTTAGACGCATATTTAGTAGCGTTACAAACATCAGCTGTAAGCCAATATAACCTAATCACTATGGTGTAGGGTATAAATATAAAAAATATTACTTGTAGAATTGTTTTACTCACTTGAAATGACGCAGTAAATGCTGATATAACTTCATAAGTATGCTCCCAAGGATGATTTGGATCGGGACGAAAAGGTGTTAGTATATACTGCAAACCCAGTAAAGGTACCAGTAACAAAGTGGCACTAAATGCAAAACGAAAGAAAAAGTTAAACAGAATTTCATTAAAACATTTAATTCCATTTAACAACTTTACCAACTTAAATTGCTAAATAAAATTTCACTTCAAATCGAATTTTCTCAACTACATGACCAGTGTAATAGTGGAAAATACACACTTAAACGTGTTCATAACAAAGAAAACGAACTTAAATGAAATAAAATAAAAAATAGAAACATTTTTAACTTACCGAAATGCCTGGAGCACTGTACGTGATGGGCCACAACTGTTTTGTAGGCTGGCGGGAGCTTTCATCTTTAATAAAACAACACGAACAATATTGCACAGGAAGAGCAAATTGAGGAACATTGAAATGCACACTGGTACAACCAAAATATTGGCAAAACTAGTTGAATTAATCCAACAGCTTTATATAGCGTAAGAATAAAAAAACACAATTTAACATGAACACTAAATAAAACAAAATGGCGCATATTCAGAAATGATATCTAAGTTTAAACTTTTTTAAGTACCAACTTAAGTTATTTTTAGTTGGTTACTTTCAGCACGAAAACTTACAATTTAATTATGGATAAAGCTGTAACTAAATGTCAACTAACAAATACATTTAAAGAACAGCTTGTCGTCGATGTTGTTAACATATTTGGCCACCAATTTTTTAAATGTAGTTTTTTCATCTGGCGACCAATTTGAGTCTCTCTAAAATACATAATACAACAAATACATATTTTTCCTAACAATAATAATAATTGTAGAATAATTATTAATTTCATAATCGAACTGTTAATTTTTACTTTTTGATAAATTTTTAGTTAGGCGTGAGTTCATTAAATTTAATTTTCATTAAATTATTTTTACTGAAGTTAGGAATTACAACTTGAAAAAGAAAAAAAGAAAAAAACAACTATGAATAGAAATTAATAAACAAATGATAATTACAGCAAAAACTTCGAACTACCAGAACTAACACTGGTTAAAGGATTGATGTTTGTCTGTTGGCTGACCGGCACCGCAGTGGTGCATGTGGTAGAACGCAAAGAATTCTGATGAGAGAAAGTGGGATTTCTCGAAACATATGTAAATTCAACAACCCAGGTTCGATCCCCAGTCAAGAAAAATTTTCAAAAAAAAAAAAAAAAATTTTGAATAATAAATTTTTCAAGTTGTAATTCCTAACTTCAGTAAAAATAATTTAATGAAAATTAAATTTAATGAACTCGAGCCTAACTAAAAATTTATCAAAAAGTAATAACAATAATTTTACCTTATTTTCTTTGCTAATTGTGTCCAATTTGACCAAAAAAATCACAAAAAAAAAAAAAAGAAAACAAACTAGAGATGTGTTTTTCGTCAACAAAAACCTACTAAATGCAGTGTTGCATTTCTTCTAACAGCTGAAAGCAGTTGCTAAGTTAGTTATGATTTGGAATAAGATCTTTAACTATTTATGAACTATTTTTTAGTTTCTGTTTAATAAGTTTCGACTTTAGTTATGATTTCTGAATACGCGCCAATACTATTAAGTGCACTCTTTTCTAACTATGCATAAGTAAACACCAAACTTACTGTTCATTTTCGTTGGGCGCACCAATCAAACCACGCGCCAAACCATAAACAAACATGACAACAGCTGGTGAGCCCCAGCCAAATGCTATCAACCATTTAACCAATTTTTTCTCCGATATAAAGGCTGACACCAAAACCGTATGTAAATAGAAGCCCTCACACAGCATCCAGGAATAGTTGGTTATGAGAAAATAATGCAGAATTACATGTAAACCTACACAAAAAGGCTGGTTGTGGTTGGCAAATAAAAACCGTATGAAAATTAAAACAAAACTCACACATTACAGTATTGTGTTAAGTACGGAATTATTTCATTAAATTTAATGGTTAAGAATTTAAATGACTAAATAGTCGTTTGTAAATTTGTTGTCATTTTCTTCAACTTACCGGATTTTCGCGCAGCAGATCTGCGTCCGGCAGCACAACCATATACCATATCAACCATAACGAGTTATTGGCAGCGAATGATGTGAAAAGATTCATGTGCAGCGTTATACGAGCACATTTCAAGGATCTGTAAGTGAATGGTGGTATGAAAAATTCAGTTATCTTTTTGCTAAATTTTTATTAATTATATTTATTGTTTATCAAATTGTGCACAGAAGCTTGGCATGTTAAATTAGAAAAAGTGCAGCTGTATTAAAATATATTTAGTTAAAAATTAAACTTAGTGTGAAGGAAAGTTTGTTAAGGGGAATAAAACTTGCAAAAATGTAAACTCTGTATCTCGAAAACTAATAAGGCTAGAATAAAAATTTTCTCTGTCTGTCTTTAATCAAAAATGGAGAGGGTACTTTTTGGAACTTTGGAATTCTAGATGATCAAAACATTTACAAACGGTACCAGAGAATCCACTGTTACTCTTTGAAAAATTTAAATAGTGGTATCTTAAAGTTTGTATGAACATATATTATCTGAATCATAAATAGTTAAGTTTGAGAAAATACAAGTGATACTGCCTATACGAATTAGGTACTAAAATTCGTATGTCATGAAAAATACAAGTGATTTATGAATAAATACAGAATTATAATAGTGGTTTTTTGAAAAAAATATACAGTGGCACAGTAAAGTATACATACCCCCTTAAAAAACCGGATTTTGGGTTATACATTAACAATTTAGCAATAAAGTTCATTTCAAAAAAATTCTATCGAACAACAAACAATAAATTTTGACCAAAAATTTTTTTCCACACAATATTTATTAACAAAAATATATAAAATCCATTTTTCAAACACAGAAAAGTCTACATACTTTAAATAAAAAAATTATTTGGGCTAGAAATAAATAAAAAAAACAACAAAATTAATACTTAGTGGGTCCGCCTTGGCTTTGTAGAACAGCATTTAATCTATTTTTCATAGAATTTGCTAATACTTGTGTGTACTCATTCTTCAAGTAGAGCGTTTTTAATATCCTGTTTATTTTAAATCGTCCTTTTTCTAACTTGCGGTCTAATTCATCCCATAAATTCTCTATAGGGTTTAAATCCGGTGACTGGTACGTTATACAGTGGTCATTCTTTAACAACACCAGCGGTATGCTTTGGGTCGTTGTCTTGCTGAAAGTACCAACCTTCTGCAGGATCCAATTTATTCGCGGATTGCCTCAGATTATCTTTGAGAATATTTAAGTATATCGATAAATACTAAATTACCCACCCCAGCCGCCGACATGCAACCCCATACCATAATGGAGCCACCACCGTGTTTCACTGTAGGAAGCAAGTTTTTAGGCAATAATGTTTCGTTATTTCAACGCCATACTTTTTGTTTTCCGTCATAACCAAAAAAGTTGAACTTGCTTTCGTCGCTAAATAAAATATTAGCCCAAACACCCTCATCTGCATCAATGTATTTTTTTTTAGCAAATTTGACGCGTTTTTGCATATTTATTTTACTAAAAAATGGCTTCTGTCGAGGCACACGGCTGCGAAATCCATTGCTTTTTAATACGTGTCTCACCATTTCTGGATGCACTGAAGCAATATGCTGGCGTTCTAAAGTCTTTGCAATTTCTTTTGCCGTAATTTTAGGCTTTTCTTGAACATTCAACAAAATTTGCCGCTTTGCACGTGGAGTCAGTTTAGGTGGGCGACCACTTCTTGGTTTGTTTTCTACACTTTTTGTTTCATTATATTTTCGAATTATTGTCTGAATGCTTGATTTTGGATGCCCAACTAGTTTTTCAATCTCAATTAAAGATTTTTTTCCTTATGGAACTTTACAAAAAACACGCACTTTTACACAAATTTCTTTACTCATTTTCGTTAAATAACAAAATAAACTGCAAAATTAACAACAACTAAACTTTTTTCTTCTCGTGAAAATGCCTGAAGTGTGTGGTAACACTGTTTAAGTACTTAGTTCCATTTTATTTACTTTTCCACATAGCCGTATGCAGACTTTTCTGTATTTGCAAAATTAATTTTATATATTTTTGTTAATAAATATTAAGTGGAAAAAAATTTTTGGTCCAAATTTATTGTTTGTTGTTCGATTGAATTTGTTTGAAATGCACTTTATTGCTAAATTGTTCATAGATAACCCAAAACTCCGTTTTTTAAGGGGGTATGTATACTTTACCGGGCTACTGTATATGATCTGTGATCTATACAAATGAAAATTTTCGCTGTGAAGGCCTGCGGATTCGAACATCATCAAGAAAACTGCTAAAAGGATAGAGTAATTGAAGTTACGCGTTGCCTTTTACAAGATATAATAAGAACTAATCTCAAAAAAATATGGATAGATAATAATTACAAAATAATATATTTTTTAACTATTGAATTTGATTTCATTACGGTAGAGTTTAGCTAGTCATTTCAAAAATTAAACATTGATACATAAATACTAGTGTAAATGCTTACATGTACATTACGACACGTATAAGTAATATTTTTATTTTTGTACATTTCTAATTGCTTATAAAGTATACGTTTAGGCGTTTGTTAATAAAGCTGCTTTTTCATTTTGAATGCTGCAATAAATAAAAACTTAAGAAGAAATAACTTTGTTAAATTTTAGTTTCTAGGTACTTATGATTTTATGGTGAGTATATACTAAAAAATTTCTAATCTGTTTAATGGCCATAAGTTAATTACCAAAATTTATAACTTGTTATACTTGTTTTACACAAATAACTCCATATTTATTTACACTTTAGTAACGTTTTCCAAACACCAGCTATATGTTATTCTGTAAAAAATTAGTATGAAACTGTGTCAATATATTTATGCGAGTACTGAACAATGGTTAATTCCTAACAAATCCGTCATTGTTGTGTCAAATGATTGCAAAAAATCCAAAACTTTCAAAATGTAATATAAATTACTACTTTCAATAAAGCAAAGTTCGGGTAACATCGATCTTATAAAACAATAAAACATACTCCAAGTACTCCAAGAAGAATATACAAAACACCAAATTTGTATTAAAAATCTTAGCAGAATGGTGATGGTATAAAATGGGCACTAATTATTAATTGCCACAGTTTAAATAAAACTTAACAACTCGCTTATTATGTATGATAAAACCTATGTAAAATGTACCTCAAACAGCTGCCGGGACTGCATTTTTATCTCACATTTAAACGAGGGAATATAAATAGTTATTCTTATTTATTTATTTTTGGCCAATATGTTGTATTAGTTATTTATTTCCGTATAAGCTACTTGGGACTAAATTATTATATTGTAAATTAAAAATACATTAAATTACAATTTTTTCCCAACGTTTCGTCAATTCTTTGTTGACTTCATCATGGGAATATAATATGTGTATATATATTAAATTAAATGAAACACATTTTTATTTTAATATAGAATATGACATTTAAGTTATTAACCATATCAATACATTATCCAATTGCCTTATTTTATTTTTATTTTTTATACAGCAGAGTATGTGGCTATTTGTGCATTTAGGAATAGATTTTAGTTGTCAAACTGAAACGACATTTTATAGTATATATACTATACTACGAGGGCGGTTCAGAAACTAGCAATTGTATCCCTCAAGGACTTCAAAATAGTGGTTTACAACTGTATTTACATTTTCATTTGAGGTAAAACGCTTGCCGGCTTGGAATTGTTTTAGATTTGGGAACATATAATAGTTATTGGGAGCTAAATCAGGAGAATTAGGAGGGTGGTCAAGCAACTCGTATTTCAATTCTTTGATTTTATCCATTATTAAAACACTCTTGATTGCTGGTGCGTTGTCTTGATGAATAATTACTTCTTTGTTTTGTAAGCCAGGACATTTTTCTAGAACTTTTACTTACCAGCCGAATGAATTGTTTGGGCACTTCCTCCAGCTTCAGTCCATTGCTTGGATTGTTATTTTGTCTCTGTTGTAAAGTGGTGGATCTATGTCTCATCAAGATTTATGAAACGACGCTTAAAATACATTTTATTATTCTTAAAACGATCCAAACAAGCTTGAGAAATTTTCATTATTATGCGTTTTTAACAAATACGGCAATCATCTTACCTTTGATCATTTAATACCATATCATGCGCTTTGGCAACAATTTTTGTTGTTGTTGCTGTTTTTGGGCGCCCACTACGTGGTTTATCCTCATTGCTTGTACGACCACGTTTAAATTCAGGAGCACTTTCACCCAACACATTCACCATATCATTAAGAATTTATTGTCCCGATAAACATTTTTATGTAAATATTTAATGACACCACGAATTTCTAATTTTTTCACTGTAAAAAAAAATCGCGGAGGCGTCCTTTTTAAACACCTGTTTCTATATGAAGGAGTTGGCAGATTGAAAAGAAATTTAACGTGTGTTGATAGCACAGATGGATGTTTCCAAAACATTTAACTTTTTTCTGTTTATACCGCGCTTTCTGTTCTAGACAAATAAGCTTCCGAATCGCCCTCGTACAGATCAATAAAATTTATGTTTATGTAAATTGTGTTTACGATTTTTTACCAGTTTTGCAAAAAAAAGGGACACATGCGTATTTGATATTAACAAGTGAACTTAATTAATAAATATTCTATCTAATCTGGGACGGATGTTACCAATCCAATTCTATATTCTGCTATCACTGACTGGATATAAATTTTATTCTTATTGTCAAATGAGCGAGAGCTTTTCTGATATACTGATGTGTACATTTTAGGAAGCAAGTTTTCAACAAGAACTTTGTTTTTCTACAGGACCATATTGTTACAATAAATTAATTTCGCTCCAAATATTCACTATTAAAGTGCAAGAACTTCGCAAAATTCGTGATATTTTCAATTTATATTATTAATATCTATTGGTGATCTCAGACCAACCAGAATTTGTTTGAAAAAAGTGTTTGTTATTTTGACAAACCAAGAGCAAATTTAATAAAGAGTTCACGCTAGCAAGAAAAGTTGAAAACTAAAACCAAAATTCACGTTCGCATAATTTTACGAAATTCTGCTGTAAACTGGCCCACTTCATGATCCTCACTGATTGCCAGCGTTGTCAACTTTAAAATTTCAAAACGCACCATTTAAAAAAAACGCACCAAGTTTAGATTTTTATACCCTACACCACAATATACCTTATTGGATTTGTGCTGATGTTTGTAATGCCCAGAAATATTGGTCCAACACCCACCTTACCCACCGATCGGTATAGGCATAGAATTACTTCCTGAGTCGGTTTAACGATGTCCGTCCGTCCGTCTGGCTGGCTGTCCATGTAAACCTTGTGCGCAGAGTACAGGTCGCAATTTTGAAGATATTTTGCTCAAACTGGGATTGAAAGTGGTGGAAACAGTCCATTATTTCACCTGGCCCCCATACAAATGTCCTCCCGAAATGGGGGTTTACCGATCATAAATCTATCAATTATGAAAGTATGCAATTAAATTTCCCAAAAACAGAGTAATAAATGAAGCTAAATTACATCTAAAAATTTCGTGAAGATCGGTCCATAATTAGTCGTGCCTCCCATATAAAGCCTACTTCCGAAAATAACTTTAAAGAGCATAAATCTTTTAAAAGTGTTGGTATCGAAATAATATTCAACACAAATATGTCCCGTACATATACATATAAAATGGTTGAAGTTTATGATGATCGGTCCATAACTAGTCGTAGCTTCCATATAAGGTCCACTTCCCGAAATCACTTTAAGGACCATAAATATCTTAAAAATATTGTTATCCGAATAAAATTTAACAAAATTGAGTTTTTTATGTACAAATAGGATGACACCTAATTTTATAATAGTCAGTTCATAAATAGTCAATACTCCCATATAATACCCTCTTCGTAATTCACTTTAACCTCCATAAATCTTTTAAACGTATTTATATCGAGATAAGGTTTAACACACATAATATTTATATTCACGAAAGTCATGGCACTAAATTTTTGGATGATCGGTCCATAATAGATAATATCTCCCAAATAGCGCCCATATCTGAAAAACTGTTTTATTGATATACTGGCTGTAGGGTATTATATGGTCGGGCTTGAACGACTATACTTTCTTACTTGTTTTTTATAATATAACAATAAATAAAACAGTCTTCGGAGTTCAGTGTATATAAAAACATTAAAACTTAACACAAAATAAAAATAAACTAAACAAATTTGTTTGTATTCCTTTGCAAGAGATCAATGATTAATAGTTAAGATTCAGAATTAATAATAATAATTCAGTATTAAAACTTTTATTAAAACATTTTTAAAAATTATTTTCATCAAAAGTTTAATTACTTCATTTTAAAAATATAACAATAAAGCAGCCTTTTACAAAATAGTTTCACAAAAGGAAAACTTAACAAAAATAAAAAATACACAAATTAGTACGTAAATATTTTGTATATATTTTGTGCGATGTGATACATTTTTGTACAATAATTTTATAAATTCTTTTTAAAGAGATCAAAAACTTACATGTACTAATTTTTCCAAATTATTAAATATAATATCTTCATCAATATTGTTATCATCTGGCCACAAAACAGATTTAATTTCAAATTCTAATGTTTTATAAACATCAAAACTATTAATTTGGAAACTAACACTATCAGGAAGTTGGAAAGTTTCACAATAAGAATTTTCCTGTTTTAACCCATTTTTGATTTAAAGTAATCCATTAACAGAATCTAAAGACATTAGTTTACGTATCTTTGATTTAAACAAATTCATTGAACTGAAAACACGCTCAACTTCTGCATTTAGGTATGGAAGTGTCAAAATTTTAAACGCGAAATTCGCTAATTAACTGCGTCTTTATAACATTTAACTTCAGTCCAAAATTCTAATGTGGAATCAACATTGTTCCATTGCATGAGGTGAATCATTCGCTATCCTTTTTCAATACCAGATAATATTTCATTATCGCATTCAAATTGTTCTGCTAATAGCATGATATATTTCTTGCAATGCGATAAAACATTTTTTACATTTAAAAAGGTAATTGTTTGTAAAATTTTAAAATTAGAAGGCAGCATGGCCCGAATCTCTTCAACTAATTTTTTTGTGAATTTACAACAAGTTTTTGATATATCTTTCTTTGTTTCATTGCTTATTTTTTTAATTCTGCAAATTTGAATCCAAAATAACAAATATTAGCGGATGATGATTGATATCACCTGTTCAAAAATCTAATTCGATGTCAGGGTCAGCAATTTTTAATATCAGATTTTTGAAAAGATTCTGCAAATCATCAAATAATTTGGTATGATCGGCATAATTGGATTCAAATGCAAGATTAACACGTTGCACATCTTTTAGAATATCAGATAAATATACTAAGTAAACATAATTAATATCGTCAATGTTGGTACATATTTTTAAGTTGGTTAGATAAAAAACATTGTTGAGATGTCGGCAATGTATTAAATAGCGTTTTTAGTTCTAACCACATTTTTAAAATTGCTTTAGTAGATTTTTCTATTGAAAGCCAACGAGTATCTGTTATCTTTGGAACTCTTCGCGGATGCTCATTATCAGAATTTATCAATTGATATATTTGTTGGTAGGTCTTCTACCTATGAGCTGAATGGAAAAACCAGTTATGCATTTCTCTTAAAAGGTATTCTAAATAGTTTGGTAAAAAAGATTTTGCTGCCGATACTACTGCTAGTTGCAGGGAATGGCAAACGCATCGTATTAAAACCAATGATTCTAAATTATATTTTGATTTAAGCTTTGCGTAAACTGCAATATTAACTCCTGTCATAACAACAGCATTATCAGTAGCAATACCTATTATTCTTTGAATTGGCAATTGAAAAAGAGTTACAACTTTTTCAATCCCTTTAACTATACCGTCATATGTCCCCGAATTCATATCTGGGGCAGCAAATTTCATATAATGAAATATTTCTTTTTTTTCACATAATACGAAATATCTACAACAACAAGACCGTTTAAATCTCTGCATATGATTTGAAACGTTATAAACGTCATTATTTGTTGTTCTTATTGTGGTCTGGAAAATTAATTGTAAAACAAATGTTGCAGTCTTGAATGAAATGGTATTCAAATGGGTGTATTTTATTGTAGAAAATTTTTTTCTCACACTCAAACAAACAGTTGTGTTGAAAATGCTTGGGTGCCACCAAAAAAAAAGCGCACCAACTAAAGAATTTTTCGCACCAAAAATTTAAAAAAGCACCAAAAATGGTGCGAAACGCACCAAGTTGACAACGCTGCTGATCGCTTTATTCAATCACCTATGTATACCACATCAATTGCATTCATAAACGAAATTAGTAAAATTTAAACCATTTTAAGCTCAATAATACGAATAAGGAGAGTTTCTTTATTTTCCTAATATTTAGTATTAAACGCAATAATATGCCTGAAACTTTACAAATACATAAATTAACCAACATTTTTTGGCTCATTTTTAAACAACATAGCAAGTGAATGTAAGTTACACATATTTTTCTTTCGTTAATGAAAAACAAAACACTCACTTGAACATCACTGCTGAACAAAATAGATTTTTAACTAAATAAAGGAGAATAGAAAGTCAAATTGAAAAAAATATACAACTTGCCGACTTTTTCTAGCCAAACCACAAAAGGGGTTTTATTTACAAATTAAAAATTATATAAAGCTATAAAAACCTATAAAACCACCACCCTCATATACATACTTTTACATTTCGAAAAAGTATTTATTTAATTCCATTTACCACAAAACAGGGATTTACAACAACGGAATTTGTTGTGTAAACAACAACAAAACACAGCAAATAAAAATAAAATAATATCTTTAAATTTTTTTAAACAAAAAAAAAAAAAAAAAACAAGGAGGAAAACAAACACAGCTGTCATCAGTGGCACAAACACACATTACCTACAAAATGTCTGAAGTATTTCTGTAAATACGCATGAGTTTGCGAATATGCGAATATGTTAAATACAAGATAAGTATAGGTATAATAATGCACAGTGATACCGATTGCAAAAATTCTAATTTGTTTTTTATTAAAAGTTTAGAAAAAAAAAAATCACATACAAAATTTGGTTTTATAAACCATTGGTAAAACAAAACTATTATAGTAAAGGTTTTAGTAAAACGGCTAAAACTTAAAACAGGAATGGTCGCCAATACGGGACACTAACAAAGAATTGTGAGAAAAGTACAAATTCTTACTTGCTGGTTATACTCGTATTTAATAATTTTAATATACAGACATTGCACTGTAAACACACCATTTGTAAAGATAGATTTTTTTAATACATCTTCTGCCTAATAGGGCCCAATGTGCTATATCTTAATGTGCACATATGTATGTACGTTTTGCATAAATGTTTGTATGTGTGGATTTCTTGGGAAATCCCTTGACAAATTTATAAAATGACAGAATTTCTTATTTTATATTTCTTGTTTCATTCTTCGAAAATGTATCTTTAATGTCCTTAAAAGTTAAGGGTAATCGGATAATATTGTGAGTGTGTCTAAATATTAGGGTATTCAAATTATTCGATTTTTATCTTGTTCAAATAAAACGAATAATCTTAATAATTATATTTGAAGTTAATTAATATAAAATTTTTAAATAAAATAAGGGACTATTTCTCGTGGTCAAGTCGTATGTAAAGTCTTATCGTCTGTAGTAAACTTTAATAACAATTTCATTTTCGTTTTTATATTATATTTTCATTAGTATAATTTACTTAAACATAAGGGGCAGCAATAAATAGCAAAATTTCGTTAAGTCCCTTGATGCCATCATCAAATGTAAAATTATGAAACATTTTGAATTTGTAAAAAATTAATCGATTACTTGGATGGATACCCTACTAAATACCATAAATGTGTTATTGTATCATTCGATTGAAGAGAAGTACAGGAATACAGCTGATTAGCTTAAGTATAAAAATATTTTTAGAATTCTTAAATTCTAAAAGTCACCAATCAAATATTCTAAGAGATAACGACAAACGCCAAAAATTATCTTTCATAGTTATATACGCGTATTATTGCAAAATATTTGTAAGTGAATTTTTAAATTTCAGTATTTGCCTTTTACTTTATTTCGTTTTTATATCATTTACCACTATAACTGGTAAATATGTCTATATATACGTTTTTCATTCTATGTGAAACATCGATAATATACATCTGAGACCCTAAAAAGTATATATATTCTTGATCCTTTTATATTTTTCAACCATTGTTTTCTGTTTTGTTTAAATATATTGCAGATAATACTATGAAATTTTGTACTCGTTCTTCTTATGATAATAGAGCTGGGATAAAAATTATAAGAATTGGTTCATGTTTTCTTCTTACAAATATTGCCTAATTATACATAGATTTATAAAATAACAATATCAATACAAAATTCATCAAAAATAAGTTTCAAATTAAAAGAAATTGCACAACGATATATTCTTCGGTTCGGTCCATGTTTGGCCAAAGCCCCCATATAAAGTCCACTTCCGAAATTCACAATACAATACAAATAGGTTAAAATAATAATCCATATTATATATTATAAAGCTATAGCAAATTTTATTATAGTCGGCCCATAATTGGTCATAGCCCCCATATAAGGACCAAATCCGAAAAATAATTTATTCTTCATATGTATCTTATAAATATCGCTACCGACCCTATACTTTACACAGATCATAACTATATAAATATATACATAACAATCTGACTGCACTATATTGCGAGTTTCGGTCTATATTTGGCCTTATCCTCCTTATAATATATACTTTCGAAAATATCCTAAATACTCATATATCTTTTAAATATATCGCTATTATGTTAAAATTTGACATGCTATGTCCTCACATGTATACAATTCTCTGCAACGTTTTATTAAGATCGTCCCATAGTTGATCATAGCTCCCATATTAGGAACACTCCCGAAAAACATGTTAGCCCTCAATAATGTCTAATGGAACCAACATTTTATACAGTTCATTAATTTTAATCCAGAAATAATACGAATATCAGTTATATGGCAATTGTACTGCTGGATTTTGTAGCTGTCAATCTTTCGTTGGCAATAGCTGCCATAAAGAGTCCACTTCAAAGTATCAACCGTAAAACGTTACTGGATTCACTTCCACTATGATACATATAAAACTCTTATAAATAAAACTGTTGAGATCAAATTCGACTAAAAGAAGCCCACGCCCCACCGCCCCCTTATAACTTTTATTTTTTATACTCAGTTCCGTAACTTATGGTGAGTATGGGTAAATGTTAAACCAATCGGGCAATGTAAACCAATTTTTAATGATATAAGTTGTTAAAATACAAACAAGACAAACTCTATAAATAAGGATAATAATTGGTAATTATATTAATTATAAATGATAAAAATTGGATAAAATTTCAAATCATTTGAAATGAATTAAGTTGTGCGTAAAACTGACTTTTAAACAATATTTGTATCAAATACTAATAAACTGAACTGACTTAACTATAGTAAAAAATTATCATATTTAAATACAGTAAAACTCAATATTATTCAATTATCCGAAACTGGGGGTACATATATTTTTTCACTAAGAGGGCACCAAAATTCCATTGCATCTTTTCAATAATGACAGAGATCTAGTTCGTTTCAGAACTGTACTGAAGATTAGTGACGTCCAATTAGAGGCACCAAATGTTTCTGCGTGTACTCTTATATATAAATATCCAACTTCGTAGATGAATAGATTTGCCTTCAGGTTACAACTGCAAATTGCTAAAAGAAAAATTCTGTTTTTGTATATTTATCCCTATGTTCTGTATCCCTATGTTTGAATACAACATAGAAATTTGGTACCAACAATGTCGGATTTGCTTTCTATTTCGATTTTCCGTTGCTTATCACTCTTCTTAATATAATCCAGCTGATTACATTTTTTGACTGGGTCACATTTTTAAAAATTCAGTTGGAAGTGTGAGAATGATGCCGACAAATGTTATCAATTAAATTGTGTTTTTTTATTAATAATATGGACACCACTGGAAAGTGGTTCAACAGAATGGTGCTATATACCTCACAGGCAACAAAACAATGAATTTATTGGAAACATCACTTCTAGAAATTCAGCCGTTATCTTCAGAGTATGATTGTGCAATTTACCACCACCTAATTGTTTTTTGTGCGGCTATGTTAAATATTGAGATGATTCCTGCCTTAAAATTCAAAATATAATTGATATAGACCTAAAGCGTATAAGCTTAAGATACTTATATAGATATATCTATTATTAATATATAAGTGGTTAAAATTCTTATTGGTTAAGATATATCAATTCTTTTATGATATATACTGCAGTAAAAGCTTTAAAATATGTTCTTAAAACAAATATAAGCAAAAATATGCATTAAAGGGTAAAATATGCAAAAATATGCACTAACAAATCGATGCCAAAATTCTTAAATAGTTCTGAAACGTGTAAATATCTTATCCATGTGCCCATTTGACTCACCAGAAAAAACATGCATTTGCATATTTTGGTTTCCCTGGTTATATATTTCGAATATGAAGCCGGAAGAAGCGTCCACTCTTTACTTAATAAGCAATGACCAACCAAATCAAGTCTTAACTCTAAGAATATCTTGTGCATAATTTTCTCGCGATTAGCATATGATGAAGTTCATTCTAAAACCCTTAAAAATTCTGACGTTTAATTCATGTAAATTCCAGTGAATGCTGAATCATTAAGTCCCAGTAAGTGCAGCTGAAATAAGATTAATCGAGCTTCTACCTAGAGATTACTGATACGCGGCCATCGCATTTGTTTGTATTCTACAAGTAAGTCACCTCGGTTCCGTCTGTATATACCCTTATTCATTAATGTCAATTTACTACTTTGCTACATCCTAGGAAGACCCGTCTAGTATGCACTTATCAGTCACTATATTTCCAGGCATACCTTCATGTCTTGGAGCCCATATTAACTAGACAAGGTGACTTCAACCGTAGGATTTAATAACATTAAGATATGCATACAATTATTGGAAATATTTTTCGATAGAAAAACAATCAGCAGAAATCTTTTTTACAAAATTATCTTTTTCAGTCAAAAATATTTCAACTTTTTTTTCTCCAAAAAAACAATTGTACAACATTTCTATTAGAAATTTCTAAAATACACTTAGAAAATACTGAGGTACAACTAGATACTTCTAAAATACAAATGGAAGAGGTGTCGTTCCTAACATCTCTGCTCAATTATAAAATATTCCCATAGCCTATGTATAGAATTGTCACTGACGTATGATCAATATTATTATCTACATAACATTTATGTTTATCAGACGCACAATATGCAAGGTTTATACTAAAATATATGTATTTGAATTTTACAATTTAACAAACAGCGTTGTCAACTTTAAAATTTCAAAACGCACCAAAATAGAGAAAAAACGCAACTTTAAAAAAAACGCACCAAGATTAGATTTTTTTTATTTAAAATGTTTATTGAATTTTACATAAAAAGTGTAATATTTTTTTTTATAATATAACAATAAATAAAACAGTCTATTGAGTTCAGTATATATAAAAAAATTAAAACTTAACAAAAATAAAAATAAACTAAACAAATTTGTTTGTATTCCTTTGCAAGAGATCAAAGATTAATAGTAAAGATTCAGAATTAATAATAATAATTCAGTATTAAAACATTTTTAAAAATTATTTTCATCAGAAGTTTAATTACTTCATATTAAAAATATAACAATAAAGCAGCCTTTTACAAAATAGTTTCACAAAAGGAAAACTTAACAAATATAAACAAGTAAGAAAATATAGTCGGCCAATCCCGACCATATAAAACCCTACACCAAGTATATGTATAAAACAGTTTTTCAGATATGGGCGTTATATGGGAGATATAACCTATTGTGGACAGATCATCCAAAAATTTAGTGTCATGATGTCTGTGAATATAAATATTATATGTGTTAAACTTTATCTCGATATAAATACTTTTAAAAGATCTATGGAGCTTAAATTGAATTACGGAGAGGGTCTTCTATGTTAGTTTCGACTAATTATGGACCGAACACAATAAAATTGTACCGTATTATTAGTATACATATGAAATATATTTGTGTCGAATTTTATTTGATTACCAACATTTTTAAAAAATATATGATCTTTAAAGTGATTTTTGGAAGTGGGCCTTATGTGGAGCTACGACTAATTATGTACCGATCTTCCCGAAATTTGTAGATGTGCGTTAGCTTCTTTTACCACTCATCTGTGGTAAATTTTGTTTGCATACTTGCATTATTTAAAGATTTATGACCGGAAAACCCCTATTACGGCAGGACATTTGCATGGAGGCTAGGTGAAATAATGGACCGATTTCCACCAGTTTCAATCCCATCCATACTTGGGCCGAAGAAATATCACGTACCAAATTTTATCGAAATATCTTCAAAATTGCGACCTGTACTCTGCGCACAAACTTTACATGGACAGCCAGCCAGACGGACGGACGGACATCGTTAAATCGACTCAGAAAGTGAGTCTAAGCCGAGCGGATTACTTTGGGGTGGGTGTTGAACCAATATTTATGGGCGTAACAAACATCAGCACAAATCCAATATACCCTCCCCACTACTGTGGTGTAGGGTATAATAAAGTAAAAACTCGAATAGTTAGACACAAATCTGATCAAAAATATAGAGATGCGAGTACATATATCATCACAAAAATAGCATTATCATCACATTGTGCAAATTTGAAACACTATCCCGACTTTGAGCTCATATCAGTTTTAAAAAGAGAAAATAATTAAAAACGTTGTTATATATCAAAAATGTTAGAAATTATTAATGTACCAAAAAAATCTTAGAATTAATTTTAAAGCATATACAGATAATGTAGCTCAAACTCATATAAAAACGGAAAAGGAAACTAAATTATTTTTTCATATTTTTTTCTTTTGTAATATTTAAAATTTTTTTCATTCTGAAAATTCTGTTATATTGAAATATATTTTTACTGTTATTTTGTGAATTTGTTAATAAATTTTATTTTCCCTTAAGATGCTACACAATATTGTAGGGAAATATCGGAATAAATAAAAAATAAATAAATAAAAAAAATTGACCTTAAGCACAAAACAATATAATTTTTAAGAACAAAATATTAAAATTATTTATAACAAGTAGAATATATTACTATTTATCAAACATATTACAGAGCTTAATTCTATTCGGAAGTGAAATTTATTCCGTAATTGGCTTATATAGAAAAAGTGAAACCACCTTTAATTTGCTATATGGAATTGTAATTTTAAGCATGTCTAGGTTTCATTTATAATATTTGTAAGTTGTGTTATTTTTATTTTTTTATTTTTAGTCGATTGAGCCATGCCCGTCTGTCTGTCTGTCTGTCTGTCTGTCTGTCTGCCTGTCTGTCTGCCTGTCTGTCTGTTTGTATGTCTGTCTGTTTGTGTAAAACACTCTCACATCCAAAGAACACAACCGATCTCAAAAACGTTTACAAAAAACCGTTTACAGTTCCCCTAAGCAGTTTGGTATTGAAAATCAGCAAAATCTGTATAGTATAACAAGAGATATGGACCAAAATGTAAGACAACCTTTAAAAAATTGATATTTTTAAACATTTTTCTTTCAATTTTTTTAAATATATTGCAGATATTCCCATGAAATTTTGTATACGTCGTTTTTATGATAGTGTGAGGAAAATAGTAAGAATAAGTCCGTGACTTCTCATAGCGCCTATACAAAAATCTTCCCGAAATATTGCTCAATTATACATAAATGAGCATAAAATTGTAATATCAATACAGTAGACGCTTGTAAATTAGAACCACTTTGTTTCTTGGGTAATTCTAATTTTCGAAAAATTCTAATATCCAAAGATTTGTTTTAATAAAAAGCAACATAAAAGTGCAGCTTCGTTTAGAAAATACACAAAAAACACTACTGCAGAGATTTTAATTTTATTTATATAAAACGAAGACAAAAGATACAATATTATTAAAATTCATCACAGATTAAAGAAAAAAACATATTTTAAAAATCCGTATACTATACATACATATAAAAATTTCAACTTAACGCTGCCGAAATATGACTACGCGTATCAAATTTCACACAACAATGAACAAAAATTCACTGACAATAAAAATTACATATGTATGTTAGTAACATGGATTCCCCTTTCTTAATATGTGAAAGTCAAATAAAAACCATAAACACAATTTTTCAGTGCTGAAAACAAACCAATAAAAACGCTCTCGCAAATTAGATCTGACGGTTATAATTTTAGAGCATGTAGTGTGCTAAAAACGTTAATTCTAATTTCCGAAGGATTCAAATATCCGAGAGTTCTAATTTACGAGCGTCTACTGTACAAACTTCAGCAGGAGTATGTTTCATGCAAAAAGAAATCGCAAAACGAAATTTTTTTTAGTTCGGTGTATGTTTGACCATAGACCCCATATAAAGCCCACTTCCAAAATTCACTTAAATACGTATAAAACTGGTATAAATAATATTAAACGGTTAATATTTGACATAAATAATCCATATAGGTAAAAAAATTGTTATACTAAATTTTATGGTGGTCGGCCTATAATTAATCATAGCTCTCTTATACGAACCACATCCGAAAAAGCCATTTATCTTGATATGTAAAGCATGGTACTCTGTTCAAATTTGCGAAATTTGTTGAGCAACATCAATTATTTCGTTTGAAAATTTTGACAATTAGCAAGTGGTGACAATGCCGCGATTTGGAAGAAAATTGTCGTTTTTATTGCCCAAAAACCAAATGTTTTTGGCTGTTTTTTTTTCAATTTCGTGCGAAATAAGTGCTGCTTACATTATTTCACAGTTGGAAAAAAATGTTGGCATATACAGTTTTGTGTTGCAAAAACATGCTGCCAGAAACATTTCGTAACTTTTCACAATAAGAACAGAGTACAACTTCAGCAGCATTAGTTCGCATTTATTTCGCATCAATTTTTTTTATATGGCCTTTTGATAGTATTTCGCACGAAATGATGAACAGAGTACCATGATTAACATATAAATATCGGCACCGCCTCAAAACATTGCACGGATCATTTGCATATATACAAAAATCATCCCACCAACTTTTGTGAATTTGGGTCCATTGTTATCTGTATCCCCTATATAAAGCCCTCTTCCGAAAATCACTTTAATAATCATAAATCTGGTGTAAATAACGATATCGATCCAAAATTTTACACGGATCATTTACATACATGCCAAAATCAAAATACTGGATTTTGAGAATATCGGTCCATATTTGACTATATCCCCCATATAAGGCCCACTTCCGAAATTTACTTTAATACTAATATATATCTTAAATATACTATTATTATGTTGAAATTCGACGTGAAATGTTCTCATATGCATAAAAATTCCTGTTCCAAAATTTAAGAAGATTGGCCCATAATTTCTGATAGCTGCTCTATAAGACCCATTCCCGAAAAACAAATAAACCCACAAAAATATCTAATAAATATTGATATCGCACCAACTTTTATAAAGATCAGTAGTTTTAATCCAGAAATCATACTAGTATCGGTTATACGGCAATTATGCTACTGGATTCTGTCAGTCAATAGCTTCCGAATTAAGTCCACTTCCGAGCATACTAAACAACCATACAACTCTTGATAATAACGTTATTGAGATGATGCTCGTAAAATTGTTTTTCAAACAATCAAAATAAAATTTGCACTAAGACTGAATAGAAAACACAGAAGTGGGATATTCTAGTCATATAACCAGTTGAGTTTTTCTATTTCTTATTACGTTTAGGTGGAGGGTATTTAAGATTCCGCACAGCCGAATATTGCACTCTAACTTGTTTATGTACTAAATATATGTAAATCTGTGTTACATTTTCAGTAACTGCTTTGTAGTTATTTCTTTTATTTGTAGGTACATTAATTATTGGTAGCATTTTTAATATATTATGACGTCTGTAGTTATTTTCAGTGTTTAATATCGATACATTTGCAAAGTTTGTGTAGTGATTTAATTTACTACAATGAAAAGATAACGCAGTTTTTGGCAAAGTAATATTGTCTCTATATCTTTGGTCTGATTTATGTCCAGCACTTTTTTGGTACCTATATACATATACTTTATTACAATTTTCCTATTTTATCTTTTTACTAAATAATTTATCTAATGTATTAATATGAGATATATCAAATGTTGTTTACATGACAAATATGTGAACATTTATAAAATAAAAAAATTTTCTTGAAGATGCTACACAAAGAGGTAGCGATTTATCGAAAAGAAAAGTTTTTATTTAAAAAAGACCTTAAGCTTGATTAATTGTAGGAATATTAATGAAAAATGTCAAATAAACTATAATAAACAATATTATAATCATAATAAAAATAATATAAATAATAAATAAAAAACGCTAATGTGAAAAAATATAAATTTTAAAAATTATTTTTATTCGTTTTACTCGAATATTCTACATAAAATTATTTGATATTATTTCAAAGTATTTTCAAAATTATTCGAATAATTATTCCTCAGAAATTTTTGGATTATGGATAACCTTATTATCAGTAACCTATTTTATCTAGAATACATCCAAGATTACAAGTAGTGCTTTATGAAACTACACAAAGTTTTTGTCGTTTAACTATTTTGTAACTATTGTAGAAATCCTTTCGGTCGGCCATTCTCAACTACACGTTTTTAGTGGTTTTAACATAATTTCAAAAACCTATGTATGAGACATAAATTTTAATTACAATATGGTTAAAAGCACGTTTATTTAAGCTTACTGTACTCGGTTAAGTAATTGCTTTTGCTTAGCATGTGATTTAATATTTTTGTGCAATTTATTTTAGGTTTTATCACAATTTATGATTTCTTTAAAGAAAATGAAATTATATTTAATGTCAGCAAATGTGATTCAGATTAATAATTTGAATTTCAATTCGTTTATTCTGCATTCTCATTGTTTGCTCCTGTATTATCCGAATTTAACATTATAATTTCCATAAATATAATGTTTTTTTCGTCTTCTGCTTATTTTTAAGCCAAAGACACATATGCTTGTGTTTATTCTTTGTATCAAAGAATAAAAAAATGAAAAAAAAAAAACTTGTAAAGAAATGACTTGCTAGAACAAATCCCAAAGTCTATAAAAATCCATATGTTACAAAGTAAATATGTAAATTGTTTTTATTATACCCTCCACCACCACAGGTGGTGAATGAGGATATGTCATTTCGTGTGTGGCACTGAGAAATATTCATCTGAGACCAAACATATTACATATATATATTATTGATCCTTGTAAAATTCTAAATTGATTGAGCTATGTCCGCTTGTCTGTCTGTCTGTGTTAAACACTCTCACATCTAAAAGACACAACAAATACCAATAAAATTTACAGAAAAACATTTATAACTTTACTATTGAAAATCAGCAAAATCGGTAGAAGCACAGTTATGGTTTTACAGCCATTGTAAAACTTTGATATTTTTTAAAATTTTTCTTGCAATGTTTTTAAATATATTGTAGAAACGGTCCATGATATATCATAGCCCCAATAAAAATATCTTTCCGAAATATGGCTTAATGATAAATAAATGCCTACAAAATTGGAATAATAATACAAAACTCAACAAAATTTTTGTTTCGTTCGGTCCATGTTTGATCATAGACCTCATATAAAGTCCATATCTAAAATTCACCTAAATACGCATAAATCTGGTATATATGTATATATATATTGTTATCATGTTAAAATTCGACACAAATAATTATTATAGATATATAAATTGTTGTATTAAATTTTATGATGGTCGGTCAATAATTGATCATAGCTTTCATATAAGTACCACATCTGAAAAAGCCATTTATCTTTATATATATCTTACAAATATTGGTATCGACTCTAAACTTTACACAGATCATCTACATATACACAAAAATAATTCTACAGAAATTTGTGAATATTGGTCCATATTTGACCATATGAAGCACTCTTCCAAAAAACACTTCAACACTAATAAATCTCGTGTAAATAACGATACCGATCCAAAAAACATGGATCCTTTACATATATGGTCACATTCAAAGTGCTGAATTTTGAAAATATCGTTCCATGTTTGACCATATCCCCCATATTAGATCCACCTCCGGAATTCACGTTAATACTAATATGTATCTTAGACTAGACTAATATTATATTGAAATTCTGCCTAGAATATACTTATGTATATGTATAAAGTTCTCAGTTCCGCCCATGTTTTGCTATTGCTCACATAAACGTACCACTTCCGAAAAACAATTTCACCCTCTATAATGTGTAATAAATATGAATATCGAATCACACTAATATCGATTATACTGCAATTATGCTACTGAATTTTGTAGCTGTCAGTCAATAATTGCCAATAGCAACCAAATGAAGTTGACTTCCTACCATACAACTCTTGAAAATAACGATATTTCAACCATAATTAGTCCGTTTCTACTATGCGGCCCATAAATCTCTTGTAAATAAAGTTATTAAGATCAAATTTTAAATTTAATAAATTGTTAAATTACACTCAAGATTGTTATGAATATCAGTCAAACTCTGTAAATTATGGTGAGAATTTTAAATGGTCAAAATTAAATAAGATTTCCAAACATTGTAAAATTTTCTTTCAAACAATGTATAAGTTGCTAAGTTAGTTTTAGTATTAAAAAACACTGAATAAGAATATTCTAGTCCTATAACTAGTGTAGTTTTTGTATTTCTCATTATATTTAGGTGGAGGGTATTTAAGATTCGACACAGCCGAATATTGCACTCTGACTTGTTTTGTTCTAATTTTAGCATTTGATTATTAACAAGGATTTGAGAAAAATTTTTATAGACCAATATAAATAAACCTTTATTAGTAAATGTTATATGACATAAAGAAAACACATCTGGAAAAACTATATAAATTCTATGGATTTAAGGAAATAAAAAAATATGCTAAAAAAAATAGGAAAACGAGAATTCCCCTAAATTTGTGTTATGAAAATATTTCGCAAAAATCCAATTTAACCAAAAAAATTTAAGACCAACAGATTTTATATCGTGCTAAATGCAATAATATCGTGTGAAAAAAATTTATTTATTTTCAAACCGTGTTGAATTAAAACCGCGTAAAAACAAAATTAGGTGTATGTATATTAATTTGTGAGAAATATTAGTTATGAACTGTATGATAAATATGATGCAGGTAATAATATTAATCATACGTACATGAGAATCAACATAAATATTTTGTAAATGTCATGCAATCAATGTTGGTACATACACTCTACTTTATTAAAATTTACGAAGACCAAAGTGCGTTGCTGGCGTGAATGGAGTGGATATTTCCACATTAACTTACGATTGGTTGTGGGCTTGTTGGAATAAACCTTTGTCTTTAAGTACCACTATACAAAGATATCCAGTGATGTTCAATGGCTTATGACTAATTCTGATTCTTGTTCAAATCACATCAATATCTCAAAATTTAGACAACTGAATTTATGCTTAAGTCCAAAATATTACACTAATCAATAGCACGTTGTAAATGAATTTGCATTTTAACAATCACATTTAGGGTCTCCAGTGAAACTCTTTAATCTAAAAATGTGGCATTATTGAAGGTGAAAATGTAATGATGATTTTGCTACTAAACTTTTATTATTATTTTTTTGTTAAACAAGGCAACGTTCAATGTTACACTTTAACCCTTTTTATACCCTACACCACTATAGTAGGGGAGGGTATATTGACCGACGAGTACTTTCTTACTAGTTTTTTCATTGGTAAAGTAATTCTGCACAAATGGTTGCAAATTAAAATTTTACATGAATTTGTTTGCATTCTTCGGCACAATAAGAATTATAACATTTTAGCTAAAATTATAAATAAAGTTATCATTACCACTGCAATATTCAACAAAGAGTATTCATCAATCAGATTAACTGGCTAAGTCCACGAGTTCCATTATCTGTGACCCTCAAAACATAGCAATTCGCCTCAAAACACAGCAATTCGGCCACAGATAATGGAAATCTTGGGCCCAACCAGATAATCTGATTGACATTGGTGGTACATGCCACATTATGCCAGTTAGCGCCCATAAAATCCATTTTCGTGGAAAAGACATAATATTCTTTCTTCCTATAGGACAGCTGTCAGAAGAAGCTCAAGAAACAAGAAATAAGGACACGAGTAAATTTAGAATGTTATTTGCAAGAAAAGACACAAATACAGATCTTTGCTTTTGAGGAGAAAGAATCTTTTAACGATGAATATGAAAGTGAATAAATTGAAATCTCTATGTGTATTTATGTGTTATTACTTGTATTATTAATGTAATAAAGCAAAAACAAGTAAAGAAAGCAATTATTATCAAATATTTATTAAAAATAATAAAAATATTTTAATATTAAAAATGATTTTTTCCCAAATGAATCTTAGTTATATTCAATCTAAATACTAGTATACATATTAACTACAAATAATCTCAGAGTATGTATTTAAGAAACCAATTTTTCATCTTAAAAAAATAAATTTTTTTTGTTAGTGAGAACTGTTTATTTTTTATTTTATTGAAAAAATCTTCTTTTTAAGAAATAGTTGGTTTCTTTTTATAATCATTTATATATTTGAACTCATTTTTTATTCAATTCATAAGTGAGAATTGACCCCAATAATGATTATTAATTTTATCCAGTTATAAAGGGTGGTTAAATTGTAAGGGCCGATGTTTAATGTGAACCACACCTAAGCGCCAAGCTTTTTTCCGAATTTTATTTGACATTTCTCTATTTCAGACTTACTCAATTTGAACCATGGACGACGTGTTAAAGTTATCCAGACTTATTATGAAAATGGGCGTTCAAATCAAAATGCATATCGTGCACTTCGTGATTTTTTTGGTCAATTTGATCGTCCAAATGTGCGTACAATCACAAAAATCGTGGAAAAATGCAAGCAAACCGGGTCTGTAGAAGATCTGAGAACACCACTGCATGCTCGTACAGCTCGTACTGCAGAAAATTTTGCTGCTGTTCGCGATAGTGTGGCTGAAGAGCCGTCCACCTCAACTCGTCGTCGTGCCCAACAATTGCACCTCTCACGCTCGTCGTTGATGAACATTATGCATAAAGACTTGCATTTACACGCTTACAAGGTGCAATTGGCTCAAGAACTAAAGCCTCTTGACCATTCCAAACGTCGTGAATGGGCAGAATGGTGGCAAGAAATGGCAATTTTCGAAGAAAATCATCTTCAGTGATGAGGCACATTTTCACCTCAGTGGATTCGTCAATAAACAGAATTGCCGCATTTGGGCGAATGAGAATCCAAGAGTAATTGTCGAAAAACCAATGCACCTACAAAGAGTGACTGTTTGGTGCGGTTTATGGGCTGGCGGCATCATCGGGCCGTATTTTTTCCAAAATGAGGCCGGTCAGGCAGTTACTGTGAATGGTGTTCGCTATCATCAGATGATAATGAACTCTTTATGGCCCGAATTGGAAGATATGGATGTGGACGATATGTGGTTTCAGCAGGACGGTGCCACTTGCCACACAGCTAACGAAACAATGGCTCTTTTGCGCAACAAATTCAATGGCCGTGTTATCTCACGTAATGGCGATGTCAATTGGCACCGTTGGACTTTTTTCTTTGGGGTTATTTGAAAGAAAAGGTGTACGTCGATAAGCCAGCAACAATTCAAGAGCTAAAGGATGAGATAATTTGGACCATCGGATGGAGGTGTGCCGCCGTGTCGCGTCGCCCATTTGGCCGATATTTTGTTCCATACATAATTGAGTAATACCAATATATCATAATAAAATAAAATTACAATAATTTCCTAAATAGTTTGTATTTTATTCAAAATCAACATCGGCCCTTGAAATTTAACCACCCGTTATCTGCGATTTACCACACTGTGCATCGGCCATTTTGTATGCATGTAGCAGTTTCATTTGCAACAGAGCATTGTATATTTTTCACATCAATATTGATGTGATTTGATTAAAACAAAATTAGAAGATATGAATAAATAAGTTTCATTATTCTCAAAGATAATTGCCAACTATCTAAATATTAATCTTTTAATTGAATTTCTAAAATCTAACTGCATTTAAGAGATAATTTAGATACTATTCTACCTGTTCAAATTAAAGCGCAGACACAGTAAACGATTTCCTTTTAAGGTGAACTCACCAATTCGTTTCGAACAAAATATTTGTTCGGACAAAATTTTTTCATATGAATATTTCCTCTCTTTTAAAAAGAGAGGCGTCAAACATCATATGAGAAAAACTTTGTCCGAACAAATCTTTTGCGTGAATCCACCTTTATTTACCCTGTGTTTAACAAGAGATTTTCTCACATAAAATATAGAAACGCTGTTGTTGGGATAACAATTTTTTATTTTCTAAAGTTGCAAATACATGCAAACATAAACGTGTGCTTCGTGTGTGTTAGTAAAATAATTAAGAGTACTGGCTAACCTAAAATGCACGTAAATGTATTTTTAACTATATGACATTTTTTTATTAGACACTATGAGTTTTACACTTTGTGCCGCCATCACGTTTATTACGGCATGTAAATTGTACAACCAGCTAAGTCTATCTCTGGTTTAATCAGTAGTTTACACAACAATTCTTCATAGAAGTTCGCTAATGATGTTAGAAACAAAATAAAAGAATAATGATGTATGTATGAGTATTTTTTGCATTCAGATAATGAGATAATATGTATGTATGTGTTCTGATCCTTTGTTCTATTAGTTTTCATTAGGGATACCAAATGGGACTGGATTTGCAAATCCCGAGATTCCGGGATTTTTGTTGCTTATCACAACAAATGGGTTTATTAATAGTAAAAACTAATTATGTATTTCAAAAAAGTGACTTAGGTATATTAAATATAAATATGTTTGAAAACAAACATTTTGTATCCTCATAGCCATAATTTTTAAATATACTAAAAGTTTATAAATCAAATTTTATATTTTATAAACAAAATTTTAAAAACGGTTAAAAGTTTTAAAACATTACATTGAAAATTAAATAGAGTAATGTATGATAGTATGTTGAAATGACTATTAATTTCTATATTAATTGAAAAGCAATATAATATTATCGTTCGATCTTAAGAAAGCTTCTTAAAAATATTAAGGCATCCAAAGTAACGAGAATCTTGATTTAATTTTGTTACCAATATATTTATATGACGTTGACGAAAACCATCCTTTACAATCAATGCTTGTGAACAAAATTGTTAGCAAATTATTATATGCAGATTGCACTTTTCACACTTCAAAACAAAAAATTATACCTATTTCTTATTCAATATTTGATTCCATGTCATTATTGGCATTACAAGGTGTTGTAGGTGTTTTTACATATTTCAATTACATTCATTATTTCATTCGTTTTCAATTTATTTCTAATAAGAAACATTTCTATTTCATTATAAAATTCAACATTCAATTTTAGATTTTTTCAAAAAATTTTAACGTTTTAAATAAATTGTCCTCTTTTATTAATTCTGACTTAACCAATTCATCGCTTAATATGCAATCACATTTTGATATATCTTTGAACTTAAATAAAAGTGTAACATAGGCAGAGATTAATATCACTGCGTCAAAATTTAACTGAATTTAAAATGACAACCATTGCTTTAAGTAATAATGCACGAGTTTTGTAATCCAAGATTAATTTTTATACCCTCCAACGCCACATGTGGTGGATGAGGATATGTACAACTTTGTTATTCCATGTGAAACAGTGAAAAATATTCATCTGAGACCCCTTGATCCTTATGGAATTCTAAGTCGATTGAGTTATGTCCGTCTGTCTGCCTGTCTGTCTGTCTGTGTAAAACACTCTTACGTTCAAAAACACAACCAAAATCAACGAAGTTTACAAAAAAAAACATTTACAGTTCTCCTAAGCAGTTTGGTATTGAAAATCAGTAAAATCGGTATAGTTATGGACCAAAATGTGAGACAAACTCCATAAAAATTTGATATTTTTAAAAATTTGTTTGCAATTTTTTTTACCTTTTTTCCGGATAGTGCCATGAAATTTTGTACACGTTATTTTTATGATAAAACAAGAAAGTGTAATGAAAATAAATGCCTATAAAATTGAAATATCAATACAAAATTCAACAAAAAGAAAATTCCATGCCAAAAGAAATCGTAAAACACAATTTGTTTTAGTTCGATCCATGTTCGAAGTGGATAAATCCACTTCCAAAATGAACATAAATACTTACAAAACTGGTATAAATAATGTTAAAAGGTTAAAATTTGACATAAGTAATCCTTGTAGGTTAAGAAATTGTTGTACTAAATTTTATGGTGGTCGGCCCATAATTGGTCATAATCTTATAAATATCAGTACCGGCTCAAAATTATTTATATATACACGAAAATTATTCTGCAGAATTTTGTAAATTTCGGTATAGATTTGACCGTATCCCCCATCAAGGTCCACTTCCCAAATTC
Organism: Bellardia bayeri; assembly: GCA_950370525.1. Taxonomy (NCBI): domain Eukaryota; kingdom Metazoa; phylum Arthropoda; class Insecta; order Diptera; family Calliphoridae; genus Bellardia; species Bellardia bayeri. The sequence continues at coordinate 49,524,392 of OX493268.1, forward strand.
ACTTTAACTTGTTATTCTTTCATCTTTCTTTTTTCTTCAACATACTTTTATAAAATTTTAATTTTTCTTGGTTGCTTTGTTAATAATTTTGAAATGTTTCAGACCTTTGCAATTAGTGATTTCTCTCCTTAAAAATGCTAAAAAAGCATTGATTTATGTTAAGTAAAGTTGTTTTGCCAAAATAGCAGATAAAAACAATTATACTTCACTGGATCTTTTACAGAAATTCTCATTTTTGGGATTTATCAAGTCCAAAAATTCCGGAACTACGGGATTGGTATCCCTTGTAAGAAACTTGTTTAAGAACTTTAACATTATTTATCAAACACAATAACAAAATTCAGTGATATTATACATATTATATTTATCATTATCATTTATCAATCTATTATAACGTCTTCATTAGACTATTATTTCTTTTTTTCTTGTTTTCTTTTTTTTCTTGTTTGAATACAGGAAATGAAAAAGCTGTGTTTGTGAACGTCTTTTATGTCGAAAGGATGTTGATTGATTTCCACTCAATTATACGTTTTATATTAAAAAATGTTTGTAAATGGCTCTCTAAAAGCATCATTACAATTCATTGCAAATTATGTATTTATTTTGATTGCATAGAAATAAAAAAAGAAATCAAATTGAACTTTATACTCACTTAAAATAACCCAATATGGCCAAGGATAATAATATGGCCACCAACGAGATGCCATAGCCAACTTCATATATGAGATTTATATTGTGTTTCCACTGAAATGCAACAAGAGAGAGGGAAAAATATATATAAACTAATCTATAAAATGTTAATGTTGAAATGAAAAATGTTCTCACATTTAAGTCGTCTAAATTCACACACGTTGTATAATTTGACCAGCTTTTATTTGTTAACGGATGTTTGAACCACTCGCCATTTGAATCACACTCCTTGTGAGCATATCCTGTAAATGAACAGAAACAGAAAACAAAAATAAACAACAGTCTTTGTATGGAAATGTAAATACACATACATCAATATTAGAAGTGGACATTCAAATAAATCAAATGTAATAACCCAGCAACATTTTGTGATTTATGTAGCAAAATAACATGTTATAATATTTCACGAACTAACCTTTAATGATAACAATTGGTAGATTTTAAAAAGCAAAGTTCTCAAAAGCAAAAACAATATATTGATCTTATATTTAGATCTATAAGTTATCTGGAATTTGCATTTTAACAGACATAATATGAATTTGTATTTGAGCACAGCTGGTTTATATAAGATTGCGCGATTTAAGGTGGACTTTTAAACATCAAAATGACCAGCATTCAGTTGTTCATATACGTTTTTAATTCAAAAAATTAAATTATTACGAATTCAAAATACACAAACATTGTTTTATTAATAAGTACTCACGAAAACTGCTTAACTAGTATTTCCAACTAGAAAACTTATGTATATTTTAAATATATATTTTGCTAAATTATTTCAAATGTTTGTTGCGTTCCGTATTTGCGTGGGTAAAAAGTTAGTGAATTTGTGCCATTTATTATCCTCCCACATACACAATTAATTTTAAATTATAAAATGAATTAAAAGTACAAAAGATATTTTTCATGGCATAAATGAAGTCATTTTATATTCAGATTTTTATGAAACAGTGATTAAAATTTTATTTAAGGTCAACTAAGTTATGTAATTTTTACTTATTTTAGAAAATGTTTCTCAAATAAAATATGTACATACAATTGGCATACTTTCACTTAATTTAAGTAAGGGTAAAATTTTCTTTAAAACTTAAGTGGAAAGAAAGATTATATAAATTCACAAAGGAAGTAAAAACAAGAGGGTGAATATAATGATTTTACCACAAGGATTTAAGTTTTTTATTTTAAATATCACTACGAATATGAGTTCTTATTATCTCATAGCAGGTTACAAATTGACAATGTCATGCCGGACATTTTTTTTTTCATTTTTTTAATTGAAATTTAAAAAATTTAGAAAATTCCACAGGAAAATATGCAACCTGGCTATTGCGTCGTACAGACCGATAAGCTTATTATCAATCCTATCGGAGCTTTTCGAAAAAATATTCGTTTTAAGTATAACTCCTTATCTAAATCAACACGACGTCATCCCGAATCACCAGTTCTGATTCAGAGCGAAACATGGTACAATAGAACAAGTGCATAGAATTGTCACCCTAATTAGATCGGCGTTTGAGAAAAAGCAATACTGCTCAGCCCTGTTTATAGACATTTCCCAAGCATTTGACAAAGTTTGGCTACTTATCAAAATAACACGAATGCTTCCTCAAAACACACAAGCTTCTGGAGAGCTATCTAACAGGCAGAACATTCATAGTAAGGTCGTAAGATAAATACTCCCCCCTCAAGAAAGGTCCGCTTCTATATATAATATACACAGCGGATATGCCAACAAACCTGAACACGCATACCTCTACATTTGCAGACGACACAGCATTTATTAGCGTTAACCATGACCCAAAAGTCGCATCGCAAAATCTGCAGTACCACAAATGGAGAATAAAGGTTAACCCGTCTAAATGTGCTCACTTAACCTTCACGCTCAGAAGACAAACGTACCCAGCTGTAAAAATAAATAAAATCACTGTTCCGGTAGAAAACCATGTTAAGTACTTGGGAATTCATATAGATAGACGCTTGACCTGGTCTCGTCATATTGAAGCGAAAATAACAACCTAAAGCAGCTCAACTACATTGGCTTCTTGGTCGAAACTCAAACTTGTCTTTAGACAACAAAATTCTCTTATACAAGTCCATCATAAAACCAATATGGACATATGGCATCCAATTATGGGGTACTGCATGCGCATCTAACATCCAAAAGCTTCAAAGAAGACAGTCTAGAATATTACGACAAATTTTGTGCGTCCCATGGTATATAAGTAATGATATTATCCACAGAGATCTGAACGTCTCCACTATCGAGGAGGAAATTAAAAAATATTCAATCAGCTACATCGATAAACTAATGGCCCACCCTAACTACCTCACTCGGGGTCTGCTTCAGTTCGAAGGTCGCCAGAGGCTAAAAAGAACCGATACTTTGAGCATAACTAGAAGACATTTTTAAAATTTGAATACAGCAGTTAGTGGTTACATTGGTAACAACTAATATAATAAACAAAAAGTAGAATTAAGATTTGAATATATATTGTAAATTTCGATAAGAAAGATTTAATAAAAACAAAATAAATTAAAAAAAAAAACATTATTATTTAGAAACATTTATAGAATACAAATTTATTCAAAGTATAGACCATTGTTAGCTATGATCTTTTCCCTGACAACATATAAATTCCTTCTGCTCATCCTGCTGCTTTTACACGTTTTCAAATTACGGCTTGTGTAGCTTCCACTGATTTTGCAAGTTCTTGTTAAGTTTGACAACAATCTGCATGGAGTAATGCCTCCAATTCTTGTTTTTGTACCCACCACCACCATAAGTTTGTCATTCCGCGTGTAATACTGAAAAATATTCATCTGAACCCCAACAAAGTATATACATATTACTGATCCCTATTCTATGTAAATTCTATGTCAATCAAGCCATGTCTGTCGGTCTGTGTAAAACACTCTCACGTCCAAAAAACACAACCAAATTATACAAAGTTTACAAAAAACCCTTTATAATTCTCCTAAGCAGTTTGGTATTGAAAATAAGCAAAATCGGTATAAAATAACAAGTATTATGGACCAAAATGTGAGACAGCCTCCATAAAAATTTGATATTTTTAAACATTTTTCTTGCAATTTTTTTTAAATATATTGCAGATATTGTTATGAAATTCTGTGCACGTTATTTTTATGATAAAAGAAGAAAGTGTGAAGAAAATAGTATGAATCGGTCCATGATTTCTAATAGGCCCCATACAAATATCATCCCGAAATATGGCTTTATGAAAAATGCGGCAAAAATAGGTTACATGCAAAACGAAATCGCAAAACGAAATTTTGTTTTGTTCGGTGCATGTTTGACCATATAAAGTCTACATCTAAAATTCACCTAAATACGTATAAATATAGTTACCAAATAAAAATTCGACATAAATAATTCGTATAGCTACATAAATTGTTGTACTAAATTTTATGATGGACGTAGCGTCGTCATAGCGCCCATATAACGACAACATCCGAAAAAGTCATTTATCTTATAAATATCAGTATCTATCTAAAATTTTAAACAAAAGTCAAGATATTATTATTAACAAATATCTTGATTTTATTCCATTGTTCCGTAGTGACTTTATTTATATGACCACTGCATACATATTGAATGCAAACTTTTCAAAAATTCATTTAAAATCACAAAAGTCCCTGGAATGTAATTTATATGGATAAGTTTCCTAAAGAATTGACTGCAGTTGATAGATTTATTGTTTCGCGTTTAACAAAACTGCGAAGTGAACATTAAACATCATAAAATGTTTAGAAAAATATATGTATAAATATTAGGGTGGTCCATTAATATCTTGTAATTAGTTTACAGGTCGCAATATTTATAAAAGATTGTGTTAAATTGTAAAAAAATATTATAAATGGAAAATCACAATATCTTCATAAAGTTTAATACCGCTACAATACTTGTACAATGTTGCAAATATGATAATTAATTAATGTTATGGTGATGATGTTGACACCTTTGCTAATGACATTGTGATAATAATATTGTTCAATTTCAGTATATGTGGAAGACTAAGATCAAACCCCGTAAAATCACTCACTTTCTTTATTTATACTGTAGCTATGTATGTATATACATATTTATATTGATAATATATATAAATACCAAACACTCGTATGTTTATTCCAAATTTATGGTTGTTTACAAAAATATCTAATATTCAGAATTAATAATAGCGCAATAACTTTTTTTTTATTTGCCCCCACACAACAAATCAATCAATTGCCTCAGAAATAAAATTGTTTCATTAGAAGCATTTTTAAAATTTCTATTAACAACACATCATTCATTGAGTAAAAAGAAATGACTTGCTCCTGCCGCATTCATGTCTGCAAATTAAAAAAAGCAAAACTAATTTCCAAAAACATGAGTAAGTTAATGAATGTTGCTTCCGGTTGTTGAATGAACGAACGTATGCTCACTTGGTAAGTATTTCTATTGTATTGTATTTCAATTGAATACATTCTGACAGTTATAATACGAGTATGGGAAAGTTGAAGGTTTAGTTACTGGTTACTTGTGTTGATATAAATTCTGGTACGCTGTTTGCTACTAAATGATGGCATTTCTATATGTTAACAAATTTTAAACGAATCATTTAATTAAGAAATGCTTATAATGAATGAAAAATTATCTTGTTTTTTTATCTCAGTGTTAGTTTGTACAATAGCTATTGCACTCTTTTTACTATATAATGGATTTGGAGACTATTAACGTCACAATTGAACAATCCAACCAAGTAATAGTTTATATTCGGCTGTGCCGAATCTTATATAGAGCAATTCCATATGAAAGCGATCACCTTTTGGACGAACCCTCTCCGATTTTAAAATAAATAGTCTCAATCGATTGCCCAGCAAAAAATAATGTACCTACATATTTTTTTTTTTTTTTTATAGTGACTGGTTTAGTGGTGGTGTACACCACTGTAAGTGACAAAATTAAAGAATTCTTCATAAGGGACCTCATTGAGAGTTGTTTAAAAAAAAAACTACTAAAGCGATCGCAACGAGTGATAGCTCGTTGGAAAGGTATTGAATCAGGCTTTAATTAAAAAATAAAATTTTCCTAATTTTTCTTAGAAATTGGCCTTTAAATTTTCCGATTTTCCGGCTTATTATTTTTTTGGATTCCTCATAATTTTTGCTTTAAGTATATACCCCTTATTAAATCAATTCTTATTAGGCGAACTTCATAAAATGTTATTATTTATTTTAGATTTATTAGATTTGTGTTGAATATCAAGGTAATAATGATTTTTATAAGAGGCTCATGCGCATTTAAGTGATTTTTCGAAGTAAACTTTTTATGGGGACTATGGTCAAATATGGACCGATTATTATCATATATCATAAATGTGACGATTTGTGTATATGCATGGACCGTTTGTGTTGAATTCCAACTTGCTAGTGATGTTTATAAGAGATTTATGCGCATTTAAATGATTTTCGGAACTGGACTTTATATGGGGGCTATTGTCAAATATGAGCCGATCATCATCAAATTTAGCACGGCAATTTAGATATGTATACGTATTATTTCTTTTGAATTTCGACTTTCTAGTAATTTTTATGAGAGATTTATGCTCATTCAAGTGATTTTCGGAAGTGGTTTTTGTATGGGCTATGTCAAAATATGGACCGTTGCAAAGAAAACATCATTTCGAGATTTCACTTTGCATGAAACTTATTATTGCAAAATTTTATGTGGATACAGCTTTTGTATAGACATTTACTTACCATAAAGAAATATCACGGAAAGACGTTTGTATGGGGCTATGAGAAATCGTGAACAGATTCCTGCCATTTTCAACCCGACTTGTCTTTCTGTAATAAAAATAAAGTGTGCAAAATGTCATGATATTATCTGCACTATACGTGAAAATAGCAAAAATGTCTGAAAAATATCGAAGTACACTGTAACTTTCATCTATAACTCGGATCCTAACATTTCGGTACACCAAAAAATGTTTGGTAAAAATTTCATTGTTCTATGTCTTTTTTTCGAAGTTCTATCGTTTCTTCAACAGACGAACGGACATGGCTAAATTGTCTTAGAATCTTATAGGGACCCAGAATATATAGACTTTTTGGCTTTACGACCATTATTTCGATGTTTTACAAACGGAATGACAAATTTAATATACCCCCCATCTTTTTGGTGGTGGGTATGAAAAACAATTCGAACTACCAGAACTAACACTGGTTAAAGGATTGATGTTTGTCTGTTGGCTGACCGGCACCGCAGTGGTGCAGGTGGTAGAATGCAAAGAATTCTGATGAGAGAAAGTGGGATTTCTCGAAACATATGTAAATTCAACAACCCAGGTTCGATCCCCAGTCAAGAAAAATTATCAAACATTTTTTAATAAAAAATTTTTCAAGTTGTAATTCCTAACTTCAGTAAAAATAATTTAATGAAAATTAAATTTAATGAACTCGAGCCTAACTAAAATTTATCAAGAAGTATAATAGAAATGTTTAAAGAATAAACTAAATTTAATTTCCATTTTATGTTTTGTTTGATTACATTAACTGTAGCATAACATTTCGATCCACTTAGGCTGAATAATTATTCCAAATCCCTGACATATTTTACTTGTCAAGAACTACATTACGAGTACAAATCCGTTTTTATTTTTTTTGACAACAGCCCCACATTGTTCAATTGGTCAAAGTAACTGTTTGAATTCCAACATACAGTGGGGAGCACAAATTACTACATGTTCGTGCCTTGTGCGCCTTCGATTTCATACAAAATAAATCAATAAAGACTACTTAAAAATGTTTTTCGTTATATATTTTAGATTTAATGCTAAATAAAATAATTAAAATACAAAATTGAAAATAATAATCGAGTAAGCAATACGTAAAAATTCTATTATGTACTCTATTTTGCACAAGTGTGTCTTTTGAAATATTTGCATAAAAATATCAATGTTTTCCGTTATTGGAAATTCGTTGCTGCAGTATTTTTCCTTTTTGCGGTATCATCTGTACACAGACAGTATTGCGACATGCCGCAGGAATGAATAATTACAATTTACATGTCGATGGATACATCTTTCCGCTTAGTTTTACTTACCGTGCGGAATCAATAATACCACCATTAGCTTAATATTAATTGAATTGTTTATTGTAAACATTTTTTGCAAATTATACAACACGAATCAAATTATAATAAATAATAAAGAGAGTTTATATTTCAACAGTAACAAAATTAAAACCTGCATTGTCAATAAAAAAATGGTTAAAGTTTCCCAGAAAGCACAGCAATTGGACAGTAGATTAGGCGAATCATTCGGCAAGTTCAATTTTAATAATTTTCAATACGACGGTAAGCAATATTGTTGGTGCCAAGCGACCCGAAGAATTCAAACACACCATTGTAAGGAAACATTGAACATCATGGTGAGGGGTTGCAGCTCGGCACCACTGCTTTGAATCGAAGGAATAATAAGTTTGCGTATTTTGCAAACCGATTTTGTAGATAAAAAGCAGATAAGGTCTATCATGTGGATGAAGTTACTTTTCAGCTAGGTGATTGCCTAAAGTACATACACTTTCAATTTCCTTTTGATGCAGTAGCCAGCAAGATTAAATTATAATAAATCAGTTGCTGAATTTTTTTAAAACTTTGTCTGCCCGTTTTATAGCAACATTGTTCTGTTTCCGCTATTGAACATTTAATAATACTTATAGTTCTGTTGTATATTTGCGTGATTTTGCAATTAATAATAACATAGAATTCAATAAATCTTGAAGAAAATTCAGGAAAATTCAAGTTTAAATTCAATTATATTCTACGCTTTTAAAGTATAACTAAATCGTTGAATTTAACTATTTAATAAATGGAGAAATTATTATTAAACTTATATTACAATCTCTTGTAGATAATCTTCTAAAAGGATTTTTAGCTTAAGTTGCTTATTTAAAACTGGTTTATTACAATTGGCTCCAAAAATCTCTGAAAATTAACCTAATTATCCAGTTTCATTATTCCTTTTGATAACATCATTTTCCTGATTTGTTTGTCCTTTCCAGATTCCGGCAAGAGAAAATATTTGTTTCAAACTTTTCTTTAACTTATTAACGTTGTTATTTTACATGTGAGGGCGTAGCTGAGTGTGAGCACGCTTGTTTGTGTCCCTTTAACCACAATAAACTGTTTTTACAAATGAATACATAAGAGTATAGATATTTGTATGACTGTTCATTAGTTTTTGTGTGTTTTTTGAGTGTGAGTATGTTCTTTTAGTGTTTGGTAGTGTTTACCATCATTAATTTTTATGACACATCCGGGAGGCGGATGTTGAGTGTTTTCAATGGCTGTTTTGGCACAAAACAGCGACCAAACAACGAAACAAACAAGCTTGACAAAGGAACGATGAACGTACCATGTTTTCTTTTTTTTTTTTGATATTTTTTTCCACACAGCCACTATATATGTATTTTGACCACAAAAATGAGTTTGCTTGTACGTGTATATGGCTTATGCGTTAGTGGGTGGCTTTTACATGGTTGTAGTTTTATATATTTTAAGCGTACTCTTTTATTGGTATGCGCGACGAAAGACAAGGACATGTTGATTGTGGGGGATTTATAAAGGTTATTAAAGATGTGTTTTAATTTCAAATCATACAAAGTGTTAAAGTAAAGTTAAACAATTTAAAAGTAGTATGTTTTTATGCCCATGTAATATATACTAAATATATGCAGCAGTCACAAAAACGTTTTGATATTAAAGACTTAAAAAAAATCTTTAAAAAAAATAATAATCCAAATTATTTAAATTCAAATTAAGTTTATTTATATGTAAATGCTGTCTACATTTACTTTCACAAAATTGAAACTTTCAAGACTATAAAATACTGTATATAAAAAAAAACGTCTGGGACATGGTTACTTTATTCTAATCAAATCACCTTAAGAAATTTATGATAAGGCTATCAAATAAATACCTGCTTAAATATTATGCATTAGTATTTTTCTACCCACCACCAAAAAGATGGGAATACATTACGCTTGTCATTTCGTTTTTAACACATGGAAATAATGGTCGCAGAACCAAAAATTCTCTATACTCTGGGTCCTTATAAGATTCTTAGATGATGGCTAGGTCCGTCGGTCTGTCTGTCTGTGGAAACATTCTTTGATCCTCCAAAATGTTTGGTGGATTTTGGATGGGAGTAATAGACAAAGTTGCAGACTACCACTATATTTTTCAGATATTTTTTGACGTTTTCTTCAAATATAATGCAGATAATGCCATTAAATTCTACACACTTTATTTTTATTACAGAAGAACAAGTCCTGTTGAAAATGGTAGGAATCAGTCCACAATTTCTCCTAATCCCCATATTCAATATGTATAGAAAAGCCATATTCATACAAAATTCTACAATACAAAGTTTATGCAAAGTAAAATATCAAAACAATATTTTCTTTGCATCGGTCCATATTTTTACATAGCCCATTTGCGAATATCACTTACTGCGCATATATCTTTTATAAGCATCAGCAGCAATTTTAAATTCGACACAAATATTCATAGCAAATTTTATGATAATCAGTCCATATTTGACCGTAGTACCTAAATAAAGTTCATTTCGAAAAATCTCTTATAAAAAACATTATTAGCGTGATATTCAACACAAACAATTCACATATATATATAAATCATCGTACACAACTTCAAAATGATTAGCCCGTAATTGGTCATAGTTCCCTTATAAGAACTAGTCCCGAAAACTCATTAACCTACATAAACATCCATATCGAACGGAAATTTTACACAAATCAGGTATGTTAAAATTATACTATTGACTTTTGTAAAAGTTGGTCCATAATTGGCGAAAGCTGCCACTTCCGAGAATAACCACAGACTATACAGAGGTGACAATTTTGACGTTTCAAAACGCCAAAACCAATTTCTTAAATCACTTTATGTTACATGCTGCAAAAATATAAACAAAGTGTAAATTCTTGGAATATTTTAATAATAATACTAATAGATTATTTGGTGGTGGGTATATTAGAGTCGGCTTACTTGTTTATATTTTAAGCTTATAACTAACTTTATAATTTTCGAATTTTAAAAATAAATGACAAAAATTCATTTGATGCAAATCCATGAAGCTTCAATATACCTATAAAATTATAAAATAATTATATGTGAAATTTACAATTTCACAAAAATCGACAATTTTACAAAAAATCTGCAAAAATTAAATCAAAATCCACAATTTCGGAAAAAAATGTATAAAATAAATTTTACAAAAAATTCAAAATTCATTCAAATTCAAAATTAATTTCAAATTAGTAAAATTTTTAAATTGTTGCACTGTTTTGTTACTTCATTTATATTGTATTTATTTTAGAATTTGTTAAAAAAAATGTTAATAGTTATTAAGATCAACCACAATTGAATTAGTTTGTATCTCACCAAAGCATTAAAAGACAACAGAAACTAATAAAGGTCATGCCAAACCATGCAAATGATTTTTGTTTACATAACTTATAACAGTTATTTTGAATGATTGCTTGCGTTTAGTTCTTACAATACCCATATTGTAAAATAAGTACTTTGCAAAATACTACAATATATTAGCAAAAAAAATGTCTACTTTACTTTACTTTACTTATAGTGAGCAAGAATGAGTAAATACAAATACTCTGAGAGTAAAAAAAAAAATAAAAATTTTCTTTGGGTTTGTCTTTGGCTCAATTTCTTGATGATCGTCTATAATTAGTCATAGCTCGCATATAAGGCCCACTTTTCAAAAAAACTTTAACAACTATAATCTCTTAATAATTTAAATAAAATTGAACACAAATAGGTTTTATACATACAGAAATTATGACACCTGATTTAATAACGGTCGGTCCATAATTATACATAGCTCCCACATAAGATCCCCTTCGAAAATCATTTTAAAATCTATAAATTTATTATAAGTGTTTCTATTGAGATTATATTTAACACAAAGAATATTTATATGCACAGAAGTCATGGCACTGGATTTTTGGCTGATCGGTCTATAATAGGTCACAGCTCATATATAGAGCCAATTTCTGAAAATGTGCTTTTACACATATACTGGGTGTAGGGTATTATATGATCGGGCTTGACCGACTATACTTTGTTACTTGCCAGTTTCTGTTCTTATATTGCTTAGACTACTACATTATTATTATTTTTTTTTTGTTTCAAAAATCTATATAAAAAACTTTATTTTAAATAATTAAATAGAATTTGTGAATTTTTTATTTGTTTTAAATTAATTTCCATTTATTTTTGTTATTCTTTTTATAAAATACTTGTGCAACATTTCTACAGCTTCAAGCCAGAAAATATTTCAAATTTTATACAATAATAAATATTAAGCTTTTTATCAAAAACAAAAAGCATGTTTAATTAACTTTCTACATGCGGTTATATATTTATAAAAGTAATAAGTTATGTATAAAATAGGTATCAACCAATCGTATACATAGGTAAGTTGCAGTTGCTATTTATTTCTGTGATTTAACAAATCTTCAATATTTTGTTGTATAATAAACAAAGTTGTGGCAGAACAATAAATTTGGAGCAAAAGTTTGAAATTTGTTTGTATACCAAAAACTTTTTGTGATTTTCTATACGAATGTATAGTCTCTAAACAGTGTGAGATAAGCAATGTTGTACAATAATATTGAATTATTAAGACTAGTAAAACGTCTAAAAGTTTAAATTATACATACATACTCGTATATTAAGATATTTTATTGAAGCAAGTTATTTATTTTCTTTATTTTAAAATATTTCTCTAGCATTTCTTATGTTTCACTCTGTATTTATATTGTTTGAAAATATTCTCCTCTATCACTATTTATTTCATAACAAAAGCAACATTATTATATAAAAAAAGTATCAAGAAAAAGTTTTACTTCTACATTTACTCTTTCATTTCAATTTTTTTCCTTCCGGAATTGTAACATATTTAGTATATTTCATGTGTGCTGCGATATCTCTACACTTACATTTACCATTACATACATATTGCAGTATTTTTCTCCCATTTATTAACCTAAAGAAAGGATTTAGTAATATTTCTACCTTGTTTAAAAAAGACTTTGTTCACTCTTCCACTAGTCGTGCTGAATAGTAATACATTAGTTTTTCTAAATAACTACGACTAACTGCTAATTATAGTAATTATTATACCCTACACAAAAAAGATGGAGGTATATTACGTTTGTCATTCCGTTTGTAACACATCGAAAGAATGGTCGAAATGGCCGTCCGTCTGTCCGTCTGTTGAAATCACGATAGAGCTTTGAAAAAAATTCATAAAAGAATGAAATTTTTCCAAACATTTCTTGATCTACCGAAATGTTTGGCATTGAAAATGGGCAACATCGGTCCAGCAGGATGTGAGTTATAAATCAAAGCTTCAGACTACCTCGATATTTTTCAGGTATTTTTTGCTAGTTTCTTCAAATATAATGCAGATAATGCCATGCAATTCTGCACTCTTTATTTTTATTATAGAACGACAACTCCTATTGTAAGCGGTAGAAATGGGTAAACGCTTCTGCGTAGCCCCCATACAAATGTCTTCCCGGAATATGACTTTATGGTACATAAATGTCTATAGAAAAGTCGTCTCCATAAAAAATTTTGCTAAAATAAGTTTCATGCAATGTGAAATCTCAAAATGATATTTTGTTTGCATCGATCCATATTTTGACCATAGCCCCATGCAAAGACCACTTCCGAAAATCACTTAAATGCGAATAAATATTTTATGAAAATCACTAAATCAACAAATTTTATGATAATCGGTGCGTGCTTGACCATAGCCCCCATAAAAGTTCACTTCCGGAAATTACTTAAATACGCAAAAGTCTCTTATCAGCAGCAAGTTAAAATTCACTTAAATGCGTATAAATCTCTCATAAAAAAAAATCATTCGCATATAAATCCTCGTACAGAATTTCATGATGATTGGCCCGTAATAGGTCATAGTTTCCTTAAAAGGACCGAAAACTCACTAACCTACATAAACATCCATATCTAACTGACTATTGACTTGTGAAAGAGTATACAGAGGTGACAATTTTGACGTTTCAAAAAGCTAAAATCAGTTTGCTAGGGCTTTTTGATACCTAATTTATTGTGCGTTAAAATAAATCACTTTATGTTACACGCTGAAGAAATATAAAAAAAAGGGTAAATTCTTAATAATAACTGGAATACGATTCTTATGATAATATAATATATGAATGATTTGGTGGTGGGTATATAGAATTCGGCACAGCTGAATATAAACTCTGACTTGTTTTATTTAATTGAACTGGATGCCGGAATATATATTAATACCCATTTACTTTTAATATATGCATCTGCCATATTGCAGTTATAAATTTTGCACAAGGACTGTGATGAAATTAGTAAGAATCGGTCCAACATTTTTCAATAGCCCACATGACCTTAATACAATAGAAACATCTGAAATACAATTTAATTACAAAATTTGATTCATTCGTTATCCCACATATTTAAATCATTGCTACATTTTTCTATAATTGGAAGCGTAAAGTTATATACTTATATAAAACTCCACTTTACATTACATATTTGAAATCTGTGAACAACACTTTAGGAAAACTACTGTCTTTTTCCGTTTCCTATAATTTTTCTTTTGCGTTTTATTTACACAAATGATTGTTTGATGCACTTGTACTGAATATTTGAGTGTGTGCTTTAAAACAATTTGTTGTATAAGTTTTTAATTGCTTATTTCCACACAATTGATTTAATTTAATTCAATTATGTAGAAATATATTTTTTCCCAAAGAAACCCGTTAAACGTTGGTATTTGTTAAAATGCAAATTAATTTAAAGTATTCAAATGTATGCTTCCTAAATGAGCAGGAAAACCCACAAATATTCTCTAATACAATTTTAAATTAAGCAATTAATATTTTTCAGATAAAATATTGTTTAAAGTATTTGAGTTTTGTTTCAGTGAAGGAATCAAACAGTTTTTCTTTAATAAGGAAATAGTTGATATTAGGTTAAGGTGTAATTGGCGCATGTAGTCACAACTACAAACGCATATTGTTTTTCATTTTATAGGTATAAACTTATTAATATTAATGTGTTATAATATAGATTTTTGGTGATTTGCGATTAATACGCTAATGTATATATTTTTCTTAGTGTTTCATAACTATAAACGCACTTTAAGTAAAATGGCTGTAGCATATTCAATTTTGTTCTTATAATTTCACTAATTTGTTACTCAATACCCAAAATTCCATATGAAACACATCTCATAGAAATCGATAGATATAAATTGTTGGCAAAAAAGTAACTTATAACGATAGTTTTTTGAAAGTTCAAAAAAAGTACAATGACTTTGTTCATAGTTTATGTCTGGAAGCAACAAAACCATAACGCGTGGATCAGATAAACACAGTATTTTAATGCTGCGAACTGTTTTATGAAAAACACGTTTATATTCTTGACCGAATCGAACATTTTTTTTGTCGAATTTCAACTTGATAGTGAGTTTATAACAGATTTATGCTCATTTAGGTGGTTTTCGTTTAAGTGTTCCTCATATAGAAGCCATTACGAATTATGGGCCGATCATTATAAAGGTCGTTATGATTATTTATACATTGATTCTTTGCGTCTAATTTTCACTTGATAGTCGCTATGATAAATCAAAGACCGCTTTTTATAATAAAAATAAAAAATTAAGTGTGCAAATTTGCATAATATTATCTGCATTATAATTGAAGAAAATACCAAAAAATATTTGAAAAATAACGAGGTTGTCTGAAACCTTGGTCTATAACTTGTATTCTACTGGACCAATATTGTCCATTTTCAATACCAAACATTTTAATGTTTGTGAGAAGTTTCATTGTTCTAAGTCTTTTTTCAAAGTTCTATCATGCTAGAGGACAGAAGTCCATAAGTCACTCCAATCATGCCGACCGGGCATTGCAAAGAATATTGTTCAAGCTAAGTGGAAAGACTCACGTCAAAATATTTTATGTTTATATCGTCCACCACCATAGTGGGGCCCATAAATATTAGTCCAACACCCAATTTAAATTATACCGTTTGGCTCAGAGTCAATTTAACGATGTTCGTCCATCCGTTTGGCTTGCTGCCTGTCCATGGAAGGCTTGTGCGCAGAGTACAGTTGGCAATTTTGAAGATATTATGATAAAATTTGGTGCATGATATCCCTTCGCCTACAGGACGGTGGGATTGAAATTGGTTGAAATCGATCCATTATTTCACCTAGCCCCCATACAAATGTTCGGCCGAAATAATTATTTATCGCTCCAAACAAATTTCGCCACAAATAAGTTGTTCACATCCATAAATTTTGTTAGGATCCTACCATAATTTAAAAACTCCCATATAGGCCCAATTCCGAAAACCACCTCAACGACTATAAATCTTTTAAAAATGTTGGTATCCAAATAAAATTCAACACAAATAAGTTTCACATATACAAATATCATGACACCTAATTTTATAACGATCGGTCCATAACTAGTCATAGCTATCATAAGACCCTCTTCTGAAAATAACTTTAACAAGCATAAATCCAAGTGGCGCTAAAATTTAAAATTTAATTTGTAAAGGCGCAAAAGTCGCGCTACTATGGGTGCACCCATTTCTGAACAAGTAAGAGTTTATATTCGGCTGTGCCTAATCTTATATACCCACCACCAAATCACCTATTATTAGGCGAACTTCATAAAATATTGCACAGTAATTTCTATTTACTTTAGGTTTATTTTAGTAGAATTTCATCTCAATGACGATATTGATAAGAATTTTATGCATATTCCAGTTATAATCAAGAATTTACACTTTTCAATATCAAACTGCTTAGGAGAATTATAAGAGGGTTTCTGTAAGCTCTGTTGATACTGGTTGTGTCTTTTGGACGTGCTCAATGGATTTAGAATCCCATAAGGCCAAGAATATATATATTTTGTTGGGTATCAGATGAATATTTCTCAGTGTTACACACGGAATGACAAACTTATATATCACCACTTATGGTGGTGGTGGGTACAAATATTGCAAAAAATTTCAATAACAAATTTAACTACAAAATAAGAAATAGTTTTTTGAAAATTTCGTTTAGTTAAATTGTGTATTTTAGACGTGAGAGTGTTTTACAAAGACGGACGGACGAACAGATGGACAAACGGACATAGCTCAAAGGACTTAGAATTTTATAAGGAACAAGAAAATAAATACTTTGTTGGGTGTCAGATGAATATTAACAAAGTTTCACACGGAATGACAAACGTAATATACCCGTATTCATCACTTGTGGTGGTGGAGGATATAACTAGATTAGTTTAATCACAGTTGACACTTTTGGTAACATTTTTGTCCTGATTTTAAATTAAGTTTGCTTTTTGGTTGGCAAGTCTTTATTGTAACTAATCTTTTTTAAGGTTGGGCATATACAGTTTGCGTTTTATAAAGTGCAATTTTATGTAGCAATCTAAGAGTATTAAAAGTTAATGTGATAGTAAAATTTTATTGTATATTCATATCAAGATTTCTTTGCGACTACATCATTGTCAGACAGTGAACAAAAATAAAAGCTATTCTATACAAATGTCAACATTTTACGTCCTTCGTAGGATGTTTAGAATTTAATTGTATTGTGTTAGTAGGATAATTGAAAATAATTTATAATAAATTTATTCCTTTGTGATAAATATATATTTTGTTTTTTTTTTTTTTTTAAATATCAATATCTTATTACGTTTAAAGGGGTAAAAAAAGTGTAAAAATTGGTCAGCAAATTTAATGTAAATAGTTTTATTCTATTGGTTTTCGTTTTCCTTTCAATCACCTACAAAATGAATTTAAAATTAGTCTAAAGCTAATTTGTAATTGATTTAAATTAAACAACAGTTTTATAAATTAATAGATTTTATTAGGCAGTTTGTAATGGCTTTGAATTTATAAAAATATTAATGATTCAGAAAGGAATTAATTCTATAGAAAACTACTTATTAATTCGGTATGAATCTGAAAATAAATTCCTGTAGAAGTACTATTGATGAACTAAATACTGGAACAATTACAACAAACTGTTTTGATAAGACTTTACATAATTTAAGCTTATTGTTGGAAAATATCTATTTGTATATTTTTTCCAATAATTCTATTCCATTAATGGATTTTTAACATATCAACTGAAAAATGTTCTTTAACTGAATTGAAATTGAGTAAATATTATGGATCTTCAATATTCAACTCAATTACAATAAACAAAGTTTTAAATGTGCTCTAAGAAATTGCATTAGTTATATGGCATTGAAAAAGTTGTTCTACTAAAATTTGTTCATTTTTAAAACTAAATAAAAATCTTGCTAAAACTTTCCAATTAGACCACGAGTTTATCAAAGGCAAATGTCCGAACTAAAGAAAATTAAATTTTTAATTGTTATTTTAAATCGTACGAGTATTTAGTATTGTAGCCGGGTTTTGCCTTTGTTATTCTATTTCATTCTCTGCAGTTTTTATACCTACCACCAAAAAGATGGGGGTATATTAGGCTTGTTATTTCGTTTGTAACACATGGAAATATTGGTCGTAGAACCAAAAAGTCAATACATATATTCTGGGTTCTTATCAGATTCTAAAACGATCTATCATTGTCCGTCCGTCTGTTGAAGACATTATACAGCTTCGAAAAGGACATAGAACAATTAACTTTATATCAAACAATCTTTCATCTACCGAAATCTTTTGAATTTAAAATTAGCAAAACCGGTTCAGTAGCATCTGAGTAATAGGCCAAAGTTTGAAACAACCTCCACATTTTTCAGATATTTATAGCTATTTTCTTGAAATATAATGCACACACACACTTTATTTTAATTGTAGAGGGACAAGTCGCGTAGAAAATGGTAGGAATCGGTCCACGATTTCTTAAAGTCCACATTCAAATGTCTTTCCGGAATATGGTTTTATGGCACATAAATGTCTATAGAAAAGCCGCATCTAAACAAAATTCTGCAATAATAAGTTTAATGCAAAATGAAATCTTAAATTTATTTTTTTTTTGCATCGGTCTATTTTTTGATATAGCACTACATAAAGTCCACTTCTGATAATCACTAAAATGCACATAAAGCTCTTATCAAAATCGCTAAATATTTGAAATTTTATGAATTCAACACACAATTTACATAAACATATAAATCGTCCTTCCAAATTTGTTGATGATGGGTTCATATTTGACCGTAGTACACTTCGGAAACCCACTTAAATGCTTAATAGTCCCTTATAAACATCTCTCTTTAATTTAAATTCGATACAAATAATTCGCAAACACTTCATGCAGATTTTTATGATGATGGACCTGTAATAGGTCATTTCTGACTTGTGAGTACTACTCTCGAAAACTCATTAACCTACATAAACATCCATATCGAACCGAAATTTTACACAGATCAGTTATAGGTATGTAAAAATTATACTATTGACTTTTGTGAAAGTTGGTCCATAGTTCCGAAACAAGCTCCACTTCCGATACTTTTGACGTTTCAAAAAGCCATTGTGTGTTGAAGTAAATCGTTTTATGCTATATGCTGCAAAAATATAAACAAATTGCAGTTCTGAAAGTAAAAGACAAATATGTTTAAATTCTTGATGACAACTGGAATATGCAAACAAATGTTTTAAAAATTAAATTAAACCAAAATAAAAATAAATAGAAATTACTGTACAGTATTTTATGACGTTTGCCCCATAGTAGGTGATTTGGCGATGGGTATAAAAAATTCCGCACAGCCAAATATAAACTTTTACTTGTTTTTAAATGGAATATATGTACATATGTATGTATGTGTAAGTGCACATAAATTGGTTTTATATCCCAAAAGAAAATACATAGCCATGCAAAAAATTTATTCATACATTAGACCTGCTCTTAAAAAAATGATTAGCTTTGAATGGCTCTTGTTAGTTAGGAGCTAAAATTCACTAATGCACAATTAGGGACATATCCAATAATGAAAATCCGAGCTGAAAGTCGTTTAAAAGTTATAAAATTTAACAAATATATAAAAAACAGTTATATTTTTTAATAATAAAAAATTTTGTCATTTTCTTATTATTTTTAAAATCAATTTAAAACCACTTCATCTTTCAGAGAATATTTTCTTTATAACAAGATTTAAAACCTAGGTATAGGGTATTAACATTTTTCCCAGTTCAGGCCTCAGATTTTGCAATAGTTAGTTTTAGCATATAAATACATACAAAAAACAGGTTAGAGTACAATATTCGGCTGTATGGAATCTTAAAAATCATCCATCTATATATCAGTAGTGTGATTGTTTTACAGTGGCCGACAGGAGTCTACGTACGACCCATATTTTTGCAATTTGGGCTTTTTGAAAACATAATGAAAAAAAGTAATAATACAGTTTTGTTTCAAATGTATTTTTAATAATATAACACAAAAAAAATCTTATGTTATTATAAACTTACAGTCTTATTCAGAAAAAATTAAAGTAGACTTCAAATGTACTTTAAGAAAATTTTGTATGAAAATTTCGTCTAAAAGAACACTTCAAACGTATTTTATTTTTTATGAATACGACAGTTAAACTTTTATTGACAAAAAACTAAAAAAAATTTAATGAGAAAAGTTTACATACGAGCTGTAAATTAACATAAAAAACTTTGTTTGGGTATTAAAACTAGAGCAACCAATCTTTGACAATCTGAGCCGTGTGCTGCGGATCGTTATGTTGCTGGAAAATCCAACTCTGACTAAGATTTAAAATATCAACCGAGGGTTTCAAATTTTGTTCCAAAATGAATTTGTACAGATAGCGATCCATATTACCCTCAATAAACACTAACTTTCCTACTCCAGAAGCAGCGATAGCACCCCAAACCATCACGCTGCCTCCACCATACTTAACAATAGCAACTAAGTTCTTCGGCTCCATCGCTGTATTTTTTTTTAAAGTTGTTTGTATAGTTCTTGGATGTATAATTAATTCAGGGGCCAAATTATCGCATTCGATATCGAATAAAATTTATCATAATTTTCTTATTTGAGATTATGGCCTTCGATATCGAGCAAGAAATTTAGTACATTTTATCATAATTTCGATATCGAAATCATTTTTCGATACGATAGCTCATTCGATCACGAATGTGGTAATTTGGCCCCAGATCTGTCTGCGATATCTCCGGCTAATTTTGTGGCATTTACTTTTGGATTTTTGTCCACTTCTTTTAAAATGAAGGTAACATCTCTACGACTAAGTTTCTTGGGGCGAACTCCACTTGGTTTGTTTTCAACTGTACCAGCCTTTTTAAAGTTATTGACTATTGTCTGAACTGTAGACTTACTTAAATTAAAAAAAGCTTTGATATTTCACCAAAACATTTTCCCTCATTTCTGCACTTTACAACAAAATTACGGACATCAATTGATATTTCTTTTCGAGAAGCCATTATTTCTATTAAAGATTTATTTAATCCGCCTAAACTTGAACTGAATGCTATTTTAATAAAACCCTTGTTTGTTTATTACAAATAATTTTTAAAGTTTACATTACAATAACAATTTTGTTTGGGCATATCAATAAAAATAGATTACAAACAAAACTGCATCATAATTTTTTTATTCCGTGCTAATGTTCTCATAAAATGTCCAATAATGTGGTCGTATGTAGAGTTTTGTCGGCCACTGTATGCTTACTTGTAGGAAATTTGTGTTGAATTTTGTATCGATAACGATGTTTATACGAGTTATTTTATTTTTTGGATCCCTTATAATGGATCTATTAGGTATATATTATGTGACGACCGTCCTAAAATTCTTTACTGTATTTAAGTCTTATTGTGAATTTCATATCTCAATAATGACATATTCATCTCAATAACGATATATTTTAGAAATTTTTTTTCTTTTTGTATTTCAGTTATTCTCGGAAATATACCTTATATGGGAACTGTAGCCAATTATGAACTGACCTTCACAAAATCCAATACTAAAATTTTAGTTTACGTAAAAAATATCAGTTCGATTACAGTTCGATTACAATACTAACAAATGTTAATGTTTTCAGAAATGGTCTCTTTTTACGAGAGCTAGGACCAATTATGGCTCGAACATCATTAAGGTTGTTACTATGATTTATATATATAGGTATATGTGCATTATTTCTATCGAGTTTCAACTTGATAATGATATTTATAAGAAATTTATGTGCTTGCAGAATATTTTCGGTGTGGACTTTATATGGTCAAATATGAACCGATCATCATAAAATTCGATGCGGTGATTTATATGTACATGTGGATTATTTATGTATGTCGAATTTTATAAGAGATTTAGTTTATTTAAGTGATTTTCGGAAATGGAGTTAATATGGTGGCTATGGTCAAATATGGACCATCTTTACGTGAAACTTTATTTGCTAAATTTTTTATGGATACTATTTTTCTAAAGGCATTTATGTACCATAAAGCCATATTTTAGGAAGACATTTGTATGGGGGCTATGAGAAATGGTGGACTGATTCTTACCGTTTTAAACAGAACTTGTGCTTCTGCAATAAAAATAAAGTGTGCAAAATTTTATGATACTACTTCATTACAAGAAATAGCAAAAAATATTTGAAAAAAATAGAGGTTGTATAAAACTTTGGTTCGTTACTTGGTTCCAAAATTACTTTTTTAAGGGCAGGTTTATACAGTTTTGTTAATAAATCTATGAGTGTTTGCAAATAAAGACTGAACAGTAGTCTGGTCCAAGAATCGTATTCGCAAATTATTCTTTATTACAAGGACTTTATAGACTTTGTTATTGAAGTATTCGTTTTTAACAGATACTTGAAGTTGTTTCGTACATTGTTCATTAAATTTTTAATTATATTATAACTATAATATTTTCCAACTAATCTACATACATACGAGTATTTAAAAGACAGAAAAAATTAATTTTTCTTGTAATCTTTTAAACTTTATTTTTCGGAAATATGCTCTTAAATCTGTGTTTGACACAAGTTTTTCAATAACTTTTTCTATTGTCAACAACTATAGACCACTACGCTAAAGCTTTCATTAAGAAAATACCAATATTGTTGACTGGTTACAATGGGGGTCTAATAAGAGTGAGCAAATTTAAAATTTTTAATTTTAGGAGCAGTCTAGTTTTTATGTATACTATGAACGTAAGTATAGCTATACTGAACTACGTATGTGAATGTGTTATATTTGCTGTTATATGTTGGTGACTATGGAGGAGTTATTGATTTTCTGTTTGATTTTTATGTTTATAAAAAATTAAAAAAAAAAAAAATACACCCACAAAATGTTGGTGATTTAGTTTAAAGGCCACATTATTTGTTTTTTTTTTTGTTTTTTATTTTTTTTACCATAAGTGGTGACTGAGGATATATATAAGTTTGTCATTCCGTCTGTAACACTGAAAAAAATTCATCTGAGACCCAACAAAGTATATATATTCTTGATCCTTATGGAAATCTAAGTCGATTAAGCAATGTCCGTCTGTCAGTCTATCTGTCTGTCTGTGTAAACCACTCTCACGTTCCAAAGCCAAAACCAAAATCAACAAGATATTTAAAAAATCGTTTATAGTTCTCCTAAGCAGTTGGGTTTTAAAAATCAGCAAAATCGGTATAATAAAACAAGAGTTATGGACGAAAATGTGAGACAAGCTTCATAAAAATTTGATATTTTTTAAACATTTTTCTTGCAATTTTTTTAAATATATTGCAGATATTGCCCTAAAATTTTGTAGGCGTTGTTTTTATAATTAAAGAAGAAAGTTTGAGGAAAATAGTAAGAATCGGTGCATGATTTCTCACAGCCCCCATACAAATATCTTACCGAAATATGGCTTAATGATAAATAAATGCCTGTAAAATTGAAATATTAATACAAAATTCAGCAAAACAAAGTCTCATGTAAAAAGAAATTGCAAAGAGAAATTTTGTTTTATTCCTTCCATTTTTGACCGTAGCCACAATATAAAGTCCACTACCGAAAATCACTTAAATGGGCATAAATCCCTTGTAAAAACAGCTATCCTGTTTAAATTGAACACAAATAGTTCATAAATATATAAAAATCGTCTATGTTAATACCAGTCATACAATTCTAGGCGCGCTCCGAAAAAGGAGTCAGAAAAGAGTCCAACTAAAAAGCATTTTCGGTAACAAGCAAATGCAGTTCTGTGATATTAGCTTTAAGTTAAACTTGACTTAAGTTTTGTGGTCGTTTATTGTATATTATATTTTTATTAATTATTTGATTATTTATACCAAAATTCTATTCGTGATGTCCCGTTTTTTAGTATGTTAGTAACTAATTAATAATAAAAATTAATATCCAATGATAAAAAACATAAAAGCTATTATTTAGAACGAGACCCCTGAAGAAGTTAGAATAAAACTAACGAAACGTTGGGAAAATAAAATAAAAAATAAAAATCGAACAAGTCTTTTATTTACGTTTGGAAACAAACATTTGACCAAATTAGCCTGAAGGAAACTCCTTAAAAATTATAATAATTATAAATATTGGTCACAAAAACAAATTAATCAAATGTTTTTTAGTTGGACTCTTTTCTGACTTCTTTTTCGGAGCGCTCCGAAAATGCTCTTTAGTTGGACTCTTTGCTGACTCCTTTTTCGGAGCGCTCCTAGAATGGTATGCTGGGATGATGATCGGTCCATATTTCACCGTAGCCCGTAGATATAAAGCCTGCTTCCGAAAATCAATAAAATTCGCATAAATCTCTTATAAAAATCACTAAGAAGTCGATATTCTACACAAGTAATTCATATATACAATTAAAACGTCTTACTAGATTTCATAATAGTCGGTCCAAACTTGACAGTAGCCCCAATATAAATTCCACTACCGAAAATCACTAAAATTCGCATAAATCTCTTAACAAAATGACTATC
Organism: Bellardia bayeri; assembly: GCA_950370525.1. Classification (NCBI taxonomy): domain Eukaryota; kingdom Metazoa; phylum Arthropoda; class Insecta; order Diptera; family Calliphoridae; genus Bellardia; species Bellardia bayeri. The sequence continues at coordinate 49,549,109 of OX493268.1, forward strand.
AAGTTGAAATTTGCCAAGCATAATCAAAATATACATCTAAATTGTCGTATCAAATTTCAGGATGATCGGTGCTTATTATAACGTAGCTCTCATAGAAAGTCCTGTTCTGAAAACCACTTAAATGCGCATAAATTTCTTACAAATCTCAATAATAGGTGATCCGAAATATGACAACATCGATCAGAAATATCTGATTTATATACGGTATCCACAAAAATATCGTCATAAAAAAATGTTTGAAGATCGTTAGAAAATTTACCTTATTTTCCATATAAGGCCTACTTAAGAAAATCATTTTAACGACCATAAATCTCTTAAAATTATCGATAGATAAATAAAATTCAATACAAACAAGTTTCATATACTCGTATACAAAAGTCGGGACACTTTATTTTTTAATGATTGGTCCAGGATTAGTCAAAGCTTCCATATAAGACCTTCTGCTAAAAATCACTTAAACCTGCTTTATTTTTTTTTTACTCTGGATCTTTTTAGGCCGGGGAGTTAATTTAAGTGCTATATTTCGGATCGAAAATGGCTCAATTTTAAGAAAAATATTTTTAGTCCAATTGTTGAAGAAAACGTTTACAAAAGGTATCAGTATAAACAGAGTAGTGTATGGCTCCTGGCTTCTTGAAAGTTCATCACGTTCATTATATCCCGCTTTTCATACCAAAATACCCGCCTATTGCTGTTTTAGTAAATTAATTTTTTTGCAAATTTTTAACAAAATATAAAAACACAAAATAGTTTGAAATATTGTGAATTGCGCTTTTGTATTATGTGGAATACCATCGAAAATGTTTTATATCTAAGAAAAAATAACAAATATATTGAAATATTCGAAATATAATATACAGTTCATACTTTTGATTTAGAAATCACTTTTATTTAAGAATAATCGAGTGAAAACCCTTATTCGTTCAAACTCTACTAATGTTTGGAAAATTTGGGTTTGAATCACTAGGGCAGATACATTTCCGATTGCATCTTATAATTTGTTAAAGTTTTTGCGACATGGTTTTGTTAAAAGGATATCACAAAATATTCAGCAGTGATTTTAATTTTACAAAGAACATAAACATTTTTAAAAGGTATTAATATAGTTAATATATTTCGCTTTTTCATCATATTTACTTCGAAATCACGGTTGTTTTATTTAATAAATATAAATACATTAAGTTTTACTTTACAGGATTATACGAATATGTATGTATATATGTGCTGAAATGTTCACAAATACCGGCCTGCAATAAGGACATTTTAGATTTTAACTTCTGATTTATTTCAGTTTTGCTAATTATGATCAATGTGTTATTCCAAATAGTAGATCATAATGTTGCATAACATTTTTTCTTTTGTTTTATGTAACCGTTTTTATTGCAAATTACTTTATTTTATTCAGTGTAGTAATTCTATAAAAATAATTTTTTATTGTTAAATTTTCACAACACGCTTTAAGCTTGGCGAAATATTTTAAAGTTCATATTACAGAAACCCTTACTGTAAAAACTCATTTGGTCCTTTACATCCATAAATAATGGTTGTGATTTCAAATCACATTTATTACATGTAATAAAACCGAATTCCTGATATTATGAAAAAAGAAAGTTAGAAAAATAAAAAAACACAAGTAAAAGTAAAATATGTATTTATAAATAACAAATTTTAAAAACTAAAAGCAAATTAAAATAACCAGATTGAGTTTTAAACGCAGCACCACAATTTAACATAAAAACGTAATTTATTTTAACAAGAATTTGTGTGTATTCAAAATAAAAATAAATTTGTCTTATAGTTACTGTTTTTTCTGTAACTTGTAAACGAAATATTTCACCATGTTACCAATGCCTCAACAAGACGGTTGTGCCACCCTCATGACTTGCGGGGTCTTGATAAGGAAAGTAAAAACCACAGGACAACATGCTATGAACAGAACCCATCATGATTAGAATGATAAAAAGGACGAAATAAGATTTCATTAATAAACCATATCAAATGGAAACAACAAATTGTATCTCTTTTAATGAACACAGAAAATTGACATTTCTCTCAGACTCATGACAGGACTTTAATTTGAAATGGTTTTAGTATATAGTCTAAATAATGTTCAGCACTAAAGGGCGACAAATGTAAGATACATACAAACATACATATGTGTCATTTTTTTTTTTAATTTAAACCTTTTTATACCCTCCACTATCACAAGTGGAAACTTCTTAGCCTAGAACAGAAAGCGCGGTATAAACAGAAAAAAGTTTAGTTTATGGAAACTTCCATCTCTGCTATGAACACATGTTAAATTTCTTTTCGATCTGCCAGCTCCTTTATATAGAAACAGGTGGTGAAAAAGACGCATCCGCGATTTTTTTACAATGTCCCCGTTTACACAGGGAAACATTTTGTTTGGTAGAGAGGGACGAGTGGGGAAGAGAATATGAAATTTGTTTCCCGTTCTCGGATGCAAGCTTTGTGCTTTCATTCTTATTGTGTATATTTGCTTTGCTTTCTGACATTTGATTTCTTTCTTTTCGGCATGCTTTGTTGTCTATGTTTTATATTTGACTTTGTGTGAATAAAAATAAAAAAATAAATAATGTTAAATAAAATAAAATAAATGCTTTTACAAATTTTATCTTTTATAATTTATTTATTTATTTATTTCACAAATCAAATATACATACTTACATAAGCAAATCAAAAACTGTAGAAATTAAAAAAAAAAACAACACTGCAATTAGACAAATGTCAAAAAAAACAAATATAAACTGGAATGTTTCCGACAACAATGTTTACCTGTATGACCGCGAAGGAAAATACAAAAGAGAATTCCAGATGTTTCCCTTCCAAAAGTTTCCCTGTGTAAACGGTGATAATGGTGTCATTAAATAATTAAATAAAAAATGTTCATCGGCACAAGAAATTCATAATGATATGGTGACTGTGTTAGGTGAAAGTGCTCCTTCATATGCAACAGTAAAAAATTGGGTTGCTGGATTTAAACGTGGTCGTATAAGCATTGAGGGTGAACCACGTAGTGGACGTCCAAAAACAGCAACAACAACAGAAATTTTTGACAAAGTGCATGATATGGTATTAAATGATCAATGAATAAAAGTGCGTGAAAAAGCTAATATCATGGGCTTATTTGGAGCGTTTTAAGAAAAACAAAATGAATTTTAAGCGTCGTTTCATAAATATTGATGAGACATGAATCCACCACTATACTCCAGAGACAGAAGAACAATCCAAGCAATGGACTGAAGCTGGAGGAAGTGCCGCAAAGAACCCAAAAACAATTCAATAAGGTCCCGGCAGAGATTTGTTAGGACTTAAAAGATATTCTATTGATTGACTATCTATCTGCAAAAGGTTACAACAATAAATTCAGAGTAGAATTTCGAATTACCTGTCCTCTCCTTTTTTTGATTAAAGGCAGAAAAACTTGCACTTTTTATTCTAGCTCTATCAGTTTTCGAGATATACAGTTGCCATTTTTTAATATCAGACCTTCCAAAAATCCGTTATTAGTGAATCTATATCATGCAGACGGAATCCAATGCCCGAATTTTAAGTGTCTAGCTTTAGCGGATTGGGCTGTGCAGTGATGAATGAATCAGTCAGTCACGTTATTCTTTTATATTTATAGATTAAATATTAATGTTTACTAATTATATTAGAAAATACACTATAATTTACCAACAGTTATTTTTAAATACCCAACAAAATGAATTCGTTTATTAAAACTAATCATAAAAGGAACAAAACAATCAAATATTAAAATCAAAAATACAATTTCTTTTACATATAATTGATGTTCTTCTGCTCTGTTTGTTTTTTATTCAACATTCTAGTTTTACAAGTGGCTATACTAAATAGTTGCATTAATTTTAATTGTCTACTTACTTAATGGATCAAAGCCAGTTATAAATTCAGGACAGCGTTCATAAGCTGATGTGGCAGCAGGAGTGTCCGGCCAACAGAGCCAGCCATCAAAAGTGCCTGGACAAAATTTGTCTATTTGGAATGAGAAAAACAGAACAGTATTATTGTTAAGGACACTCTGTAAAAAAACTCAAAATTAAAACAATTTTGTATAATTATCATATAGAAACAATGAAATTTATATTGCTCTGAAGATGTTAAGAGACGAATTAAAAGAGAAACAACATTTAGCAAGAAATGTAAATGACAAGTTTGTTTATTTGTTGAGATCCATCACAATGAAATCTTTTTGCTATTTGTGCTTGAAAGTAATAAAGCTTTTAATACTTAATAATGAAGTTAATTGTTAATAACTAAACAACATATTTTGAATGTTTAAAGCATTTAAATTATGTAAATTATAATACTGAAGTACTACTTATGTACGTATATATTTTCTTTCAAAGAAAATTAAAATGTTTCAACAACTGTCATTTAGAGAGCGATTTTATGAACTTGGTTTCACACTTTTTATGTTGTATAATTATATTTATGTATGTATAATTTAATTATTATTTTACCTGTCATTGTGTTTGTCACTGCAGTTGCAGCTGCCGCCGTTTGGTTGAGACGTTCATAGCATTCATTGCGTAAAATTTCAAAAGGATCTGGTGGTGTTTCATTTACTTCTGTTTGTTCTTCTACTCCTGCTGATGCTGTCACTGCGTTCGTGGCTTTGGTTGCTATTAAGGAACTTGCCATTGTTGTAGTTGTTGTTGTGGTAAGAGTATCCATATTGCTACTGCCACTATTTAACATGACAAAAAACTATTGTTTTTTTTTTTTGTGTTTTTATTTTTTCACTGAATTTTACTAAATTAATAAACTATAACTATTTTTCAAAAGTCCTTGCAGAACTACAGGAAACAGAAGTATACATATATGTAGCTCAGCATGCACCATTTAGCACATTTTTGTAAACAACCATAATTTAGTCAGACTTAAAATGAATAAATTTTATTTTTTTTTTTTTTTTTTATTTTATTTTGCAAAGATGCAAATATGTAGTTCATATATGTAAATAAATATTACTGAGTTTAGTTTGTGGCTTGTTTGTTAATGAAAGGATTTTGTAGGTTTTTGTCCTTGTTGTACTTTATTATACTGGTTTCGGATTCCTTTAAGCTTTTAAATGTACATATTAATATTTTCCATGCATTGGCTTATATTACACCAATATTATTTTTATACCAAATTGAAATCTGCAAAGAACAACAAACATAGAAAAGATGTTTTATAATCATGAAGGACATTTGTTCTACAAAAAATATGTATGCAAATATGTAAGGTTTCATTTTATCAACAAGTAAAATTGCAAACATAATATTTAGAAAGAAAGACGTAACCATTTAGTATACAATATATTTTTGAATTATTTTATTTAATTAAAAAACCTATTCTACATATTTGTTGGCGTTTGATCTTATAAAACACAAAACACTTGGAAGATCAAATAGAGTCAAACAAAAGTGTGTTAAAAAATGTTATTACGCGTTCTTGAGTAAATATTTTAAGTATAGAAAGAACATGATTTTAAGATCATATGTATATAAAACAGATTAATTAACATTTGGCAAATATTTACTCAAAAAAGCGTGACCACTTGTTTTAGCACAATTTTTATTTGGCGTTGTTTACTCTTACAACAGTTTTGCAAAATCAAACAGCATCAAATAAATTAAAACTAAATAATGTGCTTTGGCCTAAATAAGAAAAGTTTTTTTTTTTTAATAAATAAACGAGTTGTAATATATGTTATTTAGTGGTTACGTCTTTGTCGGCAAATATTTGTCAAATGTGACCGTATCTTTAGATTACTATTTACAACGGACTAGTCTGTTTTTAATAAAAATAATATGTGCAAGATTTCATGATATTATTTGCAATATATTTAAAGAAAATAACAAAAAAAAAAAAATTATATAATATTAAAGTTGCCTTAAATTTTTATCTATAGCTCTGGATTTTCTTAACCAATTTCTTCCCTTTTTCTACTTAACAAAAAATATTTGAGGCCCTGTCATGTCCACAACAGACGGACGGCCGTTATTAGCTTGTCTAAAAATTGTCATACGGACCCAGAATGTATAAACTTTTTGATTTTACGACCAATATTTTGATGTCTTACGACGGAATGACAACCATATTTTAGGTGGTGGGTATTAAATTTGAGAAAAAAAGAATTCCTAATGATTATGCTTATCTTTCAAATTAAATAGTGTTTCAGCTAAATAAAAAGTAGTTATGACTTAACTGCAGTCTTTCTTTCTGGTTTACGAGGTAAGTAGAATTAGTTAATTTTTTCATGAGCACACAAATGGAAGTTTTGTCTTTATTACATTAGAGTATTCACAGATTCTACCGTCAATATTTCGACATGTTATAAATTGTTATAATCTTGACATTCATTTATAATGTTGTGCTCAAGTACTATAATATAAACAAGTAAGAGCTTATATTCGCCTGTGCCGAATCTTATATACCCACCACCAAATCACTTATTATTAGGCGAACTTCTTAAAATATTGCACAGTAAATTCTATTAATTTTAGGTTCATTTTAGTGGAATTTTAACTCAATTGTAAGAATTTTATGGATATTCCTGTTATACCTTGTTTATATTTTTGCAGCATGTAACATAAAGCGATTTACTTTAAAACACAATAAATTAAGTAGCCCTAGAAAACTGACTTTGGCTTTTTGCAACGTTACTTCTGTATACTCTGTGGTTATTCTCGGAAGTGGCATGTTTGGCCAATTATGGACCAACTTTCACAAACGTCAATAGTATAGTTTTTATATACTTATAACTGATCTGTTTAAAATTTCGGTTAGATATGAATGTTTATGTAGGTTAATGAGTTTTCGGGAATAGTCTAATTACGGGCCTATCACCACCAAATTCTGTACGATGATTTACATGTATGTGCGAACTATTTGTGTTGAATATAAAGGTAATAATGATTTTTGTAAGAGATTTATGCGCATTTAAGTGATTTCCGGAAGTCGACTTTGGGGGCTATGGTCAAATATGGACCGATCTTCATCGTATTAAGAGTGACGATTTTTTTATATGTATGTACTTTTTGTGTGGAATTCTAACTTAAAAGTGGTCTTTACGCGCATTTAAATAATTTTCGGAACTGGACTTGAAGGCTTTCGTCAAATATGTGCCGATCATTATGAAATTTGGTACGACGATTTAAATTTATATTTAGATTATTTTTGTCAAATTTCAACTTGATACTCATTTTGGTAAGAGATTTATGCGAGTTTTAGTGATTTTCGGTAGTGGACTTTACGGTAAAATATGGGCCGATTATTTTGAAATCTAGTAAGACGTTTTTATTGTATATATGGATTACTTGTGTAGAATTTCGACTTCTTAGTGATTTTTATAAGAGATTTATGCCCACTTAAGTGATTGTCGGAAGAGGTCTTTCTATGGGGCTATGTAAAAATATGGACCGATGCAAAGAAAACATCATTTTGAGATTTCGGTTTGCATGAAACTTATTATTTCAGAATTTTGTATGGATACGGCTTTTCTATAGACATTTATGTACCATAAAGCCATATTCCGCTAAGATATTTTAATGTGGTCTATGAGAAATCGTGTACTGATTCCTAACATTTTTAACAGGACTTGTTCTTTTATAATGTAAATAAAGTGTGCAAAATTTCATGATATTATATGCATTATATTTGAAGAAAATAGTAAACATGCCTGAAAATTATCGAGGTAGTGTAAAACTGTGATCTATAACTCGGATCCTACTGGACCGATTATGTCTATTTTCAATACCAAACATTACGGTAGATGAAAGAATGTATGGTCAAAATTTCATTGTTCTATGTCTTTTTTTTTCAAAGCTCTATCGTGATTTCAATAGACGGACGGACATGGCTAGATCGTCTTAAATCGTATAAATTCCCAGAAATTATAGACTTTTTGGTTCCACGACCATTATTTTGATGTGTTATAAACGGAATGACAAACGTAATGTATTTTAAATAGTAATCAGATGTAAGGCCCGGCCACGTCAGTATCATAATTTATCACATAAATACATTCTTTACATTGTATTCATGTGAAGCACAGTAATATTCGTTAAACACAACTCAACAGTAAAAATTAAAAACCGCCATGACAAAATGATGATGTCTTTAAGCGAAATGAAGTTTGAACAACAGAATATACATACTTCATTTATATGTAAATATGTATGTACAAATAAAGCGAGAGCAAAAATCTCCTCCCCTAAATGTCACTTAAATTTGAATGACATTTTACAGATTGTGGTGTCAAAAACAGTCGTTGTTAGTTTTTCCTAAACCAAAGCAAAACAAATAATCAAACAAATTTTGTTTCAAATTCTATTCACAATTTTGTAATGAAAAAAAAAAAACATATGTGAGAATATGAACATGTTCGATCATATTAAATTAATAAAATATTTAAACATGTATTCAAGCATACGAGTAACAATTCACATGTACCCATTGATTAATATCTCGATATATGTATGTATATATACTCGTATATACAGAGTTATAGGAGCAAGCAGTATCGAAATAACTCAATCATTTCACAAAATTCTTAACTTACTTAAGAGAATGTAAGATACATTATATATACATATGTATTTCGTATTTCTTGTATATTGTATAAGCAATTAAAAACAAGTAAGAATGTATAAGTTTAGTTGGCCAAACCCGACCATATAATACCCTACACCCAGGAAGTATGACCTATTATGGACCGATCATCCATTAATTTAGTCGTGTGACTTCGGTGCATATAACCATTTTTTGTATTAAATTTTATCTAGATATAAAGAGTTCTAAAAGATTTATAGATGTTATAGTGATTTCCGAACTGGATCTTATATGGTAACTATGAATAATTATGGACCGACCGATATAAAACTAGTTTTTATGATTCCTACAGATGAAACTTATTTGTTTTCGATTTTATTCGGTTGTTAAATGGTTGTTAAAGTAATTTTAAGAAATGGGCCTTTATGGGAGCTATGACTAATCATGGACCGATGACCACAAAATTCAGCCAATTGTATACATGAAACAGGTTTATGTTGAATATGATCTAGATACCAACAGTTTTAAATGATTTTCGGCAGCGGATATTATATGGGAGCTATGGTCAGTTATGGACCGATCTGCACTAAATTTGTAAATGATTAGGGTTCATGTACAACTTATTTTTAGTAAAATTTGTTTTAATATGTGTATAGTCTTCTCGTAGGGCATTTGTATTTGGCCGAAGTGAAATAATTGACTGATTTCAACCAATTTCAATTCTAACCGTCCATGGGTCGAAATATATCATGTACCAGATTTTATGGAAATGCCTTTACAACTGCGTCCTGTACTCCTGGACATCGTTAAATCGACTCATGAATGAGTAGATCGGTATACTTTAAGGTGGGCGTTACAAATATCAACACAAATCCAATATACCCCCCGCAGTAGGGTATAAAAGCATAATCATCATTATACGACTATGCGAAAATATTGTTAATACGGTTCGTACATGTTTATGTTTGTTGCAACTTACCCAGCAACATGTTTAACACCCATGCAGTGTAGGCTCAATTGATATTTTGCAATTAAATATGCATGAAGAAACATATGTAAAAATAGATTTCAATAACTTTTCACTTTGCACTTATGCAATTTTTCGTCAATTTGCTAAACATGATGTTACTCAGAACTATAAAATTTGATAAGTGATAAGTTGAAATTAATAAGCAGCATTGTCAACTTGGTGCGTTTCGCACCATTTTTGGTGCTTTTTTAAATTTTTTTTGCGAAAAATTTCTTAGTTGGTGCGCGGTGCGCTTTTTTTAAATTTCGGTGTGTTTTTTAATTTTTTTTTTTCGAAAATGTGATGAAATCTTTATACATATTCACAAATATTTAATTGCAGTTTTTTAATAATTTATTATCATGAAATCTATACGATGAAAAAGGACCCTATTGAATGCATTTTATATACGAATGTATGATAATCAAACATTCGTCACATGAAGGTTATTGCTAAAGCTAAATAGGATGAACATTTTTGTTTAAAAATAAAATTAACATTTTAAACATGAAAATAAATATCCTTGTGTAGCCGAATTGGTCTACTGAACTGTAGGCGAACAACCAGGGTTAGAATCCCAGTGAAGTCCTAACAAATTTTATCGAATAGGGTCAACATAATACTAGAAGTACTTAAAATAAAAAACAAAAATATTTCAAAAATATGTACTGACATCAGCCCTTTTTTACCAATTACATAATTCCGAATAGCATATTGTTAGTTAAATTTTGAGTGGTTAAATACATATTTTATACTTATTAACTTGTTAATTAAAATAAAGGTTTTTAGTTTTATTACTGTTACTATTAATCGTTGAGCTCTTTTTAAAAAGTACATATCTAGTACAAAGGAATATAAACAAATTTGTTTAGTTTATTTTTTATTTAAGTTAAGTTTTATTTTTTTCGAAAAACACTGAACTATTGCAGACTGTTTTAATGTTATATTTATAATACAAAAATATTATAAGTTTTATGTAAAATTAATTCAATAAACATTTTAAATAAAAAAGAAAATCTAAACTTGGTGCGATTTTTTTCAAATGGCGCGTTTTTTTTCTCCATTTTGGTCGTTTTGTAATTTCAAAGTTGACAACGCTGTTAATAGGTGTAATTTGGAAAATTTTTGAAATTATTATTTTCTTTTTGCAAATTCTGTTACACGCACGTTTTCTTGTGCTGCTTTAATATCTATGAAAATTTATATAATTTATTATAAGATATCTTTGTAAATTCTTTAATATTAACATTGTAAAATTAAATTTATTGCTGTCAATATTTTCCACTCTTGTGTGTATTATATAGATAAGAAGCATGTTTCTTACAAATGTACGTGTGATAAAATTTGGGTTATCGCATGCATAGTATTTTACAAACATTTTGATAGATAACAAGTTAGAGTGAAATGTTCGTCTGTGCCGAATCTTAAATACCCTCCACATAAACTACACTGGTTTTAGGACTAGAATAGCTTATTCTGTGTTTTCAATTATTTTAAATGTTTCTAAATTTTATCTAGTCTTGACCATTTATAACACTATGTGACAGTCAAAATCGGGATGGGATGAAACCAACGGGAAATGTTATATCGGTAAAAAAAAAGAAGTTATAGGAATCGAGATATATCGATAAAAGTTAGTAGTATCGTATAGGGAATTTGTCACGTTTTAGGCTCTTTTGTTTGTCATAACTCGAGAAACAAATTTACAAAATATATTTAGCCCACGCATGCGTCTTAATATTTTTGGAATTTTCATAAAAACAATTTTCATTTAAACTGGCCGGCAGAATTTTAATATCAAATTCTTACTTGTTTGATATAATAGTGAACGTTTTTACTGGGTGACTTTTGTGAACCATGAATAGTGTTGCCAGAAAATATGCTAAAACTTAAAAACCTAAGTGCTAAAATGTTCTACAGAAGAAAAATAAGTGCTACATTTTTTCAATGTAACAATACAATTTTTATTTCAAATGTTACATATATAAATTATAGTTTTTTCTAATTTTGTTCATAACAATTGTGGACTTGTTTTAATAGATTGCATTTCATATATTAATGCAAAAATGTCCGTGTTCATTTACTTACCACACCGAAAGAAATTAAGTTAAAATATTAATAAAACTTATTTTTTATTTCGCCAAAAGTATTTTTTGGAGTAAAAAAGTAAAAATTTGTTCGAGAAAAAAATTGTTTTTTATCAAGCAAATTATGCTAAAAAGCATTTAGCAAAATTTTTAAAAATTTCAATGCACTTTCGAGAAACAAAATGCTAAATCTAGCACTGAAAGTGCTAAAATGGCAACACTGACCATGAACCATTATACATATATATTGTAGCTTAAAATAACCGGATATTATAAAGGTTTCCAAATCCGAAATACTTAAAGATAGATTACTTTATTTTTCAACAATACGTAAAGTTTTTAAGATATGTATTTATATTTACTGGATTTAAATCGTGTAATATTCGTTTTAAATAACAGTTCCATAGTACTTTTTTTTTTTGATATTTACGATTATAAATAATTATTGAAAAAAAAAATAGAAATATTTTTACTATATGAAATCTGTATTGTTAGTAATAATTTATTGAAAGTGATATTTAGACAAGATTTTTTGATGGGTAAAGTTTATTCTGTTTATTATCTAAAAAAACTCTTAAGTGTAATAAAAACTGTATATCGGTGCGTATCTTTAAGTGGAAACATGTATAAAGTAGTACCACACTATTTTTGTCCTTTTGTCACGTGTGAAATATTTCACTTGGAACATGTCTGTTTCGTCTAATGCTATTCTTTACAATCGTGCAAATATTGCAAAGACCACAAACAATATCTGCCATAAAATAATGATAAAAGCAGAACAACATTTATTTTTAGGACAATTTTCTTGGAACACTCAAATCTAATAAACTACAGTAGCATATATTTTTTTTAATATTTATGCAACAAAAACAAGTAAGAAAGTATAGTCGGTCAAGCCCGACAATATAATACCCTACACCCAGTATATGTATAAAACAGTTCTTCAGAAATGGTCGTTATATGGGAGATATAACCTATTGTGGACCGATCATCCAAATATTTAGTGTAATGATGTCTGTGAATATAAGTATTATATGTGTTAAACTTTATGTCGATATAAATACTTTTAAATGATTTATGGAGCTTAAAGTAAATTACGGAGAGGGTCTTATATGGAATTTCGACTACAACTAATTATGGACCGATCATCATAAAATTGTACAGTATTATTTGTATATATATAAAATATATTTGTGTTAAATATTATTTTGAAAACCGACATTTTTAAGAGAGTTATGCTCTTTAAAGTGATTTTCGGAAGTGAGCCTTATATGGGAGCTACGACTAATTATGGACCAATCACAATAAAATTGTACCGTATTATTTGTATATATATGAAATATATTTGTGTTATATTTTATTTGGATACCAAAATTATTGAGAGAGTTATGCTCTTTAAAGTGATTTTCGGAAGTGAGCCTTATATGGGAGCTACAACTAATTATGGACCGATCATCATAAAATTGTACAGTATTATTTGTATATATATAAAATATATTTGTGTTAAATATTATTTGGATACCAACATTTCTAGGCGTTACAAACATCAGCACAAATCCAATATACCCTCCCCACTATGGTGGTGTAGGGTATAATTATGGAATCATAAGCGATGTCGATTGACTCTAACGGGCCAAGTTTTCTGACTAATGAGAATGCAATTATATTTGGCATGCCAAGTGAATTCAGTGGATTAAACTTGCCAAGTTATCGTGCTATTTTAAAGTATTATTTCTTCTTAACGCGAAAAAGAAAAATCCAAACAAAATAATTTAGATTTTGGAAAAAATTAATATTTCACTGATAAATAGAAAAGGCATTTTAAGAAAACTGAATTTCTCAACAAATATCACAAGAAGGTAAAAAAAAACATATCAAAAGGTAATACATTTTCAGTATTTGACACATTGTTGAATGATATATTTTATATCGGTAAATGCAGTTGCACAAAAACAATGCCATGCTCCTGTAGAGTAATTCATGATTGACCAACATACCAGCAGAAAGAATACAATTCCTGAATGCGTGTTAAATATAATACACCAACTGTCCAGTTAGATCCTTCATATAGGTTCGACTCTTCACAAATGGATGTCGCGTCTGAAATCGAATTTGCAAAGCCAGCTGCAAAAGGGCCGAATATGCACAAAAGTGGACCATTTCGGCGTTTCAGACAGAGTTTCCTCGTTTTTAGCTTCAGCTTTATTTAAAGGCATTGGCTTTACTGACGAAAATGGGGAACCAATTATTATAGATAAATCCAAAGTAAAAGCAGGGAGTCCGTTCGTCGTCTGAAAAACAATGACTTACTAGCTTCTTATTTTGATGGAAAAATAATGATGCACTGACACTGTTTTAATATTTTGGTAATGAAACCTATTGTTTTTTTAAAACCAATTGTCAAGATTCCATTTTGTCTTTGTTTTGATTTTAGAACCATACTTTCTTAGTCAATTTTTCTTAGAATTTATTGCAGATTACGTTTTTACTATACCCTACTTACATAAAAATTGACCCACCCTAATGTACATATATGTAGTTGTTTAAATTTATGAAAATTTTTTCATGTTTCATAATTCTAAATTTTAATATGTTATAATGCCTTTTACATTTATACATAAAACTGAAATATTAAATTACACCGAAATCCAACAAATAATTCAACATAAAGGTACATAATAATACACACCATACACTATATATTCAATTTGTCATTCCGTTTGTAACACATCAAAATATTGGTCGTAGAATCAAACAAAAATATATATACTGGGTCGTTAGAAGATTCTAAGACGATCTAACCATGTCCGTCCGGTTGTTGAAGACACTATTACGAAATTAAATTTATGGACACAACCTTTTTAAAGTTTGAACAGCTTGAACAATTTATTAAGAGTAAATATTTTAAATGAAAAATATTGACAATCTAAAATATTTTCAAAGCTGAAATGATTAAAATATTTTAACAAAGTATTTTACATAAAACAAGTTGTTTGGTATTATAATTGTATTAAATTCTTAACAGACACGATAGATAGAGCTTCGAAAAAAGACTTAGGACAATGAAAATTTTCCTAAACATTTTTTGTTTCACCCAAATGTTTAATATTGAAAAAGGTGAAAATCTGTCTAGTAGAATCCGAGTTATAGACCAAAGTTTTAAGCAACATCGATATTTTTTAGATATTTTTGCTAATTTCTTAAAATATAATGCAGATACTATTAAGAAATTATTTACTCGTTATTCTTATTATAGAGGGGCAAATTATGTTTAAAATGGTAAGAATCGGTCCATATGGATCTATGGTACAAGAACACGTTTAGAAAAACAGTATGTATACATAATTCAGCAAATATTAGTTTCCCGTAAAGATAAATCACAAAACTGTATTGTGTTTGAATCGGATCGTGTTTGACAATAGCCACCATATAAACGTTTCTAAAAAAAAATTTTTTTTTTTTTTTGAATTGCAGGGTCTAAACCGTGCAATATTAAAGCATTGGAAGAGATAAAAAGACTGCGAAATTTATCATAACATTAAATACTAATCCACAAGTGTAAAGTTTTATTATGTGAATAAAAATTTTCATTTTATTATTTGAATATAAAATACAAAACATGTAAACAAATTTTCTTATTTAGCATGGAAATTGTAATGTATTAATTAAAGCTATTCGTTACTAAAAAGTAAAAAATAATTAAAAAAAAAATTTAAGAAACGCTTTTCTTTACCTTAATATGTTGATCAGTTGTGAACACAAAATAAATATGAATACTAAAAAAAATCGACTTAAAGTCAAAAAATAAGAACATTTCAAGCAATATAAACTTTTAAATCAAAATGGAAAAAATCTCACACATCCCTTCAAGAAAAGCGTGGGGCGCGTTGTTATGAAACAAAATGCTCTATTGTTGAAAATTCGTAGCTTTAAACTTGATTCGTTGTATTTCTTTCGGTCTGAAATGTTAAAATGTACTCACGGCAGTCATGCTTTTTTAAGTTCAGGTTGGTATGGGCGCCCCACGCTTTTCTTTAAGGGATGTGTGCTATTTTTTCCATTTTGATTTAAAAGTCTAGTTTAAGATGATTTTAATGATCAGGACAACCAAAAATATGCAACATGGCATAATGGCGTCATGGCATAAACATACACAGAAAAAAATAAAAATGAGTTTCAATTAAAATATTTGTGCAATCAATTAAAAATTTAATTGAAATCGGACCTGTAAACAAAATGATAGTATCAATTAAAAAAAAAATTGAGATTTAATTGAAAAAATCAGAAAAATCAGAAAAAGTAATTGCATCAATTAAAATTTTAATTGAAAATTATTTTAAAATCAATTAAAGGTTTAATTGAAAAAAAAACATTTTTTTTTTCAGACAAATTTAATAATTCTAGCATCGATTTTTTAGATTATGGTTTTGCATATTTTGCTTTAAGTAGCATATTTTTTTACAAAATCGTCACTAGATCCTATAATAAATAGTAGTCCATATGGAATTATAAAATTAAAATATGCTTCTTAATAAAATTTTTAATTTTAAACAAAAAAACTGCGTCAAAAGATAATATATTTTTCTATTATGTCAAATTTGCTAATCAATTTTTATGTGAACAAAGCTTTATAGCTTTTCTGTATCACTGGGACTTGCTGCCTGTCCAATCATGTAGCTTGTATTGGTGACTAGAATAAATAACTACAGATTTCACAGACACCGATAAACAACCTGACTACCGGAATCTGTCAAATAGACCCTCCCTTAATGAAAACTTCTTTATTTAAATGCTGCCGTTAACAAAAAATTTAATGCTTTCAATACATTTCTGAAATTTTAGCAATTACTCGTGTACGCCAAAACATTTAACATTCATCATGTTTTAAAATTCTGCTCGTTTTTACACATTTCATGATTTTCAATGAGTGACTTTGAAAGCACTTTTAACACAATTGAAGTGGAAAAATTGTTCTGCACTTTGACGATGAAAGACATTTTGAACCGAACAAACATTAAAATAGAAAATATTCCTAAAAAAAAAATCGTTATTCTTAATGTTGTCGTTAACGAGTATGTTATGTTTGACTGTGACTATTTCACGCATCGATAATCTGCATTTTGCTAAAAATAATATTTCACAAAACTAAACTGTATGTTTATGAGATTATTTGTTTGTTTTATTCAGCACGTTTTAAGAGTTTGGAAATTCCAGGAATGTGTGGATGCATGGCTGTTGAACGATCCACATCAACGCAATTGTCATGTGAAACTGCTTAGAAAATAAGCAGCATTTAGGAAACTGGCTTAAAATATACGTTTTAAAGTTAATCGCTTAACTTAAAGGATATAAGTACATTTTGGAATACATTTCGAGTGGTGCAGCTGGAGCTGAGTGACAGTGATTAATCTATTTATTTTACAAATAAATTATTATAAATCATCAATAATAGAATATTTATATTATAGGTTGAATCTTAAATACCCTTCACCTAATTATAATGAGAATTACAAAAACTACGCTGTTGTTAGGACTACAATATCATTATTCAGTATTTCTAATTCAGTTTCAGCGCAATTTTTTTTTAAGTATTTTATATATTGTTTGACAAGTTTACGCACAATACGTTTTTGTATTTCAAATGTTTTTAAATTGTATCTAATTTTAATAATATATAAATGATGTAATTAAATATTCTTACCATTACTTACAGTATTTGTATATTTATCATAACACATTTAAATGTAATATAACAATTCCTAAAACTAAAAACAGATTCCACATATCTCCATATTTACCAGGTTAACCCTCCGTCTTACACTGTAACGCTTCATACATCAAGTAGACCTATGCTACCTATTTGTACCGGCCGTGCTCAGGGTTTGGAGTGGTGTTCTTGTTTGCTATAGGATTAGTTAAGTACCGAACATTAATATAAAAAAGTAGTTAACACACCTGAACATTAACTTAATAAAAAACAAGTAAGAAAGTATAGTCGGTTAAGCCCGACTATATAATACCCTACACCCAGTATATGTATAAAACAGTTTTTCAGAAATGTACGTAATATGGGAGATATAACCTATTGTGGACCGATCATCCAAAAATTTAGTGTCATGATGTCTGTGAATATAAATATTATATGTTTTCAAGTTTATTTCGATATAAATACGTTTAAAAGACTTAAGATTGAATTACGGAGAGGGTTTTATATAGGAGTTTCGACTCAATTATGAACCGACCATTATAAAATTAGGTGTCAACATTTCTTTATACAAGAAACTTATTTGTGTCGAATTTTATTTGCATACCAACATTTTTAAGAAATTTATGGTCGTTAAAGTGGTTTTCGGAAGTGGGCCTTATATGGGAGCTACGACTAATTCTGGACCGATCGTCATAAAATTCTACCATATTATGTATGTATATGTACGAAACATATTTTTGTTCAATATTATTTGGATACCAACGTTTTTAAGAGAGTTATGCTCTTTAAAGTGATTTTTGAAGTGGGGTTTATATGGGAGCTACGACTAATTATGGACCGATCTTCACGAAATTTGTAGATGTGCGTTAGCTTCATTTACTACTCATTTGTTAGCCGTCCATCCTTGGGCTGAAAAAATATCACGCACCAAATTTTATCGAAATATCTTCAAAATTGCGACCTGTACTCTGCGTACAAGCTTTAAATCGACTCAGAAAGTGATTCTAAGCCGATCGGTATACTTTAAGGTGGGTGTTGAACCAATATTTAGAGGCGTTACAAACATCAGCACAAATCCAATATACCCTCCCCACTATTGTTGTGTAGGGTATAATTAGGTTTTACAAAATAAGTTAGATTTTGAGTTAGTGAGATTAGATTTAGTAGTTTTTTTTTAAGTTGAAGTTATTAATTTTAGTAATTTTTAGAATTAAGTTATAGATTATAGATTAACGTTTAATTTAAATACAATTAGTTCCCTTGAGTTTAGTTGGTTTAAGAATTTTGGATAGTGACTAAGTCTTGATTTTAAGTTGTTTCGTTAATTTTAAAAAGATTTACTTAATTTGATTTCACTGAATTATTTGTTGAGAAGTTTAAAATTCAGGATGAATCTCCCAAACTCTGTAGAATTGATTTGTGGATCAATAGATGCAGGAATTATTTTGGCTATTTTCAAATACTTCTATTGACTTACTGATCCTGATGTTCAAATCTCTTGAAGAAATTGTATTTATTTTTCATTGTAAATATTTTCTTGTAAACTTTGCTGATATTGGTTATGTATTTTAGACATGAGACTGTTTTACACAGACAAACGGATGGACATAGGTCAATCGACTTAGAATTCCATAGGGATTAAGAATATATATAATTTGTTGAGTCTCAGGTGGATATTTCTCAATATTACACGTGTAATGACAGACTTATATACCCTCATTCACTATTTTCGATTGTGGTGGAGGGTACAATTATAATATTATTAATATTATTTACAGAACTTTTACCTTTTGAAGTTCTAAATTTTAATTAAATCGAAATTAATAGAATGTTGTAAATACAACTGCTTATCTTTTCTAATAAAGTTATATAAAAAAACACATAAATAAGCTTAATAACTTTCAAACTAATAATTTAGATATTCAAATGTTCGAAGAAGAACGATTTGGGAGACTGCATTGCGTAAGCTTCCAAAAAAAAAAAATTACTTAGCCATCCTACAACCAACATTAGGCATTTGGTAGTTCTATTAAATATTAATTTTTTAGCACACTGTTATTCTGCTAAATGATTTAGCTGAATATAAGTTATTTCAACTATCTAAAATACTTCTTTCATGAGTTAAAACCCAAATACTATTTATACTTCGGTCACAAATAAATAAATTCACATTATGATTTGTGGCAAACAGCAAGATGATATAATTCTTCCATTCCATTTTCGGAGACCTTTCAACCCTATTATTATAAACATAAATCTAACGCATATATGCATGTATTTAGAACAAATAAACATGTATGTACATATTTATATAGAATCCCCTGTTCACTCTTATAAGAAATTTGTCAAAAGATAAAGAACATTAAAAACATGTGGTGACAACGTATACAAGTTGTGGATCTATTTTATTGATAAGAATCTATTTTAATGACCCCCATTATGAGCTGCATTCGACAATCGATATTCGCTGGCTATCGAAAATCCACTTTATGATGTAAAATTTTTATTATGAGTTGGCATCACTGTCGAAAATTTCGTTTTTCAACGAATTTTTATCGAACACAAATTGTAATGTATTGTGTAAATATAATTAAGGTATTTATTTTTTTTTTGTTTTGGTCAACCAAATACTACTTGTAAATTACTTTTGTTAATATCCTGCAGGTCTAAGATCATAAGTGTAAAACAACAATTGGAGAAGCTCGTTTCTCTCATGGAAGATCAGAAAAACCGTTGCCAATTTTAATATGCTTAAAATTGTTCTGCCCTTTAAGCATTGTTGCAGCAGTTCATCAGTACACAGAAAAAAAAATCATGTTTTTTTTTCAAATTAAACCTTTAATTGATTTTAAAATAATTTTCAATTAAAATTTTAATTGATTCAATTACTTTTTCTGACATTTTCAATTAAATCTCACATTTTTTTTAATTGATACTATCATTTTGTTTACAGGTCCGATTTCAATTAAATTTTTAATTGATTCCACAAATATTTTAATTGAAACTCATTTTTATTTTTTTCTGTGTAATGGACAGCAAGTCCACAACAGATTTTATAAACCTCATCAAAAAATAAACTCAAGTGGTAGAATGCATTTCCAAAATATTGGAAGCATCCGTCAGCTTTTTTTCTGCTTCTGGCCAGTTCTAGTAAGGATTCATTTTCATCAGACGAATCATCGAACCATAATTCCGTGGTGGTCATTTCAAATTTAATTTTTTTTTGTTTAAGAATTTGTAAACAAATATATCACCAGCTGATAGAAAGGTACTATTGTGAAAAACCCAAAAAGAGTAATTTTCACAATAGAGTTTTTTCAATTGAAAATTCGTTCAATAAGCATTTTCGACCACAGTGCAAAATCGAATTTTGCTCAAAATAGGCACCGATCTTTAAACAAATATGTACTTATGCAATACCAAACATATAATATTTATGTCTTTGCATTCGTTTAGCAACACAAATAACTGTAGAGTTTAATTTTAAATAGACTTGGTAACACAATTTCAAAGTAAATTGTGATGTGACATAAAAATTTTAGTTTGATACTGCGTAATGTGCTGTGAGCTTCAACATAAATTAAAAATCTAACATTGTTTAAAAAAAATTTTACTGTACATACTACAAGTACAATTTGAAAACAAATTATATTGCATGATAATAAGTAACTGAAGGAAAATATAACTCATAATTGGCAATTAAAAACCAGGAAAAATAGGGAACATTAATAAATAATTCAATTTAAACGGAAAAGTACCTCATTTTTTTCGTCGAAATAGAGTAAACAGGTGCATTAAAATTATGTAAAACATTGTATTTAATATTTTGTTTATAGTGCTTTTGCATTCACAGCTGACAATCTCCTAAACACAGAATCAACGAAATCATGCGAAATTTTCTTCCATTCGTCCCGTATTACTGTCTTGAGGTTATCCTTACAAGAAATGTTTCTCGGCTAATTTGTTGTCCAGATATTTCCACAGGTGCTCAACTGCGGAAGATGATCTAAACTTTTTGGGATATAATTGACAATTTTTCTATGATATTGTGTTTGATATAGTTGTCCATAATTTTTTTTATTCTACACAGAAAAAAAAATTATGTTTTTTTTTTCAATTAAACCTTTAATTGATTTTAAAATAATTTTCAATTAAAATTTTAATTGATTCAATTACTTTTTCTGATATTTTCAATTAAATATCAACTTTTTTTTAATTGATACTATCATTTTGTTTACAGGTCCGATTTCAATTAAATTTTTAATTGATTCCACAAATATTTTAATTGAAACTCATTTTTATTTTTTTCTGTGTAGTAAACATTTTTTCTGAAATCTATTTAATTTTTGACATAAACTCAAGGTATTACCACATAAAAAAATATGAACAGCAGTCAGCTGATTGAATTTATCTGTACAACAAATAAATAATCGGCAGATGAGGGCTGGTTAGTTTTGCCACAGAATAGAAGCAAATGAGACATTGAGAAAACCAAATTTCTTTAATCGGCAGTTTTTCGTTGGGAAAAAAGATAATGGTCTAATGAGAAAACAGCCCTTAGAATCACTTCATCCACACATATTTCTCACAAATAAGTTTCATATACACCAATACCTCACTTTACGTCGTGGTTACGTTTGCAAATTGAAACAACGCAAAGTGCATTAAGATTTTCTATAGCATATCGTGTAAAAATCGAAAATATGTTCTAGGATTACGAAAATACTAAGTCGTCGGCTTTCTTTCACAAAAAATTGGTCTAATGTTTGCTGAACAGCTTTTTTGCAACGTAAAATAAATTTCCTTATAGCAATTGTCTGTATTACTACCAGTAGCATTATCATTGAATAATAATTTACTTTTTATGTCATCAAATAAACTATTTGCTTTTGTCTGAAATACTTAATAGTCTTCTCTGCGCAACTTCAATCCAAATAGAAAGCAAGGACTCCATTATTATCATCCATCATTAAAGCACTTCTTACGCGGGTCATCGTTTTAGCATCTAATGATGTTGCAGATTTGCCAAAAATTTCAGAAAAGACGAACCCAAAACAGGGCAACCCCAAAAATTAAGCAGCGACGAAACTGCAAAAAAAAAAACGCAAAACGAAACGACGCAAAGCGAGCTATTGGTGTAATGGAAATCACAAGTAAACATTGTGTGCGGATCGATATTTAATTAAATGTTGGTATCTAAATAAAATACAATAAGTTTTACATTTGTATGTATATAGAAATCATTCGATGCACACGAAAATCACTAACGAAAAAATATTTAAAAGAAAACTGTTTTTTCACATACACTCTGCGTAGGGAATAATATAGTCGTGCCAGGCCGGCTGACTGTACTTTCTTAATTTTTATTTTTAAATTAATTATCAGTATACATATTTGTATTTGTTCTAATTTTTTTAATGAACATAAATTGGGATGTATTATAGGGTATTTGTTGTAAATATTAGTCATTGCTTATTTTAAATCTCTAATCATTGGAGATTTTGTGAAAAAAAAAAAAAACTTAAATTAAAAACTAAGTTGGACAGAGATGATAATGAGAGCGCATAACTAATTTAATATTTTAAATATTGTAAGGTTGATTAAAAATGCTTTAATCTTTTAAATTTAACATTAATATAACATGGATAGCATAAAATGGATAGCAACAAGAACTTGGTTTTTAAACAGGGACATATTTGAATAACAATGATATTTTTACTTATTACTAGCATCGGTCCAGTAAAACTAACAGAGCTACAGAATTTTTCAATTCATCGATATTCCCAACGGCCACTGGTCAAGCCTTACAATGTACAAATTTGCCTTTGAAGCCTTACAATGTACAAATTTGAAGGCCTTTAAAGCAGCGTACATATTCGGATGGACAGTTGGATAAATTTAAAAACAATATTTTTTTACCCACTTGTTTACCACTTTAAACCTTTGTATGCATTTAAATTCCAGAATTATAAATTATTTAAATTAATTAGCACTTTATTAATATGTATTTGGATTTTATTTAAATATTTTATGTTTACAAGTATAATATAACAGCTCATATTTAATATTGAATTTGAAATAAAAAAACTTTTATATCTTTTTTTTATATTAAAACTTGTTTTCTCTTATTAATACTCTTTTTTATTTCTTAACAAATATTGATTTTCTTAATTATGAAATTGATTTTTTAAAATGTATTCATTGTAGAACATCGTATGGTCGATATTTCTCTTTAAACGTTGTTTGAGTATTTTATGTTCATAAGCACTTTCACAGAATTTCGCAAACTGTAGACCGTAGTAGTAGCGCGATTTCTTTTTGGTCAAAATTTCTGTGCACAACTCCTCCAGCATTTTGTCGACTGCCTCTTTGCCCATTTTGGGTGTTTTCTGGGATGCCACCGCCCAAGCCAGGGTGAGAGATATTAACAATGAGACAAAGAAAAATTTCATTGTATTTATATTTTTTGTATTATTTCTAAATTATTTTCTCTCGTTTCAAATCTGTTTAATAAATCCTCTTTTTCATTAGAACTCTGAATTGCAACTGATTATTTGTTGATAATAATTAAAATATTTATTTATAAATCCATAAAAAAAAAAATAAAAATATTTTATTTTATTTTAGTTAATTTGTTGCTGTTGTCTTATAAAAACTATAATTCACCCATGTAGCTGATCTAATCAGAAGCTGTCGCAGTTGTTTTAATTATTCACACATATTAATAAAATTCTAATTTGATAAGAAATCAATTGCAAATTTTTTGAATTCCGTTGATGTCTCAATGTTACACTAGTTTCATTTCAATACTTTTTAACACATTTCATAGAACTGCATTTGTCTACTTACTAATTAATGTACGTATGTATGTATGTATGTATGTATGTATGTATGTATGTATGTATGTATGTAAAAGTGAAACTTAGATGCAAATTAATTTGCAAAGAATGGAAGGGAATTTTAATTAGACCAGATTTCATTTAGGGGTTTTCATGAATGATATTTGTATATTAACAGTATGCGTCTTATATACCCAGCACCAATATAATATGGATATCGGTTCTGAGCATTTTAAATTAAAACATTTATCTGATTCACTCAATTTTGTTAATTTTAAATTAATTCGTGTATTTAAAGGTTCTCGAGACCCAAATATGTATAAAGATAAGCCCGAACAGATTCTTTCATATATTTTAATTGAAAACTTTTTACCGATTCACCTTATTTTGTTAATTATTGAATACTGCTATTGAATGAATGCTAAGCAATTAATATATGGACTAAATTTTTTCTAGATCTCCTCGATTAGGTCCAATAACATTCTAATTGTTTTTATATGACGGATGCGTGGCAGCAGAAATGAGGAATTATGAATTGATAGTTAGAAAATCCAATAGTATGATTTAGGTATACTTACAGCCATGTTACAGAGTTTAATTCCGTTCGGAAGTGGAATTATTTCCGTATTTGACTTCTCTAGAAAAAGTATAACGAAACATTTTTTCGGAATGCAATCACTTTAAATTAAAATAATAATTAAATAACTTATAATTAAAAGACTTTCATTCCGAAAAAAATGTTCGTTTTACTTTTTCTACAGATGCAAAATACGGAATTAATTCCACTTCCGAACGGAATTAAGCTCTGTGACATGGCTGTTAATATTTATAGACTCTGTGGAAAATCATGGACTGTAATCATGTTGGTGATATATGGTATATGCATATTTAAAGAAAATAGAAAAAACATTTTTAAAAAATATTTTATATTTCTCGGTGTTACCCACAGTTTGATCTATAACTTTTTTTGAACTTATCCAATTTTCATTACCTAAACTTTTTTTTATCAACAAAAGTATATTGAAAGACATATTTATCCGTCCAATAGCCTTTGTCGAGGCTCTGTCGTATCTACACATACATTACAGACACATCAATTTATTTTATGAGATCGTGATTACATAAATTAATATGTATCCGAATTCATTAAATAATAAATTAAACTTTTTACATTTACCTAAAACATATTGTAGCATATCTCTGATCTCTGGCTTAAAAAACATTATTCAGTAATTCTATCTCATCTGTTTAGAAGCATATGTATATTTCAACACTAAATACAAGTTGATTATACTATTGAAACTAACCTCGTATATTGAGTCCCAAATACCTAATCATTGATATGTCTCCAACAGAATAGCAAAACAAACATGTTTTTAGAGATACGAAAGCGAGACCCCAACCGAGGGGTTATTAGCACATTAAATCTGTACTAGACCAGCGAAAGTGACAAACTGACAATCTTGTTTTAACTTAGAGTCGACTACACAGAAAAAAATCATCTTTTTTTTCAATTAAACCTTTAATTGATTTTAAAATAATTTTCAATTAAAATTTTAATTGATTCAATTACTTTTTCTGATTTTTCTGATATTTTCAATTAAATATCACATTTTTTTTTTAATTGATACTATCATTTTGTTTACAGGTCCGATTTCAATTAAATTTTTAATTGATTCCACAAATATTTTTATTGAAACTCATTTTTATTTTTTTCTGTGTATTTATATGTATGTATTTAGAAATGCGTAATTTTGAAAAAGAAACCTATTAAGTAATAAAATTTATATTACACTTATTACAATCGGGCAAAACTTTTTTAATCTCTTAACCAGTGTGATCCGATCTCAAAAAGTCTTTGGCTAAATCAGATTAAAAATAATGCTAAAAAAAATGATAAATCTTATTTTAAAATGATTAAAAAATAAACTTTTTATATAAATAATAAAATTTTGAACTCAAGAACAAACCTAATTAAGGTTCTCTTTAGGAGTCTAAACTTAAAGTTCACTCAGTTGTTAAATATTTTTTGAGTGATTTTTAAACAATATTTGCTAGAAAAGTTTTACTGAATCAGGCTTTAAGTCTTCTGTAATTTGAAAATATTTATTTAATATTTTTAATCCACATCTAATATAAAATCTTTCAATTTCTTATTTTATTATACCCTACACCACCATAGTGGGAAGATAAAATTGGAGTTGTGCTGGTGTTTGTTACCTTAAAGTAAACCAATCAACTTACAATCACTTTCTGATACGATTTAATGGCTATCCATGCAAATGGTTGAAATTGATCAATTATTTCACTAAACCCCAATGTCCTCTCGAAAAAGTGCTTTATCGATCATAAATGTGTGATTTATAAACGTAAACCAATACATTTTTCTACAAATAAGTAGCAAGTTGTAAACCTAATTACACCTACAAATTTTGTGTAGATCGGTCAATAAGGTCCACTTCCGAAAATCACTTTAACATGCGTAACTCTTTTAAAACTGTTTTTATCAAAATAATATTAAATACAAATAAGTTTCACATATATGGAAATCATAATACCTAATTTCATAACGATTGGTCCATAATTATTCATAGCTCTCATATAAGGCTTAATTTCGAAACTCAGTTTAATGACCATAAATCTCCTGAAAATATTGGTATCGAAATGCAATTCAGCACAAGTAAGTTTCATAAGTTTCATATGTATAGAAATCATGACAGCTAATTTTAAAGCGATTGGTCGATGATAAGTCCACTTATAAAAATCACTTTTACATGCATTACAATCAGGCTTGACCGACTATACTTTCTTACCTGCTTTTTTATTTTTATTGAATTCATTCCACTAAATATACGTTTTACTTCGGAATTATTAACATCTTCATAACCAAATATGAAAGTGGGTTTTCATAAAAACGCATTCTTATATTCACAAACTTTCATCTAGAATTCTACAGTTGAGTTTTAATATTCCCACTCATATTAAGTCAGTTATTTAAGTTGAAGAGTTGTTCGTCCTGTGTTGGTAAATTTCTTGAATTTTAAAAAGCTAAAAATTGCTAAATAAAATGTCAAATGCTAATTTTAAAATGTTGTAGCTTAAACAAAATAAAACAAATAAATTTAGCTAAAATCATCACACTGCTCATAACCACAGAATAATATATCCATAAAAGCCCAGCTGAGAGGGATAAAACCTACATCTATTGTCAAAAATATAAGTCGTGAAAATGTAGATATTAGTAACCAATTTCGTGGTTGTGCTGGTTTCAAAAAATAATTCATCTCTAACTGAAATTTAAAATAGTTTTATCAATTGTACTAAAAAAAGAAAATTTTATTTATGTGTACATTTTTTAGCTTTATTGTCAAACATTTAATTATAATTAATAGTTTAATTTTATCTTAAAAAATGTTAAATTTTCTAAAAGCATTAAAATGTCACTCATGGCATGGCATGGTGTAACTATACTAGGTAAGTGCAGTAGCACAGCTGACTGACTTTGTTTACAATTTACTTATGTCAAAAGTAAAACTTTTTCAAGTGTCTTGACAGTAGTACTTTATTTCACACAAACAAAATGCCTGTTGTTTCTGTATTGTGTTGTATTTGTTGGCGATTTGCACTAACCTTGTATAGTTACACCATGTATCATGGTGTATTTTTACAATTAAATACATCACAGCTAATTAAATTACAAAAAATAATTTCATTTATTAAATAAGTTTTAGATAACTAAGTCCTAATTTCCACGAAGCAATTTTTATTGAAAAGATTGCTACAATTTTTTGTTTTCCTTAAAATTTCTTTGGTGTTCAAACAGCACAATATAATTGCTTAAATCACACATATTTTTATTTGAGAGTATACACACATTTGTATACACATACATGTTTGTGTTACTCTCTTATTCGCATTATATGTGTACACAAATAAGAGAGTAACACAAATTTCTAGTGCAATGAAATGTGTACTCGCCTTATCTTCCCCTCACCCCGATGTATAAATAGTAATCAGCTTAGCTTAAAGAATTGCTTCGTTTAAATTAGGACTAAGTTCAAACAAAAAATGTATCTGTTTATCACGAACTTTTTCAAATTTATTCATACACTTGTTATTGTGTTTCACATAAAAGTTTCTAGATTTTTTTTTTTTTTGTTTTTTTTTTTTAAGGTAAAATTTAAATTATCTTGATGTTTATATTTTTCTGTCAAATATCTGTGGTGAACTTTCGCAAGTATGTTATATTCACACAGCAAAAGTACGTGTGAAGAGAAGAATATTTTTAACTTTCAGTTGCGTCTCGGTTCAGCCACTTTTAGTTGAAAAATAAATCAAGTTCAAAATATATAAATTGCAATATAAAGCAAATCTAGCGTGAGAATTTATTAAACGTATTGCTGATAAAACCATGAGCACAGATTCCCATAAAAATCTTATCAGTTTAAATAACTCACGCATCAAATGTCTAAATATAAATTTTTATGATAATGGAATTTTAACAACTAATTACAAAAATATTTCATCAGCATAATTATGCCCACCACTAAAAATGATGTTGGTATATTGATGTTGTCATTTCGTATGTAACATATCGTAATATTGAGCGAGAAATTATTTTCAAAATAACCAATGCAATCAAACAAAATTTTTATAAAAATGGCCATTCATTTAAATACATGAAACTAGCAATGTGAAATTTGCCACCGATATTTTCTAGTAATAAAAAATATAAAAATAACCAAATCGGAGAAACCAGATAAAGTCTGTTGTACAAAATATATACAAATCGATGCCTGTTGTAGGGTATATAAGATTGGTCTATATATATATATAATGCTATTTTATTTCATTTAGTAGTGAATTTTGAAATTAAATGCGTGTAAAGAAATTTTGTTCTTTAACTTTAACATTTGCGTCGTTAATAGGGACCGGGAAAATGCGACGCAAAGCGAAACGACGCAAATCGAAACGATGCAAAACAGATTGACACAAAATTTCAAAGTCGACGCAAATCGGAATCAAAACGACTCAAAGCGGATTAAACCACATTTAGAAAAGCGACGCAAATAGGATATACGCAAATCGGGGCTCTAGTGTAATATGTGTTTGATAAACATTTTCAGTTTGGCCTTATCTTTCATTGAATGAAATGTAAATAAGCTAAATTTTCATATTTAGTGTGAAGAACAGCCAGAAGCATTGCAATAACTGCCAATGCTTTTCGAAAAATTAACTATTTAGTGTGGTTAATGGTCCAATGGCTACATTGCAGACGATGAAAGAGAAACGTTACCGTGCAATGATTACAATTTTTTTTTAGATCGTACGATTTAACGCCTTGAGACTATTTATATCCTACACCACCATAGTGGGGACGGTATATTGGATTTGTGATGATGTTTGTAACGCCCAGAAATATTGGTGCAAGTATACCGTTCGACTCAAAATCCCTTCCTGAGTCGATTTAACGATGTCCGTCCGTCTGGCCGGCTGTCCATGTAAAGCTTGTATTGAAGATATTTCTATAAAATTTGGTACGTGCTATTTTTTCGGCCCAAGGACGGATGGAATTGAAACTGGTGGAAATCGGTCAATTATTTCACCCATACAAATGTCCTCCCGAAATAGGAGTTTAACGATCATAAATTTTTGAATTATGCAAATATCCCAACAAATTTTACCACAAAGGTATAGTAAATCAAGTCACATCTACAAATTTTGTAACGATAGTTTCATAATTTATCATAACTCCTATATAAACCCCACTTCCCAAAATCTCTTAAAAATGCCGGTATCCAAATAATGTTGAACAAAAATATGTTTCTTTTATATATAAAAATTATATGGTCTTATTATTTTATGGACCGTAATTAGTCGTAGCTCCCATGTGAGGCCTACTTCCGAAAATCACTTTAAAGAGAATAACTCTTTTAAAAATGTTGGTATGTATCCAAATAAACACAAATAAGTTTCATATATACAGAAATAATGACGCTAAATTTTATAATAGTCGGTCCATAATTAGTCAAAACTCCCACATAGGACCCTCTTCGTAATTCATTTTAATCTCCATAAATTATGAAGTCATGGTACTAAATTTTTGGATGACCGGTCCATAATAGGTCATATCTCTCATATAATGCCAAATTCTAAAAAACTGTTTTATGGGTGTAGGGTATTATATGGTCGGGCTTGACAGACTATACTTTCTTACTTGTTTTTGTATAGCTATGTTACGGTTCATATCTATAGGGACAAACTCGCAACAGTTGACGCACTGGAAGATAATATTAAAGAATTTCTAGTGATACCCGGCTGATAAGATAAAGAGAGTATGCCAAAATTAGACCCAGCATATGATCCATTTGAAAAGTTTACATGAAATCATCTTTAAATATTAAATCGTATAAATCGTTCTATTGACTCAAATAAAGATTTCATACCTTCCTATATATGTTGTTCATTTTTTCTTTTTATCAAATTTGAAAGTTCTTAAAAAATCAGTCTTTATGAATGTGAAACTTTTTGCTGCTGTTATATTTGACAGTAGATTTCGTGTTTAATATTTAAAGTTATTCCTCTCACTTATTGAAAATAAAAACATAGACATGGTGTAACTATGCTAGGTGAGAAATCTCTGAATGGGGTCGAGGAAACCGTCTACATCCAACCAAAAATTGGATACCACTTCCATAAATATATCCGTGATTCAAAGTCACAAACTCATGCATTAAATTAACTAACACTTCTCTATTATCCTTCCTTGTCATGGCAACCCTAGCAAATCTTTAGATGATGCCTTTGTTATGATTTGAATCCGGATAATAACGCATATCCACTAAGCTAATATTACATCACATATATGTACTCAGTAACCTATTTGATCGTAACTTAACTTTATAGGTTTGATGTACATTACAGGCTTCATTGTAATTTTTATTATATTTATATATTTAGATGGAGGGTATTTAAGATTCGGCACAGCAGAACTTAGCATTCTAATTTGTTATTTTTTTACAAAGGTTTTACAAGGGCTACACCAACAACATATTAATGTATTTAATGTGTTTAATCTCTCAACACAATTCTGATAAGACCATAAATCTTCACGCTTCCGCAAATGGATCCACAATCAAGATATTTTTAAGACAGTCATAAAAAGCGAAGAAATCACACCAAAGGTTTTTTGGATACGTTTTAGACCTCATCTAATAATTGTGTGCTTAGCTGTTAAGTCAGAAACTGATATGCTCCGAATTGTGTGAAATCATACATGAAGAGTATTTCTGCCAAAAGCAAGAGCAATAAGTCACCACTCATCGATTATTTTTAATAATCCAAGCAAAAACATGTAGATATCGGGTACTGTGGTACTGTATCAGTCATATAGACGATCGGTTACTCTCCAAGTGTATCTATATCAATCTATATAAATAAAATAGGATGTATGTATGTACATCATGTTACTGTGTTTTGATTGTACAAACGGGGGTGACACCGCCCCTATAACCTAAAAATTTAAATCGCCATATATTGGGCATTTTTTGACCTACGTCAATGATATGTGGTACATATGGTATCGGCATAATTAGGAATACGTACCAGAAAAGTGGGTGGGACCACGCCCCGCTTTATGAAAATTAAAAATCGTTATATAGTCTTAACTACTAAACCGATCGTCATTAAATTTTCACAATAGGATATTCTTACGAAATAATAAATTCTTGACTATGTAAGTGGTCAAAGCCCACTGAAATGCATCGCTCATATGACGCGCTTCAGTATCCTATTATTTTTCCATATGGAGAAGATGGATATCACTTTGGAATGCGTCAAATCAATCAAGCAACCCCTAAGGCCATTAATTATCCTGTTGAGTTCTTAAATTCACTCGATGTGCCAGGCTTTCCACCACATGTGCTACAACTTAAAATTGGAGTGCCAATTATTTTACTGCGTAATATCGATCACCACGGCTTTGCAATGGCACACGTCTTGCAGTAAAAAAAAAACTGAGAAATAATTCAATAGAAGCGACCATTATAACAGGTATATATAAAGGTACAGATGTACTTTTGCCACGCATTCCAATGCTACCAACAGATTTACCATTCGATTTAGTTAGCGAAGCACACCGGGTTTAGCTAGTACTCATTTAAATAAACTATTGTACTGTATAATTTTCAAATCATTTGCTTTGTTTTACATACATATAGTCAACATAACTATATTAAAAAGTCTTATATATTCAAAGTAAATTTCCTTGTTTAATTTGATTAAAATATAATTTTTACATTTTCGAATGTATGTTTGCCTTTTTGTTGCTGCAATTTAACTTCGTGCTGCAACATTGTTTATGGTTGTTATATATTTTTTTTTTTTTTATTAGTATTCAGTTCATTGTCTCATTACAGTTTTACATTAAATTGTCTTGTATTCCTCATTTATGCCACACAAACCACATTTTTCATACCTACTCTTTCTTTCCATTGCCATTGCAATGAACAAGATGAGCGAGCATATTGCTGATGGCATGTGACATGAACAATATCGAACGAAACGACAGACAAGTGACTAATGGAACTTGACTGGTAAATTGTAGTCATTTGTTGGTTGGTAAAAGTATTTAATACTGCACCATGAAATGAATTAATTTTGTATGCCATCAACAGAAGCAGTTGGTTGTTATAGTAGGGGAGGGTAGGAGTTGTTACTTAGAAAATCATTATTTTTTCAAACCTTTTTTGAAATAGAAAAATGTTTTTCTTGAATAGTTTAATTGAAATTGTAAAACATATTATAAGGGTACTTTTTAAGACGAACAAAAAAAAAACTATAATTAGGTTAATCTGAAATTCTAAATTCCATAAATGTTTGCTTAAATCTATCTAGCCAACCATTAACAAAAGAATGGCAATTCTCTATAGTTATCAACTAGTTCAATAACCAAAAGGTTTTTTCTTGTTAAACTCTTAATAATACATGCATGCGGCTACAAAAATAAAAACATCAAGAGCTCTTTTCAACAGATTCTAGTGAATATGTTAAATTGACAACAATATAAAATATAATTATATTCACCAGGGTCAGCCAAGGGCTAAAGACAGAAAAGTAGAAACAATAAGGCACGTATATGGTTGCAGTTGGAAACATTTAAGTTGAATAAAGATACTTATGATACTTTTACATTGTTAAAATATTTAATGAAATTATCATACCTAGCAAATGTTTTCTTTGAACTGACATGTATTTTGTAGGAGTAAACAATATCAAGCAATGATGATCGCTGACTGATATAGTTTCTAAATCAACGCATTCCAATTCGAGCAATGTGAAAGTATCATATGTGGTACCTCTAATATTAAATAAATAATGAATAAACAAGCAACAGTATACGCTCTAATAGCATGGCCAAATTTAATACTCCACATTTTAATTACATTTCCAAAAAACAGCTTATTAATAAACTTCCAAAAGCATGCATGCATCCATAAGATAGTAATGATAATGAAATCTAATATTCCCCATAAGAGAGCAATATTTTTTCCTTCTCGATAAAGGAAAACTTGATTTTTCAACATAAATAAATTTCGAAAATTGTCTTATTCGTACGAGACAATACTCTGTGTCATCAAATTGGTCTTGCAAAACATATCCTTAAAAGAAGGAAAGCATATCATATAAAAGTAAAATGGTTTAGACCACTCAGCCTCTCTTTTCTCTTCGGCCATTGAAATAAATACATAATATCTATGTTGTACCATCTCATCTCTTTAGACTAGGTGGCCTAATTTAAGCATCAACATGACTGCATCATTTAGCCGTATAATAATCCCGGAACAATAAAACTATATATAAGAGCTACAAAAGAGGTACTCTCAATCTAAAGAAGAT
The DNA here is from genome assembly GCA_950370525.1 of Bellardia bayeri. Lineage (NCBI taxonomy): Eukaryota > Metazoa > Arthropoda > Insecta > Diptera > Calliphoridae > Bellardia > Bellardia bayeri. The sequence goes on from OX493268.1 coordinate 49,583,231, forward strand.
CATGACGATGATGCATTTGATGTCTGGATGTTAAGTTATGGTGTAAAATATTTCGTCCTTCGGGGTAAAGTACATCAGACCATCTTGTTTACTATTTATAACAAGTAAGAAAGTATAGTCGGTCAAGGCCGACCATATAATACCCTACTCACATTATATGTGTACAAACATAAATGGCCTCTATATAGGAGCTACGACCTATTATGGACCGATCATCCAAAAATGTAGTAGTAATGACTTCAGTGCATATGAATATTTTTTGTGTTAAATTTTATCTCGATATAAACACTTATAGAATATTTATAGATGTTAAAGTGATTTTCGAAGGGGATCTTATATGGGAGCTATGTCTAATTATGGACCGAGGGGACTAGGTGAAATAAAGGACTGGTTTCAACCAGTTTTAATCCCAAGAGTATTTGGGCCGAAAAATGTCATGTGCAAAATTTAATTGTAACATGTTTCAAATTGAGACCTGTACTTTGCGCACAAGGTTTACATGGACAGCCAACCAGCCAGGTCGGCGGACGTCGTTAAATCGTCTCAGAACATTTTTTATTTATTTTTACATTTTAAAAGAACTAAATAAAATAATATATAAAATAATAATAATAAAGTTGTATTATGTTGGATTCATTATTATGACCTGAAACAAAAAGCTCTGACATCTACCTTATTGAAGATAATATCATTCATATGTTATCCGCAACTAAGTTGTCACTGGTTAATTCGGAAATTGAAATTTACGATCACTTTTTCCAGCATAGCTACTGGTATGTAACGAATTTCGCTAGTAATGTTGGCTTCCAAGTTTTAAATCGTAGCTGGCTTACCGACAAAGACTTTTGACTTCACATAACTCGATTTCCTGGTAAGCACATTTTAAAACTTCAGAGAAAATTTGCGGCACTTGTTAATATTAAGCTTGTTGACTTAAATTTTCAAAGTTGGACTATTTTACCAAGTGTCATAATAAAATGTGTAAAAGGATCAGGTAAAAACTGCCTTTAAATATTTATATTTTTTAAGAACAAAAAACAAAGAGTTTTTGCACAAAATATACACAAACCTTGTCATCTTAGGGAGTCCTGTAAAAACGACAACAATAGATATTTTCATTATTAAATAACATAATTTTGTAGAAAAACTTAAATAACAAAAGTACGTAAATGTAAATAAAAACCTCAACGACAAAGCATTGAGAAAATTACAGCTGAATAAAAAAAAAATACGCAACAACACAATTGTTAAACAAAAACTGCATGACCCTAAAGAAAAGAAAATTAAAAAAATATAATACAAATACATATTGTCTTTTATCATTTTATTAGACATGTCATTTATTATTATAGAAATGTATTCATTTCTTTTTTATTTGTATCTGATCCTTTTGTTGACAATGGACTAACAACCGCATACATAATACATTTACATACATCATAGAAACAGTAAATAATATTTCCAAGAAGGCCTTATTTTGCAGACACGAGGCCTCCCAGTCTTATACTTAACTAATTGTATATCCTCCACCACCATAAGTGGTAAATGAAGGTATATGTAAGTTAGCCATTCCGTGTGTGACACTGAGAAATATTCATCATACTCTTGGTCCTTACGAAATTCTAAGTCGATTGAGCCATGTCCGTCTGTCTGCCTGTGTAAAACACTCTCACGTCCAAAAGCCACCACCAACATCAACAGGGTTTACAAAAACCCGGTTTATAATTCTCCTAAGCAATTTGGCATAGAAAATCAGCAAAATCGGTATAGTAGAAGCAGAGTTATGGACCACAATGTGAGACAACCTTCATAAAAATTTGATATTTTTAAAAACTTTACTTCAAATTTTTTAAAATATATTGTAGATATTGCCATGAAATTTTGAACACGTTATTTTTATGATAAAAGAAGAAAGTGTGACAAAAATAGTAAAAATAGGCCCATTATTTCTTATAGCCTCATACAAATATCATTCCGAAATATGGCCTACTGATAAGTAAATGCCTGTAAAATTGGAATATTAATACAAAATTCGGCAAAAATAAGTGTCATGTAAAAAGAAATCGCAAAATGAAATTTTGTTTTGTTTTGTATAAATGTGGTAAAAACATAGTAACCAGGTTAAAATTCGACACAAATAATTCCTACAGATATATAAATTGTTATACTAAATTATATAATGGACGGTTCATAATTGGTCATAGCTCCCAAGCAAGGACCACATTCGAAAAAGTTATTAATCTTTATATATATCTTATAAATACCGACTCAAAAATTTATACATATCATTCAAATATACACAAAAATCGTTACACAAAATTTTGTGAATTTCGGTCCATATTTGACCGTATCCCTCTTCCGAAAATCACTTCAATACTCATAAATCTCTTATAAATAATGGTACCGATCCAAAATTTTACAAGATTTTACATGCCAAAATCAAGCTGCTGGATTTTGAAAATATCGGTCCATATTTGACTATATCCCCATATAAGGTCCACTTCAAAAATTCACTTTAATACTAATATGTGTCTCATATGCATAAAATTCACTGTTCCAATATTTATTAAGTTCGGCCCATTATTTGTCATAGCAATTAACAATTAAATTTAACAATTTATACAGTGTAGTTTTTGTATTTCTTATTAGTTACATTTAGGTAGAGGGTATTTAAGATTCGGCATAACCGAATATTGCACTCTAACTTGTTTTTTTTTTATTATATTGTTTGATAAATATTTATAGGTATGTATATAAACTACTTATATGCTTTCTACTAGGAGAAACAATGACTCCTTTAAAATATGTATATCTTAGAAAACCAACTCATTGGAGGCCTTTTAATTTTTACCGCTGGCTGCACACTTAAGCCGGTAAATGTGTTTATCTTATTTTGAAATTACATATTGAGTTTAACGTATTGCAGACAGGCTTGAAGAAATAAATTGAATCCACAATAAAGAAATGTGCTGATATTGAAAAGTTTATTCAACTATCATGAGTAAAATTTGCCTAATACAAACAATTGTCAACTAAACAGCCAAATATTATTAGGCATGTGTTTTTTTGTACAGTTTCCAATTGAATTGTTGCTTAATGAATTTTATTTGAGTTTAGGTAAATTTACACAAAATATAAGAATTTAAAGAAAATATGTACGCTAAATCATAAGATTTAGTGAAAATATCATAAACAGGGATCAGTAAGTATCATAAATAGATACTGAGGTGTCAAATTGAATTTATGCTGATGTTTGTAACGCCCATAAATATTGACCCAACACCCACCTTAAAGTATACCGATCGGCTTAGAATCACTTTCTGAGTCGATTTAACGCTGTCCGTCCGACCGTCCGTCTGGCTGTCTATGTAAAGCTTGTGCGCAGAGTACAGGTCGCAATTTGAAGATATTTCGATAAAATTTGATACGTGAAAGTTTTTCGGCCCAAGGACGGATTGGATTGAAACTAATGGAAATCGGTCCATTATTTCAACTAGCCCCCATACAAATGTCCTCCCGAAATTGGGTTTTACCGGTCATAAATCTTTGAATTATGCAAGTCTGCAAACAAAATTTACCACAGATAAGTAGTAAATAAAGCTAAAACACATCTACAAATTTCGTGAATATCGGTCCATAATTAGTCGTAGCTCCCATATAAGGCCCACTTCCAAAAATCACTTTAAAGAGCATAATTTCTTAAAAATGTTGGTAATCAAATAAAATTCGACACAAATAAGTTTCTTATATACAGAAATAATGACACCTAATTTTGTAATGGTCGGTCCATAATTAGTCGAAACTCCCATATAAGACCCTCTTCGTAATTCACTTTAACTTCCATAAATCTTTTAAAAGTATTTATATCGAGATAAAGTTTAACACATATAATAATTATATTCACAGAAATCATGACACTGAATTTTGGTCCAAAATTGGTGACATCTCGCAAATAACGCCCATTTCTGAAATTTTTTTTATATTTACATATACTAGGTGTAGGGTATTGACCGACTATACTTTCTGACTTGTTTTAAACTTATCGATGTTGCATTTTCGACTGCTGCTACCTTCACTTTCACAAATAATAACACAGCATTCGATTCGTAATGTGAGCGTCAAAATAAAGTTAACACCACATATTATTCAAAGAAAATCTTAATTATATTAAAAAAATTATATTGCATTTTTATATAATTATTTAAGTATAATTGAATTCACAAAACAAGAAACAAAAGCAAAAGCCTATACAAATCTAATTGATTTATTGTTAAAATAGACCAATTTTTACGCTTCAAAATAAACTAAAGAGTGGCATCATCCTTATGTAAAAAAACCTGTATCTAAAAGTTAATTTTTCTTTATTTTAACTCGGTAAATCATAATAAACTTACATAGAAAATATAAATTCTTGCATGAAATAGGTAAAATCGTTAAAAATATTACAGAACAATAAAAAAAAATAGAGAAAAAAATTTACCAAACACAATACCGTAGAAAATTTGCCTGTTGCAATACGACCAAAGCGTCTTAAAAAAAAACTGAAGTAAGAGCTATACGAGGGAAGTTCGGAAACTTCATAGTCTAGCACAGAAGGAGTTAGTTAGTTTTTTAAAACACTTTTATTTTTCAATATAATCTTCTGAAACTTCAATACACTTAAGGTGGATTCACCCATTTGTTCTTAACAAAATTTTTTCCCGGAGAAAAATGTTTTACTGACAGTTTTTTGCAGCTCGATTCACCCATTTCGAACGATTTTTCTACAAAATCAAAGCTGCCATATGTAAATAAAATCTATTAGTTTTACAAGTGCGGCCATTGATTTATTTTGCTTTGGGTTTTAAGTATCAAAAAACAAAGATTAAATTATTTTAAACGATTGTGTATTCAAAATCGCAGATATTAATTCAAAATGAATGAAAAAAGAAAGTTGCTTTTGCTGATGGCCATGGAAATACATGAGGCTTATTTGTATGAAAAAATGCAACCTATTGGCAACTCAATTCATTTTTGTCCAGAAAAAATATAAAATTAAACCAATTCAAGTTCGGAAAAATATTTTCTCTCTCTCGAAAAAAGACGTCAAACTTCATATATAAAAAAATTGTTCGAACAAAAGTTTTGTTAAGAACGAATGGGTGAATCCAAATTAAGTCCAACGCTTATCAAACATTTCTATCCAACTGTAATTGCATCTTCATTTGAGGTAAAACGCTTGCTAGCTTGACATTTTTTAGATTTAGATTTAGGTAAAAGTCACTGGGAGCTAAATCAGGAGAATAAGGTGGGTGGTCAAGCAACTAGTACATAAATTCGTCGATTTTAGCCACTGTTAAAACACTCTTGTGCACTGGTGCGTTGTCTTGAAATATTATATTATTTTTTTATGTTGTAATCCAGGACGTTTTTCCCGAATTTTTACATTTAATTGATCCAGTATGTTGCAATAGTACTATGAATTTATTGTTTCACCCTTTTGGAGATAGTCAATCAACCAAATACCTTTGAAGTCCCAAAAAACCATTACCGTAACCTTACCAGCCGATTGAAATATTTTTGCCTTCTTTAGGGCACTTTCTCCAGCTTCCGTCAGTTGCTTGGATTGTTGTTTTGTCTCTGGAGTATGATGGTGGATCCATGTCTCATCCGCAGTTATGAAACGAAGCTTAAAAACCATTTCATTTTGCTTAAAAAGATCCAAATAAGCTTGAGAAATTTTCATTCTTATGCGTTTTTTGTCGACTTTTAACAAATGCGGCAGCCATTTTCATGCAAAATTAAAATGGACTCGATCATTTGAAATGCTATTGCACGCACTTTTATTCGCCGATCATTTAATACCCTATCGAGCACTTTTCCTACAATTTCTATTGCTGTTTTTGGACGTCCACTACGTGGTTCATCCTCATTGCTTGTACGACCACGTTTTAATTTAACAACCCAATATTTTACTGTTGCATATAAAGGAGCACTTTCGCCTAACAAATTCACCATATCATTATGAATTTCTTGTCCCGATGAAAATTTTTTATTTAAATATTTAATGACGCCACGAAATTCTAATTGTTTCATTGTAAAAAAATCGCAGATGCGTCTATATGAAGGAGTTGGGAGATCGAAAAGAAATTTAACAAAACACTTAAGTTTTTCTCTTTATACCGTGCTTTCTGTTCTAGGCTAAGAAGTTTCCAAACCGCCCACGTACTAAGAGAATTAAGAGCAAATCCAACATCTATTGCTGTAAAAATAACTGAAAATTTCAGGTACACCTGTAAGCGCGAGTGAGATTAAAAGATCCTCGCCCCAATAGAAGCATTTTACATCAACAACCAAACGCTTGAATTTCGCAAAAAAAAAATATATAAACTAGCCTCAAATTTTTTGAAATAACACTCCTTTCACCAACTTTGAGATATTTGGAGTCAAAAACCCTAAAATATCCTAAAAATATGAGAACTAAAAGCCTTTAGTAATAAATATGTTACCAAGACAGTAAAACATGTCTCAGTAGTTTTTTGAAAACTCAATTACGATCAAACTATGGTTTGTTTAAAAAGCTCAAATCTTTAGGAGTTTATAATGCGATGCAGAAATAATTTCTTTGATATTTATAGGGAGGTAGCCAACATGCACAGGAGCAAACCTAGTAGAGAATAAGGCCAGAAAATTAATGATTTTTTTACATCGGCCACAATTTGGAATAAAAGAGTAATTAACTGTAGAAGTGACGGTAAGCTTTTCAGCGCTAAGTTTAACTATTGGTCTGGCGAGACTACGGGACGATATTGGATGAGATTTTGCCTATAGGTATTGATAAGTTGTAAAGAAGTTATCACAATTTTGATACTGCACTTTTAGTGTAGAAATATTTTGCAGGCACGGCTTTCACACCAAACGCACAATCATTTTCATTTTACTCGTAAACATAGTCTTTCTTCATCGTCATGATATGTCATAATTATCTTTTCAACCTCTTCTATTTGAAATCTAGATTGCCTATTAATGTATATGGAAATTCCTGAAATTCCTGAATACAAATTTAATTTTCTCCACTCTAATTTCAGCTGAATTACTGACATATGTAAGCATGTAAACCACGTCTTATATAATATAGCAAATTTTTTATTGCATGATTATGCATGCACAGACAAACAAAAATATGTTTACAAAGAAATTAAACCTTATGATCTAGCCAAAGTGAATTCTCCCCTATTATCACAGATTATATGCTAATTCATTGATTGAAAATTAGTTTAAATCTATTCAGTTCATGTATTTTATTGATTTTCTTTATTTAAAGTTTATTTACTTTAAAGTCAGATTTGGTCTGGCCAGACGTCAGATGTCAATTCTAACCAAAATTAACCAAAATTAATTTTTAGAAATATTAATTAACGGATTTATCTCTTACAGCTATTCGGTTAAGTTGAGGTCCTTTAACTCTCACTGATTGACCTCCATCACTGCAATGAAATTAGATTCCAGTGATGTTAACTGTACGGTAATTACCGGTATTTATAAAAAATAAAGTAGGCTTGAAATGTGCTTTAAGACAAAATTTTCATACAAAATTTTCTTAAAGCGCCTAAATAATTCTGGTAGTGATCAAACAACTACTAATGTATACCTAATTTTCGTTCTAAAAAGATATAAAAAACAAAACATACCAGTGGTATGATTTATTGATACTTGAAACTAACTTGTGTATCGATAACAACAATTATTCGAGTTATTTTCTTCTTCGGATCCCTCTCATTGGAGCTATCATCCATTATGGAGCAAGCGTAATAATATATTGTGCCATAATTTCTATGTATTTGAGGTTTATTTTGATTGAATTTTATCTCAGTACTGATTATACAAGAATTTAATAGGTATACCAGTTATTCTACTAAGTGGATCTTATATGGGAGCTATGGCCAATTATGGATTAACCTTCACAAAAGCCTAGAATACTCGTACGTATAAATTTTGCATACACATAAGTGATCTTTATAAAATATTGGTTTGAGATTGATATTTATGAGATATTTAGGTAAGTTATTGCGTTTTTGGGTGTAGTCCTCATATGAGAGCTATGACCTATTGAATAACCCGATGTATATATGTGAGTTATTCAATTCAATTGCATCTTCATTAGCAAATAACAATAAAATGTATAAATGTACAAATGTGTTCTAAGATTTAAGTGAAGCACCTGCCGTTTGGCTTAATCTTCACTACGTACTTAAACGCAGGACAGACTCGGTCCGTCAGCCGCATTGTAAGCCCCTGTGAGTGACATGGAGCCATGTCTCAACGGCTCTGTTGATTCAGCAACAGCACTTAGGAGACTGGTGGGCACGAAATCCGCTTACTATGGTAGGCAAGACAAAATATCAGCTCATTAAACCAGCCTTGTTCCTTCCCGCTTTGGGTGGCAACCACAGCCACTACGTGGACACCGAAGTGACCTCAACCAATTATCAGTTAGGGGACAAGCTCCCAATAGTTAAATTGGGGACAAGTCCCCGGGCTTTAACTGATCCCGTAGTACCAAATAAAGACTCTGGTTAGCTTCGACCTTCCTCTGGTAAACCAGATTCCACTCTATCTAGTTTCGAACCCTTGCAAGTTCATGGGACTAGTAACCATTTCTACCCCGGCATTGAGTAATGTATAGGTGATTGATCACCTATACTTTGCCCGCCGGGGCATGTATAAATGTACAGTAATATAATTTTATAAATACAGAGTTAAGTCACTTACGACGTTTCTACTTGAAGAAAAAATATGTTATAATATTTGCATCTAAAGCCTCAGTTAGCCGACTGTAACGGAAGGAATGTAACTGCAACAGTAAGAAACAGCTGATGGTTATTGTTATGCGTAAAGTAATGCAAATGGTTATGGAGATGTAAAGGTAACGCAACACCGTAATGTATGAATCTGTAAGAAATAGAATTTCCTTACATTTTTACGTCATTACACAACATTCCGTTACAGTCGGCTAACTGAGGCTTAAAACTTAATTGTGTGTGTCATTTTTGGCGATTTTCAACATGTTAATAATATTTATACGAGATTTATGAGCATTTCAGAGATTTTCTGAAATCTATTTTATATGGATGATATAGGCAAATATGGATCAATCATCATGAAATTCGGTATGTAGATTTTCACATATAGAAGAATTATTTGTAGCGAATTTCAACTTGATAGTGATGCTCATAAAATAATTATTCTCATTTAAATGATTTTCGGAAGTGGACTTTATATTTTTAAATATGAACCAAAGCTAACAAAATATCGTTTTAAGATTTTTCTTAGAATGAAACTTATTTTTGAATTGATCCTGCTTTTATATATGCATTTATACACTATTGAGTCAAATTCCGGGTAGTCATTTGTATAAGGGCTATAAAAAATCAATGGCCGATTATTATCATTTTCAATAGGATTTTTCCATCTATAATAAATATAAACTGTGCAAAATTTCATAATATTATCTGCATTATATTTGAAGAAAATAGCATAAAATATCTTGAAAATATCGAAACTTTGTTCTATAACTCGGATCTTATTGAACTGATTATACAAATTTTCAATACCAAACAATGTTCATTCAAAATATAATTTTTCTTTTCTTTTTCGAGGCTTTATCGCGCCTTTAAAAGATGGACAGACGGACGAACATGGCTAGATCGTCTTAAAATATTATAAAGACCCAGAGTATATTTCAATGTGTTACAAACGGACGGACTGACTAACTAATATAAAAAATGATTTCGATTTCGCGCAAATAAGCTTAATTTCTTTAGTGCTATAAATTTTAAATAAAACCCATCCATAATTATGTAGTTCAGATCCTGTTAAGAGAAGATAGCGAAATATTATAAATTTTTGAAGTCCAAAATTTGCAATAACAGCGCTTAATGTAAATTAACTTTTAATCGCAATTAACTGCGTTCGTAATTTTATTTTATTGGAGAATTCTACTAAGTACTACCCTGATATTTGCAGATGGTGTATTTAGGTAGAGCAGCACAGCTTTTTCTTCATCTGCACCCTTATGTAGTTGGCCTAACTTTTATTTAAGAAGCTTTAATTTCGAAATCGTATTTTTCTTATACAACCTAAATAAATAAAAATGGCTTAAATGCTTAAGAAAATAACTCATGGTCAAATGGTTTCATTAGCTTTATATAACATTTAAATACAAAGTTCCCTCTTACTTTAATTTATTGAAACCATATTGTATAAGTAAATTAAATAGTTAAAAGCATACTTTTATTATTATAATAAAAACTTCTTATAAGCACAATAAAATATGGAAAGTATGTCAAGTATGTTAAGTATTTAATTTTTATTTTATTTTAACGTCATAACAAACTTCATCCCTTGCAAACACCCCTGCATATGGATACTTCTTCATATTTATGATTTTCAATGGAAATGGTGTAAATAAATTTCATAAATATTTTGTATATACAGTTTAATGGCTTTAGCCTTAATACCACTACTATCTACCACTACTACTTTCTCTTTGATTGTTTGTTAAATGCCTACATATGTATGTACATATGTATGTGATTGTTAGTTTTGTTTCGTTAAAATACACAATAACTATTGTTCACATAATCATACATAAGTATGTATGAACATTCTTGAACAAAACAGACTGATCCTAGAATTTCTCCCTGCTCCTACTCATAGTCCTGGTATTAAACAACCATGTGCACAATAATAATAATAACAATAAAATAAATAAAAGACGAAAAACAAAAAAAAAAGAAGAACGAATAAAAAAACCTGATAAAATGTAATGAAAATAAAATATAGGCGAAAAACATTGAAGCGATGTTTAAAGCGAAATGTATTGGCATATGTTGATGGTGATGCCTGGGCTGAGGGGGCGCAATGGGAGACTTTATGGTTAACTATACTACGCATTTGTTACGTTTTGTGATTATTTTAGATTTTATTATAGCATGAGCTTGTATAGATAAAAGTTTTTAAAATTTAATGGAAATGGAAGTTGTTTATATTATGTACCTGTGTCGCACTTAACTTGTGACTCTTGAAATCAATCTTATGTTTATTTAAACCAAAGACCGAACAACATAAGAGGTCCACTTTAATTTTAGTATCTAGTTAATTGGCAGCATTAAAATGTGTTTTTTGTCTTATATCACTGAGAGAGTGATTTATAAGAGAACATTTTAGGTTAATGGTTGAGAGAAATAGAAAAGAAAATAGCGGAAGTAATTTGTATTTTATATTTGTATTTATTATTTGCCTTTCTAATGCAACAAGATACAATATCTTATAAATTACAGTATTAGTACAATTTTCAAAAAACATAGGTAAATAAATAAATAAATACAAAAATAATAATAATATCAAGATGATTATTAATAATTTAATAATTTTAACATTAATAAATTGATAAATAATAAAAAACAAGTAAGAAAGTATAGTCGGTCAACCCCGACCATATAATACCCTACACCTAGTATATGTAAATATAAAAAAGTTTTTTAGAAATGGGCGTTATATGGGAAATATCACCTATTTTGGACCAAAATTCAGTGTCATGATTTCTGTGAATATAAATATTATATGTGTTAAACTTTATCTAGATATAAATACTTTTAAAAGATTTATGGAAGTTAAAGTGAATTACGGATAGGGTCTTATATTATGGACCGACCATTACAAAATTAGGTGTCATTATTTCTGTATATAAGAAACTTATTTGTGCCGAATTTTATTTGATTACCAACATTTTTATGAAATGTATGCTCTTTAAAGTGATCTTCGGAAGTGGGCCTTATATCGGAGCTACGACTAATTATGGACCGATCACAAAAAAATGGTACCGTATTATTTGTATATATATTAAATATATTTGTGTTAAATTTTATTTGAATACCAACATTTTTAAAAGAAGTAGGCCTTATATGAGAGCTACGACTAATTATCGACCGATCTTTACAAAATTTGTAGATGTGCTTTAGCTTCATTTACTACTCATCTGTGGTAAATTTTGTTTGCATACTTGCATAATTCAAAGAGTTATGAGCGGTAAACCCCAATTTCGAGAGGACATTTGTATGGGGGCTAAGCGAAATAATGGATCGATTTCAACCACTTTCAATCTCATCCATCCTTGGGCCGAAAAAATATCACGTGCTACATTTTATAGAAATATCTTCAAAATTTCGACCTGTACTCTGCGCACAAGCTTTACATGGACAGCCAGCCAGACGGACGGAGGGACATCGTTAAATCGACACAGAAAGTGATTCTGAGCCGATCGGTATACTTTAAGGTGGGTGTTGGACCAATATTTCTGGGCGTTAAAAACATCAGCACAAATCCAATATACCCTCCCCACTATTGTGGTGTAGGGTATAATGTATGTATAGTCATAAAAAATGTATTAAAATGTGGGATAGTATTAAAGAAATGTTTAATATATGGGTCAATTTCATAAAAAACTCAGTTTTTGTGTCCCCGCACTTTACACTACTATTTTAGGTAAAAAAAAACAAAAATGTGAGAGTGGTCAGCGAGGAATATGTAACAAAAAAACGTAATTCTCAAATTTGTATGTTTGTTTTTTTGTTAATTCAGATTGGTGTTTTGTTTCTCCCTCTGACTGCTTCCATACAAAAGCATGTGTCCCCCGTTAGAATTTTTAGTAAACAAAATAAAATAAAATCAAGAAAAAAGTAAATATGCAACATTTATTAACAGTTTTCGAATTATTGTGTTTCTTTCTTGTGCTTTGATTTGTTATAGTCAAAACTTAATTAGTGCGAATTTGGCGTTGCAAAGAAAGGTTGTCCCCACAATTTGCATTGAGCGTCACTTTTTTTTATAAATCAAGTAATATTACTAGTTTTCAATTTTAAGTTTATATAAAGTACATAACGTAAGGAAAATACAAACTTTAATTACATATAACAAAAGTGAAAAAGCGAAAAACAATCTATAAATAAAAAGTGTGCATTTGCGTAGTTTTTGTGAACACCATGGTAAGGGCGCGTTAAAATTTCATGAGCGTCACGGTAATTTTTTTAAAAGTATATATTAAATGTAAAAAATTGAAGTTGATAATCATTGTTTACATGGTTTTAACTCATTTTTTTATAATTTGTGAATTTGAGAAATAAATTGCCTACCAAAAAAAATTAAAATAGCAAAGATTTCATGAGCATCACTTTTGAAATATATTGCTTCATAGCTTAAAATGCTTAATTTTGATATTATTTTTTAATTTTCAAGAGTAAAACAACAAAATTAACGGCGGCTGAAAGAAAACGGATATATCGAGAGAAAATAAAGCTCGATAAAGCGCGTAATGACGAGTATAAAAGAAAGAAGAAAGAAAGGTATAATCGTGGTATATTTGAGTTGAATTTTTATTGTTACTGACTGATTCTGTTTTTGCCACAAACTTAATTCGAAAGTGGTAAAAATAAATGAGAATGAAAAAAGCCGCTTGTCATTTCATGAAGTTTATACAGATTCAAAAAAAAGAATTCGAATGAAAATTTATAAATAAATAATTATAAATTAAATTAAGTGTTTTGCGTCAAATATTTACATATGTGTATAAGTTTATTCCAGAATTACTTCCTTTTTTCCATTTTTGTTAAAGACAGCAAAGAATATGTACATGTTTAGTTTTATATGAATATTTTTGTTTTTTTAAGAATTTTTATTTCTTTTTTTATAAAAGAATAAACGTTTTTAAATTTTTAAAATAACTAGTCACTTTAAAAAAAATTAAAAATCAAGGTGAATCGTGATTTTGTGTTTATAATCGAAAAGGTGATTTTCGCAAGAGTCACTCTTGAGAAACAAAAAAACATCGTAGTAAGCTTGAATTTCAAATATTTTTGCATTTTTAGCGATTTTTTATACATATTTGGTGTGTGACGCTCAAGATAGAAATCATAGAAAACCAAAAAAAAAAATCCAAAAATATAGATTTTTTTGAAAGCTTAAAAGTACCACCGGATTTTCATCAATTTCTACATAAATTGGCCAATTTTACAGGCGAATTGAAAAACCTTTAAAAATAAGCAAAATAAAACACGTTGTGTACGTTTTTTTTTTTTTTTATTTTTGAAGTTGACCCATATACTATATTATACTCGTATGTTTTATTTCTCTTTAACAGTTTCAAAGTTAGTATTGTCATACCTATCTAATATACTATACATATGTTATACATATATTAAGTCATTTGTAGTATTCCATTTGTAATTTTTTAAATTTTATTGCGTTGCTAGTAAATTGCATGTTCGGAGAGAGATGGTATATACGTACTATGAGCCTCAAAAGTGAGTAAACCACCAAATTATTTGATTTTTTTAAGATAATGAAAATCCTAAAATCTATCCATCGATTGAAATTTAAAAGTTTCGTTTTGTTGGATATTTGGTTGAATAATAGATTCGGTTATGAAAAAAAAAAATTAAGTTGAACTATTATGCTTTTCATAATCTTAGAAAAAACAAAAAATTTACTGGTGCTTACACACTTTTGAAGCTGTGTGTAGATAGAGATATATAGTAAAACTAAAAAACTGATGAAATGATGTTGTATCGCGATACCTAAAAGTCCTGACAGAGTTATTTCTTGATAATGAGGTAAGTGTTATATTATTAAACGTTGTATTAATTATACCCTACACCACAATAGTGGGGAGGGTATATTGGATTTGTGCTGATGTTTGTAACGCCCAGAACGTCCAACACCCACCTTAAAGTATACGGATCGGCTCAGAATCACTTTCTGAGTCGATTTAACGATGTCCGTCCGTCCGTCTGGCTGGCTGGCTGTCCATGTAAAGCTTGTGCGCAGAGTACAGGTCGCAATTTTGAATATATTTCGATAAAATTTGGCACATGATATTTTTTCGGCCCAAGGATGGATGGGATTGAAACTGGTGGAAATCGGTCCATTATTTTACCTAGCCCCTATACAAATGTCCTCCCGAAATTGGGGTTTACCGGCCATAAATCTTTGAATTTTGCCAGTATGCCAACAAACTTTACCACAGATGAGTAGTAAATGAAGATAAAGCACACCTACACATTTCGTGAAGATCGGTTCATAATTAGTCGTAGCTCCCATATAAGGACCACTTCCAACAATCACTTAAAAGAGCATAACTCTTTTAAAAATGTTGTTATCCAAATAATATTGAACACAAATATGTTTTGTGTATATAAATATTATATGGTAGAAGTTTATGATGATCGGTCTATAATTAGTCGTAGCGCTCATGTAAGGACCACTTCCAAAAATCACTTAAAAGAGCATAACTCTCTTAAAAATGTTGGTATCCAAATAATATTAAACACAAATAAGTTTTGTATATATACATATAATATGGTAGAATTTTATGACGATCGGTCCATAATTAGTCGTAGCTCCCATATAAGGCCCACTTCCGAAAATCACATAAAAGAGCATAACTATTTTAAAAATGTTGGTATCCAAATAATATTGACCACAAATATGTTTCGTACATATACATATAACATGGTAGAATTTTATGACGATCGGTCCATAATTAGTCGTAGCTCCAATATAAGGCCCACTTCCAAAAATCACTTAAAAGAGCATAACTCTCTTAAAAATGTTGGTATCCAAATAATATTAAACACAAATTAGTTTTGCATATATACATATTATATGGTAGAAGTTTATGATGATCGGTCTATAATTAGTCGTAGCTCTCATATAAGGCCCACTTCCGAAGATCATTTTAAAGAGCATAACTCACTCAAGAATGTTGGTATCAAATAAAATTCGACACAAATAAGTTTCTTATATACAGAAATAATGACATTTTGTAATGGTCGGTCCATAATTAGTCATATAATATTTATATTATGTTTATATTCACAGAAATCATGAAACTGAATTTTGGTCCTAAATAGGTGATATCTCTCATTTAACGCCCATTTCTGAAAAACTGTTTTATATTTACATATACTAGGTGTAGGGTATTATATGGTCGGGCTTGACCGACTATACTTTCTTACTTGTTTTCTTCTTGTCATTAGCACTGCAGCTTGCAAATTTTTCACATGCATAAAGGAGTGTGGGTATCAGATATGGTTTTGCTAACAACATTCTTAACTTTGGTGGTGTGAAGTTATGACTTGACCATAAACTCCTTAGCATACCATATGTGCTGCCACAAGCTTGATTAATATGGTCAGTTCAGTTGAGCGTCGTTCAGTTAAAAACAACACCAAGATTCCTAAAAGATTTCACCAACTTAATTTTGGTATCTCCAAGATATTTGTATATGTATATTCAGTTCCTCATTGATCACAACAGAATTTTTATAAATTATTAAATATTTAAACTTCTTGCGATTAAGTCGTAGACCATTAGCTGATTTTATTAATATTCTGTTTAAATCATTATTTAGATCATCGATTTTATGTCGAATTGATGTTTTTAAACAACTTAGTTAAAGATAGACGAGTCTGCCGAATTTGTTGTGGTAAATCATTAGCATATAGAGGCTTGTGGAACACCTCTCGATAGTATCAATGGCCCCGTAGAACGCTCCGTTAACCTGTATATCTCCTAAATGCATCTGGCTCAGATCAATAAAGACTAGAAATTTTTTTGGTACTTTTTTGAAATTCGCATTCCTATGGCCTAAAAATTTTATTTTTTTTTGTACTTTTTTACCAAATTGTATTTTCTCACTAAAAATTCCATGAACTATTATTTTCAAATAGTACGAATTACGGATAAAAATTTTTTTTTCACGGGTGACAAAAAAGGGACAAAAACAGGGTAAAAACGGACATTTGATATTATGTATTCAATATAAAAATAAAAAAACGATAAAATATTCTTCCATCCACACTAAAAAGAACCTAGAACATGCTTTTCATGACTCAAATATAAAAGTGTAAAAAGGGCCAAATTTCAGTACACTTATATTGGTATCTTTTTGAAATATCCTCATATCCATAAAAATCACTGTTCCAAAATTTAAGAAGATCGGAACATAATTTGTCATTGCTGCCATTTCCGAAAAATAAATAAACCCACAAAAATGTCTAATAAATATCGATATCGAACCAACTTTTATATAGATCAGTAATATTAATCCAGAATTCATACGAATATCGGTTATACGGCAATTATGCTACAGGATTTTGCAGTTGTCAATTAATAATTAGCAATAGCTCCCGAATTAAGTCCACTTCCGAGCATACTAAGCAACCATACCACTCTTGACAATAACGTTATTGAGATGAAATTCAACCAAAATAAGCCTAATACGTAGAAACCACATTAGTAGATATTGGATTTAGTCCATAACTGGTCCACTTCTACTATGCCACCCATAAATATTTTGTAAATAATATTGTTGAGATCAAATTCAAACAAAAAAGCCTCACCTTATATCTTATCCTTTTGTATACTCTGTTTCTTAACTTGTGAATATGGAAAAATGTTTTTTTAATTTTATAAATTGTTAAATTACACTCAAGATTATTATGAAAATCAGACATGCTCTGTAAATGACAGTAAGAATATCAATTATAAATGATCAAGATTAGATAAAATTTCCAAATATTCAGAATAAAATTAGTGAGTTACGACCAACAGATAATATTGTCTTTCAAACAATATATAAAATACTAATAAGATTTGCACTAAGACTGAATAGTCCTATAACCAGTATAGGTATTTAAGATTCGGCACAGCCGAATATTGCACTCTAATTTGTTTATACTCTGTTTCTTAACTTGTGGTGAATATTAAAAAATTTTTTTTTCATTTTCTAAATTGGTTAATTATACTCCAGATTGTTATGAATAGCAGACAAACTCTGTAAATTGTGGTGAGAATTGGTAACTACATCAATTATAGATGGTCAAAATTAGATAAAATTTCAAAATATTTAACATTAATTATGTTGATCGTCTTGTAAACAATATATAAAACTAGCTAAAACCCGGTGTGCTTACCTACCCTTTCCCTTTTAAATTAAATCTTATTACATTATCTTATTATGATTTACAATATACAAACAAACAAACACACATTCACATTCATAAACACACATTCACATTCATAAGGGTTTCAAATGTATACAAATTTTAACATTTACTTAATATTGTTGATAGCTGATATAGCTGATATATAATTTGTCATCATATCTATAGGAGGTGCCACGCCCACTAATTATAGTTCGCCCATTCTTGCCCTAAATATTAATATTGGTTGTAGAATAACCGTACCATATATCTTATTGTACACCATATATTTGATTTTTTTTAATTATCATCATATGGGAGGTGTCACGCCCCCTGTCACTACTACTCCTATTATCTCTGCAAGTATTTAAACAAACAATGGAATTGCTCATGCAAAATTTGAGTACTACAGCTATTAAGTTTCCTAAGTATTTGATTTTTAAAATTAATTTTGTATGGGAGGTACCACGCCCACTTAAAATTTCAAAAAAAAAGTAGCAGATAGCTCCTTCCAGACATACAGAAATATACTGTGAAAATTTCAAACAAATCGGTTCTGCCGTTTAGCCGTTTATAGATCCGAAACTAATAATAATAAACACACATACATTCATACATACATACAGGCACACGATCACTTTTATATACATATATGTATATATATAGATAATAAAATTTGCAATAAGACATAGTAGTAGCCAGTGTAGTTTCTGTATTTCTTATTACGTTTAGGTGGAGGGTATTACAGATTCGGCACAGCCGAATAATGGTCATTAACTTGTTAAATTCTATAATATTATAATATTTTGTTGTCTTCAGCCTACAACTACTTATATATTTTTGTAAAACTTTTAAGTATAACAATAAGTTATTAATTTTGCCACATCACGAACAAAAATAAGTACTTGTTCTAGTAGATTTGTAAGTAGTCTGGTCAACAAATTCCAATTACTTTTTAACTTAATTTGTAAGGGAAGATTTAGCTGGGTATTTGAGAAATTTTGAATTGCATTAAAGAAACTTACTGTTTCATTTCTGGATATTTATGAAAAGTAAACAGAATTCAGAAATACTGTTGGGAAATTGAATTAAAAATATATGCAATACATTAACAAACTTCTGAAATGCACTAAAAAAAATTATTCATTGTTTGCTAAATTTAAATTTAGCACAAATTCACACAATATTTACTATAAATATATTTTACTTCCAAGGCAGTCAGTTACTTTTTTGCTAAACATTTTCATGTCTCTTTATACTCGCACATCATTAAATATCTATTATCTATGTGATTTTTCATAATCTTAAATAATTGTATTAACAAGTTTTTTAATCTGTTGAACATCTTGTTCCTAATACAAAGATTGATGTCATTAAAATTAAATTAATGAAAATTCAAGTAAATCTCTTGTAAGTCATTATTCATACATTGAATGGTTACTCTTTAAAAAAAACAAGCAAAAAGCAACACCACTCTAACAAAATTATCATGATGCAACATTCTGAACACACACATGAGTACAGATATAAACACATATTGAAAACTTCATTGGCAATCGAAAGCATGAAATAAATAAATAAATAGTAAATGACTTCCAAAGAAGCAGGTCTTTCTGGAGCTGCTCATGTTGTACATGGTGCATGCGTATGCTAAATAGCAACAGCATCATCTTGCAACAAAATTGTAAGAAAGAACGTGTGATGTAAATTTAAAGAACGACAAAAAACAACTAAACTTTTGATGCATCACTTAAACCATCGATAAGACTGGCAGAAGCCCAGCTGTTCCATGTAATATTCGTTCAAGAAGCGTGAACATAAACAACAACATACTTCCTTGTACATTTGCGGATGGCATTTTTGGCATGAGGGAAATAAGAAATATTGGAAAATAAAGTAGAAAAACTAACAAACAAAAAATTTAGCTTGTAAGAGAATTTTGTTTATGGTTGTAAAGTCCTCTGGTTTGTTGCTGTACAATTTATGTATACTTGATGGTGCCAACTAAATCCCAATTGAAAAATGTAATGCAGAAGCACTTAAGAAGTATTTATGTTAGGATTGGTCAAGGCATCAATAAATATATATAATAGCGACATAGAGTGCTACGCTTTAGCGAGCTAGAACTTATGGGCATTAGCTATGACATAGTGATATATGAAAATGTTTGCAGCAAGATTTTGAAGTGCTACTGCCTTTTGTTTTGTTAGGCTTGGGAAAAAATAGACGGGACCAAAAATGGAGGACTTTGGCTGAGGATAAATGGCGCCTCCTCGAGGTCAAAGTTCAAGGTAAAAGTGAAAAAATTAATAAAATGTCCAATAACTGCCGCGGAGTCACCCCTAGAGTAGTAAAATGTCAGACTGACCCCCATTAATTTTTCCTCCCCAACATTTTTATAGAACATACAACATATCCTATCTCCGCTCTTTAAGGGACTTGTCCTACAAAAGTTAGTTTTTTATAAATTTTACCCCCATCGATCTAACAAGTTTCAGCGCGCCTCTGGAGGGTTAAAACTGTATGACCAACCCCCATTAGATTTTCCTCGCCAACATTTTTGTAGAACATACTTATACCCTATCTCCGCTACTTAGGGTACTTTCCCTTCAAATACAGATTTATAATTTTGCCCTCTCGACCTAACTATTTTTATTGCACCTTTGGGAGAGTCATTGTATGACCAACCCCATTGATTTTTCCTCCCCAATATTTTTTTAGAATATACTAACCTTCTATCTCTGCTCCTTAGGGTACTTTCCCTTCGAATAAAGATTTATAAATTTGCCCTCTCGACCTAACTATTTTAATTGCACCTTTGGAGGAGTCAAATGTATGATCGGCCGTTAATTTTTCTAACACAACATTTTTGTGAAAGACACCAACCTTCCCATTGGTCATATTGCCACTTAAGCTATGTATAGACAACGTTGTCCGAAAAATGTTCAGAAAATGTCTAACCACCATGTGAACTTAAAATTTTTGTCTTCCAACGTTGTAAGAAAAAGCATTTTCAGTATCAGACATCTAAGAATCGTGTAAACACAAAATTTTGCCATTGTCATTGCTTTAAGACAATTGTCAAACACTTTTCTTTGTCATATGTGCAAAGTTTATGCATCTGCCAATGGCAGCATTGTCATAGAAATTATTTCTAAATGCAACTCTGTATATATATACATAAATAAACAAACAAGTGTGCATTAATAACATTTTGAAAAAACAATTTCGGTTGACAGATAAATACATTGTATGACAATTGTGTGCCAATGAAATTGTCAGTTTTCTTACAGTTGTCTGAACTGACAATTTTTCAATGTCAGTACATTGCTAGCACATTGCTAGATCTGACAACGTTGTAATATCTGACGACCGTCTATACATAGCTTTAGATGAAAATGTATTAAACTTACCAAACTTTTTAAAATCATATACAAACTACAATGTCTCAAATATAGGGTTTTTTTAGAAGTCTAGAACTTTCAGTTGTGATTTATGATAACAACGGCTACAAATGTTGGAAAAAAAATCATCGAAAATTGGACCTCTAGATTAGACTATGTCCGAGCCAGTCATATGCCAGAAGTCATATTTAAATTATAATGCCAGAAGATTATCTTTCAAATAAAGTAAATTTCAGTCAATTTAAAAAATCATCTTTGTTTTATTCCATTTAAAAATTCGATGCATTTAAAAAAACACAGAACCATGATTTTCAAAATAAATTTCCACAAATTTGAAACGTTGTTTAGGCTTTAGTCTATTCATGTTGAAATGCCAAACTAAACATAAATCACCCGACAGCTGACAAAATGGCCACCAATTAAAAAAATGTTTCCAACATAAAGTTCTATGCATCTAAACACTCTATATTTAAACGGATTTAATTGGATATTATGTGTAGAAATCTGTATTGTAAATATTTAATATGAAACAAAACAAAATCTCATTCAACATCTTCCAAAACTCTAAAAAACTCTATTTTTGGGGGGAGTTTTTGTACTTGAAAACAAAGAAAGAGTCAAACACGACCATATAATACCCTACACCCAGTATATGTGAAAAAAAAAGTTTTTCATAAATGGGTGCTATATGAGAACTATGACCTATTTTTTGTGTAAAATTTCATCTCAATATAAAAAGTGTTAAAATATTTATACATGTTAAATGACTATCGAAGGCGGTCTTGTATGGAAGATTTGACTAAATATAGACCGACTGATTTTAAATAATTATTTGTGTTGGCTTTTATTTGAATACTAGGGTAACAAAATTATTCGATTTTTTGTTTGTTCGAATAATAAAATTCGAATAAAACATTATAATTTGTTCGTATAATTCGATCACATATTTAAAATTAACAAATTATTCGAATAATTCAAAAAAATTAAAATAAACTTAAATAACAAGTTTTTTTCTTAATCAAGTAGTATCGTCTAAAGACACCTTTAGTAATATCACTTATATACATTTAATTATGTTCTTTATCTATTTCAACGATATCATCATCAATGTCATCTTAAATATCAGTTTATTCTACATATTCAGCATCTCATTCATCTCCACCTTAGGTTAGGTTGTAATGATGACACTGGTTCAATTTAAAACCACTGTATATTAAAAACAAATACAAATATTTTAATTCAATGTATTGAAATGTTTTAGAAATATCCTCCTTTTCTGTATTCGGCATTTGATTATTCCCATATTATGCAGTGTTTTGTATGCAATCACTTTAAATATCACTTTCTTTAAAATCTATCAATTAGGGGAAAATTCATATTCATACATATATATGTAGCGTAATTAATATAATATTTCGCAAAAATTATGTTTCCAAAAAACGTGTTCAGTATTTATTTTTACTAAATATTAGAATTATTTTAAGAATTATAACTTATTGCAATAACATTTACATATTTGTATAAGGAGCTAACAGAGTCACTCATCTACATATGTATATTGATTGAAAAACTTTATTTTATTTTCGTTTATAATAAAACTTCTAATTATAATTTATACTGAAATACAAAAATGTCACCATCAAAATATCTCTAAATCATAGATAACAATTATTTATTTTATCTATATACATAAATAACTGATTATTTAAAAATATGTCTTATTTTGTAAATAATATTAAAATTGGAGTTAAATTATAACTTTTCAATTATAAAATTACTAGTTAAAGCCGGTGTATTCTCGTTATAAAATAAAATAAAACGTATTCATATACATAAAACATTTATTTTTTTAATTTTTATTTATTTCTTGCAATGCTTTAGGATATAGAATATATTTGAGCTTTGTTAACAGTCATCGCAAACGTTAACCGCACAGGAAACTGCATTTGTTTAAAATCGAATGGTAAATCTGTTGGTAGCATTGGAATGCGTAGCAAAAGTACCTCTGTACCTTTATATATACCTGTTATAATGGTCGCTTCTATTGAATTATTTCTCAGTTTTTTTTTTACTGCAAGTCGAGTGCCATTGCAAAGCCGTGGTGATCGATATTACGCAGTAAAATAATTGGCACTCCAATTTTAAGTTGTAACACATGTGGTGGATAGCCTGGCACATCGAGTGAATTTAAGAACTCAACAGGATAATTAACGGCCTTACGGGTTGCTTGATTGATTTGAATAATAGGATACTGAAGCGCGTCATATGAGCGATGCATTTCATTTGACGAGGCCCCTTTGTCCACTTACAACTTTATATAGTCAAGAATTTATTATTTCGTAAGAATATCCTATTCTGAAAATTTAATGACGATCGGTCCAGTATTTAAGACTATATTAAGATTTTAATTTGCCGAAAAAGGGGCGTGGTCCCACCCACTTTTCTCCTAGTACGTATTATTAATTTGCTAATACCATATGCACCCAATATAATCCCCCTCAGATATAATGCACTGATGCCAGTGTTTTTTCCGATCCTCGCTTTTTGGTATCGCCAACTGTTTCGATTTTTCTCTTATCTGCTCAATCGTAGCAAAACGCTTCATCGGTGTTTTCAATTTTGGTAAGAGGAAAGAGGGGGCCAAGTCCGGTGAATACGGTGGTTGACGCATGATAATGGTTTTGTTTTTGGCAAAAAACTCACGCACAAGCATCGATGTGTAAGCTGATGCGTTATCATGATGCAAAATCCATGATTGGTTTTTCCACGGCGCACAACTTCAAGCTAGTATTCCTTATTGACCGTACGACCTTGTGACAAGAATTCATGATGCACCACGCCATTGCAGTCGTAGAAAACATGAGCAAAACCTTCACACTTGACCGAACTTGACATGCTTTTTTCGATCTTGGCTCTTCTGGACGTTTCCATTGGGATGATTGTGCTTTGGTTTCAATGTCATAGCCATATACCCATGATTCGTCACCAGTTATGACCTTTTTGAGGAAATCTGGATCGTCGTTGATGATGTTCAACTGCTCCTGAGCGATGTCCATGCGACGTTGTTTTTGCTAAATCTACGCTGCCGCACGTTTCATGCCTAAAACATCCGTATATATGTCAACATCATTAGCAACCTTTTTCATTTTCTTCATCGCTTCAATGTTTTCATCGGTTGTTGATGTGCCCGGGCGACCAGGACGAGCATTGTCATTCACATCTTCTCGGTCTTCATTTAACCGGTTATACCACAATTGAACTTGTGTTCTGCTCATAGTAGACTCGCCAAACGCCACTGTCGACATTTCAAATGTCCTTGCGCATTTAGTTTCATTTTTTACACAAAACTTAATACAGTTTCTTTGATCAATTTTTTCGAATAGTAAAAAATCGAAGAGCACACCAACACACGACTAACCTTTTTATCTGTCAAAAACAAACTGACAATCCAAAACGGCTGATATTCCAACATATATAACAGACATGTGTACCAACATAACAGAAAAAAATGCGAAAATCGGACATACGTAACTCACGAAATTTGAAAATAATTGTTATTTTTTGATTAGACCTCGTATGTATGTCACTGTCAGATGTTCGATCGTTTGATTTTGTTTAGTTTTTCTCAAAATTAGATATTCAGAAATTTTTACAAAATTGGAATTTAAAACTAGGCAGCCAGACGGCGGTTAAATAGACTCTAAAAATTCACTGAAAGAAAGTAGTCGGTGCTCACAGACAGCAGTGGCTTAAATAGATTAGGTGCTTATATAAATGACAACGAAACGCATTAAGAAGTAGCTAATGAGGAGAGCAAGTTCTTATTATCTTTCAAGAGAGTAGCGTCATGTTTTTAAAAATGTACATCTTAGATAAGAGACACAACATGAAAGAATTTATTATTCAACGCCATAAGAACATACTTTCGAGTCCTATTGTTAACTTAAGAATGTTTTAATTTCTAAATATTTTAAAATTAAACTTTTTATTTGACTTTATTGTACGTAATACAATTCTATAAAAATGTTTTCTTTATTCAGTTCATCAATACGCAAGAATGAAATCTTGCATTACTTTCGTTGTGTTCCTACCACTAATTTACTGATCCCTAATGCTGTCTTAAATCGAAA
Organism: Bellardia bayeri; assembly: GCA_950370525.1. NCBI lineage: Eukaryota > Metazoa > Arthropoda > Insecta > Diptera > Calliphoridae > Bellardia > Bellardia bayeri. Next base: position 49,608,785 of record OX493268.1, read on the forward strand.
TTATAATAAAACAAGAGCAACAAATTAAAGCGCCATAGAATTTAAAAAAAATTTATATGGCTAGAGTCAAGCTGAGTTCTTTTTATGCTGACCACTTACATAAGTACAAAATAAATGTTCGAGCAAATCGGACAAAAAGCAAAACCAATTGCTGTTTAAACTAATTCTCTAAATAAGTCGGGAAACTGTCAATAGCTACAGCTTATTAGAGACAAGATATATTTTTCGTTAACTGCCGTTCAAAAGCGCCTCTTTTTTATTAATCGCTACAAATTTGGGAAAAGTCTTTCACTGGTCTTTACACCACCGTTTGGTTTCGGTTGCCCTTCTGCTTTAGTATCGAATAACTTTCTCAAAGGAACAGTTTTGATTATTCTTACAACTTAATAGCAGCCTTAAAATTAAAAATGCCTGACATTATTAACCAAACATACCCGTCATTTTAGCAGAATGTTATTGAAAATTTTGTTAAAAGAATCAACATCCGTACGCGTGGTCGCAACGTTCAACTATCCTATATATTATTTCATTTATAACTATCAAAGCGTACTCTTTCTAATACAATAAATAATTGAAGGTTTTTTTGTAACAAAGTTGTTGTCGAAAAACCCTCTGATACTCGTACATAGTAAAAGAATATCACTTGATTTTAAGATTTCAAATCCAATTGCTGTCCACTTTAAAGTTGTTTTATGAACAGAAACACTTGAATTTTATCAGATGATGCGCTTAACTCTACGTTGAACTGTTACGTAGGAAAACAGACTGATAAACGTTCACAGTTTTTAAGTAATGTCCTTTATAAATTGTGTCCATATTATTCTACCTGCATGTACTCTTTGTCCTCAGTTTGGTTCGCATGACTCTGTAGATGACAAATATTAGATAATTCATATAAATTACGCATTCAGCGCACATACATACATATAGTAAAGGGTGTCCCAACTTTCCCAACATTCGATGTGTCATTGTCTGACATTTGAACAATTGTTATTGTTTGCTAGTAGAAGGTACGAGGTTAGTAAAAATGGAGCGCTACACGAATGAACAACGCATTCTCATTGTGAAATTGTTTTACCAAAATGGTGAAAGTTTTGCGGCTACAGTTCGCAAATTGCGAACAATTTGGGGTCACAATAATGCTCCAAAAGAGTCAACTGTAAAGAGATTAATGGATAAATTTGCCGAAACTGGGTATGTTAGTGATGTAAAGACAACAACGCACCTTCGACCAGGTCAATCGACCGAAAATGTCGCAGCTGTACGTGATGACCTTTTCTTTTATGAAAATGAGGCAGGTCAAGCGCAAACAGTCAATGGTGTTCGGTATCGTGAAATGATAACCAGTTTTTTCTTGCCTAGAATTGAAGAAATGAATGTGTAGGGCATGTGGTTCCAACAAAACGGCGCCACATGTCATACAGCCAGAGAAACAATTCAATTGCTGCATCAGTCATTTCCCGATCGTGTTATTTCGCGTTTTGCAGACCAGAATTGGCTGCCTACATCGTGCGATTTAACACCTTTAGATTTTTTTCTCTGAGGCTTTTTGAAGCTTTAAAAGAGGAAATTGGACGCTGCATTAATGAAATACCGCAGCATTGAAAATTTCATTAAAAGATCGCGTGTGTGCCAGCAAAGCCGAAGCGGCTATCTGAACAATATCTTGTTTCATACATAACCTCATTCTGTCTACTTTACGTTATAATAAAGTTGCACGATTTTTTCTTAAATATCTGTGTTTTATTTAAAATTTAAAAATTGCGTTCTAGTTGGGACACCCTTTAGTAGGAATATTTGATTACAGAATAAATTAAATCTGCATACAATGCAGAAACTGCTTTAGCTGCTACTTATTCGCATGCAAAAAGAAAAGAACTACATACAAGTAGATGTCAAAATCTTAAATTAAATATTTAAATTTCCCAGAAATTGAAGCAACCAAAGTTCTAAAACATTTTAATTTAGATATTCTTTAACCCATGCACACTTCAAAAAGTTGCTCTGGAATGAAGTAGCCTATAATTAATTTGGGAATTTCGATTATAATGTTTAGTTTTTCCAATAATTAGCTAATAATCCGTTCATAAGTAATCATACACTATAGAAAACATTTTCCATATACGAATTTTATCATTATCATACAATTAAGTTTAATTTTCACGTATCTGTGTCTTTTTTTCCACCACAAACAAGTTTGAATATTTATTACCCCGGCATTAGCGCTATTAATAATAGTAAACTCTTTATGTCTACAAAAGTTTGTATCTAAATGCGTCTAATAACAAGACATGATAATAATTATAAGAATACAAAGCTGCATAACAATTGTAATTCCCTTCATAAATAATGAGCAAATGTATGAGAGGCTGACTCTATTACAGGGGATTAATTTACGCTTGAAATAATGTCGTCTTGTTTCTTATCAGTGACCTACTGTTGTAATTAGTTGTGTCGTTATATTGTTGTTATTTTAGTATAATATTTATTGCACTTTGTTTTTCTTTTTCTAGCTTTTGTTGTTATTCAAGTTCTAAGAAATATATACGGGTACACTCGTACTTACAATCAACAAAAACAAATCACTATCATTTTAAACAAGTTAGTGTGCTTTATTCGGTCGAGTTGCATCTTATATACCCTTCACATTATTCCGTTTTTATAGGTGTAACAAAAAAGTTATTATGGTGTTGGTGGAGACCATAAGTGATGAATGAGCCTATATGTATATAAGTTTGTCATTCCATGTGTAGCATGGAGAAATTTTCATCTGAGACCCAACAAAGTATGTATATACTTGCTCCTTATGGAATTCTAAGACGATGTCCGTCCGTCTGTCTGTCTGTCTGTGTAAAACACTCTTACGTCCAGAAGACACAACAAAAATCAACAGAGTTTACAAAAACCCGTTTAAATTCTTCTAATCAGTTTGCTATTGAAAGTTAGCAATATCGGTATAGTAGAACAAGAGATATAGACCAAAATGTAAGACAACCTCCATAAAAATTTGATATTTTTAAATATTTTTCTTGCAATTTTTTTAAATATATTGCAGATATTGTCATTAAATTTTGTGCACGTTATTTTTATGATAAAAAATTAAAGTATGAAGAAAATAGTAACAATCAGTGCATGATTTCTCCCAGCCGCCATACAAATATCTTCCCGAAATATGGCTAAATGATAAATAAATGCCTGTAAAATTGGAATATTAATACAAATTTCGGCAAAAATAAGTGTCATCTAAAAGTAAATCGCAAAACGAAATTTTGTTTTGTTTGGTCCATGTGTGACCATAGACCCCATATAAAATCCACTTCTAAAATTCACTTAAATACGTATAAATCTAGTACAAACCTAGTTACCAGGTTAAAATTCGACACAAATAATTCGTATAGATATATAAATTGTTGTACTTAATTTAAATGATGATCCATAGTTCCATAATTGGTCATAGCTCCAATATAAGGACCACATCCGAAAAAGTTATTAATCTTTATATATATATCTTATAAATTGGTACCGAATCAAAACTTTACATATATCATTTAAATATACACAAAAATTATCCCACACAATTTTGTCAATTTTGGTCCATTTTTGACCCTATCCCCCATATAAAGCCCTCTTCCGAAAATCACTTCAATACTAATAAATCTCTTATAAATAATGGTACCGATACAAAATTTTACAGGGATCATTAACATACATGCCAAAATCAAACTGCTGGATTTTAAGAATATCGGTCCATATTTGACCATATCCCCCATATAAGGTACACTTCCAAAATTCAATTTAATACTAATATGTATCTTACATATACCATTATTACGATGAAATTCGGCATGAGATATCCTCATATGTATAAAATTCACTGTTCCAATACTTAAGAAGTTTAAACTATGATTTGTCATAGCTGGCATATACTATCGGTTATACAACAATTATACTACTGGATACGTAGAAATCAGATTAGTGGATACTGGATTTAGAAGCCATCGGCCCATAATTGAGATTAAATTCAACCAAAATAGGCATCACCTTATAATCTTATCCTTTTTTTATACTCTGTTTCTTAACTTGTTGCGAATATGGAAAAATGTTCTTTTAATTTTAGAAATTGTTAAAGAGTCAAGAGTCTTATGAAAATCAGACAAACTCTGTCAATTACAGTAAGAACCGGTAATTACTCGCACGTCAATTATAAATGGTCAAAATTAGATAAAATTTTGAAACATTTAAAATAAAGTCTGTTGGTCGTAAAATTGTCTTTCATAAAATAATAATAAAACTTGCACAAGACTGAATAGAAAATACAGAAGTTCTTTAGAAGTATTTTAGTTCTAAAAGCAGTGTTTTCGTATTTCTTATTACGTTTAGGTGGAGGGTATTAAAGATTCGGCACAGCCGAATATTGCACTCTAACTTATTTATACTCTGTTTCTTAACTTGTTGTGAATATGGAAAAATGTTATTTTTATTATATGGATACGGCCACTTTTGGCCGGTCCGACTTTGTTCATCCTAAATATTAATAATTACACTTAGAATTATTCGTACAAAATATGAGAACTCTAGATGTAATATTATATATTTATCTTATATAGGGGTGCCATGCCAAATATTTTTAGTCAGCTCATTTTCATTCAAATATTCATATGGATGTCAAACTTCCATATACATATAATTATAGAAATCTAGTTGTTAAAGTTTCCGAGATATACGACTTTTAATATTTATTTTGTATGTGGGCGTGGCATATCGCCCAATTGCAATTTCAAAACAAAATGTAGCCTATATACAAAAAGATACTGCGAAAAGGAAATCAAGAAAATCCGTTCAGCCATATATGTAGCCATCTATAGACTTCGAACAAATATAATAATAAAATTATCAAAGATATATATGACATGTATGTAGATTCATTTAAGGACATGGGTTCCTAAGTTATTAGTGATCTTTGAAATTATAATTGCAACAGACATATGTATAATGACTGTATAAGTTACATAAAAATTTCAAATGAAATGACAAACTTTTATATCTATGTATATATTTATATGTATGTAGCTGTGATGAAGAGTACAAACACAGTTTTGTTAAGAAAAAAAGTGTTGCAATATTCCAGCCAAAATATTAAAATAAATTTTATTTGTTTTCTCTTGTAATAATTTTCATCATGCTATGAATGACTCAGTCATTTAGTTCTCCAATTATGTTATTCTCGACAGCTGCCTTGAAATAAACATTTCTCCAACATTTAGAGCAATTTATGACTGCCAACGTCTCTTTGGTAGAACAAAAAAATTGGTTTGAAACAAAATTAATCTAAAGGTTTTTTGTTACTGTAATAAGACCGATATTAACACAAGCCTCCTGAAATAAGTGACATCGAAGTTCCTTCGCCTCATTTGTGTTTTCTTTACTAGGGTCACGAAGACCTACTACGACTTCTGCTCTAGCAATTGTTCTGCCCAAGGAATCAGGCGAGCTAATTGGACGAATGCAAATTCTTAAGATTTTTGACAACTACACTTGAATTTGGATATCAGACCGGCAAAGGTATTTTTGACCTCAAGTATTCCAATGGAATCCTATATTCTTTCAGCCGCAGTGCCATAACTTTTGTGTTGTTGGGTATTTGAGGTGGCGTTTGAGAACAGTTTGATGTTATCATGGGCTGCCAGATTTGACGATTTATCGTCATCTGCCTATTTTTTGTTTCAAAAATATCAAAGTGACGATTTGACGATTTTTTCATTTAAATTATCGATTTTTTAAATTATTAAAATTTTGTATCATTTGTTTATTTTATGAATGTTTTTGTTACCAAATTGTCAACAACTATTTTCCTCATTTAATAACATGACATATTTCAAGAACAAAACTAAATGATAGTGATGTTTTCTTAACTAAAGCCAATTGTCGAGTTTAAGTATTATAATTCCATATAATATTATGACTCAGGATAGTAGAAATTACTTATTTTATTTGTAAATATAAAAGCAATTTTACATTTTACAGAAACTTCTCCTATTTTAACAAAACGTCGAAACAATATTCAGCCAAATAAATTTAAATAAAACAAAAATACCGAATTCTTTGCAAATAAGTATATACCTGAATATGTTGGATGATTGGATTCTTTACTCAAAATATTATTTAAAATTTAATAAACCAAATTGTTTTGACATTGTAATTTAATCTGAATTAATAAAATATGCTAAATTCAGATATTTATTTATAATTTTAATTTTAATTTTATATTTAACATTATATTTTGTGTGATTTCTTATTTAAAAATATTTGAAAAGTTCAAATTGATGTATTTTAATATGTATTTTACAAGAGACTATCATGAAATTTGGTACGACGATTTGAACGTATATTTTGATTATGTTTATCGAATTTCAACTTGATAGTAATTTTTACAAAAGATTTCTGTTCATTTCATGAATTTCGGAAGTGGTCTTTGAATAGGGCTATACAGTAGACGCTTGTAAATTAGAACCACTTTCTTCCTGGGGTAATTCTAATTTTCGAAAAATTCTAATTTCCAAAGGTTTTTTTTTTAATAAAAAGCTACATAAAAGTGCAGCTTCGTTTAGAAAATAAAAAAGATACAATATTATTAAAATTCATCACAGATTAAAAAAAAAGTATTTCAAAAATACGTATAATATACATACATATAAAAATTGGTATAAAATAAAAGTATTTATTTAAACTATTTAAAAAGCTTATAACTACTAATTGTTGATCATATAATCAGTAATATTTGTTTGTTTTTATTTTTCGGCTTTATTAAATTTGTCATAACAATATCGTTGCGAAGCGCCAAAGATTGGTCATGTACTTTGTGGAAAACTGTTCACTAGTTCTACATTAATTTATTAAATTATTAAAACTCTCAGTGGCTTAAACGTTAGACGTAACTCGTGTTACTTCACTGCTATCTGAATTTTCGTCATCGGTACTAAATTCATGCCCTGATAAGTATTCAAACATGTCCTCATTCCATTTTTCGATTTCACTGACAATAAAAATTACACATGTAAGTAACATGGGATTCCCCTTTTTTAATATGTGGAAGCCAAATAAAAACCATAAAAAGAATTTTTCAGTATTGAAAACAAACAAAAAATAAAAACGCTCGGAAATTAGAACTGCCGGTTCTAATTTTAGAGCATGTAGTGTGCTAAAAACGTTAATTCTAATTTCCGAAGGATTCGAATATCCGAGAGTTCTAATTTACGAGCGTCTAGTGTATTAAAATTATGGACCGATGCAAACAAAATATTGTTTTGATATTTCACTGAGCATGATATTATTGCAGAATTTTGTTTATATACGGCTATCTATCGACAGTTGTATTGGTCCTATAAAAAATCGTAGACCGATTCCTACCATTTTCAACAGGACTTGTTCTTCTACAATAAAAATAAAGTGTGCAAAATTTCATGATATTATATGCATTATATTTAAAGAAACCAGCAAAAAATATCTGAAAAATATCGAGGTAGTCTGAAACTTTGATCTATAACTCAGATCCTACTAGATCGATTTTGCCTATTTGCAATACCAAATATTTCGGTGGATCAAAGAATGTTGGGTAAAAATTTCATTGTTCTGTGTCTTTTTTTCGAAGCTCTATCATGACAACAGACGGACGGACATGGCTAAATCGTCTTAGAATCATATAAGGACCCAGAATATGTAGACTTTTTGGTTCTACGACCATTATTTCGATATGTTACTAACGAAATGACAAACGCATTTGGTGGTGGGTATAAAAATACTATTAGAAATAGTGACTTTTTATTTTTCCGATTTTTAAAATTCGAAATGACGATTTTCTCTTTTTTATCGGGTTTTTTGACGATTTTTTCCTGAATTCAACTGGCTGTATTTTTTCTGAACAAATTTTATAGGAACTGTTCTGTTTGCTCCTTTTATATTTGCTGTTTGTTTCAAATACACAACGAGCTCAGGGATCATGTACTTTGTATAGGTAATTACCATATATTAGATCATGCAGAGCAAAGTGGCTGGAAAGGGCTTTAATAATCGATTTGATACCTCACTAAACAGGAGAAGGGGCTTAATAAGAAGTCAGGTCCTGTAGTCAGCTTAAATATTGGCTGAAACAATGAAATCCAAATTCCACGAGATTAGTTCCAGTTCAACCACTATATACTTATAGTTTGAAGCGTTCTCGAACTAAAAACGTTTTCAAGTTGTCTCTTCTCTTTGTAAATAAACATTAATAGTTATAATTATACCCTACACCACAATAGTGCTGATGATGATGATTTGTGCTGATGTTTGTAACGCCAATAAATATTGGTTCAACACCCACCTTAAAGTATACCGATCGACTCAGAATCACTTTCTGCGTCGACTTAACGATCTCCGTCCGTCCGTCTGGCTGGCTGGCTGTCCATGTAAAGCTTGTGCGCAGAGTACAGGTCGCAATTTTGAAGATTTTTCGATAAAATTTGGTACGTGATATTTTTTCGACCCAAGGATAGATGGGATTGAAACTGGTGGAAATCGGTCCATTATTTCACCTAGCCCCCATACAAATGTCCTCCCGAAATTGGGGTTTTCCGGTCATAAATCTTTGAATTACGCAAGTATGCAAACAAAATTTAACACAAATGAGTAAATATAGATAACGCACATTTCGTGAAGATCGGTCCATAATTAGTCGTAGCTCCCATATAAGGCCCACTTCCGAAAATTACTTAAAAGAGCATAACTCTTTTAAAAATGTTGGTATCCAAATAATATTGAACATAAATATGTTTCGTATACATACATATAATACGATAGAATTTTATGATGATCGGTCCATAATTAGTCGTAGCTCCCATATAGGGTCCACATCCGAAAATAACTTTAACGACTATAAATATCTTCAAAATGTTGTTATCGGAATCAAATTTAAAAAAAAATAAATTTCATATGTACAGAAATGATGACACCCAATTTTATAATGGTTGGCCCATAATTAGTCAAAACTCCCATATAAGACCCTCTCTGTAATTCACTTTAACCTCCATAAATCTTTTAAAACTATTTATATCGAGATAAATTATAACATACACAATATCTATATTCACAGAAGTCATGGCATTAAATTTTTGTATGATCGGTCCATAATATATAATATCACGCATATAGCGCCCATATCTGAAAAACTGTTTAATTTATATACTGCGTGTAGGGTATTATATGGTCGGGCTTGACCGACTATACTTTCTTACTTGTTTTTATTAATATTTGCTTTGAAAACCATATAATTCAAAACTGAACTGATTATATACTTATATACAATTATAAGCACAACTTACCTTTGCATAAATTTAATAGCTGCTATTATTTAGCTCACTACTCCTAAATGCGTCAGACTGTTGAAATGAAAACAAAACCCTGCAAATTAAAAATGAAATGAAAAGCATTATCACATCATGTAAATTTAATAAGGTGCCAGACTTTAGTTATACAATGAATGTTATTTTAATGCAAATAAAAACAAACAAATAATAATCGAACTAAATTGCGAAAAATATCCAACATGCATTTAAATTTCAACAAATTACTTTTCCTATCATTTGATATTCATACTCAAACTTGTGCAAATACAGTGTATATTTATAAACGAGTAGTATTTACTCGTAGTATTTAGTTTGGATTTTCTTGTAAAAATAAAATGACGTGTAATTTGGTTACAAGAATAAGAAATATTACACAGTGGTTGTTAGGATTTAATTCAAGAATGAAAAATATATATCAAATTAAAGGCTGTTTAAATAAATGATTTTATAAAAAGTTTTTGAAAGTTATCAAATATCATTTAAATGATATTGTAGTTCAAAGGTTGTAGAAATTGTGGTGTTTTTTTTTTTTTTTTTTTTTTTTTGTAAATAAACTTTTTGTAACTTTTTTTTTGCATACAATTTCAATTAATTAGAAATTCAATGGAATACATTTATTTATTAATATTGTTACGTTTTTACCTTTAAAAAACGATGGTTTATTTCCTTGAAATAAATCGGATTCCTTTTAATTGCAAAATAAATAAAGAGAAAGTCAAGAAGTCGTTATTTATTTAAATGTACACTCTGTCTTTTACACCTCACTTAAATTTTAGTTTGAAGATGCTTGATGTTCACACAGCGATGATTCTGGATGGTTCGGATACTGGAATGTTCGAGTCTAGAATGTTCGGGACTATGTAGAATGTTTAGCTAAAGCCGTTAAAACTTAGTTCCTAATTTTGTAAAACGCAACGCCACAATTTTCTAAGCGTTGCGTTAAATTATATTTTGCAAATCACGCCGTTGAAGCAAGTATTTGTTTGCGTTGTAACAGCTGATTCTTACGTTGTTGTTAATACAACTGTTTTTAATTGTGTATATCGTAAAATGCAACGCTAAATTTTTTATCATTTGCGTTGTCAAATTTAACGTCTCCATTTTCTTGGCGTTAGTTTTAACAGTTGAATTAAAATTTTATAAAAAATGCAATTAATTTAATATTTTATAGGAACTTTTTGATATTTATTTAGTCGGGCTCGAGTTCATTAAATTATTTTTACTGAAGGTAGGAATTGTTTTACAACTTGAACAATTTTTATTATTAAATTTTTTTTTGATAATTTTCTTGGCTGGGATTCGAACCTGGGTTGTTGAATTTACATATGTTTCGAGAAACACCACTTTCTATCATCAGAATTCTTTGCGTTCTAAAGCACGATGGCCACATATCAAACTGATTTGACAAACTCAGTTTTTTTGATTGTGTTAGTGAAGAAAATCTCACACGTATATGTTGATGTGAGTTTGACAAAAATCAAAACAATTTAGATTTCACTGCCGCCGCTACGTCAAACTAAATATTACCAATACATACATATTATTTGTCAAATCAGTTTGATACGTGGCCAACGTGCTTAACCCTCTGCACCACAGACAAACATCAATCTTTTAACCAGTGTTACCTGGTGGTTCGAAATGTGCTGTAATTATCATTTTTATTTATTAATTTCTATTTACGTGTTGCCTACTTTTCTTCAGTTTTTTCGTATTCATGTCAAGACTTCGTCTCGAAAACCTGAATACCTGAATAATAAATTGATTTTATAGGAACTGTATTTATACGATGTAAATAAATATATACAAACATATTCATTTAGTATAAAATACTACTACTAAAATTTTTCTTAGGGCAAAAAAAGAAGCCACAAAGGCAGCTCAATTTAAATTTTTGATAGCTAAAATGGAAAAGCATCCAGATGTGGCTCGTAGAATTCCTTATTTTGGCAGGTCAAAGGCAACTGTTGATAATGGTTGGGAAGCTACGTCGAAACTCCTGAATGCAATTGCAATTGTTCATTCGGAAACAAGGACGGACAATGATTATCCTTAAAAGATAATGGCAATGACGCACGAGTTTTTTCTCCACCCAGAGCTGAATACCGACTAGAAATATTTTCGTGATAAATAACCAAACAAAATTATTGAACAGCTGATAGGTTTGTAGCATTGCCAATGCAAAATAAGTTTAGCTTTATGTATTTTTTTTTTTAAATTTCAGTATCAACATTTACAATGGCAACATTAACCACGCAATGATTTGACAGTATTGTAACAACGTACTATTTCTGCGTTCGCTTTACGAAATGATAATTTCGTAACAATATCAATATCTTTTAGAGAATTACACATTTTTTAGGTATTAATATGCAAATATTCTCCTCTGTTCACCACTGTGTCAAATGGCACCACCATTTATTTCGAACAATTGTGTGACTACAATAAATCAAACACAGAGATAAAAATGATACTTGTACAAGCAGTTTTTTTTTATTTTATCTTTTATTACAAAAGAACATAAAAAATTTAAAAGACAAATAAATACAAATAGAAATAAAATTTCTAACTCACAAATGAGCAACAGTTTTGCAGTTTGCGATTACAATCATTTTTCATTCTGTAGCCGAACTAATCATGAGGCATATTTTATGCAAAGAAAAAAAAAACAGAAAACATAAAATATTGCAAAGATTATGCCAAACAATCTGTTGGATATTTATTTTTTTATGATGACTGTGTTTGGGGAATACATGATTGTTGACATTTGGGATTGACCTTTTACTAGATGTCTGCTATTTTATGTAAATTAGGTATAGAATATTATAAATTATAAAAAATACTAAATAATTAGCATAATATTTCTAAGATATGATAATGACAATTATTCTGTGGAAAGAGATTTATTATTCAACTTTTTTGAAATTTTTATTATATTCTTCCATGTATTTATACAAATAATGCAAATTATTACATTTATAGCACATTCATCTAAATCAGTGATTGACACCCAAAGTGACCAGAAGCAAAAAATGTATCTAAAACTGTATCTAAACAAAGTTAATGTCACCAATTTGCATACAAATTATCAAATAAGAAACAAATATAATAAAGAAAGAAAGTATGCCGACCATTGATCTAAATTTATTACTTTACTTTTTTTTTAAATATAAAGGCAAAATTTACAGTAAATTTCCTTACAATACTCTGCTATTTCATTCCATCCTTAAAAGTCACTCAAAATTTACCCAACTGTTTACATCTACATATTTATCTATTAAATACAAAAACACTTGTTTAATGAGTAAACCATTAGCACCACCACAATATTTTTTATCTCATATAATCGTTAAATTCCCACAACATAATGTTATATGTATGATACAACAACAACCCTAGAAAATACTTTGTAAAAATCTAAGTAAATAACAAATATTATAAAAAGCATCATAAATCTCGAAACGAAACATTTAACAGAGAATTTGTCACAAACACAAAACACCTCTTAAAGTCATTTATTTAGATGACATGTAGCAACAGCTGAAGAAAATGTGAACAAAGTTGAAAATAAAGTTTATTACAAGTATTAAAAATCAGAGGAAGAGGATACGGATACGGAGACGGAGACGGCTTAAAGCTAAACTGAGATATATAAAGTTTTATTAAGCTCAAACAATTCAACATACAAAGATGCAACAAATACAAACAATGTTACTATTTGTACACTAAACACTTTATGCTGCAGTTGGAAACAAACGTGTTTTTTTGATTTATTTATTTTAGGTCAATAGATTTTACATCCTTACTGACTACATATAAATGACAAAACACAGTAAAATGCTACAATGTTCTACAGAAGAAAAAATAAGTGTTAAATTTTTTCAATGTAACAATACAATTTTTATTTCAAATGTTACAAATATAAATTATAGTTTTTTCAAATTTTGTTCATAACATTTGTTGACTTGTTTTAATAGATTACATTTCATATATTAATTTAAAAATGTCCGTGTTCATTTGCTTACCACACCGAAAGAAATTTAGTTGAAATATTAATAAAAGTTATTTTTTTATTTCTTCAAAAGTGTTTTTTGGAGTAAAATAGTAAAAATAGTAAAATAGTAAAATGCTTTTTAGCATAATTTTTAAAAATGTCAATGCATTTTCGAGAAAAAAAAGCGCTAAAATGGCAACACTGATTATATATAAATGAGTTCAACAATTTAGATATAAAGTAATATTTCTCTTCAGTACGTCATTACTCTCAGATATGTCCATAAGGTGATAGCATTTATTAAAGTTAACACATGCTCGACGAAAAGAATCATTATTAGCATATACAGAACGGTAGTATTTTAATGCTAAGAGTTCAAAATTGCGGGTTGGTCTAACAGAAACATTGAAGTTTGGTTGACTAAGCAGGAACTCCGAATCAACATCACCATAAATTATACCCAGAACAAATGAAGCGCTCAGCATCAATCGTCAACTATTTAGAGTTGGCAATTTTATCAAAGCAAGTCTACTTTCATACGATACGGAGACAGAAAATTAAAAATTGTTTTTGTACCGATTCAATACTATTGATGTGAATTGAATAACAAGGATCCCAAACAATTGATCCATACTCAAAAATTGGTCGAACAGGAGAAGTATATAAAAGTTGTGTAATATAAGGATCTAAAAATTCCTTAGACCAGCGCTTCATGAATCCAAGTACCCCGTAGGCTTTTTTTACCATTATAGAGATGTGATCGCGAAAATCCTATGATCGAACTAGTCAAGTGAAAAAAAAAAATGCTTTCTTAACTTAAGTACAATTGCAAAACAAGATATACTCGTAGCTAGCCATCTCCACTTTTTTTAACTCCACATCACAAAATTCCGGAATGAACAGGAGAAGTATATATACTGTGAGCGTCAAAAGATACCAAATATTTAAAAAAAAAATTTATTATCAGCCATGACACAGAGTTTAATTCCGTTCGAATGTGAAATTAATTCCGTATTTTGCTTCTATAGAAAAGTAACTTAACAAAATATAGCTCATTAACAAAAAAAATAATTAAATTTTAATTGTAATTGTTTTTTTTTTTTTTTGTAATTGTAATTATTTTAATAGTAATTATTTTTAGCGTCAAAATCAAGTACACAGGTTTATTAAAATTCTGTAAAACATTGTATTTTATTACAAAAGAACATAAAAAACAAGGTAATGAATTGTGTTTTTGTACTTTTTTGTACCTTTTATATCTGCTGTTTTAAGGCAACGAAATTTAAAAATCCTAAATTACAAATAAGAAAAACAGTGTAATATTAGTGCAATTCACAATCTTGTGCAAATGGTATTGCATCATTGCATTTGCAAAAAGGTTTAGCATATTTTTGCTCTACACTAACAAAATACACAGCAAGTGCAAAAATATGCTAAAGCGTTTTGCAAAAGCATTCATGCATTCGTTCCTTCCCAAACGCATATTTGAGCTTGCTAATCGTAGATTTCATTAATATTTCAAATTTGAATAGTCTTCATTGTTTTCACGTCTTTGACCGTAATGTATGAGATCCTAATTGCTGTTAAAAATTGTGTGCTAATAAAGTGTTCTTTTTCATCATTAAAGGAACAGATGCCCCGATTAAGTAGTTTTGTATGTAAGAATACTGTATATAAAAATATAAATATGGGTAAAGATCGGAATTTCGGTATTCTGATTGCAGAGAGCGACAACACAAATTTTGTATCTTCGGCAGCAAAAAATACAAAAAAGAATATAAGAATATTCAAAATTGTATATTAGTAGTTCATTAATTTAAAAGGACAAACAAATTTACCATATTCCAACTGTCGTTTGAAGCAAGTAAATATTTCAGTGAATCTCAAAAGCCAAAAAAATTATTTTTATCAGTTGAGAACAAAGTATACAAAAAGTAACAACTATGCAATTTTTCTGTATTTGGTAAATTATGTTTCATTATAAGAATCCGTATTTAAAACTCTAAGTCTGTTGGTGATTCATTTCAAAGAAATTCAAAATTCCCATTTTTACCAGTTACATATTACCATTTAAGTATTATAAAGAAATAATAAGAAATAATTTCTTAAATACATATTTTTGTGATTGCAAAGCTACTATATAAATTTCGTTGCCTTAAAACAGCAGATATAAAAGGTACAAAAAAGTACAAAAACACAATTCATTACCTTGTTTTACCCCCACAGTTTGAATTTCCCAAATGTATGTTTTTGTGATTTTGTTTTTTGTTTTTTAATATATCTAAATCTATAAATCACTTATTAAGATTAAACACAAAATTCCGCTTCCAACCCGTTTTTATTCTCTTAAAATATACTTACTAAGAACTACACAACTTTGTGACTACAGAATGCTAAAATAAAAATGTTGTCGATTTATAAAAAACAATCATTATTGCATTCATTTAATCATTATTTGAGAACACAATATTCAAATTTTAACCGTTTTCCCACTTTTTATCTCTTCCTGGTACAAGTCTTGAGAAAAACAAAGCCTGATGACTTCCAAGTATGGATCTATTCACATTTCGAATTGTATTAGAATCGGTTCAGCCGTTTTGGCGTGATTGCGGAACAAACAAACTTACAAAGACAGACTAAGGGAAGAAATTTGTATGGGAACATACAAAAATATTAACTTTTTTGAAGGTTACCGAGATTTCAGTTTTTACCTCTGGTTCAACTAAACCGATTTTGCCCATTTTTAATACCAAATATTTTCAAACTACAAAAAATTTATAACCTATCTTCAAACCACGGACATTCGAATGAGTATAGCTAGACCCCATTAGAATTCGTTGTAAGGTTAATTTGGGACTACAAAAATGGATTATAAATATACGGAAAACAAGCTTGCAAATAATTTTAATAAAATAAAATCTGGGACTTCAGTGCCTATATAATAGAATTTTAACTTATTATTTGAACATGCTGGTGTTATTAAAGGCAAGTGCTTAACAAAACCGCTTAAAAATATGTCATTATTTTACTATGACTTAAACTAGTAACGCCTTAAGGCTTCATTAGTCATTACTTTCTGTTGCTGTTCTGTTCCGTGTCGTTCTGTTGTTAAATTTTTGTAGTTAGTTTTTCCGTCTAAACGTATCAGCTGTTTTAAGTAAACAGACAACACACCGCGAAAATAAATCAAAAAATAGAAATCAAAGTTTTTTTTTATTGTACAATATGTCATTACTTTCGACTAAAGTAATGAGTTTTTCGTCATCCATTGTTTATTTTTTATATTTTTATAACTTTTATACAAAAATTTAATTAAAATCAAAGAAATTGAAAATTTTGTAATAAACCAATAATTTTTTGTTGTGCGGATGTCAGCTGTTTTGTGCTGTCACTCAAAATTACTTAGCAAATTTTTATTTTCAATAGGTTCGTCCGCAACGGCACGGAAAGTAACAAAACAACTAACGACTTCTACACATTTTCTATTTAACAGAATCAAGTCAGCTGATTCGGAACGGAACAGAAAGTAAAGACTAATTCTGCCTTTAAATAACAAATTAATAGAACTTAAGTAAATAACTAGAACTTAAATAGCTATTTAACAGATAATAAATATATCATTACTACTTAAAAGTAATGCAGAAGTTATAAGACATTGAAAAGTATGTAATTAAGTAATTACAATTTAATACAAAGGATTTGCTGAGCTTTTAAAAGCCATATTTTGGGTATTTGAAAACTTTTAGATTTGTGTATAGGTACAAAGTAAAATGTAAACTATTTGTAAATTTGGAAATATACAATACGAGTATGTACATACGAGTATTTACTGCAAACAGTTTCAAACACCACCACAATTACTTTCAACAGCAAACAAATTTAAACAATTCCACGCATAAGTAAGCATGTGTAAATGTTTGCATACACTGGGAAAAATTAGTTAACAATTTAAATAATAATATGTCTATGTCTACATAAAATTATTTGCAAATAAATGAAAGTTATGAAAACAAATTGGGTAATATGTGCTTGAAATTGTTAAATTTCTTTAAGTGCATTAAATGTAACACAGGCACTTAAGTCAATGAACTTAAGTGAGTCTGCAATGTGTGTTTAGTTTCCGTAGCAAGGCATAGACAATTTACTTATAATAATCTAAAGAGGCTTATTTAGCGGGCATACTTTAAGAATATCTTGCAGAAGTTTTTAGCATTCCATTTAAAAATTATAAGAATATTTCTGCAGCTGAGCAGTGTGGCGGAAAAAAGTTCTTGGTGTCCTTTTATATAGAGCTCTCAAAACAAAATATAACAAATAGTTTATATGAACATCATTAAAATTTATAATTATATTGGAAAGAGAAATTTTAAATTAAAAATAATATCGGACAGTTATTTATCAAGAGCACGTATAAATATATCTATTCATTGATCAACATTTCACTCACATTTTGGTAAAATGGCTTCGTTTTGGTATTGTATATTTAACAAAGTCCCCAAGTCAGAGTGCAATATTCGGCTGTGCCGAATCTTAAATACCCTCCACCTAAACGTAATAAGAAATAAAAAAAAAACCGCACTGGTTACAGGACTAGAATATCCTTCTTCTGTGTTTTCTATTCAGTCTTAGTGCAAATTTTATTTTGATTGTTTGAAAAACAATTTTACGACCAACATAATTTAGTTTAAATGTTCTGAAATTTTATCTAATTTTGACCATTTATAATTAATGTAATTACCGATTCTTATCATAATTTACAGAGTTTGTCTGATTTTCATAATAATTTTGATTGTAATTTAACAATTTATAAAAAGTCTTCACGAAAGAATACGAACTGAAGAAAAAGAAGACAACATGTAAAATAAAATTGAAAAAAGAAAAATGATAATTACAGCAGATTTCGAACCACCAGTACCACTGGTTAAAGATTGATGTTTGACTGTTGGCTAGCAGGCACCGCAGTGGTGCAGAGGTTTGAACGCAAAGAATTCTGATGAGAGAATGTGGTGATTCTCGAAACATGTAAATTCAACCCAGGTTCGATCCCCAGCTCAGCCAAGAAAATTATCAATAAAAATTTTAATGAAAATTTGTTCATGTTGTAAAAACAATTCTTACCTTCAGTTAATTTAATGAAAATTAAATTTAATGAACTCATGCCTAACTAAATAAATATATCAATTTAAAAAATTATAAATATTCACAACAAGTTAAGAAACCGAGTATCAAAACGTAAAGATTATAAGGTTTTGGTTGAACTTAAGCTCAATAACATTATTTACAAGAGATTTATGGGTGGCAGAGTAGAAGTGGATCAATTATGGACTGATAGCTTCTAAATCCAGTACCAACTAATGTGATTTCTACGGCTTATTTTGGTTGAATTTCATCTCAATAACGTTATTTACTAGAGTTGTATGGTTGGTTGTTATGCTCAGAAGTGGACTTAATTCGGAAGCTACTGCCAATTATTGACTGACAGCTACAAAATCCAGTAGCTTAATTGCCGTACAACCAATACTAATAAGATTTCTGGATTAATATTTCTAATCCATATAAAAGTTTGTTCGATATCGATATTTATTAGACATTTTTTTTAGGTTAAATTGTTTTTCGGAAATGGTTCTTATATGGCAGCTTTGACAAATCGTGGGCCAATCTTCATATGAGTATATGAGTATATCTCACGTCGAAATTCAACGTAATAACGGTATATTTAAGATATAGATAGTATCAAAGTGAATTTCAAAAGAGGACCTTATATGGGGTATACGGTCAAATATGGACCGAAATTCCGAAAATATTGAGGACTGTTTTTTGTGTATATTTAAATGATATACATATATAAAGTTTTGAGTTACTGATATTTATTAGTTATATATAAAAATTAATGACTTCTTCGTATGTGGTCCTTATATGGGAGCGATGACCAATTAAGGACCGACCATCATAAAATTTAGTACAACAATTTATATATCTATAAGAGTTATATGTGTCAACTTTTAACCTTGTAACTATATTTGTATCAGATTTATACGTAGTTAAGTAAATTTAAAATGTGGAGTTTATATGGGGTATATGGGCAAAAAAAATTTCGTTTGCGATTTGGTTTTATATGAGACTTATTTTTACGGAATTTGGTATTAGTATTCCAATTTTACAGACATTTATTTATCATTAAGCCATATTTCGGGAAGATATTTGTATGGGGGCTATGAGAAATCATGGACCGATTTCTACAATTTTCCTCACACTTTCTTCTTTTATCATAAAAATAACGTATTCAAAATTTCATGACAATTTTTGCAATATATTTAAAAAAATTGGCAGAAAAATATTTAACAATATCAAATTTTTATGAAGGTTGTCTCACATTTCGGTCCATAACTCTGGTTCTACCATACCGATTTTTCTGAATTTCAATACCAAACTGCTTAGGAAAATTATGAACGGGATTTTGTAAACTCTGTTGGTTTTGGTTGTGTCTTTTGGACGTGAGAGTGTTTTACAGAGACACACAGACAGACAGACATAGTTTAATCGACTTGGAATTTTATAAGGATCAAGAATATATATACTTGGGTGGTTGGGTCTCAGATGAACATTACTTATATACATACCCTCATTCACCACATGTGGTGGTGGAGGGTATAATAATGCAGTGGTGTTAAATATCTTGATCGGTAGGGTCGTATTAAGAAATTTGGTTTGCAATAAATTCATTGTTTCGGTAGCTAGGTAACATTTTTAGCATGCAAAGACTTCTCAGCAGCTCAAACGCGGCAATATTGCTTGTTGGCATATGAAAATGGACTGCGTCCGAAATTTTTTTTCCAGAAAAAAACCAGCGGAATAGCAAAGTTCTTGTTGAAAAACGCACCATTTACAAGGGATAAGAGAGGGCTTATTATTAGATCATTTTACAAAAAAAGCTAAATGGCTTTCGAGGCTACTTTTACCGCGGTACAGATACTTGAAACTGAATTACTACAATAGAACCTTATTAACTTTGACCAGTTTTACAAGAACTTAATCTTCTACTTTTATGTTGTTGTGATGGCAACTGTAGTTAAATATCTCTAATTACACATGGAATGACAAACTTAATTTTCCGGTTCCTAACCAAAAACCGACCATTTGATTAAGCTGCAACTGAATGTTTGTAAAAAGCAATTTGTTGGAAATAGGAGAATATGTATTTAAGAAATCGTTTGAAAACCTTACTAGTACATACATAAGTATGGATATTAAACAAAAATTCTTTAACTTTAAGTCATGTATGTATGTATGTATGTGTAACGAATTTTGGAAGGAAGTTCTTAACTTTCAAAGTTTTTACGGAAAAATCAATAAAATTTCCTTTAAATTTCTTGATACATTTTGCTGAATTTAAACAGGAAGCATAACTTGTTGTGTCATTTTCATTACATGACTCGTATTACACAGCTACATATTTGCATTAACAACAACGGATTCATCCAGCGTGATGCACCGACTCGTCGGTTTGTGTTGGCACACCATTAAATAGTTGAAAATTATTTTTTTTCGTATAATTAAACATGTGTCATTTTTCGTGTCAGTTTTCTCTTGTTCGTTAAATAAGCGTCTGTCATTTCGTATACAGCGATGTTTGTATGTATAAAGGATTAGACAAATGGTGTGGAGAAAATTAAAAGTAATGCTAGTAAAAGTATGAAGGAATTGTATTTTAAGATGTACGTTTTTTAATTAAACTGGGTTCCAAGTGAGCAAAATTAACAAGTAAGAAAGTAGAAATATACACATTTTTCAAAATTGTGCATTAAGGTTCGGTCACACTTGACAAATATTTGTCGAAAAAGACGTAACCACTAAATAAAATAACGGGTGGTTAAATTTCAAGGGCCGATGTTGATTTTGAATAAAACACAAACTATTTAGGAAATTATTGTAATTTTATTTTATTATGATATATTGGTATTACTCAATTATGTATGGAACAAAATATCGGCCAAATAGTCGCCGCGACCACGGCGGCACACCTCCATCCGATGGTCCAAATTTTCGATGACCCTGAGGCATAATGGAGGTTCTATGCCGTTAATGTTCCGAATTATCTCATCCTTTAGCTCTTGAATTGTTGCTGGCTTATCGACGTAAACCTTTGCTTTCAAATAACCCCAAAGAAAAAAGTCCAACGGTGTCAAATCACATGATCTTGGCGGCCAATTGACATCGCCATTACGTGAGATAACACGGCCATTGAATTTGTTGCGCAAAAGAGCCATTGTTTCGTTAGCTGTGTGGCAAGTGGCACTGTCCTGCTGAAACCACATATCGCCCACATCCATATCTTCCAATTCGGGCCATAAAAAGTTCGTTATCATCTCACGATAGCGAACACCATTCACAGTAACTGCCTGACCGGCCTCATTTTGGAAAAAATACGGCCCGATGATGCCGCCAGCCCATAAACCGCACCAAACAGTCACTCTTTGTGGGTGCATTGGTTTTTCGACAATCACTCTTGGATTCTCATTCGCGCAAATGCGGCAATTCTGTTTATTGACGAATCCACTGAGGTGAAAATGTGCCTCATCACTGAAGATGATTTTCTTTGAAAATTGATCATCCACTGTTGCCATTTCTTGCCACCATTCTGCCCATTCACGACGTTTAGAATGGTCAAGAGGCTTTAGTTCTTGTGCCAATTGCACCTTGTAAGCGTGTAAATGCAAGTCTTTATGCATAATGTTCATCAACGACGAGCGTGAGAGGTGCAATTGTTGGGCACGACGACGAGTTGAGGTGGACGGCTCTTCAGCCACACTATCGCGAACAGCAACAATATTTTCAGCAGTACGAGCTGTATGAGCATGCACTGGTGTTCTCACATCTTCTACAGACCCGGTTTGCTCGAATTTTTCCACGATTTTTGCCATCGTACGCACATTTGGACGATCAAATTGACCAAAAAAATCACGAAGTGCACGATATGCATTTTGATTTTAACGACCATTTTCATAATAAGTCTGGATAACTTTAACACGTTGTTGGATTGTGTATCTCTCCATGGTTCAAATTGAGTAAGTCTGAAATAGAGAAATGTCAAATAAAGCTTGGCGTTTAGGTGTGGTTCACATTCAACATCGGCCCTTACAATTTAACCATAATATAACTTATTATACACTGTCCCGTGTTCGAGCACTCTAGTATATATTTGATGCTATTTGATCTTACAAAACTCTTGTAAGAGTAAACAACTTCAAACAAATTTATGCTAAATCATGCGGTTACGCTTTTTTGAATAAATATTTGGCTAGTGTGACCGTACCTTTAGTCATATGCTATAGAATTTTTAATACAAGATTTAAGCGTTCGAGCTTCATATATGAAGGTATAGGTCGATTGGGGACTTACTTAAATCGAACGTGGGATAACCTGGTAATTTGAGGGATTAATTCTCTGCCAACCTAGTTTATATTAAAAAAAAGTGTCATTTTCAACAGGTAAGGGTTTATATTCGGCTGTACCGAATCTTATATACCGACCACCAAATACCAGTAGAGTGATCTATGAATACTTGAGACTATTTTTTCTAATGGTACCGATAATTATACTGGTTATTTTATTTTGCGGATCCCTTATATGAGAGCTATCAACTACAATAACAACATTTATCAGAATTTTAAGCATATTACAGTTAATTCACAAAGTATATGGAGGTGTCACGAGACGGAAGATGATGACATTTTATATTTATCTCTTTCTTTCAGTACTGCCCCTTGTTTATATTTTTGCAGTGTGTAACGATTTTCTTTGACACACAATAAATTAGATACTAAAAAGCCCTAGGAAACTGATTTTGGCTTTTTGAAACTTCAAAATTGTCTGCTCTCTATACGCTGTGGTTATTCTGGGAAGTGGACATCGCATGGGAATCCATGGCCAATTTTAGACTAATTTCACACTAATTTCACACAAATAGTATAATTTTTACATACTTATAACGATTTATATGTACATGCGAATTATTTTTGTTAAATTTCAACGTAATAATGATTTTTATAAGATATTTATTTTTGACATTTATATGACGACTAGAGTCAAAAATGAACAGATCATCACTAAATTGGGTGTGAATATTTGTGTCGAATTTAAACTTGCTGCTAATGCAAAGGATTTCCGGAAGTGGACTTTATATGGGGGCTATGGTCAATTATTGTCCTATCATCATGAAATTTAGTACGACAATTTAGATGTTTATACAATTTACTTGTGTGCAATGTGGACTTGTTAGTGATTTTTATAAAAAATGTATGCGCATTTAAGTTTTTTTTTTTTTTAAATTTATTTTTTTTATTATTGAATCTTTCTTATCGAAATTTACAATATGTATTCAAATCTTAATTCTACTTGTTGTTTATTAGTTTTTACCAATGTAACCACTAACTGCTGTATTCAAATTTTAAAAATGTCTTCTAGTTATGCTCAAAGTATCGGTTCTTTTTAGCCTCTGGCGACCTTCGAACTGAAGCAGACCCCGAGTGAGGTAGTTAGGGTGGGTAGTTAGCTGATTGAATATTGTTTAATTTCCTCCTGGATAGTGGGGACGTTGAGATCTCTGTAGATAATATCATTACTTATATACCATGGGGCGCACACAATTTGTCGTAATATTCTAGACTGTCTTCTTTGAAGCTTTTGGATGTTAGATGCGCATACAGTACCCCATAATTGGATGCCATATGTCCATATTGGTTTTATGATGGACATGTATAAGAGAATTTTGTTGTCTAAAGACAAGTTTGAGTTTCGACCGAGAAGCCAATGTAGTTGAACTGCTTTATGTTTCATAGCCGTTATTTTCGCTTCAATATGATGAGACCAGGTCAAGCGTCTATCTATATGAATTCTCTTTGATCTACCAAAATGTTTGGTATTGAATATTTTTCAGATATTTTTTGCAAATAATACCATGAAATTCTGCACACACATATGACGATCGGCCCGTAATAGGTTATAGTTCCAATATGAGGACTACTCCCGAAAGCTGATTAACCTACATAAACATCCATATCGAACCGAAATTTTACACAGATCAGTTAAAGGTATGTAAAAATTATACTATTGACTTTTGTGAAAGTTGGTCCATAATTGGCCAAACCTGCCACTTCCGACAATAATCACAGCATATACAGAAGTGACAATTTTGACGTTGAAAAAAGCCAAAATCAGCTTCCTAGAGCTTGTTGGTACTTAATTTATTGTGTGTTTAAGTAAATCGCTTTATGTAGCACGTTGCAAAAATATAAACAAAGTGTAAATTCTTGATTATAACTGGAATATGAATAAAATTCTTTTAAATGTTTGTTATTGAGATGAAACTCAACTAAAACAAACCTAATATAAATAGAAATGACGGTACAATATTTCATGAAGTTCTCCCCATAATAGATGATTTGGTGGTGGGTATATAAGATTCGTTACAGCCGAATATAAACTCTAAATTGTTTGTATCGTTTCATAACATCATTTACAGAACCTTTTTAAAATCTTAAGCTTTATTACAATCGTTCAATAGTCGATTATAAATTTTTCATCTTAGTTAAACACTGTGCTTAAATGCCATCTGCTAATGTAAACCCAAAGAATCTTGCGAGGGTTAAAAGAAAGTTTTCAATTTTAAACACGCATATCAATCGTATTTAAATAAATTAAATTTTTGGTTAGGGGAGATTTGCCAAAGTTAAAAAGTTTATAAATGTATTCTGGGAAAAATATTGCTAATGTAAAATTTCATTTTATGGTTTTGTTTGCCTTTTGGATAATTTGCACAAAAAGCTAAAAACTTTTGCAGAGTATTGATGTTAATCAATACATTTATTGGCTTTAGTTAAGTAGAGTATGAATTTATGAGATTTTTGATTTATTTTTATTTTTTTCAATACGAGTTAAGTAATGTGTTTTCGGATTGGCGTGAAGTTATTTTTTGTTTAAGTTCATGCATTATTTTTTTGAAGATTATTTTTTTAAATTTAGCTTTTTCCGGGATTTGTGGTAACTTGAGGTTTCCATTAGAAAGGTTGTTTTCAAAATGAGAATTTATTAAAGGTTTTAATTAACAGTACACCTAATTCTGTTTTTACACGGTAATTGGTTCCAGGAAACCTCGTTAAAAAAACAGTGAAAAAATAACTCGATAATATGCAAAATAGGTGATTGGTCCCATATATCTAAAACCTATGTAAATTTGTGAAAAACGAGGATTATTTAGCAATAACTATTCAGATTTATAATATTAAACCGCAAACATACGTCTACGTTTTTTACACAAGCATAGTTATTAAAGAAAAAATATATGTACTCTAAGCTTAAAACTAATGTAAAACAAGTTAGAGTGCAATATTCGGCTGTGCCAAATCTTAAATACTCTCCACCTAAATATAATGAGAAATACAAAAACTACACTGGTTATAGGACTAAAATAAAAAACACTTTTACGAACAACATAATTTATTTCAAATATTTAAAAATTTTATCTAATTTTGACTATTTAAAATTGATTAAATTACCAATTCTCACCATAATTTACAAAGTTTGTCTGATGTTCATAACAATCTTGAGTGTAATTTAACAATTTACAAAATTAAAAAGACATTTTTCTACATTCACCGCAAGTTAAGAGACAGGCTAAGAAAGGTAAAGTTTATTTGGTTGAATTTGATCTCAATTTGAATTTGATCTCAGAAGAGATACATTATAGATGGCAGGGAAGAAACGGACCAAATATGGACTAATAGATTCTAAATCCAGTATCCAGTAATGTGATATGGTTGAATTTCATTTAAATAACGTTATTTACAAGAGTTATATGGTTGTTTAGTATGCTCGGAATGGAATTAATTCGGGACCTATTGCCAATTATTGACTGATAGCTACAAAATCCAGTAGCATAATTGCCGTATAACCTTTATTAATATTATTTCTGGATTGAAATTTCTAATCCATATATTTTACAGACATTTATTTATCATTAAGCCATATTTCATGGCAGTTTTTGCAATATATTTAAAAAAATTGGAAGAAAAATATTTAAAAATATCAAATTTTTATGGAGGTTGTCTCACATTGTGGTCCATAACTCTGGTTCTACTATACCGAATTTGCAGATTTTCAATACCAAACTGCTTAATAAAACTATAAACGCTTTTTTGTAAACTTTGTTGATTTTGGTTGTATATCAAGCGACTCAGAATTGCATGAGGATCAATAATATATATACTTTGTTGGGTCTCAGAGGAATATTTCTTAGTGTTACACACGGAATGACAAACTTATATATACCCTCATTCACCACTTAGTGTGGTGGAAAAAAAAACAATCCCGCATTTTCAATATCAAAGCAAGCCATGCTATAAAATTATTTCTCCAATAACCTACAAAATTTCTTCCAAAACAAGAGAAATCTTGTAGCGTACAAACGATTATCTACAACAGTATGAGTTTGTCATTGTGTGTGTAATATTGAGAAATATTTTTCTGAGACCCAAGAAAGTTTATCTATTATTATTGATCGTCATGAAATCGAATGAGGCGTCTGTCAGTGTAAAATATTCACACGTTCAAAATACACAAGCCAAATTAACAAGATCTACCTCCATATGTTTATCATTGTCCACAATTATGAAGCAAACTACCTCCAAAAAGTTGATATTTTTCACAAACTTTTTTTTTTTTTTGATTTTGTTTTAATACCATAGAATTTTGCACAACTCCATTTCTATTGAAATAATAAGAATTATTCCATGATTTCTCCCAAAAAATAACTCCTTGTTACATAAATGAATATAGAATATCGGTATCTATTCTTAATTCAGCAAAAATAAGTGTTGTGATCAAGATATAATACGATCATCTTTATGGTGCATCGGTCCATATAACGCACACTTCCGAAAATAACTTAAATATCTAGAAATCTCTTATAAATAACTCTATCTAAATGATTATCAACATAAAGAAGCCGTATAAAGGGTGTATAGAGCTTTAAGTTTACAACACTTTTTTAAGTGGCCGCCATTTTCTCAGCTGTCAAGTGATTTATGTTTAGTTGGGTTTGGCATTTAAACATAAATTGACTAATGCTTGAGCAACGCTTCCAAATTGTGTATAAAATTGAATAAAACAAAGATGATTTTTTGAAATTGACATGAAAGTGGTCCATCGTTTCAAGCTTATTGTGATGTCAACAAGACGACGCAACATGTCACACAGCTCGTGCCACAATTGTTTTATTGAACGAAACGTTTAGTAACAGCATAATTTCAAGTTTCGGAACCGTGAATAGGCCTCTGAGAACGTGTTATTTAGCGCCGCTTGACAATTTTCTGTGGTGATATTTGGAGTCGCTAGTTCACGCCGATAAGCCCGAAACGATTGACAACCTGCAGGACAACATTAGCTGCGTTATTGCTGGTATGCGGCAACAAATGCTGGAAACAGTCATCGAAAATTGGACCCTCAGATTAGACTACGTCCGAGCCAGTCATATGCCAGAAGTCATATTGGCTTAAGTCGGGTTTAGTGACTTTTTTCAAATCAGTATCAAAATTTTATCACTAATAGAATTTTAAATTCTGATTAAAATAAAAAAAATAAATTGGGGCGGTCACGCCTATTTTCGAGTGGGCGGGGCTTCATAGTTTGTAATATACTTAGCTATATCTTGAAACTACATTTTTTATTAGACGATATATATATATATATCAAATGATAGGTATTTTAAAGGCCTTTCCAACGATATGTAACATGACCTATTTATATGGCCAACCTATTGATAAATTTCGCAAAATTATTTTTTGTCCCGAAATTTGTTTAAAAAATCTAAAAAATCCGGGGAAAAGGTCTATATGAGTAAGTAGATAAATTACAGAATTTTCAAGTTAAGAAATTAAGCTTCAATTTAAGGTATAACATGACCATATAGGTAATATAAATCCGAAGATATTAAAGAAAGATTATGACATTTCACCATAAAAAATACAATCTGTACTATGCGAAGCCGGTGTTAATAAACTAAAATAACACTTATATAGACATTTATTTTCTTTTTTTTAGATATAAAAAAAACAATTCGGGTCAAAAAATATTATTTTCGGATTTAACCCATATTCGGTCCATATTTTATAATCATGATATATATATCGTTGGAAAGGTATTTTTAATACATTTTATTTAATGTATCAAAAATTATCAGACGCCCAGTAGTTTCCGAGATATAGGCCTATATATTTTCAACTCTACGGGCCCGCCCTCTCCAAAATAGGCGTGACCGCCAACAAATTTTTTTTTCTGGCATCACCTCTAAAAGCCCTATTTGATGAATTTTTTTTTTTTTTTTTGAGCAGTCACTAAAACCGACTTGTTCTTTGTTTTTATACCCTACACCACCATAGTGGGGAGGTTATATTGGATTAGTGCGGATGTTTGTAACACCCATAAATATTGGTCCAACACCCACCCTAAAGTATACCGATCAACTTAGAATCACTTCCTGATAGTGGTTTAACGATGAGTGGTAAATGAAGCCAAATCGCATCTACAAATTTTGTTCAGATCGGTCCACAAATGATCATAGTTTTAGCTGTTCGTTTGTCTGTTTAAGAACGTTAGGCATAGAATTTTAGCATTAATAAAATCTGTTAAATTTGGCAAAACATTTTCATTATACATATATTAATATACGAAAATTGCTTATTTTATTGTTTAAATTAGCAAAAATTGTTTTCAACAGCAAATTTATAAAACCTGAAAAAGTTCATAAATTAAATTCAAACCTTCCAATTTGTTACCAATTATACGTGAATAAAGGAAACCAAACGAAAAATGTAATTAACAGGAAATGAAAAATAATAAATATTTTATTTACAGCTACTTAAATAAATGACCCAACAACAAGGACAACCCCCCCCCCTCCCTCCCTTTTATTTATGTAACAAATATTCGCCTATGTAACATAAAGGTAAATTGATCCTTAACAAATAAAGAATAAAAACTTTTTTGTTAACAAAAGGAAAATAAATACCAAAACTTGAAAATGTAGTTGGTGCCTAAACACCGTCAAGATTCGTTACGCTTAAGGAAAACTTAAATACAGTTCAATGATTTCTTTCAATTATGTAATTAAATTTTTTCAGTTTGTAATAAAAACGGACATTACGAATAAGTAACATCTGATGTTTTTCTATGTCATTAATTTATTAATATTGTTTTCTCGATATATAAAGTTTTTGAACTTATTTAAGTGAAAAACACCTCTTTCCACTTTATATGTTTCTGTAACACAATATAAAAGTACCTATAGGTACTAACTATAGTTTAGAAATATTACTTTAGGAATGAGATTTTATGAGAGTTCAATAAAAATTGTAATTTTTCATTACTGAAATGAAACTCAGATTCCCTAAAATGCAAACAAGAAATGCCAAGCAGAGGATTAACAGGCTAATATTTTACATGTCTTAAATTCAGATGGCTTTAGGGAAATTCTAAGTGAAAATATTACAATTTTACTTTAAAATACTTATCAAGTCTCTATTTACTCAAAAAAGCGCAACCACTTGTTTTAGCACAAATTTGTTTGATGTTGTTTATTCTTACAAGAGTTTCGCAAGATCAAACAGCATCAAATAAAATAAGACTAAATATTTGTTCTGTCTTGCCCTAAATAAACGAAGTCTTTTCTTTTTTAATAAATAAACGAGTTTAAGAATATTTTATTTTGTGGTTACGTCTTTTTCGGCAAATATTTGCCAAGTGTGGAAGTACCTGAAGGAAATTGTCTTTTTTATAGAAGAAGAAAAAGAGTATTAAATTCAAAAAACCCAGAGAATTAAAATTCAATGTAAAATTCCATATTAAAATATACGAAAATGAGCAACGTGGCCTCAGCGTAACATTTTGATGTCGAACGAAAATATGCGACGTCGCTTCAGGGTAACATTTTGATGTCGAACGAAAATGTGCGACGTGGCCTCAAGGTAACATCTGGGTGTCGCATAGAACTGTGCGACGTGGCAGTGAACGTGTTCAATAAAACGACAACAATAATTTATAATGAAAACATGTTTAGCATTGAATTAAATAAATTTGTCTCTACTTGTTTGCCTTTTCGGAACATTTGGGCATAAAATTCTATTGTCTGATTTTCTTTTTTTAAGGTTCTCTACCGACCTTTTGTGCTTTGATTAAAAAAAAAAACAGTATAAAAGAATATTTTACTCTAGAAAGAGCACATGACCATTTTGGAAAACAATAAAAAAGTCATACAAATTCTGTTAAATTAAGAAAAAACTTAAATGTATTCTTTACATTATTTGTTCTTGCTTTCTGTCTTACTATGTTCAACGTATTTTAAATTGTTTAATAACAAACAAAAAATAAACTATTAGTATAGACTAGTAAAAGGCATTAAAAGTACTTTTGATATTTTGGATAATGCGGGATTTTTTAAAATGTTTAGCTGTTATTTTGAAACATTTGTACAACACCTCACTTTGCCTCAAAGTTAAGTTCCAAAAAACAAAACATTGAAATGACGCAAAGTGAATTAAGATGTTCTATAGCAAACCATGCAAAGATCGAAGATAGGTTCCAGGTTTAAGAAAATACTAATCGTCGGCTTTCTTTTACAAAAAAATTCAAATAAATAAATTTCCTTGTAGCAATTACTACCACTAGCATTATCGTTGGAAAATGCTTAACTTTTTATATCATCAAACAAGCTTTTTGCTTTTGCCTGATATTCTATTTTACTTAATGGTAATCTCTGCTCAACTTGAATTTGAATCCAAATAGAAAGCAAGGACTCCATATCGATCATCAAAGCACTTCTTGTACGGATCAATCTAACGACGAACAGTGAAAAGGAGTACTAATTAAGCTGCAACGCAACTTCGAGGTATTGATATATAAATGTATTCAAAGTATTGGCTATTGTTACCTATGACTTTTTCATATTGTCCTGGTAACATATGGATTCCATGCCATATGTTACCATTTATTTATTTAATAACTGCGGATATCACATACAACAAGATATAAATCTTTTCAGGCCAAGAATGAATCTAGCCAATTTCGGATACTCTGTTCCGAAGTGAAGCGTATCCAAGAGAGAACGTTCTCCATCGAACGAAAAAATTATCAGTTGGACGGCTTTGTAAAAAGTTTTAAACAGGTATTGCAACATGTGACCAAGTGTTGCCATGATAAAATACTACATTTTCATATCTGGCGACATAAGGCCAATGCTCGTTTCAAACGTATCAGTTGGTATGATCAAGCAAGATTTAGATAGGACCCTTTTGGACCCACCAGATTGAGAGCATTACCTTAGAGCCGGGCTACACATACTTATACTATCTCGGATTATCATTATGGATCTATGTTTCTCAATTAATTATTCTGTACAACACAGTAGGCTACCAACTACAATATGACAAAAACAAAATACTCGTACACGCATTTGCCCCACTGTCGTCAAAATAATTATTCACATATAAGCGTGTGTATTTTATCGGTAGGTGTATTTAATGCTCATAGCTAAAAATAGCTTTAAACACGTTTCGGCCATATAAAATCCTCTCTCAAGGTCTATCGACTTCAATTCATATGATACTCAATATCCCTGCTTTTGGATGAATCCTGGATTGCGAGCTAACGTTTTGAAATTGCTTCTTAATGATTTTACAATTCTTGTTGAATTTGATTGAACATAATCACCATAAGCTTCGATGAGCTATTGGTGTGCTTCAGCAACACTTTTTTCAAATTAAAGAAGTAAAACAAAACTTCCCACATATGACGTTTCCTTTTCTAATATTTCGAAGCAAAAAATAACTTTGTTCACTAAAATGTTCAATAACTAATTGAGAATAAATGACACATTACTAATCTCAAAAAGTGCAGCGGTCAGTTTAAAAAAATACTAAAATATGTTAAAATTTGTTTAAAAATGCCAAAAAAAAATGTGCTAAATTTATTAAAATACTTTTATGAATAATTTTTAACAATTTGAGTTAAACAAGATTAAAAAATTAACTTTTTGTATTAATAATACAACTTCGAATTCGAGAACAAAACTAATTAAGGTTCTCTTCAGGAGTCCAACCGTAAAGATCACTCGGTTTATAAATATTTTTGGAAGGATTAACAAGTTTTTTAGACAAATGTTCTATAAGTTTTACTGAATCAGGCCTGAATCTCCTGTAATTTTAAAACATTTATTTAATATTTTTTATCCACATCTACTATAAAATCCAGGGTAATTAGTCCATTATTTCACCCAGGCTCTATACAAATGTCCTCTCGAAATTGAGTTTTATCGATCATGAATGTGTGATGTATAAACGTATCCAAACAAATTTTGCCACAAATAAGTTGTATATGAAACCTAATCACACCTACAAAGTTTTGTGCAGATCGGTCCAGAATTAGTCATAGCTCCCATATAAGATCCACTTCTGAAAATTACTTTAACGAGCATAACTCTTTTAAAATTGAATACAAATCATTCAATCCAATTTTATGATGATCGATCCATAATTAGTTATAGCTCCCATATAAGGTCCAATTCCAAAAATGATTTAAACAACCATAAATCTCCTACGAATTTTGGTATCACAATATAATTCAACACAAAAACCATTCACATACGTATATAGAAATCATGACATTTTATAATTATAGCTCCCACTTCTAAAAATATCTTTAACATGCATACATTTTTTTTTATATCGAGATACAATTTAACACAAAGTACATATATTTATATTCTCAGAAGTCAGTCCAAAAATTTTTAATAATCAGTTCATAATAGATCATAGATCCCATATAAAAAAAGCTGAACGAAATTGACCGACTATACTTTCTTACTTGTTTTTTATAGAATTCTTAGACTTCATTCCACTAAATATGCGTTTAACTTCTACAGCGGAGTTTTAATTTTCCCACTCATATGAAGTTAATTTTTGCCAATTGCAAGATAAATTGATAAATTTGTCATTTATTCTTTAATTTCAAGCTTTTTTTCAACAGAAAATAAATTTGTATTATTATAGAAATGCCAAATGCCAGATGTGAAATTTTTCAGCTAAAAAATGCTAAAATGCTCACTCTGCACGTTAGTTATGTACTGAAGACAAAAACCGAGGGGAAAAGATACCCACTGAGATCTGTTATGAATCCCACAAGTTACACACACACACACAATATATACGATATATATACCACCAAAAATATATTGGCATGCAATCATTACAATCATTAGCCTTTTGGATAATGTGACCAATTATAATTATATAAATTGTTAAATTGCATAAAATATTTTTATGAAAAAAGTAAAAAGTATGAAAATAATGGTGATAATTGGTAATTAAATCATTTGTAAATGCAGTAAATATTAATAATATTAATGTTAAGACTGAATAATAAACATTGCATATAGATATTCTAGTCTTTACTCTTCCTGGGAGACGCATTGAAAGCAAAGACCAGGCGCAAGATGATGGAGGCGGTACAACGAACGGCGGCATTAAGAGTTGCTTCAGCCTACCACACTGAACTGCGAATTCAGACAGTACAACGATGGCAAGAAAGATGGAGTGCTGCTACAACCGGAAGATGGACAGCGAGATTTATCCCCAACATAGAAAGATAGATGGATTAAAAGGACTTTTGGGGAAGTCAACTATTTTTTGACTCAGTTTCTTTCTAATCACGGATATTTTAAAAAGTACCTATACCGTATGGGAAAGGTAAGCGATCCATGATGTATATACTGCGTATCAACAAACGATGATGCTGAACACACTTTTTGCGAGTGTAGCAGATGGCATACTGAAAGAAATATATTGATGGAACAAAGTGGTCCTTTCAGACCCAATAAAATAGTAGAGAAAATGCTTCAATGCGAGGAGAACTGGAATGCTGTAAGAGAATACGTAGAGCTAATATTACTTGTGAAGAAAAGAGACCCCGATGCTCTGCAATAAAACGAGACATAAGAGCTTAGGAACAAAAGAACATAAAAAGATGAGCCGATAACTTGGCACGGGCTTTAAAAGTTGCATTTCCAGACATGCGAGAGTGTAAATGGTCCCTTTCAGGACGTCGCTCTGGGCATTCTCGAAGTAATGCAGGAAGCGGTTCCGGGAAGGTAGTCTCACCAGAGTAGGAGGAGGGATTGTTTTAGTGTATACACCACTCAATGTAGTTGGTCATGACCAACTGTAAGTGTAAAGGCATTTTAAACCCTACCCTACACGCAAAAAAAACTCTTCCTGTAATTCGTATTATCTTTTGGTGAAGGATCTTTAAGATTCGGCACAGCGGATTATAGTAATCTTACTTGTTCTTCCTATATATCTTCTCAGGCTTCTACTTATGCAAACATTTTGTGATTAGAGTAACATTTTGAAACGTTTAAAATACAAACGCTATAATGAGAATTACAGTGTAACAGTGTAATTCTCTCTATAATGTAATTCTTATTATATTTAGTTGTAGGATATTTAAGATTCGGAGCATACGAAAATAGATCTCTAACTTGTTTTTGCCAAACTTCGTGATGATCAGTTCAAATTTGACCGAAGCGCCCGCCCATATAAAGTTCACTTCCGTAAATAAATTAAATGCGCATAAATCTCTTACAAGCATCAGCAGCAAGTTTAAGTTCGACGCAAAGAGTTCATGCATATAAAAAAGAAATATTCATGCCCAATTTTATAACGATCGGTCCATATTTGACCGTAGCCCCATATAAAGTTCACTTTGTAAAATCACTTAAATGCGCATAAATCTCTTATAAAAATCACTAATACGTTGAAATAATTCGCATATACGTATAAATTTTCGTACAAGATTTCATGATGATCGGCCCGCAATTGGTCATAGCTCCCTTATGAGGACTACTTTCGAAAGCTTATCGAACCGAAATTTTACACAAATCAGTTATAGGTATGTAAAAATTATACTATTGACTTTTGTGAAAGTCGGTCCATAATTGAGCATAGCTCCTGTACAAGCTCCACTTACGAGAATAACCACAGAGTATACAGAGATGACAGTTTTGAGGTTTTAAAAAAGCTAAAATCAGTTTCCTAGGTATTTTTGGTACCAAATTTATTGTGTGTTAAAGTAAATCGCTTTATGTTACAAGCTGCAAAAATATACACAAAGTGCAGTTCTAAAAGAAAGAGATACATTTTTTTTGATATCGTTGTTGTGATGAAATTCTACCAAAATACACCTAAAATAAGTAGAAAGTACGGTACAATGTTTAGTGATGTTCGCCCAATATTACGTAATTTAGTGGTGGATGTATAAGATTCGGCACAGCCTAATATAAATTCTTACTCGTTAGTTATTAGCAGGGACCGGACTTTTATGCAGTTAAAATCGCGTTTAATGCGCATAAAACATGTACTAAAAATAGAAAAATATGCGCTTAAAATTAAAAAATTCACATTAAAGTTTTTTTATAACATTTATTAATGATGAAAAAAAAACACCAAAATAACAATAAAATCAAAAAGTAACAATTCAGTCTCATACACGTAACTAAAGTACAATAAACTCAAAAGCACAAGTTAAACTAAAGTAAAATACAAAAGTACAAAGTTAAACTAAAAGTAAAACAATTACTTAAATTAAGCCACTTGTCAGATACATACATACATACATATTTGAACCTACATACATATAAAATGAATTAAGAAATGAATGTATATAGATACACAAATATTTTGTAATATTTTTAAAAATTTGAGTCAAAAGTTGAGTCTGTTTGACCTTAAAAAGCTTTTGAATATGAAAAATGACCGTTCTACGTCGACAGAAGTGATTGGCGCATGCTTAAATGCTGATAGTTCCTTTGTGGAATATTCGTTTTTTACTTCGTTGTTGTCGTTAAAATTTAATTTAAATATATCAGCAATTTGTTTTATTTTTTTTTCAATCCTTCATTTTTTTTTTTGTAAAACTTTATCAAGTTTGATACGAATATTTTTACTTAAGTTACTACCCTCCATGATTTTATTTATGGCATCATCAATTAATTTAATTTGATTAGTCAATGGATTAGATTCCTCTAGTTTAACAATAGTCTCAGAGATAAAACCATAATTGGAAGACACAAACAATAATTCAGCTTTTATATTTATATTATTATATATTATTATTAAAATTCGTTTTATTGAGACTGCATCATCATCATCGCTGAATCCTTCCACTACATCCTTAAATTGGTCAAAGTTTTTAGCATAATACATAACTGCTGCCAACCACGTTCCTCATCTAGTTGTTATAGGCTGTGGAGGAAGACATAAATCGGGGTACTTCTCTTTATATATGGCAACACGAGAAGGTGCCTTACAAAAGATTTTTTTTTCCATAAGAAATTAATAAATCAATATCATCGAAGATGAATCATTTTTGAATAAAATACTTTTAAAACCTTTCCAGACTTAATCATATATGGCGCAGCATTAGTCTCATACAGCAGTATTTGGTTTTTATTGAAATTTTCACCTAATAAAGCTATAGAGTCATTAAAAACACGAGCAATTGTTTCGTGGTTTGGTTTTTCCAACTCAACCGTATTAATTAAGAATTTTTGTTTGCTTTTCTCTTCGTTCTCATCCAAAATTCCTGACTGTCGTTTCATCAATAGATATGAAAAATTACATCACATACTTACTTGTATGCCTTACATTACAAAATAAAAAAAAATTTCGTATAAGCAATGAAAAAGTCATTAAAGCAAATAGAACACTTTTTTCAAAATATGCAACATAAATATGCATTCAAAGCAAAATATGCAAAATTATGCATTTAAAACAAAATATGCAAAAATATGCACGAACAAATCGATGACATTTTACTGAAAATTTCTTGATTCGCAAAGATATTTAGTTTATGTTGACCTCAGACTGACGACAATAAATATGCATTTGCATAAAAATCTGAACCTTGGTTATTAGACATATTTTCCTGCATTAAAAATTATTCATTGTTTATCTACATTGATAATTTCTGTTTGATATTTTTCCTTGTATTTATTTCTCTTACGTTTTTGCTAAATATGTTGTTATTGATTGAAGATTTTTATCTTTCTTATTTTATTGCATTTATCTTTTGTTAAACACAACGAGTTTCATTGTGTGTCAATTGCATGCCAATTTAAATTATCAAGCACATCAAGCTTTGCATCATGCTCACGCTTAAGATGATAAAAATAAAAATAATATCTACATAAGAAATAAAATGTTTATATAAGGGGATTTTATAAATTTGGGACACCTTTATAGATATGGAACTTAATTGAGATGGTTTATATTTATTTTGTGTTTCCGTTGAAAACAACTACAAACTTTTATTTCAGAAATTTGTGTCTGTAACTTGTTGCTATTGCTTCCTCCTCTGATAAAGTTCTCCTTTTTTAAACTAATTTCAAATGTTAAACTTCAATTAGTTCTTGTTTTTTGAATTAAACCTCCTAAATTATGCACACGTTCATTACATACTTAAACTTTACTTTAGGCTATTTTCGCCCCACAAGAAAAGAAAGAAAACATAGAACAATATACCAGTATTTAACCATAAAATATTTAATTAGTTTGGGAAAATTAAATTTTCTAAAATTATACACAGCCAGCAATTGCCAAAACTATTATATATGCAAATTTAGTAAGAACAATAAGAAACAAGTAAAAAAGTATAGTCGGTCAAGCCCGACCATATAATACCCTACACCCAGTATATGTATAAAACAGTTTTTCAGAAATGGGCGCTATATGGGAAATATAACCTATGGACCGATCATCGAAAACTTAGTGTCATGATTTCTGTATTAAACTTTATTTCGATATAAATACTTTTAAAAGATTTATGGAGTTTAAAGTGAATTACGGAGTTTCGACTCATTATAGACCGACCATTATAAAATTAGGTGTCATCATTTCTGTATATATGGAACTTATTTGTGTTGCATTTTATTTTGATACCAATATTTTTAAGAAATTTATGGCCGTTAAAGTGATTTTCGGAAGTGGGCCTTATATGGGAGCTACGACTAATTATGGACCGATTAACATAGAATTCTACCATATTATATGTATGTATACGAAACATATTTATGTTCAATATTATTGGGATACCAACATTTTTGAGAGAGTTATGCTCTTTAAAGTGATTTTCGGCAGTGGGCCTTATTATGAAGCGATCTGCATAAAATTTGTAGATCTGATGTGGCTTCACTTATCACTCATTTCTGGTGAAATTTGTTTTCATATTAGCGTAATTCAAACATTTATGATCAGTAAACCCCAATTTCGGGAGGACATTTGTATGGGGGTCAGGTGAAATAGTGGACCGATTTCCACCAGTTTCAATCCCATCCGTCCTTGGGCTGAAAAAATATCACGTACCACATTTCATCCAAATATCTTCAAATTGCGGACGGACATCGTTAAATCGACTCAGGAAGTAATTCTGAGTCTCGCACATTTTACTAGCATTTTATATATTATTTTATAAAAGATAAAGAGATAATAATAATCTAGTTTACAAAACTTAATGGTTTTATACTTTATTTGGGAGCAATTGCCAAATATGGACTGACAATTACAAAATCCAGTAGTATATTTGCCGTATGACCGATGTTAGTATGATTTCTGGATTAAAATTATTGATCGGTACAAAATTTTGGGTTGATATCAATGTTTATAGACATTTTTGTGGCTTTACTTGTTTTTTTATATGGAAGTTATGACCAATTATAAACCGAACTTCTTAGAGAACTGGCAGATAGAACTTTATATACATCTATATGAGGATATAGCATGTCGAATTTCAACAAAACACCGGTATATTTAAACAGATATGAGTATTTAAGTAATTTTCGGAAGTGATCCTTATATGGACGATATGGTCAAATATCACTTCACAATATCCAACACTTTGACTTTGGCATGATGAACTGTGAAAAATTTTGAATCGGTACCGTTATTTATAACAGAGTGATATTAAGTGATATAAAATTGTATAAATGTTTTAAAGGCATATTTCGGGAAAAAAATTCTATGAGGGTTTTAAGAAGTCATGAACTGATTCTTATTTTCATAATAGTTTGGCCTTTTATCATAAAAAAATACTTGTATTATAATTGCATGGCTACATCTGCAAAATAATTAAACAAATTAGCAAAAAATATGTGAAAAATATCTTTTTTTTGAAGGTTGTTTCAGATTTTGATTCAAAACTCGGGTTATACTGAACCGATTTCACTTTGTTAATTACGCATTGTAGACTTAAGAGTGTTTTACACAAAGGATATATATTTTATATATATATTTTGTTGGATCTCAGGTGAATATGTTTCAAAGTTACGCATGGAATGACAAACTTATATATACCCTCATTCACTACATGTGGTGATGTAGGGTATAAAACTGCCAAAAAGGTTTTCAAGCGCTGAATATGTAATGTGTGTTTCCGGTGAAAGGAAGTGAGTTCTAGGTTGTATACTGTATTAAAATTAACTATACAACATGTAAACACGTTATTTTGTTACTTGCCAAAGTTCTTTGTTTAGATTACAAAACAAAATAAAAGTTTTTAATTTAGTAAATCCCTTTTCAGCGTAATTGCTTTTCAATGGTTAATAGAGATATGATTAGGGATATGGAGTATTCGGCCATTTACCTCTATTATTAGCACTAATTTCATAGAAAGTTTATTTGAATTCGATAAATTAATATTTTAAAAACCGCTTTGACAAACATGTTACAATTGTACTTGTTTGATACATTTTAGACTCAGCTGGCACTGTGGTACGACCATGAGTCATTTTGTACAATTTTTAAAAGCAAGCATCAAAAATTGGTATTCCGGTTGATATAGATAAGTATACGATTTAAGTTATCATTGGTGCCGAAGAAATGATTTTATTAAATTTCATGAACATTTTTAAACTGATTTCTATATAATCTTTAAATATGCATTTAAAAGATAGTTATCATGAAGAGAAGCTGCTTGTTCAGTTATCGAACAAATATTATTTCACATTAAATGATTTTGAGGCTAAATACAAAAACAAAAGCTTAAAATTAAAATAGAATTTCAAAAACTTTTTGAAATTAACCTCTCTTATATTTCAACACATTCTTAAAATATTAAATCTTGTTATTTTTGAAATAAAATCGGTGGCTGCACGAATATATACTTGTATATATTAATCAAGGTTAACTTTTAATATAAATGATAAACAAAATATTGTCAAGTCTAATCGTTTAACCGAAAAATTCTTTATATCGCAATTTATAAAATAATAAGGGGGCGTTTCATAAGCTAAATGAATGAAAATAATTTACAGGAAATCTTTTATTACGAAACGAGTTTTGTTTCTATTGCTTTAATTTAATTTTTCTTTGTTTCAAATGCATTAAAATAAAATTGTTTCTCTATTCTTTAATAACTTTGTTCCTGGCACAGTAGTTTTTTAACATGAACAAACACTTCATCTGGGTGCATTTTTCAGTGGAGAACACACACAGAGAAAATATACAGTTACACATGTTTACCACAACAATGTAAACATTTTTACAAATTTTTTAACAATGTTATTGTCATTGTAATTATTTGTATGATTGCGGTAACCATAATATGGTTAAGTTACAATTCAGATGATTACTACAATCATATATACAATTGTCGTAACTATGTACATATATATTTGTGGCAATCATGTTTATGATGAATCCATTTATCATAATTTGTTGCTTTTTGATTATGATAGATAACAACATAATATGGTATAATCTTTCATCATAAAACTGATCACCATAAACACTTCATAATTGCTGAAATCATATATATGATTTCTATAATCATGTTAATGGTAAATTAAAATTATCATTATTGAAGAAATCATATAAACAATTACAGTGACCATAATATTTTAAAAAAAATGTTTAAAAATATTGAAAAACGCACCATACATCCACAGCAAGCACGCTGATTGACCTTTTCTTTGTGTCCAACACTACGAATGTAATTCTGTATGATCAAATATCTGCTCCGTGTTTTTCTAAACATGACCTAATATTCCTAACTTATAACTTTCAAATCCATCAAATTGAACAGTGTTTCAGTTATCGTGACTTTAAGCATTAAGATTTAAATATTTTATATGAATATTGTTCCTATATTGCTTGGAATGATATCTATTTTATGTACACCGTTGATGAACAATCTTCATTTCTGGAACACAATATTCAATATCTTTTCGATCTAACAGTACCACTGAAATATAAAAAACCATTACATACTCAAAAACCATGGTTTTCAAATTCTGTTAAGAATGCAATACAATTGAGGGACTTAGCATATGCCAGGTGGAAAAGATTTAAAACTCCTGAACTAAAATTACAATATTCCAATGCTAGGAAAAATGTAAATAAACATATTAAACAGGCAAAAACTGAATATTATTCCAAACGCTTTGACTCAGCAATCTCTGACTCTGACAAACTCTCAACAAATTTGGAATACCATTCGCGAAATAGGAATTGGCAATACTAATAACCGTATAGATTGTAATGTGGATGCAGACATGCTTAACAGAACTATACCTGTAGTACAGGCAATTCCTACTTTTTTTAATTTTTCCTCAAGCTCGCCAAATACAGATACTGGTATAATTAGTGAACATTTCCAATTTTCGTGCGTTACTCAATATGACGTTATTTCAACAAGCTCTTTGATAAAATCAAATGCAGTAGGAATTGACGACATACACCCGAAGTTTATAAGATTACTTTTACCCGTGATTCTACCGTATGTTACTTATCTATTTAGTACTATTATAATGTCAAGTACGTATCCGTTAAACTGGAAACACGCAAAAATTGTGCCATTACCTAAATCGAATGGAGAATATAGACCGATAGCTAAATTGTGTTTTCTATCGAAGGTTTTAGAGAAGCTCTTGTACAAACAAATGATGGAATATATTGATACTCATAGTTTACTTTCCAGCACGCAATCGGGGTTTCGTCAGAATCACAGCTGCGTTACAGCTCTTGTGGAGGTTAGCGAAAATATACGTCAAGGATTAGATGAAGGTTGTATGAATTTTTTAGTACTTCTAGACCATTCTAAGGCGTTCGATACATTAGACCATGATATACATATTAAAAAACTGGACCACTTTTTTCAGTTTAACGACACTTCTACTAAACTTATATCTTCGTATCTTACGAACCGCACACAATCGGTGTTTGTGAACAATACATGGTCAGATAGCGTAACCCTTAATAGAGGAGTACCTCAAGGTTCTATTTTAGGACCACTCTTATTTTCTTTATATATAAACGATTTGCCAAACCAACTCTCTAAATGCAACATCCATTTATACGCAGATGACGTGCAACTTACTCTAAGTAGCTCTGTTCAAAATATAGTTTCAGGAATATCATCTCTAAATGAGGATTTGAACAAAATTTACCTCTGGGCTTGTGCAAATGGACTCTGTTTGAATCCACACAAATCTAAATGCATTGTGATATGTAAAAGAAGCTTAAATCGGTACATTCCAGAAGATATTGTTTTAAATGGCGAAAAAATTAAAATTGTTAATTTAGCGAAAAATCTCGGTGTAATTTTCAATAGCAATCTGACATGGACTGATCATATAAACTCACTGGTTGGTCAAACATACATAAAGTTACGAGCTCTCTGATCTACACAATATTTTACACCAATAAGAATAAGAACCTTACTAGCCAAGACGTATCTGATTCCTTCTCTAATTTATGGGTGCGAGTTATTTGGAAACTGTGATTCAAGTAGTAAAAGTAAGCTTCATATATTGTTTAACAACATTATAAGATATGTGCATGGATTGAGAAGGTTTGATCATGTTTCTGCTGTTTCCAATAAACTTTACGGAGTTTCACTTGATAGCCTATTAAAAATTCGTATTTTTGTATTCTTGCACAAAATAATAAATACTCAAACTCCCAAATATATATTTGAAAAAATACGTTTCTTCCAATCGTCTCGAAATCGAAATATTATAATACCTCGACATCAATATCTAGTGTCTGAATGGCAGTTTTATGTACATGCCGCTCGTCTTTGGAACAATCTTCCACAAAATCAACAAATAAATAGTAATGCTAATAGTTTGTTTATGCTCATGATAAAATTGTTTATAATGTAATGCGTTCCTGTACTATAAATATAAGACTTAGTCTTGTTGTACAGGAAATGAAAAAATTCAATAAATAAAAATAAAATAAATAAATAAAAAAAGTTATGGCAAACATGCACAACTATATTTTTTTCTGCGTGCAGTTTTTTAGAATATCACCATTAGTTACATTGTGATTCTTTGAATAAGTCTTACACCGCATACTTCTTTTATCACTTGCAATAAATCCACCATTAGCCTTTATGTATTTCAATGGCTTTGATTTTTAAAACAATTCAATTAACTGAAATATTGTATGCAAGTATATTCTTAGACAAAAAGGGGGAAAATGACAAAAATCTACCAATTAAACGGATTAAAATTTAAATAAACAAATAAGTAAAATTTCTGGTGGCATTATTTTATTCCAAATATTTATATCCATTCATTAAAATTGTCCATAAACTAAATTTTTATACACATACATACATATGTACATATGTAACTATTTTGTATATGCTGGCAAATTCCTTTCCTCAGCTCTGACCGCTTTCATTTTATTAATTTATTGATTTAAAACACTATTGGTTAGAGCCAACGAAAGTGTTGAAAATGTTAATAGATTTTTGAACTCATTTAAAATATTGTAAATAAATATTTACAATGTGCGAATATAAAATAAATTATTTTGTTTAAATATTTGTTGTTGTTTCAGCCATTATGTTTTTATTATTTGCCAATTTTTGATTGCTTTTGCACCAACAAACTAATGTTGAAAACATTTTAGCTGATTTAAAGTCTAAACAGACCAAAACATAAATGTTTGTTTGTATTTTAAAACATTGGCCAACTGCCCGTTAAAAGGCAGGCAGAAAAAAATTAATTTTTTTCTAATGGTTTTTCAGAGAGAGAGAAAATACAAAACCTCAATATTACACGTATTATTTATTTATGAACTACATGAAGATTACCAACACGCGCCTTCTTGAACATGGCCCGGTGTGAATTCTGCTGCGCCAATAATGATGATGAAGATGAGTCAACTGAAACTTGGAAAAACAAATTCAAATTGTTTGTATGGCTGTCTGTCCGTCGGTCCGTCTGTCTGTATTGCTATTTAGGTGGTTTCTGTGTTATTAGTACAGCCAAACTGCAATCACATAATGACAGACAGGTTGGTTCAAATGCAGAAAAATAAAATATTTAAAATTTTAATTAAAAAAAAAAATAACGCAACAAAACGACTGATATTTAGGTA
This sequence comes from Bellardia bayeri, assembly GCA_950370525.1. Classification (NCBI taxonomy): domain Eukaryota; kingdom Metazoa; phylum Arthropoda; class Insecta; order Diptera; family Calliphoridae; genus Bellardia; species Bellardia bayeri. Next base: position 49,653,643 of record OX493268.1, read on the forward strand.
AAACAAATCACAGAAATCGTAGTGGTAATGAACGCACCAACAAACAGTTGTATTAAAATTTTACAAGTTATTAACAAGTATTTTTCATGTAAATTTAAAGAAATTATAATTATAACTAGTAAAAGAACTGGTAATGACATGACATGTTAATACTGATAATTACACTTTGTAATTGGATAAACATTTGCATTAATATGTATGTGATATGTTTCAAATTGTTGATTCTATGTTTTTAAAAGCACATATTTGAGAAAAGTTTTAATATTTAAGTAACAAAGAAGTGCAATATTTTTGTACTTTGAAATTATTATTTTAAAATAACATAAAATTATTAATTTTGTATATTCTCTTTGTATGTTTGATATCAGCACTCACAGTTTTAAAGTTATAAATTACATCCGGCATTTGTAGTCCTCCCATACAAAATAAATAGTTATTATCGAAATTCTAGAAAATTAAGTGATTTACCCGCTTATTCAAAAACGATTTAACAAACGTTTATTAAGACAGATTTGCATATAAAAATTTGTTTAATAAACGTTTGTTAAATTTAATAATCGTTTTTAAATAAGGGGGATAGTCCTTAAATTCGCACAAGTTATTTGGATCAAATATCTAGATAATTATTAAAGAAATAGCCTCCAAATTCTGGTTTTCATTGAGATCTAAATTGACTTAGTCATATAGTGGGCATAACAAAGAAATGAGTAGTTATTGTTGAATATCTTCTCAGTGGTGGATTTACGCCTAGGCCCGTGAGGCCTAGGCCTAGGGCGCCGAAATTTAAAGGTAAAAGATTGTAAGCCAATTCAATTTCGAAAATTTATTTGGCAAAGTTTTGTTTTAAATTACAGCAACTAAAAACAGATATTCCAGTCATTGTTTAGAATGTAATTTTAGACTACAGAGATCACACGCTGATTTATCATCTGTTATCCAAATTTACGGCTCTCTAGTCTCATTTCTTCAGGATATAAGAAATAAACAATTTGAAGAAAAAGCCAAAGCGCTATCTGGAGTTCAGGATTATTATCATTATGATACTAGTCGCAGAAAAACCAGAAAACTTCAGTCAGATAAATCACGGGTCAATGAAAGAGCACAATTTTCTGGACAAGTAAATTTTCGTACTAATATTTACTATCCGAACGTAAACTTCAGCTTTTTTGATAATTTATATAAAATAGATACAACTGAGTTAAAAAGTCACGCAAATAAATACGCCAAAAAGTATTCTGCTGATCTAGAAGAAACATTAGCAAATGAATGCATTCATTTACATTATCAACTCGAACATTCATTGGCAAATATATAAACAAAATTGTATGCATGCATAAAAAATTTAAATATCTATGAAAAATAAGACTGATATGAGATATGAATATGTATAAGTACATGTGAATTGAAAAACGTATGTGTATCTAAATTAATAAAAATTAATACACAATAATTAAAAATTATATGGTTTTTTATTATCACTTTTGTATAATCAAAAAGGGCGTCATGTCAAAGAGTGCCTAGGAAGGAAGCAAACCTAAATCCGCCACTGTACCTTCTCGAGTAATAATTAAAATCTTAAAATATTGTAAGAATTATTATGTTATCATTATGTGAAGTTGTAATTAAAATTGATTTGTTCAGAATAGCGGGCATAGTATCTTTAATGCAAATTAAATTATAGAAAATTATAAAGGGGTCTCAAAATTGTGCCTAAGTTATATTATTATAGTTCCACGTTGTTTAAGGTACGGTCACATTTGGCAAATATTTACGCAAACAAGTTATGACGTTTTCTTTTCTGGCAAAAATTTTACACGTATTTCCCATTTCGCACCTTTTTTAATTTTTTTGTGTTCTTTTCTGAAAAAATGTCAACACTGTTAAAGTGTGTTACACCTTTCACACTCTGTATTTTTAGAGGGGGAGAATCGCACAATAAAACAGCTGACATTTATACATAATAAAGGTGTAACATTTTATTTAAGAAAAAAAAAACAACATTAGAGTGCAATATTCGTCTGTGCCGAATCTTAAATATCCTCCACCTAAATATGCTGAGAAATACAGAAACTACACTGGTAGGACAGGAATATCCTTATTCAGTGTTTTTTTTTTTCAACTAATAGCTTAGCATTTTATATATTGTTTGAAACACAATTTTACGAACAGCATAATTCATTGGAAATGTTTAGAAATTTTATCTAATTTTGACTAAAATTTAAAATTGATGTAATTACCAATTCTCACCATAATTTATAGAGTGTGACTGATATTCATAACAATCGTGAGTGTAATTTATTTAAATATTATTTGAATTTATTTAATTAACAAACATTTTTCCATATTCACCACAGGTTAAGAAACAGGGTATAAAAACGGTAAGATTAAAAGGTGAGGCTTCTTTAGGTTGAATTTGATCTCAATAACTTTATTTACAAGAGATATATTTATAGGTGGAAGAGTATAAACGGACCAATTATGGACTTAAATCTTCTAAATCCAGTATCCAGTACTGTGATTTGGTTGAAATTCATCTCAATAACGTTATTTACACGTGTTGTATGGTTGGTTGTTATACTCGGAAGTGGACTCAATTTGGGAGCTATTGCCAATTATTGACTGATAGCTACAAAATTCAGTAGCATAATTGTCAAGCCAATATTAATATGATTTCTGGAATATAATTTCTGATCTGTATAAAATGTTGATTCGATATCGATATTTATTTGACATTCTGTATTGAGGGTTAACTTGTTTTTCGGAAGTGGTACGTATATGTGAGTAATTATAAAACATGGGCCGATCTTCTTAAATTTCGGAACATAGAATTTTATACATATGAGGATATATCACGTTGAATTTCAATACAAGTAATAATCGTACATTTAAGATACGTACATATTAGTATACACGTGTGTTTCTTTAGTGGACCGTATATAGGGGATATGGTCAACTATGGACTAATATTTTCAAAATCCAGCAGTTTGATTGTGGCATATATGTAAATGGTCCGTGTAAAATTTTAGATCAGTATCGTTATTTATATGAGATTTATGAGTGCTGAAGTGATTTTCGGAAGAACGCTTCATATAGTGAATATGGTCAAATATGGACCCAAATTGACAAATTTCCGTAGTATTATGTTTGTGTATATGTAAATGATGATTCTCATATGGGAGCTATGACAAATTATAAAATTTACTACAACAATTTATATATCTATAAGAATTATTTGTGTCAAATTTTAACCTGGTAACAATAATTCTACCAGATGTATACTTATTTAAAGTGAGTTTTAGATGTGGGGTTTATATCGGGTCTATGGTCAATGATGAACCCCACAAAACAAAATTTCGTTTTGTGATTTCTCTTTCCATAACATTTATTTTTGCCGAATTTTGTACTAATATTCCAATTTTACATGTATTAATTTATAATTAAGCCATATTTCGGGAAGATTTTTGTATGGGAGCTACAAGAAATCGTACACCGATTTTTACTATTTTTCTCACACTTTCTTCTTTTATCATAAAAATAACGTCTACTATATTTAATGGCAATATCTTTAATATATTTAAAAAAAGTTGGAAGAAAAATGTTTAAAAATATCAAATTTTTATGGAGGTTGTCTCACATTTTGGTCCACAACTCTGATTCTACTATATCGATTTTCAATATGAAACTGCTTAGGAGAATTATAAAGGCGTTTTTGTAAACCCTGTTGGTTTTGGTTGTATCTTTCGGACGAGAGAGTGTTTTACACAGACATAGCTCAATCGACTTAGAATTCCATAAGGATCAAGAATATATATATTTTGTTTGGTCTTAGATGAATATTTCTCAGTGTTACACACGGAATGACAAATTTATATATACCCTCATTCACCACTTATGGTGGTGGAGGGTATAAAAACTGTAACCACTTGTTTTAGCACAAATTTGTTTGACGTTGCTTACTCTTACAAGAGTTTTGCAAGGTCGAATAGCATCAAATAAAATAAAACTAAATATTTGTTGTGCATTGGCTTAAATAAGAAAAGTTTTTTTAAATAAATAAACGAGTTGAAAAATATGTTATTTAGTGGTTACGTCTTTTTCGGCAAATATTTGCCAGGTATGATCATACCTTTAGATAAAAATGGGAGGATTCTACTTAGTGGGTGTGGTACCTTCCATACAAAGTAAAAAATTATTTTCAGTAGTCTATACCTTGCAGGAGTTATTCCGTTACCATTTCACGTATTTGGACTGCAAATGGGTGGGGGCTTCTCCTAAAAGTTAATATAATTTCAAGGCCCTATAATATTTTAGTGGTTTTTGATTGGTTTAATGTACAGTGGCAGCACATATGAGTACATGATGTGCCTTGTGCACGTCTTTTTGCACAAATATTTCTGAAAAAATTTATTTTCATAAAGACTTATCGCTAAAATCATAAGAATAAATTAATAAGAATAAAACATATATATATAGATTTTTAACTTCGGTCTGTTATACTTGTATAATCTATTTCTTTTATAATTATGTGAGTTATCCTCTAGTGATTGAACACAACTATAAATTTAGTACAGTGGTTAAACAAATTCTATAATATTTTCATATCAGTGATGCTCTACATGCAATTCAATTTTATTTAAATTAGTTCCATTTGTTTTCATTTAAAAAAAAAAAAACATACATACAAATATAATTGTAAATGTATAAGTAAATTTGTATGTGTGACGGCAAAAACAAATTTTAGTATTAAAATATTTATAACATGGCACGTGATATTAATTATATTTTTATTTTATCAAGAATCTTCATAACATTTTGTTTGACTGCAAAAATTCAGACAATGAAAAATATACATACATATACCCTGCAAACATTTTTAATAGCCTAATGATCGCCCGCGAATCGCCGTTGAGTTGTGCATAGTCGCGGCGATTGATCGCGTGCGATCATTAAACTATGGTCAGGCGATTCGCCAAAACGAACGCCTGTGCTCCTGTCGCTGGCAAATCATCATTTGCGAATCGCTGGCGAATCATCATTCGCGAATTGCTGGTTGTCAGCATAAAGTGTTTTTAGAAAAAAAAAATTGACTTACTTGTTACGCTCGCGTATTCATCGCTTAATTGTAAAAGGCGTAGGCGATAGTTAGCGATTCGTAAGGATCGCATAACCATCGCCAAAAAAACCATCGCCAGAAAATCTCAAAAATGTTTGCAGGGTATACTCGTACATACTTACATATTTATAAAAGAATATGTAACAAACTTAAAGCATGCAAATTCAAAATACAGTAGAATGTTGATTATGCAGTTAATCAATATAAAAGTTTTTCCAAATTAAGTTTAAGCAAAAAAAAAAGTTGATTTTTTTCGTTGAAGAATAAAATCACATTTGTCTTAACAAACCCAAGTATTTATTAAGTGTAATCCAAAACGAATATCTAAGATTCCCCCGTACAATTTTCTTCGAAATGAGGCATAAAAAACGAAGACCAAAGAAAATACTGTAGGTAGAAACAGCCACCAAACAAGAACACGTTACAAATGCACTTTTCATGTTCATCTTTACAAAGTTTAGTTTTTACAATTATGTATCGTATTTTTGTATTTTCATTTCATATTGTTTGTAAATATGTACGTGTTGTTTATTGTAGGTACAATTGATGGCAAAAAAAAAAAAAGAAAAGGCCAACAAACTGTTGTGACTGCCCCGGTGTTTATAGTCGTATGTACATATTTGGCTCTGTGTGCGTTCACAGTGAGGGACAATCCAAAAAAATCTTAGAATGAAATAAATTTCTTGTCAATTTCTATTACTTAGAATTAATTAGAAACATTGTTTATACCTAATATTACTCTTCTTGCTAATGTTGTAATATAAAATTCCTGTACATATATATGTACATATTGACAGCTCAATTCCAAAACATGCTAAGTCGAAAAAGTGAGTTTAGCAGGAAAATCTCCTAAAGTTTACTGGCGATATCTAAAAAACCATATGAGGTAGAACTTTGTTGTTTATAACTATTGATTGGACTAGCCAATCACAACCAAAATTTAACAGAGTTTAAGTTGAAAAAATCCAAATTTAAAAACGCAAAAAAATTAAAAACATGCTAAGTCGACATAGCATGGTTTGGAATTGAACTGTCGATATAACAAAACCAATTGTGTTTGAAATCATTACATTATGTAGTAATGATTTCTTACAGAAAAAGTTTAAGAATTCAGTTTACTTCCGCAGCAATAAATATTTAGCTTCCCCCAATATTTAGCTTCCAAAAGTGGTGAACAAATGTAGTGAAGTAAGCCAAAGAATGCTTATTGTTTCTTAAGGTACGGTCACATCTGGCAAATATATAAAAGCGTAATCACTTGTTTTAGCACAAATTTGTTTGGCGTTGTTTACTTTTACAAGAGTTTTGCAAGAACAAACAGCATCAAAGAAAATAAAACTAAATATTTGTTGTGCTCTGCCCTAAATAAGAAAAGTTGTTTTTTTTAATAATTAACCGAGTTTAAATATATGTTATTTAGTGGTTATGTCTTTTGTGGCAAATATTTGCCGAATGTGACCGTACCTTTAGCAACACTAAATCAAAGTAAAACAGAGCTCCTAGGCGACGAATCAGAAACAAAAATCATGTAAAATTCCAGTAAATCAGAAATACTTTTTGAGGTGCACAATAGCCCTAGAGTTTTACATTTTTGTTCGTGATTGCTAGAGTTTGATTTAGTGCTTCCAGGAAGTAGTAAAAAATTTTTTGAATTACTTCATTACTTTATGGCATTTTTTCACCATTAAATATGTAAGAAGATGTATTGGAAGCTGCAAATAAATAATGTTCTTTTCTGGATACCGCCTGCAATATTCAAAAATATATTAGATAACTGGATATTATTCTAGTCGACTCATGAACACGCTACAGGAAAATGCCTATTTCTCATATGGTTTTATTATAATTACATTAAAATACTTCCTCTTTAATTATTAATACTCTTAAATGACAAACACTAAGCACTGGTATTATTATTTATTTTAATGCAATGGGTTCCTAATTTTTGCTGGTTTTTCTTAACGGATAGTATATTTACAGCAATAATAACTTATTATCAAAATTTAACAACGTTAAGTGTCTATATCAAAAATGCCCAATAATTTTAAAACTACATTAATTTTAAATTTCCCATTTTCCGGGGAATTCCTGATACTGACTATCTAACGTTACTCTAGTTTGGTTCGCTGTAGATAGGGGCAACTATGGTAAAGAGTAGAAGAGCTAATTACCAGTGCGAATTTCGCTTTGAATGTCATAGATGCGTTATCAGGATCAGTTTTACGAATCATTAAGTGACAGGTCACCATTCAAGCAGACTTGGACTTTGTTGCAAAAGTTATTGTCGCATCTATCTTGGCCATCTAAAGAATGCAGTGATTTTTCGCACAGTTGATTCTTCGCACAGATTTTTGGATAAATATATATAGAATTATCTATCAGAGTTGTAGAGAAATAAATTGTCTATATTTATAATATATCTACAGTTCAATTCCAAACCATGCTATGTCGACTTAGCATGTTTTTTATTTTTTTGCGTTTTTAAATTTAGATCTTTTCAACTTAAATTCTGTTAAATTTTGGTTGTGATTGGCTAGTTGGACTAGTTCTACCTCATATGGTTTTTTAGATATCGCCAGTAAACTTTAGGAGCTTTTCCTGCAAATCTCACTTTTTAGATTTAGAACTAATAAAAATATTGAGATCTCAGGTGTTGCCCTGCCGAAACGAACTCATTTCGATTCTACTTGATTGCTAGTATCAAGAATCGAGGGCTTTAAAAGAAAAAATTAAATTAATCTAACATCAAAAATTTTAATTTAATTTAAAATTATTTTCCAGGTACATCCGTCCACTGTACATAGATGTGCAAAATTTCTAAAATTCACTGGAATACATAGAATATCAATGAATATTTTATTTTGTCTCTTTGTGTGTCTTTCCAAATATTCTACTATTCAATCGTCCGCGTCTGTTTAAGTTTGTGGATCTGTTCGATTGTCTACATATTCATAAGCAAAGTTTTTTGTTTGTACTTCTTGGCAAAGACGTTGCCAATTTATTTCTTGTTGTGGTGGCATTGTGGCAAAAGAATGGTAAATAAGTTTCGTTGGCCACAAGCCACATGTGTTGAAAATGTACCTACTACAGACATATTTTATAATTTTATTTATATTTCAGCGAAATTGTTTGAAAAATAAATATTGAAAGCAACAAATAGTTTCATTAAAGCCATCAGTCGTATATGCAGAAATAATTTATAATGCCAACTTATTTTATTTAGAATTTTGTTTTAATATTAATTCATATATGTACCTACACATACATAAATATGTACATATACATATGTACACAAATTATGATGAATTATTAAATCAAGTAAATAAAGAATTTAACATTACTCTTAATTATGTACAATATTTAGAAAATTGTATAAATACTTCATACCTTTATAAGAAACCGCAGTATCTGTAATTATAACAAAAACAAAGTCAATTAATTAATTATACATATTATAGCTAATTAATTAAAATGTATAGATACATTACGAATTCAATGTAATAAAAGTGGGAACTATAAATGAATAATTTATGGAATTTAAATGATAATTATCACACATTTAAAAATATATTTTAATTATGCCTTTATAAAGTGTGATCTATTTCGAGGTTCCCTACTTTTTTAAAGAAAAAAAAAACACAGAGAATTCAAATTTAATGGGGAATGTTTATTATCATTTGAAAGAATATTCTTCGGCATTTATTTTTTTAAAGATTATTTCTATTAAATGTTGACTGTTGCTACGTCGCAAATGGTCTATCCGTTGAGTCCAATTTTCGATGACTCGTTCGAGCATTTCAACTGGTAACTGGCGAATGACACGCGTGGTATTTTCCTCCAAGGCCTGAATCGAAGCGGATTTGTCCGCATTAACTTTAGACTTTACATATCCCCACAGGAAAAAGTCTAACGGTGTGATATCACACTATCTTGGTGGCCAATCGACCGACCCAAAACGTGAAATTATGTGCTCACCGAAGTGTTCTCTCAATAAAACCATTGACTGGTGCGATGTGTGGGAAGTGGCGTCGTCTTGCTGAAACCAAATGTCGGCGAGATCACGAGCTTCAATTTCAGGCAACAAGTTATCATGGCACGATAACGATCGCCAGTGACGGTTACGTTCGCACCGGCATCATTTTTAAAGAAATATAAATATATGGTACACTCTCAACTACGGCCGCTATATTTTCTTCACAGCGTGCTGGACGTGGTCTATTCGGTCGAATATTATCCAATATTGAATGCTGGGTCTTAAAATAGCAGATGGTGTTGCGAATAGTACACTCAGTAGGCCGATTATGTTGACCACAAGTTGAGCAAATTGCACAAAACACATTCCTCACAGTACATAAATCTTCGTAATAAAATTAAACGATTTGTAAACGTTGTTCAGTCGTAAGTCTTTCCATTATGAAATGCCAAACAATACTAAACAAAAAAAAATAACATGACACGACTCACATGTGATCTGTCAAAAAAAGACTACCGAAAAAAGTATCTCTACTTGAATCACCCTATACATGTATACTATGTACATACCTACATATGTAACAGCTAGACACTCGTTAATATGTTCTAATGATTTTATGGCAAAATTGTGTGGAAAATAATTACATTGAAAATTTAAGACTTTAATAATGATGTTGCCCAATATGTAGTATGGCAGACATGCAGTTAATTGAATTGAAAATGTTTAAAGAAAATAATTAGATGAAAGCAATTTATGTTGAATTTAATGTATTTTACATTAAATTAACACTTTGATATGGAAAGACGTTTAAAAATAAATTATTCGTTTGTATTTCTGAAACAGAACTAAAGATTTTTAAAATAAATTATTGTACCTAAATAATTTTAGGTTTTTATACAAAATTTTAGAATTTGTAGGAGGCTAAACCTAATTTCTTCAAATGTTCACGGTCACACATGCCAAATATTTGACGAAAAGACCACTTATGTTTTAATTCTGTTATTTATTTCAAAATCTTATTTTATTTACAACAAGTCACACAAACAAATTTAGTTTTATTTTATTTAATGCTGTTAGATCTTACAAAACACTTGTAAGCTTAAATAGCGTCAAACAAATGTGTGCTAAATAATGTGGTTACGCTTTTTGGAGTAAATATTTGTCGTGTTGGTCACACACCTTTAGGCAGCTACTTGGTATTTTTAAATTTTCAATGGAAATTTACTCTATAGCTATTACTATGACGGTAAGAGTTTGTCTGTGAGTAATTTTGATATTAATATGTTGTTTAAGAATAGTAGGCGTGGCATCCTATTCGTATATAAAACAAACTGTAATACTAAGAGATATCAAAAATTGCGTGTTTAATTTTGTTATAAAATGTTTTTTTTTTAACAATATAATTTTTAGTAGTTTCTTTAACAATTTACGAAAACCTGTGTCTCTAATCCGTTATTTTTTTACACATTAGAAATAATTAGATAAAGCTTTATATATACATATGTATCTGTTTGCGGACAAATAAAATCAGAAATTTGGTGACATATTTTATTTTCTTATATTTTTGTTGCATTTATCAAATGTAACTTTTTATAGCACAATTATATCTGAGAATTGATGCTACTGTGATTGTCAAAATTAAGTCAACAAAACAGATTATTAAAAGAAAGCTTTATTATATGTATTAATATAACAAATATTATATTAGATATATATATATTTTTTTATATAGTTATTTAAGTGGAGTTGAATTTACAAAAAAAAACCCAAAAAAAACGTATGTATATAAATTCAAGTGATTCATTGCTAAAATAAGTGGCATCATCATTGTACAAAAAAAAAAAACATGTCATTTCAAAAGTAGTGGCTGGCAATTCTCTTAATTTGTCTTTGTTTGAAAGCATAAGGGTAAAGTGCCGTTCAAAATAATTGCAAGTTTCATAATTTTTTTAACTATTTTATTATTTATTTATTTATTTTATCATTAAAAGAAATTAAGTTGTGACGTTAGTCAAATATGCAATTGGAAGACAAACATCAATTGAGACTCTGAAATAATGCGTGCTTAGGTAAAATCGTTGGAAGGCATCACTGTGCAATGGAAAATATTGACAGTAAGAGAAGTAAGAACGAACCCTTCATCTAGGCTGTAAAAATAGATATAAATGTTACGAAAACTTCTCGAAGACCTGTAAGCGCAAGTACGATTAGAAGATATTTGCATCAAAATGGCCTACATGGTAGAGTGTCACCTAAGAAGCCCTTTATATTTAAGAACAACCAAACCAAACGTTTTCATATCGCAAAAAATATATAAACGAGCCTAAATTTTTTTGGAATAAAAATTTCCGATGAAAGTAAGTTTGAGATATTTGGAATTAAAAACCTACCAAAAATATGTCGCACCAAGACCGAAGCCTTTAGTAATAAATATGTTACCTAGATGGTAGAACATGGCGGTGTTTACTTTATATTAACGCTCACGGTATATAATAGATTGTAGAAACTTTGTGAAAGATTCTCTGTTATACATATAAGTGTTTATATGAGCCACATTTATAATCGTTTATATTATTCTCTGATCTACATCAGATTCGTTGTGTTTAATCATTTGTCCATATGGGGTAATAATCAGTATAGTTTCATTATTTATATTTATAATAATTATTTATAATTTTTATAATTTATAATTATATTCCCAGTATAGGAGTCGGTTTTTTTAAATATATACTTCTGGTACTTATTCTCATAGTTTTCCTTATTATATTTAAACATTTAATCATGATTCCGAATAACACATAACAGACAATAGAATTTAAGCAATTTAAATGGTAACTATCAAAAACAAGTAAGAAAGTATAATCGGTCACGCCCGACCATATAATACCCTACACCCAGTATATGTATAAAACAGTTTTTCAGAAATGGGCGTTTTATAAGAGATAACTATAACCTATTATCGTCCGATCATCCACAAATTTAGTGTCATGATTTCTGTGAATATAAATATTATATGTGCTAAACTTTATCTCGATATAAATACTTTTAAAAGATTTATGGAGCTTAAATTGAATTACAGAGAGGGTCATATATGGGAGTTTCGACTAATTATGGACCGACCATTATAAAATTTTGAGTCGATCGGTACACTTTAAGGTGGGTGTTGGACCAATATTTCTGGGCGTTACAAACATCAGCACAAATCCAATATACCCTCCCCACTATGGTGGTGTAGAGTATAATGATAGACTGAATATATTGGTAATCATCAATCATCACAATCATTATAGGCCGTTGGTATAAATTATCTCACTCAAACGGAATTGAGTAGAACTCTGTATGTAATTAAATATATAATAGCGCCAAACTTACATATTGTAATAATTACTTTAATTTTATCCAAAAACTGTAATGTACATGCTTGAGAATAAAAGAAAAATCATTACACTCGTTATAAAAACATTGTATTTTAAATTTAACAGATATACTTTACATATTATTTACATTTGAATACCATCACTGGTGGATGATAATAACAGAGGTTGTTGTCTGGGGTAATACATGTAATGTAAAGGGTTACTATGTTGTTACGTCTTGACGACTGGGATGTTATATGAGTTTTTTTTTTGATGTTCTATTGAGTTAAGCTTTCATAGTACTTTTCCATTAAATGTTTTAAACGAGCTTCGTAGTAAGTAACATTATATTCGATCTTTCTTTCGCTCATCAACCTTCAAACAACCTACATTAGTCAGCTTTTAAAAACTTGCTAAACCTACCCAAAATAATTTACCATTACATATAAAAGTTATCTATTGAAGATAAAATTAAAATATTTATTTAACATTCTTAAGGTAAGTTTTGTGAATGGATCAAATAGGTACAGAAAATTTTGTTACCGAAGAAACCTGCAATACTTGAATCCAGAATTTTCATTTCTAACCTAACTTTTATTAGATCACGTTAAACAAAAAAAATTAATATCATCGTATATAAAACCGGCTCTTCGGATCTACTACCCCGAATGGATTTAGTTACACCCGGCGGCATATTTGTGGCAACCTTGTAGACACCGGGAGAGGCACCTATTCACCCGAAGCACACTACATTAAGAATTCTAAGGCTCTTAAGAATATCAACATATCTAGCAACAGCCATACAAAACTATAGAAGTGTGACTAATACCAACTTCTCTAAACCACATCTAGACAACACCACCTAAGTTTTAGGAATATCCCCTTTCCGAAACGTCGTCCAATACAACCCCAGCTAAGTTTTTGTAATTTAATGTGCATTGCCTAAATTATTTTGGAATCAATTTTCCCAACACTATCAAGAAATCAAAACGGGTTCTTGAACGAATTTTGAACGGGAAACTAGTTTACAATTTATTATTTTTTTTTTCAATCTAATTAAATATTTAGTTTTGGATATTATCCCTACGGGCTGATATATTCAATATATATAAGTATAAGAAATAGCTTCATAATAGTGTTTGAATTAGTTTAAATAAGATAACATCTGGATTCATTTTAAGAAAAAACAAAAATTTTTTTTGTTCAAACATTTATCAAACTAAATTTGTAAGTACTAGCGCATATCAGAAAGTCGGTGATTACTAGCCAATTACATTTTAGAGCTTATGAATTTTATTAACATTAATAATGCAATGATCTAACTTCGAACTCAACTCAAAATAATATTCATATGCACCAACAAACCTTGTCTTTACTAAATTTACCTTTTATTTATACATACAACATCCAACGCCGTGTGATCATCGAGGCCTCAATGAACAACAGCAGCAACAACATTAATGTGGTGAGTGTATCAAACACAATTGTATGTATTTTGTCGTGTTGTTTTTTTATAAAGATCAGAGACAAAACATTCATTCCATCAAATATATTCTTAATAGTATATCAACAATTCGTTCCAACAAAAGCTAATGAAACAATTACGTTTGTTGCTTCGAACTTTAACATAAAAATTTAGTTTTGTTATTGTTACCGTACACCTATATGAGATATACATATATATATTGATATGAATTTTTTTTTTCTTGAATTTAAAATACCAAACAACACACTTTTAATGTTTTTTTTTTAGAATTTGATAACTTTGCGTTGCCAGTAAACGGTTTTTTTTTGTGGCTAATTTTTTTTCGACTCTATGCGTTTGGTATTCTTTTAATATAATCAAAATTTGTATATGTAAATCAAATAGAATTATTGTAAAATGATAAGTTTACGAAGAATAATAGGCTAGTATATATTTTTTTTTGAATCGATTTAATACAAAGTTTATTAGTTATTCTATTTTATTGAAATGTTCTGAATAAACATAGCCATATTCAATATGGATTTCTAACTTATAATTAGTTTTCTTTCGGTGAGTGAATAAGCAAGTAGAGATGGAATATGGGGTTTTATACACAATTATAGCGGCCTATAAAACCATGGCAGGGTAGGGCAATGAGAGGCTGGCGACTCCAAACCCATCAGGAGAAACCAAATTATAATAGTAATAATTGATGTTTTCTTGTTGTTTTTTTTTTGTAGTAATGGGCATTTTAAATATGAGTTAGTTTTTGTCAGCCTAAAGTTATATTTTTTTAAGTGAATTTAAATAAAAGGGAGTCTAAAACAATTTTTTATGTAATCCAGGTATTGGAGACAGTCGAAATTTAAAAAGGACACGAATCCCCCGCCCGACTGAAGTTAGCTCCTTAATGGCTCCCCAGTCCTACTTAAGCTTCACACAAAACTATTTTCTTTCAAATCAGTCTCTAATACCTAACCTATTTCATTTCAATATTACATAAGCGTTTTATTGATAGCAATATGGTGGTGTACATTACATAGAATGGCGCCCAACGTGGGGCCTGAAGAGATTAACCTTTTTTTTTTTTATTTCGTTATAGTTAGTCTAAGTTTCCAAGACAATATTTGAAACTTTTTCGGATTTACAGTTTTCTGATAGTGTCAGAAATACTGTCTAGAGGTTTTAATTAATAATGTCTTCTGTTGGCTAAACTGTCTATTGCCAACCCTTGAATGTAGGAACAGCCAAGCATTTTCGTAAACCTTAAATCTCTTTTTGCTCCAAATGAATATTTTAAATATCAATATAGTTTAATAAATCTCATTTAGTATATTTCATTTAAATTCCAAAAGTTGAGAAAAGCTTAATAAGGGTATTTTAGTAATTGAATAATTGTGAATATTTGTCTGGATTTTTAATTATTTGATAGTGTCAGATATATTAACCGATAAGGATTCTACAATACTTTCTTTTATAGGCTATCCTTGTTAAATTTTTCCAAATTTTGTTGTTCGGAATTCATAATTTATGTTGCAAAATATATCGTCATTTGTTGAATAGGATAATATGGATAATTAATAATTAATACTTCATCCTTAACATTGTTGAAATTATTTGTATCAGATTTTTTGCATTTCAAACTCAATAGCAAATTTGTAGCATTATCAATTATTACTTGTTATATATTTCTACTCTACTTGTTCTAATTCGCTCACTAAAGAAAGAAACTAAACGACATATATTTGTAGTAAAATCAAAACTATAAACTCCCAAACTAAAGAATTTAACTTTTGTCAATTTGGTTTTATATTTTTTTTTGTTTGTTTTCAAAAGAATTATTCCTACATATTTTAAAATATACCAAAATGTCTGTTGCACGCAGTCCACCCCCACAAGATTCTCAGTCAAGTTCTGAGTTCACTTGTATCATTTGCAAGGCTCCACTGATTCTTGATTCTGAAGCATGTTATGTAATAGCAACTTGTAATCATATCTTTCACCGCAGCTGTATTGAGTTATCTTGTCACAATCAGCGGAATGTCCCAAATGTCAAAGACCATGTGAATTAGTAGATCTTCGTAAATATAGCGGACAATCATTTTCAGCATCAAACATGATGGCTTTAGGTACTGATTGCAGTAACTCACAGAGTTATTCCAGCACAAATTCTAAACCAAACACACGTAGTAAAGCACGTGGTGCTATGGCTAAACGTTATAATACCCGAAATTTAAATAACAATTATTCAATTGAGGATAATCCCCCAGCTTCGTCAGAGTTAACTCCTCACAATTCCCCGACTGTTCCAAATGACTCGGAAAGACCTTTCACACCAGTGGAAGTGCATTATCGAAATCCGAATATCAATCCGAATTCGCAGGCACCAATTGCAACAAATTTTTATCGATCCAATCGAAATATAGATTATTCCAGAATTAATCAAATGATTGAGTCTAGTATTACTAGAGCTCTGCAAAACCTGAATATTTCATCCACTAATACAACTCAAGACCCCCGTCGACAAAATCCCCACCTAGAAAGAACTCCCTATTCCGAGAATGGTAACAATTTTAGTTCTAGAAATCGTTTTGAAGAACATGTATCCTTACGTTCAGAAAAAGTTACCTCTATCATTCAGAACTGGAACCTCAAGTTCGATGGTTCCACAAATGGTTTGAGTGTAGAAGAGTTCCTATATCGTGTACGGTCATTAACTAAGGAACATTTTAACAACGATTTCAATTTAATTTGCAAAAATCTCCATATGCTACTCACGGGTAAAGCCAAAGACTGGTATTGGAGATACCATAAACAGGTAGAATCCATTCAATGGGGTGAGTTTTGTTCTGCTTTACGATATCAGTACAAAGATTTTCGCTCTAGTTACGATATTAGAGAAGAGGTGAGAAATCGGAAAATGAAAAATGGTGAAACCTTTGAATGCTTTTATGAATCAGTCTGTTCTATTTTGGATAGATTAGAAACCCCGATGTCAGAATCCGAACTTGTTGAAATTCTAGTTAGAAATCTTCGAGCAGATATCCGACATGAATTGTTGTATGTGCCAATATATTCAATCGCACATTTAAGGAAATTGGTACAAATGCGAGAAAATTTGTTAGGAGAGGATTTATACCGTAGAAACAGTTCACTAAAGACAAATTCACATTTACATATCAGAAAAGTGGCAGATATTTCTACCAAGGAGGAAATTTCTGATGATGTACAAGTAGATGCCATTCGCCAAGGCCACATTTCAGTAAAATGCTGGAATTGTGACGAAATTGGACATCTGTGGGAAGATTGTTTGAAGGACCGAAATATTTTCTGTTATGGCTGTGGGGCCAAAAAGGTTTATAAACCACAGTGTGTCAATTGCGCTTCAAAGAACTTATCACATTCAAAAAACTAATACTCTCACCAAACATCTCATTCACTACCTCAACCCAAAATATAAAATCTGTTCCCTGTAGCACACAATGCTCTAAACCAGATAGTACTATACATATCCTTCGATCAGACAACGTTAGTATTTCATACCCTGACATTCAACTTCACCCAATTCGTCCCTACCACCAGCGTTTACAAGAATACATTGACAAAAGAAACCAAATTTTTCATGTAGATATAATTAACCAGGATAGCCCCAAACCACCTAAACGATCCACTTTAAGATTACGAAATTATTATAAACGAAGAAAATCATTATCTCAATATATAATATCGTCTATTGTAAATAATCCGAAGGATAAACGTTATTACGCACAAGTTAAGTTTTTGAATTTTAATGAATATGGTTTGCTAGATACAGGTGCAAACGTATCTTGCATTGGATCGAGTTTAGCTGAAACAGATTTTTCGACTTTTGATAACTTTTATGATATTAGAACTATTGTGAAAACAGCCGACGGAAAAGTACAGAAGACATTGGGTTATTTAATCGTAGATATCACTTTTCGCAACCAGGTTCACCAATTAAAATTGTTAATCGTCCCTTCAATAGCCCAGCGTTTGATTTTAGGTATTGATTTTTGGAAAACGTTCAAATTAGCGGCAGATATATTCCACTCTGCAGTTGTGTCCGATTTATTAGTCCGTTTGTCTGACAGTCCGTCTGAAATGTCCGTTTTAGAAAAATTATCCGATGTCCAGTCCGTTAGTGTCGAAAAGTCTGCAAAATCAGATGATCATACCTATCCTTTAACTCCAGGTCAACTGCAGCAACTAAATGCTATAATAGACTTATTCCTAAATTTTGAAACCCAAGGTCTAGGGAGAACCCGTCTAATTAGACATGAAATTGACGTATCTAATGCTAAGCCAATTAAACAGAGGTTCTATCCGGTTTCTCCAGCAGTGGAGAAACTGATGTATCAAGAAATTGATCGTATGTTGGCCTTAGGGGTGATAGAACCTTCATCATCACCTTGGAGTTCCCCTATACGTTTGGTAGTAAAACCAAACAAAATTCGGTTATGCTTAGATGCAAGAAAAGTCAATTTGGTGACGAAAAAGGATGCATATCCTTTACCCAGCATTGAGGGAATATTTTCTAGGTTGCCTAAAGCTAACCTGATTTCAAAGCTGGATTTGAAGGACGCGTATTGGCAGATCGCCCTCTCTGAGGAAGCCAAACCAATTACGGCTTTTACAGTCCCGGGAAGGCCATTGTATCAATTCGTCGTTATGCCATTCGGCTTATGTAATGCGCCACAAACAATGTGCCGGCTAATTGATGAATTGATACCACCGGATTTAAAAAATTGCGTGTTTGGGTACTTAGATGACTTGATTATAGTATCGGAAGACTTTTCCTCTCATTTAACTGTTTTAGTACGTATTGCACAGGAATTTCGAAGGGCTAACCTTACACTTAACATTAATAAAAGTAAATTCTGCGTTACGGAAGTGAAATATTTGGGTTTTATAATTGGAAACGGTGGAATAAAAACCGACCCAGAGAAGGTGGAATCTATACTTAAGTGGCCTGTACCAAAAACTATCAAACAAGTTCGTGGTTTCCTTGGACTTGCAGGGTGGTACAGGAGGTTTATCCAAAATTTCTCGTCGTGTGTATTTCCTATTACGGAAACCCTTTCTACCAAACGAAAATTCGTGTGGACCCCTGCAGCACAAGAAGCTTTCGAAAATATTAAACACCTGTTAACCTCCGCTCCCGTATTAGAAAACCCAGACTTTTCCAAGAAATTCTACTTACATTGTGATGCGTCTGATTATGGGATTGGTGCCGTATTGGTCCAATTAGATGAGAATGGGCAGGAAAAACCTATAGGCTATATGTCAAGGAAACTTAATTCATCCCAACGCAATTATAGCGTAACAGAACGCGAGTGTTTGTCGGCAATTGAGGCCATAAAAAAATTCAGATGTTATCTCGAAATGCAAGAGTTCGAGGTAATAACTGACCATTCCTCTCTTCTGTGGTTAATGAAACAACCTGATTTAACAGGAAGATTAGCCCGCTGGGCATTAAAATTACAATCATTTAATTTCAGTATTAGCCACAGAAAAGGGAAAGATCACGTAGTTCCCGACGCCCTCTCTCGAATTTGTCAGGACGAAATCACAGCTATAGAACTTTTAGAACCTGAACTAGATCTTAAATCAGAACATTTTAATGACGAAGACTATTTGGATCTGAAAAAACGAATAGCAGAAAATCCCGCACAATACCCGGACATACGTGTATTGGACAAATTTGTATATATCAGAACTGACCATTACATCGGAAATGAAGAACGTGACCAAACAGCATGGAAATTGTGGGTTCCAAAAAATTTACGATCTCAGTTAATAGCTCGAGCACACAATTCATACAAAACTGCTCATGGAGGGATGTCAAAAACATTAGAGTGGATTAGGCGTAAATTTTTTTGGCCTGGGATCGTAAAAGATGTACGACAGTTTGTTCGACAATGTGATATTTGTAAGACTACAAAATCCCCGAACATTACCTTAAAGCCAGAAATGGGCCAACTAGTGACTGCAATTCGTCCGTTTCAAAGACTTTTTATAGATATATTAGGACCTTATCCCCGTAGTAGAAACGGAAATATAGGCTTACTGATAGTTTTAGATCACCTTACTAAGTTTCATTGGCTTTGTCCATTAAAAAAATTTACTTCAATTGCAATCAAAAACTTCCTTTTAGGGTCCATTTTTCATACGTATGGAGTCCCAGAATCCATTGTCACAGATAATGGCTCGCAATTCAAGGCCAATGACTTTGAAGCTTTTGTAACCCAACTTGGTATTAAACATGTTTTCACCGCCATCTACTCCCCGCAAGCAAATGCTTCCGAAAGGGTAAATCGCTCAATTATAGCGGGAATTAGAGCGTATTTAAAAGAAGATCAGCGCCTTTGGGATGAAAACATAACCGCAATAAGTTGTGCTTTAAGAAATACCTATCATAGTTCTATTAAATGTTCACCCTACAGAGCCATATTTGGTTTTAATATGATTACTCATGGGGAGTCATATACAACGTTAAGGAACCTTAAAATGTTAGATGAACCAGGCGTAGATCTATCTAGGGAAAATCAACTTACATTATTGCGCAAAGAACTGCGTAAGAATATTTCCGAGGCTTATGCTACTAATAGAGATAAATACAATTTACGAACAAGACCAATATCCTTTAGTGTGGGGCAAGAAGTGTTTAGAAGAAATTTTGCCCAAAGTTCCATGGTAAAGAATTTTAATGCCAAACTGGCCCCGTTATTTCTAAAAGCGAAAGTTGTGAAAAAGGTTGGTAACAATTATTATGTTTTACAAGATTTAGAAGGTAAAATGTTAGGAACGTTTCACGCTAAGGACATTAGGCCCTAAAGTTTCCTCATCATTATATTATCTAAAGGATTATAATGATGCGGTTTTGTAATGTACATGCTTGAGAATAAAAGAAAAATCATTACACTCGTTATAAAAACATTGTATTTTAAATTTAACAGATATACTTTACATATTATTTACATTTGAATACCATCACTGGTGGATGATAATAACAGAGGTTGTTGTCTGGGGTAATACATGTAATGTAAAGGGTTACTATGTTGTTACGTCTTGACGACTGGGATGTTATATGAGTTTTTTTTTTTGATGTTCTATTGAGTTAAGCTTTCATAGTACTTTTCCATTAAATGTTTTAAACGAGCTTCGTAGTAAGTAACATTATATTCGATCTTTCTTTCGCTCATCAACCTTCAAACAACCTACATTAGTCAGCTTTTAAAAACTTGCTAAACCTACCCAAAATAATTTACCATTACATATAAAAGTTATCTATTGAAGATAAAATTAAAATATTTATTTAACATTCTTAAGGTAAGTTTTGTGAATGGATCAAATAGGTACAGAAAATTTTGTTACCGAAGAAACCTGCAATACTTGAATCCAGAATTTTCATTTCTAACCTAACTTTTATTAGATCACGTTAAACAAAAAAAATTAATATCATCGTATATAAAACCGGCTCTTCGGATCTACTACCCCGAATGGATTTAGTTACACCCGGCGGCATATTTGTGGCAACCTTGTAGACACCGGGAGAGGCACCTATTCACCCAAAGCACACTACATTAAGAATTCTAAGGCTCTTAAGAATATCAACATATCTAGCAACAGCCATACAAAACTATAGAAGTGTGACTAATACCAACTTCTCTAAACCACATCTAGACAACACCACCTAAGTTTTAGGAATATCCCCTTTCCGAAACGTCGTCCAATACAACCCCAGCTAAGTTTTTGTAATTTAATGTGCATTGCCTAAATTATTTTGGAATCAATTTTCCCAACACTATCAAGAAATCAAAACGGGTTCTTGAACGAATTTTGAACGGGAAACTAGTTTACAATTTATTATTTTTTTTTTCAATCTAATTAAATATTTAGTTTTGGATATTATCCCTACGGGCTGATATATTCAATATATATAAGTATAAGAAATAGCTTCATAATAGTGTTTGAATTAGTTTAAATAAGATAACATCTGGATTCATTTTAAGAAAAAACAAAAATTTTTTTTGTTCAAACATTTATCAAACTAAATTTGTAAGTACTAGCGCATATCAGAAAGTCGGTGATTACTAGCCAATTACATTTTAGAGCTTATGAATTTTATTAACATTAATAATGCAATGATCTAACTTCGAACTCAACTCAAAATAATATTCATATGCACCAACAAACCTTGTCTTTACTAAATTTACCTTTTATTTATACATACAACATCCAACGCCGTGTGATCATCGAGGCCTCAATGAACAACAGCAGCAACAACATTAATGTGGTGAGTGTATCAAACACAATTGTATGTATTTTGTCGTGTTGTTTTTTTATAAAGATCAGAGACAAAACATTCATTCCATCAAATATATTCTTAATAGTATATCAACAATTCGTTCCAACAAAAGCTAATGAAACAATTACGTTTGTTGCTTCGAACTTTAACATAAAAATTTAGTTTTGTTATTGTTACCGTACACCTATATGAGATATACATATATATATTGATATGAATTTTTTTTTTCTTGAATTTAAAATACCAAACAACACACTTTTAATGTTTTTTTTTTAGAATTTGATAACTTTGCGTTGCCAGTAAACGGTTTTTTTTTGTGGCTAATTTTTTTTCGACTCTATGCGTTTGGTATTCTTTTAATATAATCAAAATTTGTATATGTAAATCAAATAGAATTATTGTAAAATGATAAGTTTACGAAGAATAATAGGCTAGTATATATTTTTTTTTGAATCGATTTAATACAAAGTTTATTAGTTATTCTATTTTATTGAAATGTTCTGAATAAACATAGCCATATTCAATATGGATTTCTAACTTATAATTAGTTTTCTTTCGGTGAGTGAATAAGCAAGTAGAGATGGAATATGGGGTTTTATACACAATTATAGCGGCCTATAAAACCATGGCAGGGTAGGGCAATGAGAGGCTGGCGACTCCAAACCCATCAGGAGAAACCAAATTATAATAATTGATGTTTTCTTGTTGTTTTTTTTTGTAGTAATGGGCATTTTAAATATGAGTTAGTTTTTGTCAGCCTAAAGTTATATTTTTTTAAGTGAATTTAAATAAAAGGGAGTCTAAAACAATTTTTTATGTAATCCAGGTATTGGAGACAGTCGAAATTTAAAAAGGACACGAATCCCCCGCCCGACTGAAGTTAGCTCCTTAATGGCTCCCCAGTCCTACTTAAGCTTCACACAAAACTATTTTCTTTCAAATCAGTCTCTAATACCTAACCTATTTCATTTCAATATTACCTAAGCGTTTTATTGATAGCAATATGGTGGTGTACATTACAAAACTTAAATTATAAATTTGTTAAGGAAATATTGAATTATTTTGATATGTTTTATCATCTAGACTATTGATACCAAAAATGTTGTTTCATTATCCAGTAGATAATGACAATAGAAACAAAATTAAACCTATAAAAATTAAAAAAAAAATGTTGTATGAAAATGTTCTATAGCAACTAAAAAATACAAAATAAGTATAGAAAATGTATTAAGTTTCAAACAAGCCTTCTAAGTCGCTAACATCATTATAAATTATACGAAATAAGTAATGAACAAAGGACCCTAACCGTTTTTTGTGCCTCTTGTAACTAAGCTAGAGTTATTTCTCAGTTTTTTTTTTATTTTTAAGTAAATTTTAAGCAATTTAAATTTATGAAAATTCCACATTAATTTTAGCATTTTGAATTTAATATTGTCAAGAATTGGAATTAAAATTTACGAAAATTCCAATTCCATCAAATTGAATTTTAGAAAATTTTAAGTGAAATTAAGAAAATGCTAAATAAATTTAAGAAACAGTCCTTTATACACCTACTTCTCTTGGCTCCAAAGTTTAACTGATAAATAAAATTGGTACTTTATTTCATTGGTATTCAAATATATACCTATAGATAACTAATTGGGTGCAAAATCAAAAGTATTGTAAAATCATGACAGAACACACCAAACGTAAATCACTCTAATGTAGGAGAGCAAAGACTTATTTCCAAATTGATAAAGATATACTTAGTATCAGTGACACTAAAACTAAAATATTTCTGTTTAAATTTTTCTTAATTGCGATGGAAATTTTCACAATTTAAACTTTAACATCTTAATTTCATTTGTATTTTTCTCCATTCCATATAGAAATTCTAAATTCTAATTGCAATTTTCTCCATATTATTGGGTGTATAACTTATCCATAACAGAAGGCGTATCTTGAAGGCTTTTTGTCTTTAGTAACTTAAATGTCAAATGTTTTTTTAGTTTTGCTTTAAAACTGTCGAATTTTGTGCCAACAAAGCGTCATTTGCGGAAAGTTTTGTTTTACTGCTTTAATTTGAAAAAAGTATCGCTGAAGCACAACGATTGCAATGTGGATTATGTTTCATCACTTTCAACGAGCAAGAGATGGGTTGTAAGGTTCAGAAGTGGCAATTTTGACAGGGAGAACAAAAATCCAGTCAAAAAACTTGTTTTTAAGGTCAAGAATTGGAGACAAAACTTAATGGAGATTCTTGTCAAACTCTGCAAGAGTTTGCAAAATTATTGGGAACTACTTAAGCAGCAATTTCAAAATGTTTTGAAGCAGCAGGATTCATCCAAAGGCAGTGAAATTGGCTAACATATAAATTAAAGCAGAGTGACCTTAAAAAACTAATATACATATATGTATGTCGAAATTTTGCTTAAACTATTTAAATAGAAATCATTTCTTCAACGAATCATTACTTGCGAAAAAAAAATGGATCAATTACGATAACCTGAAGGGTAAGAAATTATATGTGGAGCCCGGCCAAGCAGCTGAACCAACACCAAAGCCAAATAGCAATGGCGCTAAGTTAATGCTATGTATTTGGTAAGACCAGAAGGGCCCTATTTATAATTAACAGCTGATATATGAAGTGAGCCTTGACCGTAAATCGTCCACAATAAGCGGACAGATGTGAAAGCGTGGTCATATGTTGCAATAACTGTTGAAAACAATTTAGAAAGATGTGGTTGGTAAGTTTTGCCTCCTACGCCCGTACGACTACTGTTTGTTTCGATTGTTGCAGAACGCTCTCTCCAAGATACGTTTTACTACAGAATAGTTTATCCGATTTTGGCCTTAAAAGATACACAGAAAAAAAAATCATGTTTCTTTTTCAATTAAACCTTTAATTGATTTTAAAATAATTTTCAATTACAATTTTAATTGATTCAATTACTTTTTCTGATATCTGATATCTGATAGATTTAATTGAAAATCTCACATTTTTTTTTAATTGATACTATCATTTTATTTACAGGTCCGATTTCAATTAAATTTTTAATTGATTCCACAAATATTTTAATTGAAACTCATTTTTATTTTTTTCTGTGTAAGCAATTCTCTTGGCACTGAATACATACACATATGTTGCCAAAAAGATGAAAAAAGGTCATAGCTAAAAATGGCCAACACTTTAAACAAATTCATATTGTAAAAATGTTTCCAAAAAAAGCTAAAAAAAATTAAAAAATCGTACGTTTTTAATGTATACATACAATATTATTTAAAGGCTCTACACCGCCAGACTGAGTCGGGCATTATTCGCTAATGCAGAAGTTTGTAACGGCTAAAAATCTCATGCACCTAATTTTATGATGATAGACCATAATAAAGATAATATGTAGGTATATAGAAACCTAGAATGCGGAATAGCAATATGTTTTTCAAAGAATATGCATACATATGAAATAAATATCTGCCGCATTATATGCTGGAGTATTTTTTTATATTCTAATATTTTAATGATGCTCTCTAACTCATAGTGCGCCACACTGATTTCTCTCCTGCATTATTTTATATTCTGACAAAATATGAGTGTGACAAATATTTTGTATGAGTTGGCACCAAATAATTTTTGTGGTGTCATGCAGCTTAAGTGTTACCACACAAATGAACTAAAATGCACAGGAGTTTTTGTTTTACACCCATAACTCGCTTTGCGATGTTTCGTTTTCCGTTTTTTTTTTCAAATTTGCGTCGCTGCTTAATTAGTACTAATTGTCACTGTACGTCGTTACATTTTCGAAGTTGCGTTATTTTTATTCGAGTCTTTAATTTTTTTTTGTTTTATAAAATGGCAACACTTTTTTTAATTGCGCCATGCCATCAAAACTCGGGAATTCCCTTTCTAACTGAAAACTAACGTATGTAATTTTAATATGTGCAGTCTTATTTTCACTTTGTTTTGCTAATTTTAGAGTTCCGTTCCAATTAAGTAGTGTTTTGTGCTTTTTGTAACGTTGCAATTAGTGTGTTGTGTTTTTTTAAAGAGAATAAAATAGTTATAAATTTTTACGGGTTGGTTCTGGTTACAAAAAATGGGAACTCAACAACATTGATTTTAATATTATAGAGCTTTAAAGCTGAGATATATACATTACTATATCTCTACAATTTCTAACCCGATCCGGATAATATATATACCATTTAACTGACATAAATAAATTGCTAACCTCGCACAACCAGGAATTGTCTAATGAAGAACTATTGCAACTGAAATTGCAATTTGCTAATGAAGAAGATGACAGTGACCGTTCAATAGAAATCTCCGAAAAAAAAAATTTAACCTCCAAACAATTTTCCAAAGCGATGTGTTTGATCGACGAAGCTATGGAGATTTTTTTAAAAAACGATCCTGATAGCAGCAGAAGTTTTAAAGTGTCCCAAGCGGTAGCTACGAATATAAACTGCTACAAGGAAATTTATTTTACGTTGAAAAAAACTGTTCAGCAAACATTGAATTTTATTTTCAATAAGTTACTTTAAACAGTTTATTTTGTTTTAATTGGATACATTTTTTTTCTTGTATTTTATATGTAAATATGTAATAAAATTTTATACTATTTTTGTTTTTTAAATGTTGACTTTGTTAAATTTTCTTTTTAAAAAGTAATATTTTCGTAACCCTGGAAACCTATCTTCGATCTTTACATGGTTTGATATATAGAAAATCTGAATTCACTTTGCTTCGTTTCAATTTGCGTCGTGGTTTTTTTTTAGTGACGCAAAGTGAAGTATTGGTGTATTTTTATTATTAGGTCACACTCACAGCTGCCAGATTTGACGATTTATCGTCATTTTGACGATTTTTTATTTCAAAAATAGCAAAGTGACGATTTGACGATTTTTTCATTGAAAATGAAGATTTTCTCAATTATTTTAATTTTCTATGATTTGTTTGTGTTATTTATGTTTTTGTTACCAAATTCTTTCTTTTTTGCGGCAACAACTATTTTTTTCATTTAATATCATAAGAAGAACATGACATGTATATTTCAAAGACAAAACTAAGTAATAGTAATATTTTCTTAATTATTGACAATTGTTAAGTTTAAGTATAATAAATCCAAATAAATGTAAAAATTAATTATAATTATTTATGTATCTATAAACATAAAGAGCAATTTAAAATGCTAATTCCATTGAACTAAAAGTTTTAGAGGAAACAATTTCTGAATTCCAATTCTAACAAAACGTCCAAAAAATATTCAGCCAAATGAATTTAAATAACAAAAAGACGGTAATCTTTAAAAATTAGTACCTGTATATGATGGTTGAATTTGATTCTATACTCAAAATGTTATTTAAAATTTAATAAACTAAATTGTTTTGACATTGTAATTTAACCTGAATTAATAAAATATGCTAAATTTAGATATTGATTTATAAAATACTATAAGCCTTTATTCACACTCTTCAATTTTAGCTGAGTTTTTGTTCAATTCGCTTTTGAACTTGTCATTTCATTCACACACGTCACTTCAATTTTCGTACTTTTTAATGCAAATCAATATGCATGAAAGAAAAACAAACAAAAGGAGATAAGAAAATTGACTGGTACCATCAAGTTTGTACCCATTTTTTGTTCTCTTTTCCCATCTCAGTCAAAGATACTTGCCTGACGAGTCAGAATTGAAAAGTGTGAAAGCGGACTAAGATATTATAAAAATATTACACAAGTTGTGTTTGGTATTATATTTTTTGTGATTTCTTATTTAAAAAGTTAAAATTTATGTATTTTGATATACGTATGTAAAGTATAAGACACTACATATATAAACTTGAATTTTTATGTTTTCATTTAAATAAAAATTTAAAAATATTACTATAGCGACTTTTCATTTTTCTGATTTTGTTCACAATTTTTGAAATTCGAAATGACGAGTTTTTTTTTTCTTTTTTTATCGGTATTTTGGCGATTTTTTCCGAAATTCATCTGGCAGTCCTGGTCACACTTAAGAAATTGCTTAAAGTTTTTGTTATTGCATGCTCGTATTTCTGTTTTTTATGATCATATAAAGTATAAATATTTTTAACGTATATTTTATTTAGATTACATCTGAAACTTTGCACCATGTGGCATAAATAAAATGAAAGTAAATGTCAGTCAGGGTTATGAAAGTGATTTGGAATGGAGCACACTCGTCTTTAGGAGCGGCGCTACAAGTATAAATCTGAAATTATTAATGATTAATAAAATTAAAATACACATTATGAAAATTACAAGCATCAGCACCTAATTCTAAAGCTGTTTATTGAGCACAGCTGAGAAAATAGTAGATCTTTCATAAATCACAAAAGATAAAATGTAGTAGCCGCAATGTCTGTATGTATCTGCATATTTTAGATAACGTGCGTAAGAAATTATACAATGATTAAAATTCAAAGTGTTCTGCAATCAAATATTTCATTTCTTTATCTTTTACCAAAGAAAATAAAAATAATTTGTTGCTGTCGTCTGAAAACATATAAAAGTCATACAAAACTACATATTTACAACATATGCATACGAGTACATCGACATACATTCATATGTACATATGTATGTAGGTATATTTAAGTATAACCTTTGATCTTTATTTTATTATGTGTGTTAATTATTCACAGCATTTCATAAACAAGAAAGTCCTGTCTAATTATTGTTAAACTCATCTTTATGCAGTTTCAATTATTTTTCTATTCTTAACCCATTTTACAACATTTAAATAGACTAACACCGAGAAATGTGCATAAAATTACTTGTTTCTTTTTTCATTATTTAATTTTATTCATTCTCGTATTTGCATCATTTGTAGTAAAAAAATAGTATTTGGCGTCTTGTGTGATTAGAATGTTTGTAGTTGTTGTTTGCTTTCCTTTTAGATGTTTTATCATTGTCTGACTTAAAAGTCATGTTAGAAATGTTGTTAGTAGGTGGTGGCTGCTACTGTGATGTAGTAGTCTGGCGTGGCATGAGCATGAAAACAAAATTAAAAGAATTCCTATACTTGTAATATTTCAAACAAAAGTTTTCATATTCAATTGTCACTCTGAGGCATGAAGAAAATACTTGTGGATGATGTCGACACAATGATGAAATAAAAGCCAGTGGTGGTAAGTGCTTTTCTCTGTAGTGGATTCTCTTGTGTCTTTTTTTGCTCCATTTGCACAATTTAAAGAGTTTGTTTTGCTAGACTTATACACATTAAATTTGGCGTTTTAACCCATTTTTTGCCACTGGACGATTTTTCGACTACCCATTTTATTGTCGTTTATTTCCAAAGTTAACTATGATTTTTTTAGATCGGTTTTTAGAAATATAAAATCTGTAATAGTGTTTAAACTATTTGTATTGAATTGATTTTCTGGAGAATTTGCAAACTTTTTTTGTATAAGAGTAAAAAAGAGCAAATTTTTCACACTTTTTTCCAATTTAAAAATATATGATAAATTCGAAAATTTTGTTTTTTTTTTTATTTTTCATTTCTTCTAAAGCCTAAATAATATATTTTAAGAATCGAAGGAAACCAATTTGTGCATTATAAGATTTCTTACTTTTAAATTTCGACCACTGGCTGGAAGTCTTGTTGATGCTCTTAATACAAATTTAAAACAATTTGATTTTCAGCCATATTTTATCAATTGATAAGCAGATTATTCCCTATTTCGGCACTATTGCAAAATATTTATTAAGGGGAAACCAATCCGTTTCGGATTTAAATTATGGTGCTTGTGGTGCTCTGAGAGTGGATATTTCATATGGTTTCTAATTTCATAAATCCGAATAATACAATAACCGTCAGAAGGCTTCAAGCTGGTTCAGCGGAGAGAATCATAGTAAAATGTCCTGAAATGATATTTCAATATAATAAAGGTAGATCTTATGGATCAAAGAAAGGTAATTTGTTAAGCAAAAATATGCATACACTTACATATGTATGTATACAAATATAATTTATTTACTCAAAAAAACGCTTCCATTTCAGTCAGCCAAAAGTCGAAGATCAAATTCTATCTTCGATTTGGGAGTGCTAAATTCCTACATTGTTTACAACAAATGTGTCCCATTTTATTTTCAGATCCCACAAGAAAGCTTTTGAAGCAAATCAAAAGGCGTTGGGGTTTCTGGTTACATCAGAATTTGGTGCATATAAAACAAAAACGTTACATACATATATGTATCATTCAGTTTCCGAGATTTGAGCAAACAAAAATTAAAAAAAAAAATCACAAATTTTTGACTTTGAGATGACATTGACATGAATTCGGACAAAAAATCTTAAACTTTTACATATTTTTTAAAAGATACATTTGTTTTTATTGAATAAAGTTTATTTGGTAAAAATTTGCTGGAAAATGTACTTGTGATAGGAAAAAAACCAAATGGGACTTATATGTCCCATTGGTCGTCAAAGAAAACTACATATCGGAAAGGAAACTTTTGTGAAAAATATCCTTAATTGGAGTCTCTAAAGCAATGGGTTAAATGCGTTATCCGTATTTTTTTCATTGGAGGGGAAATGCTGTAATTTTAAATAGATCAAGTTACTTAAAGTAAAAAGTGAGCCTTAAATCTTCAAAAATAAAGAACAAATATTATAATTCTTAAATCATATAAACGTTTTCAGAAATTTCTATGATATGCTTATTTATTGTTATATTGACAAACAATGCAATTAGGAAGTCTACAGACTACTCGCCAGAGATTAAACAGTGCCAAGATCCCAGCAGTAAAATGTTGTTTTATTAATTTAAAAATATTTTACTGTATTTCAGTCTAATGGTAAATTTCATCTCATGAACGATATTTTCATGATATGTTTTAGAGTTGTGTGGCTATTCCAGTTATATGAATATGGAAGCTAGTGTCAGTTATGGACTGAGCTTCACAAAATTCAATAGTATTTAATAATATTTTTTATTTACAAATAACTGAGTTCAGTTCGATATCGATATTTATAAGATATTTATCTAGGTTAATGTGTTTTTCAAAAGTGGTCCCTAAATGGGACTATGACCAATTACGGGCCCATCAAAACAAAGTTCGTTATGATGATTTAAATAGATATTTCGTGTCGAATTTCAACCTCATAATGATGTTTATAAGATATTTAGTGAACGTTATATTTATATTATATTATTTGTATTGAATTTCATTGGATAGTGAGTTTTATAAGTGATTTATGATAATTTAAATTTTTTTTGAAAGTAGACTTTATATGCTGGATATGGGCTGTTGGAAACAAAAAATCGTTTTATGATTTCTCTTAGCATGACACTTACTTTTGCTGAATTTTGTATAACTTCTGCTTTCTATAGGATTTTATATACAATAGAGCCATATTCCGGAAAGACATTTGTATGGAGGCAATGAGAAATCGTAGATCACTTTTTATCATTTTTAACATGACTTGTTATTCTGCAATAAAAATAAGGTGTGCAAAATTTTATGATGTTATCTGCATTATTTTTCAAGAAAATAGCAAAAAATGTCTATGAAATATCGAGGTTGCCCGAAACTTTGGTCTTTAACTCGGATCTTACTAGACCGATTTTGATCATTTTCAATACTAAACATTTCGATAAAATGTTTGGGAGAAATTTCATTGCTCTAAGTATTTTTTTTTTCGAAACTCTATAGTGCCTTCAACGGAAGGACAGACGGACAGACATGACTAGATCGTCTTATCTTATAAGGACCCAGAATATATACATATATATAGATGTGTTAAAAACGGAATGATAAACAAACATCCCACCATCTGGTGGGCAAGCAATGGACACCGAGCCATTGTGATAAGAATATTATACATAGTAAAATAAAAAGAAGTTCGTTATAAAGCTCCATAATGCTCTGACCTATTTCAATCTATGAATACCCTTCGATTTTACACCATTGCACTATTTGCACCATTTGCAGATGACCACTGAAGTCATTGCCGGATAAGTACAATATATACAGTCCAAATTACAAACTGTAACGTAAAAATTACAAGATTTTCTTCGAAAATCCTTCACTGTCCATTTCATATAATCCTCTCATTGGTTGTTGTTCACACAAACCAAAAAAAAAACCGGTGAAATACTATCTTCGGCTGTGCCGAATCTATAATACCCTCCACCTAAATGTAATAAGAAATACAAAAACTACACTGGTTATAGGACTAGAATATTCTTAGTCTATGTTTTTAATAAATCTTAGTGTAAATTTTATTAGTATTTTAAATATTGTGTGAAAGACAATTTTACGACCAACATAATTTATGTTAAATATTTTGAAATTTTATCTAATTTCTACCATTTATAATTGATGTAATTACCGATTCTTACTGTAATTTACAGAGTTTGTTTGATTTTCATAATAATCTTGATTGTAATTTAACAATTTATAAAATTAAAAGAACATTTTTCCATATTCACAAGAAACAGAGTATAAAAAAGGATAAGATGTAAGATGAGGGTTTTTTGTTTGAATTTGATCTCAATAACATTATTTACAAAAGATTTATGGGTGGCATAGAAGAAATGGACCAATTATGGACTGATAGCTTCTAAATCCAGTATACACTATTGTGATTTCTATGTATTTTAGGATTATATTGGTTGAATTCCATCTCAACAGCGTTATTTACATTTGTATGGTTGATTGTTATGCTCGGAAATGGACTTAATTCAGGAGCTATTGCCAATTATGGATTGACAGCTACAAAATCCAGTAGCTTAATTGCCGTATAACCGATACTAATAAGATTTCTGGATTAAAATTTCTGATCTATATAAAAGTTGGTTCCATATCTATATTTATTAGACATTTTTGTAGTTTTAATTGTTTTTCGGAAATGGTTCTAATATGGCAGCTATGACAAATTATGGGCCGATCTTCTTAAATTTTGGAACAGTTATTTTCATGCATATGTGGATATTTCACGTCGAATTTCAACATAATAACGGTATATTTAAGATATATGTATATTAGTATTAACTTGGATTTCAGTAGTGGACCTTATGTTGTTGATATTGTCAAATATGGACCGATATTCTCAAAATCCAATCCATGATCCGTGTAAAATTTTGGATCGTTACCTGTATTGGTGTGTGGGTTGAACACCAATGGGAAATAACCTACTTCTGGATGGAGGATGGATGGCCGCTGATTGCAAAACGGTGGGCTATCAATATGTAGGTTATTAGGAGCTCCTATGGAACAATTATAATAGATTGAGTGAATATAAAGAAAATGAAACAAGAATTTAATACGGTTTAAGTATGGGTTTATTACAATTCTAGTTTCATTTCTTAAATTAAGTATGTGTATACTTACGTACGTTATATTAAATTTGTAGCGCAATTAAAAAGGGGGACAAAAATGGGTGCTAAGTTCTCGTAGATGTGATGGAAGCTGCACGCACTGCTGGAGAAGGTGTTTAGTGATCTCTTGTTAAAAAGCAAGTGTGTGCGCTCGCAAGAGCAACAATATATATAGCTTACAAACGTAATTACTTAACGAAAATTCGTTACCAATGACAAATGGAAAGGCTTATAGCGAATGTTATGTTTCAGTGTGAGCAACTTTCATTAAATCTACGAGATTAGGTGTGGTGAGTTTATACAAATCAAGTAAAGAATTCAGTTAGATTCTAAAACATAAATTGGACTCAATTCAATTCAATAGGTTAATTAATATGTAAGTACAGTAAGAAAAATAAATGGATCAATAATTAAGATTTTTAGTAATATTTACATTTCCGAATTATTTAATAATGTACAAATCTACTTTGTACATTACCCTTATTTATAAGAGATTTATGAGTGATTTTAAAGTGATTTTCGGAAGAGGGCTTTATATGGGGCATACGGTTAAAAATAGACCGAAATTCACAAAATTTTGTGGGATGATTTTTGTATATATGTTAATGATCTGTGCAACGTTTTGAGTCGGTACCGATATTTATACAATATATATAGGGATAAATGTCTTTTTCAGATGTGGTCCTTGTATGGGAGCTATGACCAATTCTGGGCCGACCACCATAAAATTTATTACAACAATTTATTTACCTATAAATATTATTTATGTCAAACTTTAGCCGTTTAACATTATTTATATCTGTTTTATACGTATTTAAGTGAATTTTGGAAGTGGACTTTATATGGGGTCTATGGTCAAACATGGAGCGAACTAAACTTATTTTTGCTGAATTTTGTATGGATACTTAAATTTTATAGGCATTTATGTATCATTGAGCCATATTTCGGGAAGATTTTTTTATGGGGGCTATGAGAAATCATGGATCTATTCTTACTATTTTCCTCATACTTTCTTCTTTTTTTTCATAAAAACTACGTATACAAAATTTCATTAGAATACATGCAATATATTTAAAAAAAATTGGAAGAAAAATGTTTAAAAATTTAAATTTTTTATGGAGGTTGTCTTACATTTTCATCCATAACTCTTGTTCTACTATAAGTATTTTGCTCATTTTCAATACCAAACTGCTTAGGAGGACTATAAACGATTTTTTGTAAACTTTGTTGATTTCGGTTTTATCCTTTGGACGTGAGAGTGTTTTAAACAGACAGGCAGACGGACAGACAGGAATGCGGACATGGCTCAATCGACTTAGAATTACGTAAAGACGAAGGATATATATACACATGTTACACACGGAATGACAAACTTATATATACCCTCATTCACTACTTATGGTGGTGGACGGTATAAAAACTAACACACAAAGAAATACTTAAAGTATTTCACCTAGCCTGGCATTTTCCTTAATAGCCTTAAGTCACTTCAAGGCTGTCAACTACAGATAAATCATTTTTAAGTCTCTGTACACAAATTGCACTCAGTCATTGAACAACATTTCGTTTGTCAAAATAATTATAGCATTTACCATTGTTGGATTAAATAAGAACAAAAACGTAAATTCTATTGTAATGTAAAACAAGCAAACAGCTAAAGCTCTTCTAAACGGACAAGAACTAAATTAAAAAAAAGAACAAGTTTCTGAATCCTACTTTAACCATGTCCATTTATGTGACAATTTACTGTAAGTTTGTTTTAACAATTTGCCATTTTTGTACAGGAACAAATATCAATCAATTTCTAATGTCTGATTATTGGCCATTTGTAATCACATTGTCACATTTAATCGTTGCTGTTGTTGTTCATTCAATCAATTCATCCATTCAATCATTTATTGAGTAGTTGCTGCTGCTACTTGTTGCTTCATTTGTTTGTAATTTAATTGACTTTTTTATCCATTAATTTTTGTGTGCAGTTTTAATATCTGTTTTTTATTTTTTTTTTTGCTTCTAATTAAAACGCCACACCAATCAAATGCTTTTAAGTAACTAGATATTTATTTCTTAGTTTTACTTTTAGTGTTCGTTTTGTTTATTTTTTATGATTTAATGCCGACATCACCACCAACGACGTCAATTAAGCGCTTTTCAATTGGTCTTCTGTTCATTCATAAATTTTTACGATAACTTTTCTGTTTTTTTTTGTCTCAAGGAAAGAAATATTAAAGACGTCAATTATTATACCCTACACCTTAAAGTATAGTGATAAACTCAGAGTAAACATGTGCACAGAGTACAGGTCGCAATTTATAGGATATTTCGATAAAATTTAGTACGAGAACGATTGGAACTAAAAAGAACGGTCAATTATTTTAATCAATCATCAAATCCTAAAATTGTGCAGATTTATCCATAATAGTAAATGACTTTAACGAGTTATATTCTTAAAAATGTTTCTATTCAAATAAGATTCAACACAAATAGGTCGCATATATATAGAGATCATGACACCTAATTTCATAGCGATCGGTCCACAATAACTCATAGTTCTCATAAAGGCTAAATTTCGAAAATCACTTTAACATGTAAAAATATTTTAAAAGTATTTATATCGAGATAAAATGCCACACAAACAATATTTAAATGCACAGAAGTCATGCCACTAAATTTTTTTATGATCGGTCTATATTAGATCATAGATCCCATATAGCGTCTATTTCTGAAAAACTCTTTTTACACTTGTACTGGGTTTAGAGTATTATATGGTCGGGCTTGCCCGAATATACTTTTTTACTTGTTTTATGTTTAAGTTGCATATAAACAGGGTTTTTTTAAATGATATGTTATTTTATTTTAGTTTATTTTGGGATATAGAAATATTTCTTATTTGTTGATGTTTCGTATTCTAGTTTTGTTCCAGTGCTGTTTTATTTCTGTTCTAGTCCTGTTTTAGTTCTGTAGTAGTTCTGTTTTAGTTCTGTTTTAATTCTGTTCTAGTTCTGTTTTAATTCTGTTTTATTTCTGTTCTAGTTCTGTTTTAATTCTGTTTTATTCCTGTTCTAGTTCTGTTTTAGTTTTGTTCTAGTTCTGTTCTATTCTAGTTCTGTTCTAGTTTTGTTCTAGTTTTGTTCTAGTTTTGTTCTAGTTCTGTTCTAGTTCTGTTGTAGTTCTGTTTTAATTCTATTTTATTTCTGTTCTAGTTCTGTTCTAGTTTTGTTCTAATTCTGTTCTATTCTAGATTTGTTCTAGTTCTAATCTAGTTTTGTTTCAGTTCTGTTTTAATTCTGTACTAGTTCTGTTTTATTTCTATTCTAGTTTTGTTCTAGTTCTGTTCTATTCTAGTTCTGTTCTAGTTCTGTTCCAGTTTTGTTCTAGTCCTGTTCTAGTTTTGTTCTAGTTCTGTTCTAGTTCTGTTCTAGTTCTATTCTAGTTCTGTTCTAGTTCTGTTATATTCTCGTTCTGTTTTAACTACATATTCACATGTACATTTACCTATGCCACACCCTTTATGTACGTCAAACATACATAAATGTTCAAATAAATATGTTTGAGAATGTGTACAAATATGAACATAAATGAGTTTTCATGATTTTTATTGATTTTTTTAACACATACACTGTTGGTTGTAAAAAACATTGTTGTCCGACAAGTATTTATTTAAAAAAAAAGTATAAATTCAAATATTAAAAGAGTTTTAATGCAACCTCCCAAGTAAATAAATACTTACATTTATGGAATTGAAAAATAACTGCAAAAAAGTTGCAGAAAGATTTCATAGAAAATTATTTATAAACAGTGTCCATCTGGCTGATCAAAATAATATTATTGTAATAAAACAAAAGTTAAAATTGCTGATGTTAGTTCAATAAAATTTTAAAATATTACTATTTATTGTTATTTCAAGTAACAGATCTGATCAATAATAAAACCCAAGTTCCTTACCTCTTTAAGGCCCATTATTACAACTTGGCAATAGTTAAAGGTTAAAGTATTTGGTTATTATAAGTTTACTTTAATCTAAAACCGACCGATAAGCTAAAGGGAAGATCATCTTGCCTTTAAATTTTATAGTGATGTTTATGTATTTGTAGTTGCCATATGTTCTGGAAAAATGTCAACTTCATTAAAAATAAATTAATTTTAATTTTGTTTTGCCAATAAATAATTTGATAAACAAAAATGGAAAGCAGACGTTTGATTTATATTTTTTTCACAAACAAATATTTTCACAAACACAAAAATTTACTGTTTCTTGTCAGTAATTTGTCAAAAGTAATCGGTTTTTCACTGGTATTGCCATATTTTAGAAAAAAATTATTTTATTTTACAAGGAAGTTGTAATAACGAAAAATTGTAAAGGTCACTTTATTCCTCACTTTAATTAAAGTTCCTTTTTAGTATTAAGAACATTAGAGGCAAGTTGTAATAATGGCCCTAAGTGATTTGTAAATCTATCGCATACACATAAATTAACTTATGTATGTTGCCTTAAGATGTTCTGAGATTTTATAATGTTTATAAAATACTTTAATTTTTGAACAAAATGATTGATTGCTTATTTTAGCTAAATTTATATTTCAAACAAAACTCAAAACATTGAAATAATGATTGTTTTAAATAAACAACTCAAAGTATAAATTTGTGTTTATATTTAAAGAATATTGCAAATGTTTCTGTTTTTTAACATCATAAAACTATATCTACAGAAATTAAACACTAACTTTAAAAATTAACGAAATATTTTGTTTAGTAGGCGAGAGTGTGTCGGACTATCAGTCAGAGGGTTGTGGGTGCGATTCCCGCCAAAGACTCTGGGTGTTTTCTGCAGACAAGCCAAAAAGCTTCGCAGTTTGTGTTTGTTATTTATATAAAAAAACACAAAAAAACTATTTTAGGTCAATTAAACCAAACTGAAAATCAAAGAGAAATAGCGTAGTTCAATGGAAGATAACAACGTATATTTCTGGCGAACGTAATTATATCTTTTGAGGCGACATATTCCCTTAATTCTTCACTGTAGATTCATAATGAAACCAAATCTTTGAAGACTAATACAAGGTCCTGAAAATCAATTTTAGCTTAAAAACAAGTAAGAAAGTATAGTCGGTCAAGACCAACCATATAATAATCTACACCCAGTTTATATGTAAAAACAGTTTTTAGAAATAGACGCTAAATGATGTATTATGTTAAAGTAATAGGATTTGTCTAACTATATATGAAACATATTTGTGTTGAATATTATTTGGATATTAACTTTTTTAAGAAGGGTATGCTCTTTAAAGTAATTGTCAATTATGGACCGATCTGCACAAAATTTGTAAATGTAATTAGGCTTCACCCATAACTTATTTCTGGGAAATTTGTTTCGCTACGTGCATAAATCAAACATTTATGACAGATAAACCACTAGTACGGGACTAAGTAAGCTATTGATTTTAATCAATACAAAGAGTCCTTGTCCCGAAATATCAAATATCATGAACCAAATTTTATCGAAATATCTTCAAAATTGCAACCTGTACTTAGTGCACAAGTTTACATGGACAGCTAGCCGGACAGACGATATATGTACTTATAGGTGTGTGTTAGACCAATATTTGTGGCTGTTACAAACATCAGCACAGTTTATAAATATAAATTAAAATATTTTCTGCTTAAGTCTTGAGCGCAATAGATGAAAAAAATTATTTAATTGTAAGTTTTTTTTATTAATTATTAGAGAAATTGTAATAATGTAATAATTCAAAGAACACCAACCATGGTAAAATAATTTTAGACAATTGGCAAATTGAAGTATATTTACAACCCTGCCAAGGCCGTCATCAGCATGTTCATTGTTTAAGATATACTTGTAAGCATCGGTCCATAATTGACCATAGCTCCTATATAAAGTCCGCTTTCGAAAATCAATTTAAAAAACAAATAAAAATTAACACAAATAAGTTGCATATATGTATACAGAAATCATGACAACTAATTTTATAAAAGTCGTTACTTAATTAGTCATAACTCCCATATAAGATCCTCTTCGAAAATGACTTTAACATGTATAAATATTTTATAAATTTTTATATCGAAATATCATTTAACACAAAAAATATTTATATGCACAAAAAACATGCTACTACATTTTTGGATGATCGGTACATAATAGGTGATAGATCCTATATAGAGCCCATTTCTGAAAATATGCTCTAATACATATACTGGATGCAGAGATGGGCATAATGCACTATATTTTTAGTGCACTAACAATTTCACTACCACTAACCTTTTAGTGGTAGTGATGTTGCACTACCACTAACTATTTAATGGTAGTGAAATTTTAATAGCACTACCACTAATTATTTGATTTTTACTGCACTAAAAATATAGTGCCATATGTCCATCTCTGACTGGATGTAGGGTATTACATGGAAGGGCGATACCGACTATACTTTCTTACTTGTTTTAATTAATTTAATATGTCCGATTATTAAAAAAAAAATCATTTTACTTCTAAATATATACAATGTACATTAAATTTAGAAAAATGCTTCAACCAGAGCTTATTTAAATAACACGAAATACTGCTCAAAGTAAAATAACAAGCTGTCATATTATAACACAAGCGTAATAAGAATATTAGTTTTGAACATCACTGACAAGATTTTGTGAACATGCATATTTATGACAGTTGATATGTCACAATGTCACATTCCTATCTTTGCCTAATATGACAAGCAACATCATTTAAAGTAGCATTCAGTTGGTTAAAATGTTGAAATGTCAAAATGCCATTTTATATAAAGTCTCACATTAGATATACATACATACATACTGCATAAATGTGTATGTAAGCTATAATTACCCAGCATACCATTCTAGGAGCGCTCCGAAAAAGGAGTCAGAAAAGAGGGTTTTTTGCTTCAAAAATTAATTTTTTCCCATTATTATATATTTTATTTAAATGAGTTCTGTGATATTAGCTTTAAGTTAAACTTGACTTAAGTTTTGTGGTCGTGTAGTGTATATTATATTTTTTATTAATTATTTGATTATTTATACCAAAATTCTGTTCGTGATGTCCCGTTTTTTAGTATTTTAGTAACTAATTAATAATAAAAATTAATATCCAATGATAAAAAACATCAAAGCTATTATTTAGAACGTGACCCCTGAAGAAGTTAGAATAAAACTAACGAGACGTTGGGTAAATAAAATAAAAATCGACCAAGTTTTTTATTTACGTTTGGAAACAAACATTTGACCAAATTAGTCTGAAGGAAGCTCCCTAAAAATTATAATAATTCTATTTTATTTTTTCTTTTACTGTAAATACAATTTATTTGATTGTTTTCCATTTCTAATTTAGTTTATTTGTAATAGAATTCCCTTTTTGTTTAAGTACAACAATTTCAAAAAAATAATAATTGTGAACTTTTAATTTTTTGTATTTAAAATTGCAATGACTCTTTTCTGACATGATGTAAGAGCTCTTTCAGAGCCTTAAAAGACCCTCATAAAAGACTCTTTTCTGACATTATCTAAGAGCTCTTTAGAGCCCAAAAAGTCCCTCATAAAAGACTCTTTTCTGACTCATATGGTTTGCTGGGTAACTATTGTAGTATTTAATTTAAAAATAACTTCTCAAAACATAGTTCCTCATTATTAATTACTAATGTTCACACATTGAACAACTGACTACTAAAAATATGGTATAAATAATGTAAAAACATTAAAAAGCAAAAAGCATAAAATTAAAAGAGGTATAAAACATATACATTTTACCTGCATGTGCCATTAATCATCATTAAAAGAAACTGATGCTGTTGGAACTGACGATTACTCCTGCCACACGATTTCAGATACCACAGCAAAATTTGCACATTCATCCATCCAAGCCGAAATAAAGTTGGGAAACCAACCATTACACTTTCCACATATGCTTGCC
Organism: Bellardia bayeri; assembly: GCA_950370525.1. Lineage (NCBI taxonomy): Eukaryota > Metazoa > Arthropoda > Insecta > Diptera > Calliphoridae > Bellardia > Bellardia bayeri. Next base: position 49,695,140 of record OX493268.1, read on the forward strand.
TCATTTTCTATCCCAGTTTGGTCTACCACGTGAATTAAAGAACAACAACAACAACCCCATCAGATTAGCACACGCAATGTCGTGCCATAAACAAAAAATCAACTAAGAACAAGTAAGAGTTTATATTCGGCTCTGTCGAATATTATATACCCACCACCAAATCATCTTTTATGGGACGACCGTTATAATGCATGCAACTTAATTTTGTAGAATTTTGTATGGCTACGGCTTTTCTATAGACATTTATGTGACATAAAGCCATATTCCGGGAAGACAATTATGTAGGTCGAGGACCGATGCTTACCATTTTCAACAGAATTTGTCTTTCTAATGAAGAAAATAGCAAAAAATATCTGAAAAATCGTCGCTCTATCGTGCCTTCAACAGATGGACAGACTAACGGGCATGGCAAGATCCTCTAAGAATATTATAAGAACCCAGAATATATAGACATGTTGGTTCTACGACCGATGTGTTACAAACGGAATGACAAACTTAATATACCCCCATCTTATTGGTGGTTAGTATAAAAGAATGAACAAATCTTGATATTTTCTTATGAGAAATATTTTGTGTGAAAGCTCTGTATGAAGTATTTAAGAGTAAAAAACATAAAAGCAACAAAAGACATACAAAACAAGTAAGAAAGTATAGTCGGTCAAGCCCGACCATATAATAACCTACACTCAGTATATGTATAACAGTTTTTCAGAAATGGGTGTTATATGGGATATATAACTTATTGTTGACCGATCATCCAAAAATTTATATCGATACAAATACTATAAACGATTTATGGGGGTGAAATTGAATTACGGAAAGGGTCTTATATGGGAGTTTCGACTAATAATGGACCGATCATTATAAAATTAGGTGTCATTATTTCTGTATTTTAGAACATATTTGTGTCAAATTTAATTTGGATGCCAACATTTTTAAGAAATTTATGATCGTTAAAGTGATTTTCAGAAGTAGGCCGTATTTCGGATCTACGACTAATTATGGACCGATCGGCACAAAATTTGTTGATGTGATTTGGCTTTATTTACCACTCATTTGTGATGAAATTTGTTTGGATAATAATTCAAACATTTATGATCGGTAAACCACAATTTCGGGAGGACATTTGTATGGGGGCCAGGTGAAATAATGGACCGATTTCCACCAGTTTCAATTTCATCCATCCTTGGGCCGAAAAAGTATCACGTACTAAATTTTATCGAAATATCTCCAAAATTGCGACCTGTACTCTGCGCACAAGCTTTACATGGACAGCCAGCCAGACGGACGGACGGGCATCTCTAAATTCAAGTGGAATGCTGTCAAAAACATGTTTAAAAAATTCACATGAAATTTTCATGAAAAAATTTTGCAGAAGTAGTACTCGGTTCATTTTGTGAAAAACATGTGAAATGTATCTGACAACATTATTTTTTCACAGCGAAATAATTAAAGTAGCAATTGGTTCACGTGGAATTTTCATCCAAAAGCTCTTCTGTCGCAACAACAATATCTATTACTTGTTGTGCTGCTGCACAAGCGGCCAGTAATATTTGTTCATTCATTCTTATTTAACGATTTCGATTCAACACAGATTTTTAAATATTTTAACTTTCATTTATTTTCGATATAAATTCACAAAAAAACCAAACATATGTGTTTTGTTTACAAAAGTACATTAGCTACACGTCAAATTTTCCGTATGAAATAATTAATGTTGCTCAACATATTTCCCAAATTTTAAAGAAAAAATAAAATTTGATTTTATCATACCGTTTATTGTCCCTACAAATATATACACCGTGTTGCATTACTATAACTACACTTGACGTTTGCTATGTATTGTAAAGTTATAAACAGTTTTTTTTTTAACGTGTAACAGTTTTTAAGAGTATGATTAATGATCTCTTTATATCTGAAATTTGGAAGAGAAATTGTGCATTAATATTTTGTTAGTGTTTCATAACTATAATTACATTTTGTGGTAAACAAAGACGAATACTAGAAAACCAAAAGTATGACTGTTATTCTTATTCCGCAATTCTAAACAATTTGCTATAAAATGTTGCGTGCTTCGTATCTTAGTGATTTTGAAAAAGGCCAAGTTTCAGTTTATATAAAAAGTGGCTTAAGTTTTCGAACAGTTGCCAAAAAAAAAAAAAATCTCATGTCTTAGTAACAAATTTTGCAAATAATCCATTCATTATGGTAAAAATAAAAGTGGCGCACCGAAAAAAAATTTTCTTGAACAATTGCAGAATTATAAACTGTGTCAGCAACACAATGAAGAGTCTTGGTCAGATTAATTATGAATGTGAGGTAAATGTGTCCAAATCAATTCAGTAGACTGTTTAAAAAATGCCGAGACTATTACTCGACAAAAGCTGTTGTCTGCGCCAATACCATTACTACGCCACAAAATTGCTAGATTTGAACTTGCTAAAATAAACTTATAAACCAACTGGAAACAGGTAAGCCGATAATCTTTGTTAAAAATTGCCTTATTTTTATTTGTTTAAGGTGATTTTTTATAATGAGAAAAAATTCAGTTTTAATGGTCCACGATATTTCTCCAAAATAAATTTCGTAGGCGGTTTGATGGTTTGGAGATATTTTTGTGAAGAGAATTTTAATTCTTCTGATTATACAAAATTACCTGATGAGAAATTAGTGCCATTTTTAGAAAACAGTAATGACCCAGCACACCATTCTAGGAGCGCTCCGAAAAAGAAGTCAGAAAAGAGTCCAACTGAAAAGCATTTTCGGAGCGAAAGAAAAATTTGCTTAAAAAATTAATTTTTTTTCCATTTTTTATATATTTTATTTAAATAAATTTTATTTTTTTACTGTAAATGCAATTTATTTAAATTTTTTTCTATTTCTAATTTAGTTTAATTGTAAATGAATTCCTTTTTGTTTAAGTAAAAACATTAAAAAAAAATAATAAATGTGAACTTTTAATTTTTTGTATTTAAAATTGCAATGACTCTTTTCTGACATTATCTAAGAGCTCTTTCAGAACACAAAAAAAACCCTCATTAAAAACTCATTTCTGACATTATCTAAGAGCTCTTTCTGATGGACCATTTTCGAATGTAATGACGCTCTTTTCTGAAGGTTTTCGGAGCAATAATGATTTTTTTGGGTTCATAAAGAGCATGAACGCTCAGGAAAACGTGTCAAAAAAGACTCTTTTCGGACTCATATAGCTTGCTGGGGTAGAACAATTCATTTTCAAAAAGACAACGCACCTGCACATATAAGTCGTTAAACAAAGTGATGGTTGTCTTTGAAAAGTATGAATGTACTTGAATGGACATCATGTACATTTGAGAACATTTGATGAATATTAAGCCGTCGAATTTCTGTTGAAAACAAATATCACCTAAAAGAAACTGTCAAAGAAGCTTTTAGATCCTTATCTGAAGATATAAGAATAAATCTAGTACGATAGTCACTGATCAGATAAACGCAGTATTTTTAATACTGAATCCTATTTTGTAAAAAAAATTACGAACACAATTATTGAATTTGGCATTAAAGTATGAATATCTACAAAATAATCAGCATTTAAATAGTCCAAGAGACTAAAAACCAAAAGTTCATTGTTTGTCATTGCGTTCATAAAACATCGAAGTATTTATTTATTTTATTTAATCTGACCGTATTTTGAAGGCATGATAGAACTTCGAAAAAAAGAAACAAAGAACATTCTTTGTCTTGGTCCACTAGGATTAGAGTTATATAGCACAGTTTTATACAACCTTTTTCAGATATTCTTTGATGTTTTCTTCAAATGTAATACAGAAGGTGAAGTCCTGTTGAAAATGTTAAGAATCGGTCCACGATTTCTCATAGCCCCTATACAAATGTCTTCCCAGAATTTGACTCTATGGTACATAAATGCCTTAAGAAAAGCAATATCCATACAAAATTCAGCAAAAATATTTTGTTTTAATTGGTCCATGTTTGACCATAAAGCCCATTCCCACTTCCGAAAATCATTTAAAAAACGCATAAACCTCTTATAAACATAACTATAAAGTTGATCACAAAACACCAACATACATATATGTATATATAAATCATCATGCCAAATTTCATGGTGATTGGCCTATAATAGGTCATAGACGACCCATATGAGGACTACATATATATATTTCTAATCTACTTCTAACTTATTTAAATTTAAATTTAAAAACATACATATGAGCTGTATGATACCATTCAGTTAACATTAACTTTGAGGAGGGCCCAGATTTACCTTCGAATTTTGGATGAGATACTCGTACACTGTAACTTTTAAATCCAAAATCGATTATTCATAGAATATTCTATAGAAACTTACACCGACATTCATTAAATTTGTTTCTTTATCTTGAACGGACGTTTTAAGGGAAACGTTTTTACAGTTTTCTTAAGTACTTTACAATAAAATATACATTTTTGAATACGACTAATTATTTAAAACCTTAAAAAGTCCATAAAACTTTTATAAAGTTTCGGTTTCGGTATTCGGCCAAATTTCGAAGAATACTGGCATTAGGACGATTTTTAGCTTAATATGAAACTTAATAATAGGTCAGATTATTTGAGTCAAATTTTTACATGATAACGATGTTTACAAGAGGTTTATGTGCTTTTAGAATATGGAGCCTGTGGTCGAATGTGGACTGATCAAAATAAAATCACCCCTATCGTGAATAAAAATTCCACATGAAATTTGTTCCCTTATATTTTTTAACATTGAATTTGAATTGGAAAAATGTGAAAAGGGAACAAATTGCATGTGAAATTTTTATTCACGATAGGGGTGAATATGTTTTTTATGCTTTATTGTTACATGGAACTTATTTTTGCTGAATTTTATATTGATACATATATTTATGTATCAAAGATCCACTTATGTATCATAGATCCATTTTCGGGAGAAAAAAAGTGTGTATGGGGGCTAAGAGACATAAATAACTTGTTCGGGGGCAAAATTTTACTGAATAGCGGCGACGTCTAATAAGTGCCTAAAATCATTTGTGCAGGTATTATCTATATAAATGTTAACCATAAAAATATTTGCTGGGTTACCTGAGTTCGTCTACCTACTTCTACAGATCAAAATTTGGTGCACGCAGGAAATCAATAAAATTGTTAAGCGTCATTATTAAGAATAAATTTTGCAATAAAAAACTGTTTGTTTAAAAAAAAGCTTACTTTGTAAAACTAAAACTAAGACATTAACTTTAAGTAAAATTTTAAGAAAATATTGTTAATCAAGTTTGAGTTTTTAAAGTGACAACAAGTAAATAAAGCAATTAAATAAAATAAAAAAAAATCTGTTAAATGTTTTAATTTATGAATCATTAATTGGCGCCCAACGTATAAAAAAGGAACCAACAGAAATCGAAAGCACCCCATAGGCAGCATATTTAAGGATACCCAGGATAAAAGCACCCCATAGTCTGCAGCCACGGTAATCATTTATAAAAACAAGGACGTTTTTAGTAGAGACCTCAGTGTGAGACGTGGTACCCCAGTAACAGAGAAAAGACCTCTACCAGCTCCATAATGATAACCATTTTCATGTTGGCATAGAATTAAGACTAAATTTTTAAATAAATGAAAATACAGTAAAATTTTAAGAAATTATTTAAATTTAAAAAAAGTGTCCTTTAAATAAAGTATTATTTTAAGACTAAATTTTAAAGCAAGTAAAAATACATTCAAATTTTAAGTAAATAAGTATCGTTTAGAAATTAACAAGTAGTACTATTGTGATTCCTAAGGGACCCTCCATAAAGTGCAAATGACATAAAAAAATAAAGAAAATTTTAATATAATAATAAGAAAAAATAAAAAAATACAGTTTTTAGATAAAAAAAAATAATTGAAAAACAATATATCATAAATTAAAAAGAAACATGGTTAACGATAATAACTTCATTATAAATATCCCACCTATCCGAAATCCAACCCAAAATTCATCCAACACCAATGCTATAAATATTAATACTATCACTCAACTCGGCGAACACATAGTTAGACGAATCTTGAAGCCAAATTCCGATATTTCTGGTAGTGATCAGGTTACAGAAGATACATTTATAAATGACCTGGCGGAATTAGACAAAATTCCATATATAAAATTCGCATATGCGAATTTTCTGGGAACCCTTCAGAATACAGTTCATGGAAAAAAGCGTCGAGCGCGTACTGAAGTTGTAAGAACCTTCTAAAGGGACACCAAAATATTTTGGCATTTTAAATACCATAAGAAATAAGTTAGTAGGAAGTGCGGACGCTACTTTAGAAGCCTACAACACACCTCTCAACTGGGAGTGTATTTCTAGCTGCTTAACTCTTCAGTACGCAGACAAGCTAGATCTGACAACGTTAAAATATCAGATGACTTTGCTGATCCAGGGAAATTATAACATTCAAGACTTTTTTTTTATCACTCATAATGAACAAGCTATTCTGCTTGAAAATTGGATATGACTCCAGGGAGTTATTGACCCAGACATACAGGGACACAGCGCTATACACATTTATAAGTGGTCTTCAAGGTGACTTACCTAAACTCTTATCAATAAAAGAGCCGACTGATTTACCTCAGGCACTGCAATTGTGCTTAAAATTACAGAATCGGCAATTCAGAACAAATTATGCAAATTCCCACCAAAATTCGAATAAAACAAAGTCAACACCACAAATTCCACCACGTAGGTTTATGCCAAATTATTCCTCACCTAGTCGCATACAACCTCGGCAACAACATTATTCTTAGAACCCAATGTCTTAACGACACTTACCACCCCAACAGCAACTCTCATATACAGCCGATGGATAATGACCAGTCCGATAGATCCAGAAATGTTAATTACTTGAATAGGCCCCGCCAAAATGATGGATTTTTTGGAGAAAAGGCCTTCTCCACTTAATGAAATACAGGTGGAGAACAAGAAGGGGTCAATTTAAAACAACAGGAATATGAGGAACAAATCAGAAGATATAACGACCAACAGCGTTTGGTTGAATTTAGTGATTATTTAGACAATCCGTGTGATGCTGCTCACAGTCATTCTGAAAATGAACAGCTAGTTCAAAACTTCGTTGATATCAATTTTTTAGATTAAACAACTCGTCCTTGCTCTATTTTTAGTGTAGGACAGGTACGGCAAATATTCTGAAGTTTCTTACTGACACTGAATTTAACAAAAGTAATATTCAGCCAGCCTTGGTAAAAAACCCCATCCCAAACGAAAAAATTTTTTTCGCAAAAGCAACTACGAAAATAACCCACCATACATTTATAAATCTTTTCAACAACAAAGCAAAAAATTATAAAGTTTTTATCCTGCCACTGCTGGAATTCTTTCACGGAATATTAGGCAACGATAGCTTGAGGCGGTTATCTGCGGTAATTTATACTGCCAAGGAATATATGTTGATAGATAGAAAACATAAGGCAAGCCTCCCAATCTGTAAAGACAATCTATATTCGAAATAGCCATATACCACAAAACCAAAAAACTGCACTTAATTAATTAATAGGGAAATATGATAATCTTTTTTGTGATCTCAATAAGAAGTTAACATTTACGACAACTGTAGTTGCCGAAATACAAACTAAAGACGAAAACGCGGTATATTCAAGATATTACCCCTAACCGACGCATCTGAAGGAGCAAGTTGAAACACAAATTAGGGATTTACTGAACAACGACATAATTTGACCGTCTAGGTCAGCAAAAATGTGTATTGGAAAAGTACCTTTCTGAAGTACTTTTTTCAAGGGGGTAAAAGCGGGTAAAAAAAGGAATTTTCTGTTTAAATAAAAAGGGAATAACCGGTAAAACCAATTTTATTGAAATTTGAAACGTAAATAAAGGGTGGTTAAATTGTAAGGGCCGATGTTGAATGTGAACCACACCTAAACGCCAAGCTTTTTTCCAAATTTTATTTGACATTTCTCTATCTCTATGGAGAGATACACAATCCAACAACGTGTTAAAGTTATCCAGACTTATTATGAAAATGGGCGTTCAAATCAAAATGCATATCGTGCACTTCGTGATTTTTTTGGTCAATTTGATCGTCCAAATGTGCGTACAATCGCAAAAATCGTGGAAAATTTCGAGCAAACCGGGTCTGTAGAAGATGTGAGAACACCAGTGCATGCTCGTACAGCTCGTGCTACAGAAAATATTGCTGCTGTTCACGATAGTGTGGCTGAAGAGCCGTCCACCTCAACTCGTCGTCGTGCCCAACAATTGCACCTCTCACGCTCGTCGTTGATGAACATTATGTATAAAGACTTGCATTTACACGCTTACAAGGTGCAATTGGCTCAAGAACTAAAGCCTCTTGACCATTCCAAACGTCGTGAATGGGCAGAATGGTGGCAAGAAATGGCAACAGTGGATGATCAATTTTCGAGGAAAATCATCTTCAGTGATGTGGCACATTTTCACCTGAGTGGATTCGTCAATAAACAGAATTGCCGCATTTGGGCGAATGAGAATCCAAGAGTGATTGTCGAAAAACCAATGCACCCACAAAGAGTGACTGTTTGGTGCGGTTTATAGGCTGGCGGCATCATCGGGCCGTATTTTTTCCAAAATGAGGCCGGTCAGGCAGTTACTGTGAATGGTGTTCGCTATCGTGAGATGATAACGAACTTTTTATGGCCCGAATTGGAAGATATGGATGTGGACGATATGTGGTTTCAGCAGGACGGTGCCACTTGCCACACAGCTAACGAAACAATGGCTCTTTTGCGCAACAAATTCAATGGCCGTGTTATCTCACGTAATGGCGATGTCAATTGGCCGCCAAGATCATGTGATTTGACACCTTTGGACTTTTTTCTTTGCGGTTATTTGAAAGAAAAGGTGTACGTCGATAAGCCAGCAACAATTCAAGAGCTAAAGGATGAGATAATTCGGCACATTAACTCAGGGTCATCGAAAATTTGGACCATCGGATGGAGGTGTGCCGACGTGGTCGCGGCGCCCATTTGGCCGATATTTTGTTCCATACATAATTGAGTAATACCAATATATCATAATCAAATAAAATTAAAATAATTTCCTAAATAGTTTGTGTTTTATTCAAAATCAACATCGGCCCTTGAAATTTTACCACCCGTTATATCCGTACTTAAAAGCGTCAAAAGCCTATAGCTCCTTTTAATACTTGGGCCAGGACGGTGAAAAACCGGTAATTACAAAAGGCTTACCCGATTGTATTGATCACATACGAATATAACAATTTGATTGAAATGTCAATGTCAAATAGAGGAAAATTCAAAATTTAAAATGATCAGCAGTCAGGAATAAAATACATATATGAAATCACCGGCTGGTTTAATATAAATATCAGGAGTCATAGTTAAAGATGTTATAAAAAGTGTGCTCTCCAGAATACAACTGTCAATTACTTGTCAAACCATTGCCTTTTCACTAAGTTTACATTTTTTAAATAATTTGTGTGTATTAAAATGCTAAGAAATATCTGAATGTGCATTTAAAATCATCAAGCATCATTATATTATGTATTGTATCTACATGCATTTGTACGTCTAAAGTCCCATTTAGTGTTGCAAGGGTTAATCATATCTAGTATCAGCATAAAAAAATGTCACGCTCCGTCATGTTTTCAGTTGTACAAAATGACAAATAGTTTTCTAACATTTTTATTCTGCTGACTTTCCAAAGAAGCGTAGGTAAACCAGTAAAAAGAAAATACAACCTTTTAATAACTTTATATATAAAGTTCTGCAACTGCAAACATTAACAACAGCCACAAACCTGTCAAATCACTAGGCTGGGAATTACAGTAAAGATAAATATGTATTTATGTGTTCAAAGCTCTCATTAAGGAATTTTATTTAAGTTTACGTTACTGTAGATGCGTCATGTTCGAGTACTAATACACCTCATTAGATGCAGTTTTAAAACTTGTTAAATTCCAATTAACAACTGCAGTAACTCTGCTCTGTCATTGACAATTTGCACAAAAAAAAAAAAAAGTAAAAATATTAATGGCCAAATATGGAAAGAAGATTTTGCCAATACTAGAAACCTAAAGAAATGCCAGGTTTTCAAATTTCAAAGCCAATAATGTTTGCTGATACATATCGTAAATGAAGATGAAAACAACAGAAACAAGTCAATAGATAATTTAATTTATCATCTCTCTTTCATTTACTGTTTGCTCAGCAGCAGCAATATTATTGCAGCACTGTTACGATTTCCATTGTCCAACGACTGCAAGTCTGGTCTTAAGCAGCCAGTAACCGGCATCTGGACAAGTTTATCAGTTTGTGGTGTTCAAGCCATTTAAGGTTGCATTTATTTCCATTTGATAAATGCATTCAGTATACTTTTATGTTTGTACTACGACTACTGGGTAAGTCTAATCGACAGTATGACTTAAAGACATTTTTTTTTTTGTATTTTTAATTCATTGCCGTTATGACCATTATCATTAACAAGAACATTATATGGTAACTCTATTATTGTCATCATCATAAACATCTTTGACTATTCGTGATTGTCGTGCGTAATTGGGCTTGTGGTTAAAAGGCTTTAATTGAACGCCCACATTTAATTATTGACTACTTTTTGTTGTCCTATTGATGCTGGTTGCAAGCAAAACATTTGTACATTTCAGCTAATCAGAAGCAAGCTAAATGGTGTTTCACCTCAAACCCCATTAAACTAAAACCAAAAAAAAAAAAAAGTATTGAATGAAAAACCAAAAGCAAACCTGAAATCATGTTCCATTTTAAGAAACCACAACAAAAGCAAACATTCTCATTCGAATTGAGAATATACTGAAAATGCAGGTGGCTTCAATATCGGGCACCTAATCATAAAATTCTGTTAAGCTGCTTTTATAAATACATAACTCACTTCTTGGAAGTAAAGCATTGTTAATATAAAATCCGGCTACACAACATAGGGTGTTTTTTAACCTGATAACAATGTTTTTTAATTTTTTTCCAGATTTTTAACAAAACTGCCGTATTTTGTTGAAAATGTTAATCAGTCGGAATATATTTGTACGAGAAAATCATGCACAAATTCTTTAAATATAAAATTTCCAAATCATCCAAAAAGTAATGTAAATGATGTTGTAAAACAATACAAGCTGTGGCCTTTAATACAAATAAAGTAAAAATATTATTAAAAGAAACTAGAAAGGAAGAAACCATAAAGAAAGTACTATGCTTTATAAAACAAAATCTGATTTTGTCTGACCTTTAATCGCCGATATACTAATATATCGTAGAACTGTCTACTTATCTACTTAGTTATGTCTGGTTGCAGCTCAAGCCAATAACACTATTTTTAAATGAGCGCCCTCACACGACCAATAGTACTATAATAAACAGTAACCATTAATATGATGACTGCATTACTTCATAATTTCTCATTCTACGTAGTAATCTGGTACTTTCCATATTTATAATTTGAGCTGCTCATCCAGGATTGGATTGTATTGAACCTTGCCTTACATGCTCATCTTCAAATTTATTCCCTTTGATTTTCCAGCGGTCTGGTAGCCAACACAGTCGTATCTCCTATCAACCCGTTTAGAGCTATCGTAAAGCCTTAACGTACGGTAACACATTTCAAATATTTGACGAAGACAACGTCACCACTAAGTAAAATATGTTCAAATTATTTTATTAATTTTAAAAACTTATTTTATTTCGGACAAGTCAACAAATAAATTTAGTTTTATTTTATTGTTGTTTTTGCTGTTTGATCTTACAAAACACTTGTACGATCAAATAGCGTCAAACATATGTGTGCCAAAAACTGTATTTACGTTTTTTTTTTTTTTGAGTAAGTAGTTGTCGTGTGTGACCATACCTTTAAACGCGGCCTGATTACGAACAGATAAAATCAACTTATAACTTCAGGTAACATTTTTCAAGCCAAGATCTAAAGCTTTTAAGATCGCCAAGATTTCTACCTACAATTATCCGAATGACTAAAAGATTTTCTAGTATCTGTCTCCAGTATGTAGACATTAGAGACGATTGATTTTTTCGTCTTCAATCCGTGACTTTCTTGTAATTTGCTGAAACAACTCTGAAAGAACTCTATTGGAGTGTGCTATCAAAGTTTATTACTACGCCTCAAATAGTTCATACGCTGGATCAAATTTATGGTAACAGTGGCCCAATTGCTGCGAACTTCGCCGTATCGATACAGTTTCGATATTTTCCTCTGTTCGCACTGTACGAGTTGGTGTTTTAATGTACAATAATGTAAATTAGGTGCGAAATTTAGTCACAAACTTACGAATTGCCGCCCAAACTAACCATAAAATTAATGAATTGCACGGTGCACTTTCTGAACCGAGCATCAATAATCTGCGAGCGTTGTTCGTTTGTAAGTCGATTTATGGTTAAATTATAGACCAAACTGAACATGTTACAAGTTGCAAAAAAAAATATTCCTTTATATAACTATTGTAATGAATCATCCTTCAACTTTAAGAAAATCTAGTTTAATGCAAAATATCTAGCAATAATTTCACTACCGGTGGTTTAATTTTGTACGTCACTAATTACACAGTAGCATTTTAACTCATTATTTTCACATGATTATGACATTGGCGGCAGCCTCTAATTAACATGTGTTATTGTTTTAATATTACTTAAACTAGTTACAAGTAATGACTTAAATATCACATTGATTTTTAGCTATAACAGAATCCATTATCAGTAAGAACACAATTTGCTTTTGTAAATGACTAGAAAGTTAGCAGTTACATACATATACATATAACAGATAATAAAAAAGTAATTATGTGAGTACTTCTAAGTAATGCAGACGATATATAAAGGGTGATTTTTCAGCTATTATCTTTTTGGGAACACTGGTTTAAACAGCTGACGCACGTTTCGTGTTTTGGTTTACTGTCAAACATCTTCAATTTGGTCTATAATTTAACCATGAATTGTCTTACAAACGAACAACGCTTGCAAATTATTGAATTTTATTATCAAAATGCGTGCTCTGTTAAGAAAGTTCATCGCGCGATGAATTACCGAAAAATTCTGTTCAGCGACGAAGCTCATTTTTGACGCAATGGGTACGTAAATAAGCAGAATTGTCGATTTTGGAGTGAATATCAGCCAGAAACATTACAAGAACTACCAATGCATCCAGACAAAGTCACAGTTTGGTGCGGTTTATGGGCTGGTGGCATCATTGGACCGTACTTCTTTAAAGATGATGCGAATCGTAACGTAACTGTGAATGGTGAGTGCTACCGTGAGATGATATCCAACTTTTTTTTTTGCCCAAAATGCAAGAGCTTGACTTGCATAACATGTGGTTTCAACAAGACGGTGCCACATGCCACACAGCACGCGCAACAATGGACTTATTGAGAGGCGAGTTCAGTGAACATTTTATTTCCTAGATCGTGCGATTTAACGCCTTTAGACTATTTTTTGTGGGGCTATGTTAAAGCTCATGTCTATACAGACAAGCCCGCTTCAATTGACGCATTGGAAGACAACATTAAAGCATTTATTCGTGATGGATGGATAAACCATTTGAGGCGCAGTCAAGGTCAACATTTGCATGAAATAATCTTCAAGCATTAAATTATATGGACCGTACTATCGATTCAAATAAATATTTTATGCATTTTTTTGAATTTTATGTGTTTTTTTTGAAAACTTTCCTATAGCTTTTAAAAAATCACCCATTATTAGATATTGGAAATTAGGTTATTACATAATTAAAAGTCATTACAAAGTTTTGGAATTATACTAGCAACATTTTCTAACGTAGGTTTGGACACCTCCGTTATAATGTACAGCCGGTATTTAGGACTTGCAGACAATATGTCAACACTCTTTAATTAAATCAGTAAAGAAACACCCATTAATTAAACGTTAAATTTATAAGATTTTTCTTATCTTCCTTTCATTTTCAATTAAAAATTTACAAGAGTAAAATCTCCAAACCTGGTTAAAAGAATTATGTATTTGTTTTTATGCCATAACATTTTCCTAACACTTCTTGCAAAGATGAATAGAAAACTTCATGAAAAGAAAATAATAATACAATAAACATGAAATAATAAATTAAATGTTTATTTGATTGTTTTTCCTCAAAGTGATTCTATACATTACAAAAACTTTTCATTTTAGAACAAACAAAAAAAAACACTCAACAAGTTGTTTTTATACAAAACTTCAAGAAAAATTTTGTTTTATTTGTTTATATAGGAGAAACTTATAAGAATAATTGATAGAAAAATTATTCAATTATTATACTCGTATTGTATTTATAAACCCATCCATGTTGGAAAATTAAATAATGTTTTTTAAAAGTTTTTCCGCAATAATTTTTCCTTTTGACTTTTGTAGAAGTTCTTCCTGTTGCTGTAGAATTTTTAAAAGGCATCTGCTTTTGTTTATTTGTTTTGGTGTTAGAAATATTTTAAATGTTTTCAATGATTTTTCCATTAACAATAATTGATTCTTTTATTAAAAGAAGTAAAAAAGAATTATTATTTTTTTTTTTTTTTTTCAAATCACACAAAGGTATCACAAAATATTGTTTTTTTTTAAAAAACTCAGCATACATAAGTAGAGAAAAAAATTATTATTAATTTAATTTAAACATGTTCGAAAAAATGTATTTGTTAAGTAAACAAATATGGGTAATAAATCTTAGATATTCTAATTTTATTTTCCATACAATTAATCGAAATACATACATATGTATGTATGTATATTATTTATGTTAGAGCAGATGTGTTGATGGAAATTTCCTTAATGAACGCTGGTAAGAGGGATTTTATTAATTTGTTTTATCAGCTAGAGAAAGTGCAGGGCTTTAAATGTATGCATGTATAACTTTTCAACTAACTTTAAATAGAGATGTGTAAAAACTTTGTAAATGTTCAGAATTATCTGGGTTTCGGATTACATGGATAAACTAGATGGAACATGTAACAACTTACAAATTTGTAAGCTTTGGTACAGATTTGAGGAATTTGGCAATGGCCACATACAGAAAAAATATAGTACATGTTTACCACAACAATGTCAACATTTATAAAAGTTTTTTTTAACAATGTTTGGCCAATTATGGACCAACTTTCACAAAAGTCAATAGTATAATTTTTACATATTTATAACTGATCTGTGTAAAATTTCGGTTCGATATATGGATTCTTTAAAAGTGCAACCTGAACTGAACAAGGGTTTCATTGACAGACAGCGGACGAACCATCACCGTTTAATCGACCAAAATGATTCTGAGACTATTAATTTTCCACTATTTTGGTGTATAATATAATTAGCAACAATTATAATTTTTTTATTTTCAAAAATTTTAAACGACAATTCTAAAAGAATCCCGGCTAACATGTTAACATGTTCAGTATCATTTAATTCAAATGCATACAAATTACCTGTGTTAGAAAATAAAGTAAATTGCAATTTCCATTAATAACAAACTTTAAAGAGTTCATTCAATCCTGGAAATTCAATTCTAAGAAATTGAGCAGAAGTGTTAGCAGAACCTCTCACTATTATATTTAACTATTCTCTAAAGTCTGGTTTCCCAGAGTTATGGAAAGAATCCTTTATAATTCCTCATCGTAAGTCTGGCAACCGTAATGATATAACGGATTATAGAGCTATAGCGAAGCTAAGTGATATCCCAAAATTATTTGAAAGAAATGTAACGGATATACTGTCTCAACAATTTTCATCCATAACCTCAACAAGTCAACATGGTTTCTACCGTAGACGCTCAACGTCAACAAATCTTATGCAACTAACATCATATGTATGTATATAAATTCTGGTTTTAGTAAAAATCAACAAACGGACGTGATATATACAGATTTCAACAAAGCTTTTGACAAAGTTAACTATGATTTATTATTATTGAGACTGGACAGTATTGGTTTCACAGGTAACTTTCTTAATTGGGTGCGCTCCTACCTGAAAAATCATAGACAATCTGTTATTTTCAATAATTCAAAACAATAGACGTCATATCTGGAGTTCCGCAAGGGATGCCATCTCGGACATTTACTATTCCTACTATTTATTAATGATCTTCCCAATTCCATAGAAGATAGAATATCCTAATTTATGCAGATGATGTGAAGATATTTTCATCTTTGACGAAAAAAGTTCATACAACTTATATTCAATCCGATTTAAACAAATACCACAACTAGTGTATAACTAACCTGATGGAATTAAACCTAAAAAAAATGTCAATTTATGTCCTCTTCGAGATATTCCCCGTCCATCCATGAATGTCTTATTGGGAGCTCAAAATTAAAATCCGTTGACTCTATCATTGATTTGGGTGTCAACTTTGATAGAAAACTGAACTTTAACTACCATATAACTATGACTGGTAATAAAGCAATTGGTGTCCTCAGTTATATAAAACGCTGTACAAAGAACTTTAATGACCCGTACGTGACAAAAAAATTTATTCACAATGTTGGTAAGACCGATACTTGAATATGCGTCTGTAATCTGGGACCCGCAATACAATGTGTACATTAAAAAGCTGGAATCTATTCAAAAACAATTTCTTATATTTTGCCTTCGGAATCTATGTTGGAATCCTGAAATAAACCTTCCGCCATACCGAAGTCGACTGGTACTCATTAAGCTTCCAACATTGAGAAGTAGAAGAGTAATTGCAAACGTCAATAAAAAATATTGAACCTAATTAATGGTACTTTTGATTCCGAATATCTTGTTACTACAGTTTGCTTCAATGTCCCAAAGATACAACTAAGATCATACACTCCACACTATCTGAAATTCCATCGATCGAATATTATTAATTTTGATCCTATTCGAAGAATACGAGGTCTGATCAAAAAATAATCGTTATTTTAAATATTTTCAAAAAGTATTTATTTATTCATCTATAACTATCTTGTCCCCTAAAGTAATCCCCCTCAGATATAATACACTTATGCCAGCGTTTTTTCAAATCCTCGTAACACTTCTGAAACGCGCTTTTTGGAATCGCCAATAGCTCCTGTTTCGATTTTTCTTTTATCTGCTCAATCGTAGCAAAACGCTTTCCTTTCATCGGTGTCTTCAGTTTTGGGAAGAGGAAAAAGTCAGCGGGGGTCAAGTCCGGTGAATACGGTTTTGTTTTTGGCCAAAACCTCACGCACAAGCATCGATGTGTGAGCTGGTGCGTTATCATGATGCAAAATCCATGATTCGTTTTTCCACAATTCTGTGCGTTTCTGACGAACTGCTTCGCGCAAACGGCTCATAACTTCAAGGTAGTATTCCTTATTGACCGTACTTGACTGCCATTGCAGTCGAAGAAAACAGTGAGCAAAACCTTCACATTTGATCGAACTTGACGTGCTGTTTTCAGTATTGGCTCTTCTGGACATTTCCATTGGGATGATTGGGCTTTGGTTTTAATGTCATGATTCGTTACCAGTTATGACCTTTTTGAGGAAATCTGGATCGTCGTTGACGATTTTTAACAGCTCCTGAGCGATGTCCATGCGAGGTGTTTTTGCTCAAAATTTAGCAATTTTGAAACAATCTACGCTGCCGCACGTTTCATGCCTAAAACATACGTAAAAATTGTTTGGCATGAGCCGAACGATATGCCAACATCATCAGCAACTTCTGTGATAATGATTCGACGATTATCCAAAATCATTTTCTTTACTGCTTCAGTGTTTTCATCGGTTGTTGACGTGCTCGTGCGACCAGGACGAGCATCGTCATTGAAATCTTCTCGGCCTTCCTTTAACCGGTTATACCACAATTGAACTTGTGTTCTGCTGCTTCCGCATTTAATTTCATTTTTTACACAAAACTTAATACAGTTTCTTTGATCCATTTTTTCGAATAGTAAAAAATCGAAGAGCACACCAAAACACGACTAACCTTTTTATCTGTCAAAAACAAACAGACAATCCAAAATGGCTGATATTACCAACATTTATAACAGAAAATGCGAAATTTGAAAATAATGGTTATTTTTTTATTAGACCTCGTATATGAGTAATTCAACAAATTCTATGATTTAATTGATTTTTTTGATACAACTGAGGAAATTAAGAGCATACTGGCGTACTACTTGAATTCAAATGAATATAAATATGATTGTTTTTGATAGTATTAATATTGTACTTAAGTAATTATTGTACTTCATACCATGCTTCGCTGTTACTAATATTTGTAGTTCAATTTTGTTTTAAATAAATAAAACAGGATATATTTTCTCTTCTATTCTATTTTAAATATTTTATATAAAAACCTTTTGTATCAGCTTTCGCCTTCTAGGAAATTTCGCTTGTTTATAAAGTTATTATTATTTAGACAAGATTATCTCGTGCACCCTAATACATCATATTTTTATTTATATTCAAATACATTGCTTAAATTTAAGATAAACCAAAAGGAATCCTTGTACTGTTATATCGTTGTATTCGTATTTAAAATTATCTGCACCATTAACGTTTGTCTGACATTTACTTAGAAGTGTTAAACATAAACCCATTGATATTTTTTCTTTAAATGATTTCATTAATATATTTTCACTGTTGGTTATAATAGAAATTAAACTTTTTTATGCGTATTTTTTGTTATCTTTCATTTTAAATGGAATTTCTTTAATACCCCAAAGACTTGCCTCAAACAAAACGACAGAACAAAGAACTATCAACACAATTGATAATTTTGGGGTCTATTGTGGTGTACAAGTCTTTTTTTTTTTTGATATAAAAGGAATTTATATTGGCGATACTTTTATTTTGTCAATATTGTCCTGTTGTCCTGTTTCAATATAAAATAAAACAAATACACAATCGAAAAGTCAAATTTGTTTATGAAATCATATTGCTTGCACTGCTGTTGGCGTTAGAATGACAACAAAATAAATAGTGTGCGATAAAAGTAAAACAACATGACTAAACCAGCTAACCAGCAATAGGGCAATACAAAAAGGGTATTTCAAACAAGAAAAGAGTTTATATTCGCCTGTGCCGAATCTTATATAAAAATCACCAAATCACATATAGGGTGAATTTCATAAAATATTGTACCGTAATTTCTTTAATTTTAGGTTTATTTTAGTAGAATTTCATCTTAATGACGACATTTATTACAGTTATAATCAAGAATTTGTATTTGTCTTTTTCTTTCTTTTATGAGTTTTCGCGAATAGTGCACATAAGGGAACTATGACCTATTACGGGCCAATCATCATGAAATTCTGTTCGACGATTTATATGTGTACGCGAATTATTTGTGTTGAATTTTCGAAGCAAACTTTATATGGGTACTATGGTCAATTATGGACCGATCATCATCATATTGAGACTGACGATTTATATATATGAATGGACTATTTGTGTTGAGTTCCAACTTGATAGTGATGCTAATAAGAGATTTATGCGCATTTAAGTGATTTTCGGAAGTGGACTATATATGGGGGCTACGGTCAAATATGGAGCGATCATAAAAAAATTGAGTATGAATATTTCTGTGTATGTATGGGTTATTTGTGTGAAATTTAAACTTACTGCTGATGCTAAAAAGAGATTTATGCGCATATAAGTGATTTCCGGAACTGGACTTCATATAGGGGCTATGTCAAAATATGGACCGATGCAAACAAAATATGGTTTTTAGATTTCACTTTATATGGAACTTATTATTGCAGAATTTTGAATAGATACGACTTTTCTATAGACATTTATGTAACATAACGCCATATTCCGGGAAGGCATTCGTATGGGGGCTATGAAAAATCGTGGAGAGATTCCTCTTTTTTCAACAGGACGTGTTCTTCTGGAATAAAAATAAAATGTGCAAAATTTCATGGTATTATCTGCATTATATTTGAAGAAAATAGCTAAAAATATCTGACAAATATCATAGGTAGTCTGAAACTTTGATCTATAATTGGGATCCTAATGGACCGATTTTACCCATAAAAAACATTTCGGTGGATCAGAGATTGTTTGGTAAAAATGTCATTGTTCTATGACCTTTTTTCGAAGCTCTATCATGCCAACAACAGATGGACAGACGGACGGACATGGCTAGATTATCTTAGAATCTTATAAGGACTGAGAATATATAGACTTTTTGGCTCTACGACCATTACTTCGATGTGTTACAAACGGAATGGCACACGCAAACCATCTTTTTGATGGTTAGTATTAAAATTGGTTTCAATTTTATAAAAAATAAGCAATAACAAGATTAGCTCGAAAACTTGGTTAACTTTTTGTAGACTTTTATCTATATTGCCATTTCAAATGGCAAATCTCTATAAATTGTTTAAACTTCATTTAATTTTTAACAATTTTATATAACACATCCATATATATGTATGTATGTATATCTTTTATACTTTTGTGCTAATGTTATTTGAACAAAATACTTATTAAGAACGTTTTTTTTTTTATTCTCATAATTCATCAATAAACTTTAAATTGTGTGGAAATTGGTATTCAATAAAATTAATGAGTTTATTTTATAAAAATAATATTAAAAATTTTCATTATAGTCATTGTCACTTTTAATGCGTTTATTACACAAAAACTAAATGAGTTGCAATCAGTTTATTACGAAAACATTCTCATTTTATTTTGAATTTGGCATATTTTCCGAACGGATATAAACTCAAATACGTACAGGAAGTTATAACCCATAAATAAGTGTCATTATGTTTTCTTAATGTATCGTATAAAAATTATTATGTAAGTAAACAATTTTGTGTCTGTGTATTAAAAACGTTTACTTTGTAAACAGCTTTTATACACTTGGAGAAAAAAGGTGTAATTTAAAGAACAATTTCAATAAATTTGAAATTTCTATACGAATAGTCAGATTATAATAGCTATGGAAGAGGTATATCTGAGTTCGTTTAAGGTTTTTTTTAAATTCACAGTTTTTCATCATATGTATTTGTAAGATTGTCTACATCTAGACAAATCTTTCCTATCGAATCAAAAATTAAACTTTTTAAACGTACCAGGACTTTGTGATCCCGCCCTGTTTTATTAAAATTGAACACAACTATACTTTTTTTATAGCCATTATTTTTGTTTAAATCGGATAGTCCGATTTTAAAAATAGTTTAGAAGTTCTACATTGCTTTAAATTTCTTAAATACTCTCCACTATGTAGTGACGCCGAATTATTATAACTATTTTTGATATAAAACGGCCATATCTATTAGCTGGTCTAATTTTTCTGAAAAAGTTCATATTAGTGACAGAGATTTATTTGAATATTGTAATGTTGACTAGTAGGGTATACAAATTTATGAAAGGAATACACAATTTCTTATTCTTATGTCTACCATTTGATTTCCACCAGTGAAATAAACGATTAAACGGCAGAAGTCTACACAGAAAAAAAATCATGTTTTTTTCAATTAAACCTTTAATTGATTTTAAAATAATTTTCAATTATTTTCAATTGATTTTTCTGATATTTTCAATTAAATCTCAATTTTTTTTTAATTGATACTATCATTTTGTTTACTGGTCCGATTTCAATTAAATTTTTAATTGATTCCACAAATACTTTAATTGAAACTCATTTATATTTTTTTCTGTGTAAGTAAACTTTAATAATGGAAAAATCTTTAAAATCATATTTGCGTATGTTACAAGGCAGAAGTGTCAAACTTTGGCCTGTTGTGCTGCCGTTTGTTCTTAAAACTTATATCCGAAAATAAAAGGTGATTTTTTAGCAACTTTTTTTTTGGCAAGACTGTTTTTGGCAGCTCAGCTGTTGTCGTTTAACATGGTCAACATGTTTTATTTGGTCTATAATCTAACAATGAATCGATTTACAAACGAACTCTAGCAGATAAGTAATTTTTTTATCAAAATTCAGGCCCGAAAAAGTGCATTAGACCGTACTTTTTCAAAAACGATGAAGGCAGGAACGTTACTGTAAATGGCAAGTGCTACCGTGCGATGATACCGTGGTTTCAACAAGACTTGCCACATGTTACACAGCACTTGAAACAATGGCCCAATTGTGAGGCGAGTTCGGTGAACAGCTTATTTCGCGGATTATCTTTAGACTATTTTTTGTGAAACTATTTAAGCCTTATATCTATAGGGACAACCCAGCTACGGTTAAAGAACTGGAAGTTAATATTGAAGAATTTATTCGTGAGATACCGGCCGATATGTTGGAGAGAGTATGCGAAAATTAGACTCAGCGTATGATCAATTTGACATTTGGCACATGAAATCATCTTTAAACACTGTATTATATCTACTCAAATCCAATCATAGGTCATACACCACCATAGTGGGGAGGGTATATTGGATTTGTGCTGATGTTTTTAACGCCCATAAATATTGGTCCAAGCTTGAGCGCAGAACTGTACGCAATTTTGAAGCTATTTCATAAAATTTGGTACGTGATATTTTTTGGCCCAAGGTCGGATGGGATTGAAACTGGTGAAAATAGGTCCATTATTTTAGCTGGACCTCAAATATTTGAATTATGCAAGTATCCAAACAACTTTCAGCACAAATTTGTAGTAAAAAAAACCGAATCACATCTACAAATTTTGTGAAGATCGGTCCATAATTGATCATAGCTCCCATATGGGTGCTCCGATAGACTAGGCGATAGTGTGCCAGACTATCAGTCAGAGAGTTGCGGGTTCGATTACCGCCAAAGACTTTGAGTGTTTTCTGCATATAAGCCAAAAAGCTTCGCAGTTTTATGTTTGTGTTAAAAAAAGGCCCACTTCCGAAAATCACTTTAAAGTGCATAACTCTTTTAAAAATGTTGGTATCATAATAATATTGAAGATAAATATGTTTCGTATATATACAAATAATAATGTACAATTTTATGATGACTGGTCCATAATTAGTCGTAGCTTCCATATAAGGCCCACTTCCGAAAATCACTTTAACAGCCATAAATGTTTTAAAAATGTTGGTATCCAAATAAAATTCAACAAAAATAAGTTTCATGTATATAGAAATGATGACATCTAATTTTATAATGGTCGGTCTATAATTAATTAAAACTCCCATATAAGACCATCTTTTAAAAGTATTTATAACGAGATAAGGTATATGTATATATTTATATTCACGGAAGTCATGGCACAAAATTTGTGGATGATCGGTCCATAATAGGTAATATTTTCCATATAGCGCACATTTCTGAAAAACTGTTTTATACATATACTGGGTGTAGGGTAATATATGGTCGGCCTTTACCGACTATACCTTCTTACTTGTTATATCTTGTGACTATCTATTCCTCCTATGTTTCATTACAGTCGCGGCGAACTGTCATTCTCCAGTCATTTTGTTATTTTATTGAAGCTTCGGAAATTATGTCTTAATAGATAGGTTTTGTTTAAGGTCAGTAGCAGAGAAGGGGTTTTTCCTTGTCATTGCAGCTTTTACAGAAGTTGTTGTAAGGGACTCTGAACTTCTAAGTATCTACAGATGTATTCATCTTAGAGGGATTCTAGGGAGATATATCACAAATCTTGAGCTCTGCATAACCATATAAGGGTCGACTTGTCTGGTCGACTTATAAGTGGATTCATTCATTCATTCCGTTCAATATCTGTTCAATACACCTTGATAAAGAATTTGTCCGTGACTACATGTATTGCCGACTACCGTAATATGATAGTATATAGTGGGATTTAAACCTTTAATATAAATATTTGGAGGATATTCTCATGAAGGTGGAAGCGGATTACACGATACCTGAACCCGTTGACAGTACCAAAAATTGTTTACTCATTGCTGTGAATGAGGCTATTTGTTGCGTCCAGATATCTAATGTTAACCAGTTTAGAATACTAAACAATGCTTTAGATAGTCTTAAGTGCAGCTGTTATCACCTTCGAAACCATACACATAATATATGTATAAGAACCTGTTTCGTTAATTTGCAAAACCATTGCCCAGAGAATTGATTTGAAAATAAATCTCATACCGAGTATGCATTTTAACAAACCATCGTTCTGTGCGCACTGTTGCCATATTTGACGATTTATCGTCATTTTGACGATTTTTTGGTGTCAAAAATGGAATTTTGGAAACACATTTCTGAAATTCAAAGAAAAGATTCAAATCTCTTGTTTCCCATCCTAACCAAATTTATACAAAAAATTTTAGTTTTACCTCATTCTTCGGCAAATGTCAAACGAGTATTTAGTCAGGTAAATTTAAACAAAACAATAATTAGGAATAGGTTAGGAACGTCTTCTTTGGAAAGGATTTTATGCATTAAAGATTTTTTAAAACTAAATAAATGTTGTTGTTGTTTTAATATGAATGTTGTACCTGAGCTTATTAAAAAGTTTAATAGGGAAATGTACCTACAAAATTAAATGTACTAAACTTCACAATTTCCAATTATATTTTAAAAATTTTCAATTATATTTTAGAAATTTCTAATAATATTACAGAATTTTCAAATTGTATTTCAGAAATTTTCAAATGCATTTTAGACATTTTTAATTGTATTTCAGAAACATACATATTTTTAACTTAACTTTTATGAAATACGATAAGAATGTTCTGAAAACCAACTGGAAACTACAGAAAAGCAATTTAAATTTTTTTAAATATAAAATTCTGAAATATAATTGAAAATTTCTACAACGCATAGTGTTGTAAAAAGGCGATATTTTGTATTTAGAAGTAGAATTTTTTATGTTTTACATTGTTACTATGAAGAAATTGTTTTGTTTATTTTATATTAAAAATTATATAAATTTTTTAAGAAGCATTGATAAAAATTTCTTAAAAAATTGATTTTAAAAACTATATTTTGAAAAGTAATTTATTACTTATTTTTGTGTTCCTTTTACATTAATTTTGGTGTTTTGATTTGTTATTTGTTACTTTTTTATTTTAATATTGATATTTAAAACTATTTTTTAAACTTTTATAGATCCCTTAAACATATTTAATTTTTTTTTTTTTTTGTTTTTTTTTCCTTTTGTTTATGTATTAAAGAAATTAATATGAAAAAATAAATAAAATATTGAATTGATAAAGAGTTTTATTTTAGTTGACGATTTTTTGACGATTTTGAAAAATGCATTTTGACGATTTTTTATTCAAGATTTGACGATTTTAACCCTTATTTATCTGGCAACTATGTCTGTGCGTTAAAAAACAAAAGCTCGGCAGAATTACAGACTCAAATTAGTATACGTTCTTCTGGACCTGAAAAACGCGTCGATATTAATCTTCATAAATATCATTGTAATTTTTTTAAAATGGCGTTATTTTTGACGGCAGACATCGGCAGAACAAAAGATTGGCAAAAGTTTTTCAGACTAGTCAAATTCGTATTCAAACGAGAAATTGTTCGTTGAAACAACAAATTGGTGGTTTGTCAAGACCAGAAGTTAAGACCATTAGATATAGTGGAGTGAATTATATGCAGATCCAAGTGTGAAAAATACATATGAGTTGGTTAAGCAAATAATATATCTGTCTTAATGGTATTTATTTAAGGGTTTTGTTACCACCAAAATTATTTTAGCAAATTAAAGTTGTTGTTGTTTTTCTTTCCATTCTTGTATTTTGTCTTTGATGAAATGATAAAAAAAAAACTTCCTAAAGCAAATAATAACATCATTAACCTTCCAAATATAAAAATACATTCGCTCTTACAACCAATAGATATTAAGATACAAGTTCGTTTTATACCCACCACCATTAGGGGATATATTAAGTATGTCATTCCGTTTGTAACACATCGCAATATTGGCCGTAGAACTAAAAAGTCTATACATTCTGGGTCATTATAAGAGTCTAAGTCACGATAGAGCCCCGAAAAAGAATTTGAGAAATTTCTCTCACAAATTTTTTGTTTTACCCAATTTTTTGGTATTAAAAATGGGTAAAACCTACCCTGTGGGATTCGAGTTCAAGACCAAAGTTTCAGACAACCTCTATAATTTTCAGCTATTTTTTGCTATTTTCTGCAAATATCATGAAATTTGTCACACTTTTTTATTATAAACAGAAAAGTTCTGTTGAAAATGGTAAGAATCGGTCAACGATTTGTCATAGCCCCCATATAAATGTCATCCCGGAATATAGCTCTATAGTACATAAATGCCTTTAGAAAAGCATCCATACAAAATACAGCAAATATTAGTTTCAAGTAAAGATAAATCACAAGATGGTATTTTATTTCAATGGGTCCATTTTTGCCCATAGCATCTATATATGCAAACACCACTTCCGAAAATAACTTAAATACTCATAAATCTCTTAAAATCAGTAAAATCTTAAAGTTGAAATTCGACAGAAGTAGTTCACATATGTATACAAAAAATCGGCATACCGAATTTTATGACGATGGGTCCATTTTTGACCATAGCCTCTAAATTTACATAATTGTGCATAAATCTCTTATAAACATCACTATCAAGTTGAAATATGACATAAATAATACGCATGTATATACATATAAATCACTATACTGAATTTTATGGTCCACTTCTGATAATTTTTTGAATGCACATAAATCTCTTATAAAAATCATTATATAGTTAAAATTCGGCAGAAATAATCCACATATACCTGAGGATCGACCCACAATTTGTCATAGCTCCCATACTGGGACCACTTTCGAAAAACACATTAACCTTAGTAAATATCTTTATAGAATAATTATTATTTCATAATCGAACTGTTAATTTTTACTTCTTGATAAATTTAGTACACAAATTTTTAATAATAAAATTTTTCAAATTGTAATTCCTAACTTCAGTAAAAATAATTTAATGAAAATTAAATTTAATGAACTCGAGCCTAACTAAATTTATCAAGAAGTAACTTATAGGTAAATATCGTTATCGAACTGAAATTTTTCACCGATCAGTTATATGTAAGTAAAAATTTTACTTTTCCCATATAAGTCCATTTCCAAGTATAACTGGAATACCTAAAAAAAACTCTAAAATATTATTATATGAAATTCAATATAAGACTCAAATATGAATATCGTTCCACAATATGTAATATAGGTATGTAGATCCCTAAAAAATAAAATAATCGTTATCAATATAAAATGTTACACAAATTTCTTTCAAGTATACATAGATTACATTACTGATATGTATATAAACTCTTACTTGTTTTGGGTGAATTTTCTCTAGGTTTAGTGACTTCTTGAGAGACAATGTTCAATTTTCAAATGAATACTATAGAAATACAACTCGTGGCCATATAGGTAATACATACGTAACAACATATTTGGTTGTAATATTGTAAATATTTGACATTGTGACACACGTACATACTATGTACCTACTTGTTATATCCAAGGGGCATTAAAGATCAACTACAAGAAAACTTAAATATTGTATGTATTAGGAAAAAAGGAAAATAAACTTAAGTAAAAGACAACATCTTGTTGAAAGTTGTTTTCCGTATGTATTACTTTTAATAATTTAATAAACCAAGTAAATACGATTGTGGCTAGCAACACAACTATTAAAAGG
Organism: Bellardia bayeri; assembly: GCA_950370525.1. NCBI lineage: Eukaryota > Metazoa > Arthropoda > Insecta > Diptera > Calliphoridae > Bellardia > Bellardia bayeri. Next base: position 49,722,682 of record OX493268.1, read on the forward strand.
AATGTTCAGTATTTGTGCTGTGTATTTATTTATTAAGTAAATAATGTTATAGTTTTTGGCCTTTGTTAAAAAGTTGTGCTGAATAGGCAGTAAGAATGAGGAAAGTATCCTCATTTGTTCTGACTTTCTAAACACACGATATGGCGCCCTAACTTAAATATAAAATTTATACATTTCTTATTTATATACAAAAATTAACATGAAGTAAATTGTAAATTGTTTGAAAGAAAACTTTACGAACAACATATGTAATTTATTTCAAATATTTAAAAATTTTATTTAATTTATGTAATTACCAATTCTCAACATAATCTACAGAGTTTGATGTTTTTTTATTTTTTTTTTTATTTTTTTGGGAACATGTAAGCAATTACAAAACAAGGGCCGATCTTCTTAAATTTCGGAACTGCACGAATTTTATAGTTATGAGGAAATCATACACTGAATTTCAATATAATGATAGTACATTTCAGATATGTATTAGTATTATGGTGAATTTATGTAGTGGACCTTATACCGGTAGATGGTCAAATATGGGCCGATATTTTCAAACTCCAATAGTTTGTTTTTCGTATATATGCAATTGCTCCGTGTAAAATTTTGGATCGGTATCGTTATTTATATGAGATTTATAAATGTTGAAGTAAATTCGGAAGAGCGCTTTATATGGTGAATATGGTCAAATATGGACCGAAATTCATAAATTCCCTAGTATGATTTCTGTAGTATGATGGAAACAATCTGTGTAAATTTTTGAGTCGATACGATTTTTGAGTCGATATGATTATTTATAAGATAAATATAAGGATAAATGACCCACCATTATAAAATTTAGTACAAAACTGTATATATCAATAAGAATTATTTTTGTCGAATTTTAACCTGGTAACTATATTTGTACCAGATTTATACGTATTTCAGTGAATTTTAGATGTGAACTTTATATGAGGTCTGTGGTCAAACATGGACCGAACAAAAAAAAATCGTTTTGCGATTTCTTTTTACATGGCATATATTTTTGCTGAATTATGTATTAATATTCCAATTTTATAGGCATTTAGTTATAATTAAATCCTATTCCGGGAAGATATTTGTATGAGGGCTATGAGAAATGATGGACCCATTCTTACTATTTTCCTCACACTTTCTTCTTTTATCATAAAAATAACGTGCACAAAACTTCATGGCAATATCTGCAATGTATTTAAAAAAAATTGGAAGAAAAATGTTTAAAAATATGAAATTTTTATGGAGGTTCTCTCACATTTCGGTCCATAATTTTGGTTCTATTATATCGATTTTGTTAATTTGCAATACCAAAATGCTTAGGAGAATTGTAAACGGTTTTTATAAACGCTATTGATTTTGGTTGTGTCTTTTGAACGTGAGAGTGTTTTACACAGACGGAAAGACAGACAGACATAGCTCAATATATACTTTGTTGGGTCTCAGATGAATATTTCTTAGTGTTACACACTAAATGACAAATTTATATATACCCTCATTCCCCACCTATGGTGGTGGAGGGTATACAAATTTATTTATATTTTATATGGTGTATAGTTATATATTGAATTTGGAAGATATTTTTTATTTTATTTTTATTTTATTATTAAGTCAATGAAAGACTATTAAAAAAAAGTATATTGAAAATTACAATTAATTATAAAAGATTAATTATTTAATAAACTAATTATTTTATATTTAATTACATTTGTTGAAAGAGAAAAATCAATTATTTCATATAGATTGTTAAATTCACAAAATAATCTTCTTAATGGGTCAGCTTGAGCATAATTAGTGCTAACATGTTTGATATACAGTGGCTTAAAATGGCGTGAAAATCGTTGAGGAACATTAAAAGTAACATTATTTACAAGGAACTCCGAGCAGACTTCACCATTAATTATATTGATCATAAATGTTACATTAAGCATAGTCCTTCTACTAGATAGAGTTGGTAATTTAATCAATTTAAGTCTATATCTTGTTAATACGGAGCACTTAGTGCTTTTGATCTTAAATGTGTAGAGTTAAATACCATTTCAGAATCTAATTTATTAAGGTTTGCATTGACTAAAAATGTACACTTAATTTGTCAATGGTAACCTTCCCCAAACATTATTATTGTGTTATTATACCCTACACCACCATAGTTGATTTGTGCTGATGTTTGTAACGCCTATATATATTGGTCGAACACCACCGAAGCACTTCCCCAGTCGATTTAACGAAGTCCGTCTGACCGTCCGTCTAGCTGGCTGGCTGTCCATGTTAAGCTTGTACGCAGAGTAGAGGTCGCAATTTTGAAGATATTTCGATAAAATTTCATACATAATAATTCTTTCTAATGGCTGTGTGACCCCCCGAAATAGAGGCTTATCGATCATAAATGTTTGAATTATGCAAGTACACAAACAAATTTTACCGCAAATTAGTGTTTAATGCAGCCAAATTACATCTACAAATTTTGTGCTGATCGGACCATAATTGATGATAGCTCCCATATAAGACCCACTTCCGAAAATCACTTTAAAAAGCGTAGCTCTCTTAAAAATGTTGGTATCCAAATACATATACAGAAATGATGACAGCTAATTTTATAATGGTCGGTTCATAATAGGTAATATATAAGAACCTCTACGTAATTCACTTTAACCTCCCTAAATGTATTTATATCGAGACAAAGTTTAACACACATAATAAATATTTATATTCTCAGAAGTCATTTCACTAAATTTTTGGATGACCGGTCCATAATAGGTAATATCTTCCATATAGCTTTTTTATGCATATGTATATTATAATACCCCACATTATATAGTCGGGCTTGACCGACTATACTTTCTTACATGGTTATTTATGTAATTGTTATGTAAATACTCGTATTTGTCGCCTTTCTATTGGCTGTTACTATTGATACATTGTTTTTTCTTATTGCTTTTTCCCAAATAAAACCATTAATTATTATTTCCAATGTGATGAATGTGTTTAATTTAAATAGTATTAAATTCCTATAAGTACTTCCCAATGTATAAGGATTATTATTAAAGGTTGCTGCTAGAACACCAACAAAAATTCGTGCCAAAAATATTATTGTGTAAACTGGAAAAAAAAGTTGAATAACAAACATAATGTAAGGAAACAATTAAGAAAATTTCATGGTAATATAATTCCCGACCTGAAAAAGAAAAATATATTACAAATAAGAAAATGGGTAATAAAAAATGTAAGTGATTTTTTTTTATATTTTAAGCGTATTAAAAAGAATGACATTATTTCCATTGATGTTTATTTTTGGTTCCATAGTGATACTAATACAGTGACAGACTTAGATGTAAACCGGGAAACCTACCCCCGATGAACCAGTCACATAACAATTGTATGTCAGTATTCTTCTCTCTAGGCATATTTAAGCAATTGTTGTCCTTTTGTATAAAAATTTACAATCTTGTTCTACTTGTATCTACATCTAATGAATAAATATATTTTTTCTAGTTTTAAAATAGTCTCATGTGCAATAAAAACAAAATTAAACTGGCTGTTGTATTTATTTGTATTTTATACTGCAAGTAGTTATAAATAATTACATTATCTTCACAGATAACAGCTAGAAAATATTTAGATTTCATTTTCCATTTTCTATCCTACTAAAACTAATAGATGACTCAAAAATTATGGCAGCAGAAACACTATAACAACATTTCTATGTCATCTAATTAAGTACATAAAGACTTTACTTGATAATGTTAAGATGAACAAGTTCGAGTGTTATATTCGGCTGTGCCGAATCTTAAATGCCCTCCACCTAAACGTACTAGGAAATAGAAAAACTACACTGTTTATAGGACTAGAATATTCTTAATCCATAGATTTTAATAAATCTTAGTGTAAATTTTATTAGTATTTTAAATATTGTGTGAAAGACAATTTTACGACCAACATAATTTATGTTAAATATTTTGAAATTTTATCTAATTTTGAGCATTTATAATTGATGTAATTACCGATTCTTACTGTAATTTACAGAGTTTGTTTGATTTTCATAATAATCTTGATTGTAATTTAACAATTTATAAAATTAAAAGAACATTTTTCCATATTCACTAGAAACAGAATATAAAAAAGGATAAGATGTAAGATGAGGGTTTTTTGTTTGAATTTGATCTCAATAACATTATTTACAAAAGATTTATGGGTGACATAGAAGAAATGGACGGATAGCTTCTAAATCCAGTATCCACTATTGTGATTTCTATGTATTTTAGGATTATATTGGTTGAATTTCATCTCAACAGCGTTATTTACAAGAATTGTATGGTTGGTTGTTATGCTCGGATGTGGACTTAATTCAGGAACTATAATTGACTGACAGCTACAAAATCCAGTAGCTTAATTGCCGTATAACCGATACTAATAAGATTTCTGGATTAAAATTTCTGATCCATATAAAAGTTGGTTCCATATCGATATTTATTAGACATTTTTGTGGGCTTATTTGTTTTCGGAAATGGTTCTTATATGGCAGCTATGATAAATTATGGGCCGATCTTCTAAAATTTTGGAACAGTTATTTTCATGCATATAAGGATATTTGATGTCGAATTTCAACATAATAACGGTATATTTAAGATACATATTAGTATTAACGTGGATTTCGGAAGTGGACCTTATATGGGGGACATAGTCAAATATGGACCGATATTCTCAAAATCCTGCAGTTTGATTTAGGCATGTATGTAAATGATCCGTGTAAAATTTTGGATTGGTACCCTTATTTATAAGAGATTTATGAGTATTAAAGTGATTTTCGGAAGTGGGCTTTATATGGGGCATACGGTTAAAAATAGACCGAAATTCACAAAATTTTGTGGGATGATTTTTGTATATATGTTAATGATCTGTGCAACGTTTTGAGTCGGTACCGATATTCATACAATATATATAGGGATAAATGGCTTTTTCAGATGTGTTCCTTGTATGGGAGCTATGACCAGTTCTGGGCCGACCACCATAAAATTTAGTACAACAATTTATTTGCCTATAGAGATTATTTATGTCAAATTTTAGCCGTTTAACATTATTTATATCTGTTTTATACGTATTTAAGTGAATTTTGGAAGTGGAATTTATATGGGGTCTATGGCCAAACATGGACCGAACTAAAAAAAATTTCGTTATTCGATTTCTTTTTGCACAAAACTTATTTCTGCTGAATTTTGTCTTGATATTCCAATTTTATAGGCATTTATGTATAATTGAGCAATATTTCGGGAAGATTTTTGTATGGGGACTATGAGAAATAATGGACCGATTCATACTATTTTACGCACACTTACTTCTTTTAACATAAAAAAAACGTATACAAAATTGCATGGTATTATCTGCAATATATTTCAAAATATTGCAATAAAATGAACAAAAAAAATCAAAAATCAAAAAAATGTAGGTTTTCTCACATATTTGTCCATAACTCTGGTTGGTCTAAATCGATTTTTCTGATTTTCAATACCAAAGTTACCTGCAAAATAAAAACTATTTCTCTGGAAATTTCGTTTAGTTAAGTTGTATAGTTTGGACGTGAGAGTGTTTTACGCAGACGGACAGAAAGACAGACGGATAGACGGACAGACGGACAGAGATGGATCAATCGACTTAGAATTTCATAAGGATCAAGAAAATATATACTTTGTTGGGTCTCAGATGAATATTAAAAAAGTTTCACACGGAATGACAAACGTAATATACCCTTATTCACCACTTTTGGTGGTGGAGGGTATAAAAAGATGGAACAAGAAGGTGGCGGAAAATCTCTTACCAACTGAATCTTTTCTTCAACTGAAACGCTTTGTTATAGTTGTTCTTTTTTTTTTTTTTTTGGTTTAACTATCTTAAGATTAATCAATTTCCTAAGAATTAATTTACAGCTTCAATGGCCATGTGTATACACAGTATTTAATGCATGACTGTGCGCACAATGTGCTCAACTCAGAGGTGATTAATTTCAGTTAAATTAATAGAAATTATAACGCTTTAATACTTATATTACTGTTACTGTTAAGGTACGGTCACACTTGGCAAATATTTGACGAAAAATACGTAACCACTAAATAAAATATATTTGAACTCGTTTATTTAGAACAGGCAACAACAAATATTTAGTTTTATTTGTTTTAACCTATTTAAATTTGCAAAACTCTTGTAGGAGTAAACAACATAATATGTACAAATTTATGCTAAAACATGTGGTTACGCTTTTTTCAGTAAATATTTGCCATATGTGACCATACCTTTACGCCTGTTTACAAAAAAAATTTTGTTTTGCAAACACTGTAGTGAAAACATCGAATTAATATTTAATAAGTTTGGTACTTTTGTTAATATTACTAAGTTAATACCCAGGAAAAAAGTACAACAGCACAATTTATTGATTGGCAAATTTGCTATGTAGTCACAATGTAGCTTCAATGTTGTAGTTATAGATTTACAATATTCGTTTAACAAATTGACGACACGTTGATAAATATTTATATTGAATTAAATTGCACATTTAAAACTTTTCGATCTTCCGCAAATTACAAAAAAATTTTAAGGTCGAAGTCTATTTGTTGATGACAATTGCAATTTACACGCATTTATGAAATCATGTATGAATCTGTTATATCTGATCGCCAAACTGTTGTTGTAAACCTTCGTACAATTTTCGGAGGACTTTGTCACATTCACATTATTATACGGTGTTTTGGGTGAATATCTCTTAACGACTGATGGCCATAAAAGTATACATTTCTTCAGTTCCTTCGGTATGGAGGTCATCAAAGATTGAGGCATGACTATCGGTATCAAAAACTTTCTATAGTTGCAAATCCTCCATAAAAATTTGATATTTTTAATAAATGTTCGTGCAGTTTTTAGAAATATATTGCAGATATTGCCACAAAATTTTGTACATGTTATTTTTACGATAAAAGAAGAAAGTAAAGTAAAAATTGGTCCATGATTTCTCATAGCCTTCATACAAATATCTTCCCAAAATATGGCTTAATAATAAATAAATGCCTGTAAAATTGGAATATTAACACAAAAATAAGTGTCATCTAAAAAAAAATTGCAAAACGAAATTTTGTTTAGTTGGATCCAAGTTTGACCATAGACCCCATATAAAGTCCAAATCTAAAATTTACTTAAATACGTATAAATCAGTTATAAATATTGTTACCAGATTAAAATTCGCCACAAATAATTCTTATAGATATTTAAATTTTTGTACTTAATTTTATGATGCTCGGTCCATAATTGGTCATAGCTCCCATATTAAGGCCACATCCGAAAAAGTTATTTATTTTTATATTTATCTTATAAATATCGGTATCGACTGAAAACTGTACACAGATCATTTACATATACACAAAAATCATATTACAGAAATTTGTGAATTTTCGTCCATATTTGACCATATTCACTATATGAAGTCCTATTCCGAAAATCACTTCAATACTCATAAATCTTGTATAAAAAACGATACCGATCCAAAATTTTACTGCTGGATTTTGAAAATATCAGTCTAAATTTGACCATATGCCCCATATAAGGTCCATTACCGAAATTCACGTTAATACTAATACGTATCTTAAATATACTATTACACCGCGTTACAAAAACGAGATTTTGTTCTGTCCTATGAACGAAATATACTTTTTCGGAAAGGGGAGAAAAAATAAAAATACACGTGTATCGGCCTGTGTAAAAGACTTAGGATCGATTTTTAACCCTTTTTCCGTGATCCAATCGAGCTGAATTTTTTAGGCAGACTCGTGGAAATGTATCGCGTCAAATTTTTTAAAAATAGATTTTTATCAATCTCAGATTTTCCTGAATCTTTTTTATGGTTATCGGTTTTTTTGTAACATTTTCAGTTCGTTAAAAAACCGAATTTTTTATTAATTTTGTTATATTAAAATTAAAAATTGTTACATTAAAAATTTCAATTCTTTTAAAGAAATTTAGGCCTTTTATTTTTGCGTTTGTAAGCATTTGTGTCAGTATCGCGACAAATAGACCAAACTGCTCAATAAAGGCAACTGTGCCTTTCCATGCACGTTGTTCGATAGCATTCAATTTTGACGAAAATTCATAACTTGCAACAATTTTTTATACCCTACCCTAGTGGCCGAAGAAGGAGTAATTTCAGTTTGAAAAGGCAAAAAGGTCCCTAGGGACCTTCTCACTCATCGGAGGGTTAAAGTATACCGATCGACTCAGAATCACTTTCTGGCTGTCCATGTAAAGAGTACAGGTCGTAATTTTGAATATATTTCGATAAAATTTGGTACGTGATATTTTTTCTGCCCAAGGATGGATAGGATTAAAAGTGATGGATATCGGTCCATTATTTCACCAGGCCCCCATACAAATGTCCTGCCGAAACTGGGGTTTAATTATGCAAGTATCCAAACAAATTTCAAAACAAATGGATGGTAACTGAAGCCAAGTTACATATACAAATTTTGTGCAGATCGGTCCATAATTACTCGTAGTTCCCATATAAGGCCCACTTCTGAAAATCACTTTAAAGAGCATAACTCTCTCAAAAATGTTGGTATCCAAATAATATTGTACGCAAATATATTTCATATGCATACAAATAATACGGTACAATTTTATTATGTTCGGTCCAAAATTATTCGTAGCTCCCATATAAGGCCTACTTTCGAAATTTACGTTAACGATCATAAATTTCTAAAAAAATTTTGGTATCCAAATAAAATTTGACACAAATATATTTCATATGTATAAAAATAATACGGTATAATTTTATTATGTTCGGTCCATAATTAGTCGTAGCTCCCATATAAGGCCTACTTTCGAAATTTACGTTAACGATCATAAATTTCTAAAAAAATTTTGGTATCCAAATAAAATTTGACACAAATAAGTTATACGGAAATACCGACACCTAATTTTATAATGGTCGGTCCATAATTATTCGAAACTCCCACATTAGATCCTCTACGTAATTCAATTTAAACTCCATAAATCTTTTAAAAGTATTTATATCGAGACAAAGTTTAACACATATAATATTAATATTCACAGACATCATGACAACAATAGGTTTTATCTCCCATATAACGCCCATTTCTGAAAAACTGTTTTATACATATACATGTAGGGTTGACCGACTATATTTTGTTACTTGTTTTATCTGCGGACCATTGAAAACGCCTTAAATCATACGCATCATTTACAAAAAAAGTTACTGAATGACTTCTTAAGAAAATACCTGCATGAATCTTTGCGCCGCTAAATTTCGAAAAAATTTTGCGCAAACCTGCAATCGCCTCGCCCTCATGATCCAGTTTTTTAACAAAATTTGATACGAGACCGAGCTTAATCTGTAGTGGTGCCAAAATGATTTGAGATGGCTGCACCAATGGTAGATTCTCTATACTTTCTACGCCTACTTTGTAGCATGTTCGCGGCTTCCACTTAAATTCAGTGTAATGCTGATCTCTTTTGCGACCTTTCAATGTACACAAAAAGCACTGGTGGGTTGGAAATCCATGCTTAATACCCATGAGTAATCCGACCACTTTCAGATCGCAGCATATTTTCCAATTATGCTCTTGGTACTTTATCAGCTGTAATATTAATTTCATGCCTTCGTATGTTTCTTTGAGGTTTGTGGCATATGCGATCGAGAAAGATGGATGTTTGTTACCGATATGAAGCAGCACGACTTTAAGGCTGTTGACCGATGCATCGATGAAAAGTTGACACTGAAATATAAGGGTAACCAATTTTTGCCAACATCAAATCAATATCATAACAATAAGCCAGGTTTTTTCCCCGATCTTCGTGCAATTTAAAACATTCGTCATATGGAATAGTGCTACCTCGAACACGAGCGGCTGTTATTTTAAAGTCAGCTTAAATCGTGATGCAAAGAGTTCCGCTGTTCTCCTCGACAAATTTCCCTCTCGTACAAGGTCATTGAAGTCAGCTTGCGTTACTAAATACAGAACTGCAGTCCCAGACCAACAAATTGGTACAAATTCCGATACTTCTGGACTCTCGCATCTCGCATTCAATGCAAGAAATGTTGATAGCATTGTTGGTACTACTGTCCGTTCTCCATCGCTTATTTCTGGAAATCTCCACTGAAGCCGCTATACGTTCTTCTGGTGAGTACAGAACTGCTGGAATATCCGATTCTACATTAGCGTAGCGAATTTTGTTGCGGCGAAAGTATTGGTACCCTTTAGTTTGAGTAAAAGTGACGCAAAAATGGCACAATTCATTGCAGTGCTCCATATGTGGTAACCAAATTGTTGGTACAGCATCCTTTATTGTTGACATTCCATCAGTAAACTTGCATAAATTCATATAGCAATAGTCGCACACGACTTCCAGAGTATACCACAAGTAAGGAACATAAACAGTCTTGAATACTGTTTTCGTAATATTTTTAAAATTTTTACTTGCTGCGAATAAGCCACAAACGTAACAAAAGTTATTTCGATTCGGGCACTGCATTTTTTCTCAGATGAAATATATATATAGAAATACGTTTTCGCACAACAGAACTTAAAACAATTGTACAATTCAATGCTTCATCTGTCATACCAGTTGTAAGTGTTGTAAAAGTCATCAACAGTTTAGTGTTAGAAAGTTACTACTGATAAACTACAAATATATGGAGTATGATGGGTCGAAAAACAATTTTTTTGTTCGGAACGCTTTAGTAGTTTAAAAATTTGGAGTGCCTTCAAGTTATGCCGAAAAAAGTGAAAAAATATACCTATTTTTTCAAAAAAAATCAGCAAAATCTGAGAATTGATAAAAATCAATTTTTCTTTAAATTTGACGTGATACAAACATTTCCACGAGTCTGTCTAAAAAACTTCAGCTCGATTGGATCACGGAAAAAGGGTTAAAAATCGATCCAAAATCTTTCACACAGGCGGACAGACGGACACTACGAGCTTTATACTTTATATATAAAAAAAAATTCTGACGTGTACATGAAAATCGCCGATACACATATATTTTTATTTTTCTCCCCTTTCCGAAAAAGTATATTTGGTTCATAGGACAGAATGTGTGTAACGCGGTGTTATTATATTGAAATTCAACGTGGGATATCCTCATATGTATAAAATTCTCTGTTCCGAAATTCAATAAGATCGGCCCACGTTTTGTAATTGAACCACTTCCGAAAAACAAGTTAACCCTAAATAATATTTAATAAATATCGATATCGAATAAACATTTTATACATATCAAAAATTGTAATCCCGAAATCATACTTATATCGGTTATACGGCAATTATGATACTGAATTTTGTAGCTATCAGTCCATATTTGGTAATAGCTCCCAAATTAAGTCCACTTCCGAGTATAACAACCAACCATACAACTCTTGTAAATAATGTTATTGAGATCAAATTCAACCAAAAGTAGCCTCACCTTATATCTTACCCTTTTTTATACCCTATTTTTTAGCTTGTAGTGAGTATGGAAAAATGTTTTTATAATTTTATAAATTATTAAATTACACTCAAGATTGTTATGAATATCAGACAAACTCTGTAAATTATGGTGAGAACTGGTAATTACATCAATTTTAAATAGTCAAAATTAGATAAAATTTCTAAACATTTGAGATAAATTATGTTGTTCGTAAAATTGCCCTTCAAACAATATGTAAAAAGCTAATCCTATAACCAGTGTAGCTTTTGTATTTCTTATGTGTTTTATATTTATGTGAAGGGTATTTAAGATTCGGCGAATATTGCAATCTTACTTGTTTTTGTAAAGATATTTTCCCGTTACGGTATTTGCTTTAATTTCGGTAGCTTGACGGTAACGGTAATTTCGGTCTGACTTGAATGTTTACAACAATTAAAAATAAGGTGACAAAGTGGTATTACACCTACATATATTACATTATTAATTTACTAACTACTATATTTTAATAAACTCAGTTGTATTTTCATTGTTTTATATTATGTATAGAATAGCGGTAGCGGTAACCGAGTTTTTTCTTTATATAAGCGGTATATTCACGGTAACGGTTTTAGGGGTAATGTTCAAAACAATTCAGAATTGGAGGATAACAAGATGGACGAAAAATCGTAAATGTTGTCTTTGGAGAAACTTTGTAAATAAGAACTTGAGCGACTAAGTTTTTAACGTAAAACTTCCGCTAAAAAGTATAAAGACTAAAAAGTCTGTTGATATCAAAATGGGCTACAAAGTATGTATGTATACAATAAGGCATTAGCTATTGTGTACTTTTATCTCTATTGATGAGCGGCAATATTCTCAAGCAAAGGGAGACGTAGCCTTATAAATCATCTTCCGTCATCTTCCTTTGACAATAACGAAGTTTTAGTTTGCCCTAGTTTGACTAGATAAGCGACAGAGTCTAAAATGTTTTCTTCTACGACCCACATTTGAGGATATATTGAGCGACCAAGTATTTCATGTTGTATTAAATCAATTATGACTAAAACTTAAGAAACAAAGTTTGTAAAACTACATATGACCCAATGTACACGATGCAATTCTTTTAGCTAAGCTGATTACCTTTTAAATATCGGAGTGAGGGGAAGATAAAACGAGTACACACTTGATTCTACTAGCAATTCGTGTTACTCTCTTATTCGTATTGCATACATATGTGTATTTAAATGTGTGTACACTCTTAAATAAAACAAGTAAGAAAGGATAGTCGGTCAAGTCCAACCATAGAATACCCTACACCTAGTATATGTAAATAGGAAACAGTTTTTCAGAAATGGGCGTTATATGGGAGATATAACCTATTGTGGACCGATCATCCAAAAATTTAGTGTATATAAATAGTATGTATGTTAAACTTTATCTCGAAATAAATACTTTTAAAAGATTTATGGAGGTTAAAGTTGATTACGGGGAGGGTCTTATATGGGAGCTACGACTACTTACGGACCGACCATAATAAAATTGTACCGTATTGCTTGTATACATATACGATATATTTGTGTTAAATATTATTTGGATGCCAACATTTTTGAGTGAGTTATACTCTTTAAAGTGATTTCCGGAAATGAGTCTTATATGGGAGCTACGACTAATTATGGACTGATCACAATAAAATTCTACCGTAAAATGTGTATGTATATGAAATATATTTATGTTCAATATTATTTGTATACCAACATTTCTAAGAGAGTTATGCTCTTTTAAGTGATTTTTGGAAGTGGGCCTTATATGGGAGCTAGGACTAATTATGGACCGGTCTTCATGTAATTTGTATATGTGATTTGGCTTCATTTACCACTCATCAGTGGTAAATTTTGTTTGCATACTTGCATAATTCAAATATTTATGACCGGTAAACCCCAATTTCGGAAGGACATTTGTATGGGGGCTAGGTGAAATAATGCACCGATTTCCACCAATTTCAATCCCATCCATCCTTGGGCCTGCGACCTGTACTCTGCGCACAAGCTTTACATGGACAGCCAGCCAGCCAGACGGACGGACGGACATCGTTAAATCGACTCAGAAAGTGATTCTGAGCCGATCGGTACACTTTAAGGTGTTGCAGCAATATTTATGGGCGTTATAAACATCAGCACAAATCCAATATACCCTCCCCACTATTGTGGTGTAGGGTATAAATACGAACGATTTAAGCAATAAAATTGTGCTGAGTAAACACCGAAGAAATTTCAAAGAAACAATGGTATCAGTCTTTTCAATAAGAATTGCTTTGTGTAAATGTAGACTATCTGTTTTCAGAAGACCATCAAGGTCTGGAAGATTTTCTTCTGTAAAAGCCTCAAGATATGTGTCATAGTCTTAATAAACCAAAGTGTTGTCTCCTACAGAAAGTACCAAAGTCCTTTAATGTTTATTCTTATTATCCCTGTTACATACATATTTTACGTATAATTTATTAGTTTGTTTGAAGAATTACTTGCAAATTTTGTTTCACCAATAAATTATACTTGTCGTACAAGAAATTTCTACTTATAACTAAATACTTATTTATGTATTACCAAGTACCACAATACTAAAAGAAATACCAACAAAAATAATAACAATTTGGTGATTGATGGCATTTAATGGATGTTTTATTAATGTTAATAAACATTCGTTATAAAGGGTGGTTAAATTGTAAGGGCCGATATTGAATGTGAACCACACCTAAACGCCAAGCTTTTTTCCGAATTTTATTTAACATTTCTCTATTTCAGACTTACTCAATTTGAACCATGGAGAGATACACAATCCAACAACCTGTTAAAGTTATCCAGACTTATTATGAAAATGGGCGTTCAAATCAAAATGCATATCGTGCACTTCGTGATTTTTTTGGTCAATTTGATCGTCCAAATGTGCGTACAATCGCAAAAATCGTGGAAAATTCGAGCAAACCGGGTCTGTAGAAGATGCGAGAACACCAGTGCATGCTCGTACAGCTCATACTGCAGAAAATATTGCTGCTGTTCGCGATAGTGTGGCTGAAGAGCCGTCCACCTCAACTCGTCGTCATGCCCAACAATTACACCTCTCACGCTCGTCGTTGATGAACATTATGCATAAAGACTTGCATTTACACGCTTACAAGGTGCAATTGGCTCAAGAACTAAAGCCTCTTGACCATTCCAAACGTTGTGAATGGGCAGAATGGTGGCAAGAAATGGCAACAGTGGATGATCAATTTTCGAAGAAAATCATCTTCAGTAATGAGGCACATTTTCACCTCAGTGGATTCGTCAATAAACAGAATTGCCGCATTTGGGCGAATGAGAATCCAAGAGTGATTGTCGAAAAACCAATGCACCCACAAAGAGTGACTGTTTGGTGCGGTTTATGGGCTGGCGGCATCATCGGGCCGTATTTTTTCCAAAATTAGGCCGGTCAGGCAGTTACTGTGAATGGTGTTCGCTATTGTGAGATGATAACGAACTTTTTATGGCCCGAATTGGAAGATATGGATGTGGACGATATGTGGTTTCAGTAGGACGGTGCCACTTGCCACACAGCTAACGAAACAATGGCTCTTTTGCGCAACAAATTCAATGGCCGTGTTATCTCACGTAATGGCGATATCAATTGGCCGCCAAGATCATGTGATTTGACACCGTTCGACTTTTTTCTTTGGGGTTATTTGAAAGAAAAGGTGTACGTCGATAAGCCACCAACAATTCAAGAGCTAAAGGATGAGATAATTCGGCGCATTAACGGCATAGAACCTCCATTATGCCTCAGGGTCATCGAAAATTTGGACCATCGGATGGAGGTGTCCCGTCGTCCAAATGTGCGTACAATCGCAAAAATCGTGGAAAATTCGAGCAAACCGGGTCTGTAGAAGATGCGAGAACACCAGTGCATGCTCGTACAGCTCATACTGCAGAAAATATTGCTGCTGTTCGCGATAGTGTGGCTGAAGAGCCGTCCACCTCAACTCGTCGTCATGCCCAACAATTACACCTCTCACGCTCGTCGTTGATGAACATTATGCATAAAGACTTGCATTTACACGCTTACAAGGTGCAATTGGCTCAAGAACTAAAGCCTCTTGACCATTCCAAACGTCGTGAATGGGCAGAATGGTGGCAAGAAATGGCAACAGTGGATGATCAATTTTCGAGGAAAATCATCTTCAGTGATGTGGCACATTTTCACCTCAGTGGATTCGTCAATAAACAGAATTGCCGCATTTGGGCGAATGAGAATCCAAGAGTGATTGTCGAAAAACCAATGCACCCACAAAGAGTGACTGTTTGGTGCGGTTTATGGGCTGGCGGCATCATCGGGCCGTATTTTTTCCAAAATGAGGCCGGTCAGGCAGTTACTGTGAATGGTGTTCGCTATCGTGAGATGATAACGAACTTTTTATGGCCCGAATTGGAAGATATGGATGTGGACGATATGTGGTTTCAGCAGGACGGTGCCACTTGCCACACAGCTAACGAAACAATGGCTCTTTTGCGCAACAAATTCAATGGCCGTGTTATCTCACGTAATGGCGATGTCAATTGGCCGCCAAGATCATGTGATTTGACACCTTTGGACTTTTTTCTTTGCGGTTATTTGAAAGAAAAGGTGTACGTCGATAAGCCACCATGAGATAATTCGACGCATTAACGGCATAGAACCTCTATTATGCCTCAGGGTCATCGAAAATTTGGACCATCGGATGGAGGTGTGCCGCCGTGGTCGCGGCGCCCATTTGGCCGATATTTTGTTCCATACATAATTGAGTAATACCAATATATCATAATAAAATAAAATTACAATAATTTCCTAAATAGTTTGTGTTTTATTCAAAATCAACATCAGCCCTTGAAATTTAACCACCCGTTACATTTGTAGGTAAGTCTTACGAATACATATAATTTGCCTTAAATACATACAAATACAAATAATGTGTAAATGTGTTTAAAGTAAATAACTTTTGTTATTTTGAAATAATGGCAATATTATTTTAAGCCCTTGGCAAAAATTAAACAAAAACTGACAATAAATATTAATTGCCCTACTTTTGGATACGAAATCAAAAAAGTAAAAACACCACCTCCTTATTTTACACGAGACGGTAGCATTAGCCGAAACATGGAAATCATCATCGTCAACTAAAAGAACAATTTGTAAATTGAAAATATGTACATAAATACACCATATCTGTTAAATAAACCAGATGCATATCATTTTCATATTTAAATAAAATGAATCCAAAAAATTGGCAATTCGTTAAATTGGCATTCATGCTTGCACTTCTAAACCTTAATAGTGGTGATTTGTTTAGATATATTTTAAAAAATGTGTGATTTAGTTGGCTAAATTAGTCTCAAATGATTAAAATAATGTTTAACAAGTTAGGTTGTTTTATTGGGTGGTGCCGAATTTTTAATACTCTTCACAAAAATGTAAGTATGTATGTATGTAGGAAAGAGGAACATAAAACCCAGGTAAAATAGAATTGCCTTGAAAATAGATTATGGCTGTAAATTGTACAAATGAGAACTGAAATAAATATTGTGGATCAGTTTCAGAGTATACTTCCAAGCACAGCCGGCAGTTCTAGACACTTGAAAAAAATTTAGGATGTCGACATTGTTTTCGAGTATGGTTAATGATCTCTTTTTGTCCAAAATTTAGAAGACCACTTCATTAAATTAACTGAGAAATTGTGTATTAATATTTTATTAGTGTTTCATAACTATAATTATATTTTATGGTAAATCAGTAGACATTGTCTTCAAGTTTGGTTAATGATCTCTTTTTATCCAAAATTTAGAAGACCACTTCATTAAATTAACTGAGAAATTGTGCATTAATATTTTATTAGTGTTTCATAACTATAATTACATTTTATGGTAAACAAAGAAGAATGCTAGAAAAGCAAAAGTGTGACTGTTTTGATATCGATTTAATATAAAATGCCGCGGGGTTCCTACCTTATTGTTTTGAAAAAGGTCAAATTTCAATTTATATAAAAAGTGGCTTAAGTTTTTAAGCAATTGACCGGTCACATTTGTAGTAACAAAAAGTGGCAGACCGAAAAAAAACTTTCTGAATGGAAAAATCGCAGAATTATAAACTGTGCCGGCAACACAATGAAGAGTCTTGGTTAGATTATTCATAAATGTGAAGTAAATGCATACAAATTAACTATAAGTGAACTGCTTAAAAAAATCGACAAAAGCTGTTATCTTTGTCAATGACATTATTCCTCCACAAACCTGTGCACGCATACCTCTACATTTGCAGACGACACAGCGTTTATTAGCGTCAACCATGACCCAAAAGTCGCATCGCAAAATCTGCAGTCCCACATCAATGAACTAGAGGCCTGGCTAGAAAAATGGAGAATAAAGGTTAACCCGGCTAAATGTGCTCACTTAACTTTCACGCTCAGAAGACAAACCTGCCCAGCTGTAAAAATAAATAACATCACTGTTCCGGTAGAAAATCATGTTAAGTACTTGGGAATTCATATAGATAGACGCTTGACCTGGTCTCGTCATATTGAAGCGAAAATAACGGCTATGAAACATAAAGCAGCTCAACTACATTGGCTTCTCGGTCGAAACTCAAACTTGTCTTTAGACAACAAAATTCTCTTATACAAGTCCATCATAAAACCAATATGGGCATATGGCATCCAATTATGGGGTACTGCATGTTCATCTAAGTCTAGAATATTACAACAAATTGTGTGCGCCCCATGGTATATAAGTAATGATATTATTCACAGAGATCTCAACGTCTCCACTATCCAGGAGGAAATTAAAAAATATTCAATCAGCTGCATCGATAAACTAATGGCTCACCTTAACTACCTCGCTCGGGGTCTGCTTCAGTTCGAAAGTCACCAGAGGCTAAAAAGAACCGATACTTTGAGCCTAACTAGAAGACATTTTTAAAAATGTTAATACAGGAGTTAGTGGTTACAACTAATAAACAACAAGTAGAAGTAAGATTTGAATACATATTGTAAATTTCGATATGAAAGATTCAATAATGAAAATAAATTAAAAAAAAAAAAATATTACTCCACAAAACTGCCAGACTTGAATTCGGTAAAAGAAACAAACTATTTAACTGAAAACAGGTAAGCCAATAATATTTGTTAATAGTTGCACTATTTAAACATATATTTGTTTAAGGTAATTTTTCCGATGAGAAAAAACACTCCTTGTAAAGGCCTACGAAAGGAACCATGATATTTCTAAAAAAAATAAATTTCGGAGGCTTAATTTGATGGTTTGGAGAGCCTGATTTGGCGTTTCCAAGCACCAAATTTGAATTCTTCTGATTACACAAAATTACTAGATGAGAAATTAGTGCCATTTTTAGAAAACAGTAATGAAAAACAATTAATTTTTCAACAATACCACGCACCTACACATATAAGTCGTCAAAACAAAAATATTAATATTAATGTACTTGAATGGACCTCACATTCTCCAAATCAGAACCCTATTTAGAACATTTCGGATATTTTAAACCGTCGAGTTTATGCTAAAACCAAAAATATGAAGGCATACTCGTATATCACCTAAAAGAAGATGTTATAGATGCTTGGAGATCTGTATTAAATCTGGTGAATTATACCTGATCCTAGTTTTGAATGGAATCAAAAAAGAGGCCTAACTATTTAAGTCCAATTTTTTGTGAATATTGGTATTTTAAGTTATTTTAATTTCTGTGTATTTATGGTTATGAAAAACTAATAAATTTCTTTATGAATTTTTTGGGAGATAAACTAAAAAATAATAATTTTTTTGTATAATATTATTTGTTCTTTTGTTTGTTTCAAAATTATTTAATTTTTTATTAATTTACAAAATTGAGAGAATTTTTATATATTTATAGTAATGCAGGCAGTGTATGTCTTCTTTTTATTGACCTGATTTCGAACACAGCCTAAAATAATGTCCTTTACACAGAGCTATATAGTCTAAAATGTTGTCCTTCCCTAATTTCATTTAACGATAAATATGTGTTAACTGAAGATAACCGACAGTACATTGCTAACGCTTTTTATATCTTAATTACATAACCTAAACGATTTCCCTGAATACTAATGTTTATATAGAAACACTTGAATTTTATTATACCCTTCATCACCATAAGTGGTGAATGAGGGTATATATAAGTTTGTCATTCCGTGTGTAATACTGAGAAATATTCATCTGAGACCCAACAAAGTATATATAATCTTGATTCTTATGGAATTCTAAGTCGATTGAGCGAGCTATGTCCGGCTGTCTGAGTAAGACACTCTCACGTTCAAAACACATAACCTAAATCAACAAAGTTTACAAAATCCTGTTTGTAATTCTCTTAAGTAGTTTAGTATTGAAAAATCCGTAGAGTTATGAACCAAAATATGAGACACCCTCCATAAAAATTTGATATCTTTAAAAATGTTTCTTACAATTTTTTAAAACATATTGCAGATATTGCCATGAAATTTTGTAGGCATTATTTTTATAATAAAAGAAGAAAGTATGAGGAAAATAGTAAGAATCGGTCCATGATTTCTCATAGCCCCCACACAAATATCTTCCCGAAAAATGGCTTACGAATAAGTAAATGCCTGAAAAATTGGAATATTAATAAAAAATTAAGTGTCATGTAAAAATAAATCGCAAAATGAAATTTTTTTTGTTCGGTCCATGGTTGACCATACCCCCTATATGAAGTCCACATCTAAGATTCACTTAAATACGTATAAATCTGAAACAAATATAGTTACCAGATTAAAATTCGACACGAATAATTCTTATAAATATATAAATTGTTGTACTAAATTTTATGATGGTCGGTCCATAATTGGTCATAGCTGCCATGTAAGGACCACATCCAAAAAAGTCATTAATTTTATACATATCTTATAAATATCGGTACCGATTCAAAACTTTACATATGTATATAATTTTAATATACACAAATATCATTTCACAAGATTTTGTGAATTTCGGTCCATATTTGACCGTATCCCCCATATAAAGCCCTCTTCCGAAAATCACTTTAATACTCATAAATCTCTTATAAATAACGGTACCGATCCAAAACTTTACACGGATCATTTAAATATATGCCTAAATCAAACGCTGGATTTTGAGAATATCGGTCCATATTTGTCAATATCCCCCAAATAAGGTCCACTCTCGAAATCAACGTTAATACTAATATATATCTTAAATATACCGTTATTACATTGAAATTCGACGTGAGTTATCCTCATATGCATAAAATTCACTGTTCTAAAATTTAAGAAGATCGGTCCATGATTTGTCGTAGCTGCCATATAAGGACCATTTCCGAAAAACAATTTAACCCTCAAAAATGTCTAATAAATATCGATATCGAACCAACTTTTATACAGATCAGAAGTTTTAATCTAGAAATCATATTAATATCGGTTATACGGCCAATAATATAATAATAATAATAGCTCCTAAATTAACTCCACATCCGAGCACAACAACCAACCATGCAACTCTTGTAAATAACGTTATTGAGATCAAATTCAACCAAAAGAAGACTCCCCTTATAATCTTACCCTTTTTATACCCTGTTACCTAACTTGTGGTGAATATGGATAAAATTTTTTGTTAATTTTATAAATTGTTAAATTACACTCAAAAGTAATTATGAAAATCAGACAAACCCTGTAAATTATGGTGAGAATTGGTAATTACATCAATATTAAATGGTCAAATGATACAAATTTAAAACATTTTTTTCTGTTGGTCGTAAAATTGTCTTTCAAACAATATATAAAATAATAATAAAATTTACACAGAATAAGGATATTCTAGTCCTATAACCAGTATAGTTTTTGTATTTCTTATTACGTTTAGGTGGAAGATATTTAAGATTCGGCACAGCCGAATATTACACTCTAACTTGTTTTTTTTAATTGCATTACAGTGCGATGCAATTAATTGAGCGATAAAGTATTTCATGTTGTCTTCATTCAACTGTGTTTTTTACGTTAACGTAAATGTCATGGTGTTCTCCATCAACACTATGGGCAATTAGATGTTAGACATAATATTAAAGCTCACTTCTGTGAAACTTTGCAAACGACAAGTTAAGCAACAAATTATTTAACGTTGTCTAATATTTTTGCAAATATTACTTATAAGTATTATTTTGAAACAATTGCAAATGAAAAACTCGAGAACCGCCATTAAGCAATATACAAATATTTTATTGGGGTTAGTAAAGAGGAATTACAATTTGAATTTGAAATCATTTAATTTTTAGTCTCTTAATTAAGTAGTTGCTTCATATACTTTTTAGTTTGAAAAAAAAACTATTTTTTACCACACAACGTTAAATAAAATATGCATCATAAATTATTTGCTGAAACTAAATAAGATTTAATGTTTAAATATGTTAATCATAATTACAATGCTATTATATATCAAATGTAAGTGTAAATACGTTCAAATATTACATGCGCAATTGTATTCTGTTCTGATTATTTGCACAAGATAGATTTTGCAGGCAATTTAAAATGCAATGGCGGAGTGCATTATTCATTGGGGACATTCCTAGATTAGAGGAAGCTTTCAATAACACTCGCTAGTTGAAAGCACTCGATGTACTTGGAGTCGTAGAGTTCTTGGTGGCCTGGATAATAATGACGTCAAGCAAAATAAGTAAATAGAAGGAAATATTCGTCATGAGAAATTACGGAAGTCCACATAGGAACTCCTAGTGGCTGCTGGCGGTTAGACCTTCCGAAAATGAATGCTTGCGCCGGTAATGTTGCGATAATAGTAAATGTTAAATTTCTTTACACAATCAGTAGTATAATGCAAACAGCGCTTAGTGACCAATATTTCTGAGACGAGCTGTTAGGGGTAACTTTATTGAGGCCCAGGGTGATGACATAGTAATCTCGAACTAAGTAATAACAAAAATAAACTTTGATAGAATTTCCAAATAGATCTGGACAGGTATGAGAGGAAGAACTCCTTCAGATTATTCGCTGATTACGCGATATTTACTGATGGATTGAAAATTGAAGTAGGCACAGGTTTGTGTTAATTCAAATTTTATCTATTTTGGCTACCAAAACTAACCTGTTAAGGGGAACATCTCTAATATCAAGCTACAACTGCATCATGATCACAGGTCACTGCCGAGTAATGGCTATGACAAACAGGTGCGACAATGACACTTCTGAAAACTGTTAAGCACATAAAAAGCCATTGCCCGGGACATTAACGGGTCTGCAGAACAGAGGACATCACCAGCTTTATAGGAGAATATGATAGTTATGGTAGCTAATTATGTCACAATTTTT
Organism: Bellardia bayeri; assembly: GCA_950370525.1. NCBI lineage: Eukaryota > Metazoa > Arthropoda > Insecta > Diptera > Calliphoridae > Bellardia > Bellardia bayeri. The sequence continues at coordinate 49,745,516 of OX493268.1, forward strand.
TTTTTAATTAATTTTAATTTTTTATAGCTTATCTGTTCTAGGGAATATCCTAGGATTATTAACTATAAAAAAATGTATCTATATTCCTAATATTTATGCTTATTAATTTGTTCCCTTTTTCATTACTTCTAACGGGGACTCACAATGTAGCCATTGACCACTGAGTGGAAGTTTACTTCATACACTACCCTTCTGAAACTAACAAACTAACAATCAACTTATCTATCTTTTTTATACAAATACAATAAATACACATCCTAACGTAATTATTTTTACAGTAAATTTAACAATTTTTGAGAAATGCTTTTGATAATATTTTTTTATTTTTTATTTTTATTTTTATTTATTAAGTCAATGGATTAAATCCTTACAGACTATTAAAAAAGTATATTGAAACTTAGACTAGAACAGAAAGCGCGGTATAAACAGAAAAAGTTAAGTGTTTTCTATCTGTGCTATGAACACATGTTAGATTTTTTCGATCTGGCAACTCCTTTATACAAAACAGGTGTTCAAAAAAGACGCATCCGCGATTCACAATGATATGGTGAATGTGTTAGGTGAAAGTGCTCCTTCATATGCAACAGTAAAAAATTGGGTTGCTGAATTTAAACGTAGGATGAACCACGTAGTGAACGCCCAAAAACAGCAACAACAACAGAAATTGTAGCAAAAGTGCACAATATGGTATTAAATGATCGACACATAAAAGTGCGTGAAATCGCTAATATCATGAGCATCTCAAAAGATCGAGTCCATTTAATTTTGCATGAAGAATTACAGATGAAAAAGCTTTCTGCAAGATGGGTGCCACATTTATTAATAGTCGACCAAAAAGAAGAATGAAAATTTCTCAAGCTTGTTTAGATCGTTTTGAGAAAAATAAAATGGATTTTAAGCGTCGTTTTATAACTGTTGATGAGACATGGATCCACCACTATACACCAGAGACAAAAGAACAATCCAAGCAGTGGAGAAAGTGCCCCAAAGAAGGCAAAAAAAATCAATCGGCTGGTTAGGTTATGGCAACGTTTTTTAAGACTTCAAAGGTATTTGGTTGTTTGACTGTCTGCAAAATAGTGAAACAATAAATTCATAGTACTATTGCAACATTTTTAATCAATTTAATGTAAAAATTCGAGAAAAACGTCCTGGCTTACAACACAAAAAAAATAATTTTTCATCAAGACAACTCACGAGCGCACAAGAGTGTTTTAACAGTGGCTAAAATCGACGAATTAAAGTACGAGTTGCTTGACCAGCAACCTTATTCTCCTGATTTAGCTTCCAGTGACTTTTACTTATTTTACCTCAAATGAAGATGCAATTATTTGTAATTAGTTGTAAACCACTATTTTAAAAGCCTTGAGGAAAAATATTTTAATCAAGGGATAGAATTGCTAGATAAACATTGGACTAAGTGTATTGAAGTTTCAGGAGATTATATTGAAAAATAAAAATCTTTTTGTGCTAGGCTAAGAAGTTTCCGAACCGCCCTCGTAAACGTGTGTATTTTATTTTTGGCATATTGTAGTCGGTAGCCTGCTGTTTAATGCTTTAAGAGCAGAATTTATATTTATTATTGAATTCTAAACTCAAGTTCAATACAAATTTTATTAAATGAAACCAAAAGATAATATTGTTTTAATATAATTTTTAAGAAGTATTTAAACAAGTATTAAGTACTTTTAAATGCGAAATTTAATAACAAAACCTTTTAAATAAATGTCAAATAGAACATAAACAACGGCCCCTGTCTACTTTAATGTTTTGTACAATATATCAAACCTTTTTACTAAATACATACGAGTATTTTTGTATTGTTTGCATTTGTGTTCCATACACTAGTCCTTTTAACTATAATAACCTTGATCTGATTATGGCGTGGCCAACATAATTCATTTCATATCAGGTTTTCTTTATTTTCCTGGCAACAGAAAATCATATATAAATCCATTACAGTACAAGTATAAGAGTATGTACGCACAAGACCGACCATATGAAACCCTACAGTAATTCCTATATACTACTAAATTTGAAGCTTTTGCAGTTTTTATGGACCAATATTTTTTATTTTATTCCGGAAGAAAATTTATACGAAGGTGAAGCTAAGAATTGAAGTAAAAATCATAAACAAACTCAATAAGTTTTGTCATTGTACCAAAACAAGGCCAAACTCTAATAAATTATCTCCAAAATTAGCACCTGGAATTTGAACATAAAATTTATATAGTCAATGTTTGGCTGTTGCAAACAGCAAGACGACTCAAAATACCCTATGTTAGTGGATTTTCATAAAAAACATTACTGTTTTTATTGTCTGTCTATTTTGTTCAACACCTATAGTTCATGTCTCCTGGTAGGAGGCATGTTCATTCATACGTGTAGAATTTGTATACCTATACATTAAATGCCAAAAAAAACAAAAACTTTTACAAAGCCTTTAAAAACAAAAATCTGTAAAAAAAAATATGAAAATCCTTTAAAAGCTGTTTATTTTCACTTGGTTTTATACAAAAAAAATAAAATGTTTTATCGCTCTTTAACACACCATTCATACAAATTAAAAACATATTGTAACTGGACTTTACACAAAAATATATATGTATGTAAATATGAAACTACTCGTATATGTGAACTACATATGTATGTATGTATATAGGGTGGTTTGTTAGATATATAGAACTTTAAGTTGGCAACACTTGTTTAACTGGCGGCCATTTTGTCAGCTGTCAATTGATTTACATACGTTTAGTTTGGTTAGGCATTTTAATAGACTGACGCCTGAACAACACTTCTAAATTGTGCAAATTAATTTTGAAAATCATGGTTCTGTGTTTCTTAGATGTATGAACTAACTTTGAAATGCAATAAAACAAAAATGATTTTTTTAAATTGACATGAAATTTACTGTACCAATAATACCTCGCTTTGCGTGGTTTCGTTTTGCTTTTTTTCGAATTTTCACTGTGCGCCATTAAATTTTAGAGGTTGCGTTGTTTTGGGTTCGAGTTTTTAAATATACCCTACATCACGATAGTGGGGAGGATATATTAGATTTGTGCTGATGTTTGTAATGTATACCAATCGACTCAGAATCACTTCCTGAGTCGATTTAACGATGTCCGTCCGTCCGTCTGGCTGGCTGACCATGTAAAGCTTGTGCACAGAGTACAGGTCGCAATTTGGGATTGAAACTGGTGGAAATCGGCCCATTATTTCACCTGGCCCCCATTCAAATGTCCTCCCGAATGATCATAAATGTTTGAAATATAAATGTAACCAAACAAAATTCACCACAAATGAGTGGTAAATGAAGCCAAATCACATCTACAAATTTTGTGCAGATCGGTCCATAATTGACCATAGCTCCCATATAAGGCCCACTTCCGAAAATCACTTTAACGACCATAAAGCTCTTAAAAATGTTGGTATCTAAATAAAATTCAACACAAATAAGTTTCATGTATATAGAAATGATGACACCTAAATTTATAATATTCAGTCCATAATTAGTCTAAACTCCCATATAAGACCCTCTCGAGATCCTATCGAGATAAAGTATAACATTCATAATATTTATATTCACAGAAGTCATGGTACTAAATTTTTGAATGATCGTTGGACCAAATTTTTGTGAAAGAAAGGCGACGATTAGTATTTTCTTAACCCTGGAACCTATCTTCGATCTTTACATAGTTTGCTATAGAGAATCTTAATTTACTTTGAGTCGTTTCAACTTGCGTTTTTTTTTTCTAAACTTAACCCTTACGCAAAGTGAGGTATTGGTGTATTCGAAAGATAATTTTCTGGCATCATAATTTAAATATAACTTCTGACATATGACTGGCTCGGATGTAGTATAATCTGGTAGTCCAATTTATCGATGCGCGATAAAATTTCATGAGCGTCACGGTAATTTTTTTAAAAGTGAATATATTAAATGTAAAAAATTGAAGTTGACCATCATTGTTTACTGGTTTCAACTCATTTTTTTATAATTTGTGAATTTGAGAAATAAATTGCCTACAAAAAAAAAACCAAAATAGACAAACCTTTCATGAGCATCACTTTTGAAATATATTGCTTCATAGCTTAAAATGAGTAATTTTGATTTTATTTTTTAGTTTTCAAGAGTAAAACAACAAAAACTTGTCATTTCATGCAGTTTATACAGATTCAGAATAAGAATTGGAATGAAAATTTATGAATTAAATCAAGTGTCAAATATTTACATATGTGTATAAGTTTCTTCAAGAATTACTTCCTTTTTTCCATTTTTGTTAAAGACATCAAAGAATATGTACATGTTTAGTTTTGTATGAAAATTTTTGTTTTTTTTATTTACTTTTTGTAAAAGAATAAACTTTAGATTTGGTATTATTTCTTGTTTACGTGCAACAAAATCTCTTGATCGTAACAAAATATCTTGAGCGTCACACTTAGTTTTTTTTCTTCTTAAAACGCTTATAATTGCAGTTTTTTTAATACATTGTTACAAGCCTATTACTTTTCAAGTAACCTCTAAGTTCAAGTCTTTTTTTTTAACAAAAAGTTACATATTTTCATCTTAAAATTTTAAAATAACTAGTCACTTTAAAAAAAAATTAAAAGTCAAGTTGGATCGTGATTTTTTGTTTATAATCAAAAAGGTGATTTTCGCAAAAGTCAATCATGAGAAACAAAAGAACATCGCAGTAAACTTGAATTGAAAATATTTTTGCATTTTTAGCGATTTTTTATACATATTTGGTGTGTGACGCTCAAGATAGAAATCATAGAAAACCTAAAAAATAATCCAAAAATAATGATTTTTTTGAGAGCCTAAAAGTACCACCGGATTTTAAAAATAAGCAAAAAAAAAACTCGTTGTGTAGGTTTTTTTTTAAATTTACCCGTTTAACAAAGATTAACGGCTTACCTATGTATTTCCAGTTAGTTTGTAAATTTCTTTTATCGAATTCAAGTCTGGCAATTTTTTTATGGAGCTTTTGTCGTTTATAATTATGCGATTATCGCGTTCAGAAAGTTTTTCTTTCTGGTTGCCACTTATATTTTTTACAATAATAAACCGAATTTTTTTGAAATTGCTAGAAAACTTTCTCAAAATCAACAAGGTACACACCACTCGGCTTTTAATAGCATATTGTTTAATAGAAATAAACAACCGTATAATATTGTTTTTCAAGTATTCTTCAATATTTATCATAAAATGTAATTATAGTTGAGAAACACTACCAAAATATTAATGCATAATTTCTCACATAAATTAATAAAGTGGTGTAGCAAGTTTTGGATAAAAAGAGATCATTAACCTTACTGTTATCAAATTTTGCACTTTTTAGAAACTGTTTTTAACTTGACAACAAATAGTAAACATCAGTTGTAATTAAAGTATGCCACACAGTGTATATGAGATATAAGAAAAAAGACCACGATTACCTTTATTTTTGCTATATCTCCAAGACATCTCCAAGGCAATATAAATCAGTAAAATAAATTAAACGCCTTAAACTCCTTTTCCAATAATAATTTTTTCGTAAAAAACTAATTTATTTTCTTTATAGTACAGCCAAATAATTACATCATTCTGACTTATATAGATATGTATAATGCTGTTTTACCTTGAAAAAAATTTAATATATGTAAATACATGATTTGTATGAATATAAGATGCTCTAAGCTCAAAAGTGAAATCTATATATTAATCATACCATTGACTATAGAAAAAAAAAACTGACATTTCATCAACACTGAATACAAATAATTGACATCAAGTGTTTCCATCTACATACATACATAAACAAATCCTTGACATTTATTTTCAATTCATTATGCAAACAAACGTTTTATTAATGATCCTTCACATCAATTTGCTGTTTTTGTTGAAACTTCAACGCCCAAACAATAAACAAAAGTTAACACAAAAAAAAAAAATAAATAAAAAATCACAAAAATCAAGTAAAATGAGAACACGAAAATATGAAATACAAAAAAAAAACTTAAAGAATCAGATTTAATGTATTGTTAATGACCCAATGATTTTATCAGATATCAATCAGAGAATTGAGTCTCATCAATAATTAACTATTTGCTGTTGAGCACAATGTTTACAAAATATAGAATTTACTACGTAAAATATTGTCGAAATATTTTGATAGGAATAATTATATTGTGGTTAACATACTTACATTAAGAAAACGTTTATCCTAATTTAATTTTTTGTATTTGTAAACGTGGATGGAGATGTATATAGTATATTAGAAATTCTTCTTAATTGATTCTTAATTGAATTGAATTATAACCGATTTGACCGATTATATGTGCCGCTTTTTATGTATGTTACTCCACACTAGTTATAAGTGGTGTGTTTTCTTGAGTATTAAGAATGTTCCCAGTTCTAAAAGTACGGGCACACTTGGGAAATATTTGCCAAAAAAAACATAACTACTAAATAAAATATATTTGAACTCGTTTATTTATTAAAAAAAAAACTTCGTTTATGTAGAACAAGACACAACAAATATTTAGTTCTATTTTATTTGATGATGTCTGATCTTGCAAAACTCTTGTAAGAGTAAACAACGTCAACCAAATTTGTGCTTAAACAAGTGGTTATGCTTTTTTGAGTAAATATTTGCCAAGTTTGATCATACCTTAACACTTCTAAACGCCAACATAACTGGGGATTCTTGCAAACGATTATTTTCTTTAATTTAATTTCTGAATTAAGTAGATGATAAATGAATAGTTTGCAGCTGAACATCATGCTCACAAACGTGTGCTTATGATGGCATTAGTAGTTCTAACAAGTAGGAGTTTATATTCGTCTGTGCCGAATCGTATATATCCACCACCAAATCACCTATTATGGATATTTATAAGAGATTTATGCACATTTAAGTGATTTCCGGAAGTAGGGTTTATATGGGGGCTGCGGCCAAATATGGACCGATCATCATCAGATTGAGATTGGCGATTTTTATATATATATGAATTATTTGTGTTGAATTTCAATTTGATAATGGTTTTATAAGGGATTTATGGACATTTAAGTGATTTTTGGAACTGAACTTTAATGTAGCCCCCATCTACATTAAAATATGGACCGATCGACATCATATTGCGCTGGATGATTTTTATATATGTCTGAACTATTTTTGTTGAATTTCAACTTGATAGTGGGTTTTATAAAAGAATTATGCCCATTTGAATGATTTTCAGAACTGGACTTTATATGAGGAAATAAGGACCGATCATCGTGAAATTTAGTACGACGATCTGAATGTATATTTTGATTATGCTTATCGAATTTCAACTTGATAGTAATTTTTACAAAAGATTTATGTTCATTTAAGTGAATTTCGGAAGTGGTCTTTAAATGGGTCTATGTCAAAATTATGGACCGATGCAAACAAAATATTGTTTTGAGATTTCATTTTGCATGAAACTTATTATTGCAGAATTTGGTTAAGAAACGGCTTTTCTATAGACATTTATGTACCATAAAACCATATTCCGGGAAGATATTTTTATGGGAGCTATGAGAAATCGTAGACCGATTCCTACCATTTTCAACAGGACTTGTTCTTCTATAATAAAAATAAAGTTTGCAAAATTTAATGATATTATATGCATTATATTTGAAGAAAATAGCAAAAAATATCTGAAAAATATCGAGGTAGTCTAAAACTTTGATCTATAACTCAGATTCTACTGGACCGAAATTATCCATTTGCAAAACCAAACATTTCGGTGGATCAAAGAATGTTTGGTAAAAATTTCATTGTTTTATATCTTTCTTTCGAAGCTCTATCGCGCCAACAACATACGGACAGGAGAACAGACATGGTTAAATCGTCTTAGAATCTTATAAGGACCCCGAATATATAGACTTTTTTGTTACAAACGGAATGACAAACGCAATATACCCCCATCTCTTTGGTGGTGGGTATAAAAACTATTACATTTAGCAATGTGTCTTTTATACAAACTTATAGGGTGATGCATTTAGACCTTCTTTATTTCTAAAGATCAACAAGAGTGGTTTCATACTGTTCTTTATTAAGTCCCAATTTACACGAAGCAATTCTTTAAGCTTAGCTGATTATCTTTTAGGCGTCAGGTTTAGGGAAGATACACACTTGATTGTACTAGCAACTCGTGTTACTCTCTTATTTGTATTACATATGTGTATACAAATGTGTGTATAATACGAATAATAGAGTAACACATATGTGCTTTCAAATGTGTGTATACTCTTAAATAAAAATACAAGCAATTATATTCTGCACAAAAGAAATTTCAAGTAAAAAAAGTATCTATATTTTCAACAAAAATTGCTTCGTGTAACAACGTCTTCAAATTATTATATATATTACGTAAATCAGTGTTCTATGAGAAAAGTGAAAAATAAACAAGTAAGAGTGCTATATTCGGCTGTGCCGAATCTTATATACCCTTCACCTTTGTTGTGGATGCATAATTATATTATGCATAATTATGTCGATAAACACGCCATCTGTAGATGAATTTGTTCATAACAATATTAATACACTTTTGAAATTTTCAGAGGTTGTCTCGGATTTTGCTCATATCTCCGTTATTTATGGACGGATTTTGCTGAACTTCTTCTTCTCGAAAGCATTTCTGACAGAATTATTGAAGATTTGGATCCCGAAGATATCTGGGGACTTCAGAAAATTGATTTCAACAGTCAGACAGACAGACAGACGGACATTGCTTAATAGACTCCGTTATCTATAAGGATCCAGAATATATATACCTTATAGGGTCGGAAAATTATATTATGGAAATTGCAAATGGACAAATTATATACATATATATACCCTTCTCATGAAGGTGAAGGGTATAAAAATGGCTTTATTGAGATATCCTTTTGTTGAGCAGCTAATTATCTATAAAAAGTAAATGCCAGTTATTGTTCCTTTTGCATTAATAAAACATCCAATATCCAGTTATATTTTAAGTGGTTTATTTTAACTAAATAAAGTCTAAATGAATCACCCTTTATTACACTTAAAATGTATTAATTTATTTCAATTAATATAAAATTTGAGAAGTTCTAAGAAAAACTGCGAATGAGTGAATTAGTCTGTTATGGCAAAAAAATATTGTATTCAATAGGTGCTAAGATTCATTCAAGGACATTTGTCAAATTATTATCAGAAAATTTCTATCATTTTCTGTAAAACTAATTTTTACATTATAATTTATTAAATAAATTTACTTTTTCAAGAACACAATGCAGCTTTATGCTTTGTGAGATATTCTTTATAATAGTTTTGCCAAAAAAAACTTTTCTCTGGGTTTTTCTATTTCTATTTTAAGAATTTAATTCACATATATATGTATGTATGTATGTAAAATGGACCTCAAACAATAAAAAAATGTTATCGACTTAGAATAAGTAAGAAGCGCAGGTGCATTAAAAAGTTGTGCAACATTAAATGCTGTTGAAAGGTTGCGACAGAAGTTTATGAGAACAATGCCTTAATATCTTTAAGGACATAACAAAAATATTGTACATTTGCAATTATTTTAAAAATTACTGCAATACTTAACAGTAAAGTAACCTATTTACAGACTCGTACATAATATTGAATTTTGAATCGTGTGGTCGGAAAGAGCAATTTCAATACAAAATAGTTAATTTTAATGTTGTTTGAAAATTGTTTTAAAATTGTATATAATACTAAAAAACTGCCTATTTAGACAAAAAATGTGAAATTAAAGAACTCTTAAATAGACAATTTTATAACAGGTTGTTCATTAAGACAACGAAATGAAATTTTAAAACATTATGTTTAAATTCAAAATTTCGGTCAAATTGTTGACAACGGAAGAGCTTAGGAAACCATAATAGTATATTTTGGAGTTTTCTATTTTAAGACTCTCCCTGCTGAGATGCCGTTCAAAACATTATAAGTTCCTTAGGAAGTTTTTTCTATTATGCAAAGAGTAGAAGTAGTTTTTCAAAAACAATGTTAAAATATTAAATTATTTTGGACTCGAAAAGAGATTGATATTTTTGTTTATATGTAACAATTTTAATGAAGCCGGACATAATTTTTTTCCAATATTTTGAAAACTCGCTAATTATAAGAAATAAATATATTTTTAATAAACCTAATTGCGGTTATACATATACATATATGTGTATTACAATCGTTGATTTCAAAAAAAAACACTAAATGATTCAAAATTTGAGGTACGGTTTCGGTGCCGAAAAAGACGTAACCACTAAATAAAATACATTTGAACTAGTTCATTTATTTAAAGAAACTTCGTTTAGCAAATATTTTCCGAAAAAGACTTAACCACTAAAAACAAATATGTACATATGAACTTGTTTATTTATTTAAAGAAAGAGTAAACAACATTAAACTAATTTGTTCTAAAACAAGTGGTTACGCTTTTTTCAGTAAATATTTGACATGTGTGACCATACCTTTAGACTCAAATTCTATCCAATTAACAATTTATTTGAAATTAAAAAAAATGTTACATGGGTTGAAGATAACCATAGCAATAATTTGCCAACCTTGATTTTCCAATCTGAGGAAAATTCGAGGATGAGTTGCAGCTTATTTTTGAGCATACATCTCATTACATATAAATCAGAAGGCTAGAATTTTTCTATAAACTATAAGAACGGACAATCTTAAATAAATACAAAAGAAATTTAGGGGCAATACGAAGGTAATTAATAAGATGTGGAGCAAACATCAATTGAAAAATGTTATTCATCCATTAGAAACCAGTAAAACCTGATGTAGAGTAACAAAGCGACAAATAAAAATAAACTCACTTTAACCTTTTTTTCATAAATTTTTTGATAAACACTTCTTATTATAGATTTTAATTAAATTTTTTGTAATTTTTTCACTATTTACTTTAAAATTTTATTAATGCTTTTCTTTCAATTTCTTTCTTCATTTATATTTCATCAAAAAAATTTAAGCAAACACACTCCGCTCATTTAACTATTTCATTTGTTTATTTTGTTTAAACAAAATTAATTTTTATTTAGATGATTTTAAACATTTTTTACTTAATACAATTCATAACCAATAATACATAATTCGAATTGTTTATTTATTTTTGTAATCAAAACAACAAAATTTCTTTAAAAAAAATTCTTCTTTTCATCGAATTATTGGAGCAGCACTTTAATAAAAATAGAATTTTTAAATACTTTTATTTAAATTTGCGTTTGAAAATTCTATTAGTTCGCTTTTCGTAACTGTTCGCTCGTTATTGTTTTCCGCCTAAATTATCTCTTCTTTCGTCCGCTTTTTGCAATTTAAATAACCGGCAGTTTGGCAACGACTGATTTTGCCATCTGTTTTGTATGAAGAAGATTTTTTTACGTGCGTGCGAATTTTTTCAATCATTCATGTATGCGGTGGGGTACTTACAACACACAAATACAATAATAAGACATTTGTTGCTTGCAACATATTGTGTTGTGTTTTATGTGTTGAGTACTTGTGCCTAATACTTTTGTGTCCAGCAACATTGTAGCTCTAAAGCAAATACTGATCCATTGCTGTGTGGGGGAGAAGAAAGTAAATATTTGTTTGTGGTGGACAGGCTGCCAGATTAATTTCGAAAAAAACTCGTCAAAATCTGGATAAAAAAGAAAAAAATCGTCATTTAGAATTTTAAAAATCATCAAAAAAATCGGAAAAACAAAGTCACTATTTCTAATAGTATGTACTTTGAATTTTTTATTTAAACGAAAACGAAAACGAAATTCAATTTTTTTCTATATTCTAGATATAGAAAACAAAGATAGTAAGAGATACACAATTGAGAGCCTTAGAATACAACAACAAATTAAGAGAACAATGAATTTGAAAGAAGACACGAACAACATAAATGCGAGTTATATGGTTGCCATCACTTGATCTGTTATACATTGAAAGTTTAAATATTAAGTATTAAAATTATTTTTACATATACTCCTGGATAGATCTAGGAGGACTTCTTAATGTGTTAAAAAAGATTTAATATTGTAAGTCTATATTGTTTACGTATTACATTATTGTATTTATTTTATTGTTTTATAATTTTTAAATAGACAATCCCTTGAAAAAGTCGACAAACAATCGACGAAACGTCGGGAAAATATTGTAATTAAAATTGGATTTTTATTTACATTGAATAAATTTAGGCCATTTTAGCTTGAAAAAAATAACATTATAAAAATTCAAGTTTATATAGTCTCTTGTACAATATATATTTTAACTTTTTAAATAAGGCATCACAAAAAATATAATGTTAAATATAACTTGTGTAATATTTTTATAAAATCTTAGTCCGCTTTCACTCTCTTCAATTCTAACTTGTCAAGGTATTTTTGGATGAGAAGGGAAATGAGAACAAAAGAGGTACGAACTTGACTTTACTAGTCAATTTTTTTATTTCCTTTTGCTTTTGTTTCATGCATGTTGATTTGCATTAAAAAGTAAGAAAATTGAATTGACGTGTGTAAATGAAATGGCATGAAGAGTGTGAAACAAGACTTACAGTATTTTATAAATAAATATCTGAATTTAGCATATATTATTAATTCAGATTAAATTACCATGTCAAAACAATTTAGTTTATTAAATTTTAAATAACATTTTTAGTAAAGAATAAAATTCATCCAACATATACAGGTACTTATTTTCAAAGATTTTTGTATTTTTATTTAAGTTTATTTGGCTGAATATTCTTTCTTTCTTTTGATTTTCCTCGTTAAAATTCAGTATTCAAAATTGCTTTTTATATTTACAGATAAATAAGTAATTTCTACTATGCTGAATCAATATTTGGAATTATTATACTTAAACTTAACAATTGTCAATAATTAAGAAAACACTGCTATTATATAGTTTTGTTTTTGAAATATGTCATGTTCTTCTTAATATTTATAATATTAAATGAGAAAAATAGTCGTTGTCTCAAAAACAGGTAGAGAATTTGGTAATAAAAACATTAATGAAACGAACAAATGATAGACAATTTTAATAATTCAGAAAATTGTCACTTTTAATGAAAAAATCGTCAAATCGTCACTTTGCTATTTTTGACGATTAATCGTCAAATCTGGCAGCTATGGTGGTTGAGAAATGTTACTAAAAACTTTTTGTAGGCTGCAACATGTTTGAAAGGTGAAGCGTAGACATTAGGTGGGGGAAAGGGGACACAATTTACACTATATGTTGGCTCAATATATAAAGGACTCAAATTTGCATCTGTTTTATTAAAAAATTAACTTTATTATTTTATACAGTGTTTTGCACACATAAAATAATAAGAACAATTTCAATTATATACTCGTATATAAAGTAAACTCCTAATATTTTAATAATTTAAAAAAAAATGTTTTATTAGATATTAGAAATGCCAATTCTGAAATCCCGGGATTTTTAGTATTATCTAGAGATAATTAGTATTTGTGTGAAAGATCCAGAGAAGTATAATTGTTTTTATCTCCTTTTTTGACATACGCAAATACCAAACATCTTCACTGAACATAAATCGATGCGTATAAGAAAATAATACAGATCTATTGACAGATTCCACATTAAATCACTAATTTAAATTTAACAATTTCATCTCAATAACGTTATTTTCAAGACTGACAGCTACAAAATCCAGTAGCATAATTGCCGTATAACTGATATTAGTATGATTTCTGAATACAAATTTCTGATTTGTATTAAATTTTGGTTCAATATCTATATTTATTAGATATTTTTGTGGGTGAAATTGCTTTTCAGAAATGATCCTTATATGGCAAATCATGAGCCGATCTTTTTAAAATTTCGGAACAGAGAATTTTATGCATATGAGGATAACTCACGTCGAATTACAACATAATATCAGTATATTTAAGATACATATGTATGAGTATTAACGTGATATATTCACAAAATCCAGTAGTTTGTTTTTGGCATATATACAAATGATTTGTGTTTAATTTTGTATAGGTACCGGTCTACATAAGAGATTTATGGATATTTAAGTAATTTTTTGAAGTGGGCGATATCGTCAAATATTCACTTTCAAAATGGGTAGTATTAAAGAAACAAATTCACAAAATCTTGTAAGACGATTTTTGTATATGTAAAAATGATTTGTGTAATGTTTTGGGTCAGTAACGATATTTATTGAATATATATGTATGTATAACGATTAATATTTTTTTCGGATGTTGTTCGGAGAGATATGACCAATTATGGGCCGACCATCATTAAATTCAGTACAGCAATTTATATATCTACAAGGATTATTTGTGTCGAATTTTAACCTGGTAGCAATTTTAATACCAGATGGTCAAACATGGACCGAACTAAAAATAATATGAGATGAGACTTATTTTTTGCTGAATTTTAAATTCATATTGCTATTTTATAAGAATTTATGAATATTTCTCAGTGTTACACACGGAATGACAAACTTATATATTGCCTCATTCACCACTTATGGTGGTGGAGGGTATAAAAATACTTTTGAAAATAACATATAGTAAATACATATATGAAGTGTGCTAACCTTATGTCCACTGCTGTACTTAGTTGTGTCTTACTTGAACATTTCTCAGTGTTACACACGAAAAGAACGCATTTTGTGGTGAAAAAAAAAACCATCTGGTCACGTTAGTTATAATTCGATCCTTCTTCTAAACTATTTGTGTACGTTTCTTTCCGCATCATGCTTGATGTAACTTTCTTCAAACTTGTTGTATTTACAATTAACAATTGGAGGTGTTTTTACACAACACAACATTATTCGCTTTATATTGATTTTTACCCCCCGTTTACACATGCGAATACTCGCATGCAAGTGCTGTGCACGTATTATATACGAACACTTATTCGAAAAACTCGAGTAGTTTAGCAAATTAAAAAAATGTGAGTGTATTGGTAAAAAAATTTTAGGGTATTGAGTTTTTCGAACTGTTACTCGCATGTGTAAACGGGGGGTTATTGTAAAATAAAAATTCATCTACCTATCAGAACACAATTTTTGCTCACAAAAAGAAATCAACAATTAGAAAGATTATTATACCCTCCACCACCAAGAGTGGTGAATAAGGGTATATTACGTTTGTCATTCCGTGTGATATATTCTTGGTCCTTATGAAATTATAAGTCGATTTAGCCATGTCCGTCTGTCTGTCCGTCTCTGTAAAACACTCTCACGTCCAAACTATAGAACTTAACTAAACGAAATTTCCAGAAAAATATTTTTTATTTTTCTGGTAACTTTGGTATTGAAAATCAACAAAATCGGTTTAGACCAACTAGAGTTATGGACCAATATGTGAGACAACCTCCATAAAAATTTGATGTTTTTTGTCCATTTTATTGCAATATTTTGAAATATATTGCAGATAATACCATGAAATTTTGTATACGTTGTTTTTATGATAAAAGAAGAAAGTGTGCAGAAAATAGTAAGAATCGGTCCATGATTTCTCATAGCCCCCATACAATATTGGAATTGGAATATCAAATTCAGCAAAACTAAGTTTTATGCAAAAATAAATCGCAAAACGAATTTTGTTTTTAGTTCGGTCCATGTTTGACCATAGACCCCATATAAAGTCCACTTCCAAAATTCACTTAAATACGTATAAAACTGATATAAATAATGTTAATCTTTTAAAATTTGACATAAATAATCTTTATAGGCAAATAAATTGGTGTACTAAATTTTATGGTGGTCGGCCCAGAATTGATCATAGCAAGGACCACATCTGAAGAAAACATTTATCCCTATATATAGTATATTGTATACATATGTATAAATATCGACCACAGATCATTTACATATATACAAAAATCATACCACAAAATTTTGTGAATTTAGCTCTACTTTTAACCGTATGCCCCATATAAAGCCCTCTTCCGAAAATCACTTTAATACTCCTAAATCTCTTATAAATAAGGGTACCAATCCAAAATTTTACACGGATCATTTACATACATGCCTAAATCAAACTGCTGGATTTTGAGAATATCGATCCATATTTGACTATGTCCCCCACATAAGGTCTACTCCCGAAATCCACGTTAATACTACTATATATCTTAAAAATACCGTTATTATTTTGAAATTCGACGTGAAATATCCTCCTATGCATGAAAATAACTGTTACAAATTTTAAGAATATCGGCCCATAATTTGTCATAGCTGCCATGAACAATTTCCGAAAAACAAATAAGCCCACAAAAATGTCTAATAAATATAGATATCGAACAAACTTTTATATGGATCAGAAATTTTAATCCAGAAATCTTCTTAGTATCGGTTATACGGCAATTATGCTACTGGATTTTGTAGCTGTCAGTAAATAATAGCTCCTGAATTAAGTCCACTACCGAGCATAAGAACCAACCATACAATTCTTGTAAATAACGCTATTGAGATGAAATTCAACCAATATAATCCTAAAATACATAGAAATCACATTAGTAAATACTGGATTTAGAAGCCATCGGTCCATAATTGGTCCACTTCTACTATGCCACCTTTAAATCTCTTAAAAATAAAGTTATTGAGATCATATTCAATTAAAAAGCCTCTCTTTATAATTTTATCTTTTTTTATAATCTGTTTTTTAACTTGTTGTGAATATGGAAAAATGTTGTTTTAATTTTATAAATTGTTAAATTACAATCAAGATTATTATGAAAATCAGACATACTCTGTAAATTACAGTAAGAATAGGGTCAAAATTAGATCAAATTTCAAAATATTCAAAATAAAATTAGTGAATTACGACCAACAGGTAATATTGTCTTTTAAACAATATATAAAATAATAATAATAAAATTTGCACTGAGACTGAATCGAAAACACAGAATAAGGATATTCTAGTCCTATAACCAGTGTAGTTTTTGTATGTCGTATTGCGTTTAAGTGGAGGGTATTAAAGATTCGGCACAGCCGAATATTGCACTCTAACTTGTTTTTAACATATTTTTATCTATTCACTGGCAACCGATTAATAAATTATATTCAACAAGTGGCAGACAGTCACTTATAAAGAAATGTATTAAGGGGTGGCGAAATAATAAAAATACTACCAATAAACATATATTTAGTCATGGAAGGGGGCAGGCAGTAATGCAGACGTTATACACTTAAATATTTCAAATATTCTTTGTATATTTTCTTAAAAATACTCCAGAGACTTTAACGCTGGTTAAAGGAATAGATAAGTAAATATGAACAGAAGAAGTAAGTATTCTCTACAGGATTCCTTAAAGACATGTGTATGCGAAGTGCAATGGACTATAAATAATATACATATGTATGTACATATATTTTAGAATAAATAAAGAATTGTTATTAATTTCAAATAACAGTCTATCTATACATGTATGGCCGGCTAATATTGAATGTTTAATAGAGGAGGGTTTTTGTTTTAACATCTAAAACTATACAATTTTCTAATCATATGTAATCCTTATGGTATGGAGAATGGTTTTCGGAAGTGTACTTTATACATGGATACTGTTATTCTATAGAAGAAATTATGAAGCGATTCGTAGCATTTTAAGCAGAGATTGTCTCTTATTATCTACAATAAAAAAATTGCAAAATATTTATGAAAAATATCAACTTTTTAATTAACTTCGACCAATATATTACAAACAAAATGACAGACACAATATATCCTACATCTTTTTGGTAGAGATGGGTATAAAAATATTGTAGAAACTGTCGTACAATAGTTGACTATTGTCACAAATATTTGGGTATTCACAAAAAACTCGGCAAATGGCTTCCGCAAAAATTTTATAATGGCCAGTTTTTTTAACTTAATATTTAAACACGAAGATAGTTAGTTTTTTCTTAAATTTAAGTTTTATTTAAATATACATAGTTTCATTTTTTTAGTCTTAAATTGTGTTTGATATTTAATTATGATAAAAGTATGGTAGCACTATTAAATGTCAAAAAATATAAATAACTTCTTCATTTAACAGCTGATTTACTATTAAGTTTACAAATTTTTATAAACTAAATGGGCAAAACAGTCGTATTTCAGCTCTGGGTAGAGAAAGAACTCGCGCGTCATTGTCATTATCGCTTAAGGGCAATCATGCCGTCCTTTTTTCGCTGCCTTCGAGAGATTTGCGTCTCACTCTTGCATTGGTTAATGCTTGGCGTCGTCTAACTGTACCGCATTACGGTTCTTCGAAGTTGTGCATTGGTCACATGCTAAATTTTTAATACAAGATTTAAGCGTTCCAGCTTCCTATATGAAGGTATAGGTCGACTTGGGACTTACTTAAATCGATAGTGGGATAACCTGGCAATTTGAGGGATTAATTATCCGCCAACCTAATTTATATTCAAAAAAAAAATAAATGGGCAAAAGCTGCATCATTTATATCCTCTTCCACAGATATAACTCCTCTTCATCTGAATTCATTGTTTTAGCTGGATGTCCACACCAAGCTTCTGCGCGTTTCATGCGTTTTAAGGAACTGTCAAAAAAGTAGAATCAATGCAATCCTATGTTTTAAGTTACACACTTAAAAGCGTAGGACGCGTTGACGCTTGAAACGCGACGATAAAAAACTTCATATAAAAACAAAATTAGCTGGGCTTACGGCATCACCTCCGAAAGTACATACATATGTACATATATAAAACACAAATGATTGACGCGGAAAATCTTCAAATACTTGACGCTTAAAACGTTTAGAAATCTAAAAACGCGTTGATGCTAAAACGCGAGTTGTGGACCTCCAGCTTAATCATGGTGAAATTATATACCAGATGACAGCATTGCTACAACAATTACAAAGCAAGAACAACAGGTATTTTTGTTTGTGTAATACTTTCGTTACTGTCAAAAACATCTATCATAACATAAAGAAAACAAGCATCAAACATGGATAAAAACAGAAAACGAAAAAAAAACTAACACTTTTAGTGAAACAACTCAAAAAACAAACACACTATTTAATATAAAATAGTTCTTTAACACTTTTAAACTATTTTACGCAGATAAAACGGCGACAAAAACAAAATAATTTTTTAACTTTTTAATATAAACTTTGACTATTTGTAAACAAGTTTTTGACATTTTCATGATATCAAGAATTTCACCATGAATAGAGCAAAAAATAATCAGCTGACGCTATGCTGTCACCTGCTGTATAATTTCACCATGTTAAGAACTACTTTTGAAAATCTTAAAACTAGAACTAATCCATCTACTGGTCGCACACATGCGTACCATCCGCCGATAAGCGTATTTTGTGTTATCACACTGTGTGATAAATACATTTAAGAATTTTCTTATCTCTAACTTAAAATTTCATGTTCATTTTTGAACTATTCGTTCAATGTAACCGCCGAAGAACCCCTCTGTTGACCTTTTTTCACTTAAGCGGTGTAAAATTACGACAACTGAAAGTACATACATATTGTATTGTAAAAGCATTTTATTTTCTTAAAAAATCAAATTAAATCTACATAATTGTTAAAATATCAATTTATTATTGACATGTCTGCTTAGATTTATAATATACAACTTTAACATTATTTAAAAAATTAAATTAATATAGCTTTAACCAAAGAAATTTTTCTATAAAAATTATTAAAAAATTTATTAAAACCGATTAACTTTAAAGCATTCACTGTGTAGTGATGCTGGCAATATTGTTACATTTAAAACTGCTGCTACCCACCACGTTGGAGCTGGCTACACACAAACAGCTGTTGAATGTTGTTGTTTACATTTTTGTAGTCATTCCGAAAATATTTATAAACTGGACAATTTTAATGAAATTTTAACAAAAAAAAAAAAACATGTTACAACCTACTACAAAACGTTTAAAAATGGATCATATAACGCAAATTAAAGCCATTCTAGCTAATGATTACACAGAAAGTATTAAAGACATGGAAGTTATTGCCACCAAAGTGCAGGACAAAAAGGATATATCAAAACTAATGCAGGAATTGGCTACTAAACTGCCCTTAACTAGTCTACAACACTTGAAGAGAGTCAATGGAAATCAAATTATATTATGTGCTACTAGTGAGCTAGTGCAGATTGAAAATCTGAAAGCATTTTTAGAGCAGAAATTGGTAACTATTGAAATAATAGAGAAAGTCTTAATACACACCGAAATTATAAAAGTGCCTAGTACGGCACCCAAATTAAGATGGCAATTTGATCAAGTAAGCTCAAAATGGCCCTGCAAATTTCATCCTGATAAAAATATGGAACAAAGATATGAAGGTACAAATTTTAGCATAGAAGAAAAAAAGTATCATTTGAAAATCGGTCAATTATTGCAACATGCTTCTTTGAAATTAGCAGAAGGTAAATGTTTGGGAATATGTATAGATCCAAGATTCAAAAGTATAGTAGCAATGTCTTGTACCAAAACCAGCAAAAGTCCTATAATGCATGCTCCTATGGTCTTAGTAGATTTTGTTGCCAAATCTCAAGATGCTGGAGCTTGGAATATGCTAATTAGTGAAAATTATTGCACAGAAAATAGTGAAAAATCAGGTGAATTAAATATGTCCGGCATACCTAAAACATTTGAAAATTTCCTAAATGAAAATGACGACTTCAAAGATATAAAGCTGGGTGCGGAAAGAGTTCACGAAAAAGAAAAAATAAAACTTGAAGATTTATCATCTGTAGAAGGCGATAATTTGACTAAATATGGTCCCTATTTATGTACAGGATACGACATTTACCTAAGTCATGAACCCTGCTTAATGTGCTGTATGGCCCTTGTACATAGTCGAGCTAAAAGAGTATTTTTTCTAGAGAATTCTCAAAATGGAGCTTTAGTAAGTAGATTTAAATTACAAGCCGTACCAGAACTAAATCATCATTACGAAGTATACCAGTTTTTGTATGATGATAAAGATCAAAGTAAAAATAAAAGTTAACAAAATATGCAAAAACATAAAAGTATATTTTATTTAAGCGGTCGGTACAGATGCTCTCATAGAGCCCTGTCTTGCAGGGGAAGAAAGTAAACCTAATAACTGACAATCAGCCTCCAAGATAGTTAAATCTTTAGATGAGCCCAAGAACTTGGTAGATAATTCCAAATCTTTCACCCTTAGGCGTACTCTGGCACCACGTACATAGTCCTCGCCATTGCGTGCTGGTCTTGTACAGACACAGTGGAATTTCCAGCCGAAATCAATGTATAAATCATTACCAACAACGTGGAAGATTTTGCCAGAGACTACCTTACCCTCAGGATCACCGAACTAAAATATATATAATAAATATTGTTACTAAAGAATATATGCTAAAAACTCTCAACTCACATCAACAAACTTTGAATTTCTCAATAAAGAAGCAAAACTTTCAGTATCCTTAAGTTCTTCTTTAGGCTTTAACGCATCGCTGTGGCTTTCGTAAGCTTTAGCAAATCCCTTCACCGGTGCATTATTACTTTCCACAATAGTTTCCAAGGAAGCTGGAATTTCTGTGCCTTTGTCAGCAGAAAAAATGCTCTGTGAAGCTGAAATACTTCTTATACATTTCTGCAATGGTAATCTATTAAACCGACACAAGAAAGACATTTTATTTGAAATTTCTAATAAAATTAAGATTTTTCTTAAAAGGAAGGTTATGTAAACCAGCTGTTCGATGGGGGACTGTGTTCAGTAGAAATAACATCAACAGCTGACTTGTATTTTTACTGTGTTCAGTATATACATATCTATTGACATTAATACACGTAGCAAAAAATCATTTCTTAAAATTATTTTTATATAATATGTGACAATTACGGACAAAAATTTAGAAAGCTTCTTAAAATAACAGTGTTTTATTCAATCAATTTATTTATTTATGCAATATACAATAAATTTAAAAATAAATTCATATAAAATATTAAAGAATTTTTTTATATTTTTATATAATACAGATAATTCGTTTCAACTAAAAAGAATCTTTTTTTCCTATTTTAATATATCTATTTTAATACCACAATTGTGTGCAATACCTTGAGAATAATAAAAACCCTGGTTCGCTGAGATATTCATATGGATATTATACAATAATAATCCAATCATAACAATTAAAATAAATTCCTAGGACACCCGGTTCGACGCACCATAATGACTCGTGTTGTATTGGCCAAGGACTGTCAACTCTGCAACAAATGCTGTTACAACTTCAATATTAAATTTAAATTCAGAATACATTAAATTAATTAATCCTTAAATCTTTAAATTAATTTTGCGGATATCTTGATTTATTCAGATTTTTCAATAGTATTTAAACTTAAGAAGCTGTTAGAAAAAACATAATTTAAGTTTTAGGAGCAACAGTAGTCATCGAAACTTTTTTGTTAAAACGTCGTTTCGATACTTATATGGTGTTCACACATGAATTTTTAATTCACATTTTTTAATTAACGCCTAATTGAATTCAATTATCCATACAAAATTTCAATTAAGTTAATTGTTCTAATAATTGTTAAAATTTAAAATACAACCCTGTGACTAGTAATAACTAAAATGACAGTTGTTTCGCTTTTAAATTAATAAAGAATATTTTTAGGCTGAAAATTATAATATTAGAACCAATACAGTACACTCGGGAAAACGTCAATTAATTAAAACCGCGGGTGTTGACGTTTAACAAATTGTTGACGTTTAAAAAAAATCTGTTATTTTTTTCTGCTGTTTTTTTCTTTCCAACACTTGGAAGAGAGACTTCTCTCTATTTATTTCATAACATTTTAGAGTAGGCAATGTAAAAAAAGGGTTGAGGTTTTGGGATGTTGACGTAAACGAGCGTTGACGTTTTCCCGAGTGCACATAAATGTATTCTTTTTTGTCAGCTGCTGTCAAACGCTAAATTAATTAGTAATATTGAGCATAGGTGAACAGTTTTTAATTAACCAATAATTGACTTAATTAAAAATGCATGTGTGAACATCATATTAGCCTGCATTAGATATCCTCCGCTCCTCAATCAAAATTACAAAATCCGAATTCAAATTTTGAAAAATTTCGCTGAGCTCCAAAATATTTGGCTCGGTTTTTATTTTTGGGATTCTTTAATTTGATATCGAATATAATTTTTAGGAATTGAAAAGTTTTAAAGCGAAATATATACAATTTTAAAACAGAAGAAAATATTGTTTTCGTTTTGTAAATTTAACATAAGTTTCGATACTTTTGAACTAGTTATACCCTACACTACCATGGTAGGGATGGTATATTGGATTTGTGCATATGTTTGTAACGCATGGAAATATTGGTCCAACACCCACCTTAAAGTATACCGATCGACTCATAATCACTTTCTGAGTACATGTCGCAATTTTGAAGATCTTTCGATAAAATTTGGTACGTGATATTTTTCGGCCCAAGGATGGATGGGGTCGAAACTGGTGTAAATCGGTCCATTATTTTACCTGGCCCTCATACAAATGAAGCCAAATCACATCTGCAAATTTTGTTCAGATCGGTCCATAATTCCTCGTAGCTCCCATATAAGGCCCACTTCCGAAAATCACTTTAAAGAACATAGCTCTCTCAAAAATTTCTGTATCTAAAATATTGCACGAAAATATATTTCATATGTGTACAAATAATATGGTCCAATTTTATTATGATCGGTCTATAATTAGTCGAAATTCCATATAAGACCCTCTCCGTAATTCACTTTAAGCTCCATAAATCTTTTGAAAGTATTCACAGTCAAACCTCGATATAACGACCCTCACTATAACGAATTTCTCGATTTACCGAATTTTTTGAAATCCCCTACAACGCTCCATAAGATTTAATACAAAATAAACCTCTCTATTACGAATACATTTGTCAATAGCCTCGTTATAACGAATTTGCATTCACTGCAGACTAATGATATAGAAAGAATTATTTACCTCTATTTAACCAATTTTGTCAACTTACAACCTTTTCAATACGATTTCCATCAATTAATCCAAATTATATGAAACAGATACACACAAAATAATTGTGTGTGCAACGACAACGTCTCCAGCAAACCTACATTCGTAGTCGTCGGCAGCATGTATTAGACTAACGGCTGAAATAATCGAAGAAAAATTTATTTTTATTTTTGAATTTTAAAACTACAAAAAATTGTAATTAAATGTATTTTTAATTTACAATACAATAATTTAGGCCCAAGTAGCTTATACGAAAATAGATACCAAATACAACAAAATACAGTGTTTTCCTTTAAATGTGTTTTGATTTATTAGCGAAAATCGTACGCTATAACATGGTAAGCAGTGATGATTAATATACAAAATGTTTTATTACCTCGTTATAACGAATAAAAGTGCAACTTCACTCGATTAACGAACCTCATTGTAACGAATTATTCGATATAACGTTTTTTTCTAATCCCCTTAAGATTCATTATACCAAGGTTGAACTGTATATCGAGATATAGTTTAACACATGTAATAATTATATTCACAGACATCATGACACTAAATTTTTGGATGATCGGTCCACAATAGGTTATATCTCCCATATAACGCCTGGCTTGACCGACTATACTTTCCTACTTGTTTTTTTTATATATAATTTCAAATTCTTCAAGCAATTGGTCAAAAAATTATTAATTTCAAAGACTACAATTAAAACACATTCAAAAAAATATATCGATAATGCGCCAATGAAAAGTTATGTGTGAGCTTTAATAACAATTGAGGAGAGCAACTATTTATTTTTTATATGGAGCCGTTTAAAAATACACAAAAATATTTTCTTTTTATTTTCTAATTGTGTTACCATTTATTTCTCTTAGTATAATTGTTTGTGTTCAGTGTCCACAACGAAACAGCTGTTTATCACCTTTTAGTTTTTGAATCACCCCGTTATTTGTTTTTATCAATAAAACTAAAAAACACGAGTTACGAGTTTTTCCTAATTTCTTACCTAATTTTGTAAAACAATAGTTTCTTCTATTAAATTATTAATAAAAATATAGCAAAATGATTCAACAACAACGTCAACGTATTGAACAAGCCGTCACCGAAATGATCGATGATATGGATAAAACGCATCTTCGCAAAATGCAGGTAAATAAAAGGCATAATAATAAGCTTTGTTGCATTCAGAAATTGTCTTTTGCAATCATATTATTTATATTATTATTATGTAAATGATTAATAAACAACTTTTAAAATTTTCATACAGACAGACATGCACTTGTGCGCCGCCAAATGTTGTCAAGACAATAATGCTAGTGTGGACAGCGTACAACGTTGCGTTGACAGATGTTCCCAGCCTCTAACCAGAGCCCAAAATTATGTTCAACATGAATTGGGTGAATTTCAGGGTAGACTACAAAGATGTGTTATGGTAAGTTAATTTTTACACTCCAAAAATAATATATGTATAATATTTACATTTTAACTTATTTTTAGCAATGTAACGACGATATTAAGGTGAAAATGCCTGCTAATCCTAAAGAAGATGATATCGCTAAATTCACCGATCAATTTGAGCGTTGTGCTATAAAATGTGTAGACAAACATGTCGGTTTAATACCCAGCATGATGAAAACTATGAAATCCGTATTGGCTAAGGGTCCTGAATCTATACCACAAGTTTGAGTGTGTTGTTGTTATCTACTTTCGCAATTTAATTTTTTATTGTTGTTTCTAATTGGACGCGAATATTTTTATTGATTTAAAAAATTAAAGTTTTTCGAAATAATAATAAGACAAGCAGGTCTTGTTTTTCATTTTACCAAAATGCTGGAATTTAGCCGCCGATTATCGTTCACATCACTAAAATGTTGTGTTGCTCGACTACAACACAACATACATTTTATTAAGAATAAGCCGATGATACGTGTTGTGAATCGTAATCGCAAATTACAACATACAACATCAAAATACTTACTGTTGTGAACGGTAATCGGGGCCTTAATTTTTATTAATTGTTTGCTAAAGAACGTGATCTTTCGAACATTTTTTTTTTTATTAAAAAACGAATATTTTAACAAACTTTTGTAACTTATTGTAAGTGAACAGTCCTAATATAAAACTAACCCATGAGGTTTGAAACATATGTATTAATAAAGTAAAATTCGAGAAAAATATAGACAAACTTTAATGATATCAACGCAATTTAGAATAACAAAACAACGATTTGAGACTCAGGATTTCAAATTTCTGAAATTAATTTGAGCTTAATTGACAATTCATTCAAAAAATGGCAGTAATATAAAACTTCAAGATTAAAACATTACTTTTAATATTAGTACTCCTAATAGGAACAAAATTACATATATATTTCAGTATTATTTCTGAACAGATAAAAAATATTGTAATATGTGGCCAATCGGAAATTTCGATTATATATGTATGTACATACAGTTCGATTATACATATATATATGTATAGAGTTTTGATATTAGCTGCAGAAAATGAGAGAAATGAGAATTGTCCTAACTAAAATTTTTCATTTTCACACATTTTTACATATTTAACTTACCTGGAAATACTAAATCTTTTTTTACATATTTGTTTTTCCCGGGAATTGAAAAAGTTTGTATAATTGGAGACGTAGATTCAAATTAATGTTTCCTGTAAAATAGTTTTTATTGGCAATCCCTAAAAAAACAATTGTTTCATTAAAATTTTTTTAATTCAGCTTTCAATTATAAATTGATTAGCTTAAATTTCTAAATAGTTTATATAAAATTTCCTTGAAAATGATTGAAGACCAACGTAAACGTGTCGAAAAGGCTGTTGCCGACATGATACAGGACATGTACAAGAGTCATTTAAGAAAAATGCAATCCGACATGCATTTGTGTGCGGTCAACTGTTGTGATGATCTCAAACGCCGACCCAGTCTAGACAATGTGCAATCCTGTATAGAAGATTGTGCTGTGCCGTTGCTGAGAGCTCAGGACTATGTTCAACATGAATTAAGGCAATTCCAGTCAAATCTACAAAATTGTATAATGGTTAGTAAAACACTATATTTTCTGTTCATTCTCTTTACGATTTAAACTTGTCGTTTTCTTTAGCAATGTAACGATGATGTTCGTACCAGTGTACCAATGAATACCCATGAATCTGATATTTCAAAATATCGCTATCAGTTTGAACGTTGCACTATGAAATGTGCGGACAAATATATTGGACTGATACCGAGTATGATGCGGTCTATTAAAACGGTTTTGGCCAATGGTCCTAACGATATGAAGCAGGCCTGACTGTATATTGGATGTAAATAGAATTTTCGTATTTATTTTAAGATCGCCAGATGTATTTTCGAAGATATACTTTACTTATCAATCTTTAGCACACATTTTATGAATATTGTACTAGTATATAATACCGATGTCTAAGACTAATGACAAAAATATTAATTTTTGAATTAATTTAAAACATTAATTGAATTGACAAAGGAAATTTATATTTTAACAATATTGGTCCAAAATTTCAATGCAAATTCTTTAATAAAAAATTCTTAAATATCATAAATTCTTATAAATCCTTTGTTTTTTTTCTAATTAATATAAACCTAATAGTTTTTTTTTTTTTAATAATTAACAAACACAAACTGCGAAGCTTTTGGCTTATCTGCAGAAAACACCCAGAGTCTTTGGCGGGAATCGAACCCGCAACCCTCTGACTGATAGTCCGGCAATCTATCGCCTAGTCTATCGGGGCACTCATGGTTATCGGGATACAATTCACAATTAAATACGTACATATAAAGAAATCACGGTTAAAAATTTCCTTTGAAATTAAGAATTTAAAATTGAAATTGAGAAAATTTTAAATTGCGAGTGCGAGAATTCCAAATAAAATTGAGACTTTTAATTTTAAGTTGGGGAGTTTCCAATTGAAATTCAGAATTGCAAAATAAAATTGGGAAAATTTCGAATTAAATAATTTAATATGGAAGAAACATTTACATATATCACTGTACTTTCGATAAGTAATTCCCGTGTCCCCAACATGCACGTGATTTGTGCAATTGGCAGTCATTATTGATATGGATTTTAGCAAAAGGTTGTTCACTGCCGAACACTCAAACGAATAGGTCAAAAGCGTTTTTTAATAGAGAGGAAGAGTTGTGGAAACGGTCATTCGAACTTGTTCTGGTATGAGATAATGCAATAGCAATATAAAAATGTCCTCCTGAAATAGGACTTTATTGATTAGAAATGTCTGTTTAATATATGTAGGTATTCACACAAATTTCCATGAATTGTATTTTCCCAAAATTCATTTAAATTTTTGCCATTTTCCCCTTCAAAACTTTTCTCAATTTTGTTCCACAAGTTCTCAATTGAATTGAGATCAGGGGACTGTACTGACCATTTTAAAAAATGTATGGTTTGTTCCTCTAAAAAACGTTTCACAAGTCGGAAAGTGTGTTTGGAATCATTATCGTGCATACAATTTCATAATAGCTGGCAATTTTCTTTAGCGAATGGTATCATCGTATTTTCTTATATATTTTTAATGTTGATCCATTTTAAAAGAAATGCTGGTTATTGGCCCAATCCCGTGCCAATAAAACGCATTCCAAACCATTACATGACCACCGCCGTGTTTAATTGTTTTTATGGTATACTTTGGATGATACTTCTGATTAATCGGACGCCATACATATTGTTATCCATCAGATCCCCAGCGGCTAAACTTTGATTCATTACTCCAAAGTACGATTTTCCAAAAACATCCGTTTTTTTAATTTCTTTTGCAAACTCTAGCCTTGATTTTATATTCTTTTTCGAAACAAAAGCTTTGCGTTGTGCGATGCAACCACGAAAATAGAAACTTCATCAGGCCTTCGTCTTATTGTTTTAGATGGAACTTCAAACCCATGCGATGACTTCACATCAACCTGTATTTGCTGGAAGTTTTAAATTCATCAGCTCGAGAGATTCTTGTTATAATTTGATTTTCTGTTTTCCGCTGTGTGGGAGCCCTTCCTGCATTTGTAGTTATTCCATATGTATTTAAATTGTTGATGGTGTTGTATACTTTTCCTCTGGAGCAACCGAGCTCTTTCACGTTATTAATATGTTTTCTTTCTTCTTTAGAACAAGTTGGTACTTTACCCATACCTAACAATGTAAAACTTTTTAATTTTGCATTAAAACACTTTTTTAATACCTACCGTCAATATTTTTAGGGAACAATTTAAAAATATGTTTTTATAAAAATAATATTAAAACAAAGTTGAAGAAGTTTTAATTATGTGTCCACTCCGAAAAACGTTTGATGATAGAGAAAAACAAGTAAGAGTGATATATTGGGCTAAGCCGAATCTTATATACCCTTCACCTTTGTTGTGGATGCATAAGTGTACTATATATACATACATACATACATATATAGATATATACATATTATAATGTTACGTTTTTACCTTTTAAAAAAGGTGGTTTATTTCCTTTAAATAAAACGGATTCTTTTTAATTGCAAAATAAAAGCGTCAAGTAGTTTGAAGAAAATATAACGAGTCTTTATTAAAATGAACACACTGTCTTTTTACACACTTATATTACGGTTTAAGAACACACTTAAAGTTTTCGAACAGTTTGATGTTAAATACGCCATCTGTTGATGAGTTTGTTCGTAACAATATTAATACACTTAGTGTTTTTGATGAAATTTTCAGAGGTTGTCTCAGATTTTTGCTCATATTTCCGTTATTTATGGACGGATTTCGCTGATTTTAAATAGCAAACTTCTCGAAAGCATGTCTGACAGATTTGGATCACGAAGATATCTGGGGACTTCAAAAAACTGATTTCAACATCCAGACAGACAGACGGACATGGCTTAATAGACTCCGCTATCTATAAGGATCCAGAATATATATACTTTATAGGGTCGGAAAATTATATTGTGGAAATTACAAACTCATGAAGGTGAATTAACGGAGGAATTAAGACCAAGAGATAAAATAGAAAAATTATTGTGGAAAAGTACAATTGTAAAGTAAAGTAAAATTGCAAAAGAAACATTAAAAATTTTAAATTAGGTGACGTTGGAATTGTGTTTTAAATGTATGGTGTTGTGTTTGTATTTCAGTTTATAAATTCATTTATTGTAATTTCTCTTAAAAATTAAATGTGCTTCAGATCACATAGAACTCATATATGGGTATTCGGTAGATTAGACATATCATATGGCCACCGCTGAAAATGAGCAACGGCCGTATGTGGGAGCTATGACTAATTAGGATCCACGATTTGTGTATATAAGAAAGTTATTTGTGTATAATTAAATTTGGATATCAACAATTGTAAGCTGTCTATGCCCGTTAAAGTGATTTTTAGAGCTACCGTGAACGTCAAAATAAAATCAACACCACATATTATTAATTAGATCTAAAAAAAAATTATACATATTGCATTTTGCATATTGTATTTAAGTAGAATTGAATTCACAAAAAAAAAAGAAACAAGAACAAAAGCGTAGACACAGTTAATTGATTTATTATTAAATAGACTAATTTTTACGCCTCAAAATAATGGAAACAGTGGCAAAAAACCCTGTCATTCAAAACAATTCTTTTAATTTTTTTTGTTTGGAAACGGCACTTTAACGTTACCCTTCAAAATAATAACAAGTTTTATAATTTATCATTAAAAGAGATTAAGTTGTGACGTTAAAGGTGGATTCACCCATTTGTTCCGAAGAAAATATTTGTTCGTACAAAGTTTTTTTCATATGAAGTTTGAAGCTTCTCTTTTTAAGAGAGATAAAATATTTTTTACGAAGGTAAGGTTTAATTTTATATTTTGTCTGGACAAAAATTAACTGATTTGCTAATACGTTACAATTTTTCACACAAAGTTGTATTGAATTGTGTTGTATTGAGTATTTCAATGGCCATCAGCAAAAGGAACTTTCTTTTTTCATTCATTTTGAATACACAATATTTTAAAATAATTTAATATTTGTTTTTCGACACTTAAAAACCAAAGCAATTGACGATGATTTTCTACACAAATCGTTCGGAAAGGGTGAATCGTGTTGCAATTCTCAGTAAACAAATTTTGTTCGGAACAAATGGGAGAACAATTTGATAGTATACACATATTTGTGCTTTTTGACATTTACGAATAAGGGAGTAAAACGAATGGAAAGAACAATCAATTGTGTACTCGTCTTATCTTCCCCTAATTAGCTTAGCTTAAAGAATTGCTTCGACTAAGTAGTGAAAAAGACTCGGCAAATTATAAAAGTCTTAGATAGAAAAGGTAAATCCCTGCGTGAAATAATTAAAATTGTTTGAAGGCATCACCATACAATAAAAATAACAAGTAAGGTAGTATTTTTTTTTAACTAAATAAAAATATCAAAAATTAAAAATTAACAGTTCAACTAAAAATAATAATTGTTCTAAAAATAGCTATGGATCAAGCTCTAATGTTTGCATTTGTACTTCATGTTGTACACATAAAAATGTCGACGAAAGTGGACAACAAACATAATAAACAAAAATGTTTTCAGGTTTTCAAGACAAAGTCTGACAGAAAGGATACGAAAAAAGCTGATGAAAAGGAGGCAACATGTAAATAAATTGAAAAATGATAATTACAGCAAATTTCGAACCACCAGTACCTACTGGTTAAAGATTGATGTTTGACTGTTAGCTAGTAGGCACCGCAGTGGTGCAGAGGTTAGAACTTAAAGAATTCTGATGAAAGAATGTGGTGATTCTTGAAACATGTAAATTCAACCCAGGTTCGATCCCCAGCTCAGCCAAAAAAATTATCAATAAATTTTAATAAAAAAAATTTCATGCTGTAAAAAACAATTCCTACCTTCAGTAAAAATATCAGTGAAAATAATTAAATGAAAATTAAATTTAATGAACTCAAGCCTAACTAAATAAAAATATCAAAAATTAAAAAATAACAGTTCAACTAAAAATAATAATTGTTTTAAGGTAGTATAGTTAGTTAATACAATACACCCAGTATGCAAGCAAAAACAATTTTTTAGAAATGGGCGGTATATGGCGCCTATTGATGCGGTCAGGTCCGGGAGATTTTCTAATATTCACTTTTTCTATTGCAGATTTTACTTGATTTATGTTAAATTTTATTGGATAGTTTACCTTATCAGGAATGATTGGACGACAGGAACATGTATGTGCATCATGTGGCGTGAAAACTTTCTCAAGGTGGCCCGCGAAAGCGTTTAATTTTTCATTTGTGTTTTTGGCCCAAGTGCGGTTTCCCAGTCTTAATGCAGATTCTTGGGTTATAGGGCATATCATATGCCGTACAGCCTTCCATAAGCTGTAATTGGAATTTTTTGTGGCATCTGTTTAGATAGCCTTCTATTGCAGACTCGTGGTTCTGTCTCAATTTGTTGTGAAGAGTTGTCAGGCATAATTGTAGTTGGGCCTTAGTGGTTGGGGAACGACTGTTTTGCCATTGTCTTCTTAACTTCCTTTTTTCTCTGATAAGGGTCTCTATATCCGTCGATGTATTGTAAGGAGCACGTTTAATTGTCCGCTTGATTGGGGTTGCATTTCTTGATGCAGAATCCAAGCCTTCTGTAAATCGGTCGATAGCTATTTGGATGTCAGATGAATTTTTTAGGGGAATGCACTGTGATAGGTGAGAGTTCACATACATTTTATACTTTAACCAATTTGTGTTTCTGTTTGGATAGGAAATAAAATTTGCAGCTGCGGCGTCAGAATTGTCTTTTAAAATGAGGATTGAAGGTGAATGATCAGACGATAGATCATAGGAGGAACTAACTAGTACCTGATCGCGCTTGATGTTTTTAATTACAGCAAAGTCGATAAGGTCTGGTAGCTTGTTGAAGTCGGTTGGCACAATAGGTAGGCTCACCACTCGATACGACATCAAAATTATTTGCAGTTACGGTATTGTATAGCTGATTTCCTCTAGGATTAATAAGTCTGGAGCCCCAGTATGCATGTTTAGCGTTGTAATCGCCAGCAGCAATGAATTTCTGGCCCAATGTGGAGAAGAAGTTGAGAAATTTATCGTGTACAATATTGTGCCTCGAGGGACAATAAACGGATGACAAAGTAAGTTTGAAATCAGTAAGATTTATAGATGTGGCCTGGAAACAATCTTCTTCGAACTCTGGCAATGGTAAGTGTCTAATGTGTTTGTGCACAATTATGGCTGTGCCACCACACGCCCGTCCGCTGGGATGTTTTGTGTCATACGTAAGGTATCCATTTACTCTAAAGCAGTTTTTATGAGTTAAGTGTGTTTCAGAGACAAGAAGTACCTCGATTTCATGCCTATGAAGAAAGTTTGCAACTTCGTGTTTATGTTGAGATAACCCGTTTGCATTCCAGAAAGATATTTTTAACTGGTTCATTTGTTGTTGAGTAGAACTTGCAGGAGAAACATGTTCTGAATAATGGCCATGAAGTTATTCATAGTTTGAATTAAATTTTCAATTCAGCCAGAAGGCATTTGTAGACCTTCCCTAGGAACATCAGCGTATGGAGGCTGCTTTGCGTTAGAAGTACTCGGTGGATTTTTCACATTAGGGTTTCCTTTTAAGACCTGGGCATATGATTGGTTTTGTTTGTTTGTTTGTGTAATACTAGCAACAGAGCCAAGCCGCTGGCTGGGCGCATATGACGGACCATATTGGGAGTGAGTATATTTTTGAACTAAAGCAGGGGTTTTTAAATGCAAGAAGACTTTACAACCCCTATAGTTTGCCGTGTGATTTTCGCCATAGTTGCTGCATTTCTTAACATTCGGGTCAGTTTTAGAACGATTACATTCGGTGGTTTTATGAGCGTCGCCACAAACCACACATACGTGAGGCAATTTACAATATGTTTTTGTATGGACATATTCCTGACAGTTTGTGCATTGGGAGGGACCCTTTCGTTTTAATGGCTCCTCAACAGTTATTCTTCTGTTGAGTAGGTAACGCAAGTTGTATATGGGATGAACTGAATTTTTGGTTTTGAGGACCGATGAATCAAACGATATCTCAATGCGGTGCATTGGTTGAGGAACTTTATTCCTGTTCAAAATGTTATGAACAGATTTTACCTCATACCCCTCTAGCTCTACGGCAGATTTTATTTCCTCCACTTTTTAATTGATATGTATAGTAACTTTTATTTTCTGCGTCCAGGTGTCTTGATATAATACGAAAGTTCGTTTCTGTTCTGGCTTGAATTTTGGTCTCTTGAATTTGCCCGCGTCGTATAGAAACGACGTAGAAATTATTCTTACCTACAAGTTGAGTCAACATGTTGACTATGCTATTTGATGTTTGCTCCCGCAGATGGATAGGTGGCGGTTTAACTTCTTTAGTGGCTGTTGCATTAGCTGATTCTGCTTCTTCATCGTCAGGTATGGATAGTATAGAGAATCTGTTACCACTTGTTGGCAAAAAGACTACGTTAGAGCATTTGTATTGTTTGGCCATGCGTTCCTGTTGGGTGGACCTAGGGCTAGCGTTTCTCTTAGTTATTGTAATATATCTGTCCATGCCTGTTTGCACTTTAGTACTTTTTGGCACAGCTTTCTCTGGTCAGACGACTTCACACTTTGAACCACATTTACGGTCGGATAAACACACTTGCTCAGGTTGCACTTAAATTGCTGTATGGAAAACCAGTTTCGCTGGCAATTTTTGCAATTAAATAATTTTTATTTAATACTGGGTATCGAATGTTTTCGTTACTCACGCTCGGAGAGCTTACCACAATATACGCATTTCTGCTATTTGTGCTGGGCCTACCCTCCTTGTTTGGAGTATTTGTGAGGCTCATTCACCTTAATTATTGTTATTGTTCTTTTCTTTTTTACCTATTACAAAATATTTATTTTTATTTTTTCTTTTTTATTTTTTACTCACTGATACACGTCCGTACTCGTCAAGAGCTGGTTTCGTAATGATGCAGATAATATGATGTAATATTGCACACTTTATTTTTATTATTGATGAAAAGTCTTGCTGAAAATGGTAGGAATCCGTCCACGATTTCTAATAGCCCCCATACAAAAGTCTTCCCGGAATATGGCTTTATGTTACATAAATATCTATGGAAAAGAGTCGAGTATTGATGTTTTTAAGATAACGTTTTTTATTGAAGTGAAAATTTAAAAGTGAAAATTATAAAAAAAACATAAAATACAATATTCAAAGAGCTTACTACAAATATTCTTAAACAAAGTACTTACAGTAGATACATACAAATAACATTATAATCAACAAAAAGCCGTATCTAAACAAAATTCTACAATAATAAGTTTTATGCAAAGTGAAATCTCAAAACAATATTTTGTTTGCATCGGTCCATAATTTTGACATAGCCTAATACAAAGACCACTTCCGAAAATCACTTAAATGAACATAAATCTTTTGTAAAACTTACTATCAAGTTGAAATTCTACAAGCATAATCAAAATATTCATTTAAATTGTCGTAACTAATTTAATGATCATCGGTCCATATTTGACCGTAGCTCCCATATAAAGTCTACTTCCGGAAATCACTTAAATGCGTATAAATCTCTATATAGGATTCGGCACAGCCAAATATAAACTCTTACTTGTTTATTTTGAGCCCTTTTCAGTTTAGTTTAGGTTAGAGTGTAAACTTATTGTCCAGGGGGGTTACTGTGTATTTCGATTCGAAATTGTACACTTTTTACATTGTATTTTGAAAGCTTTTGCTTTTGAATCGAAATACACAGTAACCCCCCTGGACAATAAGTTATCTTTAGAAAGTAAAAATCAAAAAAATTTGGAAGACCACCAAAATCACTCGACAACTGTAGTGATATATCTAAAAGACGGAAACTTGAGGATATCAATGAAGAAATCGGTTATGAATATATTCAAGAAACTTTCAAATATCAATTGCGATCACAAAAACAACTCACAAAACTCGATATTATTCAAATTATTCTCTTCACAAAAAAAAAAATACTACAATATCTCCATCTTTTCAAAAGTGA
Source organism: Bellardia bayeri (assembly GCA_950370525.1). Classification (NCBI taxonomy): domain Eukaryota; kingdom Metazoa; phylum Arthropoda; class Insecta; order Diptera; family Calliphoridae; genus Bellardia; species Bellardia bayeri. The sequence goes on from OX493268.1 coordinate 49,781,513, forward strand.
CATATTTTTGGCTGATGAAAAACGATTCTGAGCCTCTGTGCTGAGGCTCAGTAATGTTCTGGGTTTGTATGGCGGCATCAGGGGTCAGTAATTCTACATTTAAAGAATCTACAAAAAAATAAGAAGATTTTAAAAAACAATGTAGCCCTAGTGTATATAAATTCGAACTAGCGCACAACTGGACTTTCCAACAAGACAATGACCCTAAGCATACCTCAATAACTCATCAGGTCCACAGTCCCCGGACCTCAATCCAATTTAGCACCTGTGTGAATATCTGGACAAAAAATTAGGCAAAGAAATATTTATTTTTACAAGGTTAACCTAAATGCAGTAATACAGGATAAATGGAAAAAAATATGATCATATGTCTAGAAGATTGCAGTCAGCTGCTATAAAGCAAAAGCACTACAATGTTAAATGCAATTTTTTACTTTTCCGTTAAAATTTAATTATTTATTTATGTTGCTTATTTTTCGAGTTGTTGTTAATGATGTGTGCATGAAATAAATTATTTGTTTAAACAATATTATGTGTTTACTTTATATTGACGCTCACAGTATGCTTTATATGGAAGCTATGAATAATTATGAACCGATAGTCATAAAATGATCTCTGTATATATTACATTTATTGTATAGTATTGAATTTTATTAAGATACGAAAAGTGTTCAGACATTAATGCGGATTTTTATCGAAATATTTTACAAATTCTGAGCTGTATTTGCGCACAAGGTAGTCAGCCAAATGAATGGACATTGTTAAATCGAAAGGGATTTTGAGTAATAATTTTGTGCGTTAAGGTGGATTCACCCATTCGTTCTTAACAAAAAATTTGTTCGAACAATATTTTTTTTATATGAAGTTTGACGTCTCTCTTTTTTAAAGAGAGAGAAAATATTTTTTACAAACTTGAATTGGTTAATTTTATATTTTTTCTGGACAAAAATGAATTGAGTTGCCAATAGGTTGCTTTTTTCATACAAATAAGCTACCTCATGTATTTCCATGGCCATAAGCAAAATCAACTTTCTTTTTTCATTCATTTTGAATTTATATCTGTGATTTTGAATACACAATACTTTAAAATAATTTAATATTTGTATTTTGACACTTAAAACCCAAAGCACTTGTAAAACTAAAAATATTGTTTACATATGGCAGCTTTGATTTTTCAGAAAAATCGTTCGAAATGGGTGAATCGTGCTGCAAAAAACTCGCAGTAAAAAAAATTTTCTCTGGAAAAAATTTTTGTTAAGAACAAATAGGTGAATCCACCTTTACAAACATCCAATTTACCTTCTTCACGACGATGGTGTAGGATATAAAAACGTAACAGTATTTTTTTGGTGGTGGGAATAAAAGATTCGAAAGAGCCAAATATAAAATTGTACACTACACATTTTACGTTGTTCTTGAACTTTCAACAAATTATTTATAAAGAACAGTTGTTGTACATTCATATAAACACAAATATGTATGCGTACCAAATTTAGTTGCAACTGTTTGTTAATAAAGTTTTAATTAGTCTTAATATTTAAACAAAAACATTCAAATGACAACTTTTAATAATTATTGTACAAATCATGCTGCATATAAGGAATAAGTGAATGAGAGAAGCTTTTCGTTTAAATTTGTACGAATATTGTATGCACCAGTATAAAATTATTTTGTTGATAATATACAGTGTTTCGCAAAATTATTTTGCCTAATCTTTTTAGAAGAAATTTGTTTTTCATTCATACATAAAATTGTAAAGGTCAAGTAAAATTAGCTTTGCAATTGATAATGGATACCATGTATAAGAGGAAACTCCAAAAAACGTTACAATTATTCACTTTTATTTAGTTATTGTTGCATTTTATTAATTTGCATCATAATTTGAAGGTCACAAAAGTATGGGGTGTTTAAATTGTGTCTTTTGGACGTGAGAGTGTTTTACAGAGACAGACAGACATACAGACGGACATAGCTCAATCGACTTAGAATTCCATAAGTGTTACATACGGAATGACGAACTTATATACACCCTGATTCACTACTTATGGTGGTGGAGGGTATAAAAATTATATTTTATCACAACGTTTTCTATGGGGCTCAGGTCCAAGCTTTAAAAAGTTATTGGCAAGTGTTTCGTGCAGTACAAAAGCTAAATTTAAATTTTATTCTTAGTATGGTGTTGGCTTAGTTGATCTATAATTCGGATCTCACTGAACCGATTTTTCCCACTTTCAATACCTAACATTTCGGTGAATCAGAGAATGTTTGGTAAAAATTTCTTTGTTTTATGTCTTTTTTCTCGAAACTCTATCGTGCCTTCAACAGACGAAAAGACGGACGGACTTGGGTAGATCGTACTAAAATCTTATAAGAACTCAGAATATACAATCTTCTTGGTTCTACGACAACTATTTCGATGAGTTACAAACGGAATGAAAAACTTAAAATACGCCCATGTTTTTGGTGGTGGGTATAAAAAGGACATTGTTAGAATATTTTTTGGGATTTTTTCCCAATTTATTATGCATATTGTACTTTGGGCCGCCATGGAATAATCAACACTTACGAAATGCTAAAAATAAGAAAAATAAATGTTTTGCTAAATATATGAGAACTAGTGCACTGGTTGATTTTCGTAAATATGCTATAGCAAGATCTGAATACAACACTACTAATAAACTTGCATACAATGACTATATTTATCGTATTAAACACAATATAAGAATAAACCCCAAATCTTTCTATAAATTCGTAAACTCCAAGCGTCGCTCTTCAGGTTATCCAAAGCATTTGAAGTATGGCTCCTTGACTGCTGATGACGATGTATCAATAAGCAATATATTTGCTGACTTCTTTTCAACAACTTATTCTATCAAGTCCTATTCTAACACAACAAAATATCCTTATACTACAACTCATTCATGTGGGATTTATTTTCCATTTATAAATATTGATACTGTGCTTTCGAACTTAAAGTCGCTGAAGAACTCGCTTACTACATTATTGAATCGTGTTATTTGCCATCAGTATGTAAAACATCATACATAATTCCTTTATTCAAGAATGGCAGTAAAAATTATGTATCTAACTACAGAGGTATCGCTAAAATTAATGCAATTCCAAAACTCCTTGAAAAAATTCTTACAGATTGCCTATATCATCAAAATTCTTTCCTTCTATCACCATGTCAACATGGGTCCCGTTCAACTACAACTAATGTTTTGGAACTCACCACTATCGTCAATGGAGGTTTTACAAATAAAATGCAAACTGATGCGATATACACGGATTTTAGTAAGGCGTTTAATAACGTTAACTACAATCTTCTATTACACAAATTATCACTTATGGTCTTTAGTTTCTCAGCTATAAAATGGTTAAACTCTTCTCTATCACAAAGAACTCAACAAGTCAAATTTGGGAATGTTATATCAAAAATCATTCAAGTACATTCTGGTGTTCCTCAAGGTAGCCACCTGGGTTCAATTTTGTTCACCCTATTCATCAATGATCTTCCTACTGTTATTTTGCATTTTAAAGTACTGATGTATGCCGTTGATATTAAAGTTTTTAACTCTTTTAATGATACAAATGGACATAGTTTACTAAGTGCCGACTTTTGCAATTTTTCTCAATGGTGCAGATTTAATTTATTGCAGTTAAATATTAAGAAATGCAGACACATGTCATTTTTTAGACACAATCCGATTGAGACTTATTATATTGATACTGTTATTTTAAATAAAGTACAAACCATATGGGATCTTGGCATACTGTTGGATCACAGACTTGATTTTCGCAATTACATCTCTATAATGGTAAATAAAGCCTATGGGGTACTTGGATTCATGAAGCGCTGGTCTAAGGAATTTTTAGATCCTTATATTACAAAACTTTTATATACTTCTCTTGTTCGACCAATTCTTGAGTATGGATCAATTATTTGGGATCCTTGTTATTCAATTCATATCAATAGTATTGAATCGGTACAAAAACAATTTTTAATTTTCTGTCTCCGTATCGTATGAAAGTAGACTTGCTTTGATAAAATTGCCAACTCTAAATAGTTGACGATTGATGCTGAGCGCTTTATTTGTTCTGGGTATAATTTATGGTGATGTTGATTCGGAGTTCCTGCTTAGTCAACCAAACTTCAATGTTTCTGTTAGACCAACCCGCAATTTTGAACTCTTAGCATTAAAATACTACCGTTCTGTATATGCTAATAATGATTCTTTTTGTCGTGCATGTGTTAACTTTAATAAATGCTATCACCTTATGGACATATCTGAGAGTAATGACGTACTGAAGAGAAATATTACTTTATATCTAAATTGTTGAATTAATTATTTATATATGTATATTACTGTTTTGTCATTTATATGTAGTCAGTAAGGATGTAAAATCTATTGACCTAAATAAATAAATTAAAACTGCGAAAAAGCAATTTAGTTGTGTGACAGACGGTACATATGTATTTTTGGGCGTCATTATTTGTTTAGCTGATTATTAAAATAACTGCAAAGTTTTTGTTTATGTTCAAATTAGTTTATAATCGTGCAAAAGAAGAGTTTAATTAAAAAGTACATCCCACTGCAGGAAGAAAAAAAAAACGTTCGTTTATGAATATATACGAGTACCCATATATGTATATTTATATTTATAAATTGATATATTGCAATGAAAGTTTTCAATCCTTTTTATTTTTAATTAATGTTGTAATTAAATAGGAAATTATAAAGAATTATGGTAATTGATTCTTTTACCACTTTTACTCTTTATTTAATTAATTCCTGACTTAATAATTTAAATGTTAAATGAATTTTATTGGAAATGAATTCAACAATAATAAATTCTATTCAAATAATATTCTTAGATTGAAGCTAAAGAATTAGTTTATTAGGAATGGTTTTATGGAATCAATTGTTGACATTTTAAATACTGATTTAACTTGAATTAATTTGAAGTTCTGCTTAGCAATTTTTTTGTCCTGGGATCAATATTTGGTGAGCTGGATCAAAGGATAAAAAGGTCCTTTTTAGAGGTTTTTGATTTTTTTTTTCACATTTCTTCATTCAATGAAATTTCAACTATTTATTTAAGTAAATTCTATGAAAAAATAAAAAAAACTAAAAATTTGTCTGAAATTTTGAAAATTTTTGAATTTAAAAAATTTTTTTTTTAATTTTTGATAACCGAGTGAATGCGTCTCTCAAAGACCTTTCATATGATACCAAATTTACATATAGTTTCTTTGGAAGAAATGTGAAAAAAATCAAAAAACCTCTAAAAAGGACATTTTTGTCCTTTGATCCAGCTCACCAAATATTGATCCCAGGACAAAAAAATTAGAAAACGTAGTCTTAAAATAAATCAAATTTTCATATTAGTCGGGAACATCGATACCCTATTTTTTCTCCATACAAACGGGGCCACCCTAATGTACATATGTAGGTATCTGGGGGTGCTGTTCATCATCGTAGTCTCTAGACAAGCTTGAAGAAAGAACGACTAGTCTGTTGACTACTTGTACAGAATAGAGAATAGGTCTTCAGCGCTCCAGTCTTCCACTAGGCAGGTTTACTGTGGGTCAGAATATCTCAGTACATTCAGCGCTGTGTTTTTTTTTAAATACTTATAATTGCACAATAATATTTTCTAATCGTGACTTTCTGAATTATTCTTCAGTCTTCGGCGTTTTTAACCCCAATACATTTTCTTTGCCTCATGATAGTAGTAAGCCAGGGTCTGATACCATGTTTATTTAGTGTGGAAAGAAATGTGCCTTTTAATACGGATCAAATTCGATTACTTTGGATATTCTAATGAGCCAAAAAATCATTTATTTACATTAAGATTGTACAAAAGTGGAGAAATAACAGCTCTTCATCCGATGTTCAACTAGATGAACAAGATACATATTAATGAGATGTGCTGAATCGATTCAGGTTTTAAGAAAAAGTACACTATAAAAGTCATGGGTATATTTGTATATTTCTCCCAGTGTGGTGTTGGCCTAGTTCACGGATTTGGTGGTATTTTAAATAGAGATACATACTTGGAAATACCAAATGATGTAATGCTGCCGTGTTATGCAATGATCTACAGCACACGGAGAATCTTACCAATAAATTTTGTTCAGTCCAGACCTAAACCCCATCAAATATTTGTGCAGTACGTATTGGCTATCAAGAAGGATACTCTCTTTTTTTTAAGAAATGAACGTGGCGTGGTAGTCTATAGCTGTTGAGCGATGTCGACGTCTCATATCATCAATGCTGAGGCTGTAAAGAATCAAAAAGGTTTTGTTACAAAATATTGATTAAAATTTTAACAGAAGTGTAATCGTTTACAACTAAGTGTTGCAGTCAAATTGTTAATTAATACACAAAATTCTATCTATATCTTAGAGAAATCGAGAAATGTAATGGTTAACCTTATTTAGCACAAATTTTAAGGTATAATTGTCGAAAAAGTAAATGATTATAATAATTTTTTGCGTAGATCAAATAAACGTAGTATTTATACCCTACACCATCATAGCGGGGAGCGTATATTGGATTTTTGCTGATGTTAGTAACGCCCAAATATATTATCCAAACACCTCAAAGTACACCGATCACCTCAGAATCAGTTTCTGAGTCGATTTAACTATATCTGTCCGTCCTTTCGCCTGACTGGCTGTCCATGCAAATTTGTGCACAAAGTACAGGTCGCGATAAAATTTAGTATGTGAAATTTGTTCGAACCAACGACAATTGAAATACTTCTTTATCTGTCATAAATGTTTGATTTACAAACGTATCCAAACAAATTTTGCTACAAATAAGTTGTATATAAAATCTAATCACACCTACAAATTTTAGGCAGATCGGTCGATAATTAAACATAGCTCCAATATAAGGGCTATTACTTCAATGAGTACAACTCTCTTAAAAATGTTCGTATCCAAATAATATTCAATACACATATACTTCATAACTATATGTATATGGGTCAATTTCATAAAAAACGCAGTTTTTGTGTCCCCGCACTTTACATTACTATTTTAGGTATTCAGAATGGTATTTTGTTTCTATCTCTGACTGCTTCCATACAAAAGCATGTGCCCCCCGTTAGAATTTTAAACAAAATAAAATAGAATCAAAAAAAGTAAATATGCAACATTTAATAATAGTATTCGAATTATTGTGTTTCTTTCTTGTGTTTTGTTTTGTTATATTCGTCAAAATTTAATTAGTGTGAATTTGGCGTTGCAAAGAAAATTTGTCTCCACAATTTGCATTGAGCGTCACTTTTTTATAAATCAAGTAATATTACTAGTTTTCAATTTGCATTTAAATAAAGTAAATAACGTAAGGAAAGTACAAACTTTAATTATTACAAAAGTGAAAAAAATCTATTAAAAAAAGTGTGCATTTGCGTAGTTTTTGTAAACACCATGGTAAGGGCGCGTTAAAATTTCATGAGCGTCACGCTAATTTTTTAAAAGGAATATATTGAAAGTAAAAAATTGAAGTTGCCAATCATTGTTTACATGGTCTCAACTCATTTTTTTATAATTTGTGAATTTGAGAAATAAATTCCCTACGAAAAAAAACCAAAATAGGCAAAGATTTCATGAGCATCACTTTTGAAATATATTGCTTCATAGTTTAAAATGATTAATTGTGATTTTATTTTTTAATTTTCAAGAGTTATACAACAAAATTAACGGCGGCTGAAAGAGAACGGAGATATCGAGAGAAGATAAAGCTCGATAAAGCGCGTAATGACGAATATAAAAGAAAGAAGAAAGAAAGGTATAATCGTGGTATAATTTAATTTTTATTGTTTTTATTTATTTTATTGTTACTGACTGATTCCGTTTTTGCAACAAACTTAATTCGAAAGTGGTAAAAATAAATGAGAATGAAAAAAAAGCAAAGCCGCTTGTCATTTCATGAAGTTTATACAGATTCAGAATAAGAATTCAAATGAAAATTTATAAATTAAATTAAGTTACGTTATTATTTTGCGTCAAATATTTACATATGTGTATAAGTTTCTTCAAGAATTACTTCCTTTTTTCCATTTTTGTTAAAGGCATCAAAGAATGTTGAGTTTACATGTTTAGTTTTGTATGAAAATTTTTGTTTTTTTTTATTTATTTTTTGTAAAAGAATAAACTTTTTTTCGTTAACCTTTAGCATTATTTCTTGTTTACGTGCAATAAAATCTCTTGATCGCCATAAAATATCTTGAGCATCACACTTAGTTTTTTTCCTTAAAACGCTTATAATTGAAGTTTTTTTAAATACATTGTTACAAGCCTATTACTTTACAAGTAACCTCTAAGTTCAAGTCTTTTTTAACAAAAATGTTCATATTTTCATCTTAAAATTTTAAAATAACTAGTCACTTTACAAAAAAAATTAAAAATCAAGATGAATCGTGATTTTGTGTTTATAATCGAAAGGGTGGTTTTCGCAAAAGTCAATCTTGAGAAACAAAAGAACATCGTAGTAAGCTTGAATTTCAAATATTTTTACATTTTTAGCGATTTTTTATACATATGGCGCTCAAGATAGAAATCATAGAAAATCTAAAAAAATCCAAAAATACTGGTTTTTTGATAGCCTAAAAGTACTACCGGATACTTCATCAATTTCTACATAAATTGACCACTCTTACAGGCGAATTGAAAAAACTTTAAAAATAAGCAAAACAAAACTCTTTGTGTACGTTTTTTTTTTTGAAATTGACCCATATACAAAATTTGATGATCGGTTCGTAATTAAGCTCTCATATAACCGCACTTGCAAAAATTACTTTAACGACCATAAATCTTTTAAACATTTTGGTATCCAAATAAAATTCGATACAAATAAATTTCATATTTACTAAAATCACGACATCTATTATATAACGGTCGGTCCATAATTATTCAAAGCACCCAAATAAGATCCACTTTTGAAAAGTGTTTATATCGAGATACAATTTAACACAAACAAGATGTGATCTATTCCGGCGCGTATCTTTCAACTATCGGAAAATGGATGATACAAATCATATGTTGCTAGAAGTGCGCGAGAACACATTACTAATCTTGATTTTTGTAATACAACGGAATAATTAGTACATGTTCATGTGGTGTGAGACTTTCCATAGCGAAATACTGAATAAAAATAATAAGACAGTATGACAATATGAAATGATCTGCAAAAAATGTATGATAAACCCTCTAAATTAATTCTAAATATCACTTAATTATAAATATTACTCGACGATAATTATAACTGACAAAATTCTTGAAAAAATATTTAAATAAAGTTTCCAGAGATTTTATATTTATATAGTTTTTAACAGAGCTTGGTTTGTCTGGGATTCCGATCGCTAAGCCCTGGTAAGTATTGATCTCCCTAATGTTTTTCGATGTTACCCAATTTTCAACAGCAATTAGGATCTTATACATTATGGACGTGATAACAAAAAAGACTTTTCAAATATGAAATGTAAGTTTACTAATTTTCACAAAAATCTGCAATTAGCAAGATCAAATATATGAATTCATGAATGTATTTTTTTCTCCTACAAAATTAAATGAGACACCAAATATGCATTGTTTGCTTGATCAGCGGCCAGAAATAAAAGATCAATAATATCCCAGGCAACACCGGGTGCAAAAAGCTAGTACGTAGTAAAAACTTTATTTATTAACAGAATTCCATGCAAATTGAACTTATCATTCTAATAAGTTATACAAAATAACAAAAGTACAAAGAACATCTCGCAACAAAAAAAAAGAGACAGAAATCCCAATTATTTAAAATAAACAGAATTAAGAAACTTTTTTGCCCAAAAATCAATATTTTAAAATTAAAATTGAAAATCGTTTGTTTCCGAACCTAGAACAGATATGAATTTGAATCTGATGGAATATTTTATTGCTTAGCCCGATATTTAAAAGACCCTGGACCAGGGCTTTAACAAAATTTTAATTTTTAAGTGCGTATAATTTGAAACCCATTAGAGATAAAAAGCACATATAAGCGTGATTTAATATCAAGCCGGGGACTTTCAGAAAATATAAAAATTTAAAAATCGGATGAATAACAAAAAACTTGCACGCGCTTAAGCAAATTACATGTTAAATGTTCCCTATTTTTAGCCTCCACATCTTCGCCCTTGGAAGGTTTTTGTGGTCTATCTTCGAAACTTAACCTCGAATACACCTTGGCCATGCACTTGAAACATTTTATCACGATCGGACAAGATTTATTTATTTTGATTCTGCCCCTTTGTGCGTGATGATTGCAAAATTGGTCTAAATGGATCACCCATTAAAATTAAATCAAAGCGAATAATAATCAATATAAATTAAGTTCATTAAAAATACTGCGTACTTAGGAGAAAAATATTATCAAAATAAATCAAGCATTAAGTCTTTGATTTTATGCATAAATTTTTCATATATATACATACATATTTATGTATGTATATATATACATACATATTTATGTATGTATGTATATATATACATACATATGTATTTATAGTCGTATTTATAAGAAATATATAAATGTTATTTTACTTTATACATATGTATTTATTAATTTCTTTTCCCATAACAACTGCAATAAACAATTTATTATGCAGTTTTTTTTTGTTTTTTTCTTATACATTGTTTTTGTTTTTACAGTACATATACATATGTACATACAATTTACAGTTACAAACTCATACATGAACTCTTAAGTGTACAGTGCACTCGGGAACACGTCAACTAATTGAAACCTCGGGTGTTGACGTTTAACAAATTGTTGACGTTTACGAATGAACATATCGATAATGTGCTTTTAAACGTTTCTAGATTTAAATTGTTTATTTATTTCGATAATAACGTTTTTATTGATTATAAACTAAAATCAAACATAAAGAAATTCAATAAGGAAACAAAAAAGGCATTCAACCTGACTAGAACCATAGAATATAACTTAAACCAAAATAATACATTTTAAATGAGATCATATTTTTATATCATATGTATTTAAAAAAAATTTGTTATTTTTTTTTCTTTCCAGCACTTGGAAGAGAGCCTTCTCTCTATTTATTTCATCAAATAAATGTGTGTATTTTAACTGCTGCTAAATTCAAAATTTTGTTTTATTCAGAGTTGATGTTTTAGAGTTTTGTGGTTGGGTTGACATTTTAGAGTAGGCAATGTAAAAAAAGGGTTGACGTTTTGAGATGTTGACGTAAACGAGCGTTGACGTTTTCCCGAGTGCACTGTATTTGTATGTTTATGTATTACATACTTGCACCATTTTGTATGCAATATTGTATCCATTCATACATACCCAAGAAAAGACACAAAAATAAATATCTACATATGCACATACCAACAGGAGTATATATAAATTTATTTAATAAAAATTCTTATATTAGGGAGGCTCCAAAAATAGTGTTTTTGGTTGCATACTTAATTTAAAGCTTATCTACTTCATTTTGAGATATATCTCATTGTTCATTCTTATTGTCAACTACTGATGATATTATGGTCTGTCAATACTGATAAACTTTCTATGAATCTAAAGGGTGGTTAAATTGTAAGGGCCGATGTTGAAAGTGAACCACACCTAAACGCCAAGCTTTTTTCCGAATTTTATTTGACATTTCTCTATTTCAGACTTACTCAATTTGAACCATGGAGAGATAAACAATCCAACAACGTGTTAAAGTTATCCAGACTTATAATGAAAATGGGCGTTCAAATCAAAATGCATATCGTGCACTTCGTGATTTTTTTGGTCAATTTTCATTTCAATTTTCATTTCAATTTTCACCTCAGTGGATTCGTCAATAAACAGAATTGCCGCATTTGGGCGAATGAGAATCCAAGAGTGATTGTCGTGGTCGATATTTTGTTCCATACATAATTGAGTAATACCAATATATCATAATAAAATAAAATTACAATAATTTCCTAAATAGTTTGTGTTTTATTCAAAATCAACATCGGCCCTTGAAATTTAACCACCCGTTATATAATGGTCATAAGTTAATTGCCTAAATTTTATGGGAAATGTCAATTTTCACAAATTAAAGGATAAGAGCATGGTGCAAATATACAAGATGAGTGCAAATCGACAACAAATACAACACAAAACAGAAATAACAGGCATTTTGTTTGTGTAAAATAATATACCACTGTCAAAAATACTTGAAAAAGTATTACTTTTGACATAAGTAAATTGTAAACAAAGTCAGTCAGCTGGGCTACTGCATTATTTTCAATTTTGATTTAAGTCATAATTGAATTTTACTTCAACAGGAAAATAATAGAATCAAAAGTTAAAATCATTTTTCATGTTCGCTTATATTTTTAATTGCCTTTAGTCTAGGATAATGTTAACAATAGGTCTGACCATGTAGGTCAGGAAGCTGGATTACAAAAGTTACCTTTACATATTAGGGAAACATGGCGTTAAAAATTGGATCTTTTTTACTAAGAAACATCTACACCGGAAAAATTGGGTTGAAAGAAGATAAATTTGTTTAATGAAAAAAAAACAAAATAAAGAATTTGGCCCCGGTATAATTATAAAACGTGAAGCATTGCTTCATCTTGTCCAATTTATTCGATAGATTAAAAAATGTTCGCTGTGGATTTTGTAGAAATATTTCAAAATGAAATCTTATCCAAACTAGCTAAGTTTTTCTTTATGCAAAACAAAGTCCATGCTATAGAACAGATTTCAGAAGTCCCAGACTTAAGACCTATAGAACACCTTTTACAGTCCTTAAAACGGAAAAAGCGGGATATTATTCTAAACACAAAAGCCATAATGGCAAATAATCAATAAAGAATAGAATTCCATAGCTACCGAAATAAGTTAAAAACTTGTGTTCAAAATTGATAGAGGTTCACCTAAATATTAATGTTATGTGAGACATAATCGTAAACTGGTAGGAAGTTGTAAATAATTTTGAAGAACATATAAAATATAAAATAAAGTTTTTTTTTTGCTGAAGAAGTGGTACTGCATCGATCAAAACAAATAGTAGTCGGATTAGGCAAGGTCTGGACTATAAGGCGGGTGAGGCTAAACTTCCCAACCAATTCTTTCTGAATAATTTTAACAAGTATTGCAACATGTGGCCGAGTGTTGGCATGAAAGAATGTCAATGTTTACTTCAAACAAATCGGTACATGGACTCTGTGATGGTCTGGCCAGATTTCAGCAGCTCATAATAAATAGGACCTTTTTGGTCCAACGCTTGCACTTCGGATTATCGTAATGGAACCTTTTTTCATACCAAGTAATGATTCGATGAAAAAATTATTTCTTTTTGTAGACTTTTGGACATGCAAAATCGTATTTCTAGGTTTCTCGGCTTCAATTCTTATGTTACCCCAATTTCCTGCATTTGAATGAATCATGCTCCTGGCAAACATTTTGAAATTGCTGCTTGAGTAGCTCCAAAAATTTTGTAAGCTCTTTTTGAGGTTGACTACAATCTTTATGGAGTAATGCCTCCAACTCTTGATCTGCAAACTTTTTTGTCTGGGCTGGGCGATCTTTGACTTCCTTGTCAAAATCACCACAGACCAATCGGTGTGCTTTAGCGTCACTTTTTTTTTCAAGCAATATAATGTTCAAAAAATAATTGAGAATAAATGACAGATATGTACCCCACAAGATGACATATACGTTTCTAAAGACAAGAACCGCGTACAATATAGTTTTACAAAATTGCCTATTTATGTTATTTTCTTAAAAACGAAATAAAGTCATGATAATAACAAGATTAGTTAAAATTTATAATATTACCAGCTATACAAGATTTGACAGGATTTTTTGGTGTGATAATTGTTTTAATTTTACCAATTAATGTATAAAAATAGAAATCGTATTTTGTAGATAATTTACATTTTAAGTGAAATCTACTATATGCGGCCTCTTTAATACAGATTTATTAACTTGCTTATAAAGACAATTCTTAGGAAATTTACAAATATCAAGGGGTGCGTGTTTGAGAGTTAGTGTTCAAATATAAATGTACATACATATGTATGTATATATGTATGTACCTATATACATTTTATAGAAAAATACATACATTCGACATGCATACTACATATACTTGTATTCCTAGTATTTATGCCTGCAGTATTTTGTCTGCATAAATTTTATGCTGCAATAATAAAAAAATAAATTGTAATATTTTTACTTGCTCATATTTGCGTATGTTTATATGTAAGACAAATCTTATATAAATACAAACACAATACAATAACATATGACTTGTAGTTGTTTAAAAATTACTTATGGCCGAATTTTCAGTCATTAGTTAACCATTGGTAAACTAAAATACTAACTATTGTTTAACTATTACTTGTTATTCTTATGGCAAACTGAGCATTGCGAATAAAAAATCATTAGTTAAGGCTTTGTCATTAGCTAACTAAAGACTGTGAATACGGCCATTAATGTTTAAGGATTGGAAAACAATTGATAACTATTGTACTTTTACAGTGCATAGACGAGGTCTCATGTATTGCACAATGAGTCAGAATAATGAACTACTATATTTTAAATTTAGATAGTAATAATTCTATACTAACATTTCAACGTCAATTTATGCGAAACATCTAAAAACACATTGCAACTTATTCCAAATAGATCAAATGTTTTATAGTCAAAAACTAGAGTACCACTCCGCTTTAAAATGTCCTTTACAATAGTCCTAATATCGTTCAATTGGCTGAAGTTTATTATTGCAAATATTTTTATATTACGGTTCATGTATTTTTCTATTACATGAACAAGTTAGAGTGCTATATTCGGCTGTGCTATATTTACAAGAGCTTTATGTTTGGTTGTTATACCATATACGAGTTTATATATGGTGCATTTCATGTCAAGTGACCCAATTTTAAAATCGATGTATTCCGATTTGGATGAAATTTGCACCTATTGGATAGTAGGCCAGACACAAATTTTTAGCTCTATCATTCAAGAACTGCCGGAGTTAGAGGGGGTCAAAGTTGGACATTTTGGTCATGCGGGGTTTTATTTAAATGAGTGTAACTTTTTACCTATTGGTCCTAGCAAAAATTGTCCAAAGGACTTTAGATAGCTATTTCTTCAATCATTCCAAAAATATTTTTCTTTAATTTTAAAAAAATTTTTTTTTAAAATTTTTTTTCAATTTCGGCCCTTTTTTTTTTTCTCAAAAGAAAGCTTATACAATTTACTTTAAGGCCCATATAGTCCCATAATGGGATGCGAGTGGGATATCTATCAAAAAAATTATTTTTTAACTCAAGAATAGGATTTTTCAACATTTGGCGCATGTATAATTTTCATTTTCCCCCATTTTTTTATTTTTTTTTTCAAAATGGAGTTTTTTTTTATTTTTCCTCAAAAGATACTTTATACCATTTCCTTTAAGAGCTTTATGGTCACTTAATGGGTTGTAAGTGGGGTATCTATAAAAAAAATTGCAACTCAAAGAAGAAATTTTTACCATATGCACTATTTTTATTTTATTTCCTATTTATTACTTAATTTAATACTAAATTACAATAATAATAATAAATAATTTAATAAAATTAGTATATAAATTTTGAAATTACCAATAATTTCTTCCTTCTTATTTATTGCCTTTATTTTTAGATTTTTTTGCCAATCCTTTCTTGGAGTTACTAGATTCAGCTGCTGATTTTGCTGATGCTGTCTTTTTTGGCTTAGGAAAGAAATCGCATTGAGTAGATGCCGAAAACTTTTTCAACTGGAGTCTTCCATCGATAAGTGGTATAAAAGCATGGTATTGAGATGTGCCATCAATTCTTACAGCAGCGTCGAATCTGCACTTCAATGTTTTTAATGTTTCCTCATGATCAGCTTTGCTACTAAAAACTACTTCAGTTTCAGTGATATTTGCTCCAATGCCATCACATGCTCCTTTGCCATGTGCAGTTGGATGAAAATGCCATTCAGCTGGAATTCCAAAATCTTTTTCGTGAGCTATAAGATTTGCGAAGCTATTTTTGTTTTTAAAATGTTGACGAGCTTCATCCGAAACGTAGTATACCTTCTCCACTATAAATTTAGATTTTAGATAATTTAGAATTATCTTCTGGTATTCATAAACTGTAGCGGTATCATGTTTTAAATCATCGGATATGATTGCCATACTTTTGTGTTCCAGTTTTTCTTCTTCTATGTAGTAAATAACAACTGTGAATATAGTTGCTTGGTCATTATTGAAGTGGAATCCTTGTATGACATCCTGAATAATATATTTATAGTTCTCTGCGAAGTCATATGAAATCACGAATTCACCAGACTTCAAATTTGTCTTCAAATCATTCACAAATGACCATTGCTGGTTGAATAAAAAGTCATGGGTTCTCAAACATTTAAAATTACTGTTTTTAAGGTATATCTTTCAGTCTGAAGCCAAGATTTAAATTTTATCTCATCAATACATGCTCGATCAAAAGAGTTCATTAAATTCTCCTTAATGAATGTGGTATTCGGGCAATTTGAACATTCACCCAAGTGGCAACAAGTTGTTACATAAGGACACATAGTTAATTTAAGGCAATCACGGTAATCGTGCAAATCTTCTGAGGAATCATCTGTCAAATACTTTAAGTTGATTTCCTTCAACATTAGTTTAACATTATCATGGTAAATGCAAACGCATACTGTGTGTGTTCCGCTGCTTCCTGCCAAAACGCAATGCTTTGGCCTCAGTTGGGTAAATTTTGTAAATGCAATTTTGACGTCCTTGTGTTCAGATTGAAATGTTGCATATAACTCGTTCAGGTTACAGAGAACCATCCTCTTCTGCATTTGGACTTTCTGGCCATCGATTCGAACAGACACCCAGTCTTTCATTCCTGGCATCATTCAACTCATATCATCTCGCTGATAAAATTGAGTTACTAGAGCTTCAGTTTCGCACGCTAAAGGTTTTCCCTTCTTCTCGTTTGGAAGTGTGTGAATCCCATGCTCAGCAACCAAGTTTTTAACAATTCTTGCTTTTCGTTGAGACGTTCCAAACTCGGTCATTATTTTTGAACAACTTCTACTGCATCCTTATGATGTCGATTTTGGCACTCATTATTAGGTCTTATAAGTTTGTCTGAGAAGTTAGAACAACCATCATCTCCTGCAGAACTGTCATCATTTTCAAAATTGATTTTGTTCTCATCTGGAATAACCGGTAATGTGTCCAACTTTCCCATCATTTTCCTGCACGATCCACAAATTAGCAAACGTTTTGAAAGCGTTGGGAATTTTTTCAATAAGTTGTCGGAAATATATCGCATATCTGATGATCTGTGCTTCTTTTTGTTTAAGGGATTACAACAAAAAGAAGTAATCATTTCCTTTTTGGAAGAGGAAGCCATTGTAAGGATTAATTATGTAAGTAATTAGTAAATAACGCACGTCCAAACTTTAACACTGTTTGTAAAAAACTAATTTCCGAATGTCCTTAGAATGAAAATAAATACTTTTTTAAGATCATTTAGGTAGTACGTTTTTATGAAAGAGTCTAAAATCCTTTATTAGGGCCTATGTATAATGGCAAAATAACAAAGTACAAATCAGGTAGCATTATAATAAAGTACCTGTTAACTTCTACCTACGTAGTTTTCCACTTGATTCAAAAAGGGTCTCAGGGGTACCTGTTGCTTTGATAATAAAAATTGCATTCAATATTACGTGCGCTCTAACCTACCTATAGAATTGACAAAAAAGCCCCAATGAAAAGATGTGTGACTTAGAAAATTGCAGGTAGAAATTAATAGCGGTTGGTTTCACACAGCACCATTTCACTAGCGTTTCTAGGCTATTATTGGAGTTTTTATTTTTATCATTTTAATAAAACTTACACACAAATAGGAAAAAAAAATGAAAATAGTGCATATGGTAAAAATTTAAATAATTTCTTCTTTAAGTTGCAAATTTTTTTATAGATGCTCCATTTACATCCCATTAAGTGACCACAAAGCTCTTAAAGGAAATGGTATAAAGTTTCTTTTGAGGAAAAATAAAAAAAACTCCATTTTGAAAAAAAAAAAAATAAAAAAATGGGGGAAAATGAAAATTATACATGCGCCAAATGTTGAAAAATCCTATTCTTGAGTTAAAAAATAATTTTTTTGATAGATATCCCACTCGCATCCCATTATGGGACTATATGGGCCTTAAAGTAAATTGTATAAGCTTTCTTTTGAGAAAAAAAAAAAGAAAGGGCCGAAATTGAAAAAAAATTTAAAAAAAAAATAAATTAAAAAAAAAATTAAAAAAAAATTTTTTTAAAAATGAAAGAAAAATATTTTTGGAATGATTGAAGAAATAGCTATCTAAAGTCCTTAGGACAATTTTTGCTAGGACCAATAGGTGAAAAGTTACACTCATTTAAATAAAACCCTGCATGACCAAAATGTCCAACTTTGACCCCCTCTAACTACGGCAGTTCTTGAATGATAGAGCTAGAAATGTGTGTCTGGCCTACTATCCAATAGTACTAACCTTGGTGCAAATTTCATCCAAATCGGAAGACATCGATTTTAAAATTGGGTCACTTGACATGAAATGCACCATATATATATATATATATTGCCAATTGCCTTATAACCGATTAGTATGAGTTCTGAATAAAAATTTCTGATCTGTATAAATGTTGGTTCGATATCGATATTTATTAGACATTTTTGTGGGTGAAGTTGGTTTTCGGAAATGTTTCTTATATGGCAGCTGTGACAAATTCTTAAATTTCGGAACAGAGAATTTTATGCATATGTGAATATCTCACGTTGAATTTCAACATAATAATGGTATATTTAAGATGCATATTAGTATTAACGTGAATTTCGGAAGTGGACTTTATATGGGGGATATGGTCAAATATGGACCGATATTCTCAAAATCCAGCAGGTTGAATTTGGCATATATGGTATATAAATGCTCTTTGTAAGATTTTACATTAGTACAGTTATTTTAGAGATTTATGAGTATTGAAGCGATTTTCGGAATTGTACCCTATATGTACCCTGAAATTCACAAAAGTCTGTGGTATGATTATTGTATATATGTAAGTGATATATGAAAAGATTTGAGTCATTTAAGTTATGGGCCAACCATCATAAAATTTTGTACAACAATTAATATGCTAATAAGGATTATTTGTATAGAATTTTAATCTGGTAACAACATTGATACCATAGACATATATACATACTTATTTAATTAAATTTTTAAATAAACTTTATATTGGGTCTATGGTCAAACATGGACCAAACGAAACAAAATTTTGTTTTGCGTTTTCGTTTTACATGAAACTTTTACGTTTTTTGCAAAATTTTATATTAATAATGCAGTTTTAAAGCCATATTTCGGGTAGAAGTTTGTATGGGGCCTATGAGAAATCATGGACCGATTCTTTCTTTCACATCTTGTCCTTCTGTGGTATAAATAACATGTACAAAATTACATGGTATTATCTGCTATATATTGTTACGTTTTTACCTTTTTAAAACGGTGGTTTATTTCCTTTAAACATACCGAATTCTTTTTAATTGCAAATTAAAAGCGTCAAGTAGTTTGAAGAAAATATATTAAATGAACACACTTAAAGTTTTAGAACACATTTATTTTTACACAACAATGACTCACAATAAACTGATTAACTCGATTGCCCCTGTTAGTCTATTTATACTCCAATCATAATTTCTGGATGGTTCTGGAGGGTTTAAAAATGCTTAACTATTTTCAAGCACTACGTATGTGCTTAACTTTTACTAGAAGAAAATACACAAGCAAAAGCAGAGCACAAAGTCAAAAAACAACAAGCAAGAAAGTATAGTCGGTCAAGCCCGACCATATAATACCCTACACCTAGTATATGTAAATATAAAACAGTTTTTCAAAAATGGGCGTTTCTGTGAATATAAATATTATATGTGTTAAACTTTATCTCGATATGAATACTTTTAAAAGATTTAAGGAAGTTAAAGTGAATTACGGAGAGGGTCTTATATGTGAGTTTCCACTAATTATGGACCGACCATTACAATATTAAGTGTCATTATTTCTATATATAAGAAACTTATTTGTGTCGAATTTTATTTGACTACCAACATGTTTAAGAAATTTATGCTCTTTAAAGTGATTTTCGGAAGTGGGCCTTATATGGGGGCTACGACTAATTATGAACCGATCACAATAAAATTGTACCGTAAAATTTGTATGTATATGAAATATATTTGTGTTAAATATTATTTGGATACCAACATTTTTAAGAGAGTTATGTTCTTTTAAGTGATTTTCGGAAGTGGGCCTTATATGGGAGCTACGACTAATTATGGACCGATCATCATAAACTTCTGCCATATTATATGTATATACACAAAACATATTTGTGTTCAATTTTATTCAGATAACAACATATTATACCGTATTATTTGTATACATATGAAATATATTTGTGTTAAATTTTATTTGGATATCAATATTTTTGAGTGAGTTATGCTCTTTAAAGTGATTTTCGGAAGTGGGTCTTATATGGGCTCTACGACTAATTACATACCGATCACAATAAAATTGTAAAGTATTATTTGTATATGTATCAAATATATTTGTGTTCAATATTACAAACATCAGCACAGATCCAATATACCCTCCCCACTAGTGTGGTGTAGGTATAAAAATTTGCTGCTGCTTAAAACTTCCAGTTTTTGAATTTTTATACCCTACACCACATATTGGATCTGTGCTGATGTTTGTAACGCCCATAAATATTGGCCCAACACCCGCCTTAAAGTATACCGATCGGCTCAGAATCACTTTCTGAGTCGCTTTAACGATGTCAATCGTCCGTCTGGCTGGCTGTCTGTCCATGTAAAGCTTGTGTGCAGAGTACAGGTCGTAATTTTGAAGATATTTCGATAAAATTTGGTACATGATACTTTTTCGGCCCAAGGATGAATGGGATTGAAACTGGTGGAAATCTGTCCATTATTTCACCTAGCCCCCATACAAATGTTCTCCCGAAATTGGGGTTTACCGGTCATAAATCTTTGAATTATGCAAGTATGCAAACAAAATTTACTACATATGAGTAGTAAATGAAGCTAAAGCACATCTACAAAATTCGTGAAGATCGGTCTATAACTAGTCGTAGCTCCCATATAAGGCCCACTTCCCAAAATCACTTAAAAGAGCATAACCCTCTTAAAAATGTTAGTATACAAATAATATTGAACACAAATATGTTCCGTCTATATACATATAATATGATGGAAGTTTATGATGATCGGTTCATAATTAGTCGGAGCTCCCATATAAGGCCCACTTCCGAAAATCACTTAAAAGAGCACAACTCCCTTAAAAATGTCGATAACCAAATAATATTGAACACAAATATGTTTTGTCTATATACATATAATATGGCAGAAGTTTATGATGATCGGTCAATAATTAGTCGTAGCTCCCATATAAGGCCCACTTCCGAAAATCACTTAAAAGAGCATAACGCTTTTAAAAATGTTGTTATCTGAATAAAATTGAACACAAATATGTTTTGTGTATATACATGTAATATGGCAGAAGTTTATGATGATCGGTCCATAATTAGTCGGAGCTACCATATAAGGCCCACTTCCGAAAATCACTTAAAAGAGCATAACTCTCTTCAAAATGTTGGTATCCAAATAATTTTGAACACAAATATGTTTACATAGAATATGGTAGAAGTTTATGATGATCGGTCCATAATTAGTCGTAGGCCCACTTCCGAAAATCACTTAAAAAAGCATAACCCTTTTAAAAATGTTGGTATCCAAATAATATTTAACACAAATATATTTCATATACATAAAAATTTTACGGTACAATTTTATTGTGATGGGTTCATAATTAGTCGTAGCTCCCATATAAGGCCCACTTCCGAAAATCACTTTAAAGAGCATAAATTTCTTAAACATGTTGGTAATCAAATAAAATTCGACACAAATAAGTTTCTTATATACAGAAATAATGACACCTAATTTTGTAATGGTCGGTCCATAATTAGTCGAAATTCCCATATAAGACCCTCTCCGTAATTCACTTTAATTTCCATAAATCTTTAAAAAGTATTTATATCGAGATAAAGTTTAACACATATAATATTTATATTCACAGAAATCATGACACTGAATTTTGGTCCAAAATATTTCTGAAAAACTGTTTTATATTTTCATATACTAGGTGTAGTTTATTATATGGTCCGGCTTGACCGACTATTTTTTCTTACTTGTTTTTATTTTTGTTTTTTTATATTGTGCACACTTTGTACACTATAAAAAACACAAGCACTACAACTCGCACGTGTACAATTCGTTCGCGTGAGAATACACTTGTTATCTAGAAACATGCCATTAATGATTTGTGATAAAGTTTTTATAATATCATTAACAGTACTTTTTCGAAGATATATGTAGGTTTGTTGCAATCATTCAACTCGATAATGTCGGATTTGTATTGCTCGGAACTTGTACAAATATGTATATTTAGATACGTTGGCCAGAAATTATGTGACCAATAATTAAAAGTTTAACTTTAATTAAATTGTTTGAGATTGGAAATTTGACTCCATTGGAAAGAAACTGATACTGTAAAGTTATGTAACTAGTTCTTTGGTGATAGATTTTAAAACTTTATATGAAAAAGGTTAGATGAAACTGATTCCTCTAAGATACTTTGTGCAAAGCCACAAACAATAGAACTTGTTAGGTCACCTTATTGCCGATAAGGCAGTTTTTTGTTGTTGTTAAACCCAGACAATGGTAGATCATATGTTATGAACAGGAGAAGTAGAAGAGGAATTAAAAAAATAGAAAGGAGGTGGGGAAAAAATAGGCGTACCGAGGTTTCGTGGGAACCTTTTTTTCTTAAAATGGAGAATTGATTTTAGAAGCTAAAAAGGAAAAGTAATAAAAATTAAAAACCGCACAAAAACAAACTTAAGTTTTAAAATAAAATTTTTTATTTAAATTAGTCTTCTATTATTATAAAAACAAAACATAAAACCAACAACAAAAGAAACACAGAAAACAAACAAACAAAATAAGAGCTACAAATTAAATAAATAAATAAATACATCTCCTGGGAAGAGCACCACTCAATTGGGATTCTCATCGTCACTTACAACAGAGGGACCACTTTGGAAATCTTCCTGCCCAATCTATTCTGAGGTGTACAGGTATCTGCCTAGACTTCTGGACTGAACTACGTACGGCCTACGGACAAAAAATATATACAGTATGACCTCGGTTACTGCAACTAATAAAAACTAAGGCAGTTGCAAGAACCGCGGTTGTTGCATTGACCGAGTCACATGTGCATAATTAATATATTTTTTTAAATAAAACAACTTTAGTGTTATCAATTTACTTCGAAAATGATAATTTTTCAAGAAAATTTAACTCATATTATTAATAATATTATAAAACACAAAACATTACGTACAAACATATCTATATAATTTAATTGAACAAAAAAATAAATAAATAAATAACTAATACACATTCTTATGTACAAAATATGAGTAATGGGTCATTTGTTTTAGTTTTAAAAGAAGTCAGCAATTTTATACTGTTTTTTGGTACTAGAAATATTTTTCTGCACACCAGTTTCGCGAAGATTTTGAAGAAGCAAAACTTCTTTTAAGCCGATTTTGTTTTCTTCAGCCCATTAAATACAAATGAATTAATGGCATCCTTGGACTTTATTTTAGGCAAATCCTGGACAATGCTAGTGATTTCAATCTCCTCATCGCTTTCAACATCTTCATCTTCAGCTGTATAATTTGAGTTATTTTCTCCAAATATCCAATTAATTAATTCATTTGTAATGTTGGGGGTAATTTCATGAATATAATCACACACTGAAGTAATCATTGCTTGTTCACTGAGAATTTCAGCTCTAAATATACTTAAAGGCAACATTTCTTCACACATAGTATGTATGTATTTGTATATTCTGAGAAAACCGTAAAGACTAGTTAAGGAAAAAAAAACAAACAACCTGACGGCAAAATTTAAAAGTTGTGTTTACTAAGTCACAAATTTTTGCCAAGTTGCATTCACTGAGTCTGTAATGTAAATATTTTAGTTGCTCCAATAATCGAGAAGTTTCGTTCATCGAGGGTTGCAGTAACCGAGGTCATACTGTATGTATTAAACTTTGACTTTAAAATTATAATTTTGGTTAGGGAAACAAAACTTACGTTCACGAAATATTACAGTCTTCTATGTTATTTAGAGCTTAGAGTGCGCGGTTTAGGGTTGAGCTCAAGCCTTGGAAGCGTTCGCGGAAGGTTAATTAATTTTTTTCCCTATAAAAAAATGGTTTCTTGTTAAAAGTGAAATATATGTGTATACAAAAATTTTATAAAATACTAACCGTAACACGCGAACGGAAATCGATAACGGCAGACTTCTGAAATTCCTGTTATTTTTAATGATATAAAAAAAAAGAAAACCAACTCAGTGACTGTGGCATACACAATTAAACATTTTTATGGATGAATAAATTTACAAAATAACGGTTCAAAAAAAAAAAATTAAATTAAATGAAATTACGAAATTAACATGTTAATCATTTTATATCAAATAAAAATAGAAGATGGCGAATCTTTATTTTATAACGTTTTAAAATGAAATATTTACCCGTTATTTTTAATATGGATTGCTAAATAATATAATCGGTGGTAAGTAGAGGATTGGATGATTGGGACATCCAAACCGATGAAGGATGGCATGGTGAGATTCAATCTCAAGTGCGAGGGCAAGCTTTCCTGGCACAACATCAGCTAGTAGAAATTGTGTATAGTATTTTAAAGTTGTGTAGTTTCCCGGTAGTTCTGCTTCGACCCCGTTTTATTTTTATTTATCACCAAAGCTGGTATGATTTTTTTTGTTTGTGTGTATCTGGCGCAGCATTGTTGAAAAGAACCAACCCATCTGGCGAGCCTCAGCCCGGCATAAGCGAGCATACCAGCGCAATCAACAATCTGGCCACTTTAAACATTTTATACACCATGCACACAACAAACTAAATGTTAATATATACTTAAAAATTGTATACGTATTACCATTATTTTGCGATTGACAATACCTAACATTTAATTTCAAAGAAGTATTAAATTTAATGCAATTTTATCATAAAATTACTATTTCGTTTTTCTCAAACATTTACTTTCCTTTTGAAAATAATTTTAAAGTCTATTTAAATCAATTTTTATGCAAGAAACTTTATGACTTTTAAATTAGACAACAAACATTTCTAAACTAATATAAATCAAAAGTACTCGTAGTAAATTTTACGACTACCACTTGCTCGTTGTTGAGGATTTAAACATATCGTCACCTAAAATGAACAAAGACGTAACCCTCAAAAAATTAAAATTCGTTTTTTGGCTGAATCTAGAACACAAGGCTAAATTAAAATGCTCCTAAAAATTTTAAGCTTCTACGTTCCAAACTAACGATTTTATTCAAGAAGTGGAAAAAGACGTAACATCATTTGAACGTTTTCATAAAACACAAAAGACTTAACCCACATTTTTTTTTACAGAAATAAGTTTGTTGTCTATATACATATATAATATATTAAGACAAGATGTGAAGAAATCGCGATTTTCAATTATAAATTATAATGTTTTTTGCTTCCCCTGTAAAATTATGATAATGAGCGTTACGTCTTTGGGCATTTTAGGTGACGATATGTATGTATGTACACACATTTGCGAATATATTGCGAACATAAGAAATGATAAAAATAACAACTTCCTTCCTTATTTATGTCAGAGAATGTTAGTTATTCGAGTGTGTGTGTGTGTGGGTTGAGAATGTGTGCGTGCACTAACATTTAGATTTTTATGTGCATTTTATTGTGTTGAGAAACTACATATGTTTTTTTTGTCATTTGTTGGTATTGCTGTTGTTGTTTGCATCGTTTGCATATCATTAAAAATACATTATAAACAAAAAATACAAAAGTTTTTTATTCTAATAACTATAGACATAGTAACTATTTATTATAGAAACACAACATATGTATATTTTTTTGTATATAAAAATGTGTTTTTTTTTCAAAAGAATTTAAATAAATTAAAAAAAAAAACAATAAGAAAACTATGGATGTAGGTAAGTATGCATTTAGTTTTGCAAATTGAAATAGTTTACCTGCCCTATTTATAAACAAGTAAGAGTGCTGTATTCGGCTATGCCGAATCTTATATACCCTTCACCTTTGTTGTGGATGCAATTCTTACCATAATTTACAGAGTTTGTCTGATGTTCATAATAATCTTGAGTGTAATTTAACAAACAGAGTATATAAAAGGGGAACAATTCGCTTTTAGTGACTTTGCTGAAAAAAAACTACATCAAATAGGGCTTTTAGAGGAGATGTCAGCAAAAAAAATTTGTTGGCGGTTAAGCCTATTTTCGAATGGGCGGGCCCGTAAAGTTCAAAATATTAAGGCCTATATCTGGGTGTCTGATAATTTGTAAGACATTAAATAAAAGGTATTAAAAATACCTTTCCAACGATATATATCATAATCCGAAAAGAATATTTTTTGACCCGAATTTATTTGTTTTTTTGGAAATGGTTTTTATATGGCAGCTATGACAAATTATGGGCCGATCTTCTTAAATTTTGGAACAGTGATTTTCATGCATATGAGAATATTTCATGTCGAATTTCAACATTATAACGGTATATTTAAGATATATATTAGTATTAACATGGATTTCGGAAGTGGACCTTATATGGGGGACATAGTTATCATATGGACCGATATTCTCAAAATCCAGCAGTTTGATTTAGGCATGTATGTAAATGATCCGTGTAAAATTTTGGATTGGTAACCATATTTATAAGAGATTTATGAGTATTAAAGTGATTTTCGGAAGAGGACTTTATATGGGGCATACGGTTAAAAATAGACCGAAATTCACAAAATTTTGTGGGATGATTTTTGTATACACGTAAATTATCTGTGCAAAGTTTTGAGATCGTACCGATATTTATACAATATATATAGGGATAAATGTCTTTTTCAGGTGTGGTCCTTGTACGGGAGCTATGACCAATTCTGGGCCGACCACCATAAAATTTAGTACAACAATTTATTTGCCTATAAAAGTTATTCACGTCAAATTTTAGCCGTTTAACATTATTTATATCTGTTTTGGAAGTGGACTTTATATGGGGGCTATGGTCAAACATGGACCGAACTAAAATAAATTCGAATGTTATTTTTTCTTAAATTCATCACTCTGGCCAAAGAAACAACTGCAAAATAAAATAAATTCGTTTTGCGATTTATTTTTGCATAAAACTTAATTTTGCTGAATTTTGTCTTGATATTCCAATTTTATAGGCATTTATGTATAATTGAGCAATATTTCGGGAAGATTTTTGTATGGGGGCTATGAGAAATCATAGACCGATTCATACTATTTTCCGCACACTTTCTTCTTTCATCATAGAAACAACGTATACAAAATTTCATGGTATCATCTGCAATATATTTGAAAATATTGCAATAAAATGAACAAAAAATATCAAATTTTTATGGAGGTTGTCTCACATATTGGTCCATAACTCTGGTTGGCCTAAACCGATTTTGCTGATTTTAAACAGCAAACTTCTCGAAAGCATGTCTGACAGAATTATTGAAGATTTGGATCCGGAAGATATCTGGGGACTACAAAAAACTGATCCAGACAGACAGACAGACAGACGGACATAGCTTAATCGACTCCGCTATCTATAAGGATCCAGAATATATATACTTTATAGGGTCGGAAAATTATATTGTGGAAATTACAAGCGGAATGACAAACTTATATATACCCTTCTCATGAAGGTGAAGGGTATAAAAATAAAGTAGGCTTAAAGTGTGCTTTAAGACCAAATTTTTATAAAAAATTTTCTTAAAGTACACTTGAAGTCTACTTTAATTTTTTAATTACTCCATAATAATGTATAAAATCATCATAGTAGACAAATTGCCAAAGATAAATTATTGTCTTTATTTTTTGTTTAAATTTAATTATTATTTGTTTTTTCTAGATGAATGAGTAACAAACAAAAATTGTTTTTCTTATGCCAGTGATATTAATCATACGTTGTGTGGTATTTTTCATTTTAATTTCACATACTTTAAGGGGTGTTGTTTATATTGAATGATTTCTTTATACATTAAATACATGTGCATATTTCAGTAAATGTAGCTGGTTGTAATGAATACGGACTATAAACTATTTACACTTTTTTAAAATATTGTCTAATTTAGCATTTATAATTGATATACATAATTACATATCTTTATCACTTTCAACAGTGTATAATAATGTAAAATACATTAATGTATTTTACGCATTTTGGGTTTATATAAAAGTTGTATATAATTATTTTGGAGCAGCTATCCCCAAAAAGGGAATCTGACTACATATTTGCAAGAACTGCAGGAAATACAGGATAAGATCGTTAGCTTAATATGGGAGCTTAATGCAGTGTATGCATTGTTGACCTTTCTCCACTTTTACATGTTTACATGTTTGTATGTATGGATATCACACACAGAGAAGACCCCTAGGAATCCATTGGAGTGTGAGAGAAAAACTTAATGATATCGACTATTCCGATAACCAACCCTTTTTCGGGTATGGAATTGAAACTGAGTAGATTATTCATAAATTCCGCAAAAGTAGGTGTGAAAATAATCTATCTAACAAAGTAGTTGATGCCAACATTATTGAAGACGTGTAGAATTTTGTCTATCTAGGAATATCTAGTGATGGAGGCTCCGATACAGATATATCAAATCGTATTAATAAAGCTCGAGTAGCATTTCATAACTTGAATAGGAAATGGCTCGCGAACAATATATCTAGTATGGATTGCAGGATATGGAGAATCACACAGTTGACCGTTGTAAAAGGAGAGAACTCAAAAGATTCCTGAAGACAAATTATAGCACTTGTCAATGAATAAAGTATTTCAGTAGGACTAACAAAATATTGTCTATCGTGTTCGTCGAAGTGGTTCTCATTGTTTTACATATGCTTATGCAGCGCAGCTCTTTTTAAAGAGGCTAATTATCGATCTTCTTCTCTAGAGATATACATCCTCTACCATAAAGGCATACCTTAGAATTGATCGTAGGATGCTCGCGTATAACGAGTTTGTCATCTTCGGGCTTATGTCAAATTTCTAGATTGTCGTTCTTTTGTAGAAACCCCATATTCTGTTGCACACCATTTAGACGCTGCATTCATATTCCAAATCGCTAACATTGTTTATTGTCAACTACAGTTTACATGGTTTATATATTGAAGAGAATAACAAATAGTCATACAAATGTATAATAAAGATTTAAAATTAAACTGTTTAACCATAGGATTGGCGGTAAGCTCTTAAGCACTAAGTTGAGCTTTTGGTATGGTCAAACAACGGGTAGATATTAGATGATAATTTGTCTATACTCGTATATATTGTTGAAGACAATGTTTGTATATATTTCTTAATATAAAGTCGAATTACTAAATAAAAAGTATATTTATCATTATCTAATAATGATATATACATAAAATTGAAGATTATTGTTATTTAAAAAGCATAAAACGTTTTTCTAAAATCATTAATTAGAAGAGTTGGAGCTGATTCTAGAATGGAAACAGTTAATGCACCTAGTTTTTGTTGTTGAATTACACTTGACTTGTAAAGGACAAATATTATTTCAAGATGATGGAGATTCTAGTCTTTCCAATATTTAAAATACATTTTTTTACATTTAATATATGTATGTATATTTTTTTATACTTCATTTAGAGTTAGATATATGACTTATGTTTTATGATAATTATATCCACCAATGATATGAACGTTTATGGGAGTAAATATTTTATTTAATCCAGCTGTGAACATTAAGCCCTAGACACCTATGAGTTGTAGATCGTTGAGGCAATCAATAATATATACCAACTTTATTTTGATAACCAGCTCACTATTTTTGGAAGGTTGCGTTTTTTATTTATCTCATCTTCTGGTACTTTCTTATCAGAAATCATCTGCACGTCAGACACATTATCATTGGCATCTTTCTCTGGAACATAAATATTTATCATCATATTTATCATCATTAAATAAAAATTTTAAATATTTACTCTGATTGTAGATTAATTAAACAGACACGATACCTTTGTCTATCTAGACCAAGAGATCGTGTCTATTCATATACGTTCATGTTATATTACAGTACTCTTATTCTAAATTCTGTCCTGTTATCGTACTTTTATTGATTTATTATTTATTGCAATCGATACAGCCATTAGATATATATTTATTTAAAATATTATCCAGAAGAAAAATATCTAACTTCAAAGTCACATTTGTTCTGGCCAGACCATGGCCAACCTCAGGGGTAAAGAATTTGTTTCAAAATTCATTATTATTATTCACAATAAATTCATGCTGAATATATATTTGTTGAATTTTATTTGGATGCAATTTTTTTTTAATAGATTTGTGGTCGTTAAAGTGGAAGTCGGGCTTATATGGTCAATTGTGGACCGATCTGCAAACAATTTGTAGATGTGAATAGTGTTCATGTACAACTTATTTTTGGCGAAATTTGTTTAGATACGTACATAAATCAAAAATTTATGACCGATAGAGTCGTATATTAGGAGGACATTTGTATGGGGACTAGGTAAAATAATGGACCGTTTGTAACAAATTTCAACCCCAATCGTCTTTGGACCGATTAAAGATTATAGACTAAATTTATCAAAATTTCTACAAAATTGCCAGGCGGACGGACGAACTTCGTTAAATCGATTTAGAAAGTGATTCTGATACTGTTGGACTAATATTTATGAGCGCTACAAACATTAGCACAAATCCAATATACCCTCTCCATTATGGTGGTGTAGGGTATAACAAAAGGTACCAATTTTGGTGTAGGGTCCCATTTTCTTATTATATGAAAGTTAATAAGGGCTAAATATATAATTTCTGGTATTCTTAGCGTTATGTTTTTCAACGTTATCCTAGTAAGACGAAAATTCACATCAGAGCTTCCTTCTATGAATCATAGGCAGATAAAAATTGTTTACTTGACTAAACTACGATCTCAAGTACAATTTTTTAATCATCTCTTTTTAAAAGAACTGATAAAATCCTATTTTCCCGATTACGATTTGAATAATATTTTCAAAACAGTATAAGTACTGTGAACAGTCACAGAGTGTCAAAGTTAAAGTGACATGTCCCGTTGATATAAAGTGTTATAACTTGAACAAATCCATATACCAGAAACATAACTATTTCTCTCTCAATAAATACCACAGTTAATTTACTGGAGTTCTAAAAATGGATGTGTAGCTGTTGATAGCATTACTAGTAATTGCTGTAATGAATCATAATTGATATTGTAGTTACTTAAATATCTACTTATGTACGTGGTTCAATTATAACAATTCGAATGGTTTGTAATATTTTAGTATATAGTAAGTCTGTCCTGGTATTAAGCAATGCCTATATTAATATTAATATGTCTATATTAATAATGTGATGTAATAGGATGGAGAGAATTCTCAGTGCTATTGTTCTGTTTTGGTTACTTAAAAAATTAGTCATAACATTAACATTTAAATCTTACATCTTTTATTTAATTCGCATGTGTTAAACATTTGAAACTAAATCCATTTCTGAGTCATAACTTATACAAATGAACTTTCGATCACATATTTAAAACATACTTTTGATAAATAGCAAAAACAGATTCGTTGTGACAGCTAAATTTGTCGCCAATAGAATTATTCAGATGTAATAAACGAATTTTCACTTTACGGTGATGGTGTGGGGTGCCATGTCGTTTTTCATAAAACGATAATGAACATTCAAATATTTTAAAAGATGTGCATCATATCCATATTAATTTAGTTGTTTTTTTTTCCATAATCAAGCCTAAACGGCTGAACCGATTTTAATGAAATTCGGAACGTGCATACTCGTAGATCTATGCCTGTATGAGTCACTAGGCTATAATTTTTCAAATCTTGGACCAGTAAGGGATAAAATGGGTAAAAACCGGTAAAATTTGTACCTTTGTTTCTTAAACAACCAATCCCAAACGGCTAAACCTCTTTTTTTTAATTTGATATGTAGATAGGTCCATACTTGGAAAAGCCATTAGGCTTTATATTTTTCAAGACTTGGACCAGGAAGGCATAGTAAGGGGGAAAACGGTTAAAATTTTAATATTTTGTTGTTAAATAATGATTAACTTTGTTATGAAGCAACTTCACTTTTATTTTAGCTTTCTACAGCCACAAAAATGTGTATTAGAAAAGTACATTTCCGAAGGTTTTCTTTCAAGGGTTGAAAAGCGGGTAGAAAGAGAAAAAAAATCTTATTAAAAAAATCTGAATTAATCACCCTATATATATATATATATCACTAAACGATATAGAACACTAAAAAGGTCAGGAAAAAATTTTAAATAAAAACAAGTAAGAGTGCTATATTCGGCTATGCCGAATCTTATATACCCTTCACCTTTGTTGTGGATGCAATTCTTACCATAATTTACAGAGTTACCAAACAGAGTATAAAAAAGGGAAACAATTCGGTTTTAGTGACTTTGCTAAAAAAAAAAAAAAAAACTTTTAGGGCTTTTAGAGGAGATGCCAGCAAAAAAAATTTGTTGGCGGTCACGCCTATTTTCGAGGGGGCGGGCCCGTAAAGTTGAAAATATATAGGCCTTTATCTCGGGAACTACTGGGTGTCTGATAATTTGTAAGACATTAAATAAAAGGTATTAAAAATACCTTTCCAGCGATATATGTCATTATTATAAAATATGGACCGAATATGGGTTAAATCCGAAAAGAATATTTTTTGACCCGAATTTATTTGTTTTTTTGGAAATGGTTCTTATATGGCAGCTATGACAAATTATGAGCCGATCTTCTTAAATTTTGGAACATTGATTTTCATGCATATGAGGATATTTCACGTCGAATTTAAACATAATAACGGTATATTTAAGATATATATTAGTATTAGCGTGGATTTCGAGAGTGGACCTTATGTGGGGGATATTGTCAAATATGGACCGATATTCTCTAAATCCAGCAGTTTTTTTGGGCATGTATGTAAATGATCCGTGTACAATTTTGAATTGGTACCCACCCTTATTCATAAGAGATTTATGAGTATTAAAGTAATTTTTGGAAGAGGGCTTTATATAGGGCATACGGTTAACAATAGATCGAAATTCACAAAATTTTGTGGGATGACCGTTTAACATTATTTATATCTGTTTTATACGTATTTAAGTGAATTTTGGAAGTGGACTTTATATGGGGGCTATGGTCAAACATGGACCGAATTAAAAAAGATTTCGTTTTGCGATTTATTTTTGAATAAAACTTATTTTTGCTAAATTTTGTCTTGATATTCCAATTTTATAGGCATTTATGTATAATTGAGCCATATTTCGGGAAGATTTTTGTATGGGGGCTATGAGAAATCATAGACCGATTAATACTATTTTCCGCACACTTTCTTCTTTCATCATAGAAACAACGTATACAAAATTTCATGGTATTATCTGCAATATATTTCAAAATATTGCAATAAAATGGACAAAAAATATCAAATTTTTATGGTGGTTATCTCACATATTGGTCCATAACTCTGGTTGGCCTAAACCGATTTTGCTGATTTTAAAAAGCAAACTTCTCGGAAGCATGTCTGACAGAATTATTGAAGATTTGGATCCCGAAGATATCTGGGGACTTCAAAAAACTGATTTCAACATCCAGACAGACAGACAGACGGACATGGCTTAATCGACTCCGCAGAATATATACTTTATAGGGTCGGAAAATTATATTGTGGAAAATACAAACGGAATGAAAAACTTATATATATACCCTTCTCATGAAGGTGAAGGGTATAAAAACTTTAATGTCTTAAAAAAGAAAAATAATTGCATTAATGGTTATTGCAGAATGTCTTAATGATGAAGAAAAAGAAAAGCGACGAAGAATTTGGTCAAAAGAATGGTTGAAGAACAAGAAAAAAAATTCACTAAAATCAAAAATGATTTTAAAAACAAACAATTTTGCTTTGCAAAAGAAAACTACAAAACTAAATTTTGACAGCTAATCAAGAGACTCGAACACACACAGTACAATCGAATTGAAAGACTTGTTAGTCAACTTGAAAAAATCAAAATCTTTTGATTTTTCTTCAACCAACTCGTCAACTGCCAAACTAATCAAATGACAAAGCCATACACGCTTTGATTTGCACAACAACCGACTCAGTTGCCAATTAAATTGAAACGTGTATGGGCTGCTTTAGATATTTAAAAATATGTCAAAATTTCAATAAAACGAAAATTCTAAAAAATGCATTTTTACAATTTTGCCTATATGGTTCACATTTCCATCAGGGCTGGTAAAATACTTTAGGGATAAATAAAAAATACATGAAGGTTTTTAAAACTGCTTAACGTTTTGTAACCCCAGATTTGTAATTATAAATCATATGGCCTAAATTTGAAATTTTTATATAAAATGGGTCAAAAGGTTTGAAAAATTGGACATGGTTTTATATTTAGCAGATTTCTGTATTTTAGAGATTTCTGTATTTTAGAAAAATATAAATTTGTTATATATTCTCACAGCAAGTTGTTTGACTTATTTTGTGTCTAATTCGAGAATTCTGATCGATATTTAAAAAACTCATCAGAGTTTATTATAAATGAAAATTCTCTGCAAAATACAGTGAATATTGACCTATAAGTGTATATACATCCTATACGAAAAAATCGCTTAATATACAGTGGGGAACACAAATAATTACATGTTTCTGCCTGCTGCACTTTTCATAGCAGAAAAATAAATTTTTGAAAATGTTTTTTTTTATTGAACAAATTAATTTTCAATTCAAAATGAATAATAATAATTTTCGGGAATGAAAATATTATAAAAAAAAACTTCCATGTACCCTATTTTGTACATGTACGAGGGAGTACATGTAAGACAGAAAGAGCGGCATAAACAGAAAAGTGTTGAGTGTTTTGGAAACCTACATCTGTGCTATGAACACATGTTAAATTTCTTTTCGATCTGGCAACTCCTTAATAGAGGAACAGGTGGTCAAAAAAGACGCATCCGCAATTTTTTTACAATGGACAAATTAGAAATTCGTGGTGTCATTAAATATTTAAATAAAAAAAGGTTTATCGGGACAAGAAATTCATAATGATATGGTGAATATGCTTGGTGAAAGTGCTCCTTCATATGCAACAGTAAAAAGTTGGGTTGCTGAATTTTAACGTGGTCGTACAAGTAATGAGGATGAACCACGTAGTGGACGTCCAAAAACAGCAAAAACAGAAATTGAAGTCAAAGTGCATGATATGGTATTAAATCATCAACGAAAAAAGTGCGTGAAATATCTAAATATCATGGATATCTCAAATGATCGAGTCCATTTAATTTTGCATGAAGAAATAGAGATGAAAAAGCTTTCTGCAAAATGGCTGCCGCATTTGTTAACAGTCGACAAAAAACGCTTAAGAATGAAAATTTCTCAAGCTTGTTTTTATTGTTTTAAGAAAAATAAAATGGATTTTAGGTGTCGTTTCATAACTGTTGATAACATGGATCCACCATTATACTCCAGAGACAAAAGAACAATCCAAGCAATGGACTGAAACTGGAGGAAGTGCCCCAAATAAGTCAAAAATAATCGGCTGGTAGGGTTATGGCAACGGCTTTTTGGGACTTCAAAGGTATTTTATTGATTGACTACCTGCAAAAGGGTAAAACAATAAATTCAGAGTACTATTGCAACATTTTGGATCAATTAAATGTAAAAATTCTAGAAAAACGTCCTGGCTTACAACACAAAAAAAAAAAATAATTTTCCATCAAGACAACGCAACAGCGCACAAGAGTGTTTTAACAATGGCTATAATCAACGAATTAAAGTACGAGTTGCTTGACCACCCACCTTATTCTCCTGATTTAGCTTCCAGTGACTTTTACCTGTTCCCAAATCTAAAAGAATTCCTAGCTGTCAAGCGTTTTATTTCAAATGAAGATGCAAATACAGTTGTAAATCACTATTTTGAAGGCCTTGAGGAAAACTATTTTAATCAAGGGATATAATTGCTAGATAAGCGTTGAAGTAAGTGTATTAAATCTTCTTGAAAAATAAAAATGTTTTTAAAAAACTAACTATTCTCTTTCTGTGCTAGGCTAAGAAGTTTCCGAACCGCCCTCGTATGTACGTTTTTTTGAAATATTTTCAGAGAAAAATCAACCGTGTTTGCTTTGATTATGACTTAAAAAATCATTTCTTTTGATATTAACATAATGTATAATAAATAACGATAATAAATAATGAAGAAGCTGTCAAGAACCATTGGGGACAATATTTTTGCAATGACAAAAAGTAGGTATTTTACGCCAATAAAAGCTAAACAGCTTAATTAAAGTAAGTCAGTCAGTGATTATAAGAGTCAAAAAAAGGCGTTCTATTGTTCCCAAATAACAAATCAAACTAATAACGAAAAAAGTTATTAACGAATGTGGACACACGTCTCATGATAACACAAATAAAAGGAGACCAAAATATGCTTCTATAGAAAAACCCATTAGTAGATAGACAGCAAGACGAGCCCATCGCAGTATTGGTTAAATTAAAAAAAATCAGATAACTGGACGAAATCTGACTTAGGCGAAACCAAATTTAATCGTAAACAATATTGCTGACGCCGAAAAGCCCAAAGAGGACCATCATGATATGGGGTTACTTTATATGATGGCACCTAGGACCACTGCAAAGAATCGAAGGAATAACGAGGAAAGAAAACTTTCTGTGTTTTGCAGATAAGAACATCAATCATGCGGTTGAAATTACTTTTTAGCTGGATGGTGAACCAAAGCATACTTCCAAAATTGTAAAAGAATGGCAGAATTTTCTTTTGATGCAGAAGCTAGCAAAAAGTCCCGACCTCATTTTTGCTTAATATGTGTATGTATGTAATATGTAATATAGTCGGTCTTGCCTGACTATACTTTCTTACTTGTTTTGTATTCAAAAAGTAGTTTACCAATTTAATTTAACTATTCAATAACCGATTTCAACTTTCGGCAAAAATTTGCAAAAGTCACGATTTTTAAGTAATTTTATTATTATTTTACAACTATTATTAATGTTCGTAATTTTTCATTTTTATTTAACAGTTTACCTTTCACATTGTTCATATTTATTCGTTCTTTTGCATGTTCTTCTTTTCTTTTATATAATATATCTATGTACATATGTATTTTGACTTAATACAAGTAAGAAAGTATAGCCGGGCATGACCGACCATATTATACCCTATACCCAGTATATGTGTATTAGCAGATTTTCAGAAATGGGCTCTATATAGGAGCTATGACTGATGACTATGGACTGATCATCACAAAATTGGGTCAAATGATTTTTGTGTATATGAAACAGGCTTTTGTTGCATATGATTGGGATACTAATATTTTAAAGATTTTAAGTGATTTTCGGCAGCGGGCTATGGTCAATTATGACTCAGAAAATGATTCTGAGTTGATCGGTTTGGCGTTACAAACATCAGCACAAATCCAATATACTCTCCTCACTTTGGTTGGGTATAAAAACATAATTTCAATCAGTTTAACATTCATAAATGTAGTTTTTCATTATTTATTGTTTTAAACAGTTTTCGAAAACATCATCATTGAAACCTTCATCGTCATCCTTGTCAGCTACATCATCATACTCGCCATCATTAATAATGCTGGTTAAAAACAATCGTTTTCATTGTGAGTGATAGTGGGAAAATTTATTAAAAATTTTTACTCATTTTGCATTTATTATTTTATATGTATTATTGTTGTTTCTGTTGCTTAAAGTTAATGATTAACAATTTTTCAATTAATAATTGTTTAACAAGAGAATAATAAATAAATAACTTTCCGGGAATGATAATGTTTTTTACCATTTAATATTTGTTTTTTATTACATTTATTAAAGCAGACATTTATTTGTAAGAGCGAGTTATCGTACTTACTGGCCTGTTGTTTGCCGACAAAATTATGTTTCAATTATTTAAAAAAATTTTATTCAATATGTTATGTTAATAACATTGCATGGAAATACATGGAAACCATAAAATTATTAATATTAACGATGTAACAAAGAATAGTTTATACAAAAGTGAAAAGTTAAGAAAAAATAATTATGAAAATTGATGAGTTTGTAATTTGTAATGTAACGTTCAATTTTAAAGAATTCCCCTTCTGTGAAACTAAATATAGAAACTTACACTACAATGCTATAGAGACTGTAGAAATGCGATTAATATATCAGCATGTTAGAAGAAAGTGTCTCAGATGGACACGTTTAGTGACGTGTGACCTTTAAACATTAATTGCCTGACGCAACGTCATCTTTCAACATTATTGTTCATTATTATTGTTTTTATTATTATTCAGGCTTGATAAATTGAAACATAAAATCTAACTTATCAATGAAATAACATAATTAATAAATGATACCTATTAAACGGTGCAACCTATTTGCTATCGATCAAGGACTAGAATAGCAAAATGGAACGTACGACACCCGTAACCAAATTGATAATTTAAATGGTCTCCGTTACAGAAGACATGATTGGTGCTGCATGGTGAGTTTCTAGTTTGGAGTCTGTGTGTTTTTTTCTACTGGTTCTGAAAACCGCCTTTAACAAAGTATCTTAAACAAATGATTTTTTTAGGAGCCTGTAAAAATGTTTGATTTTTTTACTGGAATGGGAAACTGGTCGCAAAACTGAAAAATACTATCAAAGAAAAACCAAATTCTAGCTGTGAACAGTTGGCAGTAACAAACTCAAACAATAATTTTATATAGGTATGTAATTGCGCAGTAAGCAGACAGTAAATAAATACAATTCTTATTGTATTTCCCGAACCTTATAAATATTTATAGACCAAATCAGCGGGGTGCAAAATGTATGGAATTTTTTTTTTGGAATTTTAAATTTTCTAGCAAACAAAAGAGTTATAATTTAAATATTTAAAACACAACATTGTAACTGTATAACTATTAGGGCTATAACAAATGGTATTCTGCTATCATTCAGAACAGAAGTCATATTTATGGCCTACACCACCATAGTGAGGAGGGTATATTGGATGTGTGCTGATGTTTGTAACGTCCATAAATATTGGTCCAACACCCACCCTAAATGACTCGTATACCAATCAACTCAGTATCACTTCCTGAGTCGATTCAACGTAAAGCTTGGTCTCAATTTTGAAGATATTTCGATAAAGTTTGTTACATGATATTTTTGCGGCCCAGCGCTGAACTGGAGGAAATCGGTCCATATCATCTGGTCCCCTTACAAACGTCCTTCCGAAATAGGGTTTACCGATCATAAATGTTTAAATTATGCAAGTATCCAAACAAATTTCAGCACAAATGAGTAGTAAATAAAGGCAAATCACATCTACAAATTTCCATAAATGATCATAGCTCCCATATAAGCCCCACTTCCGAAAATCGCTTTATGCTCTTAACTATATTAAAAATATCGATATCCAAATAATATTAAACACAAATATGTTTCATATAAGTAGATATATACAAATAATATGGTAGAATTTTATAATATAGAAATGATGACACCTAATTTTATAATGGTTGGTTCGTAATTGGTCGAATCTCCAATATAAGACCCTCTCCGTAATTCACTTTAACCTCCATAAATCTTTTAAAAGTATTAATATCGAGAAAAAGTACATAATATACATAATATTTATATTCACAGAAGTCACGGCACTAAATTTATGGATGATCGGTCCATAATAGATAATATCTCCCATATAGTGCCCATTTCTGAAAAACTGTTTTATACTTATACTGGGTGTAGGGTATTATATGGTCGGATTTGACCGAATATAATTTCTTACTTGTTTTATGTGAGGGTAAATACTTTTTTCAAACGATTAACAAACAGATTCCCTTTTTTCAGTGTCATTTCTTGCCTAATCACCACCTAAATTTCGCAGGTCTTCTAAGCCTTTTAGTGGCTCACCATAACGAGTAATCCGATTGCGGAGTTGCGTTCAGATGTTCTAGATATTTATTTAGAAATTAAATTTTCCGTAATACCAAGTGCTCTTTAAGTATTTTTATGCAATCTTTTTATGGCACTATTTTTGAACTCTTCTTCTTTCATTGAATAGCTGTTCGACATCTGCAGAATAAATTATATTATATCTGATTATATATATAAATATATATATATGATTTTGGGCAGCAAGTTGGGCAAACAGTTTAAAATCTTTAGCAAAATTGATAAGAGAGTAATCAAAATTTTTTTCATGTTCTTAGCGGTATGTTTTCAGAACAATGCGTACATAGGTATTTTCTATATTTAATCCATTTTATACTTGTGCCTGTCATCGCTATATTACCAGTCGGGGATACAATTTCACGGACCTCTATATAGCAACAATTGTAGGTGAGTGATCTGATGATATTTTGATAACAATCTCGTAGTGACTTAAATATAATCTTCACAAAGATCACACATTAACTAGTGTTTAATTGGAGTTTTTATTAAAATTTCTGTACCTCCACATGCTCTGCCTCTGGGGTTCTTATAATTAATCGCTGATTAAGTAGTGTTTAATGCTCAGAGTCCTTAGTATCATAAATGGTATACCTGTTTATCCTAAAGGAACTTCTATACGTCAATGTGTTTTCGAAGTCAGCATCACACCTATTTGCTGATTATTTAGGAAATATTCGAGTTCGTTTTTAAGCTAACGTTAATCAAGTACAAAAAGTTCAAACAGTTTGTTATTTTTTGACCAAAAACTAAAACCATTCTTAATTATCAAATCCGATTATTCAACACAAAAAACCGGAAAATATTAAATTCAAAATGAAAGAAACCGATTAACCAGTTTCGGTTTTCGATTACTTTAACTGAGATATATCGTTTATTTTATATTTTCTACCACTTTATATGATGATCTTCTATAATAAAATGTTTTAAATGTTCTGCAGGGATTCTATTAAAGTCAATTAAGTAACTAAACCTAGAAACTGCAAAAAATATTGTTTACATCGTTTAACTAAATCCGTTATATCCCTAATGTAAGTATATGATTTATACGAGTATATACGTATAGTCGAATATTATCCCTTATTTAGGGCAATTAAATACATACAAATTCTCATTATAATCCTCTTTCTATTTATAAATTATAAATATGTTTATGTGTGTGTGAAAAATTATTTGTGTGTTAGTTGTTACGTGTGTGTGTGTGTGTTGAAGTGTTTGTATAAACTTTTGTTTATTTACACAGTTGATTAACTACCAAAGACATTGTTGGCATAACACGCACACACACCCTTAAAAATACAAAACTCAAACAGACACATGCACACGCAGGCACGCAAATTAAACTAGGCAGGATTTGACTGTTTTTGTGTAGATGCTACAAAATTTAATATATGTATGTATGTATTTAATAAAATATGTTGAAAACGTACATAAATTAACTAGTATTTCATAAAATGTATTTTAATTAATTCCAAATGATACATTGGAATTTCACTTGAACGTGTACACTATTTATTGCGCGTAATATTTTTTCTTTTTTTTTTTTTTTGGAAATGGGTGTCCCAATAAATATAATTGATTGAAAATATAAACTCCAAAAAAGATGATAGTTTTCAAAAATGTTTTGATTTTATGTTTAAAGGTATTTAAAGATATTTGCAGATAAAAAATTTTCAACAGAGCTTATTTATTAATCATGCAGTGGGGTGTTAGTACTTTGTGCACTTGTTATTGCATAAAAATAATAAAGAAAATGGTTTTTGTAATTTATTATACCCTTCACCTTCATGAGAAGGGTATAGGATATAAGTTTGTCATTCCGTTTATAATTTCCACAATATAATTGCTGACTCTA
This sequence comes from Bellardia bayeri, assembly GCA_950370525.1. Classification (NCBI taxonomy): domain Eukaryota; kingdom Metazoa; phylum Arthropoda; class Insecta; order Diptera; family Calliphoridae; genus Bellardia; species Bellardia bayeri. Next base: position 49,823,616 of record OX493268.1, read on the forward strand.
TAAAGTATATATATTCTGGATCCTTATAGATAGCGCAGTCTATTAAGCCATGTCCGTCTGTCTGGCTGTTGAAATCAATTTTCTGAAGTCCCCAGAAATCTTCGGGATCCTAATCTTTAATAATTCTGTCAGACATGTTTTCGAGAAGTTTGCTATTTAAAATCAGCAAAATCCGCCCTTAAATAACGGAGATATGAGCAAAAATCCGAGACAACTTCTGAAAATTTCATCAAAAAAACTATTAAACAAATTGTATTAATATAATATATATATGTATGTATATAATATAATTATGCATCCACAACAAAGGTGAAGGGTATATAGTACTCTTACTTGTTTTTTGTTTAATATTTCAAAAAAAAATTTATAAGTGAAAACTAAAAGCATCAAGTTCTAAGAAAAAACACAAATGAAACGCAAATAAACCGCATTTACTCAATTTTGCATACTACAAAAACTTTAGGGAATGATAATATTTTTAATATTTAGTTCAGAGCCCATTGGAATACAATCAATCGTTATTGTTCCAATTGTATTTTCACTGTTGACCACATATTCTCAATAGCATAAAAAGAAAATCATGCTCGCTAAACCTTTATTTAACGATTTTAGAAGTGTGCTTTGCGTCATCATCTATCTGAAAGGTAACTTCCTCAAGGTGATAAATGCTCTTATTTACAAAATTCTTCGATTCTATGCAGTTTTACAAGTTGCCATTATGTAAAACAACTCCATATAGTGAAGTTCCGCCTACGTTCTTCATTGTTTCCTTTAAATGGCTCTTTGAATTCATTGCGCTATTCGGCGCCAGCAATATTGCTTACCTTTGAAACGATTAAATTTGGATTCCTCTGATCAGATTACACAGCTCCTGCCACCTACTCTCTAACTTTAGTGCTATATGGCAAACTTTAAACAATGCAGGTTTTATGTTTTACTGCTGAGATGTAACCAATATCGCGAAATGATCGTTTTACTGGCCATTGGCTAACGGGTTTACCGATAGGTATAGAAGCATCTTTTGGTGTTTATCATTTGTCTCTTTTCGTTGGTGTTATCATAAGACGAGCATCCGCATTCATTTATAGCTTTTTTACCTTTAGCTTGATAATTTGCAAAAAGTGTTTAACACATGCAATTAAAATAATATCAAACTAATTTTTTTTTATGTCTTAAACAAAGAAAACCCATACAAATCTAAAGGTAAACTTCCCACCAAAAACTTTACTTACATTCTTAATTTCACCCCCTGGCCCTGGCTGGATAAGACTTGAGACACAAACTTGATTGTGGAATAAACAAACTTGATTGAGTAAAAAATTGATACGATAAAACGTTTGTGTCTTGAGTCTTATCTAAGCGAACGTTATCGTTCGACATCGTGGGCCAGGCGGTTAATGTCTTCCAGAATATATATTAAATAACTACATATGCTTCATAATTAGATCATAATTAGAAATTCCAAAAAATTTACTTCAAATAAATAGATTTAGAGGGTATAATAAATAAGTTACTAATTTATTAGTTGAAAGTGTCAATGGATTACTTTTGGGACATCTGAAGCAAAAATAAGTACTTTTTCTAGAAGATTTGTAAGTCTGGTCGACAATTTCCTATTACTTTTTAACTTAATTTGCAAGTAAAGTTTTTGCTGGGTTTGACATTTTTGTGGAAATTTTTTTTTATACCCTACCATAAGTGGTGAATGAGGGTATATATAAGTTTGTCATTCCGTGTGTAACACTGAGAAATATGCGTCTAAGACCCAACAAAGTATATATGTTCTTGATCCGTCTGTCTATCTGTCTATTTAAAACACTCTCACGTCCAAAACACACAACCCAAATCAAGGAAGTTTACAAAAGTCCGCTTATAGTTCTCCTAAGCAGTTTCGTATTGAAAATTAGGAAAATTAATATAGTACAAGGTGGCGCAAAAGTAATCCTCTTATCAGAAAATGCTATAAATTTTACGCAACTTGATGAATTGGTATTGGAAAACATGTGGTTCCAACAGGACGGTGCAACGGCACACACTGCACTTGCCACAACCGATATGCTGAAGGATGCATTTCCCGGGCGCCTAATCTCCCGTTTTGGCGATTTGCACTTGCCAGCAAGATCGCCTGATTGGAAGTTTACTTTTGCGCCACCTTGTAGAACAAAAGTTATGGACCAAAATGTGAGACAACCTCCATAATAATTTTATATTTTTAAACATTTTTCTTCCAATTTTTTTAAATATATTGCAGATTTTGCCATGAAATTTTGCACACGTTATTTCTATGATAAAAGAAGAAACTGTGAGAAAAATAGTAATAATCGGCTCATGATTTCTCCTGTAACCAGTGTAGGTTTTGCATTTCTCATTATATTTAGGTGGAGGGTATTTCAGATTCGACACAGCCGCATATTGCAATCTAATTTGTTTTAATTGTTTATTTTCCAAAAATTATTATTATTTTTCATTTTGTTTTGTTAAGTATTTTATTTAGCATTAAATCTTAAATAAACGCCAAAAAAGATTTCAAAATTTTCATTACTAGTTTAATTTTTATGCTATAAAAAGCATACGGCACATACATGGGCTCGTTTATGCTCCCCACTGAATGTCAAGAATCGGTGATGATTTCTCCTATACAAAATTCTTATATAAAATGATTTACAGAAGGATATAAAATCCAATTTTCGAAAATCATTTAACTACGCATAAATATGTTATATTGTTATGCATTAAGTTCTCTTTGATTGGCCACCTATGCCTATGAAGCTAAACAACTGTAAATCAACTTTAAAATGTCTCACCTCTAACTATGTAAAATTTAGTTCGATATCCCCAATAGCTTCTAAACCACTGTGCAATGTTTCATGAGCTATTGAATTATTGCCAAAATAAAATGTTATTGAACTACTATTTGCAGCTAAGTAAATTTAAATATTTGTTTAGTAATAAATAAATAAAATCTGCTTTATAAAATTGAGAAAATATTTTAATATTTATTTTTCTAAAGGGCCACCCTAATTAATACTAATACCGTCCTAAATTTAACCATGACAATCAGTGAAAACATTCTGATGCGAATTTTAAAATTTATTAGCATAATGTTTGAGGAGGTGGTGGGGTGGGTCTACGGTTGAAAATGATGATGATGGGTGAAGGTCCTGTGTTTTGCGATGCCAGTGGGAGAGTTTGTTGTCTTTAGTGCCGCAACTGGAAACTAAGAAGGGAATACGATGGTTACAAAGACAATGAACGAAATTTTCAATTGGTTTGAATGCCGTACATTAAAGTAAAATTTCTTGGAATATTAATAACTAACAATTAGTTATAATTAAAATGCATGCAGTGATTATTACATTATTTGTATTATAAAATATTTACTCGAAACTAAAAACTTTTTGATTAATATAAATAGTATTAGAATTATTTAGGGACTTTATTTATACACGTTTGGATAGAATTTTTTAACAAAGATTCTTTTCTTGTCTAACAATTAATTATCCGGATGAACAAATAAAATAGTATATAAAGACAGCTTTTATTTAAGGAAAATACTGTTGTGCTAAGCAAACTTTTCTGAGGTTTTACTTCTTAAAATAATTACTCAATATTTATTAGAATAGAATTTAAAACTGACTGTTTTTGTTGGAAAAGTTTTAATAGAAAATTTATTATTATGTAAAATTACATGCCTTTCACAAACAGAATTCAGAAGAATTTATGTACTACCACTAGTCATATTCAGCCAAAATCACACTGTCAAATTGCAGTCATATTGTTGACATTTTATTTGTACTGTCTACATATTACAGCAAATATCCTTTTTTGTTTGTTTTCACCACAGGACCCACTATCCGTTTTAAGAAATCATCACCTTGGTGGACGGTAGTTATTTGCTTGTTTTGTAAATATTTTTCTTTGTCATGTCAAATATGAATACGTGTCATTTTCACATTTTTAAGTCTTAAAATTCCCACAAATGTTTGTATTTTTATATTCTATAGTAACGGGTGGTTAAATTTCAAGGGCCGATGTTGATTTTGAATAAAACACAAACTATTTAGGAAATTATTGTAATTTCATTTTATTATGATATATTGGTATTATTCAATTATGTATGAAACAAAATATCGGCCAAATGGGCGCCGCGACTACGGCGGCACACCTCCATCCGATGGTCCAAATTTTCGATGACCCTGAGGCATAATGGAGGTTCTATGCCGTTAATGTGCCGAATTATCTCATCGTTTAGCTCTTGAATTGTTGCTGGCTTATCGACGTACACCTTTTCTTTCAAATAACCCCAAAGAAAAAAGTCCAACGGTGTCAAATCACATGATCTTGGCGGCCAATTGACATCGCCATTACGTGAGATAACACGGCCATTGAATTTGTTGCGCAAAAGAGCCATTGTTTCGTTAGCTGTGTGGCAAGTGGCACCGTCCTGCTGAAACCACATATCGTCCACATCCATATCTTCCAATTCGGGCCATAAAAAGTTCGTTATCATCTCACGATAGGGAACACCATTCACAGTAACTGCCTGACCGGCCTCATTTTGGAACAAATACGGTGCGCTGATGCCGCCAGCCCATAAACCGCACCAAACAGTCACTCTTTGTGGGTGCATTGGTTTTTCGACAATCACTCTTGGATTCTCATTCGTCCAAATGCGGCAATTCTGTTTATTGACGAATCCACTGAGGTGAAAATGTGCCTCATCACTGAAGATGATTTTCTTCGAAAATTGATCATCCACTGTTGCCATTTCTTGCCACCATTCGCGACGTTTGGAATGGTCAAGAGGCTTTAGTTCTTGAGCCAATTGCACCTTGTAAGCGTGTAAATGCAAGTCTTTATGCATAATGTTCATCAACGACGAGGGTGAGAGGTGCAATTGTTGGGCACGACGACGAGTTGAGGTGGACGGCTCTTCAGCCACACTATCGCGAACAGCAGCAATATTTTCTGCAGTACGAGCTGTACGAGCATGCACTGGTGTTCTCACATCTTCTACAGACCCGGTTTGCTCGAATTTTTCCACGATTTTTGAGATTGTACGCACATTTGGACGATCAAATTGACCAAAAAAAATCACGAAGTGCACGATATGCATTTTGATTTGAACGCCCATTTTCATAATAAGTCTGGATAACTTTAACACGTTGTTGGATTGTATATGTCTCCATGGTTCAAATTGAGTAAGTCTGAAATAGAGAAATGTCAAATAAAATTCGGAAAAAAGCTTGGCGTTTAGGTGTGGTTCACATTCAACATCGGCCCTTACAATTTAACCACCCTTTACTTCCTTTTATTACTTTTTTTCTTTATTATCGAGTCTACAAAAAAGCACAAAAGGTTGAAACACAGCAGATGAAATGTCCATAAATTTAAGTTTTTGTACTGTTTTCGTGAAATATTAAACATTTTTTGTGATTTGAATATTTCTGCTCACAAACGTGTTCAAATTTACGAAAAAGAAAATAATATATTCGTGCATACAAAAAATATTATTGCAAACATAAAAATTCCTGTGCACTTAAATGTATAATTTTGTATTAAAGAAATTTATTTTTGTTTTGGCACAAATGATGTAAATGTTAAATCTTGCAGAAATTTACTATCCCAATATACAGCCAACCTTCTCAAGAGTTTCTTTATACCCGCCACGAAAAAGTTAAAAGGTATATTGATTTTGTCATTCCGTTTGTAACACATCGAAATATTGGCCGTAGATTCATAAAACTACTAGTATATAAAGTATTGCTCGCATAAATGCTTTAATATTTGTGTAACAAATAAACATTTAAGTTTCAAATTGATATTAATTTATTAACAATTAAAAGAACTATTGTACAACATTTCGATTTATATACACTGCATACTCGTACTTATTCCAAATAGCGAATTTTCAAGGTCTACAAAACCACTTCGCTTTAACTTTTTTATACCCTACACCACCATAGTGGGGAAGGTATATTGGATTTGTGCTGATGTTTGTAACGCCCATAAATATTGCTCCAACACCCACCTTATAGTATATGGATCGGCTCAGAATCACTTTCTGAGTCGATTTAACGATGTCCGTCCGTCTGGCTGGCTGGTTGTCCATGTAAAGCTTGTGCGCAGAGTACAGGTCGCAATTTTGAAGATATTTCGATAAAATTGGGTTCATGATATTTTTTCGGCCCAAGAATAGATGGGATTGAAAGTGCTGGAAATCGGTCCATTATTTCACCTAGCCCCCATACAAATGTTCTCCCGAAATTGGGGTTTACCGGTCATAAATCTGTAATTTAACATAATTTACCGCAGATGAGTAATAAATGAAGCTAAAGCACATCTACAAATTTCGTGAAGATCGGTCCATAATTAGTCGTAGCTCCCATATAAGGCCCACTTCCAAAAATCACTTAAAAGAGCATAACTCATTAAAAAATGTTGGTATTAAAATAATATTTAACACAAATATATTTAATATGTATACTAATAATACGGTACAATTTTATTGTGATGGGTCCGTAATTAGTCGTAGCTCTCATACAAGGCCCACTTCCGAAAATCACTTTAAGGCGCATAACTCACTCAAAAATGTTGGTATCCAAATAAAATTTAACACAAATATATTTCATATATATACTAATAATACGGTACAATTTTATTATAATCGGTCCATAATTAGTCGTAGCTCCCATATAAGGCCCACTTCCGAAAATCACTTTAAAGAGCATAAATTTCTTAAAAATGTTGGTAACCAAATAAAATTCGACACAATAAGTTTCTTATATACAGAAAAAATGACATTTTTTAATGGTCGGTCCATAATTAGTCGAAACTCCCATATAAGACCCTCTCCGTAATTCACTTTAACTTCCATAAATATTTTAAAAGTATTTATATCGAGATAAAGTTTAACACATATAATATTTATATTCACAGAAATCATGACACTGAAGTTTGGTCCAAAATAGGTGATATCTCCCATATAACGCTCATTTCTGAAAAACTGTTTTATATTTACATATACTAGGTGTATTTACATATACTATACTAGGTCGGACTTGACCGACTATACTTTCTTACTTGTTTTATTATACATATAGTACATAAGTATGTTGTTTTTACAGACATTACCTTAAGTAGGTGGCAAGTAAAATTGAGGCACAGTTTAAATACCGTAAAGGTATTTCAGTTTCCAGCATTCTGTTTATAATATTTTGGACTCTAGCGTCAAAATCGAAGTAAATGCACGGAATTGTAAATGACGAATACAATGTCTTCATCGTTGACTGTGGTGCAACGGTATTTTAGTTCGCAGCAGTCTGTTTACAATATTCTGCGCTCTAGCGTTAAGATCAAGGGGTATTCAGGGTATTGTGGTTGACGAATACGATGTCTTCATCGTTGACTCTGGTGCGATCTTTCCGAAGCAACTTTGCGGACTTGCATTATATTAATTTTGTCTATTTGCAAGGATGCTATAAATGAAAGCAGTGGATTTGTTTTTGCTAGCTACTTCATTTTATTTGCTTTAAGAAATTATCGAAACCAGAAATTTATCATTCACTGCGTCTGGGTTTCTTTGGTAGAAGCTCATGAATGCTAACGAATGTTCTGATATACAATATACAATATCTTCTACATATAGCAGAAATTAAGTAAGCTTTATATTTTGCTATGATGGCATTATAATTTCCACCCTTTTATTATCGTACCTTCATACTACCTCTTGCAACACCAGTTATCTAGCCATTTCATTTTATTTACAGATTAAAACTTTTATTATTTCAGCACTCAAAAGTGAGCTTGACTTTCAATGTTGGAATAATTGTACGAGTGCATTGTGTTAAATTTTTCATTTATATAGTATTAGGTATTTTTATTCACATTTTGTTTTATTTTAATTTAAGCACATAATATTCCTTTTGAAATGAAAACGAATGTGAAAAGCTTATCATTGTTTGTACCCATTAACAATATTTAGTTCCGTTTGAAATAGTTGAATGAATATAAATCAACAAAGAATATTTCACAAATAAATTTTATTTACGTACCTATTTCCAGGAATTTTATTGTAAAACTATATAATTAAATAAATGTACATAATAATCAAAAGTATTTTTAATCTTATTATAAAAAGGGTGGCATGCAGTTGTTTTTTATATTTGAAAGATGTATATTCAGACTCAAGGTTATTTATTAAAAATATATAAAGTTGTTTCAAATATCTTAGTTAGTCAATTGTCTCAGATACGTGTATATGGAGAAAGAAAATTAACAAGTAAGAAAGTATAGTCGGTCAAGCCCGACCATATAATACCCTACACCTAGTATGTATATGTAAATATAAAACAGTTTTTCAGAAATGGGCGTTATATGGAAGATATCACCTATTTTGGACCAAAATTCAGTGTCATGATTTCTCGATATGAATACTTTTAAAAGATTTATGAGAGTTAAAGTGAATTACGAAGAGGGTCTTATATGGGAGTTTCGACTAATTATGGACCGACCATTATAAAATTAGGTGTCATCATTTCTGTATATTATTTGTGTCGAATTTTATTTGATTACCAACATTTTTAAGGAATTTATGCTCTTTAAAGTGTTTTTCGGAAGAGGGCCTTATATGGGAGCTACGACTAATTATGCACCGATCATAATAAAATTGTACCGTATTATTAGAATACATATGAAATATATTTGTGTTAAATATTATTTGGATACCAACATTTTTAAAAGAGTTATGTTTTTTTAAGTGATTTTTGGAAGTGGGCCTTATATGGGAGCTACGACTAATTATGGACCGATCATAATCAAATTATACCACATTATATGTATATGTACGAAACATATTTGTGTTCAATATTATTTGGATACCAACATTTTTCAGAGCGTTATGCTCTTTTAAGTGATTTTTGGAAGTGGGCCTTATATGGGAGCTACGACTAATTATGGACCGATCATAATCAAATTATACCACATTATATGTATATGTACGAAACATATTTGTGTTAAATATTATTAGGATACCAACATTTTCAAGAGAGTTATGCTCTTTTAAATGATTTTTGGAAGTGGGCCTTATATGGGACCTACGACTAATTATAGACCGATCTTAAAAATGTTGGTATCCAAATAATATTGAACACAAATATGTTTCGTACATATACATATAATATGTTAGAATTTTATGATGATCGGTCCATAATTAATCGTAGCTCCCATATAAGACCCACTTCCGAATAAAATTTAACAAAAATGAGTTTCTTATGTACAAATAGGATGACACCTAATTTTATAATAGTCAGTTCATAAATAGTCAAAACTCCCATATAAGACCCTATTCGTAATTCACTTTAACATCTGATTTGGTTGAGTGCTGGTTATCAGCATCTCCAAATAACTTGTCTTGTCTTGTGGGATACCAATAAATAATGAAAAAGTCCAAGGACTTTTAATAACCACAAGAAACATATATTTATCCCACTATAGTTGGTTTTATATGCCCATTAGTGTACACAAAGTTCTTATACACGGATGTGACGTTCTTAAGTTTTTGATATTCCAATAGGTTTGTTAGCACTTAACTTTTTTCAAACTCATCTTCCCGATCTTGTAGATCATGTGGATAAAGCTATTTTTCAGCTGAATAGTGACCGAAAGCACAAATCCAAAATCGTGAAAGAATGGCTTAGCGAGCAGAATATTCGTTTAATGTAGTGGTTAGCAAAATTGACAATTTATGGTCAATCGTGAAGAGACAATTGGGATTAACTCCAAGCCATTTGAACTTCAGCATGAGTGAGGGAGTATTCCAAATTAATTAATTGAAAAATTGGTGGAGAATATGCCAAAATATTTTTTCTCATTTTGTATTTATTCTTGGCGCCTCGGAGATATGTATCAGTATAAATATTTTATTGCATTAAGTATAAATATTTCCGGATATCTAAAACATTGAACGAAAAACTTTTACCATTATATGCCACGCACTACATCACTATAGGTGGCTGCCACTCACTTACTAGGTTAATAAACAGAAATTATAATTTTTATGTTGATATAAATTATTAAGCAAAACATTTTAATGTCCACTTTTCAGGCATTCTAACCTTCGAAAAACTCCATTGAAACGTATTATGCAATGATGGTGGATGAGGTGGCAAACAGGCAAATGCTCTAAATATTGCATTTAAATGTTTTTCAAATTCATGTCGTTATTATAATGCAATAAGTCTTAAATTGTTCTGTTGCTATTATTGTAGTTTTTGCTTTTTATTGTATATTGTTGGCAATTTTTGTTGCTGTGTTTTGTTGCCTGTTGTGCTATTACCTGTCTCTAAACAGGAAAAATGTTTTATGTGTTAAGAGGTTTAGTGCCATTGTGTATTTTATATATATGTATGTATGTAAGAGAATGTGTGATTTAAATATATGTATATGGCTGTATTTCTACAGTTGTGTATATAAAAATAGATGTACTTTTTCTATTTATTTAAACGATTCAATTGAAAGCTTATATTTGTAAACTTTTAATTACACTAGCTTAAGTAAATTTTGTGAGAAACTTCTGCTAGATCAACTTCTGCTTCATAGGCCATACTGCGTAATTTATATTTCCATAACTGTATAAATTGTAAGTACATGCAAATGTATATATGAGCATGTTTGTGTGTGTGTGTTAGCAGTGGCATTGCATTCATTTAAGCTATGTAGTCTATAAATTCTTTATGAAAATTTATTGCTTTGAGAATATGGCTAAACTTGATTTTACGTTAAAGATAAAATTTAACAAAAGACACAAAAAATCCTACAGTTATTTAAACAAAAGACACCTTTTGTAAAATATGTTATTTTTGCCACTGCCAATAATTGTTAAGGGAACCACAATTTGGCCTTATTTATAATGACAGTCGTAACCTGGTGACAATTATGTATGAGTATAGAGATTTTCATTTCCTTTTCAAAGATTTTTATCTTAAAGGTCAATGAAAGTTGTGTAGTGACCCTTCAATAATATAACATAATAAAAAAAAAACATTTTTAACAAATTTTAATAAAATGTTAAATTATGTATGTATCTTAAATTAACAATGAATTTGTTTCATGTTAATAAATTTTAATGCAATTTGAAATTTAAAACGTAGCTTTCAATGCTTTCATATTATTTAAAAAGTTACAATTGTTCAAGACTTACTACTCAGGATAATTTAATATTACCTGATAACATTTTATTTTATTATTTAAGTTTTACTGTAAATAAAATTTCGTCGTTATTTTTATGCAGGTGACAGTATTCAATCCTTGCAAATTTTAACTATTATATGAAATATTTAATGATATTTTATTGGCCCAACTATTTATTCCAATGAATGTATTGAAAACCCTGAATTCCTTATTTTGTAGACCTCAGGTTTCTTAGAAATTTAAAAGTCTATCTTTTATCTAGGTTAAAATTTGTAATTTAGAAACAAAAATATATAAAAGGAAAATTACTATTTTTAATACACTTTTTATTGCATAAAAATAAAATTAATAGAGAACATTGAAAAATAGTTGTTTGTTTTTTATTTTGCACAAAAATCAAAATTTACTCTTAGATTTGTATGTGTTTATTTTGTTTATGACTTAAAAAAATAATTGGTGTTTTATTAATTCAAATGCATGTGGTAAACACTTTTTGCAAATTATACAACACACATCAACTTATAATAAATAATGGAGTAACTGTCAAGAGACATTGCCTGCCTGTCTTTCTCTGTAAAACACTCTCACGTCCAAAAGACACAACCAAAATCAATAGAGTTGACAAAACCCAGCAGTATGGTATTGAAAAAATCAGCAAAATCGGTATTGTAGAACCAGAGTTCTGGACCAAAATGTGAGATAACCTCCATAAAAATTTGATATTTTAAATATTTTCCTCTAATTTTTTCAAATATTTGCAGCTATTGCCATTAAATTTTGTACACCTTATGTTAATGATAAAAGAAGAAAGTGTAAGGAAAATAGTAAGAATCGGACCATGATTTCTCATAGCCCCCATACAAATATGTTCCCGAAATATGGCTTAATGATAAATAAATGCATGTAAAATTTGAATATTAGTACAAAATTCGGCAAAAACAAGTGTCATGTAGAAAGAAATTTCAAAACAAAATTTTGTTTTGTTCGGGACTTGTTTGCCAATAGACCCCATATAAAGTCCACATCTACAATTCACTTCAATATGTATAAGTCTGGTACAAATATAATTACCAGGTTAAAATTTGACACAAATAATTCTTGTAGATATATAAATAGTTCTACTAGGTTTCATGATGGTCGGCCCAGAATTGGTCATGGCTTCCATATTATGACCACATCCGAAAAAGTCATTTATCCTTATATTTATTTTACCAATATCGGTATTAACTCAAAACTTTACACAGATCATTTACATATACACCAAAATCATACTACAGAAATTTGTGAATTTCGGTCCATATTTGACCATATTCACCATATGAGATGAATTTCAACCAAACCACACTACTGGATACTGGATTTAGAAGCTTTAAGTTCATAATTGGTCCGTTTCTACTATGCCACCCATATATCTCTTGTAAATAAAGTTATTGAGATCAAATTCAACTAAAAGAAGCCTCACATACTCTTATACTTTGTTTCTTAACATGTGTTGAATATGAAAAAATGTTTTTTTAAATTTATTTATTGTTAAATTACACTCAAAATTGTGATGAATATCACACAAACTCTGTAAATTATGGTGAAAATTGGTAATTACCGAACATTGGGGGCCCGACTGCGAGCAGGCGAAAGCTGCTTCTGACAGCGGTGGAATCAATCCTTCTATACGGAAGCGAAATGTGGGCTGACTCTTTGGGGGCAGAATGCCGGCGGAAGGTGCTAGGTTCTGTGCAAAGAAGGCGACATTAAGGGCGGTGTCGGCTTATAGAATGGTCTCAGAAGCAGCCGTACTTGTGATTAGCAGTACACAACGCAGGAAACAATGGGAGCAAAGACAATGGAGTGAAGGCCGGCTGACAGCGGAAGAATTAAGAGCACATAGCATCGAACAGTGGCAGGAGACATGGCGGAACCAAATGGTTAGTTGATGGACGGCAAAACTCATACCGGAGTTGAATGTCTTGGCAAATAGAAGCTTTTACACAACTATTGTCCGGACATGGATATTTTAGAAAATTCCTACACCAGATGGGGAAATGCGTTAGCCCAGGGTGCATATACGACGACGCCGATGTAGATGACGCCGAACATACTTTTTTCGGCTGCTACAAGTGTAGCGAAGAGAGAGCGGCAATTGAGTCGATACACGGCTCTCTGACTGCACGGAGCATTGTTCAAATAATGCTCAAGAATAAGGACAGCTGGAATCAGATCGCAAAGTATGCAGAGGTTATTCTACGCAGAAAAAAGGTAGATTTAGATACCCGCCATAATGAAGGCGGCTAAGAACGGATGCAACAAGCGGGCCCGACGGGGAAATCGCAACCAAGAAGTGGTACATATGGCCTAATAGATGAGAACCACATCGAAGTAATATGAAAGTAGTCCCGGTGTTGCGGATTCCCACGGTTGAAGGGAAGGGGGGTAGTTGGTAGTCTTTCGAGAAGCCCAACATACCCTATTGTGAAGAGTGACGAGCTGGCAGGGATGCGTAAAATGAATTTCCCCTCCCCACCCGCAAAAAAAATCATTATTATTATTATTCGAATCTATATTTATAAATAGGCCAAAAAATTCTGGTGGTGGAATTGCAATCTATATAAAAAATGATTTATCATTTGCAGATACATCCGTACACACTGCCTCATTTGAATCCTTACGCGTAAATATAACAACTAAAGATATCACAATTGATGCCATTTACAGACCTCCATCTCTGAATGTATTTGATTTTTTAAATGAGCTAGAGAACATGTTACAAACAATGAAGAGACAAAAAACGGTTATACTAGTGGGAAATATGAATATAGATCTCTTTAAAGAGACATCAGTAACAAACTCTCATCTTGATATAAAGGGTGGTTAAATTGTAAGGGCCGATGTTGAATGTGAACCACACCTAAACGCCAAGCTTTTTTCCGAATTTTATTTGACATTTCTCTATTTCAGACTTACTCAATTTGAACCATGGAGAGATACTCAATCCAACAACGTGTTAAAGTTATCCAGACTTATTATGAAAATGGGCGTTCAAATCAAAATGCATATCGTGCACTTCGTGATTTTTTTGGTCAATTTGATCGTCCAAATGTGCGTACAATCGCAAAAATCGTGGAAAAATTCGAGCAAACCGGGTCTGTAGAAGATGTGAGAACACCAGTGCATGCTCGTACAGCTCGTACTGCAGAAAATATTGCTGCTGTTCGCGATAGTGTGGCTGAAGAGCTGTCCACCTCAACTCGTCATCGTGCCCAACAATTGCACCTCTCACGCTCGTCGTTGATGAACATTATGCATAAAGACTTGCATTTGCACGCTTACAAGGTGCAATTGGCTCAAGAACTAAAGCCTCTTGACCATTCCAAACGTCGTGAATGGGCAGAATGGTGGCAAGAAATGGCAACAGTGGATGAGCAATTTTCACCTCAGTGGATTCGTCAATAAACAGAATTGCCGCATTTGGGCGAATGAGAATCCAAGAGTGATTGTGGAAAAACCAATGCACCCACAAAGAGTGACTGTTTGGTGCGGTTTATGGGCTGGCGGCATCGGCATCGGCCGTATTTTTTCCAAAATATTTTTTCCAAGATATTTTGTTCCATACATAATTGAGTAATACCAATATATCATAATAAAATAAAATTACAATAATTTCCTAAATAGTTTGTGTTTTATTCAAAATCAACATCGGCCCTTGAAATTTAACCACCCGTTACTTGCTTGCAATCAAGAATGATAAAATAAAGATTACGGCAACGCGCGTAAAATTTTAAAATGTTCTGCGCATTTTGGACGTCAAACGTTCTGTGTTTCTATTGGCTAAGTTTTTCTCACTTGTTTTTTTTTACTGTCGTTTTGCTTGCATTTGCTTACTGCACACTTCATGTTTATATTTTTTGTTGTTTTTTTTTTGTTTGTTTTTCTTTTTTAAACAACTTTTATTTTAGAACTCTCAGAGAGATTTGAATTTCAAGGTTGCCAACTATCGCATAAAACATACATTTTTCGCAAGAAATTTTAATTCTAACACATGAAACATTCTTGATAACCCTTAGAATGGAACTTCTACGTCACATAACGGGAAATCATGCGCATGGCGTAATCTTTATTTTATCATTATTGCTTGCAATGGTATGAAATGCTTGTTTAAAGAATGTATAAGAGAAGATCTGAATATTAACTCACATACATGTTGTATTCATAGTTAAAACCAAATTTAATTTATAAACATATTATTTAATTAAAAGAAAACAATTCATAAACATTTATTTAAACAATAAAAACATATAACACTAAATACATATAATTCAAATTAACAGTATTTTTTAAGTACATTAATTTTATTCATACAAATTACGTGTACAATGTTTTTTTTAATAATTTTTTAGTAACGTTCACATTAAAACAATCTGAAGAATTATTTTTTAAATAGTCTTTTGAAAATAAAATCCCTTCAAAGGTTTTTGTCTCCAAGGAATTTCTGATCTTAGTTTTATTAATATTTATTTGGTTAAAAATACGTTCAACGTTAGCTGATGAGTTTGGTAAAACTATTAATTCATTTACAAAATCACATAAATTCGGAAACGCTGGTCTATTGCTTGATAGATTAATTAATTTCATCTTTTTCCAAAAAATATTGAAATCCAAAGAACTTTTATCAAAATGAACAAATCGTAATTCTTTTATTTCATTTTCCATAATTTGATATTTGTCTTTTGGAACCAAATTAGGAATATTTTTTAACAAAGGCAGTATAAAAAATTACAGTGGGAGTTATTAAATTTAAACTATTTATATTTGTATTTCCAAAATCGAATCTTTTTTTTATCTAAGAGCATAATTCAATATAAAATAATAAACAATTATCAACAAATTGATTGTAAATTTCAATATTAATTGTACATTGAGAAATCTTATCTTTTACATAAACTCCAAGATAAAGTTCTTCTCTTTTTAAAAAATGTTTTCGCTCATCAAAATTAATTTCATTTAATGGAATATTTTCTATTAAATCATCTTTTAAATAATTTGATACAATAATTTTAAAAAGTTTTGACATATTAGTGTACATATTGTGGATTTGTATACCATCACTTTGAAAGGTTTTGTTTAAATCATTTATCAAATTAAGTATATATTTTCAAAATCACAAATATAGCTCGTTTATGTCATTTAAATTCGTTAATATATCTTTAGCTGTGTCGATGTCATCGATATTAGCAGCAAAAGCAAAATATAATTTTAGGGCTTCGTATAATTGTAAAACTCGGACAACTACTGCTTCTAATGAAAGCCATCTGGTTTGGGATGGGTGAAGCATTTTTTTTGGTTTAATTTCTAGTAAAATTTGTATTTCAAAAAATTCTTTATTACGATTTGGGCTATTGCCAATATAATTGTAAATGTTTCTGGTCTTCATAAAATAAATTGTATGTAGGTATAAATAATGTTTAAAAACAATCATAAATATTTGGTTACCTATTATTTGAAAATATCGCTCCATGATTCTTTATTTAGAAAAACTTTAAATAAATTGGTTTCTTTTAAATGTTCTTAATTCTTACAACAAGCAATTCTTTTTTATTCAGTTTCTTTTTGAATTTACAGTTACAAATATTTACAAAAAAAAATCATATTTTATATTTGTCATTTACATTTACTTGTATACATATTGTTCTGATTCTTAGTTATGTCATTCAACATGCAATGTAGATGATATTTTCATAAATGTTACCACATTTTTATAATAAAAGAAGTGGTTCTAGAAAATCGTCGGCATGTTAGCGATTTTACAAAAAAAAAAAATCGTCAAACGTCAAATCACAAAATTTACTCTAAAAAATCGTCAAAATGGTGTAAAATCGTCACACATAACACCACTGGTTAGATGTAAAAATTTAAACACACGCATACACACATCAATTATACAAACCAAAATATCTGACCATTTCTCTTTATTTTGTTGTAAGTCGGAGAAAATAATTAATAACAAAGCAGAAAGCAGCACTACCCAACAAACAAAAATATGTAACAGGAGAACAAACCAGCTAATCAGAACAAATTGGGATGAATGCATAAATATCACAAACCCTAATGACCTATTTAGTGCAATATTAATGAAATACAAAACAATGTATGAAAAATCTGGGGCCAAATTACCGCATTCGATATCGAGTAAAATTGATCGTAATTTTCTTTTTTTAAAATTATGGCATTATCGAGCAAGAAATTTAGTACATTTTATCATAATTTCGATATCGAAATCATTTTTCGATACGATAGCTCATTCGATCACGAATGCGGTAATTTGGCCCCAGTGATAAGAATTAAAACAAAGAAAAACAGAATAGTTAAACCTTGGATAACCGAGGCGCTAATTAAAGAATGTGATACACTGAAAAAAGTATTGTTCATAAAACCAATGAACGAGGTTCATTAACTTGAATTCATTAATATTTTCCCAAAAATACGTTGAATCAATGGATTAGTTCATTGTTTCAATGAATATATTCATTGAGAATCAATGTTGACTTTTATGTACGTATGAAAAGTACATTGAAATCATTCATTAAAGATAAACACCAGCAACTTTAATGAACCTGTTACTTGACTCAATGTACCAGTACATTGATATTTGAACTTAAACCTAATAATGCGTGAAAAATAAAAAGAAAGTAAACGTATAAAAACAAATTAAGAATTAGTATCTTGATTCAATGAATGAACAAACATAAGCATCAGCTACTTTAATGAACTTGTTACTTGACTCAATGTACCAGTACATTGATATAAAACTAAACAACGTGGGAATGGCAAAAAAATAAGTATAAAAACATATAAAGAATTAGTATCTTGATTAAATGAACTTTTTCATTAGTTTAACGTACTCATTCATTGTTTTGTAACGGGATTAAACCAAAAATAAAAGTAAAACGAAAAATAAAACAACACAAGCACCAGCATAAGCAAAAACTAAAGCAACCAAAACAGATGCATAAAATATAACTTCATATTAAGTTTGTAATTGACTTTAACTAAGAGTGTCGTGAGTTTCAATTATTCAAAGCAGTTAAATTGGTAAATAAAAATTGTTTTGATTGCAAAAAAGAAATCATAATTTCCGCGTGTATATCGTTGTTCATTAGTTTTCACAAATTTGTTTCCTAAACAGCGTATCAAGAGCAATATGAATTCCGATATCGTAGACATAAATGTATCCAGTATCATGGATATGGATTCCTTTCTCGACACTAATGTACACGAAAACATATGCGCACAGAAAAGCTGTAACATAAGTTCAACTACTGAGTGTAAGGAACTGAATGAATTACTCCAAAGTTGGAATTTAGAGCATTTGTTGGATTTCTTTATGTGTAAGTGAAATAAAAAATATTATTATCAATAATACTTAAATAAAAATACAATTTGTTTACATATAACCTGTAGCAGAAAAAATTACAGTAGCGGTATTAAAGGTCATGCCACATCACCACATTCCATTGTTATTCAAAAATCAAAAAATGGGAGATATGATTCTTTTTGAACATCACATAAAAGAATGGAAAAGAAGAATGGAATAGAATCACACTCAGTTACTATTCAAGATATAACTCTACAACCATCACAGTCCTTGTCGCAATGCTCATCCCAATTGTCACCATGCACACTTACGGGAAGTCCAAGCGGAACTAATACGCCTGATGTAACCTTGGTAGAAATTTTAAACCAAAACAAGAAGTCACAATCACTGACGGAGTATTACACTAAAAATTTACGATTACAATGTCATCACCGCTCTATATTAATTAACATTAGTTCCCAATATTTTGAAGAACACAATATTCATATGTCACTAGGAATGAGCTATAACCTAGAAGAAGAAATACTACAACGCTTTCCCACCGAAAAGATAGACTACTACCGTACTTCAAAAAGAGGAAAAATTTATGTAAAATATTGTAACTCTAAACTAATCCGGAAAGATTTAAAAAGAAATACAAATACGGAAGAACCTGAAAAGGATGCTGATATTTCGCTAACTAAAGTTTTCTGTAAGTATATATTTTTAACATAATACACATATCTATATGTATACTAATTTATATAACTATGTATATTATAAGGTTCAGAAAGTAACGCAGTTGAATGTGTAAGAAGTTTAAAGTATGACGACTTAAATGAGCTGGATTTTGACATATGTATGTTGGCAAGCATGCTGTAATTTTAGAGTAAATGAAATCAACCAAGCTTTGTCTTCAGCTGAAATATTCAAAAATGGCCTGAATATAAAAAACCTAGTGGATTTCGATATGTAAGAGTAAATTTTTTCCACACATTTTCCTATAAGTGCTTACTAAATAATTTATATTACAATGTGCATATTTTAGATTGATAAAGATTTTGGTGCTATGTTTGGTAACCATCTAGGTGTTCTTGAAAACTGGCCAGAACATACTTGCAAAAGAAAAGACTTTCTGATAAACAATTTGCGAGACAAAGCCATGAAAGATCTGTTGAATAATTTGGATGAATCACTGTGCAATAATGGTAAATACAATTTTAAAAGTTTAAAAACATTTTTTTTAATTGTGCGCAGAATTGTTATTTATGGATCTTAAAATTTTAAGTACTTTATTATTTACTGAGTTATAACAGACCAAAAGCAAACTCTTTTTAATAGTTACATTTTTTTAACATTTATTTTTTTTTTTACAGACGATTTTTCTGTTAGTCTTATGTGGTGTATCCATGGTTTTTTTATTCCAACGGTTAGCGTTATAAAAGAAAATAATAAGAAGTCCTACATAAAATATACAGTGCGAAACTCACAAGATGCTTTTTTGTTCGTTGGAAGGAATACACAGCAGATATCATCTAAGCCTGGATACGTTCAACCATATATACTAGCTGTTGGAGCAGAAGAGTTTACATCTTTTGAAATTTTTTTTTGTTTATTAAGATGGAGTATCTTTTCAGTTTTCTAGTTTTTTTAAGAGCTTTAGATATTTGCTTTAAATGTTTCCATTTATTTCATTTAAAATATCCTCCAGCTTGTGTACAATTTTGGAGTTTTATTGAATCTTATTTTTGTCAGATTAAAGTATCTTCAAAAGTACGTATAATGACCGAGCAACTAAGAGATAAAATTTGAAAATGTTTATATCGGCAACTAAATTTAATTTTTACTAATTTCGCTCAATTTTAAAATATGAATGTATTTAGAGATCAGTTTAAAGACAACTGTGATACCTAGCATTAAGAGACAATCTACTGTGATATTTCTAATTAATTATTTTTGCATTTATTTCAAATTATATGTTATATGTCGTATTATTTGTGTCGTGAAAAACATCTTTTAATTAAAACTAAATGTAAAACTGAATAAGAAAAGATATATTTAATAAAAATTCATCCCCTGAAGATGTTGGCAAAATACCAACGAAACGTCGGATAGAAAATGCATAAATAAATCAAGTCTTTTATTTACATTTAGGAGGAAAACTGACCTTAAAAGCCTGTTAGAAATAATTTCTATAAAAACCAAGATAATTAATAAAAAAAGGTCGATTAACTTATAAAATCAAAAAAGATACATACTTTAATTAATAAAATAAATATGTATGTATATTACTATATATATTTGTTTTTTCGTTTTATTTTTCATTGACTCAATGTATTAGTTCATTGGCTCAACGTATAAATTCAATAAATTCAAGGAAAAAAAGTTCATTGAATCAGTGAACGATTTCATTGCGGCAATGAACTTATACATTGAAGTTAAAAACTGTAAGAATTTCAATGAACTGCAGTTCGTTGATTCAATGTACCTGTGTCTTAGGTCAAAATTAAGGAATAAATCCATTGAAACAATGAACTTTTTCCTTGTTTTTATATCCTTTTTTGGTTCAGTGTATAAGGGATAAATTTTACATTAAATGGCTTAATAATAAAAATAACAAAACATTTGAAAAAAATCATAAGAAATATCGGAATACTTATGCTAAAAACTATTATTATAAATCTAAATTTTTTGAACATAGAAATGACATGCGAAAAAACATGGCAAATAATCAAAGAAATTATTGGTGTTAAGACAAACAATATTGATGAATTTATCATAAAACATTTTAAAAACATGAACTTAATAGAAATTTGTGATAGTTTTGCAAGCAACTTAAATAGAAATGTCGAAAATGCTTTACATTAATGTAATATTACCACAATAAACCAATCCTCTAATACGTCTTTAAATTCCTTTTACCTCCTACACACCTCTAATGAAAAAATATTCAGCAGAATTTGATGAAATTAGACCCATAGACTTGAAAAATAACTCAGCAATAATGACTCCGATAATAACGAAATTAGTAAGCCTTATTATAGACACATCAATTATACCGGAAATATTAAAAGTATCGTACATAAGACCAATATATAAAAATGGCATGAAATCCGATGTTAATACTACCGTCCAATCGCAATTTTATCCGTTATAGAAAAAGTTATTGAACAAACCTAGAAGACGCGGTAAATATAATGCAACATCAACTAGATATCACAACAAGATGGTGCCATGATCAAGATCTGATTATCAACGCAACAAAAACAAAACTTATGCACCTTAAATCACCGATATAAATATAAAATTTCATAACACTGACTGCTTACATAGTATTGGAACTTTGAATTTCAATTATGGAACTGACCAGTGTAATACTACAATAGAAGTCGTAAACACATATAAATACCTGGGCGTATACATTGACGATAATTTTATATGGAAAGAGCACATACAAGAACTACATAAGAAACTTCGGAAATCTTCCTACATGATGTATCAGTTAAGAAACAGCTCCAATGACAAAGTAATGAGGCAAGCATACTTTTCCTTTGTAGAATCGCAACTACGTCATGGTATTACGGCATGGGGAAATTCAATATATTGCAAAAAACTGCAACAATTACAAAATAAAATAATCAAACTTTTAACACCAACTACTCAATCACAAACCATATGTACATAACAAATATTAGAACTAACAACTTAGCTACAGATTACAATGTTCTAAATGTCCACAACATATGTTGTACGACACTTGCCATAGAATTCTATAATGATTCCCGGTTCTTACATAAAATTGACCATATACTCATGGAAAGTTCCAAGTTCAAAAATTCCAAAACGAATATAGCAGAACCACCCTACCAGTAATATTACCAACAATTTTCAACACAATACCAAATGATGTCCTTTCCAAAAGTAACAACTTGAGAGCTAGAAACAAAGTTCAGAAAACACATTTCATTAACACCCAATAAATAAATTAGAAAATATGTAAAACTAAGAATTTATTTATATTATTATATAAAGCATAAAATAAACGCACTACAATTTTTGTTTACTAAACCTAACTGCAGATAATCCATAATGGCTTCGCAGGGTTATACTAACACTGAATTGTAAACTAATTTCATTGATTGAATAATAAATGAATGAATGAATGAATTATTATTATTATAATTATTATATGTATAATATATATACTCGTATATCATCACAGACCACCTCCACCAGCACCATTCCAGCATAACAACATCAGCACCGTCATCAACACCGACATCAACGTCCAGCCCTCCAGGTTAAATACATTTAAAAATAGCACAAATATATTAAATATATTTTGATCTAAAAGTTAAGTTTTTCCAAAATTATTTCAGAAAATATTACATAGCTCCAGTCTGCTGTGTAATATTTTCTGAAATAATTTTAATAAACAAAGGGCTTCTTTGTATCGATAAATATTTATTATTTAAACAATTGTAATTCATCTTTCTCATATAACTAATTTTGTTCTCTCTAGATGGGGATAAAATGAAACAATTATGATTGGCTTAAATGTTACAATTATTCTAACGAGTTGTAGAGTGTAAGAAACATGTGTTGAAATAAAACAATAGTTTCTGTAGCTCAAAATATGATATTGATTTAAGACTGACTTACTTCTTTATTACGTAGTCATCAAATGTTGTCAAGGTATGTTTTTCCACATAATTTTAGAGTAATAGGTTTTGTAATTTATTAATTTAGTTGTTTATTACAAATCCATATTTGGTTTTAAGCTACATTCATTCTAACATACTTTAGATACATATTTCACACAATCTGCAATCAAATTTAGACAACATACAATACTATAACAGCCATTGATTACTGAATTAATACAGTTGCATACCAAACTGAAAAGTTTGAAACATTTGAATCTCAATAAAAAGAAGTATTCGTTTCAAAGTTTTATGATTGTTTTTTAATCTTGAATTTCCTTTAGGACAACAATTTTAACATAATATTATATAAAATCGAAAAGCCTCCAAAGAATAAAACCCTAGTTTGATATTAATTTAATTGTATGTGGTAAACACTTTTGGCAAATTATCAAACACAAATCAAATTATAATAAATAAAGAAGAAACTGTTAAGAGAAACTGTTCCTAAACAGCTTAAAGTAAGTCAATCAGTGGTCATAAAGTCCAAAAAAGGCGTTTAATTCTATATATTTCAAACCACAAATCGGAGGTAGCAAAAAGCTATTAACTATGTGGACGCTTCTCTCATGAGAACCAAAATGAAAACAGACAAGTGTTTAACATTAAAAGATGCTACTATAGCAATAGAAAAACACGTTAGTCGATGGACAGCAAGACGAGCATTTCGCTCTATTGGTTGCATCTCACCAGTAAGAAATTAAAACCTGCACTGACGAAAAAAATGTAAAGTTTGCAACAGAGCACAGAAACTGGACAGTAGATCTGATCAGGCGAATCCAAATTTAACCGTCAGTAAACAATATAGCCCACCTTTACATGGTAGTATTTCGGATCAATGCAACATGAACACCATATTGATTTGAAAGTATTGTTAGTTAACTCAATGTTCAAATAGTATTAGTTCATCATGAAATTCACGTTTATTTACATTAAGCAATGATGATTCAGCTGGATTCCAGAGTTATGTCAGCATGAAGTTTTATATTGTTTTAACTTGTTTACATGTTATTACAACATGTTTATTGATGTTAGAATAATAAATAACAAGTAAGAGTGCTATATTCGGCTATTCCGAATCATATATACCCTTCACCTTTGTTGTGGATGCATAATTATATTATATACATACATACATATATATATATATTATATTGTTACGTTTCTTACCTGTTAAAAACGATGGTTTATTTTCTTTAAATAAACCGGATTCTTTTTAATTGCAAAATAAAAGCGTCAAGTAGTTTGTAGAAAATATAACGAGTTTTTACTTATTTAAATGTACACAAATACAATTAAAAAAATTAACACACTGTCTTTTTACACACTTATATTACGGTTTAAGAACAGACTTAAACACTTTGTTTGATCAGCGCCATCTGTTTATGAAATTATTTGTAGCAATATTAATGCACTTTGTTTGATAGTTTTTTTGATGAAATTTTCAGCGGTTGGTTCGTATTTTTGCACATACAGTGCTTTTGGCTTATAGTACATTCCGCTTAAAGGCCAAAAACGGATATAAGCCAAAACTGTCATATTGACTTGCAGATATAATCCATAAAATTGCTTATAAAAAAAATCAGTTATTGTCCAAATTCGCTTAAAGTCCACAAACATTGTGCAACTATAGTAGTGGTCTATAAGCGAAAAGTACTGTATCTCCGTTATTTGTGGACGGATTTTGCTGATTTTAAATATCAAACTTCTCAGAAGCATGTCTGACAGAATTATTGAAGATTTGGATCCCGAAGATATCTGGGGACTTCAGAAAATTGATTTCAACAGACAGACGGACATGGCTTAATAGGGTCGGAAAATTATATTATATTGTGGAAATTACAAACGGAATGACAAACTTATATATACCTTTCTCATGAAGGTGAAGGGTGTAAAAATGTTTAATTCTAACTCGACTATATTGATTTTAAAGTATTGTTAGTTAACTCAATGTTCAAATAGTATTAGTTCATCATGAAATTCATGTTTATTTACATTAAGCAATGACGATTCAGCTGGATTCCAGAGTTATATCAGCATGAAGTTTTATATTGTTTTAACTTGTTTACATGTTATTACAACATGTTTATTGATGTTAAAATAATAAATAAAAAGTTTTATTCTATTCGACTTTCATGTTGCTTTAAAAGTATTGATGCAACATGAAATTCATGTTGATTGTACCCTAAACAATTGTTCAATTCACAAGTGATGTTGTAGTGTTGTAGGAGTTGTATGTTGTCTGAATTTACAATAGTTGCACAAATGTTGTTGATAATTTCTATATATGTAAGTGGTTTGTACAACACCTACAACATTTCTACATATGTTTTTCGAATGTTGTATGAAAGTTTAGGTGTTGCCAAAAGTTAAAACCGGTTACAGTGCTCAGTTAGAATAATGAGAAGTTCTTTGTCAATTAATCAAAAATATTCTGATTTTTAGTTTCAACTTACACAGCTATTTATAAAAATTGTGACGGTCGCGTAGTCGATGGCAACCCTGTTTCCACCATGCACACATAGAATTGCCATGGATGTAACACGTAAAGGGCAACGCCATCAGAGTGGTAATGTCACAGAGTTGTATGTAGGCTTCTACAACGAAACGAATAACTCCATACATTTACAAATGAGAAAAAAATATTGGCAGAAGTTTAAAGTCAAACCTACCTACCAACATGTATCATAGGACAGAAGGACAAGGAAATGTATGTCGATGAGTGGTGAGATCGTGTAAAAGTTTTTAGTGATGTGCGAATAACCAACATTCCGAAGGAAATAATAAGCAACAGACTATATAGAAAAAGAGGTATTTATATTTTCGTTCTTATTAAAGCAAATGCTTGTTTTAATTTAGATAATTTAAAAAGGGCCAAAACGATAATATTATGCACATCTTTTTTTTACCAAAAACTAAAAGGAAACAGTACCACACCAATTAACACAACAACAGTCCAGGAGTGTGACAATTGTATAAAAAAGCCTAGGCATTCATGTCAGAGCTACTAAAACTTCAGTAAGAAGACGAAGGAAAATAGCGCCACGAAGAAAAGCACCACGCTACACATTAGTCAACCATCTCAACAGGAACAAGTACCAATAAACACCAAGAACATACAAATAGTCAGATAAGTAAAAAAAACAAATATAAAAAAATTTTACCAACCCAAAAAGAAAAAAACCGTTATAAGCCTATTGGCACGCGTTCCCCTTGACCTTCATATAACTTCTTGATCTTCACACAATTTCATGACCTTCATATAACTTCTACGACTTTTTTTTACAAAACCTAATTACTAATTGAAGGTTAATGTTAAGGTTTCTGTTTGTCCTAAGTTTATATATGTACTTAATTAAAAAAAACACCAGAAAAATTACAAAAAAAGGTCCAAAAAAAAGTTAAACAAGCATTTAATCAAAAATTGTTTTTTTTCATTTCTTCAGCGAGGAAGAAATTAACTGGCGCCCGAGCAAATGAAAATATTTTAAAAAGCTGATTTTAAAATCCCGACTAATAAACGCGTAAGTCGTCCTGAAGTAGCATGCCGTGTCCGGTAAACAATAAACCCAGTTCTACATAGTGGAATTAAACAACAAAACAAAATAATGAAAATTAATTAATGACTTGAAATTTAAATAATTACAAAAAAAACTAAAATTGATAAATTAATAACATAAAAATTAATCTTGGCGTATTAATAAAGTAATACCTGTTGAACTTAAAAGAAAAATTTAACATTTAAAATATTACCAGTTAGGGATCAGGTAATAGACGAGCAATACAGGAATAATCTAGGCGATTTAGATAAGATTCCTGACATAGTTAAGTGTCTACGCGAATTTTCTGGAGCCCAAGGCGAATTCAACTCATGGAGAAAAAGTGTAGAACGTGTTCTACAGATCTATGAAGGTACAAAAGGCACACCCAGATATTACGGTATACTGAATACCATTAGAAATAAAATAGTTGGAGAGGCTGACATAGCTCTTGAATCCTATAACACCCCCCGAATATCAGATGACCTCTCTGATACAAGGCAAGTCCTTGATACAAGACTTCTACCAACGAGTTTATAGACATTTGTCCCTAATATTGAACAAATTAGGAAGCTTAGATGCGTCAAACGAGTCCTTGTGCTTACTAACCCAAACGTATAGAGACAAAGCTCTTGATACCTTTATCCCTGGATTAAATGGTGATCTCCCGAAGCTCCTTGGTATGAGAGAACCCATGGATCTTCCTCAAGCATTGCATCTATGTTTGAAACTTGAGAATCAAACATATCGTGCGAATTATGCTCAAAATAGTAACCCAGGTGGAAGAAGAAGTAACATCCAAATTCCAACTCCACATGGTTTACAACAATTTTCGAGCAAACCGCAATTCCATCCTCGTCCACTTCCGACGACATTCTACCCCCAACTTTCTCACAATCCACAAATGACTCGCGAAACATTCCCATTTAGTAACCCACAACAAAGATATACAACAGATAGGAACAATGACTACAACACACAACCACCTAGACCACAAGCCCCTAAGCCACAACCTACTCCAGTGCCAATGGAAATTGGCGAAAGTTTACGTACCAGAAGAATTGACTACATGAACAGACCAAGACCAAATTTCAACAGATATAGACCACCACCATCAGCTAACCAACCTCAAAGGAAAATCGCACGTAATTTTCACATAGAATCTGAATATCAGCAATACGAGACAAATCTTGAAAATTTAGATGAACAAGAAGAACCGAATTTGAATGGCTACATAGAATCTACTCAGGAACCGCTTCAACTGGACAGTCAACATCTCGAATTTAGCGACATTCATTTTTTAGAATGACAAGCTCTTCGTTGCCCTATATAGAATTCAGAACGAAGAGCGGCGAAATATTAAAAATTTTGATCGATACTGGGTCAACAAAAAATTATATTCAACCACAATTCGTCAAGCGCCCCTTAGTAAATAAAGAAATTTTTTATGCAAAATCCATAGCCGGTAATGTAGAAATTAGAGAACACACCTTCATTAATTTATTTGGTCTCAAAGAGGAAACTAAATTTTACTTAATGCCATCGTTAAATTCGTTCAATGGAATTTTAGGGAACGAGACACTAAAACAACTCGATGCTGTTGTTCATACAAAAGATAACATTTTACAAATAAAAAACGGTATAAAAATAAAGATGAAACAACTTGCGTCTCATGCTCATCTGAACTCAATAGAGATACAGGATGAACACCTTACTCCGTCACAAAAAGAAAAACTAGGTAGCAAAACATGCCAAACATTTTTTAGAACCTGATGAAAGGTTTACATTTACCACGAAAATAGTGGGTGAAATACGTTTAGAAACTGACACCCCCATTTATACTAGATTTTACCCATATCCTATTGCATTAAAAGCTGAAATTGAAAAACAAGTTGATAAACTATTGCAGGATGGTATTATCAAACCTTCACGGTCCCCATATAACTCCCCCGTGTGGATTGTAGGAAAAAAACCCGATTCTGCAGGTAATAAGCAGTACAGAATGGTTATAGACTATAGGAAGTTGAATTCCGCAACCATTTCAGACCGATATCCAATACCAGAAATAAATGTCGTCACATCACAGCTACGTGAAAACACATTTTTCACCGTAGTTGATCTTAAAAGTGGATTTCATCAGATACCACTGAAACCAGCAGATTATGAAAAAACCGCGTTTTCCGTTTGCAACGGCAAATACGAGTTTACGAGGCTACCTTTCGGACTTAAGAATGCCCCATCTATTTTCCAACGAGCACTCGACGATATCCTTTGTGAACATATCGGAAAGAGATGCTATGTATATATTGACGACATAATTATATACAGTAAAACGGAAGACGAGCACATGGAAAATATTGGAAAGGTTTTCAAGACCTTAGAAGACGCTAATTTAAAAGTTCAATTGGATAAATGCAAATTCCTACATAGACAAGTCGAGATTTTAGGATATATTATTTCTGCAGAAGGAATAAAAACAAATCCATCCAAAGTAAAGGCAATAGCTAACTTCCCGGAACCTAAGACACTAAAGGAGCTTAGGTCATTCTTGGGCCTATCAGGCTATTATCGACGATTTGTCAGAGATTACGCGAAATTGGCCAAACCCTTAACATCACTCCTAAGAGGGGAAGAAGGTAGAATTTCAAAGAAAAAATCATCTCTTGTTCCAATAACTCTAAATCTGGAAGCTAAAGAAGCATTTCATAAAGTAAAAAATTCTTTAATATCTAAGGACATAATACTTGAATATCCTGATTTCACTAAGGACATGGAACTTACAACCGACGCGTCCAATTTTGCATTGGGAGCAGTCTTGTCACAAAATTTCCTTTATTTCAAGAACATTAAGCAAGGCAGAGGAAAACTACGCTGCCAACGAGAAAGAACTCCTCGCCATAATATGGGCACTAAATTCATTCCGAAATTACCTGTACGGTACAGCAAAAGTAAAAATATTCACCGACCACCAGCCACTCATCTATTCGTTAAGCAACAAAAATAACAATACTAAAATGAAACGATGGAAGGTGATTCTTGAGGAATATAACTATGAACTTCTATATAAACCAGGTAAAGCAAACCTTGTCGCCGATGCCCTTTCAAGAATACCACCAGAAACCGATATTCATACACTCTCTATAGCAACAAATAGCGCCGAAAGTTCTTCTCATAATTTGATTTACCACGTAGACGCGCCTATAAACGCATTTAAGAACCAAATTTTTCTTAATATAGCCCCAACGCAAAATTATAAGTTTGAAATTGTATTCCCTACCTATCACAGACATATTATATTCCAACCGCAATTCAATATAAAAAAAATTCTTAATCCATCTGTCATAAATTGTATAAAAGCTCCTGAGTCAACTATAGGAATAATACAGGAAATATTCTCAGAACATTTTCGAAACTATAAAATTAGATTTTCCAATAAGCAAATAAGAGACATCAAAAACGAACAAGAACAGGAGGAAATCATAATAAAAGTACATAAGCGTGCCCACAGAAGCGCAAGAGAAAATAAACTTCAAATACTTGAAGACAACTACTTTCCCGGAATGACAAAGAAAATAAAAAATATTATAAAAAAATGTGTTGTTTGTAAAGAAAACAAATACGACCGCCACCCAATAAAACCAGAAATACAAGCTACACCCATTCCACAGTTCCCAGGGCAAATAATTCACTTGGACATACTTATAGTTGGAAAAGAGTTAGTGCTCACTGCAATAGATAAGTTTTCCAAATACGCTACTGCGAAGCCCATAAAATCCAAATCGGCTGAGGACATAAGACAACCCCTAAAGGACATTCTTTTTACATTCTTCCCAGAAAGCCTCGTAATGGATAATGAGAAATCATTCAACTCAGAATCCATAAAGTTTATGGTTGAAAACGAATTTGGGATAAAAATATTTCGAACCGCTTGCTACACTAGCTGCTCTAACGGCCAAGTAAAACGATTTCATTCGACGTTACAAGAAATAATGCGCTGCTTACAAACGGAAAAAGTTCACCGATCGTTTCAAGAACTTTTAGATAGATCCGTAAACGAATATAATTTATCTATACATATGGTTACAAGAAAAAAACCCATTGAAGCATTTTTTGGAAGACGAGTTAGCACCGACCCTGAACTATTAGCGAGAGATAGGGCGGAGACCATCGAAAGACTTTTAGAAAAACAGAGAAATGACCTTACTTACCATAACGCAAAGAGAACACCCCCAAAGGAATATTCCACGGGAGACGAAATTTTTGTCAAAATAAATAAAAGAATAGGAAACAAATTATCAGCTAAATACAAAAAAGAAACAGTAGCACAGAATTTCAATACTACAGTTAAAATTAATTCAGGCAAAATCGTTCATAAAAATAACATTAAACAATCTTAGAAATTCAAAATTCTTTCATTTTATTATAGGAAACATTATGAAACTCATACTTTCGATTTTTATGTGGATGCTGGCAACGAACGCACAGCAAATTAATATACAAGACTTGATGGATACCTACCAATTAAAACTGGAGAACAAAGGACGATTAGACACTACGACAAAATTTTACACTTTATAAATCTAACTACTTACGAAGAGACAATGCTGTTAATTTCTAAGAACATAGAAACGTTGAACGCCACCATATTCGAAGACAAACAACTTCTTGGTACAATAAATAGGAACTTCCTCGTACTAAACACTCGAATAAATAACCTATATATCAAGTCTAAACCTAAGCGAGGACTTTTTAATGCTTTAGGGAAAGGCTTAAAGAGTATCGCAGGGTCTATGGACAGTGACGACGAATACGAACTAAGGAAAATGATATCCGAAATACATGACAACGAACAGACTACCAATGGTACACTTAATAATTTAAAATTTGTTAACAATTTCATGACTGAACAAATAAACAATATTACAAAACACATAAACAAACAACAGACACTAATCAGTAAATACATTAACAAATTTAGGGACGAAACGGACAATAAAATTATAACACTTGAGGATGAAGTACAATTCATCCAACATACATACACATTAAATAACGACATACTACTCCTGAATAATCACATTGAGGATATTGGACGAATCTTATTTTCTAGCAAATTGGGAGTTATTCCTAGTAATATCTTGACACAAAAGGAACTAGATCTATTTACGGACCTTGACAGCTATACTAACATAAAAATTGTAGTACTTTTTCAAAACAAAAATATTATACTAACAATACTTATACCCCAATTTTCTTCCAATATTTTGGCTAAAATAAAATTTGAACCGCTGCCAAATATTCAAAATAAATCAATAGTATTAAGTCAAACAGAACTATTAACTGATAATAATAATAATATCTATGATGTTAATGTTAAAGATAATTTGGAAAAAAATTTAGTTGTTTTAGATAATAAATGTATTTCAAATATTTTGGATTTTACAGAAGCACATTGTGACCTTGAAAATTTTGAAAAACCTATTGTAAAAGAAATAATTCAAGGAATAATTGTATTTAAAAAATTTGAAGAAATAATAACACATGATTGTAACAATATAAAAATTAAACCAAAAGGAACATTCCTTATTCGATTCGAGAATTGTAAGATTAATGTATTGAACGTAACTTACACTAATGTTAAACTAAAGATTTATGATGCAATTGTTTTACCTAATTTAATGACAAAAATCAAAGAAAATAATAATACAAAATTAAATATAAAACTTGAAAATCTGTATATAAAACAGTTGCAGCACGAAGATAATATAAAAATATTAGTTGGTAAGAACTCAAACACAAATGTAATTAGTTTTAGTACAGACGTGGCGATTGTGATTTTGTTTCTCGTAATTCTTTTAAAAATTTTTAAGCATAGGCAAAGATGGTATACAATGAATACTAATCACACTCCAAAAATTGGACCATTTTTGCAAATTGCAAAACCCCAACCCAATTAACAGTAAAATCAATTGAGGACAATTGACTTAAGAGGGGAAGAGTTAACGTAAAAAATATTTAAAATAAATTTCAGTTTAAAAATTAACTTCTTTCAATAAAACCGAAACGTTGCAATTTTATGTTCATTGTACTAGATACAATAAAAGTTAACATAAATTTCTGTTTAATTTCTTTCTTTGCAATTTTAGGTTCATTGTACTGAACACAATAAATTGCAATATTGCAAACTTTAAATTTTGCATTTCACAGATTTGGTATAATTTCAATTCACAGAATTCCAATCGTACCACTAGAGTTAATTAAGGTATAAGTATGTAAAAAACAAGGAATAATTTTGGAGTTGAATTTTAACAATAATAAAGAGCGGTCACGCTAATAAAAGTAAAAAATTGTTTTTTTTCATTTCTTCAGCGAGGAAGAAATTAACTTATACAAGCATAAATAATTATACTTAGTCAAACTATATCTTCTTATACCCTACACCACAATAGTCGGGAGGGTATATTGGATTTGTGCTAATGTTTGTAACGCCCCTAAATATTGGTCCAACACCCACCTTAAAGTATACCGATCGGATTAGAATCACTTTCTGAGTCGATTTAACGATGACCGTCCGTCCGTCTGGCTGGCTGGCTGGCTGTCCATGTAAAGCTTGTGCGCAGAGTACAGGTCGCAATTTCAAAGATATGTCGATAAAAATTGGTACGTGATATTTTTTCGGCCCAAGGATGGATCGGATTGAAACTGGTGGAAATCGGTCCATTGTTTCACCTAGCCCCCATACAAATGTCTTCCAGAAATTGGGGTTTTCGGGTCATAAATCTTTGAATTATGCAAGTATGCAAACAAAATTTACCACAAATGAGTAGTAAATGAAGCTAACGCACATCTACAAATTTCGTGAAGATCGGTCCATAATTAGTCGTAGCTCCCATATAAGGCCCACTTCCGATAATCACTTAAACGAGCATAACTCTTTTAAAAATGTTAGTATCCAAAAATTATTGAACACAAATATGTTTCGTACATATACATATAATATGGTATAATTTTATGATGATCGGTCCATAATTAGTCGTAGCTCCCATATAAGACCCACTTCCGAAAATCATTTTAAAGAGCATAACTCACTCAAAAATGTTGGTATCCAAATAAAATTGTACACAAATATATTTAATATGGATACTAATAATACGGTTCAATTTTATTGTGATCGGTCAATAATTAGTCGTTGCTCCCATGTAAGGCTCACTTCCGAAAATCACTTTAAAGAGCATAAATTTCTTAAAAAATATTGGTAATCAAAAAAAATTCGACACAAATAAGTTTCTTATATACAGAAATAATGACATCTAATTTTGTAATGGTGAATGGCTCTCCGTAATTCACTTTAATTTCCATAAATCTTTTAAAAGTATTTATATCGAGATAAAGTTTAACACATATAATAATTATATTCACAGAAATCATGACACTGAATTTTGGTCCAAAATAGGTGATATCTCGCAAATAACGCCCATTTCTGAAATAATTTTTTATATTTACATATACTAGGTGTAGGGTATTATATGGTCGGGCTTGACCGACTATACTTTCTTACTTGTTTTTTTTTTGAATTTTGATGGTAAATATTTTAAAATTGTGTAAATTTACACTAATACAAATAAATTTCGAAGCAGTTATTAATCGAATAAGTTTATAGGAATAAGATTATTAGAAAGTAATAATAATTTGGACAGGCTACTATATATAAATAAATATATTAGTTGATTAATAAATAAATAAATTTGTAAATAAATAAATTTGTAAATAAATAAAATTGATTAATTAATTAATAACTGAGTAAATAACTTAATTAATTAATAAATTAATGAATAAATGAATAAAATAATAAATAAACATATAAAGTGTAATGTACATCGGACTGAATATATGAATCCTTGGGGGATAGCATGTATACTTCGACAAAATCAAAATACAAGATAAATAAGAGCTTTTTTGATTATCAAGTGTTCAGGTTAAATAGGAAGAAAAAAAATTAGATAAAACATACGAACTAGCGGGAGCCATTGATATGCCACTAGCGGTCAGTCAGGCGGCGGGGTTCTTGTTCGTGTTGTCCTATGTCCTATTTAAAATTCGACATTCACAAATATTTGTTATAGACTCCCTAAACTACAACAAAATGTAGTAAAATCCGGTTGATTTAAAACAAAAGATGATAATAGCTTGACCCGATATTTTTGTCAACCTAAAAGTGTATAAATTTGACCACAACTGTATGACCGATCTCCTAGATGTTATGGAGACAGAATGCCTCTTAACCCACCCTTCCATTGATCTTATTGGGCAAAATTGGAATAAGATCCCTAACTCTGTTCACACACTTTCTCACATCACGAAAACTTCAACAAAATATTTATAGTTCCATAATTATATTTCTCATTGTATTCAAATAATAACTTTAAATTTAATAATCATATTATTTAATATTAAAAGAATTATTCTTCAAAAAAAAAACTCATTCCAAATCCGTTCAGGAATATACTTCAATATAGAGTAACAATTAAATTTCAATTATGCACAATACAAATTTTATAACAATAAAGAAGAATTTAATAAATGGGTAACAATATAAAAAATTTTAATAAATTCTTTAGTTCTGTACTAATATTTTTTGATTAAAGTGTAAATAAGTAACAAAAAAAAAACAAGATCAATAAATGCATTGCTTAATGATCATTAAGAGTAAAAAGATCTTTGAAAATAAGAAGAAGGTCGCACAAAAGAAGAATAACAAAATATATTATTTTATTGCTTTACTAAAATCATATTTATGTAATACCTAACCCTCGAATGACGGCGTTTAAAATTTTAATTGAATAACTATATCATTGTTGTTGTTACTTTTTACTAACAATTTAAATTGAAATATATGCAAAACAAAAAATATCAAAAAGTATAAAATTCACTCACCAATTTAGGGTATCTGGAGCTGCTGAATGTTGAGGCCTCGACAATCCGCTACAGAGTTCTTAGACAAATTATGTTGAAAGTTAAAGTTTTGTTTTGCATGTACAAATTAATTCCATAACGGTGATTAAATCTAATTAGCTTAAATAAAAACTTATTATAATGGTGTTTTTGAACTGTGATATAATGTGTAATATAAGTTAAGGTTTCCAAATCAACATGATTTATTTTAATTTATATATTTTTTTAGAATTTTGAATAGATTTAAGATTAGTTTATAGTATTTGTTTTAACATATTTTAATGGATTTTAGGTTTTAAGATGTGGACATTTTAACTTATTTATTATATTTTAGATTTGAATCATTTTTATATCTGTTGTTATTGTAAGATATTTATTGCCAAATTTTTTTAAATATCAAACTATGATTTGAAAACACTTAACACTTACTTATGAATTATTATAACTTTAATTGGTTTTATCTTAGATGGCTTTGATATTAGTCAGATTAGGCAATATGGTGGATTCATTTCGGTTTAGTAATTAACTTTCCAATTCATTTGATGATTCTCGGTTATTTTTTTGATTGAAAATAGGTTTTTATATTAACATTTTATCTTCTCGTTATATATATTATAGTCTTAAGACATGGATTTTTATGTACTTCTTTATGTATGTCTCTATTTATAGATTATTGCAAAATAAATCTGATGCTGTAGAAATTGATCTTTGCTTAATGACGATTTGTGTTTTCTATTCTGTCTTCCTCTTTTTCTACTTGTGTACTACTCATATTTGAAAATTTCGTTTTGTAAATTTTTTGGGTTGCAATAAAAATGGTACAGTGGTGGCTTGGGGAATAAGTCCACCACTGTGTATTAAAGTTTATAAAAAGTTCCTGTTGGAAAATATTTTATTAGATTTTATCAAAATTAACTTTGTGAACATATTACCTTTTCTTTTATGTTAGATTCTCGTCAATAATTTACTTTCCCAGAATGCTATTATTGCAAAATTTTCAAGGCTTTTAGCAATTACTAATAAAATATGATAAAATGTATAATTTAGCTAATCAACTTTTTTAAACTTATTTATTTAGCAAATTACCTTTTATTTTATTGATTTATTAGTTTGAATTGTAATATAAAAATATCTAGTTAATAAATGTCCTTTAAGGATATTATCGAAAACTTTGAAAGATTAAAAAAATTATATTAACTTTGTTTGATGTTTCTGGATTGAAGTTTAAGTTAGAAAAGACGGAAATAAGTTTTTATAAAGACAAACGCTTGGGTTTATGAAAATTCGGAAAATATTAAAATCGTCGCAGATTTGAGTATGCGTTTTAGTGCGTTTTTATGCGTCAGATGGATAATGTTAAATGCAACAGTGTGAGCTAAAATCTCATTCACAAAAACATTACTGTTAAATTAAAAACACATATTTAGATATACTAACAATTTTTTTAAGCGAGATAAATTTTCAACCAAATAATCAAATTATTTTAACAATGAATGAATAATTTCAAAGTTATCCGCAAAATGCTTATGTTTATAAGAAAAAAAAATATGTAACAACATCATAGAAAAAAGTGTAACAGAATGAATAATCGTACATTACAAAAGCAATATTATTAAATGAATAAATAAATAAATTAACAAGTAAATAAATAAAGTAACAAATAAATAAGTATGTACATAGATCAATAACTGTATTGATAAATAAATAAATAGATAAATTAAGAAATTAATAACTAAAATATTAAATAAATAAGTAAATAAATCCATAAATAAATTATTAAATTAATAAACAAATAAATCAATGAATTGTTAAATAAATAAATAAATAAAGTAATCAACAAATAAGTAAATGAAACAATAAACAAATAAATAAAAAAATAAAATACAAAAATTAAATAACATAGAATCTATATTCTATGTTTTTTTGCAAATTGATTTAATTTGTCTTTTCTTTTATATGCATATTATTTAATTTTGGTTTACACATTATTCAATATATTTGTATATACATACATACAAAATAAATCTTTTCAGTTCATCTACTACATTAAAAGAATTTTTTTTTGATATGTGTGTTATTTAGTATTAAAACATATTAAATTAGTCATATTGATTTCTGAAATTATTTAACTATAGACTTTTGTTAAACCCTGTTATCTAGTATGTCCTAAAAATTAAAACTATTGCAAAGTAACTTGAAAATAAAATAATGTACAGCTATGATATATTTTCGTAAATATTTGTGCAATTTATTTGAATGATGTTGCAAGGCTAGATAAACTCTGGTGATGATGTGACGATGACTTGTTGGGTAAGTAATATTAGGGGTTCC
Source organism: Bellardia bayeri (assembly GCA_950370525.1). Lineage (NCBI taxonomy): Eukaryota > Metazoa > Arthropoda > Insecta > Diptera > Calliphoridae > Bellardia > Bellardia bayeri. The sequence continues at coordinate 49,861,676 of OX493268.1, forward strand.
GAGAAAGTAAAGTAGGTAAACCGGAGCCATGGATGGCTGCAAATGCCATATTAGGGGAGGGAAACCTACAGAGGCAAAACATCTAAGCCTCAGAACTTCGTTAAATCTCGTGTATAGAAAACTATAAGCAACTGTCGCATGTCCGTCCGTTATAAATTTCATTCCTTATTCTCAGTGTTCTGTCTAGTGTTAAATGTTAGCTTCCGGCAAAAAATAAAAGAAACTGGCACGAAATATTAAATGTTGACAAACTTGGTGGAAAGAACCACACCTTATCCGACGAGCTACTGCCGTGCAACTACAAGCGTGCCAATACCACCAAAAAGAAACAGCGGTTTGTCACAAAATTTCTAACTCTAATTCATCATATAACATGTTCTTTGTTATATTATTATTATTCAATTATTTATGTGTGGTCAAAATTCTCTATGAAAGCAAATTCAATGTTTTATTAAACTATGTAATTCAATTCCCTTTAAGTACATTACATTACAATTTATAAGTTATTATTTATATCAAATAAATGTGACCAACACTTTGCATATATGAGTGTGATCAACACATTACACCTCCCTCCTCAAGATTGAATTTATGAATACAATATAGCATTCATTCCAAAGGGAGGAAAAATCTCTCATACCAAGGCAAAGGACTTTAGGCAAATTAGTCTATTATCGTTCCTTTTGAAAACTTTAGAAAGAATTCTAGATATCCATATTAGGAATTCTCTTGATCAAAAATTAATATCGCCATAACAACATGGAGACGGCACTTCAATCGCTATTAAGCTATATTGAGAAATCTCTAGAATTTGGCAACTTTACGATGATAGCCTTTCTGGACATAGAAGGAGCTTTCAATAACGTAAAACCTGAAGTCATAATATCAGCTCTACGGGACTTAGGTTTCGACGAGTCAATCACTAGGTTTGTAACGAATCTATTGAGAAAAATTGGTATGACGTGTATCACAAGATCGGCCACTAGGGGCACTCCCTTATAAATAAAAACGTTTTATTCTCACTCGACTACAATGTTGCTTTAAAAGTATTGTTAGTTAACTCAATATTCAATGTTGATTCAGCTGGATCGCACAGGTATGTCGTGAAGTTTTATATTGTTTTAACTTGTTTACATGTTATTACAACATGTTTATTGATGTTAAAATAATCAGGGTTTAATATTTAGTAAAACATTTTTTCCATTTTCCATATTTATATGTAAAAATACTAAAAATATACAAACTATTAACCAACGAAATATATGCACTAACTTCATGGTAGAAATATTTCTAGTAGTAATTCTAAAACTATTTTGCCATACAAAATATTTCTAGTAGCAACCAGAACACAAAATGAAAATTTTTCATTTTCAATATATTTACTACTAGACCACACGCATACTTTTTATAGTTTACTACCGAACCATAAACCATGCAATACAATGTGCAGAAAACTGGGGGAAAAATAGAAATAAGAAAAGGTTCATACATACAGTCAGTATACGTTGATTTGTGCGTATAAAATAATAATTTGCATAGAATTGTGTGTTATTAAGATAAGGAATTAAAGTACATGAAAATATAAGGTGCTTTTTCAAGCTAATGATTTATTTTTTTAAATTTATGATTTATGATTTTTAATAACGATTCTGATTAATTATTGATTTTATTATTTATTGAGTCTTCAAATGAATTCGTGCTATTTTTAAAATAAAGATGTAACTAAGAAATTAAAAAGTTGTGTGTGGACGTACATATGTAATTATGCGGTATGAATGTAATAATAACAACAAACACAAGAATGGTATAGAAAGAATGGAAATTCATCAACATTTATGAGAACATGTATTTTCAAAATTATAGAAAATTAAGAAAAAATGTAACAAAAAAAACAGTAAGTTGGTGAAAACGAAATTTTTCAATGAGAAAATTTTACTTTTAGACACATTATGTGCATATGTATGTATACCTAGGTAGTGTTTTAAAAGAAAGGCAACAACAACTCAGAAGAAGTTTTTAATAATAACATATCATTCATATTGATTTGCAAACATACATATGTACGTTGTTTGTACTTGTTTGTATTCTGAATGAAATGAATAATAGCACGTGATAGTACAAATGATCGACTACAATAAAGAATCTGAGGTCTGAAAGATACGAACAGCGTGACCGTCAGCGCTACTAAAGTATCAATTTGCAACTTTTTTGACCGTCTTGCCACTTTTGGTGCTACTTTTTTAAAATGTTCTAAATCTGCTACTATTTGCAAAACTTTGCCCCTTTTTGCCCCCTTTTTAAAATAACATCACTAATTTCAAGTTTTCATCAGCTTATGTTTGCCACTTCTTTTCTTTGACAGGTTATTATTTTATTACAATCTGTACAGAAGCTAAAATGTTTGTAAGGGCATTGCTACACGTTCAAAAAATATCGTGATACTAGAAATATCACGATATTTATTGAACGAAATCCAGATCGCGGATCTCGTGTCAGTAAAAAGTAACAAATAATAATAATTGTGTCCATTAACTTAAGTGCGTATATTTTTCCGATCCTGCAACCACTTTTTGCTCCAAATTTTTCTTCAATGGAAAAGCAAGCAAAATAGCTAACAGGCTATCTTTTGGTTTTCTCGCGACATTGATAAACGATCCGCACAGCACAAAAATAACATATGTAAATACTGACGCGATAAATATTGAACATGTAGGATACGCTCGTGATCCATTAATACTTTAAAATGGATCGCGATTCAAATATCACAATATTTATTGAACGTTTAGAAGTGCCCTAACGAAAAAAAAAACATGAACAAACTAAACTAAACTTTCCAAACTGACCCCCTTATTCAGAAACGATTATTAAATTTAACAAACGTTTATTAAGACAGATTTGCATATAAAAATTTGCTTAATATACGTTTGTTGAATTTAATAATCGTTTTTGAATAAGGGGGTGAATCTTCACAAATCACAAATCAAACTTAAATACAACAAACTTTAAAAATATTGACTATAAAAATTCTGTATAGGTATATTAAGGATATAAAGAACATTTATATTGACCATGAAGCGGAAACTGATATACATATGTATAGAAAAACTATCTGAAGCATGTATACTTTTAATAAAATGCAATTTATTAAAATTTTACCAAAAATTGTGTAGTGAAGTAATGTCTACGCTTTTAGATCCAGCACTTTTAAAAGCCAATGAAGATATTAATTATTTTGAAATTGTTTCAGAGTTCGCTGATATAATAACTGACCCAGAACGCATTCAAGTTATTAGAAAGTAAAATAAATGACAAAAGTTGTGAGCATATCTTTACAAATGTGGGAAGTGGGAAAGCTAAAAAATACATTTAGTGAACCTTTATTTGTGATTTTATACCAATTTTCATCGTATATATTTACGTTACCACATATGTAGCAGTGCTTGTGCTGAACGTACTTTTTTAAAATTAGCACTTATGAAAAATAAGTTGCAAACCGATTAAAGGTTAGTATCTGTTAATAAATGCTTCCAGCATTAAACTTATTAGATGTTGATTTGAAAGATTGGAATCCAAATGAAAATTTGGTAAAAAAAAATATATTAGGACAATTTCAAACCATTAAAATTTATAAAAAAAAATAAAGAAGGTGTGAAGTGTGCTTTCAGACAAATTTTTCATACAAAATTTTCTTAAAACACATTTGAAGTCTACTTTAATTTTTTATATGTAAATACGGCAGTCTATTTATTTTTCTATCTATTTTTCAACAAGTTGTTGATTTTCGTAATAAATTTTAAAACTGTCATGTTTGAACAGCTGCAGTAAATAAATAAACTACATTACATGAAATTTTTTTAGATTAAAGCAAGAGAATGTTAAATGCTTATTTTATTTATGTTTTCGTTATGTTTTATCTCTAAATAAAATTAATTTTTTTATTTTTGTGCCACTTTTTCTTCTGAAATCCCCTTTTTGTGCCACTTTTCGAAATTTCTTAACGGTCACGCTGGATACGAATGCGATGAAAGTGCATTAAAGAAGACATTTACATATAGATCATTTTTATGACACATTTTTTGTCAAGTGTTTTTTGGCTCTATTTATGTACATACTACATATGTATGTATGTATGACATACATTGTATGTATATACATTTCTTCGCGAATATTGCAGGATCCAGCTTTGTAAGAGTACAGTTGTGTAGATGAAGAAAAGGGAATAATAAAGAGTTTTTATGTGTCAAACTTGAATTTGAAAAAAAAAATATCCAAATTATTCCACTTAACTTTCCCATAAATAAAACCCAAAAATTTAAGGAACAATTTTTATTATACTACTTATTAATACATATATATGTATGTATTTGTTCATACAATGAATTTAACTAAATTATAACAAATAAAATAAAAAAGTGCTACATAAATAGAGCCAAAAAACAATTGACAAAAAATGTGTCATAAAAATGATTTATATATGTATGTATAACGGTAGTCATAAAAAAACACTTCTACATAAACAATGCAATACCCCAGTAGGAAAAAGAAGCATATTATTATTATTGCATAAGAAAGTATTACAGTATGCTTACTTTCCGTCCAAGAGTGACGCTATCTTCCCCTACGAATCCCCCTTACTTTCTGAAAAGAATTGCCGCCTGTCGTAAGCATTATTTTGAAAGGATAAGAAGACATGATACATGCTTTCACTTTTGTATCTAAAAACAAGTAAGAAAGTATAGTCGGTCAAGCCCGACCATATAATACCCTACACCTAGTATATGTAAATATAAAACAGTTTTTCAGAAATGGGCGTTATATGGGAGATATCACCTATTTTGGACCAAAATTCAATGTCATGATTTCTGTGAATATAAATATTATATTTGTTAAACTTTATCTCGATATAAATACTTTTAAAAGATTTATGGAAGTTAAAGTGAATTACGGAGAGCCATTCACCATTACAAAATTAGATGTCATTATTTCTGTATATAAGAAACTTATTTGTGTCGAATTTTATTTGATTACCAACATTTTTAAGAAATTTATGTTTTTTAAAGTGTTTTTTAGTATGGTTCTTATATGGGAGCTACGACTAATTATGGACCGATCACAATAAGTGTTTACCGTATTATTTTTATATAGACGAAACATATTTGTGTTCAATATTATTTGGATACCAACATTTTTAAAAGAGTTATGTACTTTTAAGTGATTTTCGGAAGTGGTCCTTATATGGGAGCTACGACTAATTATGGACCGATCGTCATAAAATTCCACCATATTATATGTATGTAGACGAGACATATTTGTGTTGAATATTATTTCGATACCAACATTTTTAAGAGAGTTATGCTGTTTTAAGTGATTTTCGGAAGTGGGCCTTATATGGAAGAGTGCGACTAACTATGGACCGATCGTCATAAAATTCTACCATATTATATGTATATACACAAAACATATTTGTGTTCAATATTATTTGGATTCTAACATTTTTAAAAGAGTTATTCTCTTTTAAGTGATTTTCGAAAGGGCGCCTTATATGGGAGCTACGACTAATTATGGACCGATCATAATAAAATTATACCGTATTATTTGTATACATATTACACATATTTGCTTTCAATATTATTTGGATACCAACATTGTTAAGAGAGTTATGCTCTTTTAAGTGATTTTCGGAAGTGGGCCTTATATAGGAGCTACGACTAATTATGAACCGATCGTCATAAAATTCTACCATATTATATGTATATGTACGAAAGATATCGGTGTTCAAAATTATTTGGATACCAACATTTTTAACAGAGTTATGCTCCTTTAAGTAATTTTCGGAAGTGGGCCTTATATGGGAGCTACAACTAATTATGGACCGATCTTCACGAAAGTTTTAGATGTGATTTAGCTTCATTTATTACTAATTTTTTGTGAAATTTGTTTGCATACTTGCATAATTGAAAGATTTATGATCGGTAAACCCCAATTTCGGGAGGACATTTGTATGGGGGCCAGGTGAAATAATGGACCGATTTCCACCAGTTTCAATCCCAATAATCCTTGGGCAAAAAAATATCATGTACCAAATTTTATCAAAATATCTTCAAAATTACGACCTGTACTCTGCGCACAAGCTTTACATGGACAGCCAGCCAGACGGACGGACATCGTTAAATCGACTCAGGGAGTGATTCTAAGTCGATCGGTATACTTTAAGGTGGGTGTTGGACCAATATTTCTGGGCGTTACAAACATCAGCACAAATCCAATATACCCTCCCCACTATTGTGGTGTTGGGTATAACAACGAATGTTTGTGATTTTTAGTCAGCTGTTTTTGACAATGAAAGAGTTAAGCTTTGTTCACATTGTGTGTATTTGTCATGTGTACTGTCACTTTTTCGCATGGCAACACCTGCAAACTATATCATGTGTTATTTCTCTGTGTGCAATACATATGACATTTTTGTATTTAGAACGAGTTCTATTTTCAAGTGACAAACCATCTGACATCAGATGATTTTTATAACCAAAATTTTGTGGCGGCAAAAATTAATTAAAATTTTAATAAGTATAATTTATACCTAATAGTAAAACAAAAATACAAAAAAAAAAAACTACGCAAATTTATTATTGAAAATATAGGGAAAAATTGCAAAGGAGTTAACAGAAGTAGGTACATACATATGCATTTTTTAATTGCAATTTTTATAGTTATTTTTATGTTGTTCCAGTTTGACTGGTGCAAAGATTAATTTAAAGCATTTGGCAATTGTTATTTGTAATAAATGTAACGCAATATATTTCCAGAATAAAATAACATACTTGCGCGGTTAATATACTTGTGCGGGAAACTGCAAAAGAAAAAAGACCGCTGCAGATGATGTGCATGTACCATGTGTGTTTTGGTTCAACGAAATGGGTTTTCTGGAAGAATTTATTAAAATTAAAAAAGGTGCATGTAATCTATATGCAACTATTTTATCAACCTCTCGTTCCATTTTTAAATAAAATTTTATTTAATTACAAATTTAATTTTTATATAAATACATACAGCAATTAGCTGTTTTAAGATTGTTTATAGGTTATGCCAAATGTATTTCACATACCAACATATGAACATGTAAATTATAAACCGTATGTAAAACTGAAATTTTGACACACACATGAAATTACATATGGGTAGAAAAGTGACATTACACATGACAAATACACATAATGTGAACACAGCTTAAATAGCAAAAACAAATACCCATGTTGTTTTTGTATTGTTGTACTTGTTGTAATGTTGCTACTACCTTTTAATCAATATGCCTTGGTTCAAACATTCCATGGCAGATAACTGCATATATGGGAGAATGCTTAGATAAGCGTTTCTCATGGTTATGCTGCCTAAGTGTGTCTGCTATTTGACGCCTAGTACCGTACATATGTAGTGTAGGTAAGGGTCGATAGTTAGGCACACTACACCTCCCCATTCGGAAGAATAATCAATATTTTATATTGATTTTCATAATTGAATGTTTGAACATTACAATTTTATTATTAATTATTTAAAAGTAATCCATTTATAAAAAAATATCAAATATAATAATGTTTATAAAAATTATCTATTTTTTTTAATTATAATTTAATTATATATCATTGTTATTTTCTATTATTATTATATTATTCTATTATTATTATATCAAATAATAAAAAATTTAAAATTTCTGCGAAAAAAAAAATATAATATGAAATCAAATCAGTTGATCAGGCTGTTTGGTTTCGTATGTATATTTTCACAGTATTTGTTTTTATAATTAGTCATATTATATTTTTCAAAGTATTTGTTTTAATTATTAATTTTATATTATGTATTTTCTATTTAGGATTTTATTGTATTTATAATATAAAGTATAATGTAATAAATTATATATGTGTAAGTTTTTATTTCTTAGTTAATATTTAAGAGAGAAGTTATAATATTACAATATTACAAGATTATTATAAAAATTATGGTAAAACTAGGATAGTTAACATTACAAAAATTTAATATTATGATATAGTAAATGTTTATACCAAACCGATTGTGGACTGTAGTTTTCTTAAATAAACACTTTTTCGATTAACATTTTTAACAATTCATTTATTCAACGATAACACAAAAACTTGTCCAACAGAAAGAAGAAAAACAAGAACAAGCCAGCAACATAAAGGGAAAACAATAAACATAAATTCATTATGCAGAGTTGCAGAGTTGGGATAAACGGGATAAATCATGTAGTTAGTTATGATGACACCAACATTCCGGCCCACGTTGAAAGGGTCATCTTTCAAGAATCTAAAAAGAGTGGACAAAGCTTGGATATTGGACGTTTCAGCGACCCATTCTTAGTTCTAATAGTCACAACTCGGACCAAACCGTCATTGCCAGGATGCGTCAAAAGTATTCTGCCCATTAGCCATTGTGCGGGGAGCATGTTGTCATCTCTTATTAACACCATGTCACCAACTTGAAGATTTTTAGACCCATTTGGATTTCCTTTGTAGTTGACACAGATACTCTTTCGACCATTTTGACCAGAACTGTTGAACAAGATGCTGCATATATTGCCATCTAGTAAGGCGATTAACGTTCACATTTATCAAGTCTTCATCTGGTATTGATACCATCGGACAAAGAATCAAGAAATGTCCGGGAGTGAGCGGATCTTTATTGCCTTTAAACTTCAGATACAAGGGACGTGAATTTAAACAACATTCTATTTGACATAGAAGTGTAGATAGCTCCTTATAAGTCGCACTTGAAGTCTTCAATACTCGTTTCAGGTGAAATTTCACTCATTTAACGCCTGCCTCCCAAATGCCGCCAAAAGTTGGACCTAAGGGTGGAGTAAAGTGCCATTGAATTTCTTGAAAGGAAAGCTCCTGATTAATATTCCCAAAGTTATCATTCAGAAATTCAAATAATTCCTTTAGATCCTGGTTACATCTTACCACGTCTCGATACAAACCGTCGAAATGCTGCTTCAGAAAGCTCCGGCACTGCTTCTAGATGAATTGCCTTCGTACTTAGGCAAACAAATACGGCAATCCAACATTTATAATTTTTGGAACCGCGACCTTTCCAGGATTTTACCAATATTGGTCCGGCAAAATCAACTCCCACACGTTCAAAAGTTGTACACTATAGCTTGGAAGGTCACCCATTCGTTGTTGATACGGAATTTGCCTAAACCTCATGCAAGTGGTACATTTATAAACTTTTGATAAGATGAATGACGTCTGGTATCCAATATTTACAACTTAACAAGTACTGTAACTGCCTAGTGCCGGCATGAAGGTGATGTAGGTGATAATGTCTTACGATAAGAGAAGCTAAAGGATCCTTTACATGAAGTATGAATGGATGTTTTTGGTCATAGTTTATTCGGCCATTTTCGAGACAGCCTCCGACACGCAATATACCTTGAGGATCCATAAACGGAGTAAGCGCAGCTAGTTTATTCGTTCCTGAAATAGATCCTTGGGTAGCCAAAATACGTTTCTCATTATAAAAGAAATTATCCTGAGACAATTTTACCAATGATAAGTGAGCAGCCCGAAGTTCTGCCGTAGTTATGAACCCTCCAATTTTCTTGGAGGTATCGCCTTTAATTTTACAGTTGTTAATAAAACGTAGAACCAGAGCTGTGATTCTAAGTAAGGTATAGAAATTCGATAACGATCGGTAATATTAAATTCGTTGGCGTTGTGAACAATTGCTGTAGAAATGTTCTTTCTTTGTTCCAAATCTGTATCAAGGGAGCGTAGGATCTTGAAGAATAGGCGGGCCGTGCCACCATAATCTACTATCCATAATATCGGAAGATGAAACGCCTCTAGTGGCCAAATCCGCTGGGTTAAATTGTGATGAAATGTGTCGCCATTGAGTTGCGGGTAATTTGTCGATTATGTATGTTGTACGATTCGCAATAAAAGTTTTCCATCTAACAGGATGATCACTGATCCATGCAAGAACAACTGTTGAATCAGTCCAACCATAGGTTGGCACGTCGTGGAATCCAAATTAATTCTTTATTTTGGACATTAGCTTTACCATAAGATGCGCAGCGCAAAGTTCCAACCGTGGTAAACTTATCTGTTTTATGGGAGTTACTCTAGTTTTTGATGACAGCAAACAAGTCGATATAATACCATTAGGTTTAATTATACGTATGTATATAGAAGCTGCATACGCCAATTGTGAAGAATCAGCAAACCCGTGGAGTTCTATAATATCTCCCATCTGAAAGTTGAACCATCTAGGTATTTTTAAATCTTTGATGTGCTGCATATCATTCTGTAGTTTAAGCCACTCATTCTTGAGAGGACTGGGCAAATCTTGATCCCAACGTACGCCCTTAAGCCAGAGTTTTTGCATGAATATTTGCAACGTTATGATCACTGGTGATAACCACCCAATGTGATCGTACACCTTAGCAATGTCAGAAAGTACCCGTCTCTTGGTTATTACATCGGAATATTCCTGGAAACATGTGCTGTATTGGAAACAGTCAGACTCAGTATTCCACAATAAACCTAATGTTTTCACTGTTTCAGAGTCGTTTATAATTGCAGATGATGATAGATCTCTGTCCTTGACTCCAATGGCCTCCTGAAATTCATGTGAATTTGACGCCCATTTACGCAGGTTAAAACCTGCACTATACAATACGGAACATAGATTCTTACGCATTGAGTTGGCCGTTTCAATGTCTGGCGCACAGGACATATAATCATCAACGTAAAAATTGTTGTCAATTTCATATGAAACATCTGTATGTGTTGTAGAGTTATCAATTGCAACCTGTTTCAAAGTGCGTGTTGCCAAGAATGGTGCTGCGGCAGTTCCATAAGTAATAGTTCGAAGCTTGTATGTTTCAGGTTCTTCAAGTTGTGACTTACGCCATAATATGCATTGGTATGGCCTGTCTTCGGGGTGTATCAACACCTGTCGATACATTTTCTCGACATCTGCAATAAATCCAATTTTGAATTTCCGAAATTTTAGTAAAATCGTAAATAGATCATTTTGAATGTTAGGTCCAACTAACAGATGATCATTCAATGGCAAATCGTTTGAGCTCTTGCACGAAGCATCAAACACAACACGTAGCTTGGTGGTAGTGCTTGTTGCTTGTATAATAAGCTGCTTTGATGTCACTTGGTGTAGCTTCCATATGTTTCAGCTCTTTGTACTCGTCTATGAACTTTAGAAATTCAACTTTTAGGTCTTCATTTTTCATAAACTTCCGTTCCATAGATTGAAGTCTCTTTATTGCCGCAAGTTTAGATTCCCCAAGTTTTATAGAATCGTTCTTAAATGGTAGCCTCACCATATATCTTCCATCATCTAGTCGTTGAACAGTATCCACGTAACGTTTTTCGGCTTTTTCTTAATCAGGGCTGAAAATCTTACCTTGAAAGGTACATTCCTCAGTCTCCCAAAATTTCTGTAGATGAATGTCCAAACTTGGATACACATGAGCCACAAATGTCGATCGTACCGGCTGTTCAGTTATATCTCCTATAACAATCCATCCAAATATTGTGTTCACAGCAATGGGAGATCCACTTGGGTGTGTATGTTGCCCGTCTAACATGCAATGTGGAAATACATTTGCTCCCAAAATGATGTCAATACGATTCCTTTGATGAAATGCTGGATCCGCGAGAGGAAGATTTCGGAAATAATCCAAACCTTTGCTCCTGATAGTATGAGTTGGATGGTATTGGGTCAGATTCTGCAAACAATAAGTTTTAACCAACAGTGTCCTGTTGTGCTTTTCAGAAAATATTTCCAGTTGAACCTTTCCCTTAGTATAATTTGGTTTTTGTCCACCAACACCGTACAGTACGGTATTATCATTCGATTTCGGTAGCTGCAATCTCTGAACACAAGCTTTCGAAACGAGGGTAGATTGTGCCCCTGAGTCTATGAGAGCCTGACATGATTGAAGGCTGTTATTTTTATCGCGTACCATCACAATTGCCGTTGGTAAAAGTGTTGTTTCATGATTAACCTGTTGGTTTACGTTGATGTTGATTGTTGTGGGATTCTCATTGCTATCACCTTGTTGGCCGATTTCCGCAACTAGCACGTTGTCACCCATATGAAGTAGTGTGTTGTGTTTTAGACCGCATACCTTACAAGGACCTGATTTACATTCCCTCGAGATGTGTTTACCCCTGAGGCAGTTAAAACAAAGTTTGTTCCTAAAAATAACTTCCTTACGCTTATCAACATCCAACGCTTTGAATTGTGAACAATTGTATAAGAAATGGTCGTCATTACAAATTGTACACGACTGATTTGCAGTAGCAACATTTGCGATCTTACTTTGACGTTGGTATTTTATTGATGCATTAGCCTTCTGTTCCTCCTCTACTTAAACTATACGATTTCTCAAAAATTTCAATAATTGTGGAAACGTTTGAATTTCGCCCTCTTTACGCTGTCTGCGCCAAAGTGTAATTGTTTCTGTGTCCAATTTCTTCTTCATGTGAAACATCAAAACATAATCCCATGACTCAAGAGAGCCCTTAAGAGTTTTCAAAGCATTGTACGCCTCAACCGTATTGTGATAGAATTTCTTAAAATCGGAAGCCGTTGCATTCTTAACATGCTTTTGATCAAAAAGGAGTTCCAGATACTTTTCCACAATCATCTCGGAGTTGTCGTAGTTTTCCTTTAGAAGCTCCCATGCAACATTGTAATTGTCATTCGTAGGCGTTAGATGTTTTATGACCGTGGAAGCTTCACCTTTCAACTTCATTTGTTCTGAACATTCGATATATTAGTCCTAGAGTCTACCATAGGCACGAATAAATCTCTAAAGCGTATCCAATTTGAGATATCCCCATCAAAATCTGGTATTTCTATTGGAGGTAAACGTAGCTCGGACTGATTAGTGCCTGACAGTTGAACATTTTGAGCTATAGAATTTGAACGCATATCAGTTACGGCCGAGAGTATTGCCGACATTGTCTCCAGTAAAGATGTCTTAGTCGACTGCTGCTGAACAATCGCCTGTATCGTCATGTCATTGTTGTTTGGGCTGCTGGAAGCTGCGCCCTCAATAACTGTTCTATCCAACATTTCATTTGACTGGGTAGACCAAATAGTTCTTATTGCAAAATAAATATCCTCAATCTGTGTTCTGTATTGATCCTCTTTAATCTGCTCACCATCATTCTCACACAAGAAATCAATTTCATTTTGGCAAATCTCATAATATTTATAAATTTCCTCAAGTTTATCAATACGTACATTTATATCATGATAACTTGCAGTCTGATTATTGTCAGCATTATATATTCTCGTAATAGACTTCTTATCTGTGAACGTTTTTTCCTTAGTTCCTCCATCATGAATTTCAAATTTGTTCACCTCTCTAACACCATTTATCAAAACAATACCAATGTCAAACAAAAAACCACACCAATTACAGTTTTCAAACCATAGCAAGCGCTTATTAATGTCCGTTAATTTATTCAATAAAGTCACAAACCACTTCAAATCAAGTGCAAGTTTAAAGTACACTGCTTTTCCAAATATCGTTATTGATGCACTGCTTTATTCTCCTCCTTAGCAACACTAGTTCTCGGTCTTCAAATTAATGACTTTAATTTTTCTTTTCTCTTTAGCACACTGTTGCCCTGTTCTTCTGTACTCTATTCACAACCACTCACATGCCCTGTTGTTGTAATGTTGTTTTTCCTCTATTCTAATGATATTCATTCCCATTTATGTGTGTTTATATGTAACTACAAACTTTCATATTGTATTATTGCCTTTACTTTGTCTTATGTTTTTATTTTATACATTCAACAATAAACAGCACAAACTACCGACGAGACGGCGAGAATGTACGTAAGTATGTATACAAGTGTGTACCTATATGTCTTTGTTACGATCACAAACAATAAAAAACCACGACGTACCGGCGACGCGTATGTATGTTCATTACTACGATTTGTTCGTTCGAAACTTCACCGATATTATCCGATTCCGAAAGGACCAAATGTTTATACCAAACCGATTGTGGACTGTAGTTTCCTTAAATAAACACTTTTTCCATTAACATTTTTAACAATTCATTTATTCAATGATAACACAAAAACTTGTCCAACAGAAAGAAGAAAAACAAGAACAAGCCAGCAACATAAAGGGAAAACAATAAACATAAATTCATTATACAGAGTTGCAATAAAATGTTAGTAAATAAATCAAAGGGATAAACGGGATAAATCATGTATATTTTATTAATAGTTAGTTATGATGACTCCAACAGTAAAGGTCCTTATACCAATAATACATGATACAATAAAACCTTACATTCATGCCTAAACAAATGTACGAAATTATAATAGTATTTAAAAAATAATAATAAAATGATTTTATCGTTAAAATTCCTTAGGTTACACGCAAAATATTCATGATAAATTTTCAAATCCAAACAGTGGAGATTAAAAAAAATTCATATACCTGCTTAAAAAATTTAATTAAAAGATTAGAATTATTGTGATTAAATTTATTTTTAATGTCGGGCTTACTAAACAGCACATAAACTAATAAATTCAAAATAGAACAAAAATGTTCATTAAGAAATGGTAGGAGCACTAAGGTCAATCTTTTTAAGAGACCATTACCTTTATTTTTAAAGGTTTCATTATCTATTCCCGGGATATTTTCGGGTGCTCATATAAGGTAAATTTCAAGGGTGTTAGAATCAAGCCGACTACAGGATATTCTGTTAATCACATTTGCAATAATAATATATATAATTTGTTTAAGGATAAGGGCTTTATGAAAGGATTATGATTTCTTGAAGCTATCTACTGTGGTATGCATTGTGGGAGTTTGTTTGTTTCGTACATTTGAATAAATGAAATTAAGGAATTAAAAATAAGATGAAATTAAATTTAAACATTCACAATAATTAGTTTTTAACCAAATATTAAAATCCATGATATATTGGATTTTAACCAATGGAGGGACTCGTAAGTATCGCATTGATTTTACAATATATTTATACTTAAAATGAAATTAAGAAGAAAATGAAATTAAATTGAAATATTTACAATAATTAGTTTTTAACCAATGGAGGGACTTGTAAGTATCGCATTGGTTTTACAATATATTTATACTACTGGAGGGACTCGTAAGTTTCGCAGTAATTTACTTAATTGTAATTTAAAAAATTACTTAATTTTGTTAGTTTTTAAAGGGGTCTTTTGAAATTATACTATGAATTTAATTTTAATTTAACAGTGTTTCATAGTTAAATTTTTTTTGTGTGTTAGAATTATGTGTTTTAAATGGAATCAATTACAAATAAAATTGTGTATTATATCTTTTTATTTAAGTGCTTGTAGCGGCAGCTGATGATTTTGTTGATACCTGGCTGGCCTGTTGTCTTTGTTGTCCATGATGGGGTAGTTTTGGTTTTATCATCGGGCATTGGCCGCTCCGATTTCTTCTTTCTGGTAACCCGGCGTGTTACCAAACTTTTGTGTTTTTATTGTTGATTAAATTTATATTTGAGCTTTAAATTTTACTTAGTGTTTAGTTTAGTTTTACATTTCTGAAATTTTGTTGTAATATTTATTTTTTTTCATTTTGTAATCTTAACTGTTTTATTATTATTTTATATTTTTAAACTTTTTATAATTTTTACAAAATTTTTGTGTTTTGTTGTTGTGTATTAGTTATGAGTTTAGAGATGTTCTATGTTGATTCTGTACGCTTTTTTGGTATTTTTCACTTTAATAAGGTTTTATACAAGTTTTATCACTTGAGTTTTTAAATAACATTTTTTTTACAATCATCAATATTTTATATTTTTAAGTTTTAAAATAAGTGTAAATTTTTCATTCTTTGGGTATTAATTGTTCAATTGCATATATACTTGCTTGCTTTAATTTTTCTTAAATGTTGCTTTATATTTAAATATATAATAAATTGTTTAATGTTTTTTTTATGTTATTATGTAATAGAAAAATTATTTAAGTTTGTTTAATGTAATAATAACTTTCTATTAATTCGCAAATTTGTTTATTTTTTTTTTTGTAATTTATTTTTTCACTAAAACCGAAAGCAAAAGTAAGTTAACTTTTTTTTGTAAATGTTTTTTGCTTGTTTTTGTTTGTTTTAGGTATATTTATCAGTATTTTTGAAATTTAATTGTGATTAGTTTATTTATTTATTAGTTAGTGTTAAAGTTCAAAAGTTGTTTTGCCATTAACTGGCAGGATCGCCATGTAATAATATTGGATTATTAGATTATTTGGGGACAGCCGCTTGTGCGACTGTCCCTTTCAGTGGTTCTTTATTAATTATTAGTTTATTATTCTTAAAACCTTAAAGACTTAAAATTACTTAAGCTAGCAGAGGGTCGTCAAGTGCTTGTCACTTGATACCCTCTTTGTTCAAACATTCCATGGCAGCATAACTGCATATATGGGAGAATGCTTAGATAAGCGTTTCTCATGGTTATGCTGCCTAAGTGTGTCTGCTATTTGACGCCTAGTATCGTACATATGTGGTGTAGGTAAGGGTCGATAGTTAGACACACTACAATTTCTATTTTGTATATTTAATATTTCGTGTGTCCACCATTTTTCAAAATCACATCGAATATGCGATTTTCTATGGATTGGTATAGGGAATTAAAATAATTGGATGAAATTTCATTCCAAGATATTTTTATTCCACGTTTAAGTTCCTCTGTTGATGTATACTGCTTTCCTTCTTCATAAACTTTTCGAGTTAACCAACCCCACACGTTTTCTATGATGTTCAGATCAGGGGAATAAGGTGGCCAAGTTAATAACTCGATGTTTTGGACATGAATCCATTCTTTAACAACGCGAGAATTATGAATGGGTGCGTTGTTTTGTTGAAAAACGAATGGAAGTGGACCAAAGAGCTCTCTTAATTCAGGAAATGCCGACACCCGTATGTTTTTGTAGCTCACTGCAGTCATTATCCAGTACGTTATTACTGCTGTGATGACGTGACAAAAATTTTTCCTCCTTTCTCATATCGTGAAAATAGAAGTTGTAACCATCCGGGCCGTCCAGATTAAATCGCTTTTCGTCGGAAAATATGACTTTCTTCCAATCGGTCGGATGTAGTCCATTTTGCACTTTCCACTTCATGTGTTTTTTTGCGAACTGCAGTCGTTGTTCTTTTCGAGAAGCATTTAGAGGTGGGTTTTCGAAAGTTTTTTTCGTTTTATAAACTCAGTGCTTCGTAGAATTTTACTAATTGTAGTTTATGTCAAACTGTATGGAAAAAAAAAGTTCAGCCCCAGTTATGTTTTATCATATATATGCAAAAAATAAGAGTATAGAGCAATTCCATATGAAAGCGATCACCTTTTGGACGACCCCTCTCCGATTTTAAAATAAATAGTCTCAATCGATTGCCCAGCAAAAAATAATGTACCTACATATTTTTTTTTATTTTTATAGTGACTGGTTTAGTGGTGGTGTACACCACTGTATTTTTAACTGTAAAATAATTTTCAAAATGTATTTTTAACAAGGTGTTCTCTTAAATGCTCTTCTCCTGTCCAAACAAGGAGTCGGGGCCCATTTTTTTATTGCTGATTCTTAAAGCAAAAATTATGAGGAATCCAAAAAAAAAAAATTAGCCGGAAAATTTAGTAGCTTCTGTGGAAAATCGGAAAATTTAATTTTCATGGAAAAATTTAAAGGTAAATTTCTAAGAAAAATTAGGAAAATTTTATTTTTTAATTAAAGCCTGATTCCATACCTTTCTAACGAGCTATCACTCGTTGCGATCGCTTTAGTAGTTTTTTTTTTAAACAACTTTCAATGAGGTCCCTTATGAAGAATTCTTCAATTTTGTCACATGACATGGTGTACACCACCACTAAACCAGTCACGATAAAAAAAAAAAATATATGTAGGTACATTATTTTTTGCTGGACAATCGATTGAGACTATTTATTTTAAAATCGGAGAGGGGTCGTCCAAAAGGTGATCGCTTTCATATGGAATTGCTCTATATACAATTAACTTCGATTTATGAAAACAATCACAACAAAGTGAAGTATACAAGTTAAAAATCCCGACAATTTTCATTATTTGTTGGTAGTTCTCGAAACGGTTTATCGTAAATTATAAAGAATATAAACAATATTAATTAACTTAATTAAATTTGATACTCGCGAAATATTAAAACATTGTTGATCTTATTCATAATTTTTTTTATTAATTGATATGAAAAATTATGAAAAACTAAAAAAAATGTTCTTGCATGTTGAATATATAGTAGAATTGTTAAATAGTTTAAAGTTTAGGATATGTTAAGAATTAATTTGTTAAAGACTAATAAATTGAGAATTCTTTATGGATTAGTCTGTTTTATGCGAATTTTGGAAAATTTCTTATTATATTAAATTTATAAAAAAAAATGTTTAGAATTTGAAATTTGAAATAAATACAAAGATGGAATATGCGTTCGGGTTCTTCTTTGAATTTATTTAGTGTTTGGAAGGACAATTAGATTCGACATGAATTAAGGTTAATTAAATTTCATTTTACAATAGACAAGTTAAATTTTTGTTGTTGTTTGGGGAATCCATAGCGACTAGTTTTTTTTATAATTCCGAGCATTAACTTTTAAACCGGGACTCTGCAATAATAATGATAGTAATGGTTGATTTGTTTGACGTGGGTCAAGAACTCCCCCAACTACTGAAGCTAACGGCTAAGACGGGTCCCACCGACCTTACGTTATGTAATTTATTAGGTATAAGAGGTGCTTTTGACAGGTTTTGATTAATTAAAGATAACTGTTATTGTTGATGGGTGTCAAGCCTCTCACGTTGTTTTCCAATAAAAAGAGCGTCATGTCTTATCCTTCTCCCTTGATATATCACCTTTAAAATGTTTTGTTATTCGACCTTTACAGAGTGTGACTGTTGAATGTCTAGCCATCCTGTTTAAGGATGTCCGGCATTCCTGGACCAGGATTGATGTAGTATGTACACCTGTCAGAGACTTTATTGCAGCTTGACAGTCAGTGTATATATGTACGTATATTCCTTCCCGATATTCTGTAATAACTGATACAATTAGCCGCTCGTTTTATAGCTGATATTTTAGACTGAAGGATACTTCATCCGTTTGGAATTCTGAAAGACATCCTGATTCCAAACTCTTGAATGTAGACCCCGCCGCCAATTCTCTCCCCTTTTTTTGGAGTCATCCGTGTATATAGATAGACTCGTAGTATGAAGGAGTAGAACTTCTATCAATTCCATGTTGTCATGAATGGAGAATCCGAAACTTCTCAAGAAGGAGTGTCTAGGAATGCGATAATCAATGTGTTCAGGAAGACATTGTATGTTTCCCATGATGTTGGCATGCCCATAATGACCATGCTTCCAAGCATAGCTATTCTCTTGGCCATTAGATCAACTGGAATCCAGTTTAGTAACGCAAAAAGCGACATAGTAGAGGTAGTGCTTAATGCTCCAGTTATCAGGATCGCAGTTCTCTTTAGTATCTTGTCCAAGATGACAATTTGAAGTTTTGTCAAGTGCTTTCCACCAGACCGAGACTCTATGAAATAATAATATTGGTTTTATAACTGTCTTAAAGAGCCAGTTAACACATCGAGAATTCTTGCCCATAGCTTACTTGCAGATATACAAGGTCGACATTGCTTTAGATGCTCTTGCTAGTATGTTGGGTTTCCATGATAACTTATTATCAAGAACCACACCCAAGAATTTTGCCTCTTCCGAGATTCTCAGTTCTATACCATTCAATCTAGGAAGCACAAAAGTGGGAATCTTTTATTTTCTAGTGAATATTACGAGTTCCGTTTTGCTAGGATTGACACACTTTCATTACACCACCTATTAAGTGCTTTAAGTGCATTATCAATTCTCTAAGATATTGTGCTCAAATGGAATCCCGAGACTGCCACGTTGTCCACGTAAGCTACAGTTTTAAATCCCGTATTGTCCATTGGCCTGAGCATATCATTCATGGCCAAGTTCCACAATAATGGACATAGGACGCCCGCTTGGGGAGTGCCCCTAGTGGCCGATCTTGTGATACACGTCGTAGCAATTTTGGAGCGTATGATCCTTTTACTCAATAGATTCGTTACAAACCTAGTGATTGACTCGTCGAGACCTAAGTCCCGTAGAGCTGATATTATGACTTCAGGTTTTACGTTATGTCCAGAAAGGCTATCATCGTAAAGTTGCCAAATTCTAGAGATTTCTCAATAAAGCTTACTAGCGATTGAAGTGCCGTCTCCACAGATTTGCCTTTCATGTAGGACGCCCGCTTGGGGAGTGCCCCTAGTGGCCGATCTTGTGATACACGTCGTACCAATTTTGGAGCGTATGGTCCTTTTTCTCAATAGATTCGTTACAAACCTAGTGATTGACTCGTCGAAACCTAAGTCCCGTAGAGCTGATATTATGACTTCAGGTTTTACGTTATTGAAAGCTCCTTCTATGTCCAGAAAGGCTATCATCGTAAAGTTGCCAAATTCTAGAGATTTCTCAATATAGCTTAATAGCGATTGAAGTGCCGTCTCCATGTTGTTATGGCGATATTAATTTTTGATCAATAGAATTCCTAATATGGATATCTAGAATTCTTTCTAAAGTTTTCAAAAGGAACGATGATAGACTAATTTGCCTAAAGTCCTTTGCCTTGGTATGAGAGATTTTTCCTCCCTTTGGAATGAATGCTATATTGTATTCATAAATTCAATCTTGACGAGGAAGGTGTAGTGTGTTGATCATACTCATATATGCAATACGTTGGTCACATTTATTAGATATAAATAATAACTTATAAATTGTAATGTAATGTACTTAAAGGAAAGACAGTGTGTTCATTTTTATACCCTACAACACCATAGTGGGGAGGGTATATTGGATTTGTGCTGATGTTTGTAACGCCCAGAAATACTGGTCCAACACCCACCTTAAATTATACCGATCGACTTAGAATCACTATCTGAGTCGATTTAACGATGTCCGTCCGTCCGTCCGTCTGCCTGGCTGTCCATGTAAAGCAGGTCGCAATTTTGAAGATATTTCGATAAAATTTGGTACGTGATATTTTTTCGGCCCAAGGATAGACGGGATTGAAACTGGTGGAAATCGGTCCATTATTTCACCTAGCCCCCATACAAATGTCCTCCCAAAATTGGGGTTTTCCGGTCATAAAACTTTGAATTATGCAACTATGCAAACAAAATTTACCACAAATGAGTAGTAAATGAAGCTAACGCACATCTACAAATTTCGTGAAGATCGGTCCATAATTAGTCGTAGCTCCCATATAAGGCCCACTTCCAAAAATCACTTAAAAGAGCATAACTCTCTTAAACACGTTGGTATCCAAAAATTATTGAACACAAATATGTTTCGTACATATACATATAATATGGTAGAATTTTATGACGATCGGTCCATAATTAGTCGTAGCTCCCATATAAGGCCCACTTCCGAAAATCACTTAAAAATGTTTGTATCCAAATAATATTGAACACACATATGTTTTGTGTATATGCATATAATATGGTAGAATTTTATGGTGATCGGTTCATAATTAGTCGTAGCCCCCATATAAGGCCCACTTCCGAAAATCATTTTAAAGAGCATAACTCACTCAAAAATGTTGGTATCCAAATAAAATTGAACACAAATATATTTAATATGGATAGTAATAAAACGGTTCAATTTGATTATGATCGGTCCATAATTAGTCGTAGCTCCCATGTAAGGCCCACTTCCGAAAATCACTTTAAAGAGCATAAATTTCTTAAAAAATGTTGGTAATCAAATAAAATTCGACACAAATAAGTTTCTTATATACAGAAATAATGACACCTAATTTTGTAATGGTCGGTCCATAATTAGTCGAAACTCCCATATAAGACCCTCTCCGTAATTCACTTTAATTTCCATAAATCTTTTAAAAGTATTTATATCGAGATAAAGTTTAACACATATAATATTTATATTCACAGAAATCATGACACTGAATTTTGGTCCAAAATAGGTGATATCTCGCAAATAACGCCCATTTCTGAAATAATTTTTTATATTCACATATACTAGGTGTAGGGTATTATATGGTCGGGCTTGACCGACTATACTTTTTTACTTGTTATTTATTATTTTAACATCAATAATCATGTTAAAGCGAATTTATTTGTAATAGGTAAAAACTTTACAAAGCCAAATAAAAATTTAATAAATTGTGATAATTTATTTTTAATTATTTGAAAACTAAAAAAATTAATAACAGAGAGACTGTGAATGTGTAACAATTCTAATAGTGCGAGTGGGCCTCAGAGCCGAAATGCTTACTTCGTGTTGAGCTCGGCAAGTGTTAGTAATGAGAACATTAAAGATCCCGAATTTAATAGAAACTATTTAACTGTGAAACCAAAAATAATCACAAATCTGAATTTCAGTGCAAGTGCACCAAACTTAAATAAGTGTGTTGAACAGGGCACAAACTTAGCCCAAAGCATATTTAATTTAAATAGAAAAATCACTGAAGGACCGTCTTCTTTACGGTCCTCGTTATCAAATATTGGAGAGATGTCGACAGCTGCAAAAGGCACATTAAGCCCTACAAATAAGACCGCTTCTCTAGTTGCTGTTGAAGAAAAACAAAAAACACAGGTAGGAATGGACCGATATATAACTGTATCGAAGAGAGGCAGAAGCCCAAAATCTGCCGAAATTACACCAGCCGCAAAATTATCAAAAAATGCTGAAGAGCCACGCTCGCAAAATCGTTTTGCGATACTCCAAGACAAAAATGATGGCCCAAACGCAGTGAATAAGCCAGTAAAACTACCTCCAATATATTTAAGAGAAAAAAACTCAAAAGAAATTATAAAAATTTTAGTTTTATTAATTGCAGAAAATTCTTTTTATGTGATCCTATTAAGCGTGGCAATATTAATGAAACAAAGATTCAGGTTAATAATGAAAACGACTATCGGAGAACAGTTTCGGAATTTGAAAAACGCAAAAATAACTTTTACACGTATCAACTTAAAAGCGCAAAAGGTCTACAAGTCGTAATTAAGGGAATTGATTATTATGTTGATCCTGAGGAGATCAAGAGCAGTTTGGCCGACAAAAGCTTTAAAATCAAGGCCGTATCAAATATAAGAAACAGAGATAGGATCCCTTAACCATTATTCAGAGTGGAGTTAGAACCTGGTGATGTTAAGCTGAAGAAAAATGAAACTCACCCTATATATGACTTGAAATTCATAATGCACCGAAGACTTACAGTGGAAGATCCACATAAGCGATCTGGTCCAGTACAGTGTTCGAACTGCCAAGAATATGGTCACACTAAATCCTATTGTACGTTGCCTACTGTTTGTGTTGTTTGTGGGGATCTTCATGACACCTCAAAGTGTGATAAACCTAAGGATGATTCCAGGGTAAAAAGATGCAGCAATTGCGGTGGTAACCACACCACCAACTACAGGGGTTACCCTGTCTTCGAGGTAGTTAAACGCTCCTTGACCAACAAATTCGCTTCTGCCCCTGCTCAGACGACAAAAGTACCTATTACAAATATTCCCCCCGTAGCACAAGCATCCACTAGCCAATTTTCATATGCCAACGTACTAAAATCTAACCAACCAACAGTGCAAAATGTATCACCAATAAATGATCCAACCAGCCACAATTTTAGCCGACTTGAAGGTATAATGGAGAATCTGGTGCAATCAATGAACCATTTCATGACAAGCATGACAAGTATGATGCAGGAGATGCAAAAAATGCAGTCCACGCTACTGCAGGCCATACTTAATAGGCCATGAACTGTCTCAGAATATGTTTCTGGAACGCAAACGGCATACGCCAACACAAAAATGAACTCGAATATTTTCTTTTTAACAAGAATATTGATGTAATGCTGATTTCCGAGACTCATATGACGTCGAGAAGCATTTTTAAAATAAGTGGTTATACTTTCTACGACACCAAGGACCCCAGAAGTAGATCATGCGGTGGCTCGGCAATATTGGTCAAATCGCGAATCAAACACCATTCATTGGGTGGTCTTTCAGAGTGTTATCTTCAAGCCACAAACATCTGTTTTGAGAACTTTTGTCAAAACCTCGGGATTTCGTCAGTTTACTGCCCGCCCAGATTTTCAATAACAAAAGATCAATATAGAGATTTTTATAAATCACTAGGTAGCCGTTTCATAGCGGCTGGCGACTACAATGCTAAGCATACATTCTGGGGCTGACGACTCGTTAGCCCTAAAGGTCGTATCTTGTACGAGTCCCTGCCTGAAATGGGACTGAATGTGATTTCAACGGGTCAACCAATTTATTGGCCAACTGACCAGAAAAAAATTCCTGACGTTATCGATTTCGGCGTGGCGAAAGGTGTATTCCCGGAACTTATTGAAGTCGAGGCTTCACTGGATCTTTCTTAAGATCACTCACCCACTGTAGTCACCATCAGAAGTCTTCAGCAAATCGTAACTGGTGACTTACTTCTCGTCAAACGTCTGAATTGGTTAAAATACAAAAAATACGTCAGCACTCACTGCACAGAGAAACTCCCGTTAAAAACTGCTGAAGACATCGATGCCTGTGTAAAAAGTCTTAATGAACATATCGAGAAAGCCGCAGAACATGCCTCTTCCACTTATCGCCCGAATAGGTACAACAGAATTTTTTCTGCAGATGTTGAGCAACTTTTGTCTGAAAAAGGAGAGTCCGAAGAGAGTGGCAACAACACAGATCGCCCCAACTTAAAACTAGGTTGAGAGAATGTACCAAAAATCTTAGGATCTTGCTAGAAGCGCAAAAATCAGCGTCTCTCAAACAACATCTGGAAGGTCTAGACGCAACTTCCCAGTCAAATTATTCATTATGGCTTGCAGTCCGAAATCTAAGAACTAATCGCAAAACCTCCATTGCGTACTTTAAGCGGATCTTGGGCACGAAATAACGAAGAAAAAGGCAACCTTTTCGTAAGTCATTTAAAAAATGTATTTACTCCCAATACGGATGCTGACATTAGCGAACTACCGCCTGTTGTTGCCAGACCACCTGTACAAATAAGATTTCAATGCCTGGAGGTTGTTGAGGCTATTGATAATTTGAATGTTAAAAAAGCACCTGGGTTTGATAAAATCAGCAATAAGATGCTTTTTGAGCTGCCTCGCATTCTTTTTAATGCCATCTTACGGCTTGAGTACTACCCTCCGGTTTGGAAAATTGCATTAGTAAAGATGATTCCTAAGCCGGGAAAAGATCCTTGCAAAGTTGAGTCGTATAGGCCAATAAGTCTATTACCAACTATGTCCAAATTTTTCGAGAAATTGATTATAACCAAGCTGACTCCGATTTTGAATGCATTCTCAATCACCAGTTTGGCTTCAGACGTCAACACAGTACAATCGAACAAACACATAGATTGGTACAAGTCATAAGGAAAACCTTTGAGGAAAAGAGATACTGTTCGGCACTCTTTATTGACGTCTCTCAAGCTTTCGACAAAGTATGGCATGAAGGCCTGATATCTAAATTAAAGCAGAACTTGCCGGTGAATTTTCAACACCTACTATGGAAATACTTAATTGGCCGTCAGTTTATGATTAAAGAAGGTGATTATTTAAGCCGTCCTCAACCAATAGGTGCTGGCGTCCATCAAGGTAGTATCTTAGGACCAATTCTATACTTGCTATACACAGCAGACATGCCAACAAACAACCAAATTCACACGTCAAAATTTGCTAATGATACGGCCTTTTTCATTACTCACAAAGATCCAAAAGATGAACAGAAATGCACCCACATAACATATACTCTACGTAGGGAATCATGTCCCCCTATTCGTATTAATGAACAGATAGTGCCTCAAAACTCATACGTGAAATATCTTGGTATTCACCTGGACCGTCGCCTCACATGGAAACCACATATAGATGCTAAGCTGACTCAAATGAAACTAAAAGCAGCCCAAATTCATTGGCTCATCGGCAGAAACTCCGTCCTTCGGCTCGATTGTAAGCTTCTACTCTACAACTCAATCTTAAAGCCAATATGGTGCTATGGTATCCAGTTATGGGGCACTGCCTCCAACTCCAATATTGAGAAAATTCAACGCCGTCAAAACGAAATTCTACGAATGATAACTACCGCTCCTTGGTATATTAAAAACAACAACATACACAAGGATCTTGACGTTCCTCTTGTCAAATGGGAAATAACTAAACATGTGGCCCATTATTTGGGTAAGCTGGAAACTTATCCAAATCCCCTCGCTCGAAACATCCTACAACATCCCGGTCATAGCCGTTTGAGAAGGAGGGACACCACCGCTCTCAGATGAATAAATACAAGTTGCTCATTATATCCTATCGAATTTGAAAACTAGATTTTGTCTAGCATTGGCTGGACTTATCTTAATTAACTTTAGTTTTAGGATTTGAATGCCTATTGTTAGTTCATGTAAAATGAAGATACAATAAAAAAAAATAATCATGTTGTAATAACATGTACACAAGTTAAAACAATATAAAACTTCATGACATAACTGTGCGATCCAGCTGAATCAACATTGCCTAATGTAAATCAACATGAATTTCATGATGAACTAATAATATTTGAACATTGAGTTAACTAACAATACTTTTGAAGCAACATCGTAGTCGAGTGAGAATAAAACGTTTTTATACCCTTCATCTTCATGGGAAGGGTATATATAAGTTTGTCATTCCGTTTGTAATTTCCACAATATAATTGTCCGACCCTATAAAATATATATTTTGGAAAGCGGAGTATATTAAGCCATGTCGGTTCTGTCTATTGAAATCAATTTTCTGAAGTCCCCAGATATCTTCGGGATCCAAATCTTCAATAATTCTGTCAGACATGATTCTGAGAAGTTTGCTATTTAAAATCAGCAAAATCCGTCCATAAATAACGGAGATACAGTACTTTTCGCTTATAGACCACTACTATAGTTGCACAATGTTTGTGGACTTTAAGCGAATTTGGACAATAACTGATTTTTTTTATAAGCAATTTTATGGATTATATCTGCAAGTCAATATGATAGTTTTGGCTTATATCCGTTTTTGGCCTTTAAGCGGAATGTACTATAAGCCAAAAGCACTGTATGTGCAAAAATACGAACCAACCGCTGAAAATTTCATCAAAAAAACTATCAAACAAAGTGCATTAATATTGCTACAAATAATTTCATAAACAGATGGCGCTGATCAAACAAAGTGTTTAAGTCTGTTCTTAAACCGTAATATAAGTGTGTAAAAAGACAGTGTGTTAATTTTTTTAATTGTATTTGTGTACATTTAAATAAGTAAAAAGTCGTTATATTTTCTACAAACTACTTGACGCTTTTATTTTGCAATTAAAAAGAATCCGGTTTATTTAAAGAAAATAAACCATCGTTTTTAACAGGTAAGAAACGTAACAATATAATATACATATATATATGTATGTATGTATATAATATAATTATGCATCCACAATAAAGGTGAAGGGTATATATGATTCGGAATAGCCGAATATAGCACTCTTACTTGTTATTTATTATTCTAACATCAATAAACATGTTGTAATAACATGTAAACAAGTTAAAACAATATAAAACTTCATGCTGACATAACTCTGGAATCCAGCTGAATCATCATTGCTTAATGTAAATAAACGTGAATTTCATGATGAACTAATACTATTTGAACATTGAGTTAACTAACAATACTTTCAAATCAATATGGTGTTCATGTTGCAGTGATCCGAAATACTACCATGTAAAGGTGGGCTATATTGTTTACCGTCAGTAAACACCGTCAGTAAACAATATAGCCCGATTAAATTTGGATTCGCCTGATCAGATCTACTGTCCAGTTTCTGTGCTCCGTTGCAAACTTTACATTTTTTTCGTCAGTGCAGGTTTTAATTTCTTACTGGTGAGATGCAACCAATAGAGCGAAATGCTCGTCTTGCTGTCCATCGACTAACGTGTTTTTCTATTGCTATAGTAGCATCTTTTAATGTTAAACACTTGTCTGTTTTCATTTTGGTTCTCATGAGAGAAGCGTCCACATAGTTAATAGCTTTTTGCTACCTCCGATTTGTGGTTTGAAATATATAGAATTAAACGCCTTTTTTGGACTTTATGACCACTGATTGACTTACTTTAAGCTGTTTAGCTATTACTGTAGAATAGCTACTTTTTTTCATTGCTGGAACAGTTTCTCTTAACAGTTTCTTCTTTATTTATTATAATTTGATTTGTGTTTGATAATTTGCCAAAAGTGTTTACCACATACAATTAAATTAATATCAAACTAGGGTTTTATTCTTTGGAGGCTTTTCGATTTTATATAATATTATGTTAAAATTGTTGTCCTAAAGGAAATTCAAGATTAAAAAACAATCATAAAACTTTGAAACGAATACTTCTTTTTATTGAGATTCAAATGTTTCAAACTTTTCAGTTTGGTATGCAACTGTATTAATTCAGTAATCAATGGCTGTTATAGTATTGTATGTTGTCTAAATTTGATTGCAGATTGTGTGAAATATGTATCTAAAGTATGTTAGAATGAATGTAGCTTAAAACCAAATATGGATTTGTAATAAACAACTAAATTAATAAATTACAAAACCTATTACTCTAAAATTATGTGGAAAAACATACATACATAAAAACATAACATTTGATGACTACGTAATAAAGAAGTAAGTCAGTCTTAAATCAATATCATATTTTGAGCTACAGAAACTATTGTTTTATTTCAACACATGTTTCTTACACTCTACAACTCGTTAGAATAATTGTAACATTTAAGCCAATCATAATTGTTTCATTTTATCCCCATCTAGAGAGAACAAAATTAGTTATATGAGAAAGATGAATTACAATTGTTTAAATAATAAATATTTATCGATACAAAGAAGCCCTTCGTTTATTAAACTGTTTGACATTTTAACTTAATTCTTTTTTAAACAAAATAATGTGTGGAAAGATAAACTATAAAAGACTTTGTACATTATGGAAAAAGTATCAGTTAAAATTGTTCTTTAATACAGTTAACTTGAATTTTAAACAAGAGCGAGAATGAAATTCTCACTATATTTAGTTTGCTTGGCCTTAGTGAGCTCAATCCTTGTAGTCAATGGTTTACGAGTACCTAAATCGTGTGCCTTTGGATTTTGCGCTCCTCCTCCAGGACCAATACTAGCACCATACATCAACACCAGCACCAACAGCGACACCGTTCCCAAGTTCAGCACCAACACCACCAGCACCAACACCACTGTCAGCAGTAACAATAGCACCGTATCCAACAACAACAACACCAGCACCACTGTCAGCAGTAACGATATCACCGTATCCAACAACAACAACACCAGCACCAACTTCACCTACCAGCCCTCCACAGATATTACCAACACATTGTACCCCACCAATACAGGTTAAATATAGTTAAAAATAGCAAACATATATTAAATATATTTTATTCTAAAATTTACTTTTTTCCAAAATTATTTCAGCTACAATTAATCACGAAATTGGCGATATTACCATTTTTGCACCAATTTTTATAAATGTTATATCAATTGATCTTCCTTAATGGTATTTTTTGTAAATTTTTATTAGTTTAAATATTGGTGGAGTTTTTGGGAAAGATGTGACCACACGTTCAAATTCAAGCTATACTCGCCGGATGGGGTGGGGTTCTTAGTCACATTCATGTCCCAATGATACCATAACAAAATTGAACGTGTTTATAAAATAAATGAATTATATAATATATCTAAATTATTCGGACGGACAACAATTTACACAAAGTTTACTTATTCAATGACACATTCCTTGGATCTTCTGATTTTATGGATTTTATAGATATAGAACCATTATTCTCTTTTATATCCTATTTTTTCATATATGTATTGTAATAATTGTTATTTTGATATACGAATTTAAATGAATAAACAGATATTAAATACAAAAAGCTTGTTTTGTTACTTACTGTAATTTCATCCCACGTAGCTCAGGCCTGTGCATTTTCGTTGATGAAACTCAGTTGTTGTTGTTGATTCAATTATAAATAGAGAAATTATGTTACAAATAAAATATCAATAATAATATAGGAGATTCTAAATAATAAAAAAAAGGTTTACAAAATAGAGAAACAACATTTATAAAATGTACACATTTGTCTTATTGAGAAACAAAAAAAAAAAAAAAAACGAATTTGATGAAAAAAATAACAAAACTAACTTGAACAAAATAGGGGTATTCACAGATAGTATAGAATTACAACGCACTACAAATTAGAAATTTTAATCCTAGTAAAATTAATAATTTGAATATTGTAAATTGGACCTAGGTAATTACAGACACATATACATATACACATATATAAAGATATTTTCATAAATAATAAATTATTACTAGGGAAAATATAAAGAAATTTTTAAATGTTTATGAAAATTATTAGGTATTTAGGTTTACATAAATTTAATTATTTGTTATGTTACATAAAATTATAAACTAATTGAAAATAATTAATAATAATAATTAAATGTATTGATATAATTTCGTCAAAAGTCGTATGGATAGTATGACTAAATGTTGATATTAATGAATACTGCAATACATATGTTAAATATTTTAAATATATTTTAAAGTTTATTAAAATATGGTATTACTTCTCGATGACCAAAGTTTTATTATGGGTATGATTAGGTTATGGTGAATATTCTGCGTGAAGTCTTTAGAGGTTGCAAAATGCAGCACGTGGATTATCGTCACCATTTATCCAAAAAAATATTACCTGCTGGTAGATAAGGCTACGTCTTTTTGCCCACTAATCTGGCAAGAATCGTTTCTTTAAATTTACTTCCAGAAAAATTTGTCTTTATTTTCTGATTTTTTTTTCTTTTTATGTTTAACTTATTAAAAAGACTTTTAAACAAAACTATATTTGGAAACACTTTTTAATATACATAGGTAAATAGCTTTTTAACCTCTTTATACAATGATGGTCATTAATCGATTGCCTTTTTATACCCTTCATATATAAGTTTGTCATTCCGTTTGTAATTTCCACAATATAACTTTCCAACCCTATAAAGTATATATATTCTGGATCCTTCTAGATAGCGGAGTCGATTAAGCCATGTCTGTCTGTCTGTCCGTCTGTCTGTCTGTGTGGATGTTGAAATCAGTTATCTGAAGTCCCTAGATATCTTTGGGATTCAAATCTTCAATAATTCTGTCAGACATGCTTTCGAGAAGTTTGCTATTTAAAATCATCAAAATCGGTTTAGGACAACCAGAGTTATGGACCAATATGTGAGACAACCTCCATAAAAATTTGATATTTTTTGTCCATTTTATTGCAATATTTTGAAATATATTTTAAATAATTTTGTATACGTTGTTTTTATGATAAAAGAAGAAAGTGTGCGGAGAATACTATGAACCGGTCCATGATTTTTCATAGCCCCCATACAAAAATCTTCCCGAAATATTGCTCAATTATACATAAATGCCTATAAAATTGGAATATCAAGACAAAATTCAGCAAAATTAAGTTTTATGCAAAAATAAATCGCAAAACGAATTTTTTTTTT
The DNA here is from genome assembly GCA_950370525.1 of Bellardia bayeri. Classification (NCBI taxonomy): domain Eukaryota; kingdom Metazoa; phylum Arthropoda; class Insecta; order Diptera; family Calliphoridae; genus Bellardia; species Bellardia bayeri. The sequence goes on from OX493268.1 coordinate 49,893,380, forward strand.
AGTTCGGTCCATGTTTGACCATAGCCTCCATATAAAGTCCACTTCCAAAATTCACTTAAATACGTATAAAACAGATATAAATAATGTTAAACGGCTAAAATTTTACATAACTAAACTCTATAGGCAAATAAATTGTACTTTTTTTGGCTCATCAGAATAGGTTTAACAACATTTGTGAAATAAAAACATATTTTTTAAGTTTTTTTTTTATAAAATCTAACTTTTCACTTAATCTATAAGTAATTAGTAGTGCGAAAACTACCTTTATTTAAAATTACTTCGAAAATCATTTTTGGCATTGAGTCATGCAATTTGGCCAAGTAATCCAAGTTGATTTTGCTCCAGGCTTTTTTAATGGCAGCAATCAAGTCATATTTTGTTTCAAATTGACGGCCTGACTCATAAACCTTACGTGAAAGAAAGCCCCACACATTTTCAATAATATTAAGGTCGGGAGAATAGGGAGGAAATTGCAGTATAGGCACATTTTGTTCACCAATCCACGTCTTCACCAGCCTTGCAGTATGAATTGGCGCATTATCATGCTGGAAACTCCACGTAATGGGTGCAAAGATGTTGTGGAAAAGTGGAAAAGCTTTTTCTAGTACTCCTATGTAATTAACGACATTCCTTTTGTAGTAAGAAACTGAAATTCAACTGTACCGTAATACGATATAGGGCCCCACACCATTACACCACCTGCACAGCTATGATTACGATTTAAATTAAGTTCTTCCTTTCGTATATCATGGAAATAATAGTTATATCCATCAGGACCATCTAAATTAAACTTCTTTTCAATGTTATTTTTTTTCAAGCTAAAATGGCCTAAATTTATTCTATGTAAATTTATTATTTTCATCTGAAAAGACCTCATGTTTCCATTCTTCCTTTCAGGTCATGCAACCCTCAGCAAACTTGAGACGATTTTCTTTACGCAATGGGTTAAGCGGTGTTTTTTTTTTTGTAATTTTAACCCGGCGTCATGCAGGTTAGGTCATTATGACCCATATGCTCTTAAATTGCTGTGTAACTTTTTTCAACGTTTTTTGACGTTATCAAATTTCTCAGTAGCTGGAGTGTATCGTTTTTGCATGTTGTTTATTATTTCGTTTCAGTTGGCGATTAAACGTGAGCAGAGATAGTCGACCGTCAACTAAGAAGGTAAATATGACCCAACCTGGACGTCGGTGTAGTGAGATTTCACCAATTTAAAAAAAATCAATTTAGTGTATTAAGCTCTGATTTCAGTTTTTTGCTAAAATGGATGCTAAATATAGCTGGAATCAACGGACTTATTATATATAAGAATAAAAATAAAACAATGTTAAAGGAAATAAGTTTCAGAAAACCTTAGGCCTTTCTATTATAAGTGATCACCTAAACACTCGTAAAAATATCATCCAATTGCCGATAGTAATGCGACGGCGAATCCAGTGTTTCATAACAGACTCTTCTTATGAAGCTCCTGCAAAAGTTTCAGGTGTGCGTAAACGATATCAAGTTTGCCCTTCTGCAAATGATCGCAAAACTAGTCACACCTGCACAGAATGCAACAAGTTTATTTGCTCTGACATATAGCTCCATATTGCAACGAAGGCTCAAACTCCTTGCAGAAAGATAAAGAAAATTACACTTTTTAATATATAATTAACACCCATGTGATGAATTTAGCAATTATTTTTTGTTTTGTTTTTTTAGCATTTAAGTTTATGGCATGACTGATTGAAGTTCCTCATATTTTGAAGTTCATTTATTGTTTTTTGAAATTAATAAATTAAAAAATTTAAAACAGTTTAAGTATGTTTTTTTGTGCATATAACAAATAGCTAAAAGAGTCATGTATATAGTGCTACAGATACGCTTATCAAATTTTGAAAATTATGCAAAATACAATGTCATAAAAACTAGAGTCATATTTAGCCACCTGACTGTCAGTATTTTTTTTTTATCACGTGCCAGACGCCGGGTTAATCTTTTTAAATTCTGTGCATTACGTATGACGCGTTTTACAGTCACCAAGCTAGTGTTAGAACCAACTTTTTATTTTATTTTTGCTGCTGAAGTGTTCGAATTGGAAGCAGATCTAACGATTGCTCGTCTTTCAGCTGCCGAAGTGGCTCTATAAGTGCCTCCTTTAATGTTTTTTTCATAGTTGGTCTCATTTCGTAAAAAAATAATCACACAATTTGGCTTCTATTAATTTTTTTGGCGATTTCATTGTAAGACCTCCTTCAGCATAACACTTAATTTTGACCCGTTCAGCCTCAGATAAGGTTTTTTCTCTACCCATTTAAATTATAAATTGTTTTTACGGCTTAAAAATTTAAAAACTTTGATAAGAACAACACTAATAAAATGTGTTGTAAACCTATTCTGATGAGCCAAAAAAGAGTGTTTTGTTTTTGGACAAAATTTGTTAAACAGAGATTATTTAAATAACGGTTCAATATTGCCGTTAATTTTTTTGCACAGGTTTCAAGTAATGCATATCATCTCTCAACAAAACTAGTAATATTACTTTTTTGACCAATAGTTTATGAGATAGCTGGTAAAAAAATGTATTAAAATATTCAACCTATTCAAGTGAGCGGCAGTGTATGTATTATCGAAGCGCAATATTACAATTGTTTATTTAATTAAAACTATTTTTTTTATTATCTGCTTTCCAAAAAGTATTCTTTAATATAATAGATAATTATTGTATCTTATCATTGTTATATTATATTATTTTTCCCATTTTCAGTTATTAGCCAATATTTCAAATTTAAATAAAAAAATATTGTTTGCGACTGTTGTCTCTGATAACTCTTTTCCAATCCACTTTTTCTATTATTTTCCAAAAAAAAATCTTTTTTTTTCATTTCATTCAATAAAACAATATCAAAGCCTATTCGTAGCTCCCATATAAGTCCCACTTCCGAAAATCACTTAAAAGAGCATAGCTCTTTTAAAAATGTTGGTATCCAAATAATATTGAACACACATATGTTTTGTGTATATGCATATGATATGGTAGAATTTTATGGTGATCGGTTCATAATTAGTCGTAGCCCCCATATAAGGCCCACTTCCGAAAATCACTTAAAAGAGCATAGCTCTTTTAAAAATGTTGGTATCCAAATAATATTGAACACACATATGTTTTGTGTATATGCATATAATATGGTAGAATTTTATGGTGATCGGTTCATAATTAGTCGTAGCCCCTCTTCCGAAAATCACTTAAAAGAGCATAACTCTCTTAAAAATATTGGTATCTAAATAATATTGGACACAAATATATTTCATATGGATACTAATAATACGGTACAATTTTATTGTGATCGGTTCATAATTAGTCGTAGCTCCTACTTCCGAAAATTACTTTAACCACCATAAATTTCTTAAAAATGTTGGTAATCAAATAAAATTCGACACAAATAAGTTTCTTATATACAGAAATAATGACACCTAATTTTGTAATGGTCGGTCCATAATTAGTCGAAACTCCCATATAAGACCCTCTCCGTAATTCACTTTAATTTCCATAAATCTTTAAAAAGTATTTATATCGAGATAAAGTTTAATACATATAATATTTATATTCACAGAAATCATGACACTGAATTTTGGTCCAAAATAGGTGATATTTCGCAAATAATGCCCATTTCTGAAAAACTTTTTTATATTTACATATACTAGGTGTAGAGTATTATATGGTCGGGCTTGACCGACTATACTTTCTTACTTGTTTTTAACATCGGTAACTAACCGAGGCCAATAAAAAAATTTTCGAATTCGATTAATCGTTTTGGCTATACCACCATGAGCTGTATTAGGAGTGTCATGTGCTATATATAAGACATCATTTCTAAGTTCTTCGGGAACAAACAACTTCCACGAATTAGACTCATCATCATCTCCCGATGAGAAGTTAGATCTTTTGTATATAAATTTGTCTACAACACGATAGTCTGGTAATTGAGAATTAGCAAATTCTTCTCTTAAATGAGTATAATTGTCACTTTGGAAGGCTTTAGATTCGAGGTCAATAGAAGGAAGAATTTCCAATTCTAACTCATTCACGTTTGGTTCGGTTTCGAAAGCTCGAGATAGAGCATCCGGCACAACATTATCTTTACCTTTACGGTGTTCGATTATGAAGTAAATCCTTGCAATTTCAGGGCCCATCTAGCTAATCTTCCAGACAAATCCTTCTGCTTCACTCTAATTCGGTAATCGAATAATTTCTCTGAGCCTTATTTAATTTTTGTGACATAAACGCAATCGGCCGCTCATTTCCATCATTATCAAGTTGTGCCAACTGCACCTATACCGTAAGTACTTTCATCACATTGGAGGATGAAGGGTTTCTCGAAGTTAGCGTGAACTAATACGGATGCAGATGTTAACTTTTCTTTGATTATTTCGAAAGATATTTGTGTCTGTTTGGTCTGTTTGGTGTCCATAAGAAAGTTTGGCGTTTAGATAAAAGTTCAGTCAAAGAAAAGGAAATAATGGCGTAATCATCAATGAACCGACGATACCAGCCATCCGTGCCTAGAAATTGGCGAAGTTGTCGGACTGATTTGGGTATTGGAAATTTGGAAATAGCAATAACCTTTCCCGGATCTACTTTTAAAGAACCTTCGCCGACAATATAACCCAAGTACTGCACCTCCCTAATAGCGAAACAACTTTTCTTTACATTGATGATCAAATTGGCTCTCCTAAGTTGTGTAGCCACCTTCTGTAAATGCTGAATGTGTTCGTCAAAATTCTTCGAAATTATTAATAAGTCATCCAGGTAAACAAAAACGTTTGACTTTATATTATATGGAATGACTTGATCCATCAGTCTACATAATGTTTGTGGCGCATTATACAATCCAAAAGGCATTCTTGTGAATTGGTATAATGGCCGATTAGGAATTGTCTTAGGTTTTGAAGCTTCGTCCAAATTAATCTGCCAAAATGCAGAGATAAAATAAATTGGAGGAAGCCTTGAAATAAGTCCGTCAATATTCGGGATAGGGTAAGCGTCCTTTGTCACAGTGTTTAATTTACGACTATCCCAGCAAAATGGAACTTTTCCCGGTTTTACGATTAAGACGCCAGCAGATGACCATGGAGAAATCGGGCACTCTTCTATAACACCTAATTTCAACATCCGATCAATTTCCCGACACAAAAGTTTCTCCCTAGCAGGGTATATTGGATAATATCTTTGTTTGATAGGAGTTACTTCACCAGTATCGATTCTACGTTCTATTAGGGATGTACATCCTAAACCGTCAACTTCAGAATTCGGAAATGAATCAACTATTTTTTTTAACTTTTATTTTTGTAATAAAGTCATGGGTATCTTATCGGAATCTATACCTGAAACAATTTCACAAATATCGGTCTTAGAAACTATCTGAGTATCAAAACTTCCCAAAAACTCATACCACATATGATTTCCTGAGTAATTGTTGGAATTAACAATCTTTTGATTATTGTACTCAATTTCCAATATTACTGTTCCCAAAATCCGTTGTTTTTGTCCGTTCGCAGTTTTGACGTTACCAATATCATGCAAATATTTTCTGGATTCAACCATCCAATAACATTTACATTCGCAATACTGTCCAGTAGTGCAAAACGGTCTTTATCCAGTGTCTTTAATAAAATATACGGTCTGTTGTCATTACTTTTGTTCATTAATGACGATATAACACACTTCCTTAGATATTTCCTACGACTGTAGTACTCTCGTATCCTTCTTGAGGATCTATTAGGTTTTTTATGTACAATGTCGCTATTATTAAATAATCTATTTCTTGCACGGTTATATTGTATCAGGCGTATATGGTACGGTCGTTATAATAGATGAATTTTTGTCTAATCGGGTTCATTTGTCATTTCCGGTAAATTTGTCAATGCAGGTCATTTTGAAGATACACTTTTGTCTGTTACAGCAGGTAAAATGGGATTAACATATTCTAATTTTGTTTGGGAAGTCCGTTGTTTTTCGTACGGACATCCTTTAATAAGTTTCCCTGTTTTTGAATACAATTTGGACATTTAGGCTTATATGTATTCTTTGCCCCACAGCCGTAGCAGAAAACTGTTCTGGGTTCCAAACAGTCAAAGAAACTGTGACCAACTTTATCACAATTCCAGCATTGTCCATTTCGTACCACTGCACAAATCTCTACAATCAAATTATTCTCTTTGTCCATATCATTACTATTATTATTGTAAAAAACTTCAGATATATGTACCATTTGATACGTTCGTTTGTTTAAATTAGACACGGACATATCCTTCACAAACTTTTCATATTTTTTGACCGCACTTCTAAGTTGAGCAACACAAGTGATTTCAAGATGTAATAGCTCATGCCTCACCTCAGGTCTTAGATTCCTTTGTAATATTTCACATAATTCATAATCCGTTGTAGGAACACGTAACCTCTCACATAATACCATAACTGCATCATAATATTCGTCAAAAGTTTCATTGTTCCGTTGCTTTCTTCGTAGAATATCGTCTTTGATGTCAGAGTCTGTGTTATAATCCTTATATTGTCGCTTAATTGCCTCACACAATTCTTCCCACACTATTTCATCACAATTTCGATGGAAACGCCAAAACCACTTTAATGCTTTTCCCTCAAAAAGAAGATGGACATGTTCACACAAAATATTAAAATCTCCACGTAAGTTTGTATCCATGAGGGTATTAATTCGATATATAAATTCATCAACGGTAACATCGGATATATCCCCTGTGAAACTAATTCGCCAATTACGAATTATGTTGAGCACTCTTTCTGAATTTCGGTCAATGTCCCTATTAATAAAATGGGAATATCTATTTCCTCGTTCAAATCGTCCATTTCGTGAATTAATACTTCTATTATCTTCTTCTCCCTGGTTATTATTAAGTTCCCTATGTATGGGAGGTCTATCTTGTGTAACTGGTCTTTGATTTGTCATTGACAAATCTCGAAATCCGTCTGATATTATTTCCTCCCCAAAACTTCTTAAAGATTCGTCCACAATATGACGTACTCTACTATCATCTCTACTACTCTGCTACATAGCCTCCCTTTGAGTTTGCTGACGAGTCCCTGGTTTATTTATTGGATTTCTAGGAACTCTAGAACCACCTCCAGCATCTATTGAACTGTAACATTACCTTCGTCGCGTTCGATTTGAGAAGGAATATCTCCGACGCTACGAACTAATGGCAGTAATAAACAACACGAAATCTTTAATTAAGTGGCTGTAAATTAACTGAAATATCAATTGCGTAATTTCCCAAAATATCTAATAATAAAAATTGTTCCGAAAATTATTACTACTCAGTGAAGAATCAGTTGGGATAGGGATACCTTTTGCAAATAAAAAATAAATAAAATCATAAGATTTGCAAATAAAATAAATAAAATCATCAGAAAATTTAAAATCAAAAATAATAATAAAAATAAAAATGTAAACTACTAAAATATAGAAAGTAATTATTTGACCAAACAGTCAAACAGTCAAGTCCAAACAGCAGAAAAGTTACACAAAATAAAATAGAAAAAGATTATTTAAAAGAGAAGAAAGAAGGAAATTAAAGAAAGAAAGAGTTCGGTTCGAACGACAATTGAGCCAATATAAACCAATTCAACATCTCAAGCTCGAACCCAAACCCTGATAAAACTAATACCATAAATGTCATTAGAGGAAGTGATCATCATAAAATAAACAATGAAAAATTTTTTCCAAATATGACAAATTATGTTTCCAAAGCTAGAAATGTAATAGAAAGAAAATATCCATATGAATTATTACCCACAGAAGATTCAAATACCCTCAGTATCTAGATGAAAATTGCACAAAAAAATATATACGACTACTGAGGCCCCACGTTGGGCGCCAAAGATCTCTGTAACGATTCTCTTATATGTGTGGTCTATTATTTTTGGGAACAGGGCTACCTACTATATCGGCCGTGCTCGTCGGTGGGGAGGGATGATTGAGTTCCCAATTAGTGAAAATAAATTTGAATCAGTTACTTGAAATTTTAAGTTTTATGTAGCCAATAAATATCAATAAAACATATAAATAACAGTTGCAAGGAAAAATACATATTTGATGATGACTGATGTGTAGCTAAAGGTCTTAGTTGCTACACATGTCCTTGCCCACCTGCCATGCTGACATAAAATTAATATTAATTATCAGTCCAAAAAAAAAATCAAAATAAATACTTCCTAATTATCCCATATCTGTTTCTTCACTTTTCGTAAAAAAAAATATGAATTCATATTAAAAAAAAAAATATTACAATAAATCAAACATATTTATTATAGTTTAAATAATTTAAAATAAATTAAAATTTATTAACAAAAATTCTGAATTAAAATATAAAAATGAATTTGGCCACTCTAAATTATGAAGTTAATAAGTCCCTCGTCGCAGCGACAAAAATTTCATAATGTAAACCGGGACTAATATAATTTTTTAAATATTCAAATTATTAAAAATAATTATATTACTTTACAAAAGCGGAAATCAAAACTTCATATGAATATTTAGAAATAATAAAAATCACAAATTATTAAGTTATATATACTTATAATATTCATATTTGGTTTAAATTAATATTTGATTAAATATGTTAAATGTGTGACTTTGGATAAAAAGAAATTTACTCACAGTTCTTTGTCCATCGATGTCAACCGGCGCCAGATGACTTGATTGTGACGATTTGAGATTACAATTTAAAATGTTTTTATCCAACAACAAATATGTTGAGTACCAAGTTTTTGTTTCAGTGTACGGTGTATATTTAAGTATGTATGTTTATTTAATCTATAAATTGGATATTTTTATACCCTTCACCTTCACGAGAAGGGTATATATTTTTTTTTATTTATTTATTTTACTATCACAAAATCAAATTGGTTTCTTATTTCTAAACAATTTTGAGTTACTATCATTAAGATATTACAACAAATAAATTTAAGATTTATATAATTAAAATAGCTTTTTACAAAAATATTCCACTGTATAGGAAAAAGATAGTGAGAAAAAACCTATATAAAATATCACAGAAGTATAGTTTTGAAAAGTTTTTTTTTTTTTTTTTTTAAATCACAAACTAATTGAATCTATACCAGTATGAATAGATTCAATTAGTCAGTGTTTCGCAAACTTCTCAAATGTGCAAAATTTGATCTACTGCATTTACTATTAAATGTCAGTGTCATATCATTTATAAATGTTTCAATAGTTCTTTGGCGAGACATTCTATGTAGTTCCAATGTAGGAAATCGTTTTGGTAAATTATATATGATCTTAAAATTTTTGTTTTGAATTACTTGAACTCGTTTTCTGTGAGTCTTCGCACAATTCTTCCAAACAATACAACCGTATGTCAGTATAGGTCGAATACATAAGTTATATAAAAGAAGTTTGTTTTTAATACTTAATTTCGATTTTCTGTTAAGCAGAGGGTACAGAGATCGACCACAACGGACTGCTCTTAAGCAAACATTTTGCAAGTGTTCTCTGAAGTTCAATTTGTAATCGAGTGTTATGCCTAAATATTTTATTGACTTTGAAAAAGCAATTTGAGTTCCCTGGGCTACCACTTTCAATTGGCTTTATAGTCAAGACTTAATTTTAATGGCAAAGTAAAGCATTAGTCACATAAAATCCGGTCAAACTACGGAATCTATTTTAAACAAGGGATGCCAACACTTTCATCTGATTGGTTTTTTTTAGGTTCAATAATTACTCGTATTAAAGTAATTTTTGGAGGTGGTCTAATATAGAAGATATAATACGTATATATACACAAAAATTATTTTACAAAGTTTTGTAAATTTCGGTCCATCTTTAACCATATTCCCCATATAAAGCCCTTTTCCGAAAATCTCTTCAATAATCATAAATATCTTATAAATAATGGTAAATTGAAAATTTTAAACGGATGATTTACATACATGCCAAAATAAAACTGCTGGATTTTGAGAATATCGGTCCATATTTGACAATATCCCCCACATAAGGTCCACTTCCGAAATCCACGTTATTACTAATATATATCTTAAATATAGAGCAATTCCATATGAAAACGATCAAAATTGGCAAATTTTTGGACGACCCCTCTCCGATTTTAAAATAAATAGTCTCAATCGATTGCCCAGCAAAAAATAATGTACCTACATATTTTTTTTTTTTTTTTATAGTGACTGGTTTAGTGTCACTGTAAGTGACAAAATTGAAGAATTCTTCATAAGGGACCTCATTGAAAGTTGTTTTAAAAAAAAAACTACTAAAGCGATCGCAACGAGTGATAGCTCGTTGGAAAGGTATTGAATCAGGCTTTAATTGAAAAATAAAATTTTCCTAATTTTTCTTAGAAATTTACCTTTAAATTTTACCATGAAAATTAAATTTTCCGATTTTTCACAGAAGCTCCTAAATTTTCCGGCTAATTTTTTTTTTGGATTCCTCATAATTTTTGCTTTAAGAATCAGCAATAAAAAAATGGGCCCCGACTCCTTGTTTGGACAGGAGAAGAGCATTTAAGAGACCACCTTGTTAAAAATACATTTTAAAAATTATTTTACAGTTAAAAATACATTTATGAAGAAAAAATCTTTCTTATTTTGCTGCTTATACTTAATTACAATATTTATTAAAAATTTCAATTGTCTTGGCATCATTATAAAATTAAAGTAACTTTAAATTTAGCACGTCGGCAGACGAAGAGTACCGCTTTACATTAATTGACATATCAGAAATATTTGGTATAAAGCATTTGACATTATTATATCTGTTTTGAATTCGTCGCTCCATGGCATCGTGTTCTTTTTGAGTGCATAAAACTGTGCTAATGGCAATTTCCTTGCTTTGAATCCACGAAAACAAATGTTGTACATTTAAGATCTGGTCAGTATATGGCCTTTGCAAACTTGCCTTAGTCGCCATGCGTTTTAGGGTTCCCCCTAACGCATCGCATGGGCCCTTACCATGGGACGTCGCGAAAAAGTGCCACTCGACCTTGCAGTTTTGTTCTTCTTCAATTATGCAAAGATTGTAAAAATTTTTTTTATTCTTGTACTGAGAAGCCGCGCCGTCTGAGAAAAACGTTACTTTGGCGATTGCATCGAATTTTGATCTTAAGAATTCAAACAGTTTCATTTGAAATAAATAAACGGACACATAATTATGAGCTAAACTCTCCGCGACAACAACAAGGCTTACGGTCTGTAGTTCGTTATGTTCGTTTTTGAAATAAATGCAAAAAGGATGCACCGTGCACTGGTCGTTTGCCCAGTGATAAGCCTGAATTTCATCCTGAACGAGAAAAGTGTAATTCTCGGCAAAGTCGCTTATCACAATGAATTCATTTTGGGCTAATTTCTCCTTACTTTCCTTTAGAAATTTCGATTGCATCTCGGATATGAAATGGTGCGCCTTCAGTTCATTCAACTTGAATCCGAATTCCTCGATGAATTCCGGAATCTGCTTTACCACGGTCTCAAGGGAACATCTGCCGCTGCTAATTATCCACTGTTTGAAATGCACCTCCTGAATTAACAGCTGTTCAAACTTTTCCGCCAAATATTGCTCTAGCTCGTCAATCTTCGGACAATTGTCGCATTTGGACAGATGACAATTTTCCGTGGGGTATGCGCACAACGACTTCGACAGGAGGTCCCTATATGTTTCAATTTCACCGTGAAATACCTTCAATTTCTTGCATGGAAAGAAAATTAATTTGATGTTTTGATGAAACATGCAAACGCAGACTGAATGCGTTTCGTGCCTGTCTAATGCCAGCACGCATTCTTTTGGTCGTAGGATGGCAAACTTAGAAAATCCCACTTTTTCTGCTGGGTATTTCTCATTGAACTGATGGTATGCTTCGGATAGATTACATAATAATAATCTTGGCTGCTTGTGTACTTTTTCTCCATCTTCACGTGTGATAACATAGTCACGTGTACCTGGGCAGGCGCGGCTGTTGTCATCATTGCAGTAAAAATCTTGAATCAATTTCACCGTTGCTTCGCTGAGGGTCCTTGAGCCAAATTTCTTGGTGGGAGTCGCCAATATGCCCTTCTGTCGAACTAATTCTTTGCTTCTTCTCGCGATGTAAAAAGATGTTTGAAACTGTTCAGAAATCTTGCGTATAGACCATGATTGAGGCAGCACAGATAAAATGAGATATTTCTCCGGAAAAGTGGTCGCTAAATTGAATTTTCTTTTCAACTGCTCAATCATTTGTTTGCCGTCATCAACGTCATTTGCTTGACTGCATTCGTTATCAGAGCCTTCATCAAATATTGTCGCGATTGCACTCACAACCTTGCCTTTTTTCTCTTTCCTGTATGTTTCACTTCGCAACTTTCTTTTTCTAATAGGCGTTTCACCTAAAGTGGTAATAGCCTCATTCAAAGGACTCAAAGACATATTGACCATCGGAATGTCTGCCTTACTATCAGATGGTGGCAGGCAGACCATATTCACTACACACTCAACTTGGGGCTCTTAAAAAAAAATTGATTTTTTCTTCATAAATGTATTTTTAACTGTAAAATAATTTTTAAAATGTATTTTTAACAAGGTGGTCTCTTAAATGCTCTTCTCCTGTCCAAACAAGGAGTCGGGGCCCATTTTTTTATTGCTGATTCTTAAAGCAAAAATTATGAGGAATCCAAAAAAAAAATTAGCCGGAAAATTTAGGAGCTTCTGTGAAAAATCGGAAAATTTAATTTTCATGGGAAAATTTAAAGGTAAATTTCTAAGAAAAATTAGGAAAATTTTATTTTTCAATTAAAGCCTGATTCAATACCTTTCCAACGAGCTATCAATCGTTGCGATCGCTTTAGTAGTAGAGCTTTGGAGGACATTTCGGGGTGATTTTTGTGCATTGTTAGGAGTTTTTTTTTTTTTTTTTGTTTGCTGGGAAGTTTCCGAACTTCTAGTTGGAGTAACCACTGTAACGGATTTGCTACACCTAGGTGGTGACTCCACCAAGGCAGCAAAACAATCATCAATTGATTGATCTTCTACACCAAACACTTTACCTCTGGGTGCTACAGCAGACGCTACAAAAAGCGTCCTGTCTATAATTTTCTCTAGCTCTATTAAATTGTTGTAATGGTATAAGCCACCTCCCGCCTCTCTAAGGCTCTTTTGGTTTTCCGCAATTTTCTTTTTTGTTCTGGATTTCAAATTTGCCCAGGTCTATAAAACCATAAATATTTAATGGTTTTTTTTTTGCTAAAATTACTTAATTACTAACCTTTTTTCCATTCGCCAATAGTACGAGAAGAGCTTTTTCCACTCATCGTCTACCTTAAACTTGTTGGAACCAAAGACTGGAGCACCCCTGGCTAACTCAGGATTTTGTTCCATAAACAGCACTAATGTCTTTAGGTGCTGCATTGCATAAACTAAAAAAAAGTTTTGTTTTCGATTTATATATATTTTTTTATCACTTATTTTTTATTTTATTTTTTATTTAAATTCTTTTGCGAAAGCAAAACCAAAAGTGCGTGATTTTGACATTTCATTCTCAATGTTGACAACACGTTCTTAGCAGAGAAATCGGATTTTATATGAAAGCACTTACGTTTTCATTCGAGTTCTCGTTCTAGTCACTGTTCGTTTAGAACGTGCGTAGAGAAATCGAAATCAATGTTCTTTCGCATAGAAAGCGAATGAAAGTGTTCTTTCTTAAATCAGAAATAGGCCATTAATTTACAGAAACCGAACCTACAAAAAGCAGTGGAATACAAACGAAAAGGCTCTTTTAATAACACTTTGGAAATACCACATTGGAAAGCTTCGAGGATGTAGAAGGAATAATCATATATTTCCCATACTTACGTGTGTCCATTCCAACCTCCTATATAATAATTGCGTGTAGTACATTTGCAGAAGTTTGTGAAAACTTATGTTTAACAAATGCTGCTGTTTTTTACGCAAAAATGTTAATTCCGATTGTTTTTTTTCAGATCTGGATGTAAAATATAATAAAATTTGTTTTTGTCTCTCCATATTTGTTATTAAGTCCCCGTTTACGCAGTCGAACATTTGGAAGAAAAACATTTAGCTTGAAAAAAAATTACGGTTGGGGAAGAGAGAATCAATTTTGTGTTCGGCACTCGGTGAACATGCTTTGTTGACATTATCTTTGCTGGAATTTAGTACAAATTATTACACAGCACGAATAAGAGAAATGTCAAAAAAGCAAATAATAATGAAATGTGTCTGACAACATTGTTCGACAATGTGACCGCGAATGAAAAAACAAAAGAGAATTCCAGATGTTTTTCTTCCAAATGTTCGACTGTGTAAACGGGGACTAAAAGTTTACAATATAATTTATTTTCTTTTTCAATCGGCTGTTTTTATTATCAAAATCAAATCCAACAATATGTCAAAAAGTAGTAGTGTAAACGCCAAAAATGTTCTTTAAGATTTTAATTAAAATCTACTAAATTTTGCGTAGGTGTAAATGCAGTATAAGACTGAATAGAAAACACAGAATAAGAATATTCTAGTGCTATAACCAGTGTAGTTTTTCAATTTCTTAGTACGTATAGGTGGAGGGTATTTAAATTTCGGCACAGCCAAATATAGCACTCGAACTTGTTATTTATTATTTTAACATCGATAAACATGTTGTAATAACATGTAAACAAGTTAAAACAATATAAAACTTCATGCTGACATAACTCTGGAATCCAGCTGAATCATCATTGCTTAATGTAAATAAACGTGAATTTCATGATGAACTAATACTATTTGAACATTGAGTTAACTAACAATACTTTCAAATCAATATGGTGTTCATGTTGCAGTGATCCGAAATACTACCATGTAAAGGTGGGCTATATTGTTTACCGTCAGTAAACAATATAGCCCGATTAAATTTGGATTCGCCTGATCAGATCTACTGTCCAGTTTCTGTGCTCTGTTGCAAACTTTACATTTTTTTCGTCAGTGCAGGTTTTAATTTCTTACTGGTGAGATGCAACCAATAGAGCGAAATGCTCGTCTTGCTGTCCATCGACTAACGTGTTTTTCTATTGCTATAGTAGCATCTTTTAATGTTAAACACTTGTCTGTTTTCATTTTGGTTCTCATGAGAGAAGCGTCCACATAGTTAATAGCTTTTTGCTACCTCCGATTTGTGGTTTGAAATATATAGAATTAAACGCCTTTTTTGGACTTTATGACCACTGATTGACTTACTTTAAGCTGTTTAGCTATTACTGTAGAATAGCTACTTTTTTTCATTGCTGGAACAGTTTCTCTTAACAGTTTCTTCTTTATTTATTATAATTTGATTTGTGTTTGATAATTTGCCAAAAGTGTTTACCACATACAATTAAATTAATATCAAACTAGGGTTTTATTCTTTGGAGGCTTTTCGATTTTATATAATATTATGTTAAAATTGTTGTCCTAAAGGAAATTCAAGATTAAAAAACAATCACAAAACTTTGAAACGAATACTTCTTTTTATTGAGATTCAAATGTTTCAAACTTTTCAGTTTGGTATGCAACTGTATTAATTCAGTAATCAATGGCTGTTATAGTATTGTATGTTGTCTAAATTTGATTGCAGATTGTGTGAAATATGTATCTAAAGTATGTTAGAATGAATGTAGCTTAAAACCAAATATGGATTTGTAATAAACAACTAAATTAATAAATTACAAAACCTATTACTCTAAAATTATGTGGAAAAACATACCTTGACAACATTTGATGACTACGTAATAAAGAAGTAAGTCAGTCTTAAATCAATATCATATTTTGAGCTACAGAAACTATTGTTTTATTTCAACACATGTTTCTTACACTCTACAACTCGTTAGAATAATTGTAACATTTAAGCCAATCATAATTGTTTCATTTTATCCCCATCTAGAGAGAACAAAATTAGTTATATAAGAAAGATGAATTACAATTGTTTAAATAATAAATATTTATCGATACAAAGAAGCCCTTCGTTTATTAAACTGTTTGACATTTTAACTTAATTCTTTTTTAAACAAAATAATGTGTGGAAAGATAAACTATAAAAGACTTTGTACATTATGGAAAAAGTATCAGTTAAAATTGTTCTTTAATACAGTTAACTTGAATTTTAAACAAGAGCGAGAATGAAATTCTCACTATATTTAGTTTGCTTGGCCTTAGTGAGCTCAATCCTTGTAGTCAATGGTTCACATGTAGCTAAACCGTGTGCCTTTGGATTTTGCGCTCCTCCTCCAGGACCAATACTAGCACCAAACATCAACACCAGCACCAACACCACCAACACCACCAGCACCACTGTCAGCAGTAACGATATCACCGTATCCAACAACAACAACACCAGCACCAACTTCACCTACCAGCCCTCCACAGATATTACCAACACATTGTACCCCACCAATACAGGTTAAATATAGTTAAAAATAGCAAACATATATTAAATATATTTTATTCTAAAATTTACTTTTTTCCAAAATTATTTCAGCTACAATTAATCACGAAATTGGCGATATTACCATGGTTGCACCATTTTTAATAAATTTTAGTAGTCTTAAACATAAACCTGATCAAAAATCTAAACCTGATCGTAAACATAAATGTGATCATAAATCTAAACCTGATCAGAAACATAAATGTGATCATAAATCTAAACATGATAATAAACATAAACCTGATCAAAAATCTAAACCTGATCGTAAACATAAACCTGATCAAAAATCTAAACCTGATCGTAAACATAAATCTGATCAAAAATCTAAACCTGATCGTAAACATAAACCTGATCAAAAATCTAAACCTGATCGTAAACATAAACCTGATCAAAAATCTAAACCTGATCGTAAACATAAACCTGATCAAAAATCTAAACCTGATCGTAAACATAAACATGATCATAAATCTAAACCTGATCAGAAACATAAATGTGATCATAAATCTAAACCTGATCAGAAACATAAATGTGATCATAAATCTAAACCTGATCAGAAACATAAATGTGATCATAAATCTAAACATGATAATAAACATAAACCTGATCAAAAATCTAAACCTGATCGTAAACATAAACCTGATCAAAAATCTAAACCTGATCGTAAACATAAATGTGATCATAAATCTAAACCTGATCAGAAACATAAATGTGATCATAAATCTAAACATGATAATAAACATAAACCTGATCAAAAATCTAAACCTGATCGTAAACATAAACCTGATCAAAAATCTAAACCTGATCGTAAACATAAACATGATCATAAATCTAAACCTGATCAGAAACATAAATGTGATCATAAATCTAAACCTGATCAGAAACATAAATGTGATCATAAATCTAAACCTGATCAGAAACATAAATGTGATCATAAATCTAAACCTGATCAGAAACATAAATGTGATCATAAATCTAAACCTGATCAGAAACATAAATGTGATCATAAATCTAAACCTGATCAGAAACATAAATGTGATCATAAATCTAAACCTGATCGTAAACATAAACCTGATCAAAAATCTAAACCTGATCGTAAACATAAACATGATCATAAATCTAAACCTGATCAGAAACATAAATGTGATCATAAATCTAAACCTGATCAGAAACATAAATGTGATCATAAATCTAAACCTGATCGTAAACATAAACCTGATCAAAAATCTAAACCTGATCGTAAACATAAACCTGATCAAAAATCTAAACCTGATCGTAAACATAAACCTGATCAAAAATCTAAACCTGATCGTAAACATAAACCTGATCAAAAATCTAAACCTGATCGTAAACATAAACCTGATCAAAAATCTAAACCTGATCGTAAACATAAACCTGATCAAAAATCTAAACCTGATCGTAAACATAAACCTGATCAAAAATCTAAACCTGATCGTAAACATAAACCTGATCAAAAATCTAAACCTGATCGTAAACATAAACATGATCATAAATCTAAACCTGATCAGAAACATAAATGTGGTCATAAATCTAAACTTGATCATAACTAAACCTGATCATAATCCTCATTCTGATCATAAACCTAATCCTCATTCTGATCGTGAACCTATTCCTATAAAACTGCACGTGTTGTTAATGAAGATTCAATAAATAAACAATTGAAAAAAAAAAATGGTATTCAATTTATTCTATAAGATTAATTTATTTGATTTTAATAATAAATTCAATCTTGTGGTGGGGGTGTAGTGTTGTGAGGCGTTCGTTTTCATTTTTAAACTGTACAATATTGGTACTTTTAAAATTTTGTATATTTTTTAACACATGTGCCTTGAAATTAGTTTAGAAAAAAATAAAAAAAATATTGTCAGAAAAAAACAAAATTGAAAAACGTTTTGGGGTTGAAGAGTTGTCTGAAAATTAAAACGGTGTTAAAAAATTGAAAAAATAAGAAATAGAAAAATTTATTTAGTTAAAATACAAATATTCGAATTGTGCCGTATATATATTGTGTCATTTTGTTACTGGATTTTTGGACGGTCTCGCATTTACCACCACAGGCTCCGTGTTCTGTAAAGGGACGACGATCTGTATAATATTTGTTTTTTTTATATCACTATCTCTTGGAAGTTGGAGTTTATGTTGATTTGTGAATCGTGAAAGAAACAGACATTCATTATCATTTCAATTTGTGAAACCCAAACCACAAGAATAGCAAGAATTGTTCAACCAACTATCCTGATTTGTGGCCTATTAACTGCATTAAGAACAATTTATACTATGTTTACATTTTTTTTAACAAGCAAAAGACGTCATTGTAGTTAAGATTTAACTACGCAAAATACCTACGACCAAATTCACCGGAAATTGTACCAAATATATATTCCTATATATAATTTTTTTAATTTCATTTAATGTGACATAAATTACAAAATTATTAAACATATTATTTTCATAAATTTTCTTATTTTTAATTTCAAATGAAATGTTTTTCTTTTGCTGTTCATTTTGAATTTTGTTGTCAGTAAATTTTTTTTTATTATTTTGTTATTAACATTAAATACAGTATACACACTACTTCATAACATAACATTGCAACATTGAGTGATTATTTAATTAACTTTCAAAATATGCATAAACTCAAGTTTCCGAGAGACAACAGGCCTGGAGTCATCGCTGGATAAATAATTGGTGAGTTATTTAACATTAATTTTTTTAAATTTTCACTCTAAGACCAAGTCACATACATAAAATTAAAAGCAAATTCAAAATTGACACAAGTATTGTTTGATGTCATTTGCATTAGATTTCAATTGTATACATTATACATAAACATTTAACTTCATGTTGCACATAAACATTTTATTTCATTAAAATAAAACATAATTAATAATAATAAACAAAATATTGACTAATAATAAATTTAAGTATTTTAAGTGTGTGTTATTAATTAAAAAAAAATCAATATTAAAATCAATATTAGAGATAAACTTTTTTATAATTAATGTTATTAACATAAAATGAAACAGTGTGTTACCAACATTACGAAATTAAAATGTAAAAGAGTTAAAACTTTTTACATTCATTCTTTAACATGAAATTGTGTTAAAAGAAATTATATTATTAATATAAAACGAATATGTTGTCAACATAAAACAAATATGCTGTTATTATATTTAGTTAATATGTTAAAATAAAAAAAAATGTGTTAATAACATGAATAAAACTTTTTTATCAACATGAAGTTAAATGTTTATGTATAATGTATAGAATTAAAATCTAATGCAAATGACATCAAACAATACTTGTGTCAATTTTGAATTTGCTTTTAATTTTATGTAGGTAGGGAATCACAAACTAATTCGATAAGGGCAAGAACCACCCCAATTTTGCATGAGTACAGCCGGTATTAATAGGTAGCATGACCCCTTGAGAGGTAGACCCTTGCGGTTAGGTTCGTTACATACATTTAAATGGCGCCCAACGTGGGGCATCAGCAATTTCCAACTTTAACATTAAATTGTTAATAACATTTCATTTCTCATAACTATATATAATATTATGCTGATGCTCTTCAAATAAATATCTATAATTTTCGTGCAGTCGACTTATTTTTTATTTTCATCTCTTCTTGTTTTTGTTTTCTAATTTTGACCTATGTAGACCATTACAGGATTATTAAGATTTTCATTATTTAAAGAGGATTTTTTTTACCGTATGGTTCTTAGGACATTTCCATATGTGTCAATTGGTGTATGAGAATTTTAATTTTGAAGGAATTTCGAAATTTCACTCGCATTATATGACATTGATCTCTGTTTCTTTTTATTGTTTAAAGATTAAATTTTGTGGAGAAGTATGTTTGAGATTTTTGATTTTGAGTTTTTTTTTTTTGATTTCTTACTCGCATATTTGCCTCATAGTTTATTTTTGTTTGTTTTATCTTTGATTAGAATAATGAGAATTGAGATTTTTGCATTAGACTGTCTATAGATTACTGCATACTCATTTTTATTATTCATCGTTTCTATATTATTTTTTTTGGAGCTTAGATTTATTAATGCATTTTATCCATGTTTATAACTTACTAGTTATGCCTTAACCTAGTAGTGAAATTACAATAGTATTTGATTTTATCGTATTTGTAAATTTTAATTGAAAATGCCAATTACGAGAAGTCGTGATAATCTTTTAAATTTGGAAGAACCAGCGAATTGTAGTTTCACAATTCCTACGACCGGATCCAGTACGGCTCCAAGTACATCTCAGGGACGTTCAGAAATTAGGGCTTCTCAATCTGGTGGTAGTCAAATTACGACAACCGGACATAATGACAATGAAGAATTTAGATTGAGAGTTTCGAATTCGATGGCTTCATTTCGTGAAGAGATGACAGAATTAATTAGAACGGAGCTAAGAACTGTTGTACAGAATATGAATCTAAGTAATACTAATTCTAACTCTCGTAATACGGGACCTAGTGATGACAATTCATCAAATTCTTCACCTAGAACTGATTCCAACCAGGAACCTTTTGTTGGGGAGAAAATTTCTAACATTATTCGCAACTGGCGGGTAAAATTTTTCGAATATGACGACGAGTTTATTTATCGGATAAATGTACTGACAACTAATAATTTGAAAGGTGACTTTGATCTTTTATGTAAACACGCTCACGGATTATTTGACGGTAAGGCTTTGGATTAGTACTGGCGATACCATCGACATGACAATGAACTTGATTGGTTTATTTTGACAAGAGCTTTGCGTGAACAGTATAAAGGAGACTACAATGACTATGACGTCATGGAAGACATACATAGACGAAAACAACGGGCAAATGAAAGTTTTGACGACTTCTACGACTCTATTTCGGTCATGGCGGACAGATTGAAATCTCCAGTGGCGGATGCAAACTTGTATGCTATATTAATTAGGAATCTTAGAAATGAGATCCGACATGAACTTATACATATTGACATATCGAGCGTAGCCCAGCTTCGTCGTGAAGTTAAACGTCACGAGAAGTTTATGAAGGATGTTCATGGCCATGATACTCGGAGACAAGTAAAAGGACGAATAGCGGAAATGAGTAGTTCGAATTTAGAGGTAAACGTTTCAGAAGTTACTGAATCTGATATTTGTGCAGTTAAAGCCGACTCTAAGTGTTGGAACTGCGACAAGACCGGACATAACTATTATGACTGTTTAGATGTCCGACGCATATTTTGCTATGGATGTGGGGCGAAGGACACCTTTAGACCTACTTGTCCAAAATGTGGTACAAGACCACAGGGAAACGGTCAGAAGGATGTCCGTCGGAATTGACGCGGGCATCCGTAACGAATGAAGAATGCATATCTGACTCAGCGACAACTTTTAATGACGAACATCAACATTCCTTATTGAGACCGTATCATGTGCGTTTAATTGAATATCAAAAGGCCCGTAGAAGAATATTTGGTGAATCTTCAAGAACAAGACGCTCAAAAGCACGTATTCGTGATTTTTATCGAAGATTGAAATCGTTTAGATCTGTTTGTATATTGTGTCACAGGATGATGATAGTAGACCTTTTATAGTTTTGAAAGTAGGTGACAATAAATACTTTGCATTATTGGACAGTGGGGCCAACAGAAGTGTAATTGGTGGTGCTTTGGCTTCTAATGTTCAGAAAATGGGAGATTTTGAAAAATGTAAAGGTAACGTAAGAACAGCAGATGGACAAAGACAAAATATTACAGTAATGATTACATTGTCTGTGACTTTTTAAGGACAAACGAAATCTATTCAATTTTTATTAGCACCAACTATTCAACAAGATGTAATATGTGGCTTCGATTTTTGGACGGAGTTTGGTTTAACAATTTCTGTTCCACAAATTGAAGAAATGGATTACGTTGAACCCAAACCTGATAAGCTGATATTAACATCGATACAACAACAACAACTAGACAAAGTAATTGCCTCTTTTCCTAATTCAGAGTCTGAAGCTTTAGGTTGTACAACTCTGATTGAACATGAAATAGATACGGGAGATGCGAAGCCAATTAAGCAGAGATATTATCCAATATCTCCTGCAGTGGAAAAGAAACTTTGTTTAGAATTGGACCGAATGCTTACATTAGGTGTCATTGAGGAAGCCCCTAGCTCTCCTTGGTCTTCTCCAATTGTGGTAATTATCAAACCGGATAAAGTAAGGATGTGTCTGGATAGTAGGAAACTTAACTCCGTGACTCTAAAAGACGCTTACCCTATTCCGAACATTGACGGACTTTTGGCGAGGCTTCCTTCAGTTTATTGCATTTCAAAAATTGATTTGAAAGACGCCTTTTTGCAAATTAAACTGAAGGAAAGCTCAAAACCCAAAACAGCTTTCACAGTTCCAAATCGACCCTTGTATCAGTTTACAAGAATGCCGTTTGGACTGTGTAATGCACCACAAACGTTGTGCCGACTTATGGACGTTGTCATTCCGTATCAATTGAAGACGCACGTGTTCGTGTATTTAGACGATCTTTTAATAGTTTCGACAAACTTTAAAGAACATTTGACATATTTGATGGAAGTGGATACCCAGTTGAGAAAAGCAGGCTTGACAATAAATGTCGAAAAGAGCAGTTTTGCTCTCAATAAGGTAAAATATCTTGGTTATGTTGTAGGGAATGGGTCATTGCAGGTGGATGATGAAAAGGTTAGGGCGATACATGAATTTCCGGTACCACGATCTATTCGTCATTTACGAAGATTTTTGGGAATGACGGGGTGGTATCGACGTTTCATACACGATTATTCCACAATAACTTTCCTTCTGACAGAACTACTAACAAAAAAGAAGAATTTCATTTGGACTGAAGAGGCCCAAAGACCATTTAATGAATTAAAAACTAAACTAACTTCTGCACCATTAACTTGTTCATCCTAATTACGAAAGGCCTTTTATTTTACAATGTGATGCCAGCACATATGGCATAGGTGCAGTACTAGCGCAGAAGGACAATAATGGGACGGAGAGACCCATCGCAGTTATTTCCCAAAAGTTGAACAAGGCACAACGTAACTACACAATAACTGAAATTGAGTGCTTAGCGGTGGTAATGGCAATCAAGAAATTTAGGCCATATATTGAGGGTCAGGAGTTTAGGGTGGTCACTGATCACGCGAGCCTTAAATGACTAATGGGTCCAAGGGATTAATCTGGTAGACTAGCAAGATGGTCCCTGAAGTTACAAAGATTTGATTTTAGTATAGAACACCAGAGAGGGAAGGATAATCTAGTCCCAGATACATTATCTCGTGCACATGAGGGAGAAATTTTTGTGAACTCTATGAACAACCAACCTTCTATTAATTTAGATTCAGATGCTTTTGATAGTACTGAATACACAAAACTGAGGGACGATTTCACATCAGCAGGCTTACCGGATTTCAGGGTAGTTGACAAATATATTTATAAAAGGGTAAAATTCTCCATAGGAGAACTAGATGAATCTGAATCATGGAAACTTTTTGTACCCGTAGAACTTCGTAATGACATTATCTATTCAGCTCATGATACACCTAATTCAGCACATGGTGGTATTGCGAAAACATTAGAGAGAATAAGACGGTATTTTTATTGGCCAGGACTTGTTGCGGAAGTGAAGACCTATGTTTTAAATTGCGAATTGTGCAAAACATCAAAAACACCAACACAGATATTAATACCACCATTAGGTCAGATGGTAACAACGGAACGACCTTTTCAACGCCTCTACAAAGATTTAATTGGATATTAATAGTTTTGGACCATTTTTCGTTTTTAAAACCATTGAAGAAGTTTGAGTCAAAACAAATCATTGATTATTAGAGAACGGAAATTTTTTGTTATTACGGTGTACCCGAAGCCGTTATCTCTGATAATGGATCCCAATTCAAGAGCAAAGATTTTGAGAATTTTCTAAAGAAACACGGCGTTGAGCATATATTAACGGCTTTCTACAGTCCTCAATCCAATGCCAGTGAAAGGCTGAATCGTTCGATTAATGAGGCATTGCGCAGTTACGTCAGGAACGATCAACGAGAATGGGACTTGTATATACCAAGCATCAATTGCTCACTTCGGAACAGCATTCACCAATCTGTTGGTAGGTCACCGGACAGAACATGCTCACGCACGGTAAGGACTATGGTTTATTACGCAAACTAAAAATTTTGGCAGAGACAGATTCTGTTATAGAACGACAAGAAGAGTTTTCCTTGATTCGTGATAAAATTAAGGAATGTTTGTGTAAAGCTTACGAAAAGAACGTTCGGACATACAACCTACGATCTCGGAAGTCGGAATTCACTGTGGGACAAGAAGTATATAGACGGACATTTAACCAAAGCTCTAAGGCAGACTATTTTAATGCAAAACTTGCTCCAGTTGGAGCTAAGCCTAAGGTTCTACGCAGAATTGGTCAAGTGTATTATGAACTACAGGATCTTGAATCCGAGACTAAGGGAATGTACCACGCAAAGGATATTGGGAAGTAAATCGCAACATATACTATTTCATATTGCCTTTTCCAGTTCCAGTTTTGGTAGTATAACTACAAAACTGAACTGGTTTTGTGAGGCTTTCGTTTTCATTTTTAAACTGTACAATATTGGTACTTTTAAATTTTTGTATTTTTTTAACACATGTGCCTTGAAATTAGTTTAGAAAAAAATAAAAAAAATATTGTCAGAAAAAAACAAAATTGAAAAACGTTTTGGGGTTGAAGAGTTGTCTGAAAATTAAAACGGTGTTAAAAAATTGAAAAAAAAAAATAAGAAATAGAAAAATTTATTTAGTTAAAATACAAATATTCGAATTGTGCCGTATATATATTGTGTCATTTTGTTACTGGATTTTTGGACGGTCTCGCATTTACCACCACAGGCTCCGTGTTCTGTAAAGGGACGACGATCTGTATAATATTTGTTTTTTTTATATCACTATCTCTTGGAAGTTGGAGTTTATGTTGATTTGTGAATCGTGAAAGAAACAGACATTCATTATCATTTCAATTTGTGAAACCCAAACCACAAGAATAGCAAGAATTGTTCAACCAACTATCCTGATTTGTGGCCTATTAACTGCATTAAGAACAATTTATACTATGTTTACATTTTTTTTAACAAGCAAAAGACGTCATTGTAGTTAAGATTTAACTACGCAAAATACCTACGACCAAATTCACCGGAAATTGTACCAAATATATATTCCTATATATAATTTTTTTAATTTCATTTAATGTGACATAAATTACAAAATTATTAAACATATTATTTTCATAAATTTTCTTATTTTTAATTTCAAATGAAATGTTTTTCTTTTGCTGTTCATTTTGAATTTTGTTGTCAGTAAATTTTTTTTTATTATTTTGTTATTAACATTAAATACAGTATACACACTACTTCATAACATAACATTGCAACATTGAGTGATTATTTAATTAACTTTCAAAATATGCATAAACTCAAGTTTCCGAGAGACAACAGGCCTGGAGTCATCGCTGGATAAATAATTGGTGAGTTATTTAACATTAATTTTTTTAAATTTTCACTCTAAGACCAAGTCACATACATAAAATTAAAAGCAAATTCAAAATTGACACAAGTATTGTTTGATGTCATTTGCATTAGATTTCAATTGTATACATTATACATAAACATTTAACTTCATGTTGCACATAAACATTTTATTTCATTAAAATAAAACATAATTAATAATAATAAACAAAATATTGACTAATAATAAATTTAAGTATTTTAAGTGTGTGTTATTAATTAAAAAAAAATCAATATTAAAATCAATATTAGAGATAAACTTTTTTATAATTAATGTTATTAACATAAAATGAAACAGTGTGTTACCAACATTACGAAATTAAAATGTAAAAGAGTTAAAACTTTTTACATTCATTCTTTAACATGAAATTGTGTTAAAAGAAATTATATTATTAATATAAAACGAATATGTTGTCAACATAAAACAAATATGCTGTTATTATATTTAGTTAATATGTTAAAATAAAAAAAAATGTGTTAATAACATGAATAAAACTTTTTTATCAACATGAAGTTAAATGTTTATGTATAATGTATAGAATTAAAATCTAATGCAAATGACATCAAACAATACTTGTGTCAATTTTGAATTTGCTTTTAATTTTATGTAGGTAGGGAATCACAAACTAATTCGATAAGGGCAAGAACCACCCCAATTTTGCATGAGTACAGCCGGTATTAATAGGTAGCATGACCCCTTGAGAGGTAGACCCTTGCGGTTAGGTTCGTTACATACATTTAAATGGCGCCCAACGTGGGGCATCAGCAATTTCCAACTTTAACATTAAATTGTTAATAACATTTCATTTCTCATAACTATATATAATATTATGCTGATGCTCTTCAAATAAATATCTATAATTTTCGTGCAGTCGACTTATTTTTTATTTTCATCTCTTCTTGTTTTTGTTTTCTAATTTTGACCTATGTAGACCATTACAGGATTATTAAGATTTTCATTATTTAAAGAGGATTTTTTTTACCGTATGGTTCTTAGGACATTTCCATATGTGTCAATTGGTGTATGAGAATTTTAATTTTGAAGGAATTTCGAAATTTCACTCGCATTATATGACATTGATCTCTGTTTCTTTTTATTGTTTAAAGATTAAATTTTGTGGAGAAGTATGTTTGAGATTTTTGATTTTGAGTTTTTTTTTTTTGATTTCTTACTCGCATATTTGCCTCATAGTTTATTTTTGTTTGTTTTATCTTTGATTAGAATAATGAGAATTGAGATTTTTGCATTAGACTGTCTATAGATTACTGCATACTCATTTTTATTATTCATCGTTTCTATATTATTTTTTTTGGAGCTTAGATTTATTAATGCATTTTATCCATGTTTATAACTTACTAGTTATGCCTTAACCTAGTAGTGAAATTACAATAGTATTTGATTTTATCGTATTTGTAAATTTTAATTGAAAATGCCAATTACGAGAAGTCGTGATAATCTTTTAAATTTGGAAGAACCAGCGAATTGTAGTTTCACAATTCCTACGACCGGATCCAGTACGGCTCCAAGTACATCTCAGGGACGTTCAGAAATTAGGGCTTCTCAATCTGGTGGTAGTCAAATTACGACAACCGGACATAATGACAATGAAGAATTTAGATTGAGAGTTTCGAATTCGATGGCTTCATTTCGTGAAGAGATGACAGAATTAATTAGAACGGAGCTAAGAACTGTTGTACAGAATATGAATCTAAGTAATACTAATTCTAACTCTCGTAATACGGGACCTAGTGATGACAATTCATCAAATTCTTCACCTAGAACTGATTCCAACCAGGAACCTTTTGTTGGGGAGAAAATTTCTAACATTATTCGCAACTGGCGGGTAAAATTTTTCGAATATGACGACGAGTTTATTTATCGGATAAATGTACTGACAACTAATAATTTGAAAGGTGACTTTGATCTTTTATGTAAACACGCTCACGGATTATTTGACGGTAAGGCTTTGGATTAGTACTGGCGATACCATCGACATGACAATGAACTTGATTGGTTTATTTTGACAAGAGCTTTGCGTGAACAGTATAAAGGAGACTACAATGACTATGACGTCATGGAAGACATACATAGACGAAAACAACGGGCAAATGAAAGTTTTGACGACTTCTACGACTCTATTTCGGTCATGGCGGACAGATTGAAATCTCCAGTGGCGGATGCAAACTTGTATGCTATATTAATTAGGAATCTTAGAAATGAGATCCGACATGAACTTATACATATTGACATATCGAGCGTAGCCCAGCTTCGTCGTGAAGTTAAACGTCACGAGAAGTTTATGAAGGATGTTCATGGCCATGATACTCGGAGACAAGTAAAAGGACGAATAGCGGAAATGAGTAGTTCGAATTTAGAGGTAAACGTTTCAGAAGTTACTGAATCTGATATTTGTGCAGTTAAAGCCGACTCTAAGTGTTGGAACTGCGACAAGACCGGACATAACTATTATGACTGTTTAGATGTCCGACGCATATTTTGCTATGGATGTGGGGCGAAGGACACCTTTAGACCTACTTGTCCAAAATGTGGTACAAGACCACAGGGAAACGGTCAGAAGGATGTCCGTCGGAATTGACGCGGGCATCCGTAACGAATGAAGAATGCATATCTGACTCAGCGACAACTTTTAATGACGAACATCAACATTCCTTATTGAGACCGTATCATGTGCGTTTAATTGAATATCAAAAGGCCCGTAGAAGAATATTTGGTGAATCTTCAAGAACAAGACGCTCAAAAGCACGTATTCGTGATTTTTATCGAAGATTGAAATCGTTTAGATCTGTTTGTATATTGTGTCACAGGATGATGATAGTAGACCTTTTATAGTTTTGAAAGTAGGTGACAATAAATACTTTGCATTATTGGACAGTGGGGCCAACAGAAGTGTAATTGGTGGTGCTTTGGCTTCTAATGTTCAGAAAATGGGAGATTTTGAAAAATGTAAAGGTAACGTAAGAACAGCAGATGGACAAAGACAAAATATTACAGGAATGATTACATTGTCTGTGACTTTTTAAGGACAAACGAAATCTATTCAATTTTTATTAGCACCAACTATTCAACAAGATGTAATATGTGGCTTCGATTTTTGGACGGAGTTTGGTTTAACAATTTCTGTTCCACAAATTGGAGAAATGGATTACGTTGAACCCAAACCTGATAAGCTGATATTAACATCGATACAACAACAACAACTAGACAAAGTAATTGCCTCTTTTCCTAATTCAGAGTCTGAAGCTTTAGGTTGTACAACTCTGATTGAACATGAAATAGATACGGGAGATGCGAAGCCAATTAAGCAGAGATATTATCCAATATCTCCTGCAGTGGAAAAGAAACTTTGTTTAGAATTGGACCGAATGCTTACATTAGGTGTCATTGAGGAAGCCCCTAGCTCTCCTTGGTCTTCTCCAATTGTGGTAATTATCAAACCGGATAAAGTAAGGATGTGTCTGGATAGTAGGAAACTTAACTCCGTGACTCTAAAAGACGCTTACCCTATTCCGAACATTGACGGACTTTTGGCGAGGCTTCCTTCAGTTTATTGCATTTCAAAAATTGATTTGAAAGACGCCTTTTTGCAAATTAAACTGAAGGAAAGCTCAAAACCCAAAACAGCTTTCACAGTTCCAAATCGACCCTTGTATCAGTTTACAAGAATGCCGTTTGGACTGTGTAATGCACCACAAACGTTGTGCCGACTTATGGACGTTGTCATTCCGTATCAATTGAAGACGCACGTGTTCGTGTATTTAGACGATATTTTAATAGTTTCGACAAACTTTAAAGAACATTTGACATATTTGATGGAAGTGGATACCCAGTTGAGAAAAGCAGGCTTGACAATAAATGTCGAAAAGAGCAGTTTTGCTCTCAATAAGGTAAAATATCTTGGTTATGTTGTAGGGAATGGGTCATTGCAGGTGGATGATGAAAAGGTTAGGGCGATACATGAATTTCCGGTACCACGATCTATTCGTCATTTACGAAGATTTTTGGGAATGACGGGGTGGTATCGACGTTTCATACACGATTATTCCACAATAACTTTCCCTCTGACAGAACTACTAACAAAAAAGAAGAATTTCATTTGGACTGAAGAGGCCCAAAGACCATTTAATGAATTAAAAACTAAACTAACTTCTGCACCATTAACTTGTTCATCCTAATTACGAAAGGCCTTTTATTTTACAATGTGATGCCAGCACATATGGCATAGGTGCAGTACTAGCGCAGAAGGACAATAATGGGACGGAGAGACCCATCGCAGTTATTTCCCAAAAGTTGAACAAGGCACAACGTAACTACACAATAACTGAAATTGAGTGCTTAGCGGTGGTAATAGCAATCAAGAAATTTAGGCCATATATTGAGGGTCAGGAGTTTAGGGTGGTCACTGATCACGCGAGCCTTAAATGGCTAATGGGTCCAAGGGATTAATCTGGTAGACTAGCAAGATGGTCCCTGAAGTTACAAAGATTTGATTTTAGTATAGAACACCAGAGAGGGAAGGATAATCTAGTCCCAGATACATTATCTCGTGCACATGAGCGAGAAATTTTTGTGGACTCTATGAACAACCAACCTTCTATTAATTTAGATTCAGATGCTTTTGATAGTACTAAATACACAAAACTGAGGGACGATTTCACATCAGCAGGCTTACCGGATTTCAGGGTAGTTGACAAATATATTTATAAAAGGGTAAAATTCTCCATAGGAGAACTAGATGAATCTGAATCATGGAAACTTTTTGTACCCGTAGAACTTCGTAATGACATTATCTATTCAGCTCATGATACACCTAATTCAGCACATGGTGGTATTGCGAAAACATTAGAGAGAATAAGACGGTATTTTTATTGGCCAGGACTTGTTGCGGAAGTGAAGACCTATGTTTTAAATTGCGAATTGTGCAAAACATCAAAAACACCAACACAGATATTAATACCACCATTAGGTCAGATGGTAACAACGGAACGACCTTTTCAACGCCTCTACAAAGATTTAATTGGATATTAATAGTTTTGGACCATTTTTCGTTTTTAAAACCATTGAAGAAGTTTGAGTCAAAACAAATCATTGATTATTAGAGAACGGAAATTTTTTGTTATTACGGTGTACCCGAAGCCGTTATCTCTGATAATGGATCCCAATTCAAGAGCAAAGATTTTGAGAATTTTCTAAAGAAACACGGCGTTGAGCATATATTAACGGCTTTCTACAGTCCTCAATCCAATGCCAGTGAAAGGCTGAATCGTTCGATTAATGAGGCATTGCGCAGTTACGTCAGGAACGATCAACGAGAATGGGACTTGTATATACCAAGCATCAATTGCTCACTTCGGAACAGCATTCACCAATCTGTTGGTAGGTCACCGGACAGAACATGCTCACGCACGGTAAGGACTATGGTTTATTACGCAAACTAAAAATTTTGGCAGAGACAGATTCTGTTATAGAACGACAAGAAGAGTTTTCCTTGATTCGTGATAAAATTAAGGAATGTTTGTGTAAAGCTTACGAAAAGAACGTTCGGACATACAACCTACGATCTCAGAAGTCGGAATTCACTGTGGGACAAGAAGTATATAGACGGACATTTAACCAAAGCTCTAAGGCAGACTATTTTAATGCAAAACTTGCTCCAGTTGGAGCTAAGCCTAAGGTTCTACGCAGAAGTGGTCAAGTGTATTATGAACTACAGGATCTTGAATCCGAGACTAAGGGAATGTACCACGCAAAGGATATTGGGAAGTAAATCGCAACATATACTATTTCATATTGCCTTTTCCAGTTCCAGTTTTGGTAGTATAACTACAAAACTGAACTGGTTTTGTGAGGCTTTCGTTTTCATTTTTAAACTGTACAATATTGGTACTTTTAAATTTTTGTATTTTTTTAACACATGTGCCTTGAAATTAGTTTAGAAAAAAATAAAAAAAATATTGTCAGAAAAAAACAAAATTGAAAAAAGTAGTTAAATGTTTATGTATAATGTATACAATTGAAATCTAATGCAAATGACATCAAACAATACTTGTGTCAATTTTGAATTTGCTTTTAATTTTATGTATGTGACTTGGTCTTAGAGTGAAAATTTAAAAAAAATTAATGTTAAATAACTCACCAATTATTTATCCAGCGATGACTCCAGGCCTGTTGTCTCTCGGAAACTTGAGTTTATGCATATTTTGAAAGTTAATTAAATAATCACTCAATGTTGCAATGTTATGTTATGAAGTAGTGTGTATACTGTATTTAATGTTAATAACAAAATAATAAAAAAAAATTTACTGACAACAAAATTCAAAATGAACAGCAAAAGAAAAACATTTCATTTGAAATTAAAAATAAGAAAATTTATGAAAATAATATGTTTAATAATTTTGTAATTTATGTCACATTAAATGAAATTAAAAAAATTATATATAGGAATATATATTTGGTACAATTTCCGGTGAATTTGGTCGTAGGTATTTTGCGTAGTTAAATCTTAACTACAATGACGTCTTTTGCTTGTTAAAAAAAATGTAAACATAGTATAAATTGTTCTTAATGCAGTTAATAGGCCACAAATCAGGATAGTTGGTTGAACAATTCTTGCTATTCTTGTGGTTTGGGTTTCACAAATTGAAATGATAATGAATGTCTGTTTCTTTCACGATTCACAAATCAACATAAACTCCAACTTCCAAGAGATAGTGATATAAAAAAAACAAATATTATACAGATCGTCGTCCCTTTACAGAACACGGAGCCTGTGGTGGTAAATGCGAGACCGTCCAAAAATCCAGTAACAAAATGACACAATATATATACGGCACAATTCGAATATTTGTATTTTAACTAAATAAATTTTTCTATTTCTTATTTTTTCAATTTTTTAACACCGTTTTAATTTTCAGACAACTCTTCAACCCCAAAACGTTTTTCAATTTTGTTTTTTTCTGACAATATTTTTTTTATTTTTTTCTAAACTAATTTCAAGGCACATGTGTTAAAAAATATACAAAATTTTAAAAGTACCAATATTGTACAGTTTAAAAATGAAAACGAACGCCTCACAACACTACACCCCCACCACAAGATTGAATTTATTATTAAAATCAAATAAATTAATCTTATAGAATAAATTGAATACCATTTTTTTTTTTCAATTGTTTATTTATTGAATCTTCATTAACAACACGTGCAGTTTTATAGGAATAGGTTCACGATCAGAATGAGGATTAGGTTTATGATCAGAATGAGGATTATGATCAGGTTTAGTTATGATCAAGTTTAGATTTATGACCACATTTATGTTTATGATCATGTTTAGATTTATGATCACATTTATGTTTCTGATCAGGTTTAGATTTATGATCACATTTATGTTTCTGATCAGGTTTAGATTTATGATCACATTTATGTTTCTGATCAGGTTTAGATTTATGATCATGTTTATGTTTACGATCAGGTTTAGATTTTTGATCAGGTTTATGTTTACGATCAGGTTTAGATTTTTGATCAGGTTTATGTTTACGATCAGGTTTAGATTTTTGATCAGGTTTATGTTTACGATCAGGTTTAGATTTTTGATCAGATTTATGTTTACGATCAGGTTTAGATTTTTGATCAGGTTTATGTTTACGATCAGGTTTAGATTTTTGATCAGGTTTATGTTTATTATCATGTTTAGATTTATGATCACATTTATGTTTCTGATCAGGTTTAGATTTATGATCACATTTATGTTTACGATCAGGTTTAGATTTTTGATCAGGTTTATGTTTAAGACTACTAAAATTTATTAAAAATGGTGCAACCATGGTAATATCGCCAATTTCGTGATTAATTGTAGCTGAAATAATTTTGGAAAAAAGTAAATTTTAGAATAAAATATATTTAATATATGTTTGCTATTTTTAACTATATTTAACCTGTATTGGTGGGGTACAATGTGTTGGTAATATCTGTGGAGGGCTGGTAGGTGAAGTTGGTGCTGGTGTTGTTGTTGTTGGATACGGTGATATCGTTACTGCTGACAGTGGTGTTGGTGGTGTTGGTGCTGGTGTTGATTTTTGGTGCTAGTATTGGTCCTGGAGGAGGAGCGCAAAATCCAAAGGCACACGGTTTAGGTGCATGTGAACCATTGACTACAAGGATTGAGCTCACTAAGGCCAAGCAAACTAAATATAGTGAGAATTTCATTCTCGCTCTTGTTTAAAATTCAAGTTAACTGTATTAAAGAACAATTTTAACTGATACTTTTTCCATAATGTACAAAGTCTTTTATAGTTTATCTTTCCACACATTATTTTGTTTAAAAAAGAATTAAGTTAAAATGTCAAACAGTTTAATAAACGAAGGGCTTCTTTGTATCGATAAATATTTATTATTTAAACAATTGTAATTCATCTTTCTTATATAACTAATTTTGTTCTCTCTAGATGGGGATAAAATGAAACAATTATGATTGGCTTAAATGTTACAATTATTCTAACGAGTTGTAGAGTGTAAGAAACATGTGTTGAAATAAAACAATAGTTTCTGTAGCTCAAAATATGATATTGATTTAAGACTGACTTACTTCTTTATTACGTAGTCATCAAATGTTGTCAAGGTATGTTTTTCCACATAATTTTAGAGTAATAGGTTTTGTAATTTATTAATTTAGTTGTTTATTACAAATCCATATTTGGTTTTAAGCTACATTCATTCTAACATACTTTAGATACATATTTCACACAATCTGCAATCAAATTTAGACAACATACAATACTATAACAGCCATTGATTACTGAATTAATACAGTTGCATACCAAACTGAAAAGTTTGAAACATTTGAATCTCAATAAAAAGAAGTATTCGTTTCAAAGTTTTGTGATTGTTTTTTAATCTTGAATTTCCTTTAGGACAACAATTTTAACATAATATTATATAAAATCGAAAAGCCTCCAAAGAATAAAACCCTAGTTTGATATTAATTTAATTGTATGTGGTAAACACTTTTGGCAAATTATCAAACACAAATCAAATTATAATAAATAAAGAAGAAACTGTTAAGAGAAACTGTTCCAGCAATGAAAAAAAGTAGCTATTCTACAGTAATAGCTAAACAGCTTAAAGTAAGTCAATCAGTGGTCATAAAGTCCAAAAAAGGCGTTTAATTCTATATATTTCAAACCACAAATCGGAGGTAGCAAAAAGCTATTAACTATGTGGACGCTTCTCTCATGAGAACCAAAATGAAAACAGACAAGTGTTTAACATTAAAAGATGCTACTATAGCAATAGAAAAACACGTTAGTCGATGGACAGCAAGACGAGCATTTCGCTCTATTGGTTGCATCTCACCAGTAAGAAATTAAAACCTGCACTGACGAAAAAAATGTAAAGTTTGCAACAGAGCACAGAAACTGGACAGTAGATCTGATCAGGCGAATCCAAATTTAATCGGGCTATATTGTTTACTGACGGTAAACAATATAGCCCACCTTTACATGGTAGTATTTCGGATCACTGCAACATGAACACCATATTGATTTGAAAGTATTGTTAGTTAACTCAATGTTCAAATAGTATTAGTTCATCATGAAATTCACGTTTATTTACATTAAGCAATGATGATTCAGCTGGATTCCAGAGTTATGTCAGCATGAAGTTTTATATTGTTTTAACTTGTTTACATGTTATTACAACATGTTTATCGATGTTAAAATAATAAATAACAAGTTCGAGTGCTATATTTGGCTGTGCCGAAATTTAAATACCCTCCACCTATACGTACTAAGAAATTGAAAAACTACACTGGTTATAGCACTAGAATATTCTTATTCTGTGTTTTCTATTCAGTCTTATACTGCATTTACACCTACGCAAAATTTAGTAGATTTTAATTAAAATCTTAAAGAACATTTTTGGCGTTTACACTACTACTTTTTGACATATTGTTGGATTTGATTTTGATAATAAAAACAGCCGATTGAAAAAGAAAATAAATTATATTGTAAACTTTTAGTCCCCGTTTACACAGTCGAACATTTGGAAGAAAAACATCTGGAATTCTCTTTTGTTTTTTCATTCGCGGTCACATTGTCGAACAATGTTGTCAGACACATTTCATTATTATTTGCTTTTTTGACATTTCTCTTATTCGTGCTGTGTAATAATTTGTACTAAATTCCAGCAAAGATAATGTCAACAAAGCATGTTCACCGAGTGCCGAACACAAAATTGATTCTCTCTTCCCCAACCGTAATTTTTTTTCAAGCTAAATGTTTTTCTTCCAAATGTTCGACTGCGTAAACGGGGACTTAATAACAAATATGGAGAGACAAAAACAAATTTTATTATATTTTACATCCAGATCTGAAAAAAAACAATCGGAATTAACATTTTTGCGTAAAAAACAGCAGCATTTGTTAAACATAAGTTTTCACAAACTTCTGCAAATGTACTACACGCAATTATTATATAGGAGGTTGGAATGGACACACGTAAGTATGGGAAATATATGATTATTCCTTCTACATCCTCGAAGCTTTCCAATGTGGTATTTCCAAAGTGTTATTAAAAGAGCCTTTTCGTTTGTATTCCACTGCTTTTTGTAGGTTCGGTTTCTGTAAATTAATGGCCTATTTCTGATTTAAGAAAGAACACTTTCATTCGCTTTCTATGCGAAAGAACATTGATTTCGATTTCTCTACGCACGTTCTAAACGAACAGTGACTAGAACGAGAACTCGAATGAAAACGTAAGTGCTTTCATATAAAATCCGATTTCTCTGCTAAGAACGTGTTGTCAACATTGAGAATGAAATGTCAAAATCACGCACTTTTGGTTTTGCTTTCGCAAAAGAATTTAAATAAAAAATAAAATAAAAAATAAGTGATAAAAAAATATATATAAATCGAAAACAAAACTTTTTTTTAGTTTATGCAATGCAGCACCTAAAGACATTAGTGCTGTTTATGGAACAAAATCCTGAGTTAGCCAGGGGTGCTCCAGTCTTTGGTTCCAACAAGTTTAAGGTAGACGATGAGTGGAAAAAGCTCTTCTCGTACTATTGGCGAATGGAAAAAAGGTTAGTAATTAAGTAATTTTAGCAAAAAAAAAACCATTAAATATTTATGGTTTTATAGACCTGGGCAAATTTGAAATCCAGAACAAAAAAGAAAATTGCGGAAAACCAAAAGAGCCTTAGAGAGGCGGGAGGTGGCTTATACCATTACAACAATTTAATAGAGCTAGAGAAAATTATAGACAGGACGCTTTTTGTAGCGTCTGCTGTAGCACCCAGAGGTAAAGTGTTTGGTGTAGAAGATCAATCAATTGATGATTGTTTTGCTGCCTTGGTGGAGTCACCACCTAGGTGTAGCAAATCCGTTACAGTGGTTACTCCAACTAGAAGTTCGGAAACTTCCCAGCAAACAAAAAAAAAAAAAAAAACTCCTAACAATGCACAAAAATCACCCCGAAATGTCCTCCAAAGCTCTACTACTAAAGCGATCGCAACGATTGATAGCTCGTTGGAAAGG
Organism: Bellardia bayeri; assembly: GCA_950370525.1. Taxonomy (NCBI): domain Eukaryota; kingdom Metazoa; phylum Arthropoda; class Insecta; order Diptera; family Calliphoridae; genus Bellardia; species Bellardia bayeri. Next base: position 49,930,982 of record OX493268.1, read on the forward strand.
TATTGAATCAGGCTTTAATTGAAAAATAAAATTTTCCTAATTTTTCTTAGAAATTTACCTTTAAATTTTCCCATGAAAATTAAATTTTCCGATTTTTCACAGAAGCTCCTAAATTTTCCGGCTAATTTTTTTTTTGGATTCCTCATAATTTTTGCTTTAAGAATCAGCAATAAAAAATGGGCCCCGACTCCTTGTTTGGACAGGAGAAGAGCATTTAAGAGAACACCTTGTTAAAAATACATTTTAAAAATTATTTTACAGTTAAAAATACAGTGGTGTACACCACCTCTAAACCAGTCACTATAAAAAAAAAAAAATATGTAGGTACATTATTTTTTGCTGGGCAATCGATTGAGACTATTTATTTTAAAATCGGAGAGGGGTCGTCCAAAAGGTGATCGCTTTCATATGGAATTGCTCTATAACGTTATTATGTTGAAATTCGACGTGAAATATCCTCATATGCATGAAAATAACTGTTCCAAAATTTAAGAAGAACGGCCCATAATTTGTCATAGCTGATATATAAGAACCATTTCTAAAAAACAAATAAACCCATAAAAATGTCTAATAAATATCGATATCGAACCAACTTTTATATGGATCAGAAATTGTAATCTAGAAATCATATTAGTATCGGTTATACTGCAATTAAGCTACTGGATTTTGTATATGTCAGTAAATAATAGCTCCTGAATTAAGTCCACTTCGGAGCATAACAACCAACCATACAATTCTTGTAAATAACGCTGTTGAGATGAAATTCAACAAATATAATCCTAAAATACATAGAAATCACATTGGTGGATACTGGATTTAGAAGCTATCAGTCCATAATTGGTCCATTTCTTCTATGCCAGCCATAAATCGTTTGTAAATAATGTTATTGAGATCAAATTGAAACAAAAAACCCTCATCTTACATCTTATCCTTTTTTATACTCTGTTTCTTGTGAATATGGAAAAATATTCGTTTAATTTTATAAATTGTTAAATTACAATCAATATTATTATGAAAATCAAACAAACTCTGTAAATTACAGTAAGAATCGGTAATTACATCAATTATAGATGGTAGAAATTAGATAAAATTTCAAAATATTTAACATAAATTATGTTGGTCGTAAAATTGGCTTTCAAACAATATATCAATAACTAATAAAATTTGCAATAATACTACATTTACACCTACGCAAAATCTAGTACTTAAGGAATTTTGAACGAAATCTTGCTTATTTCTACTAGATTTCCCATACAAAACAAAATCTAGTTCGTCACGAGATTTTGGCAAAATCTCACAAAATCTTGTAATACAACTCTGAATTTCATACTAAAGGACTAAAAAATACAGCATTGAACAAGAAAATTTTGACAGTTCCTCAAAAATAAATTTAAAAAAATAATAAAAAGAGCGGGATATAAAATAAATTTGCGATAAACTACACCGTATACTAAATAAATAAATACATAAACATTTGTGGAAATGGATAAACCAATAATAAATAAGGGGTATGTAAATTATTATATTAATATAAACTGTAATGCTACAAGCGAGTTATGGCCTATTTCTGATTTAAGAAAGAAAACTTAAGCGAACGAAAAGCACTCGCACGAATTCGAATCAATTTGGATTTCACATTGACACTTACTTTCTTTCGCACTCGCTTACGTATGCCAATTTTGGTATCTTACGTCTTTAAAACTAGAAGCAATGCCATATCTTAAATTTTGATATTTTTGTTAAAAGTATTAAAAAATACTACGAAAATATTCTAAAGCGAATACAACTGCGTGTAAATGTGATCAGCTGGTGCAAAGTGTCAATGAATAAAAAAAGCGAGAAAATTAAAAAAAAAATATTTGTAATCTTGTAAATTTCTAAAAAAAAAAACTATTTATAGCAATAAAAATAAGAGAAAAAGCCACAATTTAATCGTTATTAATGCATTGTTATTAACTTTTAGAAAAATTTTTTCTAACATATTTTCTAGCCTTATTGTGGCTTTAACTAGCTCTGTTATACCAGCTGCTGTTGTTTCAGCGGCTTTAGCCATCCTCTTTGCTGCTTTAGCTTGCACCTCGGCAGCATCAGCCATTCTTTTCATAAAATTGGCTTGTTCAGCAGCTCTTAGCTGTTGGCGGATCAGATTAATTTGCTCATTAGCAAGCAACTTTCCTTGCGTTTCGTAGCAGCAGTAACAGCGGTGGTGTTTTGTTGCTGTTCCCTAGAGCTTTGGAGGACATTTCGGGGTGATTTTTGTGCATTGTTAGGAGTTTTTTTTTTTTTTTTTTGTTTGCTGGGAAGTTTCCGAACTTCTAGTTGGAGTAACCACTGTAACGGATTTGCTACACCTAGGTGGTGACTCCACCAAGGCAGCAAAACAATCATCAATTGATTGATCTTCTACACCAAACACTTTACCTCTGGGTGCTACAGCAGACGCTACAAAAAGCGTCCTGTCTATAATTTTCTCTAGCTCTATTAAATTGTTGTAATGGTATAAGCCACCTCCCGCCTCTCTAAGGCTCTTTTGGTTTTCCGCAATTTTCTTTTTTGTTCTGGATTTCAAATTTGCCCAGGTCTATAAAACCATAAATATTTAATGGTTTTTTTTTTGCTAAAATTACTTAATTACTAACCTTTTTTCCATTCGCCAATAGTACGAGAAGAGCTTTTTCCACTCATCGTCTACCTTAAACTTGTTGGAACCAAAGACTGGAGCACCCCTGGCTAACTCAGGATTTTGTTCCATAAACAGCACTAATGTCTTTAGGTGCTGCATTGCATAAACTAAAAAAAAGTTTTGTTTTCGATTTATATATATTTTTTTATCACTTATTTTTTATTTTATTTTTTATTTAAATTCTTTTGCGAAAGCAAAACCAAAAGTGCGTGATTTTGACATTTCATTCTCAATGTTGACAACACGTTCTTAGCAGAGAAATCGGATTTTATATGAAAGCACTTACGTTTTCATTCGAGTTCTCGTTCTAGTCACTGTTCGTTTAGAACGTGCGTAGAGAAATCGAAATCAATGTTCTTTCGCGAATGAAAGTGTTCTTTCTTAAATCAGAAATAGGCCATTAATTTACAGAAACCGAACCTACAAAAAGCAGTGGAATACAAACGAAAAGGCTCTTTTAATAACACTTTGGAAATACCACATTGGAAAGCTTCGAGGATGTAGAAGGAATAATCATATATTTCCCATACTTACGTGTGTCCATTCCAACCTCCTATATAATAATTGCGTGTAGTACATTTGCAGAAGTTTGTGAAAACTTATGTTTAACAAATGCTGCTGTTTTTTACGCAAAAATGTTAATTCCGATTGTTTTTTTTTTCAGATCTGGATGTAAAATATAATAAAATTTGTTTTTGTCTCTCCATATTTGTTATTAAGTCCCCGTTTACGCAGTCGAACATTTGGAAGAAAAACATTTAGCTTGAAAAAAAATTACGGTTGGGGAAGAGAGAATCAATTTTGTGTTCGGCACTCGGTGAACATGCTTTGTTGACATTATCTTTGCTGGAATTTAGTACAAATTATTACACAGCACGAATAAGAGAAATGTCAAAAAAGCAAATAATAATGAAATGTGTCTGACAACATTGTTCGACAATGTGACCGCGAATGAAAAAACAAAAGAGAATTCCAGATGTTTTTCTTCCAAATGTTCGACTGTGTAAACGGGGACTAAAAGTTTACAATATAATTTATTTTCTTTTTCAATCGGCTGTTTTTATTATCAAAATCAAATCCAACAATATGTCAAAAAGTAGTAGTGTAAACGCCAAAAATGTTCTTTAAGATTTTAATTAAAATCTACTAAATTTTGCGTAGGTGTAAATGCAGTATAAGACTGAATAGAAAACACAGAATAAGAATATTCTAGTGCTATAACCAGTGTAGTTTTTCAATTTCTTAGTATGTATAGGTGGAGGGTATTTAAAATTCGGCACAGCCAAATATAGCACTCGAACTTGTTATTTATTATTTTAACATCGATAAACATGTTGTAATAACATGTAAACAAGTTAAAACAATATAAAACTTCATGCTGACATAACTCTGGAATCCAGCTGAATCATCATTGCTTAATGTAAATAAACGTGAATTTCATGATGAACTAATACTATTTGAACATTGAGTTAACTAACAATACTTTCAAATCAATATGGTGTTCATGTTGCAGTGATCCGAAATACTACCATGTAAAGGTGGGCTATATTGTTTACCGTCAGTAAACAATATAGCCCGATTAAATTTGGATTCGCCTGATCAGATCTACTGTCCAGTTTCTGTGCTCTGTTGCAAACTTTACATTTTTTTCGTCAGTGCAGGTTTTAATTTCTTACTGGTGAGATGCAACCAATAGAGCGAAATGCTCGTCTTGCTGTCCATCGATTAACGTGTTTTTCTATTGCTATAGTAGCATCTTTTAATGTTAAACACTTGTCTGTTTTCATTTTGGTTCTCATGAGAGAAGCGTCCCCATATTTAGCTTTTTGCTACCTCCGATTTGTGGTTTGAAATATATAGAATTAAACGCCTTTTTTGGACTTTATGACCACTGATTGACTTACTTTAAGCTGTTTAGCTATTACTGTAGAATAGCTACTTTTTTTCATTGCTGGAACAGTTTCTCTTAACAGTTTCTTCTTTATTTATTATAATTTGATTTGTGTTTGATAATTTGCCAAAAGTGTTTACCACATACAATTAAATTAATATCAAACTAGGGTTTTATTCTTTGGAGGCTTTTCGATTTTATATAATATTATGTTAAAATTGTTGTCCTAAAGGAAATTCAAGATTAAAAAACAATCATAAAACTTTGAAACGAATACTTCTTTTTATTGAGATTCAAATGTTTCAAACTTTTCAGTTTGGTATGCAACTGTATTAATTCAGTAATCAATGGCTGTTATAGTATTGTATGTTGTCTAAATTTGATTGCAGATTGTGTGAAATATGTATCTAAAGTATGTTAGAATGAATGTAGCTTAAAACCAAATATGGATTTGTAATAAACAACTAAATTAATAAATTACAAAACCTATTACTCTAAAATTATGTGGAAAAACATACCTTGACAACATTTGATGACTACGTAATAAAGAAGTAAGTCAGTCTTAAATCAATATCATATTTTGAGCTACAGAAACTATTGTTTTATTTCAACACATGTTTCTTACACTCTACAACTCGTTAGAATAATTGTAACATTTAAGCCAATCATAATTGTTTCATTTTATCCCCATCTAGAGAGAACAAAATTAGTTATATAAGAAAGATGAATTACAATTGTTTAAATAATAAATATTTATCGATACAAAGAAGCCCTTCGTTTATTAAACTGTTTGACATTTTAACTTAATTCTTTTTTAAACAAAATAATGTGTGGAAAGATAAACTATAAAAGACTTTGTACATTATGGAAAAAGTATCAGTTAAAATTGTTCTTTAATACAGTTAACTTGAATTTTAAACAAGAGCGAGAATGAAATTCTCACTATATTTAGTTTGCTTGGCCTTAGTGAGCTCAATCCTTGTAGTCAATGGTTCACATGCACCTAAACCGTGTGCCTTTGGATTTTGCGCTCCTCCTCCAGGACCAATACTAGCACCAAAAATCAACACCAGCACCAACACCACCAACACCACTGTCAGCAGTAACGATATCACCGTATCCAACAACAACAACACCAGCACCAACTTCACCTACCAGCCCTCCACAGATATTACCAACACATTGTACCCCACCAATACAGGTTAAATATAGTTAAAAATAGCAAACATATATTAAATATATTTTATTCTAAAATTTACTTTTTTCCAAAATTATTTCAGCTACAATTAATCACGAAATTGGCGATATTACCATGGTTGCACCATTTTTAATAAATTTTAGTAGTCTTAAACATAAACCTGATCAAAAATCTAAACCTGATCGTAAACATAAATGTGATCATAAATCTAAACCTGATCAGAAACATAAATGTGATCATAAATCTAAACATGATAATAAACATAAACCTGATCAAAAATCTAAACCTGATCGTAAACATAAACCTGATCAAAAATCTAAACCTGATCGTAAACATAAATCTGATCAAAAATCTAAACCTGATCGTAAACATAAACCTGATCAAAAATCTAAACCTGATCGTAAACATAAACCTGATCAAAAATCTAAACCTGATCGTAAACATAAACCTGATCAAAAATCTAAACCTGATCGTAAACATAAACATGATCATAAATCTAAACCTGATCAGAAACATAAATGTGATCATAAATCTAAACCTGATCAGAAACATAAATGTGATCATAAATCTAAACCTGATCAGAAACATAAATGTGATCATAAATCTAAACATGATCATAAACATAAATGTGGTCATAAATCTAAACTTGATCATAACTAAACCTGATCATAATCCTCATTCTGATCATAAACCTAATCCTCATTCTGATCGTGAACCTATTCCTATAAAACTGCACGTGTTGTTAATGAAGATTCAATAAATAAACAATTGAAAAAAAAAAATGGTATTCAATTTATTCTATAAGATTAATTTATTTGATTTTAATAATAAATTCAATCTTGTGGTGGGGGTGTAGTGTTGTGAGGCGTTCGTTTTCATTTTTAAACTGTACAATATTGGTACTTTTAAAATTTTGTATATTTTTTAACACATGTGCCTTGAAATTAGTTTAGAAAAAAATAAAAAAAATATTGTCAGAAAAAAACAAAATTGAAAAACGTTTTGGGGTTGAAGAGTTGTCTGAAAATTAAAACGGTGTTAAAAAATTGAAAAAATAAGAAATAGAAAAATTTATTTAGTTAAAATACAAATATTCGAATTGTGCCGTATATATATTGTGTCATTTTGTTACTGGATTTTTGGACGGTCTCGCATTTACCACCACAGGCTCCGTGTTCTGTAAAGGGACGACGATCTGTATAATATTTTTTTTTTCTATATCACTATCTCTTGGAAGTTGGAGTTTATGTTGATTTGTGAATCGTGAAAGAAACAGACATTCATTATCATTTCAATTTGTGAAACCCAAACCACAAGAATAGCAAGAATTGTTCAATCAACTATCCTGATTTGTGGCCTATTAACTGCATTAAGAACAATTTATACTGTGTTTACATTTTTTTTACCAAGCAAAAGACGTCATTGTAGTTAAGATTTAACTACGCAAAATACCTACGACCAAATTCACCGGAAATTGTACCAAATATATATTCCTATATATAATTTTTTTAATTTCATTTAATGTGACATAAATTACAAAATTATTAAACATATTATTTTCATAAATTTTCTTATTTTTAATTTCAAATGAAATGTTTTTCTTTTGCTGTTCATTTTGAATTTTGTTGTCAGTAAATTTTTTTTTATTATTTTGTTATTAACATTAAATACAGTATACACACTACTTCATAACATAACATTGCAACATTGAGTGATTATTTAATTAACTTTCAAAATATGCATAAACTCAAGTTTCCGAGAGACAACAGGCCTGGAGTCATCGCTGGATAAATAATTGGTGAGTTATTTAACATTAATTTTTTTAAATTTTCACTCTAAGACCAAGTCACATACATAAAATTAAAAGCAAATTCAAAATTGACACAAGTATTGTTTGATGTCATTTGCATTAGATTTCAATTGTATACATTATACATAAACATTTAACTTCATGTTGCACATAAACATTTTATTTCATTAAAATAAAACATAATTAATAATAATAAACAAAATATTGACTAATAATAAATTTAAGTATTTTAAGTGTGTGTTATTAATTAAAAAAAAAATCAATATTAAAATCAATATTAGAGATAAACTTTTTTATAATTAATGTTATTAACATAAAATGAAACAGTGTGTTACCAACATTACGAAATTAAAATGTAAAAGAGTTAAAACTTTTTACATTCATTCTTTAACATGAAATTGTGTTAAAAGAAATTATATTATTAATATAAAACGAATATGTTGTCAACATAAAACAAATATGCTGTTATTATATTTAGTTAATATGTTAAAATAAAAAAAAATGTGTTAATAACATGAATAAAACTTTTTTATCAACATGAAGTTAAATGTTTATGTATAATGTATAGAATTAAAATCTAATGCAAATGACATCAAACAATACTTGTGTCAATTTTGAATTTGCTTTTAACAGGAACGGCGCCGTATTTCGGCTTTTGTAGTGAGAAGAGACTCCACGGATTTTCTTAAGGATTCTTCTTCAGAGATCCATAAATTTTTTCTACTGTATATATATATTTTTTTTTTCACTTATTACAAGTTTTTTTTTTTTTTTTTTTTTTGTTTATTTTTTTTTTTCACCTATTACGAAAATTCAGCCGCACTAAAAATAACACGTCCGACCAGTTCAAGCAACACTATGTGATAATAGTTATGTCCGGTCTTGTCGCAGTTCCAACACTTAGAGTCGGCTTTAACTGCACAAATATCAGATTCAGTAACTTCTGAAACGTTTACCTCTAAATTCGAACTACTCATTTCCGCTATTCGTCCTTTTACTTGTCTCCGAGTATCATGGCCATGAACATCCTTCATAAACTTCTCGTGACGTTTAACTTCACGACGAAGCTGGGCTACGCTCGATATGTCAATATGTATAAGTTCATGTCGGATCTCATTTCTAAGATTCCTAATTAATATAGCATACAAGTTTGCATTAAACATGGAAAAATCAGCGAGACAAAGATCCAAGTGAATAGGGAAGATGATTTTCGAAAATTGTCCAACCAGTTGGAGAGGGAGACCAGGGATTTCTATACCTATCAGCTCAAAAGCGCAAAAGGACTCCAAGTCGTTCTAAAGGGTATAGACCCATGTGTTGATCCTGCGGAGATAAAGAACGGATTAATGGACAAAGGGTTCAAAATCAAGAGCGTAGTGAATATTAGAAACCGTGAAAAGATTCCTCAGCCCATGTTCAGGGTAGAATTGGAACCTGGAGATGTTGCCTTAAAGAAAAACGAGTCCCATCCAATTTACAATCTTATTTATCTTCTGCATCGTAGAATTACCGTGGAGGAACCGCATAAGCGTGTTGGACCCGTCCAGTGCCTTAATTGTCAAGAATTTGGTCACACCAAAGCGTATTGTAAATTGCCGTCTGTTTGTGTTGCATGTGGGGAACTACATGCAACTGCTCAATGTAATAAGTCCAAAACGGACGTAAAAATAAAAAAATGCAGTAACTGTGGAGGAAATCATACCGCTAATTATAGAGGTTGTCCAGTTTATACTTATTTGAAGGGCATAAGGACCAATAAGTCGCCAGTATTACCTGACCATCCTCAACAACCTAATTTCACGTCGAGTAAGAATTTTCCTCAAATTGTACGACCAACTACTCACGTAAACGCTCCTAATTCTAGACAAGTTTCTTACGCAAACGTGGTCAAATCTAATATGCCAGGTCTGGAGCAGGAACCTATATCGCAATATTCTGAGCCACATATCAACAATCTAGAGACAACATTGCAGACACTTGTCCAAACTATGAACACTTTTACGACCACCATGACATCCATGATGCAGGAAATGCTGAAAATGCAATCCACTATCTTGCAAGCCATTTTAAAGAAATGATTTATTTAAAAATTTGTTTTTGGAACGCGAACGGCCTCCGCCAACATAAAAACGAACTGGAATACTTCCTGATGGATAAGCAGATTGATGTTATGATGATTGCTGAAACTCACTTGACGTCGACAGGGTACTTCAAAATTAATGGCTACGTGTTGTACGATACTAAAGATCCCCGCGGAAGAGCTTGTGGAGGTTCGGCAATTCTTATAAAGAACAGAATAAAACATTATCTAATGAATAACATAAGTAAGGATTACCTCCAAGCAACAAACATTTGCATTGAATTCTGTCAATACAAATTTGTTTTATCATCGATTTATTCTCCGCCTCGATTCTCAATAAAAGAACACCAATACCATAACTTCTTTAATTCCCTTGGAGCTAGATTTTTAGTTGCTGGCGACTTTAACGCCAAACACACATTTTGGGGTTCACGTCTGGTAACCCCAAAGGGTCGCGTACTCTTCAACACCATTGCTCAAATGGGCTTAGATGTACTCTCAAGCGGACATCCCACCTACTGGCCGACGGACCGACGGAAGATTCCCGATGTTATTGACTTTGGAGTAGTGAAAAATATCCCTGTAGAATGGATGCAAGTGGATCCTTCATTAGACTTGTCCTCAGATCACTCTCCTACTATCATTTCAATGCATTTCCCTCAAGTGTGTGGCTCTCCATTTAGAAACATGACTAAGACCCGAGTAAGCTGGATAAAATACAAAAAGTATTTAAGTTCTCATTGCACGGAAAATATTGTGTTGAGAACTACCGACGATATCGATCAGTCGATTGGCAACTTTACCGAGGACCTTCGACGAGCTGTGCATCACGCTTCCACTTATCACGTTGAATGTAGAAATAGGACAAACAGAACTTATTTATCTGAACTCGAACATCTCCTATCAGAAAAAAGAAGAATGAGAAGAGAGTGGCAACTTCACAGGTCTCCTGAACTGAAAGCTAGGCTACGGGTATGCAGAGATATACTAAGACATTTCTTAGAAACCCAAAGAACGGCTTCACTTAGATGCTACTTGGAGGGTCTTGATAGTACCCCACAATCTGACTACTCGTTATGGAGGGCGGCAAGAGGTTTAAAAAGACCAGTGAGAGGAAAACCTCCTTTGCGAAATCCGACTGGTGACTGGGCTAGAAACGATTCCGAGAAGGGGACTTTATTTGTTAACCATTTGAGAAATGTGTTTACTATAAACAACTCAAATAATGCAACTGATTTGCCACCACTCGTTATTAGACCTCCTGTACCTCTAAGACTTAGCTTTAATGATATTCAAAGCGCTATTGGTACTCTGAACCTTAAAAAAGCTCCAGGTATGGATAAAATCAGCAATAAAATGCTTGTGGAGTTACCTCGTGTAGCTAGAAGAATTATCCTCTTTATCTTCAACGCTATTTTACGCCTAGAATACTATCCTGCAGATTGGAAGGTGTCTATGATCACTATGATTCCTAAGTCAGGGAAGGATCACACCAAAGTAGAGTCATATAGGCCAATTAGCCTACTGCCGACAATTTCTAAACTGTTCGAAAAATTGTTAATGACTAAGTTGATTCCAATTCTGAACGACACTGAATGCATTCCTAATCATCAATTCGGCTTCAGAGCTAAACACAGCACCATCGAACAAACACACAGATTGGTAAATGTGATAAGAGGGTCGTTTGAAGACAAAAAATACTGCTCCGCCCTTTTCATTGATGTGTCCCAAGCGTTCGACAAAGTTTGGCATGACGGTTTAATGCACAAAATAAAATTAACTCTGCCTGCTAACACCCATAAACTTATGGAAAGCTATTTATACGGTCGCAAATTTAAAATTAAAGAAGGCAATTTTTTAAGCACCGCTCAGCCAATTGAAACAGGTGTGCCACAGGGTAGCATACTGGGTCCTACTTTATATTTGATTTATGCCTCCGACATGCCGTCAGACCCCAAAATCCACACGTCAACTTTCGCAGATGATACAGCCTTTATCAGCGTTCACAAGGACCACCAAGTAGCATCACAGAATTTGCAGAATTATGTTTATAAACTAGAGAATTGGCTAGAGCTTTGGAAAATCAGGGTTAATGAACAGAAATGTATTCATATCACTTTCACATTGCGAAAAGAAACTTGCTCGTTCATCAAAATAAATAATCAAATTATTTCTCAACATAATGAAGTCAAATACCTCGGCATTCACCTCGACCGCCGTTTAACTTGGAAGTCTCATATTGAAGCGAAACTTACACAGATGAGATTAAAAGCAGTGCAACTTAATTGGCTAATTGGCAGAAATTCTTCACTAAAGTTGGACTGCAAACTATTGTTGTACAATGCAATTCTAAAGCCAATCTGGTGCTATGGAATTCAATTATGGGGTACTGCCTCAGCATCAAACATTGAAAAAATTCAAAGGGGTCAAAATAAAATTCTACGTATAATTACTGCAGCTCCATGGTATGTTAAAAATTCTCGAATTCACAAAGATCTATGCGTGCCATTAGTAAAAGTTGAATTTACAAAACACGCGTCAAAGTATGTCAGCAAACTTGAACACCACCCAAACCCACTTGCACGAGACATCCTTAACTTTAGTGGCCATAATCGGTTGAGAAGGAGGGATACCCTTGCTTTAACTCAAGCGCAAAATAGATGGCTGGATCAATTGATGTGAAATTTTTTTAGTATCATAAAATTTTTGTCTAGCACTGGCTGGGCTTATTATTTTCTTTTTAGTATTAAGATTTGAATACTTATTGTCATTTCATTATATGAAGATTCAATAAATAAATAAAGGCTAAAAAAAAAAAAAAAAAAAAAAAAAAAAAAAAAAAAAAAAACTATTATGACTGTTTAGATGTCCGACGCATATTTTGCTATGGATGTGGGGCGAAGGACACCTTTAGACCTACTTGTCCAAAATGTGGTACAAGACCACAGGGAAACGGTCAGAAGGATGTCCGTCGGAATTGACGCGGGCATCCGTAACGAATGAAGAATGCATATCTGACTCAGCGACAACTTTTAATGACGAACATCAACATTCCTTATTGAGACCGTATCATGTGCGTTTAATTGAATATCAAAAGGCCCGTAGAAGAATATTTGGTGAATCTTCAAGAACAAGACGCTCAAAAGCACGTATTCGTGATTTTTATCGAAGATTGAAATCGTTTAGATCTGTTTGTATATTGTGTCACAGGATGATGATAGTAGACCTTTTATAGTTTTGAAAGTAGGTGACAATAAATACTTTGCATTATTGGACAGTGGGGCCAACAGAAGTGTAATTGGTGGTGCTTTGGCTTCTAATGTTCAGAAAATGGGAGATTTTGAAAAATGTAAAGGTAACGTAAGAACAGCAGATGGACAAAGACAAAATATTACAGGAATGATTACATTGTCTGTGACTTTTTAAGGACAAACGAAATCTATTCAATTTTTATTAGCACCAACTATTCAACAAGATGTAATATGTGGCTTCGATTTTTGGACGGAGTTTGGTTTAACAATTTCTGTTCCACAAATTGGAGAAATGGATTACGTTGAACCCAAACCTGATAAGCTGATATTAACATCGATACAACAACAACAACTAGACAAAGTAATTGCCTCTTTTCCTAATTCAGAGTCTGAAGCTTTAGGTTGTACAACTCTGATTGAACATGAAATAGATACGGGAGATGCGAAGCCAATTAAGCAGAGATATTATCCAATATCTCCTGCAGTGGAAAAGAAACTTTGTTTAGAATTGGACCGAATGCTTACATTAGGTGTCATTGAGGAAGCCCCTAGCTCTCCTTGGTCTTCTCCAATTGTGGTAATTATCAAACCGGATAAAGTAAGGATGTGTCTGGATAGTAGGAAACTTAACTCCGTGACTCTAAAAGACGCTTACCCTATTCCGAACATTGACGGACTTTTGGCGAGGCTTCCTTCAGTTTATTGCATTTCAAAAATTGATTTGAAAGACGCCTTTTTGCAAATTAAACTGAAGGAAAGCTCAAAACCCAAAACAGCTTTCACAGTTCCAAATCGACCCTTGTATCAGTTTACAAGAATGCCGTTTGGACTGTGTAATGCACCACAAACGTTGTGCCGACTTATGGACGTTGTCATTCCGTATCAATTGAAGACGCACGTGTTCGTGTATTTAGACGATCTTTTAATAGTTTCGACAAACTTTAAAGAACATTTGACATATTTGATGGAAGTGGATACCCAGTTGAGAAAAGCAGGCTTGACAATAAATGTCGAAAAGAGCAGTTTTGCTCTCAATAAGGTAAAATATCTTGGTTATGTTGTAGGGAATGGGTCATTGCAGGTGGATGATGAAAAGGTTAGGGCGATACATGAATTTCCGGTACCACGATCTATTCGTCATTTACGAAGATTTTTGGGAATGACGGGGTGGTATCGACGTTTCATACACGATTATTCCACAATAACTTTCCTTCTGACAGAACTACTAACAAAAAAGAAGAATTTCATTTGGACTGAAGAGGCCCAAAGACCATTTAATGAATTAAAAACTAAACTAACTTCTGCACCATTAACTTGTTCATCCTAATTACGAAAGGCCTTTTATTTTACAATGTGATGCCAGCACATATGGCATAGGTGCAGTACTAGCGCAGAAGGACAATAATGGGACGGAGAGACCCATCGCAGTTATTTCCCAAAAGTTGAACAAGGCACAACGTAACTACACAATAACTGAAATTGAGTGCTTAGCGGTGGTAATGGCAATCAAGAAATTTAGGCCATATATTGAGGGTCAGGAGTTTAGGGTGGTCACTGATCACGCGAGCCTTAAATGACTAATGGGTCCAAGGGATTAATCTGGTAGACTAGCAAGATGGTCCCTGAAGTTACAAAGATTTGATTTTAGTATAGAACACCAGAGAGGGAAGGATAATCTAGTCCCAGATACATTATCTCGTGCACATGAGGGAGAAATTTTTGTGAACTCTATGAACAACCAACCTTCTATTAATTTAGATTCAGATGCTTTTGATAGTACTGAATACACAAAACTGAGGGACGATTTCACATCAGCAGGCTTACCGGATTTCAGGGTAGTTGACAAATATATTTATAAAAGGGTAAAATTCTCCATAGGAGAACTAGATGAATCTGAATCATGGAAACTTTTTGTACCCGTAGAACTTCGTAATGACATTATCTATTCAGCTCATGATACACCTAATTCAGCACATGGTGGTATTGCGAAAACATTAGAGAGAATAAGACGGTATTTTTATTGGCCAGGACTTGTTGCGGAAGTGAAGACCTATGTTTTAAATTGCGAATTGTGCAAAACATCAAAAACACCAACACAGATATTAATACCACCATTAGGTCAGATGGTAACAACGGAACGACCTTTTCAACGCCTCTACAAAGATTTAATTGGATATTAATAGTTTTGGACCATTTTTCGTTTTTAAAACCATTGAAGAAGTTTGAGTCAAAACAAATCATTGATTATTAGAGAACGGAAATTTTTTGTTATTACGGTGTACCCGAAGCCGTTATCTCTGATAATGGATCCCAATTCAAGAGCAAAGATTTTGAGAATTTTCTAAAGAAACACGGCGTTGAGCATATATTAACGGCTTTCTACAGTCCTCAATCCAATGCCAGTGAAAGGCTGAATCGTTCGATTAATGAGGCATTGCGCAGTTACGTCAGGAACGATCAACGAGAATGGGACTTGTATATACCAAGCATCAATTGCTCACTTCGGAACAGCATTCACCAATCTGTTGGTAGGTCACCGGACAGAACATGCTCACGCACGGTAAGGACTATGGTTTATTACGCAAACTAAAAATTTTGGCAGAGACAGATTCTGTTATAGAACGACAAGAAGAGTTTTCCTTGATTCGTGATAAAATTAAGGAATGTTTGTGTAAAGCTTACGAAAAGAACGTTCGGACATACAACCTACGATCTCAGAAGTCGGAATTCACTGTGGGACAAGAAGTATATAGACGGACATTTAACCAAAGCTCTAAGGCAGACTATTTTAATGCAAAACTTGCTCCAGTTGGAGCTAAGCCTAAGGTTCTACGCAGAATTGGTCAAGTGTATTATGAACTACAGGATCTTGAATCCGAGACTAAGGGAATGTACCACGCAAAGGATATTGGGAAGTAAATCGCAACATATACTATTTCATATTGCCTTTTCCAGTTCCAGTTTTGGTAGTATAACTACAAAACTGAACTGGTTTTGTGAGGCTTTCGTTTTCATTTTTAAACTGTACAATATTGGTACTTTTAAATTTTTGTATTTTTTTAACACATGTGCCTTGAAATTAGTTTAGAAAAAAATAAAAAAAATATTGTCAGAAAAAAACAAAATTGAAAAAAGTAGTTAAATGTTTATGTATAATGTATACAATTGAAATCTAATGCAAATGACATCAAACAATACTTGTGTCAATTTTGAATTTGCTTTTAATTTTATGTATGTGACTTGGTCTTAGAGTGAAAATTTAAAAAAAATTAATGTTAAATAACTCACCAATTATTTATCCAGCGATGACTCCAGGCCTGTTGTCTCTCGGAAACTTGAGTTTATGCATATTTTGAAAGTTAATTAAATAATCACTCAATGTTGCAATGTTATGTTATGAAGTAGTGTGTATACTGTATTTAATGTTAATAACAAAATAATAAAAAAAAATTTACTGACAACAAAATTCAAAATGAACAGCAAAAGAAAAACATTTCATTTGAAATTAAAAATAAGAAAATTTATGAAAATAATATGTTTAATAATTTTGTAATTTATGTCACATTAAATGAAATTAAAAAAATTATATATAGGAATATATATTTGGCACAATTTCCGGTGAATTTGGTCGTAGGTATTTTGCGTAGTTAAATCTTAACTACAATGACGTCTTTTGCTTGTTAAAAAAAATGTAAACATAGTATAAATTGTTCTTAATGCAGTTAATAGGCCACAAATCAGGATAGTTGGTTGAACAATTCTTGCTATTCTTGTGGTTTGGGTTTCACAAATTGAAATGATAATGAATGTCTGTTTCTTTCACGATTCACAAATCAACATAAACTCCAACTTCCAAGAGATAGTGATATAAAAAAAACAAATATTATACAGATCGTCGTCCCTTTACAGAACACGGAGCCTGTGGTGGTAAATGCGAGGCCGTCCAAAAATCCAGTAACAAAATGACACAATATATATACGGCACAATTCGAATATTTGTATTTTAACTAAATAAATTTTTCTATTTCTTATTTTTTTTTTTTCAATTTTTTAACACCGTTTTAATTTTCAGACAACTCTTCAACCCCAAAACGTTTTTCAATTTTGTTTTTTTCTGACAATATTTTTTTTATTTTTTTCTAAACTAATTTCAAGGCACATGTGTTAAAAAAAATACAAAAATTTAAAAGTACCAATATTGTACAGTTTAAAAATGAAAACGAAAGCCTCACAGTGTGTTGATCACACTCATATATGCAAGGTGTTGGTCACATTTATTTGATATAAATAATAACTTATAAATTGTAATGTAATGTACTTAAAGGGAATTGAATTACATAGTTTAATAAAACATTGAATTTGCTTTCATAGAGAATTTTGACCACACATAAATAATTGAATAATAATAATATAACAAAGAACATGTTATATGATGAATTAGAGTTAGAAATTTTGTGACAAACCGCTGTTCCTTTTTGGTGGTATTGGCACGCTTGTAGTTGCACGGCAGTAGCTCGTCGGATAAGGTGTGGTTCTTTCCACCAAATTTGTCAATATTTAATATTTCGTGCCAGTTTCTTTTATTTTTTGCCGGAAGCTAACATTTAACACTAGACAGAACACTGAGAATAAGGAATGAAATTTATAACGGACGGACATGCGACAGTTGCTTATAGTTTTCTATACACGAGATTTAACGAAGTTCTGAGGCTTAGATGTTTTGCCTCTGTAGGTTTCCCTCCCCTCATATGGCATTTGCAGCCATCCATGGCTCCGGTTTACCTACTTTACTTTCTCGGAACCCCTAATATTACTTACCCAACAAGTCATCGTCACATCATCACCAGAGTTTATCTAGCCTTGCAACATCATTCAAATAAATTGCACAAATATTTACGAAAATATATCATAGCTGTACATTATTTTATTTTCAAGTTACTTTACAATAGTTTTAATTTTTAGGACATACTAGATAACAGGGTTTAACAAAAGTCTATAGTTAAATAATTTCAGAAATCAATATGACTAATTTAATATGTTTTAATACTAAATAACACACATATCAAAAAAAATTCTTTTAATGTAGTAGATGAACTGAAAAGATTTATTTTGTATGTATGTATATACAAATATATTGAATAATGTGTAAATAAAAAAAAGGTCTATATTCTATGTTTTTTTGCAAATTGATTTAATTTGTCTTTTCTTCTATATGCATATTATTTAATTTTGGTATTTTATTTTTTTATTTATTTGTTTATTGTTTCATTTACTTATTTGTTTATTACTAGTAGATAGGTAATGGGGGGCAGAGACATCAAAGGAATGCCGCCGCCTTTTCTAATTGGAATTTGAATTGGTAGCAGTGGCTTCAAAGGAAAGCCGCCGCTTTTTGTAATTGGAATTTGAATGGGTCGAGAGCGAACAGCTGACATGTCATGAAGGGAATCCAGTTGGATAGTAATAGTTTCTAGTTGGATAATAAGAGATGTGAAGAGAGTGAGAGAGGATTGTGTGGGAGAGTAAAAGCAGGTAGTTTTAAGGGTTGATAAATCAGGTAATATTTAAAATTAGTTTTCATTGTTTTGATTGAAAATTGAGTACCTGTGTATTTTTTCAAGACGATGAGGGATGAAATTGTGTGTTTCCTAAATTATGGTTGGCTGACTGTAAAAGTTTGATCACATTTATCGTTTTGTGTGTATAATTTTCTAATTTTAAAATTATTTTTACTGTCTATTTTGTTAAATTTTCTAGATGGGATTTTCCAATTACAATTCCTTTTTTTTTATTTTTTTTCTCAATCTAGCTATTTTAGTTTTTAGCTGTTATGAAAAGAACCGCTCTGAAAAAAAATAAGAAATTCGTTTGTTTACCTAATTTATCTTTTTAAAAGTCAGTCAATAAGAAGAATAGCCTTTTTGTTTTTGATTTATTTGCATCTGCAGGTGTCTGGACCTTCTTCACAGCTTGGCTCAGACCAAGGGCAGCTCTTAAAATGGCTTTCATTTTCCCCATCTTCGTCATCTATTATTCCACGGTCTTCATTTTGTTCCAGCATGGACACAAAAAAGTTTAGTGTCTCCCGGTGCTCATATAATAATGAGTCTTAAAAATCAATTAAAAATTGTTGAACAATCTCTCTTATTAAACTCATTTTCTATTTTTATTTTAGTTATTATTATTTACAACTTGTTATATTGACGTTATTATTGTTACTATTAGTTTATTAAAATTTTCGGTTATTAACTACATTTTTCAGAATCTTTTACACTAATGTGTTTTATTTCCAAATAATATTGTTTTCTTTGTTACTCCATTTAAAAACAGTATTCTCTCCCTTACTCTTTTTTTTTACACTTTCTAGTGCCTCCTTTATTGAAGACTTATATTTAATTTATTCCACTACGATCCTTTAAAATGAAATGAAAAGATTATACTTGAATCCCTGCAGGTAGTGTGAGAAGGATGGATATATTTAATATTTTTCTCATATTACATCATGCTAAATTCTATTTTATCTATAAAACAATTTTATTCATATTCCGTTTTTATTATTGAAGATAGAGCGAGGAGCGAGCGAGGAGTATATACATATTTATTTTACTCTCTAACAATTTTTGTTAACAAATTCAAATTTGCTATTAAGACTTATTGGAAAAATTTAAAGATCAATATAAGAAAATTCGTTGAAGTGACAACTACTACAAACTACAAACATTAAAAAAAAAAAATAAAAAAATGGATTCAGCTAAAAATTTAATTAAAAAATTCAACAGCTTTTTCAACAAAACCCTTATTCATATTAAGGATGTGGAAACTGACAAAAAGTATGCAGTCTTAAATGCAAAAAGGACGACAACAAAATATGGCCCAACCATTCAAATTGAGCTGGAAGAAAATATAATGTTTTTGCCAAACCGGTACAACTCATTATCCGATGAAGAGATGACTGAGCTATCATCAGGTATATTCCGTATCCAAAGAGAGGGAGAACGAGGCTTGCGCTTAAACACATTTGATGTAATGGTTGACTTTATTCCAAATGGTCAACATCCTGTATGGCAAATCTAAAGCCTATAGGTATATCTTTATTAAATTTTTTTATATTTAGTAAAATTAAAATAAATTCATAAATAAAAACGTTTTCTTTCTTGATAAATTTTTAGTTAGGCTCGAGTTCATTAAATTTAATTTTCATTAAATTATTTTTACTGAAGTTAGGAATTACAACTTGAAAAATTTATTATTAAAAATTTTTTTTATTAAATTTAATAATAAATTTTGAAAAATTTATTATTAAAAATTTTTTTTTATTAAATTTAATAATAAATTTTGCAAGTTGTAATTCCTAACTTCAGTAAAAATAATTTAATGAAAATTAAATTTAATGAACTCGAGCGTAACTAAAAATTTATCAAGAAGTAAAAATTAATAGTTCGATTATGAAATTAATAATTATTCTATAAAAACGTTTTCATTATTAATATCAAAAGAAAATAAATGAGTTTTTTTTTATTTATTTATTTCTTTCAGTTATATGATACAGAAATTTAATACATAATTGTCCACAATTATACGAATTATAATCTTGATGTTGATTGTAGTTATATTTTATATTTTTTCCTAGGTATTTAATCAATTGAGAAGGAGGTTGTAAATTTCCAAAGCTATCGAAATATTCGTTGTGTTGATTATTTTTATAATAAGCTACCCAATGTGTTCCAGATATTATTTTACAAAAGAATTAAATTATGACTACAAAAAGAACCTTAGTAAATGAACTCCATAGACAGGCTCGAAAAGTTTTTAAACATCGAAGAGTTGTAATGAAAGGAATAGATGAGCTCTGGCAAGCTGATTTGGTTGAAATGGGGAATTATTCTACACATAATAAAAACTATAGATATTTATTGACTGTAATTGATACCTTTTCAAAATTTGCATGGACTAAACCACTTAAAACAAAAACAGCAATTGAAGTAGCCCAGGAAATGGAAAATATTTTTAAATTAGGTAGGATTCCTAAAAATTTACAAACAGATGATGGTAAAGAGTTTTTCAATAAGGACTTTCAAAAACTAATGGATAAACATAATATCAATCACTACTCAACATTTAATAGAATGAAAGCATCAATAGTAGAACGATTCAATCGAACCTTAAAAGGAATGATGTGGAGAGAATTTAGTTTCAATGGTTCATATTATTGGCTCGATATTTACAATAATTTAGTTGATGCTTACAACAGAACATTTATTGTACCATCAAAATACCTCCAATCAAAGTCAATTCAACAAATGAGAAGAAATTCCTTAGCACAGTATACAACCATATAAAAATATATAAAATATCAACATTCAATGTCGGTGATTATGTACGTATCAGTAAATACAAAGTCCAATTGGACTACAGAAATTTTTAAAATAAAATCAGTAAAGAATACATATCCTACAACGTACATATTAGAAGACTATCGTGGAAATCCAATAGAAGGAGGATTCTATGATGAAGAACTTTCCAAAACTCGATTCCCAATGTAGACGTTTATAATAACAAGTTTCATATTGGTTATCATATAATTGAAATTCCAATTGGATCCTATGAATTGAATGATATTGTTGATTATATAAAAGAGCAATACAAACGATACAGTCCAAAAAATAAAATTGATATAGAAGCTAATAATAATACAATGCAAGTAAGAGTTAATAGCTCTATTGATTTAGTTTATTTTAATAAAGAAAATACAATTGGAAAACTGCTTGGATTTAATAAAAAAATCTTAAATCCAAATGAGAATCACTATTCAGATCTTCCAGTCAACATTTTTAAAGTCAATCTCTTACGAGTGGAGAGCAATATATTGGTCAACACATATATGAATAACTCTCAAGCACACACATTACATGAGTTTGCAATTAATGTTCCACCAGGGTATAAAAATGATGAGATTCCGAGAAATCTCATTTATTTGCCAGTCAACTCTCGAGAGATAAGCTCCTTAACTCTACAAGTAGTTGATCAAGACGGAAATTTCATTAATTTTCGATGAGAGGAAATTACAATACGAATTCATTTAAAACCCACAAGATAATGATAATTTATAATAAGAATATATCCAAGCATAAAGTCTCATTTTCTCGTAATAAACAATTATCAGCTAAATTAAAATTAAAGAAATCATTTCCACATAAAAACTTGACACAAGCAAAGAAAAGAAAGAATTTCTTAAATCGTTAAATTTTAAATTGAGAAAACCATGAGTTCAATAATAGATGTACTTGAAAAACCCTTGTCTGATGAAAATATTATTAAAAAGGACTACCACACGTATACACCATATCTTCAATCTTACAACAATAATGATGAAATTAGAATTTCAATACAAAATCAAGACTTACATATATGTCTTACCTGGTGAAAGTTTTATATATGTAGAAGGATTCGTTAAAGATGCTACTAATACTAAATTAGTACCTTCCTCATTAAACTTTAAATTAAAAAATAATTTTGTTGCATATCTATTTGATGAAATTCGTTATGAACTCAATGGTATTGAAATTGATCGTACGCGACATTTGGGTTTTACAAGTACAATAAAGAACTTTGTTTCTTTATCACCAACCGATAGCAATGGATTGCTCAATGCTGGATGGAATAAAGTTGATGATGTGGATCTTGTAAATGGAAATTTTAATTTCTATGTACCACTAAAAATATTGCTTGGATTTGCTGAAGATTATAATAAAATAATATTAAATGGTAAACATGAGTTGATTATGTTACGCAATAAGAATGATGAAGATCTAGTGTACTCAACTGTTTCTACTGAAAAAGCTAAAATGACAATTTCAAATATTTCATGGAGAATTCCGCATGTGCAATTATCTGATTTTAGTAAGTTGAATATGATTAAGATAATAAGCAGTGGTACTTCTATACCAATAGCATTTCGAAGCTGGGATTGTCGTTTTGTATTAGTAGCTTTTCAGAATAAAAATAAATTTGTTCATTGTGATCTTACTAATATAAAAGTACATTTAAATTCAGAACATAAAATTTAAAAATGAACGCTTCGCAATTCTTTATGATATGTATCTAAGATTTCAACAAAACTACTATATTATAGATGCTCAACCTCTACTCACTTCCCAAGAGTTTAAAAATAAAGCACCGATAGTTGATGGTGATAGATGTCAGTCACCAAAATGAATCTATCAGTAGCGGATCTATTGACATAAAAATTGAATTTGAAGCTTCTACCAATATTCCAGAAAATACATCAGCATACTGTATTCTTATTCATGATCGTTTAATTGAATACATACCATTAAAAGAACAAGTTCGAAAGGTCTTATAAATCATATAAAAATGCACCCCAAAATTCTTTTTATAGATTTGCAAGGTTTTAAATTTAAATCACATAATTTTATCGGAAAAGAAATTGCAATTGTTTTCTATTCTAATGAGTATATTAATTTCATCATAAAACCACCATTTAATTTTAAGTGTTTGTCAATGAATCAGCAAAGAGAAGCCAATTGGCTAATAAACAATTTCCATAATCTTAATTGGAATCATGGATCCATATCATTTAATAGTGTATGCAATTTTTTAAAAACAAATTTAAAGTATTCCAAAGTATATGTTAAAGGTGCTGAAAAAGTGATTTGGTTGGAGAAAATGTTAAAACAAAAAGTTTTTAATATAGAAGATACTGGCTGTCTTAATTTTAAGATACTGGAAATGCAGTATATGGACCACATTTATTGTAGTTATCACAACTATGGAGTTTGCGCCTTACGAAATGCTATATTACTAGAAAAAGAAAATTCTACTTTATATTAAAAAACATTAATTTATTAAATTTGTTTTATTATTATTTTTTTATTTATTATAATTATTATTATCATCACATATATATTACAAATGTTTATCTTAAAACTACGAAAAGTAAATTTTAATAAATTTTATAACTTACAATGTTAAACATTTAATATTTATTTATATATAAAATTATATATTCACAAATTTTCTGATACATTAGATTAAATATTATAAATAATTTTTTAAGGAATAAACACTTATTTCCTATGTCTACACTATTAACTTATATTTAAGAAATAAATAATTTATTAAAACATAAAAAGAATAGTTTTTTTTTTTTTTATCTTATTTATATGTTAGCTTTATATACATATATATTTGACCACTACCATCTCCCAGATAATTAACAAGAAGAATTATCTTCATCAATATCCATAAAGTTGTTATCCACACGATCTTTGTAATGACTCCAAGCACGTGTTTTTATTCTATCTATCATAATTTTTCTTTTATCATCAGTATGACTAAGTACAACTTTATGTAATTTTTGGGTATATAATTGATGCGCTTTGGATCTAAATAAATACATTTCGTCTGTCAAAATTTTTTGTTTAAATAAGCAATCTTTATAGTCATTTATCGAGAGTTTTTGAATAACGGACTTTTTTACACCCTTTGATTTCTTTATATCGTCAGAATTAAGACTTGATGATGTACTCCCTTACATTTTGGAACGTAAACCTACAAATTCAGTCATTACATTTCCATTGTTCTCATCTTTCATCATTCCTAATACCTTTTTGTTTAAATTAGGGAAATTGAAATGATTATCTTTTTTATATTCTGATGTATCGAAATTCATTTTAATGTCGTTTCGAATGTCATCATAAAAATCATTAGTTTGAATTGAATAAATAAAGGAATCTGTATCCATATAATTAAGGGAGAGTTTTTCATCGAATTTTGGTTTCATATAATTATAATGAAAGTTGTACATCTTCCATTTGGATAATTCTAAAACTGTGAAACCAATATATATGGGTTTGTCATAACAGGAGTCCATTTTTTTCAATTCGACTGCATACATATCGTCACTAAACTTACATAAACTTTGAAAATTTGGTTTAGAGATCAACGATCTTAGACCCAAATGATTTTTATTTGTATTTTCCCATTTAGTTGCAATACGTATGTCTTTTCTTTTATCAACACTCTCCATGGTTTTCCCATAAACAGCATTATTGAGAAGCTTAAAAAAGTCCTTTTCAAATGCATTTTTAGCATTTGTTCTATGAAATGTATTAAGCTGAATATACTTTTGAAGCCATGGAGACTGTTTGAATTTTAAAATTCTGTGTACTTTTTTCAATACAAGACCCTCAGAAATACACTGTTTTAAAACTCTGTAATGAATAGTGTATTTATTTTTAAATGTAAGATCAGCTATTAATTTTTTACATTTCGATTTACCAGTAATTTTATTTTGTGGGCAAAAGGGTAGATCATTATGATAATCATGTAGTGAATCTGGATACTCGATATCTACTTCTAAAACGAAACCATATTCAGAAGTATCTGATATTTTGTTCGAAACCTCCATAAGGTAGATATTCGGACATAGCCCAACCATATAAATTGTTGGCATCCAAATACATTAAATATTCTGATGGTTTACTCTCATCGAAATTATTCATGTATTTATGATTGGCTTTAGCATACCTCTTTGAGCATTGCACAAGACCACCCCTTATTCCATTTTGCATGAACATGTACATATCACTATCAGTGAATAAATCTAATCTAATTTCAGTGGTCTTTAACATTGCATCCCAAGATAATCCTCGGGCAGTGTAGTAGTGACACGGATCTAGATTATAAATACTCTTACATATTTTCCGAAAATTTTCAAATATATCAGCAAGAAGTAAAACATCTGTTTTTAAATAAAGTTCTGTGTAATCCAGAAGAGTCTTACAATTGAACTCATTCCACACTTTTTGTGCATGCTCATATTCTTCTGGAGGACACTCCTCATTATTTAGAATATTAAAAAATTTGTCTCTACTTGGAAGCTCTGTTTCTGAAAACCTTACTAAAGAATCCATATATGAGTATGGAAACACTCCCTTTCTTCTTATTAAATTAAACTGATTTTCATCGGTGAATCTATCACGAACTGTATGAAAATCGCAAATGTCAAGGTTTTTAGCTAAATTATCTAGGCTAGAAGAAATAAATCTAAATGAATCTATAAAACGTATTTCAAATCCGTGATTTCTGTCTAATTTAATATAAACTGAAAGTGAAATATATCGCTCTTTATTTAATGGGATAACTTTAATACTAGCGTTCTGAATAGATGACAATTCTTTGAAAAAAAGGTGCATGCCATAAGTGGAAAGGTTGTGGAAAACAACTGGAATAAACTTTGAAATTTTATATTTTAAATTACACTCATTATGAGCAGCGCCTCTATAAGTACCAGTGAGATGGCAGTGGTACCTAACTTTATCGTTATATAAAAGTTTATGGTAAATATGACATATTTCTGGCCTCTTATGCAAATCTAGTTCATCTGGTTTCATCACCATTTGTTGTACTTTAGATAAATGGTTGGTATAAATCTCGGTTGCATCATATACAATTTTCTATACAAAAATTTTAGATGCATCTTCACCGAAATAATACCTATGCCTATCATTCTCTTTCTTAAAATTACACTTAATGAAATAACCGAAAGCACACGCAATGTGTTTTTGTACATTACATGTGCTACTGCTCACCTGTTCATCAGTTTTCTCCAAAATTGATTCAAAATCTGCATATATTACAAATGGTACATTTAATTGCTAGAACTATCAAATTCTTAAACATCACAAATGCATTCTCCGGTTTGGGCATTAGGGTAATTTTTTTACCACATACTTGTTTGTGATTATTGTGGATTTGCTCATCATGTGTGTAATAAAGACATGTGTTGCATATAAAAAGTTTACCTCTATGCGCTGTAATGCTTGATCGTAAAAGCCTAAAGAAAAAAAATATATAAATATATATAATATATAAATAAAATAAATATATAAATTAAAATTAACATTTAAAAGTGTTCCCTATCACTTACTTGGAGATATCATTGATGAGCACGTAGTGAAATTTTTCACCGGAATGTAGTAGAAGTAAATTAATATGTTTCTCCTTCTCCTGACATGTGACGTAGTAGGGTCCAATGATGGATTTTCCATTGTGCCCAAACACATTAATGCTAACAATATTCTTCTTTTCAAATAATTTTATTTGCTTCAATTCTAGAGGAAATTGCATCCCCTCAAAATTAAGCTCCATCTCTCCCAAAACAATTCGTGCATTTTCTATGCTACTTATATTGTAAATATTACAATTTTTTCTTTGTCGGAAATTAAGATTTTCATCCGTATATAAAGCTGCAATGAGGCACCATTTGAAGCAGAAATCATCTTTATTTTCAATATTGATGAGGCCTTTTGTGAAAGCAATACTTTTAGGTAATGGGATGAAGCTTGATCCTCTTATTATTGAAGCTTTATTTATATTAATTTCAAGGGTTATTATTGAAATTAGTGTCCATCCACTATCTCTTTCCTAAAACTCTTCCATTTTTATGCAAACTTCATTTACATGCTTCTCGTAAATCTCTGCAATGTCATCTGCTTTTATTATCAGACTCATTTTTGAAATATGTCCCATTGGAGCAATCTTAAAGTCACCATCAATTACCTTCATATATTCACATAGTAGCTGAAAATTAAATTTAAATGTGGTATGTTTAAGACTACATTCTTCCAATTGCTTCACAATAATTTCTTTTGCACTATTGAAGAATTCTTCCGGGAATAGAATTTCTTCTTTTTTATTTAAAAAGGAATATGTCTGAATTCTCCCTTCGAAATCACTTTTTCTCACCGTCAACTTATCGCTTAAACTAACCTTTTCACATTTGTTTTTGTGGTTGCTGGTGCTTATGTGAGTAAGGTATGACGATGTTGGAATCATTACATTACAATCCTTGCAATGTTTATATGAGACATTAGGATTAATATGCGGTGGTGATGTAGTATTATGGGCTTCCCTATGTTCATTAAGTTTTCCTGCACTCATGAACAATTTTTTGCAAATCTGGCAATGAAGATTCTTATGGACATTCAACAATTTTTTAGAGATTGAAGTATTGCATATAGGACATATTTCAAATTTGTAGCATCGTGAGTATTCGCCAATGCAGTAGTGCTATGCATATCCATATGCTCCTTCAGTTTGAATTTGCACACAAACAATTTTTTACAAATATTGCAATGCAAATTGTAATGCACTTTCAGCATACTTGGACTGCTTAGAGACTGGAGCATAATGAACAGATTGCTGGAGCCATTTTTGATTTTACAAAATATTTTTATTTTATTTTTTTAATTTTTAGTTATTAAAATATAACCGTCTTTAGTAATATATTTTCACTGGAGGAAATGAGCCAATACGTATTTTTGATTTCACAAAATATTTTTACTTTATTTATTTTTTATTTATAAAAATATAACCGACTTTAGTAATATATTTTGACTGGAGGGAATGATTCAATACACTGATTACAGAAAACAAAAATGCAAGTACTTAAATAATAAATGCAATATTATATTTTATATGCAGTATTTTGAAGTTGTTGTTTTTCACAGCGGTCGTTTTCATAAGGGCTAAAAAACATTACCTCTTTTCCTTTTCTAATTCAACAGGTTGACCTTTCTTTTATTTTCGAGTTTGTTGTTTTTCACAGCGATATCCATCCTCCTTAATTGAATTACGGAGAGGGTCTTATATGGGAGTTTCGACTAATTATGGACCGATCATAATAAAATTGAACCGTATTATTAGTATCCATATTAAATATATTTGTGTTCAATATTATTTAGATACCAACATTTTTAAGAGAGTTATGCTCTTTTAAGTGATTTTCGGAAGTGGGCCTTATATGGGAGCTACGACTAATTATGAACCGATCACCATAAAATTCTACCATATTATATGCATATACACAAAACATATGTGTGTTCAATATTATTTGGATACCAGCATTTTTAAAAGAGTTATGCTCGTTTAAGTGATTTCCGGAAGTGGGCCTTATATGGGAGCTACGACTAATTATGAACCGATCTTCATAAAATTCAACCATATTATATGTATATGTACGAAACATATTTGTGTTCCATAATTTTTGGATACCAACATTTTTAAGAGAGTTATGCTTGTTTAAGTGATTTTCGGAAGTGGGCCTTATATGGGAGCTCGTCATATAATTTTACCATATTTTATGTATATCTACAAAACATATTTGTGGTCAATATTATTTGGATACCAAGGTTTTTAAGAGAGTTATGCCCTTTTAAGTGATTTTTGGAAGTGGGCCTTATATGGGAGCTACGACTAATTATGGACCGATCTTCACGAAATTGGTAGATGTGCGTTAGCTTCATTTACTACTCATTTGTGGTAAATTTTGTTTGCATACTTGCATAATTCAAAGATTTATGACCGGAAAACCCCAATTTCGGGAGGACATTTGTATGGGGGCTAGGTGAAATAATGGACCGATTTCCAGCAGTTTTAATCCCATCCATCCTTGAAAAAATATCACATACAAAATTTTATCGTAATATCTTCAAAATTGCGACCTGTACTCTGCGCACAAGCTTTACATGGACAGCCAGCCAGCCAGACGGACGGACGGACGGACATCGTTAAATCGACTCAGAAAGTGATTCGAAGCCGACCGGTATACTTTAAGGTGGGTGTTGGACCAATATTTACTGGTGTAGGGTATAAGAAGATATAGTTTGACTAAGTATAATTATTTATGCTTGTATATAAATATCATTATTTCCATTTTCTATTTTTTTTTTACTCAAATTGATTAAATGCTTGTTTAACTTTTTTTTGTAACTTTTTTTGTAATTTTTCTTGTTTTTTTTTAATTTAAGTACATATATAAACTTAGGACAAACAGAAACCTTAACATTAACCTTCAATTAGTAATTAGGCTTTGTAAAAAAAAGTCGTAGAAGTTATATGAAGGTCATGAAATTGTGTGAAGATCAAGAAGTTATATGAAGGTCATGAAATTGTGTGAAGATCAAGAAGTTATATGAAGGTCAAGGGGAACGCGTGCCAATAGGCTTATAACGGTTTTTTCTTTTTGGGTTGGTAACATTTTTTTATATTTGTTTTACTTATCTGACTATTTGTATGTTCTTGGTGTTTATTGGTACTTGTTCCTGTTGAGATGGTTGACTAATGTGTAGCGTGGTGCTTTTCTTCGTGGCGCTATTTTCCTTCGTCTTCTTACTGATGTTTTAGTAGCTCTGACATGAATGCCTAGGCTTTTTTATACAATTGTCACACTCCTGGACTGTTGTTGTGTTAATTGGTGTGGTACTGTTTCCTTTTAGTTTTTGGTAAAAAAAAGATGTGCATAATATTATCGTTTTGGCCCTTTTTAAATTATCTAAATTAAAACAAGCATTTGCTTTAATAAGAACGAAAATATAAATACCTCTTTTTCTATATAGTCTGTTGCTTATTATTTCCTTCGGAATGTTGGTTATTCGCACATCACTAAAAACTTTTACACGATCTCACTACTCA
The DNA here is from genome assembly GCA_950370525.1 of Bellardia bayeri. NCBI lineage: Eukaryota > Metazoa > Arthropoda > Insecta > Diptera > Calliphoridae > Bellardia > Bellardia bayeri. The sequence goes on from OX493268.1 coordinate 49,961,391, forward strand.
TCGCCATACATTTCATTGACCTTCTGTCCTATGATACATGTTGGTAGGTAGGTTTGACTTTAAACTTCTGCCATTTTTTTTCTCATTTGTAAATGTATGGAGTTATTCGTTTCGTTGTAGAAACCTACATACAACTCTGTGACATTATCACTCTGATGGCGTTGCCCTTTACGTGTTACATCCATGGCAATTCTATGTGTGCATGGTGGAAACAGGGTTGCCATCGACTACGCGACCGTCACAATTTTTATAAATAGCTGTGTAAGTTGTAGCTAAAAATCAGAATATTTTTGATTAATTGACAAAGAACTTCTCATTATTCTAACTGAGCACTGTAACCGGTTTTAACTTTTGGCAACACCTAAACTTTCATACAACATTCGAAAAACATATGTAGAAATGTTGTAGGTGTTGTACAAACCACTTACATATATAGAAATTATCAACAACATTTGTGCAACTATTGTAAATTCAGACAACATACAACTCCTACGACACTACAACTTCACTTGTGAATTGAACAATTGTTTAGGGTACAATCAACATGAATTTCATTTTGCATGAATACGATATGAATATTGAATTAACTAATAATTCTTATAAAGCAAAATGATAGTCGAATAGAATAAAACGTTTTTATTTATTATTTTAACATCAATAAACATGTTGGAATAACATGTAAACAAGTTAAAACCACATAAAACATTATGCTGAAATAACTATGCGATCCAGCTGAATCAACATTGCTTAAGAAATTAGAGAGAAATTAGTGGTTTATGGTAATGATGCTGAAGTTGTGTATGCATGTTTTATAACATTATTCTTCCAATAATTATTGTTTTTCTCTGGGAATAAAAGCACATTTTGTGGTTCGTTGCAGTCTTTTTTTTTTTTTTTTTGAAAACAACTGCGTCACCTAAAAGTTCAATTTTAAAGAAGTTGTTTTTTCGATCCAGCTGGTAAAGAAACCCGGAATAATAAAAAAAAAACTTTTTTTCTGTGAGAGATTCTGTGTGAGCTAAAAGGACCCCATTTCCTCTAAGAAAAAGATTTCATGCCCTTAATAGGTCGGAAAAAAAGATCCTTTCCCTTTTGGTTAAATTGTATTGGAACAATTGGAACCACTAAATTTCTTGTATTATTTTTGGATACGGGCAACCCTCAGCGGAAACCTGCAAAAATCCTGCCTAGAAAGTGCTATTGCCAGCAAAATTATTGAGGAAAAGTGTTTTGTGTCAAAGAAAAATAATTTAACTAAAAAGTGTGAAAATCTATAAAAACTAAATACCGGAAAATCTAAGCCTGAAAATTAATGAATAGATAGATATATAGAAAAAAATACTAATATCAACTTGTCTATAGAAATGAATTTGAAAAAAAATTATTTAACATAACCTCATAAAAATTGTTAAATTTCGCTTACAAAACGGCAAATTCCAAAGACTTGTGTAATTCGGATAGCAGAATCTTAGACTATGTCCAATTAAAGCAGTGTACTTTTTAAGAAATACCCAAAAAAGTATATATATTTTTGGTCCTTATGTAATTCTAAGTCCGTCTGTGTATCTGTCTGTGTAAAACACTATCACGTATAAAAACAGCCAAAATTAATTGTATGTATGTAAACAAAAAACCGTTTAGAATTCTCCTAAACAGTTTGGTGTCGAAAATTAGCAAAATCGGTATAACAGAACCAGAGTTATGGCCCAAAATGTGAGACAACCTCCATAAAAATTAGATACTTTTAAACATTTTTCTTGCAATTTTTTTAAATATATTGCAGCTATTGCCATTAAATTTTGTACACCTTATTTTTATGATAAAAGAATAAAGTGTAAGGAAAATAGTAAAAATCGGTCGATGATTTCTTTTAGTCTCCATACAAATATCTTCCAGAAATATAGCTTAATCATAAATAAATGCCTATAAAACTCGAATATTAATAAAAAATCCACCAAAAGTAAGTTTCATACAAAAATAAATCGCAAAATTAAATTTTGTTTTGTTCGGTTTATGTTTCCCTGCTTTTACACATGCAAGTACTTGCATGCAAGTGCTGTGTACGTATTATATACGAAAACTTATTCGAAAAACTTGACTAGCTCTGCAAGTAAAAAAAATGTAAGTGTATTAGTAAAAAAATGTGAGTGTATTGAGTTTTTCGAACTTGCACTTGCATGTGTAAATGCCGGGTTTGACTATAGACCCCATATAAAGTCCACATCTAAAATTGACTTAAATACGTATAAATCTGGTACAAATATAGTTACCAGTTTAAAATTCGACACAAATAATTCTTATAGATTTATAAATAGTTGTACTCAATTTTATGATGGTCGGTCCATAATTAGTCATATCTCCCATACAAGGACCACATCTGATAAAGTCATTGGCGCATATTCAGAAATCGTAACTAACGTCGAAAATTATTAAACAGAAACTAAAAAATAGTTCACAAATAATTAAAGATCTTATTTACAAATCATAACTAACTTACCCTACCTTTACACATGCAAGTACTTGCATGCGAGTGCTGTGTACGTATTATATACGAAAACTTATTCGAAAAACTCGATTAGCTCTGCAAGTGAAAAAAATGTGAGTGTATTAGTAAAAAAATGTGAGTGTATTGAGTTTTTCAAACTTGCACTTGCATGTGTAAATGCCGGGTTAGCAACTGCTTTCAGATGTTAAAAGAAATGCAACACTGCATTTAGTAGATTTTTGTTGACGAAAAACACATCTCTAGTTTGTTTTCTTTTTTTTGTGATTTTTTTTGGTCAAAATGGACATAATTAGCAAAGAAAATAAGGTAAGTTTATTATTATTGTTAGAAAAAAATATGTATTTATTGCTTTGTGTATTTTAGAGAGACTCAAATTGGTCGTCAGATAAAAAAACTACATTTAAAGAACTGGTGGCCAAATATTTAAACATCATCGACGACAAGAAATAAAATCAATCAGCTGTTCTTTAAATGTATTTGTTAGTTGTCATTTAGTTACAGCTTTACCCATAATTAAGTTGTAACTTTTCGTGCTGAAAGTAATCAACTAAAAATAACTTAAGTTGGTACTTAAAAAAGTTTAAACTTAGATATCATTTCTGAATATGCGCCATTTATTCTTATTATACCCTACACCACAATAGTGGTGAGTGTATATTGGATTTGTGCTGATGTTTGTAACGCCCCTAAATATTGGTCCAACACCCACCTTAAAGTATACCTATCGGCTTAGAATCAGTTTCTGAGTCGATTTAACGATGTCCGTCCGTCCGTCTGGCTGGCTGGCTTGTGCGCACAGTACAGGTCGCAATTTTGAAGATATTTCGATAAAATTTGGTACGTGATATTTCTTCGGCCCAAGGATGGACGGGATTGAAACTGGTAGAAATCGGTCCATTATTTCACCTGGCCGTCATACAAATGTCCTCCCGAAATTGGGGTTTTCCGGTCATAAATCTTTGAATTATGCAAGTATGCAAACAAAATTTACCACAAATGAGTAGTAAATGAAGCTAACGCACATCTACAAATTTCGTGGAGATCGGTCCATAATTAGTCGTAGCTCCCATAATTGGCCCACTTCCGAAAATCACTTAAACGAGCATAACTCCTTTAAAAATGTTGGTATCCAAATAATATTGAACACACATACACTAAGCAGCATAAGTCTGCGTACAAACATATAAATAACTTTTAATATCGAATTTTAGTGTTAAATAGTAGCTTTAATGATCTCAAAATGTTTTTAGCTTATAGAAAATTTTTCAAAAATTATACTAGAGCTTTTGTTTTTTTAATTTGGATATTATCTTCCTAATTGGCAGCTTAAATACAATGGTATGGCAACTTTAGGCATATGCAAAAGTCTGCGTACATAAAATGAAATAAGAAAATTCGAAATGATATCTCAAATTAGAGCTCAGTTTAGTAAGAGGTCGGATAGCCTCGTCGTTCCAGAACTTCTTTGAGGCATTTTGGTATTGATACCACCAATTTTTCTGTATATTCGGAGCTTATATTAGCCTATTCTTCCGACAGTACGGTTTGAAGCATCTCCTTTGATGTAATAAGGTGATGCCAAATATGCAGTATTTGCTCTCATCCGTAAAAAGTACTTCTTTCCAAAACCCTGGGGGCTTATTTATATGCTCTTTAGCAAAGGCAATTCGTTTTTGTCTTTTTACCAATGAAACCAATGGCTTCTTTCGTGCTACATGACGTTTTTCTCAAAATTCTGCGCACAGTGTCGTTCGATACTTTTTTGCTAAATTGTACGTTAACATTTTCAGCAATTTTGGATGCAGATAATCTTGGATTTACTCTCACTGATTGCACTACAGCTCTTCTTTCACGTTCAGTTAGTTTTGGTGGACGGCCAGAACGAGGCTGAATACCAAAACTCCAGTAGTTTTAAAGTTATTTATCACTCTCTGGATAGAGGAGTGCGCTCGTTCAGCTATCTGGCTGATTTCACGCAAAGTTTTACCTTGTTTCCACAAATGAACAATAATTTTGTGTTCGCAACATTAATATCTTTTCTTCTAGCCATTTCTTACAATTCGATACAAAGAAAAAAGCTGAAAATCACTTTAATTGTGTTCACAATGAGTTCAAATTAAAAATGCATTTAATTAATAATTCTAAACGAAATGAAACTGATTTAAAGTATCGTTAATTTTTATGTACGCAGACTTTTGCATATGCCTAAAGGTGCCATACCATTGTATTTAAGCTGCCAATTTGGAAGATAATATCCAAATTGAAAAAACAAAAGATCTAGCATAATTTTTGAAAAATTTTCTATAAGCTAAAAACATTTTGAGATCATTAAAGCTACTATTTAACACTAAAATACGATATTAAAAGTTATTTATATGTCTGTACACAGACTTATGCTGCTTAGTGTATATTTAATATGGATACTAATACTACGGTTCAATATTATTGTGATCGGTCCATAATTAGTCGTAGCTCCCATATAAAGCCCACTTCCGAAAATCATTTTAAAGAGCATAACTCACTCAAAAATATTGGTATCCAAATAAAATTTAACACAAATATATTCCATATGTATAATAATAATACGGTACAATTTTATTATGATCGGTCCATAATTAGTCGTAGCTCCCATGTAAGGCCCACTGCCAAAAATCACTTTAAAGAGCATAAATTTCTTAAAAAATATTGGTAATCAAATAAAATTCGACACAAATAAGTTTCTTATATACAGAAATAAATTAGTCGAAACTCCCATATAAGACTCCGTAATTCACTTTAATTTCCATAAATCTTTTAAAAGTATTTATATCGAAATAAAGTTTAACACATATAATATTTATATTCACAGAAATCATGACACTGAATTTTGGTCCAAAATAGGCGATATCTCGCAAATAACGCCCATTTCTGATAAGCTTTTTTATATTTACATATACTAGGTGTGGGTATTATATGGTCGGGCTTGACCAACTATACTTTCTTACTTGTTTGTATTTCACATATTGCTGGCTGTTAGTGGTTTTTCAAGTTACTATTTCTTATTGCAAATGAAAAATTTTCATTTTGTGTTCTGGTTGCTACTAGAAATATTTTGTATGGCAAAATAGTTTTAGAATTACTACTAGAAATATTTCTATATTTTTAATATGTGAAAAGTTAAATATTATTTTCTTAAAATATTTTTCTAGTTTTCCTATAAAATTATGAAATATTTTGCTATGGTTTTACATAATATAGTAGTAATTTTAAACTCTGGTCTTTACATTCGAAAATGGTCCGTCAGAAAGAGCTCTTAGATAATATCAGAAAAGAGTCTTTTATGAGGGGTTTTTAGGCTCAGAAAGAGCTCTTACATCATGTCAAAAAAGAGTCATTGCAATTTTAAATACAACAAATTTAAAGGTCGCATTTATTATTTTTTTTTAATTGTTTTTACTTAAACAAAAAGGGACTCGCTGCTGCACCGAATTGGAAAGATGTAGAAACAACGATTAAATTTATGGTTGAAAATAATTGGTTAAAACCTGAAGACAACAATGTAGAATTGTTTGGTGGGTTTGGTTACATATTGAAATTTATTACCGCAGAGAAAATTAGCGATTGGAATAAAAATAATCCTCCTACTAAGCCACGTTCTACTAAACCACATCCACATGTTTCAAACATTTTTAAAGTAAGAATGTACCGTACATTCGCTTCGCGCGAATCATTGAATTTATATGAAGTGTAGAGCGTATATTTTCGTTGATCGCAAAATTATGTACAAAAGAAAAATCGCACCTCAAGAAACGTATGCTATTTCTCAAATATAATTTAAAGTACGAATTTTTTGAAAGAATCCCCAACATTGCTGAAGCAAATTTCATCACAGGATAAATACGATTTTATAATTGTCTAAATTTAACTTGAATAATAAAGTTTCTTTCTCATAAAAAATGGTCCGGTTTTGAATTTGAATGTTTCGGATTTTAGTACTTTTTTCGAAAAATTTCCCGGTTTCGCTCAAAATTGAGGTGGTCACACCAATCATACCATACATGGACTTGGTAGTTGATTCTGAGACACATAACTACATACAACAATAAAAATCCACTCAATCGTATAGTGGTGAAGAGTATAGCAATATGAAAATAAAATTAAAAATAATCTTTTTTAACGTTTTCCTTTAAATCATTATTTAAGTTTTACATTTCATACGTTAAAAGGTTAAATTTTTTGTGTGGCTTTCCATTTCAACAAAAATCAAAATGTTTACTCAAACAAGCAACTATTACGAGTATTGTGTGTAATTTACAGAATTGTGTTACGTAATCGTATTCGTAATCCATCCCTTTGACATCTTCTCAAAGCCATCCATTCATTCAGTCATCCACTGATTTATTTATTTCATATATGTATGTATACTGTAGGTACATTGTCTCTTTTGTAATATTGCTGATGCTGATAATGGCGATGACAAAGACAGGGAAGAGATTTTGCTACAATTTTGATATTCAACAAGTGACATGACTTTGCAATTGTATTTATTATTATGAATATTTGTTTGTGCATTTGTGTAAGTAAATGTATGTATGTGTGCGTCTATGTAATATCCCAGCATACCATTCTAGCAGCGCTCCGAAAGAGGAATCAGAAAAGAGTCCAACAAAAGAGCATTGTTGGAGCGCTCCGAAAAAAGGAGTCAGATAAGAGTCCAACAAAAGAGCATTGTTGGAGCGCACCGAAAATATCAGTCAGAAAAGAGTCCAACTAAAGAGCATTTTCGGAGCGAAAGAAAAATTTGCTTGTTCCTGTTCTGAGTCGGCACGCAGTATGACTCAGAAATTCCACTTAATTATGTGTGTACCAAAGCGTTGTTGTCCTGTTATTTGTGCTTTGAACAAAAAAAAACATAGCTGTACTACACAGGAATGATCAAAACAAGATTACGTAGAGCCCAAAAAAACCGTCATAAAAGACTCTTCTCTGACATTAGAGCTCTTTCTGACGGACCATTTTCGAATGTAATGACCCTCTATTCTGAAGGTTTTCGGATCAATTATGATTGTTCATCATGAAGAGCGTTAACGCTCCGAAAAAGGTGTCAGAAAAGACTCTTTTCGGACTCATATGGCTTGCTGGGATAATTGTTGCTGTTGTGTTTTTGTGTATAAATTAATGTTTTCCGGTCTATGTGTGGCTGTGGCTGTGTGTTTGGGTTTGCGTTTCTCTTTAGCGACATTTTCACAGTCTCCAAACAATTGAATTCATGATTAATGTCACCACGGAAATTATAATGAGTTACAAGTACGTGCTGCTTAAAACAAATGGCTGTTTGATTTAACTTTTTGTTCATTCTTTCTTTTTTAAGTTTTATTGTTTTACCATTTGTAGATTCTTCGGCTTGCAACTACAATTGGATTTTGTGGTGGATGATAAATAAATGGCCAATAAAAATTATGGATTGAGTAACATGCAATGAATTGAAATGATTTTTAATTTTCAACATATAATGTGCAGATAGGATTTGAAGATATTTAAAGTATTATGCCCTTATTCATAAAACTTACAACAACAGGTTTACAAGGCAAATTTCCATATAAAATTTGCTTTATAAACCTCTTATAAACCTGTTTTAAATTTTATGAATAAGGACATAAGTATTTAAGCTGAAATCATTATTAACAGCAAGTTAATAGGGGCTATCAATAATACCTTTTTATACCCTACACCACCATAGTGGGTTTGCTCATCCCTTACAAATAAAATAGTGTTTTTTCGAATATATGACGATCAATAACATTGAGTCTTTTAGTTTAATGTAAGTACTTATTTTATATGTAACTGGATAATTATAATTGTAAGAGTCGTGAAATACAGTCTGAATCACTTCCTTATCATTGTGCGTATCAGTGTCAGAAATTCCAAATATTTCATATGGTGATTTATTTATTAAATACCAAGATCCCCTTTCAGGGATTCCTTGTTGAATTTTTCGTTACGAGGTCTAAGCAGTGAGTACATTCGATCGGTATTTGACGGAATGATTCACTATCTTCGACATAAACATAGTTATAGCTAGGCATAACAGATGATCTCTATAAGTTTGAAACCAATGTTTCGTTTTGCCTTATTTCCCTCTTGTAAATAACAAAAGCAAGCACACACTATTTAGGTTCGGAAATGCCTAACTAAATCGCGACCCTATCTTTCTTCTATGTGAAATTGGGAGAACAAATAATAGACCACAACTTGTCTACTCCTGCGCTGTTGGCGTAGTTCTTTAAATGCTTAATCCAGCGTTTCTACTTCTGTTTCCTCAATCCAATCCAATGTTTCCACCTAACTCTTCTAAGTAATCTGTTGCTTGCTGTGTGCGGTATTTTAGAAACTGTCAACGTCTATTCTGATGCCTTGGGAGTGCAGAAGAGGGAAGAGCAGACGTATGTATAACTGTAAAACATATATGTTAAAGTATTCACGGTACTGTAAATAAGAGCGTTAAAGAAAATGCAATGAACCACTCAAATCTGCCATCTCCGGTAATATATAGAAACCATTAAATCGTTTGATGGATCTAGGGATATGATTAAGTGTGTTCTCACAGAGTATTTTGATATGATTAATATCGACATGAGCAATTCCTAATATGTTGAAATAATTATATTGTTCTTATATTTTTTGTTATTTATTAATAAGTTATGTAATAGGAAAGGCTTCAATGACCAATTAAATATTACAATTGATGATAGAATAGTAAAAAAAAAATAAATTTAATTTAATTTACTTAATATAAATGTTTTATTACCAACAGCCTCAAATTTGTAACATATGTTTCTCTCCTCCAATTAGTTAAAATGAATATAAGCCTAAGTTAGCAATGGAATGTCAAATATCAAATCAGTTGTGATTCCTATTAAAATATTTGGTTAACTTTCTGCGATAAGTGGTATAAGAAAATGAAAATGACCGTAAATCATTCGGTAAGTGATTCCAAGTACGCGCAACAGTTATAAGAAATGATCTTTCAAAAACTGTGTAATTTATTCTGGGAATACAAATCTGTACATTCCTAGTTGAATGTATGAAATTGAATAATTGTAATAAAAATTGTGGTGTGTTACTTTTAATGATTTTATAAAATATTAATAGGTATCTTAAGATTACAAAATTCTTAAAAGAGCACTTTAGAAAACGCTCGACATAGGGTGATATATGGGTATAATTTCTCTGATTATTTCGAAGTTTATAAATATTATGATTGTAGAGTGTAATTCCAAAAACGAAACGAACAATTTTGTTCAGTAAAATTCTGATTTTACTAATATTATTAGAGGTTGTACTCAAAAATATATGCATACTATAAGAAATTTGTGACATTAATAAAGCATGAGCTACTTTTATCCTGATATGATAGGGCAAATAAATATTAAGGCAATATAATCGGCGAAGAGTGAAACAAACTTTTTTATATACACTGTCTATGTGGTATGAAAAGACGAGTCTGTCATCTAATATAATTCCTAATATCTTCATTCTGTCAACAATTACAATTTCCCTTTGATCCATATATATGGTTGAGCCATCCAGAGTAAGTGAACCAAATTTCATTATTCTCGTTTTATTTATGTTTAGTATGAGAAAGTTAGAAACCATCCACGAATTAACCCAATCCAATACAGTATTTATCCTTCCTATCAATATTTCCTCTGAAGTGTCACCATGAATTAGTAATTGTATATCGTCAGCAAAAGCATATACGCAACAAAATTCTGATTCAATCATATTAAAAAAATTATTTAAGTACATAGAAAACAATAATGGACCCAATGCTGATCCCTGAGCAATACCTAATTTAACGTCCCTCTGATATGACTCTCGACCACCAAAATATACAAATTGTTTCCTATCGGTTAAATAAGAATATATAAGTAAACACGCTGTTCTGGAAAAGGCAAACTCATCTCACAGTTTCTTAACAAGGTTAATACGGCCAAATGCTTTGGATAAATCTAACGATACTAAAACACTTGCAATTCCTTAAAGTCTCGGTAATTCCTAATAAAGCAGATGATGCGCTACAACTGCTACGGTAACCTGTTTGGCGACCATTTAATATTTATATTTATACCCTACACCACAATAGTGGAGAGGGTGTATTGTAACGTGTAGAGGGTGTATGTAACGCCCAGAAATATTGGTCCAACACCCACCTTAAAGTATACCGATCGGCTTAGAATCACTTTCTGAGTCGACCTAACGATGTCCGTCCGTCTGGCTGGCTGCCTGTCCATGTAAAGCTTGTGCGCAGAGTACAGGTCGCAATTTTGAAGATATTTCGATAAAATTTGGTACGTGATATTTTTCGGCCCAAGGATGGATGGGATTGAAACTGGTGGAAATCGGTCCATTGCAAACAAAATTTACCAAAGATGAGTAGTAAATAAAGCTAAACCACATCTACAAATTTCGTGAAGATCATTCCATAATTAGTCGTAGCTCCCATATAAGGCCCACTTCCAAAAATCACTTAAAAGAACATAACTCTTTGAAAAATGTTGGTATCCAAATAATAATGTTTCGTCTATATACATATAATATGGTAGAATTTTATGGCGATCGGTCCAAATGTTGGTATCCAAATAAAATTTAAAGCAAAAATATTTCATATGTATACAAATAATACGGTACAATTTTATTGTGATCGGTCCATAATTAGTCGTAGCTCCCACTTCCAAAAATTACTTTAAAGAACATAAATCTCTTAAAAATGTTGGTAATCAAATAAAATTCGACACAAATAAGTTTCTTATATACAGAAATAATGACATTTTGTAATGGTCAGTCCATAATCAGTCGAAACTCCCATATAAGACCCTCTCCGTAATTCACTTTTACTTCCATAAATCTCTTAAAAGTATTTATATCGAGATAAAGTTTAACACATATAATATTTATATTCACAGAAATCATGACACTGAATTTTGGGCCAAAATAGGTGATATCTCTCATATAACGCCCATTTCTGAAAAACTTTTTCATATTTACATATACTAGGTGTAGGATATTATATGGTCGGGCTTCACCGACTATACTTTCTTACTTGTTTTCTTTTAAACAAACAAAAAATTCGAAGCCTTTTAGCTTGTCTGCAGAAAACACCCAGAGTCAGCGATGCCAACTTAGCGCGTTTCGCGCTAGATTTAGCGCTCTTTGACCACCCAAAAAGCGCATTTTTTTAATCTAGCGTTTTTCATTTAGCGCTTTTAGCGCCTTTTTCATACAACTAATCACTTTGACAGAAAGGTACGTTTTACATTTGTTATAGCTTTGAAAAGGCTTGCATTGATAACAACATTGAAGAATCTGAAAAAGTATTTATTAAAGATAAATTAATTCACTTCACTAAATCTCTTATTTACGAAATACGGGCTAAATTCCCAACTAATTTCAAAATGTTGAAAAGATATCGTTATTTAGCGTAAAAAATATTTTGTCCAATAACTCCGAAGAAGTTTTGAGTTTTATACAAGAGTATGAAAAAGATAAAAAAGAAATCGAAGCATTTGAAATTTGTTTCAACAATTTAAAGCTTTGTAAATGGAAAAATAGAGACCGAACTGATTTACTTTGGATTGAAGTACATAGTTTCAAAAACGCAGTCGATAAAAATCCCTTCTTTAAGTTGTCAAGTTTTGTCATAGATATTTTGACATATCCATACTCCAATGCTGAAGTGGAAAGAGTATTTAGCGTTATGAATTATTTTAAAAACAAAATTCGGAACAGAATGTGTTTAAATACCGTTAATTCTTTAATTCATATTAAATACGGGTTAAAGATGGCAAATTCATGCTGTGCAAGTTATAAAATCCCTCCACATGTTTCTGCAAAAATTAATTCAATTCAAACTTACAATAAGTCAAAATTTTATATTAAGACAGTACTTTGGCCAGACGATGAAAAGGAAAATTCTACATTTTTTTTCGAAAATGAACAGTTGTAACTGAATTCGCTAAAATATTTTTTTTGTGCTGATATACACTTTAAAATTAATATAATATATTATATGATCTCAAAATGTACGAATAAAACTAATTTTTATATAAATATTGAATTTAAAACCCATTTTATTAAAATTTATCTTAGCGCCTTTTGGCGCTTTTCGCTTAATTAAAATTTAGCACTTTTTAGCGCTTTTTTAGGCACTGTTTTGTTCTGAAAAGTTGGCATCACTGCCCAGAGTCTTTGGGGGGAATCGAACATGAACTCTCTGACTAATAGTCCAGCACACTATCTCATAGTCTATCGGGGCATCCGATATTTCCGAAAATCAATTCAACGACCGTAAATCTTTTAAAAACGTTGTCCAAATAAATTTCAACACACATGTGTTTCATATATGCATTAATCATGCCACCTAATTTTATAATGGTCGGTCCATTATTAGTCAAAACTTTAACACACAAAATATTTGTATGCTAAACAGTCATACCACTAAAGTTTTAGATAATCGCTCTATAATATGTCATCATTACTCCAATATAGCGCGCATTTCTGTTTTAGCACATACACTTGTTTGTATTGATAAGTAGGTTAGGTCCATTCATTGGGCCTTTTGTGTTGCCTGAAAAGATGTGAGATAGAAGAAAGGTGATAGAGACAGAATAGTAAGTAAATATAGACACGGAAAAAGAGAAAAGTGTCGGGTCTGAAGGGTTTCAAGAGAAAACAAATTAGAGTGCAATATTCGGCTGTGACGAATATTATATACCCTACACCTAAATATAATGAGAAATACAAAGACTGCACTGGTTATAGGACTAGAATATCTTTATTCAGTATTTTTTCAACCAATAGCTTAGCATTTTATATATTGTTTGAAAGGCAATTTTACGAACAACATAATTTATATCAAATGTTGAGAAATTTTATTTAATTTTGTTATTTAATATTGACCAACATAATATTTACAAATTTACACTATAATTTATAGAGTTTGTCTGATATTCATAATAATCTTGAGTGTAATTTAACAATTTATAAAATTAAAAAAACATTTTTCCGTATTTACCACAAGTTAAGAAACATTGTATAAACAAGTAAGAGTGCTATATTCGGCTATGCCGAATCTTATATACCCTTCACCTTTGTTGTGGATGCATAATTAATATACATACATACATATATATATTATATTGTTACGTTTTTTACCTTTTAAAAACGCTGGTTTATTTATAACAATATTAATACACTTTGTGTGACCAACGCCATCTGTTGAGGAGTTTATTAGTTTTTTTGATGAAATTTTCAGAGGTTGTGTCGGATTTTTGCTCATATCTCCGTTATTTGCGGACGGATTTTGCTGATTTTAAATAGCAAACTACTCGGAGGCATGTCTGACAGAATTATTGAAAATTTGAATCCCGAAGATATCTAGGGACTTCAGAAAATTTTCAACAGACAGACAAACGGACATGGCTTAATAGACTCCGCTATCTATAAGGATCCAGAATCTATATACTTTATAGGGTCGGAAAATTATATTGTAGAAATTACAAACGGAATGACAAACTTATATATACCCTTCTCATGAAGGGTATGATTATAAGGTGAGGTTTCTTTTGGTTAAATTTTATCTCAATAACGTTATTTACAAGAGTTGTATGGTTGGCTGTTATACTCGGATGTGGACTTAATTCGGGACCTATTGCCTAATATTAACTGAAAGCTACAATAATCAGTAGCATAATTGCCATATACCCAATTTTAGTGGTATTTCTGGATTATAATTTCTGATCTGTGTCAAATGTTGATTCGATAACGATATTTATATAGTCAAATTTAGACTGATACTTTCAAAATCTAGCAGTTTAATTTTGGTATATACGTAAATGCTGTGTGTAACATTTTTGATCGATATGGTTATTTATACGAGATTTATGAGTATTGAAGTGATTTTCGGAATAGGGCTTCATATAGTGAATATGATCAAATATGGACCGAGGTCAACAAATTTCTGAAGTATGATTTTTATATATATGTAAATTATCTGTGCAAGGTTTTGATGTCCTACCGATATTTATACAATTTATATAGGAATAAATGACTTTTTCGGATGTGGTCCTTATATGGGAGCTATGACCAATTATAGACCGACCATCAAAAAATTTAGTACAACAATTTATATATCTATAAGAGTTATATGTGTCAACTTTTAACCTTGTAACTATATTTGTATCAGATTTATACGCATTTAAGTGATTTTTAGATGTGGACTTTATATGGGGTCTATGGTCAAAAATGGACAGAACTAATTTATATGACACTTATTTTTGTCGAATTTTCTGTTAATATGCCAATTTTATAGGTGTTTATTCATTATTAAGACATATGTCGGGAAAATAGTTTTATGGGGGCTATAAGAAATCAGGCACCGCTTTTTACTTTAATCCTCACACTTTTTGTTTTTATCATAAAAGTAACGTGTACAAAATTTAAAGGCAATATCTGCAATATAAAGAAAAATGTTTAAAAATATAAAATTCTTATGGAGGTTATCTCACATTTTTATCCAGACGTCTGGTTCTACTAAATCGAATTTGCTAATTTTATAATACCGAACTGCTTAGGACTATTATAAACGGCTTTTTTAAAACTGTGTTGATTTTGGTTGTGTCGTTTGGACGTGAGAGTGTTTTACACAGACAGATAGACAGACAGACCGACATGGCTCAATCGACTTAGAATTTCGTAAGGACCAAGAATATATGTATATAATTTGTTGGGTCTCAGATGAATATTTCTCAGTGCTACACACGGAATGGCAAACTTATATATCCCCTCATTCACCACTTATGGTGGTGGAGGGTATAAAAAGATGGAGTAAACACTATTGATAAGTAACTTAGGTTAACTCGTTTGAATACTATATTTTAAAATGTATATGAATAAAATCAAATACTGAAAGGTTGTTGATGAGATACATAAATTATCATATAGCATATTATATATATTTGTATTTTTGAAAGTCTAAAGTTCAGATAATATTGCACTTACCATTAACAAGAATTATAGAAGTAAATAAATTAACAAAAATAATTTTTAAATAAGTAAACATATTTTTTCCTGTAGGATTCACAAAATTCTTTGCTGCAGCCTTTTATTTTAACAGTTTTAGTTTTCACTAATTATTTCATTGTTAGCATTTACATATATAACATAAATGAATGAATAAATAAAAATACATATGTACATACCAGTGTTGCCATTTTAGCCTTTTTGAGGCTAGATCTAGCCTTTTTTTTCGTCACTTAGCCTCAAATTTTTCTTTTTAGCCTCTAGCCTTTTTTTTAGCCTTTTTTCAATTTGATTTTAGCCTTTTTAAGGCTAAAAAAAATTACAATACGTACTTTTATTGCCCTCAAATTCCCAAGTTTGACTCATTAGTATATAAAAACCATAATCTGGCATCATATTTTATTTTCTTTAATAACTACAGAAGTAGTATGTTCAGTGTAAATTGATTACTTACAAGCTGTTAAACATTGTCGATTGAAAATTTTGGCTACGCCTGACGAAAAGCTTTTGGTGGCGACTCGAAGTAAAAGTAGTTTAGTAAATATAAGTGTTTTTAAAATTTTCAGCGGCGGCTGTAAGCCGACTTTGTTCCGACCGACCTTGATCTCTGCTTGTAAATGACATTTTAAAACAAAAACGAATACCGGCTTTTTTTGCAAGCAGAAGTAAAAAACAAACAAAAAGGCGATTAAAAAGTGCTAATTAATGTTATTTTATGTATTTTTGTGTTTAAATAAGTGACTTGATTTGATATAAATATGGAAAGGTAAGAAAACATTTGTGGATACATATAATTGCATTTAAAAAAGGTGAGAAAATCTTTCAAGGTATTTAAAAAGAATTTGTACAACAACACATGATGGGAAATTAGACGAAGAGGGGCCAACAACAACTCAAAAGCCTAGGTAATTATAAAAATAACTTCATTTTAAACTATTTTACAAATAATAACGAATACATACATATGTTTTCAGGAACCAAAAGCAAAGTGGATTATATGAAATAGATACCTGCAGTAGTTCAAGTGATACAGATTCCGATTTAGAGAGGGAATTAAACACCGGCAAAAAAATGTAAATATTGAAAACTTTATTATAGGTTGTTATAATAAAATTCAGCAAATTTAGATTATACCGACAAAAAATCCGTCAAAACTGGCTTACCGATAAAAGATTTAAACAATGGCTCATTATGGAAGAAGAGAAGCTCAGCTGTAAATATTGTCGTTGCAGATTGCAGACAAAATTATCTGGGCTTTTAGCCCATAATAAAACAAAGAAACATATTGAAGCTATAGCGCCATTTAATACAGGTATGCAGAAGATGATACATTTTTGTCAATCGTCCCTACAAAATAATACAAAACGAGCCTGCTTACAGAATGCAATTTATGTGGCTTGTCATACATCAATTTTAGCAATTGATCATTTGACTCTTTTACAAAAAAATACGTTTTCTGATAGTGCAATTGCTAAAAATATGCAATTGGGTAGAACCAAATGTAGCAAGCTTATTCAAAACGTTTTGTATCCATATTTTCAGAGGGAACTAGTTACGGATATAGGAAATAATTTTTTTAGCCTAATAATAGATGAATCGACGGATATATCTGTTAAAAAGCAGCTTGGTATTGTAGTCAGATTTTATAGCGAAAGTTGCAGTCGCATTACAAGTACTTTTTTAAAGTTAGTTCAGTTAGAGGATTCCACTGCAAAAGCCATTGCCGATGCAATATTATTTACACTTGACAAATATAAATTAAATATAAAAAATTGTAAAGGCCTTGGAACTGACAATGCAAATGCAATGGTGGGTATTAATAAAGGTGTTATTTCTTTATTAAGACAAAAAAACCCAAGTATTATTTTAGTGCCATGTGTGTGCCACTCCATACAATTGGCTGTATCCAGCGCATCAAAATGTTTGCCAAGTGAAGTTGAATATCTAGTTTCCGAGAGTTATAATTGGTTTTCGAAATCAGCTTCAAGACAGAATAGTTATTATAAGTTATATTGCTCAATTAATGGTGGGGAAGAACCACTGAAACTAGTAAGAGCTTGCGATACGCGATGGTTATCGATAGAATTCGCCGTTAAACGCATTGCTGACCAGTGGTTTGAATTAAAGGCAGACTTTAGTTTGGTTTCCTCAAAACATCAGTGTCACAAAGCAAAACTTTTGAACGAATTATTTACTGATATAAATTTAGCATACCTCCTTTTTCTAAAAACAGTTCTTGAGGATGTTCAGAAAATAAATAAATCGTTTGAAAGCAGTACAGCAGACCCAACAAAATTATTTTCAGACTTAAAGTCCCTTTTGTATAACTTAAGCTTTCAAATTGTTATAAAAAGTGAAGAGTTTAATCCGCTTTCAACTCCTATTGAACCATTTATAATAGAGACTCCAACATTTTCCTATAGATTTGAGGAATACTTAAAAGATAAAATAAGAAATGACAATATTACTAAATCAACAGAAAATATAATAAGACAAAATTGCAAAAAGTTCATTGTAAGACTAATAGAACAGTTGCGTCAGCGGTTACCTATGAATATAGATACTTTACAAAGAATTGATTTTTTATCTGTGGATAATTCTTTAAAAATTGTGAAACCCGATATTTTTTCCCATATCGGCAATGAAAAAATTAAATATACGGCCGATGAAATAGCGCGTATTGAAATGCAATGGCGAAAACTCCTCAATTATAGTTGGACAAACGTAGAATCCACTGTTGAGTTTTGGATTGAGGTTCGGCACTTTAAAGACGCTCTGCAAGAAAATCCGTTTAATGATTTAGTGAATTTAGTTTTCTCATATTTGATATTACCTTTCAGCAATGCTGAAGTTTAGAGGCTTTTTAGCACCATGAAGTTAATTAAAAATAAACAAAGAAATAAAATTAACATAAAAATGCTTAATTCTTTGTTGTGTATTCGTTGCTCAATGAAAAAATTACAAAAATGTTATCATAACTATGAAATTAAAGACGATCTCCTAAAACTTTTAGACTCTCGCGATATATATTGTAATGATATTTCTGATTCAGATACCGAGGAAATGGGCATAGTTATTTCCTCATCTGAATGAATTAATTATCAATAGTTTTAGTAGATCGTGGTTGATTTTTAAATCATGACAATATTTTTGATATACATAAATGAAATAAAAGTAAAGAATATCAATCCTAATTATATTAGTTTCTATATATATTTTAAGTCATTCAAAAAACTTGAATTTTTTACATTAAAAAAATGTACATATATATAGTTTGCTCTATATGTATATATTTAGCCTTATTTAAATTAAAAAAAAAAAGATTCAGGTGTTAATGAAATCCAATAGCTGTTGGAATAAGAACTATCACCAACAATCGTAGGTAGTTCAAATGCAGGGTCAATACCGGCAGCTATTACATTTCATAAACATTTACATTATTTTTTTAAAATAATTTTTGTTTTTAATAAAAAATGTTTTTTCTTATAAAACATAATTAACGGTGAAGTTTATTGTTACTTAAATAAAAGTTATATTTTAAGTTTAGCCTTTATTTTTATATGTACATATTTGTTAATAAATAAATGAAATTTGAATTGAAATAATCTAGCCTTTTTCTTAGCCCTTTTTGAATTTTTTTAGCCTTTTCTAGCCTTTTTTTAAAGCCCATTTAGCCTTTTTTTCACTTCTGGTCCTGGCAACACTGGTACATACATATGTGTATACTATTCACATATCGATTACAATGTAAATATTTGTGTATTTGTTTTTGACACATGCACATTTGGAAAAATTATTGCCACTAATTTAATTTTTGGATAAACAATTTGTTTTTTTATTTTTATTTTTTACATTCACCGCAATAAATTTTGCATAAAATAAAAAGTGATATTAAATTGATGTTTTTTGTAAATGGACAAATATTCGCGTAAATATTTTACAAATAATTTCAAATGAATCAAAACAAATCAAGTATATTTATATTCATTTATGAAGTTACTGTGTTTAGAGCATAATCTGTAGTCATATTTGATTAATTACATTTTTTTGATTAATTACACTGCAGCCTCGATTTGTGTCTATCCTATTTGCTTCATTTTTAAATGTGGTTTAGAGCGCTTGGCGTCGTTTTGATTCCGATTTGCGTCGCCTTTCAAATTTTGTATTCATTTGCTTTTCGTCGTTTTGCTTCCGATTTGTGTCGCTATATACCATAATTCCGTAATTACATGTACATAAATATTTTACCTACTTGCGTGTAAAAAGGGGAATCCCCATTTTATTCATACTTGCCATATGAAGTTACATTAAATTAATTTTGTTTATGCTTTTATGTATGTATGTATGTACATATATACTGAAATATTTTTTATTTCTTGCTTACAAATACATACATACATATATTTTCAATTATTTCTTTATAATAATAACAAAGACCTGTTGACATAAATATAATCAAACGTACGTTTCGGACCCATTAAACAAACATTTAGTACATTTGTATAGAAAAAAGTGATTCGATTTGTGTCGTTTCGGTATGCGTCGCATTTCCCCGGTTCCTATTAACGACGAAAATCCGGGTTCTACTGTATTGTTTAAAAAAATTCAAAGAAAACAAGTAAGAAAGTATAGGCGGTCAAGCACGACCATATAATACCCTACACCCAGTATATGTATGTGTAAAACTGTTTTTCAGAAATAGGCGTTATATGGGAGATATAACCTATTGTGGACCGATCATCCAAAAATTTAGTGTCATGATGTCTGGGAATATAAATATTATATGTGTTAAACTTTATCTCGATATAAATACTTTTAAATGATTTATGGAGCTTAAAGGGAATTACGGAGAGGGTCTTATGTGGCAGTTTTGAATAATTATGGACGGACCATTATAAAATTAGGTGTCGTTATTTCTGTATATAAGAAACTTATTTGTGTAAATTTTATTTAGATACCAACAGTTTTTAGAAATTTATGATCGTTAAAGTGAATTGCAAAAGTGGGCGTTATATGGGAGCTACGACTAATTACGTACCGATCATAATAAAATTGTACCGTATTATTTGTATGCATACGAAATATATTTGGGTTCAATATTATTTGGATACCAACATTTTTGAGAGAGTTATGCTCTTTAAAGTGATATTCGGAAGTGGGCCTTATATGGAAGCTACGAGTAATTATGGGCTGATCTGCATAAAATTAGTCGATGTGATTTGGCTTCACTTAACACTCATGTGTTTTGAAATTTGGTTGGATACTTGCATAAGTAAAACAGTTATGATCGGTAAACCCCAATTTTTGGAGGACATTTGTATTGAGGCCCACTATGGTGGTGTAGGGTATAAAAATATTTCGCTAAAATGGAAATTAATTTTAAAATATATTTGTTATAGCTAAACAAATAAGTATTTGATGATACAAATGCTATTTCTTATTAATTATTCTTATAGTCGCTGCTCCTAAGTAATAAGCTATAGCAGTTAAAAATTTAACTTAACTTGAAAAAGGCTCATCTTAGAACCAGGAGCTAAATTATTATTTACATACAATCCAGCCACACTACAAAAGCTACGTTTTTTCAGTGATTTATTTTTTAAACACAAAAAATGTAATCAGTCGATAATATTCATAGTTGCGTTCAAAAATCAATGTAGAAAAATATAATAATTTTGGAAAATCCAACATTGTCGGCTTCAATGATTGCAACAAATTTAAAGCTTTCAAAAATTACTGTAAATGCAGTTGTAAAACGACGAACGCAAACCTTAAGAACAGATCATTAACAAAAAAATAAAAATGTATAGTCGGTTAAGCGCTAACATAATACCCTACACAAAGTTTGTGATACAGTTCTGCAAAATTGGGCTTTATATAAAAGTAAGTATCACGACTTCTGTGCATATAACAATTATTTGTGTCAAATTTTATTTCGATAACTACATATATATTTTTAGAAGTGGAAATCATATCGTAGTTATGGTCAATTATTCACTGATATGCATGAAATATTTAGGCGTTGTCTATGGCTGTTGTAGGGTATAAATATTACTAACAGACCGTACCTTTAGTTTAGTATTTAATAAAATATTAATCATATACTTATACAACTGTACGTATACTTAATATTCGTTCATACAAATAAATAAGCAATACTTATACGTAGGTTATAATATTAATACGCAGCAGAAAATACATTACAAGCGGTGTGACAATCTTGCATTTTTGCTAAATTAACTTCACATGAGTGAGAAAAGCAAAACTAAACTATAGAATTTTGGATACAAGTTTATGAACTTCAAAGTAATATTCTGCCGTTTAATATTTCAAAGTTGACCGTGTATTAAGTGGGATGATTTTAAATATCATGAAATTTTAAGCTGTGGATTAATGATTCAGTAAAACTTATAGAACGTTTTTTTTTCCAAAATTTGTGAGCCTAATTCCACAATAATCTTTGGAATAAGGTTTATAATTCGAGGTCATGGTTCTTGTCTAATTGTTCGGATGTTATGGAAACACCATCACAGAGTCCCTATGTTGACCCCATTGAAAAATTCTTGAGTTACGTTGGACACATTAAGTGAAAACCAGATGAAAATTCTTGCAGAGGAATGGGAAATATAGGACTCCCATTTTTTCGTAAAGTTGTGCAATGCACGCCCACAGCCAGTTAGTGATGGTTATCAAAGCAAAGGTTTTCTCATGAAATACACTTGGTAATTTTTTATTATATTATAAAAGTGTACGAATTTGGTTTGGACACTAATTTATAACATGTAATTACATGTTTTTGAATTGGTTTTATGTAAATATGTAATTTGACTCAAATCAGGTAGTTATTTCGCTACTAATGCCACGAATAAACTTTAGATGTAACCATTGAAATTATACTACAAATACAAATATTGTTTGAAAGAAAATTTTACGACAAACATAATTTAATTTAAATATTTTGATATTACATCTAATTTTGATAATTTTGATCATTGATGTAATTACCGATTCTTACCATAATTTAGAGAGTTTTTATGATTTTCATAATAATCTTGAGTAAATACCCTCCACCTAAACGTACTAAGAAATAGAAAAACTACATTGGTTATAGGACTACAATATTCTTATTCTGCGTTTCTATACCGTCTTAGTGCAAATTTTATTATTATTTGATATATTGTTTGAAAGACAATTTTACGACCAACATAATTTATCTTTAATATTTTGAAATTTTATCAAATTTCGACCATTTGTAATTGATGTAATTACCGATTTTTACTGTAATTTACAGATTTTGTCTGATTTTCATAATAGTCTTGAGTGTAATTTTACAATCCATAAAATTAAAAAAACATTTTTCCAACAAGTTAAGAAACAGAGTATAAACAAGTAAGAGTGCTTTATTCGGCTATGCCGAAACTTATATACCCTTCACCTTTGTTGTGGATGCATAATTATATTATATACATACATATTGTATATATTATATTGTTACGTTTTTATCTTTTAAAAACGGTGGTTTTTTTCCTTTAAATAAACCGGATTCTTTTTAAATGCAAAATATAAGCGTCAAGTACTTTGAAGAAAATATAACGAGTATTTATTTATTTAAATGTACACAAACACAATTAAAAAAAATTAACCACTGTCTTTTTACACATTTATATTACGGTTTAAGAATACACTTAAACACTTTGTTTCATCAGAGCCATCTATATATGAAAAAAAATTATTTGTAACAATAAGCGCCATTTGTTTATGAAAAAAATTATTTGTAACAATATTAATACACTTAGTTTTTTTGATGAAATTTTCAGAGGTTGCTTCGGTTTTTTTCTCATATCTCCCTTATTTGTAAACGGCTTTTGCTGATTTTAAATAGCAAACTTCTCGAAAGCATGTCTGACAGAATTATTGAAAATTTGAATCCCGAAGATATCTAGGGATCTCAGAAAACTGATTTCAACATACACACAGTCAGACAGACAGACAGACGGACATGGCTTAATCGACTCCGCTATCTATAAGGATCGAGAATATATATTACATTGTGGAAATTACAAACGGAATGCCAAACTTATATATACCCTTCTCATGAAGAAGAAGGGTATAAAAAGGGGAACAATTTGGTTTTAGTGACTTTGCTCCAAAAAAAAAAAAAAAACTTCATCAAATAGGGCTTTTAGAGGAGATGCCAGCAAAAAAAATTTGTTGGCGGTCACGCCTATTTTCGAGGGGGCGGGTTCGTAAAGTTAAAAATATATAGGCCTATATCTCCTATATATAACTACTGGGTGTATGACAATTTGTAATACATTAAATAAGAGGTATTAAAAATTCCTTTCCAACGATATATGTCATTATTATAAAATATGGACCGAATATGGTTTAAATCCGAAAAGAATACTTTTTGACCCGAATTTATTTGTTTTTTTTGGAAATGGTTCTTATATGGCAGCTATGACAAATTATGGGCCGATCTTCTTAAATTTTGGAACAGTGATTTTCATGCATATGAGGATATTTCACGTCGAAGTTCAACATTATAATGGTATATTTTTAACGTGCATTTCGGAATTGGACCTTATAAGGGAGACATAGTCAAATATGGACCGATATTCTCAAAATCCTGCAGTTTGATTTAGGCATGTATGTAAATGGATTGCTACCCTTATTTATAAGAGATTTATGAGTATTAAAGTAATTTTCGGAAGAGGGCTTTTTATGGGGCATACGGTTAAAAATACACCGAAATTCACAAAATTTTGTGGGATGATTTTTGTATATATGTAAATGATTTGTGTAAAGTTTTGAGTCAGTACCGATATTTATACAATATATATATAGGGATAAATGTCTTTTTCAGATGTGGTCCTTGTATGGGAGCTATGACGAATTCGAATTAACATTATTTATGCCAGTTTTATACGTATTTAAGTTAATTTTGGAAGTGGCCTTTATACGGAATCTATAGTCAAACATGGACCGAACTAAAATAAAATTTTGTTTTGCGATTTATTTTTGCATGAAACTTATTCCCGCTGAATTTTGTATTGATATTTCAGTTTTATAGGCATTTATGTATAATTGAGAAAATATTTCGGGAACATTTTTGTATGGGGGCTATGAGAAATCATGGACCGATTCTTACTATTTTCCGCACACTTTCTTCTTTTATCATAAAAACAACGTGTACAAAATTTCATGGTATTATCTGCAATATATTTCAAAATATTGCAATAAAATGGACAAAAAATATAAAATTTTTATGGAGGTTGTCTCACAGAAAATAATAAATATTTTTGTGGATATTTCGTTTCGTTTGGACGTGAGAGTGTTTTACAGAGACGGACAGACGGACATGGCTAAATCGACTTAAAATATTATAAGGATCAAGAATATATGTACTTTGTTGGGCCTCAGATGAATATTTATAAAGTTTCACACGGAATGACAAACGTAATATACCCTCACTCACCACTTTGGTGGTGGAGGGTATAAAAAAAATCTTTTGCTTATGACTATTACAGTTTACCACTAATATAAAAATGTTATTAATGATTTTTAAGACCATAATAGTTTCATTACGCATTTATTGAATACAGAAATTTTAACGGAGATATTAAGAAACGATTAAAAAAACAATTTACATTAATAATGATAGACCAACCAAGGGTTAAGCAAAAAAAGAAAGAAAAGAAAAGGAAATGAAAGGAAAAGGAAATAAAAGTAAAGAAAAGCAACATGTAATTTTGAGTTACAATGCAGAAAAGCAAATAAAACGTTTACATTCAACTATTGCAAGACTATTTGATAATTCTATAAACATTTTAAATTCTGGCTTTATATATGGAACTTTATACAATAATTTACAAACACTCTCCAACGAAATTCGGAAACTATTATTTCAAAAGTAAAAATATTCTAGTGAAATCTTTACGTAAAGTAGAAACACATTGAGAAATTTATCCGAAACATTCTCACCCTTCTGATCCTATAACAAAAAGGTTACATACTATTATGGAACTAGCTACACTGCAAATTTAAGGCAAACCAATCAATATATGTTGAACAAGTAAGAGGGTATGGTTAGTCAAACCTGATTATAGGCTCATCATTAACAAATTTATTAATGTGACTCTGTGCATATACAAATCATTGGTATTAAATTTTAAATAAATAAAGACTGTAATATCGTTAATAAATAAGGTGTATATATGAATTTGGGTTTAAAATTATTTGAGTACCGAACATTTTTAGAGATTTATGGTCGTTAAAGTGTTTTTTTTTTCTGGAGGTATGACTAAATACGAAACGATCAGTATTAAATAAGGCCTATTGGTTTTTCTATATTTGAAACATAATTGTAATGAATTTTATTTGGATATTAGCAGTATATTCCCTACATTTATGCTCGTAAAAATAATTTTTGTAAATGGGCCATATGTGGGAGCTATGGTCAATTATTGACAGATCTGCTGTCTGCTATTTGTTGTAAAGTTACAAACAGTTTTCTAAAACGTGCAATATTTTTTTAAAAAATATGGTATCGATTTCTTTTTATCAACATTTAGTAAGTGTTTAATAACTATAATTTCCTTTATTATTATGCAATTCTCAACAATTTGCTTTAAAACGACGAGTAATTCGTACCACAGTGATTTTAAAAAACGTAAAATTTTTATTATATTTATATTAAAAGTGGAATTGCCAAAAAATAAACCGGTTACATGATGCAGTAGAAAATTTGGCGAATAATTCAGACTTTTATGGCAAAAACTAAACTTGTCTTCCGTATCAGAATCACCACTTCTGAACCGCGTAAACTATCTCTCAAACGTTGAAACCGATGGAACACATTCACCATAAGCTCCGGTGAACAATCTGTGTGCTTCAGCATCACTTTCTAAAAATTATATAAGCAAAGCGAAATTTCTCGCATATGACGCTTTGTTGATACAAACAGATTTTTAGTAGACAGAAAAAAATTGTTTAAACACCAACATTTCTAAGGAAATTTCTAAAATGTTTTGGAATTAATTAGCACTGTCTTTCCACTGAGTCCTGATGCGCCTCAAAGGCAATTGGTTAATTCCTATATTGAGAATAATTAAAAGTTGTTTAATGATTGCAAATAACTGATGATTCATAAATAACTAAGTGTTACATCCACAGCACTGTTCAATTAAGATTCTGATATCTATACTGTCTATACATACGTGAATCCTTAATTTTATACTTTTACACTTGTTTTGTAATTTCAATTTATTTTCTATTATTAGCATGTAACATACAATGTATGTATGGCTGTGATTACGTGTACATTAGGGCATATCAGATAATTTCACTCTTCAGTTTATGCAATTCTTAAACCGGAATATGAATTGTTGTGAATCAAAAGATTAAACCTTTCATCTAGAAAATAAGAATTTTAAAATGAAAATAAAACCAGCAAGGTTGTTAAATTAGTGCGAGCGTCTATATAAAATAAACACCAAATATTTTTTAAAACATGTTTTATCATACTATAAAAACAAATTTGAAACAAAATATATTGCATTATTTATAAGTAACTTAAGGAAAATATAACTAATTAACAAAAATAGAAAAATAAGGATCAATAAGGAATATAATTAACCGCCTGGCCCACGATGTCAAACGATAACGTTCGCTTAGATAAGACTTAAGACACAAACCTTTTATCGTATCTATTTTTTTTTACTCAATCAAGTTTGTTTATTCCACAATCAAGTTGGTGTCTTAAGTCTTATCTAAGCGAAGGTTATCGTTCGACATCGTTGGCCAGGGGGTAAATTTTAAAGGAAAAGTACCAAATTTTTATAGTGAAAATAAAGTAAACAGGTACGTATATTAAAATGATGTAAAACATTGTATTTAATTGTATTGTATTACAATATTCTAGAGTAGAATCAACGAGTTTTTTTTTTAGTGAAATCACACAAAATTGTTTTATTCATTCTTTATTACTGTCTTATTACTGGATAACCTATCCTTGCATCATTTTGTTTTGTCGAGATATTCCCACAGGTTCTCAATTGGGTTTGGGGTCTGGAGACTGAGGAGTGAGGATGATCTAAAGTTTTTGGACAATGATTGAGAAGTCTGTCACTCCTTCTTAAATTTGGAGGTATGCTTAGAATTATTTTCCAGTTGTTTTTCGCTAGTTATAATTTCTCTGCACTATGGGCTGCAAGGTTTTTTAAAATTAGTTGACTAAATGTAAGTTTACGGACCCCTAATTCCGCCATACAACCCCAGACCATTACTGAGCCGTCACCATGATTTCTCGTGTTGGTAATTTATAACTGAAGGTTTCGTTCTTGGTTCGCCATATTTTTGGGGTTTTTTTGACTCTAAATATCTCCAATTTACTTTAATAGGTGAACAGAATATTGTTGCAAAAAATATTAGGCTCGTTTGTATTTTTTGTGAAATTCAAACGTTTATTTTGGTTATTATTTGATATAAAAGGCTTTTTAAATGACACTCTAACATGTAGGCCATTTTGATGTAAAGATCTTCTAATCGTATACGCGCTTTCATGATTTCCAGAAGTTTTCGTAACATTTTCGAACATTGCTATTTTTATAGCACTAGATTTTGGGTTTGCTCTTACTTCGTACTTCAGTTTTTATAAAACGCTTTTCTATGTAAGTCTATTATGATTTGCCGAGTCTCAATTGATGTTTGTCTACCCATTGTTGATTATGCACTACTTGACGTCACAACTTAATCTCTTGTAATGATAAACTATGAAACTTGCAATTATTTTGGACGGCACTTTTATAGCTTTATACTTTCAAATAAATAAAATTAAAAGAATTGCCACTACTTTTGGAAATACAGGGTTTTTTTTACATTAGGATGATGCCGCTGTTTACTTTATTTTGTCGAGTAAAAATTGGTCTACTTTAACATAAAATCAATTAAATTTGTATACGCTTTTTTTTGTTTAATTTTTCCAGTTCCTTCAGTTCCATTTAAATAACTATATAATTTTTTAATATAATAACGGATACTTCAAGTAGAGATACTTTTTTCAATAGCCTTTTTTTCGACAGATCACGTGTGAGTCGTATCATGCTGTCATGTTATTTTTTTTAGTTTTGTTTGGCATTTCATAATGGAAAGACTTACGCCTGAACAATGTTTACAAATCGTTTAACTTTATTATGAAAGTTCACGTCCTGTGAAGAATGTGTTTGGTGCAAATTTTGTTCAGCGATGAGGCCCATTTCTGACTCAATGGGTATGCAAGCAAACAAAATTGCCACATTAGGGACGAAGAACAACCTGAAGAGATTCAAGAACTGCCACTTCATCCAGAAAAAACAACGATTGGGCGTGGTTTTTGGGAAGGTGGCATCATAGGCCCACATTTCTTTAAAAATTATGCCGGTGCGAATATAACCATCAATGGCTACCGCTATTTGATGTCTAAAATTGAAGCCCGTGATCTCGGCGACAGCTGGTGTCAGCAACACGGCGCCACTTCTCATAAACCGCATCAATTAATGGATTTATTGAGAGAACACTTCGGTGAGCACATAATTTCACGTTTTGGGTCGGTCGATTGGCAACCAAGATCGTGTGATATCACACCGGTACACTTTTTCCTGTGGGGATATGTAAAGTCTAAAGTTTATGCGGACAAACACGCTTGAAATTTAGGTCTTGGAGGAAAATACCACGCGTGTCATTCGCCAGTTACCAGTCGAAATGCTTGAACGAGTCATCGAAAGTTGGACTCAACGGATAGATCATCTGTGACATAGCAACGGTCAACATTTGATAGGCATAATCTTCAAAAAATAAATGCCAGAGAATGTTCTTTCAAATGATAATAAACATTCCCCATTAGATTTGAATTTTCTGTGTTTTTTTTTTTTCTTAAAAAAAGTAGGGAACCCCGAAATGGATCACGCTTTATTATTTATATTAATATACTTAAGCTTGCTTTTAATAAGTTATGGTGTTGCCGTAATTTTGAAGTTCACAGTATATATACCATTATAATACTAACGATGAAAAAGCTTTCTGCAAGGTGGGTCCCGCATTTGTTAACAGTCGACCAAAAACGCATAAAAATGAAAATTTCTCAAAATTATTTCGATCGTTTTACGAAAAATAAAATGGATTTTAATAGTATACTAAAGAGACAAAAGAACAATCCAAACAATGGACTGAACCTTGAGGAAGAACTCCAAAGAAGGCAAAAACAATTTAATCAGCTGGTAATGTTATGGCAACGTCTTTTTGGGACTTCAAAGGTATTTTATTGATTGACTATCTGCAAAAGGGTAAAACAATAAATTCAGAGTACTATTGCAACATTTTGGATCAATTAAATGTAAAAATTCGAGAAAAACGTTCTGGCTTACAACACAAAAAAAACAGCTCACAACAGTGTTTTAACAATGGCTAAAATCAACGAATTAAAGTACCAGTTGCTAAGAAGTTTCCGAACGTCCCTAATACTTCACGATTAGTATTAGATGAAACAGAAAAATTGGGACTTATTTCATTTTTGCCTTTGGAAGTTTTTTAATTTTTTTTTCAGTTGGCCGTTATTTCATTCTTCATGGGAGTTCATTTCATTTGGGAGTTATTTCACTGTACCGAATATTTCGACTCAAACTGTCCAAAGAAGATTTAACGAAAGTCGTCTAAAATATACGTTCGCTAAGAAAAAGCCTCTTCTACGAGCTGCAAATATAAAAAAATGGTTAGACTTTGCAAAGAAGTATTTAAGTATCTGAATCATTTTGGAGTAAAAATATTTGCTCAGACGAGTCAAAATATAAACTCAAAAATTGCAACAAACGAAAAACAGTATGGTGTGAACCAACACAAAGGCCTTGGTGAGGTGATATTTTTACTCTTAGCAGTTGATAAACTTGTAAAAATTGACGCAAAAATTATTGCAGATCACTATGTAAATATTTTGAAAGAAAATCTTTATAGCAGTGCTGAGGAAATGGGCTTGGATAAGTTTATATTTCAACAAGATAATGACCCCAGCAAGCACACGAGTAAAGTCGCTAAAAAAAAGTCAAAATGGCCTTCTCAAAGCCCCGATTTAAACCTCATCGAGCACCTTTGGGATATCCGTGATGACAAAATTCCGATAGAATGTAGAACAAACATTCACAAGTTTTGGAAAAAGATCCAAAGTCAATGGAGGGCAATTCCAACAAATACTCTAAAGAACCTTGCGATAAGTTTGCCAAAAAGATAGTGAGAGGTCATTGATAACAAAGAAGGAGCAACTTAGTATTAGGTTTTTAAGTTATTTAACTTTTTAAGTGAAGTGTTACTATATTTTGTCGCTTGAAATTCCATATATGTCGTTAATTTTTGCGTTACATTAGAAACTATAGAATTCTGCGTTAAGTTTTCTATTAGATAAAATAGTAACTGAATTAAAAATGAAACTATAATTTATAATTATTAGAAAATAATAAATACATGTTCTAATATATGAAAAATGACATAAGCTTTCGTTTTAATTGCAAACATCTAAATCAGCGTAAAATGAGGTTGCGTGTATGAGCGAACTACCCAGCAAACATAAATATAATTACATATATAAATTATATAAAACAATTTAGATTGGAAACATGCACTCACAACATATTTTCCATAACATTCTTATATGTTTATTAACAACGATATTGATATACAAACGGAACTTCTAATACTTCAAAAGCTGATTACATGCATGTTACCAAATGCATTATCAAACATAAAATATTTTTCTTATTTCCTTAATAATTTGAAATGTTTGTTGGGAAGTATTTCTAAAAAAAATATAAAATCATCATCCGACTGAATGAAAGAGATTAAGTGTATGTGTGAAGTGATCTCTGCACAAATGTGCCTGCCTATGATCTAAATCATATTTTGAGGCTAGCCTAATGTACTTTGCATGTGTATATAAATATCTGCACATACCCACAAGTTTATTTCACATTTTATACATAAACACATGTATGCATTTATATGTATTATTTTTTTTTACCAAAACAAAATTTGATAAATTCTCTTACAAACATTTTAATTGCTTTTTTACTATTGCCAACCACAATAAAACAACACAACAAAACACAACAGCAATTGTTTAACAAATTGTATGAAATAGAGTTGGAAAAACTAGAGTAACAGAAATAAATTCAAAAAGGGAGCGAGAAAGCATGAAATACCCACAATTGCCAGTATATAATGTGGTGTAAAAAAGGCTACCGAAGTTCTATGTGTGGCACCAGAAACGAAATTAGGAATTATTCGTTTCATTAGTAAACGTCATTGCGATACCCTACACTTATTGGAGTATGTATTTATAAGGCGATGTGTTGCAAGTTGTAGAACTCTATGAATGTACAACGAACGTCAAGAAAATAATTGAAAAATCTACTAGATCTAGCTAAATTCGCAGGATTAAATGTAGCAATAACAATAGACTACGAAAACCCGACTGTGTGACGGCCTTAGAATATAACATTTTAGCTTCCGATAAAATAGTCAGTGTTGAAAAAAATAAGCGCTATTCCTTGATTTTCAATGATGTAAATAAGAAAACCTTAAAATGAAAAACTTTGTTAATTCTTATCTTAATAGTCGTAAGTTAAAATAAAAAAGGGGTTTCAAGTACTTGACAGAAAAGTAAAACCGAGGGCCATAAACGCCCAGAATATGCAGCCAGACCAGAAAGCGCAATATTCCATCATGACAGCGCTCAGCCACATGTTGCAATTAATCCTGTTAAAAACTATTTAGAAAGAAGTGCTAGGGAAGTTTTGCCTCACCCGCCTTATAGTCCAGACCTTGTACCATCAGACTACTATTTACTTCGATCAATGCAGAACGCTCTCTATGGAATATGTTTCACTTCAGAAAAGGGTATCCGAAATTGGCTTAACTCGTTATTGGCCTGAAAAGTTAAGCATTTCTTTTGGTGCGGAATCTATATGTTGCCAGCAAAATGGGAAAAAAGTCATAGTTAACAATGGTGAATACTTTTAATAAAATTATATTGTACAAGTGTTTCAAAATGAAGGCTAAAAATATTTAAAGTTTTAATTTTACCCAACCAAAAGATATGCCACTAGAATAGCTGCATACGAGTACCATAATACAGTTTTAAAGAAAAAAAAAGACACAGCGAATTTAAATCAAATGGATAATGTTTATTATCATTTGAAAGAACATTCTCTGGCATTTAATTTTTGAAGATTATGTCTATCAAATGTTGGCCGTTGCTACGGCGCAGATGACTCGTTCAAGCATTTCGACTGGTAACTGGCGAATGACACGCATGGTATTTTCCTCCAAGGCCTAAATTTCAAGCGGGTTTGTCCGTATAAACTTTAGACTTTACATATCCCCACAGGAAAAAGTCTAACGGTGTGATATCACACGATCTTGGTGGCCAATCGATCGACCCAAAACGTGAAATTATGTGCTCACCGAAGTGTTCTCTCAATAAATCCATTGATTGATGCGATGTGTGAGAAGTGGCGCCGTTTTACTGAAACTAAATGCTTTCAATTTAAGATCTCGCCGTAAAATGCGCAAAGTCGTTCCATACGTCAATCCGAGTTGCTGCGAACGGCGCCGAATCGACTCGCCACGGTCTTCGTGAAGCTGAGAGTGAACAGTTATCGCCGCTATATTTTCAGTAGGCTGATTATGTTACCCTAAGTTGAGCGAAATGCTAAACTAAACACATTCCTGATAGAACGTGAACTTTCGTAACAACTTGAATATAACTTGAATCATCCGTTATTTACAACATCGCAACGAGACCTGCACCAAATTGCGTTCAGATATTGAATTCATCTAATGCAAAACACATCTGTTTTTAGTTAAACTCCGTTTAGCTTAACTTATAATTAAATACCTACATAGAACTGCAATATTGCAAATTTTATTGCGGCTACTTATTGCATAGAGTACTAACATATGGCCACTGTGCCAACAATAGGAGCTATGTGATTTTACAAAAATGTGTGTGAAACCATTGTAAAGTCTTACTGATTACCTGTTGACTCAACAAAGTACTTTCAAATATTTCAACATGAATAAATAATAATGAATATAAAAAGCACTTTGGTTAATTTTATATAGTTTTTTGCATTTCTTAAAACTTCCTTAACTCTTTTTGTAGGTGGAGTGACGATATATAAAAAGCACTTTGGTTAATTTTATATAGTTTTTTGTATTTCTTAAAACTCCCTTAACTCTTTTTGTAGGTGGAGTGACGATATATAAAAAGCACTTTGGTTAATTTTATATAGTTTTTTGCATTTCTTAAAACTCCCTTAACTCTTTTTGTAGGTGGAGTGACGATATATAAAAAGCACTTTGGTTAATTTTATATAGTTTTTTGCATTTCTTAAAACTCCCTTAACTCTTTTTGTAGGTGGAGTGACGATATATAAAAAGCACTTTGGCTAATTTTATATAGTTTTTTGTATTTCTTAAAACTCCCTTAACTCTTTTTGTAGGTGGAGTGACGATATATAAAAAGCACTTTGGTTAATTTTATATAGTTTTTTGCATTTCTTAAAACTCCCTTAACTCTTTTTGTAGGTGGAGTGACGATATATAAAAAGCACTTTGGCTAATTTTATATAGTTTTTTGCATTTCTTAAAACTCCCTTAACTCTTTTTGTAGGTGGAGTGACGATATATAAAAAGGACTTTGGCTAATTTTATATAGTTTTTTGCATTTCTTAAAACTCCCTAAACTCTTTTTGTAGGTGGAGTGACGATATATAAAAAGCACTTTGGTTAATTTTATATAGTTTTTTGCATTTCTTAAAACTCCCTTAACTCTTTTTGTAGGTGGAGTGACGATATATAAAAAGCACTATGGTTAATTTTATATAGTTTTTTGCATTTCTTAAAACTCCCTTAACTCTTTTTGTAGGTGGAGTGACGATATATAAAAAGCACTTTGGTTAAGTTTATATAGTTTTTTGCATTTCTTAAAACTCCCTTAACTCTTTTTGTAGGTGGAGTGACGATATATACATACATACATATATGCATATTATGCAATTTTGTTTTATTTCAAACATTTCGTGTTTTACATAATGGTTACAAAAGTTTAAGTTGAGTTAGATGTAGTAAATTTGTGTGTTAAAACCACAAAATAGATGGGTAAATTTAGTGGCTTTTTTACAATATACATATTTACATATTGTTTTCTAAACAAAAATACCACTTTTAATACAAATGTATGTACATACGAATATATTTATATGTATGTATGTATATTGTTTACAATCGCACTCAAATATAGTTTTGCTAATATGAGCTAAAAGTTTTGTTTGTGGTGTTTTAAGTGATTTAATAGTTCACAAAAAAAAAAACAACTTTGTTAAATGACAAATGTTTGTTAAAAAAAATTTATAATTAATTAATGTGGTAAAAATGACTTTTTTATAAACGTATCTAGGTATATTAAATTTTTTTTTTTTTTTTAAATTTTTTATTTCTGTCACTTGTGTCTAATGATACTTATGAAAAAATATTAAACCATATCGCAAAGACAAAGACACTTATGAAGAAAATTCATACATACAAATAATATGAGGAAAATTAAAAATTAATTTATTAGATTATTAGATTTCCTTCATATTATTAGAGAAATATAAAATTTCGTCAAAATATTTGATTTTTTGACTGGGTATAATTCAATTTTACAATTCTCCAAAATTTGTTTGATATTCTTCATATGAATATTAAGCTGAAACTTGTGATATCACATCTTTGGAGGTTATGTGAAATCAATAATCGTTATTTTCAAGTTACCGATTTCCAACCGTTTTTATACCCACCACCAAAAAGATGGAGGGGGGGGTTTATAGATCAAAGTTTCAGATTACCTCTATATTTTTCAGATATGTTTTTGCTGTTTTCTTCAAATTTAATGTAGATAATATCATGAAATTTCCTATTATGAAAGGACCGGTGTTGTTGAAAACGGTAGGAATCGGTCCACGATTTCTCATAGCGCCCATACAAATGTCTTCCCGGAATATCTACCTAAACAAAATTCTGCAATAATAAGTTTCATGTAAAGTGAAATCTTAAAACAATATTTTGTTTGCATCGGTCCATAATTTTGTCAGAGCTCCATACAAAGACCACTTCCGAAAATTACTTAAATGAACATAAATCTTTTTTTTAAAATCACAATCAAGTTGAAATTCGACAAGTATAACAAAAATAAATCGTCGTGCCAAATTTCATGATGATCAGTTCATATTTGACCGTAGTCCCCATATAAAGTCCAGTTCCGAAAATCACGTAAACGGGCATAAATCCCGTATAAAACCCACTATTAGGTTTAAATTTAAGACAAATATTCCATACATATACAAAAATCGTCCATCTCAATATGATGAGGATCGGTCTATACTTGACCATAGCCCCCATATAAATCCCTCTTCCGAAAAAAAGACCACTAGGAAGCCGAAATTATACACAAGTAATCTGTATATATATTTAAATCGGTCTATATTTGACCATAGTCCCAATATAAAGTCCACTTCTGAAAAACACTAAAATTCGCATCGTATCAAAATTACTGTCAAGTTGAAATTTAACAAGCATAATCAGAATATACATTTAAATTGTCGTACTATGATGACGTATTTCATGATGATCGGTCCATATTTGACCATAGCCCCTATATAAATGCGCATAAATCCCTTATAAAACCTGTATCAAGTTGGAATTCAACACAAATAGTCCATCTCAGAGTTATGATGATCAGTTTAAATTTGACTGTAGCCCCCATATAAAGGCCACTTCTAGAAATCACTTAAATGTGCATAAAGCTCTTATTAGCATCAGCAGCAAGTTTAAATTCGACACAAATCGATAATACATATACATATATAATTCGTCACTCTCAATATGATGATGATCGACCATATTTGACCGTAGTCCCCATATAAAGTATACTTCCGGAAATCACTTAAATGCGCATAAATCTCCATAATAGGTGTTTTGGTGGTGGGTATATAAGAGTCGGCGAATTATATACAATAGAAAATTCATAGAAATTTCTAACCTCAGTAATAACATTCTGACTTATTTAACTAATGGCGTTTTCTTTTCGGAAATAATATGTTACATCTTTATTATGTACATTTTTATAATGTTTACCCCACATTTTAAAGATGTCACAACAGTGTAACGCTTTTTTTTCATGTATAGCTGTTTTTGTTTTGTTAAAAAAGAAGAATCAGATAGTCCAAAATTAGAAATACATACATATGCACATATATATTTATTAAAATAATACAAATAAATAAAAGAATACGAAAGAAAAAAAAAACTGAAGAAAAAAGGAGGCAACATGTAAATAAAAATTGAAAAAAATGATAATTACAGCAAATTTCGAACCACCGGTAACACTGGTTAAAAGATTGATGTTTGACTGTTGGCTAGCTGGCACCGCAGTGGTGCAGAGGTTAGAACGCAAAGAATTCTGATGAGAGAATGTGGTGATTCTCGAAACATGTAAGTTCAGGTTCAACCCCAGCTCAGCCAGAAAACTTATCAATAAAATTTTTAATAGAGATTTAATGTTGTAAAACAATTCCTTCTGTAAAAATAATTTAATGAAAATTAAATTTAATGAACTCGAGCCCGGCTAAATAAATATCAAAAATTTATTAAAATTTATTTTAAAATATCAAATATTTCATCATCATCAGATGAATTCAACAAGTCATCCAAAAATTTTTCAGCACATAAAAAAGTAGTAATATTTTCCATTTTGCATATTTTTTTGTTTCTTAACAGAACAAAACAAATGTCAGCTGTTTTATCGTGCGATTTTCCCCCTCTAAAAATACAGAGTGTGAAAGGTGCAATAGTTTTAAAATTTATAGTATGACATTTATAATTTAATGAAAATTAAATTTAATGAACTCGAGCCCGGCTAAATAAATATCAAAAATTTATTAAAATTTATTTTAAAATATCAAATATTTCATCATCATCAGATGAATTCAACAAGTCATCCAAAAATTTTTCAGCACATAAAAAAGTAGTAATATTTTCCATTTTGCATATTTTTTTTGTTTCTTAACAGAACAAAACAAATGTCAGCTGTTTTATCGTGCGATTTTCTCCCTCTAAAAATACAGAGTGTGAAAGGTGCAATAGTTTTAAAATTTATAGTGTGACATTTATAAAAAAGAACACACTACATTTTAGCAGTATTGACATTTTTTCAGAAAAGAACACAAAAAAATTAAAAAAAGGTGCGAAATGGGGAAAAAGTGTAACATTTTTGCCAGAAAAGAAAACGCCATAAAACAAAGCAAGAACAAAAAATTAGGATATATAGTGAATTACTTTAATTATATTAATATAAATGATATTATATACAAAAATTATATTGCATTTTCATATAGTTTTTTAAGTAGAATTGAATTCACAAAAAAAAAAGAATCAAAAACTAAAGCGTATACAAATATAATTGATTTATTGCTGAAATATTCCAATTTTGACGCGTCAAAATAAAGTAAACAAAAGTAGTGGCATTTATTTTAATTTTTCTGTATTTGAAAGTATAATTTTCAAAATAATTTCAAGTTGCATAATTTATCATTAAAAGGGATTAAGTTGTGATATCAAGTAGTGAAAAATGTACAATGGGAA
The DNA here is from genome assembly GCA_950370525.1 of Bellardia bayeri. Lineage (NCBI taxonomy): Eukaryota > Metazoa > Arthropoda > Insecta > Diptera > Calliphoridae > Bellardia > Bellardia bayeri. Next base: position 49,999,663 of record OX493268.1, read on the forward strand.
GACAAACATCTATTGAGACTCGGAAATAATAATAGACTTACATAGAAAAGGTAGATCCCTGTGGGAAATAAATACAATCGTTGGAAGACATGAAGACAGGCAGGTTTTCCAGCGCGAGTACGATTAGATTTAGTTGTACAAAAACTTTAGCTTATCCTTCGCAGCCCACAGAACTCAATCTGTGGGAATATCTGCACCAAAAAATTGGACAAGCAAATATGACAATATTATTTCAATAAAAAAACTCTATGATTCTATGTCTGGAAGATTGTCAGTTGTGATAAAGGCAATCAACTAGAAACAAAATATTAAATACAATGTTTTATATCATTTTAATATAGCTGTTTACTTTATTTTGTTGAGAAAAAAATCTGGTATTTTTTCATTAAAATTTAATTATTTTTTCATGTTTCTTATTTTTCTAGTTTTTTTTTAGTGAGTTATAGTTCGCTTAAGATTTTTACTTGCAGTATGTAACATTTTTTATACCCTCTGCCGCCATAAGTGGTGAATGAGGTTATATATAAGTTTGTCAGTCCGTGTGTAACACTGAGAAATACTCATCTGAGACCCAACAAAGTATATATATGAAATTCTAAGTCGATTGAGCTATGCCCGTATGTCTGTCCATCTGTGTAAAACACTTTCACGTCCGAAAGACAAAACCAAAATCAACAGAGTTTACAAAAACCGGGGTATAGTTCTCCTAAGCAGTTTGGTATTGAAAATCAGCAAAATCGGAGTTAGAGACCAAATGTGAGACAACTTTCATAAAAATTTGATATTTTTGAACATTCTTCTTGCAATTTTTTGAATTATATTGCAAATATTGCCATGAGCTACACCTTTTTTTTTTTGATAAAAGAAGAAAGTTTGAAGAAAACAATAAAATCGGTCTATGATTTCTCATGGCCCCCATTTAAATATCTTTCCGAAATATAACTTAATGATAAAAAGGTGCCTATAAAGTTAGAATATTAATACAAAATTCGGCAAAAGTAAGTTTCATGCAAAAAGTAAATGTAAATTAAATTTTGTTTTTTAAGTTTTGTTTGACCATAGATTCCATATAAAGTCCACATCTAAAATTCACTTAAATACGTAGAAATCTATATTTGTATAGTTACCAGGCTAAAATTCTTCACAAATAATTCTTATTGCTAAATAAATTTTGCACGCAGCATTTATGTATATACCAAAGTCACACTTCTGGATTTTTAAAATATCGGTTCATATTGGACCATATCCCCCATATACGGTACACTACCGAAATTCACCTTTAATATTAATATGTATCTTAAATGTACTATTATTATATTGAAATTCAATCTGGGATATCGTCATATGTATAAAATTCTCTGTTCCGAAATTTAAGGAGATGGGGCTATGTTTTGTAATTGCTCACATATACGTACCACTTCCGAAAAACAAGTTCACCCTCAATAATGTCTAATAAATATAGATATCGAATCAAAATTTTATACAGATCAAAAATTGTAATCCAGAAATCACTGGATAATATCGGTTATACGATAATTATGCTACCGATAATTAGTTCTTGTGTTACATTTGTGAAGTGTGTTGAAAAAGTGAAATAAAGAAAACTAAAAATATTGTAGCTGTTAGTCTATATTTGGCAATAGCTCGCAAATTAAGTCAACTTCCGGGTATAACAACCAACCATACAACTTTTGAAAAGGACGTTATTGAGATATATTTCAACCAAATCACATTATAGATACTGGATCTTTAACTTCATAATTGGTCCGTTTCTATTATGTCACCCATATACTCGTATATCTTTTAATTTTATTTATTGTTAAACTACAATCAAGATTGTTATGAATATCAGACAAACTCTGTAAATTATGGTGAGAATTGGTAATTACATCAATTTTAAATTATCAAAATTAGATGCCATTTATAAACATTTGAAATAAATTATATTTTTTGTAAAATTGTCTGTCAAACGATAAATAAAATGCGAAGCTAATAGTTGAAAAAGCACTAAGCAAGGATATTATAATCCTATAACCCTTGTAGTTTTGTATTTCTTATTACATTTAGGTGGAGGGTATTCAAGATTCGGTACAGATGAATATTGCCCTCTAATATGTTTAAACTTGTGTTTACTTTATATTGACGCTCACCGTATACGCCAAATTATTCCCAAAAATTGTGCAACCTTAAAAGTATTTCCTTGCAATATCTATATACATATGTATATCTAGCAAATATATATATACAAATTTGCAAGGTACATATATATATAAAAGTACATATCTATCTATCTCATTTATAAAATGTCTAAAACAAAGCTCATTGCCTGTGTGTAGACTATACGAAAGAAAATAATTTTAAAGAATATTAAGTTTTATTTAATAAACTAAATACAACTGGAAAAATACAATAAACAGTTTGAAGAACTTAATTAAGGATATACATACATACATACATCTACTAAACTTGGCAGTTAGTTAGTACAAAAGGAGAATAAAGTTGAAATTTTAAATTCAATAATACTTAAATATTCTCTAACAATAAGTTGTGCAACCAACACTTTTAATAGTTTTGTGGTTTTATTTCTTTGTTCTGGTTTTTTCTTTACAGAAGCAAAAATTAATTGGTAAAAACTATAATACATTTATAAGTCATGAACTTGTACTTTTGTGCGTTTGTGTATACGCTACAAAAATATATGTTCATATATATTTTACACATTCAAATAAATATATTAGGTTGTTTTCGAATGCAAGACTGTCCTGTTCAGAAACATGCTATGAAACTGAAAACTTGGCTCAAATCGGTTATATTATATACGAATTATTTTCGTGTTTTTAAATTAATTGCTACTGAATATTTATACACCGACTTATCTGTCAATTAATTACAAACGAACAATTTATATTAAGAAAGTTAATAGTTAATAAATTAATATTATCAATTTAAAACCGAAATGTCACCAGTGCATCAGATTAATTTCAGTTTCTGAAAAATTAGTTTTTCATACAAGCAAAAATGCCACCCTAATGTGCAATCCCAATTTCTCTGCCATTTATTTTTACTCAAGCATAGACGTGCAAAAAACTGTAAAACTTTCTCCCACACATATACTGATTCTTTGCAAAAACATTTGCGAGAAAAACTTATTTAAACAAATTTATATAATTTGTATGATAAGAATTTAAGAAAAAGGAATTTACATACATACATACATACACATGCATTATTTATTTGACTCAAATGGCGTTAAAATAACTCGAGAAATATATTCGGTTAAAACGACAATACAATGAGCTACAAGCATATAATACTACATATTCCTGCAATCTGATTTAGGTACTTTTAATATACATTTAAACATTTTCGAGTTAATTATTAACTGGTGTTTATGGTGTGATTTAAGTATTTAGGAAACATGATTAATCAGCGTTTTTTTATATTTGCCTCTGACATAAACAATTCCATTAAGCATAAGTGGCCACAAGGTAGAGTGAAATATGAATTCTAGTGAAAGTTACAGCCGGGCGTTATTTCTCAAAAATATTCCTGCTAGACAAAGTACTTTTCTGTCTGTTTTTTTATACCCTACACCACAATAGTGGGGAGGGTATTTTGGATTTGTACTGATGTTTGTAACGCCCAGAAATATTGGTCCAACACCCACTTTAAAGTATACCGATCGACTTAGAATCACTTCCTGAGTCGACCTAACGATGTCCATCCGTTTGGCTGGCTGTCCATGTACAGCTTGTGCGCAGAATTTTGAAGATCTTTTGATAAAATTTGGTACGTGATATTTTTTTGCCCCAAGGATGGATGAGCTTGAAACTGGTGGAAATCAGTCCATTATTTCACCTGGCCCCCATACAAATGTCCTCCCGAAATTGGGGTTTACCGATCATAAATCTTTCAATTATGCAAGTATGCAAACAAATTTCACAAAAAATGAGTAGTAAATGAAGCTAAATCACATGTAAAAATTTCGTGAAGATCGGTCCATAATTAGTCGTAGTTCCCATATAAAGCCTACTTCCGAAAATAACTTTAAAGAGCATAACTCTTTTAAAAATGTTGATATCCAAATAATATTGAACACAAATATGTTTCGTCTATATACATATAATATGGTAGAATTTTATGAAGATCGGTATATAACTAGGCCCACTTCCCGAAATCACTTTAAGGACCATAAATCTCTTAAACATGTTGTTATCCGAATAAAATTTAACAAAATAGAGTTTCTTATGTACAAATAGGATGACACCTAATTTTATAATAGTCAGTTCATAAATAGTCAAAACTCCCATATAAGACCCTCTTCGTAATTCACTTCAACCTTCATAAATCTTTTCAACGTATTTATATCGAGATAAGGTTTAACACACATACTATTTTTATTCACGGAAGTCATGGCACTAAATTTTTGGAAGATCGGTCCATAATAGGTTATATCTCCCATATAGCGCCCATATCTGAAAAACTGTTTTCTTGATATACTGGGTGTAGGGTATTATATGGTCGGGCATGCTGCCTTTATACACATAAAACTTAAAGAAGACAAATGTAATTTTTTGCTCAAAAATTTATTTTTCTTAGATACACAAAAATCTAAAAAAATATGAACAAATAAAAGATACAACAACCACAAGTTACAAAGGAACGAACGAAAAACAAAACAATTTCCAAACTTGTTAATTTTACCAAAACGGAACAAAAAGAAAATATAAAAAAAAAATTGCATAAAGAACAAAAAAAAGAAATATTCGCCTAGAAGAAAAGGCCAACAACTTTGTTTCTACTTTAACCTGTTTCTTTAGGCAATTGAAAGATTTTTTGATTTTTTTCAGCAAAGACAATTGTTGCAAAGAAAATCTTGTAGTATTCGGGCCATCACTGGGTACCAAACTAGCTACATATATAACTAGTTATTTTACCAAGCGCTTTTCCTATCAAGTAGATATTCAAGTAATCCTTCATAGATTACAGTCCTTCATAGATAAAGTAAACACCTAATATTGTTTAAAAAAATGTTTTATAGGCAAAAGTATAAATTTAAAACAAAATATATTGCATAAATAACAAGTAACACTTAAGCAAAATATAACTCATTAACAAAAACCGATTATCTAAATATGTAGTGGCATGACTTCTGTGCGTATAAATATTCTTTGTGTAAAATTTTATCTCGATACACATATAAAAGATTTATAGATATTAAAGTGATTTTCGAAGGCGGTCCTTAATGGGAGCTATGACTAATAATGGACCGACCGTAGTTGTCATTATTTTCTTAACTATATATATATTTTTTTTTTAATAATGATTAACAAACACAGACACAGACTGCGAAGCTTTTTGGCTTATCTGCAGAAAACACCCAGAGTCTTTGGCAGGAATCGAACCCGCAACCCTCTGACTGATAGTCCGGCACTCTATCGCCTAGTCTATCGGGGCACCCTAAAGTTATTAGTGTTTAATTTTATCTTAATACTAACATTATTAGGAGATTTATGGTTGTTAACGTGATTAAAGTTGGGTCAAATGATTTTTGTGTATATGAAACAGGCTTATGTTGAATTTGAATGCCAATAATTTTAAGAGAGTTGTGCTCTTTAAAGGAATTTTCGGCAGCCAGCCTTATATGTTAGCTATGGTCAATTATGAACTAATCTGCGCAAGATTTTTTAATGAGATTAGACTTCATGTACAACTTATTTCTGGAGAAATTTATTGTAATGCGTGCATATACCAAATATTTATGACCGATAAATCCATATTTCGGAAGAACATTTGAATGTGGCCTAGGTGAAATATGGGATCGATTTGAACCAGTTTCAATCCTAAGCGTCATTAGGCCAAACAAATATCATGTTCAAATTTTATCGAAATATCTTTAAAATTGCGACCTATACTCTGTGCACAAGGTTTACATAGACAGCCAACCAGCCAGCCAGCCAGCCAGCCAGCCAGCCAACCAGCCAGCCAACCAACCAGCCAACCAGCCAGCCAACCAGCCAGCCAACCAGCCAGCCAGCCAGCCAGCCAGCCAGCCAGCCAGCCAGCCAGCCAGCCAGCCAGCCAGCCAGCCAGCCAGCCAGCCAGCCAGCCAGCCAGCCAGCCAGCCAGCCAGCCAGCCAGCCAGCCAGCCAGCCAGCCAGCCAGCCAGCCAGCCAGCCAGCCAGCCAGCCAGCCAGCCAGCCAGCCAGCCAGCCAGCCAGCCAGCCAGCCAGCCAGCCAGCCAGCCAGCCAGCCAGCCAGCCAGCCAGCCAGCCAGCCAGCCAGCCAGCCAGCCAGCCAGCCAGCCAGCCAGCCAGCCAGCCAGCCAGCCAGCCAGCCAGCCAGCCAGCCAGCCAGCCAGCCAGCCAGCCAGCCAGCCAGCCAGCCAGCCAGCCAGCCAGCCAGCCAGCCAGCCAGCCAGCCAGCCAGCCAGCCAGCCAGCCAGCCAGCCAGCCAGCCAGCCAGCCAGCCAGCCAGCCAGCCAGCCAGCCAGCCAGCCAGCCAGCCAGCCAGCCAGCCAGCCAGCTAGCCAGCCAGCCAGCCAGCCAGCCAGTCAGACGGACGGATATACGGAAGGTCATTGTTAAATCGACTCAGAAAATAATTCCGACTTTTGGGTATAATATTCTAATATTATTAGAATAATATAATTGAGCAACAACTCTTTCACAATTTTGGAGGTATGTTGAGGATCATTGTCCGGTTGGAAAATAAAGTTCTGCGCTAGTTCTAATTTCAAATATCTTAAACTTAGTTTAATCGGTGAAAAGAATATTATTCCTAAACATTTTGGGCTTGTTTAAATATTTGTTTGCGAAATTCAAACGTCTGGTTCAGTTGTTCTCTTTTATAAAGGACTTTCAAACCCAACCGTCCTTGGGTCCAAAAAAGAGCGCTCACCAAATTCTGTTGAAATATCTTCACAATTGCGACCTGTACTCTGCGCACAAGCTGTACATGGACAGCCAGCCAGCCAGCCAGCCAGACGGACGGACATCGTTAGATCGACTCAGAAAGTGATTCTGAGCCGATCGGTATACTTTAAGGTGGGTGTTGGACCAATATTTATGGGCGTTACAAACATCAGCACAAATCCAATATACCCTTCCCACTGTTGTGGTGTAGGGTATACAAACCTTGTTTATTTAGGAAAAGACACAACAAATATTTAGTCTTATTTCATTTGATGCTGTTCTTATTTGATGTGATCTTGCAAAACTCTTGTAAGAGCAAACAACGTCAAACATAATTGTACTCAAACAAGTGGTTATGCTTTTTTAAGTAAATATTTGCCATGTGTGACTAGACCTTAATGCGAATTTGCATTAAAACCGAAGTAGAAATACTGAATAATTATATTCTGGTCCTAACAACAGCGTAGTTTTTGTAATTCTCATTATATTTATGTGGAGGGTATTTAAGATTCGGCCCGGCCGAATATATAACTCTAACTTTTTTTTTTATAATTTTCTCGTATTCTTTCACTTCTCCTATCACAAGAAAACATTCTGTATATGCCACCAACGAACGCATTCAACCAAATCGTTACTAATAAGCAGCGACATTATTTTCTTTAACAAAAGCAAATCTTTGTCTTTAATAGAATTGCTAGCGAGCAGCATGCAGTGGCCAGTATTGGTGGCAGAGGGACTAAAGGTTTCCTACAATTATCTTAAAAAAAGAAAAAAAAAACAAAAATACTATTATTCTTTCTCTACATTTTACGTTCTGTCTTGAAAATGTTATAAATTGTCTGCAAGTTTTGTTGCTGCCAAACTGTTTGCAGCAACAATAAATACAAAAAACTAGAAATGATTACAACATGACCATTAAAGCAGACAGTTTGACTTGGCTCACTGTTGTAAAAAATAAGAAAAGTTATGACGCCGCTAAAAGTTGTTGATTTTTAGTTTTCCTTTTTTTTCGATTTTTATTTTTTGTTTTGTGAGTTTTTTGAGAACAAGACCAGGAAAAAATGCAGTATTTGGAAATTGTTAACGATAACATTTTTTCTTTAGCTTAACAAAAAATTTTGTAAAAGAAATCTACATATGTACATACATATGTAGATAAAAAGTTAAAAGCATAGGAGAATACACCCAAATATATGTTTGTAGATATTTTAAAATGAAATCAAAAGTAACTATGCAAACATATATGTACATACATATGTAAATTAAAAACCTTTAGAAAACAAAAAGATATAAGATATTAAAACTCTTAGAAGAAATAAGCTTATTGGAAACAAAAACTCAGTATACTCGTATACCTGTGAAGATAGGTAAGTTTTTATGCTTATTGGTTTTTGATTGCTATTCCGATTGTAACACATCGAAATAATGGTCGTTGAGCCAAAAAGTCTATAATTTCTGGGTCCTTTTAAGATTCTAAGACGATGTAGCCATGTTCCTCAGTCTGTTGTTGGCACGATAGAGCTTCGAAAAAAAGACACAAAACAATGAAATTTTTACTAAACATTCTTTGATACACCGAAATGTTTGGTATGGCAAATGGGTAAAATCGGTCCAGTAGGATCCGAGCTATTTTTTTTTTTTTTTTTTTATTTTATTTTATTTTATTTTATTTATTAAGTCAATTGATTAAATCCTTACAGACTATTAAAAAAGTATATAGAAAATTACAATTAATTACAAAAGATTAATTATTTAATAAACTAATTATTTTATGTTTAATTACATTTGTTGAAAGAGAAAAATCAATTATTTCATATAGATTGTTAAATTCACAAAATAATCTTCTTAATGGGTCAGCTTGAGCATAATTAGTGCTAACATGTTTGACATACAGTGGCTTAAAATGGCGTGAAAATCGTTGAGGAACATTAAAAGTAACATTATTTACAAGGAACTCGGAGCAGCCTTCACCATTAATTATATTGATCATAAATGTTACATTAAGCATAGTCCTTCTACTAGATAGAGTTGGTAATTTAATCAATTTAAGTCTATCGATGGAAGGTTAATATCAGGATTCCAAGGTAACCCACGTAGACAAAAGAGTAAAAATTGTTTCTGTACAGACTCTATACGCTGAATATGAATATTATAATAAGGATCCCACATAATAGAGCCATATTCCAATATAGGTCTTAGTAAAGAAATGTAAAGTTGTTTTGTGACATAGGGATCATCAAATTCCTTAGCCCATCGCTGTATAAATGCAAGTACACCTCTGGCTTCATTTATCATCAGTTTAATTTTTTGTCTAATAAAATTCCTAAATCAAGAAAATTTTCAACAATTTCAAGCCGGTAATCACCCAAAGTATAATTAGTAGGAATATAATTACTTCTTGAAAAACGCATAAATTTACATTTTTTTAAATTTAATTCCATTAAGTTGAGACTGCACCACAAAAAGCAATTGTTGAGATCGGATTGGAGATATATATGATCCAAAGATTTAGAGAAGCTCAAAAATATTTTAACATCGTCAGCATAAATTAGAATGTTACAAAAATGTAAAACATTTGGAAGGTCGTTGATGAACAAGGAGAAAAGAATTGGACCAAGGTGGCTGCCTTGAGGAACACCAGAAGTAACCAAAATATTTTTTGAGTATTTATTATTAAATTTTACGCATTGAGTTCTATCCAGAAGATAAGATTTTATCCAGTTTAGACTGCGAGATGTGAAACCAAGAAGATCCAGTTTAATAAGAAGAAGTCTGTGATTTACTTTATCAAAAGCTTTACTAAAGTCAGTATAAACGGCATCAGTTTGTTTTTCTTGTACAAAGCCTTGGTTAACGTGGGTAGTAAGCTGAAGGACATTTTATATGGTAGAGCAACCTTTCCGAAATCCATATTGAGAAGATGACAGAATTGATGATAATTGATGACACATGTAATCAGTGATAAAGTGTTCAAAAATCTTAGGTATTACACTAAGCATAGCAATACCTCTGTAATTTGACACCTCAGATCTATTACCAGATTTAAATAATGGGATTATGAATGAGGACCTCCAAATTATCGAAATATAACCATATTTAATGGATGTGTTGAATAAAATAATTAATGGATATAGCAAGGATTGAGCACAATTGTGTATAATACTGCTAGGAACACCATCAGGATCATAATTATACGAAATTTTAAGTTTTTTTAAACTTTCTAATAAATTCTCAGCATCAATATATGGAAAAGATATAGCACGGTTAGTGTAAAGTGTGTTGGGATAACTATCGGAGCAATATTGCTTATCCGAATAAGTACTGGAAAAAAAAAATCAGCAAACATATTACTAATATTAATATCGTCGGAAGATTCATAATTGTTGAGTTTCATTACTGAAGGATATCCATTTGTTTTTCTTTTAGAGTTGACAAAGTTGTAAAATGCTTTAGTATTATATTTAAAATTATTTTTTAGTTTTTGTAAATATGACTGATATAGGGAATTGTTGAGATTATTATATTCCGCACGAGCAACTGAGTATTTACTATAATCCACAAGCAAGCCAGATCTTTTGAAGTTTTTATAATGTTTATTCTTTAAATTCTTAAGTTTAGATAACAGTTTAGATATAGATCAAAGTCTCAGATTACCTCGATATTTTACAGATATTTTTTTGTTATTTTCTTCAAATATACCATGAAATTAATAACTATTAAATAAATATATTTTGAAGAATTTTTGCTGTTTCCACGAGTTGGAAGCATTTTGAGGAGCAATTTTGAAGAGAAATTTCAATCGTGTAAATCTAGCTTTTGTAAGACAATATTTTAATATTCAAAAAAAAAAAAAATAATAATTTTTAAATATTTGGCATTTGGCCAACAACTAATAGAATAATCTAATCCTAGATGTCCATAAGAACAGCATGGGTACAATGATCCAGTAATTTATTAAACTAAAGAACACAATAATAATAGGATCTTATAAAGGCATTGTTCGATATTTACAAATAAAGCATTGTTAACATAAATTCCTGTTTACAACTGCAATATAATATTTTGGTCCCGGAAGCTGTTGAAGTCAGGTTGCATTTTGTTAAAACTCTATCGTTTTAAAGCAATAAATAACATTCTACTTGTCACTACCATTTTGATATTTAATTGCACAATATGTTTGAAAACTTGCATTGCTGTTGTATTTGTTTGCATATTCATTGCCGGAGAGATCCATATTTCGTTTTATAGAAAGTAGTATTTTTTTTTTGTAAGTACCTGGTTTTTTAATAACATTCTTGCTCTCTTTTTGTTCACGATATTTGCTTGAGTTTTGCGTTGTTTCGTTTAAATTCTTGAAAACTTTGACCATGTCGGGTTTAATTATTCAAAAAGTATTAATTGACAGTTCTTTTTAACACATATACAACTCAAGTCTACGTCAATGCACTGAATCATTGGTCCTCGATCAGTACCAGACTTGGACTACAAGATCTTATGGCATCCAATATGGTCATATGGCTATTCACCAAAGCTGCATGATGAACATTGAAAAACTAAATAGAAAATAATAATGAGGCATTAGAAAAATTAGCATCAATAGAAACCTGAATGTTCCTATAATACGCTAGCACATCAAACACTCTAGTTTTAACTACATGGTTATGAAAACATTTAAAACCGCTGGAGAGGGCTGCTATCTTTTGTGGTACATAGACGCTTAAAAAGAGTGCAAACTTTAGATCAAGCCAAATGATAATGATAATAACTACGTGTGGACTACTTCGATTGAATATTGCAATGGCAATAACAACGTGATTTATTTATATTTTAAGTTCAGAATTTTATAAATAGAAAAATGAATAGTGCGAATGAAAATGAAAGAAAATGATTCTCTGACGAACATAAAATATTATTTTAATTCTATGAAATATTTTTGTTTTATTTAATAAGATGATATAATTTTATAAACTACTTCAACTTTTTAATTAGTTTTTCTAGTTTTAATTCAGTTCTCGGGATTCCCGGAAAAGGAAAATTTTCATTGCAGTATTTCGGTAAATTCGACATTTGCACTTGTCAAAATCTGTGTTATTTTACACAAATTTAGACTTATTTGTTGTCAATCATAACTAATTGACACCTTTTTATATATTTTTGGATTATTTGTGTTGAATTCCAACTTGATAGTGGTTTTTATTAGGGCTTTATGCGCATTTAAGTGATTTGCTCGTCTTTATATGGGGGCTACGGTCAAATATAGACCGATCAACATGAAATTTGGTACAACAATTTAAATGTATATTCTTATTATGCTTGTCAAATTATGATAGTCATGTTGATAAGAGATTTATGCGAATTTTAGTGATTTTCGGAAGTGGACTTTATGTTGGGGCTCCGGTCAAATATGGACCGATAATCATGAAATTTAGTACGACAATTTAGATACCTATTCGGTTTGCTTGTGTTAAATTCCGACTTGGTAGTCATTTTTATAAGAGATTTATGGGTTTTTAAGTGATTTCCAGAAGGGGCTCTGTCAAAATTATGAACCGATACAAACAAAATATTGTTTTGAGATTTCACTTAGCATTAAACTTATTATTGCAGAATTTTGTTTAGATACAACTTTTCTATAGACATTTATGTACAATAAAACCATATCCCGGAAAGATATACATATGTATGAGAAATCGTGGACCGATTCCTACCGTTTTCAACAGGACCTGTCTTTCCATAATAAAAATAAAGTGTGCAAAATATCATGATATTATCTATATTCTATTTGAACAAAACAGCAAAAAATATCTAAAAAATATCGAGGTAGTCTCAAACTTTGATCTATAATGTTTGGTAAGAATTTCATTGTTCTATGTCTTTTTTTCCAAGCTCTATCTTGATTTCAACAGACGGACGGACATGGCTAGATCGGCTTAGAATAATTGAAGAATATATAGACTTTTTGGCTGTACGACCGTTATTTCGATGTGTTCCAAACGGAATGACAAACGTCATATACCCCATCTTTTTGGTGTTTGGTATAAAAATGAAGGGATTTAAATTTTCCTGTAATATATTTTTCTAGCTTAAACTTAAAGAAACACTTTATAGCAGATCATTTTCATGAGAATATTTATTCCTTTAAATTTTCCAGTGCTAAAACAACTTCCTGCTAAAATTTAGTTAATATAACAAACAAATATAAACCTAAGCAAACAAAAAAAAAATTCTCAACGATTGTCATTCATTATAAATTCCGGGTAAAAAGCAAAAGAAAAACATTCCAACCACTTATAAAGTTTAATATCACAAGTTACTATTTGAACGATCAATAATGCCATCTTTAAGTAAAACTATAAAAATAAAACTTTCAGTTTAAGAAACAAAAAAAAAAAAAAAAACAACAAGCTTTATCTTTGAATATATACATAAACTAATCATTTCTATCCCATTCTGTTTCCTTCACTGGCGACACATAAAATCGTTAGGAGTACAACCAAATAGCCGCAATACAACTAAAAACTCACATACAGACAGATACTACTTCTACACTCTCATATTTTTCAACCCTGGCAAATAGTGTGGCAAAAAATGCAAGACATAAAACAATTTTATAGTTCAGTAAAGAAATTGTTCATATACTTTTGGTCTTTAGAAAAAGTAATGAAAAAAGGCAAGTTAAACTTATGGAAAATATTAAAAGAAAATGCAAAAAAAAAAGATGAATACTCACCAGATGACAAACTTTGACAAGAAGAGGATGTCTTAAGAGTTGCAAGCTACAGAAAAGAGCGCAAAAAAACATAGACACAAGTTTTTTGTTTGCAACTTAAACAATGTTTTAAACTTTCGAGGGCAAAAAGAAATATTTCATAACATCATACAAAAACCTCTTTTCTTCCTACTTTTATATAAGGGGATATATAAGTGTGTCATTCCGTGTGTAACACTGATAAATACTCGTCTGATACCCAACAAAGTATATATATTCTTGGTTCTTGCGATATTCTAAGTCGATTTTTTTTTAATACATTTTATTTATTTATTGAATCTTCAGATGTTGAAATGACAATAAGTTTTCGAATCTTAATACTAAAAGAAAATAATAAGTCCAGCCAGTGCTAGACAAAATATTATGATACTACAAAAAATTTTCATCCACTGATCCAGTCATCTGTTTTGCGCTTGAGTTAAAGCAAGGGTATCCCTCCTTCTCAACCGAACATGGCCACTAAAGTTAAGGATGTCTCGTGGAAGTGGGTTTGGATGGTGTTCAAGTTTGCTGACATATTTTGAGGCATATTGTGTAAATTAGACTTTCACCAAAGGAATACATAGATCTTTGTGAATTCAAGAATTTTTAACGTACCATGGAGCTGCAGTAATTATACGTAGAATTTTATATTGACCCCTTTGAATTTCTTCAATGTTGGATGCTGAGGCAGTACCCCATAATTGAATTTCATAACACCAGATTGGCTTTAGAATTGCATTGTACAACAAAAGTTTGCAATCCAACTTTAATGTAGAATTTCTGCCGATTAGCCAATTAAGTTGCACTGCTTTTAATCTCATCTGTGTAAGTTTTGCGTCGATATGAGATTTCCAAGTCAAACGACGATCGAGGTGGATTCCGAGGTATTTGACTTCATTGTGTTGCGGGATAATTTGGTTATTTATTCTGATGAACGAGCAGGTATCTTTTCGCAATGTGAAAGTTATATGAACACATTTCTGTTCATTAACCCTGATTTTCCAAAGCTCAAGCCAATTCTCTAGTTTATAAACATATTTCTGCAAATTCTGTGATGCTATTTGATGGTCCTTATGAACTTTAATAAAGGCTGTATCGTCTGCAAAAGTTGAAGTATGTATTATGGGGTCTGACGGCATGTCGGAGGCATAAATCAAATATAAATTAGGACCCAGTATGCTACCCTGGGGTACTCCTGCTTCAATTGGCTGAGCGGGGTTTAAAAAATCGCCTTCTTTGATTGTAAATTTGCGACCATATAAATAACTTTTCATAAGTTTGTGGGTGTTAGCAGGCAGAGCTAATTTTATTTTGTGCATTAAACCTTCATGCCAGACTTTGTCGAACGCTTGGGAAACATCAATGAAAAGCGCGGAACAGTATTTTTTCTCTTCAAACGACCGTCTTATCACATTTACTAATCTGTGTGTTTGTTCGATGGTACTGTGTTTAGCTCTGAACCCGAATTGATGATTTGCAATACATTGAGTGTTGTTCAGAATTGGAATCAACTTAGCCATTAACAATTTTTCAAACAGTAGGCTAATTGGTCTACTTCGGTATGGTCCTTCCCTGGCTTAGGAATTATGGTAATCATAGATACCTTCCAATCTTCAGGATAGTATTCTAGGCGTAAAATAGCATTGAAGATAAAGAGGATAATTCTTCTAGCTGCACGAGGTAACTCCACAAGCATTTTATTTCTGATTTTATCCATACCTGGAGCTTTTTTAAGGTTTAGAGTACCAATAGCGCTTTGAATATCATTAAAGCTAAGTCTTAGAGGTACAGGAGGTCTAATAACGAGTGGTGGCAAATCAGATGCATTATTTGAGTTGTTTATAGTAAACACATTTCTCAAATGGTTAACAAATAAAGTCCCCTTCTCGGAATCATTTCTAGGCCAGTCACCAGTCGGGTTTCGCAGAGGAGGCTTTCCTCTAACTGGTCTTTTTAAACCTCGTGCCGCCTTCCATAACGAATAGTCAGATTGTGGGGAACTATCAATTCCCTCCAAGTATGATTTAAGTGAAGCCATTCTTTGGGTTTCTAAGAAATTTCTTAGTATATCTCTGCATTCCCGTAGCCTAGCTTTCAGTTGAGGAGACCTGTGAATTTGCCACTCTCTTCTAACTCTTCTTTTTTCCGTCAGGAGATGTTCGAGTTCAGCGAAATAAGTTCTGTTTGTCCCACTTCTGCACGCAACGTCATATGTGGAGGCGTGATGTACAGCTCTTCGTATGTCCTCAGTAAACTTGCCAATCGACCCATCAATATCCTCGGTAGTTCTCAACACTACATTTTCCGTGCAGTGGGAACTTAAATACTTTTTATATTTTATCCAACTTACTCTGGTTTTAGATATGTCCCGAAATAGAGAGCCATTCCCTTGAAGGAAACGCATTGAAATAATAGAAGGAGAGTGATCTGAAGACAAGTCTAATGAAGGCTCCACTTGTATCGATTCTACAGGGATATTTTTCACTAATCCGAAGTCAATAACATCGGGAATCTTCCGTCGGTCAGTAGGTGGGATGCCCGCTTGAGAGGACATCTAAGCCCATTTTGGCAATGGTGTTGAAGAGTTAACGACCCTTCGGGGTCACCAGACGTCAACCCCAAAATGTCTGTTTGGCGTTAAAGTCACCAGCGACTAAAAATCTAGCTCCAAGGGAATTGAAGAAGGCGGCGAATAAATTGATGATAAAACAAAATTGTATTGACAGAATTCAATACAAATGTTTGTTGCTTGTAGGTAATCCTCACATATGTTGTTCATTAAATAATGTTCTATTCTGTTCTTTTTAAGAATTGCCGAACCTCCACATGCTCTTCCGCGGGGATTTTTAATATCATACAACACGTAGCCATTAATTTTGAAGTACCCTGTCGCCGTCAAGTGAGTTTTAGCAATCATCATGACATCAATCTGCTTATCCATCAGGAAGTGTTTCAGTTCGTTTTTATGTTGGCGGAGGCCGTTCGCGTTCCAAAAACAATTTTTTAAACAAATCATTTCTTTAAAATGGCTTGTAAGATAGTGGATTGCATTTTCAGCATTTCCTGCATCATGGATGTCATAGTGGTCGTAAAAGCGTTCATAGTTTGGACAAGTGTCTGCAATGTAGTCTCTATAGTGTTAATATTAGGCTCGTAATATTGTGATTTAGGTTCCTGCTCCAAACCTGGCATATTAGATTTAACCACGTTTGCGTAAGAAACTTGTCTAGAACTAGGCGCGTTTACATGACTAGTGGACCGTAACAATTGAGGAAAATTGTCACTCGATGCAAAATTAGGCTGTTGGGGATGATCAGGTAATACTGACGTCTTGTTGGTTCTTATGCCTTTCAAATGAGTGTAAATTTATAATTTTTTATAATTTGCGGTATGATTACCTCCGCATTTACTGCATTCTTTTGATTTTTGAGTCAGTTTTCGACTTATCGCATTGAACAGTTGCATGTAGCTCCCCACACGCAACACAAACTGACGGCAATTTACAATACGCTTTGGTGTGACCAAATTCGTGACAGTTAAGACTGGACGGGTCCCTGGCGCTTATGCGGTTCTCCCACGGTGATTCTACGATGCAGAAGGTAAATCAGATTGTAGATGGGATGGGACTCGTTTTTCATTAATACGACATCTCCAGGTTCCAATTCCGCCCTGAACATAGGCTGTGGAATCTTTTCACGGTTTCTAATATTCGTTACGCTCTTAATTTTGAAGCCATTTTCCATTAAACTAGTCTTTATCTCGGCAGGATCAACATCTGGGTCTATACCCTTTAGAGCGACTTGGAGTCTTTTTGCGATTTTCAGCTGGTAGGTATAGAAATCCTTACTCTCCCTCTCCAAGTGGTTGGACAATTTTCGAAATTCATCTTCCTTTTTCACTTGAATTTTGGTTTCGCTGATATTTCCATGTTTAATTGATGTTACGCTAAACATATTTTCACCTATTACCGAAACAATTCCTTGTACCAATTTACTGGAAGTGGGCTCTCTCAGATAATTGGTGGGGGCTTAAACGTCTTCTTAGGAAGTTCTGGCTCATCCGTCTGGAGGAGAGCAAACCTATTTTAATCATTTGGATTATCAATACTCACGGTCTTAGGAGTTTTTGAATTTGATGACACTTGAGCAGATGTCGGGCTCCTCTGTCGCTTAAGAACTGTGACGTATTTATACATACCTACTTGTTTTCTAGGTTTGACTGCACTATTTGATATAGAAGATGTTGATGTTTTTTCATCTGTTGAAATCACTATATTGGGCGAACAGGAACGACGCCGTTCTACGGCTCTTATAGTGAGAAGATTCTCCACAGATTTTTTTAAGGATTCTTCCTCAGAGACCCATAAAGGTTTTCTAGTCGAGCTAAGCTCTTTCTCAGAATTACATCTGAGAGGAACACTCATACAGTTTTTATGCGATTTTTAATGTTTTTGTTTTTATTTACCGAGATATTACCGTACATATTTTTACCTATTACGAGTTATTTTTTCATTTTTTGTTTTCTTTCAACCTTTTACACTTTTTCGCCTATTACGATTTTTTCACTATGTGATTGAGCCATGTCCGTCCGTCTGTCTGTGTAAAATATTCTTACGTACAAAGGACACAACCGAAATCAACAAAGTTTACAAACAACCGTTTATCATTCTCCTAATCAGTTTGTAGAACCAGAGTTATGGACCAAAAAAGAGTCAACCTCCATAAAAATTTGATATTTTTAAATATGTACTTCCATTTTTTAAATATATTGCAGATAATACCATGAAATTTTGTATACGTTGTTTTTATGATAAAAGAAGAAAGTGTAAGGAAAATAGTAAGAATATCCCCTTTAGACAAATATTCCCGAAATATAGCTGAATTACATATAAATGCATATAAAATTGAAATACAATACAAAATTCAGCAGGAATAAGTTCCATGCAAAAAGAAATCGCAAAACGATATTTTTTTTGGTTCGGTTCATGTTTGACCATAGACCCCATATAAAGTCCACTTCCAAAATTCACTTAAATACGTTAAACGACTAAAATTTGGCATAAATAATCTTTATAGGCAAATAAATTGTTGTACTAAATTTCATGATGGTCGGTCCAGAATTGGTCATAGCTCCCATATAAGGACCACATCCGAAAAAGCCATTTATCTTTAATATATCGTTTCTGCTCGTGAACAATGGTTATTTAAGGGGGAGCCTATCAGAGTGACAAACGAATATACTTATCTCGGAGTAACAATATCACCTAAAATGCCGATTAGCAAACATATAGAAAAAAGGAATAAATCTGCTAAAAAGAATAGAAACGCCACTTGGAAAGAATTTTTTATCAAAAAAAGAAATCGGATTAAAGGCAAAATGGAATCTCTTCCAATCAGTGTGTCGTGCAATCCAGTCATATGGTGCCCAAGTATGGGGATATTCGTTGTTTGAAGAGGTAGACAAACTTCAACGCTTCTTCTTAAAAAAGATACTTAAGCTACCTGCATTTACCCCAACGTACGCATTGATGTTATTATTTGATTATAACGATAACGATAACCGCTTACCAAGTAAACTAACCAAACTCACAATAGAAAAAAATCGTAGGATAAGGGTTGGTATTGGTATAAACACATAGAAAAACTAGCTTGTGATGTAACTACAATACAAATTTCCGAATGCGTTTCAAGAGAGAACTGGGAACGTTTAAGATTTGATATATTAACTGGGCTAAAAAGAAAAGAAAGAGAAAACCACTTAGGTAAGCAGAAAAAATCGTTTTTATTCAATACTTAACTACAAGGAGCAACAAACATATTTCGAAATCTATAATAATACGATGGCAGTAAGCTATATCTTTAAAGCCAGGTGTGACCTGATTGAGCTCAATGGATCTAGATTTCAGACACATAGGCTCCGCATATGCTCTTTATGTAATAGAAACGAAACGGAAAATATTCTGCACTTTATTGCCATATGTCCAATTTTACGGGAAATCCGCTATAAATATTTTAAAAGAACTACAATAACTGAAAATGATTTAATAAATATCTTAAATAATGCAAAGTAAAACTTTAAAGATATATATCTTTTTGTTATAGATGCAATAGGTTATCGAAAACAGCTTATTGATGAATTTAATTATTAATCTAAATTAAACATAAAACACTCTATCCGACTGACGACATTGGTCAAAGTCGTATGTTCCATTTACTTAAAATTCTTTTTTTAACTTTGTAACAAAAGAAATGAATTAAAAAAATTAAGAACAATTAACTAACTATATCGTTTTAATACCGCAACAAAAATCCTCCCACTACATTTTGTGAATTTCGGTCCTTTTTTAACCGTATCCCCAATATTAAGCCCTCTTCCGAAAATCTCTTTAATATTCATAAATCTCTTATAAATTACAGTACCGATTCAAAATTTTACACGGATCATTTACATACATGCCATATTTGACTATATCCCCTATATAAGTTCCACTCCCGAAATTTACGTTAATACCAATATATATCTTAAATATACCGTTTTTATATTGAAATTCGATGTGAGATATCCTCATATGCATAAAATTCATTGTTCTAATATTTAAGAAGATCGGCCAATAATTTGTCATAGCTACCATATAAGAGCCATTTCCGAAAAACAAATAAACCCACAAAAATGTTTAATAAATATCGATATCGAACCAACTTTTATATAGATCAGTAATTTTAATCGAGAAATCATACTAATATCAGTTATACAGCAATTATGCTACTGGATTTTGTAGCTATCAGTCAATAATTGGCAATAGCTCCAGAATTAAGTCCACTTCCGAGCATACTAAACAACCATACAACTCTTGTGAATAACGTTATTGAGATGAAATTCAACCAAAATAAGCCTCAAATACGTTGAAACCACATTAGTGGATACTGGATTTAGAAGTTATCAGTCCATAACTGGTCCACTTCTACTATGCCACCCATAAATCTTTTGTAAATAATATTATTGAGGTCAAATTCAAACAAAAAAGCCTCACCTTATATCTTATCCTTTTGTATACTATGTTTTATACTCTGTTTCTTAACTTGTGAATATGGAAAAATGTTTTTTTAATTTTATAAATTGTTAAATTACACTCAAGACTATTATGAAAATCAGACAAGCTCTGCAAATTACAGTAAGAATTGGTAATTACATCAATTATAAATGTTCAAAATTAGATAAAATTTCAAAATATTTAACATAAATTATGTTGGTCGTGAAACTGTCTTTTAAACAATATTTAACCCTTATCCTGTATTAATGGGTCAAACTTGCCCAAACAGTATTTATTGCTCATTTATACTTTGAATACGTAGCGGATTTTTTTGAGACAAATGTTTCGAAGGTCAAAAATTTATTTGCAAAAAGCATTCTGAGACCAATATTGTATGTAATGAATGTAAGATAAATAAAAAAATGAATAAATATTAGAATTTTTTGTATTGGTCAAATTTGACCCACTATGTCATTTGCGTTTTATTTTTGAAGTACAGGATAAGGGTTAAAATACTAATAAAATTTGCAGTAAGACTGAATAGAAAACACAGAATTAGGATATGACCAGTGAAGTTTCTGTAATTCTTATTACGTTTAGGTGGAGGGTATTAAAAATTCGGCACAGCCGAATAATGCACTCTAACTTGTTTCTATATTCTTTTTCCATAAAAGCCCAAGTTTTACTTGTATTATTTTTTTAAACTTTACAATTCTGCTGTTTTTTTATTTTTCTTTTAGACATTTGTTGTAATTGTTAGGGTGTCATTGGGTGGTATGACTGTCATGTAATCTCCTTAATAAACAATAGAAAGAAAACTTAAATGCTCATCAATTTCATTTATAAAAATTTTAACATAGATCGCGTGGGAAGTAAAACTTCAATTCAGACTATGGATAAAAAAGCTGTGACATGAATTTTTGTGTAACTAGGATATAGCTACTCCATTCCTAATTGTAAACTTTAAGAAGTTATTTATAAAATTGTTAGAGCCGATTTAGAATTAGTAAGTTATATAAAACAATTTCGAAGCTAAAACACGTAAGAAAGTGTAGTCGGTCAATCTTAAATACCCTAGATCTAAACGTAATAAGAAATACAAAAACTACACTGGTTACAGGACTAGTACATCCTTATTCTGTGTTTTCTAGTCAGTCTTAGTGCAAATTTTATTAAGTATTTAATATATTGGTTGAAAGACATTTTTACGACCAACATAATTTATGTTAAATATTTTGAAATTTTATCTAATTTTTACCATTTATAATTGATATAATTACCGATTATTACTGTAATTTACAGAGTTTGTTTGATTTTCATAATAATCTTGAGTTTAATTTAACAATCTATAAGATTAAAAAAAACTTTTTTCATATTCAGGCTTCTTTTGTTTGAATTTGATCTCAATAACATTATTTACAAGAGATTTATGGGTGGCATAGTAGAAGTGGACCAATTACGGACTGATCTAATCCACTAATGTGATTTCGATGTATTCGAGGCTTATTTTGGTTGAATCTCATCTCAATAACGTTAGTTATTATTGTTATGCTCGGAAGCTTAATTCAGAAACTATTATTGACTGACAGTTACAAAATCCAGTAGCATAATTGCGTACAACCGATATTAGTATGATTCTTTAATAAAATTACTGATCCATATAAAGGTTGGTTCGATATCGATATTTATTAGAGATTTTTGTGGGTCAAATGGTGCTAATTATATATGGCAGCTATGATAAATCATAGGCCGAACATGTTAAATATTGGAACAGTGATTTTTATGCCTATGAGGATATTTCACATTGCATTTCAACATAATAACGGTACATTTAAGATACATATTAGTATTAAAGTGCATTTCGGAAGTGGACCTTATATGGGGAATATAGTCAAATATAGACCGATATTCTCAAAATCCAACAGTTTGAATTTGGCATATATGTAAATTATCCGTATAAAATTTGGAATTGTGGAATGATTTTTGTGTATATGTAAATGATATATATATATATAGTTTTGAGTCGGTACCGATATTAATAAGATATATATAAAGATTAATAACTTTTTCGGAAGTGGTGCTTTTATATAGGAGCCATGACCAATTCTGGGCCGACCATAATAAAATTTAGTACAACAATTTATATATCTATAAGAATTATTTGTGTCGAATTTTAACCTTGTAACTATTACTTTTTACTAGATTTATACGTTTTTAAGTGAATTTTAGATGTGGACTTTATATGGGGTCTATGGCCAAACATGGCTCGAACAAAACAAAATTTCGTTTTACGGTTTCATTTCACATGACACTTATTTTTGCCGAAGTTTGTATTAATATTCTAATTTTATACGCATATTTCGGTAAGATATTTGTATGTGGGCTATGCGAAATCATGGACCGATTTTTACTATTTGCCTCACACTTTCTTCTTTTATCATAAAAGTAACGATATCTGCAGTATATTTCAAAAAATTGAAAGAAAATGTTTAAAAATATCGAATTTGTCTTACATTTTGGTCCATAACTCTGGTTCTACTATATATAGGAAAATTATAAACGGTTTTTTGATTTTGGTTGTGTCTTTGGGACGTGAAAGTTTGTTACAGAGCCAGATGAATATTTCTCAGTGTTACACACGGAATGTCATATACACCCTCATTCACCACTTCTGGTGGTGGAGGGTATAAAAACATTTAATTGCTGACGATTAACAAACTCATTCATTAAACTTCTTGCTAAAAAGCTTTTGTTTTGGAAAATGCTGACACATTTTCAGACAGTTAGAAAGCTAATTTGTTACATACCATCACAAAAGCCTGTCAATAGAAATAATAAACACATTTTATTCAATCCAAATCTAATTAATAGTAATTAAATTTATTAAGGAAGAATTAGGTTAGTTGTAATATTGCAATTGTATAAACCGGCTGTGTGAAATGAAGTATATTTTTCTAAGAGTACTAACTTAAAATAGTTTAACGTATTTGTATATTTTAATTCTATCATAATAATCACAACGTAACTTTAAATTTGACTTAACACAAATTTTTGCTGTAATTTACTCTCTTGAAATCATATACATACGAGTATTTGTTTTTTTTTTGGACTTCATTTGATGATACGTTATTTGAAATTTTAATAAAATTAAATTAAAACTACATAGAAAATATATATGTATATTTGCACTTCTTGATAGTCGAGTTTCAGATGGTGGAAAATTATGACATATAATCTTTCTTAGGTTTTAATATATGTATAATTTTTCTGATGTAAGTATTGCATATACATTTACATATATAGAAAAGAAGTAAGAAAGTATAGTCGGTCAAGTCCGACCATATAATACCCTACACCGAGTATATATATAAAACAGTTTTTCAGAAATGTGCGCTATATGGAAGATATGACCTATTATGGACCGATCATCCAAAAGTTTAGTGTCATGATTTTTGTGAATATAAATGTTGTGTATGTTAAACTTTATCTCGATATAAATACTTTTAAACGATTTATTGAGGTTAAAGTTAATTACGGGGAGGGTCTTATATAGGAGTTTCGACTAATTACGGACCGACCATTATAAAATTAGGTGTCAACATTTCTGTATATTATTTGTGTCGAATTTTATTTGATTACCAACATTCATAAGAAATTTATGATCGTTAAAGTGATTTTCGGAAGTGGGAGATTTATGGGAGCTACGACTAATTATGGACCGATCATAATAAAATTGTACCGTATTATTTGTATGTATATGAAATATATTTGCGTACAATATTATTTGGATACCAACATTCATAAGAAATTTATGATCGTTAAAGTGATTTTCGGAAGTGGGCCAATTATGGGAGCTACGACTAATTATGGACCGATCATAATAAAATTGTACCGTATTCTTTGTGTGTATATGAAATATATTTGCGTTGAATATTATTTGGGTACCAACATTTTTGAGTAAATTAGCTCTTTAAAGTGATTTCGGAAGTGAGCCTTATATGGGAGCTACGACTAATTATGGACCGATCTGCACAACATTTGGAGATGTGATTTGGCTTCCTTTACCACTCATTCGTGATGAAATTTGTTTGGTTCCTTGCATAATTCAAACATTTATGAGCGGTAAACCCCAATTTCGGGAGGGATTTTGTATGATGGCCAGGTGAAATAATGGACCGATTTCCACCAGTTTCAATTCTATCCGTCCTTGGGCCGAAAAAATATCACTTACCAAATTTTATCAAAATATCTTCAAAATTGCGACCTGTACTCTGCGCACAAGCTTTACATGGACAGCCAGCGAGCCAGCTGGCTCAGAAAGTGATTCTGAGTCGATCGGTATAATTTTAGGTGGGTGTTGGACCAATATGGTGGTGTAGGGTATAAAAAAATTTTCGACACTGTTTGCAGTAAACAATGCCACTTGGAACTGAATTAACTGACGAGGAACGCAGACAAATTAAGGGAATGCGGCTTGCTGGGAAACCGATTAGTGAGATCGCTAATGCAATTAACCGTCATCGAAATCCAATATATAACACAGTGGACGAACTTCAACCATAGACACCAGGACTAAGTGGCTATTTCTACATTTAGCAGCAGATGAAAACATAAGCTGCAAGTAAACAAAAGTAGAACTTGAGTGATATATGAGCGTATACAGCAAATGCTAAAAGAGAATATTGGTCTCACATATGAAAATATAATAGCAAAAAACTGCGTATTGCGTTCGCTAAAAAATTTAAATTTCGGAATGAAGAATATGAAACGATTATATTCAGCGACGAAAAAAGTTTAATTTGGATGGTTCTGAAGGTCACCACAAACATTGGCGTGATACAAGACGGGCTGAATTTGGAGTTCGAGGAAAGTCCCGAATATGTATAGTCTGAAGCAAAATTAATGCTGAAATATGTATGTATAGATCTTCTAGAGAATAATTTAAAAGTTTTTGCAGTTGAGTTAATGATAATTGGACATTCAGACAAGATAACGCTCTGATTCATGTCGCACGTAAAACAACGAATTTGTTTTAACACCAAAGTAGACTAGTATTTGAGTGACCAGCCGTAGGTCCGATCTCAGTCCAATAGAAAACCTTTGGGGAATTCTTTCTGCCAAAGTGTTTTCAAAGGCAAAACAATATACAACTTTAAAAGTTTTAAAAAATGTAATATTGTCAGAGTGGGATAAAATGATATAACAACTCTAAAAATCTTGTGAAGAAAATCTTATGAAGTTCATTTTATATTTTGTTTTTGTTTTTTATTAGAGAAAATTACATATTAATCAATTATTCAAAGAATAACATTGTAAAGTTATATTTTCTAGACAACTGGCACATTGGAATGCATTTTCTACCCCGCCAAGGGCGTCATCAGCAATGTTTGTTGTCCAAGATCTACTTGCAACCATTGTAATGAACACAAACAAATGAACGGTTAAAGGATTGAGTCAAAAGAAACCAGTTAATTTTATTTTGTAATTCTTAATTTAAAATTCTATTCCAACAAATTACTCATATATTGTTTTTTTTACGTATATAATTGATCTAAAAATTCACCGACAAGAAATTGTTTGCATGTGTATGTGTAATGCATTAATGTAAATTAATTACATAAACATTTATATGGTCACCTTAAATAATCTTGTTCGCAACACGGATGTTTATAAACATGTATACACTTTTACTATCATATACAATGTGTATAAAGCGAACTCCACAAATGAATCACAAATAATTTAAATATAAATATGTAATTTAATTTGCGTGTAATTTACATTAAATTTTTTTTACGATGATAGTTTAGTTGAAAAGAAATTGTATTTTCATTTTATACGTATGTATAAAAAGTCAGCAAGTATATCAATGCTATACCTATGGCAATGCTCTATGTGGCAATGTCATTTGACTTAAATATTCATTATGGCTTAAGTAATCATTATCTAAATAATCGGTGCTTAAGATCAAAACCCAACCTCAAACCATTCTTAAAACGTGACAAGACTTCCTTTTAGATACGAGTTTTTCAACTATACACATCGTTTACTTGGTTTTATGTAATTTTAATAATTAACCAAAAGTTTTGATAATTAAAAAGATCCAATTTGTATTCTCACAAAATATCAGGATTATTCATCTTTTTCTGGAAAGCATCTTTAAATCGAAGCAATATACATATATTACACTATATGTGGATAAATGATCCGTTCATAGTTATCATATGAATTTGATTATAATATTGACTGGTTTATCAAAGGTTTTTTTTTTTGATAACCAGTCAATAAATTA
Organism: Bellardia bayeri; assembly: GCA_950370525.1. Classification (NCBI taxonomy): domain Eukaryota; kingdom Metazoa; phylum Arthropoda; class Insecta; order Diptera; family Calliphoridae; genus Bellardia; species Bellardia bayeri. The sequence continues at coordinate 50,026,650 of OX493268.1, forward strand.
ATAAAATTTTTAACAAAACAAACAATTTGCATCTGCTAGTTACATAAATACGTACAAACATTTTAAGCACAAAAAAAAAATTACTCTTCAAAGTAAGAAAACAAAAAATGAAAGAAGATCAGTGATACACAAGATCAAAATTGATTCAACCAACTAAAAATTTTAAAATTTGTTGCTAAGCTAATAAAAAGAAAAAGAGAAATTAAAGATTTTATAAATTAATTATGTTTAAACATTAAAATTTTAACAAAATGTAAATTCACTACTTATACTACACAATTTTTTTTCTAATATAAAACTAAATTCTAAACTAAATAAGATTATACTTACAACCAAAAAAAAAAAACTTAAGCTAAAATAATGAATTCCTAAAAACTAGAATTGTACTTTCCCTCAATCTTAAACTAAAACTAAACTCTAATTTTAAAAATCTTTAAAATATCTACATAAGTATATGCAAGACAAAAAAAATTTTTTTTATTGAATATCATTTGGTACAACAACATAGGATGATCGAGAGGCCTCTACTTCGTCTTTAAAGTTGGTGAGTGTAAAAGAACAAAAAAATTTAATTTATAATTTATGTATAAAAAGATTCTTGCATGTTCTCTTAAAGAAAAAAAACAAAAAAAACAAAGTAAATTTTTTCATAATGAAAACAAAAAAACAAATAACAAAAACAACAAAATCGGAAAATAAAGTTCAATTGTAATTTTGTAGTAAAAGAAGAAGACAACAAAGAGATAAAAATTACCATAAAAACAATAACATAATCAATGTTAATTTAAATAATGTCAGCAATAATAAAAAAAAACAAAACCAATGCATAAGATTTTATATTCTCACTGAGCTTTTTCTCTTACTATGTTCACATTATTAAATTGATCTAATTCTCTTAAATTTGTCTATCTCTTTCGTTTATTTTAAAAGCTACCGTAGCATTATAATGTTTTAAGAAATAAACTTTGGTATTTTTGTTATTTGTATTTTGTATCATTATTAAATCTTAATAAGTGTTATATTATCAGTATTTAATTATTTAAGTATTATGAACAGATTCTGAAATTAATAAACTTAATATGAATTGCTAAAGTATATAATGTTTTCAATCATGGTGTAATAAGTTAGAATACATTTCGAATGAGGGATTCTGACAAGAAAGAACCGCTGTCAGGATATAGGTAGGCGCGGGTTTTGAGGCGTAGGTTCAAAAAACATCTTAGACCTTAAGATATTAGGTAAAATGTTCACTACTTTTGTTTATCTCATATGTAACTATATCGGGGATTTTGTTTGCAGTATATAGTTATTTTTCTAAACAATGTAATGATTGTAACGTTAGAATTCAAGGGAGTCTATATAACAAAATAATATCTGTATTATGAGACCGAATAAGGAAAGACACGAACCTCCCCATCCGGCTGGCGAATTAATGGCTCCCATAGTCTTTCTTTTTATTTGGCCTTTTACCAAATGTTCATTTTATGAAACATTTAAACGAAACTTTATTTATGAGGTTTTATTACAATTCCCCAATATAAATTTTGTTTACGAGGTATAATTTTAGCCTATTAATGCCCACACCGATGCCGTAAGCTAACTTACAATCTGTTTATAGTAATTCAACTTAATTATGATTTAATGTAGACAAATTAAAACCAACATTTCAAACATTTTAAGCAAACAGTTATTGTACTCATTAAGTTGAAGTTGTGGATAAAAACGTAATGATCATTTGGGGATAATAAAAAGCTTAATTTAAAAAATCAGAATAATAATGAACATTTAGAATTGTACCAAAAATATCGCTACAGTAGGTAGTTTAAGACTATTAAGTATTTAAAAAAATTTTTTTTTTTTTTTTGATTTTCATCAAGAACTTATATATTAATTTGTAGAAATTATTCTGGTCTTGATATCTAATTTAAATGACATAGTTTTAATTATATAATTTCGAGTTGGAAATTTTTGTATTAAATATGTAATTTTAAATTTGAAAAGTTTAAAAAATGTGGTTGAAAATTTTAGGTTTTACAAAATTTACTAGTTTTAATTTTTGACCGTGATTTGATCATCGGTTTTGACGTAATTTGGGTGACAGCGTCGGAAACAATGAAAATTTGTAAACTTCAAAATCGATGTTCGAAACGTGAATGATATAATTTTATATTGGTGTTGAAGATTGAGGTTATGTTACCTAAATGCGAACTCTAGGTGTTGCGATTAATTGGATTGTAAAAAGTTATATTTTAAAGATCTAAAACCTCCTAATGGTGTCTTCCACTATAAACGTTGGTGTATTACTTATGCTCCAATTGACTAAGTTGGGATTCTCTTCGTACGATAATGGTTTCCCTTTCGTTTCTATTGTGCGATTTGTGAGTTAGTGTCAATTTTATGTGCCCGTGTTATATAAACCATTTTAGGGCGATTTCCAGAACCTTGGGCAGACCTCGTGGGTCTTTGGCCACTTTTGAGCAAGGTTTCCTTTTAGACAAGGCTGATGTTAAATTTTGCACTAATTGAGTACTTGTGTACAAAATTTTACTTATTTTACAAAATTTATTATACAATTTTTAAAATTGGAAGAATTTGGTTAATTGAAAATTAAAGTCTTCTTAATTATGATCTTTAAATACAGTTATTTGCCAATTATGATGTAAGCTCGGCTAATATATTAATCGAAATGCTCCAGAGTGGTAATTTTCCATAAAATCAAAGCTCGAAAAAGAGTGTAAAGTCAGACACATATAAATTTGTTCCCTTTTTCTTCTTTCTATTCTTTATTAACTTTTGTAATGATCTTTTACTCTACCTATTTAAATATGGCAATGTCGGAAGAAAATAATCTTGTCATACCGAAATCAGATATTAATAACATGAAATAAGAGACATTGGTGTATATATGTAATTTTAGTGAAAACAATACTTTATGACATATTCCGCAAAATTCAAAACAACTTACAAATAATTACTACATAAGGTGCCTTTAATAATTTAATTATATAATTATTGTTTGTATTCCTAATTATGACAGCTTAATATGTTTAGCTGTATTGTTTACTTTACCTCTCTTAAGAACATGTTGCTAGAGAATGTTGCTTGTGTTACTGGTGATCAACATTGGTAAATAACAAAAGCTTTACAAACCTTAAACATTTCTAAAACAATAGCCCAGTACATGTTTTGTTGCGTATACCAATTATTTAACATAGACAAATGTATAGATTAAAACAAATTAAAAGACCAAATTTTAAGGAACAAAACATTCCTACCGAATAAAATGATATCTATAATGTTATTTACATATATTGTAATTGATAACAATTTATTTAAATGAATTTTGTCATGAATTTCCAGTTTAATGGTAATCCGTTCACTACACCATCATCGATTTAACTCGCCATTATTGAGAAATAAACTTCGGGAATTAATCATGTTTCTTATTACATGTCATAAGTTAGAACGAAATTTACATACATACGTTTATAATTATTATTATTATTACAAATTTTGTATTACTACAAATTTGTAGTAATTTTTGTGTTTTATGAAATAAAATACTAAAATCGAATAATAAAATACTTAAAAATACAAATAAATTTTAAAAAAAAAGTTTTGTTTTCTAAATAATAATTCACTATAAAACATTGCACATAATATTTGTCATAGGTATGTATGTAGATATAGAGCATTTTATGTTTACATTCCCTTTAAACATTGATTATGCCAAAATGATTTGTATCTTTTTAAAGTTTCTCTCCCCCAACCTACTTATTAACCTTATCAATAACGACATCCAACAGTTTTCCTAAGTATTATCCAAGTAATGAAAATAAATCTCTCAATAAAACAGAAACTCTTAAAAAGTAATTACTATTTGTATGTACTCAGTTTTAATTCCTTTATATAATTCGAAAGGAAAAAAAATTCATAATCCTTTTAATCTACTCTTTTGGTAAATGTTATTATTTTCAATAGCTTTTCACTTAATTTCTACTAAGAAATATAAGTTTTCTTTTCATTAGTGCATGTTTATGAGTTTAATAGATTCCAGCCAAAGAACACAACAGATGTCAAAAATTACATAAGGAATTAAATTCAATGCTCGCAAAACAGAAAAATATTAAATGCTACTAAATACAATATACAGCCATGTCACAGAATTTAATTCCGTTCGGAAGTGGAATTAATTCCGTATTTTGCTTCTATAGAAAATGTAAAATGAAAATTTTTTTCGGAATGAAACCACTTTTAATTTGCTATGTGAAATTGTAATTTTAAGCATTTCTTGATTTTAATCCGAAAAAAATTGTTGGTTTTACTTTTTTTCTAGAAGCAAACTGCGCAATTAATTCCGCTTTCGAACGGAATTAAATTCTGTGACATGGCTGATAATACAAAACATATTTACAAAATTTTAAGCTACATAAAAATTAGCTGAATAAAGAGTTTTATGTCTGGGATATTCATTTCAATATAACATCTATTATTCATGAAATATTGTTTATAGTATGTACGAGTATGTTTACTAACTGAATATATTAATAGGGTCAGTAAATTAATAAAAGCTTCTAAAAAGAAATTGTCTTAACACTAGCCAGCAAACTAGCAAACTAAGTGTTAACAAATATGTTACTTTTAATGAAATTATCAAAGTGGGTGACTATCCCCGAACGTTGTTTATTTTGCAAATATGAACTGATATTTATTTCTTATGAAATAAGATTCTAAGACGATCTAGTCATCTCCGTCTGTCTGTTGAAATTACGATATAGCTTGGAAAAAAAGACACAGAATAATGAAATTTTTACCAAACATTCTTTGATCTACCGAAATGTTTGGCATTGAAAATGGGTAAAATCGGTCTAGCAGGATAGATTAAAGTTTCAGGCTACCTCGATAATTTACATATATTTTTTGCTGTTTTTCTCAAATATAATGCAGATAATATCATGTCGAAATGGAAGGAATCGGTTCACGATTTCTCATAGCCCTAATATAAATGTCTTTTTGAAATATGACTTAATGGGACATAAATGCCTATAGAAAAGCCGTATGTAAATAAAATTCTGCAAAAATAAGTTTCATGCAAACTGAAATCTTAAAACAATATTTTGTTTGCATCGGTCTATAATTTTCACATAGCTCCATACAAAGACCACTTTCGAAAATCACTTAAATGAACAAATGACTATCGAGTTGAACTTCGACCAACATAATCAAAACATACATTTAAATCATTGTACCAAATTTCATGATAATCGGTCCATATTTGACCAAATACAGTTCCGAAAATCACTTAAATGCGCATAAATCTCTTACAAAACCCATATTACGTTAAAATTCAACACAAATAGTTCATACATATACAAAAATCGTTCATCTCAATATGATGATGATGGGTACATATTTGACCGTAGCCACCATATAAAATCTTCTTCCGAAATTCACGTTAATACTAATACTATTACTTTTGGCAGGATTTTTTCGATATTAAACCATTGTGGTTTTTCTGGATAAAACTTTATTGAAGAGTGGAGAAGTGTAATAAAGTCAGCAAATGTTTCTGCAGGAAAACTTGATTGGCAGGAAGTTGGTGAAGTGACAAAAGAGTTGCTCTTCAGATCGCCATTAAGAAATGTTTATATTTCTCTCTTGTATTGCTAGCTATTTGATGTCCATTTTTATATATGTATGTCCATAATAAGGCAGTTGCTGAACTTTTTTTTTAACTTTTCAAGCAAATCGCTGAAAAAACGACAGCATTTTAAATGAAGATTGCTTATTTTCACGTGCTTTGTTAAAAGGGCACTTTTATTTTAAGGAACACAACTGCATATTGAAATTTTAAAATTACCAAGAAAACCGGCTGCTTTTAAAGATAGTTTCCAAAATTTTACCAAATAAATAAAGAACACCCCTACTTTTGAAATAGCTTAGAAGGGTCTGTCCACATCCTGGTACATTTACAACACATTTAATTTGCCGCTGCTGAATGCATCAATTCTCTTGTTGCATTACGAGTACATTGTACAAGTATTTTCATTACCGTTCTTCCATTTTGTACAAATTTTCCTTGATACCGTTCACTCAAGCATCACGCTTGTATATAATTTTTAAGTAGTAATTGAATGAAAATTAAGTATTGAAGAAAATTTAAAAAAAAAGTTTAAAAAATGAACGTTTTATTTATACGAAACCAGGCATAAATATGATTAACTTAAGTCAACAGCATGCAGTAGTAATTAATAGTTAATACTATTTTCTGTAATATAAATTAGGTAGCATTATACACAGGAAATTCTTTTAATAACATGACTGCTTTTTTATATAAAATGCAAAATCAAAAAATAGAAAAACTATATATGTATATGTATGGATATGTATATTAGGGTGTAACTTTTTGCAAATATCAAAAATACCACCACATAGCCATGTGGGGCATGAAAAAATATTAAAAAATATGCTGGCACTTTTCCTTCATCGTGAAAAAAGTTTTCCCACCGAACGGCTTTAAGTTTTGTTCTTATTTACATATTTATTTTTTTCCATTAACAGAGTTACTCTTGCTTTTGTCTTAAATATCTAAGTAGGTAGTGAAGTCTTTGTTATTACAAATGTGAAATTTCGCAAATTATTTGTGTTGGTTCTTAAAATGAGGTATAAAAAAAGTAAAATATCTGTTATAAAAAACTCAAAAATCTGGTCAAGAATTTTACAAAAAAATAAGGATGTTATTGAAAAATTTAAAAAAATACAAAAAGTCGAAATACCTTTAAGTGAGTTGAACAAGATCACAAAGGAAGAAATTATTATCGGAAGATTTATCGCTTTAAGCATGGTACTCTGCGAAATTTGTTGAGCAACATCAATTATTTCGTTTGAAAATTTTGACAATTAGCAAGTGGTGACAATGCCGCGATTTAAGCCTAGTACTCTGTTCAAAATTTCAAGTGGAATGCTGTCAAAATACATGTTAAGAAAATTCACATGAAATTTTCATGAAAAAATGCTTTATGCAATACAAATAAATATAAAGAGGAAAGGTATGTTAAAATGTCCAAGGAGTTACATAATTTGTGGTCCAAGCTAAATATAAGAATCATGCGCGATCTTACGGTTGGTTCTATTTGTTTGTGCTTCCTGGTTTGAAATTTGGTATGGTGATCATTGCTTCAAAGAGAATGATTTTGAAGCGTTAAGTAAATCTTTAAAAAACTTCACAAAAGCTAACGAATGCGTACGAAAAATTTGTGTGTTTCAGGTGTTATGTATTGGCTTGAATCATTACATCAGTCCCCACTTGTTGCAGTGAAGGGTGTAATTAACACAAACAAGTTTCCTAAAAGCAAAAAACACCGAAAATCAAATCAAATAGGTCCATAATTTGAAAATCACCTTAACATGCCTAAATCTTGTACAAGTGTTTATATTGCGATAAAATATAACATAAATAACAGAGCAACGACAATACATTTTTACTAATTTCTGTTTTAGTGCAAATATTAATTATAATTGAATTCAAAAATATTTTCTTAAATAAATTCTACTAAAAACTTTCACAAAATTCTTTCTTCATATCTTCTGTAAATGCAATGTAAAATGAACTTCAATACAAATTTAAATTTACTAAAGAGTTTAAATAAAACTCTCACTTAACATACGAGTACAAGGAATCTTAATAAATATTTTTGTTATGTCAGTGTTTTTTTTTTTTTTTTGTTCACTATTCCTTTTTGTAGCCTTTGCTCTTTCCATTCCATTTCCATTGTTGAAGTTTCACATTCCTTGGGAAAATTGAAGGATGAGTAGGGATATTTAATTTTCTTTGTAACTATAACCTTGCTCGGTTATATTAAGAAAAACTGAATGTAAGAAGAGAAAATTGCAAGGGAGTTCGGTTCGGAAAGTTCTTAGCCTAGCACAAGTTAGTTAGTTAAAAAAAAAATAATTTTTTAATAGTATTAGTATTTTCTATATGCCTAATGTGGACAGCCAAGTAAATTTTTTTGAATCAAGATATTGATATTTTTTATAAACCAGTGCCTTAAAAAAAACTGGCATGTAATTCCAATAAAACCTGGTTCAATAATCATATTAAATCTGAAATAAAATCTCGTTATTACGCCTTCAAATATTGGAAAACGCATAAAACTGACGAACTTTACGTAATATATTCCAATGCAAGAAAAAAAGTTAATAAACTAATAAAAAGTGCTAAATCATCATTTTATATTAGTTTATTTTCGTCTGCCAAAGACACCAAAAAAACGTGGCAAATTATTCGCAATATTGGTATTAAGAAACCTCAGGATCCAAATTCCTTAAACATTGATATTGACTTATTAAATGAAATATTCTTAAAAACTGAAAATATAAATGTTAATCCTGATTTTTAATCCTTTGATAATCATTCATGCTCTATCGATCTTGGAAACTCGTTTTCTTTTTAATGTGTGTCTCAAACCGACGTATTAGTTTCTTGTAATGAAATCAAATCTAATGCAATTGGACCTGATAACATTTATCCTAAGTTCACTAAAGCCATTGTTCCTATATTGCTACCACAAATTACACATATTTTTAACACAATTATAACCAACAGTGTTTTCCCCAAAAAATGGAAGTTTGCTAAAGTTGTACCAATACCTAAGAATAAAAATGATTACCGTCCTATATCAATACTTTCATTTCTATCTAAGATACTTGAAAGAATATTGAATAAGCAAATGGCTGAATACTTAAACGCTAATATTCTGCTTACTAATAGACTGTCTGGGGTTCGTCCTAAACATAGCAGCATCACTGCTCTTATAGACGTATCATAAGAAATACGTGGCTACATTTATAAGGGCAATATAGCGTTTTTAACACTGGTAGATCATTCAAAAGCGTTCGATATGGTCAACCATGACTTGATGTCTCTTAAATTAAGTAACTTTCTCAAATTCAGTTCTTCTGCAACTGGCCTTATATCATCGTATCTTGATAATAGATATCAATATGTCTGTGCAAATAACGAATGTTCTAGCAATTCAAGGGTAACGAAATGTGTTCCACAAGAATCAATCCTAGAACCACTTCTCTTTTCAATATATATAAATGATTTACCACGACAATTATCACATTGCACAGTTCATATGTACGCTGATGATGTTCAATTATATTTATGTTGCAATACTAGCCAACTGAATGAATGTGTTGACAAACTGAACTCGGAAGTCTTAAAAATCCAATCTTGTATCCTTGTATCTAATGATCTCTGCCTTTACCCATTAAAATCTAAATGTCTAATAATTTCTCGATCTCCAGTGCAAACTATTGAAGTGCCGAATAATTTGCTCAATAACCAGATTATTGAGATTATCCTTGGAATAATTTTTAACTCTACACTCACAATTTTTAACTCTACATATGATCTGATATCATAAGTGCTACTGGAAAAACTTTTTCAATATTACGTGGACTATGGAAAACTCAACACCTAACACCGGTTTCTACACGTATAAAATCATTGGGAGCTAAATTAGGAGTACGTTATACGAATATTGCTTATAACCAGATAACAAGATGACATGAAGAGTTATCGTAGTTGGCAGATAAATTTGGACAATCGGCAGAAAAATTATGAGAAAATATTGAAAAAAAAAAAACGCAGAAAAGATGCCAGAAAATCCATTACCTGAATACAATCTATATAATGGTTTAAAATAATTTAAAATTTACCGATTTCTGATTAGAGTAAATTTTTTATTATTTTGGCTTGAGTTCATTTTTAATTAATAACTCAAAGAAGTTATATTTTTCTAGACAATTGTCAAACTGGATTTTTATACATACATGTATCTATATTTTGTGTAGGATTCTTGCTTCCGCGTACATACATACATATATTGCAAACAACAAAATGCCAATATTTACCTTTTGCACTAACCATAGTGCAACTAAAATCGATAAAGAAATATAAATAAAAAAAAATATTTAACCATTAAATTTGTTATATTACTATATTACTTTACGTACTACTTTGTTTAATTAATTAAGTATATTTAGAAGCAGAGCAACCAAATATATGCTCATTACAATTTTTTTCATAATTCATTTTAAGTTTTGCAAAGTCTGCATATTCCAAATATTCAAATATTTATTCCAATTTTATTAAAGAACTGAAAGAGTTCATAATTTTCGTAATATCCAAACCAATAAAGTTACCAAATTCATTGTTAAAAGCGACATCTAATATTTTCAAAGAAAATTTTATTCGTATAAATTGCATAATAAATTGTTTAAAACACAACAATTATGGTTAATTTGAATTTCTTTATTGTAATTTTATACCATTCATCACCACAAGTGGAGAATCTGGTTATATATGTATGTAAATGTATGTCATTCCATGTGAAACATTGATAATGACTCAAACAAATATATGTATATTGTCTTAATCCTCATGAAATTCTAAATCGATAGAGCTCTGCCCGTCTGTCTCTCCATCTGTGTAACTATATAATACATTCTCACGTCTAACAAATTTACTTGAACTCACCACTCTGATAAATGATGGTTTAATAAACAATATGCAAACAGATGTAATATATACTGATTTTAGTAAAGCATTTGACAAAGTAAACCATAATATAAATATATAAATTAGATATATAAATTATCACAAATGGGTTTTAGTTTTGGTGCTTTAAAGTGGTTGCTCTCCTACTTATCGAATAGAATACAACAAGTAAAATTAAGAGACGCTACTTCTAAAGTCATTAATGTTACCTCTGGTATTCCGCAGGGGAGTCATTTCGGTCCAATACTATTTACTTTATTTATAAACGATCTTCCTAATCTTATCTTACATTCTAAAGTATTAATGTACGCTGATGCTGTAAAAATTCTAAATAATTTGGTAAATACTAATAGTCAACGCCTACTTCAATCTGATATTGATAAATTTTCTCAATGGTGTAAAATAAACTTAAGGTCCAACTGGTCCAAGATTTCTCATGGCCCCCATACAAATTTTCCTCAGTGATGTATAAATAAATAAAATACGTATAAATCTGTTATAAATATCAGGCATAAATTATCACTATATACATAAAAATCTTTGTATTGAATTTTATTACGATATAACAATAATTGATCATAGTTTCCATATAAGGACCACATCCAACAAACTAGTTAAGCCTCTTAACCCTAGAACACACACCCGGCTACAAATGTATCCACTTGCAACTTTGCAGTGGAGTAACTCAGGAACGGCTTAACTTAAGCAATAGAGATTTCGGATATAGGAAACATAAGTAATTTTTAAGGAGCTACGAGTATCCAAAGTCGACACCTACGTAAACACATACCCGGGATACGTATGTACCACACCAGTTTTTATCAAAATTAAAGGCAACACACCATTTTATGGTGTGTTTAATTTATACTATATTATTTCAATCGCTATTTTAGTGGAGAAGATTCGCGTGACTTGCCGATTTAGTGCATGTTCTTCAATAATTTGCATACACAATGCTTCCGCCAAGCTGCGAAGGAACTGCTTCCGCTTGTTTGAAAAATAATGACAATAGCCAACGCTTCGTCTGTCGTTGTTTAGGATATTCACTGAACAATTGGTCCATTTTAGCAACGTCACCCTTGGTCATATTATAAAGTTCTATGATTTCAGGCTTCCCACCCTCAGCTATCTCGCCGTCATCGTCACATTTTGTCTGAAGACGCACAATGATAAACCAATTGGCCTGTTCTTGTGCGCCTTCATTTCCGCAGGAATATACGTTTTGGTTTTGTACAAAGTCCCAACGATTGTTAGGTTCCAGGTGAGGAGAAGTTTTGCAACTGGCAACGTCGTGAAAACATAGTCCATTGTAATATTTCTTCCACTTCCTTTGTATCTGCTAGCCACATTTTTTACAACTCGTTCCCCTTGGTTCGCTTCTCTTCCGGATGCTGCTTGGCCAGTATAAATTTGACCGTGCAGTGGATATGCATTTTTGGCATCGCAAATCCACCAAACTTTGATACTATATTTTGCAGGTTTTGATGGTATATACTGGGTAAATCGTGTGCGTTCACGGAAAGGAAATAATTGTTCGTCAATGGTTAAATTTTCACTAGGTTTGTATGAGCCACAACACAGTGATTGGTGCTGCTTTATCAGTTTGTGCGCGTACAGCCCGAGTGTTTCCGTCGTCAAACCTTATAAATTGCAATATTGAGCAAAAACGGTTAACTCCCATCGTGGCGCGATACAGAGGATAGCTTTTGATATTCCCCAAATCTCGAACACTTTATGAATTGCTATGGTTTGCGCCAGTCATAAGAAGTATGCCAAAAAATGCATACAACTCTGCTACCGTCAGTGAGTTCCATGACTTGAGAGTTGCATCAGGGTGCCTTATGTTGTTAGCATTATACGTTGCTATTGCTTTTTTCATTGTGTGACGCGTACTTACAGAATCTGGCACCTCTTCTTCATCTACGTCATCATCAGAATCGACATCGTCAGCTTATCTGTTTCTTCACATTACCGAATTTCAGCATCATCTTCAACATCAGATTCTTGAACTTCATTCAACTAAATGTCTTGTTCATCTTCCGACTCAATACTACAAACACTTGTTTATCACTTGAATAATAGCTGCCTTCATGCACTCTTTTGCTTTTATCTTTTGAACCATGTAGAATATTTGGATGAAACAAAACTAAAACATTTTTAAAATATTAATTTACGCTTTTAAATGAAGTTGGACCATTTAAACATAAGAAAAAGCCAAAATAAGCTAGTAGGTACAAACGTATCCCGGGTGTGTGTTCTCGTAGAAAAAGTTGGTTATGCATGTTTATATTTATATCAATATCGAACCAAAATTTTATACAGATCAGTAATTTTATTCCAGAAACCATACAAATATCGTTTATACAGCAGTTATACTCAAATAAAGTCCACTTCTGAGTGTCAATGCAACACCCATAAAACCCTTGTAAATAACAGGATTTTGTAGAAAACAGTCCATACTTACTCCACTTCCATAATGTCACCTATAAACTTCTTGTAAATAACGTTGTTAATATGAAATTCAATCAAAATAAGAATCACCAAATATCCAAATACTGCACTCTAACTTGGGTATATTAAGTTTGTCATTGCATTTCCAACATATCGAAATATTGGTCGTAAAACAAAAAAAATATACTTATAAGATTGTAAGACGTTCTAACAATGTTCATCCGTCTGTTCTTCTTTTGAAGGCACGCTAGAGCTCTGAAAAAAGACGTAGAACAATCAAATTTCTCCCAAATGTTATTTGTTTTACCCAAATGATATTCATATTAAATTTAATTGATTGTCAAAGTGAACTTTATATGGGGGCTATGGTCAAAAATTCACTTAAATAGGCATTAATCTAATATAAATATTGTAATACAAATATATTTATACTTTGACATACATAATCCTTATTCACATATAAATTGTTGTACAAAATTTTATGATGGTCGGCCCATAATTGGTCATATGTAGCTCCCATATAATGAATTTTAAGATAATAACTGCATATTTAAGATACATGTTAGTATTAAAGTGAATTTCGGAAGTAGACCTTATATGGGGGATATAGTCAAATATAGACCCATATTTTCAAAATCCAGCAGTTTGATTTTGGAGTGTATGTAAATGATTCGTGTAACATTTTGGATCGGTGCCGTTATTTATGGTTGCCTAACATTTTGGACCATAACCATAACTTTACTTTTCTGCGAATTTCGTGTAGTTATACGTCGGGCCTCGATTATCCGTGATGGTCGGGACAAGAAGCATTACGGATAATCGATTTTCATGGTTAATCGAATAACAATTTTGATTATAAAGTTTTTATATACTTTTATTATTTAACAAGTGAAAATTGGTGACATAAATATTTATATTAAAAAAAAATAATTCTTTTTAAAACTTCGTATTCGGGAATTCCCCGGGCAATTAATATGCGTATATATAATTGCGCTACTTTCTTTGGAAGGATAGGTTGAAGAAGTAAAGGTGGTGCAAGAAGAAAGCTTATATATCACAATTCTGCAATTGCATATTATGTTGGTTTTTAGTGCAGCATTGCAGCGTCTCTGGTGCTGAGTAGGCGCATTATTTCGATTTTATAGCCTTTATTTAATTATTTTACTTCGGTGGCGTTTCAATGCTATACCACCGAAGGAGGGCGCTGTGATATATATTAGTCATGATAGATAGAAAACTAATAATTATCAGAAACTGATGTTGTTTCAGTGGCAGCGGCTGGGAATCGAACCCGAGCTGCAAATACCAACACATGCTTAATGATCAAATGCGCTAACCAATTAAGCTACAGCACCCTCTATCATGTTTATTATATTGTATGTATGAATTTGAAGTTAATAAAAAACAAGTAAGAAAGTATAGTCGGTCAAGCCCGACCATATAATACCCTACACCCAGTATATGTATAAATTTTTTTTTTTTCAGAAATAGGCGTTATATGGGAGATATAACCTATTGTGGACCGATCATCATGATGTCTGTGAATATAAGTTAAACTTTATCTCGATATAATTGCTTTCAAAAGAATTATGGAGCTTAAAGTGAATTACGGAGAGGGTCTTATATGGAATTTCGAACAATTATGGACCGATCATAATAAAATTAGACCATATTATTTGTATACATATGAAATATATTTGCATTAAATATTATTTGGCTACCATCATTTTTGAGAGAGTTATGCTCTTTAAGTGATTTTCGGAAGTGGACCTTATATGGGAGCTACGACTAATCATAGACCGATCACATTTAAATTGTACCGTATTAATTGTATACATATGAAATATATTTGCGTTAAATATTATTTGGATACCAACATTTTTGAGAGAGTTATGCTCTGCAAAGTAATTTTAGGAAGTGGGCCTTATATGGGAGCTACAAATAATTATGGACCGATCATCATTAAATTAGACCATATTATTTGTACACATATGAAACATATTTCGTATCTGGCGCCCGACCGTACCAAAATATTTAAAAAAAGAACCAACCCATTTGAAATGCTGAAAAACCAGTTCAAGTCTAGATATAGATTCAATAAATCTACAGTAAAAAAATTATTGAAATTGTGAAGACAGAAATCGAACTTGGCACAAGAGGTTGTGTGAGCTTAAAAAATTGAATAATATGCATTAAAATTTAAATTTTAGGTTCAAGATGACGGTCTATCCCAAGCAACTGTGTCTAGAATTTCTGCCAGAGTTGTGCGTGCCAGAGCTGGAACACCAAAATTAATATGCCATCATCTCTGTCAGAGGAAAAGGAGATGATGAGAGATTTCAAGGCTATAAAAAACTTTTCCGGAATGGAGCTATCGTAAATAATATACAATACGTAAAATCAAAAAATACTTTAAACTTAGTTAAACTATTTTTATAGTATTTATGTATGTATATGTATGTAAGTTAGTATATGTATGCAGTATTATTTTTAAATTCAGTTTTACACTCAGTGAGTTTTTAATAAGCATTTTATACAAAAGAACCTCATTAACCACAGATATGTTCTATGATAAGTTTGTCTGTGTATGTTTTTATTTGTTATACATATGTATGTAGAGGGTGATTCATTCAGAACTTTTTTTTATGTAAAATGAAGGATATAAATAAAACTGGATGTAGGAATCTTCATTTCATTCACAAGTGGGCCGAGACTACGCTGTTGGTTGTCCATTTCGATGATTTATCTATCGATCACTCTGTAAAGCATTGTTAACTATATCTTGACAATTCTGACTATCTCGGCAATTACAACTTTGACTTTGCATAACCCCAAAGCAAAACGTAGAGATGTGACATTACACGATCTGAGCGACAGAGCCAGAACACAAAAGTAGTTGCGCTCACCTAAATAATTTCTCAATAACAGCTTTTTGCTCAAAAAAAAAACATTTCACGCAAAAATTTGATTTCTGTAATACAGCTTAATAATTTGGGAACATTGAAGTATTGTCATACGATACTGAAGAAAAATAAGTTGACTATATGACACAAGTCACACGTGATCTGTAAAAATTAAAACACAAATAAAAATGCATCTAAATGGACCACCCTCTATAAGCTTGTGCTTACATATGCTACTACATAAATTTATAAATATATATTTAACTTTAATTAAATTAAAAATATGCTCAGAGGATTTTAATAAACACTGTACATATAAAACGCACACAAAATAATTAATTTATAATTAAATTTATACATTTATATGGAAAGAACTTATTTATTTATGTTCATTTAACAATTTGCTTTAATTAGTAATTTATAATAAATTGTTGACAATTACAAGAACTTTCATATTATAAGCTTATCAACGGTGAATCCGAAATCACACAAAAGCATGTGTTTTTACTGTACGTCCTATGGAGCCATGCATAAGATATTTATCAGTTTCAGGACAATTTAAGAATGTCGGCAACGATTTCGCCCTTAAGAGCATACGTTTTTATACCCACCAACTAAATGATGGGGGTATTCCCATCCCATTTGTAACACATCGAAATATTGGTCGTATATTCTTCTACGAATCTAAGGCGATCTAAACAATCTTTGTTTCGCCAAAATCTTTTGGTATTAAAAATGTGCAACTCCAGTATAACAAAAAGATATATATCTTTAAAGTTTTGCTTTGCATTATTTAAGATATTTATTAAATCATTTTCAGTTATTGTAGTTCTTTTAAAATATTTATAGCGGATTTCCCGTAAAATTGGGCATATGGCAATAAAGTGCAGAATATTTTCCGTTTCGTTTCTATTACATAAAGAGCATATGCGGAGCCTATGTGTCTGAAATCTAGATCCATTGAGCTCAATCAGCTCACACCTGGCTTTAAAGATGTAGCTTACTGCCGTCGTATTATTATAGATTTCGAAATATGTTTGTTGCTCCTTGTAGTTAAGTTTTGAATAAAAACGATTTTTTCTGCTTACCTGTAGTAAGTGGTTTTCTCTTTCTTTTCTTTTTAGCCCAGTTAGTATATCAAATCTTAAACGTTCCCAGTTCTCTCTTTAAACGCATTCGGAAATTTGTATTGTAGTTACATCACAAGCTAGTTTTTCTATGTGTTTATACCAATACGATTTTTTTTCTATTGTGAGTTTGGTTAGTTTACTTGGTAAGCGGTTATCGTTATAATCAAATAAGGTCTTTATTATATAACTCAGATGTAAATCAAGAGTGTATGTATAGTTATTATCAATACCAGTTTCTAACCAGTTTACGTTCGGGTAAATGCAGGTAGCTTAAGTATCTTTTTTAGGAAAAAGCGTTGAAGTTTGTCTACCTCTTCAAACAACGAATATCCCCATACTTGAGCACCATATGACTGGATTGCACGACACACTGATTGGAAGAGATTCCATTTTGCCTTTAATCCGATTTTTTTTTTTTTGATAAAAATTCTTTCCAAGTGGCGTTTATATTCTTTTTAGCAGATTTATTTCTTTTTTCTATATGTTTGCTAAACGTCATTTTAGGTGATATTGTTACTCCGAGATAAGTATATTCGTTTGTTACTCTGATAGGCTCCCCCTTAAATAACTATTGTTCACGAGCAGAAATTTTGCCCCCATTTCTCAGTAGATTCCAAATTTTACAATATATTTCTAGCCTTTTAATCATAGATTGCATCGTGTTTATATCATCTGCCAAAATCTGTGCCCACATTAACACCTCCTCCTATATAATCATGTAAATCATTGAGATACACCGAAAAAAGCATTGGTTTTACACCGGACCCTGTTTCAAACTCCTCAGACAGTTCTTCTCCATTCCAAACTTTAAACTTTGTATGGCTGTATATACTTTCTACCATTTGAGAAAATTTTGTTGATATGCCAATGCATTGCAGTTTATATATAAGCGACTTTCTCGAGACTTTGTCAAAAGCTGTTCTAAAGTCCACAAAAAAGGCATATAATTTCGTCTTTCCATTAAATTTAAGATGGGCAATCGCTGCTAAATTGTACAGATTATCAGAAGTTGAGTATCCAAATAATATTGCACGAAAATATGTTTCATATGTGTACAAATAATATGGTCTAATTTAATGATGATCGGTCCATAATTATTTGTAGCTCCCATATAAGGCCCACTTCCTAAAATTACTTTGCAGAGCATAACTCTCTCAAAAATGTTGGTATCCAAATAATATTTAACGCAAATATATTTCATATGTATACAATTAATACGGTACAATTTAAATGTGATCGGTCTATGATTAGTCGTAGCTCCCATATAAGGTCCACTTCCGAAAATCACTTAAAGAGCATAACTCTCTCAAAAATGATGGTATCCAAATAATATTTAATGCAAATATATTTCATATGTATACAAATAATATGGTCTAATTTTATTATGATCGGTCCATAATTGTTCGAAATTCCATATAAGACCCTCTCCGTAATTCACTTTAAGCTCCATAATTCTTTTGAAAGCAATTATATCGAGATAAAGTTTAACTTATATTCACAGACATCATGATGATCGGTCCACAATAGGTTATATCTCCCATATAACGCCTATTTCTGAAAAAAAAAAAATTTATACATATACTGGGTGTAGGGTATTATATGGTCGGGCTTGACCGACTATACTTTCTTACTTGTTTTTTATTAACTTCAAATTCATACATACAATATAATAAACATGATAGAGGGTGCTGTAGCTTAATTGGTTTGGCATATATGACTGCTTCCGCGATGGTTTCTGAAAACTTGGACACTACTAAATATTCAAAACAATGAAATGTCTCTTTATTAAACGGTTAAACAAGGGTAAAGGCTTAAATAAAAATGTGCTATTTTGTAAACGCTTATTAAACGTTAAATAAGATATTCAACGTTTATGAATACATATTTAGCGATTTTCTCTTATTAAACTGTTAAACATAGTTTATGAATAAGACTGTATGCATTTATTTATAAACAAAACTATTTCAACCAACTACTAGAGATGAGTAGTCAACAAATGCTCCCTCATGTTTTAGATATTGCACAATAAATACAATAATATGATTTACAATTATATACTTTTTATCATAATTCGATATATTGCAAAGTTAATGGAGTGTTAATTAGTATTTGCAGACAAAAGTGTTACGGTAAAATAAAATAAAACAATAATAAATTTTAACTGTCTTCAATGTTATTTAAGTTTACAAATCTTACAGCACTAATATAAATAACACTGAGTATATCTAAACGAATGATTCGCTTTTTGGTTTATTAATAAATTATAATAATTACAAGTAACGTTTTGAAAATAAATGACTGCAAAGTTCAAATCAATTGAAAACAAGTTACAGTTTCGGTTGTGCCGAATATTGAGTACCCTTTACCTAAATATAATAAAAATTACAACATAGTAATTCTTATTCAGTTTTAGCGTAAATATTTTTTGAAAGACAAATTTCAGCAAACATAATTTATTTAACATTTGAATCACTTCCAACAGATGTAATTATCAATTCTTATCATTATTTACAGAATTTGTCTGTTTATTATAGCAATTTTCTGTGTAGTTTCACAATTTATAAAATAAACAAGTTAAAGTGAAATATTTGGCTGTGCCGAATCTTAAATACCCTCCACCTAAACATAATAAGAAATACAACAACTACACTGGCTTTAAAACTAGAATATCCTTATTATGTGTTTTTATTCAATAGTAGCGCAAATTTTATAAGTATTTTATATATTGTTGAAAGACAATATTACGAGCAACATAATTTATTCCAAATGTTTTGAAATTTTATTTAATTTTGACCATTTGTAATTGATGTAATTACCAATTCTAACCTAAATTTTGGAACAGTGAATTTTTAGCATATGAGGATATCTCATTTCAAATTTCAACATAATAACGATATAATGGTGGTCAAAGCATTTGCAACTGGGAACACGTATGTATTATTTCCCAAGCATACAGCTAGGGTCGTCAAAACATGGTTGGAGGAACATCACGTCAATGTTATGTCGTGGCCACCGCAATCTTCGGATCTCAACCCGATTGAGAATATGTGGATGATTGCAAGACCTAATATGGGGAAAAGAGTTTTCCGAAATGGTTGAATTGGAAAAGCAGTGGAATGCAATTCCAAACGAATATATTGAAAAGCTTATTTCCTCAATGCGTAAAAGATGTTCGGAAATAATAAAAAACAAACTTTTAAATTTATATAATAGTTGCAAATGTTTTGAACATTTGAATTTCGACTTATTTGGTTAAAGGCATTATTTTTATTTTTTGAAGTTAATGAAGAAAAATTTTTGTTTTTTTATTAGCATAAACAAGAACTGAATTTAATAAAACATGAAATAAAAAAGCCGCTTAAGGAGTTTTGATTTAAAAAATTTAAATTTAGTTTAAATGCGCTTTTAGTTGCAAATGTTTTGACCACCACTGTATATATAAAATACATATTAGTATTAAAGTGAATTTCGGGAAGTGTACTTTAAATGAGGGAGAAGGTCAAATGTGAACCGAAATTCACAAAGTCCAGCAGTTTAATTTTGGCATATATGTTAATGATCCGTGTTAGGATCGGAACCGTTACTCATAGGAGATTTATAAGTATTGAAGTGATTTTCGGAAGAAGGATTTATATGGGGGATTTATAAATTCAAATATGTACCGAAATTCATAAAATTCTGTGAAATAATTTTATTTATATATAAATGATCTATATACAGTTTTGACTCCGTACCGATATTTATAAGATATATATAAAGATTAATGGCTTTTTCGGATATGGTTCTGACATGGGACCATCATAAAATTAGTAAAACAGTTTATATATCTATAAGTATTATTTGTGTCGAATTTTAAGCTGGTAACTATATTTATACCAGTTTTATACGTATTTAAGTGAATTTTAGATGTGAACTTTATATGAGCTCTATGGTCAAACATGGACCGAACGAAACAAAATTCCGTTGTGCGATTTCCTTTTATATTTTGTTATTATTATTTTTGCTGAATTTTGAATTGATTTTGGTATTTTATAGGAATTTCTGTATCATTGAGCAATATTTCGTGAAGAAATTTGTATGGGATATCATGGACCATTTCTTACTATTCTCATCAACAGTTTCACCTTTTATCATAGAAATAACGTATATAAAATTACCTGGTATTATCTGTAATATATAAAATAGAAAAAAACTGGTAGAAAATATTATATTTTGATGGAGAATGTGACACATATTGGTCCATAGCTCTTGTTCTACAACACTGATTTCGCTGATTTTTAATACCAAACTACTTAGGACAATTATAAACACTTTTGTGAACTTTGCTGTTTTACAGAGACAGAAAGACAGAGGGACATTGGCCAATCGACTTAAAATATATATACTTTGTTGGCTCTCAGATGAATATTTCTCAATGTTACACACGGAATGACAAACTTATTCAGCCCTTATTCACTCCTTGTGGTTGTGGAGGGTATAACAATTGTTCGAAAAAGATTTGGCTAAAGAATTGCTTACATAAAATGTAGCCATAGTTTAAGAGAAATCATGGCTTTTTATAAATCAGGTGACACTAATTATTTCGTTTTTTCAAGAGATTTGTTTAATTATTCGGAATATATTTGCACTAAAGCACATTGTAATGCATATATTAACGATTGTGAACAAGTGAAAGCTTTCAAAATGTATTGCATACCTACTCTACCATTGTGGGGGAGGGTATATCGGATTTGTGTTGATGTTTGTAATGTTCATACATATTATTCCAATATTTTAAAGTAAACCGATCGATTCAGAATCATTTTCAGAGTCGAATGATGTGCGTCCGTCTGACTGGCTCTCCATGTAAACCTTTTGCACAGAGTACAGGTCGCAATTTTAAAGATATATTTATAAAATTTGGTAGTTGATATTTGTTCGGCTCAAGAATGAAGTCAGTCGATTATTTTGCTAAGTCCCAATACAAATCTCCTCTCGAAATCGGGGTTTATGGGTCATAAATGTTGGATTTATGCACGTATCCCAACAACTAATCGTGTCTACATATTTTTGAAAGATTGGTTCATAATTCCTGATAAAGGCCTGTTCAGAAAATCACTTTACAGAGCATAACTCATAACTTCCAAATAAAATCCAACTCAAATAAGTTTCACATATACAGATATCATGACACCTAATTGTATAACGATCGGTTCATAATTAGTCAAAGCACCCATATAACGCCCCTTTAAAAATCAATTTCACATGTAAAAATCTTATCGTCCATTTCTGAAAAACTGTTTTTACACATACATATACTGGCTGTAAGGTATTATATGGTGTTGGCCGACTCCTTTTTCTTAATTTTTTTTGTTGAATTTTTGATTTTTGGAAGTTTGAGTTATATAAACAATTATTGCTTAAATGCCATTTTATACTTGTAGCGGAATTTTGTAGATAACTATAATACTATATAATTTTGAGACTTATAGACAATAAAGTACTATTTCGGAAACGCATTTCAAGGTTCAATTTCGACAAGTTTTAATAGGTTTTCTTCTCTTTTATTGAATTATTTTCCAAATTACGACCTGGAATTGCGAAAGCGGTCAACATCAACATTAACATCCAGCCAGTCAGATGGAAGGACAGACGTTAAACTGGCACAAAAAGTCATTATGAGTCGATTGTATTAGACGCATATTTTGAGGAGCTAGAAACATCAGCATAAATGCTACTATGGTGGTTTAGGTTATAAATATATAATCCCCTTTAATTTTACCCTGTTTTACACAGCGGAACAACACTGGGCTATTTTCAAAGGAAAGTTAAAGCGGTTCTTGACAATACAAATAGTTAGATCGAAATGTTGTGCAAGAGTTAGTGCGATCCATCAAAGTTTATAGAATTTTAGCATTATCTTTAAAATTTTCTGAAATTTTAATAAATTGAAAAATAAAAATATTAAAACATTTTGCGGATTTAATGTGAACAATAGTTTCATTAAATAATGTATAATACTAAAAACACTTTGCAGCAGCATTAATAAATAATTCCTTATATTCTTATATTCATACATTTCCTTATCATCTGTTATTTTTATAGGATTTTAAATTTATAAGGAATATGTACATACATAACTTGAAAATTTATTTTAAATAAATATAAAATACATAGATGAGGACAGATTTAATAGAAAAATGGAATTTATTAATTTCATCAGAACTGAATATTTCTGAACGTTTAAAAATATCTTATGGAAAAATTTATTGTTGAGAATTTTTGTTAATATATTGCTGAAAAACTTATATTGTTACCTGATGTATTTTACAATATGTTTTCTTAATTTAATTACTTTAGTTGCATTTTTTGTTTGCAAATTATCCAACACAAATCAAATTACAATACAAATTATACTAATTAAAACAGAGTAAAGTAATTCAGCCAGTGGTCATAAGAGACCAAAAAGCCGTTCTATATTTCTCATACCACAAGCCAGAGGTTGCACAGCTCAAGATAGCACAAAAAAAGGACAAAGGATGCCCTTATAGCTCTTCGCAATATTGGCTACATCTCAGCAGTAAAAAAATTAAAACTTACATTGTCACACAGTTAAAGTTTGCCAGAGAGCAGTGAAATTATATAGAAGGTGATTGGAAACATTTTCAATGATAAACGTGTTGTTGCTTTACATGGTGGCACCTCGGATCACTGCACATAAGTAAAGGAATAATGAGGAAAGATGACTATCTGCTTATTTTGCAAACTTATGTTCCCGTTTTTTAGATAAAGCATCTAGAATTTTCCTTTGTTGCAGTGGCCAACAAAACGACCCTATCTCAATCCGAATAAGAATTTATGATCTAAATAGTAAAGAGGCCAATACCGATTATTTCAAACCCATTTAGATGAGCTTTGGCAGCGGCTTAAGCACGACTGAGAGCGTATTTCAAATTAATTAATTGAAAAATTGGTGGGAAGTATATTATTCCCTAAAGTTTGCATGGTGCAAAATTCAGTACATACGGACTGTTTCCGTTTTGTTTGTATTTTTTCTTAGATTTT
Source organism: Bellardia bayeri (assembly GCA_950370525.1). NCBI lineage: Eukaryota > Metazoa > Arthropoda > Insecta > Diptera > Calliphoridae > Bellardia > Bellardia bayeri. The sequence continues at coordinate 50,050,748 of OX493268.1, forward strand.
AAATTTGTATGAAAGTTAAAGCTACTTAGATGTCTTTCAATAAGTTATCTCCTGTTTTACATACACACAGAGAAAAAATATTGTTATACATGTTTATCACAAAAATGTAAAAATTTTTAAAAGGGTTTTTTTATTTTAACAATTTCATGGTCACTGTAACTATTTATATGATTGAGGTAACTAAGGTTACGCTTAACATGATTACTACAATCATATATACGATTGTAGTAACTATGTATATATTTGTGGCAATCATGTCTATGATGAATTTATTTATCATAATTTGTTGCTCTTTTATTATGATAGAGAACAACATAATATGCTATAATCTTTAATAGTAAAACTGATGACCATAAACACAACATAATTGCTGCAAACATTTATATGATTGCTAAAATCATAATGAATCGTAACTTAACCATATTATGGTTGCCGAAATCATATAAATAATTACACTGATCATAATATTTAAAGAAAATGTTTAAAAATATTGAAATAGTAGTGGTAAACATGTTAAACTATATTTTTGCTCTGTGTGTAAAAGTAGTTGTATAATGACTTATTTATTATCTGTTACATAACTGCTTACTTTCTTGTCATTTGCATAAGCATATTCTGTTTTGACGGCTTCTTGAAATCTAACCATCAATGAGTTTTATTAAATTCATTATTTGTAAGTAGTTTTAGCGATATTAAAGTAATTACTGATTTATATGACGCTCACGTAAGATCTACTCTCCAATGATATCAGTTTGTGAAAATAATGACTTAAAATATTTTTGTGTAAGTAGAGAAGTGCCAGGATTCAGCATTTAAAAACATTACTTATAAATGAAAGCTTTTGGTGGGAATTTAAGTCAACATATTTGTAATTGCTGCTCGTTTGTTTATCACAAAGAAGTGTCTGTTTATTCCGTTGCATTGTTACTATTTATTTATATGTATGATTTCATTTAAATTAATTTTTTTTAATTTCCTTCTTTACTTTCTGGTTTAATTTGTAAGAGAAAACATTTTTAATATCTTTGAAAAAAAAAAATTTACTACATGACGGGAAAGGAAAAAATTAAATTGAACAACAAAAAAAAATTAAAAACGCTGCAATTATTTTCTCGTTAAAAGTCTGTGTATAATTATATTTTTGTCCAAAGTATCATATACATAAGTATACGCTTGTGTGGAACTGGTAGATGTTCCTTATAAATACAAACAAATAAACAACTATACCAGCGTATTAAATGAAAGGACTTTATTTTAAAGGCCTTCCTTCTGAAAGTTATAATAGACATTTAAAGACTTCAAAGTAGCCTTAGCTGTTCATAAATACATTCTACAGATCTAAAATTAATAGGACTATTTTGAAGAAATTCTTCGGCTATTTAAGGCCTTTTCGAAAAACCTCATCAATTGTTTTTTTCCAGCTGCGTTATGACACAAGTTTGTATATTTGTTAATGTGTTTCAGTGTGTAGGGATTGCAATTGTGTTGCACTACCTTTAGTGTGTATTTTATAAATTGTGTATTGTTTGTTGACGGAAAACACATTTTACTGTGGTTCTGTTTATCTTACGTGACAGCTTATAACTACAAAAAGAGTATAAAATAAAAACATATAGATGCCAAAAACAACAACAAGAATAAGTAAACGTAATGAAAACACTGTCTGCTCGTTTTTTCAATTCAGATATATGTATAGAGTAAATATATATGTATATGGAGAGTTTTGTTGTTTCTAGTGGCCAAATATAGTTTCAAATTAAAGTTTAGTTAATCGGAAAATAAATGGTTATTAATGAGAGGTATTGGAGCAAAGTCAGCAATTTGCATTTTTTCCCTAAATTAATCTAATAAAACATCTAATTATATTTCATGAATACTTGTGATTAGTTAATAATAAGACAATACCAAATACGTTTTTAATCAATATAGATTAATTTAGAACCTATGGTCCACTTCTATTATGCCACCTATAAATCTCCGTAAATAAAGTGATTGAGATTAAATTCAACCAAAAGAACTCTCTCCTTATAATCTGACCCTTTTTTATAATCTGCTTCTTAACTTGTGAAAACTATGGAAAAATGTTATATTTAATTTTATTGTAATTTTATTTATTGTTAAATGCATTCAAGATTGTTATGAAAATGAGACAAACTCGCTCGTAGAATTGTCTTTCTTACATTATATGAAACAATAAAATAATTTGCCCTAAGACTGAATAGAAAACACAGAATAAGATATTCTAGTCCTAAAATCAGTGTATTTTTTGTATTTCTTATTACGTTTAGGTGGGGGTATTTAAGATTCAGCATTATTACACTCTGACTTGTTTTTACATGTTTTTTTTTTTTAGAAACTACAAAAGTGGATATTGGATATATGCTCCTCTCTAAACGAACATAGAGCATAGATCATAATAGGAACGTTAAACTTTGTTTTGGAATCACAGATTTTAAGATTTCTTTATTAAATTTATAAAAAATACCTTTTAAAACCTTAAAATAAAACAAATAAAAAAGTATGTTCCGTCAAGCCCGACCCTATAACAACCTACGGGCGGTACATGAGAGCTATGACCTTTTATGGAGCGATTATCATAAAATATATCATAGCATTACTTCTGTGTACAAATGTACAATGTGTAATTGTACAAATTATTTTCATTTAATGTTCTTTTGATGTCAAAACTTGTAAAAGGTTTCTGCATGTTAAAGATATTTTTATAAGAGATCCTTATTTGGGAGCTATTTCTAATTAGAGATCAATCCTTATCGCCTTTGCTACTAAATTTCATCATGTACGGACCATTATATATAATTTCAGCTATATACCGCCCTCGTCCATTTTAGAAAAACTTTTCATATAATCAGTGTTTGATATTATATGTTCCGGCTTGTCCGATTATACAATGTATTTTTTTCCGTTATACAATTTTATAAGTTATATTGGATTTGAGCTGATGTTTGTAACTCCCATAAATATTGGTCCAACACCCACCTTAAAGTATACCGATCGACTCAGAATCACTTTCTGAGTTGATTTAACAATGTCCGTCCGTCCGTCTGGCTGGCTGGCTGTCCATGTGCTGCTTGTGCGCAGAGAACAGGTCGCAATTGCAAAGATATTTCAAGAGAATTTGGTAAACGCTATTTTTTGAACCCAAGGACGGTTGGGATTAAAACTGGTGGAAATTGATCCAATATTTCACCTGTCCTAAATACAAATGTCTTTCCAAAATAGAAGTGTAATGATCATAAATATTTAAATTATTAAAGTATTCAAACAAATTTCACCACAAATGAGTAATAAATGAAGCTAAATCACATCTACAAACTTTATGAAACTCGGTCCATAATTAGTCATAGCTCCTATATAAGGCCCACTTCCGAAAATCCCTTTAACGACCATAAATATCTTAAAAATGTTGTTATCCGAATAAAATTTAACAAAAATAAGTTTCATATGTACATAAATGATGACACCTTATTTTATAATGGTCTGTCCATAATTACTCAAAAGTCCCATATAAGACCCTGTCCGTAATTCACTTTAACCTCCGTAAATCATTTAAAAGTATTTATATCGAGATATTCACGGAAGCCATGGCACAAAATTTTTGGATGATCGGTCCATAATAGGTTATATCTCCCATATACGCCCATTTCTGTAAAACTGTTTTATTTACATACTGGGTGTAGGGTATTATGTGGTCGGGCTTGACCGACTATACTTTCTTACTTGTTTTTAATTCTATTTTCCGAGAAGTATCATAAGCTCATACCTAATAAGTAAACAAATTTCATTAAATACATATATTTAAAACAAAGGTTTATTTATGTGTCCTGTAAAATTTTAAAAAAAAAACCAATATGATGTTATTTAAAAACCAACAGCCCATTGTGACAGCTCAGTTAGATTTGACCTAATATTCTGTATTACATGTCCTATGTGCAACTTATATTGCTGTTTGTGAAACAACCCTCATGTTAAAAACATACACCATTGTTAAAGTGCGTGTATGCAGGTTTACAGTTAAATTAAAATAAATGTCCTGTTAAAGTGAAAAATTAAAGCAAATTAAAGAAAAGTAAAATGGCAGCAAAGCTGTTTAAATAAATGAGAATGTGTATGTACAATATAAATACTTTTCATATACATGCATATATTTATTAAAACGTACATAAAATTGTAAGAAATAATTTTTGGATGAGGTCTTTCTAGCAGCACAAACTGTGCGATTTAAAAATTTAAGGTGATCAAAACTATGTATTTGTTTAATGAAGAAAGATAAATTCATGAAAATTAAAACGCGAAACGATCGACCGACAAGGCACTTTTCCTATAAATCAAACTGAGTGTTACAAAAAGCTTAACAAAGTTCTTGCCTACCGAGTGGTATAAAAAAATACGCAAAATCGGTCAAGTAGAACTAGATACCAACATATGAGACAACATAGCAAACATTTGATATTTTTATGGTTGGTTGGTTGGTTGACGTGGTAGTTCACTACGTGCGAACACTTAAGTAGACTCGAAGGGACCCCGTTTTAAAAGACCACACCACTCGTCAGATTTAATGTCTTATACAACATGCTGTAGCTAAGACCAAGGATGTTCAATGTATAGTTTCCCATGAATTTATGTCTCTTGACACTCAGGGCTGAGCATTCGCAGAGAAGGTGGAAAATCATTTCCTCTTTTTCCCTATCCTTACAACTACGACAGTGGTCGTTAAATGGGAGTCCCAGGCGATTTGCGTGCTTGCCTAACGTCCAGTGTCCCGCTAATACTGCCAGCAACCTTGATATATCCTTCCTATTCCGGGTTATCAGTTGCGTAGTGCGTTTCTCGTTAAAAGATGGCCACATCAACTTGGCTATCCTACATGTGTCTAAATTACGCCATCTATACTCAGCCTTTGTAAGGAAATGTCTGAAGATGATACCTTTGATAGTCCCCAGTGGAATTGCTACTGAGACCCCATCGGAGATATCGAAGGCAGATCCCGTTCTGGCTAGTTCGTCTGCCCGTTCATTGGCGTAGTGGTTCCTATGCGCAGGCACCCAGACCAAAGTAATGTCAGACAGACGACCTAGCCTTGACAGAGAATTCCTACATTGCTTAACTAGTGAAAATGAAATTGTGTAGGCATTATGTGAAAGGAGCGCCGCCTGTCTGTCGACAAAAATACCTAAGCTGGCATGATTGCAAAAATTTCCGCCTGGAAAACACTACACTCATTCGGAAGACGATACGAGATGCCTACCTCAGGTTCGTCACAGAAGAACCAGAATCAACACCGCGGCTCATCTTAGAGCCGTCAGTGTATATCCTAGTGTCATATTCAAATATTGGTCGTAGACTCACCAACATTTCGTGAGTACTTTTAAAACTATAAGGCTTCGAAACTACGAAGCTTCTGTTGAAGGTCTAGTAGCAATTACTTAAGGGTAATAAACTATAAGATCGTAAAAAAGCTTAAAATTTTAAAATCACAAAATTATTATTTAACTTTTGTAAACTTCTCGGTATTATTCTATGACCTAATTCGAAACTGCGCCTTTATCCCACACTATCTTCGCATTTCAGAACATGCAGCTTAATTTTTGAAAAGTATAGTTTGATAAACGTTTTTTTTTTTTTTTTGTTTTGATGAATCGCTTTAACTGTTTAACAACATATTTATTCTAAATCGCTAAAAAAAATTTATTGTCAATAATTACAGTCCAATAAAGACATCCGCTTTAACTTTCGTTGGAAATAGCCCAATATTATTCAATTGGACAATGCTTTACACATTACACAATCCTATTCTTTCTTGATTTATTTGCATTTTACATTTTTAATTCAAATTAATTATATTCGATTTGATGCATTCATGCTGCTTTAGTGAGTACCAGAGAGTTATAAAATTGAGAGAATGCATTTATTTAAAGCCGCAGAAAAATGTTAGTAATATACATATTTTATAATTAGCTATGTATGTTCATCCCATTTGAAAAGCATGTCGAATTTTGTTCCCTTCTTATAATATAAAATCTTCTAAATTTATACTTTTATGGCAGTTTCGTAATAGTAGAATGCTTTTCAAATGGGATGAACTTAAAGCATTTTTGACCGCACAATATTTTTTTAATGTCGTCATCTGTTAACCTGAAAAAAAAAATAACGTAGCATCCGCTAGACATGTGCACTTGTCGAAGTCACATCGACGACTGAATTGAAGAGCATAAACATATGTCTTGGTAGTGGTATGGACAATTGTTCTATGAAGTGGAAGCCCCTGGCTTAAAACGAACCACACTATTATAATGTAAAAGCTTGAGTTTTTTCCTAATAGTGACCGACGAACGAACTTAGAGACAACATAACGTATGAGAAATATTTAATTATTAATAGGACCAAATGTTAATCATACGCAGTGTTACAAACATAAGATTACATTTTCATATTTACTTTCAAAATATGCATTAATGTACTTTTACTAGAATGCATAGAACTAAAATTAATAATATAAGAGTCTTTACATGCGATCAAAGTATAAAATTACTTTTTGAAGACAACATGATAGTTTAATATTTTTTGGAACAAATAAAATCAGAACCACTTTAGATTCTTTATTAACAAAATGGCTCAAAAATTACTTTAAGAATTGTTAATTGTTAAGTCTAAAAAATAATTTTATAATAGAATCAAAGAAATAATAAAATTTCTTCAATTTCTTCTCGAATATTGCACTAACCGACATAATTTTGGATAGAACACAGCAACTTATTTCTGGTTTTTCATGAAATCATCTTTTAGAGCTTTAGACTATACAAGACTTAAAATAACTTGAGAATCCAATTAATTCCTGGCCATCTGATCAGGCGTTTAGTTTTTCGTTTTGAACGAACCGAATCACTACATCATTAGTTTGATGAGCAAATTAAGTCAGAATATAATTTGGATAAATTAGCAAGGTTTGGGAATGAACAATAATTTTTGTTTAGATTTTTGTAAAATTCCGAACATTAAAATGTTTTTACAAAAATACTTAACATTTTTACTTATTGCTGGCAAACTTCTAACAAGTGTTATATAGTCAATCTTGAGAAACAAAAGAACATCATAGTAAGCTTGAATATTTTTGCATTTTTAGCGATTTTTTATACATATTTAGTGTGTGTCGCTCAAGATAGAAATCGTAGAAAACGTAAAAAAAATTCAAAAATATTGATTTTTTGAGAGCCTAAAAGTACCGCCGGATTCTTCATCAATTTCTACATAAATTGGCCACTCTTACAGGCGAATTGAAAAAACTTTAAAAATAAGCAAAACAAAACATGTTGTGTACGTTTTTTTTGAAATTGACCCACATAACAAGTGTTAAGTAAAATACCATCACACAAATTGTTTTGCAAACCTTTTTGATTTGAAATTTTCTAATTTAATGCAGGTGTTATTAATGTTAATAAGTGTGTTGTAAATATAGTATTTGTTTTATATTCGCATTTAATTGTTTTATATTTTAAACTCTTTTTGTTTAGTTTTTGTTATTTCTTTTGCAGGTTTTACGTTCATTGTTTTAAAATAATTAGATTTTTATAATCTTATTAAATATCTTTTTTGTTATATCACAATTTACTTTATTTTACCCTACAACCGCATTGAGATTTTTCTTAAACTTATGTTTGCTATTGTCTTGTGCATTTTCTTTGAATTATATTAATTTTATAGCCTGGGTAATATTATCTTTATTATACTCGTTGCATATTGTGCCAGTTTAACATACAGAATCGAAGTACACACCATGTAACACCTGTTCATCTCAAACATATACAATTTAATCTAAACTAAACTTATACAGACAAAGAAATGGCAACATATACTTTCTAATACTACACAGGTCACTTATGTATATGTAACTAGTTAGTCCTGCAAGTAATAATAACTATACGTTATTATGTACGGTCACACCTTTTCATTTCTACAAACGTCCAAACACAGCAGTATAAATACATAATCCTAATCATTATAGCCATAATAATAGTCAAAGGTATAAAAGTATATCATGGCCTAATATTACAATTCTTGTATGAAGGCAAAAAGTGTTTTCAACATTTTCTGAACGGACATGATAGATTGCACTACACACGGTTTAAACAAAATATATTTTATATTTACTTACGACTGTAACACTAAACGTATGTACATTCTGGACATCTACGAGGGATTTTATTTGACACAATTTGCCCATTTAGTCGACAGAAAATACCAGATGTTTTTAACTTCGGCATGTTAAGGAACCTTCTTAGAGAATTACTTGAATTAGAAGCTATAATAGATTTGTCTTTAAACCACTAGTCCATTATTGCTTCTATAAGAAATTTGTTAAAATACAGTGAATAATTCCAATAAATCCAATCCGGCTATAAGGACCATGAATAAATCCAATATAATTATTTGGGGTATAACTAATTTAAAAACAAGTAAGAAAGTATAGTCGGTCAAGCCCGACCGTATAATACCCTACACCCAGTATATGTATAACATAAATATTGAACATAAATATTATTATGGACCGATCATTATAAAATTAGGTGTCATCATTTCTATATATTATTTGTGTCGAATTTTATTTGATTACCAAAATTCGTTAAAGTGATTTTCGGAAGTGGGCCTTGTGTGAGAGCTACGACTAATTATGGACCGATCACAATAAAATTGTATCGTATTGTTTATATTCATATAAAATGTGTTCAATTTTATTTGGATACCAACATTTGTAAAAGAGTTATGCTCTTTTAAGTGATTTTCGGAAGTGGGACTTATGTGGGAGCTACGACTAATTATGGACCGATCATCATAAAACTCTACTGTATTATATGCATATACACAAAACATATTTGTGGTCAATATTATTTGGATACCAACATTTGTAAAAGAGTTATGCTCGTTTAAGTGATTTTCGTAAGTGGGCCTTATATGGGAGCTACGACTAATTATGGACCGATCTGCACAAAATTGGTAGATGTGATTTGACTTCATTTACCACTCATTTGTTTGGATACTTGCATAATTAAAACATTTACGATCGGTAAACCCCAATTTCAGGAGGACATTAGTATGGGGGCCAGGTGAAATAGTGGACCGATTTTCACCAGTTTCAATCCCATCCATTCTTGGACCAAAAAAATGTCACATACTAAATTTTATCGAAATATCTTCAAAATTGCGACCTGTACTCTGCGCACAAGCTTTACATGGACAGCCAGCCAGCCAGACGGACGGACGGACGGACGGACGGACATTGTTAAATCGACTCAGAAAGTGATTCTGAGTCGATTGGTATACTTTAAGGTGGGTGGTAGACCAATATTTCTGGGCGTTACAAACATCAGCACAAACCCATTATACCCTCCCCACTATGGTGGTGTAGGTTATAATGAATAAAATGGTATTAATAAACCAAACTGGATGCTGGTTAAAAAGAATTGTGTCAGGCACATAATCTAATGGGATTAAACTTTTATAACCGGGGGTTGTTTATATGAAAATATAGATATCTACCTCTACAATCCTAAGGGAGTTTTATAATGAATGAAATCTAAAAAGATTGTGTGGAAATCTTTTTAGATTTCTAAGGGTCTTATAATAAATTAAAAGAGGAAGATTGTGTAGATATCTTCTCAGATTCCTTTTGTGATGGGATGGGAGCAGTTGAGGTCCGGCCTTATTGGTTGCTGGTTACTAACGAACTGCTCGCTTGTCCCCGTTTACACAGGGAAACATTTGGAAGGAAGGGAAACATTTTGTTTGGTAGAGAGGGTGGGGAAGAGAATATGAAATTTGTTTTCTGTTCTCGGATGCACGCTTTGTGCTTTCATTCTTATTGTTTACATTTGCTGTGCTTTTTGACATTTGCTTTATTTCTTTTCGGCGTGCTTTGTTATCTACGTTTTATATTTGACTTTGTTTGAATAAAAATAAATAATGTTAAATAAAATAAACTAAATGCTTTTATAAATTTTATCTTTTATAATTTATTTATTTATTTCACAAATCAAATATACATACTTACATAAGCAAATCAAAAACTGTAGAAATTAAAAAAAAAACAACACTGCAATTAGACAAATGTCAAAAAACATATATAAACTGGAATGTTTCCGACAACAATGTTTCCCTGTATGACCGCGAAGGAAAATACAAAAGATAATTCCACATGTTTCCCTTTCAAATGTTTCCCTGTGTAAACGGGGACTTATTTAAAACTAAAAATATACATTAAACTACAATTTCAATTTGTGGATTATAAATTCAATCACAATAATCACAAAAACAGGTTAATAGTGGAAGGCCAAAGTAAGCGGCAAGCGGCCGCGGGCGGCAATCAGCAGTTCTTTTTGCCGCTTGTACTAATTTTAAATGATGAAGGAAGTTATAATTTAAACATATAATTTAAACATACAGAGTAAGATGTTCACTTATTCATTGCACGGAAGTCGTACCACTATTAATATTTAAAGACGTAGATATCTGTATTAGCAATTTTGATAAAAAAAACACACACACACAACTGAGCTATGCCACCACCAATATAACTACCAATAATTTGGCATTTTATATTGAGAGTATAACTTAGAAATGTGTTATCACGCGTTGTTCAGGCACAAAGTACACAACCCTTTCATTGAGCTCTGACTTTATACTGTTTTTAGTAAATTCATCACATCTATAAAATACAAATTGTGTATCAAAATTTCACAGTGAAATAAAAATATTAAATCAAAAATAATTCTTTTTTTTATATAAACAATGCCTCTGTTAGTAAAGACATTTGATATTATTTTGCCTTTTTTCGATGATTTTCTGGAGGGAGATTTTCGTTGACATAATAAGGGCATGGTGCTATCATATCAAATAAGATTTAAACAAAAAAATAAATAAATAAACATAAAAAACAAAAAACCAATACAATAACAAAATAAATGTATACATACAAACTGAGAAGCCAAAGCAAAGATTAGGCCCAACTATGATATGCATAAGCAAGCTTAAGCAACCGTGCGAACACATATAAATTCTATGTGGCAAACTATAATGTACTTAATGAAACTTTTCGTTAAGTTTTTCAACTGTCATTTGCTTAAGCAAAAAGCGAAACTGATCGCACATTCTGTACGGATATATGTATATGTATGTACTCGTATGTATGCATATGTATGTAAATACAATAAAAATTAGTTATTTATGGTCCATTAAGAAAACTACATACATATTTAAGTGATTTCTAATTTGTGTTGAACTTTTCTCATCGTTTCCCTTTGCCCCCAATATGAAAATTAACAAAACATAAAAATTTAGTGCTGTCACAGCTGTATATTTTAAGTATTTTGCCCATAAATAAAAAAAAGGAAAAACTATGCCGTTTCGGGTTCAAAGTTTTGTTTTAATTATAAAATACATGTAATAGTATCGAATATTTTGAAATAATATATATAAATTATAGTCATTTAAAAGTTTATTGTTAAAATAAAAACATTTATTTCAACATAAATGTGCAACTGTGGACAAAAAGTTTCAAAGTCACGTAAGTACATTGTAGCCACCTGGAAGTTACCTCTGAATTGCTTATGCATCTGACAGCCTTTTCGTTAACTTTTGCAATTTGCTTAAGCTTGCTTATACATATTATAGTTGGGCCTATATTCTGTTTGAAAAAGAAAATAATGACCAACAAGAACAAAAACAACAGGAACAATTTGAGTCAATAATGTCTACTGGCGCGCAAAAAAGATTAAGAGAGTTTACACAAAACTCTTCAATTGGAAATACGCCTAAAACTCTGCGTATTTCAGATAGCGAATCTCTTCGTTTCTCTACTGAATCATCCTTAAAATCTATTCAAAAATTGGATAAGAGATTTGACAAATTAGCTGATAAATTAACTGAAAAACTTCAATCAATGATACAAACAATGTTCCATGAATATGAAGATCGTCTCTTAAGTAAAATTGACAAGCGGTTAAATGTTGGTAATTGTGAGCTTCACAATGTAATTGAAAGAGTGTCAAAAATTGAATCAGCTGTGCAAGATATTAACAATACAGCAAAGAAAAAAAGGAAATAATGTTGTTAAAAAATCACGTCAAGAAACAAGAAAATTCTATGGTGGCAAGTGATATTCTTATAAATGGTATATCGTTTGATAAAAAAGAAACCCTATTTAATTTGTACAACTATCTATGTCAAGCTGTTAACATTGACCCCCCAAATATTAAAGCTGCTTTTCGGGTAAACTTAAATAACTCCTTCCCTAAGAACAAAAATAAAATAACACCTAAGAAAGATTCTAATGATCCGGCAATAATCATACAATTTGAATGTCCCTTTGAAAGAAACTTTGTTTTAAAGTCTATTACATCTTACATAAAATCTAATAAGGATGTTTTGCGTTTAAATCTTATTGGATCTCCCTCCAGAAAATCATCGAATATTTTTACAAGCTTAAAAATTAGTTTTTTGTAGCGTTTTTTTTTTGTAGGAATTCAAGAAAAAAACAATTTTATTATATTTATGTATATTGGTAAATACATGTCATGTAAGAGACTGCCCAAAAATGTTTTCATTTCTTTTTTTGTCCAGTATATTCATTTGTACTTTCGACGATCATATTCATGACATCTTCATCAAAAAAGCATTCCCATAGTTCTAATGGCGTGTACGAACCTAACGAAACCAGATATTTTTTCTAAGGATAGAGATGATATTCCACACAACATCCAATTTTCTCGTACAATGCTTTTTGAGCATTCTCTTCGATTTACTCCATTTAGGTTTATTTTCCACTGAGACACGACCTTTTGACTTCGATGTAGATGGTTGGGAATCATTGTCTGTATCCATTGGATCATTGTTTGTATCCACTAATTCAGAAACCACTGGTAGATTCACATTATCATCCTCATAAATGTACTCAATCTCAAATTGGCCAGGTATTTCGTTGGGAAATTGAGTTTTATTGTGAAGTATTTGGAGATTATCATCTATATCTTCATCGTCACTAATATCATCAACCTTATCCGGTGGAGTAATCAAAAAATTTATTTGATCTGCATTATGTCCCACATCCTCGTAACTACTCCATCTATCTATTTCTGCTTGTAGCTCAGTTACAGTTAAAACCTTACGACGGCGCAACATTTTCACAGAATTTAAAAATCTTATTGCAAAGAATTTCACTTACTAGAGCTAAAAATGCGGAAGTCCCAAATTCTTTTATAAAAAACACACCACATATTTAAATTTAGACAAACACACTACACACCCTACACACATCGCATACTTTGTTTTCATGCCACATATTGAAGTATAATAAAAATTAATAAACATAACAAATATTCATTATACAACAGTTACGTTTATTGTTGCTGTTTTCAAGTTAATACCTTAAACAAATTAACATATATTTTAGAACACGTTAATGCCTAAGTAGGTAGAAAAATACCCAAAGGCTACAGCTTAGTGTGCGACAGAAAAAAAAATATCACGTCAATATAAATGCCCTAAATACTAACTGTGTGAAATTTCATCAAAATCGGACAACGGAATCGAGGGTCAGGCGTTAATGGGATAAAATAATTCTAACTTTTTTATGACTTTTATTATTAAATTATTGAGACTTTTAATTTATTAACGTGCCATAAATCATAATTTATGCTTTGAATCTTCTTATCGTCTTTTTTTTCAAAAATATTTACAATATAACTTATATAACTGCTCTTTGTGCTCGCATTGCTGATAATATTTTTCTACTTAAATATAATTCCATTCCATATGATATAAGTGATAATTCCAGAGCAAAAGAATATCCGGACTGAATATATGCCATATAAACGCCCAGAGTTTAAATAAAAATATTGATGAATTTCGTTTTATCTTCGAGGAATCTTTTATAGATATAATTTGTGTTTCCGAAACTTGGTTTCGAGCTGATATTCAAGACTATAAATGCAAACTTAAAGGATATCGTCTTTTTCAAAGTGATAGACAGTCAAATGGCGGAGGGGTTGCTATATATGTAAAATCGTCAATATCTTGTAATATTAAATACCAAACCATGGATGAGGATGAGCAGTAAAATTATGAAATTTCTCCTAATAATGATAACAGTAATGATTTAGATAACCATAATGAACAAGCCTCCAATAATTAGAAACAGGAATACCTGTTCAATGAAGTTTTTAATAAACAACAAAAACTTTTATAGGCCTAATAATATAATTGACACAAAGCCACTGATGGATAAACTACACATTAATAAAAGTGTAGTAATGCCAAATAATTTTAACCTCACCCCAAATAGAATTAACATTCGGATAGTTCCCAGTAGCAGTTGCTATTTGTTGCGACTACAAAAGTGTTGTTACTTCAAATACAATTCGGCAAATGCAGAAACCGTTTTACCAAACGGTCTTTGCCCCAAATACAAAAAAATTTTTCAACAAATTTAATTGTCTTTGCCCCAAATACAAATCTGCAAATACAAAAAATGTCGTACCAAATGCAATTATCTCTGTCCCAAATACAATTCGGCAAAGACAGTTTTTTTAAATTTTAGATTTTTTATTTTATTAGCACAACTGTGCTACCATTATTTAAAAGGACTGTTTTACAAGGTAACGAAAACTTTTCAATTTTTTTCAATAAGTGATTTTAAAATAATATGCGATTGACATTTTTCTGAAAAATGTATTTCAATTTCTTGGCCGATTAAATATATTTGATCATCGGTTGTGGACGGCTTTAAAGTTTTATTTACACGATGCGGAAGAATTATCGAATGTAACAAGTAGAAAAGTTAGAAGTGCTTACCATCTAAGAAATTTAAAAAAATTAATATTAGATATTTTTTTAAGTAATGTGTTCCTTACTTGTGTCTGTTGCAGTATTCCTTTTCTCTAGGTATTGCATGTTGAGTTTGCCTTTAACATAAATTGGTAGAATTCGCTCAGTCATCACATTTTCAAGAGCTGATATTAGCTCAAACATTAAATTTCCTTTGCCTGGATACAAGGTCTCAAAATCGATGTCAAACAATGTGTAACCACTAGGATCTTTGTATCTATGCCAATCGTTCAGGAAACTTGGTTTTGATTCTTTATTTTCCTTCATTCGTAGGACTGATGTAGCTTTCCAATGGTTTTGTACATCATTGGGTAAGTTGTGTGCAAACCATCATTCACCCTATATAATTTTGCTGCAGCTGGATTTTCAGTATTTTTTCATTGATGTCACTTAATTGCATCATTTTCAAACACATATACACCACATTCTATTAAATTCAATATCGTTTCGTCACTTACACCCCATGCCTTTACTAAATCAAATATTTCTAGCTCCAAAACATTTGCTTGAAAAATTTCCACGTCATTGCGGTTGGGTTCCATTTTTTCATACGTGTTTTCACTAAAACAAGCCTACTTTTTGCACAACAACGATCTGTATTTGTCGTAAATAATTTTGTCCATGTAATCTCCATTTGGTTTAATGAAATTCGAATTTGGATCAAATATTTTTGCTCTTGATTTTTGTCAACTGCAATTTTGCTGTTGCTATAAATGCTGCACATTCGCCAATCCTTTTTTACCACAAAAATATCATTTGAATCAAATATTTCTTATTTGCGACAAATAAAAATCACTCAACTACGAAAAGTATTTGTCACAACACCATATTTTTTTTCTGTGTAGCATCACTTACTCTTGGATATACTGATGTCATTTTAACTGGTGATTTTAATGCCAATATCTTAGCTGATAAAAGCCTAATGAGTGCAATTGGTATGATACTAGTCAATAACACTTTGCCAACACACTTTACATCCTTTCTTTACTTGATCTTTTTTTTCGTAGAAAATCTTTCACGAATTCTTTTATTTGATCAGCTATCTGCCCCTCTTTTCTCCAATCATGATCTCATTTTCACCTTATATGACTTTATAATTACAAAGCAACAAAGCAACAAACAATAACGTTTAGAGATTTCAAAAGCATTGATTTGTATTCCTTATTAACAGAGCTAACTACATTTGAATGGTATCAAATATTTTTTATTCCCACTGTGGATGGATTTTTTACACAATACTTTACAATATTTATATGAAAAATATGTTTGCATTAAAACCAAAGCGATCAAAAATGATAATCCGTGGTTTTCAGATGAAATCAAACTCTTAATTGATGTAAGAGATAGATCACGCGGGAATTCTTGGCCAGCTGCCTTCGATCGTTCTCCAGCCATCTGACTATATTATTCCATACACGGATTTTGATAGGGTATTCAAGGTCTTAATTCCCTCCAGGAGTGAATGGAATATGGGTAATCTCGTGCACAAATATTACACTAGGATATACACGGACGGCTCTAAGATGAGCCGCGGTGTTGATTCTGGTTCTTCTGTGACGAACCTGAGGTAGGCATCTCGTATCGTCTTCCGAATGAGTGCAGTGTTTTCCAGGCGGAAATTTTTGCAATCATGCCAGCTTGTAATACACTACGTGATCATAACATTCACGGCAATATAGGTATTTTTGTCGACAGACAGGCGGCGCTCCTTTGACATAATGCCTACACAATTTCATCTTCACTAGTTAAGCAATGTAGGAATTCTCTGTCAAGGCTAAGTCGTCTGTCTGACATTACTTTGGTCTGGGTGCCTGCGCATAGGAACCACTATGGCAATGAACGGGCAGACGAACTAGCCAGAACGGGATCTGCCTTGGATATCTCCGATGGGGTCTCAGTAGCAACTCCACTGGGGACTATCAAAGGTATCATCTTCAGACATTTTCTTACAAAGGCTGAGTATAGATGACGTAATTTAGACACATGTAGGATAGCCAAGTTGATGTGGCCATCTTTTAACGAGAAACGTACTATGATAACCCGGAATAGTAAGGAGATATCAAGGTTGCTGGCAGTATTAACGGGACGCTGGATGTTAGGCAAGCACGAAAATCGCCTGGGACTCCCATTTAACGACCATTGTCGTAGTTGTAAGGATAGGGAAAAAGAGGAAGTGATTTTCCACCTTCTCTGCGAATGCCCAGCCCTGAGTGTCAAGAGACATAAATTCATGGGAAACTATGCATTGAACAACCTTGGTGACGTAGCCGGGTCAAAACTCAATGACCTACTAAGATATCTCACAGCTACAGATTGGGTCTAGCAAGACATGACTTTCTTGTACTCATCTTAGCTACAGCATGTTGTATAAGACATTAAATCTGACGAGTAGTGGGGTCTTTTAAAAGGGGGTCCCTTCGACTCTACTTAAGTGGTCGCACGTAGTTAATCAACCAACCAAAGAGATAGAGCATACACAAGGTGGATAAGATTTAGATCTACTAAGCTACACAATTACTTCAAGTCTTGTAGAAGAAAAACAAATTGAAAAATTTGTAAATCCAAGTAATATGAAAAAAAAATTCAAATGGCTATTAGCTCGAAAAAGAAATGGATGGGGTTAATGAGAAACTGTCCAGAACCTGAAAATCTTATCGATGTTGGCAAGCTCAATTTAAAATTTGCAAAGATACCAATGCCTCAAGCAAACCCTAACTACTATAACGCCACTAATTTCCCTAATGATAGTCAACAATATTTGATACGTTTTCAATTCGAGTGTGTTACTCAGGAAGATGTCCTGGAAACTGTTCTAAGCATCAAATCGGATTCTGTAGGCGAGGATGGTGTACACCCGAAATATATTAAGCTGATAATAACTCACATATTACCACAAATAACACACTTAGCAAACTCCATAAAATTTATTATAAAATTAAACAGTGATCTTCTTGATAATTTTAGTCAGGCTTGAGTTCATTAAATTTAATTTTCATTAAATTATTTTTACTGAAGTTAGGAATTACAACTTGAAAAATTTTAGTATTAAAAATTTTTTTGATAAATGTTTACATGTTAAAATATATTTATTTGAAGCCTATTTTATTTTTGCCTCCTGAGTCGTGTTATTTAAAAATTTAAAAATACGCAATTATGTAAATTTGCCGTTGGTTAAAACTTAAATCGCTTGTTGACAGTAACAGCCACAACCATGGAAACAGATTTGTTTGTCTACCTATGGCTGAAGTTAAATAATATTCTAAGAAAATTTCTAAATAGTTGTTATTCTGCATTATTTTATTCTATTTAAAGCTTTTACGTAATTCTATATATTATATGATTTGAACTTCCTGTTTACACAGGGTTTCATTTGGTATTATTATTAATTTATTTCATCTATATTTCTTGTATAATTGCAACAAAAGCGGAATGGGAGAAAATTGGAAAACGGGAAGAAAGAAAGTCATTTTTATGATATTGCAAAATCTATTCATGTGGTTTGGCAAATTAATGTGAATTCACATACATAGATACAAACGCTCACATGCAAGTGGAAATTTTTAGATAGATATTATGTGCGCACATTTATATTGTATGGAAAAGTGCTGGTAAATTCTACTACTTTCCATTACTCAATAATATTCAATACTTTTCATTTGGGTACTCAATACTACTCGATACTTTTAACGAATTTTTTGAAATTGTAACGCATAGTTTTTATCTGCAAATTGAAGTAGTTTATTCAAAAAATAAAAATAAATCTTCAACTATTATTGGTTTTGTATGTCTTTTATTATGAAATCAAAAATAAATGTAAAGCTAACTTTTAATTCAACGTTAACAACAACTTAAGAAATAATTAAAAAAAAATTTGTAACTTACACATTGTTGTCTTTTTATACAGTGATGTATTTTACCCACTCAACTTGCTTAAAAATACTCAACTCAGAAAGTATCGAGTAACTACTTTTGAGTATTGAGTAGCCAAAAAAAAGGCAAATACTTGATACTCGGTACCCATTACTCAATACTTTGCCAGCAATAGTATGTAAGTGTTTTTTGGTAGTACATATTCATATGAATTTTTACTAGTGTGAAAGTATGTAAGTATATAATATAATTAAAATTGATTTTATGGTTTCGAATATAAAATCATTTACTTTTATGGTATTCACTTAACAATTAGACAATTTAATGACACCATTACATTATATTTAATGACACCATGAATTGTAAAAAAATCACGGATGCGTCTTTATTGGGCACCTGTTTCTATATGAAGGAGTTGTCAGATCGCAAAGAAATTTAGCATGTGATGGTTGCACTGATGGAAGTTTCCAAAACACTGAATTATTTCTGTTTATATGGCGCCTTCTGTTATAGGCTAAGAACCGCCCTCGTACGTTATAAGTATTCTTGGAATTTTCTAAAAATAGTATAAAATAAATAGGAGTACATTGGGTTATAACTTTGACTCTGTAAATATTTTTCAACAGTCATTTGTTTTCTAAGTTTTATAAACCTAAGTGTTATAAATCCACAAAAAAATATTTAGAAACAATTGGGAACGATTTTGGATTTTATATTAGCACAAAACCAGACTAGGGTGGCTACAGAAGCTAAACATTTCATTTTCATATGCGAATATCTCGTAAACTATAAGAGATAATATATATCTATATTTAGTATAGTCTTAAAAATCGGATAACAAACATAGAATTGGGATAGTTTTTAATTTCTCACATACCCGAGGTGTCCCATTCGGAGACACCTGGAACCGCCCTGTTGCTTTTATCACGTAAAAATTCTTATTTTAAACTCGAGACGACTTTCTCTCGTTCTGTACCTTTTAGAAAGTACAGAGATATTTACCTTGGAAAAATTAAACATGTCTCTGTAAATATACCTTTCATAACAATATAAATGTGTTATATATTCTTAAATTTCTTTAATTTAATTTGGCAAAATATTGATATTTTAATTTTCAAATGTGTACAACTCCAAAACCGTAAGTAACGAAAACTTAACCAATCATGTTTTTTTAATAGACCTAGCTACGGACTTTCAGAAAATATGCAATAATTTATATTTTGATTATTGTTTTTTCTGAGAAAATTAAAATTTTCCAAAAAACTTAGGCAACTAAACAGTATAGAGTCTCCATAAAACGACTTAATTTAAATTCAATTTTAAATGTTTCTTTTCTTCGCCTCAGTCGCTTTTTAGTTAAGAAGTAGTTCTTATTATTTTTTTCCAATACTGTAAGTATGTTAGATTTATTTTGAAGGACAATTAGCCTTTTCTGGGCTTCTTTTATATCCAATTTTTTATTTGCTGGCAACATTAAACACAAAGCACAAAAATATTTATTTGCTCCACATATGCGAGGTGGCATACTCCACAGTTAATGTTTACTTTATTATAAACAAATCAACAAATTAATAGGATTCTTAATTAAAGTTTACTAATATTCAATCAAATAAAAGGAAATAGAATAGAGAATTGTTTATTGTTATGGTAATTGGAGGATATTGAAGCGTAATCATGAATGCACGTGTAACCAAGCGTTTGTGGTAATTAGTAAAATGAATATATCCCAGCAGTTGCAGAAGTCATCAATGTAACGACTTACTAATGTTTTGTGTGCTCTTTGCTGTGCAATGTGGAGTTGATTGGTTTATATATCCCAGGTAAACTAGCGTGAAGTCAATTGTCACTTAAGTGGCTGCAAGTAAATGTTAAACAAATATCGATATCGAACCAAATTTTACACAGATCAGTCATTTGTATCCAGAATTGATACCAATAGCACCACTTCAGCATATAAATATTGACATAGAGATAAAATGCATCACTTATTTGTTATATTTATTAGCAATTATAATACTTACTTTTGTAAACTTGTCTTTGAAAAAATATATAAAATTTTAATACAAATTGCAAGATGTTTATGGGTGGCATAGTAGAAGTGGACCAGTTATGGACTGATAACTTCTAAATCCAGTATCCACTAATGTGGTTTCTACTTATTTGAGGCTTATTTTGGTTGAATTTCATTTCAATAACGTTATTCACAAGAGTTGTATGGTTGTTTAGTATGCTCGGAAGTGGACTTCATTCGGGAGCTATTGCTATTATTGACCGACAGCTACAAAATCCAGTAGCATAATTGCCATATAGCCGATATTAGTATGATTTCTGGATTAAAATTACTGATCTATATAAAAGTTGGTTCGATATCGAAATTTATTAGAACCTTTTGTTTTTGTTTTTTTGGAAATGGTTCTTATGCTGCCATCTATGACAAATTATGGGCCGATCTTCTTAAATTTTGGAACAGTGATGTTTATGCATATGCGGGTATTTCACGTCGAATTTTAACGTAATAACGGTAAATTTAAGATACACATTAGCATTAAAGTGAATTTCGGGAGGTAGACCTCTTATGGGAGATATAGTCAAATATGGATCGATATTCTCAAAATCCTGCAGTTTGGTTTAGGCATGTATATAAATGATCCGTGTAAAATTTTGGATTGGTAACCTTATTTATAAGAGATTTATGAGTATTAAAGTGATTTTCGGAAGAGGACTTTATATGGGGCATACGGTTAAAAATAGACCGAAATTCACAAAATTTTGTGGGATGATTTTTGTATACACGTAAATTATCTGTGCAAAGTTTTGAGGTCGTACCGATATTTATACAATATATATAGGGATAAATGTCTTTTTCAGATGTGGTCCTTGTACGGGAGCTATGACCAATTCTGGGCCGACCACCATAAAATTTAGTACAACAATTTAGTTGCCTATAAAGATTATTTTTATCTGTTTTATACGTATTTAAGTGAATTTTGGAAGTGGACTTTATATGAGGGCTATGGTCAAACATGGACCGAACTAAAAAAAATATCGTTTTGCGATTTCTTTTTGCATGGAACTTATTCCTGCTGAATTTTGTATTGTATTTAAATTTTATATGCATTTGTGTATAATTGAGCAATATTTCGGGAACATTTT
Source organism: Bellardia bayeri (assembly GCA_950370525.1). Classification (NCBI taxonomy): domain Eukaryota; kingdom Metazoa; phylum Arthropoda; class Insecta; order Diptera; family Calliphoridae; genus Bellardia; species Bellardia bayeri. The sequence goes on from OX493268.1 coordinate 50,072,663, forward strand.
TGTATGGGGGCTATGAGAAATCACGGACCGATTCATACTATTTTCCGCACACTTTCTTCTTTTATCATAAAAACAACGTATACAAAATTTCATGGTATTATCTGCAATGTATTTCAAAATATTGCAATAAAATGGACAAAAAATATTAAATTTTTATGGAGGTTGTCTCACATATTGGTCCATAACTCTGGTTGGCCTAAACCGGTTTTGATTTCAACATCCCGACAGACAGACGGACATGGTTTAATCGACTCCGCTATCTATAAGGATCCAGAATATATATACTTTATAGGGTCGAAAAATTATATTGTGGAAATTACAAACGGAATGACAATCTTATATATACCCCTCTCATGAAGGTAAAGGGTATAAAAAGGATCATTAAAAATACATACTGTTAAAAAATTTTACACGTGTTAGAAAACTATTTGTAATTTTAGAACGAATAGTAATGCAACACATTGTATTTAAGATTCAGCAAAGCAGAATATAGCACTCTTACTTGTTTATATTTGTTGCACTTTATAGAAATGACATTTTGCTATTTGCAAAGTAAATTATTATTTAATTGTCCTTTGCTACACTAACCTGTAGTCATTTCTTTTTATATTTCTATTTAAGGATTAGCTACTTTACTCAAAGGTAGGATCTTCTCCTCCATGGTATACAGAACACCTTTCTTTAATATCTTCGGATTTATATTACCTACATGGTCATGTTATACCTTAAATTAAAGCTTAATTTCTTGACTTGGAAATATTGTAATTTATCTAGTTACTCATAAAGACCTTTTTCCCGGATTTTTTAGATTTTTTAATAAAACTTCGGATCACAAAATAATTTTGCGAAATTTATCAATAGGTGGTACATATAAATAGTTCATGGAAAGGTCTTTAAAATACCTATTATTTGATATATATATCGTCGCCCACTCGAAAATAGGCGTAACCGCCCCATTTTTTTTAATCAGAATTTAAAAGTCTATTAGTGATAAAATTTTGATAGTGATTTGAAAAAAGTCACTAAAAACGACTTAAGCCAAAATTTTTGTTTATTTAGAACAAGACACAACAAATATTTAGTTCTATTTTGTTTGATGATGTTTTCGTTTTGCAAACAAATTTGTGCTAAAACAAGTGGCTACGCTTTTTTGACTAAATATTTGCCAAGTGTGACCGTACCTTTAGTAGATAAAATAAAAGTTTGTATAAAATGTTTGTATATTTGATATTTTACTTATTACAATCATAGGCGTAACGTGCAGTTTACTGTATCTTTGTGTCGAATTAAATTTTATATATAAATTTGGACCAGTTATCCGACAGACTGTTTGTACTATATATGGAGTCATAGAATCAGTGCTTAGAACACACACAAGTTAAAACAAGTAAGAAAGTATAGCCGGTCAAGCCCGACCATATAATACCCAACACCCAGTATATGTATAAAACAGTTTTTCAGAAATGGGCGTTATATGGGAGATATCACCTATTGTGGACCGATCATCCAAAAATTTTAGTGTCATGATGTCTGTGAATATAAGTATTATATGTGTTAAACTTTATCTCGATATAAATACTTTCAAAAGACTTATGGAGCTTAAAGTGAATTACGGAGAGGGTCTTATATGGAATTTCAACTAATTATGGACCGATCATAATAAAATTAGACCATATTATTTTTAGATATATGAAATATATTTGCGCTAAATATTATTTGGAAACCAATATTTTTGTGAGACTTATGCTTTTTAAAGTGATTTGCGGAAGTGGGTCTTATTTGGGAGTCTCGACTAATTATGGACCGATCATAATAAAATTGTACCGTATTATTTTTAGATATATGAAATTTATTTTCGTGCAATATTATTTGGATGCCAACATTTTTCAGAAAGTTATGTTCTTTAAAGTGATTTTCGGAAGTGTGCTTACATGGGAGCTACAAGTAATTATGGACCGATCTGCACAAAATTTGCAGATGTGATTTGCCTTCATTTACCACTCATTTGTGATGAAATTTGTTTGGATACTTGCATAATTCAAACATTTATGATCAGTAAACCCCAATTTCGGGAGGACATTTGTATGGGGGGCCGAGTGAATTAATAGACCGATTTACACCAGTTTCAATCCCATTCGTCCTTGGACCGAAAAAATATCATGTATAAAATTTTATCAAAATATCTTCAAAATTGCGACCTGTACTCTTCGCACAAGCTGTACATGGACAGCCAGCCAGCCAGACGGACTGACGGACGGATATCGTTAGATCGATTCAGAAAGTGATTCTCAGTCGATCGGTATACTTAAGGTTGGACCAATATTTCTGGGCGTTACAAACAAGGCACAAATCCAATATACTGGTGGTGTAGGGTATAATAACTAGTCTAGTAATTAAGTATGCAGCTACTGTTGAGCCCAAAATTACTAGTTCGGAACAGTCACCCAGCACTGCTGGAATGTGCAGGAAAGTGCTCACTTGTGTTGTGTGTTTCTGAGTGTCTATTTTTAATTATATCGTGTTTTGAATTGGTTGAAAAATGTTCATTAACTATTTAGTTTGCTTACACATAAATAAAGTGTTTGAGTTTATTTTATAATTTATTATTTAAAGTTGCCAATTTTCAAATTAAATATAAACATTAGGGATTAGATAAAAATGTGTCCAGTCATCTAAAAAATTTTGAAAATTGAAAAAAATAGGCTACAAATTTCTTTTAAAGAATTGATTAAAGATTTTAAAGAATTGATTAAATAAAATTTGTGACCAAAAAATAAATAATATTAAGTTAAACAAATTTTGAAATTGTAAATTTTGAAGGAAAACTAGACGTTGAGATAAGGGCCACCATAATGTACATATACTAACATATTATTTGTTTGTTGTTATTTTTAAGTTATTAAATACATTTTGTATGAAACTTTTGTAAAATTGTATTTATTGTAAATTCGTTATAAATACACACACATATTTTAATTTAATGTATACTTTGATATTTCATTATATATAAAAGTGACTTGTTATTTAAACATTTGCGTACATTATTGTTGACGATAATGTTGAAATTAAAAAATAAACGACTCTTAAATAAAAAAAATAATTGTTAAATAAAACTTTATTAAAAACAATACACATCTATTAACTAAATTTAAAAAAATTCATACATATTTTGACTGGTGTCAGATTGACATGAAATTTCACATACATACATAGATGTAGCAGAGAAGAATTAATAAAACGAATATATATATGTATATAAAAAAGAGCATAAATATTTCTATTTGAAAGAATATAAATTTAGTCTTGTTTCACACTCTTCAGTTTTAACTGACCAGTTTTTGTTCAATTCTTTTTTGAACTTGCCATTGCATTCACACACATCAATTTAATTTTCGTACTTTTTAATGCAAATCAACTAGAAAAAACAAAAGGAAAGAGGAAAATTCACTAGTACTCTCAAGTTTTCCTTCTCATCCAAAAATACTTGCCTTGACGAGTCAGAATTGAAGAGTGTGAATGTGGCCGGTTTCAACATGAATCGTATGTATCAACATTTTCATTTATTGCGACTTTTACTTAGAAATTTGTTTTTATTAGTAGGTCAACATTAAATGTGAATAAGTTTTAAAAGTTCTGGCTGGTCATTGTAAAAATAGAATTTTCCAGTGTCTTAGCTAGATTACACTAGAGTTTTTGTAATTACTAAACTACTTGGCGCGGTAATTTACACACAATAGAATCTGAATTAATTTTGAACAACTTTACAAAATTGTTGATGGTTGAATTATAATTTAATTTAACTTATTTGTTAGGCATATGCACCTAAATATACTTAAGTATACTTAAATTGAGATTCAAGTGAAATATTGATGCAGATTTTAATCCCAATTTTGATGATTGCCCCCATGTCTTGAGGGGAAATCTCGTTTTCCGAGACTTCATGTGTCAATCTTACTTGTCCTCTAGTATGTAAATTATTATTATTGTGGTTTCTAAAATTATTGTTTTGACTACCACGTCGCCAATTATTACCGTTAGAACCATTATTTCTGTACCTATTATTATTCTGAATCCAGCACCTGAGTTGTTACCTCTACGTCTTTTAAAGTAAAAGACCGAAGAATTAGAGGTTGAGGCTTCTGTACTTGCTTCTACGAATTTGGAAATTACTTCATTCAATGATGAAAAGTTTCCAGTTTTGATGATGAGCTTAACCTCATCAATTGAAGCGTTTCTTGAGATTGCCTTAGCCGTATTAAGTCTTACCAACTTTTCAGCAATTTCATGGGGGTACCCTTCTGTTATGTAAGCCCCACCTAATTTTTTTGCAATCTCCTGAATTTCATCCGCATATGCGGTTGCAGATTTTGAACTTTGCTTTATGTTTATGAGCTTGGAACATAATACTTCGGAGGACTCACCCTTAATGGATGTTTGTATTCGAGTCTTGATACTCTGAATGGTGTTTTCATCAGTGATCAAGTTCCTTGCCTGACCTTTAAGATTTGTTTTAATTACTTCTACAGCCACCACTTCATGTGTATCCTTGATTCTATCAATGAGCGTAAGGGCGTCAAGAAAACTCTGTAGATCGTTTATACCACCGTCAAACACGGGGACAATTTTGTATGGGCTCTACGAAAAATCATGGACCGGTCTTAGGATTTTCTACAGGACTTCTTCTTTAATAAAAATAAAGCGTGCAAAATTTCATGATATTTTTTGCATTATATTAAGGGAAAATAACGAAACATTTTCCAACTAGTGAGAGCTTATATTCGACAGTGCCGAAACTATTATACCCACCACCTATATAACATTAGTCTGATCTATACATGTATACTTGCAACAAATTTGTGATACATTCTGTATCGATAACGAAATTAATACGAGTTATTTTATTTTCCAAATATTCAAAGTTTTCAATTCTTCTCGGAAACTAACATTATAATCGTATGAGAGCTATAGCGAATTATGGACTGATCTTCACAAAATCGAATAGTAAAATATTTATTTATGGAGCTGTGTTTAAATATGGACTCATCGTCATAACATGTTGTACGTTATATCAACTTCATAGTGATTCATATAAGAGTTATTTTCAGAAATGGCATTTATATGGGGGCTATGGTCAAATATAAACTGATGCAAACAAAATATTGTTTTTTGATTTTCCTTAAAATTACTTTGACAGTTCTTCAAAAATTATTTATTGGATTTCGTTAGAAATAAAAGAATTTTGTACAAAAATTAATAAAATATAGTGTAAAAAAAAAAATAAGTTTTATAAAAATCGTGTGTGAAGTATATTATAAATCCGTAAGAGCAAAAAAAAAATGATTAAAAAGTTGAAGTAAATTGTAAACATAAAGTGCACAGTGGGCAAATGTATGCAAAACGATGGTAAAAAATCAAGTGAGCAATTGTGCTAAAAATTATGCTTTATTCTTTAATACATAAATAACTGGTTTGATGTTACCCAGTAAAAAAAATTCGTGTTTTTTTGAAGCACTTAAGAGAAAAGGCGCATAATCGAGCGCTTCAATAAAAGCGCTCTTTTGAAGCAATAAATGCTTACGAATAAAATAAAGATGCTTTTTTAGTGCTACCAACGAAGAAAGTTTGAAAGCGAAAGTCAATTACAACACGAATATCGCCCTTATTAGTTACTATGAATTTTTCGTAAGCAAAAACATTCAGATAGAATTAAAAAAAAAAACACTTTAGGAAAGTGCTTTATTTGCATGTTTGATTAGATTAAAAGAAGCGCTTATTGTCAGCAGAAAGTAGTCCCCCAAACCGAAAACACCTCATACAAAAATCATGCATCCCATCAGCAGGTTTGAAGCGATTTGAGGTATGAATTCTTACATAAAACCTGCTCCTTTTGGATGCCACTTCAAGATACAAAGCAACGATTACACGCATACTAAAAATATAAAATGAAATATTGAATAATATGATGAAAATGTTGTCAGATATACGAGCTATTGGATGGAATACACTTCTGCCACTTCAAAGAGGTATTCAATGCAATTTAGACTTGGCATTATTCAATCAAACAATACTTTAATATCAGGATGTTCTTGAAATTTTTTTTGGAATAATTAGATCTAAGGGAGGCCTTCACGACCATCCCGATCATCAGGAATTTAAATATAGACTTCGATCGTATACTCTGGGATACAACGAAGTGATCTTAGGCACTAATGCAAATGTAGAGGCAGATAATACTCCTGATTTAGAAGATGGAAATTATTCTTGAACAGGTAAATTTAAATTAAAAATTTTAAATAACACAGTGCTTTAATTTTCTTCCGATTTTAGCAGGTAAAATACATACGATAATTTCTACAAGCATAGAACAAGAAGACTTGCAAAACGGAAATCACGAAACAGAGCTGGAGAATCTAAATTGAGATGCTCTACAGAATTTGGCGGGTTACATATGTATGGCATAAATTAAAATATAAAGACCCTATTATTGCCATTAAACCTCTAGAAGACTCATCATACTCATGGGTTAATCACTTAAGTGAAGCTGACTTAAATAAGCCATCAAATTCACTATTGGATACCTTAAAGTCTTGTGAAGAAGTTTTTATAAAACTAAATTGAGACAAATGTCGCTTACTATGATAGCTTTTTTAAACTATGGAAACAAATTAAAATTTGTATGTTTTCTTTTGTATGAAATAAATAAATAAATAATAAGTAAATAAAGAAATAGATAAAACATAATATATAATACTTGTTTCTTTGCCTTGTAAAAAAAAAAAACTTTATCATTTCCGTTAATAAAGTTAACATAAAGGCTTAATTGGAGTAAACATTCTCCTATCCTAGCGTTGACGTTTATAATTATATTTGCTTATTGAAATTATGGTTTAATTTTTGGAATAAATGTTTTATTTATTCCAAACCGCTAGATTACGATTGCCAACTGTGTTTTATTTAGGGCTCTAGATATAAAACTCTGCCATTTTTATTGGGGAACGCATACTGTACACTTGTATTAAAACTCAACTTCTTTATAAAGGAAAATAGTAAGTTTTTATTTTATTTTGAAATCGTTAGATATAATGGTGTTTTTAGTCCTTTCGAGGAATAATAATCCTTTTCAAATAAAAACCATTCTTTTACATTTTCATTTTCTTTTAGATTCTGTAAGGCAAGGTTTTATTAAAATAGGTTATTGAACACTTAATTTACTTGTATGCCAACTTCCTCTTAAAATTCTTCATAATTTAGTATTGAGTTTTTTTTTTTTTTTGAATAAACAATAGCTTAACAAAATCTTCATAATAACAACTCAGTCATATTTTACTAAATTATTCTTGATGTTTGTTTCTACACATACATATGTACATGTACAAAATTGTTATAAACACTCTTCAGCATGTTAGGTTTTATAAACATTAAACAACATGAGTTGGGGTCTAAGCTAAAGCCTAGTACTATGTTCAAATTTGGGAAACATGTTGAGCAACATTAATTATTTTATACGGAAAATTTGACGTGTAGCTAATGTACTTTTGTAAACAAAACACGTATGTTTCGCTTTTTTGTGAATTTAAATCGAAAATAAATAAAATATTTAAAAAGCTGTGTTAAATCGAAATCGTTAAATAAAAATGAATAAATAAAAATATTACTGGCCGCTTGTGCAGTAGCACAACAAGTAATAGATATTGTTGTTTCGACAGAAGAGCTTTTGGATGACAGTCAACTGTTATTGAAAATTCACCGTGAAACAATTGCCACTTTAAGCATAGTACTCTGTTCAAAATTTCAAGTTAAAATTTCATGTTAAAAAAATTCACATGAAATTTTCATGAAAAAATGTTGCAGAAGTAGTACTCTGTTCATTTTGTGAAAAACATGTGAAATGTATCTGGCAACATTATTTTTTCACAGCGAAATAATTAAAGTAGTAATTGTTTCACGTGAAATTTTCATCCAAAAGCTCTTCTGTCGCAACAAAAATGTCTATTACTTGTTGTGCTGCTGCACAAACGGCCAGTAATATTTGTTTATTCATTTTTAATTAACTATTTCGGTTCAACACAGATTTTTAAATATTTTAACTTTTATTTAGTTTCGATTTAAATTTACAAAAAAGCAAAACATATGTGTTTTGTTTACATAAGTAAAACAATGTGGCGTACTTTCAATAAAAAAAACGTCAAATTATGTAAATTCGAGTGATAGGCAACATTGGCTACACGTCAAATTTTCCGTATGAAATAATTAATGTTGCTCAACATTTTTCTCAAATTTGAACTGAGTACTAGGCTTTAATTATTTCGCTGTGAAAAAATAATGTTGCCAGATACATTTCATATGTTTTTATAAAATGAACAGAGTACTTCTTCTGCAATATTTTTGCATGAAAATTTCATGTGAATTTTTTAACATGTATTTTGACAGCATTCCACTTGAAATTTTTTTCTAAAATATTTGCCTTCAATTTGGTATAAATGTTAGACAATTATGAATAAGTGTTTTTGATCAGGTAGGTGTAATGATAGAAGATAGTTTTACATAAATACAACTTCCAAATTAATTTTAATACGTTTTGCCATTTCAATATTACCCTGTCCACTATCCACTTACTGTATACGAGTATTCAAAAGATGCATAATAATATTTTAAGAGAAGTATTATATTCAAAAGTGCTTGTTATTGAGAAACACACTACACATACGAGCAGTATAACGAACACAAATACGTACACAAGAATATAATTTTTCTTTAACTTGTACACTACTTTACTAAAGTAACCATACGTTTGGACGTTTTTTATTTTCCTTTATTTTCGAGAGCATATGAAAACTGTTATAAAGTTGTATACAAATTTAAAAAAAAAAACAAAAAAGTTTTTGTATTCACTTTTTTTAATACAGTTCAATAGAGATATTATTTTGTGAGGTTAAGTATCGTTGTGAAAGTAGTAGGTAGTCCTTCATATCAAAAATACTACTACGATGCTAAAAAAAAACTGCTAAAAACTTCGCCATGCATAACAATATACATAATACAGATAACTTCAAATTTCAATCGTTTTTGTCAATTGAATTTTTATGTAAAACTTACAGATTGATCATGGACAATGAAGATTGTTGATGACGCCTTTGGCAGGGTAGAAAATGCATTCCAATTTGCCAATTGTTCCAGTACTTTAAAATAGTATTCTTGATTATTCGAACTATTAGCCTGAATAAAAAACTTTTCTCTTCTAGTTATTGTTGTTGCCAGATTCGATTAGTCAATTGAAAAAAATAACATGACAAACTTGTGAATCACTTGATGAATCGCATTAGCGGTTTAACAACATTTCGATCCATCTGCACTCATTTTAACCTTTCTTTGGCAATAGCCCAATGTTGTTCAGTTGGACAATGTTTTACTGTTTGACAGTCGAATTTTTACTTAATTTATTATTTGATTTTTAGCATTTTAAGTCATTATATTATATAATTTATAATCGATTTGATGAATTTGTGCGGCTGTCTTTGGTTTAACATGACTCACACTGTGCTAAAACTATTACAATTTGCAAGTAATATTCTACAGGCTTGGTGTTTTTTTTAATATTCCCTGAATTTTTAAACACATTGATTAAATATTTAAGAAATTTTGCACTTTTGTTTTTAAACGAAATTCCATGCAACATAACGTATGAGGAATATTTAATTATTAATATGACTTAAAAATAAATCATACGCAGAGTTAAAAATATTACTGCCGTATTCATAAAAAACAAGTAAGAAAGTATAGTCGGTCAAGCCCGACCATATAATACCCTACACCTAGTATATGTAAATATAAAAAAGTTTTTCAGAAATGGGCGTTATATGAGGGATATCACCTATTTTGGCCCAAAATTCAGTGTCATGATTTCTGTGAATATTAATATTATATGTGTTAAACTTTATGTCTATATAAATACTTTTGAAAGATTTATGGAAGTTAAAGTGAATTACGGAGTGGGTCTTATATGGGAGTTTCGACTAATTATGGACTGACCATTACAAAAGAATCACTCAGAAAGTGATTCTAAGCCGATCGGTATACTTTAAGGTGGGTGTTGGACCAATATTTACGGGCGTTACAAACATCAGCACAAATCCAATATACCCTCCCCACTATTGTGGTGGAGGGTATAATAAAGTATGTAGGTTTGAAGTGTGCTTTTAGACAAAATTTTCATACAAAATTTTCCTAAAGTACATTTGAAGTCTACTTTAATTTTTTATGAATTAGACCGTTAGATTACATCTGCTTATTTAGGCCCCTATTATGAGCTGCAGTTGACAATCGATATTCGCTGGCTATCGAAAACCGACTATCGAATGTAAAATTTGTATTATGAGTTGGCATCGCTGTCGAAAATTTCGTTGTTCAACGAATTTTTTATTGAACACAAATTTGCTGCCGACGCTGTATAAAACTATGCCTAATTTGTTTAATATGTCAGAATTTTTTTTTTGGTTTTGGTCAACCAAATACTACTTGTAAATTACTTTTACTCTCCTGCAGGTCTAAGGTCGTAAGTAGAAAAGAGCAGAAGAAACAGAAGAAGATCTACTGTTGGCAAAAAAGATTTGCTCTAAAGTTCAGGCAGCCAAAAAATGAGAGGGCATTACACAGAACCTTAATTCTATTCATCAGACGAATCATTAAAAACCATAATTCCGTGGTGGTCATATCAAATTTAATTTATTTTTCTTTAAGAATTTGTAAACAAATATAGCGCTAGCTGATAGAAATAAATGTACTATTGTGAATAATTCCCAAAGAGTGATTTTCACAATAGCGTTTTTTCATCGAATGTGCACCATAATACCAAATAAAAAAAGCGAATTTTGCTCATAACAGACATCTTACTTTAAAAAATGAAAACTGAAAACTTTAACAACTAAAATCTTGCAAATCACAGAAAAATAACAAAATATATAATTATTAAAATCTTATAATAAAAACTAATTATAGAGCAATTCCATATGAAAACGATCAAAATTGCCAAATTTTTGGACGACCCCTCTCCGATTTTAAAATAAATAGTCTCAATCGATTGCCCAGCAAAAAATAATGTACCTACATATTTTTTTTTTTTTTTATAGTGACTGGTTTAGTGGTGGTGTACACCACTGTAAGTGACAAAATTGAAGAATTCTTCATAAGGGACCTCATTGAAAGTTGTTTTAAAAAAAAACTACTAAAGCGATCGCAACGAGTGATAGCTCGTTGGAAAGGTATTGAATCAGGCTTTAATTGAAAAATAAAATTTTCCTAATTTTTCTTAGAAATTTACCTTTAAATTTTACCATGAAAATTAAATTTTCCGATTTTTCACAGAAGCTCCTAAATTTTCCGGCTAATTTTTTTTTTGGATTCCTCATAATTTTTGCTTTAAGAATCAGCAATAAAAAAATGGGCCCCGACTCCTTGTTTGGACAGGAGAAGAGCATTTAAGAGACCACCTTGTTAAAAATACATTTTAAAAATTATTTTACAGTTAAAAATACATTTATGAAGAAAAAATCTTTCTTATTTTGCTGCTTATACTTAATTACAATATTTATTAAAAATTTCAATTGTCTTGGCATCATTATAAAATTAAAGTAACTTTAAATTTAGCACGTCGGCAGACGAAGAGTACCGCTTTACATTAATTGACATATCAGAAATATTTGGTATGAAGCATTTGACATTATTATATCTGTTTTGAATTCGTCGCTCCATGGCATCGTGTTCTTTTTGAGTGCATAAAGCTGTGTTAATGGCAATTTCCTTGCTTTGAATCCACGAAAACAAATGTTGTACATTTAAGATCTGGTCAGTATATGGCCTTTGCAAACTTGCCTTAGTCGCCATGCGTTTTAGGGTTCCCCCTAACGCATCGCATGGGCCCTTACCGTGGGACGTCGCGAAAAAGTGCCACTCGACCTTGCAGTTTTGTTCTACTTCAATTATGCAAAGATTGTAAAAATTTTTTTTATTCTGGTACTGAGAAGCCGCGCCGTCTGAGAAAAACGTTACTTTGGCGATTGCATCGAATTTTGATCTTAAGAATTCAAACAGTTTCATTTGAAATAAATAAACGGACACATAATTATGAGCTAAACTCTCCGCGACAACAACAAGGCTTACGGTCTGTAGTTCGTTATGTTCGTTTTTGAAATAAATGCAAAAAGGATGCACCGTGCACTGGTCGTTTGCCCAGTGATAAGCCTGAATTTCATCCTGAACGAGAAAAGTGTAATTCTCGGCAAAGTCGCTTATCACAATGAATTCATTTTGGGCTAATTTCTCCTTACTTTCCTTTAGAAATTTCGATTGCATCTCGGATATGAAATGGTGCGCCTTCAGTTCATTCAACTTGAATCCGAATTCCTCGATGAATTCCGGAATCTGCTTTACCACGGTCTCAAGGGAACATCTGCCGCTGCTAATTATCCACTGTTTGAAATGCACCTCCTGAATTAACAGCTGTTCAAACTTTTCCGCCAAATATTGCTCTAGCTCGTCAATCTTCGGACAATTGTCGCATTTGGACAGATGACAATTTTCCGTGGGGTATGCGCACAACGACTTCGACAGGAGGTCCCTATATGTTTCAATTTCACCGTGAAATACCTTCAATTTCTTGCATGGAAAGAAAATTAATTTGATGTTTTGATGAAACATGCAAACGCAGACTGAATGCGTTTCGTGCCTGTCTAATGCCAGCACGCATTCTTTTGGTCGTAGGATGGCAAACTTAGAAAATCCCACTTTTTCTGCTGGGTATTTCTCATTGAACTGATGATATGCTTCGGATAGATTACATAATAATAATCTTGGCTGCTTGTGTACTTTTTCTCCATCTTCACGTGGGATAACATAGTCACGTGTACCTGGGCAGGCGCAGCTGTTGTCATCATTGCAGTAAAAATCTTGAATCAATTTCACCGTTGCTTCGCTGAGGGTCCTTGAGCCAAATTTCTTGGTGGGAGTCGCCAATATGCCCTTCTGTCGAACTAATTCTTTGCTTCTTCTCGCGATGTAAAAAGATGTTTGAAACTGTTCAGAAATCTTGCGTATAGACCATGATTGAGGCAGCACAGATAAAATGAGATATTTCTCCGGAAAAGTGGTCGCTAAATTGAATTTTCTTTTCAACTGCTCAATCATTTGTTTGCCGTCATCAACGTCATTTACTTGACTGCATTCGTTATCAGAGCCTTCATCAAATATTGTCGCGATTGCACTCACAACCTTGCCTTTTTTCTCTTTCCTGTATGTTTCACTTCGCAACTTTCTTTTTCTAATAGGCGTTTCACCTAAAGTGGTAATAGCCTCATTCAAAGGACTCAAAGACATATTGACCATCGGAATGTCTGCCTTACTATCAGATGGTGGCCGGCAGACCATATTCACTACACACTCAACTTGGGGCTCTTAAAAAAAAAACTGATTTTTTCTTCATAAATGTATTTTTAACTGTAAAATAATTTTTAAAATGTATTTTTAACAAGGTGGTCTCTTAAATGCTCTTCTCCTGTCCAAACAAGGAGTCGGGGCCCATTTTTTTATTGCTGGTTCTTAAAGAAAAAATTATGAGGAATCCAAAAAAAAAAATTAGCCGGAAAATTTAGGAGCTTCTGTGGAAAATCGGAAAATTTAATTTTCATGGGAAATTTTAAAGGTAAATTTCTAAGAAAAATTAGGAAAATTTTATTTTTTAATTAAATTCAATACCTTTCCAACGAGCTATCACTCGTTGCGATCGCTTTAGTAGTTTTTTTTTTAAACAACTTTCAATGAGAATTCTTCAATTTTGTCACTTACAGTGGTGTACACCACCACTAAACCAGTCACTATAAAAAAAAAAAAAATATGTAGGTACATTATTTTTTGCTGGGCAATCGATTGAGACTATTTATTTTAAAATCGGAGAGGGGTCGTCCAAAAGGTGATCGCTTTCATATGGAATTGCTTTATATTTATATATATGTGTCTGGGATTTTAGTTAAGATACGTTTGTAAATAGTTTTAGGACTTAATTTTGTAAATCACTTGCTTTCAACGCATCACATACGCTTTTGCGAACTCAACACCAAAAATATGAAATTTTGTAAATCACTAAATATTTCAAATTTTGAAGAAAAAAGCTTATAAAGCAAGTAACTATAAATAAACCTGTCCATCGATTTACACGATAGATACATTCCTGAAAAAAATCGCATAAATCGAAATAGAAAATTTTTGTATGATAAATCGTTTAAATACGAATAAATTTAAAATTTCGTTTTGAAAATTCATTTATTTTAAAGTAAATTAAATTATGTACATATATAAAAAATAATTAAAATCAATATATACATTGTACATACATATTTACATTGCATTAATAAAACAAAATAAATGGAATTCATAAAAACTATTACATGCCAGTATGTACACTAAAAAAACAATTAGAAATATATTAGATATACATATTTATCTGTATGTTATTCTTCATCACTGTCTTCCAGTACTAATCGTATATCTTTGGTAGGCGACATATCACTTTCGTCTCTAGATAATATTTCATGCAAGTCTGATTCGATAATTGATAAATTAGAGATAACGCCAGTTCGTAGAGATTTGGAAGTATAATTTGTAATTAAAACTTGAATTATTGTTTAAGTCCTTATATACCTCCCGATATTGGGCTAAGCCCTGTGAAATGTATTGCTGGAATGCAAGGGCTCTTTCAATATTTGGGTCATTTTTTAAAAAATGATTTCCCAATTTTCGGCCTAATTCAAGTACTTCACGAATATGTTTTGTTGTCAGTGCTACTGATTCCATTACTCCTTCATCGGAATCGTTGTCGTTTGTTTCGACCACCATATTTACTAAATCTTCAACATCTAATTTTTTATTTATCATCAATTCTTCAACACCATCTGGACAAAAGTCATCAACACCTTCTCCTTCCACTGTATGGGCCAACTGAACTATCTCAGACATTTCATGCTCCAAGGTTTGACAAGGTAGTATAATATTTTCTCTTACATCTGGCCACAAAATTTTCCAACAGTCTTTGAGCGTTGATTGAGTGCAGTATAAATCAATGCAACATGCTTTACACAATCTAATATTGTAAATTTTTTCCATGCATTCATTACTGTTAAAGATTTATCATTTTCGATTTGATCTAAAATATACCTATGCTTGATATATAATGCATTAAAAGTCGAAAATATTCCCTGGTCTAAGGGCTGCAGCAAAGAAGTCGTAATTTTTGATAGGAATATAACTTGCACATTCTCATTTTGCAAGTCTTCTGGATGACCAGGAGCATTGTCAATTGCTAGAAGCACTAGAAATGGCAATCCCTTTTTGTTTAAATACCGCTTTGCGTCTGGGACAAATATACATACATATGTACATAGTATTACCATACAAAAATACACATTTTAAATATTCGTTAATTTGAAATAATGTGTAAAAGCTTCAGAATTTTTAAACGTATATCTATCTATCTTATCGTTACGAAACAACAATTTTCTAAAAAATAATAATTTTTACTAAAATATTAAAAATAAAAAATCGTGTAAATTGAGGTAATTTCCACATCCCTCGTTATAAACGAAAACCAAAAAAATCGTGTCAAATTGAAATCGTACAAAAAAAGTATCATATAAATTGAGGGATAAGTGTACAACGATACTAAGGGGTATAAAAAAATTTTCGCACTTCTGGATATGTCTTCTTCTTCTTCGGATGATGAAGATTCTTCAAGCGTTCAAGACACATCTATTAAAAAAAAAACTCAATTGCGCTCTACTATAAACATCATGAATTAAACGAATAATGAGTAAGTAAAATAACACTGTGGATATTTACAATATTTTTGAATAAAACTTCGCGGGTGTTCTGACAGTTGGGCCAATTGCATTCAGGAGTTTCAACGTAGCCTCCCAAACATTATCAACAGTGCCCTTGAGATGCCAATATTAGGCATTCCACGAGCCACATCTGGCTGTTTTTCCATTTAAGCTTCTTTCTTCACCCTCAGAAAAATTTTAGTGGTTTTTATACTATATTATATATATTTACGTCGCATTAATAAAGTTCCTTTAAAATATTAAATTAATTGAATAATTTAGTTTTTTAATAATATTTTAATTCAACTTTTAAAATTAACGCCAAGAAAATGAAATCGTTAAATTTGAAAACGCAAGTGATAAAATTTAGCGTTGCGTTTTACAACCTACACAATTTCAAACAGTTGTAATAACAACAACGTAAGAATCAGCTGTTACAATGAAAACAATCACTTGCTTGAACGCCTTAATTTGCAAAATGTAATTTAGCGCAACGCTTAGAAAATGGTGGCGTTGCGTTTTAAAAAATTTCAGCGTGATTCATTTTGAGGTTTCCTACTTTTTTAAAGAAAAAACAAAAACACAAACAACTCAAATTTAATGGGGAATGTTAATTATCATTTGAAACAACATTCTTTGGAATTTATTTTCTGAAGATTATGTCTATCAAATGTTATCCGTTGCTACGTTGCAGATGGTCTATCCGTTGAGTCCAATTTTCGATGCCTCGTTCGAGCATTTCGACTGGACTGGCGAATGCCATGCGTGATGTTTTCCTCCAAGGCCTGCATCAAAGCGGGGTTTTGCACATAAACTTTTGACTTTACATATCCTCACAGGAAAAAGTCTAACGGTGTGATATCAGACATGCAATTATTGGCTCACCGAAGTGTTCTCTCAATAAATCCATTCAATTTCGCTTGGGAAGGTCGAGCGGCTTCAGTTATTTCACAAGCTGTATTTTGTACGCATTCAATTTAAGATCTAGACGTAAAATGCGCCAAGTCGTTCCATACGTCAGTCCGAGTTGCTGCGAACGGCACCGAATCGACTCTCCACGGTCTTCATATACACTTTCAGCTACGGCACCAATATTTTCGGTCAAATATTATCCAATAATGAATGCTGGGTCTCAAAATGGGTGATGGTGTTGCGAATAGTAGGTTTAGTAGGCCGATTATGATGACCATAAGTCGAGCGAAGTGCACGACAGTATGCCACGAGTCACACGCGATCTATCAAAAAAAGCTATTACAAAAAGTATCTCTACTTGAATCACCCTTTATATTTCAATTTCAATCGACTTCCAGTGAAAAACATTAATTTTATTTGTGAAATTTCCTTAAAGCATTTAATTAAATTTCACTATGATATATCAATCATTGAAGAGACTTTAAAAATACCAAAGTCTTAAGCTTGTTTTAATATTTTCGCAGAAAATATACGAGTAATATTTTAAATTTAAGGTAGTAGATTTACTTAATTGCTCGTATATTTAAAATTTTATTTAATTTCAATTAATATTTTTCATGTAAAAACAAAACCACCTCCTATAGGGTATTGTGACATTGAATTGAAATGAAATGGCTCATAAATTAATTTATTTTCTTAAGACTCTTACCAATTATTTTGTTAAAAAGTCAAATGAATATCAAATTGAGGAAACTCAACTTCTTCTCAAATCTTGTACCAAGCGACAAATTTTTGGTTAAAAAATATTATCTTTTTGGTTCCTGGTTTTTAAATGAAAACCTATTTTTAGCTTGACAAATTATTTTTTAGCTTGTTACTTGATCAAGCTTAAAATAACTACACGACATAGCTCTTTCAAGGTGGCTATCATAAAACACGTCTTTTTGAAGGCTGTAATCGATTCGATTGGCTCAGTATTAGCTCTATCTTTAATATAGCCCATTAGCCCAATTGAGAGCAAAATTTCGTGAAATTATAAGATTGAGAAATTTGTTTTGGTGGCTGTCAGACTACATCACTTCTACAGTCCACATAGATTATCAAACAGAGAGTCGATCATCATGCAAAAGCATGATTGCTCTTCAATTTTAAAAAACACAATTTTGAACTTTCAAGTGAAACTGAATTTATTGTAACCCATTTTAAGGCATCAGCTACTGATATGTCAACAAGTAAAATTATTAAGCTTTCATGTTATTCCTAAATGTCCTTGTCGCAACACAATATTCCTCTTGAGAACCCCTTTATTCCATTAGAAAATCTTCTCAAGAACTTTTAAAAATAAATATAAGAAAAGCGTATTCACCCGAAGAAATGTCAATAGATAAATCTGTGTGAGATATAATCTCATCTATTTTACTCCTAAAACTGAGAGTGGTGCTACATTTTATTATTTTACAAGACCATAAAGTACGCAATGTAGGATGCTCACAAAAGTGTCAAGCATTTTGCAAGCTCTTGTGATTAAAATAATCATTGTTGTAGTATGTATAACAGATATCAATTGTATCCACTTTAGGCAATTCTGCCTATAAGTGCAAGTTATTTTTGCAGCAACTAAATAAATTTAAAGATATTTTTTAATCTAGAAGAGTGACAGTATATTTTACCTGCATATATGTGGAGCCATCCTAATATAATTTTGTGTAGATTGAATACTTTAACAACTTACAAATTGTTTAACACAGCTACCATTTTTTATTTCATTTTAACATCTCCCTTGAATGTGTATTTGTAAAAAATCCTTTGTCCTCATCATAATCTTTGTAATAAAACATGCTAAAAAGAAATTGGAGCAAAAAATACTTTAGAGTTTAACATATATTGAGTAACATATAAAAACTTACAAATTTATCCTCATAATAATAGATGCTTTTTCGTTTTACAAAATAAGAAAACAAAATGTTGCCACCAATATCAAAATTTAGCTTAGTGTGCAAACATGCTAAGTCTCTTTTTATAAACTTTAGCTTTTAAAAACTACTCATGTAAAATGTGTTTTATTATAAGTTTTATGATGGGCTCTCTCTTGAGACCTCAAAACATAAGTGAAAAGAAATGTAAACGATTAGTTTTTAGAAAAGAAAATACTTGCCAGCTGCTCGAGACTTTACTGTTTTCAATGCCCTTTAAATCCATACGTTTCTAAAGTATAAAAAAGAGTTTGTAGATTATTTGAAATTGAAAATGGAGATAAATAAGAAAATCTATTTTTTAGCTTAACAAATTCTATATTAACTTCAAACTTGAAAAGACTTAAATTAACTTGACAATTAAGTTCATTGAAGGTCGTCAGTTAACTCCAATTCGATTAGAAAGAGAATAAAATAAATTTTAAAATTATATGATTAAATGTTTCATAGAATAATGATTTCTAAAAGCTGAAAGCCAAAAAGAAAGATTTTAGCAAATCTCTTAAATCAATTTAGTTCGCAGCCAGATGCTGAATTCGCTCAAGAAAGGTACGACAGAAGCGTTATTTACCAATTGCCACGTATTGTAGGGGAACATATTTCAATAATTCAGGTACATGGAAAACCTCGAAGGTGCCAACAAAAACGCAACGTACATTTGCATCCACAATGTTTTGAAAAATTTCATTTAAAGTAAATCTTGTTATTATTTTAAATCTTGTTATTATTTACATAATTACGAGAGCGGTTCGGAAATTTCTTAGCCTAGCAGAGAAAAAGAACAGTAAGTTTTTCAAAGACATTTTTATTTTTCAATATAATCTGCTGAAACTTCAATACACTTAGTCCAACGTTTATCTAGATATTCTATCCCTTGATTAAAATAGTTTTCCTCAAGGCCTTCAAAATAGTGATTTACAACTGTATTTGCATCTTCATTTGAGGTAAAACGCTTGACAGCTATGATTTGTTTCGATTTGGGAACAGGTAAAAGTCACTGGGAGCTAAATCAGGAGAATAAGGTGGGTGGTCAAGCAACTCGTACTTTAATTTGTTGATTATAGCCATTGATAAAACACTCTTGTACGCTGTTGCATTGTCTTAATGCAAAATTATTTTTTTTTTGTTGTAAGCCAAAACGTTTTTCTCGAATTTTTACATTTTTACATTTTTTACCCTTTTGCAGATAGTCACTCCATAAAATTCCTTACCAGTCGCTCGAAATGTTTTTGCTTTCTTTGGGGCACTTCTTCCAGCTTTAGTCCATTGCTTGGATTGTTCTTTTTTCTCTGGAGTATAGCAGCGTTGTCCAGTCTCATCAACAGTTATGAAGCAACGCTTGAAATCCATTTTATTTTACTTAAAACGATGAAAACAAGCTTGAGAAATTTTCGTACTTATGCGTTTTTGGTCGACTGTTAACAAAAGCGGCACCCATCTTGCAGAAAGCTTTTTCCTCTGTAGTTCTTCATGCAAAATAAAATGGACTCGATCATTTGCGATGCCCATGATATTAACTATTTCAAGCACTTTTACTTGGCGATCATTTAATACCATATCAAGGACTTTGGCTACAATTTCTGTTGTTGTAGCTGTTTTTGGACATCCACTATGTGGTTCATCCTAAATGCTTGTACGATCACGTTTAAATTCAGCAACCCAAGATTTTACTGAAGGAGCACTTTCACCTAACACATGCGCCATATCCTTATGAATTTCTTGTCGCGATATATTTTTTTTTATTTAAATATTTAATGACACAACGATTTTCTAATTTTTTCATTGTAAAAAAATCGTGGATGCATCTTTATTTGGAACACCTGTTTCTATATGATGGAGTGGGCAAATCAAAAAGAAATTTAACATGTGTTCATAGCACAAATGGAAATTTTGAAAACACTTTTTCTTTATATTTTTTCTGTTTCTTCCGCGCTTTCTGTTCAAGGCTAAGAAGTTTCCAAACCGCCCTCGTACGTTTATAAATACATGTGTACATATATTTTGAAATATGGCTCATTAGTAGTTATTTTGATTTTTAATATATTCATGAACATTTTTTTATATGAATATAGATTTATGCATATGGAAAATTCATGTCAAATTGTTGCCAGTGTTCGCACTTTCGAACACCTATTTCAAGAGCTCACGAACAAGATAGGGCCAAAATGACAACTGATTCAGTTGTATTCATAGGACCCAAATTACCATAAAGATTGTATTTTTTTTTTAAAAGCTTGCGTTTAAATTTTCTTGACCGAAGATGGGTTAATGTTTTAATATTCATGTAACAAAAGAAGCGTTGGAATATTCCTATGCCACAAATTAATACTCAATTATTAATATTTAAGAAAGTATAAAGAAAGAAATTAAACGCTTATAAAATGCCTGGTTTTGTTTTGATGGATCGCATCGTCTATTACACAACATTACTTACTTATTCTTTGAGCAGCCACTTGCGTAGCAACTCGTTTTCTTAACTTCTTTTAATAACATTTTTGCTTACTTTTTGTTCACGATATGTGCTTGAGACTTGCTGGTATCGTTTGGTACTTTTTACAAACTTTAGCTTTTTTTGCAGTCACTGCTTGTTTTGCTTCCTATTTACATTTTCCATTGCTCAGCACTAGTAAATATATATTCCGACTAATAAATTGTTTGACATTTCCATCATTTTGTATCGAAATATAAATTTTCATAAAAAGTGGACTTAACATGATTGCAAACTAAGCTAACAATTTTACATTTTTAGCAACTTGTTCACTGCAAGTACATATAAATACTCGTATGTATGTGGTTGAATGAGAAACTTTAGATAAGATCTCTTATCAAAAAAAAAAAAAAGAGTAAATTGAAAACAAGCGAAAAAACTAATTGAAATTTATTTTAAGTATAAAAAGGAAATTGATGACAACAAATAATTATTTTTATATTGAAAGCGTTATTAATTATTTTCAGATTAAAGCCAGTCATGTCCTTGGGATAGCCAACATAGTTAATTCCTTATGGCATTATAAAAAAAGGTTGAACTTGTATATATTGTGTTAAAAAAATACTAATTTAATTCAAGTATTAAACATTTAAAATACTAAAATAAAAATAATCTTTACCAATTTAAATTTCATGTAAACCTGTTCAGCTTTAATTTTACCATTTCCTATTTCTCAACAAGAAATTTTATTTTCTCCTTTTCGTTCTATCACTTTACTGTCAATTTATATTTTAAATGTATTTCTGTCATTTCTTCTATGATTTCTGTTTACCTTTCGAATATATGTTCCTACATATAGCATCTGATAATACTTTAACTGGCATAGTGTTTCAGCATAGACTATAAGTCAATATTTTATTTAACATTATTGTGTGCTGTGCACGTGTTTAACTTTTGACGCTTTTCGAAAGTACAAACTTAATTTTATTTCGTTGTAATGTGTCACATATCAAAGGTGCAAACTTAATTTCTTATGAAACATCTTATATACATTAGTTGGTACCTGAAAATAAAGTTTGGTTAATTAAAGGTGTCACATGAAAGTTTTGTATGAAAATAAATTTATTATTAAAGGTATACATATATATATATATTAGGGGTATAGAAGTAAAATAACAATCACCCCTATCGTGAATAAAAATTCCACATGAAATTTGTTCCCTTTTCACATTTTTCCTATTTAAATTCAATGTTAAAAAAATAAAAGGGAACAAATTTCATGTGGAATATTTATTCACGATAGGGGTGAATATCAATTGTTTTAGCTGCTGTATTAAAAAACAAAGACATTTTTATAAACTTAATATGGATACAGTTCGATTTGCTTTCCTTTATGTGTTTAAAAATCATCACATAGTCAAAAGTTATACGCATTCAATTTGAAAAATTTCAAAAATATGATTTCTGGCCATCTTTTTTTTTTTTTTTTTTGAGATAAAAAGATACTTATATTCTTTTTACTTTATTTAAGAAATTTCCAAGAATACGTATTTATATTTTTTTTTGAAAGCCAATTTTAAAGGAAACATGGTATATTAAAAAAAATTAAAAGCAACAACAAAAAGATATTGTTTTTATTATAAGATAAAAATTCAAGACTTAAACTCGACAAAACTTCCTCTCTAGGCACATGCAATTTTATTGCAATCGGTTTTACAGATTTTACTTTTTAAAAAAGCTCTCTCGTTTACTACACTTTTACTTTTAATTTACAGTTGAGACCACTTTGATGCTTACTCAACGATGACTCAAAATAAGCTAAAGGTCTGTACAGATGGTTGTCAGATCTTACAACGTTGTCCGAAAATGATCAGAAAATGTTTAACAACCGTATGAGCTTAAAGTTTTTGTCTGTCAACGTTGTAAGAAACATCTAACAATCGTGTCAACACATTGTTTTTGTAATTGTAAGATTGTCTTAAGACAATTTTCAAACACTTTTAATTGTCATATGTGCATAGTTTATGCATCTGTCAATAGCAGCATTGTCAGATAAATTATTTCTAAATGCAGCTCTGTATATACGCGTACATAAATAAAAAAAAACAAACAAAAATGTGCGTTAATAACATTTTGGAAAAAAAGTGGAAGAAAGTTAAAGAATTAAATTAAAGAAAATAAAAAATGGATAACAACATATCTATTGGTTAAAGCTGTTTCATAGAGTGCAGTTATGAGCCAATTGAATTGAATTGTTCTATTCAGTCGCCAACAGTGTCTAAGACATATGCAGATAAAATTGTTTCAATAGCTCTTCTTTGTTCCATGGCAATATTTAACATTTTTAAACACACACACATGCCTAACAACGAATTTTACAATCTTTGCCACACAACAATCTAACAACCGTGTGAACTGACAATTTTGGTTGATAGATAAATTCATTGTGTGACAATTGTGTGCCAATGACATTGTAAGGTTTTTTATAGTCGTCTAAACTCACAATTTACCTTTAGCTAGCAATTTTTCAATGTCAGTACATTGCTGGCACATTCCTAGATCTGACAACATTGTATGATTTGACATCCGTCTATACATAGCTTCACTCACTTGAGTGGAACTATATGGTTCGGAGCTAAGATACTAGAATATTCATGTGTAGAATATTCGTGTCTAGAATGTTCAGCCAAAAGTATGGTACTCTGTTCATCATTTTGTGCGAAATACCACCAAAAGCCCATATAAAAAAATTGATGCGAAATAAATGCGAACTAATGCTGCTGAAGTTGTACTCTGTTCTTATTGTGAAAAGTTATGAAATGTTTCTGGCAGCATGTATGTATATGGTAACATTTTTTTCCAACTGTGAAATAATGTAAGCGGCACTTATTTCGCACGAAATTGAAAAAAAACAGCCAAAAACATATGGTTTTTGTTTACATAAAAGAAACAATGTTGCATACCTAAGAGCAATAAAACGACAATTTTCTTCTAAATCGCGGCATTGTCACAAATTTGAACAGAGTACCATGCTAAAGCCGTTAAAACGTAATGTTGTCACATTGCTCAGCTATGCTTATAGCAGGGTATTATCAACAATGTTTATAAATAGAAAGTTCTAGAAATGTAAATGTTGCTAAACAAGTTGTGTGTTGTTTAACATGCCGTATGTTGATAAGCATGCGTTAAATTTGAATTGAAATACCA
Source organism: Bellardia bayeri (assembly GCA_950370525.1). NCBI lineage: Eukaryota > Metazoa > Arthropoda > Insecta > Diptera > Calliphoridae > Bellardia > Bellardia bayeri. Next base: position 50,097,046 of record OX493268.1, read on the forward strand.
TTTCGTAATAATACTTTCAATAACGATAAATTCTGTTCAATTATTCAATTATTCATTTATTCAGTATTTACTTAATCATGAATAACAAAATATATATTGGGTAATGTAAAATATTCTTATGATAGAATAACATTTTTATTTTGAAAATATTAAAAATCTCTCACCCTCTCTCACCCACGGTGGGGAACACAAAAATAAAACTAATAAACAAAATTTAAAAAAATGTTTTTTTTTTTTTTTCATTTATTTTAGGTTTAATGCTAAAGAAAATAATTTATGATGCAAAATCAACAATAAACAATAATTACAAAAAATTTAATATGTACTTTACTTTGCACAAGTGTGTCTGTTGAAATATTTATACAAAATGTCAAAGTTTACCAGTTTAGATTTGTATGGGTTTGCTTTGTTTATGACTTGGAAAAAACATTATTTTGATATTAATTTAATTGCATGGGGTAAACACTTTTTGCAAATTATCCAACAGAAATCTAATTATAATATAAAACACGTCATATTATTCCCAAATCACAAACCAGAGGTCGCAAAGAACTATTAACGTATGCGGATGCACATATCATGATAACGGAAATAAAAGATACGAGTGTTTAACAGCAATACATACTTCTACAGCAATAGGCAAACCCGTTAGTCGATAAACAGCAAGACGTGTCCTTTGCGATATTTGTTACATCTCTGCATTAAAAAAAACCTGCACTTAAAAAAATGTTAATAAACGTTTGCTGTGTGCAAGAAAGCACAGAAATTGGATAGTAGATAACTGGAAACATGTATCTGGTCAGATGAACTAAAATCTATTCTTCTTCAATCCGAAGGTAAACAATATAGTTTGAGCCGAACAGGATACAATAAAGCATAGCGGGACGATTTTTTTATAAATTTTTTTTATTTTTCAAAAATTGATAAAAAAATATAAAAGACGAAATCTTGTCCATTATTTCCCCTCAGTCATATAGAAAATATGTTACGCATATAGCAAGCTATATCTTGTTAAAATCCAATTACAACTGCGGGTTTTATTCAAAATATATTCTTTCGCACGCGAGCAGTTAAAAGGGTTTTAGCGGATCTTAACATAAATAAGTGTTCTTCGACGCTAGCTCGTCCATTAGCTAACCTCTGCAGCACCTTATATCGTGCCGGTGAATTTCCCATGTGTTGGAAGGTTGCTAATGTAACGACAATTCCTAAAAAGGGAGAGGCTACAAACCCTGAAAATTATCGCCCAATTGCAATCTGTTCTACACTTTCGAAAGTCATGGAAAGTATGGTAAATTACCATCCTGTGAAATATCTAGAGTCCAACAATTTACTTAGCGACCGCCAGTACGGCTTCCGTAGAGGACGCTCTACGGGAGACTTACTAGCCTTCCTATCAGAAAAATGGTGTCGTTCTATACACCGTTTTGGCGAAAGTAAAGTGGGTCTAGATATTTCTAAGGCGTTCGACAGAGTCTGGCATGGTGCTCTCTTATCGAAACTCATTACTTTTAGTGTCGGTGAAAACTTCTCTCGATTTATATCGAGTTTCCTCATAAATCGCACTATACGAGTTGTTATAGATGGAATCTCATCAGACGAGTTCAAGATCAATTCAGGGGTACCCAAAGGCTCCTTTCTTTCTCCCACTTTATTTCTCATCTTTATAAATGACCTTCTTTGTTAAACTTCAAACCCTATCTATTCTTTTGCAGATGATAGCAGCATTTGCCATTCATACTCATTTAACCATAGACCAAAGCCTTTGGAGATTGGGGAAATGAGACAAGATATGCACAGAAAAAAAAAATCATGATTTTTTCTCAATTAAACCTTTAATTGATTTTAAAATAATTTTTAATTGAAATTTTAATTAATTCAATTACTTTATCTGATTTTTCTGATATTTTCAATTATATCTCAATTTTTTTTAATTAATACTATCATTTTGTTTACAGGTCCGATTTCAAATAAATTTTTAATTGATTCCACAAATATTTTAATTGAAACTAATTTTTATTTTTTTCTGTGTGAATGATACGCTGAGCCGAGATCTTGAGATGGGGTTGTGCGAACAGAGTCGATTTTAACGTACGTAAGACCGCGTACAGTAGAGGGCGAAGGTGCTTATGGGTGACAGTAGGGTATCCAAATATATAGATTCATTGGGACATCGTCGCAATTGTTTCACTGTTCTATCGATACTATAATGGAATGTGTTCTGCTGAAATCAGGGAACTTGTTCCTGAAACACCCAGTTTTTTATGTAACAGCATAACACACTACAGGGCAAATTCGTTCTTTAGCCGTACTGTCCGTATGTGGAACAAACTACCAGCACAAGTATTCCCTGCCACTTTCAATATGGAAAAATTCAAGTCAAATGTTCACAAACACTACTTCCTATATCCTCCTCCCATAACCTATTTTCATAGTTCCAACACAATGCACTGCATAAGTAGGGGTCGTCCCCTGAGTGCTGGTTCAAGAAAAAAAAAATAAAGTAATACATACAAATTACAACAGTGTATACAGAGGTACACAGAAAAAAATAAAAATGAGTTTCAATTAAAATATTTGTGGAATCAATTAAAAATTTAATTGAAAGCGGACCTGTAAACAAAATGATAGTATCAATTAAAAAAAAATGTGCGATTTAATTGAAAATATCAGAAAAAGTAATTGAATCAATTAAAATTTGAATTGAAAATTATTTTAAAATCAATTAAAGGTTTAATTGAAAAAAAACATGATTTTTTTTCTGTGTATGTGGTACTTTTGATTGATTGTTTTTAAATTCTTGTAAAACAACAAGCAAAAACCACGAAGTAGTTTCACAAAATCAATATCAAAATCAAAACTATTACGTGCATATTAACAAAAATTATAGCATTTTATGCAGGACATATCTGCCCATATGACTATAGAAAAATATTGCAACTTTTGTTATTATCTTTAATTTTTAACAATTTTGGAAAAAAATAATTTTAAATAATATTTTTTTTGTCATATATTCTTCTAAATGTCCAAAACTACTGAGTGGAGTAAAAATTGTATTAAGGCAGAAGGAAGGTAATGTTGTAGTTAAATTTTCAATTTTTTTTCACTAAGTAGGTTAAACTATTCTTCAGTTATGTTACTCAAAATCCTTAACTACGTAATTAAAAAAAAAAACTATATCTCGAAAACTAGGGCTGATCTAAAAAAGTGAGTTAGAGGAATTGGAGCCCTATATAAGATGTACAAAAGTTGACTAAAAAATGTATGGCACCATTTTTCTTGTTGGGCTGTGTAATTTAAAAATATAATAATATTACATTGAAATATAAGACTGACAAACATAATTGATAATCAAAATTAATTTAAATGCAATGGAATATTATTGCTCCATCATAAAAAAACTGCGTAATAATAATTAAATATCTAAAGTTGAGAGAATCTTGATTTAATTTTGTTACCAATATATGAAGTTGACGAAAACCTTCTTTCACATGGTTTGGTGGCAAAATTGTTAGCAACTTGTTCAATTGCTCTTGTTCCATATCATAACATACTTTAACAGGTGTTGCGATGTGCGTATTTCAATTGCATTCATTATTTTCTCGTTTCGCAATCAGCGTTTTTAGTTCCTTTCTATTAATAAACATTTCAATCTTATTATCTCACTCATTCATTATTTCATTTTTTGTTCGGGATTTGTCAAAAACTGTCTTTTTGTGATTGATATCCGTACAAAATTCTAGTGACCCAAAAGAACACTTCCAAAATCTTGAAAGAATGGCCTAGCAAGCATTTTTAAGCAATGGTCAGCATACAGCTGGACCTCAATAAACTCTAACCCACTTGGACGAGTGGGACAGTATTTCAAGTGTATGAATTAAAAAAAAAAAAACATGTAAAAAGTGTTTTACGAAATAAAGGACTTTCAACTAAATATTAAAAATACTATCATTCCTTAAAGTTTCTTGGTAGTGAAAAATTAAGTACATGCTGGTTGTTTTCTTTTTGTTTGTATTTTTTCTTAGAATTTGGTAATTTTAGTTTTGATTTAAACTTTTTTTAAATAGCTATTAAAATAGCTATAAAAAAATAAATAACAACAAATTTTTCTAATGTTCTTTATTTGCTGCATTTTTATGCAATAACAATTGCATAAAGTACAAATATTTACTCATTTGTTTAATTACATACTCATACGTATATCTATGCTTTACCCTACACCACCCATAAATACTAGATTTCGATTAAATATTTCTTTCACATGGTTTGGTGGCAAAATTGTTAGCAACTTGTTCAATTGCTCTTGTTCCATATCATAACATACTTTAACAGGTGTTGCGATGTGCGTATTTCAATTGCATTCATTATTTTCTCGTTTCGCAATCAGCGTTTTTAGTTCATTTCTATTAATAAACATTTCAATCTTATTTTCGCCACAAATAAGTTATATGTAATACCAAATGACAACTACACAACTCATTAGACATAATTTTATGATGATCGGCACATATTCACTTGAAAGACCATAGATCTTTTAAAAATTTTGTAACAATTTCTTTTTTTACATACATAGTTATTTAATTATAATAATGGCAATTAGCATACATTCCCAAATTACAGGATGCGATATATTTTCTTTTTATAATTTGTTTTCAAAATATTTGCAAATAAAAAGCAAAACGTTGAACTGCACATTTTGCACTTGGATTTAAGTCTGTACATATTTGCACAAGGAAAGTGACCAGGTTTTGGCGATTATTTTCGATTATTATTACCACGTTTCATTTTACTCGTTGACGTGGGGAATGTAATGCTTTCGCCAAATATATGAGAATATTGCTTAAATCACCTGATATACACTCAAAAAAATAATGAACTAGAAGTTAGGAAATTTTACTTATTTTGAGGACGTAATGGTTGTCGTATGGCGCCAAAGACATTTTTTATTACAAGTCAGTATAAAATTTCCTTAATATTGGGGAAAAAAATTTACTTAATATTAGTCCGAAATTCCTACTTTTATACAAAATTTTCCTAAATTATAGTAAATTTTAACTAGAATAGTGGAAAAAATTATTTTTACACTAGTTCATAAATTATCTGAAACATTCCTTCATTTTAGTTAATATTTACAAGAATATAGTTCAGATAAATTTGAGAGAACAATAAAAATTAGGAAATTTTTCGTCTATTTTAGTTAAAAAGATAAATCTTTTTTATTTAAAATTATGACAGCATGTAAGAGTTCTGAGTAAAAATTTACTTTGATTTAATAAATATGTTACCAAAAACGTATAAAAAAGTTATGAATTTAGGTTAATTTTTTCCCAAAATTGGATACAATATATGTAAAAAAGAGTACATTTAAGCCTTAAAACAAGGAAAAAAATCTGCAAATAAGAACTGAAATTGAGTAAGCGCATCCACCCCAGTAGAAAAAAATTGACTAAAATTAACGGAAAAAAATACTAAAACAGAGTAAATTACTCCCAGAAAATAGGAAGAAATGTACTGTAACTTATTAAATACATTTACTCTAATAAAATAAAAAATATGTTACTAGATAGTACATTTATTCATTATTTTAAGGAATAAATGTACCAAGTAGTAACCTATTTTTCCTAGCTTACTAGAATAAAAGTACTAAATACAATTACATTTTTCCCAATTTAGGAGTAGTATATTTACTTAATTTTAATATTATTTTCCTAGATGCTAAATATTGCTTTATCTAGAAATAAACGTATACGAATAGGTTCTTTAAAAGGTTTATTTATTATTAAAATATTTTACAATGTAGGAATAACAAAAAAAGTACTTAAAATTTAGGTTAATATTTGATTTAATTATAGTTTTGAAGATATATTTTTAAATTACAATAGAATATTTTTACAGGATTTAAATTTAATTTTTTTTATATAAAAAGTATTTTTAATTTTTGTTTGAAATTTAGATTAATATTTGATTTAATTATAGTTTTGAAGATATATTTTTAAATTATAATATAATATTTTTACATGATTTAAATTTAATTTTATTATTTCTTTATAATTACTAAGTATTTAATAGGTCTTAAATAGCAGTTACAGTTTAATTCATGAATATGAATTGGAGGTGACTTTATGGATGTTGCTGGTAGTATTTTATATTCTAATAACTCAGGGCTAACAGAATATGATGAAAATACTTTCACATATGATAAAATTTTAATAATTTGACAAAATAGAAATATATTACCATTAACTTCATAAATTTCTTGAATTTTAGATGCTGTAAAGTTTGGGTCATAACCATAAATTACAAATCCAATTTTATATAGTTAAAATATGTATACTTAAGGATTCTGTTTAAACAAGGAAAACAATTTAAAAAAATGTACTTCAGAATTTACTGCTACGTGATAAATTGTGAGAAAATTCAGAGCCTTTTCATAGTTAAATTATGGTTCTTTTCAGAAGAACTACGTGGAAGGGACACTCTTTGTGACACACTGCTTCTTTGGCTATGGAACACTGAAGGTCCTTAGTCTTCCTAATTATACTATTCCAAGGCAATCGTTACAAAAATACAAATAGCGCATCATATATTTGGAGTTACAAATAATTAAATAATAATTCGAAAATATGAAATTTGAATACAGATGCACTTTTTGAATTTAAGGAAACAAACAATAATTACGTAAAAGCTCAAATTTAAAAATTGAAAACCTTGTTTTAAAGAAAATTGTTTAAGTATATATATTTGTAACACACATATCAGTTCTATATTTTCAAAGTTTTCCGAGTTATTTTCAAGAATATGCAAATATATTGATGTCATAATAAGTTAAAATCGATTTCCCGGATATAGACGATTTTAATACTGCTTCAATACTAAACTATTTCGGATAAATTTTGTAAATATATTAGAAAAAGACCGAAAAATAAACTTACTTCTTCATGTTCTAATTATGAGTTTATTGATGATTGTTTTGAATCATTACAGGACGACGACATCTCATTTTGCCATGTTTTAAGGTGATGCTCGAATAATATTATTCTTACACCGAATAATGGTTTGGGAACTATAACATCTAAACGGCTTGGTGTCATATATTTTAATGAATTTGTATCAATGTTATGGTCTAAAAAAAAACAAAATGTAATTATTAGCCATGGTTAAAAAAATATGATAAAAACAACAAAAAATACCTTTAAAAATTTCCAAAAATTCATCTCCCTTGAGTAGTGTTAATACATATTTTAAAGTGTCTTCGGATTCCATTATTATAACATTTCAATTCATCAGACGACGTTGGCGCATTTAAACACTAACAAATGAAGCAACAACAAATAATCAAAAAGAATGTGCATGCCCAAATATGCTTATAAATACAAAAACAATGTTACGAAACTTTTGTCAAATTACGTACATACATTACATACATAAACTAACTCTTCATAAACTAACGTAATTAACTTTTCACTTTTTAATATTGTAAATTGACACTTGTATAACTTAAACACGGCAATGTATGTATGTATGTACATAGTACATATTCTATAGTTGACAATAAATACTTACCACTTTCCTTTTTATATTTTTGTTAATAATTGTATTTAAAATTTAATTGTTATATTTTTAATCTTTCACTTTTATTTTAAGTGTTAATACACAGTTTATATTTTTATATTTCAATCGACTGTTTTCAACTACAACTCGTTCAGAATAAAACTAAAATCAAAAGAAAACTGGCATGTGTGTTTTTTGTATAACTAAAACAGTTACTTTCAACATTCCAATATTACGCAAGTGCTGCTTAATTTTGCAATTTACCTAATCGTATTTAGTTTAGGTATTCGGTTTATTTATTTAGTTTGTTATCACATTAATGTATATATATGGTTAAGATTTATTAATAAAAATGCAATTTTAAACAATTTCTCCTGGTTCAAATTGTAACAATATTATGCATTTATATAATGTATAAAAAGAGCGTTGTTTTTACATTGATTAACCAAATAATATGATACGATTATTTAAGTATCTATGTAAATAGTAAGATTTATCAGCACTATTTATAGATCTCTTTCTCTCGCTCTCTTCTTCATTTAAATAACCCTTATATGTATTTGGTACATTAATAGTAGTGTCAACTCTTTTAAATATATTATGTAGAATTTTAATAATGAAGATTTGATAATTAAATAATTAAAGACATTTTTTATAAAACTTCGAATATTAGCAATTAAATCAATGAAAATGTGTAAATTGTTTGTTACTTAATTAATATATTATAGTTTGGTACTTAATTAATATATTATTAAAACTTAAAAAAAAACAGGTTCATCATTTTTAAAGGTAAAAACCAGTACTTTAGCATTACTTATTACCTTAATTTCAAGTTTGGTATTGTCATATCTGTTATAAAATGTTCTACGTTTAAGTTCAAAATATTTCAAAATTAAGTAAATTATTTTCTAAAATTTAGTAAATATTTACTTATAAAAAAGTTTTCAAAAACTATTTTTTTTTTCAAGAAAACGACTTTATGTTCAATATTTTTGTAAGAAATTTTTACTTCAAATTAGTAAAATTTTTCATTATTTTTTAAATTATCTACATTATTTGTTTATGAATTTAACTTACCTGTTTCAAGAAAATATATACTAAATACAAGTAAATTTTTACTATATTTTTTCTACATTTTAAGTAATATTTAGTTAATTATGTTCTAAAATCAAAGCACAATTGTACCAGTTACGATTTTCAATTATACAATTGTTTAAAATTTATCTATACTTTTTTTAAGGAAGATATTCCTAAATATCAGTTTGTTACTTTTTAAGAAGTAAGACATCTTTTATTCAATGGTAGGAAATAATATATTGCTTTGCTTCTTAATTTATCTAAACTAGATTCTTGAAAGCATTTCTTAATAATTAGTAAGCAATAAACTCGAAGTAGAAGTTTAATAAATATGTATTAAAATGCAATATAAAATTCTCAGTATTTAGGAAAATTTTAACTAATGTCAAAGAAAACCATTAACAAGTTTTAAGTATATTATAAATTATGAACTATTTTGGAGTAAACCATTTACTGAACTCAGTTTTTTGAACTAAAAGCAAAATTACTTAATTTTATGATGTAATTCCCTTAAGTCTAGGAAAAAATTATTAATTTCTAGTAAATATTATTTTGCGGTTAATAATATTTTCCTACAATCAAGTAATTTATCTATAGAAAATAATAAACTAATTTCAAGTTTATGAACTATTTGCTTTTTTACTCAGATTTAGTCATTTTTATAACATTTTAATAAAATTTCCTTAATTTTAGTTAAATTTTACTCAAATTTAGGGAATTTTTTAAACTATTTTTAAGGAATTTTTTTTCATTAAATTTAGTACATGTCCTTTTTTTGAGTGTAGTGATAAGATATCATTGATCTAGTGATAAGATATCATTGGAGCACTTTTCGAATCTTATCTCAAATCTAAAAACTAAAAACTGTATCAAGTCAATGTTTGCTACCAATTGTCTTTTCTTTTAATAACTAATACCCAATTTATGTCAAATAATACAATTTTATCTTAATTAGCTAGAAATTATTTATATTGTCAATATTTATAACCTACACCACAATAGTGGGCTGGGTATATTGGATTTGTGCTGATGTTTGTAACGCAAAGAAATATTGATCCAACACCCACCTTAAAGTATACCTATCGGCTTAGAATCACTTCCTGAGTCGATTTAACGATGTCCGGCGGTCCGTCCGTCTGGCTGGCCATGTAAAGCTTATGCGCAGAGTACAGGTCGCAATTTTGAAGATATTTCAATAAAAAATGGTACGTGATATTTCTTCGGACCAAGCATGAATGGGATTGAAACTGGTGGAAATCGGTCCATTATTTCACCTGGCCCACATACAAAAGACCTCCCAAAATTGGGGTTTACCGCCCATAAATTGAATTTGAATTATGCAAGGAACCAAACAAATTCCATCAAAAATCAGTGGTAAATGAAGCCAAATCATATATATAAATTTTGTGCAGATTGGTCCACAATTAGTCGTAGCTCCCATATAAGGCCCACTTCCGAAAATCACTTTAAAGAGCATAACTCTCTCAAAAATTTTGGTATCCAAATAATATTAAACACAAATAAGTTTCTTATATACAGAAATAATGGAACCTAATGTTATAATGATCGGTCCATAATTAGTCGAAACTCCCATATAAGATCCTCTACGTAATTCACTTTAATTTCCATAAATCTTTTAAAAGTATTTCTATCGAGATAAAGTTTAACACATATAATATTTATATTCACAGAAATCATGACACTTGATTTTTGGATGATCCGTCCACAATAGGTTATATATCCCATATAACGCCCATTTCTGAAAAACTGTTTTATACTAATACTGGGTGTAGCGTATTATATGGTCGGGCTGGACCGACTATACTTTCTTACTTGTTTTTTATTAAATCTCTATAAAAATTAAATGTATGTTAACTAAATTAAATTGAATTTATATGATCTGAATTTTACTAAGGTTAATTGTGTAAAAATGAGTAAATACCCAGGATATAGACTATGTTGTAGAACATTTGGTGAACAAACACTTTGCGATGCATAATTTAGTTTTATAATAAATTTTATAATTTTATAAATTTCAAAAATTATTTGTCATAGGAAACAAGTTCGAGTGGTATATTCGGCTGTGCCCAATCTTAAATACCCTCCACCTAAACCTACTAAGAAAAACTACACTGCTTATATGACTAGAATATTCTTATTCTGTGTTTTCTATTCAGTCTTAGTGCAAATTTTGTTAGTATTTTTTATATATTGTTTGAAAGACAATTTTACGTCCAACATAATTTATGTTAAATATTTCGAAATTTATCTAATTTTGACCATTTATAATTGATGTAATTACCAATTCTTACTGTAATTTGCATGGATTGTCTGATTTTCATAATAATATTGAGTTTAATGTAACAATTCTATAATTAAAAGAATATTTTTCCATATTCACAACAAGTTAAGAAACAGAGTTTCAAAAAGGATAAGATATAAGATGAGGCTTTTTTATTTGAATTTGATCTCAGTAACATTATTTACAAATGATTTATGGGTGGCAGAGAAGAAATACACCAATTGCCAGAAAATAGTAGCTTAATTGCCGTATAATTGGATTAAAATTTCTGATGCATATAAAAGTTGTTTCGATATCGATATTTATTAGACATTTTTGTGGGTTTATTTGTTTTTTGGAAATGGCAGCTCTGACAAATTATGGGCCGGTCTTCTTATATTTTGGAACAGTTATTTTTATCCATATGAGGATATTTCACGCCGAATTTAAACATAATAACTGTATATTTGAGATATATATTAGTATTAACGTGAATTTCGGGAGTGGACCTTATATGGGGCATATAGTCAAATAAGGACCGATTATCTCAAAATCCAGCAGTTTGATTTAGGCATGTATGTAAATAATCCGTGTTTTGGATTTTGGATTGGTACCCTGATTTATAAGAGATTTATGAGTATTAAAGTGATTTTCGGAAGAGGGATTTATATGGGGCATATATGTAAATGATCTGTGCAAAGTTTTGAGTCGGTACTGATATTTATACAATATACATATATAGGGATAAATGTCTTTTTCAGATGTGGTCCTTGTATGGGAGCTATGACCAATTCTGAGCTGACCACCATGAAATTTAGTACAACAATTTATTTGCCTATAAAGATTATTTATGTCAAATTTTAGCATTTTAACATTATTTATGCCAGTTTTATACGTATTTAAGTTAATTTTGGAAGTGGCCTTTATACGGGGTCTATAGTCAAACATGGACCGAACTAAAATAAAATTTTGTTTTGCGATTTATTTTTGCATAAAACTTATTTTTGCTGACTTTTGTCTTGATATTCCAATTTTATAGGCATTTATGTATAATTGAGCAATATTTCGGGAAGATTTTTGTATGGGGGCTATGAAAAATCATGGACCGATTCTTACTATTTTCTGCACACTTTCTTCTTTTATTATAAAAACAACGTATGCAAAATTGCATGTTATTATCTGCAATACATTTCAAAATTATGCAATAAAATGGACAAAAAATATCAAATTTTTATGGAGGTTGTCTCTGGTTGGCCTAAACCGATTTTGCTGATTTTCAATACCAAAGTTACCTGCAAAATAAGATATATTTTTCTGGCAATTTCGTTCAGTTAAGTTGTAGATTTTAGACGTGAGAGTGTTTTACAGAGACGGATAAACGGATTGACGGACATTGCTAAATCCACTTAGAATTTCATAAGAAGCAAGAAAATATATACTTTGTTGGGTCTTGTTCACCACTCTTGGTGGTGAAGAGTATCAAAAGGTCAAATAAACAATAGAAAGAAATTTTATAAATAGTAATAAAAATACTTACTGAGCAGAAGAAAAATAACAACTTAAGATAATAACTTTATGGTTGCAATATTTCTTTACATTAATCAAAATCACTGTCCATGTTATTATCAGTTTCAATCTGCAAATATCTAAAAGAAGAGTGGGGTGTAGAATGGGTGATACCAGTGGAATTGGAAGGTGCTTCTTTTTAAAGAATTTGCAGAATTCATGATTTCATCATCAGCAGGTAAATCGTTTTATAAAGCATCGTTTATTGCAGAGATTCGAATTATGTGATATAAAACATGCTTTTCCGGCCTTATCTGCAGTTAATCTGTTTCGTTTTTTTTTTTTTTTGAATGAGTGTTCAGTGGCTGCTGAAGTACATGGAGTAGGTAATATACGAACCGCTATCCTGGTCAATTCTGTGGTCACGCACATACTTTTTCCATTATGTACAAGGAGATATTTTTTGTATGCAGCTCCACACAAAATTGTTAGCCCACAAATCCGCTCTAGCTTTATCGTTTGCTAGGTCCACCATTACATTTACATTGAAATTGTTACCAATATCATCCCATGGCTATACCTAAAATGTTTACTGTTGCACTTCATCAATATTAGCTTCTCTACAATGTAAATTCAGTTCAGTAAAGTTTTAATTAATAAATTAATCCGCTTTTTGGTTTTTAAACCCGCACGTGGTGTTGAAGACATTAAAAAAAAATTACTTATTTGAAATGACGTTTCAGCTGATTGACAACCAGTAATGACAATAGCAGCATTTGCAATGCATTTTATAAATACCCAAATAAATTCCCCAAAAAGGTATTTACCCGGTATTTACCTACACATCGGGTAAATACCGGGTAGAATCCCATCTCTACTAATAAATATCGATATCAAACCAATATTTTAATTTCACAATATGTTAATTATTTTAATCCAGAAATCACACTAGATAATATCGGTTATACGGCAATTAGGCTACTCGATTTTGTAGCTGACAGTCAATAATTGGCAATAGCTCCCGAATTATGTCCACTTCTGAGCATACTAAACAACCATATAATGTTATTGAGATGAAATTCAACCAAAATAAACCTCAAATACGTAGAAAGTGCATTAGTGGATACTGGATTTAGAAGCTATCAGTCCATAACTGGTCCACTGCTACTATGCCACCCATAAATATCTTGTCAATAATATTATTGAGACCAAATTGAAACAAATAGGCCTCACCTTATGTCTTATCAATTTTTATACTCTGTTTTATACTTTGTTTAATATGGAAAAATGTTTTTTTAATTTCACAAATTATTAAATAACACTCAAGATTGTTACGAAAATCAGATAAACTCTGTAAATTATGGTAATTACATTAATTTTAAATGGTCAAAAATAGATAAAATTTCAAAAACATTTAAATAAATTGCGTTGGTCGTAAAATTGTCTTTCAAACAATTTATCAAATACTAATAAAATTTGCACTAAGACTGAATAGAAAACACAGAATAAAGATATTCTAGTCCTAAAAGCATTGTAGTTTTTATATTTCTTATTTCATTTAGGTGGAGGGTATTAAAGATTCGGCACAGCCGAAAATTTCACTCTAACTTGTTTTTCATTGAAATTTAATATATTTAAAAATATTTCTAATTTTGCTAAAAAGCTTAGAATTTATCAGTAGCTATTAATAAGCAATCAAATCACTAAATTAAATAAATAAACAAATGAAAATCTAAAATGTATTATTTAAGACTTACCTAAATAGTTTAAGCAAAAATTTAAGACCTTAATGCCCTGTTAAATGTTCTAATATTGTTGCTACAATAGAACTCAAATTTAAATAAAGACATTTAAAAACGTGTTATGTCTCCTTTTCTTAATCTTTACCACTCTACTATATGAGCAGTTTATTTTATTGGCTTCAATTTTATGAAAGTGTCGGCAAGTATTCTTAACTGTCATGTTAAAGGAAATAAAAAAATAAAGTTTTGCCATTGTCGTTTGTATTAGAGTAAGCGTTTAAGTGTATGAGTACATGTACATGTACATGTACATGCATGTGTATGAGTTAGTATAAATATATTAGTAGTCAAGTAAGTAATGTCACATTTTATGGGCTACGACATAAAATTGTCATATACGTGCATGGAATTAAAAACGGCAGAATAAGAAGTAATGAATGTGTTCATTAAACTGGGAAGACCAGAGAACACTGACACCAACACCTGTACATTTAATATTTATTATCCACTACCAGCTTAAACATCATCAGTATCCGTTGTAAAACAAACAACTAAAAATTTTGTCAAGATGTAGAGAACGAGCGGATGTTCTTAAGCAGTACACAACTACAAGTTACTTAAAACGTTTAGCGTCAACCAACCGACCTAGTTGATTGTTGTTTTTTTTTTTTTTTTTTGTTTCTTTTCCAGCCAACTTAAAACTTCATACAGCCTGTTCACGTTTCTGCGTAGGAGTATGACTTTTGGACTTGTTTAATAAAAACAAGTGCCATCGATATTTTTCTGTTGTCTTGACGTTTTTATGCTTTAAGATCTTTTTCCTGCCAGCACCTTCACTCTTTATGTTTGGTGTGAAGGGCATATAGATGAAGATGTTTGAAAAACTGAAATTAAATTGTTTTTTTTATTATTTTTTAGTTTATATTTTTATGTAAAATACATTTTTAACTAACAACTAAATAACTATCTATCTATCTCTAACTTAAATTTGTTTCTCTAATATTGTTAACAAAAATAAAAACAAGTAAGAAAGTATAGTCGGTCAAGCCCGACCATATAATACCCTACACCCAGTGTATAAAACATTTTTTCAGAAATGTGCGTTATATGGGAGATATGACCTATTATGGACCGATCATCCAAAAATTTAGTGTCATGATTTCTGTGAATATAAATATTGTGTATGTTAAATTTTATTTCGATATAAATACTTTTAAAGTGGTTAAAGTTGATTACGGTCTATTATATGGGAGTTTCGACTAATTACAGACCGACCATTATAAAATTTACCAACATTCTTAAGAAATTTATGATCGTTAAAGTGATTTTCGGAAGTGGGCCATTTATGGGAGCTACGACTAATTATGGACCGATCATAATAATATTGTACCGTTTTATTTGTATGCATATGAAATATATTTGCGTTCAATATTATTTGGATACCAACATTTTTGAGGGAGTTATGCTCTTTAAAGTGATTTTCGGAAGTGGGCCTTATATGGGAGCCACGACTAATTATGAACCGATCATAATAATATTGTACTGTTTTATTTGTATGCATATGAAATATATTTGCGTTCAATATTATTTGGATACCAACATTTTTGAGTGAGTTATGTTCTTTAAAGTGATTTTCGGCAATAGGCCTTATATGGGAGCTACATTTATGATCGGTAAACCCCAGTTTCAGGAGGACTTTTGTATGGGCGCAGGGTGAAAAATGGACCGATTTCCATGAGTTTCAATCGCATTACGTGCCAAATTTTATCGAAATATCTTCAAAATTGCGACCTGTACTCTGGGCACAAGCTTTATATGGACAGCCAGACCAGAATTTCTGGGCGTTACAAACATATGCATAAATTCAATATACCCTACCCACTATGGTGGTGTAGGGTATAACTCTTTGTACAAAATTGTTATTATTCTTTATTTTACAATCGCCACAATAGTGCAGTGCTGTTTTTATGTCTAAACAACTATATGTCCGACATCATTTTCTTCATGTCCATTTTAGGTTAAACAGACGGCCGTACAACGCACAGCTCACTTGGGTCCACGCACTCACCTGGACTCTAAGAATGCTGAAGAGAGGGGGATAAAAATGGTATGAAAGATAGAGACAAAAAAGAAAAGAAAAATTCTGGTTTATGTTACAAAGGTGGGTGGAGTAGGTTTCATCGAGTGAATTTAGCGACCAAATGATTCTACTGTAAAGAGTTTATGTAGCCGATTGCGGTAGCCGGTTATTATTTAAATTGAAAACATCAAAACTCTCGAATTTTATGTATGTACATGTACATCTAATATATAGATTGGTATTGAGATTTTAAAACTCATAGCATTGCATCTTGCGTACGATTCATATACGAGTATTTGTATTTAATATTAATGAAACGCACTTTTTTCCATAAACGTTAGAATAGTAAGGGTAGGGGTAAGTTCTATTATACGAACATATACATATAAAGTTAAAATATACATACATACTAACATGCCTGGTGAATTAACAATTTTGTACAATCATCAACTTGTATAAACATATTTATTTATGGATGCATGTATGTACGTATTCTACACAACCAAAACTATTACTTCATTTTAGACATTTCTGTTTATCTTCTTGTTACGTGATGTCTTGTAAATTTCCATTTTTACGTGAAAATTGATTAATTATGTGAAAAAGGACTTAAATGAGTAAATGAGCACATGTTCAAGGAATAAAAATAAATTAATTAAACTCTGTTTGCAATGTAGTGGTTGTGTGTATATTGTAGGGAGAATAAACCGATGAAAAAATATCAGAAAATTACCAAACCAAACAAGAAAAAAAAACAAGTTAGAGTGTTATATTCGGCTGTGCAAAATCTTAAATACCCTACAGCTAGAAAATCCTTATTTAGAATTTCTTATTCAGTCTTAGCTCCCTTTTATGGGCGCAGTAACCAAATTTGGGCGGATCTGCTTAGGTACAGAGAGTTTTATACATGTAAGGATTTATCACATCGAATTTTAACATAATCGGTATATTTCATCGGTATTGCTAATTTTTAATACCAAACTACTTAGAAGAATTATAAACGGTTTTTTGTAAACCTTGCTGGTTTTGGTTATGTTTTTTAGACCTGACAGTATTTTACACAGATAAACAGACATACGTACGGACATAGTTCAATCGACTTAGAATTCCATAAAGATCAAGAATATATAGTATATAGTATATCAAGAATATATATACTTGTTGATTTCGGTTGTGTCTTTTGGATGTGAGAGACAGACAGACAGAAAGACAAACAGACAGACAGATAGACAGAGGGACATGGCTCAACCGACTTAGAATTTCGTAAGGACCAAGAATATGTATGGGTCTAATATGAATATTTGTCAGTGTTACACACGGAATGACAAACTTATATATACCCTCATTCACCACTCGTGGTGGTGGAGGGTATAAAAAACGAAGAAAAAGAAATAATAGATAAAAACTAAAAATAAAAGAAAGAACAACTTTGAAAATTCTTTCTTCAACTAATCGTACAAAAAAAAAATGGCGGTACAAGTTTGCTATTCTTCTTTGTTATTTATACAACTAATTAAGATTTGTACAAAGTTCTAGATTTAATTAGGATTGATACTATTTATTTAAGTTTGAGAGCTTAATGCAACGACAACTGAACTGGAATACTAACGATAAGTTGCTGTATGTACATATTACGAGAGAAAAGGCACAATTAAGAAGCTCATGTTTAGTAGTTTTTACTGCCCTTAAATGTTATTATTGATAAAGAATTTCATTGAAATATATACTTTTATGTATGTGTGTAGTTGTGAAGTATTTGAGTGGCATCATGTATGATATAAAACTAATCCCAATATGTAAGAGTTAGAAGAAACAAGCACTAAGAGTTTTAGTTTTTTTTTAAATTGGTGTTCACTATTTATGTAGAAAGAAATTACAAACAAATTCTTTTAAATTTATATAAAATAATCTAGCATATGCTGAAAAATTGAAACAAAAATGTTAACGCTGGATGAAGAAAAAGTACTTCAGCTTTAGATATTTTAGAACTCATTATACCCAACTCTACCAATGGATTTGTGCAGATGTTTATAACGCCCATAAATATTAATCTAACATCCACATTTAAGCATAGCGATCGACTCAGATTAACTTTATTAGTGATCTTCGTAGGTCTGACCGTCTGATCTGCTGGCTGCTCATATAAACTTTGTGTGCATACAACAGTTGGCAAGTTTGCTTATACTTCAATCAAATTTGGTTTATGCGTATATTTTGTGTGCTCAATGGCTAAGTTTAAATTGGTTCAAATCGGTGTAAAATTTTTCCTAGCTTCCATACAAAAAATGTTACAAACAAAATTTAAAAAAAACTTTTGAAAATAACTTTTACGGTATAAAAATTTTAAAACCATTGCTCCAGTGGTGTAGCTTAATATATGGTCGGGCTTGATTGACCATGATATCTTACTTGTTTTAAGTTAGCCAAATGTTAAATTTAAAAAAAAAAAAAAAACTTAACAGCCTTAATTTTATTGAACTTGAATACCCTTATCACCCTTTCTGTGACCAGATTTATGAATTAAAACCGCTGCGAAATGAATCTTTGCAAAGGTATTTAAATTATTATTATTATTTAAATTATTACAAAATTGTAATTGCATGCATTAATACAATTTTAAAATTAACAAAACCTTTTATATTTCTTTAAAAAGGCAACAATTAAATCGGGTTTTACCTCAAAATAAAGGCTCATACCCCAAGAATTTATTCATTTGTCAAAATTACTACTTTTGAATTCTACACATTATTTCTCAAACGTTGAGACGCACATTCATTCAAATTAATCCACAAGAATTTTCATCTCTTACCAAACTCCAATTATTTGAAATATTTCAGCTTATACAAATCTTTTATGTGGTCTTCTTCTTATGCAACATCATAATCATTGTTTATCACCAACAGAAATTGTGGTCGTCCACTAACCAACTGACCCTTTTAACAATACACGTGCATGTATGGCTTCCACTTTTTTTGTTGTTGTTTCGTTTTCTTTCCTTTCCTCGAAGTGTACAGAAAAAACTGAAACATCCATTATTGGGTTTTTTCATTTTTAACTCAATATGTAATAGCAGTAGGATGAGTAGTTTTTCATGAAATCTCTGTTAATATTTATTTTATAAAGTTTAAAAGCTATAATGTCAATTGCCATGTGTGGTGAAAAAAGGATGTTTTGTAGTAAAATAGTTAAAGCAGCAACAGCAGCAATAAAGATTTCTAAATAAACCGAACCAGCGGCAACAACTAAATGCCAAATAAAACAACAAAAGTAAATGGCAACCAACACTCGATAAAAAAACAATTTAAAAGAGTAAAATGGTTTTTATATACTAGACAGATTGTCTATTGCCACTGCTATCACTTCCCAGCATACCATTCTAGGAGCGCTCCGAAAAAGGAGTCAGAAAAGAGTCCAACTAAGGAGCATTTTCGGAGCGAAAGAAAAATTTGCTTGTTACTGTCCTGAGTCGGCACGCAGTCTGACTCATAAATTCCACTTAATTATGTGTGTACCAAAGCGTTATTGTCCTGTTATTTGTACTTTGAACAAAAAAAAAACATAGCTGTACCACACAGGAATGATCAAAACAAGATTACACAGAGCCCAAAAAAACCTCATAGAAGACTCTTCTCTGACATTATCTAAGAGCCCTTTCGGACGGACCATTTTCGAATGTAATGACCCTCTTTTCTGAAGGTTTTCGGAGCAATTATGATTGTTCATCATAAAGAGCGTTAACGATCCGAAAAAGGGTCAGAAAAGACTCTTTTTGGACTCATATGGCTTGCTGGGTTTTATCATATATGTATGTATGTGTATGTATATATTATAATAGTTGTAGTGGTATACTTCTAGCCCAGTAAACAATTTAGGGCATTCAAAAAAACTTTTTTCTTTTTGCCTAATTATTTGATACTGTGGGGAAAATACTTCATTTATAAATAATATAAAATTGTATAACAATACAATACTGCAGTATTCTAAACTAATTCTATAAATAGATAAAATTGTATTGTAACACTGAGAGTGCACTGAGAAATATTTATAAAAGACTCAATATATTTTCTCTTATTTAAAAAAAAAAACTAAATACTCTAAATAGAAATGGTAGAGTAAAATATTAATTAGGAGAAATTATTATTTTGTCAAGTTTTGCAATTGAAACCTCTTAAAATAGTTACACCTAATTCTGTTTTTACAAGGTAATTAGTTCCAGGAAAACCCATGTAAAAGCCATATAAAAAAGACATTGATTATAAGCAAAATAGAAGATTGGTTCCTTATATCCAAAACATATAGAACTTAGTGAAATACAAGGTATACTATTCAGGTTTATAGTTAATATTAAATTCCATATTTATACAATGTGTTTTCTTTTGGTTGAATTTGATCTCAATAACGTTATTTACAAGAGTAGTATGGTTGATTATTATACTCGGAAGTGGACTTAATTCGGTAGCTCTTGTCAATTATTGACTGACACCTCGAAACTCCAGTAGCATAATTGCCGTATAACCGATATTAGTATGATTTATGGATTAAAATTTCTGATCTGTATAAAAGTTGGTTCGATATCGATATTTATTAGATATTTATGTCGGTTAAATTGTTTTTCGGTAATAGTCGTTATATGACAGCTACATATGACAAATCATGGCCCGAACTTCATAAATAGTGGAACATTGAATTTTATGCATATGAGGATATCTCAATTCGAATTTCAAGATACATATTAGTATTAACGTGAAGAATTTCACAAGTGTACCTTAAATGGGGGATATAGTCAAATATGGACCGATATTCTCAAAATCCAGCAGTTTGATTTTGGCATGTATGTAAATTATCCGTTTAAAATTTTCAATCGCTACCATTATTTATAAGATATTTATGATTATTGCAGAGATTTTCGGAAAAGGGCTTTATATGGGGAATACGGTTAAAGATGGACCGAAATTCACAACTTTGTAAAATGATTTTTGTATATATATACGTATTATATCTTTTATATTAGACCACCTCCAAAAATCACTTTAATACGAGTAATTATTGAACCTGAAAAAAACAATCAGATGAAAGTGTTGGCATCCCTTGTTTAAAATAGATTCCGTAGTTTGACCGGATTTTAGGTGACTAATGCTTACTTTGCCATTAAAATTAAGTCTTGGCTATAAAGCCAATTGAAAGTGGTAGCAATACTAGATGAGCGCAAACTAAACTTCTAAGACTCTAAAATGATACTTGATCATTGATTGAAGATTGAAACTTAAAAAATCCTAATTTTGAGCTGGTGTATCAGGGATATGATTTGGACTGCTTTCCAATATGCCCCACTGTGCAATGTAAGAGTAATTTGTTACATATCAATTAAATTGACTAAATATATACAAGCATAGTTTCAAGTTACATTTTCATTTACATTAATTTGGTTCGTTAAGAAAGTAAAAGTATTTTGTCATTTGCTCGTTTGTTTCCTCTCAAAAATCTCTTCTGTTTAAATTGTGTGTAATAAAAAGGGCGTTATGTGAAGTGGTTGGTTTTATTCTTGGTGAACACGAAATGGATGTACATTACAGTGCTTCATGATTGTGTGGCCTAAAAAAAATTTCAGTTGCTGGTAGTAGCCCCGCTATAGTTGCTCTATGAATTATTAAGCAAATTATAGAATTTTTAAATAGTCTTTTAAGAATTTGATAACAACATTTAATGGATTAGAAAAGTATTTATATATTCGTACATACCTCTCATAGTAGCTACCCACGATTAAATACTGCATATTTTAGAAAATTTGTTGGTCGATTTCATGAAATGTCGTGTGTACCCTTCATAGTATTAATAAAGACAAGAATAAATACAATAATGTGAGGACCAACACGTGCAACAGGGGAAGACACCAGGTCCTAAGCCACCCCAACAGCAGTTATAAAAAAAACAGGTAATCTGCCATATAAATTTTCTGACTCGACTGCATACGACCGACATTCATACGAACAAAATTAAACATAGGCATATATATTAAATTTTATTTAACAAAATATAGGGAAAACACGGTTTATATAAAGTAGAAGTGCTTTCTTGTTAGTCCCTGGCGGCGTATTTGCCCAGGTACGCGAGTGTATAGGGTTGAACTCAGGCCTTCGTAGGGTTATTGCCCAGAAGGCAAATGCGGTTTTCGTTATCATAGATGAAGAAATAAAAAAGAGGGGTTTTATAAAATTAAATATATATGAACAGAAAGGTTGAATGAATTAGAACTTACCTAGGACAAAATTAATTTAGGACGCCTTACGGACATACGGCAGACGTCGCCAATCAGTTGCTCCTAGAGGCACCTAAAAGAAAAAAAAAGAAAATGGATTACTATTGTTATTGTTATTATACATGAATTTTTACCTACATATTTAAATTTTTAAATTTTTGTAAATTTTTTTTATTAATTATAAACACGTGCCAATTATAAACACTAAGCCCAAAGAAAAAGAACAAAAACAAATGGGTTCCCTTTTAGTCTGGTCGGTGTAAAATTTACTTAATTTTGTTTTTTATTTGTTAAGCTAAATACGTAGTTAATTACTTAAATAAAAATGAATGTTATAATTAAATTGAATAGAAAAAAAATTAAAGTTTTTTTTTATGAGTGAATAAACTCCACTGGAAATAATAGGATGGTGATGGTAGAGTAAATGGTGGTTGTTTTTGACGATCCAACAAAAATTCTATTTCAGATCGTCACGGTGGAATTCAACCGGATTCCAAGCGGGAGGGACATAGTTGGCAGAACGCCCGCCAACAACGATTCCCAGGTAAGAGGTGCAAACAAGAGGTGAGTACACGGTGCAAAATTAGGGTTCCAGATACAATAGTCTTCTTTTTTTGTTTTTATTATACTTGTTTACTTTCGGGTCCTTTCTTTTTCATGTACATATACACTATAAATAGGCTGGCATGAATTTTTTTCGTAGCAGCGAGATACCAGGTTGGTTGGCAAGAACCACCCCCCAATACGGCGAGCCCTAGCCGGCATTACGCCAGCATGCCAGCACCGCCAACAATCTGGCTACCAAAGAACCGTCGAGTTGTTTCATGTTTCATGGATGAAACAAAATAAGAGCTGTAAATAACATTACAGAAACTTAAGAAAAATATATCCCAAGGTTCACTATTGACTGAAGAATCTAAATTACCAATAGATTTATAATTCATACTCGTATTATGTATTTTATTGGGTGTAAAACTTAAACATCTGGTGTTTTTTAAAATTTTAACCCTGTTCCGAACTGAAACATATGCCAAAGATAGCGTTATGTATCGATCGAAACAAATAGTGGTCAAACGGGGGAAGATCTGGAATAGAAGCGGAATATTTCAGCATCGGCCTTTACATAAGATCTCTTACGTTTCGAGTTACTGCAGTTTTTTCCACTTTCAAAATCTTTCGGGTCAATTCATATGATACCCTATTTATATGGTGCAAATGATTTTGCACGCTCTCTTTATTGAGTAATGCCTCTAATTTTTGTTCTTTAATCATTTTTGGCTGACCTGGGCGATCTTTGTCTTCCATGTCAAAATTACCACTTGTGAATCGTACACACCATTTCTCAAACGTTGAGACTCACATGCATCCAAATTAATCCACAAGAATGTCTAATAAATATCGATATCGAACAATTTTTACAAAAGAGTAATTTTAATACAGAATTATATTAACATCGGTTATAAGGCAATTGTACCACACGATTTTATTATGGTCGGTCCCTAATTGGCTCTCAAAAACATCGAAATTATTATCGTAGAACCACAAAGTCTATATATTCTGAGTTCTTATAAGATTCTACAAGGATCTAGCCATCTCCGTCTGCCTGTCTGTTGAAGGCACGATAGAGCCTCGAAAAATGACTTAGAACAATGTCAGTATTTGTTTCACCGAAACACCGAAGCATTGAAAATGGGCAAAATCCGAGTTACAGACCAAAGTTTCAAACAACCTTAATATTTTTGTTATTTTTTTGCACAATTTATTTTTATTATAGAGGAACAAGATCTGTAAAATATGGTAAGAATCGGTCCACGATTTCTCATGACCCGCAAAGAAATCTCTTTCCTGAATACGGCAAATAAATACCCTTAAAAAAGCAGTAGCTGATAGTTCATTTTCAATGAATAGCATTTGTACTACTCGATAACTAGTCTTGTAGAATTATGTAAAATGTCATATTAATCGGATCAGACGGTTTGAAATAGTTGACTTATTTTTAACATGTTTCGATTCTTACTCACTGTGCAGTGTACTAACCAGACTTGATGGTACAAAGTGGCTGTCAGTTCACAGCTGCTTCCGAACTGCCAAATTGCGAAACTAGTGCGAATATTTGTGGTCCAAATTTTTCAAGGGCCATTCCAAAAGACAAATTATTCCCTAATTTTTTACAACATCTTTATTCTTATGATGTCGGGTATCCAAGCTAAGTTTATTTTTTTCACAACTCCAATTATGAAGAGTATTTTTTTATTTTTTAGGAGCAGGGTTGTCAGTTGTCACTTCCTATCTATCTAATGAAAGAAATAAACAGGCAATAATACACTGTTCATTTAGTATTAAGGACCATAACACAAATTAAACTTTCATTTTAATATTACCAAGAGGGACCAACCTAATATTCATGCATATACATGAAAAAACATGCCATCAAAATAGGAAAAAAGCAACAAATTAAATGAATAGCAACATCAATCCAGCGGGAAAAAGGTGAAAAAGTCACAAGGACTTCTAGCCGCATTGCCAAATTGTTTTAATTTTACATGGCGTGTCATTGTTGATCAAGGCCTTGACTACTCGCTACTGGTTACATGCCTGTCTACCTGAGAAGGACAATTGGAAAGTCTGCCAAGTAATACCTCATAGAAGGCACAATCAAAGATCTGCTAAATTAATAATTTCATTGAGGAAAGTAAAAGAAGGGGTTTTACATAAAAGAAGTGTATTTAATTAATTATAATTCATTTAAACAAGTTAGAGTGCAACATCTTTAATACCCTCCATCTAAACGTAATAAGAAATACATGTCCTTATTCTGTGTTTTATATTCAGTCTTGGTGCAAATTTTATTAGTATTTTGTATATTGTTTGAAAGACAATTTTACGACCAACATGATGTCAAAAATATTATTTATAACGGAAAATTGTTTATGTTTTCGGACGATATACGTCTCTTTTATCGTTATAAATATACATAGGTGTTACAAGCTCAAGTCGAGTACGATGCTTCAAGATTGGCTGGATATGTTAGAATTAATAAGCTCAGGTTAAATGCTAATAAAACTAAGTTTATTCGTTTTAGGCCTTATATATTGAGACGCGACTCTGTTATGACTGTTCATATCGATGGAGTTCCGATAAAGGAATCAGATTCTGTTAAGTATTTAGGCTTGCGTTTTTCTAGTAATTTGCAATGGGAAGATCACTTTGATATACCAAAGTCTGGTTCACAGCCATTTGACATATCTTTCATTAATCTATGGATATAAAAACAATGCTTTATTAAAAAGTCTCCAGTCGGTACAGAATAAAACACTTAAGATAGTATTTCATCTACCATTTACTTTTCATACCTTGGATATCTTTAAAAATTATCCTACCAATGAGAGGCTTAAACAAAACTCGAATATTAAAGTTGGTTTTTAAATCGATCCGAAGAGTCGGCAAATCCTCAATACAGTTACAGCGGAACGTAAAAATAACGAATCGCCAGACAAGACAGAGTCAACTGTTGTCAACGACAAGATGAATCACTGCAGAATATTATGATTCTATCTACGTTTAAAAAAGAACTTAAAATTTATTTATTAAACGACATTGAAACACTGCTTATATAACTTTAAACTCTTTAGATTTTGTTTTATTATCTTTGTTTTTTTGTTATTAATAAATAATTATTTCTTAATGAAAATGAACATGTTAAATAATTAATTATAAATTCTTTAAAATATTGAATAACTTAATGTTTATATTGCACTAGTTGCCTGTATGCCTCTCTAATGCCAATCTTGGTACTGAGGCTCTTACTTAAATGTGATAATTTATATACTTTGAAAATAAAAAAAATACAAAATAAATTTAACAAACAGAGTATCACCAAGTAAGAATGTATAGTCGGTCGAGCCCGACCATATAATACCCTACACCCAGTATATCAATAAAACAGTTTTTCAGATATGGGCGCTATATGTGAGATATTACCTATTATGGACCGATCATCATTTAGTGCCATGACTTCCGTTAATATAAATATTATGTGTCTCGATATAAATACGTTTAAAAGATTTATGGAGGTTAAAGTGAATTACGAAAAGGGTCTTATATGGGAGTTTTGACTATTTATGAACTGACTATTATAAAATTAGGTGTCATCCTATTTGTACATTAGAAACTCATTTTTGTTAAATTTTATACGGAAGTGAGCCTTATATGGGAGCTATGACTAATTATGGACCGACGTCATAAAATTCTACCATATTCAATGTTGTAGATATATGTACAAAACATATTTGTGTTCAATATTATTTGAACACCGACATTTTAAAAAGAGTTATGCTTTTTTAAGTGATTTTCGGAAGTGGGCCTTATATGGGAGCTACGACTAATTATAGATCGATCTTCACAAAATTTGTAAATATGATTTAGCTTCATTTCTTACTTATTTGTGGTGAAATTTGTTTGCATACTTGCATAATTCAAAGATTTATGACCAGTAAACCCCAATTTCGGAAGGACATTTGTATGGGGGCCAGGTGAAATAATGGACCGATTTCTACCAGTTTCAATCCGATCCATCCTTGGGTTGAAAAAATGTTATGTACCAAATTTTATCGAAATATCTTCAAAATTGCGACCTGTACTCTGCGCACCAACTTTACATGGACAGCCAGCCAGCCAGAAGGACGGACGGACGGACATCGTTAAATCGACTCAGAAAGTGATTATGAGTCGATCGGTATCTTTAAGGTGGGTGGTGGACCAATATTTCTGAGCGTTACAAACATCAGCACAAATCCAATATACCCTCCCCACTGGTGTAGGGTATAAAAATCACATGTATGTAAAGTAGTGCTTCACGCATACTTTACTCTACAAACTTTTATAAAAGATTAAATTTAAAGAAGGCGCTCTGTTTATTCATTTTTATGACACGTATAACAAAGCGACCATTCGTGTTTGCTATTGAAATAATGATTTATTGAAATTCTTTTGAAAATGTACATATGAGAGTCCGAAACTTTTAGAATGTGTAAACAGGTCTTCTATAAGGCCTGCAAATGGAAGCGCTTGCAATTTTTCCCGCTGCGAAGTGTATGTGTGTTATAATGAAATAAATGTTGTGTTTGTGTATTTTTTGTTTTGTTTTGTTTTATTTGTTGTGGTAGTTGTTGTCGTAGTTATTTCAAGTTGTTCCTTTGCTCATCATTCGACTGTATTCCTTGGTTTTGTTGTTTAGATGAATATTATTGCTGTATTTGTGCGTGTGTTGCTGTGGTAACAAATTATGTGATTATTTGTGAGAGACAGAGAGCGATAGTGACAGACCAAAAGAGCGTGAGAGTGCAGAATTGTGGAAAAATGTTGTTGTTTAGTAATTTTTTGTTAAATGCTAGAAATTTGTTGTTTGCACCTAAAATATTGTTGTGGGTGGGTTGAGGGGGTGGGGTTGGTGAATCTGCTTATTCTTTATTTTATCCCAACCATTTATTTAGTCATTTGTTCAACTTGCTCTTGAGTTCGCTTGTCTTATTTTGTCTTTAGCTTGTTTATTTTCATGTTTTCTCTAATGTTTTGTTGTTGTTAAAATTTTTATCATGTATTTAAGCAAATTGCTGTTTAGTTTATTTTTTTATTTTTATTTTTATGTTTGTTAACAAGTCTCAATAGTGTCGTTTTCATTGAAAATGCTTAATAAGGGATTTAGTTGTATCAGTTTTTTTTCTTTTGGTTTGTTTAACTTTTAGTCATTTTGCTGGTGTTTGGTTTCTTAAGTTTTTTTTTTTTTTTTTTTTTTTTTTTTTTTTTGCAACGTCAACAAAATGCTTTATTTGTTTAGATTAAAATTTCGGTTGAAGAAGTTGTAAATCAATATTTTTTGGGTAAAAATTAAAGACTACTTAAGAAACTTTTTTTCGAAATGATTGTATGTTAATACCTTAAATTCAACTCATTACATGTTTTAGCAGAACGAATTATTTTAAAGGATGATGATAACAGCACTTTAGTGATAATTGATATAAACTAAAAAACGTACTCTTTATACAGGGTGGCCCAAGATTAACGAAGGGGTTTGAATTAGGTATAACTTTTTATTTAAGAAATAATTATTATTATTGTTTTAATACAGTAGGTATATATGGGAAATATTTTTAGTTTAGTTATGAAAAAAAATATCTCGCAAGTGGTGGCCATTTTCTGTTTCGCAAATTCGTGCTCCTTTCAACACATTTTGCATAACCTTTTGCAAAACTTCAGGTGTTATGTTGTTTATTACATCGCGTATATTGCTTTTTAATTTCTGGATGGTTCTAGGCTTATTAATATAGACTTTTCCCTTCATATAACGGAGCGGTTAAATCCGTAGAAGGCGGAGGCCAATTGAAATCACTTGTACGCGAAATAATTCGTTCACCAAAGATATCTCGTAAAATAGTAATCGTATCCCTTGCAGTGTGCGCTGTGGCTCCATCTTTTTGAAACCATACAGTCTTCTTTACAAAATAATGAAAAGAAAAGAAAAAATATAATAAAAAATTATAAGCAATTCAAAACCCTTCGGTAATTTTGGACCACCCTGTACATACATATGTATATCAGGTTACTTTATTAAGTATTATTGTTTGGATTTAACCACCATTCACTATTTAAATAATCCATGTGTTTGCCTAATAATTAAAAAAACACAAATCTAATATATTGAACTAATAATGTGGTATTAAAAATCGATTTGTTTATTTGTTTTTTCCCTACCACATACATAAGCTGGTTTAACAGACTAAATAAAACCATAGCGAACTACTTTTACAATGTCGGAATAATTTATTTATTTATTTAACACCAAATATTTGTTGCATGTTTGTGGATTTCCTTGAAACACTGATTACTGTGTAGCTTCAAATTATGTTTTAAATCCAAAACTGGAGGGGATTTGTTTGAAGAAAATAAATTATTTAAACAAAAAATTTACAATTGCAAGTAAAAATTAAATCACTACAATGCGTATGATTGATATGGAATTCAGCAATAACTTTCATACGCTATGCAGCACATCACAGCGATTTTTAAAAACAGTTTATCTTGAAAATAATTCGGTAGAACGTGAACAATTAGAGATATATTAATGAAATTTATAAATAGTCAGTACTGAGGTATTTTTGCGTTGATTGCTATTTACGTTATTTCGAAGAAGGAATGGGAGTTGGTTCAGGTGGTTGCTTGTTGATGGTTCAAGTAGAATCTTTTGATTCCATTATGAAAAAGAATAAAAATATTATATAGTAGCATTTTATAATTGTATTTACCTTTTATATGAATAGATAAAAATTATGTTCTAACTTCATAGAGTCACACAAATATTTATTTGAAAAGTAGTATTCTCTTAGAACGATTCCTAGCTGGTAATAGGGCTTAAAAATTGAAATTTAATATTCTATTCAGACATATAATTTCAAATATATGTATACAGTGGCTTCCAAAACAATTTTTTTATACTATGAAATTTAATATTCTATTCAGACATATAATTTCAGATATATGTATACAGTGGCTTCCAAAACAATTTTTTTATACTAAAGTAATTTTTTTATATTTGTTGTTGGGTACTTTTCTATTTAGTATTATTTACAAAAACAAAACTTTTGGTCTCCTATTATAACTTCCGTTATTTTTGAATTTATATGAACAATATTGTAACTTGAGTTGCATTAAAAATTAATTGTGACCACGTGAGCTTCTAGAAAATTAAAACAGATTTTGAAAGTCTTAAAAGAAAGCATTAACTTTTTCACAGTATTTCTATTAAATTTGAAGTACATTAGTGCAAGTATCAATCCAATTTTTTTCCGGTACCATTAATAAAACGTTAAAAGTGATAATTTAAATGGAATGTCCGTTCGTGAAAATTCAAAAAAACATAATGTATTTACGAAATACTCTTGATGAAATCACTCAACGAAACAAAGGTGGTCGAAATTAAAAGCAAACGCCGCACAGTGGTGCCCGTATAGCAAACGAGGTTGCAAAAATCAAAATTTTCATGAGCGCCGGCGAAGTTTTGAATAAACTCATGTTATAGGAAACTTTTCAGCGATTTAAAATATGCCACTCTTAATAATATCACATTTTTAGTTTAGAAGATATAACCGTTCAAAGTTGACCGACTTTCGGTTTTCAAAAAAACACACAATTTTTAGTCAATTTATTGCGATTTCAGGTGTAATATCACGAAAAATAGGTAACGAATCGCCATATTTTTTGTTTGTATTGATTGACGTATATAATGATAAAAAAAATTACCCGTTTGCTTTGTGTTTCTCCTGGTAAATTACTATTTAAAAACTATGCGTTTTTGCACTATTTTTCAACTTTGACGGAAAATAAAAAAATTGTATATTTTTGTATATTTTTCATATTTGATCCTTTGATTATTTCTTTACATAATTCAAAAGGTTTTATCTGCCCGTACGTGCCCGTTTGGCTTCTAGAGGTAAAAAAGCTTAAAAAGACATGGTTGTAGAATTTGTATGGCGTCCATATCTTATACGTTTTGACTGACAGTAGTTTGTTTTAGTAGTACATTTTTGTTTAAAATTTTTTTATAGTAGTAAATTTTTAGGCATGGTAGCATAAACCTATATATTGCCAAATAAGCATAATGCCTGGATTAGTCTACGACTGAAAGTTTGCGCAACGGAAGTATTGAGAGAAGCGAAATTATAAAACAAGAGGAGGAGAACTTCGATGAAAATACATCAATAAAGGATAAGGAAAAGATCAGAAAGAAGCAAATACAGGATGCTTTTTTTAAACAAGTTGGACTAAAAGTAGACTGTCTTAAGCACGGATATAGTAACTCAAACGATGGAAACACTACTAGGAGATTTTTTGAAAATGATGAGGCAGTAAGTAGAATCACCGGAATTGACAATCAAATCGTGAAAAGATTGGGAACGATCTTGGATGTTTTAAACTGTAAAGAAAATGTCAATTCTACAAACTATGGAGAATATGCGTAAAAAATTGCATCTCTTTTAGCAAAAATGTATCCACAGAAGAAGTTGACCCCGACCGTCCATAAAATATTGGCGCATGGCAAAGATATAATTGAGTGCCAGTCTTTGCCAATTGGAGAGCTTTCTGAAGAAGCACAGGAGTCTCTTAACAAATTTTATAAAAAATATAGATTGCAGAACACATTCAAAGCATCAAGGGTAAGGCAAAATGAGGACCTCTTCAACACGTTGGCAGCATCTTCTGATCCACTTATTTCTTTCCTGCGGCATGTGAAGTCACGAAAAGAGTTAGAAAATAATTATAGTTTAGAAATGGTTAGTATTTTCGATATATGTACCTTCTCTTACGAATTGTGATGAATATTTTACAGAAAATTGAAAAAATAAATTTAAAAAAAATAATTATTTTTATTTTAATTTCTTGGGTATTAATTTAAAACATGAAACCTTAAAGAAAAAAAATAAAAAAAATCTAAAAATTTAAAAATAATTTTTTTTTAGTTACCATAAAATTGATTTTTGTACTAATTTTAGCTTTGATAGCCCATAAGTAGGCCCCTACAAAGCGTAGCACGCTTTCCAAACATTCATTTCATAGGTTGAACAGTTATCTATCTTATGCTGTTTAAACTGTTCAATTATCTTATTTGGTTCAAAAGATAAAAACTCAAATGGCGCCACTGTGCGACGTCATGTAGTTTCTGTAGCTGTAGCTGTAGAACTCTGACAGTTTCTCCAAATCAATGTGTCAAATCAGACTGTGCGAAAAAGTCTTAAAGAGCGTATAAAAGCCAAAGAATCCACTTTTGTCAGCCAGACATCTTACAGCCCGTTTGAAGTTTGCAAATAAGCATGTAAGTTGGAAGAACGAATAGTGGAAGTTAGTAACATGGTCCGATGAAACGAAGATAAATCGCTTGGGATCTGATGGTCGGGTTTTATCCTGGTATGATCCAAAAGTAGGTATAACAGAGCGTAATATTCAAACACCTTAAAATTTGGTGGCGGTTCATATGACCAAGATAACCATGAAATGGCTGAAAGTCCATAACATCAAGTGCATGGATTGGCCCCTACAGTAACCGAATCTCAATCCAATTGAGAACTTATGGAATATATTAAAAAAAGAATTATTACTGAAAGTCCAGTTCCAAAAATTGAAAATCTTTGTGCTATTGTAAATGAAGAATGGGTAAAAATATCCCCACTTAGTTTATAAAATTTAATTAAAGCATGCCAAAGATACTTCAGCTTGTGATTAAGGCAAAAGGCCATTTTTGTAATGTTTATGCTTTGATGTTGGGCGCCATTTTGTTTAAAATATTTCATGGAATTTTCTGTCAATGTACCCTTGCTTCCTTTTGGTGGAAATGGCACTTCGATGATAAATAGAAATGGTGGGTTCTTCCACCATGGGTACGCATAAATACAAAACAAATTAAAACATGGAACAATTAACAGATAACGGTGGATCAGCAGTTGGATAAGCAGACGGACATTGGCAGAAATTTACCTTGACTAGATGATTTAAGGATTCATCTAGGACTATATGGTGATGTCCTGGCAGGCTGTCCTCCCCATGTGACATATTTCAGTCATCCATGACAACACATTGTGCCAGTATTCATATGTGTTGTCCCTAAAAATTTCTGTTAACACACATACACATCTTTAAAAATTGGATTTAATTAGAATATCTGCAGGGTTACAATAGTGTTCACAAAAAAGAAGTAGTTTGATTTTAATTTTCTTGAACGTTAATAAATTTAAGTTTGATTTTTATTAACTAGAGAAGGAATTGAACTAATATTTATCTTTTTAAGAGAAAAGTTTTTATTCAGGCTAATAGTTCGAATAATCACGAATACTATTGTAAAGTACTGGAACAATTGGCAAATTGGAATGAATTTTCTACCCTGCCAAAGGCGTCATCAGCAATCTTCATTGTTTTGTTATTATTAGTATACGTAAGTAATAATTTAATTTTTAAGAGAAGAATTCAGATGTATTTTATTAATAAAATATTATAAAAAAAATTTAATCAGCTGCTTTTATGAACGGTTTTGGAAGCCACTGTATATATTTTTTTATTACAAAAATTCACACATTACCATTCGAAAATCCATAATTTGAAGGAAAAGTGTATAAAAGGTAATTTTTTATATAAAATTTGTGCTGTTGCTTTCTGCAATCACAAAGATATTTAACAGGAAAGAACATTTTTGAAAGTGTAATTTAGTGTTTAAGCTTTTAAGTATAGATTCATTTTAGGGATTAAAAGTTATTTTTTATTGTACATAGGTTTGAAATTGGAGTAAAAAAAATACTTAATAGTTTTGCTGATTTCTTTTATAATTTGTTGTTTTTAAAGCGATAGAATTTGTATTGTAGCTTCATATAATGAATGGCAGTGATTTGTAGAAGAAAGGTAGTTTTTCAAAAGTTCACTCTTAGTGCAACAACGCGCAAAAGGGGAAATTTTGAATTTCTATTTAATTTGTGCTAATGTTTGTAACACTTAAAAATATTAGTTCAACACCTATCTTAAATTATACCGATCGGCTCAGTTTCTGATTTGATTTAACGATATGCGTCCCTTCATCCGTACAGGCCGCAGTTTTGAAGATACATATTTTGATTAAATTTAGAACATTACATTTGTTTTGCTCAATGACGAGTGGGTTTGAATT
The DNA here is from genome assembly GCA_950370525.1 of Bellardia bayeri. Taxonomy (NCBI): domain Eukaryota; kingdom Metazoa; phylum Arthropoda; class Insecta; order Diptera; family Calliphoridae; genus Bellardia; species Bellardia bayeri. Next base: position 50,131,240 of record OX493268.1, read on the forward strand.
TGCTTGAAATCGGTCCATTATTTCACCTAGTCTCCATACAAATGTGTAACCAAAATAGAGATTTATCATTTATAAATGTTTGATTTATAAACGATTCAAAACAAATTTTGCCAATTTTTAACCCCAACCAGATATACAATATTGTGCGGATCGAGCCATAATTGATCATAGCTCCAATATAAGGTCCACTTTTGAAAATCACTGTAACATGCAGACATCTTTTAAAAGTGTTTATATTGAATACAAACAAAAATACACATAATTTGTAATGATTTTCAGATACGAAATGACCAATTATTTATATACATATGTATCGGGTTTTCCAATAGCTACTTGACAACTCTGAATTTAAATTGTGAACGCACTATTTCACTGATCATCTAATTGTTGCTTTCTTTTTTTTCAGTAAACTTAACATTTTCGTTATGGTAAAGTACACGAAGGAACAACGTTTGGAAATTATAAAAATGTACTACCGAAATTCGGAGTCGGTGACCGCAACTTTAAGAGCGTTAACTCCAATTTTCGGTCGTAATTATCGCCCTAGTAGACAAGCAATAACAAGTTTAGTGCAAAAATTTGAGTCTACATATTCATTGTGTGATGCTGTCGTGCCAGTGAGACAACGGCCTGGTCGAAGTTCCGAAAATATCGCTGCCGTTCAGGCGTCCGTAGCAAACGATTCAAATCAGTCGATTCCGCGGCGTTCTCAAGAACTGGGCATCCCCAAGACCACTTTATGGCGAATTTTGCGTAAGGATCTGGGTTTACACCCATACAAGATTAAGCTGACTCAAGAATTGAAGCCGATGGACCATTTGAGTCGACGTACGTTCTCCGATTGGGCTCTGGAGAAGATGCACCAAGATGATGAATTTCATCGCAAAATCATCTTCAGTGACGAAGCTCATTTTTGGCTCAATGGGTTCGTCAATAAGCAAAATATGCGTTATTGGTCTGCTGAAAATCCACATGTGCTTCACGAATCACCACTTCATCCACAAAAAATTACTGTTTGGTGCGCTTTGCATGCCGGCGGCGTCATTGGGCCATATTTTTTCGTCGACAATAACGATCGTCACGTTACTGTGAATGGCGATCGTTATCGCGCAATGATTAGCGATTATTTTTGGCCCGAATTGGAACACATGGACTTGGATGACATGTGGTTTCAACAAGACGGTGCCACAAGCCACACAGCACACGTTACAATCGATTTACTGAAGAGTAAGTTTGACGAGCGTGTTATCTCAAGAAATGGACCAGTCAATTGGCCGCCTCGTTCTTGCGATTTAACGCCTCTAGATTTTTTTCTTTGGGGCTACGTCAAATCATTGGTCTATGCCAACAAGCCGACAACGTTGGAAGAACTTAGAGCCAACATTGAACGCGAAATAGCGGCCATTCCGGCCGAAATGTGTGACCGAGTCATCCAAAATTGGGTCCAACGAATCGACCACTGTCGACGTGGCCGCGGTGCCCATATGAACGAAGTCGAGTTCCATTCATAAATGTTTTGAATGTATTTCAAGTCGGTAATAAAGTTTTGGAAATATCTCAAACGGTTTGCGTTTTATTTAAAAAAAAAGTTGTCAAGTCCTTATTGGAAAACCCTGTATATATAAGAGATATTTTGTCACACACTTCCGCACCACTTCTTAAAAGTCACACTGTATGTACTAAAGCGACACTCAACATGTGTTTAGTATACACATAAATATAATCTGAACATTGAATAAATAACAAAAAATACACAATTTGTTTCTTTTTTTATTTTGTATATATTTATATACAGAATACTTTTGAAATGTATAGTTGTATTTTCTAACAAGAGCAAATAAATATGTATACTTTACTGCATGTGTGTTTTTGTTTTTTGCAAACAAACACATGTAGTTGCAACCAAATACCCAGAAGTTCTGTAGAATGTAGGCATACTAATGATTTTACTAAACTAACTAGAGGAAGTCGTCGCCACTTTTCAGGTTACAAAATTACTTTCTGGTTGTATGTCAATGTATAACACCACAAGTACTGGCAACTTTGTTGCATTTATCTTTCAAGCTCACTAAAGGTAGAATTAGCCGAACGTCCACGACCCCGTACTGTACCGTACTGTAATCACGTTTGTCTGCTTATAGAACATTTAAAACTTGCCGTACGTCAAACAAAACAAAAATTCACTTTATTTTCACAATTAGATACGAGTGCATACAATAAATAAACAGTCAGCTGTTCGAAACAGTGATGGTCATTGTAAAGTTCCTTTTCGTACATGCTTGCTCGAAAAAGTACGAAAATGGCTTCAATATATCCTATAGGAGTAAAATTATGTGTGTGTTTAGCACTCTGATAGTAATTTATATTATCAATTTAATACATTTTACTATAATTTAATTCAATATTTATTAAGTTTTCAATATTTATAATACATAGTTATGCGTATAGGTATATGCATTTATTTTATTATACTTATATTGTATAAATTTTTTTTATTGTATACATATAAACATACTTATATGCATATATGCGATGTGTATTATATTAAATCGTGTTGCTCAATTTCCACACACATTATTATTAAAAAAAGTACCAAAAATATAGAGCGAATTTACTCCAATACAATTTAAAATACAAACAGCCCATCACTGTTGTACAAATGTCGTCACGTAAAGCCCAGTACTCTGTTCAAATTTGGGAAAAATGTTGAGCAACATTAATTATTTCATACGGAAAATTTGACGTATAGCCAATGTTGCCTATCACGCGTAATATACAAGTAATATATATTTTTGTTGCGACAGAAGAGCTTTTGGATAAAAATTCCACGTGAAATAATTGCTACTTTAATTACTTCGCTGTGAAAGAATAATGTTGCCAGATACATTTCACATGTTTTTCACAAAATGAACAGAGTACTACTTCTGCAACATTTTTTCATGAAAATTTCATGTTTATTTTGACAGCATTCCACTTGAAATTTTGAACAGAGTACTATGCTTAAGAACGTTAAGCTATGTGTCCACGATCGTCAGATATTACAACGTTGTCCGAAACATGTCTAACAACCGTGTAAACTTACAATTTTTGCCTTCCAACGTTGTAAGAAAAAGCATTTTCAGTACATTAGAAGACAAAAATATTGTTCAACATCTAACAATCGTGTAAACATACAATTGTGTCATTGTCATTGTTTTAAGACAATTTTTAAACACTTTTCATTGTCATATGTGCAAAATGTATACATCCGCCAATGGCAGCATTGTCATAGAAACTATTTCTAAATGCAACTCTGTATATACATAAATAAACAAAGAAGTGTGTATTGAACAAATTTTTTAAAAAAGTAGAAGAAAATTAAAGAATTAAATTAAAGTGTGCATTAGGACATAATCAGATAAAATGGTTCCAATTGCTCTTTTTTGTTCCATGACAATATTTAAAAATTTTAAACACACACACATAGCTGCAAAACGAATTTGACAATGCCACACAACAATCTGACAACCGTATGAACTGACAATTTCGGTTGACAGATAAATTCATTGTATGATAATTGTGTGCAAATGAAATTGATAGTTTTCTTACAGTCATCTAAACTGACAATTTACTATTTGCTAAAAAATTTTCAATGTCAGTACATTGCTAGCACATTGCTAGATCTTACAACGTTGTAATATCTTACGATCGTGGACACATAGCTTTAGGAAATTCTATTTTATACAGGTTGAGCCGTTCCCTCAACGTGATATTAATATTCGGTAAAGCATTTGCATTGATTTTAAATAACAAAACGGCATCAGATGTTTCGTTACAGTGCAGTACGGGAAGTGGACGTTTGGCTAATTCTATCTTAACTGGTAAATATTTTCTTAAATTTTGTTAAAATTATATTGTATCAGAAAACCGTTAGTCTCTATAATACAAAGCAAATGGTAATTACACTGACTTTCTCTTAGAGGCATAATTCTTAAATTGTAATATGCCAATAAAATCCATGCTATAACATTTGTAGGCAGAGACAAAATCTAATGAAAGCTATAAATTAAAATATAGACTTTATCCAATGTGTTAATTACCCAATTGACTTATATTTGCTCTAGAAGAGCCACTTAAAGATTAAGCGCCTTAAAAATATGTAAATCTTAATCCAACGAGCAACTACAAAAAGTTAACTAAAAAAGGCACATTCTCTCCATCAAAACTAAAGGGTATATACTCTATAACTCATACAACATTTTTTACTGATTTGAAAAAAGTGTTTAGTCAATATTTGAAATACTTGTTGTACGAGTGAATTGACAAAGCCATTAAAAGTCTGATCAAACTAATAGATAATAACAGAGGGATGGTTTAGAAAAAAACACTCATCTACATACATATGTTTTAGTAAAATAAATATGAAGTGAAAATAGATTTGTTATATATTCGAAAGAGTATGTTGTTATACCCTCCACCACCAAGAGTACTGAATGAGGGTATATTACGTTTGTCATTCCGTGTGAAACGTTTTTACTATTCATCTGAGACCAAACAAAGCATAAAACGGGTGGTTAAATTTCAAGGGCCGATGTTGATTTTGAATAAAACACAAACTATTTAGGAAATTATTGTAATTTTATTTTATTATGATATATTGGTATTACTCAATTATGTATGGAACAAAATATCGGCCAAATGGGCGCCGCGACCACGGCGGCACACCTCATCCGATGGTCCAAATTTTCGATGACCCTGAGGCATAATGGAGGTTCTATGCCGTTAATGTGCCGAATTATCTCATCCTTTAGCTCTTGAATTGTTGGTGGCTTATCAACGTACACCTTTTCTTTCAAATAACCCCAAAGAAAAAAGTCGAACGGTGTCAAATCACATGATCTTGGCGGCCAATTGACATCGCCATTACGTGAGATAACACGGCCATTGAATTTGTTGCGCAAAAGAGCCATTGTTTCGTTAGCTGTGTGGCAAGTGGCACCGTCCTGCTAAAACCACATATCATCCACATCCATATCTTCCAATTCGGGCCAAAAAAAGTTCGTTATCATCTCACAATATCGAACACCATTCACAGTAACTGCCTGACCGGCCTCATTCTGGAAAAAATACGGCCCGATGATGCCGCCAGCCCATAAACCGCACCAAACAGTCACTCTTTGTGGCTGCATTGGTTTTTCGACAATCACTCTTGGATTCTCATTCGCCCAAATGCGGCAATTCTGTTTATTGACAAATCCACTGAGGTGAAAATGTGCCTCATCACTGAAGATGATTTTCTTCGAAAATTGATCATCCACTGTTGCCATTTCTTGCCACCATTCTGTCCATTCACGACATTTGGAATGGTTAAGAGGCTTTAGTTCTTGAGCCAGTTGCACCTTGTAAGCGTGTAAATGCCAGTCTTTATGCATAATGTTCATCAACGACGAGCGTGAGAGGTGCAATTGTTGGGCACGACGACGAGTTGAGGTGGACGGCTCTTCAACCACACTATCGCGAACAGCAGCAATATTTTCTGCAGTACGAGCTGTACGAGCATGCACTGGTGTTCTCACATCTTCTACAGACTCGGTTTGCTCGAATTTTTCGACGATTTTTGCGACTGTACGCACATTTGGACGATCAAATTGACCAAAAAAATCACGAAGTGCACAATATGCATTTTGATTTAAACGCCCATTTTCATAACAAGTCTGGATAACTTTAACACGTTGTTGGATTGTGTATCTCTCCATGGTTCAAATTGAGTAAGTCTGAAATAGAGAAATGTTAAATAAAATTCGGAAAAAAGCTTGGCGTTTAGGTGTGGTTCACATTCACCATCGGCCCTTACAATTTAACCACCCTTTAGTATTGTTTGGCATTTCATAATGGAGAGACTTACGTCTGAATAACGTTTACAGATCGTTGAAGTTTATTGCGAAAATTCACGTTCTGTGAGGAATGTGTTTCCTGCACTGTGCTCAACTTTTGGTCAACACAATCGGCATACTGAGCATAGTATTCGCAACAGCATCACCCATTTTGAGACCCAGCATTCATTATTGGGTAATTTTCGACCGAATAGACCACGTCCAGCACGCTATGAAGAAAATATAGCGGCCGTAGCTGAGAGTGTACGCGAAGACCGTGGAGAGTCGATTCGGTGCCGTTCGCAGCAACCCGGACTGACGTATGGAACGACTTGGAGCATTTTACGTCGAGATCTTAAATTGAAAGCGTATAAGATATAGCATGTGCAACAACTGAAGCCGCTCGACTTTCCCAAGTAGCAAGGCTTCGCTATATGGGCTCTTAAAAAGTTTCAAGAAGATCCGACGTTTTCGAGGCAAAAATCGCGTCACAAATTATTTTACCAATTCTTCTAAAAAGTTTATTGTTTCCATATTTTACAAAATAAACTACAAAAATGTATTAGTTTTTTCACAAATTCTTTTAAATGTTTATATGAACATGTAAATAAATGAAAAGTCAACACAGAAATGTCATTTTACTTTAGGTTTAAAGGTAATAACACGTTTAAGTTTGCAAATAATACTTTAAGGAATTTTGTTTATTAGTGGCAAACATCGTTCGCCGGCATATGCCGAATTCAGCTCACGCAACTATTGTTTGTATTTGAATACATAAGTTATACACAAATGTGTTGTGTTCATTGTTTGTCCGACGTTAAAAATAGGTATTTTTTAGAGGTTTACATGAGGGGAGGTGTGATTGTTGCTATAGCTTGGCTATGGTTTTATGAAACTGTGACTATTAGATATTGAATTGAATAATTCCACTATGAGTACTACTTATTCTGGCATCATATATTCGTTCGCTGAGGAATCGGAACGTAAGTTACTCCTTGTATTGATGCAATTGCTGAACAAAAGTATAAAGGTAAGATATACAGCAGCGATTGCAACCTCGGATAATATTTTTCGGTATGAAAATCGATTTGCATTTTTATATGACACAAATTACGCTATCACTGCTTGACAAATTCTAAAAACGGCAGTTTTTAAAAAAAATTGTCTCAACAAGTAAATCACTTGATTCAAAAAGTGATTGAAATCTTATTTGGTTTTTTTTGCAGGTATTATTTTAAAGTGTTTTAAAATTTTTACATTATTTATGGAATATCTTTCCTTTTTTTTTGAAAAATTAATAATAGCCGACTCTATTGGCTTTTAAAGATTTTCAGTTGTATTAAAGTTTTTAATAAAAATGATAATTCAGTTTAAATTTAATTATTTTATGTTTACAAATTTAATTTTAATTTATAACTAATTTATTTAATTTTTTAGTTTGTTTATTCGACCTTTTTTAATATTTTATAATTTCTTTCTTTAAGCAATAATGTCACTTTTAAGTTTTATATAAAAAATGTTTTATATATTTATATATACATATTTAAATCCGATATTTCGCTATCTCAATAATAATAATTATAATATCCCTGAAGAAATTATCCATTGAGATAGCGAAGTATCGGATTTAAATTTATAAACAGCCATGTCACAGAACTTTATTCCGTTCGGAAGTGAAATTAATTTCGTATTTGGCTTCTATAAAAAAAGTACAAGAAAACATTTTCTCGGAATGCAACCACTTTTAATTTGCTATGAGGAATTGTTATTTTAAGCATTTCTAGGTTTCATTCCGAAAAAATTTTTTCTTGTACTTTTTTTTATAGAAGCAAAATACAGAAATAATTCCACTTCCGAACTAAATTAAATTCGGTGACATGGCAGATAAATATATAAAACATTTTTTATATAAAATTTAAAAGTGACCTTATTGCTTAAAGAAAGAAATTATAAAAATTGATTTAATTTATTATAATATCTGTGTATTTTAACGATTAAAGCTGTGTTCACATTATGTGTATTTGTCATGTGGAATGTCACTTTTCTACCCATATGTGATTTCATGTGTATGTCAAAATTTGAGTTTTACATACGGTTTATAAATCACATGTTCATATGTTGGTTATGTCACATACATATGTATTTACTTTTGTTAACTCCTTTTCAAGTTTTCCCTCCATTTTCAATAATAAATTTGAGTAGTTTTTTTTTTGTATTTTTGTTTTACTATTAAGTATAAATTATATTTATTAAAATTTCAATAAATTTTTGCCGCCACAAAATTTTGGTTATAAAAAACAGCTGATGTCAGATGGTTTGTCACTTGAAAATAGAACTCATTCTAAATACAATAACGTCATATGTATTGCACACAGAGAAATAACACTTGATATTGTTTGAAGGTGTTCCGACTATATGTACAAATTTGACATGCGAAAAAGTGACAGTCCACATGACAAATACACATAATGTGAACACAGCTTAAAAGAAAAGAGAAAGAATTTTTAGCTTAAGAGTACCTTTGTTTTGATTAAAACATGGTAAAACATTTACAAAAGCTTGAACAAATGTTGACATGAGTTATCGAATGTTCAATGGTTGGTTTTCATAACAACATCAGATAAAACCCAGCAAAAAAAATCGTGTTTTTTGAAGCCCTTAAAAGAAAAAGCGCATAATCGAGCGCTTTAATAAAAGCACTCTTTTGAAGCAGCAAATACTTACGAATAAAATATACAAAAATATGCTTTTTTAGTGCTAACAACGAAGAAGGTTTTAAAGCGAAAAAATAAAAATGAAATTATAGCCTACAGATTTACGTACGACAACGAAAGTCAATTACAAAACGAATATCGCGCTTCTCAGTTACTATGAATTTTTCTTAAGCAAAAACATTCAGATAGAATTTAAAAAAAAAACAATTTAGGAAAGTGCTTTATTTGCATGTTTGATTAGGTTAAAAGAAGCGCTTATTGTCAGCAGAAAGTAGTCCTCCAAACCGGGAACACCTCATACAAAAATCATGCATCCCATAAGCAGGTTTGAAGCGATTTGAGGTATGAATTCATAAATAAAACCTGCTCCTTCTGGAGCACATTCTTCACTGGGAATACAAAGAACTTTTATTTCTCTGATTGTACACATGATCGTAAATTAAATCCATAAACAAACCAACAAAAATTCAAAATGTATAATCTGAGCTTGTATCTAACTTTAATATGTTTAACCTTTATGTGCTCGGAAGTCTACATTTGTAGCGAATAAAAATTAAAAACGTTACTAAAACAATTTGAGGTTTTTAGTAGCTTCCTAAAATTTTGTTTTAAGCAGATTTAAACGTTAGTGATGTAAAAATAATTATTTCGTAGGTGCTAAAGGAACGTTTTTTAAAATGATCATCTCGTGGCCGGTAGTCTACATTTGTAGTCACTATGTGGTTTGTATACAAAGAAGCTTTATTTGTTGCTTATTACATTTGCACACATTGTTTTGCTTTTATTTTTGCTAAAAAAAGAATTCTTTGCATCACGTGTATGCTGATAGCGCATCAAAGTAATAACATTTCATCAAAAACATTAGAGCAAAGACAAAGTCTACGTTACTTTTATGCTTGCGATGCAAAATCATTTTATCCGCTCAAAAGTGAAATCTACGTAGGAAAGAACCCGAATACAAGTCGATCTGCAAATGTTGGAGAGAATGTAGTAAAAAACTGATTTCTAACTTGGAAAATACCGGAAGAACAATAGTTTGTGACAATTTTTTCACATCGTTAAATTTGGGTAAATAGGTATTTATTGTCCAAAAGCCTTGCAATTCTTGGAACAGTTCGTCAAAATAAAACCTTTGTACCCAACGAAATGAAAGCTGACCGTAAACGTGCAGAATATTCATCAGTTTTTGTATTTTTGGACTCAAAGTTTGCACTATCATCTTATGTGCTAAAAAAGGCAAAGGCAGTTGTTATATTATCAAGTACAACCTTGAATAATGATATTGTGGCAGAGAAAAAAAAAATAAGCCGCAGTATATACTTGACTATAACGTCAGCAAAGAAGGCGTCGATGCAATGGACAAAATGCTGTCAGCATATTCCACAAAACGCAAAACATTACGATGACCATTGGCAATGTTTTTCAACTTGCTAGATATATCTGCCTTAGCTACTTATATCAGCAATATAGAAAATTATAGGCATAATCAGCAAACAGACAAACGTAGAAAGTTCTTGAGAAGTTTGACAAAACAGATGTTTATGCCAGCAATTATAGAACGGTCAAAAATTCCAAGAGTAATAGGCTACACTCCAACACGCCTCGTTATCGAAATGGCGCTAGAGCACATGCCAAATTCAACTTCAGCTACTAATCAATTTCCCGATACATCTGAGGATAAGCTGCCAAAACATTCTGTACTATGTCAGGCATATGAAATTGGAAATCGCAAAAACCCATGGTGTGCGATGCACATTCCACAACTTACATATTTGGAAAATGCTGCTCTATAAATAAAACTTAAATGTATAAAATTGTATATACAAATAAAATAAATACAACAATTTTTATCTTTTTTATAAGGACAATGTAGTGCAAAAATAATGTTACTACAAATGTAGTCTTCCGACCGCTCACGTAAGTTTTCGATCCCCAGCACATAAAGGTTAACAGACATCATTATTGTTAAAGATTAGCGTAGACATAAACCCACTTTTGGAGAATTCACTTTTTCGTGCATAAATATGCACATATGCATACTGCAAAAATATTAAACGAACATTGAAAATACTCGTAATGTATTTTTATATTTGTGTAAAAGTCCATATGTGTATTTCTACATAGAAAAAATATAATTGTTATTTAAGTAAGTTTTCATATCACATACAAAGTACTTATTGTTATTACAGTTGGTTGGCATTGATTGCACCATAAAACACTTAAATAATTTCTGTAACCCGTATTCAGTGTTCATTTTCATGCACAAATCTATTCACGCATACAAACCTATGAGAGTTCATTTCCGTTTACCCATCAACCAGAAAAATAACAAATACAAAAAAAAAATAGAAAACATTATGCATGTTGGTGCGGCTTATATGTAGATTAGGATGGTACTATATGGATAGTATTTAAGTTTAATATTCTCCATTTTTCAATACTTTATCATTTCCGTGAGACTACTGTCATTCCCGTTGGTGCAAAAATCTTTAAATATACATTGCCCTTTGTTTATTTATACATAAAATGGTCTTATAAAACAGTATAAACCAAAAAATAATTATTTAAACCCATTTTCGAACTTGGCCGTTTTCAACCCTCGATTGTACTCATTTAGCGATATTGACCCATATATTACTAACTCTTAAAAGTTCGATTTGTTGGGTGGATCTTATTTAATTTTTTTTTGGCATCTAAAATTAGTCAATGAAAAATTTTAATCTCGTCATTCGAAATTCTATATCAGAAACCGATTGAAAATTATGAACGTGGAGAGAAAGTGGGATTTCTCGAAACATATGTAAATTCAACAAACCAGGTTCGAATCCCAGTCAAGAAAAATTATCAAAAATTTTTAATAATAAAATTTTTCAAGTTGTAATTCCTAACTTCAGTAAAAATAATTTAATGAAAATTAAATTTAATGAACTCAAGCCTGACTAAAAATTATCAAGAAGTAAAACTAAAAATAAACTTTTTGACATTTACAAAATTTGATATTTAAATCCGTTTAGAAGATTTATTTTAAAAACAACAGACACAAACTGCGAAGCTTTTTGGCTTATCTGCACAAAACACCCAGAGTCTTTGGCGGGAATTGAACCCGCAACCCTCTGACTTATAGTCCGGAACACTATCGCCTAGTCTATCGTCAGGGTATATTGGATTTGTGCTGATGTTTGTAACACCCAGAACACCCAACTTAAAGTATACCGATCGATTCAGAATTACTTCCTGAGTCGATTTAAAAACGTCCGTCCGTCTGGCTGTCTGTTGTGCAGACATTTCAATAAAATTTGGTAGGTGATATTTTATCGGCCCAAGGACGGATGGGATTAAAACTGGTGGATATCGGTCTATTATTAATCAACTTTCCCCCATACAAATGTCCTCCCGAAATAGGAATTTAACGATCATAAATGCTTGGATTATGCAAGTATTCAAAAGAATTTCACCACAAATAAGTAATACATGAAGCCTAATTACATCTACAAATTTTGTGAAGATCGGTCCATAATTGATCACAGCTCCTGTATAATCCCCACTTTCGAAATTCACTTTTAAGTGCATAACACTCTTAAAAATGTTGGTTTCCAAATAATATTGAACACAAATATGTTCAATAATATAGAACGATTTTATGATTATCGGTCTATAATTAGTTGTAGCTGTCATATAAGGCCAACTTCAGAAAATCACTTTAACGATCACAAATCTCTAAAAAATGTTGGTCGGTTCTGGTTGGTCGGTTCATAATTAGTCAGAACTTCCATATAAGACCCTCTTCGTTTATATCAAGATAAAGTATAACATACATAATATTTATATTAACGAAGACCTGACACTAAATTCCTGGATGATTGGTCCACAAGAGGTCATATCTCTATTTCTAACAAACTGTTTTATACAAATACTGAGTGTAGATTATTATATGGCCGGGCTTGACCGACTGTACTTTCTTACTTGTTTTTACCTGTTTCATAACTATCGCGTCATAAAATAGGCCATAGATTTTAAGTCAATAAGTTATATGTGTATTCGTAGATACTAAATAATAAAACACGTTCCAACCGATGAATAAACTGCATATAGAAATATGTTTATATGTTTTATACTTAATTTACATTGCTATTTTATTACTTTATGCTACTTTTACTTTTTATGATCATTTTAGGCTTTTATTAAATTCTAATATGATCAGCTTAGGAAATATGTATTGAACATCCAACCCGTTTTAATATTACAAATCTAGTGGGGCAACATGGACAATTTATTTTGGGCCATGCTAATATGGGAATGAAAATTTTATCATAATTCCACTATGAATATTTTGCATATATGTTGTATATGCTGCTGCTTTTAATATTCTTTGGAATGTTTGTATTTATGTGTGTATGGATGGCATTTTTCATTTTCATTTATGAATATAAAATCTACATTTGAATTTTTATGTAAATTTTCCATTGGTTTGAGAAAGTGTGCTTTTGGTATGTTTGTTTTTAATATTATGACTCACCTTACATCAATATGCTTTCAAATTAACCCCTGAATATATACCCTACATTTGGAAAGTAGTTAACTTTGCTTTATCCGTTAGTTAAGTTTGATTTAGAGTTAAAGAAGACTGTCCATGAGAAAGTTGGGGTCTTAATAAAAATTATCACTAATAGACCAAAATTTGGTTGTTAACATATCTTGATAGCGTAAACCATTTATTGAAACCGAATTTATAGCTGAATTTAAAATATAAATACGATCAGCATACAAAGACTGTTCAACAATTGCTCTTGGATTTTCAGAAGCCCAAATGTGTCAGTTTTGCTTGTTGAAAAGTAACCCCGGGTTGCTCTTGAATGAATTTAGCGAATCAACAGGGAAGTGAATGGTCAGCTAGCTGGCTACAAGTCATGCACCGGTTTCACCTTACAAGGCCTCAAATCAAATGCTTACACAAAATTTGCCATGTACCCCAATTGTCGAGAAAGTCGAGGAATTTGCAAAATCATATCTTCTTCAAAACTGCGACTCATGGCCCGGTCAAACACGTTAGTTTTCAAGCGGAATTAAATTTATTGTAACAAGTGTCCAAACCTCTACTGCGTTATTCCAAAAAGCTCTTGCCAATCAAAGTTTATGTTGAGAGTTTGTTCACCTTGTAAGACTGGAAAGCCAAATCTTTATACAAAATTTGTCATGTATCCCAATTGTCGAGAAAGTTTTAGAAAGTATACAGCTGTTGCGAAACAAAATAATGTCCCGTCTAATGTACAGTACTATATATTCTACTTAAGAATTAGTTTTACAATTTATCTATCTGCATATATACATACTCATTGATTTCTTCCTACCAAAGTATGTGTGAGTTTATTCACAATAGTAAACATCTGTTACAATTGTAAATGTGAATAATATTACAATATCTGAATATACACCTGGATATTTCATAATGTGGCCTCAGAAAATATGGCCCCAAAACTTATATTGAAATATGTCCCCAAGGTCGATAAGCAGAGCATCTTTATGCAATATTGAAAAACTTCTTTGCACAAAGTATGTATTTTATTTAAAAGCTTTAAACTTGTACTTTAGTTCTTATATTTAAAGAGCTTTGTCAAAAATACTCTTTACTTGGGAGTGAAAATTTATTTAAAAACTTTTGTTTAATATTTTTATTTTAATTTGTGGCCATATTTCCTAGAGCCATAGTATTTCAAAGCAACACATATTCAAAGCAGTACTTTTTTGTTGTCATTTTTTATGTTAAATATTATTGTCTCAAACAGATGTTGAGACAATAATTCTATACAATCTAAGTGCTAATGTTTGTATGCTCGAGTATACATACAGATGTGTGTATAAATATGTACAAGTATGTGTGCTAAAGTCACTTTAATCTAATGTAAAAACACTGTTTCGTTATTTTATTGTTGCATTTTTTTTTTAGCAAGAATATCTATTACAATAAATCTAAAATATGAATAAATTTTTTTTTATGACATTAAACCCACGTGCGGGAAGATTATTATCGTTATTATTTTAATTTAAATGTAGTCATGTTGCTAATACGAATTTTGGATTGCTACACTGGTATGTGGGGGCTAATATTTGAAGTAATAATATTTAGATTTGCATAAACATACATAATTTACATATAGGATTTGAAATTTCACGAACTATTTTTTTCCCCCGGGAAACGAGAATGAAAAACAAGTGCGATTGCTATATTCGGCTGTGCCGAATCTTAAATACCCTCCACCTAAACGTACTAAAAAATAGAAAAACTACACTGGTTAAAGGACTCGAATATTCTTATTCTGTGTTTTCTATTCAGTCTTAGTGCAAATTTTATTTTGATTGTTTGAAAGACAACTTTACGACCAACATAATTCAAGTTAAATATTTTGAAATTTGATCTAATTTGGACCCTATATAATTGATGTAATTACCGATTCTTGCTGTAATTTACAGAGTTTGTCTGATTTTCATAATAATCTTGATTGTAATTTAACAATTTATAAAATTAAAATATATCCATATTCACAACAAATTAAGAAACATAGTTTCAAAAAGGATAAGATGTAAGATGAGGATGTTTTATTTGAATTTGATCTCAATAACATTATCTGCAAAAGGTTTATGGGTGGCATAGAAGAAGTGGACCAATTATGGACCGATGGCTTCTAAATTCAGTACATAGAAATCACATTAGTGGATTTCTACATATTTTAGGATTATATTGGTTGAATTTCATCTCAATAGCGTTATTTACAAGAGTTGTATGGTTGGGTGTTATGCTCGGAAGTGGACTTAATTCAGGAGCTATTATTGACTGACAGCTACAAAAGCCAGTAGCTTATTTGCCGTATAACCGATGCTAATATGATTTCTGGATTAAAATTTCTGATCCATATAAAAGTTGTTTCGATATCGATATTTATTATACATTTTTGTGGGTTAAATTATTTTTCGGAAATGGTTCTTATATGGCAGATATGACAAATTATGGGCCGAGCTTCTTAAATTCTGGAACAGTTATTTTCATGCATATGAGGATATTTCACGTCGAATTTCAACATAATAACGGTATATTTAAGTTATATATTAGTATTAACGTGAATTTCGGGAGTGGACCTTATATGGGGGATATAATCAAATATGGACCGATATTCTGAAAATCCAACTGTTTGATTTTGGCATGTACGTAAATGATCCGTGTAAAATTTTGAATCGGTACTGTAATTTATAAGAGATTTATGAGTATTAAAGTGATTTTCGGAAGAGGGCTTTATATGGGGCATACGGTTAAAAGTAGTACGGTAGTAAAATATTGTAAATAGAAATAATATTTTAAATTAGTCTAGCACAATTTGTTTAAAAAACAAATGCGTTTTGATAGTCAAAATACATCCGTCAGTGAAAAAGACAAATATGTTTACTTGGAAAGATTGTATCCTACTGTAGGGACTACATCCATGAAATAAAAGCCTGGCTGAGCCATATTCAATATTTTCCAATGGCTGTCCTATAAGGGTGAAAGGTCGAACTTTTACCAATTTCATGACAGCGAGCTACATTTTTTGAGTCATAAGCTCATCGTGAAGTTGGTTCACTGTGACAAGACATCTACGGTAGCTGGTTTTGCCAAAAGACGTGCATTAGTTAATCCTCGATATATTCAAGACACTTTTGATGAAGGTTAGCAAGTTTTTCCGGTCCCATGGGCCTGTAGTATCGAATCTCGTGACATTTTTAAAAAGCAATCATCAAAATCACATTTGATGGTAGCGGATACATGTTTAAGGTAGATGCATTTGCCAAAATCCATCCATGCTTTACATAATCCTCGACATATTCGAAGAAATTTATAGTCGCATGCTAAAAATTCGTTATTTTAGTGGCAAAGTTTCCAGTCTTTCGCATTATAAAGACAATCTAAGTTTTTGTTCGATTTGAATTTACTTAAATTGTATTTTTGAAAGTTTTTAGGTAATTTATCAATGATATCAATATCGTTCATTAACTTTAGATATTTTGGAAATGTGTACAATTCAAAACTGTTTGTAAGAATTTAAAGAATAAACATTATAAAAACTTTAAAAGATCTGGCTTGCTTGTGTATTATAGTAAATACTCAGTTGCTTGTGCAGAATATAACCCAGCATACCATTCTAGGAGCGCTCCGAAAAAGAAGTCAGAAAAGAGTCCAACAAAAGAGCATTTTCGGAGCGCTCCGAAAAAAGAAGTCATAAAAGAGTCCAACTAAAGAGCATTTTAAGAGCGAAAGAAAAATTTGCTTGTTACTGTCCTGAGTCGGCACGCAGTATGACTCAGAAATTTCACTCAATTATGTGTGTACCAAAGCGTTGTTATCCTGTTATTTGTACTTTAAACAAAAAAAAAAAAACATAGCTGTACCACACAATAATGATAAAAACAAGATTACACAGAGCCCAAATAAAAACTCATAAAAGACTCTTTTTTGACATTATCTAAGAGCTCTTTCTGACGGACCATTTTCGAACGTAATGACCCTCTTTTCTGAAGGCTTTAGGAGCAATTATGATTGTTTTTTGGGCTCATAAAGAGCGTTAACGCTCCGAAAAAGGTGTCAGAAAAGACTCTTTTCGGACTCATATGGCTTGCTGGGAATAATCTCAACAATTCCCTATATCAGTCATATTTACAAAAACTAAAAAATAATTTTAAATATAATACTAAAGCATTTTACAACTTTGTCAACTCTAAAAGAAAAACAAATGGATATCATTCAGTAATGAAACTCAACAATTATGAATCTTCCGACGATATTAATATTAGTAATATGTTTGCTGATTTTTTTTCCAGTACTTATTCGGACACACACTTTAAACTAACCGTGCTATATCGTTTCCAAATATTGATGCTGAAAATGTATTAGAAAGTTAAAAAAAACTTGAAATTTCGTATAATTATGGTCCTGATGGTGTTCCTAGCAGTATTATACACAATTGTGCTCAATCCTTGCTATATCCATTAATTATTTTATTCAACACATCCATTAAATATGGTTATATTTCGATAATTTGGAGGTCCTCATTCATAATCCCATTATTTAAATCTGGTAATAGATCTGAGGTGTCAAATTACAGAGGTATTGCTATGCTTAGTGTAATACCTAAGATTTTTGAACACTTTATCACTGATTACATGTGTCATCAATTATCATCAATTCTGTCATCTTCTCAACATGGATTTCGTAAAGATTGCTCTACCATATAAAATGTCCTACAACTTACTACCCACGTTAACCAAGGCTTTGTACAAGAAAAACAAACTGATGCCGTTTATACTGACTTTAGTAAAGCTTTTGATAAAGTAAATCACAGACTTCTTCTTATTAAACTGGATCTTCTTGGTTTTACATCTCGCAGTCTAAACTGGATAAAATCTTATCTTCTGGATAGAACTCAATGCGTAAAATTTAATAATAAATACTCAAAAAATATTTTGGTTACTTCTGGTGTTCCTCAAGGCAGCCACCTTGGTCCAATTCTTTTCTCCTTGTTCATCAACGACCTTCCAAATGTTTAACATTTTTGTAACATTCTAATTTATGCTGACGATGTTAAAATATTTTTGAGCTTCTCTAAATCTTTGGATCATATATATCTCCAATCCGATCTCAACAATTGCTTTTTGTGGTGCAGTCTCAACTTAATGGAATTAAATTTAAAAAAATGTAAATTTATGCGTTTTTCAAGAAGTAATTATATTCCTACTAATTATACTTTGGGTGATTACCGGCTTGAAATTGTTGAAAATTTTCTTGATTTAGGAATTTTACTAGACAAAAAATTAAACTGATAATAAATAAAGCCAGAGGTGTACTTGCATTTATACAGCGATGGGCTAAGGAATTTGATGATCCCTATGTCACAAAACAACTTTACATTTCTTTACTAAGATCTATATTGGAATATGGCTCTATTATGTGGGATCCTTATTATAATATTCATATTCAGCGTATAGTCTGTGCAGAAACAATTTTTACTCTTTTGTCTACGTGGGTTACCTTGGAATCCTGATATTAACCTTCCATCATACATCGATAGACTTAAATTGATTAAATTACCAACTCTATCCAGTAGAAGGACTATGCTTAATGTAACATTTATGATCAATATAAATAATGGTGAAGTCTGCTCCGAGTTCCTTGTATATAATGTTACTTTTAATGTTCCTCAACGATTTTCACGCCATTTTAGCACTAATTATGCTCAAGCTGACCCATTAAGAAGATTATTTTGTGAATTTAACAATCTATATGAAATAATTGCTCTTTCTCTTTCAACAAATGTAATTAAACATAAAATAATTAGTTTGTTAAATAATTAATCTTTTGTAATTAATTGTAATTTTCCATATACTTTTTTTAATAGTCTGTAAGGATTTAATCCATTGACTTAATAATAATAATAATAAAAAAATAAATTTATAGATAATATATGTTCATAAAGAGTGCCCATATTAGGTATATATATCCCTAATATTTTTTATTACATCTAATAATATTTTTGAATGTGGAACTAGCCCCTCATCAGCTCTCTTTTATTGCGTTCTTTAGTTTAAGAAATTACTAAATTTGACAACTGGACATAAAGAATTTTTTTTAACAAGAATGTTTTTGAAACAGCAGCATATTGGATAAACATAAAAGTTTAGACTTTATAGTTGTAGAAGCTTTGACAATTGTTACAGTTTATTAAATTTCGCTCAAAATTTCACTATTAAAATGATAGATCTGTATCTCGTTCTGAGAACGAGTTGGTAGGATTTTATTTGAGAATCCAACCAAGTCGATTGTCTCAATATTTTTATTACAATACCCTCATTCATCACATTTTATTTTTTTTTAATGAATTTTAGATTTGAATTTTTAGAAATTTGTTCCCAGAAATTGAATCATTAAATAATAAATCATTTGCACTTCTTTCAGTAATACTTTGTTACACGAAATATATTCGAAATTGTTCTAAGTAAGTATTACACTTTTTATACCCTAAAGCACCATAGTGTGGAGGGTATATTGGATGTGTGTTAGTAACGCCCCTAAATAGTAGTCCAACACCTACCTTAATATATACCGATCGATTCAGAATCTCTTCCTGAGTCGATTTAACGACATGCGTCCATAATACCATCTAGCTAGCTGGCTGTCTATGTATAGCTTGTGCGCAAACTAAAGGTCGCAATTTTTAAGATATTTCGATAACATTTGGTACACGATAATTTTACAGTCCAAGAACATTTGGGATTGAAATTGGTTGAAATCAGTCAACTATTTCACCTAGCCCCATACAATGTCCACCCGGATGTTTGATTTATACACGTATCGAAACAAATTTTGCTTCAAATATTAAGCGTAATCACATCTACAAATTTTGTGCAAATCGGTCTATAATTGACCATACCTACTAAAAAAGCTGTTCTTACACATATACTGGGTGTAGGGTATTATGTGGTTGGGCTTAACCGACTATGCTTTTTTACTTGTTTTTTTTTTGATTTGCCGTTAAACATACTTACTGTTTCATTTTACACCAATACCTCGCTTTGCGTCGTTTCGTTTTTTTTTCGATGTTGTGTCGCTGCTTAATTAGTACTAATTTTCACTGTGCGCTGTGCGATTTTTACAAAATCTGCAACATCATTAGATGCTAAAACAATGAACCGTACAAGAAGTGCTTTGATGATCGAAATGAAGTCCTTGATTTCTATTTGAATTGAAAATCAAGTTGCACAGAGAATACGATTAAGTAAAATGATATTGCAGACAAAAGCAAAAATCTTATTTGATGACATAAAAAGTAAAGCATTATCCAACGATAATGCTAGTAGTAGTAATACAGACAATTGCTATGTACAAGGAAATTAAAAAAAGCTGTTCACAATCTATCTTCGATGTTTACATTGTTTTGCTATAGATAATTTCACTTTACGAACGTAACCCCGGCGTACTGGTGGACCTCAAATTAAAAATTTTGCCTAGTTTTTTTTTTTTTTTTTGTTATTAAAACTCTAAAGATTTATATTCCACAAACTCTTTAAATGCATTAAAAATATTACTAAGATTAAACACAAACTTCGCCATATTTGCCCCCTTGAAGATATAAAGTTCATTTCTAGTACACATTTATTTGACTACAGAAAACTAAAATAGGAATGTGGTTGCTTCATAACAAAAACTATTATTATTTAAGAACAAAATTTTAAAAGTTTTCCCATTTTTAAACTATTGACGCATCTAAGTAAGAATATATTTATTTTCCAAATATAAATAAATTCAGTTTAACTGGTCCATGTTTTGAAAAAAGATATAGTCTATTAATAATTCCCAGCACAGATATATTTACAATTCAAATAAAAACAATTCGATAAAATCGGTTCAATCGTTTTGTCTTAACGGTTTCCCTTTTTTATATAAACAGAAAATTCCTCTTTTTACCCGCTTTTACCCTCTTGAAAGAAGACCTTCGGAAAAGTAAATTTTTAATAAACATTTTTGTTGCTATAGAAACCTAAAATAAAACTATAGTTGCTTCATAAAAAAGTTAATTATTATTTAGTTCTATATTAAAATTTTACCCGTTTTCCAACTTCCCAACCCTTCCTGGTCCAAGTCTTGAAAAAATATAAAGTCCAATGGCACTTCCAAGTTTTATGTACCAAATATTAAAAAAAAATCGGTTTAGCCGTTTGGGATTATTTGTTTAAGAAACAAAGGTATATACCAATTTCACCGGTGTTTACTTGTTTTATATCTTTCTGGTCCAAGCCTTGAAGAAAATATGATCTATTGACGCTTCTAAGCATAGATCTATCTACTTTCCGAAGTTCATTAAAATCTGTTTAACGGTTTAGTCGTGATTGCG
This sequence comes from Bellardia bayeri, assembly GCA_950370525.1. Classification (NCBI taxonomy): domain Eukaryota; kingdom Metazoa; phylum Arthropoda; class Insecta; order Diptera; family Calliphoridae; genus Bellardia; species Bellardia bayeri. The sequence continues at coordinate 50,152,717 of OX493268.1, forward strand.
GAACAATCAAACAAACACAAAATAACAAACCAACTTACAAACACATAGTATACGATGTAATAATATCTATATACATATATAACAGTGATTGTATGTCTGTATGTATGTATGTATGTACAAACACATAGTATACGATGTAATATCTATATACATATATAAAAGTGATTGTGGGTCTGTATGTATGTACTGTACGTATGTTTATTATTATTAGTTTGGGATCTATAGATGGCTAAACGGCTGAACCGATTTGCTTGAAATTTTCACAGTATATTTCTGTATGTCTGGAAGAAGCTATAGGCTATTTTTTTTTTAAATTTTAAGTGGGCGCGGTACCTCCCATACAAAGTTAATTTTAAAAATCAAATACTTAGGAATCTATAATAGCTATAGTACTCAAATTTTGCATGAGCAATTCCATTGTTTGTTTAAATATTTGCGGAAAAAATGGGAGTAGTAGCGACAGGGGGCGTGGCACCTCCCATATGATGATAATAATTATAAAAAAATCAAATATATGGTATACAATAAGATATATGGTACGGTTATTCTACCATCAATATTAATATTTAGGACACCAATGCGCTGACTAGCAACAATATTAAGTAAATGTTAAAATTTGTATACATTTGAAACCCTTATCTATAACGGGTGGTTAAATTTCAAGGGCCGATGTTGATTTTGAATAAAACACAAACTATTTAGGAAATTATTGTAATTTTATTTTATTATGATATATTGGTATTACTCAATTATGTATGAAACAAAATATCGGCCAAATGGGCGCCGCGACCACGGCGGCACACCTCCATCCGATGGTCTAAATTTTCGATGACCCTGAGGCATAATGGAGGTTCTATGCCGTTAATGTGCCGAATGTGCGGCCAATTGACATCGCCATTACGTGAGATAACACGGCCATTGAATTTGTTGCGCAAAAGAGCCATTGTTTCGTTAGCTGTGTGGCAAGTGGCACCGTCCTGCTGAAACCACATATCGTCCACATCCATATCTTCCAATTCGAGCCATAAAAAGTTCGTTATCATCCCACGATAGCGAACACCATTCACAGTAACTGCCTGACCGGCCTCATTTTGGAAAAAATACGGCCCGAGGATGCCGCCAGCCCATAAACCGCACCAAACAGTCACTCTTTGTGGGTGCATTGGTTTTTCGACAAAATCACGAAGTGCACGATATGCATTTTGATTTGAACGCCCATTTTCATAATAAGTCTGGATAACTTTAACACGTTGTTGGATTGTGTATCTCTCCATGGTTCAAATTGAGTAAGTCTGAAATAGAGAAATGTCAAATAAAATTCTGAAAAAAGCTTGGCGTTTAGGTGTGGTTCACATTCAACATCGGCCCTTACAATTTAACCACCCTTTATATAAAAGTGAATGTGTGTTTGTTTGTTTGTATATTGTAAATCATAATAAGATAATGTAATAAGATTTAATTTAAGAGGAAAACTGTAGGTTTCAACAAGTTCATAAATACCGTATTTGCCCGACGATAAGACGCACCTTTTTACTCTGAAAATTTGACCTAAAATCAGGGGGCGTCTTATCGTCCGGCAAATACGGTATATTTGTTTAACTTGAAACTTTTTATTTCATTACGATACGGATAGAGAAGCACACCGGGTTTTAGCTAGTAAAATATATATGTACTCGTATATGGATATATGGATAGCATTTACCCATCTAATTTTTCCAAAACAGCTGAAGCATGGAAAACTTTTTTCTACTTAATAATTGTATGTATTTTATCTAGTAGAATACTTACAATAAAACCTTACATTATGTATTTGTACAATCTGTGTATTAATGATATTATTTTACTTCCAAATGTATTTCCATTATGTTGGCCTATTATTATATTATAGTTAACTTTTCAATCAGTTGAATATATTTACTAAAACACAACATAACATTATCATATTAGTGTAGCCTATTAGGCATAATATATTAATTTAATATGTACAACCTTTCAGAATTTTCAATTAGGCCTAACATCAAGTATTGAATTCTATACGATTAAATTTGTTTCAAAATGGTTTCAAGGTGATAAGGTTAAATTTGATTGTTCACTGATGTTGGTTTCTATATGATGTCGAATACAAGCAACATAATTGGACTGAGGTATATTATTATTGCCGAGTGTGAAAGGTGGAAAATTACTCCTCATTTAAACGAACGTAATATGTTTAAATTCAACCTCATTCACCAAATAAGGATAAATAATAATAATAATAATATAATTATTAGAAATCACTCATGATAAGTGGGCCACTAATTAGATAATAAATTTGTTTGTTAGTAATTAAGTAATAATGTTTGTATGTCAACTAAGAATGGGATATTATTATGGTCTATACAATCCACTTAATATCAAGCATTAACAGTGTGTTATATGTCCTGATGATGAGTACAAGTATGAGAGCTTATGCGACTTTCGAACTCCCTACAAAACATTGAAGTATATCTATGCCATTCTTCGTCGATGACTTGAGCAACGTCTCAAAATATGCCCGAATAATGTTTACTTAATTGAAACTCTTTTTTTTGAATTCACTTGGCAAATACTTTCATGGTATTCACTGATTCGCAAAGCTGACACTAAATTTAAAAATTGTTTTAACGCTTCTAGGCATCAGCATATGAAATCTAATGTCTACTGGTTTGAAAATATACATTTCGAAGGTATAATTAAACATATTAGAGTAGTATATTGTGTATCGTATCCTTAATACCCTCTACCCAAATATAATGAAATTTAAAAAAACCTGCACTGATATTAGGACTATAATATCCTTATGCAGTTCAGTTCATTAGTATTATATATAAGGTAGTTTTAAGTCCAGTTTAATTCATTTCAAATGTTTTAGAATTTTATGTAATTTTAAGCAATTATAATTGATATAATTCTAAACATTATTTATAGAGTTTGTCAGTTTATCATAACAATCTTTAGACAATTTAACAATTTATAAAATAAACAAGTTAGACTGCAAGTTATAGGATTGGAATATCCTTATTCTGTGTTTTCTTTTCAGACTTAGCGCAAATTTTATTAGTATCTTATATATTGTTTGAAAGACAATTTTACGACCAACATAATTTACTTTAAATGTTTTCAAATATTATTTACTTTTGACCATTTAAAATTAATGTTATTACCATCTCGTACTATAATTTACAGAGTCTGTCTGATTTTCATAATACTCGTACTCTTGAGTGTAATTTAACAACTTAACAAAACTTAAAATAACATTTTTCCATATTCACCACAATTTAAGAAACAGGGTGTAAAAAAGTATAAAGCTAGATTTACACGATTGCAATCTTCTTCAAAATTGCTCTTCAAAATGCTTCAAACTCGTGTAAACAGCAAAAATTCTTCAAAATTTATTTATTTAATAGTTATTACTCGTTATTACCATAATTTGAATAAATAAAAATAATTTTCCTAATATAGTAAAGGAGAATCATAAAATTTCATGGTGGGCTAAAAAACTCGTCGGAAATACAAAACTTTAAATTTAATGAGTACTTCCGTTTGAAACAAATCCAAGTTGTTGCATTTGAAATATAATTTAAGAAATATAGTGATGAAAGTCAAGTATTCAGCTGTCCAGTTTTGTTGACTGAAAATCAACTGGTCAGTACCATGAAGTTGCAGCTATGCATAGTGTTGTAAAGTTTACAGTTTGCAGAGTTGTCGATGTTAAAATAGACGCTTTATTTCAAAATACATAGCGTTGGCCCGATGACGTCAGAGGTATTGCTAAAAAGTTGTTTAAGATGGGTGGATTTCCTTGTCTTTGTGGTTGCGTGGATGCTACGACCATTAAAATTTATGCGCCTACATCAACGGGAAATGATATGTGGCTTGTTACGGAATTCGGCTGTAAGTCAAAGATTTATCAATGAATGAAGTCCATTTTTGGATTTTGTTGTTTTGGGTGTTGTTGCAGGAGAGCGCAAATACTTTACAAAAAGAGCAAAGTCTCTACAAAATGAGATTTGCAAAAAAAGCAATTTGATAAGTGCGAAGTGAGAAGTTGATAAATTGTTTGTGGAATGGAACCCAGGAAGAAAAATGACTCAGTAATTTGGAGGCAACAACTGGCTTTAGATCTAACAGAGAACTATCATTTTAACATTTCATTGATCTTTGCAACTTTTAGACACACTTTGACTGGCCAAGGAATTAAGCCAAACTAACTTGTTCAGCTTTGTATAACAGAAACTTGAATAAAAGTTATTTAATTCAATGTTGCCAAATTTGTTTAAACTTCATTGGTTATAAAGTAGAATCACTAGTAATCTAAATTTATGAAAATTCGTTAAGTTTGAGTGAAAATACAATACAATTGTTAAATTAAAAAACATTTACATAAGTATAAAAAAGTTTGGTGAAATAAAATTTAGTGCAAATAAGAATAAAATTCCTTAAATAAAATGGAAAATAATAGTAAAATTTAGAAACAGCCATAGTAGACATAATCAAAAAAAAAACTAATTATAATTAAAAAAAAAAAAATAACAACAAATGCCGGAACTTCATAATCACTTTTAATTATACCCTACACCACAATAGTAGGGAGGGTATATTGGATTTGTGCTGATGTTTGTAACGCCCATAAATATTGGCCCAACACCCACCTTAAAGTATACCGATCGGCTCAGAATCACTTTCGATTTGGTACATGATACTTTTTCGGCCAATGATATATGGGATTGAAACTGGTGTAAATCGGTCCATTATTTCACCTGACCCCCATACAAATGTCCTCCCGCAATTGGGGTTTATCGATCATAAATGTTTGAATTATGCAAGTATCCAAACAAGTTTCATTATGTTTGAATTATGCAAGTATCCAAACAAGTTTCATCACAAATGAGTCGTAAATGAAGCCAATTCACATCTGCAAATTTTGTGCAGATCGGTCTATAATTAGTCGTAGCTCCCATATAAAGCCCACTTCCGAAAATCACTTTAAAGAGCATAACTCTCTCAAAAATGTTGGTATCCTAATAATATTGCACGAAAATATATTTCATATGTATGCAAATAATATGGTCTAATTTTATTATGAGCGGTCCATAATTAATCGAAATTCCATATAAGACCCTGTCCGTAATTCACTTTAAGCTCCATAAATATTTTGAAAGTATTTATATCGAGATAAAGTTTAACACATATAATACTTATATTCACAGACATCATGATACTAAATTTTTGGATGGTCGGTCCACAATAGGTTATATCTCCCATATAACGTCCATTTCTGAAAAACTGTTTTATACATATACTGGGTATAGGGTATTATATGGTCGGGCTTGACCGACTATACTTTCTCACTTGTTTTCATATTCATCCTGTACTTATTCTTATTTTGCTGAAGCTTAAGTTAAACCTAACCCGTGCTCTTCTAATTTTAGCATACACATTTGTATTTCCGACATGCACACGAAACCTGGCGTAGCTGATAAGTTCCTCAACGACTTACGTTCTTCGATGGCGGAGATAATGAAAGATTCTGGCGTACCATATGGTTCGTAGCAAAACACGTTTGTTTCAAAATTTGTTGCAAAACTCGTTCGTTCCAAAATTCTATTCTTGTGTATGTGACCACTTTTCAATTGTTTGTGTATGTGACCACTTTTCAATTGTTGAGTTTTAATCAAGAATGGAATTGAGAATGCAAGCATTCAACTAATTTTGTCCACTGAATCAACCGCTACATATTTACAGCTTTTTCCCATTATTCGGTTAATGTGTAGAGAGCGAGTTTTGCATTTCAATAACTCATATTATTTATACTAGGAAGGGACAAGTCAAGTTAAAATTTGTAAGAAACGGTACATGATTTCTCTAAGTGCCCATACAAATGTCTTCTCGGAATATAACTAAGTTACATAAATGTCTGTAGAAAAGTAGAATTCATACAAAATTCTGCAAAAATAAGTTCTGTGTAAAATTAAATCAACAAACTATATTTTGTTTGTATCAGTTCATATTCGACCAAAGTCCTCACATAAAGATTTCGGACCAAGATTTCAGAACCACTTCCGAAAATCACACAAATACGCAGAAATTTCCTATAAACATCATTATAGGAGAAATTTGAATGTGATTAGCGATAGCTTCCATATAAGATACGATTATTGAGATGAAATTCAACCAAAATAAGCATCAAATACAGTATTTTATTACTTTACTATTTATTATTGCCCAAATTCGAAAAATACTCGCATAAATATCGATATTGATAAAAAAAAAAAGATTAACACAAATTTGGTACAAGTATGCATTGAATCTTACTACTTGATTTTGTGACTATCGATCCATAATAACACAATGCTCCTCTATAAAGCACATATGTTGAAACAAAATCTGTAATATAGAAAACATATACATATAGTATGTATATTCAGATAATATAATGTAATTATGAAATAATTAATATTATTTTAACTGATTTTAAATAGCGTAGTACTCAATTTATTTAATTTCTGCTGGCATTGAAAATTAGGTTTTTTTAATCTTTGCTTGACATTTATTTTTTAAACGTTACCTTCATAAATATATTTGATTTTCATTTAGTTCTTGTTTCATACACAGAACATGCCACAAATTTTAAGTGTATCACCCACCACTGTCTTAGTTCATTAAATAAAACAAAAGCAAGTTACAAGTATAAGTTTGGACAAGAAAAAATGATGTGTATAACTTTGAAAAATAACGAAACGTTTAAATTTTCCTTTTTAGGTTTTCAAATGGCAAGTCATGGGTTTCTGTCAAATTGTATTCTAAGATCAAGCCACCAACCTCACCACAACATAACACCAGCAACAACAACAAAAATAAGCTGCTCATGCAATTTGAATACAAACGAAGTCAAACACCAACAACAAACTTATGACCACCGGTATACTGGTGTTTGGGGAATACAATGCCCATTGTACTTTAGCTTTTTGTCTGAAAGCATAAAGTTCTTCTATTGTGTTGCCCACAAACAAATAGCCAACAAACCGACAAAAACTGTAGGTTCATCACAGACCGACCAGGCACACAGTTAGTTGCCCAACATAGAAACAAACAACACAATATACAATTATAAAATCTGGGGTTTGGGCATGAAGGCTTACAAACATCATCATTGTTATCATCATCATAATCATCAACATCCTCATACTTCCACTTTAACTTCGTATTCACCAACAGTATCCTTAAAATTGTTTCATTTTAAAGGATCTAAACATTTTCTGGTTTCTTAATTAGTAATTGCATCTGAGTGAGTGAGGTTGTGTGTGTGTGCTTGTAAACAATAACATACAGTCATTATGTTGTAAATATTATGCCATGTTTTGTTTTGTTGTGCTTGTTTTCAAACTCTCACACCTACCCCCATTCCCGTTCAATTTTGTCTCACACATTTACCGAGCGAAAATTATGCAACTGCAAGCATTTTAATTTCAAAACATTTTGTATGCATACTCCCCAGGGTTTTAATACAATGTATTTTTGTTTTTCATTTTTTGGCAAAGCGGGATTTTTCTTTATAAAATTCTTAATGTGCAATGGGCCCATCATCATCATCATCTAACTCGATTCAGTTTAAATATATTTAAGCTGTTCACAACTCTGGTGTTGCTAGATCAACAATTTTATATAAATAAAAAATATTTAGGCACAATTCATTTATCTAAGTCGTCTCCTCGAGGACTTCAATAGACAATCATAGATCGGGTTTAAATTTTATAATTACCCAGAATAGATTAACGATTTGTTTCTACGACCAATATTATCATGTGTTACAGGATGACAAGCTTCATACAACCTCCATATTTTTGGTGTTGTATATAAAAATTATGTTGTATTGGAGTTAAATATAGAGATTTCAAGAAAAATTATTTTTGCACAACTTGAATTATGTAATTTCTTGAAAGATGTTTGAAATTGATAATCTAAAATGCTAACAATAGTTACTGCAAAGCCGTACATCGCAAATAGGATTTGCAAGATTTTCAGATTTGTGCTTAGAAGGATAAATAATATACAATACTGTGTTATAGTAGACAATTGTATATCCTTCGCCACCACAAGTAATGAACTCTGTTAATCTGAAGAAACTCTGAGTCGATTGAGCTATGTCGCTCCGTCTGTCTGTCTGTCTGTGTAAAACACTCTCACGCCCAAAAAACTCAGCAAAGATTACAAAAAACCGTTTATAATTCTCCTAAGCAGGTTGATGTTGAATTTGAAGTTATGGACCAAAATGTGTAACAACGACATTTTTAAACAGTTTTTTTTTTATTTTGTTTAAATATATTGCAAATGAAATTCACCATGAAATTTTTTATGATGGAGGAATAAACTATGATAAAAATAGTAAGAATCAGTTTATGATTTCTCATAGCTCCCATACAAATATCTTCCGGAAATATGTTACATACATGCCTATATAACACCTGACGCAGAACTACCACGAATTTTTTTTATTATTTTTTAAAATATGTGATCTCTAAGTGTATCAAATATTAGGTTTTATAATTTTTATATCCTTTAAGGATTTTCAGGATACTCACACTTGATGCATCTCAGTCGATTTTTAAAAGTCTTTTTAACTGAAACACATTTTAATTGCATGAAACGATTTCAATTAGTTTGATATATTAAAATTTGTCATTTTTATACGCTCCACCACCATAAGTGGTGTATGATGATATATATAAGTTTGACATTCCGTGTGTAACACTGAGAAATACTTATCTGAGACCCAACAAAGAATATATATATTCTTGGTCCTTTCGAAATTATGCTTGAGTACCCATGAAAATAAAAAAAAAAACAACATTTTTTTGGGACCACCTAATGTACAGTAGCTCTGAACACAATCCTACAGCAAGATTTGTTATATATTTTTGTACCCTACACAATAAATCCGTCCGGCCGTCTGTCTGTCCATGTAAACATATATTCTTGATCCTTATTGAATTCAAAGTCGATTGAGGCATGTCCATCTGTCTGTCTGTCTCTGTAAAACACTCTCACGTTCAAAGTACAAAACCGAAATCAACAAAGTTTACAAAAACCTGTTTATAGTCGGTCGGTACATTTGGCTGGCTGCCCATATAAACCATGTGCTTAAAACTACAGGAAGCAATTTTGAAGACATTTCCATTTGGATTTTTGCATACTATTGGTATCGAATTTTATTGAAATCGGGTTATTATTTAATTTTTGCTTCAAAATAGAACTTTTTCGGTCATAAATGTCAGACTTATACATATGTATATATATAGGTTAATACATACAAATATATTCTATAAAAAATAAATCCAAACTAAAAATTGTTCTCTCTGCTCTGTATAGTAGATGAAGAAAAACTATCGAAGCGATCAGAAATGGCATACAAATTTTGGTATCCAAATTAAATTCAATAAAAAGTAGCTTCGATCTTGACCGACTATACCCAGCAAGCCATATGAGTCCGAAAAGAGTCTCTTCTGACACCTTTTTCGGAGCGTTCATTGTATTTATGAGCCCAAAAAACAATCATTATTACTCCGAAAACCTGCAGAAAAGAGGATCACTACATTAGAAAATGGTCCGTCAGAAAGAGCTCTTAGATAATGTCAGAAAAAGAGTCTTTTATGAGGGTTTTTTTGGGATCAGAAAGAGTACTTACATCATGCCAGAAAAGAGTCATTGTAATTTTAAATACAAAAAATTAAAAGTTCACATTTATTAGTATTTTTTTAAATTGTTTTTACTTAAACAAAAAAGGAATTCATTTACAAATAAACTAAATTAGAAATGGAAAAAAATTAAATAAATTGTATTTACAGTAAAAAAATAAAATGGAATTCATTTAAATAAAATATATAAAGATGGAAAAAAAATTTATTTTATAAGTAAATTTTTCTTTCACTCCGAAAATGCTTGTTAGTTGGACTCTTTTCTGACGCCTTTTTCGGAGCGCTCCTAGAATAGTATGCTGGGTACTTTCTTGATTGTTCTATGTATGTTTCTGATTTCTTTAATGGTAGTGGTGTTATAATCGTTTTATAATATTATTTACACTAATTTTTGAAAACTTTAGCTTTCGTCTTCTATATAAATATAAATCATGGGACAATTGTATTTATGATAACTGAAATGATGACTTTTTGATGAAAATCTTAAAATTTCCCTGCAAAATGAGAATAAAACCCCTTAGCACTCATACAACATCACCTACTTGACGATGATGACGATGTTTCTGTTGTTTTAAAAACCTCATGGTTATTCATAGTGTTTTTTTTTTTGTTTTGAAAATTGTTCGACTCCTTTTTGAAGTCCTTTCTCTGCTCTATGCTATTGTCATTCTTGCATTATTTAATCACAAGCCAGTAGATAATAATTTTTGAAAGTGCGTAAGGTACATAACTGCCACATGGATTTAAAAAACGGTAAGTATAGAGTACAGTAAGACTGATCGCTGTAACTCAATGCGTCTAGTCGTTAAAAATAATAAAAGTCAAAATTTCGGAATGAGCATTTACCAGTTAGAGTGCTATATTCGAATCCCCTCTACCTGAAAATATTGAGAATTACATAAAATACACAATAATATCCTTATTAAGGTATATTTATTATACATACTTATGAGTGTTAAAGTGAAATTAGGAAGTGGATCTTATATGGGGGATATAGTCAAATATGGATAAATTTTCGCAAAATCCATCAGTTTAATTTTGGCATATATGTAGTGATTTTGGGAAGATATAGTCAAATATGGACTGAAATTCACGAAATTATTTAGTATGATTTTTGTGTATATCTAAATGATATCTATGTCAAGTTTTGAGTCGGTGCCGATATTTATAAGAAATATATAAAGATAAGTGACGTTTGCGGATGTGGTCCCTATATGATAGCTATGATCAAATATATATTTATTCTCACAAAACTCGGTATGAGGAATTTTATACGTACATATGCGGATATATCAATCCATAAACAATTATGGTATATTTATTAGTAATTTTCGGATGTGAACATATGATCAAATATGGGAACTATGACCAATATTGAGCCGATTACCTAAAAATCGGTATAGCAATTTATATATGTATAGAGATTATTATCGTCGAATTTTAACTTGGTGATAATATAAATAGCTGACTTGTACGTATTTAAGTAATTTTCGTGTGGCCTTTATATTGGGGCTATGGTTAAACATGGACCGAACTAAATAATAATTATTTTTGTGACTTCTTTTTACATGAAACATATTTTTGCAGAATTTTGTACTAATATTGCGATTTTATAGGTATTTATGTACCATTGAGCCATATTCGTGAAGAAATATGTATGGGAGCTATGAGAAATCGTGGGTTGATTCTAACAATTTTCAGCACAGTTTGTTCTTTAATCATAAAAATAACATTTAAAAAATTTCTTGGTATTATCTGCAATATATTTAAACAAAACAGCGAAAAATTTTTAAAAATATTAAATATTAATGGAGGTTGTCTCACATTTTGATCCAATATTTTCTGTTGTACCGATTTCAATGGTTTTCAATACCGAACTTTTTGACAAAATAGTAAATATTTTTCTGGGAATTCCGTTAAGTTGAGTTGTGTATTTTGGACGTGGGAGTGTTTTACAGTGAAGGACAAATAGACGGACGGACGGCCAGAGTGTTAAACATAGCTAAATCCACCTAGAATTTTTTAAATATACACACTCTGTTGGGTCTCACACATACATATATATATTATCAATGTTTCACCCGAACTGACAAACATGTATAAACTCTCATTCACCACTTGTCATGGTGGAGAGTATAAAAATGCATAAGTTTGCATAAAAATGGAACATAATTGTTGTACATTTTTCTCAAAGTTTTTTAACAAATTGAATAATATTTGTACAGATTATATATTAAATCGATATATACCTGCAGCATAATTCGATAATAATAAATTGCTTAAAAAATTTTAGTAGACATTTAATGAAATTTATCTGCCATTTAATTGTTTAATCCAGAATTGGCAGCTCCCACCGAGAATAACTGAAATACCTATAAAATTCTTGCAAACATCGTTATTGAGCTGAAATTTAAGCAAAATAAACATAAATTACGGTACAATAGTTTTTGACGATCACTCCATAACAGGTGATAATTCCCATAAATATTTCTAGCGATACACAATATAAGACAAATAAATTTCAGCTATGCATAGATCACTCTACACAGTGGTGATATTCGAAATATTTAACAACCGGTTCGCTTAAAAAAATTGTATTTTTGTCAAATTTTGATAAAAAAATAGCGAAAATTTTGAAATTTGTTTATTTTGAGTTTTCAACTGTCAAATTTGCTCATGTTTTTGATAAAAAATAGCGAAAATTTTGAAATTTGTTTATTTTGAGTTTTCAACTGTCAAATTTGCTCATGTTTTTGATAAAAATAGCGAAAATTTTGAATTTTGTTTATTTTGAGTTTTCAACTGTCAAATTTGCTCATGTTTTTTGTACTCAAAGTAATGTAAATTTGTTTATTTTAAATTAATAATAAAAACTGAAAATTTGGAAAATGATAAATAATGATTTTTGAAAATAAATCCAATTTAATACATAAACTAGTGTCTTAAATAATATCATGTGAGTAGCTGTAGGATAAAATCATCCAAGAATCCAATGTATGAGCAAAATAAAAGCAGTTGTTTGTACGTTTGGACAACTCAAATCATTTGACAACTGAAAAATATTGGGCCAGAACCATAGACAAACACTAAAGTCGGTTCTTTTTAAAAGCAACTTTAAACTTAAAACCTACTTTTAAATAATTTGTAACTATACTCAAAATGGTTATGGCCGATTGTGTTTGTTGCCGAGACTATATCACCTTCATAAATACATATTGTATAAAAACCGTAAAAGCAAAAAACATAATATGCAACAACCGGTACGGAAAATTTTTAAAATTTTAACAACCGGTTCGAGCGAACCGTTCCGAACCGGCTGAATATCAGCACTGACTCTACAGGTATATTGGCTCTGCCGAATCTAAACTGGATATTTGACTTTGATGACGATTCGGTTAGTTGGTCGGGCTTCACACACGATCTATTACGCTATGGTGAGCAATCAGTGTGCTTCAGCGGAAATTTTTCTTTAGTAAAAAAGTGAAGCAAAATAGAAACATATTGAAACATATGAAGTTTTGTTGGCACAAAATTCGGCATTGAAGCAAAAAAAAAAATAACTTTGTTATTAACACAGTCAATAACTAAGTGAGAATAGATGCCAAGGGAACCTTGTCATCCCTTCAAGAAGACATAACCCGACTTTAAAAGATTAGCCATCGGCTATGAATCCCGCATTTTTAAGTTATACACCCAATTCGATTGATTTCTGCATTTATATACCTGATTTGTTTGATGGCGATATACATAAGTTATTTATGTAGCTGAATGTATTTTTCGGAAGTGGTCCTTTTATAAGAGCTTTACGCAATTATGGCTTGCTCTTTACGAAATTCCATACTGCTTATGATCAATCTGATTTATGGCCGAATTCTCGGTCATTTAGTTAACCATTGGTAAACTAAAATACTAACTATTGTTTAACTATTACTTGGTATTCTTAGTGTAGCATTTAGCTAATGATCTTAAGAAGCAAAACATGTGGCAATTGTTAACTTTATTTGCATAGCAACAGCTGTTATTTGACTAATAGTTAACCAACGACGTTTGGGGTTTAACTAATGGCAAACTAAGCATTGCGAATAAAGAATCATTAGTTAAGCCTTTGCCATTAGCTAACTAAAGACTGTGCATTTAGCCATTAGAGTTATAAGATACTTATGTGTATGCCTTTTAAATAAAAATGTTGTATGGATATCGTTATGGCACTTGTGTATGTACACTAGGATCATATTCCGGTAAGAAATTAGTTAGTAGTAGTTGGTGATTATGCTGAGAGAAATAGTTGACAGATTCTTACCATTTTCACAAAAATTTCGCCTTTTATAATTTACGTGTTCAAAATTTCATGGTATTATCTTCATATTATAATTATAAACACATTTAACCATCGACATGGAATTTCATAAGTATCAAAAATAAAAGAGTGCTCACGAAAAATGTTGTGCCTTAATTTCTGGTTTTAAAAACGTAATAATATTAATAACTCATAACATGTAATAAGAAATATGTTTAATTCCCGAATTCTATTTCTCAATAAATGGTGAGTTAAATAGATGATGTTTACAAGTAGATCTTGGAGTATAAACATTGCTGATGACGCCCTTGGCAGAGTAGAAAATGCATTCCAGTGTGCCAATTTTCTAGAAAAATATAACTTTACAATGATAATCTTTGAGTTATTAAATTATTGAACTCAAGCCGAAATAATAAGAAATTTCCTCTAAAGTTTAACCATTTTTCATTAAGAAAACTAGTAAGAAAGTATTGTCGGTCAAGCCCAACCATATAATACCCTACACCCAGTATATCAATAAAACAGTTTTTCAGATATGGGCGTTATATGGCAGATATAACCTATTGTGCACCAATCATCCAACAATTTAGTGTCATGATGTCTATGAATATAAATATTATGTATGTTGAACTTTATCTCGATATAAATACTTGTACAAGATTTATGGAGCTTGAAGTGAATTACGGAGAGGGTCTTATATGGGAGTTTCACCTAATTATGGGCCGACCATTATAAAATAGTACCATATTATTTGTATACATATGAAATATATTTGCGTTTAATATTATTTGGTGATTCTCGGTAGTGGGCTTTATATGGGAGCTACGAGTAAATATGGACCGATCATAATAAACCGTTACCGTTATATTTGCATACATATGAAATATATTTTCGTTCAATATTAATTGGATACCAACATTTTTGCGAGAGTTATGCTGTTTAAAGTGATTTTCGGAAGTGGGCCTTATATGGGAGCTACGAGTAATTATGGATCAATCTGCACAAAATTTGCAGATGTGATTTGGCTTTATTTACCACTAATTTTTGATGAAATTTGTGTGGATACTTATATAATTAAAACATTTATGATCGGTAAACCCCAATTTCGGCAGGACATTTGTATGGGGGCAAGGTGAAATAATGGACTGATTTTCACTAGTTTCAATCACGTCCGTCCTTGGGCTGAAAGAATATCAAGTACAAAATTTTATCGTAATATCATCAAAATTGCGACCTGTACGCGCAAGCTTTACATGGACAGCCAGCCAGCCAGCCAGCCAGACGGACGGACAGACGGACCTCGTTAAATCGACTCAGTAACTGATTTTGAGTCGATCGGTATACTTTAAGGTGGGTGTTGGACCATTATTTCTGTGCGTTACAAACATCAGCACAAATCCAATATACCCTCATCACTATGGTGGTGTAGGGTATAAAAAACAGAAATCTCTAAAAAGTTAATTAAATAATTCTCTATTTAAGTTTTTAATCTGAAATAGTTAAGAATTTAAATGTTGTTCTTGCTAGAATTTGAGAGATTTTTTTGCAACATTTTTTATTGATTATTTACTTTTATGACAGAATTTTCATTATTACTCGTACATCTTCTTAAGCTATTTTTGCATAGACATCCCATTAAACAAGTAACAAAAATCGAAATATTATTTTCTCTTACAAGTATTTTCTATTGAGGATATTTATTTAACGTCACAAACGAATATTGAATACGAGTTGTTAGTATTTATTTAGTAACTTGTAACAATGTAACTTGTTGTTAAACTTTAAAAATTGTGCTGCAATTTAACACAGAAGCTCCAAAAATATATGTGTATGTAGAACAAATATTGAAAACTCGTTGAATAAAATTGTTAGAAATAAATAAATAAATTCTTTATATTAAAATAAATATTGTATAGATTGTACTTGCAAAATATTGTATGTGCATTCAACATCAAAAAATCTTGACTCTGATTGAATTTTGAACAGTTACCAACAAAATAGTTACTCCAGCAAAAAAGCAACAAACATTCGAACAGCAACAATGACAGCGACAACAACAGCTATAGAATTAATGCATTTTTTACATGATTCAATATAAAAGTTATAAAATTGGCAAGAGTACAACATTAATGGTGGAGCATATAAGACGAATTGAAATCTACCTTTTTACATATAGATTTAAAAAAAATTATCATCAACATCATTATACTTCTTTTGAAACTTTCAATTAGATCATCTTAAACTAATAATTAAATAAATAGTTCATTCATATATGATTTAAGATATGTTCAGGCAGCTCTACTCAATATTGCAAATTTTAATATTTTTGTACAAAATGTGGAAGAAAAGACCCTAAACATTCCATATGCCCTTGTGATAAAATGATGTAATGTCAAATTTTTAAATTTGCATTAGTTTTGAAGCTTTCAATTAGTATATTTTTGTCATTCGTTATGATAGGAAATTATTTTATCTAAATAAAACAATCAATTCCAGGAAAAATTTGAATCAATTTGTTTGCCGATATTTGCAAATTTAACAAAATTTTTATAAAAATAGTGTTTTTCAGAGATTCAACAAATATGTAATATGCCTTAAAATCTTTATTTATTAATATAAGGCAATAAAATTATTACTGCAGAATAAATTTGTCATTCTAAATAATAAGATATAAAACCTTAAAAAAAAATATCACAAAACGCGAAATGGGAAAATGGGATTTTTTTACACTTTTGATCATTTCTAAGTGCTTGTAAAATACTTTGAAGTTAAACTAGAAATGTAGGTTTTCGAAACTGCTTTCCGTTTTGTAATCCCAGCTTTTAATTGTAGAACATATAGTCTAATGTTGAAATTTCGATAAAAAAATAGGTCACATTTCAAAAATCATAAATGCAACATATTTGGTAAATTGAACATGTTTTATATCTATACTAAAATGACCTCTGTAAAGATACCTTCCAGCCAAATATAAATTTGTTATATACTTTAAAAGAAAGTTTATTTTTAACAAAAAAAAAAAGAGTTTAGGCATTTTTTTGCTCAAAAAATGCAAAAATCTATTATTATTTTAACTTTTAAATTGAAACGTCGTTAATTTTTGGACCTAGAAATATTTTATTTTTGAAATATTGAGCATCAGATGGAAAATTATATTTTTTAGCAATCAAATCCAATATAAAGAAAATCGTTCGCAAATTCTGCCCGATAATTCAAAAAAACCGACCAGAGTTTGGCAAAATTTTGAAATTTAAATTTTAAATGGGTATAATTTGAAACCTATAAGAGATAAATTGTACGTGTAAGCATTAAAGATCTAGTTGAGATTTTTTAAAAAATATAAAAACTTTAGAAATTAGAAATTTGATCAAAAAATAACCGTTATATTAAATTTTTTCAAAAAGTATTATTTATTCATCAATAACTATCTTGTCCCCTTCAAAGTAATCGCCCTCAAAAATAAGACAATTATGCCAGCATTTTTTCCAATCCTCGAAACACTGCTGAAATGCGCTTTCGATATGTGAGTTGGTGCGTTATCATGGTTCAAAATCCATGATTGGGTTTTCCACAATTCTGTGCATTTCTGGCGAATTGCTTCGCGCAAACTGCGCATAACTTCAAGGTAGTAATCCTTATTGACCGTACGACCTTGTGGCAAGAACTCATGATGCACCACGCCGATGCAGTCAAAGAAAACAGTGAGAAAAACCTTCACATTTGACCGAACTTGAAGTGTTTTTTTCAGTCTTGGCTCTTCTGGACGTTTCCATTGGAATGATTGGGCTTTGGTTTCAATATCATAGCCATACACCCATGATTCGTCACCAGTTATGACCTTTTAGAGGAAATCTGGAACGTCGTTGACGATGTTAAACAGCTCCTGAGCATGTTCATGCGACGTTGTTTTTGATCACAATTTAGCAATTTTAGAACATTCTTCGTTGCCTCACGTTGCATGCCTAAAACATCCGTAAAAATTGTTTGGTATGAGCCGAACGTTATGCCAACATCATCAGCAACCTCTGTTTTTTTCATCGGTTGTTTACGTACATGGGCGACCAGGACGAGCATCGTCATTGACATCTTTTCGGCCTTCCTTACTACAATTGAACTTGTGTTCTGCTCATGGTAGACTCGTCAAATGCCACAGCCAACATTTCAAATGTCCTTGCGCATTTAGTTTTATTTTTTACACAAAACTTAATACAGTGTTTTAATCAATTTTTTTCGAATAGTAAAAAATCAAAGAGCACGCCAAAACACGACAAACCTTTTTATCTGTCAAAAACAAACTGACAATCCAAAATGGCTGATATTACCAACATATATGTATAAAAGACATGCGTACCAACATAACAGAAAAAAATGCGAAAATCGAACATACGTAAATCACGAAATTTTAAAATAACCTTTATTTCTTGATCAGACTCGTATATATAAAAAATGCACGCTCCTAAATGAATTACATATCAAAGGTGCTCTATTTCGAGATCCCACAGCTCCGTCTTTGGAAGGTTTTGGGGTCCATTTTCACAACTAAATATTCCTTGGCAACGCTCGTCTTAAATGCTATCTATATCAAATTATGTTTTTAGAAATGCCAGATTTATTTCCAAAATATTTCAATTCTGACCGATTTTAAGAAATGGCTTCATTTAATTTGACTGTGTTACACTATGTGGCAGAAGTATTTATACTAAAACAAGATCGTATATACATGAAACTTAACCTTTATGTGCTCGGAAGTCTACATTTGTAGTAATTTTGATTGGATTAGCGAATAAAAATTAAAAACGTTCGTAAAACAATTTCAGGTTTTTAGTAGATTCCTACAATCTTGTTTTAAGCAGATTTAAACGTTAGTGATGTAAAAATAATTATTTCGTAGGTGCTAAAGGAACGTTTTTTAAAATGATCATCTCGTGGCCGGTAGTCTACATTTGTAGTCACTATGTGGTTTGTATACAAAGAAGCTTTATTTGTTGCTTATTACATTTGCACACATTCTTTTGCTTTTATTTTTGCTAAAAAAAGAATTCTTTGCATCACGTGTATGCTGATAGCGCATCAAAGTAATAACATTTCATCAAAAACATTAGAGCAAAGACAAAGTGTACGTTACTTTTATGCTTGCGATGCAAAATCATTTTATCCGCTCAAAAGTGAAATCTACGTAGGAAAGAACCCGAATACAAGTCGATCTGCAAATGTTGGAGTGATTGTAGTAAAAAACTGATTTCTAACTTGGAAAATACCGGAAGAACAATAGTTTGTGACAATTTTTTCACATCGTTAAATTTGGGTAAATAGGTATTTATTGTCCAAAAGCCTTGCAATTCTTGGAACAGTTCGTCAAAATAAAACCTTTGTACCCAACGAAATGAAAGCTGACCGTAAACGTGCAGAATATTCATCAGTTTTTGTATTTTTGGACTCAAAGTTTGCACTATCATCTTATGTACTAAATAGGGGAAAGGCAGTTTTTATATTATCAAGTACAACCTTGAATAATGATATTGTAGCAGAGAAAAAAAAATAAGCCGCAGTATATACTTGACTATAACGTCAGCAAAGAAGGCGTCGATGCAATGGACAAAATGCTGTCAGCATATTCCACAAAACGCAAAACATTACGATGACCATTGGCAATGTTTTTCAACTTGCTAGATATATCTACCTTAGCTATTTATATCAGCAATATAGAAAATTATAGGCATAATCAGCAAACAGACAAACGTAGAAAGTTCTTGAGAAGTTTGACAAAACAGATGTTTATGCCAGCAATTATAGAACGGTCAAAAATTCCAAGAGTAATAGGCTACACTCCAACACGCCTCGTTATCGAAATGGCGCTTGGGCACATGCCAAATTCAACTTCAGCTACTAATCAATTTCCCGATACATCTGAGGATAAGCTGCCAAAACATTCTGTACGATGTCAGGCATGTGAAATTGGAAATCGCAAAAACCCATGGTGTGCGATGCACATTCCACAACTTACATATTTGGAAAATGCTGCTCTATAAATAAAACTTAAATGTATAAAATTGTATATACAAATAAAATAAATACAACAATTTTTATCTTTTTTATAAGGACAATGTAGTGCAAAAATAATGTTACTACAAATGTAGTCTTCCGACCGCCCACGTAAGTTTTCAATCCCCAGCACATAAAGGTTAAATTTGCTAAATTTTCACCTTTTTAAATGAAAAAGTTTTAAGGATATACTACTTAAAATAATAATAAAAAATATATATTTCTAAGCAATACGAGGAGCAATCATAACACGTTTATGCTACAACCATAATATGATCATGGTAGAAGCGAAATCAGGCACTATAGTATGTTTATCCTGCATTTCTGTTACAATCTTTGCACCACAGTGTTTACAAATCATCATATTATGATAACGAATAAGTGAATAATAATAACAAGGGATTCAATTATGGTTAAATATGATCATATTCTGATTACACGAATCATAATATAATTTCACACACCCCATAACTACTATTATTTTCTAAGGTGTCGGTTGGTGTGTTATGATAATTGTCAGACAAAATTGTTTCAATTAAAAGATATACAAATTATTCAAACCAGAATAAATTTACAATAAGTCATAGCTGCAAACCTTTTTGAACAACTTGTAAACCTTATAAAATCACCTTTCGAAGACTTTGTAAACGAAAAACAAAACTAAATATACTCGTATGTACTTATTTTTTGTACATGTTTAAGATTGATGAAATTGAGAAAAGAAAAAATTTCAAATTGAAAAGATCAAGTGGATTTTCATATACAATAAGCATTTTCAGAATCTAAAAATATGAAATAGTTCTAATTTGCAGAAACATTTTTACAAATTTACAGTTGTAGTACAGCCGAACTTCTTTAACTTAATTTAAGACAAGCAAAATGTATAAATTTTTTATGACCTTAAGTGTGATGCTGTGTACTACAAAATATTCAACGAAAATATTAAATCTCTTGTGACAAAACGAATTGGATTTTTTAGTACATATTTTTATTTTGCTTTCATGAACTTCTAAAAATAAATATGCATAAATATATTGAAAGAAGTAGAAACGACAGTCCTTAAGTTCAATATTCTCTTACTTTAAATTTGCAGATTGCAAGGCCGTAAGTCTGTTTCATTAAAAATGCTACAATGTCTGGGTTGTGGCAAATAAATAAAAATAAAATATTTATGTACCCACTCGTATGCATATGAAAATGGTAAATTTTAAATTAAAGATATAAATACTGGCAACTAAGTAATCTTAAGCAAACAAAAAATATAGGATTTTGTAACTACAAAATGTATATAGTAACCGTTTCCAGCCAAATGGGGTGCTACAAGTTATAGGCAATATTTGGTTAGTTCTTATATACAATAACCAAAATGTTGTATTAAAACAGGAAAACTATTCGGAAACGAGGTGACTTATCAACAAGCCAATATTGATTTCGTAGCGGAAGATGTACTGTAAACGCTATTTTTGAGGCTACAAACAGAGCAATGAGTACTAAAGAAAATATAAAAATTTTATGCGAAAAAAATATTGGCGGCAACACAGCCTTCTTTGTCGACAGTCAGGCGGCACTCATGTCACTCAAATCCCATACAACAACATCTGTTCTAGTCAGGCTAGAAGAGCTGGCAAGACTAAGTCGTCTAACCTGGACCTAGAGCGGCTTAATTTAAAGGGCGCCAACATTTAAAGGTAAAAGAATGTAAGGCAATTCAATTTCGAAAATTTATTTGGCAAAGTTTTGTTTTAAATTACAGCAACTAAAGTCATTGTTTGGAATGTAATTTTAGACCGTTTTAATGCTGCTAGTAAGAAACTACAGGGATCATATGCTGATTTATCATCTGTTATCCAAATTTACGATTCTCTAGCCTCATTTCTTCAGGATATGAGAAATAAACAATTTGAAGAATTTAAAGAAAAAGCCATGTGGAGTTCAGGATTATTATCATTATGATACTCGTCGCAGAAAAACCAGAAAACTTCAGTCAAATGAATCACAGGTCAATGAAAGAGCACGATTTTCTGGACAAGAAAATTTTTGTACAAATATTTTCTGTCCCATTTTGGTCACTCTGAGTTTACAGTTATCGAACGTAAACTTCAGCTTTTTTGATAATTTATATAAAATAGATACAACTGAGTTAAAAAGTCAGGCAAATAAACTCGCCAAAAAGTATCCTGGTGATCTAGAAGAGACATTAGCAAATGCATGGATTCGTTTAAATTATCAACTCGAACATTCATTGGCAAATACTGAAGATGCGCGTTCTGCACAAATTTTTTGTTTGCAAATTTTAAACAAATTTTTATGCATGCATAAAAAATTTAAATATCTATGAAAAATAAAACTGATATGACATACATATATAATTACATAATTACATTAAAAATTATATGGTTTTTATTATAACTTGTGTATATTCAAAAAGGGCGGCATGTGAAAAAGTGCCTAGGAAGGCAGCAGGCCTAAATTCGCCACTGGCAGAGGGTATATAAGATTCGGCACAGCCGCATATAAAATCTTACTTGTTTTCTTTAAAACAGATTTACATATAATGAAAAGCTAATTTTTAGCTTGAAAAACTATATTTAAGCTTGTAACTAGACAAGCGTTATCTAAAAAAAATTATTTAAATTTTTTAGATGAAATTAAATTTCTTTCTAATATAAATAAATATAAATATTTAATTTTTAAGTAATTACAACTATTCGAATAAACTGCAATCAGTTAAGTTTTTGAGTGTATGTCTATATTTATGTATGTATGCATGTTTTTATTGTAGAAAATTTAGTTTAAACGTCAATAAGCCGCATATTAAAACAGTTTAAATATTTATTATTGAAACAAAAAACAAACAAACCAACTCATAAACTAGCAACTAACACAAATGTATACATGCATATTAATGTAGTCTGATTTCAAAAAGTCAACACTTACGCCCACATAAACCCCTATAAATATTGATATTGTTTCAATATTATACAAACAGAAAATACATGTATATTTATACCCTACATCACCATAGTGGGAGTGAGGATTGCGCTGATGTTTCTAACGCCCAAATATATTAGTCTAACACCCACCTTAAAGTATACTGATCAATTGAGGATCACTTCCTGAGTTAGTATTGAAATTGGTTGATATCGTTGCATTTTTTCAACAAGCGCCATACAAATGTCCTCCCAAAATAGGACTTTATTGGTCATAGAACTTTAAAGCCAATGTATAGACCACTTCCGAAAATCACTTCACTTCTCTTAAAAATTATGTTATTCAAATAAAATTCAACAAAAATAAGTTATATAAGTTATAAGTTAAACAGAAATGAGGACACCTTAATGTATAGTGGTCGGTCCATAATTAGTAAAAACTCCCATATAAGACCCTGTCCGTAATTCAAAGTGAGTAAATCCATAAATCTTTTAAAAGAAATCATGACACTGAATTTTTGGATGATCGGTACATAATAGGTAATATCTGCTAGGTGTAGGCTATTATATGGTTGGGCTTGACCGACTATACTCTCTTACTTGTTAAAATGAATAAACGAATTCAAATAATTGTCATGTGTGACATTACTTTCAGGATTTTAAGTGTTTCTTAAAATGTCCAGTCGCTGCAAGTCTTCTGTATTATTGAAATAATATTAAAAGAAACAATTTTTGTTCATAAACTCGGTGTAGGTCTTTACTTAGACGTACTCTTTTGCTTGTATCAACTTTAATTTAAAAAAATTCAGAGTCTGTTGCATAAACCACATAAAGAAAAGAAATAGGCCTTCTTAAATAGAAAGTAAATTTTAAATGATGCTGAAGTGAAAAAATTTTATTCTAAAAAAAAACATTTAAAATACTATTTTAATTCTAAACTTGTATAAATAATCATGTTTTTTGTTAGTACAGTAAATACCCTGCAGCGGCGGCAGTAACCCGTGATCGCAAGTAAGTACTTAAATAGAATACGAAAAACATGAGTACTTACTTTTGATACCACTGGTAATGCCAAAGTTCCACTTTTATATGAAAAAGAACTTAATTGCGAGAATCCAAAAAACTACTAATTTGCTGTGTTTCTTCTTTGCTTTGAGGTGTTTGTTGCGTACAACAACATATTGTTACTATAGTCTCTCTTAAGAGAGAGAATGCAAAAATGTGCCGTTATCCCACATAAATTCTAGTTGCGGCTATGCCACAAACGAAATTACTGCTGAGAGGTAATGACTTAGGTAACAAGTGACTACATCCTATGACATCCACATGTTAAACTCGTCACTCATTAACATTGCCAGTGGTATGGCCGGTAAGTACTGGTGATTATTGGTAAGTAGTCAAATCACAAATCATTCACAACTTACCCCGACTGCTGGATAATGAGTCATTACATAAAAGTAGTGTGGTTTAAAAAGTACTTCTTCCTCCAAAATATAATTTTAATCATTTATTTGCATATTTAGAGTGGTTCCCTTCATATGTATCCTACTGCTCATAAGAAAAAGTTTAAGTTGAAATTTTATTTATTTTAATGCCATCTTTTTCGGGTCTGTGCTTTTTACATTTTTAATAATATTTTCAGGGTATTTAACTTAGTAACTTTTTATTGTTGTGGTTGTTAGTGTTTCATAAACCAACTTTTTCCGACAAAGAAATAAGAAAGAGAACAAACAGGAGAAACAGAATCGAAAATTGTTTTGCAAATGTTTGTGTCCGATATGCCATAAACATGCTAGAATTCCCCAAGGCAGGACATTTGTTGTTCTGGTGTATTTTTCATGCGAACAACAGTTTTTGTTTTTAAAACCAATTTTAATGGTATTTTCTTTGTTGTTGCTATTATTTTTTTGTTGTTGTTGCTATTATTGTTATTGTTGTTGTGATATATGGTCAAAATGATAATAAATCTTTTCTCTCTTGCTTTCTGTTCTTTGAAAAGTAAGTAAAGAATAATATTTTCAAAACAAATACAGGTATACAAAGAACAGTGTGTATATACTGAAATCTTTGCCAGGTTCTTGAACAGGAACTGTTACATACAAACAAATTTCATGGATTAAATATAACGATAAATATGTTTAAAATATAAGCTCAAAGAACTTATTGTTGTTACGAAAACGTATACGAAGGTATTTAAAAACAATTTGAAACTTATCTACAAAGTCCTGAATTTGATTTATCTCTATGCCATTTACTTGGAATACTGTCCTGTACAGGTGCTATAATCTTGTTTTGTTACATGTGTAGGCAATGCAAAATGTGAAGCTCAAGACAAAAAGAGAAAGAAAGTAACTAATTAATTTTAAAGTGTTTAGTTTGGACAGAAATTTATAAATTCAGTTGAAATCAAAAATAATTAAACATACTTTTGTAGTTGCAATGACAAATAGCAACAAATATTTAACCTATATTTGCGTTAGCAAACACAGTCCTTGAAAGTTTTTTAGTTTTATAGTTTAATATATCAGACTCCGATTAAAATAAGGACATTTGACCAATCTAGGTGGACAAAAATCTAATTTAAAATATCCTGGCTTGAAACTTGGCTTGATAATACTGTAGGACATAGGTAATATTGACAACAAAATTTGGAACAATCGAACAATTGCCAGGCCCATTTTTGGAAAATTTTCTATCATTTAAGAAATTGCTGAAATAATTTGTGTACCATTTTGTAAAAAAAAATTGTACACAATCACCTCGACGATAATTATTGATGGGCGGCGTACGCCCACTTTTTTATAACAAGCCCAAGGACAACCTTGGGCTAGATTTCATTAATTTAATTTTACATTGTAAAATTAACTCTATACTGTAACAAAAAGGGGCGTGGTCCACCCACTATTGCAGTTTTATAAATTAATTACACACAAAACTTGCAACTTTTTAAATTTAAAATAGAAATAGCAGTATAATAATTTATTGGAATCGTGTGCTTAAACAGTACGTACATATGTGCATGTAACAGACAGATATATCAGACAAAACAATAACAATAAGACAGAACGGATTAACAAATAAGAACTAACAGTGACGTCACTCATAATATTGATGGTACGGTGACAAGCGATCTAACCGAACACATTTTATATTATAATGTATTCTTGCATAATCATTCAATTTAATGTACAATATAAGTGTATTTTTCATATAGTTCAAAACTAAAAGTCTCTGGAATTAAAGAAAAAATCAAAAAAAAGTCCATTTTAGACGTTCATTTAACTTTAAAATTCTCTATAAATCGCAAAAATTTGCCAGCAAACATGGTTTAATCTCTTACTAGAGACATTCCAACACCTGCCACATGTATAGGTCGTGCGAGGGCGCGTGAGGAAACTATAGTTTTATTCCAATAAAGTTTCTTTGTTATTTTTTTATTTTTAAATTTGTAATTTTTGTTTTTAATAAATTGCAACAATAAGTTTGCGATTAAATTGAAAAATGAGCACGGATTTAAAAACTAGATTAAAAATGCTGTATTTAAAAAAAATGGACTTATAACTCCAACAACAAAAAAAATATAAGTGCTTGAAGTTTTAATGGTGCTCAAAAATATATTTTATTTCTCAAGGGTGTGACTTTAAACTCCTGTATCAAATGAAACAGCATTTTTTACGTCATATTCAGGGGTGTCATAGAAACCAATATTGGTTTTGCGAATTGTTGGTTTTAAAACCAATATTGGTTTCATTTGGTGTCACGAAACCTAAATGGTTTTGTTAATTTCGAATGTAAATAATATCGAAACAGCTGTTGTTTACATTTTTATTATTTTTTATTTTATTTTTTTTTGCAGAAAATTGACAAAATATTATATTTTTTCATTAAAATATCAGTAAATGTGTTTTTTGTTAAAATTATTGATATCAAATAATTAAAAGGTGATAAGTACTTATTAAATGACATCAGCAGTTGTAGCATATTTGTTATTGGAGACAATGGCCGTTTTGAAGATGTAGAGGGTACTTCTTTCTCACATGCAGCATCTACATCTTCGTTGAGACCAATTGCTACGCCGCACACACCTTGCACCAACTGCGTAATGCCATATAGCTGTACTATGGCCTCTTCTGTTGTTGTCAGGTGATGCTTTGCAAACGGTCCACCGCCAGTTGCCCTAGACTCTGTCTTATTTTGAGCTAGTTTTTTTTTACCTCGCTCTTCCACTCAGTCCATTTCTGTACGAATGCACCACGTCAAATTATGGTGGCCCGGAACTATTCAGTGAATCAGTCAGTTCTTCCCACAAGACATTCACTGTTGGTTTGTCGCGCTTCGTGTATCCTTCAGGATATTTTTCCATGAATTCCATGATTATTTTATTTTGTGTATTGTTTTTATGTTTTCCCCTAGAAAATAAAAAAGTCAATGCAAAAATTTTTCTTTTTATAAAGCAAAAATATTAAAATAAATTAATTTACTTACATTTCTAAAAAAATATCCCGCTGCAAAAAAATAAAAAAGCACGCAAAAATGAAAACTGACATCTGTTAGATGCTTTGTTTATTTCCAATAAAAAATCGATAACATTGGTTTCTGTGACACCTAAAACCGACACTAATTCCAGTTCGCACATAAAACCAATAACATTGGTTTCTATGACACCAAAGCATTTTTTCTTGTCAGTTTTAAAACCAATTCTGACAATATTGGTTTCTATGACACCCCTGATTATGATTATTTGCATAGTATATGGATTAATTGCTGTCACATTCATTTAAATTATAACAAACCGCCATCTTTTATTTTTCGATTTTTGTCCACCTAGATTGGCCAAATGTCGCACTGTGCGATGTTGTAAATAAATTGAGGTGTTTCTATTCTAGATGTATGACACTAAGAACTTAACCTCTTCAGACCGTGGGTACACATATGTGTACCATCACTTATTACAAGTTTTAAACACTAGCGTCATCGTGTGGTCACTTGCAACAGTTTTATTACTAGATTTAGGCTACTGGGCTTAAAAAAAATAACAGTAGATGGCGCTGCTAAGAAGTTGTAGGCAAAATTTTTGTATTTGATTTTAACAGTTTGAAAAAATTTCTAGTAGGCCTTGGCAAAATTGTAAAAAAAATTAATAAAAATTTTTTTCTTCAGTTAGCTTAGTACTTTTTGCAGTTTTATATAGTGAACTTGTTGAGAAACGTGAAAAAAGGGTAAGTTTTTTATCTTTAGTGGTTTTTCGCAATGAAATACTACTTTCTTTTCTTGGTACACATATGTGTACCTCCGGATTAAAAGTTTGTTTTACGAATACATTGAATATTTGTTAGCTTGGAAATGGATGAACAACAGATTGCAGACATGCTCAATGATAGCGAATTTGATTTCTCGGGAGACGATGATGATGATGAGTACTTACCTCCGGGGTTCATTCATCTGAAGAATGGGTGAGAGATGAAGAAGATTTGCAAAATGGGAGAGATGATGAAGAAGAAATTGCAAGTTTACACCGCGTTTTTTGGAGGACAAAAGAAATGACTAAATCTGGACCAGATATAAAGGATGATATACTAACTTCTGAGGGTAGCTCTGACATAAACATCCTTTGCTCTTTTTTGGAGTATTTGGGGCTAGAATTTTGGAAATTAGTGGCAGAACAAACTAACATATATTCGTCAAAAAGCGGGAGCTAAAATCAATTAACACCAATACAATTGTAATATTAATTCATTGAAAATGTATTGGAAGTATTGATTTATTTATTATTATTGACTTATTGCAAACATAATGGACGTGTAGAGTTGTATACAACAACTAATATGTATAATGTAGCTTTTAAGGTACCACTATCCTAGTATAAAATGGATACCAAAAATCAATAAACAATCATTATCGATTTGCCTTTAGTCATGGCATTTTTATTTATGGCATACAAATCTGCCAGCATAAAAGAATAGAACAAGGCATATAAAACTGCCCATACAAAACCTTTACCAGTGGCTTTAATTAGCGCCGGTAACATAACAAAAAACACACTCACACATATACACACACCCCTAACATTACATTTGTTTTATTAACCTAAATGCCGATTTTATTATTTTTCTCTCTGATATGTATCGTTGCCGAAAGTTTACAAATTATTGCATAAAAGTCACAAAAATGTTTAAACTTACATTCGTTTTCAAGCTCTAAAGTAGTATATTTATAAAACAAATCAAGATAGTGACTTGAATATTTTATCTTAAGTCTCAAGTCTGAGTTGTACCACAATGTTTTTTAGATATTATTGTTATTTGTTTCAAATATAGTGAAGACAATATCATTAAGTTTTGCACATTTCATTTTTATTATAGAAGTACAAGTCC
This sequence comes from Bellardia bayeri, assembly GCA_950370525.1. Classification (NCBI taxonomy): domain Eukaryota; kingdom Metazoa; phylum Arthropoda; class Insecta; order Diptera; family Calliphoridae; genus Bellardia; species Bellardia bayeri. The sequence goes on from OX493268.1 coordinate 50,182,073, forward strand.
CGTTGAAAATGCTCCAACAAATCGGTACACGATTACTCATAGCCCCCATACAAATGTCTTCCCGGAATATAGTACATAAATGTCTATAGAAAAGCCGTATCCATACAAAATTCTGCAATAATAAGTTTCATGTAAAATACAATCTCAAAAAAATATTTTGTTTGCATCTGTCCATATTTTGACATAGCCCCATACAAAGACCACTTTCGAAAATTACTTAAAAAGCGCAACAAAAATAATCCAAATATACACATAAAACGTCGTACCAAATTTCATGATGATCGATCCATATTTAACCGTAGGCCCATTATAAAGTCTACTTACGACAATCACTTATAAAAATAACTCTTATCAAAATAACCAATGGCCAGTTTTTAACTTGATATTTAAATACGAAATTAGTTAATTTTTAATTAAACTTAAGTTGTATTAAAATACGGTTTAATTTTTTCAGTCTCAAATTAAGTTTGGTATTTAATTATGATAAAAGTAGGGTAGCACTATTAAATGTCAAAAAAATATAAACAACTTCTTCATTTAACAGCTGATTTCATATGTAGTTTACAAATTGTTGTAAACTAAATGGACAAAAGCTGCATCATTCATTCATTAAGTTATATTTAAATATGATCTATAAAAATGAATTTGGTATTTAAACAAAACTTAAGTTTAAACACACTTTAATTTTTAAGTTAAAAACTGGTCATAAGAAGTCTAAATTTCTTTCATACTAAATTTCTTATAATCGGTCCATATTTAACCATAGTGCCAAAAATCACTTATTTTTGCCAATAATTGTCTTATAAAAACCACTATTAAAATGGGATTCAACACAAATACTCCACACATTTACAAAAATCATCACTCTCAATATGATGCTGATCGGTTCACATTTGACCGTAGCCCCCATAGCAAGTTTATATTCGACACAAATAGTCCATACGTATGTAGAAATTTTCATAAATTTTCACGCAGTGACACTTGTCCGCATATATAGTCCACTTCAAAAAATCTCTTATAAAAATCATTATTATATTGAAACTCAACACAAATAATTCGCATATACATACATATAAATCATCGTACAGAATTTTGTAATAATTGGCCCGTTATAGGTCATAGTTCCCTTATGAGGACTACTCCCGAAAACTCATTAACCTACATAAACAACCATATCAAAATATTAGACAGAACAGTTAAGTATGTAAAAATAGCCATATCTCCACTTCCGAGAATTACCACAGAGTACACAGAATTGACAATTTTTATGTTCCAAAAAGCCCAAGTGTTGGTACCTGATTTATTTTGTGTTCAACTAAATCATTTTATAATATGTTATATTTATGACCAATTACAGATTTCTATTAAGTTTTGGATATTATCCCTACGGGCTAATTTCGGTCAATTATATTTTCTTCTTTAAATGATGTAAATGAAACAATTTACTTCATCAATTTGCTCTACGTTTCGTCGATGTGGGTTTTCGACTTCTTCAGGAGCTATTTTATTAAGATAATTTATCTTATGTTAAATCATTTGTTATTATTTAAAAATATATTGTAATAAAACGGGAATAACACGACACCAAGTTAATTAAAATAAATGAATAAATAATTACAATTGTATAAATATAAAATAAATCACAGAATCGTCAAACTTATAACTACGGATATCACAGAACTATTACTTATAATTAATTGCACGCTGCAAAAATATTAACAAAACGCAGTTCTGAAAGAAAGTGACAAATATAAATACTTGATTATAACTAGAATAGGTATAGAACTCTTATAAATATCGTTATTTAAATGAAGTTCAACTAAAATAAACGTAAAATAGATATAAATTACGGTACAATATTTAATGGCGATCACTTTATAGCAGGTGATTTGGTGGTGGGTATATAAGATTCGGCATAGCCGAATAAAAACTATTACTTGTTTGTTAGTGGATCGAAATATCGTTCAACAATTAATACAATGCCATAAAACAAAAATTTTTATAAGAGAAAATTAATTCTAGTTTCTTCTTTTATCTTTGCTTAAATATTAACCAAAGAGTGACAATTTGTGGTTCAAAGTAGTCTAGGTACATTTTTAGTTAACATTTAACATTGCATAACTTGCAAAAAAAACGTGTTTCTCCGTCACACCGACACATAATCACTCTAACGACGATATATTGCATTGATCACAAGCCTTAAAAATATTTTTGAAATGTACAAATTTGAATTTTCTCAATAAAAAAATGTGGGGTCAAAATATGACATGTGTATTTTTTTTTCTAACATATGTAGTAGCAGGGTTAATAAAGCTAATTGAATATATGTACATTTTCTTGTGTCGGAGTTTCTGAGTTTAGTAACTCGCTAAATACCAAATTAAAAAAAATAAAAATTTATTTCAAAGTTTTAAACAATTTTTATTTTCAAATGGATTTGACCAAGGCATGTAAATATAAATTCGAATTAACCCATTTAAAAGTAAAATATTTCTTATTTGTTGCGTATACTTATTATTGAATTGAATTTCTAACAATTCAATAATAAGTATACGCAACATTCGAAACGTCTAAATTTGTTAATTTTGAAATAAACATTTTGCATAACAAATTAACAGAGCCATTAAAGTGAAAATTTGTTTCGTTTGTGAATTAAAGCCGCTGGATAAAAAATTGACACATTTTGGCTTATTAAATCCAAAAGCAATTATTCAAAAATCTTTTCATGCTGGTGGTGGAAATGTTGGTCTATTATTGATATTATGTATATCACTGACATGTGATTTCAACAGGACGGTGCCACATGTCACACTACTAGGAAAATAATGAACAAAATTTCCTGATTGAATAATACCATTGGATTATATTTTTTGGTTCTATAAATAATCTAAACCATTCAGCGGCACACTCATACAACTTTATTTTACGATTGTATTTTATACTACTTCCTCACACTTATATTTTTCTATTTATATTGGTTTTGCTATTGTAATCCAGCAACAAGTGTAACACAACCTTCTTGTATGAAATAAGCTCCTTTTGGTTACGTTTGTACAATGTGTGTGCTACTTACGTCTAAGAAAGTATAGAACTCTCTGCCAATGACTAGTGTATTTGCCATAATGTGACAGTGTTCTTTAAAATGTTTGTTTCTGGGTTTTATACGAGAGCTAATGGGACAAACTATGAGACTTATTATGGACCGAACGTCACAAAATTAGGAGCCATGATTTGCGTATCTTAGAAATTTGTTTATATACAACATAATTTTAATTGATTTTTAAAGCGATTTATGTCCGTTAAAGTAATTTTCAGAAGTGAGTGTTATATGGAAACTATGACTATTTATAAACCTAGTTCTGTATATATTTATAACACTTATTTGTAGTGCATCTTATTTGAATACATACATTTTTCAGACAAAGCTATTATTGCAAGTTGGCTTTATATGGGAGCAATGGTCAATTATTGAGCGACCAGCGCAATTTGTTTTAGGTATAATTTAATTTTATATAGACCACATTTCTTGCGAAATTTGTGTGGATACATATATAAATTAGACATTTTGGACCAATAAGGACTGCGAAATAATGCATCGATATAACGAATTTCAATACCATTCGTTCTTTTGCCAAAAAAAAGTCACAATTTTTTATTTGAAAATTTTTCAAAATTACGATCTGTACTGTTGCGAACAAGTATACATAGACCGACGGACTTAGAAAAGAAAGAAAGTGCTTCGAAGTCAATCAGTATAATTTAAAGTGGGTGTTAGACTAATTTATTTGAGCGTACCAAGTATCAGCACGAGTCCAATTCACATAATGGTGGTGTAGGAATTGCAAAACAACATCTGTAAGCGGTATAAAAAAATTATAAATTTCATTTATTAATCTATTAGTTTATCAATCGTTATGAATAATAAAAATTGCTAAAAATCAAAACGGAATATCTGACGACATTTGCTGTCAGTTTAGTGAACATTCCATAAAACTCTTCTTTAGAAAACGAGTTGGAGTGTAATATTAGAGTATAATATCCTCCACCCAAACGTAATAAGAAATGCACAAACTATTCAACTCTTTACGAAGGCGGTCCTTAGCCTAGCTCAGAAAGAGAATAGGTGGTTTTTCAGAGACATTTTTATTTTTCAATATAATCTCCTTCAATACATTTAGTCCAACGCTTATCTAGCAATTCTATCCCTTGATTAAAATAGTTTTCCTCAAGGCCTTCAAAATAGTGGTTTATAAATAAACTGCATATTTATTTGAGGTAAAACGCTTGCCAGCTAGGAATTTTTTTAGATTTGGGAACAGGTAAAAGTCACTGGGTGCTAAATCAGGAGAATAAGGTCAAGCAACTCGTACTTTCATTCTTCTATTTTAGTAATTATAAAATCACTCTTGTGCTTTGGTGCATTGTCCTGATGAAAAATTATTTTTTGTGTTGTAAGCCAGTATGTTTTTCTCGAATTCTACATTCAATTAATCCAAAATTTTGCAATAGTACATTGAATTTATTGTTTTATCCTTTTGCAGATAGTCAAGTCCCAAAAAACGGTTGACATAACCTTACCAGCCGATTGAATTGTTTTTGCCTTCTTTGGGCCACTTCCTCCAGCTTTAGTCCATTGCTTGGATTGTTGTTTTGTCTCTGGAGTATAGTAGTGTTGTCCATGTCTCATCAACAGTTATGAAGCGACGCTTGAAATTCATTTTGAAATGAAAACAAGCTTGAGAAATTTTCATTCTTGCAGAAAAGTTTTTCATCTGTAGTTCTTCATGCAAAACAAAACGGACTCGATCATTTGAGATGCCCATGATATTTGATATTCACGGACATTTATTCGTCGATCATTTAATACAATATCATGCATTTTGGCTACAATTTCTGTCGTTGTTGCTTTTTTTGGACGTCCACTACGTGGTTCTGCCTCACTACTTGTACGATAGCGTTTAAATGCAGCAACCTATTTTGGTTTTGTTGCATATCACCTAACACAGTTACCATATCATTATGAATTTCTTGTCCCGATAAACATTTTTTAATTAAATATTTAAAGACACCACGAATTTCTAATTTTTCTAATTTGACATGTGTTTATAGCAGAGATGGAAGTTTCTAAAACACTTACCCCTTATTCAAAAACGATTATTAAATTTAACAAACGTTTATTAAGCAAATTTTTATATGCAAATCTATTTTAATAAACGTTTGTTAAATTTAATAATCGTTTTGAATAAGGGGGTTAGCTTTTATCTATTTATACGACACTTTTAAGTTTCTTTTATAGTTGTGACACTCAGTGCATTCAAATTTAAAGCCAGCTAAAAGTAATCTTGGTTTTGGTTTTTACTGAATATGCAATATTTTTTGAATATACTTTTAGCTTAATTTACTTCTTATCCCAAATTTACACAGACAATTCAAAACGTTGCAAGTAACTATAATGTATTTGAGATTTTAAGTTGGCGAGAAACTCTTTACATTTAGTTAATTATCATGCAAACCAATTAAAATCAAATAAGCTTATGATAACGAAAATGTATAAAAATTAGATAAATGCTAGTTTATCATAATTAATGGAAGAGCTTTAAAAATAAGACCTTAAAATTGCCAGCTTATAAATTTTTATTATGTTTTTAGGTGTTTTATTTAACATTTTTTTTATTCATATATCTATTGTTTTCAATGGGGGGGGGGGGGAAATTCCGCCTAAGCACGTGCATAAAAACGTTAACAATACGTGACTGATTATTTAAGTAAACTTTAACATTTTTTCTTTACGTTTTTCCTCTTCGGATTCTAGGTTTAAATATATATATATATACAAACGTTTTGCTTTTAAATATACATACTTACATATGTTTAAAAAATAAAAAAGGACATGTGTTTTGTATTTGTCTAAATAAGTTAGACAATTTGTTGCTGTTACTTACTTGTGTTCATTCTACTGTCTTCCTTTTTCCTTCCTCTGTCCACCAACCAGCAAACTTTTTTTAACTTTAAGAGTGTAAGTAAATGTCGAATTAAAGTATATGTCTGTATAAAAAGCAATCAAGCAGAAAATAGGCTTGTTACAAAAAAAAAAAAAAAAAAAAAACTCAAAATTCTTTGCTACTTCCTAATAAAGGATTGGGGCATGTCAATTCAACTAAGTAAAGTTACACGTTTAACACATTTATTCGTATTTGTTTTTTAAAGTGACAAATAGTTTTCAGCCTATAAATATATATTTAGATAGGTGTTTTGAATAGAAACATATAAAAATGTGAGCGTAAAAAAACATAAACAGATATTTCATTTGCATTAAAGTTAAAATAGCAGTGTAGTATTTAATAAACTTGAAAATATTTGTACATAATTTACAAGTCTTAATCAATAAGAATTTAATTTAATTCAGTATAAACATTAAACAGAAAATAAAAAAAAGCTAAACTAATTCACTTTCACTAAAAATACCAACGAAAACGTAAACAAAATTAATTACATAAAAGAGTCAAATACGTAAACTAACCCCCTGGCCCACGATATCAAACGATAACGTTCTCTTAGATAAGACTTAAGACAAAACCTTATTATCGTATCTATTTTTTACTCAATCAAGTTTGTTTATTCCACAATCAAGTTTGTGTCTTAAATCTTATCTAAGCGAACGTTATCGTTCGACATCGTGGGCCAGGGGGTAAGTTAGTTTCATATTTTATTATTTTGCTTGTCTTCCATTTTACTTCAGCACTTCTTTTTCAGTCTTCTAGGCATTGATTCTACAACTTTTGTTGATTCTTCTAAAGAAATTTTTTCCCATTCTTAAATTAAAGCTGCTTTCAAATTGTTTTTTGTTGGAAATAGTCCTTTTTCTGATTTTTCTATCAAGTTGCTCGATAAGATTAACTTCTGGGGACTGCGGTGGGTGATCCAGAGTTTTGATGGTTCGATGGAACAACCACTCCCTAACAATTTTTTAAATATATTTAAAATCGTTGTCCTGTTGAAATATCCAGTTTCTAGGGAGTTCCAATTCGTCAGCACTTGAATTGATATTGTTCTTAAGTATGTTAAGGCATTCTATTTTATTCATTGTCGAATCAATAAAAACTAAATACCCGATACCAAACGCCGCCATGCAGCCCCAAACCTCCACTATACAACATGCTTGTAACACGTTTTTCAAGAAAAGCTTCATATATTTTGATGTTTTTTCACTTCAAATATTTCAAACTTGCTACCATTTGTATATAATATGTTCTTCCAGAGATCCAGCCTGTAGTGGTTTTGGTATTTATATCCTACACCACCATAGTGGGGAGGGTATATTTGGAGTTATTTCATAATTTTTGTTGCGAGTTATTTCATAATGAATTAACTCCCAAATGAAATAAGTCCCCAGTTTTTTTGTTGGGAGTTATTTAATTTGGGAGTTATCATTGGCACTTATTTCATCGCAGTTGGGACTTATTTCATTTTAATTTTAAACATTGCATTTTAGTAAATTTTGATGGCTTTGTAACGGTTTTTAAAACTGTCTTAAAGCAAGTAGTTGCAAATACAGGGAATCTGTACTGCGAAGCCGGTGTTCTGTATACCATGGAAGCGAAAATCCTTCCGCCCGGAAAGTAATAATAATTTTAAACACTAAAATTTGTATATACTTTTTGTTAATTTTTATTGATCGCAGTACGTTTACCATTATTTTTTCTTTGCGATGTTTTTTATAATTTGTGAAATAATTTAATCGTGCACTAAATTAAGGACAGTGATAAATTTATTAACATTTTCAAATTCAGGTATTTTAAAAGTTATATTAAATTAATTCTGCTTACACAGAGTGTTTTTCAGTATATGAAAAGTTCTTAATAATTGCTTAACATTGGTAAAAGCAAATCCTGCTATAGCGTTACTCCAAAGATTATTATACAAATGTATCAGAATTAAAACACTTAGCGAGAAATAGCAACAGCCTTGAATGTTTCAAAAACAATGGTTTTTTTTCAAGCAGTAAAATATTTCAGAAAGCATTCAACTGCAGAAAAAGTGGAAATTAAAAAAAGAAACCGTATTACGACAATTCGCGAAGATGCAGTGATTGTGCGCGAATCGAAAAAAACCGCATAAATAAGCAAATGAGATTCGGATTGCAGTCTTAAGCCGAAATCAGGCAAAACCGTCTATAGATACAGTAAAACTTCGATTGCGAGAAGTTGGACTGTTTGGAATAATTTCACGAAAAAAGCCATTATTGTCTGAACGTAACTTGAAGAAGAGACTCGAAGTACCTACATTGGAAGGATGTATAATGAAAAAGAGTATTATTTTCGGACGAAACAAAAATTAATAGAGTCTATCCAGATGGACAAAATATGTTCGCCACCCAAAGTTGAAAGAATTTGATAAAAAATACTCCCGCGCCACTTTGAAGCATGGAGAAGGTTCTAAAATGCTTTGAGGTGCTACTGTCGTTAGGTGGTATTGGGCCACCGTAAAAAATTAAGGGAAATATGGATATGTATTAAGAATTCTAAGCGATACAATAATGCTGTATTTTGATGAAAACGTGACAGTAACATGGATATTTCAAAAATATAACGATCCAAACTATACTGCTCATTATGGCAAGCAAGGGTTTTGTTATAATTCAGTTACAGTTCTTGACTGACCTTCATGCAGTCCTGATCTCAACCCGATTGAGAACTTATGGCAAATAGTAAAAACTAAAGTAAGCTATGCAAAAGTAAGCAATTTTAGCGATCTATTTGCCGAAACAAAGCAATTTTGAGAAGCCATTCCAAGTAGTGTATGTAAACATTTAATGTATCCACCGCCTCCATCGATAACAATGAATTTGTAACGAAATATTGATTTATTTTCAAATACTTACTTTTTATACCCTCCACCACCATAAATGGTGAATAAGGGTATATATAAGTTTGTCATTCCGTGTGTAATACTGAGAAATACTCATCTGAGACCCAACAAGTCTGGAATTCTAAGTCGATTGAGTTATGTCCGTCTGCCTGTCTGTCTGTATGTCTTTGTAAAACACTCTCACATCCAAAAGACACAATCAAAATCAACAGACTTTACAAAAAACTGTTTATAATTCTCCTAAGTAGTTTAGTATTGTAAATCAGCAAAACCGGTAAAGTATAACCAGAGTTATGGACCAAAATGTGGCACAACCTCCATTAAATATTTCTCTTCCAATTTTTTTAAATATATCGCAGATATTGTCATAAAATTTTGTACATATCATTTTTTGATAAAAGGAGAAAGGGTGATGTAAATAGTAAAAATCGGTCCATGATTTCTCACAGCCCCCATATAAATATCTTCCCGAAATATGGCTCACTGATACATAAATGCCTATAAAATTTAAATATCAATACAACATTCAGCAAAAAAAAGTTTTATGCAAATAAAAATCGCAAAACGAATTTTTTTTTAGTTCGGTCCATGTTTGACCATAGACCCCATATAAAGTCCACTTCCAAAATTCACTTAAGTACATATAAAACTGGTATAAATAATGGTAAACGGTTAAAATTTAACATAAATAATTTTTATAGTTAAATAGATTGGTGTACTTAGTTTTATGGTGGTCGCTCCATAATTGGTCATAGCTTCCATATAAGGACCACATCCGAAAAAGCCACTTATCTTTTTATACATCTTATAAATATCGGTACCGACTCAGATCATTTACATGTATACAAAAATGAGCCCACAAAATTTTGTGAATTTCGGTCTATATTTGACCTTCTCCCCCATACAAGGTACACTGCCGAAATTCACGTTAATACTATGCTGAAGTTCGACGTGAAATATCCTCATATCGATGAAAATAACTGTTCCAAAATTTAAGAATATCGGCACATAATTTGTCATAGCTGCCATATAAGGACCATTTCCGAAAAACAATTTAAACCACAAAAATGTCTAATAAATATCAAAACTAACTTTTATATGGATCATCTAATCTAAAAATCATACTAATATCGGTTATACGGCAATTATGCTACTGAATTTTGTAGCTGTTAGTCCATATTTGGCAATAGCTCCCAAATTAATTCTACTTCCGAGCAAAACAACCAACTCCTGTAAATAACGTTATTGAGATGGATTTCAACCAAATCACATTATTGGATTGAGAAGCTTTAAGTCCATAATTGGTCCAATTCTACAATGCCACCCATAAATCGTTTGTAAATAATGTTTTTGAGATCAAATTCAACCACAAGAAGCCTCATCTTATAATCTTACTCTCTTTTATACCCTGTTGCTTAACTTGTGGTGAATATGGAAAAAGGTTTTTTTAATTTTTTTACTCTATAAATTATGGTTAGAATTAGCAATTACATCAATTAAAAGGTCAAAATTATAAAAAATATCTTAACATTTGAAATAAATTATGTTGTTAAAGAAATTGTCTTTCAAACAATATATACAATGCTAAGCTGTTAAGGATGTTATAGTCCTATGACCAGTGTAGTCATTATATTTTGGTTCGGCACAGCCAAATATTGCACTCTAACTTGTTTGTCGTAAAATTTGTGGTATGTCCTTAATTATATACACGACTGATATCAATCTTGTTTGAAAATATGACTATCAGATTCATAAATAATAATTAATTTGACACAATATGCAGTTATTTTCTAGGATTAAGAGTTAAGTTGGCTGAACTGTAACAAATTTTGAGAATGTCAGAAAACCTTTCATATTATTTGCTTCAAGCTTACATGTTAGTATGGTTTCCTTAATTAGTTACACGTAGCTGTACCTGTTACACAATATCCGCGAGTACTTATCTGCAAAAACAATAAGCTACTAAAGAAAAATTAAAAAAAACTGCATTGGTCAAATACTTTGTTCTAAAGTGTATCACGGCAGATGTTATTAAAACATTGATTTTATCAATTACAATTCAATAAATTATCTTAGACATGCCTACATAGATTACTAATACCTTATTCAAAGCACACGCAAAAATAAGTAATTGCATTAAAAAAACCCCCCACCAAGACGCAAAAACAAACAACCAAAAATATAAATTACTCATCCATTAATTTATTTTAAATATTCGTTACACAATCTCAGACTTTTATTTTTCAAGTACTAATAAATTTGTCTATGCTTTCAAACAATTTATATGAAAACTTTATAAACTTTTTTTTTAATATTTTTATACGTACTTCAATCAATCATCATCAAAATCATATCATTTACATCATTTTCATTCTTTTTTGCTACGTTTTTTTTTCTATTTTTATTATTTCACTTTTAGTATTTTCCAAATTTATTTTTCTACTCATCACTATCATCATGAATCTTCCTTCCTTTCTACTGTTGTTGCATGTAGTATGTAAAATTGCTGTGTTTCCTATTCACACATACACCTTCATACACAACGGCACACACACACTTCCTTAAGTATACAAATAAGCACGTACATGTACGTATTTATTCATGTGCCAAAATATAACGTGTTTAAAGTAGGGATAAATATTAACCCTAAAATGTATAAGAGGTACACACTGTATAACAATAAAAATAGTTAAAATAGTAATTTTTATTTAAAACAAGTAAGAAAGTATAGTCGGTCAAGCCCGACCATATAATACCCTACACCCAGTACTTATATGTATAAAACAGTTTTTCAGAAATGGGCGTTATATGGAAGATATAAACTATTATGGACCGATCATCCAAAAAATTTATAGTCATGATTTCTGTGGATATAAATATTATATGTGTTAAACTTTATCTCGATATAAATACTTTTAAAAGATTTATGGAGGTTAAAGTTAATTACGGATAGGGTCTTATATAATTACTCTTTCGAGTAATTATGGACCGATCATAATAAAATTGTACCGCATTATTTGCATACATATGAAATATATTTGTGTTAAATATAATTTGGATACCAACATTTTTGAGAGAGTTGTGCTCTTTAAAGTGATTTTCGGTAGTGGGCCTCATATGAGAGCTATGATAAATTATGGACCGATCTGCACAAAACTTGTAGATGTGATTTGGCTTTATTTGCCACTCATTTGTGATGAAATTTGTTTCGATACATGCATAATTCAAACATATATGATCGTTAAACTCCAATTTCGGGAGGACATTTGTATGATGGTCAGCTGAAATAATGGACCGACTTCTACCAGTTTCAATCCCATCCATCCTGGGGCCGAAAGAATATCACGTACTAAATTTTATCGAAATATCTTCAAAATTGCGACCTGTACTCTGCGCACAAGCTTTACATGGACAGCCAGCCAGTCAGACGGACGGACGGATATCGTTAAATCGACTCAGAAAGTTATACTGAGTCGATCGGTATATTTTAAGGTGAGTTTTGGACCAAAATTGCTGGGCGTTACAAACAGCAGCACAAATCTAATATACCCTCCCCACTATGGTGGTGTAGGGTATAATAACTGTTAATCTACTGGTGGGTTTCATATTGGGAAATCGATAGATAAAGATTCTTGTCTTCAGAATATTGTCTCCAGAAATATTTACGAGTATGTTTAAGAGCAAATTTATCGGAGTTTGTCATATATGACCTAATTTGCAATAATTTAAAACTAAATATTGTAAATGAGGTTATAAAGCGTGATCCATTTAGAGATTTTTTAAATTGTGTTTTTCTTCACAGATCACGCGAAACTGATTTTCAAATTGTATTCATTCAATCATGTATTCATTCATTGAAATGAAATTACAGGGAAATAAGTCTGTAATTTCTAAACAGTAAGTTCGATTGAAAAATAATTTCGCATGCTTAGAGAGAAACTTTATATAGGGTGTTTTTTAAATGTATAGAACTTTGAAATGGAATAAAACACTTTTAAAAACGGCTGTTTTTTATAGACATTTCTCTGTATATTATTTATTTTCTGTGATTTAAAAAGCTCTATTTACTATCATGATTGTTATGACGTGCAATAAAGTTGAATGTAAATTACGTTGTGGCAGAAATGAATTATGCAACAATGATTGTTTTCTGTTACAATAGTATCAGAATAGTAGATTGCGTTCGGCTCCTGGTGACTATGAGTGCCGAGCGCTTACTTATTGGGGCATATTTTTTTAAGAGTAATTCAGAGCTCTGCAATATATAATAAAACTTTAACAAAAAATGCTAAACGATTTGTCTGAGACTGCGTGAGTATATTTTGAAATACCGTTTTTGGGTTAAGCACGTTACTTGCCAGTATACTAGCAAGCATTTTATGAAAAAAATGATCATATTCGAGTCATTTATGACTCCTCTGCACGATTAAAATAGGCAACATACGCGAGTTAAGTTAACTATAATCCCAATCACATTTCAGATAAACAAACAATAACAAAATAATTATTTTAAGATAACAAAATACAAGATAATTACTTTAAGAAATTTAGTATTTAAGCGAAGGAAAATTAATAAAGAAGAGCATTAACGATTAACTAGAAAAGCCGCTAGTCGTCAGTTATCTTTAAACAAAAAACAAAAAAGTGTTTCTTAATTCGCGCGACTCTTCTTAAGGAGTCTTTTATTACCCGATTGTCTCATCAGTTTCGACATATTTATGACTCATATTTAAATAATTTGCAAGTCTTTTTTGACTCATTTTTTAATCGTATTTTTGATCGTTTAAGAGTCTTTTCATTTTTCAGTCCTATTTCTAATCATTTCATTGTTTGTGGAATTATCCTGAGAATTAGTTTTCTGGTGTTTTGGCGATATTAATTTTTTGGCTTCCTTATTAGCCAATATTTTTATTTGTTTGGCTAACATTATTATTTTTTTTTTATTTAAAAATTTCTCACGAAGTGTTACTTAATAAATTATTTTCAATACAGCTATCCCTCGATTTATACGATACTTTTTTGCACGATTTTTTTGGTTTTCAATTACCACAATTTACACGATTTTTTATTTTTTAATATTTTATGAAGAATTATGTTTTTTTTTTTATAAAATAGTTGTTCGTAACGATAAAATATACGTTTAAGAATTATGAAGCTTCTACACATTATTTCAAATTAACGAATATTTCCAAATGTGTATTTTCGTATGGTAATACTAGCAATCAACGCTCAAAGGATGTTGGAAAAATTTGTGGCCAGATGTAGAAGAAACTATTATACTACCTTGTCAATCCTTGGAGCATGAAATGTCTGAGATAGTTCAGTTGGCCCATACAGTGGGAGGAAAAGGTTTTGAAGACTTTTTGCAGATGATGTTGAAGAATTGATGATAAATAAAGGATTAGATGTTGAAGATTTAGTAAATATGGTGGTCGAAACAAACGACAACGATTCCGATGAAGGAGTTACGGAATTAGTAACAAAAAAACTAGCAACAAAAAATATCTGTGAAGTACTTGAATTAGGCCGAAAATTCGGAAATCATTTTATAAAAAATGACCCAAATATTGAAAGAGCCCTTGCATTCCAGCAATACATTTCACAGGACTTAGCCCAATATCGGGAGGTATATAAGGACTTAAACAATAATTCAAGTTTTAATTACAAATTATACTTCCAAATCTCTACGAACTGGCGTTATCTCTAATTTATCAATTATCGAATCAGACGCGCATGAAATATTATCTAGAGACGAAAGTAATATGTCGCCTACCAAAGATATACGATTAGTACTGGAAGACAGTGATGAAGAATTACATACATATAAATATGTATATCTAATATATTTCTAATTGTTTTTTTAGTGTACATACTGGCATGTAATATTTTTTATGAATTCCATTTATTTTGTTTTACTAATGCAATGTAAATATGTATGTACAATGTATATATTGATTTTAATTATTTTTTATATATGTACATAATTTAATTTACTTTAAAATAAATGAATTTTCAAAACAAAATTTTAAATTTATTCGTATTTGGGTCTTTTCTTGATTTAAACGATTTCTCATACAACAATTTTCTATTTCGATTTATGCGATTTTTTTCAGGAACGCGTCTATCGTGTAAATCGAGGGACAGGTGTATATGGTTTGTCGACCTATGCAGGTAGCTTGATTGATACGTTTATTAGGGGCAGATCGCAGTATGTTCAGTTTGGAAATTCAGGGATCTATATTGGGGCCAATACTATTTTTGTTGTATATAAACGATATATTGAACGATTTACATCTATTGAAAGGTTTTCTGTATGCTGATGATTTACATTTAGTGGCAGTCTCTAATTCAGTTCATGAACTGAATTGCACGATTAATATTTGTATGCACACATTTGATTCCTGCTGTATGGAAAATTTTATAATTTTGAACATTTCAAATTCGAAAGCGATATTTTTTGGGGCAAATGGTATATTGAGACCAGTTATTTCAGTAAATGATGGACTTATTGATATAGTTTCATGTATCAAGGTTTTAGGAATTTATGTTGATGGTAGGCTTTCTTTTTCTCAACATATTAATTTCATAATTTCAAGGACTTAGATAACTAATTGGTAATTTACTTCTTATGCCATTGTTGAGGTATGGCTTGGAGATTTTTTCCGGAACAAACGCCATAAATTTATTAAGATTAAAACGCATGTGTTTTACTAAAATCGTTCGTTTTGTCTACCGACTGCGACCTAGGGATCATGTATCGAAATTTGTGTTTGACTTCGTGGATTGCACTTTTGAGGATTTTATTAATGTAAGATTTTTCGTATTCTTCGCGAACTTGCTTCCTTATTTGTCCCAGATTTAATACGACTGTTATGCAAAACTCCTTCGTTGCACGTGTAATTCGTTTATGGAATAACTTAATACTATGTATATAGTGATCGATATTTTTCAAAATCTATTGAAAGCCTTTAAAGAATGGTCATATATTATGAACTGATATATGAAATTGTAATAATTGGAATTTGAATCAACCACATCCAAATTTTTCTAATGTTAAACTTGCTAATTTAGCGATAGGTCGACGTATAATGCCTTTGTAAGTTTTGATTTCAGCAGGAAAAACTTTCACTATACGTCCTTCAAAGGAATATGTTTGTCTTTCTATTTATGTAGGTTAGAAATGAAAATAACAGAATTAAAATCAGTATTTCATCATCTAGATAAGCAAAATATTATTCATAAATAACTTCAAAACAGTCATATTTCAAATATATATGTATATGATTCATTTTCGATTGCTGTATGTTTTTTTTATTGTATTTTCAATAAATTACTTTTTAGGCATAAGCACGAATCATTTTCGAGCCTTTTTTCAAGCGCACAAGTTTTTGATCGTCAAAAGTCCTCGAGAAAGACTTAGTTAGGTGATTTTTGATAAAACAATCTTCCAAATGCTACCCAGCTAGCATTTTTAATCGTAGAGGACACTTCTGCGATCTGAGCTGGCGATTAAATTAATTATCCGCGATGTCGTATTCCGATCGCGTAAGTTTAGTGCAACTGGAGAAACTGTGTCATGACGGCGACTCTTCCAAATGAGTCGTCTACGATGCGCTAAAATGAGTCGTGTAATACTCTTTTATTCCTACTTCAAAAGAGCCTTCAAACAATCGCCTTAATAAGTCGTCTACGGTGCGCCAAAGAAGAGTCTTGAAATGATCACCACGAAGCTTTTCAATTGATCCTAAAATATGCTACAGAATAAAAAGGATTGTTCTGTGTTTTATATTTATTATATTTAATATTTTTTTATTTGTAACATTAGTAGTATTAGTTAAAAAATAAATTATAAAAATAAATTATGTATCAGCCTTCGTCTTGGTTCTGTCACATTTCTTGGTTCGATTACTCTTCCCGATTCGGTCACCAGCATGAACAAAGTGTTGTTGCAGAGTTTTATTGATTCCTGTATCATCAGCTTTAGTAAATTTTGAATGACAGACATCTTTAAAAAGAAAAAAAAATTAGGATGCTGTAAAAGAATTTCATTAAAAATACTTTCTGGTTATAATTTTCGTTATATTAAATTCCTGAATACTTGGCATATTATTCGTTCCACGCCAGCTCAAATTTGCAGCCACATCATCACTCAAGATTTTTTTTAATTGCATTCCTGATAAACGAGTTGGAGCAGTAGTCACCCACTTTACCAATAATGTATTTCTGTAATATGATAGTTATAGATAAAAAGAATTACATAGATATATAGATATAGGTTGATATATTTACATACCAATTGGACAAAAATATCCTTGTTCTCTTGTATTTGTTTATCTAATTCATTTAATTGTTTAGAGTTTTTAGAGGTAAAGGCGGCACTAAATTGGTTTTTACATCTTCAGAGTAAGTTAATTTTAACTATCGCACCTCATTTCTAAGAGTTATCACTTCCTCTGTTAGTCTGCCGGTTTTCTGTTTTTGAGCACGCATTTCTCCCAAAAACTCTGCTAACATCTTATCTTAAGTAAGCCGATTGCTTCACTTGTAATGATATCGTAGCAGTCTCATTATCTGCCGGTTGGTATTGTATGTGTTGTATATCTTTCTGATAAATAATATTGGGATCTGAAAGAAAGTCTTGAAATTAGTTTAAAAAATTAAATATAGCTAAGCTGCACATTTATTGTTAACGTTAGTTAATGGAGTATACTCCACTCCTTGAGTGGAGATTAATTTAAAATAATAAATCAAATTATGTTGAAATCTTACCAATAATCATTGAGTAGTCGTTCTCCATGGTGTATTTCGGGAAGTAATACGATTTGTTTATTTATTTTGCCCTCCAAACAAACAATTTTCTTTTTTATTTTATTTAAATTGAAGGAAATTTTTTATTCTTACCAGTCTCAACACTTCTGCGCTGATTAAAAACTGAATAGAAAATAACAAAAGTAACTTGTTTTTGCTAAAATTTCGTAAACATAATGGTTAAATTCATCTAACTATCGCCAGAATACGTAAACGGCGATTTCTGTCATTTCATAAAATATTCTGATTTGATTCACTCGTCTAAGAATCGTCAAAAAAAAACTCCCAAAAGCATCATTTACAAGAGTAATATACGACTGTGATGAAATAACAATATTTCTATGATCGCCAGAATCCTTAAATGACGATTGTGGGGTAACATAAAAAAAACTCGTCCCACAATCATCAAAATGACTCGTGAAAGTATCATTTTGAAGAGCTAAATACGATCGTTGACTGCAAACACTCGACCAACAAACGTCGAAATGACTCGCAAAAGCACCGTTTGGAAGCTATAAATATAAATCTACTCTAACAATCGTCTGAACTATTAAAACAAGTAAGAAAGTATAGTCGGTCAAGCCCGAACATATAATACCCAACACCCAGTATATCAACAAAACAGTTTTACAGATATGGGCGCTATATGGGAGATATTACCTATTATGGACCGATCATCCAAAAATTTAGTGTCATGATTTCCGTGAATATAAATATTATGCGTGTTAAACCTTATCTCGATATAAATACGTTTAAAACATTTATGTAGGTTAAAGTGAATTACGAAGAGAGTCTTATATGGGAGTTTTGACTATTTATGAACTGACTATTATAAAATTAGGTGTCATCCTATTTGTACATAAGAAACTCATTTTTATTAAATTTTATTCGGATAACAACATTTTTAAGAGATCTATGGTCCTTAAAGTGATTTCGGAAAGTGGGCCTTATATGGGAGCTACGACTAGTTATGGACTGATCATCATAAAATTCTACCATCTTATATGTATATGTACGAAACATATTTGTGTTTAATATAATTTGGAAACCAAAATTTTTAAAAGAGTTATGCTCCTTTAAGTGATTTTCGGAAGTGGGCCTTATATGGGAGCTACGACTAATTATTGACCGATCTTCATGAAATTTTGAGATGTGATTTAGCTTCATTTATTACTCATTTCTTGTGAAATTTGTCTGCATACTTGCATAATTGAAAGATTTATGATCGGTAAACCCCAATTTCGGGAGGACATTTGTATGGGGGTCAGGTGAAATAATGAACCGATTTCCACCAGTTTCAATTCCATCCATTCTTGGGCCAAAAAAATATCACGCACCAAATTTTATCGAAATATCTTCAAAATTGCGACCTGTACTCTGCGCACAAGCTTTACATGGACAGCCAGCCAGCCAGCCAGACGGACGGACATCGTTAAATCGAATCAGGAAGTGATTCTAAGCCGATCGGTATACTTTAAGGTGAGTGTTGGACCAATATTTCTGGGCGTTACAAACATCAGCACAAATCCAATATACCCTCCCCACTATTGTGGTGTAGGATATAAAAAAAGTCGCGAAATGATCGCGCTCGTCAAACAATCATCCAAATGCTAGCTGGGTAGTAGGGTATAACCATATTTATGTTTGTGCTTCTGTGTACGTGTATGTTAAGTCATCATTTCAAAGTTCATAATTTATCTGTTTCTAAGTTGTAAAAAATGAAACTAAACCCTCTCATACAGCCATACACAATCACATTCATACCATCAAATTTAATAAATAAAAATAAAACACACATTCATACTTTTCCATGGAATGTATGCATTCCACATTCATTCATACCTTAAAAAAAAAACGAACATATACACAGAGATACTCAAATCTATGCATGTCTGTATGTGTATACGTATGTGAATACATATTTAAACTCCTACGAGTAAAAACTTCTCCACCAAGTTTATCTATATAAACGATTTACAACAACCGCGCCGCGCCCTCCTTTTCTGCATTCTGCTCTATTCTATATATTTCATGTTTTGTTTAGTTTGGTTTTATTCTAATAAAAAAATTAAATTTTTATTTACATTTTCATCCACTTAAATAAATATGAATAGCGTTTCGACTAAAATTAGGTCATGGTTCTCTTTAAATAAAAACAAAACTGTTATAAAGAAAACATATTTAACAAATGAAGTGGATATTACTTTAAATACAAAAAAAATAATTGAAGAATTAACTTTTAATTGCTTTAATATTCTGCCAAAAAAAAAAATAAATTAAATGGAAAAATTAAAAACTAGTAAAATATGGTAACATTGTGAGGTATAGTAAAAGGGTTTTTAATTGTGGTTGAAGAATTAGCAGTGAAATCTTCTATTGTATTAAAATGTTATTTTAAATGTTATTAGTACTCAAGTATTTACAGTCTTGGCAATAATATCAAGTATGAAAGTATAGTACGTCAAGCCCGGGTATATATGTATGAAAAAACTGTTTTTACGCAATTATAAAATTAGGTGAAGTGAGTTTAAATCAAATTCTATTTACTTAAATAAATCTTATTTACAAATTTATTAGAAAATCTTTACATGCGTTAAAAATCTAAAATGTTTTCTACACACAGAGAAAAAATATAGTTGTGTATGTTTACCACAACAATCACATCATTTTAACAATTTATTAACAATGTTATGATCACTGCAAATATTCATATGATTGCGGTAAACATAATATGGTTAAGTAACGACTCAGATGATTACTACAATCATATATACGATTGTTGGAATGCGTGTATATTTTTGAAGTAAATAAATAGGAAATCAAAGCCGAGTAACGTTTTCGATTTTAAAATGTATTCACATATTTTGCTGTTCTGTAAATCGTTTTGTTTTCGAGTAAATAAACCTTTTTCAATGTAAAAATTCATGAAAACTCCAGAACATCAATTTGTCAATTATTGGTTTTTAAAAATACTCAGGGACCAATATTTTAAAGTTTAACTCACAGCTCGGCAGAGTTTTAAATTTCGTTATTAAGATGATGTTGCTAAGACTTTTGGATCCCGTTCCCGTTTAGAAAAACAACTTGAAAATCTGACATTTTTCCACAAGAAAAAGTATCAGCAGATAAATTAAATATTACCACTTAGTGTACTTTTTGTTTCGTTAATTAAGGTGGATTACATTTCCATATGTGATGTTTGCGAATTTAAATTCTGCATTTATTTAATTTCATTCATTTATTAACCCATATGTGTGCGGCAAAAACACCTTCTAATCTGCTGCAAGGCACCTGGGTACCTATATGAGAGTTAAGTAGAGAAAAAGCATTTTCGCACTAAATGTATTTTCAAAATTGCTTTTTAAAATGCTTCAAACTCGTGTAAAAGGCAAAAATTCTTCAAAATTTAAGTAATTAATAGTTATTAAAAGTTATTAAGTAAATAAATTTTGAAGAAATTTTGCTGTTTACACGAGTTTGAAGCATTTTGTAGAGCAATTTTGAAAAATATTTCAATCGTGTAAATCTAGCTTTAAGGTTTGCAAGCTACTAACAACTTCAAATAATATACTTGCAATGGCCGCTTTCTCATATAAAACACGCAAAAGTACCCGGGTACCTTGATGCACAATAAAGGATGTTAAAAGTAAACTGGTCTCTTAGGCAAATTACAAAAAAAGTCAAGGCGTACGGCTGCCAATAAAAAATTAAATTATTTTAAAGTTAGTAGTTCTCAAAAAGTTTCAGATATACAAGTTATCCATTTCAATGAAAAAACTTTGACTAAAAACGCCAAAGGTACCCTGGTACCTTGGTACACACATAAGGGTTAAAAATTTATTTATTTTTTGACACTTGAAAACCAAAGCAAAATAAATCAATGGCCGCAGTATTACCACTTGTAGATTTTCTTTACATATAGCAGCTTTTCATTTTTCAAAAAAAAAAATCGTTCGAAATGGGTGAATCGTGCTGCAAAAAAACTTTTAGTACAAAATTATTCTACGCCAAAATTTTTGTTCAGAACTAATGGGTGAATCCACTTTTGGCTTTAAGACATATGTATGTGGTAATTTAACTTAATTTAAAAAATCTATAAAAGACTTTAAAAAGCAAAAGTTTTACTTTAACTTAACTTTAGTAAAACCAAAAAACAGCTCATGGGACCACTTCCGAAAAACACATTAACCTACATATC
Source organism: Bellardia bayeri (assembly GCA_950370525.1). Lineage (NCBI taxonomy): Eukaryota > Metazoa > Arthropoda > Insecta > Diptera > Calliphoridae > Bellardia > Bellardia bayeri. The sequence continues at coordinate 50,203,947 of OX493268.1, forward strand.
GACATCGAATAGAAATTATACACAGATCAGTTATATGAAAGTATATATTTTATTATCGGATTTTTGAAAGGTGAGTCCGTAATTAGATACCGTTCCCACATAAGGTCTGTTTCCGAAAAAAAACGCTAAATTATATCGTTATTGAGAAATTAAAAACTAACCCCCTTATTAAAAAATGATTATTAAATTTAGCAAACGTTTATTAAGCAAATTTTTATATGCAAATCTGTCTTAATAAACGTTTGTTAAATTTAATAATCGTTTTTGAATAAGGGTGTAAGTAAAATTCCACAAATGGAGTAATATATTTTATGACGATTCTCCCCTAATAACTATGTAGTGAAGCATCCGAAAAATAAAATGACCCGTATACACATCCTTATCGATATAAAATGTAATACGAAGTTGTTTCAAGCATGCATCATAGTCCAAACTACTGGTGGTTGGTATATAAGATATGGCACAGCCGAAAATAAACTCTTTTACGATTATATTACCTTGCTAACCTTGCGCTGAATATCGGAAAATATTGAACTAATAGGCTAATCTATAAAAAATTTTTTTTATTTTATAAATTGTTAAACTATACAAAAGATTGTTATAATATACAGATAAACTATGTAAATAGTGGTAAGAATTGGTAATTACATTAATTATAAAGGATAACAATTAAAAAAAAAATTAAATAATTATGTTTGTGTAAATTTGTCTTTCAAACAATAATTTGCGCTAAGACTTAATAAGAAATACTAAGTAAGGTTTTTCTAGCTCTAATACCAGAGTAGTTTTTATAATTCTCATTATATTTAGGTGCAGGGTATTTTAAAACTCTAAATCACTTTTTGAGTAGATTAAACAATGTCTGTCCTAACCTCCATCCGTCTGGCTTGCTTGGTGTTCATGTAAGCCTTGTACCCAGAGTACAGGTCGCAATCTTGATGATTTAGCAGAAGACTTTTGTTCGGCCCAAAGACGGTAGGGGTTAATTTTGATTTAAATCGGTTCATTATTATTTAATTAAGCCCCTTTACAATTGTCCTTCCGAAATAGGGATCTATCGGTCAGAAATGTTTGATTTATGCATATATCTAAGAAATTTCGTCACAAATAAGTTATACATGAATTTTATAAATTTTATGCAGATCAGTCTATAATTTACCATAGCTCCCATATAAGCACACTTACGAAAATCACTTAAAAAAACATAACTCTCTTGAAAATGTTCGTATCAAAAAAATATTCAACATAAATATGTTTCATATATGTGGAAATCCTGGCACCAATTTGTACAATGGTCGGTCCATATTTAGTCGACGCTACCATATAAGACCTCCTCCAGAATTCACTTAAACAAACCTTAAATCTTTTACAAGTGTTTAAAACTAAAAAAAATTAAAACACACAATATATTTATAGGCTACATGACCCTCCAATTCCATAAAATTGTTCGTTTCTTTATTAATTCCTTCAGTAATATTAAAAAGAAAATGAGCAAACGTTTACTTTCGAAGACTTACACCCCAGCCAGAAACTTAATACTGACATGTAGGATGGTTTTTAAAGTCAATGATATTTAATCTAAGATGAACAATTTTATCGCATAAATAACATTGGAATCGAGTATGACACAATCTGTGGAAATCTGGATTCCCACTTTAAAAAGTACAAAGTATGACTAGTTTAAAACGTTCAGCATTAGATTATCGAAAATGTGATGAAAACTTTAGTTTTTCTAAATTTAAATTCTATGTTTTTTCACGAAATCTATACCATTCTAATCACGAATGTATGATAAATGCATAAATATGTATTATCAAATTCGTCACATTAAGGTTAAGGTTTTAGTTTGTACTATTGCTAGTGGTAAATTGGGTGAAAAAGCAAATAAAAATACTGCTGTTGCCCAAGAGTTGGTCTACTGAACTGTAGACGAACAAACTGATTTCGAGTGTCAGTGGAGGTGCCACAAATTGCATTGGAAAAAATTCAAACATGAAGTACTTATCACAGAAAACAAAAAGAATTTCAGAAAAGTACCAAAATATATCCTCTGAAATTAGCCCTTTTTAACAATTAGTACTTGAGTTCCGAATAGCTTATTATGAGTTAAATTTTCAGTGGTTAAATGCTTATTTTGTATTTATTAGCACATTATTTTAATTAATATGTAGTAGAAAATTTCTTGGTTTTACTTCATTTTGTTCATTTTTGTTTCCAGTGACATTATCGAAACTACTTCGTGCTTTGCGGTTTCTTATGTATACAGGTCAAATTCACTACATTATGTTTTTCTAACAAATTTTTCCCATCAGAACCCAACAAATTTATCCTCATTTAATCGGACCAAAGAAAAACACAACCTTTTTTTCCCCCACCGCAAATAATTTTCCATTTATAATACAAAGAAAAAGTGGTCGTAGAACCAAAAAGTCTATATATTTTTGGTCCTTCTAAAATTCTAAGACGATCTTCCCCTGTCCGTCTGTTGAAGGCACGATAGAACCAGAAAAAAATACTTGGAGCAATGTGATTTCTTCCAAACATTCCCTGTTTCTCCGCAATGTTTTTTATTGCCAATGTGCAAAATCGGCCAGACAACTTCGATATTTGTTGCTATTTTCTTCAAATATAATGACATTTTGTACACTTTATTTTTATTATAGAAAAAAAAACTTTTGTTGAAAACAGTAAGAATCGGTCCACAATTTTCACAGTACCCTTCCCGGATTATGGTTCTATGATACATACATGCCTTTAGAAAAATAGTGTCCATAAAAAGTTCAACAAATACTAGTTCCACACAAAGATAATTAACAGAGCGGTTTGTGTTTGTGACCATAGCCCCCATATAAACACCAATTCCGAAAATACCTTAAATTCTCATAAATCTCTAATAAAAATTACTATTAATTGGATATTCGACAGCAGTAATCAATATGTATCTGCATACCAAATTTTATAATGAAGGATTCATACATGACCATAGCCCTCTTAGAAAGTTTATTTTCGAAAATCACTATCAAATTACGATTCGAAATAAATGATCCACATGTACTCGTATATATAAATCGCCGTTTTAAATGTTATGATGATCGGCCCATTTTTTGTCGTAAATCTCAAGTAGGCACCACTTCCGAAAAATATTGATATCGAACTAAATTTTTTCACCGATCAGTTATATGGAAGTAAAACTTGTACTATTCGATTTTGTGAAAATTAGTCCATAATTGGCCACAGTTCTTATATAAAGTCTATTTCCGAAAATAAGTGGAATATCAAAAAAAAAAAAAAACTCTAAAATATATAGTTATTGACATGAAAATATCGAAATTAACCATAAAACTCAAATGCAGTGAAATATTTACGTAATAGAGGGTGCTGTAGCTTAATTGGTTAGCGCATTTTGATCATTAGGCATGAGTAGGTTTCGATTCCCAGCCGCTGCCAATCAAACAACAACAGTTTGTGATAATTATTAGTTTTTCTTTCTATCTATCATAAACAATATTTATCACAGCGACCTCCTTCGGCGGTATAGCATTCAAACGCCACCGAAGTAAAATTTAAAATAAAGGATATATATATCAAGCTTTAAAAAATAATGCCCATACTCACCACCAGAGGCGCTGCAATGCTGCACTAAAACAAACATAATGCGCAATTGCAGAATTGTGATATAAAGCGTTATGCTACTTTCACCACCAAGTATAGGCATATTAATTGCCTGAGTGTAGTTCTCTAAAAGAAAAAAAAATCACTACTCATATATAGTTGGTGGGAATATGAACTCTTCCTTGTTAACATTATGTTTGCTCAACAAAGGACTACTTGAACTAAGCGCTCTTAATTGAGTTTCCTGAACCCTATTTATAATTGTGCGATTAGTAACAGATGTACATAAATCAAATTTGAACACTTCCTTTTCTTGAAGTGACCAAAAATTTTTTTTTTTTTTTGTTTTTGTTTACTTTTCGGCAATTTACTGAAACACCCTTTGTTGTGGAACAATCCAACAGTATTAAAATTTCAATTATACATTTTCATTGCAAGACGACACTGTTAACATTTTGCTAGTCTAAAGGCAAATGAAAATATAAGCGGTTTTAACTATTAATAAATATCGCAGTTTAGCCTCCCATTGTATAATTAGGACTACTCTCTACTGTACTCTTGTCATCTCCTTCAAAATAAAACTCAGTAATTATAATCCACGTTATAATGAAACTATGTACACATTTATTTACAAGAAGAATACTTAACTTATTACATATAAAATAATTCAAATTGATACAAGCAATATGAAACAATAAAACTGAACGTCCATTAAATGAATGTGCCTCTGTCAGTCTGGAACCAGTCTTATATATAATCATTCCAATACCGTCAATTTCACGCCAGTCACCCATTACCATTCAGTTCACACTCACTGTCTTTTCCCCTCTTACCCCTGTCATATGGCGTATACTGACCCGTTCCCACATACATATTCCTTTTATTTTTTACAAGCAAAGTAAGATTTTCCATACAATTTAGGCAATAAACTTATGGCCATTTAAGAGATTCATACACAGAAAGCTTATCAACATAAATTCATACAAGATCAGTAGTAGTTTGACAGTAAGAACGAACAAAGTTATTCGTTTTTAATTCTTTCTTCTTTACATCATTGAAAATGAAGAATCCGTTCATATAACTACATACATATTTAAGGCCAAATAACTACATATATTAAAGTTTTGTATAAATTAAATGAGAATTATTCCTCTTGCGAGTATTTGAAAATTTTTAATTTACTTGAAGTAAAACTTCGAATAAATTTTTTTAAAAAGTTTTGTATAAAGAAATTTTAATACCTAAAGTTTATTTGTGCTACCACATTATCAATACAAATATACTAAAAAACTGAAAATTTTATCTCGCAATATATATGTATGTATGCTGAATTTTACAAGTTTCATTTTAATAGCAAACATTTTAGTCTTCAGTTCGGAAATTGTTTATTCATTTGCTAAAAGTTTAATAAAAAATCAAACAAATGATCTTTAATTTCGCATGCTTTGCAATAATAGAATGTATTTAAAAATGTCAAAACACATTCTTCTAATCCATAAAATCTAATTTGTTCTAATAATAAATAATACGATTTAAGAAAGCTATAAAAATAAATTTATGTCCCTACATGTTTATCAAAATATTAAAAACAATAAAGGAACGAACAAGTTTAGCACTGGTATATAATCAATGCATGTACGCTCATATAAATAAATTCAAGATTATTTGTTTGTAATATTTTTATTTATCATACGTGGGTTGTATGAGCATTTAAACCGTTTAAAAATACTATTGTATTAGCGTTATATTATTATAGTATTGGCGGTATATTAGGGCCTCAACAGCACTTGATACCCAGTTAATAATGAAAACAGTCAGGATAATTTTGCAACAAAAATGATGTGAAGGAAATACAATAAGGGGTTATTACTGAACAGACAACAATGATTTCTTAAATCAAAATTTTAAAATATCATTCTAATTATATTTTTCCAGTAATTTATCATTTTGCACAAAATTTAGGTAAGATTTAACGAAGTTCTTAGTTCTCAAGTTTTTCTTTATCGTATAATTGAAAATAAAAAATTCGTTTTTTTATTCTTTTCATCACTGTATATTGGGATGCTCTTGATCTTTATGAAATTCTAAATTGATTGAGCAATATCTGTCAGTGTAAAACACTCTCAAGTCCAAATTACAAGATTTATATCAAAAATGTAAACTATTGTCCTAAGCAGTTTAGTATTGAAAGCAAGCAAAATCAGCCAAATATGAATAAACTTATGAACCAAAATATAAGACAGTCTCCAAAAAAGTTTGCACAAAATATCACCCAATTTAGGTTTCTTCATAATATATCCTATGCCCCATACAAATTTAGTTTTTCTAAGGATTAGTAATGATATAAAATTTGAGGAATTATGTGATATAGTCTTGTTATTTAAAAAGTGTTCTGAAAAAAAGTGTAAAATAAGTTTCATTGAGGAACAATTCTACACTTTTAAAACAACCATTGATTGAAGAATCAACAATAAAAACTCAACAATATAATATTAAAAATTATGTTGTATATACAGTTTTTATTTATTTCTTTCCTTCACGCATATTTAGTGCTATCAATACTTGTACACAGAGAATGCTAAAGGAACAATTTATTTCCAACACCAAAAGTGTAAATACATATAAGTTTGTCATATCGTATGCAACATTTGAAATATTTATCTAGTTACGACTCAAAAAGTTATAGAAAATAGCTTTATAAAATGCTAAGTCGATTTAGCTACGTATATCCGTAGGTGTAAAACCAAAATTAACGAAAATTTACAAGACTTACAGCAAAATATTTACCTTTGCACTATTGCAAGTCAAGATCAAGTAGAGCCTGATTAATGCTACAAAATGTGTGATATCCTACAAGAGATTTTGTTTGCTATTTTTGTTGAATAGCTATAATTTGTGCAACCAATGTTGCAAGGAAAATATTGCTCTATAAATCATTTTGCATATAAAATTATGTTGCATAAACACCTTAACCTTTAACTACGGAGGTAAAATATTTTTGCGTATATACTGTGGTGGTGGTAAATTTTACCCCTTTTTAATTTTTAGAAAATTTTGACAAAACAAAATTTTGTTTTGATTTATTTGCTTTTATTTGGAATTAGATAACACATTTTTAAATGAATAAAGTAATAAAATAAAGAAATCAAACTTCTAGTTAAACAAAACAAGGATTTTATTTCATATTCATTTTTCTTAAAACTAAAAAAAGTAACAAACATAACTTAAAAAAAAAAAACGTATAAAAAAAAGAAACAAAAACATAAAAGGCATTTTTTCACAGCCAAATGTATAACATTAATAATAAAAAAGAAATCAAAGAAAAATTATATTGGGAAAAAAATTGAGATCAATGCATTTGTACTGAATTTTTAATTGTCTAATTTATAACTAGCACAATCCACGCATACGCGTTTGCTGCATGCCATACACATAGGCTTGCAACAAAGCAGACAAACATGTGTAGTCTCTCGCTTTAACCTGCTAGGGCAGATGTAGCACAGCTTCCTGGCATTTGTGGTCGGCTCTACTGGAGGGGGAGTTACGGAATCTGGTCCTAAAATGCTACTTATGTTATCACGAAGTAACTTAGGTAGTCGTTGGTTATGCTCTCGCCTTTGCAAGTTTGGTAAAACTAATTGTCGGCCTAGACTTTTTAAAAAGTATGCTCTCGATTTACCATCAAACTCTTCACAAGATTGGTATATTACAAAAGCATTTGCAGCACATATATCCACTAATCTATAAAAAATTGCAAGTGGCCAGAAGAATACCAAAGAACGCTCGTAATTCAATAAGATCAAGATTTTTCATTTCACTTTTTTGAAAACGATCGAATTTAGCTTTTAGTTTTGCATTCGTATGCTCAAGAATTATGTTTTCTATATTTCTATCGAAAAATCTTGACCAATATCCAATTATTCCATTTTCGGGATTCTGCTGCAAAGCTTTTGGCAAGCGCACGATGTTATGTAGTGGAGTTTTGCTGCACCGTGAACGTTCCTTTGCTGACCACTTGTACCCATTTTTTCCATAAAAATAGTTTGTTATTGGCTCAGTTGCGTCTTCTCCATTTTCTTCTGCAATACTTTGGCAAATTCCGTCAATAATATCTTCAAATTCACTGCCTGCTTCATCGTGTATGCTTATTACATCATCTTGATCACTTTCTTGAACGCAAAAATCAGGATCTGCAATTTCGTCATCAACGTCGCTTATTTCGTCCTCATCTTCCAGCAATCTGGCTATCTCTAAATCATTAATTTTCCTCGAATTTGACATAGTCTGTAAAAATAAATTGCAATAAACTGTTGGAGTGGTCAAAATGATTCCATGAAAAACTAACGCTAAACCTGAGGAGTGGTATTTTATTTTACACTAAATACTTACGCTAGGTCTGATGTGGGGGTAAAAATATTTCCAATAAAAAAAAACGTATACCCGGACGAGTGGCAATTTTTACACCAGCACGAATAAATATCCGCTTTTACGATACCCACGACGATCAAAACACAACTGAATAATAGTAATGGGATAATGAGAAGATACAAAGAGAATCAAATTCATAGCGCTCAACTGAAGAGAGTAAATTAAAAAAATAAATAAGAGAGGGTAAAATTTACCACCACCACAGTAGTTAAAGGTTAACATTTGCATAAATTATAAAATTTCCATAAATTGATGTTAATTTTTTAATATGTAAGAAAAGCTTAAATAATAAACTATTACTCAACTTTTATTCTATGATGGATCACACTAACTATTACACAACATTTCGATCTACCAGCAGTTCTGTCAAGACTTGCACAAAGCTATTGCTTTTTTTTTTTTTTGAGAAAGTTGGACTTTATCTATAAACCAATTTTTTTGTTGTTTCATAGATTGCATCGTCCGAACCATCGCTAACAACACTACAGATATGCTCGTTTTACTAAAATTCCGATTTAGTTTTCAGAACTCTGCTTGTTCTTTAGATTTAACGGAAGGTTGAGCTTTTTTCCGAAGAAGCTCTTCATGTCGTGCAAGAAGATTACAAAGCAAAAAATTTTAAATTTAAACACTTCCATACAAAAATTGCTTTATAAACCTCTTAAAAACCTGTTGTAAGTTTTATGAATAAGTGGGTTAATATTCATCGGGTACAAACAAACTTTAAAAATGTTATAATTCTAAATTTATTTCCTCTAAACTATTTATAATTAATAAATATTTAAAACTGCATCATTATTTTATTTCAGTTTCATATAAATTTTAAAAGTTATAATTTATGGAAAAATTTATGAAAAAATGTAATTTAAGGTATCTAAATGAGAAAATTCATTGCCAAACTTGTAGTTTATGCCCACAAAAATAAAGCTTCGACATTTTTCTTTTAAACTGTTTCTTCAAAAGTAAGGCCATGTTTTCCCTATGTAATTTTTGTTGTCAAATTGTCCTAATTGTTGTCAATTTTATGAAAACGGGTTGACATATGGCGTCATCTATGTTTGCAATCATGATTGCAATCATGAAAATCATGATATGACAACCCGTTTTCATACAATTGCCAACAATTTGGACAAATTGACAACAAAAATGACATAGTGAAAACCAAGCATAAGTAAAGTTATGAAGAAAACTCAAAAAACAATTTTTGACAAAACATTAACTTGTGTGACCTTAAAACCTTTCCAAACAAATCTGAAAAAAATCTCAAAAATACTTTACCCTATAAGCTTTCAAATTATACTTGAGCACCCATGAAAATCAAAAAACAAAAATTTTTTGGGACAACCTAACCAGCACTGCATAATTATTTAACAAACAAATTAACATGTAAAAAACATTGATTATGACTATTCTAGTCTTCATGTCAGCAAGTTCCCTTAATACTCTTTATATTATGTGGTGAAGGGTATTTACGATTCGGTACAACCTAATATTGCACGCTAACTTGTTTTATTTTAACAAATTGTCATCAAGAAAATATGTTAATATAATCTGCATATATTCATATGTGCATACATATGTATGTATGTTCTTGGGAACTTACATATTATCAAATCAATATATTCATGTCTGAGAATAAATTTCGAAATGTTGGTATTATAATCTCAAAAAAATAAAATCTTTGAAAATATACATGAATATGAAGATGAAAAAGAACACAAAAATAATTATATAACACCCTAAGCTACGGTGCATTGTATTGAAAATAAAATAGTTCTTAGCTTTATTAGAAAGTATATTTTCTTCAAGCCCTTGACCTTGAGATTTTAAGATTGAAGATAATATAATTTTTCATATATATGAAAAGTTCGAACAATTAGTTTAATGTTCTTAGCTTTATTTAAACTTCAATATCTTTATATATATATAATTCTACTGTACGTGTGTTGTGACTGAAATCCTCCTAAACGGCTGGACCGATTTGCATAAATTTGTTTTGTATGCGTTTGGGTTGCGCCCCGGGTGGTTTAGATTTACAATTCGGTCCAATTGGACAAAGGGGCGTGGTAGCTCCCATAAAAACCACAAATTAAAAATCTATTATTTCTGCTCCTGATAACGGTATTTGAACAAAATTTGGTACGTCAGTTTGGTGTGCATTTTTTAAATGCTTGATACTATAAATCTTTGGTGGAAGTAGGCAATGCCACGCCCCTTTTCAAAAATGGCACTGGTGGCATTTCTTATTATAATAGACCGATTGGCATGAAACCTTTCCAATAAAAATAAAATTTGAAGGCAAAGCAACGGTTGCCGGGTCAGCAGTTATACCCAACAAAAATTCAAAATTTTATTTTTAGCCTTTCATATACAATTAATAAAGTTCTTGAAGAATTCTCTTCACAAGAATTCTATTCTTCTCTATTTTTTCTCTATTTATAATATTTATGACAACATTTCGAAGAATAGAATGAGTTATACATTCAGTTAAAAAATCTGTCTCTTAACTTCTCCCCGCTGCCTTTTTGTTCATTGTGACCGATATTGTCTTTTACTTATTAAATAACCCACAGAAAGCTATAATTTTTAATATAATGTTAGCATCAAATGTCATCCCTTTTTCATGTTCCATTTTAATTGCAAACAATTGGTTTCTTGACAAAAATTTAGCTTAAATTGAAAGTAAAGACGGTATGACTTTAAGATTCATAACAATAAATTATGGCTATTTGTCTTCTATAGGGTATTTTTTTAGATGTATAGAAACTTAAGTTGGAAAAACTTTTTTAACTGGCGGCCATTTTCTTAGCTCTCAAGTGAATAATGTTTAGTATGAACAATGCTTCCAAATTGTGCAAATTTAATTTGAAAATTGGAAGGAAGATTTGTTTAAATTGACATAAAATTTACTTTATTCGAAAGATAATCTTCTGGCATTATAATTTAAATATAACTTCTGGCATACGAGCATGACTGGATATGACGCAGTCTAATATGGGGGTCCAATTTTGTATGCCCTTTTTCAACATTTGTGACCGTATATCGGCAATAATGCAACGAATTTTGTCATCCAAAAGGTAAATCATTTCGCGCTCATCGACGTAGACTAGTGATCTCAAACATAAATCTCTTGACAGCTGAAAAACTGACCGCCAGTTCAAAAACTGTTGCCAACTTAAAGTTCTATACATATAAAAAAAACACCCTACATTTATGTGTATTTAGTCATTAAATAAATGCTTCTGCAATATATCTAAGTCTTTCATATTCTAGCTCGTTTTTTGGATGAAATTTAAAACATTTTATAGTCAATAAAAGTAATTGATGGTTCGAATCAACTTACAACATATTATAATTGCCAATTTTCTATTTTAATAATTAAAATACAATAAATCCATAAGCCTAAAGGTTTAATTTATTTGTTATTTTTATTAGTTGTTTCTAAACTACTTAAAAGTTATCTTCAAGAGAAAGAAAATCTTCCATTAACTTCTCATTATAGGACTATTGCCACTGCGAGGCCACAAAGGCTTCCCCAAAATGTATGCAACATTTAAAACTTAGCACCATGTGTAGGCTACTAAACAATAAACAAGTTCGAGTGCTATATTCGGCTGTGCCGAATCTTAAATACCCTCCACCTAAACGTACTAAGAAAGAGAAAAACTACACTGGTTTTAGAACTAGAATAACTTATTCTGTGTTTTCTATTCAGTCTTAGTATAAATTTTATTAGAATTTTATATATTCTTTGAGAGACAATTTTATGACTAACATAATTCATGTTAAATTTTATGAAATTTTATCTAATTTTGACCATTTATAATTGATGTAATTACCGATTCTTACAGTAATTTACAGAGTTTGTTTGATTTTCATAATAATCTTGAGTGTAGTTTAACAATTTATAGAATTAAAAGAATATTTTGCCATATTCACAACAAGTTAAGAAACAGAGTTTCAAAAAGGATAATATATAAAATGATGCTTTTTTGTTTGAATTTGATCTTAATAATTTATTTACAAAAGATTTATGGGTGACATAAAAGAAGTGGACCAATTATGGACCAGTGGCTTCTAAATCCAGTATCCACTAATGTGATTTCTAAGTATTTTAGGATTATATTGGTTGAATTTCATCTCAATAGCTTTATTTACAAGAGTTGTATTGTTGGTTGTTATGCTCGGAAGTGGACTTAATTCGGGAACTATTGCCAATTATTGACTGACAACTACAACATCCAATAGCTTAATTGCCGTATAACCGATACTAATATGATTTCTGGATTAAAATTTCTGATCCATATAAAAGTTGGTTCAATATCGATATTTACTAGACATTTTTGTGGGTTTAATTGCTTTTCGGAAATGGTTTTTATATGGCAGATATGACAAATTATGGGCCGATCTTCTTAAATTATGGAACAGTTATTGTCATGCATATGAGGATATTTCACGTCGAATTTCAACACAATAACGGTATATTTAAGATATATTAGTATTAACGTGGATTTCGAGAGTGGACCTTATGTGGGGGATACTTTCAAATATGGACCGATATTCTTAAAATCCGGCAGTTTGTTTTAGGCATGTATGTATATCATCTGTGTAAAATTTTGGATTGGTACCCTTATTTATAAGAGATTTATGAGTATTAAAGTGATTTTCGGAAGTGGGCTTTATATGGGGCATACGGTTAAAAGTAGACCGAAATTCACAAAATTTTGTGGGATGATTTTCGTGTATATGTAAATGATGAGTCGGTACCGATATTTATACAATATACATATATAGGGATAAATGTCTTTTTCAGATGTGGTCCTTGTACGGGAGCTATGACCAATTGTGGGCCGACCACCATAAAATTTAGTACAACAATTTATTTGCCCATAAAGATTATTTATGTCAAAGTTTATCCGTTTAACATTATTTATATCTGTTTTATACGTATTTAAGTGAATTTTGAAAGTGGACTTTATATGGGGTATATGGTCAAACATGGACCGAACTAAAAAAAAAATTCGTTTTGCGATTTATTTTTGCATAAAACTTATTTTTGCTGAATTTTGTCTTGATATTCCAATTTTATAGGCATTTATGTATAATTGAGCAATATTTCGGGTAGATTCTTGTATGGGGTCTATGAGAAATCGTGGACCTATTCTTACTATTTTCCTAATACTTTCTTATTTTATCATAAAAGCAACGCATACAAAATTTCATGGTATTATCTGCAATATATTTAAAAATATAGCAAGAAAAAATTTAAAAATATCAATTTTTAATGGAGGTTTTGCTGATTTTCAATACCAAAATTTACCTGCAAAATAAGAAATATTTTTCAAGAAATTTCGTTTAGTATAGTTTGGACGTGAGAGTGTTTGACACAGACGGACAGACAGACAGACGGGCATGGCTTAGAATTTCATAAGGATCAAGAATATATATACTTCGTTGGGTCTCAGATGAATATAAAAAAGTTTCACACAAGAAATGACAAACGTAATATACCCTCATTCACCACTCTTGGTGGTGAAGGGTATAAAAAACTGTTTGACAGGTGAAAATTTAGGTCTAGGTTCATTGTTGAACAATATTAAAAAAATAATCAAACATTAACGGCCTCAATTTTGATTTTGCTAGCTAAATCATTATAACCTATGAACCACATTTTCTCTTTGATAGCTACGGCAATAGACAAGCAAAATTTTCCAATAGATAGTGGAATTTAAAACAACTAAATTTGTTTTGAGGGAATCATTTCAGATGCTTTAATTTATCGCATTAAAGGAGTAAGTTCAATGCTGCATCAATGATATTTAAAAATTCGCAAATTCAATTTTAAGAGGCATTATAATTAGCCATTGCGTATGAATATTATATAATTTATAATAATTCAATAATAAGTATACGCAACATATAAATCTTCTTGCACCTACCTGCTTTATTAAAAGCTATAGAAAATGGTTAATAATTCGAAATTTCAAAAAAAAATTGTTTTCCCCAAATTTTTATTGATTAAAACATATTTATTCAGTTTCATTTTAAAGTCGCATTGAATTGCATTCAATTGAAGCAAATTTTATTTGTCTGGATATTTTATGCTGCCAAATTGACGCATTTGGACTTAAAATTTAAAATCAATTGTTGCTTTGCATGTTGTCACTTTATTGTGTACTAATTATTTATATGGATATCGCTGATATATGGATTTAACAGAGCGGTGCCACATGTCATGTCATGAACATTCCTATATTATGTCCAAGAGATTCCTTCAAGTCTAATCTATTGCAGCTTTTGAATAATAACTTCTAATAAGAAGTAGCTAACTTTCCAGCAGGCATTCTTTTAAATAAATATCCAAAGTTACAATTGAGGTGCTCAGACCACAATAGCAAATGGCTAACCCATTGTCTATTTACTCTATCTGTTATTTTTGTATTGGAATTAAAATTGTTTTTTTTTGTTTTAATTTTAGTTTGAGACATTTGTACAATATAAATTTATTCGAAGCATGGTCATTATAAGTTGTAAGCTTCTTTCATGTTTCCGGAAACATATGAATTACATGCCAAAAGAACTGCTCATCCTTTGAGGAGAATCCAGCCAATTTCGGACCAACTGTTCTAAAGTAAATCGTACCCCAGAGAGAGCATACTACTCGATTAAAACAAATAACACAAAAATTAATTAATGGCTTTGGTGTTGATTCGGCTGGTTGGCCGGATTTCACATACATATCTTTGTGTTATTGTAATGAAACCATTTTTCATCGCAAGTAATGATTCTGTGCAAAAATTATTTCCTTTTATAGAGTTTAAGTAGTATTTCGGACACGCAAAATCGCCTTTCAGGGGTTATCGTTGTGTTTGATACTTGATGCTCAAACTTTTTTGGCTGGACTGGTAGATATTTGTCTTCCATGTCAATATCACTACTTCTGAAGCGTACAAACCATCTGATCCGATGGAATACATTCACCATAAGCGTCAACGATCAATCGATGTACTTCAACGTCATTTTTTTAAAATGAAAGAAATAAAACAAAACTTCCCGCAAACTCTAAATTTTTGAAGCAAAAAAAACTTTGTTGATTACATTATAATGTTCAGTAACTAATAGCAAGCGGCCGGCAATCTGCTGTTTTTTTTTTTTTTTTTGTCGCAAAGTAGTTAGGCAAATGAGCGCGGCATATGTAAGGCGGCAAATGTCAAAAACTAAATTGATTTGTTTACTACATAAATAAAATCAACAAGTTGTATTTTTTTATTTCTGATTTAAAATGTTCGTCTCGATTTTTTTATTTTTATTGAAGTAAACTAATATGTCACATATTATGTACGAGTACATGTATAGTAACATCGTTTTGCCGCGCGGCCGCTTCACACAGCATTGCCTGATTAATAGTATTGCGACAAACAAAAACAAAACTTTTATATACTGGTAATATTGTTGCCGCCCGCGGCCGCTTGCCGCGAGATCATTTTCAGAGAGGCTTGGATTTTGCTTTGTTATCGAAGAAATTCCTACATAATTTTCTGTTGTTTTTATTGTAATGAGATTTAACTTTATTTTATATTACAATCTTTGCTTAAGGTTTGCTTCTATCATTTAGAAGCTTTCCTTTTTATACCCTACACCACCATAGTGGGGGCTGATGTTTGTAACGCCCAGAAATATTGGTCCAACACCCACCTTAAAGCATACCGATCGACTGGCTGGCTGGCTGGCGCAGAGTACAGGTCGCAATTTTAAAGATATTTCGATAAAATTTGGTGTGTGCCATTTTTTCGGCCCAAGGATGGATGGGATTGAAACTGGTGGAAATCGGTCCATTATTTCACCTGGCTCCCATACAAATGTCTTCCCGAAATGGGGGTTTACCGATCATAAATGTTTGAATTATGCAAGTATCCAAACAAATTTCACCAAAAATAAGTAGTAAATGGAGCTAAATCACATCTAAAAATTATGTGCAGATCGGTCCATAATTACTCATAGTTCCCATATAAGGCCTACGTCCGAAAATCACTTTAAATAGCATAACTTTCTCAAAAATTTTGGTATCTAAATAATAGTGAACACAAAAATGTTTCGTATATATGCATATAATATGGTACAATTTTATTATGATCGGTCCATAATTAGTCGTAGCTCCCATATAAGGCCCCCTTTCGAAATTTACTTTAACGATCATAAATTTCTAAAAAAATGTTGGTATCCAAATAAAATTTGACACAAATAAGTTTCTTATATAAAGAAATAAACGGCACCTAATTTTATAATGGTCGGGCCATAGTTATTCGAGAGTCCCATATAAGACCCTCGCCGTAATTCACTTTAACCTTTAGAAATCCTTTAAAAATATTTATATATAGGTAAAGTTTAACAGATGTAATACTTATATTCCCAGACATCATGACACTAAATTTTTGGATGATCGGTTAACAATGGGTTATTTCTCCCATATAACGCCCATTTCTGAAAAACTGTTTTATACATATAGGTACTGGGTGTAGGGTATTATATGGTCGGGCTTGACCCACTATACTTACTTAGTTGTTTTAAATTGTCGTATTTCAGCATTCTCACAAATATATTTCGATGGATTAAATTTTTTGACAGCTGTTAAAAAAACGAAATCACTGAGAAAGTGTTTCATTTGTTATGTTGCCGAATTTATGTGAAGAGTGCTTTTTATGGACTAAATTGTAAAGTCGGATTATTTCGGCAATCACGAAAGGTAGTTTAAATGGGGTAAGAAATGTGGTAGAAATAAAGTGTTGGTATGTTTTCTAAGTGTCTAAGTACTCAGATGAACTAATCTGTATGTAGTTTATACATGTCACACTGTTAATGTTGCACCTAAATGTTGTAACCAAATTCAATTTGTGTATGCCAAAGAGTAGATATTATTTATTCAAAATATATCTCTGCTTGTCTGTCTGCACCACATGTATATAATATATAAATATGTACATGTATGTATGTATGGATGACTATATCTATCAAGCATTATTTACTCGTCTTACAACAAAACAACAATAATGGCAACATCAGTAACAAGAGCAAACACCACACAATATGTACATTTGTAAATAGTTTATAGTCACATTGTCATTTATGTCCTGTGTCTTTTGTATACATGGCCACAGGTGTGTGTGTAGATGCAAATGCATGTATGTTGTCTATTTGCACAACTCATCTAATATTAGTAATTTGATGTTGCGACTACTCCTGACGGCATCGTTATGCTCGTCCTTAATGTCTGTGTGTGTTTCTTTATATTTAAGTGTTTTATGGATATGTGTTTTTCTATTTACCATTAGAGACAAATAAACTTATTGCTTACATTTTGCTTTTACTTTTAGTGATAGTATTTGAGTGTTTATACCCTACACTATAACAAATGGGTAGAAAAATTAGGGCCACATTCTTAAGTAATACTTTCATACCAGATTTCATACAGTTATCTATTAAGAATTCTCCTAAGACTGAATAAATTTAAAAATATTTTAGATTTATGTTATAACAATAATTTGTCTGTAATATATGTTTTAAAGTAAAAATTTATTGCAATAAAACTAATATTAAAAGTAAGGTCGGTGAAGCCCTACCATATAATACTCTACACCCAGTATACGTTTAATTACAGCTATCCTCTATTACGGTACTATCATCTAAAAAACGGCATGACTTCTGTGCATTGTACTATTAAATTGTATTTCGATATAAACACTTTTAAAAGATTTATATATATTAAGTTGATTTTCGAAGGGGATCTTATATGGGAGCTTTGACTAACTATGGACCCAAGGAAATACAGAAACTACTCTGGACCAGAATATCCATATTCCTATTCAGTCTTAGTGCAAATTTTATTAGTATTTTATATATTGTGTGAAAGATAATATTACGTAATTGGCTAATGTAATTTTATTTTAAATGTTTTGCAATTTTATCTATTTTCGATAATGTAATTACCGCTTCTTACAGTAATTTACAGAGTTTGTTTGATTTTCATAATAATCTTGAGTGTAATTTAACAATTTATAAAATTAAAAGAACATTTTTCCATATTCACAACAACTTAAGGAACAGAGTATAAAACAAAGTATAAAAAAGGATAAGATAAGGTGAGACTTTTTTGTTTGAATTTGATCTCAATAACTTTATTTTTAAGAGATTTAAAGGTGGCATAGTAGAAGCGGACCAATTATGGACCAATGGCTTCTAAATCCAGTATCCACTAATGTGATTTCTGTGTATTTGAGGCTTATTTTGGTTGAATTCATCTCAATAACGATATTTACAAGTGTTGTATGGTTGGTTGTTATTTTCCGCAGTGGACTTAATTCGGGAGCTATTGTCAACTATTGACAGACAGCTACAAAATCCAGTAGCACAATTGCCGTATGTTAGTATGATTTCTGGTTTAAAATTATTGATCTATATAAAAGTTGGTTTGATATCGATATTTATTAGACATTTGTGTGGGTTTATTTGTTTTTCGGAACTGGTTCTTATAACTACTACAAATTATGGGCCAATCTTCTTAAATTTTTGAATAGTGATTTTTGTGCATATGAGGATATTTCATGTCGAATTTCAACATAATAATGGTATATTTATGATACAAATGAGTATTAACGTAGATTTCGGGAGTGGACCTTATGTGGGGTATATAGTCAAATATGGACCGATATTATCCAAATCCAGCAGTTTTATTTAAGCATGTATCTAAATGATTCCTGTAAAATTTTGGATCTGTATCATTATTTACAAGAGATTTATGAGTATTGAAGTGATTTTCGGAAGAGGACTTTATATGGGGGATACTGGTCAAATATGGACCGATATTCAAACAATTTTGTGAAAGAATTTTTGTCTATATTTAAATAATGTATATAAAGTTTTATATAAAATCTTTTTCGGATGTGGTCCTTATATGGGAGCTATGACCAATTATGGACCGACCATCATAAAATTTATTACAACTATTTATATTTCTATAAGAATTATTTATATATTTATATAATTATATATCTATAAGAAGCCTGGTAACTATATTTGTACCAGATTTATACGTATTTAAGTGAGTTTTAGATGTAGACTTTATATGGGCTCTATGGTCAAACATGGACCGAACGAAACAAAATGTAGTTTTGCGATTTCTTTTTACATGGCACTTATTTTTGCCGAATTTTGTATTAATATTTCAATTTTACAGGCATTTATTTATTTAAGCCATATTTCGGGAAGATATTTTTATAGGGTCTATGAAATATCATGAACCGATTTTTACTATTTTCCTCACACTTTCTTCTTTTAGCATAAAAATAACGTATACAAAATTTCATGGCAATGTCTGCAATATAATTCAAAAAATTTAAAGAAAAAATGTTTAAAAATATCAAATTTTTATGGAGGTTGTCAAACATTTTGGTCCATAACTCTGGTTCTACTATACCGATTTTGCTGATACCAAATTGCTTAGGAAAACTATAAACGGTTTTTTGTAAACGTTGTTGAGTTCGTTTGTGTCCTTTGGACGTGAGAGTGTTTTACACAGACAGACAGACATGGTTCAATCGACTTTGAATTTCGTAAGGAGCAATGATATACTTATATACTTTGTTGGGTCTCAGATGAGTAATTTTCAGTAGTACATACGGAATAACAGAATTATATATACCCTCATTCACCACTTATGGTGGTGGCGGGTAAAAAATAAATTAAAATCGGTGTTAAATTACAGATCAGGTGAGAGTGTTCAGTAAAACAAATTTTTTAGGAATACCAATTAATACTAATTACGGAAAAATTAAAAATATAAATGATCAGCGGTCCGGAATAAAAAAATAACAAATCGTTGGTCAACGCCGTGTTTAAAAATCTAGTATCTTATAAATATCGATATCGAATCAAAATTTTACACAAATCAGTTATATGTAAATAAAATTTTATTATTGGATTTTATGGAGGTCAGTTTATTATTTGCCATAGCTCTCAAATATATATTAATTGAGATGAAATTCATACACAGAAATCAAGTATTACAATATTTCTTAATACTTGTTAAATAAATCTAATATTTTAATTTTAACTTAATGTATTTTTGATCTACTTACAATTTATTAATGTTTTTAACGGGGATAGATTAGCGAGTAACGATTCCACTCATATTTCTGATACCATTTTTTAATTTATTAAATCCATAAAAACTTTGTATATATGGCCTGAAATATTATCACTGATATTAGAGACTAAGAATCTATTTTTTATGTAAAGACGTCAACATTTCTTAAATCAAATATGAGAGAAAAGAGCCTCAATCTATGATCACTTATATTTCGGACTGAAAATTGATTTTCCATTTAAAATACTTATAAATCGTAACTCCTTAATATCTTTGTATATATACGTTCAAATCAGGAAAAGGTCTCAATCATCATGCATTCATAAATTCATTTTTCATATAAAAAACTTAAATCTGTTTTTGAAGTAAAAAACACAGTACTTACCGTATTATAAAATATTTACGTTTTGATAGAATTTTCTAAAAGAAAATCGGTACAAGTAATGAAAATATTTAGGCTTATTGTGGGGCGAACTTCATAAAATATTGTACCGTAAATTCTATTTATTTTAGGTTAGTTTTAGTTGACTTTCATCAGTTATGTTAAAGAATTTACACTTTGTTAATATTTTTGCAGCGTGCAACATAAAACAATTTACTTTAACACACAATAGCGCAATTCACAATATTGTGCAAATGGTATTGCATTATAGCATTTGCAAAAAGTGTGCAAAATTTCATCATATTGTCTGCATTATATTGGCAGAAAAAGCTAAAAATATTGTGGTAGTCTCAAAATTGTGATCTATAACTCGGATCCTACTAAACCGATTTTGTTGATTTTCAATACCAAACATTTCGGTGGATCAGAGATTCTTTGCCTTCAACAGATGGACCGACTTGGCTATATCGTTTTTGGTTCTATGGCCATTATTTCGCTGTGTTACAAACGGAATGACAAACTTAATATACTACCACCTTTTTGTAGTGGGTATAAAAAATGTGGCAATCTCATAATATAATAATATTGTACTGAATGTATTTCGGTTGACGTTATATGCTGCTTCTATTTGTCTAGACTCAAACATAATATAATATTGTATGAAACCAGCAGATACATATATACATACCAATTATAATATAGATACTTCAGCACATTCGTAGATAGATAGGTATATATAAGGGATGCCAAACGGGACTGATTTTTCAAATCCAAATTTTCGGGATTTTCGGGATTTTTGTTTCATATTAAAAAAATTATAATATTAATGAGAAAAACTATTTATTTAATTCATAAATTTAAATAAAAATATAACAAAAAGATTAGTTCATTGAATTAAAGTAATAAAGAAACAAAAAAGTAACATATATTTAATATTAATTTGTTTAAAAACAAACAATTTTCTTAAAGCTATAGTTTTTTCATTTATTAAAAGTTTATAAACCTTTAATAATTTTAAAAACAAAATTACATTATTAAGTTTTTTACCTTGTGCATACATATATGTATGTATAAATTATTAGGTTGACAAAAATTATATGGCATGTGGCTTTTAATTTCTATATTTATGAATTTAAAAATAATATAATATTATTGATCATTATTTAAAAAGCTTCTTAAAAATTTTAAGGCATCTAAAGTGTAATCAGATAATCTTGATCTAATTTTGTTATCAATATATGATGCTGACGAAAAACGTCGTTCACAATCAACGCTTTTGGACAAAATTGTTAGCAAATTGTTGTGTGCTGATTGCAAAAACAGTCCTCTGTCACCCCCGGATATAAATAATTCAATTTCTTTTTCAATGTTTGATTCCATACCATTACGGACGTTATTAAGTGTTTTGTTTGGACTTCTGTACATTTCAATTGCATTATTTAATTTTTTTATGATTGAAATATTAGAATCATCATTTGTTTCCTCAATCACTGATAAATCCGAATCAGAATCATTTGAAGGTGAGCCACAGATCTAATTTTATTTAAAATGAGCACTAAACGATTGTAACTCATTTCTAATAACAATCATTTCTACATTGTTATCAAATTCTAATTTCAATTTTGGGTTTTTCAAAAAATTTCAGAGTGTTGAGTAAATCGTTCTTCTTTCTTGGAATCTTATAACGAGAGCTTTCAGCAGTTCATCACTTTTTGATACCATAAATGAAAGTGCAGCATCGGCAGCATATCACTGCGAGAAACGGCTTGAACTGTTACTTTAATCGGATTTAAAATTACAACTATTTGTTTAAGTAAAGCACATTCATCATCTGTCATCTGTTGAGTTTTTAAATCAATTAAAGCTTTTTTTATTGGAATTTCCAGTTCCAAAAACCGTTGACCCATATCAAATTGTGTGTTCCAGCGGATTTCGCAATGCCAAATTAATTTTAATCGCAAAAATATTTATTTATTGAATAGCAACCATTCTGTTCACATTGATTTATGTTAAGTGTAGATGTTTAGTATTTGCGTATGCCAAAAAAGCAAGCAAAAACAATTGTCTAGATCAGTTACACAAATAAAAATTTTCAGGATTTATTAATCCCGAAAAATTCCGGGATTTCCGGGATTTATTACAGATTTATTAATCCCGAAAAATCTCGGGATTTTTTTAAAACAAATCCCGGGATTTCGGGATTGGCATCCCTAGTATGTATGTATGTCTATTCACAATATATGTATGTATGTATGTATGTATATATGAGAAGGCAACTTACGGTTTCCAAATAAATTTAATTTCATTATATTTTTCTATGTTTGTTTGGGTGTTATTTTTTTAAGATTTTGTTTTTTTTTTTTTTTTTGCTTGTTTGGTTTTTGTTGATATTTATTTATGTATATTTTGGCTTTCCTTAACATATTTATAATCACCCATATTAAATAGATTCTGTTTATTGCCTTAAAACATCTGAGCCTTTAGAAATTATATTTCAGAGAAGGACACAAAGCCAAGACAGATAGTAAATATACATGTTGTGTTGATGCGAATATTGCTGCTGCTGTTGTATTTAAAATGGCAAAAAAAAATAAATTTGTACAAATAGCAAAGTATCGTAGATGGACTATTTTAATGTTAGAATTTGTCTATATGTATGTATGTATATTTATAATATGGTATTATTTTACCTAATTGAAGGATTACTTTTATTCATTAAATTTCGAACTGAATATTTAAAATTATTCTAAAGAAGATGTATTTAATAATCTATTTCTTTGTGATTTCAAACAAAGATTCTTAAAAATAATACGATTTTTTATACCCTACACCACCATAGTGGGTAGGGTATATTGGATTTGTGCTGATGTTTGTAATGCCCAGAAATATTGGTCCAACACTCACCTTAAAATAAACCGCTCGACTCATAATCACTTTCTGAGTCGATTTAACGATGTCCGTCCGACCGTCCGTCCGTCTGGCTGGGTTTCCATGTAAAGCTTGTAAGCAGAGTACAGGTCGCCATTTTGAAGATATTTCGACAAAATTTGGTACGTGATATTTTTTCGTCCCAAGGATGAATGGAATTGAAACTGGTGTAAATCGGTCCATTATTTCACCTGGCCTCCATACAAATGTTCTCCCGAAATTGCGGTTTACCAATCATAAATGTTTGAATTATGCAAGTATCCAAACAAATGTCATCACAAATGAGTGGTAAATGAAGCCAAATCACATCTGTAAATTTTGTGCAGATCCGTTCATAATTACTCGTAGCTCCCATATAAGGCTCACTTTCGAAAATCTCTTTAACGGTCATAAATTTCTTAAAAATGTTGGTAATCAAATAAAATTCGACACAAATAAGGACACCTAATTTTATAATGGTCCGTCCATAATTAGTAAAAACTCCCATATAAGACCATCTCCGTAATTCCTTTTATCTCCATTAATCTTTTAGAAGTATTTATAACTAGATAAAGTTTAACACATATAATATTTATATTCACAGACATTATGACACTAAATTTTTGGATGATCGGTCTACAATAGCTTATATTTCCCATATAACGCCCATTTCTAAAAACCTGTTTTATACACTGGCATGACCGACTACACTTTCTTACTTGTAATATACTTTGGATGATGCTGTTGATTAATTGGACATCATACATGCCGTTTTCCAAAGTACGTTTTTTAAAAAATTTATGGGTGTTTCCTTTGCAAACTATTGGCTTGCGTAGTTTAAGTTGTGTGATACAGTCACGAGGAGAAACTTCATCAGGCCTTCGTCTTATTGTTCTAGATGAAACTTCAATCCCATGCGATGGCTGCACAATAACCTTTATTTGCCTGCAAGTTTTGAATGGATCAAGTTGAGAGATTCTTTTTATAGTTTGATCTTCTCTTTTGTTTGTTTTTCGGTCGTATGTATTTAAATTATTAATGGTATACTTTTCGGCTAGAGCAGCCAAGCAAATTAGAAATTTGTAATACGGTTTTACCAAAGATTTGTAGGTTATAAATAAGTTTGCTTTCTTTGCAATATAAAACTTTATACAACCCTTTTTTATTACTTACCGACAATATTTTTGAGAACAATTTGAAATATGTTATTATTAAATTAATATTAAAACAAAGTTTAAGATTCGTATTACGGCAAAATGGCGCATTATTTTACAAAATAAGTTGATGATAGAGAAAATAGCTGAGGAAATAATATCTTAAGATATAAAACATAAAATTATTGTAAAAAAGTTGCGCTAAAATTGCCAAACAAACATAAAAAAAATTTAAATTTGGTGAGATTAGAATTATGTTCTAACTATATGGCCACCACTGTACTCACATATGTAACTATATTTGCCACCCAGTATGTGTATGAATGTATGTTTGTTATTTCTAATATTTTTCTGCGGGTTATACATACTCACAAATATTTATGTTTACTTTTAGTAGAAAGCTTTTAAACAATATTAAGGATATTTATTGAAAGTATAGGTCAACTTAGGACATAAGTATGGCAATTTTATTTGCCACAGGTCAGTTATACTACCTAACAATAACAATAAATTCGTATTTGGAATAAAAAAGAATAGGTAAGGTATAGTCAACTTTAACATTAGCTAAACATGCGATAAATATTATATGACAGCAAGAATATTTAGCAAACATATTATTTTCAGGTTTATAAATATTTGAAATTGTTTGATTAAACCGAAAATCGAAATATCACTATAACAGGCGTAATAGTTTGTGTTTTGTTCGCATGTGGCAATATACAAGGTGGTGCAAAAGTAATCCTCCTATCAGAAAATGCTATAAATTTTGCGCTTGGCCCCTAATGCCAGTTCTGTTTTGAAATTTGTGTAGTAAACACAAGCAAAATACACGGTAATAAACAATGTTATGCTACACTGCTTCAGAACGCGGAATATTGCTGACTATTTATTTGACTCGGTGACTTTTTCAAAAATAATCATGAGTGATGAGGCCCATTTCCATCTTAGCGGGTACGTAAATAAGCAAAATTTACGCTTCTGGGGTACTGCAAATCCGCGTGTAACACACGAAGAGCCATTACACCCGCTCAAAGTCACTGTATGGTGTGCTGTTTTCGCTGGAGGAGTCATCGGACCTTTTTTCTTCGAAGACGTCGCGGGCCGAACGGTTACTGTGAATGGTGAGCGCTACAGAGCAATGATCAACGAGTTCTTTTTGCCGCAACTTGATGGATTGGGATTGGAAAACATGTGGTTCCAACAGGACGGTGCAACGGCACACACTGTACGTGCCACAACCGATATGCTGAAGGATGCATTTCTCGAGCGCATAACCTCCCGTTTTGGCGATTTGCACTGGCCAGCAAGCTCGCCTGATTTGACCGCTCCAGACTTCTTTTTGTGGGGCTTTTTGAAGTCGCGGGTTTATGTCAACAAGCCTCAGACTCTTAAAGACAATAACCGTCAAGAATGTGAGGACCTATCGCCGAAAGTTTTGGCCAAAGTGACGGAAAATGCCATAAAAAGGGCTCAAATAACAATCAACTATGGCAGCGGCCATTTACATGACATCATATTCTCGACTTGATGTAAAAAAAATTAAAAGACCAAATAAAAATAATCCACAAGAAGAATCAAAGTTTTTCATTTTTTTTTTAATTAAGCCAAACAACATCGGAAGTTTACTTTTGCGCCACCTTGTACATATTTTGTTCTCGACAATATTTAAATGAATGAATCTAGCAGAATGAAATTTACTACTCAAATTTTCGAACAATATAAAATATAAAATTAACGAAACAGCTAACCCGACAAACGTTGCTTTGTCTCTAAATTTTATTTTCATTGAAAGCCTTTGTCTCCTTAGAATTAGGCAGATAGTTTCAGAGAGGAAAAAATTGCCTTTTACCCCGCTCGTGTTCCTATTTTTGCAAAAATATATAATCTTTGTGTCCTTCCAAACTCAGATCTATCTATGTTTTAAAATGTATTAAAATTGAGCAGATAGAGGCAAGAATTGTTCCCCTCGTGGTCCTCTTTTTGAAAATTTCAAAACTAATAAAAAAATTCCAGACAAATCGACCTAGCCGTTCTCGAGTTATGGTGTGACAAGCAAAATGTACACTTATTTTTATATATATATATATATATATATAGATGGACAAACATTTCAAAATAACTTTTTTATACGTTTTATTTTTATTAGAGCAGATATTTTTATATGGAAATTTATTAGGGATATACTCGTACAGTGGGGAGCATAAATGGTTAAAACTAATAAAATAACAGTAAAACTAATAAAAAAAATTTTAATTATGTTTTGTCATAATAAAAAAGTTTTTTTCGAGCTCGAGGCCAATTATTTGTCAAAAATGTCTAGGATATTTATTAAATTATTTCTTCCAATATTTTGATATCCTTCTGATATCATTATCAAGGAATAAGTTACAATTATATTTTTAAGAGATGTATTATTGCCTCCACATTCATTATTGAAAAAGGTCGAAGAAATCAAAATTTAATTTAATTATATTTTGTCATTTATAGCATAGACAGACGACAGCGTTAATTTGCATTAAAATCTCACTAATGTGAATTAAGATTTTACCGTGACAGACGACAGTTTCTGCATTTTAAACAGCATTTAAACAGCTGTTTGTTTGTAAACAACTGTTTAATTATGAAAAAATTTGTTTGGCATTTGGTGAAAAATCAGTATTTATTTGAAAAAAAAAAAAGCTGAAATTACTTTTGCTGAAACTGCTCCATAATGCAAAAATTGTTCATGCAAATAAGAGAAAGGCAGTTGTGGAAATTTATTTTTATTATTTTCATTTTACAATTGTCTTCTTCTTCTTTTACAATAGTAAACAATTTGATAACATATGATTGCTTTTCGACGATGTTGCCATATTGAAATAGCTAAATGCATTATAAATTCACTTTGATTTTGTGCATTTACGTCTTACCTAATGCGCATTAGGAATGGGATAATTCATGAGTTCATTTGAATTAAGACTGCTAATGCAAATAAATTGTGTCGCCTGTCTACGCTATTATTTTCGATTTAATGCTAAACTAAATAATTTACAATTCAAAATGGAAAATATAATTTTCGGTAAATAAATAATAAGTACAAAAAAAAACTATTGTTGACGATCCAAATAAAAGAAGGCTTTTTTGATTAAATGTTACAATAATGTTTTTTCACTAAAAAGAACGAAATATTTGAAATTATATTACAAATATATACATATATATATATATTTAGTTCGTTTATTTGTCATTTTTTTAATATTTAATAGTTTCTTTTTACAAGCACTTGAATTTTATATAAAAATATTTAATTTATTTATATATACTTATTTCCAATATTTCGCTATTACAATGGATGGATAGCTTCTTCAGGGATAATGTAAGTTTTGAATTATAATAAAATAATAATTGAAGTACGTATAAAAATGAAAACATTTTTAACAGAAAATGAAAAGCTTATAATTATGATATACAATTATGATATATATATGTATATAAAACTTGTTTGGAATAATAAATGAAAAATTATATATGTAATATTTTCAGTTTCTAAACTTATTCTTATAAATTAAATGTCTGTAATTTTGAGCTACATTGTCTGTATCTGTTTTAAAATTAATTCTCTTTTCTATCGGTACATTAATAATCTGTAACATTTCTAGCATAAATCGTCTTTTATAATTTGTTTCTGTTTTTAATACAGTAGTATTTTCAAAATCTGGATAATGATCTAAATTGTAACAATGTGATGTTAATGCAGTTTTTTGAGAAGAAGTATGTTTGTGTTTTTTTGTCAGATTTATGTCCAGCTAATATAGTTTTCAGTTTGTTTTTAGTTGTACCTATATATATTTTATTACATTTTTCATTATTTTTACCCTTACACGGTATTTTATAAACAATATTGGATTTATCTAATTTTACTGTTTTATCTTTTATTTTACTATATAATCTATTTAGTGTTATAGTTCTTATGGGCTATTTTATAATTATTCCTGTCATAAAATTTTGAATTTTCTAGTCGTTCAGAAATTAATGGAATATAAGTTAGAGATTTATACATTTTAGGTTCAGAATTTATATTTGTATTATTATTTATTGGTCTTTTATATTGTCTTATTAATTTATTAATTAGTTCATTTGGAAAACTATTATCTTTTAAAATTTGTTTTATTTTTATTTTATTATTTTTATGAAATATTTTGTCACTAATATTTAGAAATTTATCTATTAAGTTTTTATCCGTATTTATAATAACTCTCTTTGGATGTTTAGAATAATAATTAATAATTCTTCCTGATGAAATCGGTTTTTGATACCAATCTATTAGTAATTTATCTCCATTTCTAATTGCTATTGTATCTAAATATGGAAGTTTATTATTAGATTCTTTTTCAATTGTAAATTTAATATTTTGGTGAAAAGAATTAAATATGTTTAATATATTTAGTATTTCATAATCTGCAATAATACAGAATAAATCATCCACATATTTTGTTATAATTTTTGGTTTAATAGACAATTTGTTAATACAAGTATTAAGTAGTTCTTCCATAATTATATCTGCTATAATTGGAGAAGCTGGAGAACCCATAGGCAGACCTTTATGCTGAGAATATATTTTGTTGTTATACTGAAAGTATCTGTTATCCTGTATGCAAAATTTTACAATTTCTAAAAATAATTCTCTATATTATATTCCATTTCTTTTCTATAATATTTAATGCTAAATCTATAGGTATACTAGGAAATAATGAAATTACATCTAAAGAAATGATTTTTTCATCATTTTCTATTTTTATTTGTTTAGTTCTATCTTTAAATTGCAATGAATCCTTTATATTGTATATTGAATTTTTGGTTATGTTTTTAAGAATTTTTGTTAAATATTTACTAAGTTCATGTGATGGAGAATTTGTACATGAACAAATAGGTCTTAATGGAAATGTTTCCTTATGAATTTTAGGAACTCCATATAATTTCGGAGCTATAGCTGAAGTTATTTTTGAATTTTTCTTTTCCATCATTGTAATAATTTCTAATTTGTTAAGTTTCTCTACTATATTGTTATTTGTCTGTTGTAATTTAATGGTCGGATCTTTGTTTAATATTTGATATGTTGACTGATCATTAAGCATATCATTCATTCTTGAAATATAAACAGATTTATTCATAGCAACTGTAATGTTACCTTTATCTGCATTTAAAATTAAAATATTTTTGTTAGTTTTAAGAAAATGTTCTGTTTTTTTTAACATTATTAAGGATGAATTTATCTCTTAGATAATTAGATAATTTTATTTTATTGATACTATTATCTATTATAGTAGTTAGTCTAGTCCTTGCTATTTCTTGTTCCTCTTTTTCTTTTATAGTCTGTATGAAATCTTCTCCTTCTTCTATCATCCTAAGAACCGGAAATTCTTTTTTCGTGATTGGTAATGCGTGTTTGTTTCCTAATGAAAGAGTCCATTGTATATCTATTGGTATATCTGTATTCGTTTTATTAATGAAAAATCTTTATTAAAATTAATATCTAATTCTGTTTTCTGTAAGTCAACTAGATGATTAAACTTTCTAATATGTGTGTCTTTAATTTTATTCTTTAATTTTAAGCCTAATCTATTTTCATGGTCTTAAAAGTTATTCATTATATCATGTGTGAAAATGTTGTTTAAATTGTGTTGTATTTTCATTAAAAGTTTCTTATTCTAATCTAAGATATAGTGTTTTTGTTTTATACTTAAATTAAGGATCTTGTTCTGCATATTACATATATTTCTTGATACAGCTTGTCGAAAATTCCTTGGTCAATTTTCCTCAAAAAGATTAAAATAATTTTTAGTTGAATCCCTAATAAATTTTGGTATTATACCTGAGTTTCGGCAACGAATAAGAAAAGTAATGGCTTTAATTTTGGCTTTAATTTTATAATCTTATCCCTCACTTTCTTAAATTAAAAAAATTACATATATAATTTTTCATTTATTATTCCAAACAAGTTTTATATACATATATATATTATAATTGTATATCATAATTATAAGCTTTTCATTTTCTGTTAAAATTTTTTTCATTTTTATACGTACTTCAATTATTATTTTATTATAATTCAAAACTTGTATTATCCCTGAAGAAGCCATCCATCCATTGTAATAGCGAAATATTGGAAATAAATATATATAAATAAATTAAATATTTTTATGTAAATTGTAAAAAGAAACTATTATACATATATATATAAAATATAAAAAATATAAAAAAATAGCTTACATTTGTTTAACCTTCCTTTCAATTCAGCAGTAAAAATTTAGTAATAAAAATTTGACAATATTTAAAAAACATAATAAATTCAGAAAACTAGATTTCTAATAAAAATATTTAAACAAGTAAAGCTATTTACACAAATAAAAAATTTACAACTATGTAATCAATTTTGCACAAGTGTGTTTTTTGAAATATTTTCACAAAAATATCAAAGTTTATCGTTAGATTGTGGTAAATACTTTTCGCAAATTATCAAATTATCGAATATTTCACCCAGTTCTTTACAGATGAAGTCTGGCAGAAGATTTGTGACGAAACAACCTTGTATGCGATACAAACTAATGGAACGGAGTTAAAATGTAATGTGTCTGAAATAAAAAGATATGTTGGTATATTACTATACCTTGCTCTGTTCTGCGTCAAAAGGGTCAACCTAGGTATGATAAATTATACAAAATTATATAAAGAGAAAATTCAATGAAATCCACCAAGAAGAATTCCAAAGCGTGGATGAGCAAATGATTGCATATAAGGGAATTCAAAATGTTCACTAGGGCTGGTGTATCTGACATAATGTATGACTTTACTCTCTACATTGGAGAAGGAACGTGTGAGTCTTTTGGTTTGGAAATATCATCACATATTGTTTTAGCTTTAGCATCCAATATTCCAATGAACCAAAACTTCAAATTATTTTTTGACAATTGGTTTACGTCAATAAGCTTGATGATTGTGCTACGTGACAGAAGAATATTATCCGTTGGGACAATCCGAAGCAATCGTTTGAAGAACTGTGCTCTAAGCAGAAGGAGCTTCAAAAACGAGGACGGAGTTCAAGCGATTTTAAATATGAGGCAACGCACAATTTGATTGCTTGCCGGAATTCAAAGTTTTTTTATTTAACTTTAAGAGAAATTTTAAACTATGTTTTAAATAACTATTATTTAAATAAATATTCTACATGTGGCTAAAAGCAATTAGCCAAAGTCGTGGGATTTTTTAATAGATAAATTAAACACTTCCTTAAATTTTATTTAATTTTATTTATCATCTTTTTATTTCCTGTTATCAATATATTTTTAATTAAAAATGCATAATTTTTGTATTTATTGTTTGTTTGTTTTTGTATATTACCAACAATTTCACAGAATTTATATAATTAAAAGAAAACTTGAACTTAATGTTTTCTATTACACTTTCTAAAAGAAGTATTCTTTAATCATTTTAGAATTATAATTTCAATCAATATCATATTTTCATTATACTTACAGCAGAAAGAAAATAATTTCAATCAACGTATTGTATTCATATCATTTTTAATTTAATGAAAATAAAAAAAAATTCAAAGAGAAAAAAGTCTTCTATATTTGAAAAGACTTTAGCTCTGTGCTTGCTTCTAATGTAGAAAAATAAACTTTTTATCGTGATTTTTATACCCACTGCCAAAAAAAATGGGGGTATGTTAAGTTTGTCATTGCGTTTGTAATACATCGGAATATTGGTCGCAGAACCAAAAAGTCGATATACTCTGGGTCTGTCCGTCTGTTGAAGGCACGATAGAGCTTCAAAAAAAAAAAGACATAGAACAATGAAATTTTTTACCAAACATTCTATGATCCACAACATCGATATTTTTCAGATATTTTTTGCTTTTTTCTTTAGATATAATTCAAATTATATAAAGAAATTATATACCCTTTATTTTCGTAAAAATCAGTCCACAACTTCTCATACAAATGTTTTCCCGGAATATGGCTTTGTGATGCATAAATGTAGGTAGAAAAGCAGTATCTATACAAAATTCAACAGAAATAATTTTCACGCAACAAGAAATTTTGTTTGCATTGGTCCATATTTTGACAGAGCCCCAGAGAAAATCACATAAATGAGCATAAATCTCTTATAAAAACACGTAAGAAGTTTTTCAGAAATGGGCGTTATATGGGAGATATAACCTATTGTTGACCAATCATCCAATAATTTAGTGTCATGATGTCTATGAATATTAATATTATATGTGTTAATCTTTGTCTTGATATAAATACTTTTAAAAGATTTATGGGGGTTAAATTGAATTACGAAGAGGGTCTTATATGGAATTTCGATTAATTTCGATTATTATAAAATTTATTTGAATACCAACATTTTTAAGAAATTTATGATCGTTAAAGTGAATTTCGAAAGTGGGCCTTATATGGGAGCTATGACTAATTATGGACCGATCATCGTAAAATGTTACCATATTATTTTTATATATAAGACAAAATTATTGTTCAATATTAATTGGATACCGAAATTTGGTTGGATACTTTCATAATTCAAACATTTATGATCGTTAAAACCCAATTGCGGGAGGACATTTGTATGGGGGTCAGGTGAAATAATGGAGAAGCTTTACATGGCCAGCCAGCCAGCCAGACGGACGGACGGACATCGTAGAATCGACTCATAAAGTGATTCTGAGTCGTTCGGTATACTTTAGGGTGCGTGTTGGAACAATATTTATGGGCGTTACAAACATCAGCACAAATCCAATATACTCTCCAACTATGGTGGTGTAGGGTATAATCACTATTAAGGTGAAATTCAAAGCAAGTAATCTATACAGAACTATGGACAGGGAAAATTTGCACCAATTTCCATGAAGTGTCAAACGTATTATATTAAAAAATTGAATGATAATAACATATAATTCTATGCTACTCTTTTGATCCACTCTACTTTTTCAAAAATTCATTAGAAATATTCTGTTAACTTTTGCACGTTCTTTATTTTGTCATATTTTGTTAAAAAAAAATTGGGTTTTTGGTTGGATAATGAAATAGTGCACAGTTATTTCGATTTTTAGTTGATGCCAAGATGGGAGGAGGACCGCACTGCTCATATGAAAAAAACGATTATTTGGGAACTTCACCAAAAGGGTACAAAACAAACAAAAATAGCTAAAATAAATTTATGTTCTCGAGAGATGGTTTATAATGTCATGAAATGTGTTAAAACAGATGTAAATTTGCTCAATGTAAAAAAAGATAGTTAAACAAATAAACTAGATCCTTTCAAGTCATGGAGAACATTCATGACTGAAATAAATGAGGAATGTTTCCAGTAGACTTGTACGAAGACGCTTCAATGAAAATCAGCTTTATGGTCGTGTAAGTATCAAAAAAATCACTAAAATAAAATAAAATAATATAAACCCACGATTGTGTTTTGCAAAAATACACCGGAATAAGGATATCAAATTATGGAAGAGAATGCTTTTCACAGATGAAACTAAAATTAATGTGATTGGTACTGGCGGAAAAACGTTTGTACATCAAGAATAAAAACCAAGCATTGCTTCCCCGATACACTACTAAAACATTAAAGTGCGCTATTTTTCTGCCCAGAACTGTATATATTAGTCGTAGCCCCCATATAAACACCACTTCCGCAAATCATTTAAATGTACATAACTCTCTTATAAAACTATTTATATTCACCATTAAGTTAAAATTTAACTGGAATGATTCATATATATGTACAGACATATAAATCGTCGCCATGATGATCGGTCCATTTTTGACCGTAGCCGCATATAAAATGTACTTCGGAAAACCACTTAAATGCGCATAAATCTCTTACACATAGTCATTATCGAGTAAAAATTCAATAGAAATAATTCACATAAAAATCATTGTGCAGAATTGAGAATTTTAAAAACCGAAACTCAGTTTCCTAGGGCTCTTTGGTATCTAATTTATTGTGTGTCAAAATAAATCGTATTTAAACAAAGGGTAGTTCTGAAAAAGAGATGATTATCTTCCGTCTCGTCACATCTCCGTATACTTTGTGGAATAACTGGAACATGCGTAAAATTCTTGTAAATATTATTTTTGAGATGAAATTTAAACAAAATAAACTTCTAATAAATATAAATTACGATCGCCCCATAATAGGTGGTAATAGCACCCACATATAATAATTGTTAACGATACAAAATGTAACAGAAATTAGTTTCAAGTATTGATAGATCTCACACTACTGATATTTGATGGTGGGTATATAAGATTCGACACAAACGAATATAAAATCTTACTGGTTTATTTTCATTTTACTTTATGTTCTTCGTAATTTTCATCTACGCATCTCAGTTTTGTTTGTCTGCTGCTGCAAACTTTATAACAAAAATTGGTTACGAAAAATCAAAACTTTTCTTTTTTAAACGAATACACATTTGAATGTGCAAGTACTTGTTTTTAATTTTCGTTTCTAAAGGAGTTTTAATTTATTTTTTAACTTATATTTAAAATCACTAACTACCCCAGTATGAAAATGAACAAAGAAATCAATAAATATTTTTCATTCGCTTGTTGGTTATGATGTTAAAAGTATTTTTTAATATAAATAAAAAAATATTTTGAAAGAATACACCACCACAGTTTTTCTATTTTAAATAAATAAATATTTGAAAACTTTGAAAACAAGGATGAATTTGAATAAAAGGTATTTAAAGCAATTCACAGAAAATTTAAACTACAGACAAGACGCAGGGAATTAAAATAATGACACGATTTAATCAGTATTTAATACGTAAAGGCAAAAGAAGTGCTAAAAATTTACTTATATGCATCAAATACTGGACCTTTTAAAGTTGAGGTTTAGCAAATCCAAATTTATATGGAGAAATAAAAAATTTAAATTCAGAAATGCAAGTTAATATTAAGAAAAGCAACAACAAGACAACAAGAAAATTCAGCATTGGGAAATCTGAATTAATATTAAGAAAACTCAAGTTTAAATTCAACTTGATATGATGTACTCTAACAATTATAAATAAGCAAACATAATATTAAAACAAGTACGAGTGAAATATTCGGCTATGCCGAATCTTTAATACCCTCCACCTAAACGTAATAACAAATACAAAAAACTACACTGTTTATAGGACTAGTACATCCTAATTCTGTATTTTTTACTCAGTCTTAGTGCAAATTTTATTAGTATTTTATATATTGTTTAAACTACAATTTTACAACCAATATAATATATAATACCCCTCACCTTCATGAGAAGGGTATATATAAGTTTGTCATTCCGTTTGTAATTTCCACAATATAATTTTCCGACCCTATAAAGTATATATACTCTGGATCCTTATAGATAGCGGAGTCTATTAAACCAGGTCCGTCTGTCTGTCTGTGTGGATGTTGAAATCACATATCTGAAGACTCCAGTTGTCTTCGGGATCCAATTCTTCAATAATTCTATCAGACATGCTTTCGAGAAGTTTGCTAATAATAATAATAGCAAACTCAGTCCATAAATAACGGAGATATATGAGCAAAAATCCGAGACAACCTCTGAAAATTTCATCAAAAAAACTATCAAACAAAGTGTATGAATATGTGACCCGGCCAATGAAAAGGCTTATGACTCAAAAAAGAGATTGCGAGACACAACTGTTAAAGATAAACAATGCATTTCGTCAGTTTCTTAGTAGTTTTTCTTTTGCATTATGAACAGTCATGCCCAAAAGGCAGCCAAAAATAGCAAAAGAGCATAAATGAGATAAGTTCGTGTGTGTATATAAAGAGCGATGTTTTTTCAATGCAAAGCACAAACCAATTTCTGACCGAAAAAAAATCGTGTGAGTGCTCAGATTTAAAAGCAATGCTGAACGATTAGGACGTGTGTCGCTTGTGAATAATGTCTGTCGAAGAATAATTTAGCATTGAGTCATAAGCCACCTTTTCAGAGGCTGGGTCACATATACATATGTATGTATATAATATAATTATGCATCCAAAACAAAGGTGAAGGGTATATAAGATTCGGCATAGCCGAATATATCACTCTTACTTGTTTTTAAATGTTTTTACATTTCATCTAATTTTGACCATTTGTAATTGATGTTATAACCAATTCTTACTTTAATTTACAGAGTATCATAATAATCTTGATTGTTTAACAGAAAGAATTAAAAATTTATAAAATTAAAAGAATATTTTTCCATATACACAAGTTAACAAACAGAGTATAAAAAAGGATAAGTTATAAGGTGAGGTTTTTTTGTTTGTATTTGATCTCAATAACATTATTTACAAACGATTTATGGGAGGCATAGAAGAAGTGGACTAATTATGGACCGATGGCTTCTAAATCCAGTATCCACTAATGTGATTTCTAAGTATTTTAGGATTATATTGGTTGAATTTCATCTCAATAGCTTTATTTACAAGAGTTGTATTGTTGGTTGTTATGCTCGGAAGTGGACTTAATTCGGGAGCTATTACCAATTATTGACTGACAGCTACAAAATCCAGTAGATTAATTACCGTATAACCGTTACTAATATGGTTTCTGGATTAAAATTTCTGATCCATATAAAAGTTGTTTCGATATCGATATTTATTAGACATTTTTATGGGTTTATTTGTTTTTTAGAAATGGTTCTTATATGGCAGCTATGAAAAATATGAGGATATTTGACGTCGAATTTCAACATAATAAGATATGTGTATGGATTAAGACGGTCTGATCATGTTTGCTCTGTTGCCAATAATCTTTATGGAGTATCCTTTGAAAGTTTGCTAAAAATTCGCACTCTTATTTTTTTACATAAAATAATCAACTTTCAAACACCTAAATATATATTCGATAAAACACGTTTTTTTCAATCGCCACAAAACCGAATGGCTCATCTTTGGAATAATCTTCCACAAAGTCAAAAACTAAACAGCAATGGTAATAGTTTCAAAAAATTTTTATTCAATTTTTTTAAACATTAATTTATAATTTTTACTTTTTTTTAATTTTAATTTTAATTTATAATTTTTTTTAACTTTAATTTTATCTCAATATTGTTATATTTACTTGCATCAAGTTTGTTTTGTAACGTAATACGTTTCTGTGCTATAAGTATAAAACTCAGTCTTGTTGTACAGGGAATGGAATCAATAAATAAATAAAATAAATAAATAAATAATAACGGTATATTTCAGATACATATTAGTATTAATGTGGATTTCGAGAGTGGACCTTATGTGGGGGATATTGACAAATATGGACCGATATTCTCAAAATCCAGCAGTTTAATTTTGGCATGTATGTAAATGATCCGTGTAAAATTTTGCATCGGAAGAGGGCTTTATATGGGGGATACGGTCAAATATGGACCGAAATTCACATATTCTGGTTGAAATATTGGAAACAAATAAAATATAATAGAAATTAAAAACGAACAAGAGTTTTTATATTTTTAATAAAAGAGACCTCAAGCCGAGTTAATAAAATAAAAAGTTTTTAATTCTGCAGAATGTTTTTTGTGTATATGTAAATGATCTGTGCAAAGTTTTGAGTCGATACCGATATATGTAAGATACAATATGTATATGAAGATTAATGGCTTTTTCGGATATGGTTCTTGTATGAGAGCTACGACCAGTTGTGGGCCGACCAACATCAAATTTAGTACAACAATTTATATATACAGCTATAAGGATACGTATACAAAATTTCATGGTATTCTTTGCAATATATTTAAAAATATAGCAAGAAAAATTTTTAAAAATATCAATTTTTTATGGAGATTGTCTCACATTTTGATCCATAACTCTTGTTCTGCTATACCGATTTTGCTGATTTTCAATACCAAACTGCTTAGGAGAACTATAAACGGGTTTTTGTAAACTTTGTTGATTTCGGTTGTGTCCTTTGGACGTGAGAGTGTTTTACAGAGACAGACAAACATGGCTCAATCGACTTTAAATTTCGTAAGGACTCATTCACCACTTACGGTGGTGGAGGGTATAAAAACGGGTAGAAAGGGAAATTTTATTTGTGTTTATTATCTGCAGACTTGAAAGCATAAATCTTGACATACCAGAAAAAAAGATGAAAAACTAATCAAACTATAGCTGTGAAAAGGATAATGATTTCTGTTTTTGTACTTTTTTATCTGTTGTTTTAACACAAAGAAATCTGTGTTGCAGCTATATTCAATCACAAGTATGTATATGTATATATGTATACATACTTGTGATATGTATATTTATATGTATGTGATGTGCAAAATAATAGACACTTTAAAAAAAACTTTCTCTTATGACCGAATTCCCGGTCATTAGTTAACCATTGGTAACCTAAAAAACTAACTATTGTTTAACTATTACTTGTTATTCTTATGGCAAACTAGGCATTGCGAATAAAGAATCATTAGTTAAGCCTTTGTCATTAGCTAAATAAAGACTGTGAATTTGGCCATTAGGGATTTTTGGTACCGTAATTTTTAATATTGTCAATACTAAATATAATGGGTATTTTTTAAAAGTTTCTTTCCCTCCTTAATGTGCTTGCGTAATAATTTTAAGAAGAGTAAAAATATAATTTGTGCAGAATAATAGACTTATTTTAAAAGAAAATATTTTTTGATAATTTGGATAAATTTTCTGAAAATAATTAAATATAAGGCAAATGAAATATTATTGTTAAAAAATTATTATAAAATAATATTATTTTTACGAAAAGATGGGTCGTAATATACATTACACTACTAAAAAAAGGCGAATAGGGAAAAAATTACGTGGCCAAGGAAAAACACTTGATTTTATTACGGAATTGCTTGAAAGGTCTCATCATTTCGTCAAGAACGCCATCAAGATGAAGTCTTCAAAAGAAACCCGTGGTAGACCACGCAAAACAACCGCTACCACGGATTCACGGATAGCTCTTCTTGTTAAGAAACAGCCATTTCTATTTTCACAAGCCATTTCTGAAGAAATAGGCAACATAATTAGTGCTTCAACAGTCCGACGAAGACTTTTAGAGAAAGGTTTGCAAGTACCATTTTTAAGTTCAAAAAACCAAGCAGCTCGAAAGAAATTTGCCATAAAATTTAAAGACAGTGTAGTTGATGATTTTAAAAACATTTTATGGAGCGTCGAGACAATATGCAACCAGAATGGACTTTTCAACAGGACAATGATCCTAAGCACTCGTCAAAATTAGTTAAATCTTGGCTGAGTGCTAACAATGTATCTGTTTTAGAATTGCCTTCACAGTCACCGGCAACTTTAGGTTGAACTGAAGAGAGGCCTAGATGAGAATACATTCCGCAATAAAAATCAACTTTGGGAAAAAGTTAAAAAGATGTGGTAGGCAATTTCTATAGAAAAATGCCAAAAATTAATATAATCAATGCCCAGAAGAGTTCAGTGCGTTCTAAACAACACCACCATAGGTTATTGAATTAACTGGCATATTATTAAAATATTCAATATTAGTATACAATAAATTTGTTTGAAATCTTGAAATCTTGAATAAGTCTATAATTTTGAATCAAAGGAAAATAATTTTTTTTTTAATTTTTGTGTTAAATAAAGTAATAAAAAAACATAAACATTTGTGGTTGGTGTATCATTTAGTACAATTCTTAAATAAATCAAAAATTAATTTAAATATCATTCATAATGGGAAATATTTAGGAAATAAAAATACGTCTATTATTTTGCACAGCACTGTATGATATATGTATGTGTTCTTCACAATGCGACCCTTAATGGCTAATAATGAGTAAAAAGGGTAATTTTGTATTTCTTTTAAATAAGACTTGATGGATTTCTATAATTGAACATATATACCCTTAGGTATATTTGGTAAGTCCAAAATTAAAGGACCAAAAATGTTTAACAACCTCCATCAAAATATAATATTTTTAAGCAGTTTTTTGCTATTTTGTTTAATATATATTACAGATAATACCATGATATTTTGTACACGTTCTTTCTAAGATAGAAGAACAAACTGTGATGCAAATAGTAAAAATCATTTCTCACAGTTCTTATACAAACTACTTCCCGAAATATGTCTCAATGTTATATAAATGCCTATAAAATTGGAAGATCAATACAAAATTCAGCAAAAATAAATTTCATATGATAATAAATCACAAAACGAAAATTTTATTACTTCGGTCCAAATTCGACCATTGCCCCTATATAAAGTTAACTTACGAAAGTCACTTGAATAAATCTGTTATAAATATCGGTACCGATCCAATATTGTTCATATATCATGTAAATATATGCCAAAATCAAAGTGTTGGATTTTGTGAATTTAGGTCCATACTCCTATTTGTCTATATCCTCCATATAAGTTTAACTTCCGAAAATGACTTAAAACTCAAATCTTTCTTCGGTATTTTGTTGAAATTCGAAAGATATATATTGTCATATGTACATATATATATTATCAGGTTTGTGACGGAAATCGAAAACGAAAACAAGTGAGTTTTAGAAGTTAATTTTTTCGTAATATTTCTGTATTGAAACAGTTTTATCCCACAAAATATAAAGATAATTTGCTCTTAAAGAGAATCTTAAAACAAAAATTTGATTAGAAATACTTTAAAATGGACTTCAAAAACTCTCTCGTTTTCGATTTCCATCACATATCTGTATATGAAGATCCGTCCATAATTGGTCATAGCTACCACATAAGAACCAATTCCGAAAACAAGCAAACCCACAAAAATATCTAATATATATATATCGTTATCAAACCAACATTTTATACCGATCAGTAATTTTAATACAGAAATCATACTAATATCGGTTATACGGCAATTATGATACTGGATTTTGTTGTTGTCAGTCCATATTTGGCAATAGCTCCCAAATAAAGTAAACTTCCGAGTATCACTATAACAATCATAAAACTTTTGAAAACTACGTTATTGAGATGAAATTCTACTTAAATAAATGTCAAATACGTAGAAATCACACTACTGGATTTTAAAGATATCAGTCCATAATTAGTTCACTTCCAATATAACACCTATAATTTCTTGTAAATAACATTATTGAGATGAAATTCGGCCTTATAATCTTAAGGTACGGTCACATTTGTGAAATATTTGCCGGAAAAGACGTAACCACTAAATAACATATATTTGAACTTGTTTATTTATTTACAAAAACTTTTCTTATTTAGGCCGAGGCACAGCAACTATTTAATTTATTTGATGCTGTTTGATCTGGCAAAACTCTTGTAAGAGTAAACAAAGTCAAACAAATTTGTGCTAAAACAAGTGGTTACGCTTTTTTGAGTAAATATTTGCCAAGTGTGATCGTACCTTTACCTTTTCTATACTTTTTTCTTGGCCTGGTGAATATGAAAATATTTTGAATCTATTTTTAGTTTTACAAATTTATAAATATACAAACTCTCTAAATAATGGTAAGAATTAGTAACAAAATCAATTATAAATGGTTTGAATTAGATAAAATTTAAACACATTTAAAATAAATTATATTGTGAGTAAACTTTTCTATCAAAGAATATATAAAATACAAATTTAATGAATTAGAAATACTTAATAATGTCATTCTGGTCCTAACAACAGTGCAGTTTTTGTAAACCTCAATCTATTTAGATGCAGGAGCCGAATATAGCACTACTCTAAATTGTTTTAAAACTTTACAACTTTTAATGTTGTTCCCATTAGGCAAATGTCCGATAATTTAGATATCGATATTAAAAAATCCAACACAAATTTATTTTATTCGTCACAGTTTCATGCATTAGCACTAGTTATTTAATAAACTTCCTTTCCAGGAGCATGTCTAATGTTCACATGTACAACTAATACACCACTCCTAACTTTTTGAAGCACACTCATCGTATATGCATAAGAACATAAATCGTAACTGATAACGTACGTATGTTTTTCGCAGCTCTGGTGTACTATAGATTTCCTTTTACAGATTTGAGGATGTAAATTGCTAAAAGTTTCCATGAACATCGTTGGCTTCGTTATTATTAACAAGTCTCTAGACAAAGACTCAAAAGGCATTAATTTTATTTAAATTCGGTGCAGAAGTGATGGCTTCCTAATCATACCACGTATTTACAACATGACAGATATTTAATTTTCCAGAAGCTTTTGTAGGTTTTGTTTAGTATTGAGTAGAAAAATGCAATTAATCTTATCGGTAGAGATCTCATACCAATTAAAATTAGCTATGTGCTTACGTTGTACAGTGGTAGATTTTCAAAAAAAAAAAAAAAATGGAAACAAATTTGAGATTATAAATAGAGATCGATCTATTTGAATAAAAGCAGAGGTGTGGGTGTAAGAGTATAATTTTTTTTAATTTTTAAATTAAAATGTTTCGTTATTTATTAGAAATAATCATGAATTGTGTAACTTTTTATATAGACCTAAAATAACAAAGATATTCTAAAACTATTTTAATTTAGATTATTTTTTTTTCAGCATATTTTTACATTTTTTTTTATGAGTTTTTCCGTCTTTAATATTGATGTGTATTCCTAATATAATATTGTTCTACTACACACCTTCATGAAATCTTTAAAATTACAATCAACGTTATAACGAATCGCACTTTAACGAAAATCCAATATAACGTACTTACGAGTATATAACAAATGTTTTAATGATTTTATACTCGATATCACGAATGTTGTAAAAATTGTTAACATTGATAATTATCAATAATGGCTCAAAAAATGATCGATCTCTAAAAAATAGTGAGTTTGAACTGATCGAAAAGAAACTTTATTTATTATTCGCGACCGAAGGAAAAAACACATTCTAGTCAATTGAACTAAAGCCATAAAAATACAAAAAGACGGATTTGTTGTTTTGATGACATTCTATCAATATATAAAATCTATCAATATTATAAATTATGGTCTAACTAGGAATTATAAAAGAATCTGGAGAAATGTTATAATCTCGAGCTTATTTAGTTAAACCAAAATTTTCAATGCTGACGCAATTCGTTTCTAAAGGAAAATGCTACCATAAGGCTGCTTTCGCAACAAGTTATTACCTGTAAACTATGTTCATTCCAATAAATCTTGGATACTTTTTAATGGCAGAATTCTGTTCTCAATGAAAATTTCATTAAATCCTGATCGTTTGACAATTGGTGAACTTACTCGTATATTTAAAATTTCAATGGTCCAATAGTTTAATCTAATGCTTGGTTTTCACTATGTCATTTTTGTTGTCAAATTGTCCAAATTGTTGGCAATTGTAGATGACATCATATGACAACCCGTTTTCATACAATTTCCAACAATTTGGACAATTTGACAACAAAAATGACATTGTGAAAACATAGTGAAAACGCGGCCTAAGCTTTTTACAT
The DNA here is from genome assembly GCA_950370525.1 of Bellardia bayeri. NCBI lineage: Eukaryota > Metazoa > Arthropoda > Insecta > Diptera > Calliphoridae > Bellardia > Bellardia bayeri. The sequence continues at coordinate 50,247,969 of OX493268.1, forward strand.
GTTTTGTCCATAATGTGTATGATTCTAATTGGTACCAAAAAGAACTCTGCACTCAACATTTAAATTGACAAATAGCCCCATCAACAGGTTGTGTATGTAACTGCTGTGAGACTGCATTAAGGTCTTTAAACTTTGAGAAAGCCTGATGTTCACACAATAATGACTCACAATTATTAACTTACTCGAATGGCCCTGTTAGTCTATTTATACACCAATTACTCGTATAATTTCTAGATGGTTCGTAGCTAAGATACTAGAATATTCACAACTGCAAGTCTAGAATGTTCGTGTCTAGAATATATAGCCAAAGAAATTAAAACTCAATGTTGCCATATTGCACAGCTATTTGTATAACAGGATGTTCTCAATAATCTTTATAAATTAAAACTATTACAAATGCAAATATAGAAATGCTAAACAAGTTGTGTGTTGGTACCGGTCGTTATATTTAAATTGAAATACAATGTCGTAACAATTTGTTGCTAAAAACAGAAAAGTTTTAACATTTTTATAATATAACTTAAAGCTTTTTTTATATTTTTAGCTTTAATTTTTAAACATGTGTATAATATAAATTCATTTAAATTGTTTGCCACTGTTAGCTAAGACATTTTCCCATCCTTCTGGCAACATATGGATTCCGCCCGAAAAGAACTGCAAATCTTTTGAGGTCAAGAACGAATCAAGCTAATTTCGCATACTCTGTTGTGAATAGCAGCATAAAGTGCGTTCTGTATCGAGCGAAACAAAAAATAATCGGACGGGGCAAAGTCAGGACAATAAGGCGGATGAGGCAAAATTTCCCAACCACTTGTTTCTAAAAAGTTTTTAACAGTTATTGCAACATGTTACCGAACGTTGTCATGATGTAATATGATGCTTTCATGTCTAGCCTTATAATTTATGGCCAATGCTCGCTTCAAAGGAATCAGTTACAGCCGTTACAGGTTCCCTGTGGTCTAGTCTGATTTCAGGAGCTCATAATATATATGATCCTTCTGTACCCAACAAATACAGAACAGTAGCTTAGCGCCATGAATATTTGGCTTTGGTGTCGATTCAGCTGGTTGGACGGACTTTACATACGTTCTCTTACTCTTCAGGTTATGAAATGGATGCAGTTTTAATTGCAAGTAATGATATTTATAGCTTTAAAGCAGCATTTCGGGCATGCAAATTCGTTTTTCTCTCGGCTTCAATTCATATGATACAAAATTTCCATACTTTTTGGGTGAGTCCTGCTGCTCGCAAACACTTGCTAGTTAAGTAGCTGTCAACAACTTTGCAAGCTCTTGTTCAGTTAAACAGCGGTATCCATGGAGTAATGCCTTCAATTCTTGGTTTTCAAACTTTTTTGCTGTCCTGGGCGATCCTTGTCTTCCATATCCAAATCACTTCCTTTGAACACAAACTGAACAAAAGTGTACTAAGAATAAATCACATATATGTACCATTCAAAATTACATAGAGGTTACTAAAGACGAAAGCTGCGCTATATATTTTTAATCCCGCTTTTGTAAGTTATACCAGGGGCCGAATTACCGCCTTCGATAGCGAGTAAAATTTATCGTAATTTTCTTATTTTAGATTATGGCATTCGTTATCGAGCAAGAAACTTAGAACATTTTATCATAATTTCGATATCGAAATCATTTTTCGATCACGAATGCGGTAATTTGGACCCAGGTCTGCATGGTAATTCCTAGAAATAAATTTTCATAAGCATATCCTAAAGCACATAAAACAAGGGATTATTACAACATTCTATAAGTATTTCACAGAAACATTTTCGTTAATAAACTAGAAGCTGGAATTAATTTAATATATGTACATCTGAAAAGATAAACTTATTCATGTGAATGTAACATGTATTTATTTATGCCATATAATATATATTGCTTGAGTAGGTAGCTACATTTATACACAATGGTAAAGTATCTTCTTTATTCATACATATATTAATACCATACTTATTTGTAATTTATACTCGTACTCATTTTACATTAATGCATTATTAGAAAAGCATAGATTTGTTACGTTTTCAAAAAAGAAATTAAGAAAAGCTTTTGAAATGAATATGTTTTATAATTTAAAAACAAGTAAGCAAATATAGTCGGTCAAGTCAGACCATATTATAGCCTACAGCGAGTATATGAGGAAAAACAATATTCGGAGGTTGGTGCGATATGGGGCCTATTATGGACCAATCACCATAAAATTTAGTAGCGTAACTTCTGTGCATATACAAATTATTTGTGTTAAATTTTATATTGATGTAAATACTCGTAAAAGATTTATGCATGTTTTAGTGAGGGCCTTATATCGCAGCTAGGACTAGTTATGTCCCGATTATTATAAAATTATACGCAGTGACTCCTGTATTTATTTGTGTTGTATTTTATTTATAAATGCTTTTGAATGCATGTATTAATCAAACATGTATGACCAATTAAACTCTATTTCGGGAAGAAATTTTAAAGGGGACTAGGAAAAATAAAAGACCGATTTTAAACCATTTCTATCCAAATCGTCCTTGGTCTGAAATAGCTTTTACCTGTACTTTGCGCACAACTTTACATTAAGAGCCTGACAGTCAGACGAACGAACATAGTTAAATCGACTCAGAAAATGATTCTGAGTGGATTGGTATGCCTTAAGATGTTTGGGCTTTACAAATATCAGCACAAATTAAATATAAAGCACCATCCAATCCCCATTTTAGTTTAGAATCATGTAAAACTTCAACAATCGGGGCAGCTTCCAGTTTATGATATTATTATTAAATTTGTTGTTTGTAACCTGGTTTAAGATGTGTTCAATGTCAGAAGAAGGTAGTATAAAATTAGCAAGTAATTAATTTCACAACGTTTGTCACAATCTCTGCCTTTTTTAGATTATTATTTGTTTGGCATACGTAAACGATTATTCGACATTTTTCAGCAATAAGTCGATTTATAAAACTCTTGTTCTCTGAACTACAAATGCGACATTTTTGCTGATTATTCAATCCATACAAGTGAAGCTGTGCTTAATCGTTTAAGATAATTTTGCTCGACTTTGCTATATGAATATGTAAAAAATAAACGTTACTGATTGACTGTATCATTTGTCATTGCACATACCAAACGTCAAAAGCTAGAAACTTCAGCTACTATGTGCCTTTTGCAGGGTTGAACCGGTTAAATATTGTGACTGTGTATCTCCAAAGCTAATTAAGCTTGAATTAAAATTTTAAAATTAACTGCCTCTAATAAAAAAAAACTAGAGGATGAGTCTGGTACTTTTTGGGAATTCTAAATGAGCAAAGACGGTATTTTACCCTTTTACCCTTTCTATCATATAAATAAATAAACATAGAAATGAAATTTAAAATGAATCTAATCTGATTTTTAACGAAAATTGGTTTGAGAACAAAACCAATGTGGAGATTCCAATGGAAAGTAAATGATTATTATCATTGGGGAAAAAAATTTGCTTTACCGATAGACAAAAATAATTTTTCGTCACTACATATAATTGCTGATGTTGAACAGTGCATACAAGCAATGGATGAAAACGGGGATCAAGAAAAAGATATAGTTAGGACAAAATTTGCAAATAATATCACGAGCTTCAAAAGGAAATTGAAAAATTTCACCAAAAGAGAAATTTATTTATTTTAACAGTTTACGAGAAAATTTTTGAAAAGGCATCCTGAAGTTATAATAATTCAAGCTGATAAAGGGAACAAAACTGTAATTATGTATAAGGAAGAATACAACCTCAAAATGGAGAAATTATTGGAAGAAAAAACGACTTACAGAACTATTAGAATGGATCCGACAACGAAACTTCAAAGAGAAAATAATAATATTGTTTCTGAATTGCACAAAAGTGGATATATTGATCTATGGCAGAAGAGAAACTTATTGTGTTCATCTGCCATCGCTCCCAGAATTTACGGCTTGCCAAAAATTCATAAAAGAGATACTCCACTTCGGCCAATTGTTTCCTCTATGCAAGTTCCCTGTTATAGACTCTCAAGACATGTGGGACAAATACTAAAACATATTATTTCAGACGAATATAACATTAAAAATTCAAATGAACTAAAAAATCAGATGAGAAATATTAGAATAGAAGAAGATGAGATTTTAATATCATTTGATGTTGTTTCTCTATTTACGAATATCCCCGTACATACGGCAATAAAAAATATAATGGGAAAATGGGAAACGATTAAGAACTTCACAAGAATTCCAGGCTCGAAGTTTCTAAAATTACTTAATTTTTGTCTCTCCGATAACAATTATTTTGTGTTTAATGAGAAAATTTATAGCCAAATATTTGGAATGCCTATGGGCAACCCTCTTTCTCCTACAGTGGCCGATATAATACTTGATAGCCTACTTGACGAAGCGATAAATGAATTAAGGAAGAAGAATATCCACTTTAAGTACATAGTTAAATATGTAGACGACATATTAGCGATAATCAAAATTAAAGATAAGGATGAAATACTAAATGTTTTAAATAATTACCACAACAAAATTCAATTTACCACGGAATTGGAAGCAAATAAACAGATTGCCTATCTAGATACTAAGATACACAGGGACAATAACAGGATCACATTTGATTGGTATGCTAAGGAATCATCATCAGGAAGACTAATGAACTTCAATTCTACACAACCTAAACACCAAATTATTAATACAGCAAAAAACTTTATTTTCAGAGTTTTAAATATTAGTGATCAACAATTTCATGCCAAAAATATTAAAAATATAAAACATTTATTAATTAACAATAGTTTTCCAATTAAACTCATTTATTCATTAATTGAACAAACGCAGCTAAAATTAAAAAATAATATCACTACACAAAATAATGGTGGAAAAGAAAAAAATTTTTTCAGTGTACGATTTATTCCTGGTTTAACAGACAACAAAAATATAAAAACAACAATAGAGTCACAAAACATATGTTTTGCTTATACTCCTAACTCCACACTCAGTACAATTTTTTCAAATGTAAAAGCACCGATCGAAAAACAACAACAATGCAATGTTGTGTACGAACTTGAATGCATGGGAAATGACGAACAGAGATGCAATCGGATATATATAGGTACGACAAAACGATCATTACAAACAAGAATGATTGAACATAAAAACGACATAACAAAACTTAGGGAATCAACAGGGTTGGCAACACATATTCTGTCATCTGGACATAAAATCAACTTTGATGACGTAAAAATTTTAGACATAGAGGGTGGAGTAAAGAAAAGGTACACAATAGAAAGCTTACGTATACAACAAAAAATAGAAAGGACTATGAACAAGAAGGAGGATACTGACAATATAAATACAAGCTATAGAGTTGCAATATAACTTCAAACTGTGATATTAATTTTTAAGCTGTGGTTTAATTTATTGCTTGTGTTTAATATGTTCTTTGGTTTTTGTAAAATTTATTTAATTTTAATTTAATGTGAAAATTACTGTTAAATTTGTAAGTCTAAAAGGAAAAAATATTTGGTGTATTTATTTTTATTAATGTATTATAATTTTTAATTAAATAGACGTAACCCTGATGAAGTCAACAAAAAATTGACGAAACGTTGGAAAACATGTAAAGAAGTTTTTTATTTACATTAAATAATATAGGCCCAATTAGCTGACTTGATACAATTCAAACATAAAATATAGAATTTCTCTGAATTAAACAAAGAACAGAAATTTTATTGGTACTTTTTAAAAATGTAATTTCTTAAGCCCTTTTCGGTACTTTTTCATAAAAAATCACTTTCCCAATAAAAATAACATGATGTACTTATTATTTTTTTATACAACGAATTACTGATAATTAATACGAAAATTGTCACAAATTATTACTACTAGTGGGACAAAAAAAAACTGCTCATAAGGGCTAGAAACTGGAGATTTGTTATTATTTACTGAAATGGACGAGCATGTAAACCACACAAAAAATAATTGCGAGTTAATTTGATATTCCGAACTCAGCTACTAATGGGTAAAAAGAGGTAAACATAAAGTTTGTCACTCCGTGAGTAACATTGAAATTGTCGTCTTATGTCCGTCTGCCTGTCTGCCCGTCTGTATCTGTAAAACACTTTAAAATACATAACCAAAAATTTACAAAAGAACAATTATAATTCTCCTAAGCGGTTTGGCGTTGAAAATTAGTAAAACAAGTTTATTAGAACCAGTAAGGAAGTATAGTCGGTCAAGCCCGACCATAAAATACCCTACACCCAGTATATGCATAAAACAGTTTTTTGAGAAATGGGCGTTATATGGGATATATAACTTATTGTGGATCGATCATCAAAAAATTTAGTGTCATGATGTCTGTAAATATAAATATTATATGTGTTAAACTTTATCTCAATATAAATACTTTTAAAAGATTTATGGAGCTTAAATTTGATTACGGAGAGGGTCTTATATGGGAGTTTCGACTAATTATGGACTGACCATTATAAAATTAGGTGTCATTATTTCTGTATATAAGAAACATATTTGTATCAAACTTTATTTGAATACCAACATTTTTAAAAAATGTATGTTCTTTAAAGAGAATTTCGAAAGTGGGCCTAATATGAGAGCTACGACCTATCTTCGGTGTCGCACGTTACATGCCTAAAACATATGTAAAAATTGTTTGGCGTGAGCCGAACGATATGCGAACATCATCAGCTACCTCTCTGATAGTGATTCGACAATTATTGGAAATCATTTTCTTCACTGCTTCAATATGTTCATCGGTTGACGACGTGCTCGGGCGACCAGGACGAGCATCGTCATTGACATCTTCTCGGCCTTCCTTAAACTGGTTATACCACAATTGAACTTGTGTTCTGCTCATGGTAGACTCGTCAAACGCCACAATCAATATTTCAAATGTCCTTGCGCAATTAGTTTCATTTTTTACACAAAACTTAATACAGTTTCTTTGATTCATTTTATCGAATATATAGTAAAAAATTGAAGAGCACGCCAAAATACGACTAACCTTTTAATCTGTCAAAAACAAACTGACAATCCAAAATGGCTGATATTACGAACATATATAACAGATATGTGTACCAACATAACAGGAAAAAAATGCAATAATCGAACATACGTAACTCACGAAATTTTAATATAACGTTTATATGTTGATCAGACCTCGTAAGATTGTTATAATAAACAGACAAACTATGTAGATAATAGTAAATATTGGTAATTACATCAATTATAAACGGTTTCAATTAAATAAATTAATAAAATTTGTAATAAGACTGAACAAGGAGATTCTAGTCCGAACAACATTTTTTTAGTTCGTTACATTTAAGTGGAGGTTGTTCAAGATTCGGCACAGCCGAATTTAGCATGCTGACTTGTTTTATTTCTCTTAATCAATACAACATTAAATATTACGAATATGTTTATTATCATGGTGTAATTATACAAGGTAAGTGCAATTCGACAACAAATACAGCATAATACAGAAACAACAGGCATTTTGTTTGTATAAAATAATGTAGTACTGTAAAAAACACTTGAAAAAGTATTACTTTTGACATAAGTAAATTGTAAACAAAGTCAGTCAGCTGTGCTACTGCACTCACCTTGTATAGTTACACCATGTTTATTATGTTGGGATTTCAGTTCAATACGGCTTAATATTACTTTTGAACTTACCTTCAGAATTGTCTGCGTTACTGATCCTGACTATATAAAAATAAATTATCAATAAAAGAAGGCTTTTAAGATTTTTTTATTCTCATGATAATTTTTGGTTTTTCAGGACAGAAAAAGGCAGAAAGTCTACAAAGGAAATTTATAGGTACTTTTTTAATAGATAGTGTTAAAAATTATTATAGAAAATCCGGAACTCCTTTTTTAGAAAAATTAAATAAATTGTAAAAAAATTAACTTTTTGTTTATGTAGTACTGAACAATTTGGCTCTACATTTTTTTCGAATTCATTCATTCCACAATCAATGAGAACATAGAAGAGTTCTATATGTAGATATCGCTTGGTATATTCGATTTATTATTTCTACGCATTTTACTCATCTATATATATTAGTCGCTTAATATGCATTAGGCGATGGCTTTCATGTTTCTAAATATTTTCTAAATTGCTGAACTTAAAATGCATATATAGATTTTATTCCATTGACTAGCTGTGCTAACGAAGTAGCGGGAAGTTGTTAGGCCATTGATGAATATTTCTGAATATTACGCAAAGAATAATTTATGACGGAGCCCTGATAATGTAAGTGACATCTTAATATTTGATAGACTTTATATAAGCTAAATTATTTCACAAACCCCTTGCTTATTTGAGCACAAATAGATAAAAAATTATATGTAAATTACTTGAAAGATTCCGTTAAAACAATTATGTAAATCATTTCAACTTATTGTCATTCAAGTATACATACATACATACATATACTCACTCATTTATTTTATTATCAACACAAAAAAATAATTCATTTAAAATTGTCTTTATAAACAATAGATAATTTAATTGCTTGAAATAGCAAAGTTGTATTCATTTGCATTTATTTCATAAAATTTTATAAACTGTTCATTATTTTATCGTTTTTTTTTTATTATACACCCTTCACCACCACAAGTGCTGAATGAGGTTATATATAAGTTTTTCATTCCGTGTGTAACACTGAGAAATATTCACCTAAGACCCAACAAAGTATTTATATATATTCTTGATACTTATGGAATTCTAAGTCGATTGAGCTATGTCAGTCGTCTGTCTGTCTCTGTAAAAAACTCTCACATTCGAAATTAGTACCCAAATTCGCAAAGTTTACACATAACCGTTTACAATTCTTCTAAACAGTTTGGTATTGAAAACCAGCAAAATCGGTATAGTAGAACAAAAGTTATCAAAGTGTGTGACAACCCCAGTCAAAATATAATAATTTTCAACAGTATTTTTTCTATTTTGTTTAAATAAATTGCAGATAATACCATGCGTTTTTTCTACGACAGAAAGGACAAACTATGATAAAACTAGAAAGAATCGGTCCATGATTTCTCATAGCCCCACACAAAATTCTTCCCGAAATATGTCTCAGTGGTACCTAGATGCCTATAAAATTGTAATATCCATAGAAACTTCAGCAAAAATAAGTTTCATGTAAAAAGAAATTTCAAAGCGAAATTTAGTTTTGTTCAGTCCATGTTTGACCACATTTAAAATTCACTTAAATACGTATAAATCTGGTACAAATATAAGCTACCAGGTTAAAATTCGACACAAATAATTATAATAGTAGTTGTACTAAATTTTATGATGGTCGTTCCTTAATTGGTCATAGCTGCCATATAAGGAACACATCCAAAAAAGTCATTAATCTTTATATATATCTTATAAATATCGGTACCGACTCAAAACTTTATATAGATCGTTTACATATACACAAAAATCATTCTGCACAATTTCGTGAAATTCGGTCCTTTTTTGACCGTATCCCCCATATAAAGCCCTCTTCCGAAAATTACTTTAATACTCTTAAATCTCATATAAATAAGGGAACAATCCAAAATTTTACACGGATCATTTACATACATGCCAAAATCAAACTGCTGGATTTTGAGAATATCGGTCTATATTTAACTATATCTCCCATATATGGTCTACTTCCGAAATCCACGTTCATACTAATATGTATCTTAAATATACCGTTATTTTGTTGAAATTCGACATGAAATATCCTCATATGCATAAAAACACTGTTCCAAAATTTACAAAGATCGGTCCATAATTTGTCATATCTGGCATATAAAAACTATTTCCGAAAAACAAATAAAGCCACAAAAATGTCTAATAAATATCGATATTGAAACAACTTTTATATGGATCAGAAATTTTAATCCAGAAATCATATTGGTATCGGTTATACGGCAATTAAGCTACTGGATTTTGTAGCTGTCAGTCAATAATTGGCAATAGCTCCCGAATTAAGTCCACTTCCGAGCATAACAACTAACAATACAACTCTTGTAAATAAAGCTATTGAGATGAAATTCAACCAATATAATCCTAAAATACTTAGAAATCACATTAGTGGATACTGGATTTAGAAGCCATTGGTCCATAATTAGTCCACTTCTTCTATGCCACCCATAAATCTTATGTAAATTATATTATTGAGATCAAATTCAAACAAAAAAGCCTCATCTTATATCTTATACTTTTTTATACTCTGTTTTTTAACTTGTTGCGAATATGGAAAAAGGTCCTTTAGTTTTATAAATTGTTAAATTACAATCAAGATTATTATGAAAATCAAACAAACTCTGTAAATTATAGTAAGAATCGGTAATTTAATCAATTCAAATGCTCAAAATTAGATAAAATGTTTAAATATTTAAAATAAATTATGTTGACCGTAAAACTGTCTTTCAAACAATATATAAAATACTAATAAAATTTGCACTAAAACTTAATAGAAAATACAGAATAAGGATATATTAGTCCTATAACCAGTGAAGTTTCGGTATTTCTTATTACGTTTAGGTGGAGGGTATTTAAGATTCGGCACAGCCGAATATTGTGCTCTAACATGTTTCTTAACGTGTTTGATAATGGAAAATGTGTTTTTTTTTGATTTTATGAATTGTTAAATTACATACAAAATTGTTATGATAAACTAACAAATCCTGTAAAAATTGGTAGTTACATCAATGATAAATGGTCAAAATTAGTTACAATTTCAAAGCATTTGGAATACAATTTGTTGCTCGTTAAATTTGCCCGAAGATTAAATAAAAAACCTTGAATAAAGATATTCCTATAACCAGTGTAGTTTCTGTATTTCTCAATATATTAAGGTGAAGGGTATTTATGATTCGGCACAGCCGAATATATCACTTTAACTTGTTTTCTTTTGTATATTATCCACATTTTTCTTTAAGTTAAAACATTAAAAACAGTTTTAAAAAAATAAAGAATGAAGAGTAGTAACAAAAACTATCTTCTTGTTAATAAAACACAAAAAAAAAAGGAAAAATTAAAAATATAACAGAATATTGTGATTTGTATGTACAAGGTAAGGTAAAGAACTATTATAATATACCCTAAATTTATGGAAATACTTTAGGAGTAAGTCCCAACTTAAAAAAGAGTTAAATTAAGTTTTAGATGCGTTACCCAAGAAATTAAATCATTCCATTAAGTAGTAGACATAAACAACTTTTCAATAGAGTTAATTCTATAAGCCATTGAAGTTTGCATAAATACCAAGTTTTTATATACACATGTATGTACATATAAATAAGATTATTTAAATTATTGTATACTGCAGGTCGTCGTATGAGATTTTATTTTCGAAAATCACGCTTATTCTAGTGTAATTTGTTTCACTCTAAATTTATAGGTTTCACTTGGACGACTCTTACAACAGACATTGCTCACTCCACGTTTTATAAAGCTTAAAAATAAATATGTAAATATATACACATGGAATGACAAGCGTATATACATACATATATAAAATGTAAAAAAAAAAATTACAGCCTCTTAGAGTAAGCTTCGTCCTTCACAGGCTGGTACAGCTACCATATGATTAAAAATTAAGTTATTCTTAAGGAAACTTTTAATTTTCAATACTAATGAACCCAGAACCTTGGAATAAAGTGTACATGATGCTAATTAACGTTATAATCTACAAAAGAGACTTATTAATATCAGTGGGGGAATTTGAAAAAAAAGCAATACATGTATAATTACTAAACGTAAGATTGGGATTGTTTTAAATGTTTCATATACCAAAGGTGGCCCACAATGAAAACTAAAATATTCGTTTGTTGCACGTACAAAAGTTAATCAATAATGATGCTATTAGAGTTTTAAAAATTGGATACCAACCAGTTGCATGTTGCAAATATTATCACAGTCTTAACATGCTGGCAACATTCACCGTCTACTGTTTTGGATAAAATAAAACTTATCTTATATAAGTTCGTTTTTGTTTTTTATTACATCCATTGTCTGTCATTATCGTATCATATTTTGCACATAGTGTGTGTAGATGTGTTTTTCATTTTATCCATTTATTTTTCTTTTTCATTCCATTTTTCTATTTTTTATTTTGTTTTGCAGTTCATAACAAACTTTACAATGATTAACTCTTCAGTAACTTTATCTTTAGTTTTCTTTTTTTGTCAGTTTAAAGTTGTTTTCCTCCATAGTTTGCTGCACACATTCACAGGTAGAAAAGTGTTGTTAACATTGTTGACTTTTTTAAAGTATTTCAGTAGTAGAAGTACATTCGTTCTTTTCTTTGCTCCCCCTTCATCATGAGCTATACTATATATACATTAAATCGTAGTAAGTTTAAAACAAAAGTAGTGTATTGTGGCGAATAAGAGGTTACAGTAAAAGGCTGCATAAAGAGGACTAAAGGCTCAGTTAGCCGACTGTAATGGTATGTAACTGCAACAGTAAGAAACAGCTGATGGATATTGTTATGTGTAAAGTAATGCAAATGGTTATGGAGATGTAAAGTAACGCAACACCGTAATGTTTTACCCCCTTATTCATAAACGATTATTAAATTTAACAAACGTTTATTAAGCAAATTTTTATATGCAAATCTGCCTTAATAAACGTTTGTTAAATTTAATAATCGTTTATGAATAAGGGGGTTAATCTGTAAGAAATAGAATGTAGTTACATTTTTATGTCCTTACACAACATTCCATTACAGTCGGCTAACTGAGGCTTAAGGCAGAGTATTTTTTATTTGATATGCCTTAAGCTCAGGGTTTCATTTCATGAATGTCCGGCTTTTCAAAACTCTAGACTCAAAATATTCAACTAAACAACCTAGCAGAGACATCAAGTATTAGATGGTGCGATTTCATCGGATACCTGAACGCAACAGGCTGGATATAGTACCCATTATATACCAGCATCTGGAAAAGATCTAGTCCTATCATCTGTTCAGATTTACCTTGAATGATTGCAGGCAGCAGGCTACCACGTAAACCAACCAACCCAACAACCTTAAGCTCCTATCTTTCACTTAATACCGTAACTCATTTTAGTAAATGTTATAAATTATAATTAAAATATATACCCTCGTATATTCTAATAATGCTTATATGCACATAAACATCCTCAGGAATTGTGTCTGGCCAGTGGCCACAAAACCCCAACTGTAGTTAATTCATTTTAAAATTTATGGTAAGTGAAATTTTGAAATTTAACCTAGCATCCATTATTAAGAGACACACCTCGTAATAAATTTAGCGTCAAAGTAGCAATATTTTCACTTACAGTAATTGCAAACTTTTAGCACTAACATTTTTATCACCTTTAATAAACCTAAAAAATAGTTCAAAACCTCACTAACACTATGAAGTTTTTTAAATACATAGTAGTATTGCTGTAACGAATATATGTTTGTATGTATGTATATGTGTACAACTAGTTTCAATATGTAAAATGAGTTCAAATCCAGAAATGTTGCAAGTAAACAAATTTTAGAATAATTGCAAAATATGGCACACCTAGTCAATGTTTGAATTTATTTCATTGAAATTGCAGCTAATTAAAATCAGCAACAGCTCGAAATGAAATTGTACAGAAAAATTTATATATACTGTAAGCGTCAAAATAAACTCAACACCACATATTATTAAAAGCTTAATTATATTAATATACCTGTAAATAATAATATGTTAGAAAATTACATACATATACTCGTATTGCATTTTTATTAACTAGTTATTTAAGAAGAATTAAATTCATAAAAAAGATAAATCATAAAATAGCCCAATTTTTACGCGTTAAAATGGAGTTAACAGTGGTATCAAAGTTATGCAAAAAATTCCCTGTCATTCCAAAATTAGTGGCAATTCTTCTAATTTTTTTAGTTGGAAAGTAAAACGGTAAAGTGACGTCCAAAATAATTGTTAAGTTTCTAATTTATCTTAAAATAAATTAAGTTGTAGTGAAAAATTTTCAATGGGAAGACGAACATCATCTTAGACTCGGCAAATCATATGGGACTTACATAGAAAAGGTAAATCCCATACACGTTTCAATTCAATTCGCAACTGAGTCGGTTGTTGTGCAAATCATAGCGTGTCATTTGATTAGTTTGGCAGTTGACGAGTTGGTTGAAGAAAAATCAAAAGATTTTGATTTTTTGAAGCTGACTAACAAGTCTTTCAATTCGATTGTACTGTATATGTTCGAGTCTCTTGATTAGCTGTCAAAATTTAGGTTTGTAGTTTTCTTTTGCAAAGCAAAAGTTGTTTTTTTTAATGTTTTTTGATTTGAGTGAATTTTAAATAAAAACTTAAAAAAATGGCATTGGTGTCCAACATGAATGCTTGGAGAGAAATTTTCCAATTGCTCGAGGAAAATCCAGCACTTTGGAAAATAAAATGTCCGGAGTATAAAAATAAAATGAAAAAGGCAAAAGCTTGAGAGTTGCTTCTATAAAAATATTTGGAAATAGATAGCGAAACATCTCTGAAAACTTTAAAAAATAAAATTACTAATATCAGAACCTGCTATGGGCTAATGACTTTTTCAGATGTGTTCCTTATATGGGAGCTATGACCAATTATGAACCGACCAGCATAAAATTTAGTACAACAATTTATACATATATCTATAAGAATTATTTGTGTATAATTTTAAACTGGTAACTTATATTTGTACCAGATTTATACGTATTTAAGTGAATTTTAAATGTGGACTATATATGGGGTCTATGGTCAAACATTGACTGAACAAAACTAAATTTCGCTTTGCAATTTGTATTAATATTCCAATATTTGTATGGGGGATATGAGAAATCATGGACCGATCTGTACTATTTTCCTCACACTTTCTTCTCTTAAGCATGGTACTCTGTTCATCATTTCGTGCGAAATACTATCAAAAGCCCATATAAAAAAATTGATGCGAAATAAATGCGAACTAATGCTGCTGAAGTTGTACTCTGTTATTATTGTGTAAAGTTACGAAATGTTTCTGGCAGCATGTTTTTTCAACAAAAAAATGTAAATTTTTTTCCAACTGTGAAATAATGTAAGCGGCACTTATTTCGCACGAAATTGAAAAAAAAACAGCCAAAAACATATGGTTTTTGTTTACATAAAAGAAACAATGTTGCATACCTAAGCGCAATAAAAACGACAATTTTCTTCTAAATCGCGACATTGTCACCACTTGCTAATTGTCAAAATTTTCAAACGAAATAATTGATGTTGCTCAACAAATTTCGCAAATTTGAACAGGTAAGAAGGTATAGTCGGTCAACCCCGACCATATAATGCTCTACACCCAGTATATGCAAAAAACAGTTTTTCAGAAATGTGCGCTATATGGGAGATATGACCTATTACGGACCGATCATCCAAATATTTAGGGTCATGATTTTTGTGAATATAAATATTGTGTATGTTAAATTTTATTTCGATATAAATACTTTTAAAAGATTTATGGAGGTTAAAGTTGATTACGGGGTGGGGTTTATATGGGAGTTTCGACTAATTACGGGCCGACCAATCTAAAATTAGGTGTCATCATTTCTGTATATTATTTGTGTCGAATTTTATTTGATTACCAACATTTTTAAGAAAGTTATGATCGTTAAAGAGATTTTCGGAAGTGGGCCTTATATGGGAGCTACGACTAATTATAGACCGATCACAATAAAATTGTACTGTATTATTTGTATATAAATCAAATATATTTGTTTTAAATACGATTTGGATACCAACATTTTTGAGAGAGTTATGCTCTTTAAAGTGATATGGGAGCTACGACTAATTATGGACCGATCTGCACAAAATTTTTAGATGTGATTTGGCTTCATTTACCACTCATTTTTGATGAAATTTGGTTGGATACTTGCATAATTCAAGCATTTATGATCAGTAATCCCCAATTTCGGGAGGACATTTGTATGGGGGCCAGGTGAAATAATCGACCGATTTCCACCAGTTTCAATCCCATCCATCCTTGGACCGAAAAAATATCACTTACCAAATTTTATCGAAATATCTTCAAAATTGCGACCTGTATTCTGCGTACAAGCTTTACATCGACAGCCAGCCAGCCAGACGGACGGACAGACGGACGGACATCGTTAAATCGACTCAGAAAGTGATTCTGAGTCGATCGGTATAATTTAAGGTGGGTGTTGGACCAATATTTCTGGGCGTTACAAACATCAGCACAAATCCAATATACCATCCCCACTATGGTGGTGTAGGGTATAAAACGTATACAAAATTTCATGGCAATATCCGCAGTATGTTTCAATAAATTGAAAGAAAAATTTTTAAAAATATCAAATTTTTTGGAGGTTGCCTCACATTTTGGTCCACAATGTTTGTTCTACTAATTTTCAATACGAAACTGCTTAGGAGAATTATAAACCGGTTTTTGTTAATTCTGCAGATTTTAGTTTTTTGGACAAACAGACAGACATAGCACAATCGAATATATATACTTTGTTGGGTCTCAGTTGAATATTTCTCAGTGTTACACACGGAATGAAAAACTTATATATAACCTCATTCGCCACTCTTGGTGGTGGAGAGTATAAAAATTACAGACAAGTATACGAAACAAAATACTGCAGAAAATTTTAATTTAAATTTTCAAAACAACCAAAGCGTCTTACAAAAACTGATCTAAGAGCTATAGTAATAGTATTACTTCTCAAGTCTTATATCTAGTTGTGTAAAAATAGCTGAACACGTGGCGTTGGAATTTCACAAACAATTATACGAGTGCGGTGCGAAAACTTCTTAGCCTACAACAGAAAGCGCGGTATAAACAGAAAAAAGTTAAGTGTTTTGGAAACTTACATCTGTGCTATATTACATTTCTTTTCGATCTGCCAACTCCGTCATATAGAAAAAGACCCTTCCGCGATTTTTTTACAATAGAAAAATTAGACATTCGTGGTGTCATTAAATATTTAAATAAAAAAGGCTTATCGGGACAAAAAATGCATAATGATATGGTGAATGTGTTAGGTAAAGGGCTCCTTCATATGCAACAGTAAAAATTGGATTGCTGAATTTAAACGTGGTCGTACAAGCATTGATAGAGGATGAACCACGTAGTGGACGTCTAAAAACAGCAACAACAACAGATGTTGTATTGTAGCCAAAGTGCATAATATGATATTAAATGATTGACGAATAAAAGTGCACGAAATAATTAATATTATGGGCATCTTAAATGATCGAGTCCATTTAATTTTGCATGAAGAACTACAGATGAAAAACTTTTCTGCAAGATGGATTATAATGAAAATTTCTCAATTTCGTTTCGATCGTTTTTTGGGACTTCTAAGGTATTTTATTGATTGAGTATCTGCAAAAGGGGAAAACAATAAATGCAAAGTACTATTGCTACATTTTGGATCAGTGGAATGTACAAATTCGAGAATTTTGGAATAATATTCTTTTTACCGATGGAAGTAAGTTTGAGATATTTGAAGTCAAAAATCCCCAAAAATATGGCGAATCAAAAACGAAGCCTGTAGTAACATATATGTTACCAAGACGATAAAAAATGGCGGTGGCTTAATAATGGTCTAGGGTTGTATGGCGACATCAAGGCTGGGTAATCATACATTTATAGAATCTACAATTTAAAAAGGAATATACTTATCTCGTAATACAGGATGATTTCGCCCGATTTCACTAAAAAACTTGAATATATAAGATTGTCAGATGAATAATTGTAATATACCTGTTTACTTTACTTTGAAGCAAAAACTCTGATACTTTGCCGTTAAAGTTTAATTATTTTTATATGTTTTTAATTTTCTTTTAAATTTGTACTTGTAGTATATATAAAAACACATTAGGTGTTTACTTTATATTGACGCTCACAATAAATATGTAGATCTCCTATTTTAGAATAATCGGATATAATTTGCCAGATTCTACTTGAAATTTGGATCGAAATATAATCTGATTTTTGAAATGTAAAATATTGTAATCGATTAAAACTAGTGATGCCAATTTCGAAATCCCGATAATGAAAATCCCGGGAATCTAATACAACTCATTTATAAAAATCTCGATCATTCCCGATTTCCGAGATTTACAAAACCAGTCCGGTTGACATCCCTAATGTAAACATATGGATCACGTTATTGTAAAATGAACCACCACCTTAAATATAAAAGGGTAACAACTCAAAATACTAAAATGTTTAGGAGGGACAAAAAACTTCATCGTGAACAAGCAACATAAAAATATATATAACTGTATTTTTTCAGTTAAAAAAGATGGTGATGTGAAAGAAATTTTTGCAGTAGCTCGAGATGTGTACTCTGAATTAATTTATTGAAAAAAGTCAGTTTTGGAGAATTTTGAGTTGTGACCCTATTGTATTCAGGGTGCGATATATACATAATATTAGCTAGAATTATTACTAACTTATATAAATTTGTGTTTATGTGTATTTTACTTTGCATACAATTTTTAACGTGAGAAAATAAATTGCATATTTTCAACATAAAGAATTAATATACACGTATGTTCGTATACAAACATATGTATGTATTTATGTACATATTTGTATGAATACATACAAATAAAGGATTTCATTTTATATTTTAACTTTTATTTTTCCTCACTTGGTAATTGTAACTTTTTTTCCTTTAAACTTATAGATGTTTTTATGTACATTAGGGTGCACTTTGCGATATTCTTTGTTCACAAGCTCTAAAACTGTTCACCTTTCGGATCGGATTACTTTTAGTGGATGCACATTTTTTTGAAGTTCCCAATTTAATGTTCAAACAGAAATCCAAGAAGATGTCATACCCGATCGACTATACGAAAAAACCTGTTTTCCGGAAGTGGCAGTTATATAGAACCTTTGACTTATTATAGAACGATTTATTAATCTATATCTACATATCTTAATAGAAATACTTGTAAAAGTTATTTTCAAAAGAGGTCTTACACACGTATGTAAGATGTGTTTGGCGATAGCTATAAAATTTTGTGGAATGTCTTCAATGAGACTTATTTGAGTTTAACTATACCCTACACTACCATAGTGGGGAGAGTATATTGGATTTGTGCTGATGTTTATAACGCCCATAAATATTGGTCCAACACCCACCTTAAAGTATACCGATCGGCTCAGAATCACTTTCTGAGTGGATCTAACGATGTCCGTCCGTCCGTCTGGCTGGCTGGCCGTCCATGTAAAGCTTGTACGCAGAGCACAGGTCGCAATTTTGAAGATATTTTGATAACATTGGTAAGTGATATTTTTTCGGCCCAAGGATGAATGGGATTGAAACCGATGAAAATTGGTCCATTATTTCGCCTAGCCCCCATACAAATGTCCTCCCGAAATTGGGGTTTACCGGTCATAAATCTTTGAATTATGCAAGTATGCAAACAAAATTTACCACAGATGAGTAATAAATGAGGATAAAGCACATCTACAAATTTCGTAAAGATCGGTTCATAAAAAGTCGTAGCTCCCATATAAGGCCCACTTCCAAAAATCACTTAAAAGAGCATAACTCTCTTCAAAATGTTGGTATCCAAATAATATTGCACACAAATATGTTTCGTCTATATACATATAATATGGCAGAAGTTTATCATGGTCGGTCCATAATTAGTCGTAGCTCCCATATAAGGTCCACTTCCGAAAATCACTTAAAAGAGCATAACTCTTTTAAAAATGCTGGTATCCAAATAATATTGAATACACATATGTTTCATATATATACACATAACATGATAGAATTTCATTACGATCGGTCCAAATTAGTCGTAGCTCTCATATAGGGCCCACTTTCGAAAATGACTTTAAAGAGCATAAATTTCTTAAAAGTATTGGCAATCAAATAAAATTCGACACAAATAAGTTTCTTATATACAGAAATAAAGACATTTTGTAATGGTCGGTCCATAATTAGTCGAAACTCCCATATTAGACCCTCTGCGTAATTCACTTTAACTTCCAAAAAATTTTTAAAAGTATTTATATCGAGATAAAGTTTAACACATATAATATTTATATTCACAGAAATCATGACACTGACTTTTGGTCCAAAATAGGTGATATCTCCCATATAATGCCCATTTCTGAAAAACTGTCTTATACTTATACTTATACATATACTAGGTGTAGGGTATTATATGGTCGGGCTTGACCGACTATACTTTCTTACTTGTTGTTTCTCTTTTTTGTGAATTCAAATCTACTAAATACCTATATAAAAATGCAGTATAATTATCTAATATAATATTATTTATATTTATATGATAAGCAATCTGAATAAATCTTTTGATAACATGTGGTGTTGACTTTATTTTGACGCTCATATGTGAGGCTCATGTGTTTTCCTAAAGTAGTGCTTATATGGTAGCTATGGCAAATAATGCGCTTATATTCGATACAGCGATTTGTTTTTACATATAAAAAAAAGACTTACTGATGTCGAATTTCAACTTGATAACTGCTTTTTAACAGATTTATACGTATAAGTGATTTCGAAAGTGGACTTTATATGGGGCTATGGTCAAATATGTACCAAAGTAAACAAAATATCATTTTGTGATATAATTTTATTTCTATTTATATTGCTATTTTATTGGCATTTATATACCATTGAGTTAGATTTTGTAAATAAATTTGTTTAAGGGCTGTGTAGTAGCATGATTCTTAATATTTTCTTACTATTTTTATAGGAATAATTTATACAAAATTGATATATCTGCAATAAATTTACACAAAAGAACAAACAAATTGGTGAAAAAATCAAACATTTTCGTGCCTAATTCATAATTCCATATATGGATATACATATATGTATATTTACTGACAGCAAAGCGGCCGTAAAAAGTATATCAGATGTCTACTCGACGTGTAGGTTAACCACAAAATGCCGGGTATCTCTAAATGAGATAGCGAAATTTTCTAGGATAACGCTACTATAAGTGTCTGGACATACATGTACAGGACATTGCTGATGATTTGTCCAGGATAGGTACAATGTTGACCAATGTCAACCTTTACTGGTATTACCATTACGAGTCTAAAAATATTTGTTTAGAAAGAAATGTTTAGACTTGCCCAGACAAAGTGGTCAAATGAAGCCACTGTCATAACGAGGAGGAAGAAGAGTCAATTACTCCTTCTCTGCTAATGTCCGGCCCTAACAATTAAAATGAATCTTTTATTTGGGGCACCTTACCTGTCATGCTTGGAGGAGCAATCAAGAATGAATCCAAAATGCATCTGCACATTTGCAAAGGAATCTGGATGGTTTGAAGGGGAAACAACTAGTGCTGACGTGACACAATGGCATCAATTTAATAGACCCAAGTGAGCTGTATCTGAGAACGGCTGCCCATGGAACCTAACCTAATCTAATACAAAACTTTCTAGAGCAATGGTATACATTTTTTGTAAATTTTGTTAAGCTGAGCTGAGTACTTTAGGCGTAAAAGATTTTTACTTAAGGATTAGGTCTCAGATGAATATTTCTCTATATAACAGGCGGTTTTTGTTTTTAGATAACGGAGTACAATTTGAAACCATAGGGAGCATTAAAGTGCGGAATTAATGGCTACCCTAATAGATTTAATATACATATGTATGTACATACATACATACATATAATTGTATTTATATAATTTTAATATCATGTAAAATAAAAAAAAAACATACATACATATATTTAGGATACTAACTATGCGTTTTAAAGTCTGCATATCTGCATATCTGCAGGTAAACTTATATACATACATATGTATATGTACGTGTTTTTACTCTGACATAATGTAAATAATTACATGTTTTTATGTGTGTACAAAAACACACACACACACAGCCACTTTAGTACTAAACTAAATGAAAACAAACAAACATGCAAAAAAATTAAAAAAAAGTATTCAACACCTTGACCACAAAATTGTTTATTTAAAGTAATTGAATGCACACAAACAAAAAACATACACATCCATATATGCTTTTGTATCTATATATGTATGTATACGAGTATGTATAGATGTATGTGCCACAATATTGTGTGGCTTTATTATAATATGTATGTATACGTGTATATATATATATATACGATTTCTGCAATGCAACTATTCACTTATAAAACACATTGTTGTTTATAAATTTAGCTTTTGTTGTGTTGACAGGTGAAAAAGAAAAGTAAAAAACAAACAAGTAAGAGTGCTATATTCGGCTATGCCGAATCTTATATACCCTTCACCTTTATTGTGGATGCATAATTTTATTATGCATAATTATGTCGATAAACACGCCATCTGTTGATGAATTTGTTTGTAACAATATTAATACACTTTGTTTCATCAACGCCATCTGTTGATGAATTTAGTTTTGGTTTTAGTTTTTTTTTCTCTGAAATTTTCAGAGGTTGTCTCGGATTTTTGCTCAAATCGCCGTTATTTATTGACGGATTTTGCTGATTTTAAATAGAAAACTTCTCGAAAGCATGTCTGACAGAATTGTTGAAGATTTGGATCCCGAAGATATCTGGGGACTTCAGAAAATTGATTTCAACAGACAGACAGATGGACATGGCTTAATAGATTCCGCTATCTATAAAGATCCAGAATATATATATACTTTATAGGATGCGAAAACTATATTGTAGAAATTACAAACGGAATGACAAACTTACATATACCCTACTCATGAAGATGAAGGGTATAAAAACAAATACGGAAACACACAGCAACAGAGAATGAATGTATGTCTGAGAGTTAGAAAGAGTAAATACTGCTGCATACAAAATATATGATACAGTGTTGGCAAACATGCTACAATTGTACTTTTTTGATACATTTTAGACTCAGTTGGTACCGTGGTACAATTTCGGATTACTGTTGCAATTGGTATTTCAGAAGAAATATAGATAAATATCTATATGATTTAAGTTATTTTGCACATTTGTATAGTAGTGCAAGTAGAAGATGTGATCTTATTCAATTACATGAACACTTTAGAACTGATGCTCTTTAAATATTCATCTATAAGATGATTATCATGACAATAAATTGCTGGTTGAATTATCGAAAAATGGGAACCTCTGAAATATTAATTCACATTAAATGATTTTAAGGCTGAATTCAGAAACTAAAGCTTAATATTTCGTTAATCGGAATTTAAAAAAACAGTAGAAGTTAAAGAAGTTAATTTTTTATTATATTTTTGAAATACAAAAATTTAGTAATTTTTTTTTTTTGGAATTCTAATCGAAGCATGTAAGAATAATTATTCCGATACTTCATAAATAAGACTGCTATATGTAATAATTATAATAAACAAAAATAATCTTCTAGGTAATTCAAAAAAATCCTAACTATACATTTAAGCAAATACAGGCAAATCTCGAATAAAGATAATTTACAGGAAACATTTTATTACGTTTTAGTGTTTCAAATGCATTAATATAAAATTGTTACTCTATCCTTTGATAACTTTCTTCCTGGAACACTAGTTGTATATCGTGGGCAAACGTTTTATTTGGCAGCATTTTCCAATACAGTTAGATTGTGTTTCTTTAAAGAAGTCTTACACCGTATTCCTATTTTATCATCAAATCAATACAAAAGCTTCATTTTCATATCATTTCGACAATTTTTTGAGACATTCTTGTTATACGACAATGTCAGTGTTAAAAATTTGCTCGTTTGAGTAAAAAATTGTTTAAACATTCGTTATTTAAGGTGATGTTAAAAATTGTTCCATAAGTGAAAGTGAGTTACTGGTTAAGTTTTATTATTATTTATCAAATATTAAAAATGGTACCGTGGAGTTCTAAGAAGTACTTTTTATTTATATAGTTGGTACAAAATCCAAAAGGCCATTTTCCATCACTGATATGATGATAGTAGGGAATTATAATCTATAGTTTAGCATGTGTAAATAATATTTACTAAATATACAATTGTATCTTTGTTTACATTCTATATCAGTTGGTTGAAATGTGGGTGTCTGTAGGTGTCTACTATGTGTGAAATTAGATAATATTACAAACATCGTATATCGTATATACGAGTCCTCGTATATACGTATATATGATACTTTGTATCATCGTTGGGATGATACAAAAACTAATTTTTAAATTTAATTTTGTGTTAGCAGAAAAATAAAATCATAGTTAATTTCGATAATACTCTTTAAAAAAAGCAAATAAGTCTGTATCAAATCTTATATACACAGACACCCAACACCAAACTATTATTATTTGCTGTAAATTTCCCTTAGACGCTTGATTCATGCATTTAAATGTTATTGAGTGTATAGCGATGTATAGATTTTGTTTTTGGTCTTTTTACACAATAAATATTAATACCTCAGCCTAAATTATAAATAAAACTATTATGGCCACTGCAAAGTCAAATAAAAAATATTCTTCATTAAAATTATCTGGCTAGGTCCAAGATTTACATAACATACTATACATATGTGACCCTCAAAGAAAATCAATTTCCTAGCGAAAGTTATTATTCGAATAATTGAATATTTACAAAGATTTAAAAACTTTTGCAGTTATATAAATAATTTACGCTTGGTCTTCAAAAATTGTTGATATTGCTTGTGTACAATATAAAAATCTTTTACTGCAAAGCATCAAACATACAAACAAATTGCAGCTTGAAAGACAATAAACTCTCAGCAATATGCAAAGTCGATAAAATAAACTAAAGCGTTGTACAGACTGTTGTCTGATCTTACAACGTTGTCCGAAAAATGTTCAGAAAATGTCTAACAACCGTGTGAACTTAAAATTTTTGTCTGCCAACGTTGTAAGAAAAAGCATTTTCAGAACATTGTAAGACAAAAATTTTGTCAGACATCTAACAATATTGTAAATACATTTTTTCGTCATTGTAAGATTGTTTTAAGACAATTGTCAAACACTTTTAATTGTCATATGTGCAAAGTTTATTCATCTGTCAATGGCAGCATTGTCAGAGTAATTATTCCTAAATGCAACTCTGTATATACGCGTACATAAATAAAAAAACAAACAAAAGTGTGCATCAATAACATTTTGGAAAAATGTGAAAAGTTAAAGAATTAAATTAAAGAAAATAAAAATGGATAGCGACATATCTATTGATGAATCCTGTTTCATAGAGTGCATTCAGTCGCCAACAGGGTCAGACGGCATCAAAAAATCAAGGCTGCAACAAAAAATCTACCACAAAGAGATAGAATCCGTGTGGTCACTTGAAAGTATTATCAAACTTATCGAGAAAGTTGAATAACGGTGAAGTTTATGAAATGCTGGCTGCGTTGAATATATTTTATATATGTACATTAGGGTGACAATGAAAAATCAACTTTGGATTTTTGATGATAAATGTGAAGATTCTTTTGCCACTTGGTCTCAAACTTACTTGCTGAAAATTTGAGCCAAATCGGATAACTCTATGCCGTGCACCTTTGAGGTCAAAGTTCAAATTTTGGGAAATATTGGAGCTAAAAAATAGCTTTTCGACATAGCAAGAGATCGCAGATTCCCTACAGTTAAATATAAACGATTGGAGAGGAAATGGCAAACCTGCGCACCACATTCAATTGCAATTTAGAAAAATTGCGAAGAAAAAAGTCAGGCCAAATCACTGATGAGCAATACAACTCCGGCTCATCAGTTCGCAGTTGAATAAGTAATTTAGCATAAAACCCTTCTGCCGTCGTTGAAGCACCCAATCCATCACCCAAACTTTGCGGCGTTTATTTGTTTTTTTTTTGTTTTCGTTCTCGCTACTTTCTAAAAAATATGCATATAAAATTGTATCAATTGCTCTTTTTTTGTTTTTGTAATTTTTGTAAGAGATTGACTGACAAGCGTGGCTAGATCGTCTTAGACTCTTATAAAGATCCAGACTGTATAGATATTTTGGTTGTACCACCATTATTTCGATGTGTTACAAACGGAATGACAAACTTAATATACTACCTATCTTTTTGATAGTGAGTACAAAAATTGGAACTTTTGTTTAATTATAATGCAGATAATATCAATAAATTTTGCAAACCTTATTTGTGTTATAACAGGACAAATAATGTTTAAAACGACAAGAATCGGTACACATTTCTCCCAACTCCCATAAAAATGTCTTCTCGGAATGTGGCTGATAAATGCGATAATAACAAAAATAACTTTCATGTTTTATAATTTCTTCATTTAAGCAATAAGGTCACTTTTAAATTTATATAAAAAATGTTTTATATATTTATATACAAGGTGGCGCAAAAGTAATCCTCCTATCAGAAAATGCTATAAATTTTGCGATTGGCCCCTAATGTCAGTTCTGTTTTGACATTTGTGTAGTAAACACAAGCAAAATACACGGTAATAAACAATGTTACGTTACAGTGCTCCAGAACGCGGAATATTGCTGACTATTTATTTGATCAATAAACGGTCGGTGACTTTTTCAAAAATAATCATGAGTGATGAGGCCCATTTCCATCTTAGCGGGTACGTAAATAAGCAAAATTTACGCTTCTGGGGCACTGCAAATCCGCGTGTAACCCACGAAGAGCCACTGCACGTGCCACAACCGATATGCTGAAGGATGCATTTCCCGGGCACCTAATCTCCCGTTTTGGCGATTTGTACTGGCCAGCAAGATCGCCTGACTTGACCGCTCCAGACTGTAGAAGGGCTATGAAATAAAATTTTTTATTTTTTTCCACACAATATCGGTGCACACTACTGTAAATTAATTTGTTGTTAATTATAATTAATATTTTAAATTGTAATATTATTTTTTTCCACTATATAGGTTTGCAACAGATTACAATCTTAAATCTACCTACTATGTAGGCTGGGTACTAATTTATGACTGACTTCAGAAGAATAACAAAAACGTAAAAAAAACAAAAACTTCTATTGCTCTGCTTTCTGCTCTTAGATACAAAAATATTTTAATAATTAAAATGTAATGCTACAAATCGTATTATAACTTGTACACTCTCGTTTTGATTCTAATTGGGCACATGCAACCACAACCACCCACGAATTTAAGGAGAAAATTATACTTATACATACAAAATTGATTCCTTGTTAAATTCGTAAAAAGTCAAAAACCATAAAAAATTGCATTTCGCTAGATATGTAACAAAATGAGTTATTATTTGAATGGCAATGCATTTACAAAAATACACACTTGCATCCTTCGATAATTAAATACATATCTATATAGTTTTGCCAGTAAAATTCTTCTGTCTAGAATCAAAAAATAATGCAATTAATTTTAAAATCACATCTAAATCAACAGTAGAAAATGTCCTAGAATGTCAATTTACATTTACTGGTACATTCGCAAAATAATCAAATTATTTGTTAACTATTTTTAAGTTTGTAATCTTCTACACATTTGTAAAACTAGCAAACTGCAACAATTATTGTTGAAGCAACATTGAATATTTCAAATGACTGTTTGTTAGATATGTATGTATGATATAAGAAATCGATAAAATTATAACACCTAACTAGCTACTTGTTTGAGAATGAATTTCCATTAGTTTTCCAATAACATTAATCAATCACACTAAACAAAAACGTATACATTAGACTTGCCCTTAAAAAACTTATTAGTTTTAATCAATATCCAGCAATTTTGTATCAATTATTTTTAGCTCCTAAAGAAAAAACAAATCATTTATTTTGCAAACAAACTGGTCGCATATATAATACAAAAAAAAGCAATTAAATACTTTTGAACCAAAATTTATAAAAATCTATCTATCTATCTATCTATATATATAAAAATGTATGTATGTATGTATGTAACGTATGTATGTATGTATGTAACGTATGGATTCCAAAACGGCTGAGCCGATTTTGATGAAATTTTCACAGCATGTTACTGTGACTCTGCAAGGAATAATAGGCAATATGAAGTTTTGATTGTACAAACTCGGGTGGCACCGCCCATAAACCCAAAAATTTAAATCGCCATATTTTGGGCATTTTTTTACCCACGTCAATTATGTGTGGTACATATGGTATTAGCATAATTAGGAATACGTACCAGGAGAAAAATGGGTTGGACCACGCCCCTTTTTAGGAAAATTAAAAATCGTAATATAGTCTTAACTACTGAACCGATCGTCATTAAATTTTCACAATAGGATATTCTTACGAAATAATAAATTCTTGACTATGTAAGTGAACAAAGGGGCATGGCCTCGCCCACTGAAATGCATCGATCATATGACGCGCTTCAGTAGCCTATTATTTTTCCATATCACTTTGAAATGCGTCAAATCAATAAAGCAACCCCTTCGGCCGTTAATTATCCTGTTGATTTCTTAAATTCATTCGATGTGCCTGGCTTTCCACCACCTGTGCTACAACTTAAAATTGTAGTGCCAATTATTTTACTGTGTAATATCGATCACCACGGCTTTGCAATGGCACTCGAATTGCAGTAAAAAAAACTGAGAAATAATTTAGTAGAAGCGACCATTATAACAAGAAAATATAAAGGCACAGATGTACTTTTGCTACACATTGCGAAGCACACCGGGTTTAGCTAGTTTCTTATAAAAACCCGTGTTTTTATTGCACTACAATAGATAACATGCTTATGTCCTTCAAAGCCAAAAGTGGTGATTGAAGATATATGTATATAAATTTGTCATTCTGTGTGTAACATTCAAAAATATTCACCTAAGACCCCATGAAATATATTTGCTTTTGATCCTTATAATATTCGCTTTGCCATTTCTTTTTATATGACACTTATTTTGCCGCATTTTGTAATAATATTCCAATTTTACAGGCATTTATTTATTATTAAGCCATAATTCGGAAAGATATTTGTATGGGGGCTAGAAGAAATTATGAACCGATTGTTACTATTTTCCTCACACTTTCGTCTTTTATCATAAAAAGAACGTGTACAGATTTTCAAGGCAATATCTGCAATATATTTAAAAAAATTTGAAGAAAAATGTGTAAGAATATCAAATTTTTATGGAGGTTGTCTCACATTTTGGTCGGTCCACAACTCTTGTTCTAGTATAACGCTTTTCCTGATTTTCAACACGAAACTGCTTAGGAGAATTATAAACGGGTTTTTGTAAACTCTGTTTATTTTGGTTGTGTCTTTTGGACGTGAGAGTGTTTTACACAGACAGTGTTACACACGGAATGACTAATTGGAGTATATACCCTGATTAACCTGATTATAAAAATTAAAAAACTTTCTCACTAAGGCGATCAGAGTCATTCAAAATATAGCAAAAAAGAAAAAACTCAAAGTAACACATTTTTGGTTTGTTTTCCAAAAAAGTCTTACATGATTTTCTAATTTATTAAAAATATATTAATTTAAAAAAAAAACACAATTTCCTATCCATTGATATACATATGTATAATATGTCTATATTGTCTTTTTCACGTATCAAATTAATTAGGGAATAATTAACATGTAAACTCGTGGTGAATTTGCCCTTATTATTATTTTTTCTTGTAATTGTAATTAAAATTACCAATAATTATCTACCACAAGAAAATTGCAAATTCACTATGGGTTGTTAAACATTCCCTAATTAATTCGACACGTGGCAAGGCAATAAAGACGTTTTATTTATCAATGGATAGGCAAAACTTCCTCTCCAGACATGTGAAATTTGATTGTATTTGACTTATCGTTTAGATTTATTTCCCTTTTTCAAATTTCACTCACTGTATGGCATCTAACTACATGCAGTAAATGCAGACATTATAGTCTTAAATATCTTTTGTCGAAGACACATTTCTTGGCAAGGTTTTGCTTTATTTTAATAATATTTTAGATTTTTTTACAATCTGTGTTTAAGGTTTGTTTGTATCGTTTTGTAGCACCATTTAAATCATTTGTGAAAAATTTACCTTATTGTAATTATTGAACCCAGAATGTTTAAAAAATAACTCCTGTAGTGTAACCGGATTCTATTAAATCGAATTAAATTAAGTTCAATTAAGGGCAGGTTTAATACACTTACTTAAGAATTTTAACATAAACTACATCCAAATTTTATAGAAGGGGAATTTTTCTTGTGGTAAAAGTATTTATTCATTTAAAGCAATTACCATACTTGATAAGTGAAAATGTTTGTTACAGTGGCGAAGCCAAAAATATGTGTGTTAAAATTATTATATGTACATACGAGTATATGGATGGATATATATTGATACATGCACATATGATATTCTATATAACACAGATTTCAATGTGCGGCGCTTATGTTTTATATAAAAGGTAGTTATGTCATTATTTACTTACATTTCATTCTTAACACGTAACTGACAATTTAATATTAAAACCTTTAAAGTGTGACATTAATATACTGGCAGCTTTTAGCAAATACAAGTAATAGTTTATATTCGACTGTGCCGAATCTTATATACCCACCATCAAATACCAGTCGTTGAAACAAATTTGTTCTTACATTTTGTATCGGCAACGATAATTACACTGGTAATTTCATTTTGCGGATCCCTTACATGGCTGCTATCAACTATTATGGGGCGATCGTCATAAAATATTGCGCACCGTCATTTCTACTTGTTTGAAGTTTATTTTGCTTAAATCTCATCTCAATAAATAAATTTACACGAATTGTATGCATATTCCACTTATAAGTAAACGGAGGTGTCAGGAGACAGAAGATAATCACATTTTATATTTATTACTTTTTTGAGAACTGCCCTTCGCGGAAGTGGACGTTGTATGGAAGTCCATGTCCAATTATGGACTAATTTTCACAAAAGCCAATATACATACTTATAGCCCATAAGTTTAAAATTTCGGTTCGATATGGGTGTTTATGTAGGTAGGTTTATGAGTTTTTCGGAAGTAGTCTTCTGAAGAGAGCTGTGATCTATAATGAAACATTCAGCATGAAATTATGTACGACAATTTATATGTATAAGTATGTGAATGATTTGTGTTGAATTTTGATTTGTTAGTAATCTTTAGAACAGATTTATGCGCATTTGAGTGATTTCGGAAGTTAATTTTATATGGGTGCTGCGGTCGAATATGGACCTATTATTGTAAAATTATTTATGTTTAATTTAAACTTGATAATTATTTTTATAAGATTTTTATGCGCTTTTTAGTGATTTTCGAAAGTAGACTTTATAAAGACGCTATGGACAAATATGAACCGATTATCATGAAATTTGGTACGATAATTTATATGTGTGGATTCTGTTTTTATTACACATGGATTATTTATGTTTATTTAGCCCTTTCGGCTTTTGTGCGCGAATTCCCGTCATTCCCTGTTGTCTAATTAAACTAATGACGGGAACTCCCGCCATTCACTTGTGTCTAATTAAAATAATGACGGGAATTCCCGCTGATATTCAAACAAGTTTTTAACTGTTACAGCTGATTTGTGTTACTCTTTGTACACAGTGAGAGTTGTTATTATGGTAAAATACTTGCTCTAACAAACAAAACTCATTTCAACGCATTTTCATTGGGAATTCCCGTCATTTGATCCACAGTAAAAAGTCATGAAAAACTATGTGATGCTCTTGGTAGTCACAGCTAAATTCAAGTGCGGCCGAAAGGGTTAGTAGCAATTTTTATAAGATATTAATGCTCATTTATGTGATTTTCGGAATTTATATTGACCATATCCTCCAAACAAAATATCATTTTGAGAGTTCTCGTTGCATGAAACTTTATTTTGCTGAATCTTGTATGGATACTGCTTCTCTATCGATATTTATATACCAGAAACCCATATTCCCGTAAGACTTTGTATGGGTCTAAGAGAAGTCGTGGACCGTTTGTTAGCATTTTCAAAAGGGCTTTCTATAACAAAAATAAAGTTTGCAAACTTTCATGATATTATCTGCATTATATTTGAAGAAAACTGCAAAAAATATCAAGGTTGTCAGTGGAACAAAGATTGTTTGATAAAAATTTCAATACGTAGATTTTTTGAAGCTCTATCGTGCCTTGAACAGACGGAGAGATGAACGCACGGACATGGCTAGATCGTCTTAGGATGGATCTTATAAATACCTAGAATATATTGAACGACCAATATTTCGATGTGTTACATGCGGAATGGCAAACTTAATATACCGCCCATATTTTTGGTGGTGAGTATAAAAAAGAATTTAGATGTTCACTAGGGTTGTCAATCATTCGAGTTAAATGTTGAAAAAAAGCATTTTAGCATGACAATAAATCAAAAAATGTTGCTTAGTCAAGTATCATATTAAAGGTATTTAACTATTTTATTAAACTTTGAAAAGTTTTCACATTTAAGGCCATTGTGAAGCTGTTATAACAGAGTTTTTATTAATGTGACTCAATTTTATTTAATAAAAAAATAATAGTCTTAAGACAAAATTATTAAAATTTCAGCTATGATATTTGCTTTAAATAAAATAGATTTTTTTCAAAAAAAAAAAAAAAAATGTCAATGTCATTTGAATCATAGCGTGTTTCTAATTGCAAAATCCCAAAAATTTCACAACGAAATGTCCTATGGTAGATGTATAAAATAATTGATGTGTATAAGTGCACATCATCTTCTACATAAATAGAAATACATAGAAATACATATTAAATGAATCTGGCTTAGATCAATAAAGACTAGAAATCTTTTTGGTACTTTTTTGAAATTCGAATTCCTATGGCTTAAAAATTTTATTCTTTTTTGGTGGTTTTTTATTAAAATGTATTTTATCGCTAAAAATTCCAGGTACTTTTTTGAAAATTATTTTTTCACGGGTGACAAAAACGGGACAAAAAACGGGATAAAAAGGGGCATTTGATATTATTTATTCAATTTAAAAATAAAAAAAGATAAAATATTCTTCCATCCATACAAAAAGAACCCAGAACATGTTATTCATGACTCAAATATAAAGGTGTAAAAAGGGCCAAATTTCAGTACACTTATATTGGTACTTTTTTGAAATTCATTTCTACTATTCTATTCTCGCAAACTATGCATC
Source organism: Bellardia bayeri (assembly GCA_950370525.1). NCBI lineage: Eukaryota > Metazoa > Arthropoda > Insecta > Diptera > Calliphoridae > Bellardia > Bellardia bayeri. The sequence goes on from OX493268.1 coordinate 50,280,994, forward strand.
TGATCATATTATTATCTTCGGCAAAGTTGTTGTGCATGAGCCCGGGAAGGTTTCCGAGTTGGTACGCCCACGCCTACTTTAACGCCCACTTTTTTTTAATTTATTAATTGCTTCCGCATGGCTTTTTACAGATTTACTTCAAACACGTTGTATACACATCTTACTTAGGGCGAGGTAAAAATAAAAATTTTATGTGCCACGCCCACTTTCATGCCCCATCTCAAAAAATGAATGTTTGTATGTATGTCCTTTATAGAATCGTAAACTATGCATCTGATCATGTTATTATCTTCGGAAAAGTTGTTGTGCATGAGCCTGGGAAGAATTCTGAGTTGGTACGACCACGCCTACTTTAATGCCCACTTTTTTAATTAATTACAACGCCTGCCGGGACGACCAGACAGCTGGACCGACCTTACTAAAACTTTGAACAAAATCAATAAAATTACTCAAAATGAATTGAATATTTGTGTAATGCCTTTCTTTCAAATTAATTTTAATTGGTGGCGTAGCAACGCGCGTAGAGTACAAAAATATTTTCAAATAAATAATCAATACATAGGTAAAAACTAAAATTTAATACAAAATTTAATAACATTACATGATTGGGATTGGGACTTGCGCTTGACGATCTCATTGCAGGCATTTTAAAAATGGTATTATATTAGTCATGTTAGTCAAGTTCAACATTATTTTGTTTTATATAGTATCACATTAATTAATCGTTGAATTAATTTGATGATGTGTGTGATGGGGTATATAAATGTCTGCGGGAGGTTGAAATGATATTCCAGTGAAGGAAGCAGAAGGCCTCGCTTTCCTGAGCTAAATTCTTCTTCGGTGGTTCTGTGACATCATGGTTTAAAAATATTGTTGTCATTATGTGCAACAAATAATGTAACTCAATAAATGTCAATCAAGAAAAATATTGGTAAAAAGTTTCATTTCTAAAAAATCATTTTGTAGATTTAAAACTTTGCTTCTTACAGCTCACGTTAGATACATTCGCAGAACTATTTTTTTTTTAAATTATTCAAACCAATTTTGCATTTAATATTTATAATGTACAAAATACTTTAAAGGCTATTGGACATCAATGATATTCAAGTTATGATACGCACTATCTATTGGGCATCCGCTGAACGATCTCAAATGTTTTCAAATGCAATATTTACGATCAACAATAATACATAATTTGTAAATTTCGTAATTCAAGATTCAGCATTTTTAATAATGTTGGAAACAGCCGTTCTATAATAAACATTTTTAAATAATTTATGTAGTTGTTTTGTTATTTCCACATTTTTTTTCGCTAACGAAGTAGCGGGTTGCATGCTAGTATACTATATAAAGCACCAATTCGTTTAATTGTTTTAAGAGTTCCAATTTCATCAGCTCTTGAACTACGTTTTTGAACATTTATGTAAAAGAATATCTGCAGAAAAATAAGATGTTTGTTATTAGACATCACCATTCTTCAATGAATTACTTGATTTAGCTCCGTATCATTATCTGATAATGCCAACTATCTTGAATTAATACTGAGTAAGAAACTAAATACAAAGAAACAGCGCTTGTATTATATTGCTGCAAAAAGGCATGAACCCAAAAAACCTATGTTGACTTAATATAAGATCTTGTTATTAAACTAATACTATTTTATGGTTATGCCAAAATTTTGTGTAACGTTAATATGAATATTCGTGTTGATTATACGTTTCCTGAATCCATTTTCTATTCGGCTTTTATGACAATAAAATTGCTTTTGCCAAATAAAGATTTTAACTTTATTTATCTGATTTTTGCCGCAATATGAAGGCATATTTAACATGGCTTTGTTGAGGAATTCTTATATTATATAGTATATCAAAACATGTGGGCACTTATCCCTTCTAAGAGTGAATGTTGTATGCACGTACTTGGCAGTATTGAGCTTTATTTTCCAGCATATTGATATACGCTGCATCGTTCGGATGCAACTATTGGATTTTTATCAATGCTCATAATTGTTGTATCATCTGCAAAGGGGGGCGTATGTATTAATATCCTTGTGGGCATACCTGCTGTAAGAAAATTGTATAAGAATGCACCTAGTATACTTCCTTGCGGAACATTAGCGTGAATTCTCTTGGTCGAGGACGTATCATCTTTCTCAGGAAGACATCTTGTAATTTTAAACATCAAACCGTCTTAACATACCTTAGCAAACGCTAATAAATGTCAACAAAGAGTGCAGAACAATACTGTTTATTCTCGAATGTCCCTCGAATCAAGTTTGTTATTTTGTGTACTTGCTCCACGGTACTGTGCTTCCTCTAAATCGGTGGTTGGGAATAATAGCACTGATGTCATTTTGTAATGCTAGGCTCTCAACAAACATTTTTTCGAATAGTTTCGAAAGTATGAGCAGCAAACTTATTGGACGATAAGAAGTGACTTGAGCTGCGTTCTTACCCGGCTTGGGAATCATTATAATGTCCGATAATTTCAGTGCCGATGGAAAAGTACCGACATGGAGTTAAAAACAAATAAAATAATGCGCATAGCAGACACTGGGAGATTAATAATCATCAGCGGTAATTTTATCACTACCTGGTGCTTTTCGTGTCTTTAGACCTTAAACTTCGGCTCTTAGTTTTGAAAGTCTAAATTTACTTGAATGTTGAACTATTTCGCTAATAGATGATAGATAGGTTGATAGAAGATGGTGCAACATTTGGAGTAAAAACACTTTGTAGGTGGCTAGCAAATTCTTCAACTTTTTCAACTGAATTTTTAGAATTTTTTGTAGGCATATAGGAGATTCACATATCGTACAGCATCGCATTTTAATCCATAAACTGTAATTCGTGTTTTCCGTTCGTGTTAGCTTTTCCAGATATTGCTTGAGATTTAATTCTTTGTCACTCTGTAGTATGGTGCGCAAATGTTTTTGGATCCGATTAAGTTGTGGCTTTATGCCAGGAGAACGAGTTTGCTGCCATTAACGTTTTAGTTTCCTTTTTTGTCTTACAATCTTTTCTTTATCACAGATGCAGGAGACGTAGATACTCTAACCGTTTCAACTAAGAGAACGTATATCATCCAAATATTCACTGGCAGCTCAAGATGATTCCATAATGTCGGATGTGTTATTTTTTTCGGGCCACTTGAAGCTGAGACTCTCTCTTAGACAACCATACTACGGAAGCATAATTCAAACCGAAATAATGGTTATACAAGTAGCCGCGCAACCAATTCAGTTCCAAGAGATATCGATATTTTACTGATAGCAAAGCAGTAATTAGATTCATAGAAATTTTGAATATTACATAAAACATTGTTCGAGGCTTTTGGTTGTCGCTAGAGGAAATAAAAAAAAATCATTGGTTATCTTGTAAATAACAGCGCTGAACAAATAACTTGAAAAGCCAGCGCCAACATAAATTCAAATGAATTAAGACGTGATATGGCCATTCTAGCAGGGAGACCAGAAACATATTTTCTAATAATATATATGTATATAGAAGACGATTTTCTGTAAATCTGAAAAGAATTTATTTAAGGAACCTCACTAATGGTGTTGACTTAACTCTGTTTTCTAAGTGTACATTCTAAAATATTGTGAATCCTTTACAAAGACTTTTGCAGAAGTTTCAATGAAATTGAAATTGAGTTAGAGATGATCACTAAATATCTTCTTTGTAACTGTCCTACATTTAGGGATCTGAGACGTTGAATTCTTGGGAAACACATTTTTTGATTATCCTTATACATATATATATATATATATATATTTATCAGTATGTTAAGGTGTTTTTAACAAGAACATGTGAGTTTTGCCATATTATTAGTTGCCATGACAAGATTACAGTGTTGATACTTGCTAAAATGCATTCAATTTTACTTGAAAATTCTCTATGAAAATAGTGGATTTGATATGTCTGGTCATAATTATCGCTCTGTTAAGACTACTATTTGACAAGCGTTTGAATACTGAATGTTTTACTGTATAGTTTACACTGTACAATGTGGTCTGGAGAAATGATTGCCTCATTTTTTGTTTATCAAAAATCCGGCTTAAAATGCGGTTATGAATGGATATCACCCTGTTGATATCTACATTTTGACCAATTATTGATGATATAGACATTACGGTGAAAAATATCACACAGCCGTAGAAACAATGATTTGATTGCAAATGAAATTTCTCACTTGCATTATTTCACGAAATTCAGCTGTAATTGGTCGCCCCGATTGTGCGATATAAAGCTTCTGGATAATTTTTTATGGGTCTACGTTAAATATAGTACATATATACAAAGCCAATGGAATTGATTACAGCCTTAGAGGCGTGATGTGATTACAGAAAATCCGTGATGTGATTAACGCAATGAACTCGCCATTTTGCCAAAATATGTTTGAACATTTTCATAAAGGAATCCGATATCATTTTTATTTAAAATTGTCAAACCTATTTTTTTTTTAAATTTTATATAATTTTAATATAAATTCTTTGTTTTATTTTATTTTGAAAAAGAAAGTTCTTAGTGCTAACCTCTTTATATGTATGTATGTGTATATAGTATATGTATATAGCTAAACATCTATTTAACAAACTAATACCTTTGAAAAATGTATCTATATCAAACTTGAAATATTTAAAGACTAAAAATACTCTATCACACTCCTATGCTCATATAGTTGTAGTATTTTCATATACACTTACATACACATACATATGTATGTATATATTACACACTAAATGACAGGTATCATTTAGTCTTGGCTTAATACATACTATGACAAAAGATTACTTTAGACATGATATGTGCATGGCTGAATGGATAGATGTGGTGGGATAAATTGTTTCCTTTTTTTCTCTTTTGTAACAAGCATCCTCATCATCATCACTGGCAGCAGCAAGGGCATATTAATGCTGATGTGGTTGTTTAAACGCCAAATGACATTGTTTGAAATTTAAATCGGCTTCAAAGGGTAAATAATATGACTATAAAAAATATTGTGGATTTTATAGATAACTATTTAAGAATTATATTTTTAGGTAAAGAGGATCATTAGAAATTGCACACATAAAATTCAGCAGCTTAAATGTGTCAGTATTAATGTAAGGTCGCGTTTTCACTATGTCATTTTTGTTGTCAAATTGTCCAAATTGTTGGGAATTGTATGAAAACGGGTTGTCATATGGCGTTTGCAATCATGAAAATCATAATATGACAACCCGTTTACATACAATTGCCAACAATTTGGACAATTTGACAACAAAAATGACATAGTGACAACCAAGCATAACAATAAAGGCAATGAATACTTCAGAAATTAATGAGTTCATAGGAAAAGCTTAAAGAATAAATTAAAACTTTTTACCTTGTTTTTGTTTTATTGGGTCGCATTTGCACAATATTTCGTTACATCTATCTGCGCTGCATACTTGTTTCTCCCTGCTTTTACTTTTCTTTAATAATAGCACAATATTATTCAACTGGCAGAAGCACATACATATATTTGCATTAACTGGACCTGATTTCTTCGATACCAATCCATTGTAGTTTTTGAATAATGACATGGAGCTCAATCGGCCTAAGCTTGGAGAGTTGTTACGACTATTGCGGGACAGCAAACATCATAGTTAAAGAGCGTAGAAAAGGCCTTTTATAAATTTACGAAGTAGCTATACCTTGTGCATATTTATATTTTGAATTGGCATTCCCTTGTTTTCGTGCAACATACAATTTTATTTGGATTTAATTGAAAAATTGTGCTCAGATCAACCTAAAATGTCAGTGCGTAGTACTCATGTGACACTGAAGTAAGAAAATCTGTTAATTCTGAACACTTGGTCAGACAGATGATTTATTATTTGATTTATTACAGCGGTATACTGGTTAGAACTCAGACCTCATTTTCTATCGACTGATCGAGATACAACTTTGCATTAGCGTAGCAAAGGAATATACGAGTTTTGAAGATGGACCCCACAAAACCCTTAATTTGTTTAAACGAGTGCAAATTTTTATTTTTCAATCGAATTCTAAAATTTTTATATTCAGGCATGTGATGGAAATCGAAAACGAAAACGAATAAGTTTTAGAAGCCAATTTTTTCGTAATATTTCTGTATTGAAAAACTTTAATCACATAAAATATAAAGATATTGGGCTACTAAGGAGAATCTTAAAACAAAAAATTTTAAAAATTAGATTATAAATGAATTAAAATGTATTTCCAAAACTGATTCATTTTCGATTTCGATTTCCATCACATGCCTGATTGTCTGAAAATCCTCGAACTGTGCTTTTTTTTGTTTGTGATTTTCGAGTTACATATTTAAAAAATTAAAATTTTTCAAAAGAATACGAACTGAAGAAAATGGAGACAACATGTAAAATAAAATTGAAAAAGATTGATGTTTGACTGTTGGCCAGCAGGCACCGCAGTGGTGCAGAGGTTAGAACGCAAATATTTCTGATGAGAGAATGTGGTGATTCTCGAAACATGTAAATTCAACCCAGGTTCGATCCCCAGCTCAGCCAAGAAAATTATCAATAAAAATTTTAATAAACATTTTTTCATGTTGTAAAAACAATTCTTACCTTCAGTTAATTTAATGAAAATTAAATTTAATGAACTCATGCCTAACTAAATAAATATGTATATCAATTTTTCAAAACCTTTTTTTAATTATCTGATAGAAATTTTCACCGATTTTACTGTAAATTATATATGTATGTTGCTAGTTAGACAGCAAAATTTCCTATTGGGAATAAAATATTTTAAATTCATATCTTTTCTAGGTCCAAAAACAGTAAATCTTCAATTTGAAAATTTAAAAGATAATTGATTTTTTAACTTTTTTCGCGAAAAAAAATATTTCTTTTGAAATACATAACAAATTTATAATTATCTGAAAGTTGGCTTTAAAGAGATTGTTACAATATAAAAAAAAACATGTGCAATTTTTAATATGTATGTTGCCCCTCACCGTTCAGAATTTTACCTATTTTTATGTTAATGTAAACTTAACCCATTTTGTGCCAAGCTAAAATGAAATTTTCGTGGCTAGTTAGAAATCAGGTTGAAATTTTTTTGAGATCTTTTTTTTTTGGCAGTGGGATAATTAGAGCAATAAATTAAAATGTCAAGCAATTTTTTAAACAGTTTACGTTTTATTGCCGTTCTGTGTCGTTCGTTTCTGTAGCATAGACATATTTTCTAATTACTTTTGACGTGAAAGGAATCAGCTGTAAAGAAATTTTGAAAAAAAGTTCTGTTTTTTATAATTTAAAAGTTTAACAGCCTTATGCAAAAAAAATTCTAATTTGAGCATTGAAGTTCACGTTAGTTAACAGACACTTTAAGGCTAACACACCTATGTTAAAAATTCATATGCAAAAACAGTACTTTAACTATTATATACATCAATTTATTTTATATGTTGATACTGGCAACACTAACACTCTATTTTGTCTCTTTATAGTTAGTGATGTAAAAAAACGATTATTAGTTCATTCGGATAGTCGGATATCTTAAAATATTTTGTATATTTTTAATATAAATGGAAATTTTATTCTTATTTTAATATGTAAAATAATATTTATACTGCATAAAAACATAAACAAACCACATTTATAATAATTTAGAATAATAAATACGCTTATTTGTTCCTAACTTAAAAGCGATTATTTTTAAAACGAGCTTTATTTACATTGGTTGATTGTATGTACATCACTATAATGTTTTGTATGTTTGCAATATACAAATACAAATTGGAACAAGTCGGTTTTAGTGGCATTGCTCAAAATAAAAAATTGCATCAAATAGGGCTTTTATAGAAGATAAAAGCAGTATAAAAATTCTTTGTCGGTCACGCTTATTTTCGAGTGGGCGGGTCTTTACAGTTGCAAATATATGAGCCTATATCTCGGAAACTATTCGGTGTTTGATAATTTATAATACTTCAAATTGATGGTATAAATAATAGCTTTCCAACGAAATATACCATGATTATAAAATATGGACCCACTATGGGTTAAATTCGAGATATGTATTTTTTACCCAAATTTTTTTAATATCTAAAAAATCTTCAAAAATGTCTATATAAGTGTTATTTTAGATTATTAATATAAATAGCCCAGACATTTGGCTTTAATTTAAAGTAGAATATGTGTCTGTAGGTATTATAATTACAGATTTATAAGTTCTGAAAAATTAAAAAAAAAGAATTATTTTTCTGTAAATTATAATTTCCAAAACTTTAGTATAAATACTTTGAAATCAAATTTCATAATTTTAACATTAATGTTATTATTGTTGGAAAGGTCTTTAAAATACCTATCAGTTGATATACATATATATCGTCTAAAAAAACAGTTTACAAGATATAGCTAAACGTATTCCAAACTTTGGAGCCACGTCCACTGTTTTTTTATTTTAGTTAAAATTTAAAACTCACTAATACAATTTCAATTATTTTCATTGAATGCTTTCAAAAAACTTTATTTTTACATTAAAAAATATATCCAAGTATCCATTTTTTATGTAAAAATCTACACAAAAATTCACAAAACTTTATTTGTTAAAACAATAAAATATTTTAACTACACTTTAAAGTAGGTATGTAGCTGCTTTAAATTATTTGATGTTATCATTGCTTTACCAGACGTATGTTAAGCTAAAAGTTGTTTTTGCATGATACTTTAAGGAATTTTTCTTAACAGAGGTTTATCAGCCTGTTTTAAGTTTTTTTGCATAAGGCTGTAAAGAAATAAATACATAAATAAATATTGATTTTATAACTGATTGTGTCTCTGAACTTTCGGATGTGGACGCTGTTATGGTAGGGATACATTTTTTAAATGTTTGCAAAATCTACAAAGCAATAAAGAAAATTAATTACCTTTTATTCTATATTTTCTGATTGACAACAAACTAATACAAACGCACTTCAAGCTGTCACTTAACGTTGAATTCTATTATCTACAGAACTGTTCGTAACAGAACAGAACGAAAAAGTAAAAACAAACCGCATATACACATTTCTAATTGAGCAGAAACAAAACAGCTGACTCATAACAGAACAGAACGTAAAAACTAATTAGGCCTTAAGAATTAATAGAAAATTATTTCAAATGTGTGTGGTAGGCGTTGAAGCAATGACTTACATGCAAATTTACGTTGCAATTAGCACAAGTATAGGCAGTATGCTTCTTACATATTTTGCAACCACGATAGCCGCCCTTAATATTTACAGACATGTGCATGCCACCTGTTTTGGGCTGCAAAGTCATCGTCACTTCTGTTTTCTTCATGTGACGAGATTAATTAGGACTGCAACAGTGCTTTTGTTATCGAATTTTTAAAATCAATTTTAGACCTTTCTTTTTTAGAAGACAAAGCAAGTTGTATCTGGTGAAAAAATTATTGAAATGCACAGTATATGCATTTTGCAAATGGACAAAAGACTCATAACGCCTCGAGAACCTAGGCCAAGTTGTTTATCATATGCATTCATAGCTCCATCATATGAAAGGAATTGAAACAAATATTCTTTTGATGGCCACAGACAGCAATATTTGTATCCAAATCGAATACATTTGACTTTTACAACTATTTTACAGCTATGACGTCCATAATATGGCACCATTTGCTCATCAATCGATAGATTCGGTTCAAAAACTCTAAACTGCATGAACCGAGTATTAAGAAGACCAAACAGATCAAAATTTAACAGGCCAATAATGATAGTTTTGTAAAAAAATTTACGTACGCTTAGGCCAGTTAAAAAAATTTATTGCGCTAATTTTCCTACAGCCATGTTCAACCAGTTGTACAAAATGGATTAAGGCCATATCGTCCCCTCAATATAACAATAGCGTATGTGCTATCAACATATGATCAACATTTCGTTTACTGGAAAATACAATAAAGAGCTGCCAATTTGTAATCGAAAGCTGCATGATATCCAAAATTGTGCAAAAAGAATGTAATTCCTCGTGGCTCACAGTCATTATAACCTACACCACCATAGTGGGGAGGGTATATTGGATTTGGCAGATGGTCCAACAATCACTTTCTGAGTCGATTTAACGATGTCCGTCCGTTCGTCTGGCTGGCTGGCTAGCTGGCTAGCTGGCTGTCCATGTAAAGCTTGTGCGCAGAGTACAGGTCGCAATTTTGAAGATATTTCGATAAAATTTGGTACATGATATTTTTTCGGCCCAAGGATGGATGCGATTATTCCACCATTATTCCACCTAGCCCCCATACAAATGTCTTCCCGAAATTGGGGTTTACCGGTAATAAATCTTTGAATTATGCAAGTATGCAAACAAAATTTACCACAGATGAGTAGTTAATGAAGCTAAAGCATATCTTCTAAATTCGTGAAGATCGGTCCATAACTAGTCGTAGCTCCCATATAAGAACCATACTAAAAATCACTTTAAAGAACATTGATTTCTTAAAAATATTGGTAATCAAATAAAATTCGACACAAATAAGTTTCTTATATACAGAAATAATGACACCTAATTTTGTAATGGTGAATGGCTCTCCGTAATTCACTTTAACTTCCATAAATCTTTTAAAAGTATTTATATCGAGATAAAGTTTAACACATATAATATTTATATTCACAGAAATCATGACACTGAATTTTGGTCCAAAATAGGTGATATCTCCCATTTCTGAAAAACTGTTTTATATTTACATATACTAGGTGTAAGGTATTATATGGTCGGGCTTGACCGACTAACTTTCTTACTTGTTTTTTTTAACTTACAAAGTGAAAAGAAGCGAAATTGTTTAGATGAGCCAGATGTAGCAGAGGAAGAGAAAGAAGACGAATGAATTTCTACTTATTTTTGATTTACGCAGTGTATACCTTAATGTGTCATAATTTTTTGTTTATAATAACCCAAATTGGAAAGTTATGAATATGTGCCACTTTATTAACAAAACTATGAATTAATCACTGTTTTATAATGTTACAAATTGATATGTTTGAGATCAATGATTTTAATAAAAATACCGTCAAATTATTGAATACCATACAAAATAAAATAGTGTATCAGATACATCATACGAATTCCTTAAAAAATAAAATAGCCTATATGGAGGACTTGCGCTTTGAATGACAGAATTATGATCTTAAAGGATGAGCAGAATAAAAAAAATGGCCAATTTAAAGACAAGAAACGGTATTAGGTATTCGCCGAAAAATCCAATATGAAGAATTTTTATTTACCGCGATATTGAGGTTTTAATAGACATCCGATTTGACAAAAACTTTAAACTCTATTTTCTCAAAACCCCAAAAAAAATTATACGCTATTGTTATATTGAGGAGACGATACCCAGCATACCATTCTAGGAGCGCGCCGAAAAAGGAGTCAGAAAAGAGTCCAACTAAGGACCATTTTCGGAGCGAAAGAAAAATTTGCTTGTTACTGTCCTTAGTCGACACGCAGTATGACTCATAAATTCCACTTAATTATGTGTGTACCAAAGCGTTGTTGTCCTCTTATTTGTGCTTTGCACAAAAAAAAAAAACATAGCTGTAACACACAGGAATGATCAAAACAAGATTACACAGAGCCCAGAAAAACCCTCATAAAACACTCTTTTCTGACATTATCAAAGAGCTCTTTTAGGGCCCAAAAACCCCTCATTAAAGACTCTTTTCTGACATTATCTAAGAGCTCTTTAAGAGCCCAAAAAAACCTCATAAAAGACTCTTTTCTGACAATATCTAAGAGCTCTTTCTGACGGACCATTTTCGAACGTAATGACCCTCTTTTTTGAAGGTTTTCGGAGCAATTATGATTGTTTTTTGGGCTCATAAAGAGCGTTAGCGCTCGGAAAAAGGTGTCAGAAAAGACTCTTTTCGGACTCATATGGCTTGCTGGGTATGTTCTATCATGACAAAGCTGGTATTACAAAACGGGAAAATAGTATCGAAAATCTTGAAATATTCTTTATTCTCTTTGTACTTTTGCAAGATTTTGTATAATCTATTTTGAATAACGAATTTTGTTTGCGTTCCAAACTTTATTGTAATTAATTTATTGTGATGTTAATAAATAAAGATTTGATTACATATTGCTTATCTGTTGAATCTCTAAAAAACAATCTTTGTACTAAAATTTTAATAAATTTGTCAATGTTGGAAACAATTACATGCTTTTTCTTGAACTTAATTATTTTGCTATTAAGTAATTTTTAATCTTAACCAAAAAGATTCAAGTCAATATCTCGATTAGATACAAAAACTACCCACCACCAATATTAAGTATAAGTGTCACCTATAATCATACATACATAAATGTCATCGTCAGCAAAATATGTGTAGTCTGTACAAAGTTTTTCATATTATATTTATAAGATAGAAATGTAGGTTAATGTGGTTTTCGGAAGTGGTCCTTATATGAAAATTATCGCCTTTAATGGGTATACAATTCAGTACGACGATTTTTATACGTATTTACAAAAGATTTATGGATGATATAGTAGAAGTGGACCAGTTATGGACTGATAGCTCCCAAATCCTGTATCCACTAATGTGATTTCTATGTATTTGAGGCTTATTTTTGTTGAATTTCATCTCAATAACGTTATTTACAAGAGTTGTATGGTTGTTTAGTATGCTCGGAAGTGGACTTAATTCGGGAGCTATTGCCAATTATTGACAGACAGCTACAAAATCCAGTAGCATAATTGTCATATAACTGGACCTAATATGGGGTATATAGTAAAATATGGACCGATATTCTCAAAATCCAGCAGTTTGATTTTGGCATGCATGTAAATGATCTGTGTAAAATCTGTACCATTATTTATAAGAGAATTATGAGTAATGAAGTGATTTTCTGTCTTGATCTATTTATCCTTACAGCATTTATAGCGGAATGTTCGAAAAAATTACCCAATCACGCCTCCAGACCACATGGCGCTCCAAATAATGATGCCTTCGTCATGCAAAGGTTTCTCAATTGTTCTTTAGAAGGCCTATGACTCCAATTATATTGACTAAATTCTTAGCAGGACGATTATGTTGTCCAAAAATATCACGAACTTTACAAGCGAGATTGAACTCATTTTCAAAGTTTCGAATATTGATATGTCAACAAGTATAATGTTATTTCAAAAAGACACTGTTGGGAAACAAAGTTCTTGTTAAAACCCCCGTTATAATACAGTCTCGAAATTATTATGCGATGTGACAACTCTCTCTAAAATTCATGACTTTTGTAATATAGAAAGGATTTAAGCGATTCCCTACAATTTTGAACGACATATTTTTTCTGGATTTTAAAGTAATAAAGAATATTTTAAATAAATATTCAATTTAGCCCTATTTTATAATTTGGATTTTATTTAAATAATTTTTTTTTTTATATATAAATTAACATATTTTTTGTGTTTAAGCCATTTTTCTTCTATATCACGTTTCAGCTATTAAAATATTTTTAAACGGTCACATCTGTTGTGGAAATTACTGCATTAACCAATTGTTTGCAGAATGGAACTAAAACTAAAAGTTAACCAAAAAATGTGTGTGTTCTTACATGCACATTTATAAGGAGACACATTAGAACTAAAATACAGAAATTTTGCATTAAATTTAAACTTTGAATGTTGAGGCATATATGTATGTAAATGCCCTGCAGTTTGAAGACTTTATAACTATTACTAATTTTCGAATCAGCTATATAAAGGTTTCAATTTAGTGTTTTATATATGTACATTTAGTATGTATGTCTTTATGTACGAGGGCGGTACGGAAACTTCTTAGCCTAGCACAGAAAGAGTATAGACAGCTTTTCAAAAAACATTTTATTTTTCAATATAATCTCCTAAAACTTCAATACACTTAGTCCAACGCTTTTCTAGCAATTCTATCTCTTGATTAAAATAGTACTCCTCAAGGCCTTCAAAATAGTGGTTTCCAATTGTAATTGCATCTTTATTTGAGGTAAAACGCTTGCCAGCTAGGAATTTTTTTTAGATTTGGGAACAGGTAAAAGTCACAGGGAGCTAAATCAGGAGAATAAGGTGGTGGTGGTGAAGCAACTCGTACTTTAATTCGTTGATTTTAGCCATTGTTAAAACACTCTTGTGCGCCGGTGCGTTGTCTTGATGCAAAATTATTTTTTTGTGTTGTAGCTGATCCAAAATGTTGCAATAGTACTCTGAAATTATTGTTTACCCTTTTGCAGATAGTTAATCAATAAAATACCTTTAAAGTCGTAAAAAACCGTTGCCATAATCTTATCAGAAGATTGAATTGTTTCTGCCTTCTTTAGGGGCACTTCCTCCATCTTCAGTACATTGCTTGGATTGCACTTTAGTCTTTGGAATAAATTGGTGGATCCATGTCTCATCAACAGTTATGAAACGACGCTTTTAAATCCATTTTATTTTTCTTAAACAATCCAAACAAGCTTTAGAAAATTTCATTCTTATGAGTTTTTGCTCGACTGTTAACAAATGCGGCACCCATCTTGCAGAAAGCTTTTTCATCTATGGTTCTTCATGCAAAATTAAATGGACTCGATCATTTGAGATGCTCGTGATATTAGCTGTTTCACGGACTTTTATTCGTTGATAATTTAATACCATATCAAGCACTTTGGCTACAATTTCTGTTGTTGTTGCTGTTTTTGGACGTCCACTATGTGTGCCACCAAGAATTTTTCCATTGTAAAAAAAATCTCGGATGCATCTTTTTTAAACACCTGTTTCTATATAAAGAAGTTGTCAGATCTTTAGTTTTAAGGTACGGTCACATTTGGCAAATATTTACTCAAAAAAGCGTAACCACATGTCTTAGCGCAATTTTGTTTGACGTTGTTTACTCTTACAAGAGTTTTGCAAGTCCAAACAACATCAAATAAAACAAACCCAAATATTTGTTGTGCATTGGCCTAAATAAGAAATATTTTTTTAAATAAATAAACGAGTTCAAATAAATGTTACTTAATGAATACTTCTTTTTCGGCAAATATTTATTTGCCAAATGTAACCGTACCTTTAGTCCTTTATGAAAGTTTATGGTCAGCGTTGTCAACTTGGTGCATTTCGCACCAATTTTGGTGCGCGGTGCGCTTTTTTTTTTAATTTTGGTGCGCTTTAAAATTTTTGGTGGCACCAAAGCAATTTCAACACAACTTTTTGTTTCATTGTGAGAAAAGATCTTTCTACAATAAAATACACCTGTTTGAGTAAAATTTCATTCAACACTGCAAAATTTTTTTTGTGTATTTCGGTGTGTTTTTTTAATTTTTTTTTAAATGTGATGAAATCTTTATTTTTACTAATTTTTAACTGCAGTTTTTTAATAATTCATAACTCATGAAATCTATACGATGAAAAAATGTATTTTAAATACGAATGTATGATAAATGAAATCAAATTCTTCAAAAATCTTTGTTTAAAAATCAAATTAACATTTTAAATATGTAAATAAAAATTCTTGTATAACCTAATGGTTTGGTCTACTGAACTGTAGACGAAAAAACAGGGTTTTTTCAAATAGAAGTACTTTAACTAGAAAACAAAAATATATAAAAAAAAGTACCAAATATGTACTGAAATTAGCTTATTGACCAATTAGTACTTTAGTTCCGAATATCATATTGTGAGTTAAATTTTGAGTGCTTAAATGCTTATTTTATCTTTATTAGTTCATTTATTAAAAAAAAGGTTTTTACTATTATTACTTTTACTAATAATCGTTGATAAAAAGTTTTTTATAGCATTTATGATATTCAAAAATTTCAAATTAATTCAATAAATATTATAAACAGAAACTAAATTCTTAACTTGTTGCGTTTTTTTTTTTTGTAAATGGTGCGCTTTTTTTCTCCATAATGGTGCGTTTTGAAATTTCAAAGGGACAACACTGTTTATGGTGTAAAGTATGCGTGTAGCAGTACTTTATATACATACATGTGATTTTTTGAATTAATTTAAAACCCTTCTTTTATTTAAAATTCCTTCTTTTACTTTCGTCAATGAAATTATTAATTTTGCAGACCCTTGATTACACATTCTATAAGCCATTACTTGGTAGACCTTCCAATTGCCCTTCTCAAGTAGAACTTCTATCAGGCATCTAACCAGTAGTTAGTAGGCAAGCCCTTTATTTACAATGACACGCCATGAAAATTGTAACGATTTTGCAATGCAACTGGAAGTTCTGTCACTGCAAAATAAGGCCTTCTTTTTCCCGCTGTGTAGTTATAAATATTTTTGCACATTAGTGGACACGTACATACTTACGTAGGTAACTACCCAGCCTACCATTCTAGAAGCGCTCCGAAAAAGGAGTCAGAAAAGAATCCAACTAAGGAGTATTTTCGGAGCGAAAGAAAAATCTCCTTGTTACTGTCCTTAGTCGATACGCAGTATGACTCATAAATTCCACTTAATTATGTGTGTACCAAAGCGTTGGTGTCCTGTTATTTGTGCTTTGAACAAAAAAAAAACATAGTTGTACCACACAAGTATGATAAAAACAAGATACACAGAGCCCAGAAAAACCCTCATAAAAGACTCTTTTCTGACATTATATAAGAGCTCTTTTAGGGCCCAAAAAACCCTCATTAAAGACTCTTTTCTGACATTATCTAAGAGCTCTTTCTGACGGACCATTTTCGAATGTAATGGCCCTCTTTTCTGAAGGTTTTCGGAGCAATTATGATTGTTTTTTGGGCTCAACGCTCTGAAAAAGGTGTCAGAAAAGACTCTTTTCGGACTCATATGGCTTGCTGGGTAGTGAATATATTGTGCTTAGCATAGCAAAGTACTTTAAAGTTATCCATTGCAACACTTATTACTACCGGGAGTTTGTTTACAACTCCATGCATACAGATTTGTACGTACGGATGCTATTATACCCAAGTGTCTCACCATGAAATCTTGTCGGCAACAAAGTTTTTTGGCATTATGACTGCGACATAATGCTTAAAAATTTTTTGAGCACAAATTCACTTGCCGTAAGTAAACCGGAATTTACACGGAAATGTCTCTACTGCATCGTTAGGATTTAATTTCTTAAATTATAAACAATTTGTGCACAATAAAAAGTATATTTATACCCTACACCACCATAATGGGGAGGGTATATTGGATTTGTGCTGATGTTTGTAACGCCCAAAAAAATTGGTCCAACACCCACCTTAAAGTATACCGATCGACTTAGAATCACTTTCTGAGTCGATTTAACGATGTCCGTTCGTCTGGCTGTAAAGCTTGTGTGCAGAGTACAGGTCGCAATTTTGAAGATATTTCGATAAAATTTGATAAGTGATATTTTTTCGGCTCAAGGATGGATGGAATTGGAACTGGTGTAAATCGGTCCATTATTACACCTGGCCCCCATACAAATGTCCTCCCGAAATTGGGGTTTACTGATTATAAATCTTTGAATTATGCAAGTATGCAAACAAATTGCACCAAAAATGAGTAATGAATGAAGCTAAATCACATCTACAAATTTCGTGAAGATCGGTCCATAATTAGTCGTAGCTCCCATATAAGGCCGACTTCCGAAAATCACTTAAAAGAGCATAACTCTTTTGAAAATGTTGGTATCCAAATAATATTTAATAGAAATATATCTTATATGCGTACAAATAATACGGTACAATTTTATTATGATCGGTCCATAATTAGTCGTAGCTCCCATAAATGGCCAACTTCCGAAAATCACTTTAACGATTATAAATTTCGTAAGAATGTTGGTAATCAAATAAAATCAAACAAATAATATACAGAAATGATGACACCTAATTTTATAATGGTCGGTCCGTAATTAGTCGAAACTCCCATATAAACCCCTCCCCGTAATCAACTTTAACCTCCATAAATCTTTTAAAAGTATTTATATCGAGATAAAGTTTAACACATATAATATTTATATTCACAGAAATCATGACACTAAATTTTTGGATGATCGGTCCATAATAGCTCATATCTCCCATATAGCGCACATTTCTGAAAAACTGTTTTATACATATACTGGGTATAGGGTATTATATGGTCGGGCTTGACCCGAAATCTTCTCAGTTCTCAAAAAAGGGAACATGATAGCTTTATTCAGCAATATTTATGTAAGTATATTTAGTAAAAACTCTGACCAGATCAAATTTACTACCAAGTTCCATAAATTTTCAAATTTTCTTTAAAAACATGTCGTTATTTATAATTTTATATTAAACATTTTATAATTATACCAAATACTCAATAATTTTAAATTTGTTTATGGCAGTGAAAGGATTTTCGTTTCCAGAATTGGTCAAGTCCCCTGATGCTGTACAAAAGGACTTCTTTGGCAGTCACAAGTACTTCCAGCCGCATTGCCAAATCATTATAAGTCAAGGCATTGTCTACTCGCTACTGGTTACATGCCTGCTAAAAGGCCTACTTAAGAAGTGCAATTTGAAGGTCTACTAACTAATGCCTCATACAAAACGTAATTAAAGGACTGCTAAATTTATAATTATACAGGGGAAAGTAAAATAAGGTTTGAAATAAAATAAGGTTTTTAAATTAATTTTAAATTAACTTAAAAAAATTCAATGTATACATGTGAAGCATGTACTTTACAACATAAACTTTCATAAAACTAACAACAGATAAGGGGGTAAATTTATAGACGCTCTCTTTATTCATTTTTGTTCGTACCCTGCAAATAATATTGGTCTACGTGATCCCTTTTAGATGAAATGGACTACTTACAATATGGACCATGTCATGGTTTCGTGTTAACACGATTGCACATTGAGTTGTTGTTGTTTAAAACTAACCCTCTTGAGTACTCCATGGAGTAGAAGCACTCGCAATGTTAAGTCGACCACCTTTTTTTCATATATTTGGAGTAGTTTTGGAGTACTGCATGTATGGACTAGTCGCGTTATTTGCAGGGTATAACAAAGTGAGTAAAGTATGTACATATGTACATATGTTCCTTGTTGTAGTGACGATAGACATGAATAATTGCAAAACCATTCGTGTTTGCTATTTCAATTATGATTTGTTGACATTCTTTTTAAATTCAATTTTTAATGCCTTCTAGAAGGTCTTCTGAGAGAAGGCATAGTGTAATGAGTATCGAATCTTTTACAATGTGTATAAGGCCTGCAAATGCAAGCAATTGCAATTTTTCCCGCTGGGTTTTGTTTTGCAAATATGTATTACCGTTTAATATTTTGTTTGTATTTCGATATTTCTGAGATAGATATGTATGTATGTAGGTATGTATGTATGTGTTTTTCGGAAGTGGTCGCTATATGGTTGCTTTCGGTATTTGGTATGTCGATTTATGTACATACATACATATATGTATGTATATGGGAAATTTCAACTTGCTAACGACTTTTATAAGAGACTTAGCCTTCTTTTAGCGATTTTTGGGAACTGTGAAAAATTATGAGTCCATCGTCAATAAACTTGGTACATCGTCCCGAATTTTAACCTAAGTGAACTCAGTGTTGCCATTTTAGCACTTTCAGTGCTAGATTTAGCATTTTGTTTCTCGAAAATGCATTGAAATTTTTAAAAATTATGCTGAATGCTTTTTAGCATAATTTGTTTGATAAAAAACAATATTTTTCTCGAAAAAATTCATACTATTTTACTCCAAAAAATACTTTTGGAGAACTAAAAAGTAACTTTTATTAATATTTCAACTAAATTTCTTTCGGTGTGGTAAAGCTATGTATAGACGATCGTCAGATATTACAACGTTGTCAGATCTAGAAAAGTGCTAGCAATGTACTGACATTGAAAAATTGTTAGCAAAAGGTAAATTGTCAGTTTAGACGACTGCAAGAAAACTAACAATTTCTTTGGCAAACAATGAATATATCTGTCAACCGATATTGTTTTTCCAAAATGTTGTTAATGCACACTTGTTTGTTTATTTATGTATATACAGAGTTGAATTTAGAAATAATTTCTATCACAATGCTGCCATTGGCAGATGCATAAACTTTGCACATATGACAATGAAAAGTTTTTGACAATTGTTTTAAAACAATGACAATGACAAAATTGTGTGTTTTTACGATTGTTAGATGTCTGACAATATTTTTATCTTCCAATGTACTGAAAAGGCTGTTTCTTACAACGTTGTTAGACATTTTCTGAACATTTTTCGGACAACGTTGTAATATCTGACGATCGTCTATACATAGCTTAAGTAAATGAACACGTAAATTTTTGAATTAATATTTGAAATGTAATCTATTAACACAAGTCAACAATTGTTATGCACAAAATTGGAAAAAACTATAATTTATATTTGTAATATTTGAAATAAAAATTGTATTGTTACATTGAAAAAATTTAGCACTTACTTTTTCTCCTGTAGAAGATTTTAGCCCTTAGTTTTTCAAGTTTTAGCATATTTTGAAATTCATTTTCTGGCAACACTGAGTGGACTTTATATTTAAGAATTTATTTAAGAGCTGTGATTAAATATGGGCAGATATTCACAAAGTTTATTAGTTTAATTTATACACTGTAAGAAACCACCGGTTACTTCGGGTTTGAAACTGGGGTAATGCTTGGTCCGTCCGTCTATATTTCACTTTCAAATGTTTTTATGAATTCACTCTTATGTATAGCTTTATTGAAGTGAATGTGTTGGCTGTTTCGTGAACTATCAGTGCCTTGTACCTGTTTTGGGTAAAGCAGTATGTAAGCCTTCTTGTGAAACCAGCCCCCTGTTCTCACAAAACAAAGATTGGTGTTACCAATCTGATTATGTTACAACCCTAGCACTGCTCTGTAATTTTTTTATGTATTTTTTTGTTATCTTACCGGTTTGTCACCAAAAATAATGCCTGCTCTTTTACATTGGATTATATACAAGTAATGTAGCTTTGTAGACACTACATGTTTATGTGCATTAACCGATAGCGGTTGCTTAGCTCGATCTGAAATATGCGATGATTGTGTATCTTTTGTTGTGATATATGTATGGTACTGTGCTATGATGCCGTATGTTTGTGTTCAGGGCTGTCAGATATGGCGATTTTTCGCTAAACGTGGCGATTTTTTGGTGCTTATTGCGACAGAACTTGGCGATTTCTTTGCGGTTTTTAAATGAGATGGCGATAAAAGTAACATTGACCGATTCTTTTCTATCATTAGATGCAATTAATTGTGGAGCTGAGTTTGAAACTAAATTAAACAAAATAGATATGGAAATGGTCCAAGTAAACATTTTAAAACAAAATTGTTTTATATATCTCAAGAGACTTTTAAAAGAAATATTGAATCGATAGGCGAAAAATATGAGACTCTTTAAAGTATATGGAGAATTTTCAATATTAAAATTTGGAAACCTGTTGACACAGGCTAAATTTTCTATGATACAAAATTTTTGAAAACTCTTCAAGATCCAAAAATGCTCTTAGGCTAGTATGAACTTCAGTGATCAAAATTGGCTTATATTAATTGGAAAGATTATTTTCAACCAGAAATGCCAACAAACTTACTAGACTTCTGGCCTAAAGTTTACAACTACAGCGATGTAGCGGAAACATTTCATTTTAAAGAGATTGATGTGGATGTTCTTAATATGTTGATCATTCCGACTAGTTGCGCAATAAAATTCAATATGAACTTTTGGATGCAATACTTAGAATTATTAACTATATAAAAGTAATAATAAATAATTAAAAGTTAACTGTCGTATTTATAAAAAATAAAGTATGATTAAAGTGTGCTTTAAGACAAAATGTTCCTAAAGTACACTTGAAGTCTACTTTAATTTTTTATAAATACGGCAGTAAGTATATACATAGATTTCATATCTATTTCGAACTCGATTTTATGTTTATTTTATTTTAATAAACTGACAAAGAGCCAAAACAAATTTTATTTATAATCTTCATAAATGAAAATAAAAATGTTAATTTTAAAAATTTGTCTCTAGCGACATTTTTTGCGATTTTTTTTTATTTTTTTATGCGATTTTTGGCAACTGTTTTGGCGAAGTAGGTGAAAACAAATCTGAAATTCTTATTGATACTGCTCATTTGAGTGAAGAATATACTCTATGTCTTCCTTCACGTCGTATTAGCACCTCTCTGCTAATACACTCTATTCTACACTCTCTGCTTTAGACCAGAGATGATCATTTTATACTTAAGGTGTTTATATCTGGCTAAAACTCTTTCTTTTTTTTCTTATTTTAAGCGTTTGACAATTTGTTTGCTGGGAAAAATCTTTCACCAATACAAATTCATTTTATTTTTGAACACCACTGTTTTATAGTGCAATTGCTTATTGGCCCACCCCACTACTTTGTTATGCTCTCTTAATTCAGTTGTCTTTCACAAGGGAAATGGTACACATTCTTAGCGGATGCTATAAATGTTTTTAAAATACAGTACGTAAAAAAATTATGGTACCATTACGAAAATTTTTCGTAATAAAAAATGCATTTGTTAATTCTCAATGCCTTTTCTGTTATAAAACTTTTAAAGGTCACTGGGAACCCCTTTTTTTAATTTTCAAGATAGGTTTAAATGTTTTGATTTTTAAGATAGGTTTAAAGATTTTTAACCCTTTTTAGTTGAAGTTACAAAATATGAGTTAAAAATACAAACAATTTTTTAAACCGAAACAATTTTTTACGTTTACTATTTTATAAAAATCTTTCGTATACTTTTTCGTTTTACTGTACTTTTAAATTTCTCTCATTTTCTCACCAATACATAAGCTTTTGAATTTTGATCACCTCTGCTTTAGACACACTATGATGTTAACAGTTTCAGCCAGTCTTGAACCCACCATCAGCCAATGACTCGTTCGACCTCCTGTACCCCATCATTCTCCGGCTAATCTGTAATGAAATAAACCCGCTTAGACGAATATAATCCGAACCACGTCGATGGATATCATCCATCCTCTATCCAGTAAAATGAATAATAGTTCCTTTGTTTCTTTTATTCATAACAAAAAAATACACATTTTTGTAGTCTAAAATTCACAGAATTTTGGTCCCTCACAATAGATACATATGTATGTACATATGTATGTACATATGAAGATTGTTGGCTTCGAATTTCTACATGATAATGATGTTTATATGAGGTTCATACATATTTAAGTAATGATCGGAAGTAGTCCTCTAATGGAAGCTATGACAAATTGTGCACCGATCGTTGAAATATTGTGTACGTCAATTTATGTAAATAATAAAAAAAAAAACTTACTCAACACAAGAGATTGCATCAATTGCAATAAAAAAAATCTTAAAGAGGTTCTCATCTCTTGTTCTAATTTTCAAACGGAATAACTGAAAATGTATTAGAAACATTTTCAGCATTTAAAAGCTAACCCCCTTATTCAAAAACGATTATTAAATTTAACAAACGTTTATTAAGGCAGATTTGCATATACAAATTTGCTTGATTCAAACATTCAAACGAACATTTGTTAGTTAGTGAACCAATATTTATAGATATACCCCCTTATTCAGAAACGATTATTAAATTTAACAAACGTTTATTAAGGCAGATTTGCATATACAAATTTGCTTGATAAACGTTTGTTAAATTTAATAATCGTTTCTGAATAAGGGGGTATATCTATAAATATTGGTTCACTAACTAACAAATGTTCGTTTGAATGTTTGAATCCAATTTCATAAATCGATAGTTTGAGTTGGGATCTAAAAGCTTTTTATTATAAATGTAAGCATTTATACATAAATAAGATTCCTGTCCACAAAGTTTTTCTTGTATGGGAGTCTCATATACCTACATATATATGCACGTACAGGCCTTAAGCTATATTTAATTTGCTTCATCACATGTTGTGAATATTATTCATAACAACAAAATTGATTTAATAAAATAGCCACAGTTCCTCCTGTTTGCATTTTTATTTTAATATTAAATAAACATAACCAAACACACACAATTGCTTGACAAAAAAATAGCCAGCCATTTCCACAGTTTTTCATTCAAAAAAAAAAACACAGCTCTTTTGATTTTTATTAAATTTTTTTGTTCTCCTTTCAACAGCTCAAAAACAAATTTAGAAAATTAAAAACAAACAATGAATGATGGTTGGGCAAAAAAAGGTAAAAACGGAGTTTAATGATTGCTACTCTTCTCTATTTCACAGGCAAAAACAGAAACACAACTAACAACACTTACATACATATTTACATTTTTAAGTATTATATGTATAAACAAGCAACGTACACAAACAAGTTCATGTTGACATTATAGCCACTTTATCATTTTATTTTTATACCCTGCACCACCATAAGTGGTGAATGAGAGTATATTACGTTTGTCATTTCGTGTGAAACTTTTTTAATATTCATCTGAGACCCAACAAAGTATATATTTTCTTGATCCTTATGAAATTCCAAGTCGATTGAGCTATGTCCGTCTGTCTGTCCGTCCGTGTAAAACACGCTCACGTCCAAAATACACAACTTAACTTTACAGAATTTCCAGAAAACTCTTTTGTATTTTCTTAGGCAATTTGGTATTGAAAAATCAGCAAAATCGGTAAAGTAAAAACATAGTTACGGACCAAAATAATGCCATGAAATTTTGTATACGCTCTATTTATGATAAAAGAAGTGAGTTAAATAGTATGAATCGGTCCATGATGTCTCATAGACCCAATACAAATATATTTCCCAAATATGACTCAATGACTCAAGCTATATAAATCTCTATAAAATTGGAATATTGATACAAAGTTCAGTAAAAATAAGTTTCATGCAAACAGAAATGGCAAAACTAATTTTTTTTTTATTTCGGTCCATGTTTGACCATAGACCCCATATAAAGTCCACTTCCAAAATCCACTTAAATACGTACAAAAGTAGTATAAATAATGTTAAAATGTGAAAATTTGAATTTTATGGCTCCCATATAACGATCACATCCGAAAAAGTTATTTATCTTTATATATATCGTATAAATATCGCTTATGACTCAAAACTTTATATAAATAATTAGCATATACACACAAATCATACTGCAGAATTTTATGAATTTAAGTCCATATTTAACCGTATCCCCTCCGTAAGCCCTCTTCCGATAAATCACTTCAATACCAATAAATCTCTTAAAAATAATGGCACCGATGAAAAATTTTACGCGGATCATTTGCAAACATGCCAAAATCAACCTGCTAGATTTTGCGAATATCAGTCCATATTTAACTATAGCCCCTATATAAGATCCACTTCCGAAATTAACGGTATATATTTCTTAAATATACCGTTATTACGTTGAAATTCGACGTGAGATATCCTCATATTTATAAAATTCACTGTTCCAATATTTAAGAAGTTCGGCCAATGATTTATCATAGCTGCCATACAAGGACCTTTTCCGAAAAACAAATAAATCCATAAAAACGCTTAATAAATATCGATATCGAACCAACTTTAATACAGATCAGAAATTTTAATCCAGAAATCATACTAATATCGGTTATACGGCAATTATGCTACTGGAGTTTCGAGGTGTCAGTCAATTGGCAATAGCTGCCGGATTAAGACCACTTTCGATTATAACAACCAACTATACAACTCGTGTAAATAGAGTTATTGAGATGAAATTCAATTAAAATAATCTTAAAATGTGGTTTCTATATATTAATGGATACTGGATTTAAAAGCTATCAGTCCATAATTGGTCCATTTCTACAATGCCACCCATAAATCTTTTGTAAATAATGTTTTTGAGATCAAATTCTATTAAAAGAACCTCACCTTATAATCCTACTCTCTTTTATATTCTGTTTCTTAACTTGTTGTCAATATGGAAAAATATTCTCTTAATTGTTAGATTGTTATGAAAATAAGACAAACTCTGTAGTAAAATTGTCTTTCTAACAATATAGGTATAAAATACTAAAAAAAAATTCCACTAATACTGCATAAGAACACAGAATAAGGATATACTAGTCCTATAGCCAGTGCAGATTTTGTATTACGTTTATGTGGAGGGTATTTAAGATGCGGCACAGCCGAATATTTCACTCTAACTTGTTTGGTTTCCGGTTTTCATTTTCTATTTATGTTTGTAAGAATCCGTGTTGGTAAATATTAAAATTAATAAATCTACAATAAACAAATGAAAATGAGAGCAAAGCAACGTTGTCTGTTTATTTAAATAAGATAAAATGTTTATTGAACCCTGTTGGCTAACGACGCGGCGAGCCGATAGGATACCTAGTGCGACATTGTTAGTAAGATTTCTAAAAATCTTTTAAACTGCTATCAATATACTATTAATTGTGGAGATCTAAATTTGTCGAGAACTAAAGTCAAATCCTTATACATAATTGCAGCATTAATACAATAACACAAAATTCATTAAAATGGGTCTATTTTAGTAAATTGTATAAGATTTTTTTAAGAAATTCCATTTTTTATTCAACGCATAAGTCCGGATCCGGAATATTTAAGTGTCACATTTATTTCGTCGATATTTACACAGCACAATATAATTGCTTAAATCACTCGTATTTTTATTTGAGTGTATACACGCATTTGTATACAAATACATATTGAATACAAATAAGAGGGTAACACAAGTTGCTAGTACAGTCAAGTGTGTACTCGTCTTATCTTCCCCAATTCAAACCACTTCAGATGTAAAATTTCACAAATATTAAAAGTATAATTTTTACGTACTTATAACTGACCTGAGTAAAATTTCGGTTCGATATGGATGTTTATGTAGCTTAATGAGTTTTCGGGAGTAGTATCATAAAATTGGGTTTGAATATTTCTATATATGTACTATTTGTGTCGAATTTAAACTTTCTGCTGATGCTTATAAGAGATTTATGCGCATGTAATTGATTTCCGAAAGTGGACTTTATATGGGGGCTACGGTCAAATATGGACCGATCGCCATGAAATTAGTCACGAGGGATTATTTTTGTTAAATTTCAACTGAATAGTGATTTTGATAAAAGATTTATGCGCGTTTAAGTGATTTTCGAAAGTGGTATTTTTATGTGGCTATGTATATCAAAATATGGACCGATGAAAAATATCGTTTTCAGATTTCACTTTGCATGAACATTTGTGTACCATAAGGTCACATTCCGGAAAGGCATTTGTGAAATCGCAGACCGATTTCTGCCATTTTCAGCGAGAACTGTTCTTATATATAAAAAAAAGTGTGCAAGATTTCATGGTATTATCTGCATTATACGAGTATTTGAAGAAAATAGAAAAAATATCTGTAAAACATCGAGGTAGTCTGAAGCTTTTATCTATATAACTAGGATCATACTCGAGCGATGTTGCCCATTTTCAATACCAAACATTTTGGTTGCTCAAAGACTGTTTGGTAAAAATTTCATTGTTCTATATCTTTTTTGAAGCTCTATCGTGCCTTCAACAGACGGACGGACATGGCTAGATCGACTTAGAATCTTACAAGGACCCAGAATATATGACTTTTTGATTCTCCGACCATTATGTCGAATTGTGCAATTAGTGCAATAATATATTTGTATGTATTTGATTTTGCAAAGCTGTGTCTTTTGAAATATTTGCATAAAAAGATCAAAGTCTACTGTTAGTTTTTTATGAGGTTGCTTTGTTTATGATTTAAAAGAAACATACATTAGTTTGGTACTAATTTAACTGCTTGTGGTAAACACTTTTTGCAGATTATCCAACACAAATTAAATTATAAAAAAAAAGATTAAAGATTAAATTATAAGAAACTGTCAAGAACCATTGAGGAGAATATATTAGTAATGATAAAAAGTGGTTATTCTACGCTGGTAATAACTAACCATCTTAATGTAAGTTAATTAGTGGTCATATAAAAAAGGCTTTATAGTGTTACCAAACCACGTAAGCGGACGTACGTTTCATGATAACACAAATGAAAAAAGACAAGTGTTTAATATCAAACACGATATTCCCGATATTGGTTACATCTCAGTAACAAAATGAAAACCTGGGGCCAAATTACCGCATTCGTGATCGAATGAGCTATCGTATCATATATCGAAATTATTATAAAATGTACTAAATTTATTGCTCGATATCGAATGCCATAATCTCAAATAAGAAAATTACGATAAATTTTCCTCGATATCGAATGCGGTAATTTGGCTCCTGCATTGTCGATAAAAGCACGGTTAAAGTTTGCAGAAAAAGTAAATAACTGGAAACGTGTAATCAGGTCAAATCTAATCATTTTCCATCTGAAGGTGGCGCCGGAGAGCTCAGAGTATTTCAAGACACCATATAAAGGTAATGCATGATTTTATATTTTAAAATTTTTTACAGAATAACGGTAATTAAAGAAAAGAAAGTTTCAAAAAAACTTCTGAATAGTGACCGGATTTTATGTGAACAATGCTTTATTAGTATTTACTCATGCTAGTGTGGGGTATTAAACTACGACTCACATTCTCACATGTTTTTATCACATCTATATTTAAATCTTATAGTTGTGTAAAGCAACTATTTAGAAATTTACTTTATTTAGCTGCGTGTTTGTTAGTTTAAGGGATAATTTAAAGCTATTATGAGAACATAGATTTAAAACTAAATCTAGAGTATGTCTGTAGCCGCCGGAAAATGTTGCATCCCAGTACAAAGTTGTGATTCTTTTGAGGCACTTAAGAAAAAAGCAATTTTTCAAGTAATTGAAAAAAGGCGCTTGTTAGATACATTAGTGTAAGAACATAAATGCTAATTTATAAGCAAGGAACCTGACACTACTGTGCCCTAATATTGTAAGTCTATACTTGAAAACCTTAAATTTTTCCTTAGGTACTAAATAGATGCTTTCAATACTGTGTAACATTTTTGCTGGAATGCTATTGCTAAGTCTTTACATTCAAGGGGGTATGAAATTACTATTGTTGTTTTCCAGATTGTCTTCTATTGTTTTTTAAACATTCGTCTATTTATTAAAGTAAACCCCTGGGCACAGCAAGCAACGTCAGTTAATATTATGTTTTATATTTTCTGCAACATACTCGTACGAGTAATTTTTGTATTTTTCCCTTGGCTGGCGTTGGAGAATTTGGTACAGCATTTTACTATTAAATGCAGCGCTGCCAACTTTGACGGTTTATCGTCATTTTGACGACTTTTTAAGTCCGCGAACAAAAATGACGATTTTTTAAAAGCAATACATATGGTAATCGTTTTTCCTAAAATTAAAATTTTGTAAGTCCCCTTTTGCAATGTAGAAATTGAAAGGCAGACAGCCGAAGTTTGTGGGTGAGGGGTTGAAGAGGTAGAGTGTGTAGTACACGACTATCTGTACTGGACATTTTTTTGTAAAAGAGTTTTGGTTAATTTCGATATTCAAAGTTTTAATAACGAAGACATATTTTTAAATAAAGATGAAGTGTATCTTGGCATTTACGTGGACTAGAACCAATCTAGTTTAAATATTGAATATAGTCAATATAATATATTTGTTGAATTCTGAATCCAATTTTATATTGAATTGGTTTCACAAATTTTAAAACGTTTTGACTTAGGCGATAAACTTTTAGAAGGATTAAACTCCATTGAACCAAGCGTAGCTTTAAACAAAAAAATGATTCAATTTTACAATTGGTCAAACTTTTTCTAAATTGATTAAATGGAAAAGAATATCAAGAACTTGATAATGAAGTTCGAGAATTACGTAATATGAAATTCACCGAACTCGAAACATTGGCGTTTTGGAAAAATGTTTCTAATTTAAAGAGAGTCAATAATGCCTTCCCAATTTTAACATAAATTGTTTCGAGTTTAATGGAGCTTCCACATTCGTCGGCCAACGTTAAAAGAATTTTTAATATTGTAAATTTAAATAAAACAAGTAAGAAAGTATAGTCGGTCAAGCCCGACCATATAATACCCTACACCTAGTACATATAAATAAAAAGTATTTCAGAAATGGGCGTTATTTGCGATATATCACCTATTTTGGACCAAAATTCAGTGTCATGATTTCTGTAAATATAAATATTATATGTGTTAAACTTTATCTCGATATAAATACTTTTAAAAGATTTATGGAAGTTAAAGTGAGTTACGGAGAGCCATTCACCATTACAAAATTAGGTGTCATTATTTCTGTATATAAGAAACTTATTTGTGTCGAATTTTATTTGATTACCAAAATTTTTTAAGAAATTTATGCTCTTTAAAGTGATTTTCGGAAGTGGACCTTACATGGGAGCTACGACTAATTATGGACCGATCATAATAAAAATGATCCGTATTATTAGTATCCATATGAAATATATTTGTGTTAAATTTATTTGGATACCAACATTTTTGAGTGAGTTATGCTCTTTAAAATGATTTTCGGATGTGGGTCTAATCTAATACGACTAATTACGAACCGATCACAATAAAATTGATCCGTATTATTAGTATCCATATGAAATATATTTGTGTTAAATTTTATTTGGATATCAACATTTTTGAGTGACTTATGCTCTTTAAAATGATTTTCGGAAGTGGGCCTTATATGGCAGCTACGACTAATTTTTGACCGATCGTCATAAAATTTTACCATATTTTATGTATATATACGAAACATATTTGCGTTCAATATTATTTGGAGACCAACATTTTTAAAAGAGTTATGCTCGTTTAAGTGATTTTCGGAAGTGGGCCTTATATGGGAGCTACGACTAATTATAGACCGATCGTTATAAAATTCTACCATATTATATGTATATGTACAAAACATATTTGTGTCAAATTTTATTTGATTACCAACATTTTTTAAGAAATTTATGCTCTTTAAAGTGATTTTCGGAAATGGGCCTTACATGGGAGCTACGACTAATTATAGACCGATCGTCATAAAATTCTACCATATTATATGTATATGTACGAAACATATTTGTATTCAATATTATTTGGATACCAACATTTTTAAGAGAGTTATGCTCTTTTAAGTGATTTTCGGAAGTGGGTCTTATATGGGAGCTACGACTAATTATGGACCGATCGTCATAAATTTTTACCGTATGTTATGTATATGTACGAAACATATTTGTGTAAAATTTTATTTCGATACCAACATTTTTGAGTGAGTTATGCTCGTTTAAGTGATTTTCGGAAGTGGGCCTTATATGGGAGCTACGACTAATTATAGACCGATCGTTATAAAATTCTACCATATTATGTATATATGTACGCAACATATTTTTGTTGAATTTTATTTGATTACCAACATTTTTTAAGAAATTTATGCTCTTTGAAGTGATTTTCGGAAGTGGGCCTTACATAGGAGCTACGACTAATTATGGACCGATCATAATAAAAATTATCTGTATTATTAGTATCCATATGAAATATATTTGTGTTAAATTTTATTTCATATTAAATACAGTTGTGTTAAATTTTATTTCGATACCAACATTTTTGAGTGAGTTATGCTCTTTAAAATGATTTTCGGAAGTGGGCCTTATATGGCAGCTACGACTAATTATGGACCGATCTTCACGAAATTTGTAGATGTGCGTTAGCTTCATTTGTGGTAAATTTTGTTTGCATACTTGCATAATTCAAAGATTTATGACTGGAAAACCCAAATTTCGGGAGGACATTTGTATGGGGGCTAGGTGAAATAATGGCCCGATTTCCACCAGTTTCAATCCTATCCATCCTTGGGCTGGAAAAATATCACGTACCAAATTTTATCGAAATATCTTTAAAATTGCGACCTGTGCTCTGCGCACAAACTTTACATGGACAGCCAGCCAGCCAGACGGACGGACGGACGGACATCGTTAAATCGACTCAGAAAGTAATTCTAAGCCGACCGGTATACTTTAAGGTGGGTGTTGGTCCGATATTTAGTGGCGTTACAAACATCAGCACAAATCCAATATACCCTCCCCACTATTGTGGTGTAGGGTATAACAAAATCCAGAAATGCTTTGCATTCTTCAACATTACAAGGAATATTGTTTTCAAAAGATTATCTTAATTCAAATAATTCTCAGTGTTTTAATATAGCAATTAAAATGACTTATTAAAAAATGTCACACAAAAATGTACCAGAGTAAAGTCACATAATACCAAAATTAAATTAATTATTTTTTTTATCAAATAATAACTTTATTTACACGTAAATAAAATAAAAATATTTAAAAACTTAATAAAAAAAATGTTTTTGGTTTTTGGTATTTTTAAGGTATATTTTGTCTTCACGATTTTTTGACGATTTTTTTCTTGTTAACTTGACGATTTTTTTTAAAAATTGACGATTTCTCCAAAAAAAAAAGTTGGCAGCACTGATATACATACATATGTCTGGATGAAATGTATGTAAATTATTTGCTTTTCTTTTCTAATCCCTTAGCATTGCTATTTTCAAATACATATAGAACCGCGAGTATGCATTTTAACAGGAAGACATTGCTAACATGAATGCAAATATGAGTACTCCGGTACAGATTTCACTAGCAGTCGATATATATAGTGGTAAACTTATAATTAGAAACGACTTTTCAGCATATATATTTTTTTATATATTTTAAAAAGTTAGTTCAACATATTAAAACTAATAATAGTAAGGTAACAAATTATTATTAATTTTAAAATAAAATAAAAAAAAATCACAGCATCAATACTATTTTAAGGAAAATTAACTTAAACACTAAAAAAAATCGCAATATCAAATTGGTCACATAATTAGAAACTAAACAAGTAAGAGTTTATATTCGGCTGTGCCGAATCTTATATACCCACCACCAAATCACCTATTATAGAGATTTATAAGAGAATTATGCGCATTTATTTGATTTCCGGAAGTAGACTTTATAGTTCCCATTATGGTTAAATATGGACCAATCATCATAAATCTTTGTGTTGAATTCCAACTTGATAACGGCTTTATGCACATTTAAGTGATTTGCGGAACTCGAATTCTGTACATCAATTTAAATGTATATTCTTATTATGCTTGTCAAATTTAAACTTGTTAGTGATTTTTATAAGAGATTTATGCTCATTTAAGTGATTTTCGGGGCTACGGTCAAATATGGGCCACTCATCATGAAATTTAGTACCACGATTTAAATAATTATTTTGATCATGCTTGTCGAATTTCACCTGGAAAGTCATTTTTACAAAAGATTTATGTTCATTTAAGTGATTTTCGGTAGTGATCTTTGTATGGGGCTATGGTAAAAATTATGGACCGATGCAAACAAAATATTTTTTTAGGAATTCACTTTGAATGAAACTTATTATTGCAGAATTTTGTTTAGATACGGTATTTCTATAGACATTTTTGTACCATAAAACCATAATCCGGGAAGACATTTGTATGGGGGATATGAGAAATCGTGGACCAATTCCTTTCAGCAGGACTTATCTTTCTATAACAAAATGAAAGTGTGCAAAAGCTAATGGTATTATCTGAATTATATTTGAAGAAAACAGCGAAAAATATATAACTCGGATCCTAATGGACCGATTCTGCCCATTTGCAACACCAAACATTTTGGAATGTTTGTTGAAAATTTCATTGTTGTAAATCTTTTTATCAAAGCTTTATGATGATTTCAACAGACGACGGACATGGATAGATCGCCTTCGAATCTTATACGAACCCAGAATATATAGACTTTTTGGCTATACGACCATTACTTCGATGTATTACAAACGGAATGACAAACGCAATACACCCCCATCTTTTTGTTGGTGGGTATAAAAAATATATAGAAAAAATCTTTGTGAGGTTTAACAAAACGGACTTATCCTTTAATATTTGTTGGATCACCTTGTTTTTAAAAACAATCGTCAGTCTTTTTGGTAAACCTTAATAAAACGCTGGCATGTTTGTAGATATATGTTTTCCCAGCTTTGTTGCACCAAATGAAAAAATTCATCATTATTTCATGGACTTTTGTTCTTTAGGTCTCTTTTTACAATTGCCCATAAGTTTTCAATTGGGTTAAATCAGGACTTTGGGGTGGCCAGTCAAGAACATCAATATTTTGATCCAAAAGTGTTATGTTATGTTATTTATGTTATTTTAATACCCATTACATTAATGAATTGAGTTAACAGAAATTGTCAGATAGGGAAGAATTTAGGTTTAAAAAAAATTAATAAAAATTTAAATAGATAGAATTTTAAAAAACGGGAAAAACCATTTGGGTTAAATTGCATGATGTTTATAATCAAGAAATTTCAACTATTTATTTAAGAAAATTCTATGAAAAAAAAAGTAAAATTTTGTCTGAAATTTTGAAAATTTTTGAATTTAAAAATTTTTTTTTTTTAATTTTTGATAACCCATTGAATGCGCCTCTCAAACGATACCAAATTTACATATAGTTCCTTTGGAACAAATGTGAAAAAACCAAAAAAAAACTCAAAAAAGGAGTTTTTTATCCTTTGATCCAGCTCACCAAATATTTACCCCAGGACAAAAAAATTGAGAAACGTAGTCTTAAAATGAATCAAATTTTCACATTAGTCGGGAACATCGATACCTTATTTTTTCTCCATACAAACGGGGCCACCCTAATGTATATATAGATATATGGAATTATGTATGTACAATTTGAACATTTTGGAAAATACATTGAGAAATTAGATATAGGGCATACTTTTTTTAATATACATTATTAAATGTTCAAATGCGATTCTATAGCTTTTAAAGACCTATAGTGCACTTATGATCTTGTATATTTTTGGTAGCTGTTAATTACCTACCGTTCATGGAGTAATTAAAAAAATTTTACTACAAATTTTATTAAAGAATCTCTGATTTGTATGGTCTACTTAAAACCCTATAGTAATCGGCTAACATCTACCTTAAAGTAGACCTATCAACTCAGATTCAATTTCTGAGTCGATTTGACGATATTCGTTTAACCTTACTGGTTGAAGATTGTCTTACTTAAACATAAATGTCGTTAAAATGTTGGTATTCAAATTATCCAAAGTATCCAAATCATTAGGCCTAATTTAATGATGTTACATAATTATTCATTGTGGCATGGTAGCAAAATGTGTCTTGTTTTTATACCCTCCACCACCATAAGTGGGGAATGAGGGTATATATAAGTTTTTCATTCTTATGAAATAAATAAAAAATATTCATCTGAGACCCAATAAAGTATATATATATTCTTGATCCTTATGAAGTTCTAAGTCGATTGAGCAGTGTCCGTCGTCTCTCTAAAACACTCTTACGTCCAAGAGACAGGATCAAAATTAACAGAGTTTACAAAAACCCGTTTATAATTCTACTCTCTCTAAAACACTCTTACGTCCAAGAGACAGGATCAAAATTAACAGAGTTTACAAAAACCCGTTTATAATTCTACTAAGCAATTTAGTATTGAAAATCAGTAAAATCGGTATGGTAGAACCAGAGTTATGGACCAAAATATGAGACAACCTCCATAAAAATTTTAAATTTTTAAAAATTTTTCTTGCAATTTTTTTAAATATATTGCAGATATTGCCATGAAATTGTGTAGACGTTATTTTTATGATAAAGGAACAAAGTGTGAGGAAAATCGTAAAAATCGAGTCATGATTTCTCATAACTCCCATATAAATATATTATTAATACAATATTAATACAAAATTCGGCAATGTCATGTAAAAAGAAATAGCAAAAGGAAATTTTGTTTTCTTCGTTCCATGTTTGACCATAGACCATAGATAAAGTCCACATCTAAAATTCACTTAAATACGTATAAATCTGGTACAAATATAGTTACCAGATTAAAATTCGACACAAATAATTCTTATAGATATATAAATTGTTGTACTAAATTTTATGATGGTCGGTCCGTAATTGGTCATAGCGCCCATATAAGGACCGCATCCGAAAAAGTCATTTATCTTTATATTATTCTTATAAATATCGGTACTGACTCAAAACTTTATATATATAGATATAGATATATAGATCATTTAAATATCTCTTTTAGAATTATAAAATTTTGAGCAATTTTCAATTCCATATTTTTTAATTGCCACTTTTTTTTTTGTAATGATTTTAGAACTGGCTTTCAATGTTTTTTATTTAAAGTAGTGTATTGACTTTATGAAAATGCTACAGACCAAATATAAAGTACAACATAAATGTTAAATAATTGTCATGCTACTGAGCATCCATACGTACATATAAAATGATGCTAATATGTTGCTTCAGCTAACACAAGTTTATAATTATCTATTTAGATAATTTCAATCCTGTGCACTCAAACAAAATACACACACTGTATCTACTCATAAACATACATATATTCGTATATTTCAATGAAGCAAACATTAAGTAGTATTTACATCTAACAATACTCACACTTACATACTCCTATATCAATTTGGTAGTGTTCCAGTATGCATGTATAAATACATGTAATTATATTACTTTGTTACCATGTTTTCCTTATGCTTTTGCTCCAGCGGATTTCAAATAATAGAACATTTGCAGGTATTATGTTTTTGTTTGTCTTTGGAAACACAATAACAAATATCCCTTTTGAAACCTTAATTTTGTTTTTGAATACAAGCAAAATATTTTGAGTATTTCAAGTTTCCAATTAACAAAATAACAGAAAGATTTATAGCAACAACAAAAACAACATCAGAATTGACAATTTCACATTTTCATTATTATTTATGTAATACGTAGACATTCGTAAAACGCCCATACAATTTCGTTAACAGGAAATAACTTTATAAAGTATTAGCATGACCAGAAAGATAAGTGGTATATGACGCTTGTCATTCCGCTTGTAACACATCGAAATAATGGTAGTAGAACCAAAAAGTCTATATATCGTGGCTCCTGATAAGAGTCTATGACATGTTCGAACTAGCCATGTCACTCCGTCTGTCCGTGTGTTTAAGGCACGATAGAGCTTCGAAAAAGAGACATAGAAAATTAAATTTTAACCAAACATTATTTGATCCACTGAAATGTTTGGTACTGAAAATGGGCAAAATCGGTACAGTAGAATTCGAGTTATAGATCAAAGTTTCGGACTACCTTGATATTTTTTTTTGCTATTTTTTTAAATATAATGCAAATAATACCATGAAATTCTGCACAATTTATTTTGATTATAGAAGGACAAGTCCCGTTAAAAATGGCAGCAATCGGTCCACGATTTCTTATAGTTCCCATACATATGTTTTCCCGGAATATGGCTTAATGGTACATAAATGTCTATAGAACTTCCGTATTCACACAAAATTCGGCAATAATAAGTTTTATGCAAAGTGAAATCTCAAAACTATATTTTGTTTTCATTGGTCCATATTTTGACATAGCTCCATACAAAGGCTACTTCTAAAAATGGGCATAAATGGGTATAAAACTTTTAAAAAAATCACTGTAAAGTTAGAATTCAACACAAATTTCATGCTGATCGGTCCATATTTGACCGTAGCCCCCATATAAAGTCTACTTCCGGAAATCACTGAAATGCGCATAAATCTCTTATAAGCATCAGCAATTGATTTTTTAATTTTTAATGTATTTATTTAATAGGAGAAAACGCATTTATCCCTTAGATACTAGTATAAAATATTGCACAGATTTGGCTTAGCCTTATATCTATTCCTATTGAATCTACTTGCGCAGCATGAAAAATTGCACTGTTCTCTAATTTTTATCGCAAGTTTATCTGCACTAGCTGTAAAAATTTAATATTATTGTAAACAACGCAAATTATTTTGTTGCTGGAAGTAAAGAAAGTAAATACGTACGAATGTATGTTTTTTTTTCAAGTAAGCTAACTAATTTCCACTCACCTTTTTTGTCCATTAAAAAAATCATTTTCCACAAATTGTAAATTTGGTTTTTTTTTATTCTGTTTGTTTATTAAAAACAACTGTCAAATCGAATCAAATTTATTAGTCATGTAAACAGCATGATTCATAAACATGATTCAGAAAGCGAAGCAG
Organism: Bellardia bayeri; assembly: GCA_950370525.1. Lineage (NCBI taxonomy): Eukaryota > Metazoa > Arthropoda > Insecta > Diptera > Calliphoridae > Bellardia > Bellardia bayeri. The sequence goes on from OX493268.1 coordinate 50,318,932, forward strand.
GTGATTCAAGTCGTCGTGGAAACATAGTATTAGCATTAATTTACAAGTGCTTTCTATCAGTAAATATCATAAAAAAAAAACTAAACTTAAGCTATGTATAGACGGTCGTCAGGTATTACAACGTTGTCAGATCTAGCAATGTTCTAGCAATGTACTGACATTGAAAAATTGCTAGCAAAAGGTAAACTGTCAGTTCAGACGACTGTAAGAAAACTAACAATTTCATTGGCACACAATGAATTTATCTGTCAACCGAAATTGTTTTCCAAAATGTTTTAATGTATATACAGAGTTGCATTTAAAAATAATTTTTATGACAATGCTGCCATTGGCAGATGTATAAACTTTGCACATATGACAATGAAAAGAGTTTGACAATTGTTTTAAAACAATGACAATGACAAAAAAAATTGTTTACACGATTGTTAGATGTCTGCCAATATTTTTGTCTTGCAGTGTTCTGAAAATGCTTTTTCTTACAATGCTGGAAGATACAAATTTTAAGTTCACACGGTTGTTAGACATTTTCTGAACATTTTTCGGACAACGTTGTAAATCTGACGACCGTCTATCAATAGCTTAACATATATTGTGAAGTTTTTTAAATACCCGTAACAACAACAATTAAAACAAATAGATTAGATTATGCCTTTTACGTCAAATATTTATCATGTGTGACCGAACCGTAAGATACGATCTGGAAATAATTTTTTCGAAGATTTCTGATGTGTTTTATACTAGTATAAACTCTCGGTTATAAAGTATACTAAGCTCAAGGATTTTTACGAAATAGTTAGGACGATAGGTATAGTTTAAAATTTAGGAACACTAGATTGACAAATGGAGACAGCATATAATGGTGATTTTTTAGCGACTTCATTTTGGCAAGACTGTTTTTATGTAACATGTAACTGTTAAACATCTCAGTTTGGTCTATAATTTAACCACGAATCCACCTAAATCCAAGTAATCATTGAATTTTATTATAAAATCCATGCTCGGTTAAGAAAGTTTATTGTGCACTTCTTTATTGGAAAATTGTGTTTAGCGATGAAGCTCATTTCTGGTTGGATGGATAAGTAAACAGCAAAATTGTCGTATGTGGTACGAATAGCAGCCATAAGCATTGGCCGTACCTGCAATACTTGTGGCACTGTTTGGTGTGGATTATGGGCCGGTGGCATCATTGAACCGTATTCTTTCAAAGACGACGAAGGCAGAAACATTACTATAAATGGCGACCGCTACCGTTCGGTGAATACAAATTTTTTAAATTGGCCACCTACATCGTGTGCTGTAACGTGTTTAGACTATTTTTTGTGAAACGGGCCTGAAACGGTTGACGTATGGGAAGCTAATATTGAAGAATTTATTTGTGATATATCGGCCGATATGTTGAACAGAGTATGCCAAATTTTAACCCAACGTATGAACTATTTGAGGCGTAGCCGCGTTCAACATTTACATGAAACAATCTTTAAACATCGTTCTATCACTTAAATAAAGATTTTATAAATTTCTCCAAATTTTGTGTGCTTTTTATACCCTCGCCTACCTATTGGCCAACCGACTTCAGCAAGCTACCAGACCTTATTGACTTTGATGTAATTAAAAACATCAAGCGCGATCAGGTACTTAAGAAGACAATGGCAAAACAGTCGTTCCCCAACCACTAAGGCCCAACTACAATTATGCCTGACAACTCTTCGCAACAAATTGAGACAGAACCACGAGTCTGCAATAGAAGGCTATCTAAACAGATGCCACAAAAAATTCCAATTACAGCTTATGGAAGGCTGTACGGCATATGATATGCCCTATAACCCAAGAATCTCCATTAAGACAAATGAAAAATTAAACGCTTTCGCGGGCCACCTTGAGAATACATGTTTCTGTCGTCCAATCATTCCTGATAAGGTAAACCATACAATAAAATTTAACATAATTCAAGTAAAATCTGGAATAGCAAAAGTGAATATTAGAAAATCTCCCGGACCTGACCGCATCACAGGGTCAATGATAAGGAACTTACTATCGTCTGCTTCTAGAATCTTGCTGCTCATTTTTAACGCGATATTAAGAGTCGTATACTTCCCATCCTCATGGACGAGGTCTATAATTATTATGATTCTCAAGCCAGGAAAAGTTGCTAGCCAGGTTGCGTCGTACAGACCGATAAGCTTATTATCAATCCTATCGATTTAAAATTGCGATGAGAATTTATATCTTTGTTGATGATATTGGTGAGTAGTTTAACACATTGGTCGTAGAAATGTTTATCTCTTTGGTTAGGTGACCTTTGGCTTCTTCTTTTAAACGTTTTTCTGCATTTTATAAATTTTATAATGTTTGGACAGTCCTGCCGTCCTGCCATAGGATTCAGAAAATGGAGTGCAGTCATTACGAGCTTCAAGCACAATTTTTACGAATTTTTCTATTTCTCTGTCGATTGAAGTTCTTGAATTATATAATCGGTTATTAATGGTTATTTTGTTGTTTATTATGTTTCTAAACGCTGTCCAATTTGTAAGTTATTGTAGTATCTTACATCTCTTTCACTTAGTGATGCATTTCCAATTTTGCAGACAATTGGTCTGTGATCTGATGGAATTTCATATTCTAACAAGTCATCGCTTATATTTAATTGTGTATTGCTTAAAAGGCAATAGTGGAGGCATTTCTATTTCTTTGAGGTGGATAAAAAGTTGGGCCATTAGGATAATATATAAAAAAGTTATTTGACTGCTCAAGTCGAAACAATATGTTTCCTGCAGTATTATTTTCTATACAATTCCAAGCGGAATGATCGCCCAAAATAATAAAATCTTTATTTAATGAAGTGAGGTTAAGAATATCACTATTAAATGTATTTCTATACTTCGGTGAATAAGCAGAACAAATAATAAGTGTTTTGTTGTTTAATTTTACTTCAACTGCAATATTTTCAATTCCTATAGTATTACAAATCGCAAGTGCTTTATGTTGAACTGATCTGTGTTTAACAAGTGCTACACCTCCCCCTATCGTTACGATATATAACATAATTTTTAAAATAAGTTTTGTGTTTCTCATTTAAGTGAGTTTCGTTTAGAGATGCAATATGAATATTTTCTCTTTAGATCAACGATTCAAATTGCATTAAATGTGAAAAGGTAGAAATGTCATTCGCATTCCAATGAAGAATATTTCACCATTGACATAACAACCTGTATTTGTTGTATTTTAGTTGTGCATTTTTGAAGATCACTTAATGCATTTGTAATAATATTAAACAGTTCATCTATACTAAAGAGATTATCGTTACCTCTCACGCAGTCAGCGTATGAAAAAGTATTATGATGTGGGTTGTTAATGCTGTGCGTTTGTACCCAGTAAAAATTGGAGCTTACATGCAAGCAGGTTTATAAGGGAACGAAGCTATTTTCTCCCTTACAAACCTGCTTCGGTAAGGCATGATTTTTATATAGCGAATTCCCACTTGGAAGCATTACCTTTTAAAAAATTAAGCGTGTTTTCACCCATTACATTCAGCTGTGAGTAACAGCTATAAGTAAGCACTTATTTAATGTTTCTATGGCGTTACTTCTTTCATTGTTTACAAAAAGCTCTTCCCTAATGCTTTTCCAGAAGGCCTGAATTCATAGCTGATGTGAAGCTATTACAGTATTGCTAATATAAAACCCTTTCTTCATGCTACTTAAGAATCTATGAAATAATAACATCCGTGTGAAATGTTTATTTTATTTTTATTGGAAATTATTATTAATGAATTAAAATACATTCTATGTTAAAAAAATTAAATTAATGTCGACAAAAGCAAAGAAAAATAAAATATAGATTCTTTAATAAAAAACAAATTAATAGTAATAAAAAATAATAATAATAATAAATAATAAAATTCATTAATACTTAAAAATAAATTCGTTTAGTTACTATAAAATGATTATTTATAATGAACTGACTTTTAAAAAGTCTACTTATACTTATTCGCAAAGTTTTAATTTTAATTAAAAACATAGGATTATAATTCAGATGATATTTAATAAAATTAGAAATTTCGAAAACAAAATTGATTTTGATTCTTACGCTTAATGATCTTATTACCTTAGGTCCCTTTTTAGTTTCCTAAAGTCTAAAAATTGTTTACTGGGTAATGGGAGATCATTGTTTGAATACTGTGGTGAGTAACGTTTATTGTTGCTATAATGCATATTTTTACTTGTTGCTATAGCTCTTGTCTCTAAGTAAAGCCATCGAAAAGGGCAATTTGCTGAGTGGTCAGTTCGTTCTTTGCCATTCTTTTTACAATTGAAACATGAAAACATAGCAGATACCATGGTGAAATTAAATACAAGGTGACAGCATTGCTACAACAATTACAACAAGGCAAGAACAACAGGCATTTTTGTTTGTGTAATACTTTCGTTACTGTCAAAAACATCTGGCATAAAATAAAGAAAACAAACATACAAACATGGATAAAAACAGAAAACAATAGTAGTGAAAAATTGTTTATTTTATTTTCTTAAACAATTTCGAAACTCGTGATGATTTTGTTCGGGGCATTTTGATTAATGAGGAAATTCTAGACAGTCGTATCTGTGTTTCCATCTTGCCACGCGAGCAGTATGCTCGAAAGGTGAACAATTGGCTGATATATTGGCAATTAAGACTGCTGCTATAAAAATTATGAAATTACCTCTGAAACAGGATGAAAGTGATTACTTTTCCAGCAGTGATGAAGAAGATTCACAACCTTTTTCTCCCCTACCTGATGATGCCAATAGTGAGGCCATTTAAATAACAGATTTGTATAATTTTGTTAATACAGGCTACTTTATTTTTTAGTTTTCCTATCGTAAGTGGTCGATTCTTTGGCCAGAGGTTTTCAGGAGAAATCAAATCCAGATTTCTATATACCCGAAATTCTTCCCGCTACGCGTACAACATGTCTCTCAAAGAGGTCAACTTTAATGTGGTTAAGGCTATTTTCAGTTTGCCCACCATTACGGAACCCTCTAATAATAATGTTTTAATTAAAATTAATGCAGTCTTATTCTTCCAAAAAAGTTTTTATTTTTATTCAAATTTTAAAATAAAAGATTGGAAATATACATAATAAAAAAAAATTTATAGTGTGTTCTCGAACTGGCTTTATTTGAAATAAAGCTGCTTGGAGTAAGATTCTTTTGGCATAACTTACTCCACTGTTCTCTTTTTCTTGGGTCTTGAGGAACCTTAAAGAAAGTACCACTTCCAGCTACTCCTTTTTTACGGCATAAGATGCAACAACGCATTTTTCTGCAGCAAAAAAAAATTACTTTTAAAGAGGAATAAACTTTGACTATTTGTAAACAACTTTTTGACATTTTCAATTTCACCATGAACAGAGCAAAAAATAATCAGCTGGCGCTATGCTGTCACCTTGTATTTAATTTCACCATGGCAGATACTTTATTTTGCTTTTGAAGTGGGCAATCGTTAGTATGGTGTTGATTTGCATATAACATGCATGCTGGTTGTCGATTGCAATGGCCACCTCCATGTCCATACATAAGGCAATTTCTACATTGTGTTGGGTTGTCATGTTTCTTTGGTTTATATTTTTTCCATGATACTATTACGTTGCATATGGATTTTACATTGCTCAATGATTTTGGGTTGAAATTTGTTCTCGAAAATTGCACTTTGTATACGGCATTATTCACTGAGCTGAATTTCGTATTAACTTCGGTAACCGATAAGGGAGTTAAATTATAGCTTTGAATCTCGTTGTTTATATCGTCGATACTGATTTTCGGAAGACCATAAAGAAACACGGCATACAGACGATTTTCTTTCGAGTTAAAGGAGTGGAATTCAATTTTCCTGTCTAGTAAAATGCATTGTAAGAACTGGTGTTTTGTAGAAATACTTTGGTTCCAATAGATGTACGTTTGTATACTGCATCCTTACCCAATAATAGTTGGAGATCAATTAATTTAATTTTTTCATCGACTACCAATGGTGGAGGTTTTGCTGTTTTCACTTCATTTATGTTGGACTCTGCATCCAATTCCATATCATTTAGTTTAGCTAATTAACTAAACCGATTTTTTGATGTTGTAGGTAGGTTAGCTAACAAACCTATTGGAAGATTTCCTGACTTTCTCTGTCTCTTCATGTTAGATTTTTTTAAATCTAGATTATGAGACTTGGCCCCCGGGGCCATCTACGTATTGCTATCACTGCAAATGTTTTGTAAACTGACGTGAGAAAGAGTTCAATAGGAACAAAAACCGAGATTACAAAAGCAAAATGTATTTATTTTGAAATTTCAAACGTAAGTTATTTGCAAGTTATTCACTGTTCAATATAAGACGACCGTTCTCTACGAAATCAAGTATCGAACTGATTTAACAGAAAATAAAAAGTTGACAAGGATATACAATTATAATATATAGTATACATATATAAAAACTTGTTTCGAATAATAAATGAAAAATTAAATATTTAATATTTTTAGTTTCTAAACTTATTCTTATAAATTAAATGTCTGTAATTTTGAGCTACATTGTCTGTATCTGTTTTAAAATTAATTCTCTTTTCTATCGGTACATTAATAATCTGTAACATTTCTAACATAAATCGTCTTTTATAATTTGTTTCTGTATTTAATATAGTGGTATCTTCAAAATCTGGATAATGATCTAAATTGTAACAATGTGATGTTAATGCAGTTTTTTGAGAAGAAGTATGTTTGTGTTTTTGGTCAGATTTATGTCCAGCTAATCTAGTTTTCAATTTGTTTTTAGTTGTACCTACATATATTTTATTACATTTTTCATTATTTTTACCCTTACACGGTATTTTATAAACAATATTGGATTTATCTAATTTTACTGTTTTATCTTTTATTTTACTATATAATCTATTTAATGTGTTATAAGTCTTATGGGCTATTTTATAATTATTCCTGTCATAAACTTTTGAATTTTCTAGTCGTTCAGAAATTAATGGAATATAAGTTAGAGATTTATACATTTTAGGTTCAGAATTTATATTTGTATTATTATTTATTGGTCTTTTATATTGTCTTATTAATTTATTAATTAGTTCATTTGGAAAACTATTATCTTTTAAAATTTGTTTGATTTTTATTTTATTATTTTTATGAAATATTTTGTCACTAATATTTAGAAATTTATCTATTAAGTTTTTAGCCGTATTTATAATAACTCTCTTTGGATGTTTAGAATAATAATTAATAATTCTTCCTGATGAAATCGGTTTTTGATACCAATCTATTAGTAATTTATCTCCCTTTCTAATTACTATTGTATCTAAATATGGAAGTTTATTATTAGATTCTTTTTCAATAGTAAATTTAATTCTTCTCCTTCTGCTATCATCCTAAGGATTGGAAATTCTTCTTTCGTGATTGGTAATGCGTGTTTGTTTCCTAAAGAAAGAGTATATTGTATGTATATTGGAATATCTGAATTCGTTTTATTTACGAAATTTTTTTTATTAAAATTAATATCTAATTCTTTTTTCTGTAAGTCAACTAAAGGGTGGTTAAATTGTAAGGGCCGATGGTGAATGCGAACCACACCTAAACGCCAAGCTTTTTTCCGAATTTTATTTAACATTTCTCTATTTCAGACTTACTCAATTTGAACCAAGGAGAGATACACAATCCAACAACGTGTTAAAGCTTTCCAGACTTATTATAAAAATGGGCGTGCAAATCAAAATGAATATCGTGCACTTCGTGATTTTTTTGGTCAATTTGATCGTCCAAATGTGCGTACAATCGCAAAAATCGTGGAAAAATTCGAGCAAACCGGGTCTGTAGAAGATGTGAGAATTCCAGTGCATGATCGTACAGCTCGTACTGCAGAAAATATTGCTGCTGTTCGCGATAGTGTGGCTGAAGAGCCGTCCACCTCAACTCGTCGTCGTGCCCAACAATTGCACCTCTCACGCTCGTCGTTGATGAACATTATGCATAAAGACTTGCATTTACACGCTTACAAGGTGCAATTGGCTCAAGAATTAAAGCCTCTTGACCATTCCAAACGTCGTGAATGGGCAGAATGGTGGCAAGAAATGGCAACAGTGGATGATCAATTTTCGAAGAAAATCATCTTCAGTGATGAGGCACATTTTCACCTCAGTGGATCCGTCAATAAACAGAATTGCCGCATTTGGGCGAATGAGAATCCAAGAGTGATTGTCGAAAAACCAATGCACCTACAAAGAGTGACTGTTTGGTGCGGTTAAGGGGCTGGCAGCATCATCGGGCCGTATTTTTTCCAAAATGAGGCCGGTCAGGCAGTTACTGTGAATGGTGTTCGCTATCGTGAGATGATAACGAACTTTTTATGGCCCGAATTGGAAGATATGGATGTGGACGATATGTGGTTTCAGCAGGACGGTGCCACTTGCCACACAGCTAACGAAACAATGGCTCTTTTGCGCAACAAATTCAATGGCCGTGTTATCTCACGTAATGGCGATGTCAATTGGCCGCCAAGATCATGTGATTTGACACCGTTGGACTTTTTTCTTTGGGGTTATTTGAAAGAAAAGGTGTACGTTGATAAGCCAGCAACAATTCAAGAGCTAAAGGATGAGATAATTCGGCACATTAACGGCATAGAACCTCCATTATGCCTCAGGGTCATCGAAAATTTGGACCATCGGATGGAGGTGTGCCGCCGTGGTCGCGGCGCCCATTTGGCCGATATTTTGTTCCGTACATAATTGAGTAATACCAATATATCATAATAAAATAAAATTACAATAATTTCCTAAATAGTTTGTGTTTTATTCAAAATCAACATCGGCCCTTGAAATTTAACCACCCGTTAGATGATTAAACTTTCTAATATGTGTGTCTTTAATTTTAATTATCCCTGAGGAAGCTATCCATTGTGATAGCGAAATATTTAAAACATTTTTATATAAATATTAAAAGTGACCTAATTGTTTGAAAAAACAATTTATAGAATATAAAAAAAGGGTCGAATAAAAGAACTAAATAACTAAACTATTAGCATTAAACAAACAGTGTAGTTTTTGTATTTCTCATTATGTTTAGGTGCAGGGTGACTAAGATTCGCCACAGCCGAATATTGCACTCTAACTTATTTCCGACAGCTCTTCAAAAATCACTCAAAAAAAAACATTTAAGAAAGTATAGGCGTTCAAGAACGTGTAAGTATTTGAGCCGAAACTGTTTTCATTCAGAAATAGGCGCTAAATGAAAGCTATAGTAGGCCTATGTACAGATCTAAAATGAATATTTTTTTAGCATGACTTCTGTGCATGTACAAATTATTTGTTCTAAATGCTAAATATTAATACTTGTAAAAGATTAAAATTAAATCAACAATGTGTAGCATCTTCAGGGAAATAATTTGTTAATAAATTTGTTTAAATCTTATTAAAAACAAAAAGGTCGAACCTATAGTTTATTAAAGTTTATGCATGTTAATATGATTTTCGAAAACGGCCCCTATATGGGAACTATAACTAATTATAAATTATAATCCAACCAGTATTTTATTGTATTCAAAGTGATGTTGTTTAGTTGTGACTAATTGTGAAATGCGATATCAAAATTTTTAAGAGATTTATGCTCGATAAAGTGAAGTATATTTTTAATTTTATTGATAATATAATCCTATGGAGTTAGGCACATTAGTTTAGTTATGTCATTTTAAATACATATAAACTGTTCATGTATTTTTATTACCTCCTTGTTATAATACTTTAACTACTTCCTATTAAGTGTCACTCAATTTAATTTATAAACTTTATTAATTATTTTCAATTATATCCTGCTCGCATAAAGTTGTCACGAACAAATTTTTTACGAAAATAAAAAAAAAATATAAATAAATGCACAACATCTTTAACTATATTACAGATATAAAAAGTTGTAGGTAATCCCCCACATACAGATTCTACTGCCAACATAAGTTTCTGTAGCACTATTTGCTTAAAGTTTTTACTTATAATGAACTTTGAATCATACGAGTACATGGAAATATTTTAAAATTATGTTGTTAAAAGTTTCTTATAAAAATATCTAACAAATATACATACATACATACATATGTATATAAATACATAAGTACATCACTACATTCGAACAAGAAAATATACATAGGAGGTCTGATCAAAAATAACCGTTATTTTCAAATTTCGTGAGTTACGTATGTTCGATTTTCGCATTTTTTTTTCCTGTTATGTTGGTACACATGTCTGTTAATTATGTTGGTTATATTAGCCATTTTGGATTGTCAGGTTAGTCGTGTTTTGGCGTGCTCTTAGATTTTTTACTATATATTCGATAAAATGAATCAAAGAAACTGTATTAAGCTGTATGTAAAAAATAAAACTAAATGCGCAAGGAGATTTGAAATGTTGACTGTGGCATTTGGCGAGTCTACTATTATACCAATTGTGGTATAACCGGTTTAAGGAAGGCCGAGAAGATGTCAATGACGATGCTCGTCCTGGTCAATAACCGATGAAAACATGGAAGCAGTGAAGAAAATGATTTTGGATAATCGTCGAATCACTATCAGCGAGCTTGCAGATGATGTTGGCATATCGTTCGGCTCATGCCAAGCAATTTTTACGAATATTTTAGGCAAAACACGTGCGACAGTAAAGATTGTTCAAAATTGCTAAAATTTTGAGCAAAAACAACGTCACATGGACATCGTTCAGGAGCTGTTGACGATGTGAATTTGGTAAATTATTATAAAGTCCTATTTTTTCGCTGGAATTGAGTGTTAATTTTTATTGTTTTCTGGTAAATTGGTCACCCTCGTGAATACATACATAGGTGATCAAACGCCACTCTATTACATGCATCATGTAAGTCCATTATGGCCACCTAAAGGTCGTCTTAAGTTTACTTATGTATATGACAGACTTTTCGTTCATTTTTGACAGTTGCTTAAGCTAGCTTATGCACATTATGGTTGGGCCTTAAGTGGCCATAATGTACTTACATGAACTTAAGATTCTTAAGTTAAGAACCGTTGTTGCATATTTGTGCAGTATTTTATATTTTTTTTTTTTTTTTGACGAGTACTTTAATTTAAAAAGTACCAAATGATGTTTTATTTAATTGAAAATTTGAAAAACAATAAAAACTGCTAATTGTTGAGTGATTTTGCAAACTAATTTTTTTTATTTTTTTAATGAAATCAAAAAACAGATGAAAAACAGGAAAGTGCGTTCAATTTGGCACTTTGCTTAAGCAAATGACATTTGACGAAACTTAACGAAAAGTTTCATTAAGTACATTATGGTTTGTCACATACGTGTTACATGTATTCGCACAGTTGCTTAAGTTGGCTTAAGCTAGTTTATGTAATCTATGGTTGGGCCTTTAGATAGTTGAAATTTTAAATAGTGATGTAGAATTTTATCTAGTTTTATTCGATACCAATCATTATGGCAAAAACTTAATTCTAAAATTTCAATTAAGCGCCACTTTGGACCTATTAGAACCCAACGTGCGACGATCCAGATTTCCTCAAAAAGATCATAACTGGTGACGAATCATGGGTGTATCGCTATGACATTGAAACCAAAGCCCATTGATTCCAATAGAAACGTCCAGAAGAGCCAAGACCACCACAAAGTCATACGGTCAATAAGGAATACTACCTTGAAGTTATGCGCATTTTGCGCGAAGCAATTCGTCAGAAACGCACAGAATTGTGGAAAAACCAATCATGGATTTTGCATCATGATAACGCACCAGCTTACACATCGATGCTTGTTCGTGAGTTTTTGGCCAAAAACAAAACCGTTATCATGCCTCAATCACCGTATTCATAGGACTTGGCCCCCACTGACTTTTTCCTCTTCTCAACACTGAAGACACCAATGAAAGGAAAGAGTTTTGCTACAATTGAGAAAATAAAAGAAAAATCGAAACAGTAGCTGTTGGCGATACCAAAAGCGCGTTTTAGAAGTGTTTCGAGGATTCAAAAAACGCTGGCATAAGTGTATTATGTCTGAGGGGGATTACTTTAAAGGGGACAAGTTAGTTATTGATGAATAAATAAATACTTTTTGAAAAAATTTAAAAAAACGGTTTTTTTTTCTGAAAAGACCTCGTACATATATATATTTTTACTTGAGAAAATTTTAGTATTTTAAAATAAATTTTACACAAACAATGTTTAAGTACAATACCAAAGAATGAAGGTGACATGAAGTTTTCCTTTGCCATTTAAGGTGTTTATTTATTTTGTTAAAGCTACAATGAAACGGGGCAAACATTTTACGAAAAAGATATAACCAATAAGTAAAATTTGTTTTAATTCTTGTGTTTATTTAGAAAACTTCTGTTACTAATGACAAATCACAATATAAGTTTAGTTTTATTTTAATTTATGAAAGTCCTACCAAAATATATGATAATGTTTGTAACGGTATGAAATCAAATATTTATATATGTAGTAGTATATTTATTTATTTAAATTTATCAACAAAAAAATCCGGAATTTATATTTAAAAATCCCGAATCCCGGGATATACTATGATAATGTAATGTGGGTTAATGTGTTTTTCGAAACTGGTCCTTATATGAGAGCTATTTTTATAACTAATGGGCAGATCTCTATCGAATTCTTTTGTGATTTCTCATTACCTGGAACTTATTTTTTCAGAATTTTGTATGTGTAGTGCTTTTTTATAGGCATTTATGTGCCATAGATATTCTCGAAAGACATTTTTATGGTGGCTATGAGAAATCATTGACCGATTCTTACTATTGCGCTTTTATAATAAAAGTAATATGTGCAATATTTTATGCTATTGGCTATAAATTTTGAAAAATATCATGATTGTCTCAAGTTTTCTTCCATAACTCTGATTGTATTGAAGACAAAAAGAACCCCTGAATATATGTAGATAATGTTTAGTTCTACGGCCAATATCTCGAAATACTATAAACGTAATGAAAAACACACATGCAATTTCCAGGTGTTGCCTCTTTCGTCACCTCTTCAACTATGACTTTATATAATTATATAAAACATTTGCGGCCTCTTAGTAGACGTTAAAAAATAAACTTTACTAAATAAAATTTGACATCCGGAATAATACTGTCGTTTTTGACAATAAATAAAATGTGATATGGAAGTATGCTGTGCCGGTCGATGAAAAACTTATGCAACATTTAATATTGTCTGGATCTTATGGGGCCAGTGTTAAACGACAGGCAATATATACCTTGTACAATAAGTTTTCTATCCATCACAGCGCCTTCCTTCGGTGATATAGCATTTAAACGCCACCGAAGTAAAATAATTAAATAAAGGCTATAAAATCAAGCTTTAAAAATAATGCGCTTATTCACTGCCAGAGGCGCTGCAATGCTACACTAAAACAAACATAATGCGCAATTGCAGAGTTGTGATATAAAGCTTTCTTCTACTTCCACCACCTTTACTTCTTCAATCTAAACCCTTTCCAAAGACAGTTACGCAAGTATATATAGGCATATTAATTGCCTGAGTGTTACTTCTCTTTAAAAAAAATTAAAGGCTTAAAGTCTTGATAATAATATTATTAATATTTAATATATTATTATATATTATTTAATCTGTCATATCTGTAAACTGAAATTTTAAAAAAAAAATTCAATTTTGACCCTAATGAATTTAAAAATTCAATATCTATCAAATGAAGAACATGTATATATTGAACAAAGTGAATAAAAAATGACAAAAGTATAACATATTAAATATTCGAAATTTGGATGCCCATATCTCAGGAACTATGGGTCGGTTATAAAAGCAAACTATAACATTAGTAAAAACAAGTCAGAGTGCTATGGCGCTTCACCTTCACCTTTGTTGTGGATGCATAATTATATTATATACATACATATTGTATATATTATATTGTTACGTTTTTACCGGTGGTTTATTTCCTTTAAATAAACCGGATTCTTTTTAAATGCAAAATAAAAGCATTAAGTACTTTGAAGAAAATATAACAAGTCTTTATCTACTTAAATGTACACAAACCCAATTAAAAAAAAATAACCACTGTCTTTTTACACATTTGTATTACGGTTTAAGAACACACTTAAACACTTTGTTTGATCACCGCCATCTATATATGAAAAAAAAATTATTTGTAACAATTAGCGCCATTTGATTATGAAAAAAATTATTTGTAACAATATTAATACACTTAGTTTTTTTTATCAAATTTTCAAGATTTTTACTCATGCTACGGTTTAAGAACACACTTAAACACTTTGTTTGATCAGCGCCATCTGTTAATGCGAAAATTAACTGTAACAATATTAATACACTTAGTTTTTTTGATGAAGCTTTCAGAGGTTGCCTCGGATTTTTGCTTCTATCTCCCTCATTTGTGGACGGATTTTGCTGATTTTAAATAGCAAACTTTTCAAAAGCATGTCTGACAGAATTATTGAAATTTGGATGCCAAAGATATCTGGGGACTTCAAAAAATTGATTTCAACATCCAGACAGACAGACGGACATGGCTTAATCGACTCCGCTATCTATAAGGATCCAGAATATATACACTTTATAGGGTTGGAAAATTATATTGTGGAAATTACAAACGGTATCATGATGGTGAAGGGAATAATAATCTTTAGTAAAAATAACGATTCGGACTGGCGCTCATAAACTAGATTTTAATCTTATTTAGAACTTTTGGCTGTCCATCTGTTATATATGTATTCCAAAAAGTTTTATTATGTCTATCCAAATGATTTCAAAATGCTGTTAATAAAAAAATATATAATTGAATTACATATTTTTAAACAATTACCAGTGTGCATTAGCAATTAGCAATTTAACTAAATCCGTTTACTACCAAAAACACAAATAACTTCATTAATAAACACCTTTCGTCTAATAAACGCCTAAATTAGGCAACTCTGCGCTAGTAGCAAAATAAATCTTTAGTTTCTACGCGGACGCCTCTTAAAACTGTTGTTCTTAATTTCGCTTCGTCTTTTAATTCCTTTCATACCTATATATAGTTAAAGTGTAGTAAATTGTGCAAAATTAAAGAAATAATAAACGTCTTAATGTAACTGAATAATAAAGTTATTAACTTTTATAAGAATCAGTGTTAAAATCAAGATTTTATTCAAATAAATCAGTGAAAGAATAGCCATCATCACATGCATACAAACATAAATCATTGTTTTTGCAATAATTCCATTGTTGTTGTGGTTGTATTTAACTGTTGTATTCAATTGTTATTGTTGTTTTTCTCTACAAAAGCCCTTTGCACATGATTTTGTGTGTATCTAAAATTGATGTGGCCTAATGCTGTGTATTAAAATGTGTTGTTGTTTTTTTATGTTGCTAGTAAAAATATAAAGAGCAAATAAGAGCAAAATTAAAATAATAAAAGCAGAGCAGAGCAAGAAAATGTAAACTTCATGTAGGAAATGAAGTTGTTTTTGATATTTGTGCGTGGTAGAGTTGTCAATTGTATAAATAGTGTAAATAAAACGGATATCGGTTCGGGCGTTTAATTTAAAAATATGTAATAAGTTAATTTAATTTGTATTTAAGGTAAGTTTTTAATGCAATTAAAATTTTTATTTATAGGTATACATACACATATATGTATATTTGTAATTGTACTAACAAATCTTTAAGAAAAATAAATAAAAAGTTTTCTTTTTAATTCAAATTTTTAAGTGTTATATTAAAATTGATAATAACTTATACTCATTTGAAGTAATAATGTTTATTTTCATGTATTTAAAAGATATATGTAATAGAAAAATTTTTAGTATTTCGTAAAATAATTATCTTTCGAAGTAAATATTTATATTATTAAGTTCTAAGTTCTAATTGTGTAAATATATTAGAATTGCTCTCAAAATAAAGATAAAATATAGAATAGGTGGACAACTTTTTAAATTTACAAATTAGGTTTTTTAATTGTGTGTTAAAACAGGATCGCCATGTGGTAGGTGTCCATGTATTTTTTATGATTTTGTGTACTTATGTGTTACCTTTTTTGTTGATATTTCCATACAGCGCTACAAACCGCTATTATGGAACATCAAAAATGAGATACTCAACGCTTTTGAATGCAATATAATATCTGATTTTATTTTAATCGATCACTGAGCTTTTATACTCTGATCGATCAATATTTCTTATTACACAGCAATTAGTATTGAACATAGTACTCTTTGTTCCACATATTCCCCATTCATGCTATTTCAGCATATTATTTTTAAAAAATTACGTCACATATTCTTTGCTTTATAGAACTTGGTGCTGTAACAAAGTCATTGACTGTAGTTTTGCTTCGCTCGAGCCAATGACACTTTTGTTTATAAATGTCAAATTGAATTTTGGCTGGCACTATTATTGTGAGTTGATTTCAGTCGCTTTATAAACATAAATACTGACCCAGATAATTCTGCTGCTTTCAAAAACTGCAATTTTACAGGAGAACGAAAAAACTGTTAAAATATTTCATAACTTTAAGTTTGAAATATTTGGTGAAAAGGTGAAATAATATTGTTCATATTTTACTAACCAATTTCCATAAAGACCTTTGATTTGCGTTTTCCTCTAATATGACAAGTAAAAGCTTTTGTTGTTTCATCAAACTTTTTAGAATTTGCAAATTTATTTTTCTGATCTTTTTAAGTGAAGCCGCTTGGAATCAAAAATTGATCTTACCAACCGCAACAGCTCGGCACTTCTATTAAACAATTGTAAGTTCATTTTAAAAGATGATTTTTTTTCCATTTTTGTACGCTTCGACGCAAACGTATGTATTTTAAAAATGCCACGAAAAAGTGCCAAAGAAAAAATTTTTGAATTTTTGGAAGAAGAAGTTGCTGAAGAAACAATTTGGAATACACATACACATGTTTTAGTATATACTTCTTCTTGTTTGGTTTTTCCCTTTTAATTTTCTTCTGTGGAATTGTTTGCTCCATTGTTTGAATTTTATTTCTTTTATTAGTGTTTACATCTGTCAGCTGTTTAAATGTCAGCATTGCAAACGCAATACAAGTAAAGCTATGTGTCCACGATCATCAGATATTACAACGTTGTCAGATCTAGCAATGTGCTAGCAATGTACTGAAATTGAAAAATTTTTAGCAAAAGGTAAATTGTCAGTTTAGACGACTGTAAGAAAACTAACAATTTCATTTGCACACAATTGTCACACAATGAATTTATCTGTCAACCGAAATTGTCAGTTCACACGGTTGTCAGATTGTTGTGTGGCATTGTCAAATTCATATTGCAGCTCTGTGTGTGTTTAAAAATTTTAAATATTGTCAATGCACACTTTAATTTAATTCTCTAATTTTCTTCTACTTTTTTAAAAATTTTTTTCAATACACACTTGTTTGTCTATTTAAGTATATACAGAGTTGCCTTTAGAAATAATTTCTATGACAATGCTGCCATTGGCAGATGCATAAATTTTGCACATATGACAATGAAAAGTGTTTGACAATTGTCTTAAAGCAATGACAATGACAAAATTGTATGTTTACACGATTGTTAGATGTTTGACAATATTTTTGTCTTCCAATGTACTGAAAATGTTTTTTCTTACAACGCACTATGGTTTTTTTTCGTTTATTTTGGCATAAATTCTAATTTTAAAGCTATTGAAATGAAATTTTGATTGTGTACATTTTTATGCTTATAAAATGACCTACCAAGTTTCATATGATTTGGTGCACTATTTCATATAGCTGCTATATAGCCGATCTGGCCGATTTGCTCCAACTTTTTTGTTTATGAAGATATTGAATTGAAATATGGTTTGTATACATTGTTTATGCTCCCAAGATGACCTACCAAGACAATCTGGCCAACATCCTAGTTGCATGTTGGCCAGATTGTCCTGGTAGGTCATCTTGGGAGCATAAACAATGTATACAAACCATATTTCAATTCAATATCTTGACGTTTCCATTAAAAATATTAATTTTAAATTTTCTATTATATTTGATGAAAAGAAAAAAATAATAATTATACAAATTCAAATTTCAGTATTCATCTCCTATTGTGGCAGCATGTATGAGTAAGGGAGCTAAGTTGTTATTCTCCTCTGAGAGTTCCGCGGCTAATTTTCTTTTCAGACGAGGACCAGCGCTTTTGTAATCACATTTTGGGCGACCCACTTTATTTTCTAACGCATAATTACCAGTGATTTCTATGAATATGCTTTTGGCAAGCCATTTTGAGTGCTTTTCCTTAAATCTATCCAGAGTTAAATTACACTTCGGCAAGTGTTTATTTAAATAATTGACTGATAATAATTGATTGATAATTGTTCTTGTTATTTAATTGTTTATTGAGCAATGCTTTCTAATATGTGGTGTTGTACGGCGTCTCCTGAGCGATTGTTGTTGCTCCAAATGTCAACCAGCTCAGCACGACTAAACACATATTGTACTAGAAAAATTTGATTTTTTCGAAAACGTGTAGAGTCGGACAAAAAAGATTAGTTTCTTATTAATCTGCACACTTTAGTTAATAACTTCTCATTAACAATTTTTTGCAACGCTTTGCCATGCAAAAGTACTGATCCACGAAACACAACTACACTTGTTAAGCTCATTCTAAAAATACACATAAACAAAACACGGTACAATTGGACAAAAACACATAAAAACCACACAAACATTAGTAAACTATAGTTTTACATGCCTGGACAATCGTTTCCCATATTAATCCTTTTCACTTTTGTGTAAACTTTCGCCAGAACAAACAATCAAAGTTACAAAATTTTCCCCGCCAATTTGACACAAAATGTCTGGTACATAATCAGCTGACTTTTACAGCACGCAAATAGTGTTGCTCCACATGTTAAAGTTAAATATGTTTTTATCTAACTAGGGTGTTTAAAAATTAAAAATAAACAAAATTTTAAAATACTTAACAAAAAAAAAATTGACTTTATGCCAAAAAAAACCATAGTGCAACGTTGGAAGGCAAAAATTTTAAGTTTACAGGGTTGTTAGACATTTTCTGAAAATTTTTCGGATCGTGGATACATAGCTTAATGAAAAAACTATACCATTTTAGTATTGCATGAACGCAATGTTTTGACAAATGCAATTGTGTGTATTTTGTTGACGGATTGCAATAAAAAGCTACGATGTTTTGCATTTGCACTTTTACAATGCCATTTGCACTGAACACTTAACGCCGCTAATATTGTTTTCCAGCTGTCAAATGATTATTGAGTAAGCTGGAAATTGCGTATTCCTGAACACTTAAAATAATATTGTCAATTAACCGAATATTGACTCAATGAAGGTGTATGTCTGAACGCAGTATTATTCATATCAAAAGTTGATGGTTTTTATAAAAATATCAATAAAAATTAAATCCTTCATCTTTGTGCTCTTACTTTGTATTTTGTCAGTGTAAAGCAAAAATATGCGAAACCTTTTTGCAAATGCAATGATGCAATACCATTAGCACAAGATTGTGAATTGCGCTATTGTATATTCAACAGTTCCATTGCTGTTGTTGTATTTAGCGGTGTTTAGTTTTGGTTTTCTAAAACATGCGAATTAATATTAATTCGCCTTGTTCTAAGTCCCAATTTACACGAAGCAATTTTTATTGAAAATATTGATACAATTTCTTTCTTGAAATTTCTTCGGTGTTTACACAGCACAATTCTTATTGCTTAAATCGCTGTTATTTTTATTTGAGAGTATATACACATGTGTAATACGTATAAAAGAATAAAACGAATTGCAAGTACAATCTAGTATGTCTCGTCTTATCTTCCCCTCACTTCGATGTCTAAAAAAGTATGTGTCGTCGTTTCTTCCCCTCCCTTCGATGTCTAAAAAGTAATCAGCTTAGCTTAAAGAATTGCTTGGTGTAAATTGGGTCAAAGCAAAAGCCTTTAAGATTTTAATTTTTAAACAAGAGATGGTTTTTGCATATTTGTAATCGTATCAACAAATCTTTAAGAAAAAGCTAAAAGAAAGTGGTATTCTGTGAAATATGTACATATATCCCCTCATTCACTACTTATGGTGGTGGAGGGTATAAAAATAACTAAACGGTAACATCGCGAATCATAAACAGATTGACAAATTTAAAACAAGAAAATAAAATTATTAAGAAAACAAACTTAAATAATGTAATGTAATTGTGTTAAAAACGATCATTTATTTTTACTTACTTGACTCAATTGTTATAATGTCTGCATTATATTTTTAAAACAATGCAGATATTATTTTGGTTTTCTTATTTCTTATACATATTTTGAATATTTTACTTTTGAAGGCCTGACAACATAAACAACACGACTTTTCTCAAAATTGTGTTCTCAATCAGATAGTTGTATCATACATTGTACAATAGAGAGGTTCGCCTTCCATACAAAAAAAAGTTGTATCAGTCACCCCCTTTTTATTTTTTTGCCACACCTACAAATACCGCCCTTTTAGAATTTTGTTCACTGTGTCGCTATTTTAAGTCCGATCATAACATTTTGTATACGTCTAATTCTAGTCATTATTTTTAAAACTCGCTTCGTACCCACAACAAAGCTACATATTTTTGGTATTTCTTTAGTCAGGCTCAAGTCCATTAAATTTAATTTTCATTAAATTATTTTTACTGAAGGTAGGAATTGTTTTACAACTTGAAAAAAAATTTTTTTTTTTATTTGATAATTTTTCTTTGCTGGGATTTGAACCTGGGTTGAATTTACATGCTTCGAGAACAACCACATTCTCTCATCAGAATTCTTTGCGTTCTAACCCTCTGTACCACTGCGGTGCCCGTTAGCCAACAGACAAACATCAATCCTTTAACCGGTGTTACCTGGTGGTTCGAAATTTGCTGTAATTATCATTTTTCAATTTCTATTCATATGTTACCTCCTTTTCTTCAGTTCGTATTCATGTCAAGATTTTTTGTCTTGTAAACTTGAATGCATTTGTTTATTATGTTTTTTGTCCACTTTCGTCGACATTTTTATGTGTACCACTTTGTACAAATTTTTAAAACTAATGATTAGAATTTGATGTGGTAGTAAAAAATGATTAAGGACAGAAATGTAGCCCTTCATAATAATTAAAAAAAAAATAAAATAAATGCATTTAATCTTTCATTAAATTTAAAAATTTCATCAAATTTAATTTGTCAATAAAAGGAATTAAAAAATTACATATTTCACTTTTGTTAAAAAAGTATTTATGATGATACGTCATTTTGTTTCAGAAAACACAAATACAAAAGAACGTAACAAATATAACTTAAAAAAATATGAAGAAAAATATAGTTATTTTTGCTTGAATTATTTTAGTTGTTTTGTTTTAATTCCATGTTCTATCAATTGTTTCTATAGCTGAAGTATTTTTTATTTTATAACATTTTTTATGGTCACACTTGGCAAATATTTGCCGAAAAAGACGAAACCACTAAATAAAATATTTTTAAACTCGTTTATCTATTAAAATAAACTTCATTTATTTAGGACAAGACACAACAAATATTTAGTTTTATTTTATTTGAGGCTGTTTGATCTGGCAAAACTCTTGTAAAAGTAAACAATGTCAAACAACTTTGTTCTAAAAAAAGTGGTGCTGCTTTTTTGCCAAGTGTGACCGTACCTTTACACTTGCTTATCAAAATCAACCGATTGGATAATATTATTACTATTATTATTATTTATTGATCGTTACAAAAACATCATATTTTGCCTGCGTTGATGTAGAGTATGATTAATTTAATTAAATCTTAATATACACTTAGCCTTACTTTACATCAGGGACCGTAACTGTTATGACTTTTATCGAAAAAGTCAAAAAAAAAATTATTTTTTAAGGCAGATATTAAAAGTTATTTTTGACTTTTATTATTTTACTCAAAAAATAAAAGTTATTTTTCAACTTTTAATTTTTTAAGGCGAAAATAAAAGTCTTGAATTAAATATTGCATAGTTATACGCAAGTTTTATTGCCTCCAATTTATATGTAATAATAATTGATGTATATTACAGAAGTCTATAAAAATTATTGTTATTATTTATTATTATTATATTTGTTCAGCTGTTTAATTTTACCATCAAAATTGATTCTAAGTTTTCTTCAGATAAATTATACATATCTCAAATCCCCCAAAATCAATTATCATTTATAGCATTGAGAGCAATAAAACTAGCGTATTTAATTCATGACTTATTTTTGCCTTAAACAAATAAAAGTTAAAAAATAACTATATATTAGAGAAAATTTCTTTAGTTAGCTTGAGTTAATTTTTTATAATTAATAACTCAAAGATTATCATTGTAAAGTTATATTTTTCTAGACAAATGGCACACTGAAATGCATTTTCTGCCCTGCCAAGGGCTTCATCAGCAATGTTTATTGTCCAAGATCTACTTGTAAACATCATCTATTTATTGAGAAATATAGTTTGGGAATTATCATATTTCTTATTACATATTATGAGTTAGAACGAAATTTACTTTTGTTTTTTACAAATGTGTGTGTATTCTTCTTTATTATTATTATAATTACACATTTTTGTATTACTACAAATTTGTTTTTACTTTGAGTTATTAATTATAAAAAATAAGCTCAAGCCTAATTAAAGAAATTTTCTTTCAGAGAAAAACTCTGAATTTCATACTAAAGTACTAAAAAATACAGCACTGAACAAGAAAAATTTGACAGTTCAACAAAAATAAATTTTAAACAAAATAATAAAAAGAGCGGGATATAAAATAAATTTGCGGCAAACTACACACACACTAAATAAATAAATAAATAAGCATTTCTTTGTTTTAAATTCTTTAGTTGGTGCGCTTTTTTTTAAATTTTGGTGCGTTTTGAAATTTCAAAGTTGACAACGCTGGTTTTTGTCATTGACGGCAACTTCGAACACAGCAATTGAAATGTTTGCCGGCTCATTCGAAAATGTTCTATGAATGTTTCTTCTGGCATTATTGGCACATCTTCCTCATAAAACGAGCCGTGGCGAGTCTATAATATAAACGTATTTAGTTAAATTACGCCAACTTATTTCCCATACTTACGTGTGTCCATTACCACCACCTATATAATAATAGCGTGTAGTACATTTGCAGAAGTTTGTGAAACCTTATGTTTAACAAATGCTGCTGCTTGTTTTTACGCAAAAATGTTAATTCCGATTGTATTTTTTTCGGATCTGGATGTAAAATATAATAAAATTTGTTTTTGTCTCTCCATTTTTTTTACTAAAAGTTTACAATATAATTTATTTTCTTTTTCACTCAGCTGTTTTTATTATAAAAATGAAATCCAACAATATGTCAAAAAGAAGTAGTGTAAACGCCAAAAATTTTCTTTAAGATTTTAATTAAAATCTAATAGATTTTGCGTAGGTGTAAATGTAGTATTACATAAATTTTACTGCATTGGAGATATGACTAACTATTCACATTTGCGTAAAAGTATTTCCAAGTATTTAACTTCCTATGAAACCTTTTTAAAAGCAAAATATATTTAAATATAAGTTGATCAACACATACATATGTATATGTATGTATGTAGGTACATAGAGTTAGTTGGTGTATCCCAGCATACCATTCTAGGAGCGCTCCGAAAAAGGAGTCAGAAAAGAGTCCAACAAAAGAGCATTTTCGGAGCGTTCCGAAAAAAGGAGTCAGAAAAGAGTCCAACTAAAGAGCATTTTCGGAGCGAAATTGTTACTGTCTTCCCAGCATACCATTCTAGGAGCGCTCCGAAAAAGGAGTCAGAAAAGAGTCCAACAAAAGAGCATTTTCGGAGCGCTCCGAAAATAGGAGTCAGAAAAGAGTCCAACTAAAGAGCATTTTCGGAGCCCAAAAAAACCCTCATAAAACACTCTTTTCTGACATTATCAAAGAGCTCTTTAAGAGCCTAAAAAAACCCTCATAAAACACTTTTTTCTGACATTATCAAAGAGCTCTTTAAGAGCCCAAAAAACCCCTCATAAAAGACTCTTTTCTGACATTATCTAAGAGCTCTTTCTGACGGACCATTTTCGAACGTAATGACCCTCTTTTCTGAGGGTTTTCCGAGCAGTTATGATTATTTTTTGGGCTCATAAAGAGCGTTAACGCTCCTAAAAAGGTGTCAGAAAAGACTCTTTTCGGACTCATATGGCTTGCTGGGATGTTAATGCAATGTTCTCACTCCCAGATTTTGCATTGTGTCAATGAATGAAAGTTGCTATTGCTGTTAAAAAGGTACAACAAAGAAAAACAAAAATTTAGTTTTGAAATTGTTTTTACTTGTTATAAAAAACATTTGTATAACTTTAGGGAATGCCTGTATGTAGTGGCCAGATGGATGAATGCACTTTTGTTCAAACAAGTTCAATTTAAAAACTTTTATTGAAAAGTTTAGTGGTGGTAAAATGTTGAATCGAGTAGAGTTGCACAATGCTGTAGGTACTTTATTTGAATAAGTAACTACACGATGTTAAAAAAAAAATCAAAAATCCTTTGAAAACACCTAAAAATATTTCTCTAAGACACATATTGCATATATTCGAATTAGCTTTAATCCTCTGGAATAAATCTGCCATTGATATCTGGCTATCAAATTACTTTGTTGATGATGGTTCATAAATACTTCACAGCAGCAGGTCTTTAGTGTTTCAGCCATTGAAAATGTTAAAACGTTTTTTGGAGTTTGCAGAGAAAATATTTTTTTTTACTATAAGAATAATCAATTTTGAATTTGAAAACAGAGAAAATGCTGCATTATCGTATTTTTTTTTTTTTTGCCGAAAAACTACAATTACTCCTTGTAGCCGTTCCTAAAGTTTTCTAAGAATCTTATAATGACTTAATATGAATATGACAAAATGATTTTTGAACACTACAGTGGGGACTATATATGGAACTTGTGCTGATGTTTGTAATGCCTATTAATATCAGTCCAACAATCACCTTAAAGTATACCGATCAACTCAGAATCACTTTCAGTCGTCCGTCTGACTGGCTGTCCATGTAAAAATTGTGCTCAGAGTACAGGTCGCAATTTTGTAGATATTTCGATAATATTTGGTACATGGTATTTCTTGTTCCAAGATCGATTGGGATTGTAATTGCTTAAAATCGCTCAATTATTTCATCTAACCGTGGTACAAATGTCCTCCCGAAATTAGGGTGTTTATTGGTCATAAATGTTTGATAAATGTTTGATTCGTGCACGTATCGAAACAAATTTCGCCACAAATAATTTGTACATGAAGCCTAATCACATTTACAAAATTTGTGCAGATCGATTTATAATTGACTATAGCTCCCATAAATATCTTAAAAATGTTGGTATCCAAATAAAGTGCAACACAAATAAGTTGTATATGTATATACAGAAATCATGACACCTAATTTTATAACGGCCAGAAACCTTTTGAATTTATTTTAACAGTGTTTATATTGAGATATAATTTAACACAAAAATATTTATAAGGACTGAAGTCATGCCACAAAATGTTGGAACAATCGGCCCATAATAGGTTATAGCTCCCTTATACCCATTATAATAAAATTATTTTTGCACATATACCTGGTGTAGAGTATTATATAGTCAAGCTTGACCGACTATACCATTATTTCTTGTTTTGAAAAATATTTCAAGACGACTATATATTAAAAATAGAAGAAAACATTTAACAAAATAATTTGTAAATCAAAACTAAAAGTATCAAATTCCAAGACAAACTATGTACAAACGAAATGAAAACAAGCGGCATGTTTGTTTAAATTTTGCGTCAACCAAAAATTTTTTACATGATGGTATTTTAATATTTAGTCCAAAGCTCAAAAAAAAACATTTTACAGGTTTTGACATACTCTCCACCCATATTCATATTTGTCAAAGCTCGTCTACATGGAATGAAGTTAATCGGTATTTCTTCACTGTTGACCATAAATTCGCAATATCTTTTTGCGACCTCTGATTTGTGGTTTGGCTACAACGGAACGACTTTTTTGGATTCTTATACTCATCGATTGACTTACTTTATGCTGTATTGCTCGCGTAAAATATTGTCATCAATGAATGGATCTTGTACATATTGTACAATATTTTCAATAGATATACACAAATATTTACAAATATGGGAGTATTGATCAATTTTGGGCCGATCTTCTTAAAATTCACTAAAAAAAGAGTTTTATACATATGAGGATATATCACGTATAATTTCAATACAATACCGGTATATTTGAGAGATATATGAGTATTTAAGAGATTTTTTTACAGTGGACAATATATGGGGGATATGAACAAATATGAATGCTGTAGTATGATTAATATATAATTATCAATTATGGACCGACCAGCATACAATTTAGTACAACAACTTATATGTCTATAAGGATTTTTTGCGAGGAATTTTAACCTTGTAACGATTTATATACCAGATTTATACATATTTAAGTAAATTTTGGAAGTGATCTATGATCAACTAAACAAAATTACGTTTTGCGATTGCTTTTTACGTGAGACTTGTTTTAACCGAATTTTGAATTGATATTGCTATTTTAAAGGAATTTATATATCATTAAGCCATATTTCGGGAAGATTTTAGTATGGGGGCTACTATAAATCATGGGCCGATTTTTACTATTTTCAGTTTCTCCTTTTATCATAGAAATAATGTACATATACAAATTTCATGATTATACGAGCATATATTATAAATGTCTTTGTAAGTTTGTTTGTTCCTCAATCACGCCTAAATGGCTGAACCGATTTTAATGAAACTCGGAACGTAGATAGATCTCTGCTGGGTAGCGTTAATAGGCTATATTTGTATTCAAGACTTAGACCAGAAAAGGAAAAATGTGTACCTTTCTTCTTCAACAATCAATCCCAAACGGCTAAGCCGATTTTTTGAAATTTGGTATGTATATAGATCCATACATGAAGTGACAATAGGCTTTATATTTTTTCAAGACTTGGACCGAGAAGGCATAAAAAGGGGAAGACGAGTGAAATTTTAATATATATTTTGTTCTTAAATAATGATTAACTTTGTTATGAAGCAACTGTATTTTATTTTAGCTTTCTATAGCCACAAAAATGTCTGTTTTGCTTATTTTTGGTACCATTTGTGTCTGTTGTTTTAAGACAATTAAATTTGTGTTGTGGCAATCACAAAAACAAATATTTGACAAGTTATTTCTTTGTAATACGACCCTTAGAAGGAAATAACGGGTAAAAAGGAGATACAGAGTTAAAATATTAAATATGGATTTCTATAACGGAATATAGGTGGGTACTTTTTTAGAACCTTTGAATACTTTGTTCTCGTAGATTTATTTGCAAAGTAACTTTTTTATAAAACGACAGTTAGACGGTAACGACGGCTAAAAAAAATAAAAACTAACGTAAAACGTTTAATATACATATTTTTTAAATTCATTATTTGTTTGTACAATTTGTGTTGTTGCTCTATGCAAACAGATGCAATCAGTATGATACATGAGTTTGGAAACTCAAAAAAATAGCGAAAATACTTAAGAGTTCTGGTGCTTTTTTTGGTACCTATTTTACTCAATTTCTTTAAAGAGATAGAATTGGATTTTCAGCTTTGTATAATCAAAAAAATTGTACTATATAAGTATTTTTGCTGCTTACATAGAGAATCCCGTATATTAATATATAAATGCCACTCGACGATGCGAATCCATGAAGTGAATACGAAAGCAATCTGAAACAAATATTTAAGTACAGTTTTCAGAATTGCTATTGTTAAATATTTTTGTTTGAAACAAATTCAAACCTTTTCTTGACAAATTGTACTCAAATTATGACTTCTCAAGTTTTGTAAGACCTACAAATCTTAATTATACCCTCCACCACCACAAGTGGTCAATAAGGGTATATATAAGTCTGTCAT
Organism: Bellardia bayeri; assembly: GCA_950370525.1. NCBI lineage: Eukaryota > Metazoa > Arthropoda > Insecta > Diptera > Calliphoridae > Bellardia > Bellardia bayeri. The sequence goes on from OX493268.1 coordinate 50,346,864, forward strand.
TCCGTGTGTAACACTGTGAAATATTCATATGAGACCCAACAAAGTATTTTTTTGTTTGGCCATAGACCCCACATAAAGTCCACATGTAAAATTCACCAGATTAAAATTCGACATAAATAATTTTTATAGATATATAAACTGTTGTACTATATTTTTTGATGGTCGGTCCATAACTGGTCATAGCTCCCATATCAGGACCACATCCAAAAAAGTCATTTATCTTTATACATATCTTATAAATAACGATACGATGCAAAATTTTACACGGATCATTTACGTACATGCCAAAATCAAACTGCTGGGTTTTGAGAATATCGGTTCATATTTAACTATGGCCCTTATATAAAGCCTACTACCGAAATGAGTTATCCTCATATAATACACTGTTCCAATATTTATGAAGATCGAACCATAATTTTTCATAGCTGCCATATTAAGATCATTTCCGAAAATTTAATTTAACCCATAAAAATATCTAATAAATATCGATATCGAACCAACTTTTATACAGATCAGAAATATTAATCCAGAAATCATTCTTATGTCGAATATACGGTAATGGCAATAGCTCCCAAATTAAGTCCATTTCCGATTATAACAACCAACCATACAACTCGTGTTAAAAATGTTATTGAATTGAATTTCAACCAAATCACATTACTGGATACTGGATTTAGAAGCTATTAGTCCGTAATTGGTCCGTTTATACCCTGTTTCTTAACTTGTGGGGAATATGGAAAATGATTTTTTTAATTTTCTAAATTGTTAAATTACACTCCAGATTGTTATTAAACTCTCTAAATTATGGTGAGAATTATTAATTACATCAATTTCAAATGGTCAAACTTAGATAAAATTTCGAAACATTTGAAATGAATTAAGTTGTTCGTAAAATGTCGTTCAAATAATATATGAAATGCATAGCTTAGCATTAGTTAAAAAAAAACACTGAATAGTAGAATATCCAAGCCTATAACCAGTGTAGTTTTTGTATTTCTCATTATATTTAGGTGGAGGGTGTTTAAGATTCGGCAAAGCCAAATATTGCACTTTAACTTGTTTCAGTTACCTATTTTAGAGGTGAGAATGCTTTACAGAGACAGACAGACGGACATAGCCCAATCAACTAAGAATTCCATAAGGATCAAGAATATATAGACTTTGTTGGGTCTCAGATGAATATTTCTCAATGTTACATACAGAATGACAAACTTACATATAAGTATATACCCTCATTCTCCACTTGTAGTGGTGGAGGATAAAAAACACATACTTTCTAATAAATTTTACCTTATACTGTATAAAAGTATAGCCAGTGAAACGATAACATTTTTATACCCTGCACCATCATAGTAGGAAGTTTATATTGGAGTTGTGCTGATGTTTGCACTTATCCAAACAAATTTCACCACAAATTAGTTGTGTATAAAACCAAATCACATCTACAAACTTTGTGCAGGTCGGCCTATAATTGACCCACTTCCGAAAATCACTTTAACGATCAATAATCTTTTAAAAATGTTGGTATCTAAATAAAAATCAACACAACTAAGTTTCATATATACAGAAGGCATGCCACCTATTTATATATAGGATGGTCCATAATTAGTCAAAGCTGCCATATCAGACCAACTTCTGAAAATCACTTTAGCATGCATAAATCTTTTAAAAGTGTATAGTTTTTTGAAACAAATAAAAGGAGACTCACTTCATATTCGTTATTAATACATTTGTATTATCATCAGTGATGTAATGCTTTACTAAACAATATTGTGGAGATAAAGTACTTTTATAGAGTATTAAATTAGTTTATAATGGCTTATGTCCATGTATAAGATATTGACATCGTATTACTGCAGCAGGATTTCATGTTGACTAAAATCAAATAAAATGGCTCTTAAAAAAACCGTCCCAATTATCATTCAAATTTGAAAGCCATTGTGATTTATAGTACAGTGTCAAGCAATATTTACCAGTAAAAAGGTAATATAAATTCAAAGTAAATGTTTTTTATTGTTTACAACATTTTCATTTATTTTAAATATTTCATGAGGTCCTGTGAAAAATTAGGTTAGATGCGGGTGTCTGAATACCAGCCAACCTAAGAGTAGAATCTGTCCGTAGCTTATAATATAAGAAAAATTTAATAAAATACGCAGAGCTTGGACAACTACCCTCAGTCCTTCAATATCTTAAGGTCAAAGGAGGAATCATGAAAGTGTTTCAGCGGATATATGGAAATTACTATTTGACCCAGTAAAAAAGTTCTTCTGGTTTACTAGTGATAATATGACTGAAGGTATTACTAAAACATAGCATTTCCTGTGGGAAATTGATTTAAATCTATTTTAAACTTTAAGTTCCATAATGGAGGTCCAGCGGATACTAACTGAACAAGAAACATAAAAAAACAAGGCTATAAACAACTCTTGTTTGGGATAAACTTTAAGGTGCTGTAGCTTAATTGGTTAGCGCATTTGATCATTAATCATAAGTTGGTATTTGTAGGTCGGCCACTCAAACAAGATCAGTTTCTGATAATTATTAGTTTTCTATCTATCATAATTAAGGCTGTTTTCATACACGCAGTATGCAATGCAACATTTCATTGCATAGAGTTCATAATAGCATTTAGAATATAATTTAAAACTTTTATCACATAAAATATAAAGATATTGGACTATTAAAGAGAATCTTAAAACAAAAATTTTTAAATTATATTTATAAATGCTATTATGAACTCTATGCAATGAAATGCAATGAAAACGCATACTGCGTTTATGAAAACAGCCTTATATTTATCATAGCGCCCTCTTTCGGTAATTTAATAAAGGCTATTAAATCAAGCTTTAAAAATAATGCGCCTACACACCGCCAGAGGCGCTGTCATGCTGCACTAAAACAAACATAATGCGCAATTGCAGAGTTGTGATATAAAAAAGCTTTCTTCTTTCACCACCTTTACTTCTTCAATCTAACCCCTTTCCAAAGAAAGTAACGCAATTATTATATAGACATATTAATGGCCTGAGTGTGACTTCTCTTCACAAAAAAAAAAACTTACCACCTAGATACCAATACCAAATTAATTTCTGCTAAGTGGGCTCCTACACCTAGGCCACGTTTTCACCATGTCATTTTTGTTGTCAAATTGTCCAAATTGTTGGCAATTGTATGAAAACGGGTTGTCAGATGGCGTCATCTATGTTTGCAAGGATGACTGCAATCATGAAAATCATGATATGACAACCCGTTTTCATACAATTGCCAACAATTTGGACAATTTGACAACAAAAATGACATAGTGAAAACCAAGCATTAAGCACGATCGCATTGGTTATGAGACCGTCCTATGTAATATAGAAATATAGGCTAATCTAATGGGCAGATATCGAATTTTAGGGTTAGAGTACCAACTAGTGTGAACTGGTCATAAAACTGAATTCACCTGGATTATGCTACCTAGAATTCACTGATGGCAAAAAGACAAAGACATAAACTGGATTGGGAATTTTCTATCTCTCATAGTCTTTCTAATGCTGCCGAACTTGAGTAAAATTTTCTAAGCTGAGATGGCAAGAATGATTCGAAAGCTTTATATTTGTTCCAGATTAAAAGCCACATGTTGAGTTAATGTGAGTTTCGTGACACAAAAGTTTCCGGGGAATTTAGACTGCTGACAAGTCTCGGTATGAATATTTAATACACATGCGCATTCTTATCCCTTTGTAGTATCGATTGAGGAATGGTTGCTCAAAGAGAGAGAACTTTGGCGATCCACTTGTAGAATTTGTAAAACATGAAAAAAACTTATGATTTTTGGTTTTTGATATGAACTTTAATAGACTTATTATTGGTATACTTAAAATGTACCGATGATCAGATGAAGAATTAGAAGAGGGATATTGCATGAAATTCTTTCATGATCTGGACTGTATCAAAGATGTTTAATTGATGGAAATGCTCATCAAATTTGTCGGTACAGTTAGTTGGTTGCCAATAGTATCAAATTCTCAAATTCATCCCGCTTAAGGAGAGCAGTCATTATTAATCACATTAAATTCACATGGACATTAGGCATGACTGAGTGTTTCACAAGTGCCCCCTAGTGTTCCCTAAATACATACAGTTTTTGTATCCAAGTATTTTAATACAAGAAAAGGAGATTTTCCAAAATTCTTTGAATATTTTTTTTTAACATTACCATTTTAGTCTACTTGAATTTAAAGTACTTCTCTCAATCATCCTTAATAGTTTGTCACCATACAATAGCTACGTACATTGTGGATTGCGCAATTAAAATGGTATCTTACTGTATTCTTACTGTTGTTTGAAAAACCAAATTATTATTTATATTATAAAATTTTTGTTTTATTCTTTTGTGCACGTAAGTCTCTAATGTATATAATTTTCATTATTTAAGGGAAATTTTAAATTAAAAACAAAAACACAAACTTGTTAAAACAGTTATTTAAATAAAATATATCACTTTAGAAAGACATTTAAATCATTGAAGATTTCTTTAAAATCTTGAATAGCTTTTAAAATACTCTCAATCACAGCTCTTGAACTTAAGTATAACAAGTTAGAGTGCAATATTCGGTTGTGCCGAATCTTAAATACCCTCCACATAAACATAATAATGCTTATTCTGTGTTTTTATGCATTATTAGTGGATATTTTTTTAGTATCTATTTTATATATTGTTTGAAAGACAATTTTACTACAGAGTTTGCCTTATTTTCATAACAATCTTTACAATTAAAAAAAAAAAACATTTTTCCATATTCAGCACAAGTTGAAAAACAGAGTATAAAAAAAAGTTAAGATTATAAGGTGAGGCTTCATTTGGTTGAATTTGATCTCAAAAACATTATTTACAAAAGATTTATGGGAGGCATAGTAGATGTGGACCAATTTTAGACTGTTAACTTCTAAATTCATTATCCACTAATGTTATTTCTATTTATTTTAGGCTTATTTTGCTTGAATTTAATCTCAATAACATTATTTTAAAGAGTTGTATGGTTGGTTGTTATACTCGGAAGTGCTCTTAATCCGGCAGCTATTGCCAATTATTGACTGACAGCATATTTGTGTATAACCGATATTATTATAATTTCGGGATTAAAATTTCTGATCTGTAAAAAAATTGTTTTGATATCAATATTTATTAGATATTTCTGTGGGTTAAATTGTTTTTGGGAAATTGTTTTTATATGCCAGCCATGACAAATCATGGACAAATCTTCTTCAATTTCGGAACAGAGAATTTTATGTGTATGAATTGAATTTCAACATAATAACGTTATATTTAAGATACATATTAGTATTAACGTGAATTTCGGAATTGGACCTTATATGGGATTGGTACCGTTATTTATAAGAGACCTATGAGTATTGAAGTGATTTTCGGAAGAGGGCTTTATATGGGGGATATGGTCAAATATGGACCAAAATTCTGCAGTATGATTTGTGTGTATATGCAAATTATTTATATAAAGTTTTGGGTCGGTACCAATATTTATAAGATATATATAAAGATTAATGACTTTTTCGGATGTGGTCCTTATATGGAAGCCATGACCAATTATGGGCCGACCACTATAAAATTTAGAACAACAATTTATTTACCTATAAGGATTACTTATGTCAAACTTTAACATTTTAACATTATTTATACCAGTTTTATACGAATTTAAGTGAATTTTGTAGGGGTCCATGATCAAACATGGACCGAACAAAAAAAATTTCGTTTTACGATTTTGTTTTACATGAAACTTATTCCTGCTGAATTTTGTATTGATAGTCCAATTTTATTGGCATTTATGTATAATTGAGCAATATTTTGGGAAGATTTTTGTATGGGGGCTATGAGAAATCGTTGACCTATTCTTACTATTTTCTTCACACTTTCTTCTTGTATCATAAAAACATCTTATACAAAATTTCATGGGAATATCTACAATATATTTTAAAAAATAGGCAGAAAAATGTTTAAAAATATCAATTTTTTATTGAGGTTGCCTCACATTTTGGTCAATAACTCTGGTGCTACTGTGTTAATTTTGTTGATTTTCAACACCAAACTGCTTAGGAGAACTATAAACGGGTTTCTGTAAACTTTGTAGATTTTGGTTGGTTTTTTAGACGTGAGAGTGTTTTACAGGGACATACAGACAGGCGCACAATCGAGTTAGAATTTCATAAGGATCAAAAATATATATACTTTGTTGGGTCTCAGATGAATATTTCTTAGTGTTACACACGAAATGACAAACTTATATATACCCTCATTCACTACTTATGGTGGTGGAGGGTATAAAAATACATGTATTTATTCCGGATATCTCACTAATAGCAAAAAATGTTCTGAGTTTAAAAAATACACAGTAATTCCAGGAGTTGAACCCTTTTAAAAAATACTTTTATTTATTTGTTTAAGCAAGAACTCTTTTGATAAATACTTGAGTGATTTTAAGCGTAAGGTTGATGAATGCAATAAAAGATGCTTCAACAATCAGGTGTTAATTGCGGAAAACCATTTCTTTTCTCCCTTTTTACCTTTTTACTTATTTTCATTTACTTTTAGGCTAAAACAAAATCATTTAGTAGTCGCATTAAAAAAAAGCTTTTATCTATAGAAGATGAATTTTATTTTTAAAGGAAATAGGGAAAGAGATTTCTTTATAATGGTAAAAATACTATTGTATTAAGTGTTAAAAGTGTAAAATAATAGTAAACTTATTATTGAATTCAAAAATTTAAATGCACTAAGCTTTTTAGGTTTTTCAAAATAACAAACATAAATAGTAAATATGTATTTTCATACCAAAAAATTTAATTGCCATTGTCCTCAACAATATTTTTAAAAATTAAGCATAATTTCAATAAATGCAACTAAATTTATTCGTAGGATTAATAGCGAAACTAAAACTTTCTTTGAATCAAATAGAAAATTAACTTAAAACTCATGCAATAACGTGAAATTAACGGAAATCAAATTACATGTTATAAATTTGAGATACATCCAAACTCGTGCACTTTTAACAATATAACAATATAATAAAAAATGACCGGTCCATCTTTGACTAGCTGTAAGTGTGCATTCCAGAACCATTCCTCTGCTAAAATTCGCTTTAGATCTGGATTTTAAGAGGGTATATTTTATGTAGAAGAGAGTTTTGCTCTTTAAAGTGATTTTCGGCAGTGTTCCTTATATGGGCGCTATGATCAATTATGGACGGATCTGCATGTGATTTGGCTTCATGTACAACTCATTTATGGCGAAATTTGTTTTGATATTATCATGAAGCAAACATTTATGAGCAATAAACACAAATTTCGGTAGGAAATTTGTTTAAACTATCTTCAAAATTGCGACGTGTACTCTTCGCACAATGTTTACATGGACAGACAGACGGACGGACGGATTTGTTGTGTAGGGTACAAAGATATATAACAAATCTTGCTGTAGGATTTTGTTCAGAGCTACTGTATTAGGTGGTCCCAAAAAAATGTTGTTTTTTTTTTTATTTTCATGGGTACTCAAGCATAATTTCGAAAGGACCAAGAATATATATACTTTGTTGGGTCTCAGATGAGTATTTCTCAGTGTTACACACGGAATGACAAGCTGATATATACCATCATTCACCACTTATGGTGGTGGAGGGTATAATAATGATGTAGTTTGAAAGATCTATTAATGCTAAATAATTTAAAGAAACTAATTTTTGAATTTGCTCTTGCCGTTCCACAGTTATAACATTTTTAAGGTTTGAATGAATATTTAATGTTTAAATTTAAAATTTTTTGCTTTGCAATCTTCTTCATGAAGAGCTTGTTCGAAAAAGCTCAACCTTCCGGAAAATCTAAAGAAAAGAGTTCTCTAAAATAAATCGGATTTTTTTTTTTGGAAAACGAGGATAACTGCAGCGTTTATTATATAATTATTATAAATTGAGCACTTGTAAGTTTTTTTTCTTACTAATTGTTTATTTGTAGAGAATTAGATTTTCCATTTTGTATTGTAAATTTGTTAGTTTAGCATTAAACGTAAAATAAGTGACAAAAACAATTTGTTAATTTTCTTTATTGGTTTAAAATATAATTAAATAAAAAGTGCACACGGCACAAACATTTTTTTTCTTTTTTTTATACTTTTAATTTATTTATTGGATCTTTCTTTACAAAAGAAATTTACAATAAGTATTAAAATCTTACAATTAATTAATTATTTCTGGGTCTATTGCCATTGCAATAGAAACTCCATTTCTGGTTGCGGAAAGTGTTCATCTATCTTGCAGTGCAGCGAGAACCAAGTATGTCCGTTATAATACAGTAGATCCTGTGCAAGAGGATTTGGATGCGGCACAAACATGTACACATTTATGCTCCCCACTGTGTAGCAGTCAAGCAGTGGTGTTACTCGTTAGATATATAAATATATCATAATATACGATTTAAGAAAAATTTTAAATTTTTGCTAATATGCTATAAATATTGGTAGCTATAAATCACAAACATTTATTCATGCCTATAGTTAGAAGTTAGTTAGTTGTACATAACATATATATCATATTGTTTTCCTTTCTTAACTGTTGTTAAAAGGTTCTCGATGTTAGTTTTGTAATCGGTATGCATACATACGTATATAAAGCATAAACATATTTAGAATTTCCTAACAAAGTTCTCTAAGTATTTCTACAATAATTTATTTATTTGTGCCATACACTATTACTTTCAATTTAGAGTAGAGGGTGTTTTCTTTAAATTTTCTTAAAAAACAGAAACTAAAAAAATGTTCTACTCTACAAATTTAGCCAATTTATTATGTGTTATTTGTAACACATGCGCGTGCATGTCCGGAAGATGTACATACATATATTTTATTATTTTATTTTTCCAGTACTTACTAACATATTTTCTTTTTTTTTTTCACAAAAAAAAAAAAAAAAAAAAAAAAAAACAAAAAAACTTTTTGTGTTGCAGCTTTGTATTTTGTGCTTCTGCAAACAAAAAGTTTAGTTTCAGTAACAAGTTTTATTAAAAGGAAACGGAAACATATTTGCAGTCTGTTTCATACACAAACTTCTTAAAGGCACTTTAGCCATTTCCTTTCTAACAATTTATTTGTTAAACAAAAAAAAAAAAAAAAAAACAAAATGAAATGTTAACAAAAATCGAAAGCCAATAGTAGAGAAGACTTTTCTTTAAGTTCGGTAATTGTTCGAATTTTTAAAAATTTGTTGATGTTGAAAACTAAACTAACACAACTAAATTCTCGATAATCATGTATTATCAATAAAATAAATTTACTTTTACGTTAATATTTGTTTTATTGAGAGGAAAGATTCTATGTAGCAGGTATTTACAGAAAAAGTAAACTTTAAATTATATGTATATGAAAATACCATTCAGTTTGTAATACTTTGACATATTCATCGTAGACTCAGAAAATTATACTAGTTTCTATACCCTCCACCACCATAAGTGGTGAATGCGGGTATATATAAGTTTAATATTCATCTGGGACCCAACAAAGTAATATACATATATCTTGATCCTTACGAAATTCTAAGTCGATTTAGGCATGTTCGTCTGCCTGTGTAAAACACTCTCACGTGCAAAGGACACCACTAAAATCTACAAAGTTTACAAAAACTTGCTTCTAGTGTTCCTAGGCAGTTCGGTATTGAAAATCAGCAAAATCGGTACAGCGGAACAAGAATTATGGATCAAAATGTAAGACAACCTCCATAAAAATTTGATATTTTTAAACATTTTTCTTGCAATATTTTTAAATGTATTGCAGATATTCCCATGAAATTTTGAATACATTGTTTTGATGATAAAAGAAGAAAGTGTGAGGAAAATAGTAAGAATAGGTCTATGATTTCTCATAGCCCCATATGAAAATTTTTCTGAAATATTGCTCAATTATACATAAATGCCTACAAAATTGGAATATCAATACAAAATTCAGCAAAAATAAGTTTCATGCAAAGAGAAATCGCAAAACTAATTTTTTTTTAGTTCGGCCCATGTTTGACCATGGACGCCATATAAAGTCCACTTCCAAAATTCACTTAAATATGTATAAACCTGGTATAAATAATGTTAAACGGCTAAAATTTGTCATAAATAATCTTTATAGATAAATAAATTGTTGTACTAAATTTTAAGGTGAACCGCCCATAATTGGTCATAGCTCCTATACAAGGACCAAATCCGCAAAATCAATTTATCTATATATATGTATATGTTATAAATATCGGTATCGACTGACATATATACAAAAATCAATCCACAAAATTTTGTGAATTTCGGTCAATATTTGACCGTATCCCCCATATAAAGCCCATTTCCGAAAATCATTTTAATACTCATTAATCTCTTATAAACAACGGTACCGATTTAAAATTTTATACGGATTATTTACATAAATGCCAAATTCAAACTGTTGGTTTTTGAGAACATCGGTCTAAATTTGACTATATCCCCCATATGTGGTCCACTCCCGAAATCTACGTTAATACTAATATATATCTTAAATATACCGTTATTATGTTGAAATTCGACATGAAATATCCTCGTATGCACAAAAATCACTGTTCCAAAATTTAAGAAGATCGGCCAAATAATTTGTCACAGTTGCCAAATAAGAACCATTTCCGAAAAACAAATAAGCCCACAAAAATGTCAAATAAATACAGATATCGAACCAACTTTTATATGGATCATAAATTTTAATCCAGAAATCTTATTAGAATCGCTTATACGGCAATTATGCTACTGGATTTTGTAGCTATCAGTCAATAATAGCTCCTGAATTAAGTCCACTTCCGAGCATAACAACCAACAATACAACTCTTGTAAATGACGCTATTAAGATGAAATTGAACCAATATAATCCTAAAATACTTAGAAATCACATTAGTGGATACTGAATTTAGAAGCTACCAGTCCATATTTGGTCCATTTCTTCTATGCCACCCATAAATCATTTGTAAATAATGTTATTGAGATCAAATTCAAACACAAAAACCTCATCTTATATCTTATTATTTTTTATACTCTGTTTCTTAATTGTTGTGAATATGAAAAAATGTTCTTTTAATTTTATAAATTGTTAAATTACAATCAAGATTATTATGAATATCAGACAAATTCTGTAAATTATGGTAAGAATCGGTAGTTTAATCAATTCAAATGGTCAAAATTAGATGAAATTTTAAAACATTTAACATAAATTATGTTGGTCGTAAAATTGTTTTTTAAACAATATATCAAATACTAAAAAAATTTGCACTAAGACTGAATAGAAAAGACAGAATAAGGATATTCTAGTCCTTTAACCAGTGAAGTTTCTGTATTTCTTATTACGTTTAGGTGTAGGGTATTAAAGATTCGGTAGATACTCTAACTTGTTTGTTTGTACTTTTGTTTATTTATTGTATCTTAATTAAAAATTAACTAACAATACTTGTAAGTATATCAAATCTTATATCTAAAAAATTTTAATTATTAGTCCAGCCAATGCCGGACGAAAATTGTTTGACCATTGTTGACTATGTATGTATATTAAGTAGACATTCTTCCTTCTTGTCTTTGGCTCAGATCCGGGCAAATGGGTTTGAGTGTACTTCAAGCTTTTTTAAATGTTTTTCTGCATTTTTTGGATCTCAGTTTTTAGCAAAGGTACGTTTAGGTCTTTATGGATATTCGAATTATTTATATAACAGGGGGCAATTGTGATCATTCATGTCATTAGTTGTTTTGACGTCTTTGAATTCTGTCTTCATTTGAAGTTGTGACTGTTCCCCATAGCTTTATTCTATAACACCATATATTTTTTATGATTGAGTTGTAAAGCAAGAGTTTGCAATCTAAACTTAGCTCAGAGTTTCTGCCAATGAGCCAATTAATTTGGATTGCTTTCAATTTAATTTGAGTCAATCTATATGGGATTTCCATGTAAGACGTCGATCGTGGTGTATGCCGAGGTATTTAAATTCGGATTGTTGTGTTATTGCTTGATTATTGATGTAAATAGGAGAGCATGATACTCTACGCAATGTAAAAGTTATATGAGTGCATTTCTGCTCATTAACTTTTATCCTCCATTGCTTTATCCAGTTGTCTAATTCAGATGTATAATTTTCGATTAATGCTTAGAATAGCAGTATCATCAGCAGATGTTGATGTGTAGGTACGATTGTTTGTTGACATATCAGATGTATGTATCCAGGAGGCTTCATTGAGGTACTTCTGCTTCAATAGGTTGTGCGGAGCGACCAGTTAAGTAGCTTTCCATTAGCTTGTGTGTGTTTACGGGTAAATTTAGTTTCAACTTGTAATTAGACCATCATGCCACACTTTATCAAAAGCTTGATAAATTTCAATAAAAAGAGCAGAACAATATTTTTTCTTCGAATGTTTTTTTTTTTTACGATATCGACAAGTCTTTGGATTTGGGATTGTTCGGTAGTACTCTGTTTGCTTCTAAATCTAACTAATCATAAAAGCTAAATGGAAAGAAATAGAAGAATGAAATATGATCGCAAATGTTGGATATAAAAATTTACAAAGTTCTATAAATCTATATATATACATAAATGTATGTGTGTTTGTTTATATGTTTGTAAATTTGTTTACAGTTTACAGTGTCTTTCTGTCTGCCTGGAAGAAACGCGATGAGTACCTTCAATGTCAACGACATCGTACCAGAATATCACGAGATACTGAAACAGAAGACCAACGAGAGTATTTCGCATAGAAGGCCAGCGGATTCTAACATCATCAAGAAGAGCTATTGAAATCATAGAGCATTTGGACTTGCGTCATGAAAACAATCGGAAATAATAATTTTTTAACTTTTCAATTTGTATATCATTGCAATGGAGATAAAGAAGCACACCCGGTTATAGCTAGTAATATTATAAAACGATACAAGCAAACTTCAGGATAGATTGTTAACTCTAGCTGCGGTCAATTGAACAACATTAGGCCATTATCAAAGGAAAGTAAATTAAAGTATTGGAATCGACATTTTTATTCAATATATGGATATGGATTCCGCGTATGCTCTCACCAAAACAGGACTAAACTGGTTCACATATATACAAATATAAGAACTAATTTTAAGACAAATATAGATAATTTTTCTCATAAATACAGACAATCAATTTAACTGCTACACAATGGAGTAGCAATATATTGCTAATACAAAAATTTATAAATTGCTTATTGTTTATTGTTTATAGAACTCAAGCTCAATAAACAATAATTTCAAATAAATACATAAATGTCGAAAACACCAAAAAAATATTTTTAACAATTTGTTGAATCACTTTATCATGCTAAAGTAATGATTGCAATCAAATATAATTAGCAGTCATTAAAAACCAGTATGAAATAAACAAAATAAAAATATATTTAAATTAGTTTTTATTTTCACATCATTGATTTCAAATTATTGTTAAAAAACACAAAAAATTAATAAAATCATATAAAAACATAATAATTAAAACATTCATTTTAATAACACTCTCTAGGGGTATTTTTTTTTTTACTTATCTACAAATACGTTGGTTTATTCACATTTTTTAATTAATTTTTATTTTCTTTGTTGAGGTAAATTGTTTTATATCAAGTTACTAAAAAGATTATGTTGGCACTGTTCGCCATCAAACACATAAAGTTTAAATAATATTACAATAGTGATATTTTTATTATGAAAACAATATTATTAGTTGTGTAACTTGAAAACACGGGACTTTATAAATATTGGCCGCATTTGGATTTCACACCAAAAGAACTGCTCACCTTTTGAGCATCAAGAATGTATCAAGCCAATTTCGGATATGCTGTTCTGAAGAGCAGCCTATACCAGAGAGAGTATTCTGCATAGATCGAAACAAAAAGCAGTCGTAAGGGTGAGAAAATATTTCCCAACCACTTCTTTTTAAAATTTAGAATCTAAGTCATAGGCAGGCATCCTATAACACAATTGTGCAGAAATCACTTTACACCTACACTTAATCTCTTTCATTCAGTCGTCATTGATACAGCAATGTGTGCACATGCGGCGGATGCTTTTATAGTTTTTTCAGAAATACTTCCCAACAAACATTTCAAATTATTAGTGAATTACGAAAAATAGTTTATGATTGATAATGCATTTGGTAACATGCATGTATTCAGCTTTTGAAGTATTAGAAGTTCCGTTTGTAAATCAATCTCGTTGTTAATTTCTTATATGTTACGGAAAATATATTGTGAGTGTACTATATGTTTCCTATCTAAGTTGTTTTGTATAATTTATATAATTATGTTTATGTTTGCTGGGTAGTTCGCTCACACACACAACCTCATTTTACGCTTTGCCTACCGCTCCCAGCAAGCCATATGAGTCCGAAAAGAGTCTTTTCTGAAATCTTTTTCGGAGCGTTAACGCTCTTTATGAGCCCAAAAAACAATCATAATTGCTCCGAAAACCTTCAGAAAAGAGGGCCATTACATTAGAAAATGGTGCGTCAAAAATATCTCTTAGATAATGTCAGTAAAGAGTCTTTTATGAGTTTTTTTTGGGGTCGTGTAATCTTGTTTTTATCATTCTTGTGTGGCACAGCTATGTTTTTTTTTTGTTCAAAGCACAAATAACAGGACAACAACGATTTGGTACACACATAATTAAGTGGAATTTCTGAGTCATACTGCGTGCCGACTCAGGACCAGCGTTGCCGTTTTGGTTACTTTTAACAAAAATTGGTTCCTTTTTCCCCCAATGTGTACTTGTGTACTTTTTTCCGTTTTGGTTACTTTTTTTAATACAAAAGTAACCATTTTTTACATTTACCACTAATTTTGGTGATAAACTAAACTACCACAATTTAAATGTTTTTATAAAGATATAATTAGGCATGTGATGGAAATCGAAAGCGAATCATTTATAATCGAATTTTTAAAATTTTTGTTTTAAAATTCTCGTTTGTAGCCCAATATCTTTATATTGTATGTGATAAAAGTTTTTCAATACAGAAATATTATGAAAAAATTGACTTCTAAAACTCATTCGTTTTCGTATAACAACATGCCTGTATAACAACACCGTAACAACCGTGTGAACTTAAAATTTTTGTCTTCCAACGTTGTAAGAAAAAGCATTTTCAGTACATTGGAAGACAAAAAAATTGTCACAAATCTAAAAATCGTATAAACACACAATTTTGGCATTGTCAGTGTTTTAAGACAATTGTCAAACACTTTTAATTGTCATATGTGCAAAGTTTATGCATCCGCCAATAGCAGCATTGTCATAGAAATTATTATAAATAAACAAACAAGTGTGTATTGGTAAAAATTTTTGAAAAAAAATGGAAGAAAATTAAAGAATTAAATTAAGGAAAATAAACAATGGATAGTGACATATCTTTTGATGAATCCTGTTTCATAGAGTGCAGATAAAATGGTTTCAATTGCTGGTTTTTGTTTCATGACAATATTTAAAAATTTTAAACACACACACAACGCTGCAAAAAGAATTTGACAATGCCACACAACAATCTGGCAACCGTGTGAACTGACAATTTCGGTTGACAGATAAATTGATTGTGTGATAATTGTGTGCCAATGAAATTGTTAGTTTTCTTACAGTCATCTAAACTGACAATTTACCTTTTGCTAACAATTTTTCAATGCCAGTACATTGCTAGCACATTGCTAGTTCTGACAGCGTTGTAATATCTGACGATCGTGTATATATAGCTTTACAAAAAAATACATGCCTGTCTCCAAACATAACAAACACAATCATTGTATTGTTGAACGAGTAAGGTTCTTCAAACATCAAAAACCATCTACAAACTGAAATGCAATGGTTAATTTATATATTACATATATATTTTTTTAGCTGAAGTATAAATAAAATAAAATTTTTTTAATTAAAATTTGTCAGGCAATAATTTTTTCTGTGTAATGTAAACAGCAAAAATACTTATATATTACAATTTTTTTGATTGTACAAAGCTGAAAATCCAATTCTATCTCTTTAAAGAAATTGAATAAAAAAGGTACCAAAAAAAGCACCAAAACTCTTAAGTATTTTCGCTATTTTTCCTGAGTTTCCAAACCCATGTAACATACTGATTGCATCTGTTTGCATAGAGCAACAACACAAATTGTAGAAACAAATAATGAATTCAAAAAATATGTATATTAAACGTTTTAAGCTAAGTATAGACGATATGTTGAATCAGCATATTTATGCTGAAAAATTTGTTTCGAGTGCTTACATATCGTGTAAACGCAAAATTTTTTCAGCATACGTATGTTTAACAACATTTGCTAACATTTTTTTAACAATGCCAACAAACGTATGTTGGTAATTTTAGCATATCGTGTAAACAACATATTATTAGTGTTTGACAAATTTCCTACGTATCTTGACAGATATGTTATTTGTTGAAAAGCGTATGCAAGCTTTTCAGCATATGGCAAATTCATATGCATATGCGATAGTGTATGTGCGATCAGAGTTGTATTTTCTAATAAAGCTGATAAGAAAACAACAATGTCGGCTTCATTGATTTAAATCACAAATTATAATCTAAAGAACAGACGTGTAAAAATTTTTAATTGTTTATATAATTTATGCAATTTATTATATTCACACTGCGTTTGTTTACATTAACAAAAACATATGTTTTTGCATCTTTTTCGTGTACTAGTGTGGCACCTATGACATAGTTTGTTGCGATTTTTTTTTCTTTGAGTGTGATAGAAATTGGTCAGATTTTCCAGTGAATGAATCGTACGATTGTAGATAGTGTATCACAACCTTTAAACCTGCCGCCGATAGCTTTTTTTATGTAAATACACTTCTTGTTGCATATGTACCTACAAACATACACACGCAAGAACACAAAACGCAATATTGTGGCCGGCGGCATTGTTAAAATTAATCGACACAGGTCTCTGGAAATAAACAATAAATTATTATAAATGTTTTAAATGGTTTCGTGCATTATTTGCATATTTAGTGTATAATTTAGCTCGATTTTGTTGGTAAGTTCTGCAATATTTTATTATTTATTATTATTGCTGTTTTTTACAATAAAATATGCTCTATTCTTTATACCAATTCCTTGTATAATTTTACACAATAACTTTCTTTCTCTCGTAGTTCTACCCATTTCTTTTGCCAAACTCTCCGTCTTTTTGCTTTTAATTTCACTTCATCGTCATCCAAAATCAGCACTGTACAAGCAATAGCTAGACCAATTTCCTCCCACGTCATCATTTATGTTTTTTTTTTGATAGGTATTATTTTTATTACTTATTTTTATTTCCAAAATTACACATAAAATACAGAAGTTGAATAATAATTAAAAAATGTTGTCAAACTGAATAATTTCACAAACAAATGTTTATACGACTCAGCATATGTAGCACCACATACAATTCAACATATCATATAAACACAAATATCGTATGCTAACTCTTATGTTGACATTTCATTTGCTGGCATATGCTGACATCAAAAAATTTGCTATTTTCAGCATATCGTGTAAACGTCTAACATATGACAGGAATTTGGTGCTAATTTTAATCATATGGCTGTCAGCATATATATGCTGATTCAACATATCGTATAAACTTAGCTTTACGTTAGTTCGTATTTTTTTAGGCGTCGTTACCGTCTAAAGCTATATGTCCACGATCGTCAGATATTACAACGTTGTCAGAAAAATATGCAGAAATTGTCTAACAACCGTGTAATCTTCAAATTTTTGTCTTCCAACGTTGTAAGAAAAAGCATTTTCAGTACATTGGAAGACAAAAAAATTGTCACACATCTAAAAATCGTGTCAACACACAATTTTGGCATTGTCAGTGTTTTAAGACAATTGTCAAACACTTTTAATTGTCATATGTGCAAAGTTTATGCATCTGCCAATAGCAGCATTGTCATAGAAATTATTTCTAAATGCAACTCTGTATATACATAAATAAACAAACAAGTGTGTATTGGCAAAAATTTTTGAAAAAAAATGGAAGAAAATTAAAGAATTAAATTAAAGAAAATAAAAAATGGATAGCGACATATTTTTTGATGAATCCTGTTTAATAGAGTGCAGATAAAATTGTTACAATTGCTCTTTTTTGTTCCATGACAATATCTAAAATTTTTAAACACACACACAGATCTGCAAAACGAATTTGACAATGCCACACAACAATCTGACAACCGTGTGAACTGGCAATTTCGGTTGACAGCTAAATTCATTGTGTGACAATTGTGTGCAAATGAAATTATTAGTTGTCTTACAGTCGTGTAAACTGACAATTTCCCTTTTGCTAAAAAATCTTCAATGTCAGTATATTGCTAGCACATTGGTAGATATGACAATGTTGTAATATCTGACGATCGTGGACACATAGCTTAACTGTAGATTCTACGAGTCTACCGTCGTATAAATAATTTTTGGCAACTAAGAACAAAGTATTCAAAAGTTCTAAAACAGTACCCACCTATATTTCGCATTTCAAGCATTTCAACTCTGTATCTTCCGTCACTTCCGTCTAAGGATTGTATTATATAGAAATTACTTATCAAATATTTGTATTTGTGATTTCATACAGCCAATAACACAAATTTGGTTGTCTTAAAACAACAGGTACCATTACCAAAATATGCATTTTAGCTTGAATTGTCAAAATAAAGGTTTTTGATAAGTCTTTTTTGTTTCTTTTAATAATATCAATATTTAAAATTTCAAGTTTGCAGATCATGTACAAAAAACTGTCCTTTATACTCCCTTGAAGATAGAAAGTTCATTTCTAATACACATTTCTGTGACTTCAGAAAGCGAAAATATAAATGTGGTTGCTTCAAAACAAAGACCATCATTATTTAAGAACAGAATTTTAAAAGTTTTCCCATTTTTCACCTTTTTAGCGTAATCACGCTTTAAAGCACAGATACGTTCCAAATTTCAATTAAAATATTCGTTTGTAGTTACCATTTTTTCCTATATTTTCCGATCTGATCCAAGTTTTGCAAAAAGATAAAGCCTATAGAAGCTTCCAAACACGGATCTATTTTCGTTCAAATGTTCAATCCAATCGGTTGAACGTTGAGATTACCGGTTTTTTTCCTTTTTATCCCGACCTGGTCCAAGTTTAAAAGAAGATATAGCTAACTGACATGGATCTACCTAAATTTCAATAAAATTGGTTCAGCCGTTTGGTCTTACCGGTTTTCCCCTTTTTGTATAAACAGAAAATTCCTCTTTTTACCTGTCTTATCAGCTTGAAAGTAGAAATTTTGTAAGGTACTTTTCGAAAACACATTCTCCTGGCTATAGAAAGTTAAAATAATAATGCAGTTGCTTCATAACAAAGTTAATCATTATTTAAAAATAAAATGTTAAAATTTTACCCGTTTTTCCCTTTTTTATTCCTGGTTGTTTAAGAAACAAAGGTACCAATTTTACCGGTTTTTAAGCACTTTATCCCTTCCTGGTTCAAGTCTTGAAAAAAAATATATAGCCTATTGATGCTTCCAACCACAGATCTAGCTACGTTCTGCATTTCATTAAAATCGATTCAACCGTTTAGGCGTCATTGCGGAACAAACAAACAAACAAACTACAACATACATAAAATACATATGTATGTATGTATATGTTGATTCAAACAAATTTCGTCACAAATATGTCGATCAGTAACTGAAAATAGGCGCCCATATAAAGGCCTCCTTCGAGAATAACTATAAAGACCATAAATCTCTTCAAAACTTAGGTATCCTTATTATTATTAGTCATATGTAGCTCCCACATATACTGGGTGTTATATGGTTGGGCTGGAACAATTATGCTGTTTTTATGATCATATTTGTTATATTTTAAGTTGTATGGGGACTAGGTGAAGTAATGGCCCGATTGCAACCAAATTCAATCCCAATCGTACTTCACCACAGCCTCTCGAGGCATGTAAAATTTTACAGCAATCGGACTCCCACTGTGCGCTGCTAATGGGCTACATTGTTCTGAAAGAAATTTTAAATATTTCTTTGATATTGTAAGATTTTTTTGTTAATATTTTTATGTATGTATATATTTTCCTGGTTTATTATTTTAGAGGAAATTTTAATTTTTAAATTTATTTAAAATATAATGCTTTAACTCACTCCAAAAATTGCTTTTTGAAATGATTCCTTTTAATGTTTATGTACATAGATACATATAACTATATAAAATAAAGCAAACTTCAAAGAAATTCTAAGAATTTATTCATTGATTTACTTGGTTTGGTTTTAATATTTCTGTGAAAATATGAAAATTGCAATTGTTGAAATTTATTACCTTTGTATTGTTTCGCATTGTTTCTCAGTTTCTTTATCTCTTTGTATAAATACACACAGGAAAGATTAAAATTGTAAAGGCAACAATTTGCTAACAAAAGTTACAAAATGAAAATAATCTGTTATAAAACATTTAACATGAATTCTCTGTATTGTTAATAAAATCCAGAGTGCAACTAAACGTTCTTAATAATTGCCCAGCAAAAAATTTCAGTACCACGATAGCATTTTAAACAGGATGGCTAAAATTTGTACTTACAAATTATATTTCATTTTACCCTTTCGTTTTTTAATAAGTTATCGTGAATTTAAAAATGAAATTCACGCAACAAATTTTAAAGAAATAAGTCTAAAATAACGTGTACAAAATTTCATGGCTTAATCTGCAATATATTTGAACAAAATAGAAAAATAATTGTTTAAAAATATCGTATCTTGATGGAGGTTGTTAAACATTTTGGTCCATAATTCTAGTTCGCCTGAACCGGTTTTGATGATTTTCAACGCCAAACTGCTTAGAAAAATTAAAAACGATTTTTTGTAAACTTTGCTAATTTTGGTTACATATTTTGGACATGAGAGTGTTTTACACAGACAGACAGACAGATAGATAAGACATACGGATATTATCAATCGACTTAGAATTTCATATCTACACTTTGCTGGGTCTCAGATAATTATTTCTCAGTGTTACACACGGAATGACAAACTTAAACGAGTATATACATTTATTCACTAATTGTGGTGGTGGAGGGTAAAACATATGTATATACTCGTATGTGCGTGTGTAAGTTGTACGTTTTACTTTCTAAGTTGTTACTATCCATGTTACATTTATTTACATATACATACAAATCTGTAAATATCCTTCAGGTAAGAAAAGAACAACAGTTTTGTTTTTGGAAATTTTAAATTAAAGAGTGTTTTTTTTATTTTTTAATTTTCATTTATATTTATATTTTATTATATTTTCAGTTGTCTTTAGATACACGCACATCATGAATACATTGTATGTATTTGCCTGTGCAAGTAATTTGATTGATAAGCTTAAGGCAATTGTTATTGTTATTTGTATATGTAAGGATGTGTTATTTTATTATTCTTTTTATTTGTTGTTGTTATATTCTTTAGCAATTTCAAAGATCGTACAAAATCACATACATCACACTTACAAACCTACATAAATACACTCAAAACAAGTAAGAAAGTATAGTCGGTCAAGCCCGACTATATACTACCCTACACCCAGTATATGTATAACACAGTTTTTCAGAAATAGGCGCTATATGGTCATCTAAAAATTTAGTGCCATGACATCTGTGAATATAAATATTATATATGTTAAACGATATAAATACTTTTAACAAATTCATGGTGGAATTACGGAGAGGGTGTTATATGGGAGATTTGACTAATTATAGACCGATCATTATAAAAATTATAAATTAGGTGTCCTTATTTCTGTATACGAGTATACTTATTTGTGTTGAATTTTATTTGGATATCAACATTTTAAAGAGAGTTATGCTCTTTAAAGTGATTTTCGGAAGTGGGCGTAGTATGAGAGCAACGTCTAATTATGGACCGATCTTCATAAAATTGTACCATAATATTTGTATATATCTGAAACATATTTGTGTTTAATATTATTTGGTTACCAAAATTTTGAAGAGAATTATGTTCTTTAAAGTGATTTTCGGAAGTGGGTCTTATATGAGAGCTACTAGTAATTATGGACCGATCTGCCTCATTTACCACTCATTTGTAATGAAATTTGTTGGTATACTTGCATAATTCATTGCGAGACACAGATAAACAATGCATTTCGTCAGTTTCTTAGTAGTTTTTCTTTTGCATTATGAACAGTCATGCCCAAAAGGCAGCCAAAAATGAGATAAGTTCGTGTCTGTATATAAAGAGTTTTTGCAGCATTCAATCCTGTTTTTAAATTTTTCAATTCCATTTATTATCTTGATTCCGGATTTTCAATAAAATTATGTTTTTCTTTCATTTGAGCTCTTCCTTTTCTACATATTTACTACACTTCTAAGCAAGTTAGGACTTTCTCAAAAACTATCGAAACCAAGAAAAAGTGGAAAAACTTTTTGGAGTCATAAGCCACCTTTTCATAGGCCTGTTCACATATATTGCCTGTCGTTTACAATAGTTATACAAACTTTCTTTGTATTTTCTATGTACAAAATTGGTAAAATACATGTAACACTGGTTCCATAAGATCCAGACAATATTAAATGTTGCATAAGTTTTTCATCGACCGGCACAGCATACTTCCATATCACATTTTATTTATTGTCAAAAACTACAGTATTATTCCGGATGTCAAATTTTATTTAGTAAAGTTTATTTTTTAACGTCTACTAAGAGGCCGAAAATGTTTTATATAATTATACAAAGTCATAGTTGAAGAGGTGACGAAAGAGGCAACACCGGGAAATTGCATGTGTGTTTTTCATTACGTTTATAGTATTTCGAGATATTGGCCGTAGAACTAAACATTATCTACATATATTCAGGGGTTCTTTATGTCTTCAATACAATCAGAGTTATGGAAGAAAACTTGAGACAATCATGATATTTTTCAAAATTTATAGCCAATAGCATAAAATATTGCACATATTTCTTTTATTATAAAAGCGCAATAGTCAGAATCGGTCAATGATTTCTCATAGCCACCATAAAAATGTCTTTCGGGAATATCTATGGCACATAAATGCCTATAAAAAAGCACTACACATACAAAATTCTGAAAAAAATTTAAATAATATTGAACACAAATATGTTCAATATATACAAATAACATGGTCCACATCAGTCCACAATTCGTCATAGCTCCCCTACTTCCGAAAATTACTTTAACGACAACAAATCTCTTGGTATCCAAATAAAATTCAACATAAATAAGTTTTTTATATACAGAAATTATAACAGCTAATTTTATAATGGTCGGTCCATAATTCAATGATTTACTTTAACCTCCATAAATCTTTTAAAAGTATTTATATCGAGTAAAGTTTAACACATATTATATATTTATATATATATATGTATATTATATATATATATATATATATTGACAGAAGTCATTGCGCTAAATTATTGGATGATCGGTCCATAATATATCATAGCGGCCATTTCTGAAAGACTGTTTTATACATATTTATGGTGGTTGTAGGGTTATTATTAGGATTGTTAATAATCAAACATTGTTAAGTTAGAAACAGATACTTTTGAAGGTGAGTCACAGGATTCGTTATTTCCTTTAAAAAGTTACAAACATTTCTGTCTTATTATCAAATCCATTCTTTAATTTTGCGGTTTAAAAAAAAATAAAAGTGTTGTGTAAATATTCCTTCTATGGATTCATGGATTGGAGGGATTTCAGAAATGCATCGCCAAATTTGCAATCACCGTGTGATATTCTCTTTGATCATCAATAAAAGTGGAGCATCGGCTTACCACAAATTATATCACAGCGGGATTTAACTGTTACTTTAACAGGATTACAAATGACATCTATTCGAGAAGTCTATAAAGCAATCCCATATCGAAATCATGGGATTGGGGCCCTAATTTGTGTATATATGTATATGAATTTTAAGTTAATAATAATCTTTATACTCAGTTATGGGCTCATTGTCATATTGTATGTACTATTTGAGAATTGTTTGTCTCGAATTTTAAACTGATAATAATTTCTTTACTTTAGTGATTGTCGGAAGTGGACTTTATATGTGGCGGTGATCAAATATGGAACAGTTCCATAAAAAAATTCATTTTGTAATTTCTCTTTTCATGAAATTTATTTTCGCTGATTTTTTGCCATAATCCGACAACCCATTTTTGTATAGGTTCATGAAAAATCGCGGATTCTTACTATTTTCAACCAAACTTGTCCTTTTATTAAACATCTTATACGCGCCCAATTCCATGATATTATTTGCAATATTAATATTTCATGAAAATAGCAAAATATTCTTAAAAATTTGATGTTATCTGCATAATTGTGGTTTCACTGAACCAATTTGGCAAAACAGCCCTGATTAACAAAGAATATTTGGGAAAAATTTCATCATCCTAAGACCTTTCTTGATAGGCTATTGTGTTTACAACAGACACATTGACATTGCTAGATCGTCTTAGAGTTTCATAAGGACCTAAAAAATATATCCTTTTTGGTTCAACGACCAATATTTCAATGTGTTACAAACGGAATGAGAAACTTAATAGATCTGTGGTGGTGCGTACATATAAGTATGTCAGGATAACACAAAATCGTTAGATGTTTGACATATTCCGTCCAGTTGGATTTGAGCCTATTTATCAAGTTATCGCACTATATTAGAATAAATCATACCTTCCTATAACAAAACAGTCATTAGATCCCTAGTTAATGTATTTAATATTCATCGATTGCAAGTGAAGAAAGTAACATTAAATATACTAGAATATATTGAATATATAGGAAGACTCAATCAATAATAGAAAACCTGAACACTTATAACCTTATCTAAACTGATATTGAATGTGGTGTGAAAATGTTGAAAGCGTTATTTAGGATGCTATTGATTATGATTACGTTCAAATAGTCAAAGAACGTACATATCTTAAAGTGTAAAAAAGTGATGTAATTAAAGGGGCCTTTAGACGATATGACTTGACGAATAGAATAACATAAGGTATGGTCGGTCACATATGACAAATATATACGCAAAAAAGCGTAATCAGTTGTTTTAACACAAATTTGTTTGACGTTGTTTAATCCTACAAGAGTTTTGCAAGATTAAACAGCATCAAATAAAATAAAACTAAATGTTTGTTGTTTTTCGTCCTAAATAAACGAGTTCAAATTATTTTTATTTAGTGGTTACGTCTTTTCGGCAAATATTTTCCAAGTATGACAGTACCTCTAATATTATACTAAACTATACTATAAAAATTTCAATTATTCTACTAAATCGATTTTTTATAATTATCTAATTCTAACAAGATAAAATCTGTGACTTTATTTTTTATAACCACCACGAAAAAGATGGGGATATATTACGTTTAACATTTCGTTTGTAACACATCGAAATAATGGTCATAGATCCCAAAAGTCTATATATTCTGGGTCCTTATGAGATTCTAAGACGATCTAGTCATGCTTCGAACAAAAGACATAGAAAAATTAAATTTTTAGCAAAGATTCCTTGATCCACCGAAATATTTGGTGTTGAAACTAGACAAAATCGGTCCAGTAGGATGCGAACTATAGATCAAAGTTTCAGACTACCTCTATATTTTTCAGATATTTTTTGCTATTTTCTTCAAATATAATGCAGATAACCATTAAACTCTACACAACGACAAGTCTTGTTGAAAATGGTAGGAATATGTCCATATTTTGACATAACCCTCATATAAAGTCCACTTCCGAAAATCACTTAAATACGCATAAAGCTCTTACAGAAATCATTAACAGGTCGAAATTTAACACAAGTAAACCGTATACATCTAAATTGTCTTTCCAAATTTAATGATGATCGGTCCATTTTTGACCACAGCTCCCATATAAAGTCCACTTCCCGAAATCACTTTATTTAATTAAGTTTAATTACTTTACGATAATTTGACTTCATTACTTCAAGTCGTTTGGCTAAAAATTGTCGTGATCAAAACATTACCATTGTTTCTATCTACATTAATATACAGACAGAAGTAGTGGCCAGAGGAGGATCGTTTGTCTCAACAGCAGATTCTGATTTCGCAATACCGTTTTGGGGGCCATTAAAAATGAAAACTTCAAACACTAGCTTCAAAAGGCTGACAATAGCTGACGCAATCTGTAAATCTGCAATCCTGTTGGGTAAATGTAACCAGCATGCAACAATAAAATTCTCAGTATGCAACTTCAGAATAGGAAACGGGATAAAATCTCAAGGCTAATAGAAGCAAGCATGGAAGTAGACTCATAATTACTCTCAACGGTTATTGCAGCAGTTGCCTGGATCTCGAAATAGGTAAAACCATTTTAAATTTATTTTGTTTTTGTTTTTTAGAAGCATATTCTAATAGTAAGTATCTAGAAACTTTTAAAATAAATTTTGAAGCGTACCACACAACGTAGTGGGATTGGTGAGAAACTATTTAGTACTAGTTCTCGTATATTTGATATGGCTACAACATATATCTAACCTGTCGCATTCAGGTATCCGATTAATTACATGAATATAATAAACAAGCTATCACAGACATTGCGTATCAAATTTTGCAATTTTATCGGATAAGCGAACGCGACAGATTCGATTTACTCAGTGGTATTTAGTTTCTCACCTATTTCAATGAGTTGTGTGGTCCCCTTCAAAATGGAATTGAAAAGTTTTGGAACTTTTGAAAATGAAATCAAATAGTTTTAAACTAGTTGAATGCTTGCTCGTGCTTGCACGTAAACCAACCAACCGACATCATTACCACGACAGCCGGTTCTACGCACTGGAATGACCATTGTTACCAATTTGACGTTTTTCCCGTCAAATCTGACGTTTTTGCAATGCAAATTGCGGCAGAAAAATGCTTTTTAGCGGTTAGCGCTTTAGCGTTTTTTCCAAGGTTGAATTATATGGTATAACTTACCTACATAGTAACTCAACCTAGTTAAAACCAAACTACGAAACAGGCTAATACCAGTACAGCCAATGATTTAAATTTATATACATTTTTTATTAAAATATTTTAAGAATTCTCAAAAAGCTAAATAAATTCAAAAAAAAACAGTAAAAAATGTACTCCAAAAGGAGCAGGTTTTATGTATGAATTCATACTTCAAATCGCTTCAAACCTGCTGATGGGATGCATGGTTTTTGTATGAGGTGTTCCCGGTTTGGAGGACTACTTTCTGCTGACAATAAGCGCTTCCTTTAACATAATCAAACATGCAAATAAAGCACTTTCCTAAAGTGTTTTTTTAATTCTATCTGAATATTTTTGCTTAAGAAAAATTCATAGTAACTGAAAAGCGCGATATTCGTTTTGTAATTGACTTTCGTTGACATACGTAAATCTATAGGCTATCACCCCTATCGTGAATAAAAATTCCACATGAAATATGTTCCCTTTTTTTTAACATTGTATGAACGTATTACCTTTCTCCATCCATATGCATGTGGCTTATAGAAAAAACCGAAAAAAATAAAAAAAAAAAAGCCAAAGGAGGAAGAAAAAATAAGCTAAACGAGGAGAATATGCTGCTCATGGTATTAGAATACTTGCGAGAATACCGTACATATTTTCACATAAGTCAAAGTTATGGAGTAGGCAAAATTTCTATCTCTATAGTGCAGTTAATCCGAGAAATGGAGAGGGTTCTAGCTCAAATGTCAACACTGATTGCATGAACATATTTCTTGAGCAAATTTCGCAATATCTAGATCATAAACTATTTTCCACGGCGGAAAGTCTTTTGGTAACATTCGTCATTGGCAGCCACCTCTCATTATATACCTTATTGTATTAATAATCGCTCTGATGTTGTGCTTCCTTGGCCTCCCTATTGCTCCTTGTGCAACATGTGACAAGAAACCCTTCTTTTTTATAACGACCCCAGTCATCATTAGATAGAATTTGATTTGTCATAAACTACTCCCACTCTAATGCACCTTTACACCATTCATAGATAAAACTTATAGTGAGTATTGCAAGAAATACCACCATAGACCAAAATCCACCATAGCTTATCGTAGATAACGAAACAGCAAATGTAGGAAAAATGTGAAAAGGGAAATGGGGAATTTTTATTTATGATAGGGGTGTATAATTTCGTTTTTCGCTTTAAAACCTTCTTCGTTGTTAGCACTAAAAAAGCATATTTTTTGTATATTTTATTCGTAAGTATTTGCTGCTTCAAAAGAGCGCTTTTATTGGAGCGCTCGATTATGAGCTTTGTCTCTAAAGTGCTTCAAAAAAAACGAATTTTTTTACTGGGAATATATATATCTCTAAATCTTTACAAAAAGTTTTAAAAAGCAATTTATTAAGTTTTGTGGTTTCTTATTTTTATTCCGTAAAATTTTTGAATATTGATTTAATACATTTTTGCAATGTCTCAAACTTGAGAATAAATGTTGTTTTGATTATGAATTTCCAAAATCTGTTCAATGGCCACTTATACACAAAATGCTGAAGACTGGCACTATATTTTTGAAAATACCTAATTTTATTTGTAAATGATTAAAAACAATTCAATAAAAAATACATATGTGTAATTATTTACATTTTATTTTATCTAACGTAAACAGAAAAAATTATTGCCCGACAAATTTTAATTAAACTTTTAATTGAGTCTTAATTATTTTTAATTAAACTTTGAAACATATCAATTAAATTTTTAATTGAAAAACAATTTTCAATTAAATAATATAATATTTTTTTTAATTAAAACTACTTTTAATTAAATTTTGACAAAATATTTTAATTGATACTACAAATTCTTTTATCGTACCACTTTCAATTAAATGTTTAATTAAATATACGAATATATTAATTGAAAATCAATTTTAATTTTTTCTGTGTAAATTCAAATTTTTCAAATTATTTATTTGAAGGTTTTCTGAGGTTTTTGTAAAAAAAATTTTTTAGCGATTTTTGGCGATCTTTAAACTCCAATTTGAGGGGAAATTGTGAAAATATTTTGGCAACACTGGGAATGACCCAAGTTTACTCGAACAAGTGCTGTCAACTCAGCAACCAATGCGGTTGCAACCAATTTTATCGTACTCAATATGATCACTATCGTTATTTTAAGTGTTTATAAACATTCCCAATATTAATTAAACTCATTTAAGTTTTTATAAAATCGTTTAACAATATTTTTATTTTATTCCAATTGGGGTAGCGAAGCACACAGGGTTTAGCTACTTAATTATTAAATGAAATCCCAAACCTTTAAGCAAGATGTGCTGCAGGTTGTAAATACAAATAAAATACCAAAGTTTTTTTTTTATTTTTTAGAATTTCTCTTTTTATAATTTTTGTTCAATATTTGGCTTTTGTTATTAGTTTTTTTTTTTTTTATAAATAGTTTCATTTGTTATTTTTTCTGGTTTTTTGCTTCACTTACAATACAATTAGACATACATACATTAGACGTACAAACTAAACTTAAATTACAAAACTATTTACAAATGTTATTAGTTCTTATAAATTATTATTATTTTTTTTTTTTTTTGAGTTTCTCCTATTTTATTTATTTAGTTTAATTTTTGTTTTAAAACTACAAGTAAATTCTTTCAAAATGTCCACATTGTATGTTCTGTGCATTCAGCAATGCATATTCATCGGTTGACTGACCAATATTAGTAACTATTATTTTTTTGTGTTCTTATTTATATGTATATCTTTGTCTGTTTTAATATTCAGTTTTCTTTTTCTTTTTTTTTGCTTTTCTGTTTTATTATTTTGTTAAATATTTTATTTAATATTTATTTATTTTTTTTTTAATTTTATTTATTATATAAATGTAAGTGATATTGACTGTTAATGGACGCTTAGGTTTATTGTTTATTTGTTTGTTGTTTGTATGTATTGTTTGCAATTTTCTTTTGGTTTTTTGTATAAACTTATATAATGTATTTAATTTAAATTGAAATCATATTTTAAGGTAAATAGAAAATATATGAAATAGAAAGTAAAATAAAGTAAACAAAAGTAAACAAAATACATCTTAATAAATAAAAAAAAAAAAAATCAAAATAAGTCTTGCAAAACTGATTAGAAAATTCAAGAAAAACTTAAAGTTAATTAAAAAAAAAAAAAAACATAAAAACTATAAAATATTTAGTCAAATGTTTGTGATATTTACAAAAAATATTTTTGTGTAAATGTATGTATATGTAATGCTGGCTTATATTTTATACTGTTAGGGGCAAAAGTTCTTTGATATTTATTAAGAATGCTATAATCGGCATTTCCGAATTTTAAAAATCTTTTTGGAAAGACTTTCCTAATACGTTGCATTTTATATTGTCTGTGTACAGAACAATATATTCATAATTTGATCCGTAAGAAAACTGTGGCTTTTGGGCACGAATTGTTTTGACCTGCATTACTCTCAATGACATTGTCATACATGCATGAAAATAGCAGGGTGATGATACTACTAACAGGGTTGCTGACTTTAGAGTAATTTCTTCCAGTAGAGAAAAAAGAATCGAAGTGTAGAAAATTCTGTCGTTTGTGCCAAAATGTTAAAATTTTTTACTTATAGAATAATTATTATTTCATAATCGAACTGTTAATTTTTACTTTTTGATAATTTTAGTTAGGCTCGAGTTCATTAAATTTAATTTTCATTAAATTATTTTTACTGCAGTTAGGAATTGATATTTACAGCAAAAACTTCGAACTACCAGAACTAACACTGGTTAAAGGATTGATGTTTGTCTGTTGGCTGACCGGCACCGCAGTGGTGCAGGTGGTAGTACGCAAAGAATTCTGATGAGAGAAAGTGCGATTTCTCGAAACATATGTAAATTCAACAACCCAGGTTCGATCCCCAGTCAAGAAAAATTATCAAACGTTTTTTAATAATAAATTTTTCAAGTTGTAATTCCTAACTTCAGTAAAAATAATTTAATGAAAATTAAATTTAATGAACTCGAGCCTAACTAAATTTTTTTACTTATTTTAAAATTTGAGGAAACCTATTTGCTAACAAGTTTTGAATTGAGGATTTTTTTAT
This sequence comes from Bellardia bayeri, assembly GCA_950370525.1. NCBI lineage: Eukaryota > Metazoa > Arthropoda > Insecta > Diptera > Calliphoridae > Bellardia > Bellardia bayeri. Next base: position 50,377,970 of record OX493268.1, read on the forward strand.
GTTTTGGAAGAAATTCCACAATTATATGAGTATACCATGTTTAGTTCGCAATATTAGCTAGTGGGAAAGCCGTTGTAGAATTCTCAAACACGTGATGGAATTTTTCAGATTTTTGACTATATTTCCTAAACCAAAACAAGTAAGTAAGAAAAAGTCTCTGCGAAAATAATTAAGAACATTTTAAGATATACATATGTATAAATATATATATTTTAAATGTTTTTAGTACCATGTATGAGTTTATAGAAAATTTGTTTTACAATTTTAATTTACATACAAAATACTTGTAGTTTACAAGCCTCTGATGCTTGCCCTAACAAGAAATTAAAAATTCCTTAGCTTTTATTATACATTCGTATTTTTTTATATAAATATCTCAGTGAAAACTGTATTAATTCCATAACAAGTTCCAGAACGCTTGTACGAGTATATAGCCAATACTTTCAAACAAGTTCTAAAAATTTCCGTGCCGTAGGGTGTTATCTATATATTTCATAAATTTTTAGTATGTTGAGATCTAATTAAAAACATAAACCCAATATTATGTGAATCAGATTAAACCTTTGGAAACTGTTTACAGATTTATTTTAAACTTTTAAATAAGCAGATTCACAAATGTTCACGGGTTCTCATACATTTATTTAGATCTCTGACATTTTTGATTGATCTGATTTTTGTTATTTGTACTAAATTTCTTAGACTTAAGACGGTATGACAAAATCAATGTATTCTGGAAATTATACAACAGTGTAATTTATGGCCGAATTCACAGGGTTTAGTTAGCTAATGGCAAAGGCTGAACTAATAATTCTTTATTCGCAATGCTTAGTTTGCCATAAGAATAACAAGTAATAGTTAAACAATAGTTGGTATTTTAGTTTACCAATGGTTAACTAATGACTGAGAATTCGGCCATTCAACTTTTGTATGTATTTATAATTACATTTATGTTTTAAAAAAATTTCAATATAAAACAAATTTTATATTGGTATTATGTTTTCATATCTTTTCATTATGACAAAGAGCTTTAATATTTACCATCCATAAGAAAATGCATTTCATGCTGCTCTAAATAAAAAGAAAGAACTTATTGTAATTCGAAAACATCTACAACCAACATTTACATACAAATACATTCGTTTTCACTCTCACTCTATCTTTTGCTTTATCAATCAATCTTTCAGATTTACACATACACAATCGTACTGTACTCCAAACTATAATAAGGTATGGCTTTGGTGGTTCTAACTCTAACAAGTTTTCTTTCTCCTTCTCTTCGAATTTGTGATTTGAACATTTTGCAACAAAATTTTCAAATACAATTAAGAATTATTTCCGTTTATTTTTTTGTTTTCTTAATTCCCTTTATGCATCAATAACTTAAGAATGAGGACACAGTGAATGAAATGGGAAAATTATGATGATGATGATGATAATGAAATGGAGTTGCTTTAGATGACTATGACAAAAGGGGAAAGAATGAATGAATGAGGAAAACTCTTCTACAGTGAAGAAGATGATGATGATGATGATGATGAAATTTGTGTTTGTCCTTGTATTCTTAAGTTATTTAAAGGTACTGACTTGTTAGAATTTATTGTCGTTGAAGACGGTGACGGCGTCGTCGTTGTCGTTGTCATTGTCGCTGAGGCTGTTGTGGCCGATGCTATTGACTGCTGTTGTGCTTTAGCTAAAGACTCTTGTATGTAGTTGCATGTGGATGTTGACTGACGTTTGACCATCATCTGTGATGACTTGACGGCAATCCATTCATTACGAGCCGCATCGAACCATGTCAAGCCCAAATTGTAGCGACCATTCAGATTTGCATGCTGGCAATGAGAGAACCACCACCCACCCTCATAGTTAGCAGCACAATGCGTTTGCGATATGTCACGATCAACATCGATGGCCGAAAATTGCATGCCCTGTTGATAGTCCAAGGCATCAGAGGCATTGCCGCTGTAGCCACCAATGTGCAAACGATAACCATCGGAGCGCGACGATATGTAAAATTGTGTATAGTCGGCCAGCCAGACATTGTCGTAAATGTCTTGCATGACCACCCGCAGGCGTGTACAATTGTTAAGCGTCAGATGATGTAATTGTTCATTGCCCATCCAAAATTCACCGGCCGGTGAGCCAAAACCGTTGGCGTAATCCTCCCATGAACGATTGAAATCTGCACTGCCGTCATAACGTCTCTGTATTGTTGTCCAGCCATCTGAGCTACAGTGAGCCATCAAGGGATGACGTGCGGCCGAAGGTGCAATAAGATACAGGCCACCATCCGCGTTGTTGCCAGTTGTGGCTGTCGGTGTCACTTCGCTGCAATCCTTGGGCAGATTTTCAATAATTGATTCAAATTGTGCTTCAACATTTTCCAATTTGGCAACTAAGGATTCAGCATTCTGTGTTGGTGTGCCTGCTGTGGTTAGCTGTTGCTGTTGTTGTGTGGTAAATGATGTATTGTTATGATGATGTGAAAACTTCTAAAAAGTGCAAAAGGAAAAACAAAGGAAAGAAAAAAAAGGTAAATGATTATTGAATTAGTACGTGAACATCACCAGAAAAGTGTTTGGATAAAAAAAGTACAAAAGGACGCTTTAAAATGGCATTTCATACATGAAATGCAATTAGAAAATTTTATAAAAAATTTTATTCAGTTTAGATACTTGTTATAATTTTTTTGTAAAATTTGTAAAAATTACTTGTTATGAATTGACTCGAGAGTTCTTGAGATAGTTTAGAAATTTTCACTGAAAACAAAAATATTAAATTGTATATATCTATTATTATGAATGAATAAGTTTATTCAAAACTTATTATACAATAACCAACTCAGGAAGATTGTCAGAACTTGTTCAAGGACTAGTGTAACCAGAACTACGTGAGATTCTTAAATGACAGTCTTTGTCTATTGCGATTCCATTATACTTCTACGGGGTTTTTAAGGAACCTGTTGTTCGGCACTAGTTTTATATATTGATTCTAGACTAGTCCTATTGAGTACATATTAGTTCCAGAATAACTTTTTCGAATTCAAAGGCTAATTCCGTAAATTAACCATAGAAGCGATACATATTCCAGGTATGCTTCCTTTTGAAACTAGATTCCAATGAGACAATTTCTAACAAAAATCATTAACTGAAGAACTAGTTTTATTAATATTTCTAAGAATGTGTCTTTGTTTTGAAAATTTCTCTAGAAGTAGTTCGGAGAGCAAAAAGTTTAAAAAAAATTCATTGATTAAAGTACTGGTTCAGAAGGTTTCAAATAAAAAACACTGAACCGGTTTTTATCTTTTGAAGAATTCTATTATGTTTTTCTAATACTTCTGTTCTAATAAGTTTCAATAACATTGAATTGAACATGAGCTTTATAGTTTTATATTACTTGTCTAAACACAAAAAATATTTCATGGGCAGTCAATTTTTCGGCTCTGTAAACAAATTATTCTTGAAATTATTAAAATTCCAAAAAAACACAATACAATTATTTGTAATATAACATTACCTAAAGTTACGGTCACACTTGGCAAATAATTGTCGAAAAAGACGGAATCAATAAATAAAATATTTTTGAACTCGTTTATTTTTGAACTTTGTTTATTTAGGACAGAACACAACATATACCTATTGAGTTTTATTTTATTTGATGGTGTTTGATCTTGCAAAACTACTGTAAGAGTAAACAACGTCAAACAAATTTGTGCTAAAACAAGTGATTACGCTTTTTTGAGTAAATATTTGCCAAGTGTGACGTAGCTAAAGTAGACAACAAAAGTACTTATTGAATGGTAAATACAAAACTGCTTAAAACGTTGTTAAATTTTAAGGATTTAATTGATTCAATAACAGTTATAAATTAATAGCAAAGTTTACTAAAAGTAACAACTAAACAAAAATATAATTAAATAAACTAATCAACAACAAAAAATTAAAGCAAAATTTTATTTACCCCTGTAAGTATGCCTGGCTAAAACTGATTGAGTGTTTAATTTACCACACTGCAATTTTGTGTTTAAAATGTATGAGAGAGAAAAGTGCTTTTGAATAGTTTGCTAACTTTAAATTAAAGTATACTTTTAGGGGTTTGTATATCTATTTCTATTATTTTTTTATTCATTTCAGCTATTTGTGAATTGCAGTAGAAATTGTCAGTTTTTATTGTAAATGTTGGAGTTGAAAAATGCAAAAATAATGGCATGTTATATTTTAACAAACAAATCATGTGTATGCAAACGTTGACACAACGTGACAGATTAAAAAAAAATGATAATAAAACGGCAACCACACGTAGTAAAAAAGAAAAAACTTTACAAAAATCTCAATTTGAAATTTATTAGAATGGAAAAAATCTCCCAAAAAAAATTTATGTACAAAATAACATAGAATTCACAAAACAAAAACTACTAGAAACGTCAGCCATTCCCAGGAAATATATTCATACCCATCATACCATTCTAGGAGCGCTCCGAAAAAGGAGTCAGAAAAGAGTCCAACTAAAAAGCATTTTCGCAGAGAAAGAAAAATTTGCTTAAAAAATTGATTTTTTTCCATTTTTATATATTTTATTTAAATGAACTCCATTTTATTTTTTACTGTAAATACAATATATTTAATTTTTTTCATTTTCTAATTTAGTTTATTTGTAAATCAATTCCCTTTTTGTTTAAGTGAAAACAATTTAAAAAAAATAATAAATGCGACGTTTAAATTTGTTGTATTTAAAATTGCAATGACTCTTTTTTGACATGATGTAAGAGCTCTTTCTGAGCACAAAAAAAAACTCATAAAACACGGGCTCTTTCTAAGCCCGAAAACCTCTCATAAAAGACTCTTTTCTGACATAATCTAAGGGCTCTTTCCGAGCCCGAAAACCCCTCATAAAAAACTATTTTCTGACATTATCTAAGAACTCTTTCTGAGCCCGAAAAACCCTCATAAAAGACTCTTTTCGGACACTATCTGAGAGCTCTTTCTGAGCCCGAAAACCTCCTTTCTGAGATTATCTAAGAGCTCTTTCTGACGGACCATTTTCGAATGTAATGACCCTATTTGCTGCAGGTTTTCGGAGCAATAATGATTGTTTTTTGGGCTCATAAAGAGCATGAACGCTCCTGAAAAGGTGTCAGAAAAGACTCTTTTCGGACCCATACGGCTTGCTGGGTATATACTCGTATATATGTATGTACATATGTATGTATGTATGTAGAAAACAAAAATGTAAACGTATTGTGTAAATTTGGAATGTTGTAGCTATTGTGAAGAATTTGTTTGAATGTGCTTTTGTCTCTCAAGTTTCATAGTCATTTAGTTGAAATCCTTTTATACTGTTATAATGTTATATAGAAAAAAATTTCTTTTGTTTCATGCATGCATACCTTGGTATCCTTGTTGCCATAACCACGATGCTGACGATGTTGTAGAGCCCTTTGTACATCCTCAACCATTGTTTGCAAACGATCCAATTTTGTACGCATTTCACCAACGCCTGATTGCATACGCCTTATACCATCACGTTCATCCTGCAAAGTACTAACACTCACAGCCATTGCCTGCAGCGAACGTGCCATATTCTTGCCCTCTTCACGCACCAAATTCTGTTCGGACATTAGCTGGGCATTGGCAAATTCCAATTTTGAGATTTCGTGTCGTAATTCGGGTAGATTTTTATCCACTTTGGTTTGTACATTCTCCACGTCTTCCAGCAGCTCCAGCATGGACGAGTGTAACTTATCGAGTGAGGCTATTTGACGTGACAGATTAAAATTGGCATCTGCTATGCGATGTTGTTCAATTTCAATACTGCGTACACGTTCGGCAATACGATGATATTTCAATTCATTGAATTGTCGTTTCAGTTGACGCTGTGACATTTGTAGTTCGTGAAGTTGTTGACGTTGGAAACGACAGTGGCGTCTTCTGTGGTCAGCCAGCTGAGTGAGTGAAGATGTCTGTAAATACAACGTGAAAAAAAATACAATATGAATATAAGCTATATGGAAATTTTGGTTTGTTTATTTGAAGTTGAGTAGTTGAGGGTAGAATATTAAAAGAGCAAATATAGTGTTGATGCTATACAAGAATTTATGAATTCATTTCAGCCACGAAACTAGGTTAAATGAAATGAAATTAAAATATACATTTTTCCAATATATAGACAATTTTTCAATACATTAAGACTTTAATAGCCTTTATTTTTTATATATGTATGTATAGGAAAATCGTAAGTACTGTTTTATAGTGTAGATAATGTATGTGTATTTAAATTGCTATTGTCAAATTGGGGCTTAAGGTTTGACATTAAATCTATAAAGAGATAAGAAAGGGTACAATTGATTTGTTGGTCGTTTGAGTTTTAATATTGTAATTACATTATCTATTTTTAAAAATCAAATAGAAATTGCAATATTTGTGTTTAACACAGTTTAAATTTTTCGAGTTAAAATCAACATTTTCCTATTGAAGGTGACATTATCTGCATTCAGAAAAACCTGCATGCGATTGTCCAAAACAAATTCATTTACACTGTAACACTATTTGGTGTGGATTTTGAGCTGGAGTCATTATTGAACCATAATTCAGTTAAAATTATCCCGTTGATATTGTCGTTATTATTTGCAATCATTTGCTGTTTTCCACACATATTTTATGTTTTCATATTTCACACTAGTAACATATATTTTTTGTAATCATAATCATCATTTCCCCACAAAAACATATTAATTTTAATATCTTTTGCTATTTATGCTGTTCCAAATGCATAATTCATTAAAATTACATATGTGTGGTAAACCACACTACAGGATAAGCAATGTCATTTTGTAAATATCTCGTTAGCAATGAATATTTTGAAATCAATTAATGAATTTTCTGATGTAAGTTCAAATGCAGACCTAATAAAAGGAAACCACGCTTTGAATTTTATATGAATTGGAATATAATAGGAAATATTTCCCTTTTGGCGAAATATCAATAAACCTTAATTTTGGAATTCCGAAATTTATGCATTATTTAAAAACAAAATTGTTAGCAATGTTTATAAATATTTTTAACATTTCCTATCTGGAAATTACATGTGTGTGAAAAACCAGACATCAGTATTCGTGATCGCTTGAACTATCGTAACGAAAAATGATTTCGATATCGAAATTATGATAAAATGTACTAAATTTCTTGCTCGATATCGAATGCCATAATTTCAAATAAGAAAATTACGATCAATTTTACTCGATATCGAATGCGATAATTTGGCCGCAGGTTAAGCAACGTCACTTTTTAAATGTGACGTTATCAAAAATTACATTAGATTACAACAAACATAACGTTTTAAAGCATAATTCGATGAATGTATGCTTTCAATATGTTATTGCTTTATATCCCTTTCGGCCGCACTTGAATTTAGCTGTGACTAACCAAGAGCATCACATAGTTTTTCATGAATTTTTACTGTGGATCAAATGATGGGAATACCCAATGAAAAGGCGTTGAAATGAGTTTTGTTTGTTAGAGCAAGTGTTTTACCATAATAACAACTCTCACTGTGTACAAAGAGTAACACAAATCAGCTGTAACAGTTAAAAACTTGTTTGAATATCAGCGGGAATTCCCGTCATAAGTTTAATTAAAGACAAGTGAATGGCGGGAGTTCCCGTCATTAGTTTAATTAGACAACAAGGAATGACGGGAATTCGCGCACAAAAGCCGAAAGAGATATACATACAAATTTAAGCATATTAAGTTTCTACAAATGTTTATAAAACACCTAGGTTATAAAAACAAGCATACTTTAAGGGTTTTCAAAGCCATTAATGGCCGAATTCGAAGTAAACCATTGGTAAACTAAAAAACTAACTATTGTTTAACTATTACTTGGTATTCTTATGGCAAACTAAGCATTGCGAATAAAGAATCATTAGTTTAGCTAACTAAAAACTGTGAATTCGACCATCAGAGAGCGTTAAATATCACTCGGCATTAATAAATTTGATACATATACTAATATACGATTATAATTTATGTACAAGTCTTATATAACAAACATTTTTTTTACAACCTAAATTTATAAAATTATAAATTCAGTTGTCATATCTTGTTATTTATTTGCATACTTTGAGCAACATTTACTTGGCAACTTTACTTTCTGTTTGTCTTTTAAATCAAAATGCCATTTCAATACTTCTTAAATTAGCTGTGAAATTTTATTTCCATACAGGTACATACTACTGAATTTTACCATTTATTTGCACTCGTTTTACATTTGACATGCTTTTAATACATGCTCTATGTTAATCGACTGCTGATAAAATGCTGTGACTTTATAATATTCTTTTATCTGTATTTTAACCACTGGTTTATTGTGCATATATGTGCATACATTTTTGGTGTATTTTTTTTTATTGTTTTTATAAGTACTCGTATGCATATTATTTTATTGTTTACCAACGCAAAATGTACTGTTTTTTTTATTATTAAAATAAAAAATAAATAAATAAAAACCTTTTGTATCAAACGTTATTTTTCGCTGTTTCAGAGCAATCAGGATATTTAAGGAATTCTTTTTGCTGAAGGAAGTAAAATTAAATTATTTTTTTTTTTACTAAAGTAAAAAGCAATTTAACAGAACTTCAATAACATACATACATATGTGTAAGTATGTCGTACTTTATTGTAATATTTACTTAAAATACTATGTCAAATTTTAAAAAGTTTTTGTTAAAGAAAATATTGCAATGACACACATATTATTGGCTCTTTTTTCCATGCCCATATACAACATGTACATATTTTCAGTTATTTTCCACAGCAAACATATCTCAATACCCTGCACATATGCAGCCACACCCATGTAGTTGAAATATTTTCAGTTATTTTCCATAACAAACATATTCGGTTTTTTTTTTCATAGCAATAGTTCCAATATTTCATATATAACCTTTATCGTGTGTTTCAAAAACTGCAGGAGCTGCACATAAAGGTGTCAGCTTTTTCGTTTCAAGTCAATAACAAATTTAAAATTGCTACAAACAGTGGGAAATATTATACATTTTAGTTCAGAAAATTGTTTCTTCTTTACAATTTTTAATAATTGAAAACTTCATGGAAGTGTTTTTGCAAAAACAAGCCCAAACAGTTTTCAGCAGAGCTTTAGTCCCGAAATGTTGATTTATGGTAAAAATTCTTAATTAAAATTTAAATGACCTTTTATAAATCACAAATATTATACATCTAATACCCCTATTTGAAGAGTTAAGTTAAATTTTTTTGAAAATTGTGGAAAAGTTCGATTAAAATCAGGCATTTTTAACTAACCCCCTTACTCAGAAACGATTATTAAATTTAACAAACGTTTATTAAGACAGATTTGCATATAAAAATTTGCTTAATAAACGTTTCTTAAATTTAATAATCGTTTTTGAATAAGGGGGTTAATCTTGTAACTAAAACTAATAGCTATTTGCTCTCAATTGACAGCCATGATGGAAAAATGAGTAGGCTGGTAGATCAGCTTTAAGAAGTCTTGTTCGTGTTTAAATTCAAGTAAATAATCTTGTCAGACAAAACAAAAGAATTTTAAGGTTTATTCTACATTTTTTTGATTTACGCAAAAATAAATATCCAAATGTATGATTACTTAAAGCTATGAATAGCTGATTGTCAGATCATACAATGTTGTCAGATCTAGCAATGTGCTAGCAAGTACTGACATTGCAAATTGTTAGCAAAAGGTAAATTGTAAATGTTTTTTCTTACAACCTTGGAAAACAAAAATTTTAAATTCACACGGTTGTTAGACATTTAACAAACATTTTTCGGACAACGTTGTAAGATCTGACAACCATCTGTACAAATCTGAACTGACTAAAAATTATATATATTCGGGTCATTTGACAAGTAATACAATGAGCAGTCAATTGTTTAACCAGATATATTTCATACAGACTAGTGTGAGATCAATTGCCACTTTAGTGTCTCTACGTAATCTAGGCTGTGGTCACAGTGCTATCTCAAACTTGTATGTGAAATCAGTACTTCGGCACAGTCAGCCAGAACTCGTGACATATATGTATGTATGTGAGAAAGTATTTATTGATATTTGTTTTTGCCATTTCACAACAGATTGATGTTCATTATTTTATGTTGTCCGTATAATATTCGTAAAATACAGTGAGTAAGTGTATGAAAAATTGTTAGGCCTTCCAATTTTAGGCCTTATGGAAGACCTGTTTTCACATTTTAAAAGATTTGCTACTCATTCCAGAAGGCACAGTTCCCTCAAAAGGTGTTCTAGAATGACGGAAGGCCAACAAATTTTGACTTATCCCTTTCAGACCGTGATCTGCGGGTGGGTTTCGGTTTCAATATTTTTGCTTCTGTTAACCCAATTTTAAATAGACTGGCATGCATCGTTTCTGTTGATTAGTTTTTATATTTGCTTCTCACACTCGCATCTCTTCTGTTTGATTTACCCAAATTCTTCAGTCGCATTTCGTTTTTAGCAAAATGAACCGGGGAAGTAAGTGTCTTTAATTAAAAAAGTATTAATCGTTTACAAGTAATGAAGTGCACATATATGTATCAATTAAAAAAATTATGAATTTTAATATTTAAAACTGATTGAAATCGTTTTCATGCCATAAAAATGTGTTTTAGTTAACTAAATTAGTTTGAAATATTAAATATTAAATTTTTTAATTAATATATGTGCGTAATTATGTTTTCATACGCTGTAGAGGTCAAATATTCCAAAAACTATAAAAATATTCCTGATAGTTTTGCCTGAGATTTTACAATACGTCTTAAAGTCCTTGTGTCTACAAAATAAGGCCTTTCGGAAGACCTCCTTATAGCATATTTTTCCCGCTGGGTAATTTTAATAAATACATTTTCAGGCCTAATTTAAGGTCCACTTAAATCTTTAGGATTCTAACTATTCCTTAAGTAGATCTTCTACAATGGCTAATTTATTTTTTCAAAAATATTCGATACACATTACAACTTCCTTTCACTATTTAAAGTATCTAAATAGGTGGTTGTAACAAATTTAAATTATATTTTTCATATTATTAATCGTCGCGACGTTTTAATAACATAAAATTATTTAGAAAAAGTTCACGACCATCATATGTCTTCTAAAATCTTTGCTGCGCAATGTAAATTGGTGTACAAAAATTGTTGAGTATGCTTCGGTATGTATATGATGGACTTATACATACATATATGCTGAATATGGCCTTTTATAAGGCCTTTTTACTACTCTTTTTTCCACTGGTTTGTTTGTTATGGGTGTATGTATTTGTACCAGTGCTTTGTTTTTCTTTTGTAATTGTTGATATATAGATATTGGTACAATTTGCAATTGCCACAATCGAGTACAACATACCACATGCTTACATGCCCATACTCACATTCACTATTGTTCCTATTTGAATTTTATTTAAGATTTTTTCCCAGTGATATTTTCATTTCGTGGATATTTTAAAATGTTTGTGTATTTCTGCGAATGTATGTACTTATATTCAGAAATGGAATTAGGTTGTTATGTATGTACTCTTTTCAGTACATTTTTATATCAAAATTTCCACATAATAAATTAAGTACTTCTCCTTCAACTTAAGTACTTTTTTTTCTAAAATATAAATCTAAACTATTCATTTGCATATTGTTATTTGATATTTGGCTGTCTTAACACAATTAAATTTGATTCGTGTGGACAACTCTTGTCAATGTTATTATTCGAACAATTATGCCAGTGATTTTTTTTTGGACACGATATCTGTCATCAATTGTCCTTTTCATACAAAATTACAGCCTTTTTTAAAAGTTTAAAAGCAAATTGTGAACATGAATGATTCACGTCTTCTACAGACAGAAAAATATTCACAAATTTCTCTACTTACTTCTGCTGATTTTTTCTTCTTACTTTCATAAAATGATGGAGATGATATCAAGCCTGTATCGTGATCTAAAATTTTGTCCCAAAAATATCTAAAAGTTTTTTCAAATTTTTGAGGAGTACGGACAATTTAATATTATGCAAACTAATTAAAATTTCCACTTTTTTTAAATAATAAATGAAACATCAAATTTTGATTTCAGTTTACAAATTCAACAATCAGTTTTCATAACAACATTCCTTAAAGAAACATTTAACAATTTATTTAAAAATTTATCCACTACCGAATAAACAATGAATAGGTAAAAATAACAATCATCGTATCTGCAAACATATTGTTAAACGAACAGTAGACTTTTTTGAACCAAAATCAAAAACGCTGCACTTCTTATCTTATATGCTATACCTAAAATCATTAAAATTTAATAATTTTAGTACTTTCCAATTCAAAAAAGTACTTCTTCATACAGTTTAGTAATATTCCAAAATATCAATTGTTCATGTCTGTTATGTGCACATGCATATACGAGTATTTTTTCGTTTGTCTGTTAACAAATTAATGGTATTCTATTGCATTGTCATTCGTTGACATATTCAGATCATTAATATTATTGTTAGTGTTTTTCATTATACATACATACATGTATATATCTTTTTTCACTCTCATTTGGCAGTTGTTTTATTTAAAGTCATGTGTTTTTTTGCAGTTTTTTTTTCACAAGTCTATATTTGTTGCATGTGCTGCTACAGCTTAACAATACATACGATATTTATTTGGTAGAGTAGTTCAGTTATGCTGCATATAAGTTTTTGACTTTTTTCTGTCTTAATGTTATTTTATTGCATTTGCATTTTGACTTTTTTTGCGCAGTGTACCAATACTTTTGTTGCTGCTATTGTTGTTGTTTAATTTTTTTTCTATCAGGAGAAATAAATCAGTTGTGAATGTTGATGAAGACTGTTGTGTGTAAGAGAAAAAATAATAAACAAATACGTTTGAGTACAAAATATACAAATACATCTACATGTATTTATATGTATGTAGTAGACATTTTCATAGCAATTTAAAAATGTTTTTATGTTTGAGTTTTAGTTTAAATGCGCCATAAATTGAGGTCTTTATGAGAATTATAAATAAAAAATTGTATGCCAATTGATTACGCAAAATATTTTATTAGGTCACCATGTTATTATTGTAAATATTGTGGCTTTTTTTGGCCTACGTTGACTACTCTATATAGTTAACAATATATTTATATAAAATATATTGCATTGTCGAAATCCAATCATATTTCAAATCGAATTTGTGGATTTATATGTACGTATTTAAAAAAGTGTACATAAAAGAATTGCAATAAACAATAATATCAGGTTTACATTTAATGTTTGCCTAAAAGTGTGCTGCGATTTTTTTTTAACAGTGATTAGCATTGCACTGAGAAGTTGAATTTACTTGTAAATCCATAGATATTTATTAAAATACTTCTTATTATTGTTTATTTGATCTTTTTTATGAAGATTTTTAGTAATTATTTATAAAAAAAAATTAAATTTCATTTCAATATTTCGCCACGTCTTTGTGTAGCTTCTTCAGGAAAAAATTTTTTAATTTTATAAATTTCAAAATTTTTTGTCATAAGAAAAAAGGATATAAAAACCTTTAACATAACAAAATATTAAAACAATTTATAACAAGTAGAAAATATTACTTTTAGTTGCAGGTACATTAATAATCTGTAACATTTCTAACATACTGACAACACTGTTTCACTTTCATGTTTGAAAACAAATATGTATATGTATTTGTTTAGATATTTTAAAAGACTATTGTATTTGAAATAAATTAAGCCACCTTTTATTAATATCGGTTGGAAATTAAAAAAGTTATTAAACTTTTTCTAAAGCGCTTCGTAAATTGTTTCCCTTAACCCCATTTTTATTTTTAGTTCTATTATACAGCATATTTTTAGGGGTTGTTATAAAAATTATTTGAGAACTTTTAGTAAAATTAAACAAATTGTACAATTTTCCGTCTATTTAAAAAATTTAAATAATATTGTCATTAAAACAAAATTTTCTTTGAAAATTTATTTAAAACTGGTCGTGATTAAATAAAAAAAAAAACAGTAAATAGCAATAAGTTAAAGTCGAAAAAAACTGGAAAATTATGAAATATAGCGATATTTTTTGGAAAATTCTTTCATGTCGACATAAAGTAAAATAGTTAAGAGTACTTCAGAATAAAAACTTACCAGAAAACATAACATCTTCAGAATAACTAAACATTATAAGGGTGTTTCCGAAATGTTTAGCTTTTATTTTGAAGGATGTACAGATTTAATGTTTATTCTCGTAACTTATTCGTATTCAGTCAATATCTCAAAAATTTATAAAATAAATCGAGCTATCGTTTAATATATACTCTACCAAAAATAGTTTATTTGAAAAGTAACAAAGCAGACATAAATTTTCCATACTGCCTATAGAACCAAAAATACAACTATTAAAGTCTGCTTCTGGGCGCAAAAATTACGAAATGGACTTTGCATAAGGTAGCTGACATAGAAATTTAAAAGTTGAAAGTTTTAAAAGATGTTGTAATAAATGATGTTCTTAAAAAACATTTTTATTTTCTTTAAAAATGGTTGTGACAATAATATGCTTTATGTGTTCTTAACATTAATTTAATTGATTTTGACTATAAAATATTCAACAGTCTTATAAATATTTTAAACATAACAATTTCAATTTGGTTGTTGCGGCAAATTGTATTTTAGGGATGTTTAAAATAGAAAGATAATTAAATATTTATGATCTAGTCAGCTTTTATAAAGCAAGATTTGTGTTTTTTAATGTTTAAAGTATATTTTTGGAGCAAAAAAAAAAGAAAATAAATATTTATATAATTTGTTCTTCTAATGCTGTTGTTTGTGTTAATATCATTGTTGTTATACTTCTTAACCTTTGCAAACAAATGTGCTTAATGAACAAGTGTTTTCAGTCTTTCGTTGGCATAAACTTATATTATATCTCAAAAAGTTATCTAGCCAAAAGAAAAAATAAACGAAAATACCCATGCTATAATTATACAATAAAATTCAGCTGTTTCCGGTTTTTTTGGTAACGTTAAATGAAAAAAGAAATACATAATAACAATATGCAACACTTATTTATTACAAAAAAAATTCCTTTTTTTTTATTTAAAATGAAAATCATGTTCACGTGTTTGGGACAGGGGAGTTGGAAAACAAGTCAAGGGAATAACACTCGTACATTTTTACACATTAAAAATGCATAAACACATACATTTGTAAAAAAACATACCTTAGACCTGCCCCTCTTTATAAAAGTACATTTAAAAAAAAAAAACGTTTCTTAAGTCAAAAAGTAATCAAAAGATTTCATTCTATTTTAGGCAATTCTGAAACATAATTAAAGTTTATTTATTTCATAAATTTATTTACCTTTACCATTACTAGGGTTCAAATTTCTATAATTTAACATTTCCTGTGCGAGCTGCTCTTGGTCAAATGGTTCCTAATTTTCCATTAAGGACAAATTTTTTACTAGAGCAGAGCTAATCGACACATACAATGTTTGTATGTATTTATGTATGTGTATATAAACGTATAAATATTTCTTTTATTATTATGATTATTACTTTTTATAAGTACCATAATGTAACGCTTCGTTATAATGCTTTAATGTGTAAATTGTATACGATTCTTTATGAGCGGAAAACAAAAACAAAAAGGGAAATATTATACCCGAAAACATGAAAAAACGAACACAAAAAAAGTACTTTGAAGAAAAAATGAAAATTTGCTAAAGTGAAAATAAAAAAAAAAAAAACATACCCACACAACAATACACACAACAATACACCGACACCAGAAAAAGGTTAACAATTTCCCTTAAAATAATACAAGCAAAACACATCGGTGAAGGAACTTCAACACTCAAATGGCAGGGGTAATAGTCGTCTTAAAATGCTTGTGATTTATATTCAAGTATGAATCATAACAACTACAGCAACCAACAAATAAACAATTTTTTCTCTTTTTGTTATTGTTATAATAAGTATAATAAATATCATAAATAAAAAAATATATATTTATATATGAATTATATTAATATTAGCAAGGAAGAGATATTCACAATGATTTCTGTAAGGGCATTATAAAAAGGCAAAGGAAAAAATCCCATAAAGAGAAGGAAAACAAAACAGGTGTTTAGAATTTTTATTTATTTATTAGTTGCAAGCTAAAGAGGCCATAAAGTCAATAAAAGTTACTACATGTGGATTAAGTTGGCAAAAGCAGTGTAAAGATACATAGTTAAGGGACTCACAGTTGTTATAGGGGAATATTAACTTAAGGTTTACGAACTAGAACAAAAAATAATTAAAGCAATATTAGCATATTTTAAGGTCATTTAGGTCAAATTGTTCGAAATTGTTTAGGACTTAGGCAGACTTTAAAATTCAATATTTTTGGATTAAATAACCATTAAAAACTCATTAAAATAAAGCATATATACATTAGAAATAGAATATAAAGCTGTCTGGTTAAACCATCCCATTTAATGACTCACCTTTAAGTTAGCTGCACTTAGAACATAATTTCTTTAAAGATATATATAAGTTATCATTGAAATATGTCACAGCTTTTAAGAAATATTAATCAAAAATTAAAAAAAAAAAAACTATTTAAGCTTTAAACAAATTTGTTCTTGTTTAATTTGGTTAGAAGTAAAAAATTTTAAAAATTTATTTTAAGACATGACGTAGTTTCCTATAACCTTTCATGGTATATCTCTGTTTTATGTATCTTATATTTTTTCAAATGTGCTTCATATGGGCTATTTCAAAATTTTTGAGCACCTACTGAAACCGACATACTATGGTTCTTATTCCATTAAGTTTTATGAATTGAAAAAAACGTTGTACAGGATATATCATGATTTTCATGATTGCAAACATAAATGACGCCATATGACAACCCGTTTTTAAGAAATTGCCAACAATTTGGACAATTTGACAACAAAAATGACATATTTTAAAATAAATTATGTTGGCACGACAAAAAACAAATTGAAGACCAGATTGGCAGCACATAGGTCAGATTAAAGGGCTACTAATAAACCAAAACTGCACTGGCGGCCCACTGTACTATAACTGGGCACAAACCGAATTTTAATGATGTAGACATTTTGGTGAGAGAGAATAACTACAGAAAGAGATTTACACTTGAGATGCTACATATAGTTGACCAAGAGACAGAAAAGACACTAAATTTTAAGAGAGACACAGAAAATTGTGCAAGAATTTATAAACATGCAATAGACAAACACAAATCAATGATTTAAAAGTGAAGTGTTGAATGTGTCGGAGCTTTGAATAAGAACAATTTTTGTTTATTTATTTAAATGTAAATACTAAATTTGTTTGTATTAAATATTTCGTGTTTTTTAATGTTATTTTTGTTTTGTATTTTTAAATAAACACCAGTTCCCTGATGATGGTCAAAGATTTTAACCGAAATATTAGAAAAATAAAATTAAATAATAAATAAATATAAAGAAAAAAGTTTTTTATTTATTGTTTAAAGGTCAGATTTAAACAAGCCGAAGTAAGAAAACAAAATTATGAAAACCTTTAATGTTTGTCCTGCTGAATTTGCTAGAAAAAACATAGTTCCTCATAATCTTTAATATTGTCTACCAGTTTTTTCTCTAATTTATTTTTTTAAAAGATGCTTTGTATAACCTTTTTAATTTTCTTAGAAATTTATAGTGTCTAATTGTAATGTTATTCGTTTCAGACTAGAAAACAAATTACAAATCTTAAATTTTTGTACTGCATAATTAAAAAAAAATATGTATTTCTTCAAGAAATTATTTTAGGACGGAACGTTGTTCCATATAAACTTTATTATGGTGTGTCATCTTTAGTTTTTATTTTATTTTTAAGAAGATGCTTTAGATATCCTTTTTTTTAAATTAAGGCTGGACGTAGTTTCTCATAAGTTTCTTTGTGTTATAAGATTTATTATTTTCAATTAAATTTTCCATTCATATGTTAAAACCCTAAAAAAGCTTAAAAAATGTTTTATTTGAATTTATAATATTTATTATATAAAAATTGGAAACAGTTTTAAATTCGTACGAATTTTGATGTTCAGAAATTTTAAAATTCTTAAAAATATATAGAAAACTTACTGACAAATTTATCAAAAACTTTTGCTAACGTTTATACAACCACAAAAAATAATTCATTAACGTTACACTCATCATAAGGTTGCTAACATTTTCGCAGCATTTGCAAGTAGAGATTTGGCCCTAAAACGAGTATTTTGTACACAATTCTAACACTAATATTTAAACACAAATTCATATTTTGTGTGTGTGTGTTTTCTGCTAATAGCAGAAATCCGCTTAAACCAACAACATATTGAGCTCTAGAGATTAAAAGAAAAAAAAATAAATAATTGCCCATACAAAAACGGATAAAGGAAAACATATTTAACAAAGCGACCCTTCGATATGCTTCTTAAAAAGTTACAAGAAAACAAAAACCCTGAAATATCAAATGAGCCAAAGTTTATTATTTATTTTTGATATTCCTTAATGGAACATTTTATTTATTTCTTTGGATTTAATTTATTGCCAATAAACATTATTTTATGCTAAAGAGGTTACATAAAAAAATTTACTACCAAATATTTGTAAACATTATCTGGGATTCCTAAAAATATGCTAAACATTGGATACTTTACAGACAGCTACAAATATGCTGCAAATATTTGTTTGCCAGAAAAGAAAACAAACATGCCTTAAAATGTTTTGGTACATTTTTTGTTGCTATTTTTTTTTGTTGTTTTATATTACACCACTAAAGGGTTCTGCCGGCAAAAAAAGGAAAATAAAACATCAAGTGGATTTTTAAATAATTTTACACACTTCAGGTATACACTGCCTCGAATTTGTAATAAATTGTTTAGGTGTTTTTACTCATTTATCGTAATTATGCTTTAATATATAATGCTTTTGAGGGGAACTTAAGTTCTATGGAGAATTTTCAATATATTTTCATTAACAATTATTATTATTTTTTTTTTCATTAAGCCTTTGGATAAACTAAATTTTAGCAAAATATTTAATATTTATTTAAAGTAAATTTATTTGGAACAATTTATTATTTTTTATTCGAACTGTTAATTTTAAATTTTTGATATTTATTTAGTCGGGCTCGAGTTCATTAAATTTAATTTTCAATTAATTATTTTTACTAAAGGTAGGAATATAATAAAGGTAGGAAATAATTTTCTTGGCAGGGATTCGAACCTGGGTTGTTGAATTTATATATGTGTCGAGGAGGCAACATGTAAATAGAAATTAATAAATTTAATGATAATTACAGCAAATTTCGAACCACCAGGTAACACTGGTTAAAAGATTGATGTTTGTCTGTTGGCTAGCTAGCACCGCAAGTGGTGCAGAGGGTTAGAACGCAAAGAATTCTGATGAGAGAAAGTGTTGTTTGTCGAAACATATGTAAATTCAACAACCCAGGTTCGAATTCCAGCCAAGAAAATTATCAATAAAAAATTTTAATAATAAAAATGTTTGAAGTTGTAAAAACAATTCCTAACTTTAGTAAAAATAATTTAATGAAAATTAAATTTAATGAACTCGAGCCCCACTAAATAAATATCAAAAAATGTAAATTTATTTGTTTAGAAAAAGTGTATTATTGCGTTGTTTTTTATACCCTACACCAACATAGTGGGGAGGGTATATTGGATTTGTGCATATGTTTATAACGCCCAGAAATATTGGTCCCACACCCACCTTAAAGTATACCGATCGACTCAGAATCACTTTGTGAGTCGATTTAACGATGTCCGTCCGGCCGTACGTCTGGCTGGCTGGCTGTCCATGTAAAGCTTGTGCGCAGAGTACAGGTCGCAATTTTGAAGATATTTCAATAAAATTTGGTACCTAATGTTTTTCGGCCCAAGGATGAATGGGATTGAAACTGGTAGAAATCGGTCCATTGTTTCACCTGGCCCCCATCCAAATATCCTCCCGAAATTGGGGTTTACTGATCATAAATGTTTGAATAATGCTAGTGTGGTAGTAATACAGACAATTGCTACAAGGATATTTATTTTACGTTGAAAAAAAAGCTGTTCAGTGAGCATTGGACCAATTTTTTGTGAAAGAAAGCCGACGACTTAATATTTCTATTTACGCAAAGTGAGGTATTGGTGTATATTGTATATTTCTTCATATTTTTATACATTTAACAACAGTTTATTGCTACAGTTTTCAACTTCAAAAACAAATCACTAAAAGTAATTAGCATACGTTTAGGACATAGCAATTAGTGGTTAGTGAAGTACTTTACTGGGCTGCATAAGTTCCACAATTAAATGTTATTGCCACTATATTAAAGTGGTAGGCAAATTAAACACATGCACTCACATACACTAGCTTTGTTTTTTTTTTATTATTTTTACTTGTTGCCTGACAGCAGGTGTTTGAATTCTCACTGCAACTGTGACATTTAATATTAAGTTTTTAATAAATTTACTAAATTAAATATTTTCTGGAAATTACAAATATACTTATTATACATATTACAACTACATATATAAAATAAATAGTTGTTAAAAGCTTACTTAATAGACACATGTGTACATACATATGATTTTATATCTCAATCGTGTATAAAATCAACATAATGTAGTATACTTAAGGGACTAAATGGCATAATGCTGTCTAATGTAGTGAAAATTAAAACAATTACACTTTGTTAAATACTTTGGTTTTATAACAAACCTAATATTTTAAATCCGATTTTTGTTGTTAGTCACTGTATTTGCAGTTTAAATAAAGCTGAATATAATTTATACCACATTTATGTTTAATTATGATTAATATGGCCACATACAGTTTAAATGAGAAAATTTACATGCACTTTGTCGCTTGCCCAAATGGAATTGAAAATACGAATAATAATAATAATTATGTTTGTGGCCCAAGTAACAGCAACAACAACAATAACAATTATAATTCAATAATAATATTATTAAATTAATATATAAATATTTATAAAGCAATTATCATTACTTATACACATTTACATATAATAAACTTGCACTTGTATGCTAGTGTAAAACTTTAACAGTCCGTTCGTCCGTCTGTGTGTGTATTGCAATAAATCCTTTTATAAGGTTTAATTTATGTTATTTTTTCTCTAGAGAAATATGTAGTTATTCCATGTTGTGTGTTTAACAATATTTTCTTTTTTATTTAAACCGAACGTGAGAATTTTAAATCCATAAAATTTAAAGTTTTAAACAGCTGACCCCTTTTTTGTTGGTGGCTGCTGCTGCTGCATTGTACTGTTGTTGGCCATAATTTATGTACGAGTATGTAGACATTTTTTTGGGTTTCTGGTTTCTGTTACCATTTTTTGTTATAGTTTTTTCTTTACTTGGGCCAATTCATTAAACATCTGTTTTTGTGTTTAAATTGTTTACTCCTTTTTTTGACAGTAGATAAATTTAAATGATTTCCCAGCTTTCAACTTCAATTATCAATGATGAACCAGCAAGAATTTTGCAAAAGCGTTAAAACTTATATATAAATTTTATGATTTATCATTCATTGATATTACTGCAATTTTGTTATGCAAAATTTTTGAATTTGAAACATATGGTCTGTGGCCAGAATTTGTTTGGTTCATTTCATTTCATTTTTGTTGTGGTAAATTAATACAAAGTTTGCAAAGTTTAATTTAAATAAAGCATTGTTCACATGAAATCCAGCCACATGTTAGAAGCTTCTTTAAAAACACTTTTATATTATTTCAGTTATTTGTTTTTTTAATTTAACAGTCACAAAATAATAATTAAAACCAAAATAAAACAAATCCTGCACAAATTGTTACAATTCCAATATTATCGAGTTCAGTGATTAGAAAAAAGCACATTAAGTAAATTTTGGAAACATATGGTCAACATAATCGGCCAACTGAGCGTACTATTCGCAACACCATCACCCATTTTGAGACCCAGCATTCATTACTGGGTAATATTCGACCGAATAGACCACATCCAGCACGCTGTGAAGAAAATATAGCTGCCGTAGCTGAGAGTATACACGAAGACCGTGTAGAGTCGATTCGGCGTCGTTCGCAGCAACTCGGGCTGACGTATGGAACGACTTGGCGCATTTTACATCGAGATCTTAAATTAAAAATATAGTTTGTGCAACAACTGAAGCCGCTCGAGCATCCTAAGCGCCTAAGTTCCAAGAACATCCGACGTTTTTGAAGCAAATTTTGGTCAGCGATGAGGCACATTTCTGGCTCAATGGGTATGAAAACAAACAAAATTGCCGCATTTGGGACGAAGAGCAACCTGAAGATATTCAAGAACTGCCACTTCATCCAGAAAAAACAACGGTTTGGTGTGGTATGTGGGACGGTGGAATCAGCGGTCCATATTTCTTTAAAAATTATGCCGGTGCGAACGCAACCGACTATTTGATCTTGAAATTGAAGCTCGTGATCTCGTCGACATTTGGTTTCAGCAAGACGGCGCCACTTTTCACACGTCGCATCAATGAATGGATTTATTGAGAAAACACTTCGATGAGCACATAATATCACGTTTTGGGCCGGCCGCTTGGCCACCAAGATCGTGTGATATCACACTGCTAGACATTTTCCTGTGAGGATATGTAAGGTCTAAAGTTTATGCGGACAAACCTGCTTCGATTAAGGCCTTGTAGGAAAACATGATGCGTGTCCTTCGCCAGTTACCAGTCGAAATGCTCGAACGAGTCATCGAAAATTGGACTCAACGAATAGACCATTTGCAACGTAGCAACGGCCAACATTTAATAGACTAAATCCGCAAAAAATAAATGCCAAATAATGTTCTTTTGAATGGTAATAAACATTCCCTATTAAATTTGAATTTTCTGTGTTTTTTTTTTTTAAATAGGAAACCTCGAAAGGGATCACGCTTTACAAGCAAACATTAATGTTATTAAAAGTAAACAGGAATTAAAAAAGAAAATACTATTTTTATTAACGCAAAATCCGAGTCTCTGCAACAATGGCAGCACAATAACTACAACATCAGTGCAGCTACCGCAAGAACAGTAATTATCGTTCAATTAAATATTCAAAACGTAGTTAAAACCAGACAAGTGTGGCTATATAAAACGGACACGCATTCTTCACGATAAAGTTTTAACAATATTTTACAACTGCCTTATTATGGATGAGATATGAAAAAATTGACCTCAAATAAATATTGAAACAACAATTGGGATGAAAAAAGCGTATGTCGACCCAGTTACTGCTTTTAGCATTTCTTAAATAAATATGTAGTTAAGTTTTCAATCTTTTATTTCACCGAATTTTATATGATTTTTTCTTCAAATGAAAATTATATACATACATATATGTATTTCTCTTGCTAAAACAAAATGTTTGCTGGGTTAACAAAAAAAAAATAACAAAAGAAAAGGACTATAATTTTAATTTTGTGATTAAAAATGACATGTTTATGACAAGTTACTTTATTGTGGTAAATTTTTATATCGTTTTAAACATACAAAAAATGCGGAATAAAAAAACACAAATAAAATATAAAAAAAAAACAAATTACAAAAATAAAAAAACTGAAGCAATATAGATTAAAAAGAGATCACAAGAGCACAACATGTTTTTGATAGATGTAATTTTTAAAAACAAAATAAACAAGGAAAATTACAAAGTGCTTGTTTTTTTATTAGATGAAGTTAAATAAAATTAATATTTAAAATAAATATATTTTTAATTAAAAAACAAATTTATAGGTCAAAAGGTAGGGGCTAATATCATGTTATGAATTTTATATAAAAAGAGACTAAAATCTCTCTCTATTCATTTTAAATTGAATTCGTCCTAATATACATACATATGTATTGGCTTCTACTTGATTCAAACAACCTACGTTTTACTTACAATAAGCACCAACAAATATTCGTTATACCATTTGATGCTTTTATTCTCTAAAAAAATACTTCTAGATTTAGTCCACATTATATTATATAGAATTTATTTTCAAGCATGAACCAATTATAAAGACAATTTAAATTTCTAAAATTTTACAAATGACTAAAATGTTATTACCATAGCAATTCATTTGTACTATGAACTTATATTTATGTATAACTAAACAATAATAAATATTTTCCAATAAAATATGTTAGTACCAACACTCACAACATTTTCAAATTATTTTAGCAAATAGCATGTAACGAGGGTAAATTTTTTTTTAATTTTTCAACAAAAATTACATCATTTTTATTCAACAGTTTCAAAACATGTTTATTTCTATTTCTTTTACAGACAAATCTTATATTTTCATTAAACAAAGTACGTATCCCACAAACTTTTATGTGTATATTTTCTATAGAAACCAAAAATTCCTTTCAACCTCCGTAAACTATGCAATACTATTGTGTAAAAGTAGAAAAAAATCATATGAAATTTGAGCAGATGAACTTCGGCAAGTGTAAAAACAAACAAAAAAAATATATGTCAATGAAAACAAGTTTATTGAAACATTTGGATTTTACGTGTTTAGCAAAATTGTAAAATATCAAAAAACAAACAAACACACACACAAATACACAAATAAACAAATTCATGCACAAATCCTAAATCACAGCAAAAATGTATGCTATACATTTTATTTAACTCTGTTTAAACATGTGTTGCTTTCTCCCTTTTTTTTCTGTTCTGTTGCTCCCCATTTCGGAAAAGTTAGATTTATATGTAGTATGTATGTGTTGAAAATGTTTCGGTTTGAGTGTGTATGACAACCAGCTTAACAAAATATTTATAAATGTGACAAGCTAATATTTTATAGTTATAAACGTGTCATAATGTAGATTTGTTTTGCTGTAGATACATACAAACATACCGGGTCACATGCAGAATTTTTGATTATTTATTTTTTTCTACCAAATTATACAATCTGTTTGTATGTACGAAAGGGTGTGTGTACATATAATATACTAACTCACAATATGTTGCCAAATATTCAGTATTTTATATTTTCGAATATGAAATGCTACACTACAATAACTGTTGACTGGCAGAGTGACTTACTAATTGACATACGAGTATAAACCCTGTCCTAGGACTGCTGGGAAAATCAAATTAAAATTTTTAATTTTTAAAACAACAAAGTTATAATGACGGTTATATCATTTGAAGCAAATAAACTACTTACAAGTAATGACCTACATAAATAACACACTTACTAATATATAGTTAGTAAGTTATTATAAGACTTCTTCTGAGTATGGTAAATGGTATGTAGTAGGCATTGAAAAGCAAGTTATTAAATATTCACAAGTTATTACCAAATTTTTGCTGGGTAAATTGGACATGAACACTATCCCCCTTATTCAAAAACGATTGTTAAATTTAACAAACGTTTATTAAGACAGATTTGCATATAAAAATTTGCTTAATAAATGTTTGTTAAATTTAATAATCGTTTTTGAATAAGGGCGTATATTTGTAAACAGACTACGTTCTGAAGATGTTCCACTCCAAAAATGGGTCATACCAGCAGAAGTCTGAAAACCCCTTAAGAAACCATTTTTTCTTTCTCAGTACTTGAGAAATGACATATGTAGATAAAATATGAAAAAGAATCAAATCTAAAACATCAATAACTCTAAAACATGTTTAACTCTGGAGAACTTTTGAGTCTTTTGTGCATCAACGAGTAAAATTTATATCCGGATTAGTCTTCACAATTAAACAAATCTTTTATATTTATTCATAATTCTCAAATCAAATCAAATGAAAACAATTGACAAATATGACTATTTGTATTAATGAAATGTTTGCCAATAATTAGTTCGTTAACATTAATAAAGTCCTAATTTAAACCAAGATGCAAAAAAAAGAGAGTAGCTTCGAAATCAATGGCCTTTCTCATACTTTAGTATTGTCCAGTGCGACTACATTAATATGATCTATACAGTGTATTATTGATTGTCACCAACAGCCCGAAAGAAATGTCATTAGGTCTCGAATAGAAATATAACTGAACATTCATTTAATGTTGAACGTCTTCCCACAAAGAGCCACAAATAGCTACAGCAATATGAAAGCTAGAAATACTATACTACACAAGCGGACACGGCAAACTTCGCCTCACCCCAATTTTAAGCCTTCAGACAAACTTTAGAGTAATAATATAATACAACAGGAATAATTTCACCCAAAATTTCGTACAAAAAATCAATTTTCCAATTTATCCAATTTTCCGACTTTTGCGGAGAGATTTTCCAATTTTCCGCATTTTGCATTTTCCGCAATTTCTCATGATTTACACCAAGAATTTTCTATTTTTCCATTAAGGAATAATTTCACACAAAATTTCGTACAAAAAAAAATCAATTTTCCGACTTTTGCGGAGAGTTTTTCCGCATTTCGCATTTTCCGCAATTTCCCATGATTTACACCAAGAACTTTCTATTTTTTCATTAAGGAATAATTTTACACAAAATTTCGTACAAAAAAATCAATTTTTGATTTTTCCAATTTTCCGCAATTTTCCATGTTTTACACCAAAAACTTTCTATTTTTTGATTTGGAAAGCAATTAAGGATTAATTTCACACAAAATTTCATACAAAAACTCGATTTTCGAGATTTCCCATTTTCCGACTTTTCCAAAGGGATTTTGCAAAATTTTCTTCCGTTAAAACCTTCTCCTCGAAAATACGAACAACTGAGAAAAAATTTTGTAAAAATCGCCCCGCCGTTCTCATTTTATGAATTACTATACATTTTTTACACCATTTTTATATATATAGATTATTACATCAATGTCAATGTCATTCTAGAAAGAGTGCAGAAATACCATCCTTACCAGCAAATTTGTTCATATTGATTTTGAACATAACCTTATTAACTGGCAGGGTCCTGAAGTATATTGCAAAAATTTCTATTTCGTAGGCACTGATGAATTGCAATCACGTAAAAATTGTATGAAAAAAAATTTGTTTTTAGTCACAATGGATACACTCTCCTCTCAAAGGCGATTGAGTGAAAGCATTGTTTCGGTATTATTTCGAATACTCTTGAAAAAATATAAGAAAGTCTAGCAGTTTTGTGAGGCAACATGAACTCAGCACATATTCGATGTTCTTATAGCGAGTATTGTGTGGTGCCGACTTCTTGTATGTTCTTCTGTCACGTATGTGATGTTCATAGAGAAGTCATTCTATATCAATTGTTCTGATACAGTATGATCAAGAATTCTGATACTTTAGCATGGCTGTCTAAAAATAATTAGATCAAATTTAAGCTCAAAAGCTCTGGAATTTGGCCCACACTTTCTATTTTTATTTTTCCTATTACAACAACATATTTTAAAATTTCAAAAATATCACATTTAATAGCACACTTCTAGGTAGTACAGCTCCACTTTTCCTTTTTTCTATCAGCAGCAATATACTCGTAATAAAAAAAAAAAGAATACAATTTCAATTTGATTCATTTTTTTTAACATTGTTATTTCGCAATTGAAACAAACACATGTCATAACAAAGCATAAAGATAACTTGTGAGAAAGGAAAAAGAGAATATAATTTATTTATTAAATTCTTTTTGTATGGTACAGAGACAAGATAATGAAATTTTGTTTGATTGAAAAACACAGCAGCACAACACAAGGTAAACAAAAAAAAATGAGCAAACTATAAATTAATTTGTTTAATTTTAATCAAGGACATATATGCAATAATATGTCAAAGCCTTGTTGTATGCTGTGAAAATAAAAGTAGAGCAAAATAAATATATTAAACTAGAATTGTATTGTTTAACAAATTATTTATAACATATACTCGTATACGTACATATTATTCTTTTGTTAAAAATACATTCATTTGTATGCTTTCTCTCATGAATAATTTATGTTTTAATAATTGTTGCATAAAACTATGCTAAATTGTATTTAGTACTATTAGCAAGCGCTTACAAGTATTTAGATTCATAAACGTTCTATTAAACTATTTATGCCATTTAACTTAAATCTTAAATAAAAACTTTTGCTCTATTCAATTCATTTAATATCTGTATTTGAACAATGCATAGTTTAAATGAAAAACAAGGCAATATTTCGTTTCGTTAAAAATATCGCAAATTTTCTAGAAACATAAGCTAAATAAGCTACTAAATTATATTTTTCTATATGTTTAAACTAACAACTAATAACTATTATCACACAAACTATAGAATTTATAGATTTAAAGGAAAGCGTTTAGTTCATTGGGGGTATCTGAAGGTTTTGCAAACCTTATTTTTGTATTTGTAATAAAAGACTTTCCTTTTGTGCATTAAAAAATTTTAAATATTAACATTTATTGAACATACATATCTTCTAGTGAGAATTATTTTGCATATAAAATCCTTTTGTTATTATTCATAATATTAAAGCCTATTTTAAGGCACAACAAATATTTATGTACAGAAAGCCTATTTCAAGGTTGAAGCGATAAATTTTGCATAATAACAATAAAAATATATGTATGTGTAAAACAACTTTTTCTTTTGAATTTCCCAGTGCCCATATTCATTTATAAAGAAAGTAAATGCGAAGAAAAATCCCATAAAAACATGCCCCTGCCGTTTTCAACACTCAAGCGAAAGATATATATAAATATAAGGAAATATACAATGTACATAACTGAATGTATTTATACCTTTACATACATGTTATACTAAATATATATATAAATATTTATATGTGTGCAAATAAATACATACAATTTTATATAAATATGTATGTATGTATGTATGTATGTATGCAGCATGTTTTTATTTGAGTATAAACAAGATACTTACCTCTTTTATATCTTTATTATCTTCTTCTACTTCTACTTCTTCCTCTTCTAAACTTTCACTGGTACTTAAACGTCTGGTAGTCGTATCCATGGTCTTGCCATTTTGTGATGACTGCTGTTCTGACTGGTTGCTGTTGTTGTTCGCCATTCGTTTGTTGGCATACATTTGCTTATTTTGTATTATAAAATGTTGAAATTCCTCCTCTTGCTGTTCGGTCTCTTCACGCAATTCCTGCACATACACATCCGTTTGCTGTTGACGTTCTTTGAGTGCGGCTAATTCGAGCTTAAGTTGTTGGAAATCACTGCGTATTGTTGTTAAATCTTCCCAACTTTGGGTGCGTGTTGTCACATCTCTCATCGCATTACTGGCAATTTGTTGCAATTCCACAAGTTGTTTGCGTAATTCACCAATGGATTGTTGCAACCATTCAATAGTTAAACGTTCTTTGTTGTTCGAAACATCCGTCATTTTTCCATTGCGCAGTGTTTGCACTTCATGTCTGGAATAAAAAAACAAATTGGGCGAAATGGGAATATGAGAAAATAATGCAATTTTGTATGGACAGCTAAGTGTGATAATAAATTCAAATAAACATATACATTAGGGTGGTTGCCTTATTATAGAGCTGGAAAACCTAGTCGATGTTCCCATAATATTAATATTTACTAAAGTTTCAAATTCCATGGCTCAACATGTTTGTCCTAGCACTAGTATATGTTTAGCTGGGTCAAAGGAAAACAGGACCTTTTTTTCTCTGTACATATTTACATATACATATTTTATTCAAAGGAATGTTAAATAATTTTAATATTATATTAAATGTCTATATAACGTTCAATAAAAGGTGTAAATTATTTTAAAATACTTAATTTCGATACAGTATTCGTAAATCACGTTAAAGACGACATTAATGAAAAAGTACACAAGTTTGTATTGAAAATTATAGAGGAATATAAGTACCATAAATTGTGAGTAGCCTAAATAATTACTTAGCTAAAGCGTAAATTACATCAAGAATATGTTTTCACTTTAAAAGTTTGCCAACAAAACTTTACTAATACAAACATATAGGGGTGTGCATAAGCATCATTTCTTGATTCATTTATTTTTAACTAATTTTTTTTTTTTAATTTATCTATGTCTGCTGATGGTTCCATTTGCTCATATTCCATGCTGTTCAACAAATTAAAAAAAAACATCAATCAATTCTAAAACACGTTATAGAATAATGGTGGAAAAAATCAGCTAACTGTCGCTCGCTAACAGCTCGTCGACAAGCAAAGAAAACTATAACTAAACATTTCCACGCCCAAACATAGGCTACTAATTTATTATTGTTTTTGTTAAACAACACTTTTAATCAAAAGAGAACATTTTAGAAAAATAGCATAATAAATTATAAATAAACCTTGAACTTTTTCTTTAGTTATAATCTAATCAAAGCAGACTAGAAAGCAACAATAAAATCTTATAAAAAATAAACTTTTTATTATTTATTACTATATTTCTACATTTACCTACGTAGTTGTTAATTTGCGCTTCAACAAATTATGAAATTTCATTGGTTATATTTGTGGGCTATAATTATTTTCAATTAAACAGTATCAGCGCTTTTGTTTAACCTTCAACTTTTGCCTACTTTTAGGCTTAACAATGGTTAGAATTATTGCAGTACAGGGCAAGGGGTTTGTATAGAAACATTTACATGTTAAACATTTTAGGAGTTAGCATGTATTAACAAGTCTTAATTGTAATTTAGCTGTTTTCTAGTTAATGGGTAATTTAATTTTCTAGGAACATTTTAATTTGCTGTTAGTAATAGCTTCAAAGTGAAGTATATATTATTTCATGGCTTAATATTATGGCTAACAGTAATTAATAAATGTTAAGCAAAATGTGAAATTTTAGATAACATAGTACATGTTTAGGATGTAGCCTATATTAAGGAGTTCTTTTATAAAATCTGTTATAATATGTCTGCTTTACTTGCAAAATGGATAATATTCCTGAAAAATTAAGTAAATAATAATGCTCTTTTAGGTCAAATGTTTTGAATTTTAAATTGTATAAACTCAGCAAATAAAACACATTTGTTACTTGTAATTTTTTATTTGTCATTTAGTTGTTTTAATTTAAATAAATTATATTTAGCATTAGTGAATTAAGATATCTAATAATTCCATGATATGGAATTGTTTATATGGTTTAAGTGTGTTTAATTTTATTCAAACATAAACAAAATTAAATGCAGACACTAAAATAAATATTGGCATACAATTTATCAATGCACTAATGTTAGGCCCCATTATAACAGCTTCAACACCGCAAACTGATTTAGTAGTTCTTAATCTAAATGTTTTAAAGTGCTTTTGCATCTGTGTCTTTAATGCATAAACATAAACAAATAAATAAAAGTATATCTTAAGGAGCTGCATGCCTGCCTATATAAACAACTTATATACAATTAACATTTGGCATAACATAATGCAACATTAAGAATAATTGGTAAAAATGTATAAATGTACTTGTGTTTGAAATATGTAAGTAGTTGCAAGATAATTATAAATTACACATATCATAGTTACTGACATAAGAATTCGTAATGAATTAATGTTGAGAAATATAAATAAATAAAGGCATAAGTTTTGGTATGTGTGTATAATTATAACATAGTTCCTAATGAGGCTATATATACTAATTGCTGGTAAAACAATTTTCTTTATATAATATTATATATATAAGACAATTTCTTATATAATATTATATATGTATATAATATTATATAAGAAATATTAGTGTCACATACATTTGCACGCAATTATTTTGTTTTATGTGTGAAAATCATAATAGAGTTGTAATGATAGAAATTATTTAAACAACTATTTTGTTTGTCAGGGTTTTAATGAATAATTTTGGTAAATAAAATTTATATTTGTGCTAGAATTTAATATGATATATTATTTATATAACAGCCTAAAAGTATGCAAATAATAGAAACAATAAGTGCAACGTTTTTTTTAATATTCCAGAAAATTTTCTAAAATTAATATTTTCGATAATAAAGCTAATTGAATATGAAAGTTTAGGAAATGCAATAGCATTTGTGTAGTATTTTATCTTAATTTGTGCTAGAATTTAATATGATATATTATTTATATAACAGCCTAAAAGTATGCAAATAGCAGAAACAATAAGTGCAACGTTTTTTTTAATATTCCAGAAAATTTTCTAAAATTAATATTTTCGATAATAAAGCTAATTGAATATGAGAGTTTAGGAAATGCAATAGCATTTGTGTAGTATTTTATCTTAATGCCAGCTTTTCAAGACAGTATTAAATTAATTTATTTACACAGAACTTTCTGTGTAAGAAAGAAGTATTTATTTTGTTTAGTAAATAAGTAGTTGAAACATTGCTCACTTACAATCCAGCCACACACAGAAAGGGATTTGCTGTTTAAATATAAATACAGTAATTCTGTCAAAAAATTTCATGAGACGTAATATTATTTAACGAGTGCTGAGCAGTGAAAAATCATCGATAAAAATAAATAACAAGCACAAATTCCTTGAAAAACCTTTATTGTAGAGTGAATGATGTTATAAGTCGATACAAACAAACGTTAAGCATATATCACAATAGACAAGATAGCAAATTTTTATTTAAAGAATTCAGGAACTTACAAAGAAAATACTTCATTCAATAAAGGATCGCCAATGGCCGGGAAAAAGTGCAACACCAGTATTAGTATCGCAAGAAAAAACATATGCTAGTTTTCAAAACAATCAAATAGAAATCAAAAGCTGAAAGATGGAAAAGAATATGGGTTTTCAACCAGTTGTGGTCTGAGGCACATCTTTATCCACCTCTTTTATTATTTCTTCGGATATTTATATAAAAGAAAGCCTGCAGAAACATTTACTGGCTCTTATCTATTAGACGTCAACATAGTTACCGATTTAGCTCTCTATCATTAATCAAAGGCTACAATGAATTCGTATCAAAGAAATCATGTCGACGTAGTTTACTGCATTGGCCAACTGAACAGTATTGGACTATTGTCAAAGGAAAGTTAAAGCGGAACAAATTTCACTATTGTGCACACAATTAGTGCGATTTTTTTATTCTCACGTATTGATGAGAAAATTAAAACAGTAATGATTTGTATATTAAATTATAACACATTCATTCCAAAACTAACAGTATAAATAGGGATGTAAGCCAATAAATTATCAATTGTAAGAGAGAAACCAAAGATTTGCGCAAATGTATGTTGATTAAAATCAACTTTCCTTTGTCCCATATATGTATGTAATGAATGAATCATGTATTTCTATTTCAATACCTCCCTCAAATTCTTAACCTATTCTCAAACTTTAAATGGGTAAGAACCTCATCTTTCTTGGTATGAAGGTTGTGATATAATGTGACCAGTGGGCCACTTTTGTTAAGCAGAACTGGCGCTGCGGGATGAACCAAACGTAATGTTACGGTGCCCAAATTCGGTGCCCTCGAATTCTGGTATGTAAAATCTGATAAATTAGCAGCGATATGATTAAAAAATTATAACTACCTCGATTTTTGGATATATTTCGGGCCTTCAAAAAACAGATGGACGCACATAAAACTTGTTAAAATTACATAAAAATTCAATATATTTCGATGTGTAATAAACGTACTGACAAATTGAATATACACCTCCACAAATACTTGTTCATCATTTTTATACAATATGAACAAATTTTTAAATAAATTGTTTTAAGAGGCCATTGAATTTATTTTAAACATACATACTCTTACATATGCAAATATTTAAGACAATTAACATGTGTTTAATTCAATAAATGTATATGCATGTATGTATATAAACAATTAAATAAATATACAATTACATATACCAATAATATGGCATTTTATTTCCAATAATCTAAATTTATGAATATTTCTATTGCAGAAAACTGAATATTTTCGCTTCATAATTGGCATCATTAACATTTAAATTCCTTAATTTATACTACTAATTATTAAAATATTTCGTAATTTGTATAAATTGGAAACTAGAATAATTGAATTAATTAGTTTAAATATATTAAATAATAATTCCGAACATATTATTTAAATGATATAAGATTTAATTAAACATAGCATTTTATACAAAATATTTATTCAATTAAAAGATTTCAAGTGTAATGAATATATTGTATTTCAAAATATTTATTAAATTTTCTTAATTTCTGAGAAATATTTTTTGCACAATTATAATTATTTAAAGTTTAAATTGTTTTTTTTATTCTGTTTATAATTATAATTTCTCTTGGAATTATTCATGCATATATTATTAGGCATCAGTTTAGGTTAAACTTATTCATACGCCTTAAAGTATGCTTAATATTTGTTTGTTCGCTTCACAAGCAATACCTTGTATTATTATTTGTTTAACCTTTTTATGATTTTTGTTTTTGTTTGAGTCAAGTTAAAGTTTGTTCAATTATTACTTTTAATACTTTAGGATACTTATTACTACTGTAATGGTCATTGTTGTGAAATAAAAAAACAAATAAATAAACAGAAAACAACTGTTTTATATTTTTTAGTAAATTGTATATCACTTAGCTTACAGAGCCCAGTGAATGTTCATTGTATAATTTTAGGAGAAAAATTTTTCTGCAATTTCATATATTTGGGATTTTTGCCCGACACATACTGATATGTAAAGATAAAAAATTGTTTCATATACGTGAGTCCCAAATCATGTACAATTTTTTAATAAGATAACTGGATTTGAACTAATTCAGTGGCCTATCATTAAATGTCTAAATGTTGTTAATTTACCACCACATATTTCAAGGTTATTTGTCGTCTTCCTTCTCTCTACACATAGTACTGGACTGCTTGCGACTAAAAATGTGTTTGTTGAATTTTAAATTTAACAAATCTTGACAACATTCACTGGGTTATATAATTGTATAGTAATCAACAAAAAGGGAAAATGAAAAATGGAAGTTGTAGTTTTTTGTTTGTTTAATTTCAACCTTTTCTAAATGTTTTTTTTTTTATTTATTTATTGTTTAAAAATTGTTTTGTTTGTTTTGCAAAACAATGTCTGTTTTACAAATTGTTTTTTTTGTACGAAATAAAAAATACCCAACAATACGTATTGTAGGCACATAAAAAGAAGGAAACGGATATAATATAATGACTAGCAATAGCAATTATTTTCGAAACAAATTAAAACTTTTGTACACACAAACAATAAGTGACACTTTATATAAAGACAATACTAAAATATAAAAAAAAAAACGGAAGAAATTTGTTTTCAATTAGAAATAATAAATAAAACAATTTATTTAAACTATGAATAAGCTGAAGCTTTTAAAAGTATGCTATTCATTTTATACACACATTAAAACCTGGTATGTACTTTATTTTCTTTAAACGGTTTTTATTTACTATTTATTTAAACTTGTTACGTTATTTAAATATTAATTTTTATAACAATCTGAATAAATATTAAAAAAAAGATTTTTTCTTTTTTTTTCTACCAGTAGATTAGCACCAACATAAGTCCCTAAAAGTAGGCCAAACATTTCGCTTACAATATATATTTGTATACATACTCGTATACAAATATGTAAAACTCACTAAATTCAATTTATTTCTGTTTTATATAAACTCTAAAATAAAAACCTTAACAAAAAAGTTTAGTTATATCACAAATTCAATTGAAATCCCTGAAAAATATGCATATTTAGTGCTTCATAAAGCCTGCCATTTAAACTGACATAAAAATATCCATCTATAGGGACATCTGTCTATATGTACTAAGTATGTGCTTAAAAAGTACAATATAAAACATTAATTCAATTATGCATGATTCAACATGCACATTCAGTTGTTCATACAAATACAGCTGTATATATGTATGTATGTATATGTGAATATACCCACATTTATATACATATGTATTACACTGATATAGATGTTATTAGTAGAGTATATCCTCAAAATAAATGTCCATCAAAGTCAATTAAATCACATGTTTTAACGGGTTTACAAAAATGTAGCAGCAGTAGAATAATAGTTATTTTCGTTTAGGTCAGATGCGATAATTATGGGTTCAATCGACAAAAAAACTACAAAGAAAACTGCGGAATATTACAAAAAGAAAGTAGTAGTATATGGGTAGTTCTGCAATAGCTTGCAATGATAACTTAAGTACAAAACGCTCTAAATGGTTTTAGTAGCCCTATAAACGAAAACTGAAAATTGAAGGAATATTATATTTTTTACAAAATATGTTATTTAAGGCCTTGTTTACACGTTGCAAGATTTACTGATAAGATTCTTAATTCTTGGGCGAGGGGGGCAAGGTGAATTAAGCCCTGAACATACTTTCATGTATATCTGAAAATCAATTTGTTAATTTATTCGTATTAATAATTAAAAAAAAAACTAAGCAACTTTTTTTAATCTGTGACCTAAAAAAATTAAATAAAACTTTAGTCTGTGCTTTAATGTACTATACTTTGGAATTTTTTCAAAAATTTATAACTTAACACCCTACAAATTAAATTCGTTTATTGGACCACTGTTTGTATATGATATAATCTATTTATCGAAATATGTCTTAACTACTACTTTCAATATATGAAAATTTGCATCGAAATTTCCTGCATGAGTAGTGGTCAGATCTTCAGTGATGTATGGGGAAGTACGTATTTAATAACATTGTTCTGAACTATCTTGAGTCATATACAAGAGGTTTTACTGCTGGTTTGAAACCAAGTGGAAGATCAGAATTATACCTGTCACAATATATATTATAAATGATCTTTGACCTATACACTATTGACTTCCATATAAGTAGTTTTATTATTCTTTTAATAATTTGTTATAAAGCCAATTGGAAGTCTAAGATTTATATGCCAGCATAGAATAATATGACTCAAAGTAAGGCTGAACCTAACGAGAGAAATCGCTAACAAAAATAAAATATTACATGATTTTGGCTCTGCCTTAGTTGTGTTTAGTGCTTCCAGAAATCGATAGTCTTAGTTTACTGAATTTGTCCTCCATTTTGGAAGCAAAATATTATAAGAAAGGTGTTTTCTAGATGTATAGAATTTTTAAATTGGATAAAACAAAGATGAATTTTTTAAATTGGCATGAAATTTACTTTATTTTTTAAATATGAAATCGCTTGATCTTGGAGGCCAATTTACGGGTCCGAAACGTGAAACTATACGGTTAATAAACATTTCCTTCAATAAATCAATTGTGGCACGAGCTGTATGACATTTTACGCCGTCTTGTTGAAACCATAATAAGCCCAAAACGATGGATCACTTGCAGGACCATTTACAGGCACAAAAGTTAGACAAAGTCATCGAAAATTGGACCTACAGTTCAAAATACTATGAGTCTCAAAAGTGAGTAAACACAACAAATTATTTGATTTTTTTAAGATAATGAAAATCCTAAAATCTATCCATCGATTGAAATTTAAAAGTTTCGTTTTGTTGGATATTTGGTTGAATCATAGATTCGGTTATGAAAAAAAATTTAAGTTAAACTATAATGCTTTTCATAATGTTAAAAAAATCAAAAAATTCACTGATGCTTACACACTTGTGAAGCTGTGTGTACGTCCGAGCGGTTATATGCCAGAATTCACATTTAAATTATAATGCCAAAAGATTATCTTTCGAAAAAAGATAATTTCATGCCAATTAAAAAAAATTATCTTTGTTTTGTTCAATTTTAAAGTTTTATACATCTAAAAAAAAACACTCTCGGTACATATTTCAAACAGGATCACGAATTTCAAAATAAATTTGCACAATTTGGAAGAGTTGTTCAGGCTTCAGTCTATTCATGTTGAAATGCCAAACCAAACTAAACATAAAGCATTTGACAGCTCACAAAATGGCCGCCAGTTAAAAATGTGTTGCCAATTTAAAGTTCTATACATCTTAAAAAAAAAAACACCCTATACAAGCTGATATGATTTCCATAACTTTTTTTGGTGGGATTTTTTATGATATCAAGTCACCCAAACTAAGATTAATTATTATTTTATATTGAATGAATTTGAAAGTAAATTTAAAGAAATGTATGATTTTATATACTTATACAGTGGATTCTATCTAAAATTTATAAAAAAAAAAAACAAGTAAAAGTGTTATATTCGGCTATGCCGAATCTTATATACCTTTCACCTTTGTTGTGGATGCATAATTATATTATATACATACATACATATATACATTATATTAATACACTTTGTTTGATAGTTTTTTGATGAAATTTCCAGCGGTTGTCTCGGATTTTTGCTCATATCTCCGTTATTTATGGACGGATTTTGCTGATTTTTAATAGCAAACTTTTCGAAAGCATGTCTGACAGAGTTATTGAAGAGTTGGATCCCGCAGATATCTGGGGACTTCAGAAAATTGATTTCAACAGACAGACAGACGGACATGTCTTAAAAGACTCCGCTATCTATAAGTATCCAGAATATATATACTTTATAGGGTTGGCAAATTATATTGTGGAAATTACAAACGGAATGACAAACTTACATATAACCTTCTCATGAAGGTGAAGGGTATAGTAGAAAATCGAAAAGTCTCATTGTTAAAGTACGAGTTCAACAAAGTTCGTGTTAAATATATTGTAATACTACAAAATCGCAAGCAAGACTTTTTGATCATATCCAAAGGCAATCAGGCTATATGGAGCCTAAGATAAGGCCCATTATTCATCAGATCTCTCGCTAGTGATTAAATATTTGTGATTTTAGTTATAAGAATTTAATACTAAAAATACCAAATAAAACTTAAATAAAAATTGAAAAAATAGAAGTAATTTTTTTCAATTTAAATAAAATAAACCATATTTGAAAGAACTTGTTTTGAGTTTTACCAGTCTTTTATCAATTTTAAGAAACTTATCGTTTGTATAGTATGTAAAAGTTGCATAAGAAACAAAAAACTTGATATCGTTTCTTATTTTAATGCCTTGTTTTATCTGTTAAAGCTCTTTCTCTCTACTTATTTTGTATGATTTATAATGATAAAATACTTATTTTAGAAGAAAAACGTTGACGAATTATAAATCAGTTTTTGGACTTGACAAATTTTCTATTACTTATTTAACAAATTTCTATTTTCTTTGTTTTTATTGTTTTAACTCTGTGGTAAAGTTGCGCTGTCAAAAGCCACTACAACAACGTTTTTGAAATCAGTAGTCGATATGATAATAAATTTTAAAATTATCCAATACTTCCTTAAAACACTTATGATTTAAGGGTTTTTAAATAACAAAATTTTGGCTCTAGTTTTAATCAAGTCCATTTGATTGAGGTGATTAATTTTAATTTTTTTTAATGGACTTAAGCATTTTGTATTATATCAACGATAAAGACGAAATTAAGGTTTATCAAGCAAATATTCACCCCTATCGTGAATAAAAATTTCACATGAAATTTGTTCAATTTTATTTATTTTAACATTGAATTTAAATACGAAAAATGTGAAAAGGGAACATATTTCATGTGGAATTTTTATTCACGATAGGGGTGATTGTGTTTTTACTTATTCTAACGTTTTTTTTTTTTTTTGCTTATCTAATTTTTCATAAAAAGTGGACTTAGCGTGTTTGCTTATTAAGCTAATGTTATTTATGTTGAATAATAAGATTTAACTAATGATATTTCTTCAATAAATTTTATATAGTTAAAATCAAAAAAAAATTATTAAATTAATGTAATGTAATGTTTTTTTTTTACATTTGTTAAAGAATTGTTGATCAAAAATAGCCCGTGAGGAAGAACAAAAAACCTCAATAATAATATAAATTAACTAGGAAATGTTTTCTTTTTTTTACAAATATTTTTTTCTCAAACCATTTGTCAATCTTGTGTTTTTCTTTCTTAATTCTCAAGGATTTAAATTAATAAAATTTAGCTATAATAATAGGTTTTTTATGCACTATAATGAATCTGGAATATTTTGTTTTGCCGGAGTAATTTTGTCTCAATATTGAATAATTTTTATATTTCTTTAATTTTCTTTTGTAAAGTTTTATTTAAATTAAGAAACAACAAAGAAATAATTTAATTTAAATCTTTGTTAATTTCAATAAAATGTTTGAGTTTTTAGAAACCTAGAAAAGATTTGAATAAAAACTTTTAGTTACTTTTAGTTGCAAACTAAGTACAAGTTTTTTTTTATGAAGAATTGTGTAAATATCGAAATTACAGTTATTTCCTACAATTCTATGTTTGTATAGGTAATACAAACATTTATTTTAAAAATTTTCCAGAGAAATTTCAACTATGGAAAGACCCATATATAAATCAATTTACATATGTATATAAGTATATACTCTATATATATTTAACTAAGCCCACTGAACTTTTATTTACTAAAAATTAATTTTTCAGGTTTTTTTGTAGCTGTTGCTATCTATTGTTGGTCAGCAACAACTTACAAAAAGAAACTAGATTATTTTCGGCATTATCCTGGAAATATCAGCAACAACAAACCAAAAACCGAATGCGGAATACAATACCATACAAATACTAACCTCAATTTTTCCAATTCGTTGCGTAAATCCAAATCATTTGGTTGATTGTTCTGTGTAATCCTTAGAGATTTACGTAAATTACGCTCCAATAGTTCATAATCCTCACGACGACGATTCATTAAAACATTTAATTGTTTCGACAACAAACGCACTTGGTCTCTTAGAGTTAATGATTCCATGTATTCATTATTGTCATTTTCATTAACGCTTATTGTTTGATAATTATTTTTTGATTTAGATGAAGGAATTTCATTGTCAAATCGGTCATTGTTGGCAACAATCTCATCATCATTATTCTGATTATTATTATTTTTATTGTCGTTTTTCTTATTATAGATAATCACGTCACTAAAATCATTAGTATCGCTATCATCACTGTCATTATTATCGTTTTCGTTTACAAAGCGTAAAAGTTCAGCACTTGATGGTTCTCTGTACGAGATACTATCTTCGTTATCATCATCAATAGTGGCAAAACTATCAATGTTACTCTTATCCTTTTTATCGTTACTGTTTCGTAAAATCATTTGGCGTATGGTTGTCGTGGTCGTCATGCCAGTACTGGTAGTTGGTGATGGCATTGTATTTACTTCCGTAGAAATATCGCGCATTATATTATTCATATCGCTGATAGTGCTGGCTTGTGTTAAACCGGCAAAACCACAGATCATTAACAGTGTTGTAGCAATTAAGGGCATAATTACTGCCAACCGGCCGCAATTTGTCAACAACATTTTAACGTTATTTTTCTTTTTTTTTGCCTGTTTGTTAATATTAATTTTAAGAAAAACCTACTTTTTGAGGGGTAAATTTATTAAACTTTTATATATATATTTTTTTTTAATTTTACTTAATTAAATCATATTTTTTTGTTAAATACAAAGGCGTAATTTTTAAGCACTTTCACTAATATTATTTTTTTTTAAATAACTATTATTAAAACAAAACCATAATATGTAATATATATTTTGAATTTTATATGTATTCCCTTTTCCTTTTTATTATTATATTTTTAAAAAATCAATAATTTATAAATTTTTCAGTTATTCTTTAAGATTTTTCCAAACTTCTTTTATATTTTCCAATATTAACAAGTACAATATATTACAATATGTATTTATAGTTGTCAAGCGTATCCCGAGCAACTAGCAACGTTTTTAGCCGACAGTTGGGTTAGGACTAAAGTTGTTTCAATGCTTAGTTCGTCCTTTTATACGCTTAATACTATAACAAATGCTCTTGTGTTCGTTCTGTCACTGCTGCGGTAAGAGTATGACTAAAGCAAACAGGTTGTTATTTCAAGAGTGTTTGTGCGTTGTTATAAGAGAAAGCACACTGTTGTTTGACAGCAATTAAGAGTATCTATTTATGGTTCTCTTTATTATATAATTTGTAAACATAGCTGCCAGATTTGAACAGATTTATCGTCATTTTGACGATTTTTTGTTTCAAAAATAACAAAGTGGCGATTTGACGATTTTTTCTTTGAAAGTAACGATTTTCTAAATTATTTTTCATCACGGTAGCAAATTCTCTATTTTTTAAACAACAATTATTTTTCGTATCAATGTTGCCAACTTGGTGAGTTTCGCACCATTTTTGGTGCTTTCTTTAAATTTTTGTGCGAAAAATTCATTATTTAAAATCTGCAATGGATTAGACAACGTAATAGAAAAGTATTTGAACACTCGTAATTTTTTTTTTTTTTTTTTCCCAGCTTCGGCCAACTGAACAATAATAAAAAATGTCAGCGGAATTAGTTTACAGCGGTGGATAAAAATGTTAATGTGATCCAAATAAATTTTAGTTTCTTCTTTTAACTTTTATTAAATATCAATTTGTGGTTGCAAAATACTTATATAATCGTTTTTTTTGTTACATAAATATCAATACAAGCTTTAGATATGTTCCGAATCCCCTTTATTATCGTATATCTGTTTAAATGGACTTTAAAAAGCCAACGACTAACTAATTACTATGAAATAAGATAAATTAGTAGTAATTGGCCGAGCTAAACTCGATATTCCAAAACTACAGATTTTCTTATTCTTAATATAAAAAACATTTTTACTATTTAATAAGTAAGAGTTTATGTTCGGCTGTGCCGAATCTTATACACCCACCAAATCACCTATTATGGAGATTTATAAGAGATTTATGTGCATTTAAGTGATTTCCGGATAAAGATTTTATATGGGGGCTATGGTCAACTATGGAGCGATCATCATGAAATTTAGTACGACAATTTAAATGTATTTTTGTGATTTTTAGACGGTCGAATATGGTTCAACTATTATATGTATTTACGGTTTGCTTGTGTAGAATTTCGACTTCTTAGTGGTTTTTGTAAGAGATTTAAGCGAATTTTATTGATTTTCGGAAGTAGGCTTTATATGGGTGCTACGGTCAAATATGGACCGATCATCATCATATTGAATTTAAACTTGATAGCGGGTTTTATTAGGGATTTATGCCCAGTTCAGTGATTTTTTAAACTAGACTTTATATCATATCATCATATTGCGAGGGACGATTTTTGTACATCTATGGCCTATTTATGTTGAATTTCAACTTAATAGTGGGTTCTGTAAGGGATTTATGCCCATTTAAGTGACTAGACTTTATATGGGGGCTACGGTCAAATATTGACTGATCATCATGAAATTTGCTATATATATATATAATTTGATTGAAATTAATACTTTAAATCGATTATGCTTGTCAAATTTCAAATTGATAGCCATTTATACAAAAGATGTATGAACATTTAAACGATTTTCGGAAGTGGTCTTTGTATGGGGCTAAATAAATTATGGACCTATTTCACTTCGCGTGAAACTTATTATTGAAGAATTTTGTTTAGAGATGGCTTTTCTTT
Organism: Bellardia bayeri; assembly: GCA_950370525.1. Lineage (NCBI taxonomy): Eukaryota > Metazoa > Arthropoda > Insecta > Diptera > Calliphoridae > Bellardia > Bellardia bayeri. The sequence continues at coordinate 50,421,280 of OX493268.1, forward strand.
AAACATTTATGTGTCATAAAGTCCTATTCCGGGAAGAAATTTCTATCAGGCTATGAGAAATCGTGAATCGATTCCTATCATTTTCAACAGCACTTGTCCCTTTATATTAAAAATAAAGTGTGCAAAATTTTATGATATTATCTGCATTATATTTGAAGAAAATAGCAAAAAATATCTGAAAAATATCGAGGTAGTCTGAAACTTTGATCTATAACTCAGATCCCACTGGACAGATTTTGTCCATTTGCAGTACCAAACATTTCGGTGTCTTTTTTTCGAGGCTCTATCGTGCCAACAACAGACGGACAGACGGACGGACAGGGCTAAATCGTCTTGGAATCTTATAAGGACACAGAATATACATACGAGTATATACTTTTGGTGCTACGACTATTATTTTGATGTGTTACAAACGGAATGACAAACGTAATATACACCCATCCTTTTGGTAGCGGGTATAAAACCATGACTTTCCTGCAATCTGAATAATTATTGTTGCATAGTTTACTATGTATGCTGCAGTTATAAAACATAATCTTTATAAATATGTATTATGTCCACAGCAAATGATTTAATTCTTTAGAAAATCGAATCCTTTGAAATGTTTGTGCTAAAGAAGTTTAAATAAAATTTTCGATTGCATTTACTTGGGTGACCATATTTTGAAAGACAACAATTTCATGAGAATATAGCACAAGAAATTTTGTCAAATAAAAGAGAATAATTAAAGCTCTCTTAAAATGTATACTCCCAATTCTCTTTAATTAAGCAGAACTAATGCAAAGAGCGTTAATGTTGTTTGGCTTGAAACAAATAGCCAGTTGGTAGTCTTTTTACCTCCTTTTTTAATTTTGTTTTTATATCCAAAACTCAGAACGACAGATGTTTTTCTGAATTATAAAACCAGCAGCATGTACACCGTTTCAGGTTTTCTTAATATAAATATACGTACATACATACATACATAGATATATTTTTAGTTTTTGTTTTGTTCTACAACATAAAAATTGTAGTCTGATTTTTTACGTAATGTTTTTTTTTTTTTGGTTTAAATGCACCCGCGCAACAGTTTGTGTGATTGTGAGTGTTATGTTTTCAAATGTATTTAATTTTTTTTATTTACCATTTGAAGTACGCTTTATACTCGTGTGCTGCTGTTTTTTCTAGTAATTTTGTTTTTTTTTTCTTTCTTTGTGTGCGTCTATCTAAGAATGTATTATCGAGATACATTGTCGTAAAATAAAATGTTAAACAAAAACTTTTTAATACAAATATCCAGAGAATGCAGAGTACTTTTGCACAAATGAATACGATAGCAGTATATTAAAAGTATGTTTGCATGTAGCTGCAGTAAAGTTAATGCAAATACAGGTAGTTAGTTTCATTCAGTAACACATTTTGTATGTCATTTGTGCATTTGTCTAGATACTCTACGCTACTCTGCTCTATGCTATTCCGTTCACTAAATGCAGTTCATATATGCACAAATAAATATCTATATAAAATTATTAAATGTGGTCGATTGCACTTTATGGTATCCTGCCCACCGTCTCTTGTAGTATTTTAGCCACAATATAATAAAAATAAAAACAAGTAAGCAAGTATAGTCGGTCAAGCTCGACCATATAATACCCTACACCCAGTATATGTATAAAACAGATTTTCAGAAATGGGCGCTATATGGGATATGTGGTCTATTATGGACTGACCACACAGAGGTTTGGTGCCATAACTTCCGTGAATATAAATATTATGTATGTTATACTTTATCTCGATATAAATACTCTAAAAAAATTATGGAAGTAAAAGTGAATTACGGAGAAGG